>OX422216.1:133258116-138058116 GCA_949130495.1 Sambucus nigra
AAAGAAAATCTTTTTTGAAATTTTTGAATTTTTCTAAGAAAAGCATACTAAGTAACTAACACGTGAGCAAAAACATGGACTAAATAAAGAAATGGATAGAATATCCCACACCCCCTAACTTAAAACTTGACATTGTCCCCAATGTAAATTAAGAACCAAGTCAAAGAGAGGAAAAGAGCGATATTACCCAAAATTGGAGCGATCCCCATAAGAACAAGTCCAAAGAATCTACAAAACAAGTTAGTACCGAGCATAGCAAAAACAAATAATAAAAAGTTAGCTTAGATTAAAAAGGAAAGAAAAAATAAAAAGAAAGAATAAAATAAAAAGCTAACTATATACAACCTACTATTTAGGCTTCACACTAACTATACACTAGAAGTCTAAATAGCTGAGGGTCCACCATAAGAACGATTTGACTTTGGAGGATAACCGGTGTACCCTCACATACAAGCATGCCTTCCGAAAAATATGAATTCCGTTTTAACAACGGAAGGCATGTGTAAGGCAGAAGAAATGAACCATCGCCAATTAGAAGTTTTGGAGGGACGATGGGGGGTTTGGATTGCACGGGGACAAAAACAAGTGGGGACCGAGAAAAGCCAAAAATCCTCCCAAGGATTTTGAAGTTGGAATGGGAGGCGGCGCACACAAAGGCAAAGATGCGATCGTGGAGGGCGACTCGAGCAAGTACTCCTCATCGGCGATAGGGTTTAAAACATTAAAGTTCGAAACCGAATCATCGGGTACTTTGTCCGGTGGGGTAATAGAGAATGAAAATGGGGATGAAAGAAATTCAAACTCATGATATGAATCATCATCGCATGAAGTTTGAATTTCAAAGGAAATAATATCATTTTCAATGAAATGTTCTTCTTTGGGGGCCAAAGAAGAAATCATTTCATTGAAAATAGATATTACGTCATTTTCATCCTTACTTTCAATATCTATTACGAGATGGGCAAAGTCTAGAATGGCTTGTTCCAAAGTAGGTACAAGTACCTCATTTGGTTCAAAACATTCGTCGACCTCGAAAGTCTCGGAAGCAAAATTGTCGTCGGACTCAAATAATAAATCCAACTCATGTTCCCACGAATGATTTTCTTCCCGATAGAGATTTTCAATTTTCTCATTTTCATACATACGCAAACCCTCACCGAAAGTCATAGGTCGAGGTGCGGATACATGAAAATGGGAACTTTGAAAATTACCATCGGACTTAAAGGAAAACTCATTATTATAGGAATTTTGAAAACTATTGCAATTCGTTTAAAATTCCTATTATAAGGAGGTAAAGGCCCAAAATCATTATCATCATCATCAAAATTCCAATAACCTAAATTTTGACTTTCGTTATACTCGCCCAAATTCATATTTGAATTTGTTTTACTTTGGGATGCTAAGTATTCACCGAAAGTCATAGGCCTAGAATTTTGAGAATTACAACAAGGATTACCGAAAGAATTGGAATAAGACATGCTTACCCCAAAAATGGCTCAAGTGGCGAATTCCACAAAATAGGTGCGCGCGGGAAATTCGAGCGTTTCCAAGTGCTCAAATGTGGAAGTCCTGCAAAATATTAGCAAATAATACAAATAGAAAGAAAATACTATGAAATATTAAATCAAATAAAGTCTAAAACAAACTAGTCCCCGACAACGGCGCCATTTTGATTAAGGGCGAAAAGTAGCGCGTGTCAAGACGCTAATCGTTGTTTTCATTTCACCTCCTCAATACAAAAACCTAAACTTATGACTTCACTCAAAAAGGGAGTATAGAGGCCAAGTCCGGGTATCGAAAATCCACAGAGACGAGTTGCTAGAATTTATAAGATTTAATACTCCTAAAATTAAAGTGTAAAAGGTGATAGGTTGGAAATAAAGAAAAGGGAAAAAAAATAAGAAGTTAAGTCTAAACTGGAATTAATAAAACGAGAGTCGGGATCGTGTCCCCACCATGGGCTAAACAACTAATAATTAGAATTTCGGTTCGAAAACATTTAATCAAGCATTTTCAATTAAGTATAAACATAACACAATAAGGAATTTAACCCAAAGTTGCGAGATTAAACATTTAACAGAAAATGGTCACACGCATCTTAAATTCGGATTACCGCTATAAACACTAACGTTGCATGACAAAGAAAGTTAAACGCATAATAATCCGACTTTAATACGCGAGGTTTCAATTAAATGCAATTTTACACAGAACCTAATTTTCGGAGCTCAACGCCCATCAATGGTGGACACACGACCCAAACTCTATGTAACTACTCACTACACATGATTAATCTAATTACATAACTAATTAATAAACAAAACAAGAAATAAATAAACTAAACTAATTTATCTAGGCTTGAAATAAATAACAAAGCATGAAAAATAAAGGAAAACAAAGCTTAAGGAAGAAGATGAATAGTAAAGCTTACATTAATGGGTATTACCCAAAGAGAAATGGAGGAGAGGGGATCTCCAAAAATAAAATCCCCAAAGTCTTCTAACCCTAATTAAAATGAAAATATATGTCCAAAGAAATGCCCCTAACACTCTATTTATACCCCAAAATAAACCCCCAACAAAACCAAGCCAAAAAACCCAAAATAAGTCAATTTTCGTCCATATCTGATGGGACCGGTCGACCTCATTTTTGGGACCGGTCGACCGCACTTTTGGAATTTGCCTTGGGCTGCAGGCAACCCACTTTTCCACTTTGAACCAATTTTGAGGCGTTGCACGGAAACGGCTATAACTCCCTCATACGGAATCGAAATGAGGTGTGGTCGGAACCGACGCGAAGCTAATTCAATTCTCTACATGATTCTGTTTTGAAACCCTCCAAATTATGCAGTATGAAATTACCAAAATTCCCTTGAAGTAGAAGAAAATACCGAAACCTTCCGGAAATGGGCATAACTTCCACATACAGAGTCAGAATGACGCACGGTCAGTGGCCACGGAAAGATAATTTGATGATCTACATCTTGGTAACTTCATTCCATAAAATATAGTGAGTTTAAAAAGACCAAATTGCCCTTGAAGTATTATTCGACGACGGAACTTCTCCGAAATGCAACCGAACCACACTTTTAGCGTCCAATACCTAAAAAAAGCACAAATAACTCCTGCAAAGTATGTATATATCCAAATCCAAGGTTGTCTGGTTAATGAGCATAATTATAGGCATTTAGGACCGTAAAAGTGCTAGAATGCATAAAGATAACGGGCGGAAATATGCAATATTCGATATGAATCACACCCCCTAACTTAAACATTGCTAGTCCCTAGTGATGAAACAAGCAAAACTAGTCCACAGAAGGAAATAAAAAACGTATATATGCATCGAAATATAATTGCCACTTTCGTAGGGAACACGATTGCATTTATCGTATGCAATAAGCCGTTAAACCCCTAGGTTACCCTTGTGGACGAGTGTCGTCTCGTGAGGGTTTTCAGGGATGATACCCACAAACATCATATGGTTTCCTCAAAATATGCCCAAACCAACGTGCGACAAGCCCAACAATGGCGAAAAGGATTTCATACGCATTATAAGCAAAGTGAATGAATTCACACAAAAGTCCAAATTATTAACATTATAGAATGCACCTCATAGAATTGAAACCTTAAAATGTGGGAGGGGAGCGAGCACATGCAAAGTGTGATTTGGCAAAAACTTATATAAACCGGATAACATTAAAGCAAGCATAAATTCAATCCTCACGGGCATTACGCTCATCAAGCGAATTCACTCGAAATAGGGAGGTAACACACGGGACATGCGGGCTAAAGAGTAAATGTAAATGGAAACTAGGCCGCACACATGTCACAGATGAAGAATGATATATATAAACTGAGAAACTGTAATCTCAATGAAAGATACCGCACACTAAAAGAGGCGAAATGCATTTTCACAGATTATCACAACTGTTATGACTTTTGAATTACATGCACCTAAGATCACGTAGGACTTTAATAGGGTTACAATGTAGGTATGGCTAAGGTACGAAACAAAGGAATATATGTATGGATTCAAAGTGTTCGGAATGAAAACTCGGGATAAGGGGATAATGCAGGCAATATCAAAATCGGAAAACAAGTTCCAAAAAGGCATTAGATATATCACCGGGGAGAGTAATCAAAGCTTATTGAACACTATACACAACATTTACAACTTTCTCTTTCTCTTTCTTTTTCTTTTCTTCTTTTTCTCATTTTCTCTTTTGTTTTCTTTACTTGTCAAACTCTCATATGCCTAAATTGCAACCGACATCATAACAACAACATTCAATCCCAAGTAACATTCCAAACAAAGGTATGGAAAGTGTATATATGGTATAAAACTCCAATTTAGAGTTGGTTATGGGATTGGGGTTATGAAACGAAAGGCTATATTTAGGCTCAAAAGGGTTAACGAGGGTAAACATATAAGGGTGAAGTCAAGGCTAATATGGGTGATATAACAAAGAGGGCCTATGAGCATTTCACAAAGTTTACGCAATTCTCGAATCAAAACAATATATGAAAATCATGCTCAAGTAACACATTTCAAGTATGAACTCAATTAATGAACGATCAAATGAAAGAATAGAGAGATTACCAACGAAATCAACATTTTCAATGAGAAAAGAATAGTGTATACACTCACAAACGACGAAAGGTACAAAGCTTACTCGGTGTAAGTATATACAATGCAACAAAAGATTACCGAGTTATAAAAATATTAAACCAAACCAATAAAGCAAGGAAAGTGCATGTGCTCATGGGATTAAAGTTTAATTCATGAAGTTATTCATAATATCAATAATTGGGACTAAAGTCTAATAACTTCTAAAATCGAGAACATGCATCATTGGGTTATCTATTAGATCGGGCAATTATTAAAATTTATCATCAGAAACAAAGGCAAAATGCCTAAAAAGGAGAAAAAATAAAGAAAATCTTTTTTGAAATTTTTGAATTTTTCTAAGAAAAGCATACTAAGTAACTAACACGTGAGCAAAAACATGGACTAAATAAAGAAATGGATAGAATATCCCACACCCCCTAACTTAAAACTTGACATTGTCCCCAATGTAAATTAAGAACCAAGTCAAAGAGAGGAAAAGAGCGATATTACCCAAAATTGGAGCGATCCCCATAAGAACAAGTCCAAAGAATCTACAAAACAAGTTAGTACCGAGCATAGCAAAAACAAATAATAAAAAGTTAGCTTAGATTAAAAAGGAAAGAAAAAATAAAAAGAAAGAATAAAATAAAAAGCTAACTATATACAACCTACTATTTAGGCTTCACACTAACTATACACTAGAAGTCTAAATAGCTGAGGGTCCACCATAAGAACGATTTGACTTTGGAGGATAACCGGTGTACCCTCACATACAAGCATGCCTTCCGAAAAATATGAATTCCGTTTTAACAACGGAAGGCATGTGTAAGGCAGAAGAAATGAACCATCGCCAATTAGAAGTTTTGGAGGGACGATGGGGGGTTTGGATTGCACGGGGACAAAAACAAGTGGGGACCGAGAAAAGCCGAAAATCCTCCCAAGGATTTTGAAGTTGGAATGGGAGGCGGCGCACACAAAGGCAAAGATGCGATCGTGGAGGGCGACTCGAGCAAGTACTCCTCATCGGCGATAGGGTTTAAAACATTAAAGTTCGAAACCGAATCATCGGGTACTTTGTCCGGTGGGGTAATAGAGAATGAAAATGGGGATGAAAGAAATTCAAACTCATGATATGAATCATCATCGCATGAAGTTTGAATTTCAAAGGAAATAATATCATTTTCAATGAAATGTTCTTCTTTGGGGGCCAAAGAAGAAATCATTTCATTGAAAATAGATATTACGTCATTTTCATCCTTACTTTCAATATCTATTACGAGATGGGCAAAGTCTAGAATGGCTTGTTCCAAAGTAGGTACAAGTACCTCATTTGGTTCAAAACATTCGTCGACCTCGAAAGTCTCGGAAGCAAAATTGTCGTCGGACTCAAATAATAAATCCAACTCATGTTCCCACGAATGATTTTCTTCCCGATAGAGATTTTCAATTTTCTCATTTTCATACATACGCAAACCCTCACCGAAAGTCATAGGTCGAGGTGCGGATACATGAAAATGGGAACTTTGAAAATTACCATCGGACTTAAAGGAAAACTCATTATTATAGGAATTTTGAAAACTATTGCAATTCGTTTCAAAATTCCTATTATAAGGAGGTAAAGGCCCAAAATCATTATCATCATCATCAAAATTCCAATAACCTAAATTTTGACTTTCGTTATACTCGCCCAAATTCATATTTGAATTTGTTTTACTTTGGGATGCTAAGTATTCACCGAAAGTCATAGGCCTAGAATTTTGAGAATTACAACAAGGATTACCGAAAGAATTGGAATAAGACATGCTTACCCCAAAAATGGCTCAAGTGGCGAATTCCACAAAATAGGTGCGCGCGGGAAATTCGAGCGTTTCCAAGTGCTCAAATGTGGAAGTCCTGCAAAATATTAGCAAATAATACAAATAGAAAGAAAATACTATGAAATATTAAATCAAATAAAGTCTAAAACAAACTAGTCCCCGACAACGGCGCCATTTTGATTAAGGGCGAAAAGTAGCGCGTGTCAAGACGCTAATCGTTGTTTTCATTTCACCTCCTCAATACAAAAACCTAAACTTATGACTTCACTCAAAAAGGGAGTATAGAGGCCAAGTCCGGGTATCGAAAATCCACAGAGACGAGTTGCTAGAATTTATAAGATTTAATACTCCTAAAATTAAAGTGTAAAAGGTGATAGGTTGGAAATAAAGAAAAGGGAAAAAAAATAAGAAGTTAAGTCTAAACTGGAATTAATAAAACGAGAGTCGGGATCGTGTCCCCACCATGGGCTAAACAACTAATAATTAGAATTTCGGTTCGAAAACATTTAATCAAGCATTTTCAATTAAGTATAAACATAACACAATAAGGAATTTAACCCAAAGTTGCGAGATTAAACATTTAACAGAAAATGGTCACACGCATCTTAAATTCGGATTACCGCTATAAACACTAACGTTGCATGACAAAGAAAGTTAAACGCATAATAATCCGACTTTAATACGCGAGGTTTCAATTAAATGCAATTTTACACAGAACCTAATTTTCGGAGCTCAACGCCCATCAATGGTGGACACACGACCCAAACTCTATGTAACTACTCACTACACATGATTAATCTAATTACATAACTAATTAATAAACAAAACAAGAAATAAATAAACTAAACTAATTTATCTAGGCTTGAAATAAATAACAAAGCATGAAAAATAAAGGAAAACAAAGCTTAAGGAAGAAGATGAATAGTAAAGCTTACATTAATGGGTATTACCCAAAGAGAAATGGAGGAGAGGGGATCTCCAAAAATAAAATCCCCAAAGTCTTCTAACCCTAATTAAAATGAAAATATATGTCCAAAGAAATGCCCCTAACACTCTATTTATACCCCAAAATAAACCCCCAACAAAACCAAGCCAAAAAACCCAAAATAAGTCAATTTTCGTCCATATCTGATGGGACCGGTCGACCTCATTTTTGGGACCGGTCGACCGCACTTTTGGAATTTGCCTTGGGCTGCAGGCAACCCACTTTTCCACTTTGAACCAATTTTGAGGCGTTGCACGGAAACGGCTATAACTCCCTCATACGGAATCGAAATGAGGTGTGGTCGGAACCGACGCGAAGCTAATTCAATTCTCTACATGATTCTGTTTTGAAACCCTCCAAATTATGCAGTATGAAATTACCAAAATTCCCTTGAAGTAGAAGAAAATACCGAAACCTTCCGGAAATGGGCATAACTTCCACATACAGAGTCAGAATGACGCACGGTCAGTGGCCACGGAAAGATAATTTGATGATCTACATCTTGGTAACTTCATTCCATAAAATATAGTGAGTTTAAAAAGACCAAATTGCCCTTGAAGTATTATTCGACGACGGAACTTCTCCGAAATGCAACCGAACCACACTTTTAGCGTCCAATACCTAAAAAAAGCACAAATAACTCCTGCAAAGTATGTATATATCCAAATCCAAGGTTGTCTGGTTAATGAGCATAATTATAGGCATTTAGGACCGTAAAAGTGCTAGAATGCATAAAGATAACGGGCGGAAATATGCAATATTCGATATGAATCACACCCCCTAACTTAAACATTGCTAGTCCCTAGTGATGAAACAAGCAAAACTAGTCCACAGAAGGAAATAAAAAACGTATATATGCATCGAAATATAATT
This sequence comes from Sambucus nigra, assembly GCA_949130495.1. Taxonomy (NCBI): domain Eukaryota; kingdom Viridiplantae; phylum Streptophyta; class Magnoliopsida; order Dipsacales; family Adoxaceae; genus Sambucus; species Sambucus nigra. The sequence continues at coordinate 133,266,397 of OX422216.1, forward strand.
GCCACTTTCGTAGGGAACACGATTGCATTTATCGTATGCAATAAGCCGTTAAACCCCTAGGTTACCCTTGTGGACGAGTGTCGTCTCGTGAGGGTTTTCAGGGATGATACCCACAAACATCATATGGTTTCCTCAAAATATGCCCAAACCAACGTGCGACAAGCCCAACAATGGCGAAAAGGATTTCATACGCATTATAAGCAAAGTGAATGAATTCACACAAAAGTCCAAATTATTAACATTATAGAATGCACCTCATAGAATTGAAACCTTAAAATGTGGGAGGGGAGCGAGCACATGCAAAGTGTGATTTGGCAAAAACTTATATAAACCGGATAACATTAAAGCAAGCATAAATTCAATCCTCACGGGCATTACGCTCATCAAGCGAATTCACTCGAAATAGGGAGGTAACACACGGGACATGCGGGCTAAAGAGTAAATGTAAATGGAAACTAGGCCGCACACATGTCACAGATGAAGAATGATATATATAAACTGAGAAACTGTAATCTCAATGAAAGATACCGCACACTAAAAGAGGCGAAATGCATTTTCACAGATTATCACAACTGTTATGACTTTTGAATTACATGCACCTAAGATCACGTAGGACTTTAATAGGGTTACAATGTAGGTATGGCTAAGGTACGAAACAAAGGAATATATGTATGGATTCAAAGTGTTCGGAATGAAAACTCGGGATAAGGGGATAATGCAGGCAATATCAAAATCGGAAAACAAGTTCCAAAAAGGCATTAGATATATCACCGGGGAGAGTAATCAAAGCTTATTGAACACTATACACAACATTTACAACTTTCTCTTTCTCTTTCTTTTTCTTTTCTTCTTTTTCTCATTTTCTCTTTTGTTTTCTTTACTTGTCAAACTCTCATATGCCTAAATTGCAACCGACATCATAACAACAACATTCAATCCCAAGTAACATTCCAAACAAAGGTATGGAAAGTGTATATATGGTATAAAACTCCAATTTAGAGTTGGTTATGGGATTGGGGTTATGAAACGAAAGGCTATATTTAGGCTCAAAAGGGTTAACGAGGGTAAACATATAAGGGTGAAGTCAAGGCTAATATGGGTGATATAACAAAGAGGGCCTATGAGCATTTCACAAAGTTTACGCAATTCTCGAATCAAAACAATATATGAAAATCATGCTCAAGTAACACATTTCAAGTATGAACTCAATTAATGAACGATCAAATGAAAGAATAGAGAGATTACCAACGAAATCAACATTTTCAATGAGAAAAGAATAGTGTATACACTCACAAACGACGAAAGGTACAAAGCTTACTCGGTGTAAGTATATACAATGCAACAAAAGATTACCGAGTTATAAAAATATTAAACCAAACCAATAAAGCAAGGAAAGTGCATGTGCTCATGGGATTAAAGTTTAATTCATGAAGTTATTCATAATATCAATAATTGGGACTAAAGTCTAATAACTTCTAAAATCGAGAACATGCATCATTGGGTTATCTATTAGATCGGGCAATTATTAAAATTTATCATCAGAAACAAAGGCAAAATGCCTAAAAAGGAGAAAAAATAAAGAAAATCTTTTTTGAAATTTTTGAATTTTTCTAAGAAAAGCATACTAAGTAACTAACACGTGAGCAAAAACATGGACTAAATAAAGAAATGGATAGAATATCCCACACCCCCTAACTTAAAACTTGACATTGTCCCCAATGTAAATTAAGAACCAAGTCAAAGAGAGGAAAAGAGCGATATTACCCAAAATTGGAGCGATCCCCATAAGAACAAGTCCAAAGAATCTACAAAACAAGTTAGTACCGAGCATAGCAAAAACAAATAATAAAAAGTTAGCTTAGATTAAAAAGGAAAGAAAAAATAAAAAGAAAGAATAAAATAAAAAGCTAACTATATACAACCTACTATTTAGGCTTCACACTAACTATACACTAGAAGTCTAAATAGCTGAGGGTCCACCATAAGAACGATTTGACTTTGGAGGATAACCGGTGTACCCTCACATACAAGCATGCCTTCCGAAAAATATGAATTCCGTTTTAACAACGGAAGGCATGTGTAAGGCAGAAGAAATGAACCATCGCCAATTAGAAGTTTTGGAGGGACGATGGGGGGTTTGGATTGCACGGGGACAAAAACAAGTGGGGACCGAGAAAAGCCGAAAATCCTCCCAAGGATTTTGAAGTTGGAATGGGAGGCGGCGCACACAAAGGCAAAGATGCGATCGTGGAGGGCGACTCGAGCAAGTACTCCTCATCGGCGATAGGGTTTAAAACATTAAAGTTCGAAACCGAATCATCGGGTACTTTGTCCGGTGGGGTAATAGAGAATGAAAATGGGGATGAAAGAAATTCAAACTCATGATATGAATCATCATCGCATGAAGTTTGAATTTCAAAGGAAATAATATCATTTTCAATGAAATGTTCTTCTTTGGGGGCCAAAGAAGAAATCATTTCATTGAAAATAGATATTACGTCATTTTCATCCTTACTTTCAATATCTATTACGAGATGGGCAAAGTCTAGAATGGCTTGTTCCAAAGTAGGTACAAGTACCTCATTTGGTTCAAAACATTCGTCGACCTCGAAAGTCTCGGAAGCAAAATTGTCGTCGGACTCAAATAATAAATCCAACTCATGTTCCCACGAATGATTTTCTTCCCGATAGAGATTTTCAATTTTCTCATTTTCATACATACGCAAACCCTCACCGAAAGTCATAGGTCGAGGTGCGGATACATGAAAATGGGAACTTTGAAAATTACCATCGGACTTAAAGGAAAACTCATTATTATAGGAATTTTGAAAACTATTGCAATTCGTTTCAAAATTCCTATTATAAGGAGGTAAAGGCCCAAAATCATTATCATCATCATCAAAATTCCAATAACCTAAATTTTGACTTTCGTTATACTCGCCCAAATTCATATTTGAATTTGTTTTACTTTGGGATGCTAAGTATTCACCGAAAGTCATAGGCCTAGAATTTTGAGAATTACAACAAGGATTACCGAAAGAATTGGAATAAGACATGCTTACCCCAAAAATGGCTCAAGTGGCGAATTCCACAAAATAGGTGCGCGCGGGAAATTCGAGCGTTTCCAAGTGCTCAAATGTGGAAGTCCTGCAAAATATTAGCAAATAATACAAATAGAAAGAAAATACTATGAAATATTAAATCAAATAAAGTCTAAAACAAACTAGTCCCCGACAACGGCGCCATTTTGATTAAGGGCGAAAAGTAGCGCGTGTCAAGACGCTAATCGTTGTTTTCATTTCACCTCCTCAATACAAAAACCTAAACTTATGACTTCACTCAAAAAGGGAGTATAGAGGCCAAGTCCGGGTATCGAAAATCCACAGAGACGAGTTGCTAGAATTTATAAGATTTAATACTCCTAAAATTAAAGTGTAAAAGGTGATAGGTTGGAAATAAAGAAAAGGGAAAAAAAATAAGAAGTTAAGTCTAAACTGGAATTAATAAAACGAGAGTCGGGATCGTGTCCCCACCATGGGCTAAACAACTAATAATTAGAATTTCGGTTCGAAAACATTTAATCAAGCATTTTCAATTAAGTATAAACATAACACAATAAGGAATTTAACCCAAAGTTGCGAGATTAAACATTTAACAGAAAATGGTCACACGCATCTTAAATTCGGATTACCGCTATAAACACTAACGTTGCATGACAAAGAAAGTTAAACGCATAATAATCCGACTTTAATACGCGAGGTTTCAATTAAATGCAATTTTACACAGAACCTAATTTTCGGAGCTCAACGCCCATCAATGGTGGACACACGACCCAAACTCTATGTAACTACTCACTACATATGATTAATCTAATTACATAACTAATTAATAAACAAAACAAGAAATAAATAAACTAAACTAATTTATCTAGGCTTGAAATAAATAACAAAGCATGAAAAATAAAGGAAAACAAAGCTTAAGGAAGAAGATGAATAGTAAAGCTTACATTAATGGGTATTACCCAAAGAGAAATGGAGGAGAGGGGATCTCCAAAAATAAAATCCCCAAAGTCTTCTAACCCTAATTAAAATGAAAATATATGTCCAAAGAAATGCCCCTAACACTCTATTTATACCCCAAAATAAACCCCCAACAAAACCAAGCCAAAAAACCCAAAATAAGTCAATTTTCGTCCATATCTGATGGGACCGGTCGACCTCATTTTTGGGACCGGTCGACCGCACTTTTGGAATTTGCCTTGGGCTGCAGGCAACCCACTTTTCCACTTTGAACCAATTTTGAGGCGTTGCACGGAAACGGCTATAACTCCCTCATACGGAATCGAAATGAGGTGTGGTCGGAACCGACGCGAAGCTAATTCAATTCTCTACATGATTCTGTTTTGAAACCCTCCAAATTATGCAGTATGAAATTACCAAAATTCCCTTGAAGTAGAAGAAAATACCGAAACCTTCCGGAAATGGGCATAACTTCCACATACAGAGTCAGAATGACGCACGGTCAGTGGCCACGGAAAGATAATTTGATGATCTACATCTTGGTAACTTCATTCCATAAAAAATAGTGAGTTTAAAAAGACCAAATTGCCCTTGAAGTATTATTCGACGACGGAACTTCTCCGAAATGCAACCGAACCACACTTTTAGCGTCCAATACCTAAAAAAAGCACAAATAACTCCTGCAAAGTATGTATATATCCAAATCCAAGGTTGTCTGGTTAATGAGCATAATTATAGGCATTTAGGACCGTAAAAGTGCTAGAATGCATAAAGATAACGGGCGGAAATATGCAATATTCGATATGAATCACACCCCCTAACTTAAACATTGCTAGTCCCTAGTGATGAAACAAGCAAAACTAGTCCACAGAAGGAAATAAAAAACGTATATATGCATCGAAATATAATTGCCACTTTCGTAGGGAACACGATTGCATTTATCGTATGCAATAAGCCGTTAAACCCCTAGGTTACCCTTGTGGACGAGTGTCGTCTCGTGAGGGTTTTCAGGGATGATACCCACAAACATCATATGGTTTCCTCAAAATATGCCCAAACCAACGTGCGACAAGCCCAACAATGGCGAAAAGGATTTCATACGCATTATAAGCAAAGTGAATGAATTCACACAAAAGTCCAAATTATTAACATTATAGAATGCACCTCATAGAATTGAAACCTTAAAATGTGGGAGGGGAGCGAGCACATGCAAAGTGTGATTTGGCAAAAACTTATATAAACCGGATAACATTAAAGCAAGCATAAATTCAATCCTCACGGGCATTACGCTCATCAAGCGAATTCACTCGAAATAGGGAGGTAACACACGGGACATGCGGGCTAAAGAGTAAATGTAAATGGAAACTAGGCCGCACACATGTCACAGATGAAGAATGATATATATAAACTGAGAAACTGTAATCTCAATGAAAGATACCGCACACTAAAAGAGGCGAAATGCATTTTCACAGATTATCACAACTGTTATGACTTTTGAATTACATGCACCTAAGATCACGTAGGACTTTAATAGGGTTACAATGTAGGTATGGCTAAGGTACGAAACAAAGGAATATATGTATGGATTCAAAGTGTTCGGAATGAAAACTCGGGATAAGGGGATAATGCAGGCAATATCAAAATCGGAAAACAAGTTCCAAAAAGGCATTAGATATATCACCGGGGAGAGTAATCAAAGCTTATTGAACACTATACACAACATTTACAACTTTCTCTTTCTCTTTCTTTTTCTTTTCTTCTTTTTCTCATTTTCTCTTTTGTTTTCTTTACTTGTCAAACTCTCATATGCCTAAATTGCAACCGACATCATAACAACAACATTCAATCCCAAGTAACATTCCAAACAAAGGTATGGAAAGTGTATATATGGTATAAAACTCCAATTTAGAGTTGGTTATGGGATTGGGGTTATGAAACGAAAGGCTATATTTAGGCTCAAAAGGGTTAACGAGGGTAAACATATAAGGGTGAAGTCAAGGCTAATATGGGTGATATAACAAAGAGGGCCTATGAGCATTTCACAAAGTTTACGCAATTCTCGAATCAAAACAATATATGAAAATCATGCTCAAGTAACACATTTCAAGTATGAACTCAATTAATGAACGATCAAATGAAAGAATAGAGAGATTACCAACGAAATCAACATTTTCAATGAGAAAAGAATAGTGTATACACTCACAAACGACGAAAGGTACAAAGCTTACTCGGTGTAAGTATATACAATGCAACAAAAGATTACCGAGTTATAAAAATATTAAACCAAACCAATAAAGCAAGGAAAGTGCATGTGCTCATGGGATTAAAGTTTAATTCATGAAGTTATTCATAATATCAATAATTGGGACTAAAGTCTAATAACTTCTAAAATCGAGAACATGCATCATTGGGTTATCTATTAGATCGGGCAATTATTAAAATTTATCATCAGAAACAAAGGCAAAATGCCTAAAAAGGAGAAAAAATAAAGAAAATCTTTTTGAAATTTTTGAATTTTTCTAAGAAAAGCATACTAAGTAACTAACACGTGAGCAAAAACATGGACTAAATAAAGAAATGGATAGAATATCCCACACCCCCTAACTTAAAACTTGACATTGTCCCCAATGTAAATTAAGAACCAAGTCAAAGAGAGGAAAAGAGCGATATTACCCAAAATTGGAGCGATCCCCATAAGAACAAGTCCAAAGAATCTACAAAACAAGTTAGTACCGAGCATAGCAAAAACAAATAATAAAAAGTTAGCTTAGATTAAAAAGGAAAGAAAAAATAAAAAGAAAGAATAAAATAAAAAGCTAACTATATACAACCTACTATTTAGGCTTCACACTAACTATACACTAGAAGTCTAAATAGCTGAGGGTCCACCATAAGAACGATTTGACTTTGGAGGATAACCGGTGTACCCTCACATACAAGCATGCCTTCCGAAAAATATGAATTCCGTTTTAACAACGGAAGGCATGTGTAAGGCAGAAGAAATGAACCATCGCCAATTAGAAGTTTTGGAGGGACGATGGGGGGTTTGGATTGCACGGGGACAAAAACAAGTGGGGACCGAGAAAAGCCGAAAATCCTCCCAAGGATTTTGAAGTTGGAATGGGAGGCGGCGCACACAAAGGCAAAGATGCGATCGTGGAGGGCGACTCGAGCAAGTACTCCTCATCGGCGATAGGGTTTAAAACATTAAAGTTCGAAACCGAATCATCGGGTACTTTGTCCGGTGGGGTAATAGAGAATGAAAATGGGGATGAAAGAAATTCAAACTCATGATATGAATCATCATCGCATGAAGTTTGAATTTCAAAGGAAATAATATCATTTTCAATGAAATGTTCTTCTTTGGGGGCCAAAGAAGAAATCATTTCATTGAAAATAGATATTACGTCATTTTCATCCTTACTTTCAATATCTATTACGAGATGGGCAAAGTCTAGAATGGCTTGTTCCAAAGTAGGTACAAGTACCTCATTTGGTTCAAAACATTCGTCGACCTCGAAAGTCTCGGAAGCAAAATTGTCGTCGGACTCAAATAATAAATCCAACTCATGTTCCCACGAATGATTTTCTTCCCGATAGAGATTTTCAATTTTCTCATTTTCATACATACGCAAACCCTCACCGAAAGTCATAGGTCGAGGTGCGGATACATGAAAATGGGAACTTTGAAAATTACCATCGGACTTAAAGGAAAACTCATTATTATAGGAATTTTGAAAACTATTGCAATTCGTTTCAAAATTCCTATTATAAGGAGGTAAAGGCCCAAAATCATTATCATCATCATCAAAATTCCAATAACCTAAATTTTGACTTTCGTTATACTCGCCCAAATTCATATTTGAATTTGTTTTACTTTGGGATGCTAAGTATTCACCGAAAGTCATAGGCCTAGAATTTTGAGAATTACAACAAGGATTACCGAAAGAATTGGAATAAGACATGCTTACCCCAAAAATGGCTCAAGTGGCGAATTCCACAAAATAGGTGCGCGCGGGAAATTCGAGCGTTTCCAAGTGCTCAAATGTGGAAGTCCTGCAAAATATTAGCAAATAATACAAATAGAAAGAAAATACTATGAAATATTAAATCAAATAAAGTCTAAAACAAACTAGTCCCCGACAACGGCGCCATTTTGATTAAGGGCGAAAAGTAGCGCGTGTCAAGACGCTAATCGTTGTTTTCATTTCACCTCCTCAATACAAAAACCTAAACTTATGACTTCACTCAAAAAGGGAGTATAGAGGCCAAGTCCGGGTATCGAAAATCCACAGAGACGAGTTGCTAGAATTTATAAGATTTAATACTCCTAAAATTAAAGTGTAAAAGGTGATAGGTTGGAAATAAAGAAAAGGGAAAAAAAATAAGAAGTTAAGTCTAAACTGGAATTAATAAAACGAGAGTCGGGATCGTGTCCCCACCATGGGCTAAACAACTAATAATTAGAATTTCGGTTCGAAAACATTTAATCAAGCATTTTCAATTAAGTATAAACATAACACAATAAGGAATTTAACCCAAAGTTGCGAGATTAAACATTTAACAGAAAATGGTCACACGCATCTTAAATTCGGATTACCGCTATAAACACTAACGTTGCATGACAAAGAAAGTTAAACGCATAATAATCCGACTTTAATACGCGAGGTTTCAATTAAATGCAATTTTACACAGAACCTAATTTTCGGAGCTCAACGCCCATCAATGGTGGACACACGACCCAAACTCTATGTAACTACTCACTACACATGATTAATCTAATTACATAACTAATTAATAAACAAAATAAGAAATAAATAAATTAAACTAATTTATCTAGGCTTGAAATAAATAACAAAGCATGAAAAATAAAGGAAAACAAAGCTTAAGGAAGAAGATGAATAGTAAAGCTTACAATAATGGGTATTACCCAAAGAGAAATGGAGGAGAGGGGATCTCCACAAATAAAATCCCCAAAGTCTTCTAACCCTAATTAAAATGAAAATATATGTCCAAAGAAATGCCCCTAACACTCTATTTATACCCCAAAATAAACCCCCAACAAAACCAAGCCAAAAAACCCAAAATAAGTCAATTTTCGTCCATATCTGATGGGATCGGTCGACCTCATGTTTGGGACCGGTCGACCGCACTTTTGGAATTTGCCTTGGGCTGGAGGCAGCCCACTTTTCCACTTTGAACCAATTTTGAGGCGTTGCACGGAAACAGCTATAACTCCCTCATACGGAATCGAAATGAGGCGTGGTCGGAACCGACGCGAAGCTAATTCAATTCTCTACATGATTATGTTTTGAAACCCTCCAAATTATGCAGTATGAAATTACCAAAATTCCCTTGAAGTAGAAGAAAATACCGAAACCTTCCGGAAATGGGCATAACTTCCACATACAGAGTCAGAATGACGCACGGTCAGTGGCCACGGAAAGATAATTTGATGATCTACATGTTGGTAACTTCATTCCATAAAAAATAGTGAGTTTAAAAAGACCAAATTGCCCTTGAAGTATTATTCGATGACGGAACTTCTCCAAAATGCAACCGAACCACACTTTTAGCGTTCCAATACCTAAAAAAGCACAAATAACTCCTGCAAAGTATGTATATATCCAAATCCAAGGTTGTCTGGTTAATGAGCATAATTATAGGCATTTAGGACCGTAAAAGTGCTAGAATGCATAAAGATAACGGGCAGAAATATGCAATATTCGATATGAATCACACCCCCTAACTTAAACATTGCTAGTCCCTAGTGATGAAACAAGCAAAACTAGTCCACAGAAGGAAATACAAAACGTATATATGCATAGAAATATAATTTCCACTTTCGTAGGGAACACGATTGCATTTAGCATATGCAATAAGCCGTTAAACCCCTAGGTTACCCTTGTGGACGAGTGTCGTCTCGTGAGAGTTTTCACGGATGATACCCACAAACATTATATGGTTTCCTCAAAATATGCCCAAACCAACGTGCGACAAGCCCAACAATGGCGAAAAGGATTTCATACGCATTATAAGCAAAGTGAATGAATTCACACAAAAGTCCAAATTATTAACATTATAGAATGCACCTCATAGAATTGAAACCTTAAAATGTGGGAGGGGAGCGAGCACATGCAAAGTGTGATTTGGCAAAAACTTATATAAACCGGATAACATTAAAGCAAGCATAAATTCAATCCTCACGGGCATTACGCTCATCAAACGAATTCACTCGAAATAGGGAGGTAACACACGGGACATGCGGGCTAAAGAGTAAATGTAAATGGAAACTAGGCCGCACACATGTCACAGATGAAGAATGATATATATAAACTGAGAAACTGTAATCTCAATGAAAGATACCGCACACTAAAAGAGGCGAAATGCATTTTCACAGATTATCACAACTGTTATGACTTTTGAATTACATGCACCTAAGATCACGTAGGACTTTAATAGGGTTACAATGTAGGTATGGCTAAGGTGAGAAACAAAGGAATATATGTACGGATTCAAAGTGTTCGGAATGAAAACTCGGGATAAGGGGATAATGCAGGCAATATCAAAATCGGAAAACAAGTTCCAAAAAGGCATTAGATATATCACCGGGGAGAGTAATCAAAGCTTATTGAACACTATACACAACATTTACAACTTTCACTTTCTCTTTCTTTTTCTTTTCTTCTTTTTCTCATTTTCTCTTTTGTTTTATTTACTTGTCAAACTCTCATATGCCTAAATTGCAAACGACATCATAACAACAACATTCAATCCCAAGTAACATTCCAAACAAAGGTATGGAAAGTGTATATATGGTATAAAACTCCAATTTAGAGTTGGTTATGGGATTGGGGTTGTGAAACGAAAGGCTATATTTAGGCTCAAAAGGGTTAACGAGGGTAAACATATAAGGGTGAAGTCAAGGCTAATATGGGTGATATAACAAAGAGGGCCTATGAGCATTTCACAAAGTTTACGCAATTCTCGAATCAAAACAATATATGAAAATCATGCTCAAGTAACACATTTCAAGTATGAACTCAATTAATGAACGATCAAATGAAAGAATAGAGAGATTACCAACGAAATCAACATTTTCAATGAGAAAAGAATAGTGTATACACTCACAAACGACGAAAGGTACAAAGCTTACTCGGTGTAAGTATATACAATGCAACAAAAGATTACCGAGTTATAAAAATATTAAACCAAACCAATAAAGCAAGGAAAGTGCATGTGCTCACGGGATTAAAGTTTAATTCATGAAGTTATTCATAATATCAATAATTGGGACTAAAGTCTAATAACTTCTAAAATCGAGATCATGCATCATTGGGTTGTCTATTAGATCGGGCAATTATTAAAATTTATCATCAGAAACAAAGGCAAAATGCCTAAAAAGGAGAAAAAATAAAGAAAATCTTTTTGAAATTTTTGAATTTTTCTAAGAAAAGCATACTAAGTAACTAACACGTGAGCAAAAACATGGACTAAATAAAGAAATGGATAGAATATCCCACACCCCCTAATATAAACTTGACATTGTCCCCAATGTAAATTAAGAACCAAGTCAAAGAGAGGAAAAGAGCGATATTACCCAAAATTGGAGCGATCCCCATAAGAACAAGTCCAAAGAATCTACAAAACAAGTTAGTACCGAGCATAGCAAAAACAAATAATAAAAAGTTAGCTTAGATTAAAAAGGAAAGAAAAAATAAAAAGAAAGAATAAAATAAAAAGCTAACTATATACAACCTACTATTTAGGCTTCACACTAACTATACACTAGAAGTCTAAATAGCTGAGGGTCCACCATAAGAACGATTTGACTTTGGAGGATAACCGGTGTACCCTCACATACAAGAATGCCTTCCGAAAAATATGAATTCCGTTTTAACAACGGAAGGCATGTGTAAGGCAGAAGAAATGAACCATCGCCAATTAGAAGTTTTGGAGGGACGATGGGGGGTTTGGATTGCACGGGGACAAAAACAAGTGGGGACCGAGAAAAGCCAAAAATCCTCCCAAGGATTTTGAAGTTGGAATGGGAGGCGGCGCACACAAAGGCAAAGATGCGATCGTGGAGGGCGACTCGAGCAAGTACTCCTCATCGGCGATAGGGTTTAAAACATTAAAGTTCGAAACCGAATCATCGGGTACTTTGTCCGGTGGGGTAATAGAGAATGAAAATGGGGATGAAAGAAATTCAAACTCATGATATGAATCATCATCGCATGAAGTTTGAATTTCAAAGGAAATAATATCATTTTCAATGAAATGTTCTTCTTTGGGGGCCAAAGAAGAAATCATTTCATTGAAAATAGATATTACGTCATTTTCATCCTTACTTTCAATATCTATTACGAGATGGGCAAAGTCTAGAATGGCTTGTTCCAAAGTAGGTACAAGTACCTCATTTGGTTCAAAACATTCGTCGACCTCGAAAGTCTCGGAAGCAAAATTGTCGTCGGACTCAAATAATAAATCCAACTCATGTTCCCACGAATGATTTTCTTCCCGATAGAGATTTTCAATTTTCTCATTTTCATACATACGCAAACCCTCACCGAAAGTCATAGGTCGAGGTGCGGATACATGAAAATGGGAACTTTGAAAATTACCATCGGACTTAAAGGAAAACTCATTATTATAGGAATTTTGAAAACTATTGCAATTCGTTTCAAAATTCCTATTATAAGGAGGTAAAGGCCCAAAATCATTATCATCATCATCAAAATTCCAATAACCTAAATTTTGACTTTCGTTATACTCGCCCAAATTCATATTTGAATTTGTTTTACTTTGGGATGCTAAGTATTCACCGAAAGTCATAGGCCTAGAATTTTGAGAATTACAACAAGGATTACCGAAAGAATTGGAATAAGACATGCTTACCCCAAAAATGGCTCAAGTGGCGAATTCCACAAAATAGGTGCGCGCGGGAAATTCGAGCGTTTCCAAGTGCTCAAATGTGGAAGTCCTGCAAAATATTAGCAAATAATACAAATAGAAAGAAAATACTATGAAATATTAAATCAAATAAAGTCTAAAACAAACTAGTCCCCGACAACGGCGCCATTTTGATTAAGGACGAAAAGTAGCGCGTGTCAAGACGCTAATCGTTGTTTTCATTTCACCTCCTCAATACAAAAACCTAAACTTATGACTTCACTCAAAAAGGGAGTATAGCGGCCAAGTCCGGGTATCGAAAATCCACAGAGACGAGTTGCTAGAATTTATAAGATTTAATACTCCTAAAATTAAAGTGTAAAAGGTGATAGGTTGGAAATAAAGAAAAGGGAAAAAAAATAAGAAGTTAAGTCTAAACTGGAATTAATAAAACGAGAGTCGGGATCGTGTCCCCACCATGGGCTAAACAACTAATAATTAGAATTTCGGTTCGAAAACATTTAATCAAGCATTTTCAATTAAGTATAAACATCACACAATAAGGAATTTAACCCAAAGTTGCGAGATTAAACATTTAACAGAAAATGGTCACACGCATCTTAAATTCGGATTACCGCTATAAACACTAACGTTGCATGACAAAGAAAGTTAAACGCATAATAATCCGACTTTAATACGCGAGGTTTCAATTAAATGCAATTTTACACAAAACCTAATTTTCGGAGCTCAACGCCCATCAATGGTGGACACACGACCCAAACTCTATGTAACTACTCACTACACATGATTAATCTAATTACATAACTAATTAATAAACAAAACAAGAAATAAATAAACTAAACTAATTTATCTAGGCTTGAAATAAATAACAAAGCATGAAAAATAAAGGAAAACAAAGCTTAAGGAAGAAGATGAATAGTAAAGCTTACATTAATGGGTATTACCCAAAGAGAAATGGAGGAGAGGGGATCTCCAAAAATAAAATCCCCAAAGTCTTCTAACCCTAATTAAAATGAAAATATATGTCCAAAGAAATGCCCCTAACACTCTATTTATACCCCAAAATAAACCCCCAACAAAACCAAGCCAAAAAACCCAAAATAAGTCAATTTTCGTCCATATCTGATGGGATCGGTCGACCTCATGTTTGGGACCGGTCGACCGCACTTTTGGAATTTGCCTTGGGCTGCAGGCAGCCCACTTTTCCACTTTGAACCAATTTTGAGGCGTTGCACGGAAACAGCTATAACTCCCTCATACGGAATCGAAATGAGGTGTGGTCGGAACCGACGCGAAGCTAATTCAATTCTCTACATGATTCTGTTTTGAAACCCTCCAAATTATGCAGTATGAAATTACCAAAATTCCCTTGAAGTAGAAGAAAATACCAAAACCTTCCGGAAATGGGCATAACTTCCACATACAGAGTCAGAATGACGCACGGTCAGTGGCCACGGAAAGATAATTTGATGATCTACATGTTGGTAACTTCATTCCATAAAAAATAGTGAGTTTAAAAAGACCAAATTGCCCTTGAAGTATTATTCAACGACGGAACTTCTCCGAAATGCAACCGAACCACACTTTTAGCGTTCCAATACCTAAAAAAAGCACAAATAACTCCTGCAAAGTATGTATATATCCAAATCCAAGGTTGTCTGGTTAATGAGCATAATTATAGGCATTTAGGACCGTAAAAGTGCTAGAATGCATAAAGATAACGGGCGGAAATATGCAATATTCGATATGAATCACACCCCCTAACTTAAACATTGCTAGTCCCTAGTGATGAAACAAGCAAACCTAGTACACAGAAGGAAATAAAAAACGTATATATGCATCGAAATATAATTTCCACTTTCGTAGGGAACACGATTGCATTTAGCATATGCAATAAGCCGTTAAACCCCTAGGTTACCCTTGTGGACGAGTGTCGTCTCGTGAGGGTTTTCAGGGATGATACCCACAAACATCATATGGTTTCCTCAAAATATGCCCAAACCAACGTGCGACAAGCCCAACAATGGCGAAAAGGATTTCATACGCATTATAAGCAAAGTGAATGAATTCACACAAAAGTCCAAATTATTAACATTATAGAATGCACCTCATAGAATTGAAACCTTAAAATGTGGGAGGGGAGCGAGCACATGCAAAGTGTGATTTGGCAAAAACTTATATAAACTGGATAACATTAAAGCAAGCATAAATTCAATCCTCACGGGCATTACGCTCATCAAGCGAATTCACTCGAAATAGGGAGGTAACACACGGGACATGCGGGCTAAAGAGTAAATGTAAATGGAAACTAGGCCGCACACATGTCACAGATGAAGAATGATATATATAAACTGAGAAACTGTAATCTCAATGAAAGATACCGCACACTAAAAGAGGCGAAATGCATTTTCACAGATTATCACAACTGTTATGACTTTTGAATTACATGCACCTAAGATCACGTAGGACTTTAATAGGGTTACAATGTAGGTATGGCTAAGGTACGAAACAAAGGAATATATGTACGGATTCAAAGTGTTCGGAATGAAAACTCGGGATAAGGGGATAATGCAGGCAATATCAAAATCGGAAAACAAGTTCCAAAAAGGCATTAGATATATCACCGGGGAGAGTAATCAAAGCTTATTGAACACTATACACAACATTTACAACTTTCACTTTCTCTTTCTTTTTCTTTTCTTCTTTTTCTCATTTTCTCTTTTGTTTTCTTTACTTGTCAAACTCTCATATGCCTAAATTGCAACCGACATCATAACAACAACATTCAATCCCAAGTAACATTCCAAACAAAGGTATGGAAAGTGTATATATGGTATAAAACTCCAATTTAGAGTTGGTTATGGGATTGGGGTTATGAAACGAAAGGCTATATTTAGGCTCAAAAGGGTTAACGAGGGTAAACATATACGGGTGAAGTCAAGGCTAATATGGGTGATATAACAAAGAGGGCCTATGAGCATTTCACAAAGTTTACGCAATTCTCGAATCAAAACAATATATGAAAATCATGCTCAAGTAACACATTTCAAGTATGAACTCAATTAATGAACGATCAAATGAAAGAATAGAGAGATTACCAACGAAATCAACATTTTCAATGAGAAAAGAATAGTGTATACACTCACAAACGACGAAAGGTACAAAGCTTACTCGGTGTAAGTATATACAATGCAACAAAAGATTACCGAGTTATAAAAATATTAAACCAAACCAATAAAGCAAGGAAAGTGCATGTGCTCACGGGATTAAAGTTTAATTCATGAAGTTATTCATAATATCAATAATTGGGACTAAAGTCTAATAACTTCTAAAATCGAGAACATGCATCATTGGGTTGTCTATTAGATCGGGCAATTATTAAAATTTATCATCAGAAACAAAGGCAAAATGCCTAAAAAGGAGAAAAAATAAAGAAAATCTTTTTGAAATTTTTGAATTTTTCTAAGAAAAGCATACTAAGTAACTAACACGTGAGCAAAAACATGGACTAAATAAAGAAATGGATAGAATATCCCACACCCCCTAACTTAAAACTTGACATTGTCCCCAATGTAAATTAAGAACCAAGTCAAAGAGAGGAAAAGAGCGATATTACCCAAAATTGGAGCGATCCCCATAAGAACAAGTCCAAAGAATCTACAAAACAAGTTAGTACCGAGCATAGCAAAAACAAATAATAAAAAGTTAGCTAATTACATTAAACTAGATTAAAAAGGAAAGAAAAAATAAAAAGAAAGAATAAAATAAAAAGCTAACTATATACAACCTACTATTTAGGCTTCACACTAACTATACACTAGAAGTCTAAATAGCTGAGGGTCCACCATAAGAACGATTTGACTTTGGAGGATAACCGGTGTACCCTCACATACAAGCATGCCTTCCGAAAAATATGAATTCCGTTTTAACAACGGAAGGCATGTGTAAGGCAGAAGAAATGAACCATCGCCAATTAGAAGTTTTGGAGGCACGATGGGGGGTTTGGATTGCACGGGTGACAAAAACTAGTGGGGACCGAGAAAAGCCGAAAATCCTCCCAAGGATTTTGAAGTTGGAATGGGAGGCGGCGCACACAAAGGCAAAGATGCGATCGTGGAGGGCGACTCGAGCAAGTACTCCTCATCGGCGATAGGGTTTAAAACATTAAAGTTCGAAACCGAATCATCGGGTACTTTGTCCGGTGGGGTAATAGAGAATGAAAATGGGGATGAAAGAAATTCAAACTCATGATATGAATCATCATCGCATGAAGTTTGAATTTCAAAGGAAATAATATCATTTTCAATGAAATGTTCTTCTTTGGGGGCCAAAGAAGAAATCATTTCATTGAAAATAGATATTACGTCATTTTCATCCTTACTTTCAATATCTATTACGAGATGGGCAAAGTCTAGAATGGCTTGTTCCAAAGTAGGTACAAGTACCTCATTTGGTTCAAAACATTCGTCGACCTCGAAAGTCTCGGAAGCAAAATTGTCGTCGGACTCAAATAATAAATCCAACTCATGTTCCCACGAATGATTTTCTTCCCGATAGAGATTTTTAATTTTCTCATTTTCATACATACGCAAACCCTCACCGAAAGTCATAGGTCGAGGTGCGGATACATGAAAATGGGAACTTTGAAAATTACCATCGGACTTAAAGGAAAACTCATTATTATAGGAATTTTGAAAACTATTGCAATTCGTTTCAAAATTCCTATTATAAGGAGGTAAAGGCCCAAAATCATTATCATCATCATCAAAATTGCAATAACCTAAATTTTGACTTTCGTTATACTCGCCCAAATTCATATTTGAATTTGTTTTACTTTGGGATGCTAAGTATTCACCGAAAGTCATAGGCCTAGAATTTTGAGAATTACAACAAGGATTACCGAAAGAATTGGAATAAGACATGCTTACCCCAAAAATGGCTCAAGTGGCGAATTCCACAAAATAGGTGCGCGCGGGAAATTCGAGCGTTTCCAAGTGCTCAAATGTGGAAGTCCTGCAAAATATTAGCAAATAATACAAATAGAAAGAAAATACTATGAAATATTAAATCAAATAAAGTCTAAAACAAACTAGTCCCCGACAACGGCGCCATTTTGATTAAGGGCGAAAAGTAGCGCGTGTCAAGACGCTAATCGTTGTTTTCATTTCACCTCCTCAATACAAAAACCTAAACTTATGACTTCACTCAAAAAGGGAGTATAGCGGCCAAGTCCGGGTATCGAAAATCCACAGAGACGAGTTGCTAGAATTTATAAGATTTAATACTCCTAAAATTAAAGTGTAAAAGGTGATAGGTTGGAACTAAAGAAAAGGGAAAAAAAATAAGAAGTTAAGTCTAAACTGGAATTAATAAAACGAGAGTCGGGATCGTGTCCCCACCATGGGCTAAACAACTAATAATTAGAATTTCGGTTCGAAAACATTTAATCAAGCATTTTCAATTAAGTATAAACATCACACAATAAGGAATTTAACCCAAAGTTGCGAGATTAAACATTTAACAGAAAATGGTCACACGCATCTTAAATTCGGATTACCGCTATAAACACTAACGTTGCATGACAAAGAAAGTTAAATGCATAATAATCCGACTTTAATACCCGAGGTTTCAATTAAATGCAATTTTACACAAAACGTAATTTTCGGAGCTCAACGCCCATCAATGGCGGACACACGACCCAAACTCTATGTAACTACTCAATGCACATGATTAATCTAATTACATAACTAATTAATAAACAAAACAAGAAATAAATAAATTAAACTAATTTATCTAGGCTTGAAATAAATAACAAAGCATGAAAAATAAAGGAAAACAAAGCTTAAGGAAGAAGATGAATAGTAAAGCTTACATTAATGGGTATTACCCAAAGAGAAATGGAGGAGAGGGGATCTCCACAAATAAAATCCCCAAAGTCTTCTAACCCTAATTAAAATGAAAATATATGTCCAAAGAAATGCCCCTAACACTCTATTTATACCCCAAAATAAACCCCCAACAAAACCAAGCCAAAAAACCCAAAATAAGTCAATTTTCGTCCATATCTGATGGGATCGGTCGACCTCATGTTTGGGACCGGTCGACCGCACTTTTGGAATTTGCCTTGGGCTCGCAGCCCACTTTTCCACTTTGAACCAATTTTGAGGCGTTGCACGGAAACGGCTATAACTCCCTCATACGGAATCGAAATGAGGCGTGGTCGGAACCGACGCGAAGCTAATTCAATTCTCTACATGATTATGTTTTGAAACCCTCCAAATTATGCAGTATGAAATTACCAAAATTCCCTTGAAGTAGAAGAAAATACCGAAACCTTCCGGAAATGGGCATAACTCCCACATACAGAGTCAGAATGACGCACGGTCAGTGGCCACGGAAAGATAATTTGATGATATACATGTTGGTAACTTCATTCCATAAAAAATAGTGAGTTTAAAAAGACCAAATTGTCCTTGAAGTATTATTCGACGACGGAACTTCTCCAAAATGCAACCGAACCACACTTTTAGCGTTCCAATACCTAAAAAAGCACAAATAACTCCTGCAAAGTATGTATATATCCAAATCCAAGGTTGTCTGGTTAATGAGCATAATTATAGGCATTTAGGACCGTAAAAGTGCTAGAATGCATAAAGATAACGGGCGGAAATATGCAATATTCGATATGAATCACACCCCCTAACTTAAACATTGCTAGTCCCTAGTGATGAAACAAGCAAAACTAGTCCACGGAAGGAAATAAAAAACGTATATATGCATAGAAATATAATTTCCACTTTCGTAGGGAACACGATTGCATTTAGCATATGCAATAAGCCGTTAAACCCCTAGGTTACCCTTGTGGACGAGTGTCGTCTCGTGAGGGTTTTCAGGGATGATACCCACAAACATCATATGGTTTCCTCAAAATATGCCCAAACCAACGTGCGACAAGCCCAACAATGGCGAAAAGGATTTCATACGCATTATAAGCAAAGTGAATGAATTCACACAAAAGTCCAAATTATTAACATTATAGAATGCACCTCATAGAATTGAAACCTTAAAATGTGGGAGGGGAGCGAGCACATGCAAAGTGTGATTTGGCAAAAACTTATATAAACCGGATAACATTAAAGCAAGCATAAATTCAATCCTCACGGGCATTACGCTCATCAAACGAATTCACTCGAAATAGGGAGGTAACACACGGGACATGCGGGCTAAAGAGTAAATGTAAATGGAAACTAGGCCGCACACATGTCACAGATGAAGAATGATATATATAAACTGAGAAACTGTAATCTCAATGAAAGATACCGCACACTAAAAGAGGCGAAATGCATTTTCATAGATTATCACAACTGTTATGACTTTTGAATTACATGCACCTAAGATCACGTAGGACTTTAATAGGGTTACAATGTAGGTATGGCTAAGGTACGAAACAAAGGAATATATGTACGGATTCAAAGTGTTCGGAATGAAAACTCGGGATAAGGGGATAATGCAGGCAATATCAAAATTGGAAAACAAGTTCCAAAAAGGCATTAGATATATCACCGGGGAGAGTAATCAAAGCTTATTGAACACTATACACAACATTTACAACTTTCTCTTTCTCTTTCTTTTTCTTTTCTTCCTTTTCTCATTTTCTCTTTTGTTTTCTTTACTTGTCAAACTCTCATATGCCTAAATTGCAACCGACATCATAACAACAACATTCAATCCCAAGTAACATTCCAAACAAAGGTATGGAAAGTGTATATATGGTATAAAACTCCAATTTAGAGTTGGTTATGGGATTGGGGTTGTGAAACGAAAGGCTATATTTAGGCTCAAAAGGGTTAACGAGGGTAAACATATAAGGGTGAAGTCAAGGCTA
This sequence comes from Sambucus nigra, assembly GCA_949130495.1. Taxonomy (NCBI): domain Eukaryota; kingdom Viridiplantae; phylum Streptophyta; class Magnoliopsida; order Dipsacales; family Adoxaceae; genus Sambucus; species Sambucus nigra. Next base: position 133,287,214 of record OX422216.1, read on the forward strand.
ATATGGGTGATATAACAAAGAGGGCCTATGAGCATTTCACAAAGTTTACGCAATTCTCGAATCAAAACAATATATGAAAATCATGCTCAAGTAACACATTTCAAGTATGAACTCAATTAATGAACGATCAAATGAAAGAATAGAGAGATTACCAACGAAATCAGCATTTTCAATGAGAAAAGAATAGTGTATACACTCACAAACGACGAAAGGTACAAAGCTTACTAGGTGTAAGTATATACAATGCAACAAAAGATTACCGAGTTATAAAAATATTAAACCAAACCAATAAAGCAAGGAAAGTGCATGTGCTCACGGGATTAAAGTTTAATTCATGAAGTTATTCATAATATCAATAATTGGGACTAAAGTCTAATAACTTCTAAAATCGAGAACATGCATCATTGGGTTGTCTATTAGATCGGGCAATTATTAAAATTTATCATCAGAAACAAAGGCAAAATGCCTAAAAAGGAGAAAAAATAAAGAAAATCTTTTTGAAATTTTTGAATTTTTCTAAGAAAAGCATACTAAGTAACTAACACGTGAGCAAAAACATGGACTAAATAAAGAAATGGATAGAATATCCCACACCCCCTAACTTAAAACTTGACATTGTCCCCAATGTAAATTAAGAACCAAGTCAAAGAGAGGAAAAGAGCGATATTACCCAAAATTGGAGCGATCCCCATAAGAACAAGTCCAAAGAATCTACAAAACAAGTTAGTACCGAGCATAGCAAAAACAAATAATAAAAAGTTAGCTAATTACATTAAACTAGATTAAAAAGGAAAGAAAAAATAAAAAGAAAGAATAAAATAAAAAGCTAACTATATACAACCTACTATTTAGGCTTCACACTAACTATACACTAGAAGTCTAAATAGCTGAGGGTCCACCATAAGAACGATTTGACTTTGGAGGATAACCGGTGTACCCTCACATACAAGCATGCCTTCCGAAAAATATGAATTCCGTTTTAACAACGGAAGGCATGTGTAAGGCAGAAGAAATGAACTATCGCCAATTAGAAGTTTTGGAGGGACGATGGGGGGTTTGGATTGCACGGGTGACAAAAACAAGTGGGGACCGAGAAAAGCCGAAAATCCTCCCAAGGATTTTGAAGTTGGAATGGGAGGCGGCGCACACAAAGGCAAAGATGCGATCGTGGAGGGCGACTCGAGCAAGTACTCCTCATCGGCGATAGGGTTTAAAACATTAAAGTTCGAAACCGAATCATCGGGTACTTTGTCCGGTGGGGTAATAGAGAATGAAAATGGGGATGAAAGAAATTCAAACTCATGATATGAATCATCATCGCATGAAGTTTGAATTTCAAAGGAAATAATATCATTTTCAATGAAATGTTCTTCTTTGGGGGCCAAAGAAGAAATCATTTCATTGAAAATAGATATTACGTCATTTTCATCCTTACTTTCAATATCTATTACGAGATGGGCAAAGTCTAGAATGGCTTGTTCCAAAGTAGGTACAAGTACCTCATTTGGTTCAAAACATTCGTCGACCTCGAAAGTCTCGGAAGCAAAATTGTCGTCGGACTCAAATAATAAATCCAACTCATGTTCCCACGAATGATTTTCTTCTCGATAGAGATTTTCAATTTTCTCATTTTCATACATACGCAAACCCTCACCGAAAGTCATAGGTCGAGGTGCGGATACATGAAAATGGGAACTTTGAAAATTACCATCGGACTTAAAGGAAAACTCATTATTATAGGAATTTTGAAAACTATTGCAATTCGTTTCAAAATTCCTATTATAAGGAGGTAAAGGCCCAAAATCATTATCATCATCATCAAAATTCCAATAACCTAAATTTTGACTTTCGTTATACTCGCCCAAATTCATATTTGAATTTGTTTTACTTTGGGATGCTAAGTATTCACCGAAAGTCATAGGCCTAGAATTTTGAGAATTACAACAAGGATTACCGAAAGAATTGGAATAAGACATGCTTACCCCAAAAATGGCTCAAGTGGCGAATTCCACAAAATAGGTGCGCGCGGGAAATTCGAGCGTTTCCAAGTGCTCAAATGTGGAAGTCCTGCAAAATATTAGAAAATAATACAAATAGAAAGAAAATACTATGAAATATTAAATCAAATAAAGTCTAAAACAAACTAGTCCCCGACAACGGCGCCATTTTGATTAAGGGCGAAAAGTAGCGCGTGTCAAGACGCTAATCGTTGTTTTCATTTCACCTCCTCAATACAAAAACCTAAACTTATGACTACACTCAAAAAGGGAGTATAGCGGCCAAGTCCGGGTATCGAAAATCCACAGAGACGAGTTGCTAGAATTTATAAGATTTAATACTCCTAAAATTAAAGTGTAAAAGGTGATAGGTTGGAAATAAAGAAAAGGGAAAAAAAATAAGAAGTTAAGTCTAAACTGGAATTAATAAAACGAGAGTCGGGATCGTGTCCCCACCATGGGCTAAACAACTAATAATTAGAATTTCGGTCCGAAAACATTTAATCAAGCATTTTCAATTAAGTATAAACATCACACAATAAGGAATTTAACCCAAAGTTGCGAGATTAAACATTTAACAGAAAATGGTCACACGCATCTTAAATTCGGATTACCGCTATAAACACTAACGTTGCATGACAAAGAAAGTTAAACGCATAGTAATTCGACTTTAATACGCGAGGTTTCAATTAAATGCAATTTTACACAAAACCTAATTTTCGGAGCTCAACGCCCATCAATGGCGGACACACGACCCAAACTCTATGTAACTACTCACTACACATGATTAATCTAATTACATAACTAATTAATAAACAAAACAAGAAATAAATAAACTAAACTAATTTATCTAGGCTTGAAATAAATAAGAAAGCATGAAAAATAAAGGAAAACAAAGCTTAAGGAAGAAGATGAATAGTAAAGCTTACATTAATGGGTATTACCCAAAGAGAAATGGAAGAGAGGGGATCTCCACAAATAAAATCCCCAAAGTCTTCTAACACTAATTAAAATGAAAATATATGTCCAAAGAAATGCCCCTAACACTCTATTTATACCCCAAAATAAACCCCCAACAAAACCAAGCCAAAAAACCCAAAATAAGTCAATTTTCGTCCATATCTGATGGGATCGGTCGACCTCATGTTTGGGACCGGTCGACCGCACTTTTGGAATTTGCCTTGGGCTGGAGGCAGCCCACTTTTCCACTTTGAACCAATTTTGAGGCGTTGCACGGAAACGGCTATAACTCCCTCATACGGAATCGAAATGAGGCGTGGTCGGAACCGACGCGAAGCTAATTCAATTCTATACATGATTCGGTTTTGAAACCCTCCAAATTATGCAGTATGAAATTACCAAAATGCCCTTGAAGTAGAAGAAAATACCGAAACCTTCCGGAAATGGGCATAACTTCCACATACAGAGTCAGAATGACGCACGGTCAGTGGCCACGGAAAGATAATTTGATGATATACATGTTGGTAACTTCATTCCATAAAAAATAGTGAGTCTAAAAAGACCAAATTGCCCTTGAAGTAGCATTCGACGACGGAACTTCTCCGAAATGCAACCGAACCACACTTTTAGCGTTCCAATACCTAAAAAAAACACAAATAACTCCTGCAAAGTATGTATATATCCAAATCCAAGGTTGTCTAGTTAATGAGCATAATTATAGGCATTTAGGACCGTAAAAGTGCTAGAATGCATAAAGATAACGGGCGAAAATATGCAATATTCGATATGAATCAGCTATAGAAACAAACATTAGACCTGCTTAAGGTTTCTAGGAGGATGAAGACATACTTTCAACCCCACACCATTATAGTCTGTACAGACATGCAACTAGGACAAGCCGTTCATAAACCCAAGAAATTGGGTAGACTAATGGCTTGGGATTTATAATTAGGAGAGTATGAAATATAATATGAACCAGGAATGATAATAAAAGGCCAATTCATAAAAAAATTCATTCATGAGTTCACATGCGTGAAAAAACCCATTGAGAAGACTTCTAAGCAAGAGAGATCAATAATGGAAAAGACAAAATTGACTTCTATAGAAGAGAGCTCATCTCCGTCTATTGAGAAATCTTCTTCAAAAGAGAGCTCACCAGTTCAACCAAATGAGAAAATTCCTATGGGGGATATATCGACCATTAATTCGTCAGACTAGATCACTAACGTACCAGAATAAGCGGCCAAACAAGAAGAAATTAATCGTAACCTGGAGGTGTTTAAAAAGTTGTTCAATTATAGGACCTTATTTGAAGAAGACCGCCTATCTGGAGAATGCTCATAAATAGTTCATCATATTCTTCTAGCAGCGAAGCAAGATTGATAATTACTAAGCCAGATGATATTGACGTAAAATATGCCTCCAACTTCCAATTTAAGGCCTCCAATAACAAGGCAAAGTATGAAGTGCTCATAGTAGGGTTTGGCCTAACTTCATCTCTTGACGCTGAGCAAATACAAGCATACATTTATTCTCAACTAATAGTGAATCAAGTACTGGGAGTTTATGGAGTAAGAGAGGAGTCTATGGAAAAATACCTAGCCATAACCCAAAGGATGATAGCAATGTTTCCAGCTGTTAAGGTGATCAACATCCCTAAGGAACTGAATGCCCGAGCAGACTCACTTTCTCAGCTTGCTTCTGCACCAAAACAGAGCTAAGAAGAACAATTCTAGTAGAAATCCTCATGCATCAGAGTATCGATGAAGAAATTACCAATACAAATGAATTAGACTTAGGGCCATCATTGAAGGATCCAATATGAGTTTACCTAAAAAAGGTATTATCCCAACAGAGCTTAAAGAAGAAAGGAGACTTCGATACAAATAAGCGAGGTATATGTCCTACAAGGGGGACTCTTATTTAGGAGAGGGTCATCATTTCATTACTCTGATGTGTCCATCCTACCGAGGTCAGTGGATTAATAAAGGAGGTACATAAAAGTTCTTATGGAGCACACTCAGAAGGAGATCATTGGTTAAGTGAGTATCCACATAAGTCTATTATTGGGTCAATATAAAAGCAGATTGTGCAGGTTATTCAAGGCGATGTGATAAGTTCCAGAAATAATCCATAATTCATAAAATATCGGGGGATTCACTCACACCGATCACATCACCTTGGCCATTTGTCATGTGGGGTAATGACTTGGTTGGTGCTCTAAAAAAACAAGAGGAAGGTTTAAATATTTGGTCTTTATAGTGGACTATTTCACCAAATGAGTAGAGGCTGAACCCTTAATAGAAATGTTATATAAAAAGGTCTTCCATTTAATTTGGAAGAACATTATTTGCCATTATGGAATGGCATATGCCTTTATCACTAACTACGACATGTAGTTTGATAATCATGAATTCGAAGACTATTGTATTCGCTATAAAATATAGAAACTAGTTTTTTCACCTGGTCATCCACAGTGCAACGGGCAAATGGAAGGAACAATTCTATTGAATAAATAAAAACTAGCCTATGCTAAAGGAAACTGGATCAATGAGCTCCAAGGTGTACTTTGGGCATACAAGACAACATAGAGAATAGCTACTGGTGAGACTCCTTACCTGTCAGCTTTCGAACTAGAGGACGTAGTCCCAACATAAATTTTTCTAACAAGGGTATTATTATAGTAGGAACGAGCTTTGAAGGAGTCATATAACGAGATTTGAGCGAAGGCAAAGCTTTTGATTATTAACTCGCTTGATCTCTTGTTCAAGTAAGATAGAGGACCTCATTCGAATGACATATAAAATGTCATTAAAGCGACCTGGAAAAATTCAAAGATTTCAAACCACATTTTAAAAACATTTTAAAGTATCAAAAAGTTTTTCTACATATATCATGGATCATATACCTTAATGGAAATGAGAAATTAGTATGATGAATGCTTGAATGTTATTTGTGCAAGTATGGCCCCTAACGTGTCTTTATTTGTGGGCTCGAGTATATAACACCCTAACAAAGAATAAGCCAATAATATAAATTGACACAATATGGAACTTTGTCCTTAAAAATCTCCACCTTTATCTATTCCGAGAAAAAACACATAAAACGAAATATACTGAATGGCTAATCCACACTGTTAAGGCAATCTAGTGCCCGTCTCAATTCTAAAATGGAAAGACATAAGACAAGCTAACGACCTAGCAACAAATGATCTATGTGATGCTTCTATAGAATGTAAATGTAAAAGGGTTCCTTCACACAAAACAAACTACCTTCGAGGCATGGGAGTATGAATAAAATAAAACAAATCAATAATATCAAAACTCCCTATAAAGTTGTTCTCCCCATGCACATGTAAGATTAGTCTTTCACAGAGAAAGAAAAGTACATAACAAGAGATACATAATGGAATATCATCATAATATAGAGCAATAATGAAATAAGATAGAACCATTACAAACACAAGCATGCTAAATGAATGAACCAAATATGAATCACAACTCAAGATATATAAATGAAATCCAATTATAGAGGAGTTAAAATATGATAGACTGTTTCAAATGCAGATGCAGTACGTTATGAGAGAAAATACGTATCTAAATAGTACATCAAAAGACAACTGAAAAAAAATATTAATCACTTATTCGCACCATCATCAGCATTATGAGTACCATCATCATGTCTAGGCGCTGAATGAGAGGAACCAGCTCCTCGACTCTCCTCCTGGAGATTCATGTCCTCAAAATACTTCAACATCCTAGAGTCCATGTGATCCCTCTACTCTTAATCATGTGCTATAAGATACGTAAACATCGATGATCAGGTTTTCGATAGGCTGCCAGTTGTTGAACCTGTGCATGCAACTCCCTAACATCCTTAGCCTCTACTAATAATGGGTAGGAGGTAGTGTATAGAATGGATCTTGTAGAAGATATAAAAGAAGTAGGCTCAGAGGAAGCTTACAGAGAGGTGGGAGGAACAAGATACTAGCTCTGGGCAATAAAGATATGAATCCTAGACTGGCTAAGGGAATGATGATTAATAGTCTGATAAGATGTCAAGGTGACATTAAAGGGTAAAAGGGAGCATCCATCATAAAGGCAATGGCGAGTGATGAGCATTATAAACGGTAGAGGTTTCCTAAAGAGGTGGATCCATAGTTGTGAACTAAACTCAGAATCGAGTAAATGTGAGCGGGTTTGTAAAGAAAGCACCGAGGTTGATGGCATAAATGAGATTTATATGATACTGTGTGATCTGGGTATGGTTTTCTGGTGGAATAAGATGCGCAAGTGGTTCAATTAAGGATCTTAAAGTGCTTTGGGATTCAGTGGAAAAGAGTATAGGTTCCATTCGATGCCTGTCAAAAATAGCATCCTTCATGACATCAATGCTAGGAGAATTATGATTATCCCATTGAAATGTGGCATTAGGTTCCTGAGGAAGAGGGAGAGGGGAGGCAATAGAGTCCTCGATAATGATGATTTCTTTACCTCGAACTGTAGCGTAGAGGCCATGCCAAGGATAGAAATTCTAAAGAAGAATTCCTAAACAAGATAGGGGCATGTGACTCATTAAGGAAGAAAAGTGTCTACCAACCTCGATAAGACAACTAGTGGTACACTCTTGTCTCGAAAAGGGACGAAAGTCGAACAACCTTTTCATGTACAAGGGCACATAAGTCAAAACCAGGGACTGTAAACTGAAGTCATACTTGTCGCGTTTCCTAAATATCACAAGTAAAGGAGGGAGAATTAGGGATGTGTCCATGAGAGGAGGAAGCCTCCTTAGGCTCGTTGGTATTGAAAGGATGACGGCGATAAGGCAAAGCAAACTAAAAGTATGGTGTGAAATCATCTTAGATAAGGGTAGGAAACCTAAAAGATGCTAAACACACATGCTAAGAATCCTATCTCCAGCAAACGTTCAACCAAACCACCATAAAAAACCAAACAATAACGAATATAAAGCAAAGTAACCCAAGCTAAACAAAAAGGATATATAGAAAAAAACATAAAGGAAAAGGAAAATTCAAAATTATTTCAATGTTTATGACAATAATTATGAACAAGTGGAAAATAATAACCCTTAATTTATAAAGGAAAGATATGTTTTTTGAGTTTTCTTTAAAAAATAGGGAAAATCCCTCATTAAAAAATGGATTTTACCTATTTTTCACCTAAAACTGCTTTTTTTAGAAATTTTGCAAAAAAATAAATAAATAAGGGTGAATTAAAAAAGCCTTAAGAACAAGGTGAGGAAGGAGTAAAGACCCAAAAACTAAGAGAAAATGAAGAAAAGTAAAGAAAATACATAAAAAGAGACCAAATACCCAAAGGCTCCAAAGCGTGAAATGGGTACTCCAAAAGATTACAAACCTTCAATAACAGAGGGTAAAAGATGGAGGGAGATGATTGTATGAAGGTAGGAAGGTGAAATGGGTGGGAAAAACTTGAATTTGGAGGTTTAATGGTGGATTTGGTTGGGGAAGAGAGAGAGAGAGAGAGAGAAGGGGGGGGGGGAGAGTTGAGAGAAAAACAAGGGTTTTAGAGAAGAGAAGATTATGAGATGCATTGGGAAGAAGGGAATTACAAAAAAATTTGAGCTCATTCGAACGAGGTACCGATTCTCATTCAAATGACCCATTGGGATTTTGATTCCAAACCCTAGAAAAAGGAATAAAAAGGGAAAAGGAAGAAATCAGAGGAGACAAAAGAAAATATTTTTAAATTTGTAACTTTTTGAGAAACATAAATACCACATACTTGTAATAAAATACTCGAAACATAGGAGTGGAATGTAAGGATGTGATCATAACGCACAGAGCATCAACATAAGAATATGCTAAAGTTCACAATGCCAAACATAAATCCTAATAGTTAAGTTTCCAAAACAACCTTAGTGTAAAAAAAATGGACTCACTAGAAGTTGACCCACTTATACAAACAAATCCTAGATGATTCGAAGATTCTTCGGCCAATAGCATCACTTATAAATGCAATATTAGGACCTATTGTGGAACCCCGTTGATCTTTGACTTATAACATCCTAAAAATTAACATTATTTCAATCTCATTCAACATTTTTTAGATATCATATAAGGAATTGAGGTATTAAAGCATCAATGATAAAAATTTGGCCTTGGCAATTGTATTTTTTTGGTCAAAATACTCTTTTAGGCTCTTTTCAGTGTTGGCTTTTAACGCAAATGAGATTTATCCTTTTGTAGACTTTTTCCATTGCTCAATCAATTTTGATAAAATAACTAAAACAAGGGCAATTGTTCTTACATGCACAATTTTACTTATTGTATATGGAATAAAGTGACAACATTGATAAGAAAATACCTTAGTTCACCTAGCAAATGCAAAGTGGTACAACATTGTAAAAATATGGTGTAAGGTGTGTGTGAATATAAGGTGACAAGATGAGAAAACATAGAAGAAATTATCATAAAAGGGAATCATTCGTCATAAAGACACATAATTAAGCACAAGTAGAATATAACTTGGTTTATCTTGCCATGGAAAGTCAAGTGAACATAGTGTGTAATCGTGTTCCGAACATCTTAATTATGTATCCTAAATGGTGAATAAAAAATAAAAATTTCTTTTTAATTTTTTATTAAAAAAATTAAATAGAAAATCTTTTAGGATTTTTTAAATTGGAAATATATACAAGCATACAATCTAGTTCACAAGGGACAAAGAATGATAATTAAATATCACCCTAAACTAGGTATCTACCCCAAACTCACTCAATAAGATCCTTGAACCTAAGGGTATCTACAGGTTTAGCGAAAATACTACCCAATTAACAAAGCTTAAGCAAATAATCTTCTCCTCGACGAGATCACGAATATAATGCTCACGAATCCAAATATGCTTTGCACGGGAATATTGTACGGGATTATGGGAGATATATATTGCACTCGTATTATCACTATAAATCTTGTGGAAAATCGTAGTTCTCTAACATTTTCTCTATCCATATGAGTTGTGTGCTATAACTTCCGAGAGTGATGTATTCCGCCTCCGCCGTGGACAAAGAAATGAAGTTTTGCTTCTTACTCATCTAAGAGATAAGGCACTCCCAAAGTAAAATTAACCAATCGAGGTGATTTTTCATCCATCAACGTCTCATGTCTAATTGGCATCTGAATAAGGTGATAGGCAATCATTAGTGTCAAAGGAATACAAAATACTGAAAGACAGGGTCCCACTTATATATTTGATTATGTTTTTAGTGCATGTAAGTGTGACTCTTTCAAGACGATAACGTGCACAAACTCGTACGCTAAAGGGAATTCTAGGATGGCTATCATTTAAGTAAAGAAGACTATATATCATGCTCCTAAAGAGTATGTGTGCTCTACGTCCTTATCTTCAGTGTCTTCTCTAAGCTAAGATTTAGAACTCATGGGTGTGAGTTCATTATTAGTCGAGCCTAAACTAAACTTCTTCACTAGCTCTATCGCGGATAGAAATTTGATGTCTTTGAGACATCAAACTATTTGATGTCTTGGATTCTGATTGGTAAATAGTATTGGTGGGGACTCATACCATTTATGAAAATAGTATTGGTGGGGACTCATATGATAAAAGGTTTAAAAAATCCCATAGACAACCCATTAATAAGGACTAAGGACTTAAAAACCAAAAGCAACTAAAGATTTAATAAGGAAAAGCCATGAAACTTTATCATATGCCTTTTGCGATATCTATCTTGATGATAACATTCCCTAAAAAATCTTTCTTATCAATTAGGTGCATCATTTCCTTCCCCGAAAGGATACTATCTAGAACACTTCTACATTGCACAAAACCTGATTTGTATGGAGAGATGATATTTGGGAGAGATTTTTTTAATCTTGAATTGATTATCTTTGAGATGACCTTATAACCAAAGTTACACTACTAATTGGTCTAAAATCCTTATAATAAGTAAGCCTTGATACCTTTGGAATGACGTAAATCTGGGTGGTACTTCAGGACTTATGGATTTTTGAACCTAAGAAGAATGATTGAATAGCTTTAGTGAAGTCCCCTTTAATAATCTCCTAATAGTGAACATAAAAGAATCCATTGAAGCCATCTGATCCAGTAGAGCTATTTGAGTTGAGTTTTTTGATAGCCTTCAACAACTCTTCTTCCCGAGGGATTGAGTCTAGATAGTTATTCATCTATTGAGTCACCAATCTTGGAATAAATTGCAAGACGTCAGCCTCCTCAGTAGTACTTATAGATAATAAATTAGAGAAGTAGGAAATAATAGTGTTAGTAATGTCCTCTCTACTCTTAAAACTTCTCCCATCTTCTTATTTGATACCGGAACCCAAATACTTCTTTTCTATTGATTAACATGTGAATGATAGAATCTAGTGTTCTTATATCCATCTTTTATCAATTAACACTTAGATTTTTTATGCCAGTATATCTCCTCTTTTGTAAAGGCTGCATTAAGGTCTTCTTTCTCCTTTGAACATTTTCTTTTGTACTCTTCGCTTGTATCATACTCTATAGCTAGCTCCTCTTGAAGAAGAGGATCCTCCAAATGTTGAATTTCCTCAAAGATATTTTTGAAAACTTCCTTACTCCACTTTTTCAAAGTAAGCTTGAGCCTCTTTAACTTGAAAGCAAACATACCCATGTATCTTCCTGATGTTGGTTTGCCATGAATTCTCTACTACCGATTTGGAATACTCATGCTCACTCCACATATTTTGGAATTTAAATGGTTTTAAAATAGTCTTGAGAATTTGGCATGGTAATGAGTAAAGTGTGACACCCTGCCTAATTAAATATCGGGTGATCAGGCCTTTATTAAATTAAAACTAGGTTTCCATTTGGTTCATTCTTAGCATTACTGTCGAAAACTTTTTAAACTTTACTAATAACCTAGTATTCAAAAAGCCGGTGCCAAATTTTATCTTTTTATTTTAAAAAAATCCAACTGCGAAAACTTAATAGAACTAAAACATCCATGCAATAAAATAAGGATCTGAATCAACATTAAAATAAACTAATACCGATTAAAACCCCGGTTCATCAATCTAATATAAAAGTCCAATATAAAATCTAAAATAAAGTCTAATTGACATTAATAAAATAATTGAGGGTAACATGCCCGAATGAAATACTGAATTTCACCCTACACAAGGAATAAAGAGCTGAAATGTCTAGGTCCGAATCCTGCAAGAATCCACAAGTGATGAAGCTACGCTTCCATATAACAGATCATCTTGCTTGGCATCCCTGTGGCTGGACACCTAAAAGGTTTTAGAAAATATTTTGCAAGAACGGGTCAGAGACCGAGTAAAAATATTTTGAAAACATAGAAAGCATTTAAATCGCAGTTTAAATAACCAGTTATTAGATACACATGTTAGGCAGAGACACTCTCTTGAGTTTCTCACCTCTCATCTATAGTGTGGACCTAATGTCCCACCTAATCATACTAACCAAACTAGCTAGGTTTCAAGTATCTAACTAACCACCAACTAATCTGGCTCACCCATACCTCCCATATATTACGCTACAGTCTCCCCTTAATAATCATTAAGTCCTTGGTTAAGTTTTTCTTTAACTTACCTGTATCGCCCATACATTATGTTATCGAACAACTAATAATTAACATCACCCTTATGTTATTATTAAGTCAAGTTAAAATTTCACACATGTTATCATTCACACCATATCATTAAGTATCTTCACTTAAATTTCATTTTAAACATACGCTATCTAATTTTCCTACTATTTACACATTAGTAGATTCAACATTGTTTAGATATACACTATCTAGTCTCACTAATATTGTACGTAAGTAGTTGCTCATTACTTTAGATATACGCCATCTAGTCTCACTACTATCACCCTAAGTAGCTTATCATTATTTTAGATATGCGCCATCTAGTCTCACTACTATCACCCATAAGTAGAATAAAACACCATTTTAGACGTGCACTATCTATTCTCACTACTATCACGCAAAAGTAGATTAAACGTAATTCAGGTATACACCATCTAATCTCACTACTATCACACATAAGTAGCTTCTCATTACTTTAGACATACGCCATCTAGTCTCACTACTATCACCCTAAGTAGCTTATCATTATTTTATATGTGCGCCATCTAGTCTCACTACTATCACCCATACGTAGAATAAAACACCATTTTAGACATGCACTATTTATTCCCACTATTATCACGCATAAGTAGATTATTTAAATGGTATGTATATATATATATATATATTTCACACAAAATGTATATTATAAGTGCGTACTTTGAATTTATGTCCCTATATCACACATTAAGGACTGGTAGTTCGGAATACCCTCTCGAACTTGGTTGGGAATGTCTCATCGAACTTGGTTTGAAATGTCTCATCGAACATGGTTCGGATTATCTCATCGAACTTGGTTCGGATTGTCTCATCGAACTTATTAACCAAGTTAGTTCAGAATGTCCCATTGAACTTGGTTCAGAATGTCTCATCGAACTTGGTTCGGATTGTCTCATTGAATTTGGTTCGGATTGTATCATCAAACTTATCAATCAAGTTAGTTCGAAATGTCCTCTCGAACTTGGTTCAAAATGTCTCATCAAACTTGGTTTGGATTGTCTATAAAACCGAATAAACACGGTGTATGATACCTATTTAAATTAATTTGCAACTTTCTATTTTGGCACACTTATTTAATGAGAGACTATTCGAACCAAATCAATTCAGCCCCTAAACATGCATTTATGTGTGTGCGAGTGTTAAACCATAAATAGATAAAGCATGTGACATAAATATTTAGGAAAAATACCCGAAGGGCAAAACCTTTTATTTCTAGAACTTTCAAGAAATCACAAGACCATTGACTTACATACAACCTGGTAATCGCCCACAAGTGTAACGCACGGTGTCTTCGTCAAACCTCCAAAGCAACGAATAGAAATATCGTCGACTTTAATCTCCCGCAAGAACTCCAGGTGGTCAGCAATGAAGAAGAAAACGGCTTCTCCACATGTGTGAACTATATAAGGATTCCCTCCACAATAGCACGCAACTCTTTGGTTGTAGAGTTATCCCCACAAATATTAAACCACAGTAAAGTGTGTTCTTCAACACCAAAAACAATTCATCAAAGAATATTGGGATTTTTGTGAATTGTAAACAAAGAGGGATTAAACCCTAAAAGAAGAAGTCAAAAAGGATTCTTCTTTCGCAGTTTTTCTGTTATGCAAAACGCTGGGACTTCTTAATTAAAACTAAACCATAAACTGAGTATTTATACAAAATTGTGCCGCCTCGAAAAATGTGCTCGTTTGAATGAGATAGCAGTCTTGCGCGAACGACTTACATATGTCATTCAAATGATATCTCACGACATCCAATGTCGGTCGAACGAGATGGCTATCTTGCTTGAACAACTTGGGCGTCAAAATTGAGGTATTCTCCAACACTTAGAAAAAATTACTCATTCTTAAATTTGTCAAAAAGGTTCGCTCCAACACTTAGAAAATAATTTATAAAAATATCCCAAAAGCTCTAAGTGTAAAGTTAAGGTATTAAAAACATAACCTTACCAAAGTAAACTTCGCGGAGTCTTTTTGATGAAGAACTTGAATAATTCGGATCCGTCTTGATGTAGATTACTCTTGAATGCTCTTTGACGGTGTAGCGGTATATGACATAATATATTGATAACGGACTTATATAAATATGTCCTTACAAATCTCCTCCTATGTCTATGCCAGTACATACATAAAAAATATTCGAATTATCAAAACCCAAAATGCCTATACAAATCTACCCTCCCATGAATAAATTTGCAAGTTCTCAAACAGTTCTTCAAAAATCTTCACCAAATCTCAAAGATTTTCTCATCAGGGTGTGCAACATAATGATCTTCAGTCTTTGTACCTATACACATAAGATAAAGCAAAAACCTTCGTGACGCATAGAGTTTGAAATGATATAAGAATAAATCAGTCAATATAATCAAATCTCCTCCATAATTCAAAAACTCACCCATAACATGATAATTCTTTCTCCCTCTTTTTATGATGTCCCCAAATAGACAGATAAGACGAAAAAATCAAAACATGAAGTGTCACGATAAAATGCATAGCAAATAAAGATCAAGTTACGCACATGCAAAGGAATATCCCACACACTTTCACAAACTATTTTTGATTTTTCAATTTTTTCATACAAAAATAAGATTAAAAAAATCACACAATGGATTTAGACTCAAACAACCGTCATGGAAATGGAATGTATGGGTGTGAACACATTTGATAGGTAAATAAATCAATCAATCATATGTGCATGATGCATATGTGTACTCCTAACGAATGAGCATCAAAAGTATCCTTAGGTGTTAAATTTGTTGAATTTAAATGACATCGTCTTATGCAAATCAACAAATCAAAGTCAAAGAGATTTACACACCAATAACGTCCAAAACTATGTAGTTCTTTTTCAAGACTTTTAAGGGCGTGCAAAACCGTTTTAATTCTCCATTCAAACTCCCTCATATATATTTTCTTTTAAAGGTGTATTAACTAAATTCTCAAACTTTGGAGAATTGGTGCAAAAACCTATTTGGCCCATAATTGGCATGAATTTCTTTTTATTGCCTTTAAATTTTTCGGGGCTATTTTAAACCTCTTTGGACACCGAATAATAAAATTTCTCAATTTTTTATTTCCAATTTAAATGGTGGCTTAATTGCAAAGGATAAATGAGTACCTTTCGTAGCCCTTCACCGTTTTTAAACAAAGCACACAAATTCATAAACGGCTCTAACATGCACAACTTTCTTATCAAGTTTTATCGCACTTGGTTCGTTTTAAGGACATGATTGAAGTGAAAACAACCAACTAACATGTGATAAGACAAGCACAATAATTAAACAAATCCGTGCATGTGTGCAATAAAGAAAATTTGGAGTCAAACATGTAGGAAGTAACACTTAATTACATCTTAATGACTCCAAACATTATAAAGCACATGGATGAATTGACCTATTGTCTCAAAACACTATCAAATCGTCAAATAAAAAAATGGAATGATGTTGTGACTCGGTCATCCTAAGTGTCCATCCATAAAAGGTGCAAACAAAATAGAAAAATCTTTTTGGATTTTTTTTTTCAAAAATTTTATCAAAATAAAAGCTTTATGTATTTTTCTAAAACAAAAATCTCTACAAAAAGTACATTTCAAAACACTAGCAAAAATATATCAAAAAGCATAACTAGCGTATAACAAACATGCAAACACAATCATCTATATGATATAACAAGAGAAGAATCGTGTGCAAGCAAATGAGAATCAACTTGTCTAAAATCTAGTGCCTCTAAAAGTGATTTCCTAACCCAAATAGATGTGAAACGTCGTATGGGGGATTTAGGAACTAAGGGAACACCAGGCATAAACTTCCTAGGACTTCTTCCAAGATCAAAACAAAATCTCTTAAGGTGACCTTCCTACCACAATGTGAAAATGTGTAAACGGGTGGAACGACACCTATGGGTTGACCTTTTCTAATGTCCATGGGAACGGTTGACGCTCTAAAACAAATAATGGTTTTGGCTTTAGCACTAGAAGCATGAGAACAAGATGAGCCATTACCATCAATATCAAACCTACTTGAGTCTGTCAAATTATTTTTTAACTTCAAAATTTTTGACTCAAGCAAAGAATTAGACTCTTCCAATTTAAGGGACGCTTTTTCAAATTTTCAACAATTCCTAGAGGGGTATCTCTCTCTCCCTCAATTAAAACAAACTTATCCCAAAGAGTCGTTTCACGTGCCGTAAAATCATCGATTAATTTTTTATCCTCGATGGCACAAACACAAACCATCGAATTTTTAAGGCCCTACAATTCCTTTTCTAAAAATAGGACCCTCTCATCACTCTCCTTGAGCAACTTTAAAGCAACAAAGTCATGGTCCAAGGAAACAAATTTTTCACGATAAAAATCTCTTTGATTTTGAACCATTTGCAAAAGATCCAACGCAGATTTAAAACGAGAATTTTCTTTTTCCAAAACTTCAATTCTTTTAGCAAGCGTCAAATTCAAATGATTTATATCATCAAAAATGTGACTCATGTCATCAAAGGGGGGCATCCGATTACGTAAGTGCTCCATTGGAAAAATTATGATTTTTCAAAAAATTGATTTTTCAAAAAAATCAATATCACACAATTTTGCGGAAAATAGGAATACGCGATAAATTAGCGTAACCCGCTCTGATACCAATTTGTAAATATGAATAGACAAATTCTATCCAAAAGTAAATCCTCGAAAAATTAAGATCATGCGATAAATTAGCGTAACCCGCTCTGATACCAATTTGTAAAATCGTATGAATGCGGTGTGTGATACCAATTTAAATAAATTTGCCACTTTCTATTTTGGCACACTTATATAATTAGAGACTATTCAAACCTAATCAATTCAGTCCCTAAACATGCATCTATGTGTGTGCGAGTGTCAAACCATAAATAGATAAAGCATGTGACACAAATATTCAGGAAAACTCCTCGAAGGGAAAAACCTTTTATTTCTAGAACTTTGAAGAAATCACGAGACCATTGACTTACATACAACCTGATAATTGCCCACAAGTGTAACGCACGGTGTCTTCGTCAAACCTCCAAAGCAACGACTAGAAATATCGTCGGCTGGAATCTCCTGCAAGAACTCCAGGTGGTCAGCAATGAAGAAGAAAACGGCTTCTCCACAAGTGTGAACTATATAAGGATTCCCTCCACAATAGCACGCAACTCTTTAGTTGTAGAGTTCTCCCCACAAATATTAAACCATAGCAAAGTGTGTTCTTCAACACCAAAAACAATTCACCAAAGCATATTGGAATTTTTGTGAATTATAAATAAAGAGGGATTAAACCCTAAAATAAGAAGTCAAAAAGCATTCTGCTTTTGCAGTTTTACTGTTCTGTAAAACGATGGGACTTCTTAATAAAAACGAAACCATATAATGAGTATTTATACAAAATAGCGCCGCCTCAAAAAATATGCTCGTTCGAACGAGATAGCAATCTCGCGCGAATGACTTACAGATGTCGTTCAAATGACATCTCGCGACATCCAATGTCGCTCGAACGAGATGGCGATCTCGCTTGAACGACCTGGGCATTAAAATCGCGGTACGCTCCAACACTTAGAAAAAATTACTCATTCTTAAATTTGACGAAAAGGTCCGCTCCAACACTTAAAAAATAATTTGTAAAAATATCCAAAAAGCTATAAGTGAAAAGTTAAGATATTAAAAACATAACCTTACCAAAGTAAACTTCTTAGAGTCTTTTTGATGAAGAACTTAAATAATTCGTATCCGTCTTGATGTAGATTTCTCTTGAATGCTCTTCGACGGTGTAGCGGTATATGACATAATAAATTGATAACGGACTTATAAAAATGTGTCCTTACTTTGTCTTATCGAACTTGGTTCAGATTGTCTCATTGAACTTATCAATCAAGTACATAATAGGTATTCACGTCACCTATAATTAAATCAGTATGTATGCACAAAACATAATTATCCATGCTCGTACGTAGTACATTTCTCTCGAATACTCACCATATATACTACTTTACGATTTACCTCACTATCGTATTTATTCGAGTATTCACACAAATCTAAGGGTCATGGTTACCCCTTCATTAATTTCAGTAGTTAACACTGTCTTAACCTACCGGTCTTCTATTTAACTCATTCGAATTTTCGTACTTTGTTATCTTTCTCTCCGATAAATTATGACATAATTTGACCCCATTCATCCTCGTCTTAATACTTCCATAAGACTAAATCTCCACCCTATCATAAGTCCCTAATTATAATTTTAATATAGTCTAAAAAATTTCCTGAACAAAATTTAGGAATTCTAGGCTTTAAAAGGATAAATCTTTTGTTTTATGGGAAACCTAATTGATTCATCTGGAGGCCGAATCGATTCGCTCCTGAGCCGAATCGTTTAGAAATGGTACTGTTCGCCTCCTTCGTCTAGTTCACGCATATTTCCACCATTTTCATTTATCAAACTTACATGATACTTCACCAAAATTACAACCAAAAGTCCTAAACCATTTCTACATGTATTAGGATGGTTTCTAACGTTATAAACATAACAAATCTTAACAGAATCCATCAAGAACGAATTAAAACCCCAAACTCTTCAAGAACCCTACTTTTGTGTTATTCCCACATATTCCTTCAAAACCCCAAATTTAATTCATTCTAATCTCCCAAAATTCCTTTATTTCGTGCCTTAATCATAAAAGAATATTTCTACACGCATTCCTATCTCAATTCATGGATTGAACCCTCCTGAAATCATATTTAATCTCCCAAAACACATGAAATCAAACCCTATTCTACATGGGTATTATAAAATGCTTAAAATAAATGCAAGATTAATACTTTCCGCTCAAAAGAAGATCTAAAATTCGTTGGTTTAATGCTATGGTTGTTCTCCCCTCGCTCCGATCTCGATTCCATTGCGTTCGGGGCAAACAAATAGTGTAGGAAGCTTGGTTCTCTGCTCCTCTTCCTCTCACATGGACTCTTTTCCTTTAGCTTTGTGTTAACACTAGTTCCATTTCTCTAATGGTAACTGTAAACTTAATATTTTAAGTATTTTACAAACCACAAACTCCAGAATGATCGAAATGCCCTAAACGATGCTAGGATGGTCTAAAATCGTCCCGAGACCCAAACTGTACACCCGAGTAGAATTTTTTGACTATTTCGATCCTATAGGAACTAGCCATGACCTCAAAATAACCATCCGAGTCACTTTATAAAAGCATCTGATTTGCACCTCAAAATACGACACGCGCGAAATTAAACTTGAACCGTATCAGTTTTATCTAAATCCTCGAATTAGATAATTTCTCCCAATTAAATAAATTCCTAAATCACTAATTTAATAAATTTCCATATTATCCAAAAATATGGGGTGTTACATAAAGGTGAGTGATCAGAGTAATTTTTGTTCAGGTGGTGAAGCATTGTATTCGGGAAAAAAATCATCCAGTTTGAGTTAACAACTCCCATAACTAGTCTCTCCAAAATTATGGATTTATTCATTAATTTAGACCAAGTGAATTTTGAATTTGTGACCAAATCTTGTGAAGAACATCTATCTAAACAGTCATTGAAATTTGCGCACCTACCAAATAAATTTTATTACCTCCTGCACTTTCAAGACTATTTCTTACGATATTGACATCTCCCATCACTATAAGAGGCTTATCAATGAATGTCGTTGCAATGTGAGAAAGAAACATTATTTTTGTTTCTTTATTTTATCTTTGAGAATATGTCTAACTCATATATTTGGAGATCATTAAAGAGATCCTCATGTTTCAAAGTATCTAACACACCCAATGAGTTGAGAATAACGACTTTAGCATTAAACGACTCGATAGAGATCTAAAAATATTTTTGATAACTCTATTTTTTGCAATCATATTACCCAAGTTGTAACACGAGTTAACAATAACAAAGACACATGCGTAAAATTCATTGAATGTTTTAATCTCGATCATATGAATGGCTTATAATAGTGTAGTGAGATTTTAAATTTAGGCGCTTTCCCCGTACTCGTTACCTCATGGATAAGTTAAAGAATGTCCCTTGCCTCCTTTGTTGTTTCACACATCATGATACGGTGAAACTCCCCGAGGATAACTGAACTAACAAAATATTTAAACTTCTGAAAGTAAAATAACACATTTTTAACTCATCCTCACTCCATTCCTCGACGTATTTTAACACAGTTGTTTCCCCAACTTTGACACAAGGGGGCACCCTTTTTTAACCGCTACCAAACACGTTCATCAATTGATTTTAAAGAGGGTTTTGTACGGGCGTTATAGTAAGTGTAATTAGTTCCATCAAAATGAAGGATCTATTTGAATAATAACTTACCACATAATCGCTAGGATTTTCTAAGTAATTTTTAGAAACAAGCTCAGATACTAATTTGAGAAATCTGGTTATATGTTTTAGGTTCAACTTCATTAAATTTACCCAAATTTGTAGACATTTGAAGAAAGTAAATATCCATTTAGGAAGGCAGCCTCGTTTTCTTACAATGTTGATTTTTTTGACCTAATTATTAAGGGAGCATGCAAGATTCAATTGTGAAGATAAATAGACAATTTGTGAAACATCTATGCGCGGGGAAAACCTCAGACATACATGCCTAGACAAATTCACTACAGGTATGGTTTTATTAGAAGACTCGATTAACTTATAAAACTAATCAAGCCCACACACCTGTAGTCTTCAAAATCTTCGTCCATTGATTTGTGCAGTCCAACACAACTTCACATAAACTCTTTGCCACTGTATCCATTGATAGATTTTATCGTCTTCAATAATGCAAAATCCACCGCACAATCATGAATATATGATGGAGAAACATTTATGTGGATTTGGAAAACTTAATCATAAAGGATCAAGGATGTTTGGAGAGGATTTCAAAAAGGCATTTAACCTTATAAGGCATAAAAAAGGCTTGTTAAAAATAGTTGTGGTGCATTCTTACATAAAATAGGTTTTTTGAAAAGTGGGGGAGTTTACAGTTGAGAAAAACTAATTTTTGGAAAAAGTTGGGTCATTTGAACGATATGGTACTCATTCAAATAATGTGACTGATCTTGTTCGAACACATATCTAACGAGATTCGAGAGAGCGGTAAAAATGGTTTGTTAGTCCTCGTTTCAAGTTCGTTTTAACGATGGTACCATTCACATTGGAATGGGCTTCAAATGAGTCATCTAACGAGATTCTAGTAAAGTCAAAGATTTCGATTAATAAACTCGTCCGATTTATCGTTCGAACGAGATAGAGGACCTCATTCGAACGACATATCAAATGTCATTAGAACGACTTGAAAAATTTCAAAGATTCTCAAAACACATTTTAAAAAACATTTTGAAGACTCAAAAACTTTTTCTTCAAATATCATAGGGTCATATACCTTAATGGAAATGAGAAAGAGGGATGGTGAATGCTTGAATGTGACTTGAACAAATATGGCTACTAACATGTCTTCATATGTGGGATTGAGTATAGGACACCCTAACAAAATATGTGTTTTGTTCAACGGAATAAAAGAATTCTACAAGTTGACTCAATGTGGAAATTTATCCTTACACCTATGAACAAGACCAATCTAATACATGCCAAACTATCTTAAAAATTGAGAATGAAAATAAAGCTCACCATAAGACTTGGCATTAAAGTCTTTGTTTGTGTGTGTGTTGGGGGGAGGGGGGGGGGGGGGGGATTCACTACACCCAAAGACAAGAAAAAAACACCAAAATGCAGCCAACTCTTTTCACAGTCCTTGAGCATAATAAAGAAAAACAATGCGTGTGTTGTCATTTTTAAAAGATAAGAGATGGTGTACTAGGGCATGGTTCCTATGATAAGAGATGATCACTTTTAAAAGTGCCTAAAAAGTATTGAAATATTTTTCCGTTGGACCCGGGTTGAAGAGATTTTTCACAATATCGTGGATAACGGAGGCAAGGACTTAGAACGCTAAGGAAGCAGTAGGGATAATATCATGCGTCATCTTAAGGACTTAGCCATTTGGAAAAGCAGAAATTCTAGTTACCCAAGTTTTGCCAATGAAGATTGTAATATTCATTTAGTAATATCAACAGATGGGTTCAATCCATTTGTCACTCTAAGAACCAATCAAAGTGTATGGGCACTGATTTTGCCACCCCTAAATCCCTCTCCTTCATCGTGCATAAGACCAGAATTTTTGATGTTGTCTTTCTTCATATATGTGCCATAAGTACCAAGTGAAGACACTGATGTCTACTTGGCACCGCTGGTAGAATTATTAACTGAGTTCTGGATAGGGGGTATGAAAGCATTTGACTCTAACAAATAAAAATAGTTTGATGAGTGCATTATTTTATATGAATTATGTCCATATCTCGATCATCTTAGGATATTGTTTCGTAAATAATGTGCTTTTCGAGTCATTTTCGTAAAAAAGAAGAAAAATGAAAGTTTGAATAAAATTTGAGTTAAAAATGCAATTTTAGGAATTTTGGGGGTGAAACCATAATTTTCAAAACCTTATCGGTCTGAAAACAATTTTTAAATGTTTATCTAAGCAAAATAAAGTTATCTTTGAAATTTGGTTGAATTCTAGATTAAAACGAGGAACTTATAAATTTCGGGGGTAAAATGCTATTAAGTGTTAATTATGTAATTTTCAAAACTTGTAGGACCCTAAATTTGAATTAATTATTTATTTTTCTCTTTTACGGGTACCTCTGGAGTTTCGACAACAAAGGAATTGATATGCAAAAATTGTTAGCATACGTCGCGATACGATACAGTTGACATAGCTGCACTAAATATTTTTTTATAAATTCACTTGAATGTCCGTTGAGGCATGCCATAGCTTTTTGAAAAAGTCTAGAAAAAAATCACAAATTAAATGTACTAGAGCAAATGAGATTTCAAAGTTTTGGGGTAAAAAATGAGATTAATTGTAAGGAACAAGTTTTGGCGAAAATTTTTTTTTACTTTTATTTTGGGGGGTATTTTATTTGAGGGACAAGAATTATTCTTTTCGGGGAGAAATTTCGTCAAGATCAATTGTAAGGAACAATTAAATTTTAAGTTTGTTTTATTCATGAAAGTTATTATTCGTTTTCGCAGTTTTATTTTGTTATCAATGATGAGGTGAAGTTTATTATGTTTGACTAGCATGTAGCCCGCGCGATGCGCGGTCGTATTGTAATATTTTGCAAAAATAATTGACTTAATTTTTTTTTGTATAGTAAGACAATTGATTGGGAAAAATAAATTAATATTTTAACTTTATAATTGTATAGATAAATTTGTAATAATATAACAAATGAGAACAAACCTTCATTTTATCTCGTGTTCGACACAGTTACCTTGCGGAATCGAAGCACCAATCAAAATGAAAATACAAACCCAAATACATATTTATACAACAATGAAATAAAGCCTAAGTTCCTGTCATGTTTGTATCTTCTTTTGGGAATTTCTTCAAACAGTAAATATGCACCACGATAAATTTTCGAGACTAATTGGACTGTTCAACATTATAAATTCTCAAATATATATATATATATATATATATATATATATATATAGAGAGAGAGAGAGAGAGAGAGAGAGAGAGAGAGAGAGAGAGAGAGAGAGAGAGAGAGAGGCAGGCTCCTGTGCACACTAAGTTTGCACATTACCTTTTAAAAGTGTGCAAACTTAGTGCTGGCGCACACCAATTTTTTTATGTGATATTTAAACATTTCAAGGAACCCATATAAAAAAAATCAGCTCAAAAAAACTTTTTTTGCTATTTTTAAAAAATCGGTCAAACTTTCGCAGTTTTTAAAGGGCTTAAAAACTACGAAAGTTTGACCGATTTTTTAAAAATAGCAAAAAAAGTTTTTTTGAGCTGATTTTTTTTATATGGGTTCCTTGAAATGTTTAAATATCACAAAAAAAAAATCAACTCAAAAATAATTTTTTTACTACTTTTAAAAGGTAATGTGCAAACTTAGTGTGCAAACTTAATGTGCACATGAGCCTGCCTCTCTCTCTCTCTCTCTCTCTCTCTCTCTCTGTCTCTCTCTGTCTCTCTCTCTCTCTCTCTCTATATATATATATATATATCATTTAACATTCAATATTGATATTTAGTTTTGTTGTTGAATTCCTAGTACTCAATAAAAGTTAAAATTCACCATTTAAAAGTAGGAGGTATGTCCAAATGTTGAATGTCTTTATTAAAAGTTTATTCATATTTAATATAAAATAATATAATAAATAATGATTGATAGTAAAAAAAAAGTGACTACAATAATCTTTATTCAACATTTAGAAATATATATTTAAATAAAGAACATACATTTAGGAAAAAATCAGATAAAATTTTCAGGCTGTGAATTTACGAAAATAATTGAATGTGGTTGAAGTTTTGAAATATAATTGGAAAAAGGGAATTTTAAAGATGTAATACCTTAGTGGTGTGTTCTTTCAGATGAACAAAAACAGGGAAAAGGGAGCAACCAAACATACTTTAAAGGATCTTGAGGTTTGATTTCTTGTGAAACGTAAGAGTGGAGAAATGGGTCTTGAGCCATTTTCTCAATGTTTGTGATTTTTTCTACCTTTTATGATGTCCCTCGTGTTCGATAAATTCCAATATTTATTGATATTTTAATTATTAGTTGTTAATATTTTATTATATTATTGGTGTTTTATTTTAAACATAGTTTCGGTTTTATTTTAGAAGGTAGAAACATGAGCAAATGGGTGTGAAAGATATGGGAGTGCTCAAAATCCCATATTGTCCCACATTGGAAGAATACTACAAAAAGTAGTGGTATATCAACTAAAGGACAACTAAGATTCTTAGTTGAAAAGTCAAATAAGAGGCTATGATCCTACGCATCGCGGTGGTGCTTAAGCACCACCAATCGCGACAGGGCGACTTAGGGCGACTTAGGGCGCATTGCGCGCTTTGACGCGCACTTGGCACTTCGCACGTGCGTATCGTCGCTTGGAGCGTGGGAGCCTAAAGTTTTGACGAGGTAAAACAGATCAATGGTTGTGATTAAACGATCCGATCAAAGGGTTTAAAATCCGAAACGACTTGATCTAAACCGTTAGATGAACTCGTAGCGTTTCGTGTAAGGGATGCCCATTCACTTACGATGGGACGCCTAATCTGAACCGTTAGATTGCAGCTGTTTCAAATAGGCACGATCCAACGATTGCTGAGTTACTCCATAAAGAGCTGTGACTGTTGAAGAACAGTCACAGAAATGGCTATAAAAAGAGTTCCAGCCTCTGTTTTGGACACCGAAAATTGCTAGTTTCCCCTCTCTCCGTCCTCTATATATTGGCATTATCAAGTTACAAATTCAGAGTGTTCTCGGTTTGATCAAACAGTACATAGTTTGAATCAAACAACTGTTCATACACTGTATTGTATCCTGAAGTCAGATTCTATAAAACCCATAGTGTACTCGCGGTTCTGGTTCTGTCTCAACCAAATTGGGAGAAATTTTTCCTAAAAGAAAGCGTTCCAAGAACGTGCCTTGTAGAAGTTAATTAATATATTTTGTTCTTTCCATAATAAAATTCCAACTGTTTTAAACAAAAAATTTATTCTTATTACTCCACTCAAATGGAAGGAACTGTGGCACAATCTATCCAAGTCATGACTCAAGACTTAATCCGACTCGACCGTTTTGATGGTGAAAATTTCACCCATTGGCAAGAGAAAGTTATGTTCTTCCTCACATCACTAAAACTTGCATACATTCTAGATGATAACCTTGAACAAATTCCCGAGCCCACACTCAAAGACACCAAAGAAATAAAGCAAAAACGTGTGAAGAGGAAAGAAGACGAGTTTATGTGTCGAGGACACATCCTCAATGCTTTGTCTCAAACTGTTTATAGCGCTCATCGAATGATTCCGACGGCAAAGGAATTATGGAAGGATTTGGAGATAAAGTATCAAAACGAGGAAGCGAGCAATCATAAGTTTCTAATTTCAAACTATATGAATTTTAGAATGAATAATGATAAATCTGTCATTGCACAAGCCCATGAACTCCAACAAATTGTTGGTGACTTTAAAGCCGCTGGTATTAATCTTCAAGATGAATTTCAAGTAGGGGTGATTGTTTCAAAACTTCCATCCTCTTGGAATGGCTTTAAGAAGAAAATTAATCATGATGAAAAGACTTATACTGTGGAATCCCTTCTTCGTCACCTTCATATTGAAGATGATACTCGTATTCGAGAAAAGAAGGATGAACAAAGTGAGGGTCATTCAAAAGCTAATATAGTTGAGGATCAAAAATCCAAGATTACCAAAGACTGAAAATTTAAAGCAAAGAATGATTCCAAATTCAAGAACCAAGGTGCAAATAAGAAAAAGAAGGGAAAATGTTTCTTCTGTGACAAACCGGGCCATTATTCTCGAGAATGTCGTCTTAAAAAGAAGTCATTTAAGGAAAAACAAGGGTCGAAGGAAACCAACAATGTTGAAGATCTTATTGCTACTGTATGCGAAGCAAATTCAATTGATAATGAAAGTGGATGGTGGCTTGATACCGGCGCAACGGTCCACATATGCAAAGACCGCTCTTCATTCAAAACATATCAAGAAATTGATGGAAAAGAAGTGAAGATGGCAAATAATCTTCGCATCAATGTAGTTGGAAAAGGCACAGTGGAATTGAAGCTAACTTCTGGAAAGACACTTACTCTAATTGATGTACTTCATATACCTGATATGTGTAAAAATTTTGTGTCTGGGGACCTTCTCAATAAGAGAGGTTTCAAACTAGTGTATGAGTCTGATAAGTTTGTATTGACTAAGAATGGCCAATTTATTGGCAAAGGGTACTCTTGTAACGGCATGATCAAAATTAATGTAATCAATGATATTAGTTCTGCTTATATGGTTCTATTTCTTTATGGCATAGTAGATTAGGTCATGTGAATTATAGAAGTATAAAAAATATGACTAATCTCGGCTTAATCTCGGATTGTAAATTTGATAACCTTTCTAAATGTGAAATTTGTGCTCAATCGAAGATAACTAGAAAGTCGTTCAAATATGTTGAGAGGAAATCTGAAATGCTAGATCTTATTCATAGTGATGTATGTGATATGAAGAGTAATATGACTCGTGGTGGAAATAAATAGTTCTTAACTTTCATTGATGATTACTCTAAGTATGCATATACATATTTACTTAAAAGTAAAGATGAAGTTTTCGAGAAATTTCTAATTTTTAAAGCAGAAGTTGAAACTCAACAAAATCAAAAAATTAAAGTCCTACGATCCGATAGGGGTGGTGAATATTACCCGAGTGAGTTTATACAATTTTGTAATACTCATGGGATAATCCATCAAGTTACGGCGCCATATACGCCACAACAAAATGGAACGGCGGAAAGAAAAAATAGGACTTTAGTTGAAATGATAAATTCAATGTTAATTAGTTATGGTTTACCTTTGTCGATGTGGGGAGAAGCGGTTTTATCCGCATGTTATATTTTAAATAGAGTTCCATTGAAAAACAAGGATATTATACCATATGAATTATGGTTTAATTGTAAGCCTAATCTTAGGCATCTTAAAGTTTGGGGATGTCATGCTTATGTAAGAAAACCCGAACCTAAAAGACCTAAACTAGGAAATAGGACTTACAAATGTGTTTTTATTGGATACTCTAGTAATAGTACGACTTATAGATTTTTAAATCTTGAAACTCAAGAAATCATTGAGTCGGTAGATGTGCAATTTTTTGAACATCTAACAAAGTTTAGTACTTTGAATCAAGGTTTAGAAAATAATAATTCAACTGTTGACTCCTCAAATTTAGAAGAAAATTCACAACCTATATCTTCTTCGGAAACAACGAATGACGTTGAACCACGAAGGAGTAAAATACAAAGAACTCAAAAAACATTTGGGCCTGACTTTGTTATTGATTTAGTTGAAGGGGATTTAAATGAGACTAAGAACAAAACAAAATTTTTTCTTAATGTAGAAGATGAACCGACCACATTTTATGAAGCGGTAACATCTAGGGATGTTGTCTTTTGGAAAGAAGCAATAAATGATGAAATGAACTCAATTTTGTCAAATCAAACTTGGGTTATTTTCGATCTTCCCCCCACGGCTAAACCTATTGGGTGCAAATGAATATTTAAAAGAAAATTAAATCCAAATGCTTCTATAAATAAATTTAAGGCAAGACTAGTTGCTAAAGGCTATAAGCAAAAACATGGAATTGATTACTTTGATACATATGCTCCTGTTGCTCGAATCACTTCCATTAGGATATTAATATCTCTTGCTTCTATTCACAATTTAGTTATTCATCAAATGGATGTTAAAACTGCATTTTTAAATGGTGATTTTGAAGAAGAGATTTACATGGAACAACCCGAAGGGTTTGTTTTGCCTGGCCAAGAAAAGAAAGTGTGTAAATTGGTTAAATCTCTTTATGGCCTTAAATAAGCTCCTATGCAATGGCATGAGAAGTTTAATAATATTGTTATATCTCATGGATATAAAGTTAATGATACCGACAAATGTATATATAGTAAATTTGAAAATGGTGTTGGTGTTATTATTTGCTTATATGTGGATGACATGTTAATATTTGGGTCTAATCTCAAATATGTTGAAGAAACCAAAAGGTTTCTTTCATCAAAATTTGATATGAAAGATCTTGGAGAAGCTGATGTGATTTTAGGAATCAAAATTGTCAGAAAGGATAATTCTTTAGCGTTATCTCAATCTCATTATATAGAAAAAGTTCTAAAAAGATATAATCATTTTGAACTTAAGCCAGCTGCTACACCAGTGGATCCTAGCATCAAATTAATGAAAAATACTGGGCGTGCTATGGACCAACTTAAATATGCTAGTATTATTGGGAGTCTAATGTATGCCATGAATTGCACTAGACCAGACATTGCTTATGTAGTGAGTGTATTGTGTAGATTTACAAGTAATCCAGTACAAGAGCACTGGAATGCAATTTCTAGGGTGCTTAGATACCTGAAGAGGACTTTGGATTATGGCTTACATTATGTAGGATATCCATCTATTTTAGAAGGATATAGTGATTCAAGTTGGAATAATCTTGAATCCAAATCCAAGTCAACTACTGGTTGGATTTTTACGCTAGGAGGAGCAGCTATCTCTTGGGGATCCAAGAAACAAACATGTGTATCAGACTCAACAATGCAATCTGAATTTATAGCCCTAGCAGATGCATGTAAAGAAGCAGAATGGCTTAGAAATGTGTTGTAGGAAAAATCCATCACCTTCTATTATGATAAGTTGTGATAACCAAGCCACAATTTATAAAGTTTCGAACAAAACTTACAATGGAAAATCTAGACACATTAGTCTAAGGCATCAAATTATAAGAAAATTACTCAAGGAAGGAGTAATTACAGTCGACTATATTAAAACGAACAAGAATTTAGCAGATCCTCTGACTAAAGGACTTGTTAGGGAGATGATATATATCACCTCAAAAGGAATGGGACTAAGGTCTATTAAATAACACAACTATATTTAATGGGAACCCAACTCATATCTTGAACATATAGATAGAGTTCAATGTGGTACAAACAAGTTAAATTATAGTTATGGAACACTAGGAATTTATACAAAAAAGTTCCATTCCTATGTGCCTAGTGTTGGTTTTCTGCATGTTAGAGGATGAAGGTTACTTCTTAATAAATCATATAAGTGTGACTCGCAGAATAACTAAAGTTGATTTACCTATTCGAGTGTCGAAAGTGTGGCCGCTTTCTATGAAATCAAGACCGATCCTAAAGCGCTCGTGAAATCAGGATTAGCACAAGGCCATAAAAGTGCATGCTAGAAGAACACTTATAAACTCAAAAATCGGTATGTGTGATAGTTCCGGCTAGTCTCAAAAGGTCCTTGGTTCAAGATGCGTTCACCACAGCACCTTGATGAAGCTTTGAATTATTTTCACTATATAAAAGTTCAAGTCCGAAAGACACTTCTCATTTATGTACTAGATTTTAGCGATAATGCCAAAAGTTATTTATTATCTTTTTGCTTTGCTCTCTTGTGTATATTGAAATTGGTGGGGGAATGTTGGATAAATTCCAATATTTATTGATATTTTAATTATTAGTTGTTAATATTTTATTAAATTATTGGTGTTTTATTTTAAACATAGTTTGTGTTTTATTTTAGAAGGTAGAAACATGAGCAAATGGGTGTGAAAGATATGGAAATGCTCAAAATCCTATATTGTCCTACATTGGAAGAATACTACAAAAAGTAGTGGTATATCAACTAAAGGACAACTAAGATTCTTAGTTGACAAGTCAAATAAGAGGCTATGATCCTATGCATCGCGGTGGTGCTTCGCGACACACGTAAGCGAGACACACGACGCGTGAAAGGGCGATTGGGCGACTTAGGGCGCATTGCGCGCTTTGACGCGCACTTGGCACTTCGCACGTGCGTACCGTCGCTTGGAGCGTGGGAGCCTAAAGTTTTGACGAGTTAAAACAGATCAACGATTGTGATTAAATGATTTGATCAAAGGGTTTAAAATCAGAAACGACTTGATCTAAACCGTTAGATGAACTCGTAGCGTTTCGTGTAGGGGATGTCCATTCACTTACGATGGGACGCCTAATCTGAACCATTAGATCGCTGCTGTTCCAAATAGGCACGATCCAACTGTTGCTGAGTCACTCCATGAAGAGCTGTGACTGTTGAAGAATAGTCACAGAAATGGCTATAAAAAGAGTTCCAGGCCTCTGTTTTGGACACCGAAAATTGCTAGTTTCCCCTCTCTCCGTCCTCTATATATTGGCATTATCAAGTTACAAATTCAGAGTGTTCTCGGTTTGATCAAACAGTACATAGTTTGAATTAAACAACTATTCATACACTGCATTATATCCTGAAGGCAGATTCTATAAAACCGATAGTGTACTCGCGTTCTGGTTCTGTCTCAACTGGATTGGGAGAAATTTTGCCTAAAAGAAAGCGTTCCAAGAATGTGCCTTGCAGAAGTTAATTAATATATTTTGTTCTTTCCATAATAAAATTCCAACACCTCGATATCTGCATCTGCCTCTGAAAAAATTAACAAAAACCACAACACATAAAAATAAAGACACACTGAAAACCCAAAGGGAGTGGGATACTCCTTTGGGAATCCAATGGATAAACAGTGTAGTTATAAAAATAATTTACAATAAGGGAAAAATAAATGAAAGGCAATGGACATAAACAGTCCGTAGAGGTGACTCTTTATGAATATGGAGTGGTGGTGACTGTTTTGCTGGTGTTAGCACAAAACATCATATGAATCATATTTTTTCTCCAAGGTTTTCTTTCAAGATTGGGGAACTTTATATGCCCCCCCATTTCGTACCGTCCAACGACTACTTGCAACCCCCATTTTAAAAAAAAAAATTCTTATTCTTTTGCTTATAATAAATTCATATAAAAACAGTTTTTTATACAAAAAATTTAAACTTTATATGGCCATCCACTTGTGTTTAAAAAACTCAAACACTCAAAATAAGGTTTTGAACCCATTCAGTCGTGTATACACTCTAAACCCATTAAATAAACACAATTCTCAACATTGAAAAAATTTTAAACCCATGAATGTAAACATAAAACCAATTACAAAAACTAAACCCACTTTAAAAAACACGCATGGAACCCTGTTACAAAAATGAAACCAGTTGGGTAAAAGTTTTGGTGAGTTTTTTTTACAAATCCTTTAGTTTTATCCCCCTACCCAGTTACAAAAACCCAACCTGCTTACATACCCACGCTTGGAACCCATGAATGTAAACACAGAACTTCAATGAATGTAAACACAGCTCTTAAAAAGATATTTTATCCCTATACCCAGTTACAAAAATAGAACCTACTTAAAAAACAACATGCGTGGGTGGTGTAAATTCTTTAGTGAGTTGTGTTTACAAATCCTTTAGTTTTATCCCTATACATAGTTACAAAAACTGAACCCATTTACATACCCACGCTTGGAACCCAGTTCATGACTTACAAACCTCAGTTAGTATTTGCTATCAAATCTGTCGGATCTCAAAAATATTCGTGAAGAAGTTCCCAAAGCCTTAATGTGATGTCCTGTGATGCCACTGTGCCCAAATCATAAATGCCACTATGCTACAAAATTTCCAAGGCCATTTTGTTCATTAATTTCATCTAAATTTTCAAAAGATCTATTATGATCATAAATATGCTGGCCTATGATGTTTTGAATTTGTAACTAAACTCTGAAGGACGACACAGTTTGCTAGCCTCTGTGCAAGTACCATTTTTTTGTCTATGAGAGAAAGAAAGAGAGAGGAGACTCTTTTATTTGGTTTGGTTCAACCACATCCACCAAACACCAAGTTGATATTTTCTTCCTTTACATTGTATTTTGGAAACAAAAAGTCACAGATAATAAATACGTGAGAAATGGAGAAGGTTAACTGTATAAATTCAGCCCTTGAGGAGAGGAACGGATAGAGATATGAGGGAGAGGAATTGGAAAGAGACCTAATTAATTACATTTGAGAAGAGGGAAATCATGTATTAACTTCTATTTACACCTCGAATACTATCGTGTATTAGAGGTATATAATACATTAATATTGTCTGCATTGTAAATTTGTCTTTATTTACCAACTTGTTTAAATTGCTTTAAAAATTCGGTATTCATTTAAAATGACACGAAAGTGTGTTTTAAACCTTCGACTTTATTTGAAAAGTTATTTCTTATTTTAAGTGTGAGTACTTTTTGATGAATTATGCTTGCACTCGATTATTTTGTTAGTCCATGCATAAAGACTATACTTCAAAATTTAAAAGTAAATTTTCTAAAGGAATAGAAATTTTCAATTTAGATCCGATAAATTTTATTATGAACTTAATAGTGTTATTTTTCGAATTAAATGCGACAAGAGTTAGTTTAATTTGAGTCATAAAATGGGGAATGATGAGCTTAAATTATTGCATAGTATTAGTTAAATATGAAAAATGGATCCAACGTCCTAGTTTTCTTGCACACTTGATTATTAATTTTGTAATTGAACTTTTTATTTGTGTTAGCTTATTTAATATTTCATCTTCTCTCTAAACCTGTTTCATCTAGTTGGACAGTAATAATTATTTTGAATGAAAAAATTGACAAATCTCTGTGGGTACAACCCGTACTTGCACTCGCTAACAGCCTGTATACTTGCGATAATTTTAAATTTGACAAATAAGTTTTGGGTGTCATTGCTGGGGATTTATTTAATTTTCTTTAAAAATAAGTTACGACTTTCAGAGTAGTTTTTTTTTCTTTTTGCATTTTTGTTAGTAAAAATGTATAAAAAAGTTACAAAATCTAAGGATAAAATAAAAAATCAATCACTAAAATTTTATGTTTTTTTAGTTAGTAAAAAAAAATCAGGTTTAAGCTTTTTTTTACATAAAGAGTAGTTTTAACATTAGTTTATCATAAAAATACATAAAAATTTGACAAAAAAAATAATTTTTTGGAAATTTTCGAGAACTATTTTTTTTAATAAGTAGTCTAAAAAAATTACAAAAATTAAAAAATCACCAAAATAATTTTTATTTCTAGTTGTAATTTTGCTATTTTCAGAATATAAATTTTTTTTTTTAATTTGTTTCATAAGTGTGCTTGGTTAGTTTTGTTTTGTGTTAAATACATCACTAATGTGTGTCGTGTTATTTTTAATTTTTTTTGTGTCGCACTTTATGTTTGGTATAGTTTTTTGTGTTATTTTTTTCACTAGCACATTAAAGATACAAAAAGTGAAGAAAAATATGGAAAAAGTGTGTAATAGTGACTGGACGTAAAAAATACTTGTACAACCTTGCCATTAGTACAAGGAACTCTTGAAAATGATTGAAACGTAAGCGATGTTTTCTCCTGAGTAGTGTCAACATAAACTTCGGCTCAACATAAATAAGTGACATTAAAAAGATCACGCTTGAGATACATTTTTGTGTGCTTCTACGTGGTTTAATTTCGCATTTAAATTAGCACATTGAATAAATTGACT
The DNA here is from genome assembly GCA_949130495.1 of Sambucus nigra. NCBI lineage: Eukaryota > Viridiplantae > Streptophyta > Magnoliopsida > Dipsacales > Adoxaceae > Sambucus > Sambucus nigra. The sequence goes on from OX422216.1 coordinate 133,321,850, forward strand.
TAATAAAAAAACTCGAGTGAAAGATAAGGTGGTGATTTCATCACCCTTCCTTGGACCGAAAATCACTAATTAATTAAGCATTTGCATATTCCAAGTCATCACGATTTATTTAAAATCCAGTAGACATTGACATTAGGATATCACATAGCTCATAGGAAGCCTCTTAACGAGGATAAAATTAAAATCTAATCCAACTCGAACTTTTAAAATCAGTCCTATTTTACTTTGTCAAAGTTGATTTTGAGATCATACTGGTCATTTGTCGAGTGTGGAGTCTTGCATTCCTGGTACTTACGTAGGTAGATTTTTTACATTCATTGAGATGGGAGACGAGTTAACACCACGTGCCCGTAAAGATTATCTTTATTTGATAAGGTCTAGTCAAACTTAGTACATACTTTTATCCGAGCACAATGGGAACAACTTCCAATTCCATTTGGGAACAATCCAATTATTGCCTATGTTTTGTAGAAATAAAAAAGGGGATCCTTACCCCCCCCCCCCCATGCTTAAGTTTGAAAAGATTTGTGGGACTATTAAGTATAAACAACTCACCTATAATAAATTTAGACTTAAATTATTCTCGTTCTCATTGACTCATTAGAACCCAAATCCATCACCACTTGAAGCCAAATGAGTGTCGCCTTCCTATAAAATTCTTCCCCAACCAAAAGACGACATCGATACGTCATGCCATTAACAAATTTAACCCGAAGGAGGGACAAGTCTTGTAGATGTATTTGGAACTATTCAAAGACCTGTTATTGTAATGTCTGCACCGTGGGAATGAGATAGGATGCCGTCAAGTCCAAAATTTGTGTGAGGGTTTAGATTGTGATACTTGAACTATCAATAAGTCACTATGTAACGGCGATTTTACCAAGAAAAATGAGAAGGATTAGAGGGTATTCCTAGAAGCCATAGTGAAAAAGTCCCACGCTGGGTACTAATAGGGCATCTAGGTCCACCACGTCCGATGAGGGTTTTGATCACAAGCTTGAACAAAATTTTGCTATAAATTCTAAAGTAGCCACCTTAACCCGATGTTTAAAATCTTTAGAGATGAGTAAAGTGGGAACCCATGCCTCACCCGCAGCCATCCAACATGTATCCACCTTATGTGTCTGCATTATGACACGTTCAATCATTTGGTTGAAAATTACCCCACTATTCTGGCGAATAAGGTTTTAGATAATCAAGAAAATCACCTCTACCAAAGTAGGCCAAAGTAACACCCGTATTCCAATGTGTACGATCCGTGGTGGTAATACCACCCTAATATTTCATGGTGTAAAGGTCTATACCAAGGTGGTGTTGGTCAGTCTTCAGGTAGCCCACCTACTAGTTTTCAAAAGAATTCCCCTGAACCATTGTATCCTTCATTCCAGAAGATTTAAGCTTTAGAGAATACACCGAATCTGCTTGCTCGAAGTACCCTTTAATTCCAACAGTCAACTCAAAGTGTCATCTAATCCACCCAACATATCTTGTATGTGAACACTCTATCCGTAGACAAACTCGAGGTTGAAGTGAGCCAGTTAGCGAACACGTTGAGTGAGAGAAATGAGGGAATATCCCCGCATCAACCTGAGCCTAATACTAAAGATAACATACATAAAGGTTAATATTTTGCTCAAGAAAATGTTAGGACATCAAAAAACCAATAGGATGTTAAATCCATCATCACGCTTAGGTTCAGTAAGGAAGTTGAAAAGAATGTATCACCACCCACCGATAGTGAATCTAAGAAATGTAAGGAGAATAAATATCCACCCATGGATCCAACTTCCTCTCCACCATCGTGCTTCGAACCACCTGTAGAGACCTATGACCCCAAAGCTTCATTTTCCCAACGTTCGGCGCTACAAGAGAAGAAGTCGTAAGTTGGTAAGATGTTGGAAGTGTTCAGGAAAGTACAAATCAATATCTAAATGCTTGACGCTATACAATAAGTCCCGTCCTATGCCAAATTTCTAAAGGACCTTTATACCATTAAGAGAAGCACCAACGTCCCTAAGAAAGAATATTCTCACCAACTAAACAAGGTCGATCATTTCCAAGATATATCTCATGAAGTCAAAGGATCTTGGAACATCAACGATCTCTATCAAGATAGGGGAGCACCACTTCAATAAAGCTCTCTTAAATTTGGTAGCAAGCATGAATCTTCTGCCATACACTGTGTACGAAAAACTAGATTTAGGGGATTTAAATCCCAATAAGATGACCATGAACTTAGCCAATCAATCTATTAAGGTGTTTAGAGGTGTTGTAGAGGATGTATTGTTCAAAGTGGGTGAGTTTGTATTTTTGATAGAATTTGTGCTCTTAGACATGCAACACCTACTAAACTCATCCAAACAAACCCTTATGATCCTCGATTGACCCTTTTTTGCCACTTTTGATGTTGTCATTTGGTGTCGTAATGGGAAACTAAACCTCTCATTTGGGAACATGACCATAGGTTTGAATGTGTTTAATTTAGAGAATCCTTCTACTGATTAGGGAGAAGATGAAGTCAATATGTCCAGGAAGTGATGGATCTCACTACCCCACCGGTTATTGACACCACTGATTTACATGTTTGGCCACCTGATTTATCTCTAGATATTAGTCTTGAAGATTTTTAGGAAGAATTAAGACCTATTGATGAGGATCTCATTATTGAAGTAAAATCGTTATTGGACTCATTTTTGTACCCAAAGGAGAGAGACTGTGATGAAAACAGTCAACTTGAATATGATCCTTCAAGAGTTTGTTGACATATGAGGTTTTATCTATCAGTGATGAGATGGTGGAGAAAATCATTTGAGAGTTTCCACCTAGTAATACATGTTTTGTCATACCTCATTGTCCTTTTCCACCACGTCCACCCGTGTCATTTGAGTATTTGGATGAGATCGAGGATATGATTAGAGTATCATCCGATTTGGATCCCAACTTATTCAATCTCGAGTTTGAGGGAAACCTAGACTTGGTGTGTCATTTGAAATTTCATTGTGGCAGTCTTTTTAAATCTGACCATTTCTGTTACAATGTGATTGCACATCTCGATAATTCACTCACCACATTCATTATGTGCTTTCATGTGTATACTTATTAATTAGGTTGACTCCCAATTATTCAGACTTTTGATTTATGATGGAAAGCATGTGAGAATGGCGGCAAGTTGGTAACACAAATGAAAATTCACGAGTAATATTGTACTTTATTTGCTTTGTTCATAATTTTATTTTGAGCATACATTAAGGACAATGTAAAATTTAGGTTTGGGGGTATGGAAGGTGTTTTTGGAAAAAAATTAAAAATTAAAAAGAAAATCAGAAAAATTTTAAAAATTCAAAATTATTTTCAATGTGATTAAGTTTTAAAATGATTTCTTAATACATAATTATTTCACGAATCAATCAACTCATAGATTTTTTTACACGCGGGCCAATTAATATGATCGAAAATGGATATTGAGGTGAAAATTAATATGTTTAATGAATAAATGTGGAGATTCTAATCAGGTGAGATTTTTGTGTCATTCAACGTTTTCGAGAGATTCAAATCAATCCAAGATAAATAACTCAAACTTTCCCTCAACGATTAATTCGTTGATACTATCAAATTATTTGTTTTGTTTGATTATTGAAAACAAAAAGTTAAAATGTGAATCTTAATCACTAAAATTCCTGGTAAGTCATCTTGATACATAAAGTATCTTAATGAAACTTGAAAAATGAGGCCATCGTTTGAAAGCCCAAAATTAAGCCTAACTTTTACGTTATTCCGTTGCAAGTCTATTTGAGCCGAAAAGAAAAATAAGCCTTTTACTGAAAATTCATTATCCTACCCAACGTCGATTGGGAGTTAAAAGCCCATAATAAAAACTATAGGATAAAGGTATGGTAGGAAAAAGTCTAAAATAAAAGGAGGTTGGAAGAATAATGCGTGAAAAGAAAATAATAAAAAAGGATAGGAAGAAGGAATGAGAAAATGAAATGAAAAAAGAAAAAGAGATGCAAGTTCGAAGAAAGAAAAAAATAGGGGTTAGAAAAAATGCCTAAAAGTCAAAATACCGAAAAACATCTATATTCTCAAAAAATTTTAAACTCCCAAATTCATTCTTTTTAGCCAAAATATGATCCTACGATAAAACCGAAGAAAGTCGTAGTCAATATCAAGAGAAGTTAGTTATAGTGTGGAGAGAAGATGAATATAATCTATGATGTTATTTAGCGTTTTCAGAAAGTGATATATTTTCTGTTCATAAGACCATATTCATCCATTTTAAAAGGTCTATTTTTGATTATGTATATGTGAAATTTATTCATTTAAATTTACTCTTTTATTCACATCCAAGAGAAAATAATCAATTTTTGAGTGTTCGATTGTGAGTGCATCTCTCGAGATTTTGAAATCGAAATGAACTTTGGCGAAGAAACGTAATAATCAAATATTTTGAAATGGATGGTTATATTGGTTATGCACATACACACACACAATAAGTTGAGATTGAGAAATTAAGTTATACAATAATTATGACATTTGCGTTCAAACTTCGTTATATTACTTTTGCGCCTTTTGTATTGGGTAAAAGTTTTCAAATATTATGGGTATATTGATTGCAAACCCTCACTAGGCAAAATATGTCCCCTAGTGTAACTTAGGAATTTAGCAGCTTATTGCACATGCTAGGTACAATCGTGATTCTTACGAAAGTGGGCTTAATCTTAAAGTTTTGGTTTTGTTTGAGGACTAGAAAAAATTAGGTTTGAGAGTATTTGAAGAGTGATTTATATTGTGTGAATTATGCCCAAAATCCATTTAAAAGGATATCTCTTGAGGATAGGAAAATTCAACTGTTATGGGAAAGTAGAGCACAATCCTATTTAATCGAATGTGAGGGTGGCTTGCGCGTAGAATGTTGATGTCTATAAGGAATAAGGACCCAAAAATGTGCATGTTGCAAAAAGTGCACGGGTAGAACTTTGGTACACCCCGGGGAAAGGAGGGGAGTATTAATTACCAATTAGTGTGAGACGATATAAATGGAAGTCGGTGTGGAGCGGGACATAATGAATTGTCTCCAGGTGCACCACTCATAGATGGAAATAAGTTGGTTCGGGATGGCCAACCAGAACTTTGGTATCAAGCCGATAATTCTAGTATTGGAATGGGCATACATGCTAGTAAAGGAGGAGTGTACCAGTGCAAGGTGCCGCCCAATATAGTTGTAAATCAGGATGAGGTCCTTGAACTTAGGGGTACATACTATGGTCTTCACGATAAGGTGGGTAAAGAATTTAAAGCGGTTACTTTAGGAATAAATCTCTCGAGTAGGGACCTTAAAAATTCCTTCACAACTCGATCGCCAGGTATTTTCTCTCCCAAATTAAATGATGAATTTACTATATCGAAAAGTCTAGCATAAAATTCATCAAATTTTTCTTTTTCATTCATTTTGATGGTTTCAAATTGAGTGGTGAGGTTTTGGAGTTTAGAAGCCTTAACGACACTAGTTCCCTCGTGAGTGAGTTGTAATATATCCTAAACTTCCTAAGCGATTTCACACGTCATGATACGTCAGAATTCATTCGGTGTGACCGTGCTAAATAAGGCATTTAAACCTCGGGAATTAAAATTAGCAAGGTTAAATTCATTCTCACTCCATCTATCTACTGGTTTGGGGATAGGCTCATTTTCTATCAAACATATAGGTGGGGATCACCCATTAACAACTGAAAACTAAACCCTCTCATCGATAGACTTTAGTGCCAATTTCATGCGCGTTTTCCTATACGTGTAGTTGGAACCATAAAAAATAGGAAGTTTCTAAAATGGGAAAAATTCCATTATTAACCAAAAAATATTTAAAAGGACCTTAACGCAATAAATTAGCTCTTCGGCTCTGATACCACGTGTTGGAATATGTATTATTTGGGTAAGTTTAGTTTAAGTTAATTTAATTCAAGTTGGCACTAAATTAATTGGATAATATTCTTGCATAAGTTTTTTAAACTTGATAATTAAATTAATTTGGTTTGAGTGAATTTAAAGTGTGTGTGTTTACTTTAATTCACTTTGTAATGTTTAATTTTAATTTGTTCTAAGAAATTAAAATTTGTGTTCACTATAATTTTCCATCTTTTAAAGAAAAGAAAATCAAATAAAATTTGGAAAACTACTATATGTTTGTAACCATCTTTATTCTCCACTTAAAAGGAAATTATATTTAATTTTAAAAGAGAATTTAAATTTTGGGGGAACATATTCCAACACAATGCTCCAGCCGTGTTAATGGACCTGATGAACAGGGCGTTCAGAGAGTTCATGGACCAGTTCGTCATCGTCTTCATAGAGTAAATTTTGGTTTACTCGCAAACCTCGGAAGATCATACCGAGCACTTGAGGCAGGTTTTGCAGACACTGCGTCAGCATGAGTTGTATGCAAAATACGAGAAATGTGGGTTTTGGATGAAGGAGGTCCAATTTTTGCGGCATATCATCTCTGACAGAGGGATATCCGTTGGTCTGGGGAAAGTGTCAGCGGTGAGGGAGTGGGGACAGCCCACGAAACTGACCGAGATACGCTGTTTCTTGGGACTAACCGGATACTACAGGAGGTTTATTCTAGGTTTTTCGAAGATAGAGGGTCCATTGACACCCCTGACTCGCAAAGGGTTGTCATTCATCTGGAGTGACGCCTATCAGTTGGCCTTTGATGAGTTAAAAGACAAGTTAACCTAAGCACTATTGGTAGCATTGCCCAAGCCGGGGGTGGAGTATCTAGTCTACACTGATGCATCCTTATTACTACTTAGGGGTGTACTTCAGTAGGAGGATCAGGCTATAGCTTATGCCTCCCGTAAGCTTAAGCTTCACGAGAAGAATTACCCCACCCACGACATGGAATTAGCAGCGTTTATGTTTGCATTTCGTATTTGGAGGCATTATCTCCCAGGGGAGAAATTTTACTTGTTCACATATCACAAGTCATTACAGTACCTCTTCACACAGAAGGAGCTGAATATGCGTCAGCGTCGGGGGCTTGAGTTTGTGAAGGAGCTAACGTGGTTGCAGACACGTTGAGCTATAAGCCGATAGGTGAGGTAGCCGAAGTGTGTAAAGTGAAATGGAAGGAGTTAGGACACGAGTATGCGGTGGCTCGATCATTCATGTCTATGATGACATTTACGCCCCAGATTATTACGAGAGTAGTACAGGCTCAGGTAGCTGATTCGTTCTGTTAGAGTTAGATAGTGGAGCTTCTAGTAGAGGGGGATGAGTCTTATACTGTGGGTTCAAATGGGGGTGTACATTTTAATGGAAGGTTGGTTGTTCCTGAGGGAGAAGACTTGCGACACGAGGTGATGACAGAGTCGCACGATTCACGATTCATGATTTACTGGTGGATCAGGACGAAGAAGGATATTACCGAGTTCTTCTCGAAATGTGCCACTTGTCAGCTAGTAAAGGTGAACCACAAGAGAACGGAGGGACTTCCACAACCATTAGAGGCTCCTATGTGGAAATGGGAGAGCATTTTCATAGACTTCATCAAGGGATTACCTACATTGCAGAGGGGTCATGATTCGATATGGGTGATAGTGTATCGGCTGACAAAGTTAGCCCACATTCTGCCAACCCGGACGGATTACACCACGGGACAGTACGCCCAGATATTCATAGCAGAGCTAGTGAGACTTCATGGGGTGCCTATAAACATTGTGTCTAACAGAAATAAAGTGTTTGTGTCTCAATTTTGGGAGAGTTTTCAGGAGGTGATGGGTACGATGTTACGACTAAGCACAGTCTATCACCCACAAACGAATGGACAGACCTAGCCAACAAATCAGATGTTAGAGGACATGTTGCGTATGTGCATCATTCATTTTGTCAGATGTTGGGAGCAGTATCTTCCGCTGATGGAGTTTGCCTATAAGAAATCCTACCAGTTTACTATCGGTATGGATCCATTTGAGGCACTATACGGCAGACCTTGTCGTTTCCCAACATATTGGTAGGATGTGGGGGACACCAAGTTACTTAGTCGATCCTAATTCAGGACACTTTGGCGAGGATAGAGTTGATACGAAGACGTATTCGGGTTTCTCAGGATCGATAAAAGAGCTACGCCGATGCCGACGCCAAGCGATATTTTTGGGAGTTCAATGTGGGGGACTGATTCGTATCAAATATTGCACATTTTTGCCCGTTATCTTTATGAATTCTAGCGCTTTTACGGTCCTAATGCCTATATTTATGCACATTAACCAGACAACCTTGGATTTGGATAGATACATGTTTTGCAAGGGTTAATTATGCTTTTGTAGGTATTGGAACGCTAAAAGTGAGGATCCGTTGCATTTCGAAGAAGTTCCGTCGTCGGATGCTACTTCAAGGGAATTTTAGTCAATCCACATTTCTTATCCAGCTCATGGAAATTCCACAGATGCGTAGTTTATAGAGTTAGCCTCGCGTGGCCGCAAACGGTGCATCGTTTGGAGTTCGGACGAAGAAGCTAGGCCCGTTTCCATTTTGGAACTTTTCCCCCTCTTCATGGACCAAATGCAGCCCGAAAATAGAGTATCGGTCAATCGCGTCTAGGGTACTGGTCGATCGTGGTTTGGGTTATTTCCGTGGGAAGGAGACAGTGCACTTATACAAGATGGACCGTTCGACCTCGCCCCTGCGACCGGTCGACCGGTGATTGCAGATATTTTGGGATATTTTCTTTTCTTTTTCCTTTATTTTCTTTCCCACTTACTATATAAGCCAAATTTTGGTTTTTATTTCAGAGATACTTAGTTAGAATAAGTTTTAGAGAGTTGTAGGTTAGGGTTTGGGGTGTTGGAGAGTTCAGCTTTCTTCCTCATTTGGTGTAACAACAATTGGGTTTGTAATTCATACTATTCATCTTCCCTACCATTTCATATAGTTGTATTTCATTATTTCTTGATTTGTTAATTTGGTTTACATGCTTAGTTAAATAGTTTACATGCTTTGATTTACTCTCTTTCTAGTATAAATTTACCGCATTTATTTATCGTGTTTATTTACCGCGTTTTTATCAAGCTTTCTAGGTAATTTAAATTAGGTTGTGTTTGAATGGAACTCACTCGGGTTAACGCATTGCTTGGCTTTGGTGATAGTGTTTACGGGTCTATTTTGTGTGCATTGTCCTATTTATTACGCCTAGGAGATTTGACGAGGCATATCATGTATGTCCCATGCTTACGACCTTTCGCGCATAATTCCCAAGATCTTTGTTGACGCCAAAATCTTATTAAGCTTTTATAAGGATTTAGGGGCGTGACAACCCTTGATTTAATTAACTGTCGAAGCGAGACAAATTTTTAATACTCATCGACCGATGTAACCATTTTATTCAAATTAACTCGGGTGATGGATATTCGACGCAACCTATAGTTTTACTCTCTTTCATAATCTAGTTTCAATACCCTCGCCTAGTTAATCATTTCCCTTGCATCTTTTACTTTTTAGTTTGTAATCATCTTTTACACTTATATTTTGGAGTATTAAATCAATTGAATTCTATCAACTTGTCCATGTGGATTCTTGGGATTGAATGTTGTTGTTGTGATGTCGGTTGCAATTTAGGCATATGAGAATTTGAAACGTAAATAAAAGAAAGTAGTGAAAAAAGTGAAGAAAAAGAAAACAAAAGAAAACATAAGAAAAAGAAGAAAATAAAAGAAAGAGAAAGTTGTAAATGTTGTATATAGTTCAATAAGCTTTGATTACTCTCCCCATTGATATATCTAATGCCTTTTTGGAACTTCTTTTCCAATTTTGATATTTCCCACATTTCCCCATTATCCCGAGTTTTTCATTCCGAACACTTTGAATCCGTACATACATTCCTTTCATTTCGTACCCTAGCCTAGCCTACATTATAACCCTATTAAAGTCCTATGTGATCTTAAATTGATGTAATTTAAAAGTCATAATAGTTTTGATAATCTGTGAAAATGGATTTCGCCTCTTTTAGTGTGCGCTATCTTTCATTGAGATTACAAGCTTTTTAGTTTATATATAGCGTTCTTCATTAGTGACATGTGTGCGGCCTAGTTTCCATTTACATTTACTCTTTAGCCCTCATGTTTCATGTGTTACCTCCCTGTTTCAAGTGAATTGTATTTGATGAGTGTAATTCCCATGATAATTAAATGTATGCTTGCTTTATTTAGTATCCGGTTTATATAAGTTTTTCGTCAAATCACACTTTGCATGTGCTCTCGCCCCTCCCACATTTTAATGTTTCAATTCTATGAGGTGCATTCTATAATGTTAATGATTTTGGACTTTTGTTTGAATTCTTTCGATGTGCTAATAATGTGTATGAAATATTTTGGACTTTTATTTACCGCATTTTTATCATGCTTTCTAGGTAATTTAAATTAGGTTGTGTTTGAATGGAACTCACTCGGGTTAACGCGTTTCTTGACTTTGGTGATAGTGTTTACGGGTCTATTTCGAGTGCGTTGTCCTAGTTATTATGCCTAGGAGATTTGATGGGGCACATCATGTTTGTCCCTTGCTTACGACCTTTCACGCGTAATTCCTGGGATTTTTGTTGACGCCAAAATCTTATTAGGATTTTATGAGGATTTAGGGGCGTGACAACCCTTCATTTAATTAACTGTCGAAACGAGACGCATTTGTAATAACTCGTCGACCCATGTAACCATTTTATACAAATTAACTTGGGTGAGGGATATTCGACGCAACCTATAGTATTACTCGCTTTAATAATCTACTTTCAATACCCTGCCTAGTTAATCATTTTCCTTTATGCATATTTTACTTTTTAGTTTGTAATCATCATTTACACTTTTATTTTGGAGTATTAAATCAATTGAATTCTAGCAACTTGTCCCTGTGGATTCTCGATACCCGACTTACCGCTGTGCTTGCTCCACAAGTGTAGTCGTAATTTAGGTTTTTGTATAGTCGTGGAGAGACAGAAAATAACAACTGTGCTCTTACACGCGCACACTTCTCGCGCGCGCTATCGGGGACCAGGTGTTACTTCGGATGTCTCCTATGAAGGGAGTTATGCATTTTGGGAAGAAGGAAAAGTTGGCGCCTAGTTATGTAGGGCCATTCCCAATTATCGAGAGGATTGGGCCAGTTGCTTGTAGACTTGGATTAACGGAGCACTTGCATAGGATCCATGACATGTTCCATATCTCCTCGCTGAGGAGATATCTTCTAGATGATTTGGCCCATACTCATATCGCGTTGGGGGAGATCGACTTATAGCCTGATAGCTCTTACGAGGAGGGGTTGATTGCTATCCTAGACCGTAGCAAGAGTAAGTTCAGGTCGAAGATAGCTCCACTAGTCCGTGTTCAGTGGCGGCACCATAATGTTGAGGAATCTACCTGTGAGCGCGAGGATGACATGCGTGAACTTTATCCAGTGTTATTCTTGCCAGATATATTTTCATTTCCGAATTTCGGGACAAAATTTTGCTATTTGGGCGAAAGTAAGTAATACCCCGTATTTTTACACATATTTATTTTATAATGAAATTTTGGAAATTGGGATAAATTAATTTAAAGGGAGAAAATTTAATTTATAATTAATCCGATTTTGAGGAAAATAATTACTAGCGTGAAGAGATTTGGTAGTTATAAAGATAATTATGTCAAAATATACTTATGTTGAACATTACATAGTGAGTAACGTAATATTATTTCGAAAATAATAATATGGTCGGGGACGAGATACACGGCAGTTAAGTTATAATTATTTAGGGCGCACGTATGAGTCGCGTCACTATTATATATCTGGGGTTAAAAAGGTAATTATTTTTATACAACTCGAATGACTATTTTGTGTGCGCCAGCATGTCCGAAAGGGTCTAAATAGTCAGAAAACACTACTCGGGTTGTTATATATGGAGGTCGGGGCATTTTAGCCCAAAATGTCACCTCGGAGGGGTATTTTAGTCTTTTGGGAATTTTGAGTAATTAAATGGACAAAAATAGGATTAAAATAGGAGCATCGAGGGTTAGTGGTCTGTCAGTTGCAACCTATATGAGAAAGAGAGAGAAATAGAGGGAGAACCAAGGAGGAAGGAGACCCAATGGAGAACAAAACCAAAAGTTGGACATTTCTCACAAATAGTTACAACAAAGTGTAGATCGCGACGAGAGGATCAACCACATATCAAATTCAATCAGAGAATCAGAAATTCATCCCAAGGCAAGTGTTTATCTTGTTCCTCTTTTAGCAAATATTGTTCATGTTGATTTAAATTAGATGATATAGAGTTATTGTAATGAAAACTTACGTTTAATTATAGTAATTTGTAAAGAAACCTTATGAATTGGAAATGGGTTTGGATGTAGAGGCTCTTCCCATGTTAGACCTATTAAATTTGGTAATTATGTGTTGAAATCACGAAAGTAATTGGGAGTTTTGAAGATTAAAAAAATTCTGGGTTCATATTTAAGAGATTCATTAGGACTTGAAGATATTGTTGAATTCCATTTAAGTATATAAGGATTTGACCTTCAATTTGTATTGGAAAGTATACTAGGGTAATTTGTAATAGTTTAGGAACATTAAATTAGAGTTGGGTTGAGTTTTGGATTGATATTGAATATGGAAAGTTGGAAAAATCGAATTTGGAGGAGAACTGGGTCTATTCGGATTTCTCGTTCGAAGTCTACCCAGGTCGTTCGAATGAGACTTCCAACGACAATTCCAAAGACCTTTCTAACGAAATGATGGAGTTCGTTCAAAGTGAGAACTTCGTTCGAACGAGATTCACTTGACTTCTAACGAGATTTTAGAATGGCTTTTTAGGGTCCGGTCGAGTTAAAAATCGTCCTATGGTTATCCAAGTGAGAGTAATGACCTACATAAGTAAGAGGTGACTTAAATTCTGAATTATTAGTGTGTTGGGATTGTAATATTTCTTGGGATATATTAAGTTTATAGAACCTAGGAGGGAATGTAGGTTCGAGAGAGGAAATATATGATCGAATAACGATGACTGGTATAATTATACTGCTACTTATGTACTATGGAAATCAGGTTGCGTGAACGCCTAATGAGTTATATAAGTTGTGTGCATTATTATTACCTGAGAAATTATGTGTATGACATACCTAGCTACTGGCTATCGAACGGAGGTTAGCGCGTTGTGGACGATCATATCTTGTGTGACTTCAGGGGATTTTGAGTCGTATCACTAGAGCATGGAACCTAGGTACGAACTATCTGTGATAACGATAGTGGTGACGGTCATATGGGTGCATAGGTATGTGCGTAGTCCATCATCTTGGAACAATGTTCGCCTTCAATATGTGTATATGTTTTATTGGTTCCTGAGAGATTGAACCTATTGTCCTTCATGTGTGAGCGTTGCAATGGGACTAGATATCCGAGTATGCCTAGCACCAGGGGATTCTTAACCATGGGTGCAGTATTGATATGTATTTATATGTATACATAGTGAGATTTTATATATGTATGTTGAGTTCCTATTCTGTGTTTCATAGTGGTCGCTTTATTATAGTATATACTTATTGGGTCATCAGTTGAGAATTAAGAATGTTATGAGAATGAGTTAAAGCATATTTAAACCCATTCCTAAATAATATCAATATATTGTCTTCGGGTTATTTAGATATTTTTATCCGGTATAGTGGTTATACTACGTATTGTCAGGCAAAGTATTGTGACAAGTATGGGTAGTTAGGCTTGTTAGGCGTGCACATTAGATGAGGGGTGAGCCTCTCAAGGGAGTACACTAAGTTAACATGAATAATATTTGTGCTAATTAACAAATTTAAGCACTTGCTATAATTAAACTGTTTTCTACTCGGGTTCTGACCCATTTTTCTACAAAACTCTTTTCTTGTTCCTTTATTTTTGGTGCTCAGCCACAAGGACACCAAGCATAGGAGATTCCATTCAGTTGCCAAGATGTAGCTGCTGTGGAAGCTACAAGACATCGCTAGTAGACTCTTCATAGTTTAATTTTTTTATCTATTAGTTATTTACTTCAGTTGTACATGTCGTCCATTCCTATTTTATATTTAGAGATTTATATGTTTTATTCTGTTATCAGACTTTTATTTCGTGGATTTGGATTATTGTATGGGATTTTGACTGGATGCGTTTACTCCAGTTCTTTATTTTAATTCATCTAGTTCTTCCCCTATGTTTTTGGAATGTATAGTATTAGTTAATTATTTCCTTACTTGATGATGGTTAATAACAAGATAAAATTTCGACATCAACCTTTTTAAATTTTAGGTGGTTAGCTTTAATTAAACAAAATTAATGATTTTCGACAGTGATGCATTATCTGAACTAACTGGATATTTTAGATTTAATTAATAAATGACTTATCACCCAGTATTTAATTAGGCGGGGTATCACACCAGCTTACTAGTCATATGGATAAAGATTATCCTCCTTATCATGTGTCATCATTGGTTATTAGAGTTGACCAAATGTATTAGGATATATCCTTGCATTAGTTAATTATGGTCAGATCTTTTTGTCCATATGAATGCACCAGATTTCCAAAATTTGGCTAAAATGTCTTGATCATGACATTTCTAATGACGTGGTCATACCTGGGGTGTTTTGTGGATTATGTTCAATGTGGTAGGCTCTGAGATGTCTTCAAGCTAGGATTCTTTCATATATATCATAGCTACGAGACAAACATTGAATCAATGTAGGAAAAAAAATTAAAAATGATAACATATGTAGAAGATGATGATCTAATTCTTATTCATTACTTGAAGATGTATTACAGGAAAAAAAGGGTAGTTTATATGGTGTTACAGCCTTACAATCTATAATTTTCTCGTCACTAGTAATACTTTCTCAGTTGTTCGACATTACAAGGGTTCTTAAATTGCTCACCCTCAAAAGTCTCAATTTTATGGGTTTCTGGTAGTATGACAACGGATACTTTATACGGACCGTGGAAATTGAGTTCTAACTTGTTCCCTTTTCTAAATTATCTTCTTGAGCATGTAGTCCCCCTCCTTTAGAGTGATCGATTTTACCTTTTTAGTGTAAAATCGAGCCGTTCTCTTCTAATATGTTGCTACCCATAGTGATGCGCTCTCCAGTACCTCTTCTATAATATCCAAATTGAGTTTTCTCATCAAATACCTCTTTGGTGAATTCTAATTGAGTACCCATTGGATGGGTAAGCCGATCTCGGCGGGAACTACCGCTTCAGTGACAAATGCCAACATGAATGGAGTCTCACACATATTCATTCTCGGTGTCATCTTGTATGCCTAAAGAACACTATGCTTTTCATTGATCTAGTTCCAGTTGGTGTCATCTATCCTTTTATTGATTCCATCCGCTAGAGTTGTTTTCATTTCCTTTGTTTACCCATTACATTTTGGGTGAATAGGTGCTGAGTGCAAATTTTCGATCTTTAAATATATACCTTAATCCTCAAAATCTTTGTTGTCGAACTGGGTACCATGATTTGTGATAAAAATATAAAGCACCATGTAACGAAAAATAATATTTTTCCATATAAAATGGAAGACGTTTTCATACCGTGTCTCCACCAGCAGCTCGACCCTCACCCATTTGGTAATGTAATCCATTGCTAAGACAAATTATTTAAATATTCCCTTTATCTTTTACAGTGGACCGACCATATACTTCCCCTACATGGAAAAGGACTAAGGGGATGTGACTAGCGTCAATGAGGTACCTAGAATCTGTTGAACCACTATATACTTTTGGAAGCTGTCATACTTCCTCTCATAGCTTGCATAGTCTTCCTGTATAGTGGTCCAGTAGTAGCCTTTAGTGACCTCACACTTCACTAATGATTTACCCGCTGAATGGGCTCCACATTATCACTCGTTCACTTCTTCTATCCGGTAATTAATGTTAGCAGGACTGACATACTTGAGCAGTGACATGATAAATTATCTTCTGAGTATAATTCCTCCTTCAAACACGTAACTTATCCCTCTGTAATGGACTCTTCGTGCTTCTTTTGGATAAGTCAAAATTGCATCGGTATCAAAATACACTCTGATGGGGTCCATCCTGGACGACCCCAAATCTTTCTTCGTCACCAAAATGCGTTTTTCCTCCGTCGTACACTATTGTAATACCCCGTATTTTTATGATTTTTAATTTTGGAGATTTATTAAACTTAATTAGAGATATTAATTTAATATCAATCCAGAAATCATTTAAATATTTACTAGCGTGATGAGAGTTAGTAATTATTGGAATTTTGTTGTAAATTACTTATGGGTGAAGTAAGACGTGTAATTAAATTTAGTAAAATTATCACGAGAATCTAATTTGATAATTTTGGAAATTTGATAAGGATGCGCCTGTGTCGTGTCGGGATTAAATTCGGATTATTAAAAGTGAATAAATTATAAGTCACCCGTATGGTCATTTTGAGTGCGTCAATGTGTCCAGAAGGGCCGAGATAGTCAAAATAACGTACCCGGGGGTTTAGTTTGGGTCTCGGGGAGTTTCTAGGCCTAATTAACATCCCGGGAGGGCGTTTTAGACATTTCGTATTTTTGGGCATGGAAACCCACGAATTTCTAAGGCTTTATCAGATGTTAGGGATTGTCTTCTAGGGTTAGCATAACCAAGAACTAAAGAAGGCCATTGGAGAGGAAGAGGAGAAGCTTTACAAGGAGTTTTAGGCCAAGAACTCCATCGTTTGCACCACCGTCGCCGCAAAATTTTAGATCGCGCAACGAGGATCGCAACCACACCAATATTGTCCACTAATCTGAATAAAAAATTCCCAGGCAAGTATCTATCTTGATCTAATACAATTAATGCTTCAATAATGTTAGTCTAGGGTTGATTAGGATTAGTTTTTATGAAAGAAAGAATGTATGGGAGACTCTAATTTGCATGTTGTAGAAGTAAACGACATATTCTGTAAATCCAATACACATGTAGAGGTTGAACCACGAAATTGCAGTAAATTAGGAGTATGAAATCTGGGAAAATAATGGGAAGAAACTAAACAAAGAAAATATTAGGGTTCTTGATATTTTTATGGATTGTGCTCCTTTTAATTCATTATACATGATGAAAATTCGCATGCCTTACGTAGAATACCACTTTTTTGAGGATATAACACTTGTAGTATAAATTGTTGAGAGTTTGGAAGTCAAATATATTGGTTTGGATGATTTTGGAAGAAGAAACCCGTAACTGGAAATTCTGCAGTTTCGTCTTACCTTCTTGATCGATCGATCGACCCAGGATCATCGATCGATCGACGCATCGATCGATCGAGCACCTGCCATCGATCGATCGACCCCTCCTAGAAAACACAAATTCCCCTTTTTGAATAAGTTTTTACAACTTAAATGAATATAAATTCTTGGACATTATTGTTAGAATATTTTGGGAGATAAAGAAGACTAGTAGGACTTTATAAAAAAATGGAACCCTTCATGTAAGACGAGATTAATATTTAACGGAGGTGTTTTACACTTAAGGAATAATGGGGATGTGTGTTTAAGGGGTGAGACTCGTAAGGAAGTTACGTTGTAAAATAAATGAGTACCTACTGAAATTACATTTAGGGAGGTAGGAATGCACGAGTGTTACGTAGTAAGTTGGAATAATCCCATAAATAAGAATAAAAGAGACAATCTGTTATATGGGATAATCTAGTAATGTGCAATGATAATATATATCATAAGTATGGGTCGTGAGTGTACCTAAATTTGAATTGGGAATAGCAGTATACATATATGACTGTGATTGTGCATATACTATATACGTGTAAAAATCATGCCCGCGCTACTTGCTATCATTGAGGTTACCGCGCTGGGACAGTCTTATCTCGATGGGACCTTTATGGGGGATATTAACTTGTACCCTAGAACATAGAAATCCTTGGTACGGGCTATCGAATCGATAGTCAGACTGTCCTAAGAGAAGTGAGGGTATGTGATGACCTCTTAGTGACTTGGAACTATGCTTCGCCTCAATTTGTTTGTGTTTTGTGTTAATACAGTTCAAGAGTGATTCCGAACTAGTATTTCCCTTAGTACGAGTGATACGAGGACTTGATAGCAGAGTATGCTAGCACCATAAATTTTATGTGGGGTGCCAATAGTATATATATATATATATATATATATATATATATATATATATATATATATATATATATATATATATATATACTTGAAATTTGGGAACTATCTAGTGTGACTAAAGGTAGGTAAGTAATGAATAATAATATCAACTTTGATATAAGTGTTTGAAAAGTTTGAGGCAATACTGAGAAACTTTATAATCAAATGAGGCTTATGTGAGAACTTTGCTTTTAAAAATTTATTTCCTTAACACTAGAAATTGTCGGCTTGAAAACCTTGCGAGTAAATTAAGATAAGCTAAACTGTTGGGATTAGTAGTGCGGTAGGTGTGCACATTAGAAGAAATGTAAGAATTTCTCAAGAGAGTGCCGCACACTAATATGATTGTTGTATTAGTGGGTAAGCATTTTAAATACTTACTAAACTAAATTTTAAACTGTTTTACAATCGGGCTCTGACCCATTTCCTATTTTCTCTTCCCTATTGTATATATATGTATATATTACAGGTGCCCAGCCACAGGGGCGTCTTGCATAGGATCCTTTGGAAGGAACGTGCTGTAGCTTAGGTGGGAGTTGCAAGCCTTTTTCTTAGACGACCTCATTATTAGTTCCACTTCTAGTGCTATTTTATCTAGATGGGCATGTGTCGCCCTATTTCCATTATTCAGTTGGTTTTATCAGAGATTCTGATTCGTTTATTTCCAGTATTTATACATTGGTATTGTTACTGTCAGGATGTTTTTCCTTTAAAATTTTAATGTTGGAATTATTTAGTTGAATGCTTAAATTTCTCGGATTATATTTTCCAGTCTAATTGTTGTGTGATTTTTAAACCATGGATTATGAAAGGTTTTAAATATTAGTTTTAAATTAAATTTAGAAATTGATGACTAAAAATGGTTTTGTCACTTAGCTTACTTATTTAGGGCATTTAAATTGCAAAGTTATTTTGCGACAGTGATGCTAAGAATGAACCAACCGTTCACCTTGGTTATAATTTAATAAAGGAGTGATCACCCAGTATTTAATTAGGCGGGGTGTCACATGTGGTATCAGAGCATCTGGTTCTAGTGTCCTTAGGATCTGTGCGGCTTATTGTGCTTCTAGCATTACTTTGTTTGATATACAACCCAATATTTAGGATTGTTGTTTTCTATGGTGAGATTCCGTTCTCCTGCTATAACGTATGTACCTTAGTGAATCTTAATTGCGTTCAGGTGTGTTCGAACAATTAAATGTGGAAGGCAAGGGTCGTTGGGAGGATAATAGGAGGCAAGGCTTAGTTGAGGTTGTAGAGCATATTCGAGGATGATGACCGTAGTTAAGGTCACCCCTATTATGGCACGGGAAGCCAGGACTATAAAGACGGCTAGAACGCAGCCTAGGATTTCCAAGTGCTTCTATAGTCGAAAGAGGTGCGAGAGTAAACTCACCCAATATGGTATGACTGAAAAAAGTCAGACAAAGCATTATAGAGAACTGTCAGTGGAAATTTTTGAAATGCAAAAATTGTGTGTGTTAGCCCAAGGAGGTAAAGTATCCAAAGGCTTGGACATAGGACGAAATGTGGCTAACTGAAAGTGAAAATTTGGAGACAAATTTTCTTGGCTTGTCGGAACAAGGTTATCATGGTGGGAGTCAGCCACTACTTTTAGAAGTGGAATGCTATGCCTATAGGAGAATCTTAGGTACAGTTTGACCGCAAGTTCCTTCATCAGATGTTTAGAATAAAAAGTGAATGTTGTTCAGAACTCATCACAGGAGGATCTGATAGAGGTCCATTTGTGAATATGAGTCTAAACTGTTATCGAATCTTGTTTCGGAAGATGTAGATACAAATGGAGGAAAGAACTCCAAGTGGGAGATCAACTCGTAATAATAGTTGATAACACTTGAAAAGGGAATTCCTCTGGACGGTTGATTCAGGGGTTGACAAGATCGTACTTTGTCAATGAAGATTATAATGGTTCTTTGTGTGGGAAGCTAAAAGAATAAAAGAATTTAGTCAAGAATAAGACAGGATACAACGGTGGTAGTGTAGCACCACAAGGGGGTGTGGGTACACATCAGGGGACCCATTTAAATGATTCAGATAGCTAAATTCTTACTAAGCGATGGTAGATTTAGTAAGGACTAGTGTTGTCAGTAACATGTTCCTTTGGGCCTACTTGGCTAAGGGAATAATGGGTGTAGTCATCAGAAATCGAGTTTACCAAAGTCCGAGAGAATGAAAATCCTAACATGGTTAGTATGTCACGCGATGAGTGGATTATTTGTTGAGGTATTTTTTGGAGAGGGAAATCACACGCGCAAAATTTTTATTTATTTATTTATTTTTTGAAACGATTATAGGGTACAAGAGTATAGTGCCTAGTAAAGGAGAACGATTAAATTAGTGTTGTTCTGGTTTGGAAAGGTGTGTTACGTCCAGAAACCATTTGTACAGTCAAGGCATTTGGCAAGGTAGAAGTATGAGTTTTATCCAAGGAGGATGAGGCGTGTTTTATGTGACACGAGCAAGTCAATATATTTTGTTCATTGCTAGATTAACATGTGAGACAAGTTTAATGCGTATAACTATAAACATTATTATAATGTGAATATTTTTCCTATTGTAGCAGGATTATCTTTAGTGCTATCCGAGGAGGATGAGTGTGTGTATTATTAGTGTTATATGATTTATTGAGGTAACTCGTTTAAGTAGTGTGATATACGAGTATGATATTATCTTGGTTATAACTTTATAGTAATGGTTAGTACGATAGTAGGCAGTAATTGCAAGGCTTTCGAAATGGTTGCATAGGTGCAACATATTTTGTTCTGGCGAGGTCTCACCTGCGAAAGGGACGGACTCGCACTTATATTTTATATTTTACAAACTTCGAAGGGGATAGTGGGCTCAAGATATTCGATCCCGGTGTGTGTAGGGACTTTTCTTTTATGATTCAGTATGCATTGGGATTACTGTTGAGCGAAAATATTTAACTCATTATTGTGTTCAGCGCTCAGGAGTTGCTGATAGGAAGAGCGCATTGATATGTCTATCCTTTAGAGATGTGAGAGTTAAGAGTTATACCCATATTTTGGGAACAGGATTTCGAGAATCTCGATGGTATGCATTCGAGGTTTATGGAATGTGATTACCGCCGATGCTGAACGATAGTGCAATTGACAAATGTTCTTTGTTAAGTGTAATTACGGGAAGAGATGTAACTTTTCTGTCAAGAGACAGAATAAAGGGGTACATGCCATGGACGGAGGGTCTAACGGATTTTAATAACCGACAATGCTAGGTAGTAGTGTATTGAGGGGGTTCCTTGTTTGGATTTCGCATTGCGAGACATTCAACGCATGAAACTTAGCGAAAGGTCGGGATAAGGAAAATGTTTAGTCATTAGTCCATGAGTTTAGTACCTCGGTCGTAATAAGAGCATGTAATTATATCTATAAGTTGAAAGTTGAGTTATGATTTAAGGTCAGTGGAGCCGGTTGTGTGGTAAGAAAGCATTAAAAGTTTTATCACCACGAGTTGAGGAGTGGAACGATTATAAGGAGGATTTAAAATTTTGACTCCTAGGGTGATTGAGAGTACCCAAGTGTTGTAACCGCATTCGGAACACAAGGGAAATAAAGAGTTAGGATGATTTTAAGGGTGGATTATCAGGGGAAAAATTTTAAATACAAGAAAGAAGACTTGTATTTATTTTGATGTATAGAGCGTTAGTATTTATTTTAGTTAGACTGTTGTAATTATTTCGAGAGAATTGTTGTATTTAATTTGAAGATGAGATTAGTGGTTTCTTTTCTATTATGGGATTTAGATGCTCTATACCTTGTTATTTGTGGAATTAGTATAGTTTATCGACAGTAGCGCTCCGCTCGCTCTGCTCGGACGGTCGGGGCATTACAAGATGTGGACATCCTGGTTAGCCGATATTAAAATCGTCCGAGTTGAAGGGACGTGGGACTGGACGTGTGGGATATATGTTTGTGGGACTAGCATAACAAGGTGGAAGTGGTAGAGTGAATTAAGTGATAACCCATATATACGTGTGCGATTAGAGTAGTACACCCTAACTTGGTTAGGAAGCTGTGGGAAGCCATTTAAAAAGGGGTATTCCTTGATAAGGATAGAATTTGATTATTATGTAGAACACTCGGAGCAGAGTTGTAACTATTCAAATATGAGAGCGACTTATGCATACAAGGAGTGATGATGTTAATGTAGTATAAAAGGTCCCGAAGTGCACATCATGGTGGAAAAGTGCACGGGTCGAAACTTTCGATATACGCCCAGGAAAGAAGGGGAGTATTAAGTGTCACTTAATGTGAGATATTTCAAGTAAAAGTCGATGTTTAGCGGGAAATAGTGAGTAGTCTCTGCATGCACCACTCATATATAGAGATCGGTTGGCATAAGAGGACCAAGTAGAGAAATTGTGGGACTATCGACAATTCCTGTAATAGAGGAGGCCGATAAAGTCAGTAAAGTTTATTGGATGGGTTGCCATCCTCAAAATGAGATCAAGGGTCCATTAAATCATGTGGGACAAGTCGCCCAAGAGGAAAGTGATTAATATTACTTTGGGGTGATTTACAATAGTAACTAGTGTTCCTTTGTCTTCCTTTGAACGGAAGGATCACGCTGGTACATAGTCCTACACGGTATTATTTTGAATCGGGATGAAATTTTTGAATCCCACCTTCAATATGGGATTTTAGTAAGGAGCGGGAGTAACGTTTCGATTTGAGTAAGGTGTATCACCCATAGCCGGGGAATAGGCGCACGGTGATAAACGATTAGTGGAGCTGCGTAAAATTAATGTTGGATTAATCACGATCGTTTCATTTCCACAACGGTTATGACTAACAAGTGGAGTAGAGTACGGTAATTGGGGGATGATATCACCTAATGGTAGGGTTCTGTGGGAGTACGCGCACCTGTTTAATGTGAACATGATGCTTATTGAGGTTTAGATGTGGGAGAAACCTTAACTTTCTCACTCTGAAGGTTAAAAGAGGGGCGGATAATCAGAATGTTCAATTGGTTGAGTTAGTCTGATGACTATGGTAGAATTCTATGACTGTTTTAAGCGAATAAGAATGGTTAGATGTTCGTATAGTTTTTCTTTGAATGGGACTTTTGTGTTTAGAAATACGAGTAGTTGTCATGTAGTGAGGTGTGACCTCCCAATGATATTGAAATAATGGGAATCAATGCTTTATAGGTTCGTCTCATGCGAATGTTGTCGGATAGGAGCTCAATGAGAGGTATTGTTGAGGAGAGTGCTATCCAAGCTCACCATGATACGGGGGCTATAGTGATAGAACGCCATACTCTATAGATAGTTGCGTAATGATAAAATACCCAAAGTTATCCTTACCAGGTATACTTGATTTTTCGAATTTCGAGACGAAATTCCGTTATTAGGGGGGAAGTATGTAATACCCCGTATTTTTATGATTTTTAATTTTGGGGATTTATTAAACTTAATTAGAGATATTAATTTAATATTAATCCGAAAATAATTTAAATATTTACTAGCATGATGAGAGTTAGTAATTATTGGAATTTTGTTATAAATTACTTTATGGGTGAAGTAAGACGTGTAATTAAATTTAGTAAAATTATCACGAGAATCTAATTTGATAATTTTGAAAATTTGATCGGGACGCGCGGGTGTCGTGTCAGGATTAAATTCGGATTATTAAAAGTGAATAAATTATAAGTCACCCGTATGGTTATTTTGAGTGTGTCAATGTGTCCGTAAGGGTCGAGATAGTCAAAATAATGTACCCGGGAGTTTAGTTTGGGGCTCGGGGTGTTTCTAGGCCTAATTAACATCCCGGGAGGGTGTTTTAGACATTTCGTATTTGTGGGCATGGAAACCCACGAATTTCTAAGGCTTTATCAGATGTTAGGGATTGTCTTCTAGGGTTAGCATAACCAAGAACTAAAGACGGCCATTGGAGAGGAAGAGGAGAATCTTTCCAAGGAGTTCTAGGCCAAGAACTCCACCGTTTGCACCGCCGTCGCTGCCAAACTTTAGATCGCGCAACGAGGAACGCAACCACACCAATATTGTCCACTAATCTGAACCAAAAATTCCCAGTCAAGTATATATCTTGATCTAATTCAGTTAATGCTTCAATAATGTTAATCTAGAGTTGATTAGGACTAGTTTTTATGAAAGAAAGAATGTATGGGAGGCTCTAATTTGCATGTTGTAGAAGTAAACGACATATTCTGGAAATCAAATACACATGTAGAGGTTAAACCACAAAATTGTAGTAAATTAGGAGTATGAAATCTAGGAAAAGAATGGGAAAAAACTAAATAAAGAAAATATTAGGGTTCTTGATATTTTTATGGATTGTGATCCTTTTAATTCGTTATAGATGATGAAAATTCGCATGCCTTACGTAGAATACCACTTATTTGAGGATATAACACATGTAGTATAAATTGTTGAGAGTTTGGAAGTCAAATATATTGGTTTGGATGATTTTGGAAGAAGAAACCCGTAACTGGAAATTCTGCAGTTTCGTCATAACTTCTTGATCGATCGATCGACCCAGGATCATCGATCGATCGACGCATCGATCTATCGAGCACCTGCCATCGATCGATCGACCCCTCCTGGAAAACTAAAGTTCCCCTTTTTGAATAGGTGTTTACAACTTAAATGAATAGAAATTCTTGGACATTATTGTTAGAATATTTTGGGAGATAAAGAAGACCAGTAGGACTTTATAAAAAAAATGGAACCCTTAATGTAAGACGAGATTAATATTTAACGGAGGTGTTTTGCACTTAAGAAATAATAAGGGAACGTGTGTTGAAGGGGTGAGACTCGTAAGGAAATTACGTTGTAAAATAAATGAGTACCTACTGAAATTACACTTGGGGAAGTAATAATTCACAAGTGTTACGTAGTAAGTTGGAATAATCCCATAAATTAGAATAAAAGAGACAATCCGTTATATGGGATAATCTAGTAATATGCAATGAGAATAAATATCATAAGTATGGGTCGTAAGTGTACCTAAATTTGAATTGGGAATAGAAGCATACACATATGACTGTGATTGTTCATATACTATATATGTATAAAAATCATGCCCGCGCTACTTGCTATCACTGAGGTTACCGCGCTGGGACAGTTTTATCTCGATGGGACCTTTATGGGGGATATTGACTTGTACCCTAGAACATAGGAATCCTTTGTACAGGCTATCAGATCGATAGTCAGACGGTCCTAAGAGACGTGAGGGTATGTGATGACCTCTTAGTGACTTGGAGCTATGCTTCGCCTCAATTTGTATGTGTTTTGTGTTAATACAGTTCAAGAGTGATTCCGAACTAGTATTTCCCTTAGTACGAGTGATACGAGGACTTGATAGCAGAGTATGCTAGCACCATAAATTTTATGTGGGGTGCCAATAGTATATATATATATATATATGTATATTAATCACTCACATAATATATATATATATATATATATATATATATAAACTTGAAATTTGGGAACTATCTAGTGTGACTAAAGGTAGGTAAGTAATGAATAATAATATCAACTTTGATATAAGTGTTTGAAAAGTTTGAGGCAATACTGAGAAACTTTATAATCAAATGAGGCTTATGTGAGAACTTTGCTTTTAAAAATTTATTTCCTTAACACTAGAAATTGTCGGCTTGAAAACCTTGCGAGTACCTTAAGATAAGCTAAACTGTTGGGATTAGTAGTGCGGTAGGTGTGCACATTAGAAGAGAGGTGAGCATTTCTCAAGAGAGTGCCCCACACTAATATGATTGTTGCATTAGCGGGTAAGCATTTTAAATACTTGCTAAGATAAATTTTAAACTGTTTATAATCGGGCTCTGACCCATTTCCTACTTTTTGTTCCCTCTTGTATATATATGTATATATTACAGGTGCCCAGCCACAGGGGCATCTTTCATAGGATCCTTTGGAAGGAACGTGCTGCAGCTTAGGTGGGAGTTGCAGGCCTTTTTCTTAGACGACCTCATTATTGATTCCACTTCTAGTGCTATTTTATCCAGATGGGCATGTGTCGCACTATTTCCATTATTCAGTTGGTTTTATCAGAGATTCTGATTCGTTTATTTCCAGTATTTATAGTTTGGGATTGTTACTATCAGGATGTTTTTCCTTTAAAATTTTAATGTTGGAATTATTTAGTTTAATGCTTAAATTGCTCGGATTATATTTTCCAGTCTAATTGTTGTGTGATTTTTAAACCATGGATTATGAAAGGTTTTAAATATTGGTTTTAAATTAAATTTAGAAATTGATGTCTAAAAATGATTTTGTCACTTAGCTTAATTATTTAGGGTGTTTAAATTGAAAAGTTATTTTGCGATAGTGATGCTAAGAATGAACCAACCGTTCACCTTGGTTATAATTGAATAATGGACTGATCACCTGGTATTTAATTAGGCGGGGTGTCACAACTACATTAAGACCTTTACAAGTATTGCTATTCTCAGTTGTTTCCTAATGGAGGATATTAGATGAGAAAGTTTTTTTTCTCGTGCATTTTCAACCCTTAGTATTTTGATCATTCTCACTGCCGAGAATTTTGATAGCAAAGCTTTCACCTTTTCCAAGTATTTTATATTTGACACTTGTCTTTCCATGTACTCTACGATGACTTGTTTACTACGAGATGAGAGTCTCTTTGAGCTGATAGCTATTCGGAGCTCGGTGATGATGTTAATCGCAAGCCTTCTATAAGGTCCTTATACTCATCCTCATTGTTGGAGGACACAAAACAAAACTTGAGGTCATACTCCATATCATCAATGTTAGGTGTTATGATTATTAGGCCTGATTTGTTGTCATTGACACATGATGATCCATTCAAAAATATGTTCGACACCAGAGGCTCTTCATCAAAATTGCTTTTAACTAACCATCCATTATTGAGCAATTTCTTCATCCCCTCTAGATCTCTAGACATTTTTTCTTACCGAGTCGATGACTATAGTATATCAAAAATCCATTCAGTTGGATTTGTTGAGCTCTATCTCTGAGGAGTTTGCTCACTTATATTTGTCGTTAATCTCTCTTCTGGAGAAGTCTGCTTGGATGTCTTAGCTGCTAAGATCTCTTCCATAGAAGTTTCCTCTAATGATCCTGTTATTGATCTCTCTTCCATGAGATTCTCCTCAGTAGTTTTCTCTTTGTACACAAACTCAGATGTAAAATCGTCCACCACTTGATCATTATATGTGTTCTTGGTTCATGTCGAATGTAATACTCTCCTAGTTCTACTACATAAGACATTGGTTTATCCGATTTCTCAAGTTTATCGATAGTTTGTCAAAGAGGAAGGTATATATAAATGATAATAGTATGTGCTTGAAAGTATGACTTCATTTTGCAAAAAGCTTCAATCAACGCCAAGATTAACTTCTTAATCCCTAGGTATAATTTTATTATCCACGGTATGGATAGTATACTGGCCACTGCACTCACTCTTATAATCGGTACAATGTTGAACTAACGATAGAGCCTGATGCTGCCCAATATAAGAAGAGTTTTTCACCTCGGACTGTCCCTAATAATAATGGTTCAGGCCCTACGTACTTCTTTAATTCTAAGAACATTGCATCACATTCATCATTCCGCTCGAAGGACTGAAAGACATCTATCAGTGTATCTGAAAATGTGAGACCCCCAATTTTTAGATTTTTCAAAATGAGTTTCCTAGAAATGCGGAATAAGGATGGTTCAACTAAAACAATACATAAACCAAATTTTAATTTCTTTGAAATTAAAATTAAACTAAACTATAAGTGACACTAAATTCAACAAGAAATACATTTTTCACTTAAACCAAATTAATTCAATCTAAGTCCTAAAATTTGCCTAACAAATAACTAATCCAATTTGCAAATTAGGCCAAACCAAATTTTAACCGATAAAATTAATGTCTTGAATTAAATTAATTTTTACCCAAATTGAATTTGCACCAAATTAACTGTACTAATTTTATATTTTTACCTAAGCATGCATCTAATGTGATTAGTAAAAGATATAATAAGTAAACAACCACTACGCCGCGATGTACGAGTAAAAATCCACAACGAAAAAAAACATGGACGGCCCTAGACTCAAATCCACTAAGTACGATTTTACAAGTACCAGATAAAAAGACTTACAACACTAGACTTGACTCCATCCAAGCCCCGAAGCTTTTTCTTGTACACATCTATGCCTAGAGAATAACCACGGAGGTCCACCGCGGTCTCGGAATCCACCGATCGGACTTTTTTTGGTCACCGTCACCCGAACAAGAAGCCTTTCTCTAAGTGGATATGTCACAGCAAATAAAATTCTTCTTTGTGAGATGTAGAAGTAAACCTAAACACTCTTCAAACGGTAGAGACAAAACCGGTGCCAAAACTCCAAGCAAGGATATATATGAAGGAACTTGTAATAAACAAACTATTAGGTGTGTATATATTTTTTGGTGAATTTAATCCATAAAAATCAATCAAAAAACATGGAACTTTTTCTTGAAAGAATCTGCTCTCTCTAAAGTCTCTTAGAATGTGAAAAAGTTACTTTCAAAAGATTGGTTCCCGCACTAAGTAAATCTATCAAAAAGTAGTGGGGAAAAGGTAGTGGAAACATGGTGAAAACTGCCAAAAACGCCAAGAAAATTGTTCCCGCCAAATTCGTTTGAATGACTTTTTCTTTCGAACGACTTTACTAACGTATTCCAGTGCGAAAAAATAAATCTCGTTAGAAGTTTCGTTTGAACGACCTGGGAATCTCGTTCGAACGAGATTCCAGTTCGTTCGAACGACGTACTAGAAAATTGAATCTTCTATATAAGCCCAAAAATTTTATGAAAAGTTCTTAAAAAATATTTTTTGAGTAAAACAAAGTCGTTAAAATTATTTATTAAAAATTTCAAATTAAACCCAATAAATTTTCAAGCTCCTATATATATATTAAATGCATTCATACCTTAGGATCATTGGAACCAATGTTGTTGACGTAGAAACGAGGCACATTAAACCCGGCATATGACGATGCTTTATAATCTTGGCCGCTACGTCTTCAACTAACACGTCATAGGCATGGATGTATACATTTGAACACTATCCTATGACTCAAATATTTTTGTCCGAAATTGAGCTAACACTACATTAAGACTCAATTGGAGACTTGTGTCCTTATAAATCTCCCCCTTTGGCTATTTCGGGACAAAAACAAAATAAAAATCCTAAAGGGCCGTCAAGCTGTACGAGACTTAAAAAAATATCCCACCCAAAATAAAAATTACTTAGCTTGACTCAAAGCCCAAGGATCAATATCTTTGCCGATGAAAGTTTCCATTTAGAGGAATTCCTTCACACTTAAGCAAACTATCAAACGCATAGGGAATAAGAATAGTAAATGCATATAAAATAAATAAGCCCCCTAAATTAATTTTCGTTTATCAAATAAATGACCTACCTAGAAAGACGTCTCCGCCTAAGATAAATATCCCAAAATAAGATACTATTACAATAGGATTATATACCATTTCTCCCCTATCATTCTCATACTTTTTGTTCAGGAATAGACAAAGGATAAAAATTAATTTAAACATTAAGCTTAGAGATAAGAGCATGAAAGAATATGGGTAACAAAATCATAACTAATCCATACAAATAATAACGGATACCAACGAAGATGGAAAAGAAATGATACCAAAGAGATACATAAGATACTAAGTATGTGATATCAACAAACAATATGCAACAAGATAGATACCAATTATGAATTTGAAGCTCAGATGGAATATCACTAACGCACACTCACATATATAGGTATAGGTGCCACACATGACACAAAATACAATAAGCTTTTCATACTCGTATGGAAAAAATGTTTCATATGGAAATGGAAGTGTAGGGGTGTGAACTAGTAGCAATTAAATTTAGACCCAATCGCTTAAAAACATATTCATGGAGTTCTCATTTGATTGCAAACTTTATCACATTTGAATATAACCTCACGTGACAATATAGATTGAACTCAATGAACAACATATAAAATGCATACAAGCCTAGAATTTTGATGATTCTACAAACCAATAGAGTCATGACATTGAAAGTACAACTAGGATAAATAGACATTGTACAAACCGTTGATATACCATCCAAACTCGCTCAATATAAGCATATATATTTTAATCTTTTGAATGAGTTTATCAACTACACAAAATAGGCCTTGGCAAATATTTTCTTTTAAGGCCGTTATTCTTTTACGCCTTTGGACCACATATTTCTTTTAGGTCCAAGCAAATGGTGGCTTACTCGCAAAGGATGATATTTCCTTTTGGAGCCCTTCCCTGTGCGCGCACACACACACACACACACACACACACACACACACACACACACACACATATATATATATATATATATATATATATATATATATTATATCTCACACAAATCTCACGTGCAACAGATTTTAACATGCACTAGTCCTCCTAGATCATATAATATGTAGATGACTAGATTGGTAGGAGAACACCTCACAAAGCTCAAATATACATATGAAGTTAAAATTTCAAGTGAGCTCGTGCATGTGTGAATTGAGTCATATAAAAATCGAATCCGTTATAGCAACACAAAATCCAACTACTCCATGTAAGCATGGTAAAGAATATTATAAGGATTGACAAGCTTAACCAAAAGTTCTAGCCACATGGAAGAGAAAAAGAAGGGATTCAAATACAAGTATATGCATCATAGAGTGTGTCAAACTAAAATACACACAAAATAAAAATCTTTTTGAGTTTTTGAAAAATTTTAGCCAACCAAACAAAAATATTTACTCAAAAGACAAACAAAAATCATTTGTATTTTTCATTAAGCCTAAATTACTAAAATGTGAAACACAAATGATAAACAAAAATCTTTTTGTATTTTTTCATTTAATGCAAACTAAAATGAAAGAACTATAATACAAAAGATAAACACACATCATAATTCTAGCATGAGATATGAAATAAAGCAATGAGTAGAAAATGACTAAGCATGAATACACCTAGCAATGATATATAATATGAAGCACAAAAGCTAGAGTATGCAAATAAAATTAACACATTCAACCTTTAAATTTAGCAAGGGAGGTTTCATGTGAAAGCAAATGAGAGTGAACAAATCTAATATATAGTGCGTCTAAAAATGATTTCCTAACCCATATAGATATATATTTAAAATGATGAAATTTGGGAACTAATGAAATGCTAGAGATAGACTTCCAAGGACTTCTTTTAATATAAAAAATGACCTAAGGTGACCTTTCCTACCACAATGCAAGCATGTGAAAACACGAGGAATGATACCTAAGGTGTGACCTTTTCTAAAGTCCTTGGATAAAGTGCCTATAAAACAAACAATGGTCTTAGCTTTAGCCACGGAAACATTTGAACAAGATGAGCTAGAACCATTACAACTACAAGTCGAGTGTAGTAAATCATTTTTCATTTTTAAAATTTTGAACTAAAGTAATAAATTAGACTCCTCAATTTTATGGGTTTCCTTCATTAAATTTTCTATAACTCCTAGAAGGTTATCACGCTCCCCCTGAATGTGAGAAAACTTGTCCCTAAGAGTCTTTTCTCGACTATCACTCTCTTTCTTGGACATATTTAAAATATTAAAATTGTAATTTATGTCCGTGAGCTTTTCACGAAAAATATCTTTTTGAGATAGTGAGGTTTGCAAAAGTTCAATTCTAGATTTAAAACATAAATTTTCATTTTCAAGTAACTTAATTCTTTTTGCAAATCTCACATTTAATTCTCTTAAATTTTCATTACGCTTATTAAGCCCATTAAATTCCTCTCGAATATCAAAAACTACATTATCATTAGAAATGGACAAATTATCATTAAAGAGTCCCATCGAGAGATACAAAAAAAAAATGAGAGTGAGTAAAAAATGAACCACTTAAAAATACAAAGAGCACAAAAATTATAAAGCTGAAAAATGGATCTTTGACGCGATAAATTAGCGCTCTGGCTCTGATACCAATTTGAAAATGTGAGACCCCCAATTTTTAGATTTTTCAAAATGAGTTTCTAGAAATACGGAATAAGGATGGTTCAACTAAACAAGTACATGAACCAAATTTAAATTTCTTTGATATTAAAATTAAACTAAACTAGTTTTGAAATTAAATTCAACAAGAAATATATTTTTCACTTAAACCAAATTAATTCAATCCAAGTCCTAAAATTTTCCTAACAAATAATTAATCCAATTTGCAAATTAGGCCAAACTAAATTTTATCCAATAAAATTAATGTCTTGAATTAAATTAATTTTTACCCAAATTGAATTTGTACCAAATTAACTATACCAATTTTATATTTTTACCTAAGCATGCATATAATGTGATATAGCAAAAGATAAAATAAGTAAACAACCACTACGCCGCGATGTACGAGGAAAAACCCACAACGGAATAAAAAAACTCGGATGACCCTAGCCTCAAATCCACTAAGTACGGTTTTACAAGTACAAGACAAAAAGACTTACAACACTCGCCTTGACTCCGTCCAAGCCTCGACGCTTCTTATTGTACACACCTCTGCCTAGCGAATAACCACGGAGGTCCACCGCAGTCTCGGAATCCACCGATCGGACTTTTTCTGGTCACCGCCACCCGAACAAGGAGCCTTTCTCTAAGTGGGTATGTCACAACAAACAAACTTCTTCTTTGTGGGATGTAGAAGTAAAACCAAACACTCTTCAAACGGTAGAGACATAACCAGTGCCAAAACTCCAAGCAAGGATATATATGAAGAAACTTGGAATAAGCAAACTATTGGGTGTGTATGTATTTTTTAGTGAGTTTAATCCATAAAAATCAAACACAAAACATGGAAATTTTTCTTGAAATAATATGCTCTCTGTAAAGTCTCTTAGAATGTAAAAAAGTAACATACAAAAGTTTGGTTCCCGCACTAAGTAAATTTGTCAAAAAGTAGTGGGGAAAAGGTAGTGGGAACATGGTGAAAACTGCCAAAAATGCCAAAAAAGTTGTTCCCGTCAAATTCGTTTGAATGACTTTTTCGTTCGAACGACTTTAATAACAATGTTCCAGTGAGAAAAAAGCAATCTCGTTAGAAGTCTTGTTCGAACGACCTGGGAATCTCGATCGAACGAGATTCCAGTTCGTTCGAACGACGTACCAGAAAATTGAATATTCTATATAAGCCCAATACTTTTATGAAAAGTTCTTAAAGAATATTTTTTGAGTAAAACAAAGTCGTTAAAATTATATATAAAAAATTATAAATTACACCCAATAAATTTTCAAGCTCCTATATATATAAAATTCATTCATACCTTAGGAGCATTGTAACCAATGTTGTTGACGTAGAAACGAGGCACACTAAACCGGCATATGATGACGCTTTATATTCTTGGCCGCTACATCTTCAACTAACACATCATAGGCTTGGATGGATACATTTGAAAACTATCCTGTGACTCAAATATTTTTGTCCGAAATTGAGCTAACACTACATTAAGACTCAATCGGATACTTGTGTCCTTACAAATCTCCCCCTTTGGCTATTCCGGGACAAAAAAAAAAAAAAATCCTAAAGGGTTGTCAAGCTCTACTAGACTTAAAAAAATATCCCACCCAAAATAAAAATTACATAGGTTGACTCAAAACCCAAGGATCAATATCTTTACCGATGAAAGTTGCCATTTCGAGGAATTCCTGCACACTTAAGCAAACTATCAAACGCGTAGGGAATAAGAATAGTAAATGCATATAAAATAAATACTCCCCCTAAATTAATTTTCCTTTATCAAATTAATGACCTACTTAGAAAGACGTCTCCCCCTAAGATAAATCTCCCAAACTAAGATACGATTACAATAGGATTAGATACCATTTCTCCCCCTATCAGGAATAGGCAAAGGATAAAAAATAATTTAAACCTTAAGCTTATAGTTAAGAGCTTGAAAGCATATGGGCAACAAAATCATAACTAATCCATACAAATAATAACGGCTACCAACGAAGATACAAAAGAAATAATACCAAAGAGATACATAAGATACTAAGCATGTGATATCAACAAACAATATGCAACAAGATAGATACCAATTATGAATTTGAAGCATAGAAGGACTAGAAAGCGAGGCAAAGAAAAAGTAATACCATATACATGTAGACATAATGAATATCACTAACGCACACTCACATAAATAGGTATAGTCACCACACATGACACAAAATACAATAAGCTTTTCACACTCGTATGGCAAAAAATGTGTCATATGAAAACGGAAGTGTAGGGGCATGAACTAGTAACAATTAAATTTAGACCCAGTCACTTAAAAATATGCTCACGGAGTTCTCATTTGATTGCAAACTTTATCACATTTGAATATAACCTCATGTGATAATATAGAATGAACTCAATGAACAACATACACAACGCATACAAGCCTAGAATTTTGATGATTTTACAACTAAGATAAACGGACATTGTGAAAACCGTTGATATACCATCCATAACTCCCTCAATATAAGCATATATATTTTAATCTTTTGAATGAATTAATCAACCACACAAAATAGGCCTTGGCAAATATTTTCTTTTAAGTCCATTATTCTTTTACGCCTTTGGACCACGTATTTCTTTTAGTTCCAAGCAAACCGTGGCTTACTCGCAAAGGATGATATTTCCTTTCGGAGCCCTTCCCCATGCACACACACACACACACACACACACACACACACATATATATATATATATATATATATATATATATATATATATATATATATATGTATATATATATATTATATCGCACACAAATCTCACGTGCAACGGATTTTAACATGCACTAGTCCTTCTAGATCATATAATATGTAGATGACTAGATTGGTAGGAGAACACCTCAAAACGTTCAAATATACATATGAAGTTAAAATTTCAAGTGAGCTCGTGCATGTGTGAATTGAGGCATATAAATATTGAATCCATTATAGCAACACAAAATCCAACTACTCCATGTAAGCATGGTAAAGAACATTTTATGGATTGACAATCTTAACCAAAAGTTCTAGCCACATGTAAGCGAAAAAGAAGGGATTCAAACACAAGTATATGCCACATAGAGTGTGTCAAACTAAAATACACACAAAACAAAAATCTTTTTGAGTTTTTGAAAAGTTTTAACCAAACAAACAAAAAATTTACTCAAAAGACAAACAAAAATCATTTGTATTTTTCATTAAGCCTAAATTACTAAAAGGTGAAATAGAAATGATAAACAAAAATGTTTTATATTTTTTCATTTAATGCAAACTAAAATGAAAGAACTATAATACTAAATATAAACACACATAATAATTCTAGCATGAGATATGAAATAAAGCAATGATTAGAAAATGACTAAACATGCATACACCTAGCAATGATAAATAATATGAAACACAAAAAGCTAGAGTATGCAAACAAAACTAACACATTCAACCTTTAAATTTATCAAGGGAGATTTCATGTGAAAGAAAATGAGAATAAAAAAATCTAATATCTAGTGCATCTAAAAATAATTTCCTAACCCATATAGATGTATATTTAAAATGATGGGATTTGGAAATAATGATATGCTAGACATAGACTTCCTAGGACTTGTTTTAAGATCAAAACAAAATGACCTAAGGTGACCTTTCCTACCACAATTCAAGCATGTGAAAACACGAGGAATGATACCTAAGGTGTGACCTTTTCTAAAGTCCTTGGATAAAGTTAACCCTCTAAAATAAACAATGGTCTTAGCTTTAGCCACAAAAATATTTGAACAAGATGAGCTAAAACCATTACAACTACTACTCGAGTGTAGTAAATTATTTTTCATTTTTAAAATTTTGGACTCAAGTAATAAATTAGACTCCTCAATTTTACGAGCTTCCTTCATTAAATTTTCTATAACTCCTAGAAGGTTATCACGCTCCCCCTCAATGTGAGCAAACTTGTCCCTCAGAGTCTTTTCTCGACTATCACTCTCTTTCTTTGACATATTTAAAATATTAAAATTGCAATTTATGACCATGAGCTTTTCACGAAAAATATCTTTTTGAGATAGTGAGATTTGCAAAAGTTCAATTGTTGATTTAAAACAAAAATTTTCATTTTCAACAAACTTAATTTTTTTTGCAAATCTCACATTTGATTCTCTTAAATTTTCATTACGCTTATTAAGCCCATTAAATTCCTCTCGAATATAAAAAACTATATTATCATTAGAAATGGACAAATTATCATTAAGGCGTCCCATCGAGAGATACAAAAAAAATGAGGGTGAGTAAAAAATGAACCACCTCAAAATACAAAGAGCACAAAAATTATAAAAGGCGAAAATTGAATATTTAACACGATAAATTAGCGGTTCGGCTCTGATACCAATTTGAAAACGTGAGACCCCCAATTTTTAGATTTTCCAAAATGAGTTTCCTAGAAATGCGGAATAAGGATGGTTCAACTAAACAAGTACATAAACCAAATTTTAATTTCTTTCAAATTAAAATTAAACTAAACTAGAAGTGACATTAAATTCAACAAGAAATACATTTTTCACTTACACCAAATTAATTCAATCCAAGTCCTAAAATTTGCCTAACAAATAATTAATCGAATTTGCAAATTAGGCCAAACCAAATTTTATCCAATAAAATTAATGTCTTGAATTAAATTAATTTTTACCCAAATTGAATTTGCACCAAATTAACTATACCAATTTTATCTTTTTACCTAAGCATGCATCTAATATGATATAGCAAAAGATAAAATAATTAAACAACCACTACGCCGCGATGTAGGAGGAAAAACGACAACGAGAAAATATCTCGGACGGCCTTAGCCTCAAATACACTAAGTACAGTTTACAAGTACAGGACAAAAAGACTTACAACACTCGACTCGACTCCGTCCAAGCCCCAACGCTTCTTCTTGTACACACCTCTGCCTAGCGAATAATCACGGAGGTTCACCGGGGTCTCGAAATCCACCGATCGGACGGTCACTACCACCCGAACAAGGAGCCTTTCTCCAAGTGGGTTTGTCACAGCAAACAAACTTCTTCTTTGTGGGATGTAAAAGTAAACCCAAACACTCTTCAAACGGTGGAGATAAAACCGATGCCAAAACTCCAAGAAAGGATATATATGAAGGAACTTGGAATAAATAAACTATTGGGTGTGTATGTGTTTTTTGGTGAATTTAATCCATAAAAATCAAACACAAAAGATGAAACTTTTTTTTGAAAGAATCTGCTCTCTCTAAAGTCTCTTAGAATGTGAAAAGGTTAATTTCAAAAGGTTGGTTCCCGCACTAAGTAAATCTGTCAAAACGTAGTGGGGAAAAAGTAGTGGGAACATGGAAAAAAATACCAAAAATGCAAAAAAAATTGTTCTTGCCAAATTCGGTCGAACGACTTTACTAATGATGTTCCATTGCGAAAAAAGAAATCTCGTTAGAAGTCTCGTTCGAACGACCTAGGAATCTCATTCGAACGAGATTCCAGTTCGTTCGGACGACATGGGAATATCGTTTGAACGATATTCCAGTTCGTTCGAACGACGTACTAGAAAATTGAATATTCTATATAAGCCCAAAACTTTTATGAAAAGTTCTTAAATAATATTTTCTGAGTAAAACAAAGTCGTTAAAATTGTTTATAAAAATTTATAAATTACACCCGATAAATTTCCAAGCTCCTATATATATATAAAATGCATTCATACCTTAGGAGCATTGGAACCAATGTTGTTGACATAGAAACGAGGCATACTAAACTTGGCATATGATGACCCTTTATAATCTTGGCCACTACATCTTCAACTAACACATCATAGGCTTGGATGGATACATTTGAACACTATCCTATGACTCAAATGTTTTTGTCCGGAATTGAGCCAACACTACATTAAAACTTAATCGGAGACTTGTATCCTTATAGTATCTATACACAAACATGTTCAGCGTCACCACACGCCTTGTCAACCTCTGAATTCACTTTTTTCTTGTGGGAGGCTACATATTGATCAGTTGCTGGATATTGTCTGGGTTAGGATAAATGCCCATTGGTTTGAATATTAAGCCTAGGAACTTTACCTTCTTGACCCCGAAGACACATTTCATAGGGTTGATCTTCATTTGCTATTTCTCGACTTGATCTAAAGTTCACCTAATATCATTGATATGGTCGGTTGCCTTCTTTCTCTTAGTTATCATATCATCAATGTAAAATTCTATGGTTTTTTTATCTGATCCTTAAAAAGCATATTCACTAACCATTGATATGTTGGCCTAGGATTTTTAATCCCAAATGGCATAATGTTGTATTAGAAAGTACCTTATCTTCTAATAGCCTAGTTTTTTACTCAGTTATTTAACTTTATCTTTATCCAATTATACCCCCAATTAGAGGCTAAAAAATTGAGTTATTCATGACCAACCGTGGCATCGACCAACTGGCCAATACTTTGCAAAGTATAATGATCCTTGGGACATGACTTGATGAGGTATGTGAAGTCAATGTACATATGCCAATTATCATTCTTCCTCCTGACCATGACCAAATTTGAGAGCCATTTCGGGTACTTGGCATTTGCAATGAAGTCTGCCTTCTGCAATTTGCTAACTGCCTCTTGTATTGTCATGTTCCTCTTGCGACTAAACACACGACATTTCTATTTTATAGGCTTGGAATATTTCATTATGTTGAGCTCATAGTTGAGGAACTTTGAAACTATTTTTGACATATCATCATGGCTCCAGGAAACACGTTCTTTATTCTCCTAAAGAAATCTCTTATTCTTTCTTAAGAGATAGGACCAATGATGAGACGATCTGGGTTATCCTTTTAGGGTGCTCATCATTCGACACCACAAGCTCTGTCTTTTCAACCATGTGGCCTTTGACTAACTTATTATCTTCCCAAGGATTCAGTGTCTCAATTTAATAAGTTGTCATCAATTTCTTCTCATCCTTTTGTTCCGTTGACGTGTAGTAGCATTTTGGGGATTTTACTTGATTTTCTTTCACCACACCAACCCTATAGCTCATGGGGACATTTAAAGACAAGTAAACAGTGGACGAAACATCTTCAAACTTTTTTAATCTGACCCTTCTGAATATGACGTTGTATATAGAATGGACGTTCTCGTCCAAGATGAAAAATGGATCATCTTCGTCCAGAAGGTTGTCTAGGTGCGGACCATAACCTCCACTTCAATTGTCCCTAAGGGTAACACATTCTCCCTAAAAACTCGATGAGAGTCATGTGGTACGCGTCCAACGGGCTACCTCTCAACCTCAAATTCTTAAAACTGCTATAAAATAAGATGTTGACTAAATTTTGGTTGTCGACCAAGATTCTTGCCACCTTACACTAATGCACCATCATTATGATGACCAGAGGGTCGTCGTTCAGGAAGAGCACACTTAAGAGGTCGCCTCTAAAAAATAATAATACAATATTTTTTAACCTTTCTGGGCGTATTTTCGCACATTAGTCAAGTTTATTTGTCGAATGTGAGCGTAAGATTTCACCTCATTGATGTAGGATTTTATTTCTATCGGTTCATCTCTGCCACCAGCATTACCTCTTGCTATGAATTTAAACACGAAAGAGATCATATTGATTTCATTAATGGGTTCCTTAGGATTATTGGGCAAGTCCAAATCATCCTACGAATTGTCATTCCTTCCACTTTTCTTCTTACTCGCCTTCTTATAAAGGGACTTTTAACATCTTCTGGGTTTATGCTTATCCTGTGTGTTTGATTGGCTACCCTTATCACCATACTTTTCCATTTTTGCTTGTCTGATGAGGCTCTCAATTTTCTTCCTCAAGATGAGGCCATTATTGGTGGTTTAGTCGTGATCCTAATGGAAATCATATTACTTTCTTTTATCGCTCCTATTAGGAGGAGACTTTAATTTTCATCTTAATTTTAGGTCATATACCTCAAATCACATCGATAATGCAATATAGACCTATAGTCACTGGGGTGGAATCATCAAACCTCTTCTACCTATTTGCCTTCTTATCATCCTTGGAATCATTATTCTTCCTCAAGATCCTGATAGGATTGGCCTATAATGGCTCAACATACTTGCTTCCATATATTTTTCAATGTTCATAATCATATCAGCTTTCGCCAACAACTCATACATTTTTCTTGACA
The DNA here is from genome assembly GCA_949130495.1 of Sambucus nigra. NCBI lineage: Eukaryota > Viridiplantae > Streptophyta > Magnoliopsida > Dipsacales > Adoxaceae > Sambucus > Sambucus nigra. The sequence goes on from OX422216.1 coordinate 133,362,232, forward strand.
ACTCCTTAGAAAATTATTAATACAACTTTCTAGGCAATAAATCTCTTATGTTCATTATGATTATGACCTTCTCATCATATTCTATGACCTATAACTTCTCGATGTTAAAATGGGTGATGAAATCTCTTGTCATTTCATTCATCATCCAATGAAAGATTAATAGGGGATCCACCCTCTTAGCTGTCTTTGTTCTAAAGCATAAGTTGTTAATAAAGAGATCGGATAGCGGCTGAACGTTTGCGACCTTCCCTCTTGACAAACTATTTTACTAAATTTGTGCTAACCCTGTGATTGTGTTGGAGAATTCTCTGCAGTGCATCTCATAGAGAATGGAATATATATTAGTAGTAACATGATACTTATTCATATAAATCATGGGGTCATATTTTCCATCATACTTAGGCATGATGATAGGTGCTTTGAACTTCGCACGCATTGGATAAACCGCAATCAATGAGGTAAATGATGACCCTTGAATGTAACCCTTATGCAATGGTTTCTTGGTCATTATGAACTCTCCCAAGTGATCTTCAAATCACTGAATGGACACCTTATAAGGTTGTTCCTCCATCTAGGCTTTCACTATTACTGAATTCCCTACTCGGCCTTGGCTTTTCGCTTAGATATATTCATGAGTAGTCTTCTCGGCTTGGGAATAACCTTGCATACTTGTATGAGATTTGTCTAAACACTCTCTCCTCCTTATCATAAATCTCCTGGAATATTATCTCCTAGCTCTCTTGGATCCCCACGCTAGTGTTCCCTTATTTCCCTTGGGCCCAGATGATCAAACGCAGAGTCCATGTTAAGAGTTTCATATAACACTTGGCCTCTATCTAGAATAATTATGTTCATCATTAAAGCCCATCATCCTGATGGTGGATGTTTTACTTAGGTGATAGGACTTGTCATCATGCGACCCCGTGTAATTAGCCATGCTAATTTTATCTTATTATCCCAAGTTCAGCCTCCTGGGATTCTCTAATTCCCTGTTAGGGTAACTGGGTCCACTCTAGGCTTATTTTGGTCAGCGAAGGATGTTTGCATCAGCTGTTTAATGCTTTCTTGCATCGCCTCCTAGCCCCAAGATAGGCTTATTAGGATTCTCTAAAGGTCTCTCATACTAATACATTGAAGGAGGAATTCCTTCTGCAATGCGATTACTTTCTGGGTTGTCATCCATGTTTCACAGAATTCACTAAAAATTGAGTATCATAAATCCTAAATGAGAGCAAATCAAAACTATTACAGGTTTTATAGGAAAATGAATCCGAAGAAAAAAAAAAGAATACCTAAGTGAAGACTCAAGGAATATAAAGATAATTGAAAGGAAAATTTAGATTCATAGACTCTAACCCATGGGAACACTGATAAACAAAATTTTGTTTCATGATTTTCTCAAAACTGGGTATCCTCGATTTACAGGAATAAAAATGATGGAAAGCAACAAATGGCTTGTTAAGTTCCCACAGTTGACGATAATCTATTATCACCTGAAACTAGAATATGGATTAGGGACTTAGCAATAATACTCTAATCATAAACTATAACAGATTAATATATACATATAATAGTTATGCTAATCTAGAGCAAGTATTAGAGGAATATGAGAGAAAGAGATAGATATCGAATCTATGTATAGTGACCCAAAGTGATGCCTGCATCTACAGGTGTAGTATTCATTTTATTGATTCTAGTTGGAAAATTCCACATATGAATGGTAGTTACAACCTATCATTTTCACATTAGAAATGGGAAGGATAAGAATAGGGGGAATATATATCGATCCCTTTATAATAGGAAATAACGGGCAATATATAGGTTATTAAAGGAGAGAGAGTGTTGAAGGACATGTGTTTCTCTTTTATAGAATAGGAAGTTACACACTTAACATTCAAGTAATGAGGATAATCACCAATTTATTACGTGCACATGGAGTTGTATATTTTCATATCTCCCACATGTGCGAGTGATGTGACTGTCGGTGACGTCATTTAATCACATGTTGAATGCTTGTTATGACCGCATTATATAACAATGTCAACTTTTGTGAGCTTGTTGAGTTAAGACGACCACCAGAGAGGTTGGGGATGACCACAATTGTGTTGTACAACCAGATGGGTAACCAAGCCAACCACTTTTAAAGGATAATTGAGTCTAGTTTTCTCCTTATGATTGGTTCCTAGGTCACACCAGATTCATTGTATAACACTAATATTACCCTTCGTAATCTATTTTCTTTCTAATTTAGTTATAATTACTTCTAGTAAACAGTTATAATAATTACATTCAAATTAAATTACCTCAGAATTACTCAAACAATGAGGTCTTATTTGCAAAGTTAAATAGCGTATAATATGATTCACCGCATAAATCATATATTACTTACTTGAAAAAATTCAATTCTATGTTAATTGATTTTCAGCACCATCTTATTTATTCCTTGATATCAAACGTAACTGATTTAATACTATATCATATTAAAAAATTCAATGCCCGTGTTTACTCATAGAACTTTATTATCTAGGATATTTGCCAGTCATGAATTCCATTAGAATATGATCTTTGACATATCCAGACAATTGTTTCGCAATTTGTAAAGATTTAGACCCAACAGATTAAATTACATCCATAATGTCAAATAAATAACTCAATGGATATTCCAATCCTCGCACAACATCAAAATGTGGAAATGGTCAGAACAGCGTGGTCATGGTTCAAATTCGTGACCAAGTTGGTCATAGTGTAAATATGCGACTAGGGTGGCCAAGGTCAAAATTTGTCTCCATGACCTACAAACCTGTAACATCCCAAATTTTCGTATACGTAATTGGTAACTAAATATAAAAATTATAATCGTACACAGTAAAATAAAATTTGCAATTGGAATTGAACTTTATTCCATGGAGCATGAAACACCTTATTTATTAAAACCACATGTCTCTCGTAATACAAAAATTTAGAAGGGAAATTAACAACTTCCCATACCTACATAACTACTAGGAAACTTTCAAGTAGCGGTGATATTAAGTAAAAATGGTCATGGGGTATTTTTCCTTCGTCAAGCTCAGTATCCATCTATAAGGGGGAAGGATAAGGAAACTTTATCAAGTAGATAATTCTATGCCAATAGCAATTTATAAGGATTTTAATTAAATTTGAGAAATCAACTGAATGTACTTGTAGAAAATTTGTTAAGGTAATGAAATTTAAAGTAATAATAAAATGAAAGGAGCAGTTGTAAATAAGCAATATGCTTATAAAACATGATATACCAATATCAAGTCAAAGGGGGTAAGGTTCGAAGAATTCTATTATAAGATAACCCCCAATTATAAGTTATAGAGTCTTAGGCGTATATAGCAATAAAATATAACAATCATCAAATATAATATTTGAGATAAAGTAACAGTGGCCATGGTAACATTGCTGAGCCCAAACTCTGAAGAGACGCACCCATAGGGTTAACAAAACTAGACACTCAATACCCTTAGTCCTACAGGCCAAATAATACCGTCGTGGATAGAACGAAAGTATATTACCTAAATATAATGTATGATATTTAAGGGTTTAATGAAATCACACTTAAATTGAAGTCATTAGTTTAAAAAAACCTATTTTTTTTAAATCAAATCAAGTTTAACAGATTGTGAACTACACAAAAGAGTTCATAAATTGGAATAAAATTTATGGGGCTATCACAAAGGGATCTAAACAGTTCACAAAAATAAGGTAAATGTGTGAAATAAAACCGAAATAGAAGTTAAGTACTTTGATATAGGCCTTCGTTTTAAATTGAAACTTCTCATAAAAATTGCGGGCCAGGTTTTTTTAGTAATGAGATAGAATAAGTGAGATCTCTTTTTATAAAAAAATTAGTAATGTAAGGTAGTAAACGTGTTAAAAAATAAAATTTAGGGTGTAATTTTAAATTTCTCATTGGTTTTAAGTAGTTAGGTTTATAGTCATAATGGGTATTGGGTGTAGGAGACTTTTATGTCCACAATTGCTTAAAACCTATATATGAAATTTGGGGGCTAAATTCCTAAGTTGAAAAAGTTCAATGGTTTAATATGCAAAGTAAAATTTATATTTTCCATTCTTTTTCTAAGGTTTCTGCAAAAATGGGTTCTGGTATTCCAAACAGGGTACTATAATATACCATTTTGAACAAAAAATTAAAATAAAATTTTTGAACAAAAAAAATTAGAATTTTCAATAAGGCACACACCCTCACGCGCTCAGTCAAATTTCACACGTGCTTAGGTAGACCCTAGTCGTGCTTGTGAACCCCACTTCATGTTCTCCCTTACAAATTTTGACTTTAGGGTTTAAAAACTTTGTCCATCGATTACATCCATTATAAGATACTATTTTAGTTGATTCCAAAGGCATTCTTCCTAATTTTTTACAAGGAATCCAAATATACAAATTTTATAGATTGAGGTTGCCTGTAGCCTTTTACCTAATTTCTGTAAAAATGACCAAAATTTGACTTTAATATTCACGGGTTTATGGTTAAGTTTGACGTACACATAGCTATGGTGATGTTCCCAGGTAAAAGAATGAGATAATGTTTTTTGTTTCATGTCTTGGTTCATACTTTACAGAGAAAAATTTTTTGCCGTAAAATTGAAATGGGGATTTGGAGTAATAAATGGGATTAACACTTAAATTGATCATTTCAACTAGGTTCCTTAGAGCCAGACTTTGAGTTTTTCACTTTGAAACTAGTTTAAAGTCAGGAATACAAACTTTTCCATTGGAGCTCAAGCTTTAATGGTGTTTCTTGATATTCGAACATATTCAGTGCTATATATACGTAAATCTTGACATATAAGTACTGAAAATAAACCTAGGATAGTGATGAAACATAATCCAATTGAAGGAACTCAGTTTAATGCATAAAATGACAAAATACTAGATTTTTTCTAAAACTAAGCTTTAAATTGAACAATGATGGAATATATTTTTATTTTGGTAAACGGGAGGTTTTATTGGGTGGATGGAGGAGATTTCATTGATGGGTTTAAAGGTGGATTTGATATTAGTTTAGTGTGAGTTTTGGTATAAGGGATGGTGTAGGCCTATGGGTTTCATGTGATTTCATGTGCCAAGTAGATCACTAAGTTACCTAGGTGGCTTCAATATCAGCAGGGGTATTAATGAAATTTCTTTTGTTGAAGTATTTGTTCCCAAGGTAGTTTAGGCTTTTGCATTTCGGATTTTCCTTACAGTTTTAAAATTTGAGGGGATAATGTGTAATTTTTAACACTTGTGAGGGTAGGTCCTAGTAATAATAGTAAATTCAAGTGTCATGCGCTGTTATTGTAAATATGTTTTGGGGATTGGGTGTGTTTACGAAGTTAAAATAACATCTTGAATTTTTCTAGGGTCATTTTTGGTATTTTTGTAACTTAAGGGTCATTTAGATAATTTTTATTTTCTCTTTTGTGCTTATCTAGGTACTTAAAAAAGCCTTAGTTTTTGTAAGGTAGTATACAAGTAGAGGATATCTATATGTTTATATCGTTTGGTTGTCAGGTTTTTGGATGTGAATATGATTTTAGTGAAAATAGAGATTACATAGTGTATCATAAAATACGGCTTGTTAGAATCTTACTACTAAAAAAAATTTGTTCTCAAAATTACCTTAAAAGAGTTTAGGATAATGTTGTTTCATTACATCCTTAGTTACCCATGTGGCTTCTTCTGCTCCATGATGTTTCCACAGAACATTTACTAATGGAATGGTTTTGTGGCAAAGAATCTTGTCCTGAGAGTGTAAAATCCTAATGGGTTTCTCCTTAGACTCGTGAATGGGTTGCATAGATATCCTTTTCCACATGATAATATGTTTAGGATCGGGTATGTATTTCCTTAATTATGATATGTGAAACATATCTTGTATTTTTGATAATTCTATGGGTAGCTCTAAATGATATGCTACTATTCCTCTTCGTTTTATGATTTCAAAAGGTCTAATATATCATGGTGCCAGTTTCCCTTTCCTCCTGAATCATATGATTCCCTTTCTCATAGATATTTTTATAAATAATGTTTCCCTCATTTAAAATTACAAGGGGTTTCTCCTATTATCTATGTAACTTTGAGATTCCTATTATCTTTCGTTAATCAATCGTATCTTTTTTTATTATTGCCTTTATGATTCTAGGTCGAAAGATAATCTTTTCTCCAATTCATTCCAACACAATGGGGATTGACATGGTCTCCTATAGAGTGCTTCGTAATGTGAGGCTTGGTGCTAGCTTGGTAACTGTTATTGTAGGAAAATTCAATTAGTGGAGAATGATTATTCCAACTTTTTGCTAAATATTAAGTACATGATCTCAATATATCGTCCAATGTATACATTAATCTGTTTGATTGTCCATCAATTTGAGGATGGAAAGTTTTACTCAAATGTAGTTTGGTTCCCATAGCATGTTCTAATGCTTACAAAAAGTGTCCAACAAATCGAGAATCATGGTCAGATATTTTGGATAGCGATACTCCATAGAGTCTAATGATATCTTGAATGTATAGTTTTCTACGTCGTCAGAAGGATTCGGTAGTTCTAACTCATAGAAAATATGAGGATTGGGTTGGGCAATCTACGATTACCCAAATTAAGTTATAAACCTAGAGGTCATGGGTAAACCACTAATAAAGTCCATTGCAATATAATTCCATTTCCACTATGGGATAAGAAGTGGTTGTAACAATCCTCCTAGACGTTGATGTTCAATTTTTACTTGTTGGAAGGTCAATCATTTTGCTAAGAACTTATTGATATCTTACTTCATTCCTTGCCACTAGAAGTATCTCCTAATATCATGATACATCTTCGTCTTTCTTGGATGTATGATGAACTTTGAGTGGTGAGCTTCTTATAACACTTCTTCTCTTAGAGCATGATTAGAAGGTACGCATATCCAATTTCTAAATTATAGTCCTTCTTGGATATAAGTCAATTCTTTCCTTCCTTATCCTTTTCCATGCTTTGTTGGTGAGTTTTGAGGAAATTGTCATCTAGTTGTAATTCAATGATTTTCTTCTGAAGATTTAGACATGCAATAATTTTTTGGAGAAAAATTGGAAGTTATGCATTTTCCCTCTGTAGATTATATTCTCCAATTATAGCCATAACTTCGTATAAAAAATATTCTTGTTAACCTTCTATTTGATTTTCGACTGATTGCCTTTACTTCTACATTGAATTTTCGGTACGATATTGTAATCGAAATTTGTTACCTCAATACCTAGAAGAAAGCCGCAAAGAGAAAGCCATCTACTATGCCAGTAAAAAATTAGTCGGTTACGAAGTTAACTATACCTCCTTGGCAAAAGCATGTGTCACTCTTGTCTAGGTTACCCAAAAGTTATGGCACTACATGCTCGCCTTATCCATTAGACTCGTATCCCAAATGGATACCATCAAGTACCTACTCGAGAAGTCCACCCTATCCAACCGAATGACCCATTATTTGATGCTTCTAGCGACTTTGATATCACTTATGTCACACAGAAAATCATGAAAGGAAGAGCTATCTCTGAATACCTTGTTGACTACCTTATGGAAGAAGCTGATGTATGGATTTTTGAATTCCCAGACAAGAATATCCTTTGCGCCTCCCAAGAAGATGTTCGATGGAAAATGTTCTATGACGACGCTGCCAACAAAAAAGGATATGTCATTGGAATCCTCCTAATTTCCCAAGATGACTCCCACACTCCTATTGCCATCAAATTGGATTTCCCCTGCACTAACAACATGACTGAATAAGAGGCGTGCACGGTAGGCCTCAAAGTTTCCCTCAAGAAAGGAATCTGATACCTTGATGTCTACAGGGATTCATCCCTCATCATTGGTCAAGTACTCCGAAAATGAAAAGTTAAGGATGAGAAACTCTTACCCTTCCATGCCCACCTTGAATAACTAGCTTCCCAATTTTAGGAAGTCGCCTTCCACTATCTTCCCCGACCAAAAAAATAACCTAGCTGGCGTTCTTGCCACCTTAGCCTCCATGATTGACATGCCCAAAGAAATAACCATGGACCCTTTCCTTATCCAGAAATAAGAAAAACCAACCCACTGCTAGTACTATGATATTTGGCACCTACTCAAACATGGTAGGTATCCCCAAGGATCTGGAAAGAAAGATCGAGCAACTCTCCACAGACTAGACGCCTAGTACATTGTCTGTGATCAAGCACTGTTTAAGAGAAACTTTAATGGAACCCATTTACAATGTATCACAGGGGAAACATTAAAGAAAGGATGCAGAAAATCCACAGGGGGAATGCGGACCCCACATGAACGACCATATGCTCGCCAAAAATATCATTCGATAGGGGTACTACTGGACTACCATCACTACACCAAAATGGCCAAATTGTCACCTTTCAGCCGGCCACCCTTGTCACGATCATTGATCGTGACAACAAACACACGTTTTGTATCACGGTCATCGACCGTGACAATTCTTAAAATAATTGTCACAGTCAAGGACCTTGACACGATCGTGATAATGTCTTCACTAAAAAAATCCCTAAGCTTTTTTTTCCCACTGTTTTTTGGTTTTCCCTCTCTCTCTCTCTCTCTAAGCGATTTCAGCTCCTTCTCTCTCTCAAAGGTATGTTTTTTTCCTCTCTTTCTCTTTCATTTCTATATGTGTATATATATGTGTGTATATGTATGTGTATATATGTGTGTGGTGGGGGAGGGGGCAGGGGGTGGTGGGAGTGGGGGTGGGCTTTGTGTGTACGTGTCTGTGTGTGTGCATGTGTGGTGGGGGTGGGGTGAGGGGGCATAGGGTGTGGTGGTGTGAGGGGGAAGGGAGTGGGGTGGTGTGTGTGTGTGTGCAGGTGTGTGCATGTGTGTGGCGGGGGGAGGGGGTGGGGGTGGGGGTGGTGGGGTGTGGTGGGGTGTGTGTGTGTGTGTGGTGGGGCAATCTTAACAATTGTATAGCTTTAATTAATAAATTTTATAGATTTAATTGTAATTTTAATTGTATAGTTTTATATGAAAGTAAATTAATAATTAGTGCCCATTTCATATGAAAGTAGGATTGCCCCTCATTGTAAATTAGTGAATTAATAATTGTATACTTTAATTGATGAAATGAATTAATTGAGTAGATGAATTAGAAGGAGTACGAGATACACATTTGTTGTTGACATTACTGTTGGATTATTTTGTTTAGTAAATGTTGGGTTGGTTAGTTTTAAAAGTGGCATGACCACTGGATTATTGTCCATATGGGGGTGGGATTTTTCAACTTTTTTTGAAAATTACTTTGTACATCGAACAATATATATATAGTATGATACTTAAATGAAACATACTTGAAATATATAATGTGACAAAAAAAGTTGTCTCGCCCCGAATTGTCACGGTCATTGACCTTGACAAGTTGAACTTGTCAAGGTCAATGACCGTGACAATTAAGAAGATTTGTTGTAAGATCTTAGGTGCACTAAAGTCATGTTTATATCCATTACCTACACAGTATTATGTAACACCTGAGTATATGAATTCTCCACCTCTATCACTTCTTATGGGAGATACATGGGTGTCCTTCTCGTTCTCAATTTTTAAAAGAATTTTCAAGAACTCATGGAGGGTGTCAGATTTATTTTTCATAAAAGCGACCCAATTAAATTGTGTACAATCATCCACCATTATAGGAATATAACTGTTACCACAGAAGCTAGTTCTAGAGGGGGCATGGATGGGGGAAGGGGGTAGGGCAAGGTGGGGGGGAGGGGGCATGGATGGGTGGTGGGTGGGGGGGTAGGGGTGGGGGGTTGCGTGTGTGTCTATATGTGTGTATATGCGTAGTGTCCCTTGTAAAAGAATTGATTGATTATTAATTTTTTTAGTAAATTAATATACTTTAGTAGTCGTTACAGTAACCCTCAACAAATGCCACAAGGAGAGTGACCTCTACTGCGGTCCTGGTCTCCAACTTCAGTTAACAGTTCCCACTAAGCCCCACCTCCCGCTGCCCTTGCAACGGCCTTTTGGTCGCTCTTTATCGATCAGCACACGAACCTCTAACGAGCGCGCAAAATATTTACTATAATCTTATATAATGGCAGGAGAATGAAATCTCACAAGAGGAATCAACAATCCTAATCATAAGGCTCTATATCAAATCAAAAGCAACGCTAAAAGCATAGTACGTCCGCACAGATTCCTAAGGACACTAGAACCTGATGCTTTGATACCATCTATGACACCTTGCCTAATAAAATACCAGGCGATCAATCCTGTACCAAATTAAAATAGGAGTCTCATATGGTTCATTCTTAGCATCACTGTCAAAAACTAATTTAATTACTAATAACCTATTAGGCAGGCTTCAAAATTTTATTGAACTAATCTTTTTAACCAAACCATTCAAAGTAAAACAATCACACAGTTTATATATACAAAATTGAAATGAAACAAAATAACCGAACAATCGGTTTAACATAATACAAACAAATCGAATGCCGCACTAAAAGGAGGTAAAACAATAAATAAATATAGTTGGGCTATTGGCCCGAATGTTTCTACAGCACCTCCTATCTAGATTACAAGGATAGAAGCATCTACAGTAAACCTGCATGCATCCACAGCTGTTGCAGCTAACGTCTGACTCAAAAGAATCTTCATCCAGGCGTCCCTGTGTCTGGACATCAATACATATATAGCAAAAGATAAAAAAATAGAGAAACGGGACAGAGTTCGAGTTGGTTTTTTTTACAAGTGCATAAATGCTTTATTTTTAAAATATGATTTCTCTCATATTTAAATTCGTATCGTACTCCCATGATATATCCCTCACCCCTCTTCTAATAGTGAACACCTATCGCATACCTATTAATCAACCTAGTTGAGATACCCTGCCTAATTAATCCATTTCACCCAAATCTCAAAAAAACAAATACTAATTAACCCGAGTACTAAGGGCTAAACTTATCTCCATTCCCAACACTGTGTTATGTTCGTGTGTGGGGTGTCTTGCAAAGAAAAATCCAAACAAGGAACCCTACAATATACTATTACCTGGCAATGTTGATCGTCGAGATCCATTAGGCCCTCAACACACAACGTATATATATAACTCATATATATATATAAATATATAATTATTTAGTTCCCAATAGAACCTATGATTCGTATAAATCCGGATATCTATATATCTAATGGAAATGGAAAAATACCTTATCATTCTTTTCACCTTATATATAATATCTCAACGAATATAATTATACTTATTACAATCACAAGCATAATAACCATCCCACTGAGATATAACTCAAGGATGCAGTCTCATAATGCCTATCCGAATCTGGGTTTACTCACTATACCACGGTACCAAGCCAGACTCACTCATGGTCATGATAAAAATATACACAACGGCGGAGGCGGTCATATGCCCTCTGCAAGTGGAGTACACACACATCGCACTCGAATGCGGGACGAGATGACCTGGGGATATACTCTCCCTTCTACTCAAGCCAGGGAATTCACCCACAACATGCAACCTCCCCGGATCGCACTAGAGAAGTATATATAATATGGCTGTTCCAACCCTATGCCAAAGGAAAGCCTGTGGAACCAGCCTCAAGGATATAAATATACCAATCACACACAGATATCTTTATTCATAACATCACACACACACACACACACACACACACACACACACACACATATATATATATATATATATATATATATATATATATATATATATATATACTTTAACAGCTTCCGAATATATATTTATAAATATCACTTCCCAATATACATATGGCTATAATTGCCAGACTGACATAGCGATAGCCAATAATCCCTAATGTTCCCATTAGTAATAGTATATAAGTATTGACAAACTTAAAATACGAAACCAATAAGTATTCTCTCACTTGAAATTTGACTCGCACCTTAATCACGTTTAAGGATTTATATATATTCTCCAACTATACCAATTTATACTAAGTAAATGAGTATATTATCAACTTATCTAAGTCCTATAGGTATCGCATTACCTATACTAAGAGTCGTCAATAGACGCATCGAATAACTGCTCAATCATCCTAAGCCTATATCCCAAATTCCATCCTTGTCGCCTCGTAGAATTTACTCAACCATAATCGGTGTTGATGTAAAAAATTAGATCATATCTAATTATTCAATCACAGATAAATTAAATGAAACAAAGAGTTTTTAAAGTGGTTCAGCCTTGTAGGAATGGCCTACGTCCACTATTATGTTATTGCTGAGTGTTTGGAAATTCTCGATTATAAGTTCTATCAAGAAATTCCGGTCCCCTTACAATGAGGATTGTACAATGTATTTATAGCCCTGAGGCTGTAATGTGAAAGGGTAATACATTGAATGATGTACATACGAAAGGGTAATACATTTAATGCCCCTTAAGCGTATGTGTTTGAATGATAAGCATTTAATGAACATTCAAGTTGTTGGTTATCCTGCTATTAATGCTTTGTTCGAGGTGCAGCTCGAAACCGCCTGAGTTGCTCGGACCGCCTAAGCTTCTCGGTACTCAAGAGTTCCTCGGAGAGTATGAGTTCCTCGGGGAAGCAGTGTTCCTCGTTGTAGTATGGTTCCTCGGAGCGTGTGAGTTCCTCGGAAGTGTTTGTTGTTGCAATGTAGATTGCCACGTGTCTTCATTCAATTGGGCCATGTCAACAAACTAAATATTGTATCAACAGAAGCCCCCAATGTTTCATAGTTCAAACTTTGAGGAGTGTGGAACATTCTTTCTCGGAATTATGGCAGTTTTAAATGGTCATCCTGAAATTTAGGAGCCTTTTGTATTTATTTCTCCTTCCAAATTCGTAGAATCAGCCTTTTTTGAATTTTTATAACCACTTCGATTGCTGCGCCCTTTTTGTCCTTCTAGCCACCGGTAGCGTAATCATTTTTTTTTGTAATCATTACTTTTTTCCTTTTCCCAAGGCAAGGTATTTAATCATCACTGACAATCCCATCGTCTTCCACTTTTTCAAATTTGTATCTTCAAATTTTCCATTATCTTACTCTGTTGTGCGTTCATCCCTTTCATCGTTCATTGTCAACAGATCCACTCTTTTTCTGTAAGATTTTCTTCCTTCTTCTTCATTTCCTTTATTCATCATGGTTTACCCTGTTGAATCTCTTGATAAGTTTCGCTTTGATTTTTCTATTCCCTCCTGGGTTGTTTTGGAAGAGCTTTCTGAGCCTTCTGACTATTTCCGTTTGGCTGAGGGACATTGGTTCCCCAGTCTCTTTGTTGCTGAGTGTGGATTTTCTTTTCCATCCAATCCCTTATGTTTGGAATTCTGTCAATACTTTGACGTTGTTCCTATAAGAATATCCCCCAATACATGGATAATAGTTAATGGGGTTCATAGATGAAATCAAATCCATGGAACTCGCATAGGAATTCCAGAAATCATGTTTTGTTATAGATGGGCAGTTGGTGATAACACTTTTTATTTAAAAACTAGATTTTTGAATAGGGCCTTAGTAGTTAATCTCCCGGATGCCAATAGGGACTATTTTGAGCACGGGGTTGACATAAAAAATTGGCAACATGATCCTTTATCTGGAGATGATGTGCATCAGGGTCCCAGATGCCCTCCCCATGGCAATGGGATAGGTTATTTTTATTTCATTTTATTTATTTTGAAATTATGCTTCCTCTGTGTTTGACAAAATGTGCCACTGATATTGTAATTTTGATTTATTTGCAGTTGATAGCAAAAGAAAGTGTCCAAAAGAAGCAGACGTTAATATGAGGCACTTAAAACTTATCTGGAGTTTGCATCAGAGTGTTGTCGACGAGCACATTAGGTCAGCCTCATATTTGCTGCAGTATAAGAGCTACACATCTTCTTTCACTGCTCGTCCGGTGATAAGTGAAGTAGAACCATTACCATCTTCTACCAGTTCTTCGCCTGAATCACACATTCCTTTTAAGTGAAAGGATGAAGAAGAGAAGACCTCCCACCCTTTTCGAGAAACCTGCCTCTAGTGCTGGAGAGGCAAAAAGAAGTAAGATTGACATCCCACGAGAGGGCACGAAGAAAATTAATGCTCCTGTGAAGGTTGCTGAGAAGCCCCAATTGGCCCCGAGCAAGTCTGCTGCTCCAGGAGAAGTGATTGTAATATCACCGACCAAGAGTTCTTCCTTGGTCGAAACTATTCCTGTTCCCCCGAGGAAGCTGAAGAAGAGCTCTTCGGTTAATTTGGCTGAAACCATCTCCCAGCCCCCAACTACTGGAACTGGTGTTCCTACTTTTGTTCCCCGAGCTCTGCCATGAGCTCGGTGAAGACTTGGATCATTCTCGAAATCCAAGGTATTGAGGAGAACCTTTCTCGGGATATGGTCACCTCATTGGCTGATCGCCATATTGCTTCTGTAAGTCTTGTTATTTTAAACTTTTCATCTTTCTCTTGTTATATATATCTCTGACTTGTTTTCATTTTCTTTTTACAATTGATGAGCTGCTTCAATACAATTTAGAAGAAAGATGAAGCTATTAAAGCTTCAAGCTCCTCGTCAGGTGTAGAGGAAGCTCTGGTGGGCCTGGCGAAGTCTTTGGAAGATTCTCGTCAGAAGTATGATACTGACAAGGCTATTTGGGAGAAGAAACTTACCTCCACCGAGCAGGATAAAGCTCAGGTTGTTAAAGTCTCCAAGGAGTTAGAGAAAAAAATGAATGCTCTGGGGAAGAAAAATAAAGAGCTTGAAGGGAAGCTCAAGAATGCTGTGGAGTTTGAAGATAAACTTAAGTTTGCTGAGGAAGAATTAATCCAACTTCGGGAAGTAAGTAGACAGAAGGAGGAGATTGAGAATAAATTGAAGACTGCTGGAAACCTTCTGTCCGAGAAGCTTTCCTCGGAGAGATTAAAGAGAAAATTAGTTGTGAAGAAGTCTTTCAGCGTTGGCCGGGACAAGGAGTGGAACAAGGGATTGGCTGCCATGATGTCACAAGTAGAATATGGCAGCCTCAAGTACTTTAGGGATGTATGGGTCGCTGCTCTACAGGAGATTAAAGTGGATGAAAATTCCGAACTCTTTCAGCGACACATCCCTGGTCCCCCTCCAACTCCTGAAGACGAAGAAGAGGACGAAGCTGCCTCTGAAGAGTCTTCCATGGTGATGGGAGATCAATTTTCTCATCCCCCAGCCATCCAGCATACAAGCGAGGAACTCGCTACTTCCTCCGAGCAACTTCCAGCACTTCCCCAGCTACTATCTGCTCCATCCGAGCAACCTACCTCCTCGTCCCAGCCTCCCGAGAAGGTTTTGGGAGACAAGGAAAAGGTGTAGATTTGTTCGGGTTTCTTTTTATTTTATTTCTCTTTGTCAAATGTAACCCTGAACATGTAACTCTGAACTTTATGATATAATAAAATTTGAACTTTTGTTTATGCATAATGTTGTCTCCTCTTCGTGCTCTTTTTTTATTATTGCTTTTTCTTCCTTTGCTAGTTTCTGGCCAGGATGGAATTATTGTCTGCCCATGATACAAAGTTTTTGCGACAATGCAATGAATACTTTAAGGCTGGTCACACAGATCTGAGTGCAGCACAAATCGTCGACATCCTCGGCCAAGATGATTCTGAACAGGCAGTTGAAGCTTACCAATATTTGAAGTGTCTACTTGATCGTGCAGTGGCCAATAATGTGGCTTATTATGATATGATCGAGGATCTCCAAGGCGCTCTTGAAGACCTTCATCAACAATACAAATAATCCACTGCCCTCTTGCACGAGGGGTATGAGAAGAAATATCAACAAATCATTGCCGACAAGGGATACGAGAAGCGTTTTGCTGGCTACGATGTGAGGGAGAGAACTCTGAGGGGTGAGGTCGAGGAGTGCAGAAAAATAGCTGAATTATTAGAGCAAGAGAATAACAACCTACAAAGAGAGTTATCACGGTTGAAGTCTGCAGCTTCCACTTCAAAAGCCTTGATCCCAGTGACTGATGAGGGATTCTCATTCTTGGAGGTCGAGAACGCCAACTTGAGGGACAAATTGGAGACCTTGAAGAGAGATGGCCCCTCTACATCTTCTCATGGACGAGCAAGAGCTCCTCAGGGACGAGTAAGAGCTGCTCGAATTCCTGTTAAGGAGCAGAGGACTCAATCCGCTTTAGAGAACCAAGCTTTCCAATTAATGGCAAAGAACCAGGAGTTAGCAGAAATGTCAAAGAAGATCAGGGACCTGAAAGAGCATCTTTCTGCACAGAAGTCAGTCTTGGAGAATAAGGAACTCTTCATCAAAAATCTCCACGAGCAGCTGGAAAGATTGACATATTAATTCCACAAACAGCCCAGGGAGTTCTGGATGGTTGGGTACAATGAGGCTCTCTACCACTTGGACGATCGTATCCAGAATGCCAATAATGAGGGCTACAAGCAAGGCTGGTTGAATGCCTTAGGTGTGCTACAAGTTGAACACTGTCATTACCTGTGGGACTACCACGATCCTGGGCTGCTCGACCTACCCGTGCCACCATTCAAACTGGATATGAGTTGGATCCCTGCTCGGGCCATTCCTCTATGCTTGATTTCCAAATATCTCGGCGACTACAATCTCCATTCAAATGTCGAGATATCTCATCCCGAGCACCTCCTAGATCGACCATCCGTGATGAATATCAGGATGTTAAAATAGTTGAACTTTATAAATTTTCCTCTTCCTTTAAATGATCCGCCTGCTGGCGAGGAACCTGTTTCAAAAGCAAAGGGGAAGAAACCAATAGAGTAGGAATTTTGATGTAATAGTTAGTATACATTTCATTATCAATGTAATTTATTTTTGGATTTAATGAAAGACTTTCATTTTTTTTCGCAATCTTAATTGCTATTGTCTTGTAATTATAAAACACTTTACATCTATGCATGTGTATCTGTTAAAAAGATAATAATATTGTGTTATTTGTCGACCAACTTGAATTTGTGGCAATTATTTGATAAAAATAATATTTTGTTTCTCGACCAACTTAGTAAAAAGCTACGAGTATAAAAAATGTTGCTTGATCACTTTCTCGTCTTCATAAAATGTTTCCGACCAACCAAGGTCGGTAAATTTTCATTGTCGACCAACTACAGATAGTGGGTTTTTATCCCCGACCAGCCATAGTTAGTAGATTTTTTTCTTAATGAGCAACTTCAGCACTTTTTGGAATAATTTTACCTCCCGACCAACTCAAGTTGGCATTTTCGAGAATATATTTACTTCCTAACCGACATAAGTTGGCATTTTTAGGAATAATTTTATTTCCCGAGGAACATATAGCTTTACTTCCCGGAGGAATACATGTAGCTTTCCATCCCGGAGGAATACATGTAGCTTTACTTCCCGGAGGAATATAGGTAGCTTTACTTCCCGGAGGAATACAGGTATCTTTACTTCTCGTAGGAATATAGGCAGCTTTACTTCTCGGAGGAATATAGGTAGCTTTACTTCCCGGAGGAATATA
Organism: Sambucus nigra; assembly: GCA_949130495.1. Taxonomy (NCBI): domain Eukaryota; kingdom Viridiplantae; phylum Streptophyta; class Magnoliopsida; order Dipsacales; family Adoxaceae; genus Sambucus; species Sambucus nigra. The sequence goes on from OX422216.1 coordinate 133,379,731, forward strand.
GGTTTCTCGACCAACCTTAGTTGGCATTTTCGAGAATAAATTTGAGTAGTCTGAGCTTTGCCGAGTTTTGTTGAGTAGTGTGTAGCACTAGCATTCCCCGAAAAACTTTCAATAAAAGGAGAGAATATCCATCACTGATAATATTTGCGCAGGTGCTCTGCATTCCATGCATTTTTAAACTCCTCCCCTTCTAAAGTTGCTATTCGGTAAGTTCCTGGTCGAACAACTTCTGTAACTCGGTATGGTCCATGCCAGTTTGCCTCCAGTTTATTGTGCTTTTAAATTACTTTCTTCAGCACATAGTCTCCTTCTTTCAGGTCGCACTTCTTCACCCTCTTATTGTAGAACAAAGCTGTTCGCTGCTGGTAAGCAGCATTTCTAATGGTTGCTTCTTCTCTAACTTCCTCGAGCGTGTCTAAATCCAATCTTCTCATTAAGTCGCTGACAGGGGAATTGAAATTCAGTACTCTATGTGTTGGAAGACCCAACTCGGCAGGTATAACAGCTTCACTTCCAAACGCTAGCATATATGGAGATTCCCCTGTTGCTACTCGGGGAGTAGTTCGGTAAGCCCATAGTACTGATTGTATCTCGTTGATCCAATTTTCTTTCGCATCATCCAGTCTTTTCTTCAAGCCATTCAGCAGCGTTCTGTTTGTCATGTTAGTTTGTCCATTGCTTTGAGGATGGCCTGGTGCTGAGTGGACCTTCAAAATATTTGACTGATGACAATAGGCAGCGAACTCCTCGTTATCAAATTATGTTCCATAGTCTGTGATGAAAGCATGAGGAAGACCATATCGACAAATGATGTTCTTCCAAACAAATTGGTACACCTTGTCGTACTTCATATCGATGAGAGGCTCATCTTCTACCCACTTACTAAAATAATCCACTGCGACGACGAGGTATTTGAACCTTCCTCTGGTCGTTGGCAGTGGCCCAACCAAATCTATCCCCCACATGGCAAATGGCCAAGGGGAAGTGATGCGTGTCAACAATGCTTGTGGAGTTCTTCGGATGGAGGAAAAACGTTGGCACTTGTAACATTTCTTAGCATAGGTTATACAATCAACCCTCATCGTCGGCCAGTAGTATCCCTGCATCATCACCCTTTGTAAAAGCGTCTGACCTGCTACATTTGATCCACAGGACCCTTCATGGATCTCTTTAATAAATTCTTTTACCTCGGAGGGATGTACACATCTTTGCAAACCTGTCATAATTCCTCATCTATATAGAATACCATTAGTTAATACATACCGAGCAGCTTTAAACTTCAATTTCTTGGCTGCGAGCTTGTCAATTTCTAATTCTCCCTCCTCAATATATGCCCTGATGGGATCCATCCAAGATGGTCCTAAATCAAGGGTAATAAGATTCGTCGTCAGATCTTCATCTATACTCCGACCAGCTAAAACTTCAATTGGGATTGTTCTTCGTAGCTCGGTATGAGTAGCTGATGCTAATCGATCTAGGGCGCCTGCTCTCGCATTCTCCATTCTTAGTATTCTGACCAGCTGAATAGCAATAAATTCTGACACCAGAACCTTTGCCTTTTCATGATATCTGATCATTAATTCTTCTCTAACTGCATATACTCCCAACATTTGATTTACAATCAATTGAGAATCACTGAAGACAATAACCTGCTGCGCCTCCATAATTTTTGCCAAATTAAGACCTGCAATCATGGCCTCATACTCAGCCTCATTATTGGAAGCTTTGAATTGGAATCGTAGGGCGTATTCCATGTCGACCTCGTCTGGTTTGTTCAAAACTATTCCCACCCCACAGCCTGTTGAGCAAGATGAGCCATCTACATATAGCCTCCATATAGGTAACTCGTCTTCAAACTTCTGATCTGACAGAGTTCCTTGGTGAAATATTTGTTACTTCCTTTCATCCTCCCCTGATATTTCTTGCTCTTCGTCGATCATTTTTTCTTGCCCTTTTACCAACCGAAGTTGGTCTGAGCTCGAATTTGATGATCCTGTAACATCCAGTTGCCCTTTTACCAACCAGAGTTGGTCTGAGCTTGTGTTTGATGATCCTATAACATCCACAGGTTGATCAGCGAGAAAATTTTGCTCCACGAGTGTATCAGGATAGGTGAACTCTGCTATAAAATCCGCTACAGCTTGCCCTTTAAGCGATGATTTAGGTTTATAGACTATATCGTATTCACCGAGCTCTATTGCCCAGTACATCAATCTCCCTGATTTTTCTAGTTCATGAAGGGCTTGCCTCAACGGCATATCAGTATATACGACTATAGTATGATCCTGGAAGTATGGTCTCATTCTCCCACTCGCCTCAATCAGTGCCAGTGCTAACTTTTCCAGTCTTGGATATCTGATCTCTGCTCCTCGGAAGGCCTTACTCGTATAATAAATTAGTTTTTTCACTCCATTCTCTACTCTGATCAACACCCAGCTAACTGCATTCTTGGATACTGCAAGATATAAGTATAATTTTTCTCCCATTACTGGCCTGGATAACAGTGGAGGTGATCCCAAGTATTTCTTCAAGTCTTGAAAAGCCTTCTCACATTCATCATTCCACTCAAAAGTCTTTCGGAGTGTCTTGAATAATGGGAGACATCTATCAGTTGCTCGTGACACAAATCTGTTGAGTGTTGTTACTCGTCCTGTGAGACTCTATACTTCCTTCTTCGTCATTGGAGATCGCAGCCCTAATAGAGCTTTGATCTTTTCGAGATTTGCCTCAATGCCTCGCTGATTTACAATGTACCCGAGAAACATGCCTTCTCGTACTTCAAATATGCACTTCGGCGGGTTCAGCTTCATTTGATATTTATCTAGTTGATCAAAAGTCTGACTTAAGTCAACTAGATGATCAGCGGCTTTCTTGCTCTTTGTCAGCATATCGTCAAAATAGAATTCCATATTGCAACTGATTTGTTCAGCAAAGACCTTGTTCATCAGCCATTGATATATCGCACCTGCATTTTTCAAACCAAAAGGCATAACATTATAGCAATAAGTAGCCCTAGGGGTAATGAAAGAAGTACTCTCCCTGTCTTCGGGTTTCATTTTAATCTGATTGTAACCAAAATAAGCATCCATGAAGCTCAGCAGCTCGTGTCCCGAGATAGCATCCACCAGTTGATCAATTCGAGGCAATGGAAAGTGATCCTTTGGGCATGCTTTGCTGAGGTCGGTGAAGTCTACACACATCCTCCATTTGTTGTTCTTCTTTTTCACCATCACCACATTTTCTAACCAGTCTGGATATTTAACATCTTCAATGAAGCAAGCTTTCTGGATCTTCTCGACATCCTCTTGTATAGCTTGATTCTTCTCGGGACTGAATACTCTTCTTCTCTACTTCACAGGCTTGATCTCCTTATTCACATTGAGTTCGGGACATAAGAAATTTGGGTCTATCCCAGGCATATTTTCATGACTCCACGCAAAGTTTGCTTTCTGCTTCTTAGGAAAGTTATCAATTCCTGTTTTAGTGAGGCTTCCAACGACGAACCTACTTGAGTAGTTCGCTCAGGGTGCTCGTCGTCCAGAATGATGTTTTCAGTGGCTTCCACCACTTGACCCTTCACAAGTTGAGACTCATCTCTAGGATCCAATGTTTCAATCTCTGCACCTTCATTCACTTGATAGGTAGTAGTATTTTTCCTTGATTCCTCCAGTTCCTCTTGCTCGGCGAATGAATAATAGCATTCCCGAGCTACTTTCTAATCGCCTTTCACAACTCCTACTCCAAAGTTTGTTGGAAATTTTTGACACCGATGCACTGTAGATGGTACAGCCTCAAACTTTTTCAATCCTACTCCTTCCATGATGATATTATATGATGATTTAAAATTCTTATCCATCACGAAGAAGCGTATTCTTTCTGTTCGACAAGCAGGCCACGTACCAATGAATATATCCAACTTGATCGTCCCAAGTGGAAATACTTTCTCGCCAGCAAAATCGATGAGGGGTCTATGATAAGGCTCCAATTGAGATAGATTTAGATTTAAACTATCGAAGCACGAGTAGAACATGATATCTGCCGAGCTACCATTGCCGACCAGTACTCTTGAAATTATTACTTCCTTCATTCTCATCTTGATCAACAATGGGTCATTATGAGGATATAGAACACCTGCAAGGTCATTCTTTGAGAAACTAATGACCAATTTTTCTTTGTTCACCTTTCTCGGGCGATCCTCCTCAGCTAGATTTATTCACTGAATGTACGAGCAAGCTTGAGCCTCACAGAGGTAATCTTTTCTCTCGGCAGTAAGGTCTCCTCCTCCTACATCTCCACCTGTTATAACATTACAGTCAAATGACCCAAAGCGTATTGAAAATACCTCTCGTTCTGGATTCCTTGGTCTCTTAGGAAGATTGGGGTCGTCTTTGGGATCAACTTCATGGTTTCTTTTCTTGTTCTCCTCTACTCAATGAGGAGATCTAGACCTCTCTCTTGTTCGGTCATTGTTTCTTCTTTCGCTTACACGATCATCATACTTTGCCAGCTTTCCTCATCTGATGAGTGTTTCAATCTCATTCTGAAGAGCTATGTAATTTTTGGTCATATGGCCATGATCTTTATGAAACTCGCAATACTTTGCCTTATTCCTCTTGTCAGGGTCTGCCTTCATTTTCTCTGGCCAGTTTAATTCCTCGTTGTTCTTGATTTCTTCTAGAACATGGTTGATATCCTTCTTCAAAGGAGTATAATTATCAAATTTCTTCATTACGTCCCATACTGACCTAGTTTTTGAATGTTTTTCATTACCATTATTCTTATGCTCTTTCTTCTTAGCTTTATCACCTTCCACCTCGGTTTCTTTAGCATCCATGTTCTTCTTTGCAGCCATAGACTCCTCGGCATTCATAATCTTGGACGCTTTTCCTATCAGGTCCGACATGGTTCTAGGTGGATCTTTGGCCAAAGTTTAGTACAACTTTTTGGGTAGTAATCCACTCATCAAGGCGGTAATCGCTGTCTTCTCCTCATAATCAATGACTTCAAATTTCTCGTTATTAAAACGAGTTATATAATCTCTGGTGCTCTCACCAGCTTTTTGTCTAACACTTAACAAATGTGCTACTCGTTTAACTGGCTTTGCCCCAAAACAGAAATTCCCAATGAATAACTCGGCCAGTTGAAGAAAAGTTGAGATATTACCCCGAGGAAGATTATTATACCATATTTGAGCAGATCCGGTAAGAGTTCCCGAGAATGCACTGCATCTCATATCATCTGGAACAGCATAGATGTCGGTTGCAGCTTGGTATTGTTCTATAGGAGGGATAGCGTCACTCTTTCAATCATATTTGGGGGTCGTAACAGGTGCTTTGAACTTTGATGGTGTTGGAAAATCTACAATGGCCTGGACAAAAGGTGTTCCTCGAACAAAGGTTCGTTGTAGAGGGTTCTTGGCCTTATCCATTTCCCCTAATCTATCCTCCAGCCTCTGAATAGATCCTTTCCATGCATCATTTCCTTCCTCGGGCCTAATTTTTCGAGCAACTAATCGCGTTGAAGTGGCTTCCTGAGATCTATCTTGACGAGCAGCTGGTCGCGACTGGGCAGATCCTTCCCTTAAATCTGATGGTCATCAAAAACTCCTCGATACGAATTTAGGAGGACTTCTACTCCTTCTAAGTCCTAATCGATCAAAAGGAGATACCCTTCTTAACCTCTCTAACGTACTAGTCCTTTCTGGAGAAAGAGTGACAAGTTGTTTAGTATCTGTGGCTCACACTGACGAAGTTCGTCCAGGTTGATAAGAAAAATCTTCAGACTCCTCATTACGATATGAATTAGTACGCCTAGTACACGAGGATGGTGCACGGGTGTTTCTTTGAATACTTAGTGGTCCTGAATGGGTCGATGCACCGCCATGGAGGGTTTGGATGAGTTATCGCATTATTTCTTGAATGACGGTCTGGCCCTGAACCAGATTTGTCATTATTCCAGCCAGATCTGGAATGTTTGGCGGAGCAGATGGATTTAGAGGGTTTCTCACATTTCGATTGCTGGATTCTGGAATATCAACCATTTGTGATGAAGTGTTTTTGATGAAAAACGATATTACCAGTTTTTTTCCACAGACGGCGCCAATCTGTTGATGTAAAAAATTAGATCATATCTAATTATTCAATCAGAGATCAAATAAATGAAACAAAGAGTTTTTAAAGTTGTTCGACCTTATAGGAATGACCTACATCCACTGTTATGTTATTGCTGAGTGTTTGGGAATTCTCGATTACAAGTTTTATCAAGAAATTTCGGTCCCCTTACAATGAGGATTGTGCAATGTATTTATAGCCCTAGGGCTGTAATGTGAAAGGGTGATACATTAAATGATGTACATATGAAAGGGTAATACATTCAATGCCCCTTAAGCGTATGTGTCTGAATGATAAGCATTTAATGAACAGTCAAGCTTTTGGTTATCCTGCTATTAATGCTTTGTTCGAGGTGCAGCTCGGACCGCCTGAGTTGCTCGGACCACCAAAGCTTCTCGGTACTCAAGAGTTCCTCGGAGAGTTCTTGTTCCTCGGAGCGTATGAGTTCCTCGGGGAAACAGTGTTCCTCGTTGTAGTATGGTTCCTCGGAGTGTGTGAGTTCCTCGGAAGTGATTGTTATTGCCATGTAGATTGCCATGTGTCTTCATTCAATTGGGCCATGTCTGCAGACTAAATTTGGTATCAACAATCGGTATATAATTACGTTTTCTATGCGCACAATTATATATATATAATTGCCCGTCGAAAATACCAACTCGAGTGTTACTCGTCCTAAACACCCTTAAATACCTAAGTCATGGATTCCATTTTCTCTGAACCCAAGGTTTATACTTCCCTCAAATAATAATTTAGGGGTCCCCACTCTATTTTTGGGAACCTCAGATGTCTAACTCCACAATTTATTTTTCCTCAAAATTATACATTTAGCGATTCACCATATTACACCTTCCTAGTCCCAAATAAATTTCCTTAAATGGTTAGGAACAAATCCCCTTAGTTGGATATTTATTTCCTCAACTAGATAGGCTATAAGTAATTAAATTAGGAATTTATCTCATTAAAACTTAACCAACCAAAACTGTCAAAATTTCTGTAGGATCGATCGATTGATCGATCGATCGAATAGGGCTTCCTTTTTGAAGACTCTGCTTCGGACATTAAATCTTCCCCGAGCTTTTCTCCCCTCCCCTAACCTCCTCTGACGTCAATAAACAACATAAAACGGATTCTAATCATCCTATAACCCATATCCAAAAATTATTTTTAGTTAATTTCTAAGTTTCTCGAATTAGATATAATCCGGGGTTTATTCGTTAAACTTTTGAAAAACTCATTTTTATTCACGAAAAACCATCCCAAAAATCTTGATGGTTTGTCTCTACCAACTACAATATGAGGTGTAAACACTAAATAAAATAAAACAAGTAAACACTTGCCTCGTGGATAAAATCTGACGACCTCAAGTCGAATCCCGCGGAGTTTGGATGAAATATCCTTTTCTCTCTTCCTTTCTTCTCCTCTTTATTCTCTCTTTTTCTTTCTTTCTCCCACTCTTCTGTGCCTTATATAGAGAGAAATAAGGGTTTATCCCTTATAAACCCAAAAATGACTTGTTTACTCAATTACGAGTCCCTATTAGTCCAAAATCTCCAGAGAATAAACACTACATTCGGATACTCTATTCTGACTATCTCGGCCCTTCCAAAATCAACCGCACACTCAAAATCTCCATCTGAGGTACTTAACTACAATTTTCTAGTTAAACCCAACACATCTCAATACGGGTTTTCCAATTAAAATATTACCCTTTGTTGCTTTACCCAACTGCGATATGTAATACAATTATCCAACTCATTTACTTGATCCCAAAAGTAAAGGTGACACACATTTGAAATCATCTAACACTCATAAAATCCAAAAATTATTATTCACGAAAATTCCTCAAATTTCCAAATTACACTCACTTATGAAATTTAAATATCCATAAAAGTGTAGGGTATTTCAAAGTGGAGATTTTGAAGACATCATTATTCTTGTACCTATCCATTTTATGGGTTGGGAGGGAATTAGTATATTTTTTGTCTTAGGGGATTTTAATGGAATTTAGATTTAGGTTTTATGTTTGTACCGGAATAGCCAAAAGGGGGAGATTTGTAAGAGCATATTTTATGTCATTGCTCTAATAGCTTAGGCTTACATAAATTTCTGCATATCATGTTATCATTCAGCCCAAGCCACCATAAAGGACCAAATATCCAACATCTTCAACTTTCAAGGATCTCCACATTATGAAGGTATAATGCTATTAAGTGTTTAAATTTATTCAGTGAATTTATTTTGGGATGTTTATATTTATTAAAACTGAAACGGGAATTTTTTCTTAAAAATTGAAGCATTTTTCTTTATTTTAAAATATTTCAAACTTCACGCATCTCATTCAAACGAGATGGGATTCTTGTTCTAATAAGATCTCAGTTTCATTTGAAGTGTCATTTGAAGTTTACATAAAATGAGGGCGTACTATTTTAGTTCGAACGAGAGTCTATTTTGTTCTAAATATCTACTATTCTCATTCGAACGAGCCTCATTTTCATTCAAATGAGTCGCCACCTCAAAATTTGTGAATGTCATATAAATACCTATTTTGTTTTCAGAATTGTTAGGACTTTTGCCAGAACTATTTCTACATATATTTTGCAAAAAATTTCAACCTTTCGAGTTTAAAAAACCTTTTAGATTCAAAAATCATATCCTGAGAATGTAATTGAGTGAATCAACTTTAAACCATATACCTTGTATATTGCATACACCTTCGTAGAGAGGTATCGTGATGGCTGAATTTGTGATTCTCGAGGGAACTCGTTGCTGATGATAAAGAGTGATCGGTGGATACCGAGTGTGGAAGGCCGCATGTGTACTAATCTGGACTAAGCCATATTATTTAGATATTTGCTAATGCACTGTGCATTATAATTGTGGAGATTATCAAGTAGTTTGTAAGTCGATAGTTTTGTAAACTCTCTAAAGTGCTGAAAATAAAGGTTTTACCCGAAAGTTTTTTTTCCTCAATTTGCGTTGTTTGTTCACATGATTTAATTTATTTTCTTTATCACCTAGATGATTGTCTTTGGAGAAAAGATAAAATTTGGATTTGTTTGTGATTGGACATTTAATTATATAAATATTCCATTAAGATCTAGATAGAGCACTCCCATCTTTGACTGCAAGTTCTTCCCATCTGCTGTTCAGATAGAGATGATGAGCAGGTTCTTAGACTTATCATAGGAATGTCAGATGGTGGATAATTATGAGGAAGAATTTATTCATTTAGCAAACTTCATACCCAACGAGGTGGTTATGGAGGATAAAAGGATCCTTAAGTTTGTTGATGAACTCATGTGGAGAATTCACCAACACTTATTGGGAAATCTTCCTTTAATGACTTATATCGATGTCATCAATGACTCACTTTTTCACTATCAATATCATTGCTTCCATGTGAAGGTATCCAAGAGATTTGGCAAGACTAGAAGTAACGGTGCTAGTGGGACACCATTGGGGGACACCCAGTAGAGACCCGTCTAAGAGATTTAGAATAAGGGAATTGCGATCGGGCAACTGTGGATTCAAATAAGTCCATCAAAGCCAGATTATATTCCTCACTGCTAGCAGGGATAAGGGAACAATGGGGGTGGCCCTCAGGGCTAAGGCCACCAGGACCAATAGCAAGGTAGCCCCGACATGGCCAGCAGGGACAGAGATAGGGAGATTTCATAAGCATGTGTTTTATATGTGAAGAGTAGGGCCACATGCATCGATCTTGTTCGTACTGAGCTAGGGGATAGGAGTAATGTGCCTAATAGGGTCAACAGTTACAATAATTTTTAAGTCAGTTCAGACGTGAGTATTACGTCCAAGAACTAATTGAACAGTCGGTACCATTAGAAATTGAAGGTATGATTTTTATCCTTGGGCAACTAGGGTAAGTTTTGTGTGACACCGGTGTATCACAGTAATTTTTTAGGACTAGATTCACGCGTGAGACGGGTTTAGTGGATGTAATGTTATAATTAATATTATGTGTATATATTTATCGTTGGGTAGAGGGGATCTCTTTAGTCCCATCTGCGGGGGGTAGGTGTGGACACTGGGAGGATACGTTTTTATGGATCTACTCATTTTAGAGAGATATAATTTTGAGTATTATTTTATCCTGGTTATGGACTGGTTGGCGATGGTTTGAGCGATGGTGGATTATTTCAGTAAGGCTATCATGATCGATATTCCAGGGTAGGATGAGTTGTTTGTGATGTCTCATCCGGTAAGAGGATTTGATTCCGCACCTTTATATTTATTTAAATTTATATAAATGGTAATGAAGTGAGGTTTGATGATAATTATTGGAAGTTGTGGGCCAAATATGAAGGAAATAAAAGAATTGGTAAAAAGGGGTTGTTCAAATGGCATAGGGTGTCAATACAAGCAAGAAGCGGTATCGCGCGAAGGTCGCTTAAAGCAGAGGTTCAAACAACCTTCGATCTAGATCCCACTACCTTATAGTCCCAGGTCGTGCGAAGGTCTTGCGAAACCATTTATCGAACAAGATGGACATGTCAGTCAATAAGTCTCAATTTCATTCAAACGACGTGCTTTGAAAAAGTTAAATTAGACTTACCCTTGTGCACTGTCATGTTTTTGGCCCTTGGATCATTGAGATGTCAAAATTTGGTTAGCCCAGACGGGCAAAAGTGGGATTTTTGGTGTCTTTAGGGTTTTCATAAGGCTTGGCTTGGTTCATTTTAGGCATTAGAAGTTGTAATAAGATGATAGAGTGAGTGAGGTGGTCTTCCACCATGGGAGAGCTTATCTTCACCTCATGCCACCTAAAAAATACCCTAAAACCCTTATTTTTCTAGTATTTCACCACATGTATGCCTACAACACCCATTTCCACCATTGTTAAAGTAGAGCAACGAATTTTATAGAAGTGTTGAGGGATTTTTGGAGAAGATGATGGAAGTTTTCATGGAGTTTGAAGGGGCTTTTGTCTTGGAAGCTTAAATGGAACACATATGGAGCATTTTTGAAGGATGCATTTGGTAACCCCTTAAGGAAAACTTTGGAGGTGAGGGTTGCTCCCACAACACCAACCTTCTTACCACAGTTTGGAGCCTTTAAAGGTGGGAAATATTACTCTTAACCACTTTCTTTGTTGAGATTTTCCAGACAACCTTGGGCTCATTAAGGCAAAATCTCATGGTGGATTTCCCCATCAGATGTAACCATAGTAGGGTTTCTAGTAAGGACTGTTGTTTTTGTGTGATTGCAGCACCCGAGAAGCACCCACCCCCTATTTGAGTAAGGTTGACATTTCACCACAAGGTCCAATATTTTGCCACTCATGCTCTCCATTTTTTTTATCATGATGGAGAAGGGGGAGTAATGATTTGAGTTTCATCTCTACTATTCTTCCACCAACTTTGGCTTTTGAAACATCACCAAGCCTGATACAAAATAAGGCTCCCATCACCCTCTTCTCTATTTGTGTATTTATAGTCTTGTTATTACATTACATGAGTATGATATATTTGATTAAATAATGAAAATCATTTATAGTAAGTGATAACATTTTTATGAAATAAAAATGTTGCAAAAATATTATTTTGTTGAAAAATAATGATGAATTAATATTTCAAAGTTTCTTAAAATAAAGATTGGAATTTTTAGGAAAAATGGTGTATTTTCTAGAAAATTGATGGTTAAACATTTTATGAAATAAAATGTTTGAGAAATGATGTTGGTTTTGCTCAAACACTTAGTGAAATAACATCCTAAAGTTTAGTGTAAAAAATGGAGATTTTAGGAAAAATGGACATTTTCTAAGTTTTAACAAATTACAAATATCTTTATGTTTTGAAAACCATAATTTTTCATGTATTGTAAATTTCAAGAATGAATGTATGTTAAACCCATTTTATAGGATTTTAGGCCTTAAAATCCATCTTCTCATGCATATGAACTTGTAGTATATTGATAACAAACATGCGAACAAGTTTAAATGAGGTTTTGTTGGGTTTAGATAAGAAATAATAGCAATTGAAATTTTAATATAAAAAAGTGTTGAAACGGGGTTAAAAGTGTAATGAATATAAGGTTATAAGACTACGTGTATTGATAAAAAGGAAAGGAATTTTATTATAAAAGTAGTCTTTAAGTGTAAGTAGGTTTCTTGAATAAAGAAGTAAAGAAATGTCTAATTTTGAAGTATAGTTAGTAAATGTGTTGGATAAGTGTTAATGGTTAAATATTGGGAAGTTGGTTTGTGTGACTTAATAATGTTTGAAAGATTAATACTTATGAATTTTGAAGAAAAATAATGGAATAAAGATGTTTCCAATTGAAAGGAAAATTACTCCAAAAAGGTTAAAGGGTGCTAAGGTGTTTAAAAATACTTAATAAGTTAATATGGGCCATTTAATGGTGTTTTGAGAAATTAACACGTGTGAATTAGAGTAAAAGCTGAATTTGAAAACAGATGGATAAAACGATAATTTCACATAAAGTGGAACCTTTTTTTGAAATAAAAATGTTGGAAAGGGTCCTACATGTTATAGTCTTAATGAATATTATTAATGGGAACAAAATCAAAGTTAAACTGTAAGGGACATGAAATGAAAATTTCATGGTGTAACATGAGTTGGGGTGAAACTCTAATTTTTTTCGTCCGGGTAAAAAGGAAAAAAAGGAATATTGTGAACATTTGTAAAATGTTAAAACAAATAAAACAAATTCAGATGACACCGGGATAATTAAGGAGGGTCTGGAGCCTTGGGGTGAAAGACCCAAAACCACTGGCCAGAGTATATGGTGGTGTCACCGGCAGTGTGGAGCCCGTTAAAGTACGCAGTTTATTGAAAGATTTCGAGAATAAGATAAGGAATAAAAAACATCTCAAGAAATGGGTTGTGTGGTAAATTTACTAAGACAGCTAACTTGAATGTACTAAGACAACCAACTTGAATGAATTAACGAATATTCCGTTAAATGATAAAGTCGATAAGGAATTTGTGAATTGATTAATGTACATAAAGTAAATAAAAGAGAAAGTATGATGGTAAATGGGTGACTTAAGCAACCTAAGAAGGTTTAATCCATGATTTAACACAAGGGTGTGTTGTGAAAAGGCTTTTCCAAGGTTAAAGAAGAATAGTCTAACACAGTGTCCGCATGTCTTGAAAGTTGTTATTTTCAATGAAGGGAATAATGCTAAATAGAGTGTTGTGTTTTCAAGTATTTGACCGTGTGCATTAAATAGAGGGATGTGAAGTTAAGAAATAAGAAGTTTTTTATGAGATTAAGGTAAATTAATCGGGATAAATAATGTTTTCATAAGTAAAATGGTTTCATGCGTTAACTATATGTGTGTGTGTGTGTATATATATATGTACAAGGTAGTTGCATGTCCATGTAGGCTTAGAATGTTAGAGTCTTCTTTCGTTCATTTGTTTCTATACTGTTTTTTGTATATTCCCCTTGTCCATTGGCTCACATCCTCGTCTTTGTTACGAAAGGTTGGGTGAGGGTTCATATTTTGAGAGCGTTATACAGGTTAGTATTTTATTCAATTTTACTTTAGTATCTCTGTATGCTTCGACTCTAAAGGCTATTCCCACGAGTCACTCATATAGTTTTTGAAATTGGAATCGCATGCTAAACAAGTGAAATGTTAATTAAAAAAATTGGACTAGCAATATTACATAGGTTGTTTCATTTCACTTCACACCTAAAGCTCGAGTCGGACCGAGTTGACTACGAGTAACCCATAAACTCGAGATGGGGCATTATAAATGGTATCAGATCCAGGTTCAAGGTTCCTTTCAGGAGTGACATGTTGTGGTTGGTAGTGGATCTTTCAACATCAGTGTTGGTTTTGGGCCGATCACGCTGGTCTTGGTGACAGTTTAGTTCATGTCCTCGACGGTAAAGTCAAATAGGTTAGAACTTCAAGTAAGTTAGTGTCAGTTGGCACACGATCGAACATATAGTTATTAAATTTCTTTTGCGCTTTTCATTATATGTTAGTAATTTTCGGGTGTCCTTGCAAGCCAATTATTGTGACACTTTGGTTATTAGTGTGAGGTGCTTGTTTTTAATCCTTAATGATGTAAAATCTTTTGAGATGTTAATAGAACGAGATGATTCCCATTGGGTAAGTGGAAATAATTATGTACGGTCAATGATAGGGGTTGATAATTAGGATGTTGTGACTAAGCAATGATGATTGATGATTAAAATGTACATAACCCCTAGGTGTGTCTCTTAAGGTTAGTTAACGCCAATAATGTAGTTAGACAAATTCAAATACTTGGGGTAATACTGTAATCGGTGGATAGTTGATGAGCATGTAAATTTATATGAGTTAAAGTTTGAGGGTGGTACATTCAGTCTTAGTGGATAGGATGCTATCCTTGTGGGTGAGTACTTTAGTAGCCGTTGGCCAATGAATGTATCTTATAAGCGCTGATTACAATTATGGGCAGTTAAGGGAAAATATGTTATGTATGCAACAATGATGATTGAGGAGGCCTAGAAGTGAACTCTATATAGAGTTCTATAATGGGGTTTTAGAAAATAGAGTGTGACATCAAGGAATATAATCTTTAGTAATGTCGGTGATGAAGACCTAGAGGTTTATAGGTTGTAGGCGATGTCATGTATCCTTCCAAATCCTTACTAGCATTAGTCGTGGTTTTTACGTGGCATATGGTCACAACTATTTGAAAGAATTATAAGATTATTATCTAAGTTTAGAGACTCTTTTTAATCGTCGAAGTAGTGGCTATGTGCGAGATAATCCTAGTATGAGTGTGGTTTAAGGGCATACTAGAGTGTTCGTAAGACTAAGTGTGCGACGTCATTGGGGATAATAATTGGCTTGTTATGACATCCTAAGGTGTTCTATGGTTAAGTTGAACCATATGTGGAAGCTCATGGATTAATCTACTTGTGAGAGCCAAGTAATCACGATTTGGGTATTGAAAGGTTTGTAGAGCGCACCTACAATGATAAAGGTGTGGATGATGAAATATTATTGCGTCTTAAGGACGGTTAGATAGGATGTGTTTGGTGTTCTTAGATGACCAATTATGTTCGGTATGAAGGAGAATTATCATCCTAGTAAAGATTTTATTGAGAGTCAAGTGATGATCTTGAATTGCTAGTCAAGGTATAAAAGTGTTGTATAGTGTAATTGCTGAGTGTGTCTTTTGAATCGGCACAAATGGATAATGTAATCCCTAAGGTAAGATGATAGCTTGTGTCGTTATAGGCTTGATGTTTAGATGTCATGAATTAACTTGAATTAGTGATATGACACTCGGTTTCGAGGTGTACTAGGAAATATATTTGATATTTAAGTTGATGACGTCAGGTAGAGACTTGAAATGGAAACCAAGGTGGGGTGATATCGAAGCATGATAGAGCGTTGGCTTGTGTCGAAAGTATATGATATGATAGTCTTAAAAAGGTATGGAATAGTTCTTGGCATGCCCATATAAGCCGGTACAGATTAGAAGGCGTAGCCCTGTGTGGTACTTGCTACCCTTAGAATGCCAATGGCGGACGGTGTGGTCGCCACGTAAAATTAGTTTGGTAAAACCTAGAAATAGGCTTGGAGGCAATCTTGCATGATCAAAGGACATAGTAAGATAAATCTCTATCTTGAACTGAGTAATGCCTATGAGAATTTAGGATTTTGACCTTGATATGAGAAGGCAGACAGTAACCTAGGTGTAGTATGTTGGTGGCGTCGTTGTAACAACTCATGATTTTTAAACCGATTTTAATTAAATTAACTCGGATTTTGGTAAAATAATTCTTGGAATCTATTTCATTTTGGTATGAAAAAAAATCTTGGTTTTTAGATATAAAAATAAGATTTTAAGTGGAATTTAAATTGGGATTAAAATTTGGAAATTATCGCTTTTGTATAAAAAGTGGGGGAGGATCTGACCCGAGGATAAAAAAAAATAAAAAATCTGACCATTTGATCGAGCTGAATGTTTTTACAGCAGGTCCGTATCACTTTTCTCTACAATAAACTAAATTTTCAGCCAATTTCGATATCATCCGTAAGAAATTTTTGAGTGTTTGTATTTGATTAGGACTTAAAACTCTTTTTGGTATATAAACATAAAGTGATGGGTTTAGGAGTTTTAAAACACATTTTAGCCTTATCAAAAATCAATAGCCTCCTCTATTTTCATCTATCTCTCTATATATAAACTCTAGCCCCAATTTTATTCAATATTCAACCCCTAATTTGAAGGCTTATTTAGTGTTTTCTCGAGTTTGGGCTATAACGAGTTTTTATTGTTTTCATGCGAGGAACGCATTGGTATGATCAAAATTTTGAGTTATAATCTTATGAGTTTCTTACGATAATTTCAAGGTACGGGGTTTATGCAATAGGCTCCTTAAATCTCTCGAGAGTAATCGTTTGTTCCTCATTTATTTGTACTCATATTATTGGTATCATGACGTTTATTAGAATCTAAAGTATTGATTTAATTAAGATATTGTATTTGTTGATGGGCATGGTGTCATGAAATTTTTTATGACACGTAGAATGGTCGCCCTCCAATAGTCCAATAGCCAGGATGAGGCTTTACGAAGCTCAGGTGAGGTGAGGTGCGGCCTGGTGACTTATTGATGTGTTATTGAGAAATTAAATTGGTATATTGCTCGGATGTCGTATTAGACTTAAATTCAGATTCGTATTATTGCATTTTATTCACCATTATTGTTTTGAGCATCTATTCCTGTCACATTGTGTACTTCCCCGTATTTTTCTTTTAGTGGAAGGTTAGCGCGGATTTGGACACTATGGAGTTTGGAGGATTTTAGAGCACAATGTTTAGAGGATTTTATTTTTGTATAGCTTGGCATTGTAATTTATTTTGAGAGCTTAGTATTATTTTCGAGTGAAATTTGATTGTAATTACTTTGGGAGTGTAAATTTTGGATTCATTATATTTATTTTTTGGAATATATATGCTCTGTACTAATGGTTAAGGATTTAGTTTAGTTTTAATCGTAGTATCGCCTCGTGTTTTGTGCGGGGTGTTATGATGGTATCATAGACTAGGTATACGACAACCCTCGTGTCTTTGGGTTTGGGTCTATCATGCGGGTTAGATGTGTTTCGCTGGAGATAGGGATTTTTTGTTGGGGACGTGGTAGGCATCGAGGTTAAGATTAGTAATCTTAATGTGAAGATGTTTAGAATTGATATGAGGACTTTAGTTTTGTGATAGTATTTTAGAGATAGAATCGATTAGTGATTCGTGAGAGAGTGCGTGGAGAAACATGCGGGTAGGATTGGGTGTAGGGGCACCTAATCATGGTTTTTATGGGTAGGAATTTGTGCACCGTAAATTATCTTGAGCGCTAGGCTTCGTCGAATTTCGAGGACGAAATTCCTACTCTAGTGGGGAAGTATGTACCAACCCGTGATTTTTAAATCGGTTTTAATTAAATTAACTCGGATTTGGGGAAAAAAATTTGGAATCTATTTCATTTTTGTATGAAAAAAAATGTTGGTTTTAGATATAAAAATAAGATTTTAAGTGGAATTTAAATCGGGATTAAAATTTGAAAATTATCACTTTTTGTATAAAAATCAGGGGAGGATCCGACCCAAGGAGGATAAAAAATAAAATAAAAATTCGATCGTTCGATCGAGATGAATTTTTTGACAGAATCTCCATCTCACCGTTCGCTACAACATATTAAAATTTTAGCCAACTCCGACTGTCCGATCATCTGAAAAAAAAAATTGAGTGTCTATGTTTGATTAGGACTTAAAACTCTTTTTGGTATACAAACATAAATTGACTGGTTTAGGACTTTTAAAACACATTTTAGCCTTCTAAAAAATGTGTAGCCTCCTCTATTTTCGTCTCCCTCTATCTATAAAACCTAGCCCCAATTTTATTCAATATTCAACCCATGATTTGAAGACCTATTTGGAGTTTTCTCGAGTTTGGGCTAGAATAAGTTTTTATTGTTTTCGTGCGAGGAACGTAGTGGTATGATCATAATTTTAAGGTATAATTTTATGAGTTTCTTGTGATAATTTTAAGGTATGGGGTTTACGAAATATGCTCCTTAAATCTCTCATGAGTAGTCGTTTGTTACTCATTTATTTGTACTCATATTATTGATGTCATGATGTTTATAATATTGATTCGATTGAGATATTGTATTTATTGATGGGCATAGTGTCATGAATTTTTTTTATGACACGAATAATGGTCACCGCCAATATTCCAATAGCTAGAATGAGGCTTTATAAAGCTTTGGTGAGGTGAGCTGAGTCCTGATGACCTATTGACGTGTTATTAAGAAATTTAATTGGTATAATGCTCAGATGTCGCATTGGACTTGAATTCAGATTTGTATTGTTGCATTTTATTATTTTGAGCATCTATTATTATCATATTGTGTACTTCCCCATATTTTTCTTTTAGTGGCAAGTTAGCTTGGATTCAGACGCTACGGATTTTGGGAGGATTTTATAGCATGAATTTTGGAGGATTTTATTTTTGTATAACTTGGCAGTGTAATTTATTTAAAGAGCTTAGTATTAATTTTGAGTGAAATTTGATTGTCAATATTTTGGAAGTGTAAATTTTGGATTCATAATATTTAGTTTGTGGAATATAAATGCTCTATACAAACTGTTGAGGATTTAGTTTAGTTTTAATCGTAGTAACGCCTCGTGTTTTGCACGAGATGTTACAATTATCACCGGTATGTGGATTGGGTCAACATAGGTAAAGGTGCAAGTCACCTGCCAATCGGACTTGTTCATGTGTGTTACGGATGCGAGGGGTAGGGCCTTACTCCCAAGTAGGGAAGTTGGGTTTTGACTCTCTAGAGAACTAAATGTTCATATGTTGCTTCCGATTTATGAGAATGAACAGTTGTGATTAGATTAATCAGGATTAGTGACCCAACCCAGGGTATGTGGCTAGGATTAGCACCCAGTGAGAACCTCAAAAATGGGTGACTGATCTCTAGCATATGGCGTAGGTTCTTTTTCGTAAATCATAACCAAATGCTTATGGGGAAAATTTCTCTAGACAGTTGATTCTTCCTTCAGACTCGCGTGTGTGCCTATCGATTATGGTAATCGGGGATTAGTGTTTTCACATATGTGCTTACTCAGATTGTGCCATGTCATGGTACGATGCGGTTGGGCCTAGTAGAGCGCGATGGGAAGGGTATGGTCAATGAAGCTTGGTAACTAGGTGCACCCTATTGTAGGTATTCTTGCTATTGCATAGAGTTCTGTGTATAGGTGGTTGCGCTTTTGGCCACACAATTTGCTTATAGTATTGTCTTTGTTTAGTATTAGTGGATTTTCAATTATCCGGCACGACAGTCAATAGCTCTAGTTATAAAGGGAGGAATGATGAATTGAGGATATGGTATAGTGTTAGAAATTAAGTAAAACTTATCATACGGTGTTGCTTTGCCATGGTGAGTGGATTAAAGCAAGGCTCTATCAAAGGCTCAAAGGTGAGATGCCCAGAGTAGTACTAGTTCATTAGAGTGACGTAGCATAAGGTGTAAGATGAATGCACGGTGATGACTTAGTAAGAACCTTACTTCTTGGAGTGAGAAATTAGCGTACTATGATTATTGACAAGCTCATGTGAGTTGTGTAGTCAGAATAGCCTAAATAATTATGAGACGCGAGATGTGCATTCCTACTCTAGGATTGATTTTGGTGATTAGTACGATGATTGTTGGTATTACGGTTCACATTGGGTGAGTGTTGATCGCTAGAGAGAGTGGCCTGTGGAGGCTCCGGCATGCCTTGGGTACTATCATAGGTATTACTAAAAATTGTTCGGACAAGATCATCACGTGAGTGGAGACTCGAGTCGATTATGCGACGTTCATGGTTAGCGAGATGGTGAGTGTTAAAATATGTCGCTTGTTGGCTCTTTGGTGACAAACCCCGTCTGGGGCGCATAGTGTGACCTTAGTATTGAGAACTTCAATATTTTATCTAGAATGATTTTTATGGCTTAGAATAGAAGTTGGTGATCCCCTAAAACTTAAGGATTGGTAGATCGAGAATTTCGGTGATGAAATTCCCCAAGAAAGGAAGTTTGAATTACCCTGATATTATATTTCATTTAAATTTTGCACAAATTGTAATGAAGTAAGGTTTGATGATAATTATTGGAAGTTGGGGTCAAAATTAAAGGAAATAAAAGAATTGGTAGAAATGAGTCATTCAAACAACATAGGGTGTCATTAGAAGAGAGAACCATGTCACATGAAGGTCACTTGAAGTAGAGGTTCAAACGACCTTCGAGTGAGATCTCACTGCCTTATAGTCCCAGGTCATACGGAACCATATATCAAATGAGAATGCGAGGCTAAATTTAAGGAAAGTGTGTGACTTTTCCAGTGACTGTGATGATATGCACGAATTCTAGGGTGTGGGCACCTTGTTAGTTGATTTCATTATCCTCTGAGCTAAAAGGACGTGAGAATAGATGTGTGAAATGTATGCCTGTGGGGAAGTTATTAACAATCTAGAATGGCATGATGGATTGAACGTTGTGTGAGGAAGATGATGATCCAAGTATATGTGTGCAATGAGAGTAGCACACTTGAGATGAGTTGAAAGGCGGTGAGACGCCATTTAAAAGGATATCTATTGAGGAGAGGAAAATCCAACTATTATAGGAAAGTAGAGTGAAGTCCTACTCAATCGAATATGAGTGTGGAATGCGCGTAAATATAACGTTGACGTCTATAAGGAATAAGGACCCAGAAGTGCACATGAAGTAAAAAGTGCACAGGCAGAAACTTTGGTACACCCCGGGGAAAGAAGGGGAGTATTAAGTGACAATTAATGTGAGATGATATAAGTGGAAGTCAATGTGGAGCATTACATAATGAATTATCTCTGGGTGCATCACTCATAGATGGAGATAAGTTGGTTCGGGATGGCCAACCCGAACATTGGTATCATACCGATAATTCCAGTGTTAGAACGAGCATACATGCTAGTAAAGAAGGAGTGCACTAGTGCGAGGTGCCTCTCAATATTGTTGTAAATCAGGATGAGATTCTTGAACCCCATATTCGATAGGGATTTTCGAGAAACAGTAGGGATGATGTTTTGTTTCGAGCAAGTCGTATCATCCATGGACTGATGAGTAGACGGGAGGTGATTGACGACTAGTAAAATGATATGAATGCGATTCTGGAGTCATTGTGGTTAGCTTACTTCCGCAACTGACCTAACTTGTAATTGAAGGAAAGAATAGTACTGTAATTGGGAGAAGAAATTATTGAATGGTAGAGTTGTGTGTGGCCACTTGTACCTGTTTGTTGTGGAAAAGGCACCTATTAAAGTTTTGTGTGTAAAATCTTGGTCGTTCTCCCTCTGATTATCAAGAGGTGAGAGAATAAATAGACTATTAGACGAGACGCAGTTAAGATTCCATTGTCGAGAGGGGAATTAACTTCAAACTATTTTTGGAATGATTTTGAGTGTCGTAAGAGTTACGTCGCCATAAATCGAGATTTGGAGGACTATCAGGAATGGTCCGATGTTATTATGGTTTCTCTCAGGATGGGAGATTTGTGTTAGGATGGACACGGGAAGCTAACACTTAGTGATATGTGGCTTTTCGATAATGTTAAGGATATAGAGCTGATGAAATATAGGCTCATCTTATTTGGATGTCATTAGTAGAAGCACAATATGTAATGTGCCATTATTGAGGTGAGAGTTTATGACTGATGGAGTGTATCGGTACGAAGAAAATTGAACAAGTTTGTTGTAAAGCTGGGCCTATAGTGATTAAGCCTTTAAAAAACTGAGTACTGCTAGCGGGAAAATAGTGGAGTGACCCTTATGTTAGTATGATTTGATTTTGGTTACTAGAGTAGATGATGTGGTTGTGATCCAAAGTCTTTGGTACCGATCTTATCCGAATTTCGAGGATGAAATTCCTTTGCAAGGGGGGAAGAATGTAATACCACGTACTTTTATGGATATTTAAATTACACGAGTGGGTGTAATTTAATAATTTGAGAATTGAGGATAAATGATGGACTAACTATATTTTATGTCACGGGTGACAAAAGAGACATCTGATGTTATTCTATTCGGAAAATACGTGTGGAGATTTATCGGGTTTAAGACATGAATTTTTGTTAAGTGGTTCAGATGGGAATTTCGAGTGCACGGTTGGTCTCAATAGGGCCGAGATAGTAAGAATAAAGTACCATGGGGTAGTGTTTGGGTTCTGGGGACTTTTTGGATCAGTAGGGACTCACATTGGTGTATACGAGTCAATTTTGGGTTTATTAAGGGATAAACCCTCATCTCTCTCTTATAAGCCATGAGAGAAAGAGAGAAAGAAAAAGGAAAGAAAGAAAGAAGAAAGAAGAGAAAGAAGGAAGAAAGGGGAGAAAAAGAGGAGACTCGGGCCAAGCTTCGACGGATTTCGGCACGAGATCGTCGGATTTATCCAACCAGGCAAGTGTTTAACTTGCTTTAATCATTAAAGTGTGTGTATTGTTCATATTATAGTTGGTGTGAAAACTATAGGATTTTTGGTTTGACATTCTTGCACAAAAATGGTTTTGGGGAGATGATTTCACATGTTTCTGATGTGATAATAATCCCATGTGAAATCTAGGTTAAAATCCATGTTAATGGTATAAATTATGGTGAGAGATTGGAAGAAATGAAAATGGTGGGTTTAATGGAATTAGGGTTTAATACTTAGATAAATTGATGAATCCCAAGAATAACTTGGTATGTTCGGTAAATCACAGGGTTGGATGAGTGTTAGTGTGAATTTCGTGGAAAGCAGAATTCTAAACAAACCAGACCGGTCCAAATTTAGGTTCCCAGATCGATCCGTTTATGACAGGACCGGTTCATTTTTCTTAAAAACCAGATCAGTCCAGTTTTGATAGAAAAACTGGAGAAGATTTCTTGGACTAAAAAGGAATGGAGAAGAATTTCCTTTTTGGAGATAGATAGTAGGGGAACCTAATTAGAGGGCGAGAACCTCTAAAAGAGTAAATGGGTGATGTATAAGTCTCGGGTTAGTGGGACAAATCTGGGGTTTGAATTTAGGAATGTTTGGGACGAACGTCATTCGAGTAATTATATTGCAGGTTCATACACATATATTTATGCGTATAAAATATATATGTCGATTATATATATATATATATATATATATGAGTAAATCCTAAGGTGCAAGTAGGATGATATAAGAATACTAGATAGACGTGATACGCTACTATTCGAAAATAAGAGATGTGAAAATTGTATCATAAGGGAGTGAATACTAATGGGATTAAAATAAGTTGTGTGTATACTTATAAATTACTACAAATTGGTATATTCGGGATTATAGGCTAATTCCAAGTGAGATAGGCAAAAATAGACGGGTTCAATGATATATATATACAGGTATAGAGACAGTATATATATGACGTAATTATAAATATATGTGTGTGATTGATATATTTATGTGGAACATACCCCTCTAGTGCTATCATGGGAAGTTGCGCGATGTGGGTGAATCCCCTAGCTTGAGGAGCAGGGCGAGTATAGCCCCATGTCATAGTCGTCCAGATATTATACAGTGTGATTATTTATTCTGGGTGAGACGTCTTGGTTGGTCTCACTTTCAGGTGAGGAACTATGATCTCTTCCCCTTCATTTGTGATTGATTTAGGGTTCGGTGTGAGATTCTGACCTAGCTACCCGGGAGAATATGTGAGAAATTACATGGAGGAAGATAGCATTCTAGAGATTGCGTCCTTTGAGCTACAACTCGGATGGATGACTGTTATACTTATATAGTGTGTGATATATAAGTGTAGATATTCTTGATGTGGATAGTGTATCATATATATATATATATATATATATATATATATATATATATATATATATATATATATATATATACAGACTAAAACAAGGAAAGAAATGTGAGCTCATTTTTAGACTATCCGGGAGTGTAAAATTCGGAATAAAATATATATGATATACGTGTATAAGATGAGAATATTATATACGAGGCTAATAACACTAAAATGTGAATAGTGTAAATAACTAGTGAGAGTTATAAATTATGAGAGGATTAATTATAAGTGAAAGATTATAATGCATAAGCTCGGGCGATAGCTTAGAATATTTTATATTACACAGGGTACGAGATAACGTATGCTGACTTGGGAGTTTTGCGAGAGACTAGTTAGGTGGGATAGCATAACTAGGTTGTTTTAAAATACATGTGTTAGGTGTGCACTGTTAGATGAGAGGTGAGGAGTATCTCATGTGAGTGTGACACTAGTTTAGATATGGAGAGTATCATATTTTAAAAATTAAAGTATGTAAGAACTTGCCAAAATATTTTTCAAAACTCGAGCTCTGACTCGTATCTATTTTTCTTTTTCTTCCATTTTTGTAATTGTTTTTTAGGTGTCTAGACACAGGGACGCCTGGATGACTACTCTTTCGAGTCAGATGTTGCTTCCACAGCTGCGGATGTTGGCAGGAAATTTTTTAGACACTTCTGTCCTTGTGATCTAGATAGGATGTATTGTGAGTTATATTCGGGCATGTTGCCCAATTGTTGTCTTTTCGTTGGATTTACGGCATTTTTATTTTACGCCCATTCGATATGGTTGTATAAATTTTTACCGAGAGTTATTGGTTATCTATTTATTCATTTCATTTGTTATGTGTATTACTGTGTGAATGAGTTTACTTGTGCGATTAAGTTAAAAAGATTAAAAAGTTTAAAATTTTGACACTAGACCTAATTGGTTATTAGTAATTAATTGGTTTTCGACAGTGATTCTGAGAATGAACCACATGAGATTTCTGTCTTAATTTGATATAGGACTGATCACCCGGTATTTTATTAAGCGGGGTGTCATAGGTGGTATCAAAGTATCAGTTCTAGTGTCTTTAGGAATCTGAGCGGACTTTCTACATTTTCAGCATTGCCTTCTATTTGATATAGAGCCCTATGTTTAGAATTTTTTATTCCTATGGTGAGATTTCATTCTCCTGCTATAGTATTATTATAGTGAATCTTATATTCGTTTGAGTGTGCTCCGTATGCAGAACAATGAAGGACGATCATTGAGGACAGTTAGAAGAACAACATAAGGCGGGGCCCAGTTGGAGTTGTAAAATATTTTGGGGACGATGACAATAGTCGAGGTCACCCCTATTGTTGTTCAGGAAAATGGGGCTGTAGGGACTGCTAGGATGCAATATATATATTCAAGTACCATTATAGAAGAAAAGTGGTGCCAAACTAGACTCACCCAGTGTGTTTAAAGTAAGAAAGAGTCAGAGGGGTCTTTAAAGAGGACCGCCTGTTGGAATTTTAGAAAATGCGGAGATTGTGTGTGTTAGCCAATGAACGTAAGATACCCATAGGCTTTGGCATATAACAGAATGTAGTATACCCGGAAGTGAAAGTTGGGTTAAAATTTTTCTTATCTCGTAGAGTAAAGTTGTAATGGTGGGAGTAGATCACCATATTTTGAAAAGTGAAATATCATGCCAATGGAAGGATAATAAGTACGGTTTGACTGCAAGTTCCTTCATCTTTTGTTTAGAAGAAGACGTGAATGTAATTCTAAACTTGTCACAGGAGGGCTAGACGGAGACCTTATTTAGCGAGCTTTGTACCCGATGAAGTAGGTACAATAGAGAAGAGAGTCCTTAAGGGGGTGATGGACTCTCGAGAATTGTCTCCAATACTTGTGGGAAATTCTACTTGGATGATCGACGCAAAGGGAGACAATGTCACGTTTTGTCAATGAGGATATTAATGCTTCTATTTGAAGGGAGCTGCAAGATTAGAAGGATTTCTTCATAGAATAAGACTAGATGCAATGGTGCTAGTGAAATACCACAGGGGAGACCCAATAAGGGACCCATTTAAATGATTTAGATAACTGGATTTCTACGGACTGACAATGGATTCAGCCAAGACTGGTAAAGCCATTAGTGTGTTCTTTAGGGCCAGCGGAGCTAAGGGAACAATGGGGGTAGCCAATAGCACGATCAGTATGGCTAGGAATATAGGATTATAGGGAGATATTTTATATGGAGAGTAAGGCCACATGCATTGATTTTCCCCAAAGTGAGTAAGGGACAAAAGTAGGGTGCCTAGCAGGGTCAATGATTAAGATAGTTTTTGGTTTAGCTCGGCCATGCTTGTTATGTCCGAGAACTATTGGAGTATCCAGGGCATTCTACAAGGTAACTGAATGAGTTTTAACCTCGGGTGAATAAGGTTTGCTTTAGGTGACGCGTACAAGACACGATATTTTGATTAGCACTAGATTCGCGTATGAGAAGATTTTAGTGCGTATATCAATAACATTATTATGTTTATATGTTTTCTTTAGTATGGCGGGGTTATATCTTTGGTGTCATCCGCGAAAGATGAGCGGGTGTATTGTTAGTGGCATATATCTTTATTATAATTACTCATTTTAGTGATGTGTTATATGAGTATAATATTATCTTGAGTGTAGACTAGTTATATATATGGTTAGAATGATAGTGGGCATATATTGCAAGGCTATCAGGGTTATAACTTTAGGGCATGATGTATTGTTTTGGCGATGTCTCACATGCGAGAGGGTTGGATCGCATTTCTATTATATTATTATAAAGACTTCGGAGAGTATAGTTGTGGCGAGATATTTGATCCTGGTGTGTAGGGACTATACTAATATGATATAAGGTATATTGGATTTGATGTTGACCGAAGGGATTGAGCTCATTATCATGTTTCGCACTCAGAACTTGGTGATAGAGATAACGCATTGTTATATCTCTCCTTTAGAGACATGGGTGTTGAGATTGATGTTTATATGTCTGGGGAGAGGAATTTGAGTCACGATTGTGTATGTGAAGTTTATAGAATGTGTTTACCACCAATGCTGAGTGATAGAGAATTTGTCTGTGGGGGACGGAATTTCTTCTTTAAATATGATTGCGGGATGAAATGCGCCTTTCCACTCATCTAAGGTGTGATACTCTCATCGCACACCTATACTTGGATCATCGTGTTTCTCACACGATGTTCAATCCATCATGCCATTCTAGATTTTTAATAACTTCCCTACAGACATACATT
Organism: Sambucus nigra; assembly: GCA_949130495.1. NCBI lineage: Eukaryota > Viridiplantae > Streptophyta > Magnoliopsida > Dipsacales > Adoxaceae > Sambucus > Sambucus nigra. The sequence continues at coordinate 133,406,978 of OX422216.1, forward strand.
TCACACATTTATTCTCACATCCTTTTAGCTCGAACGATTTAGAAATCAACTAACCTAGGCACCCACACCCTATAATCTGTGCATTTTAGCACAGTCACTGGAAAAGTCACACACTTTCCTCAAAGATGGCCTCGCATTATCGATGTGGCTATAACACATGGGTATTCTCAATCAACCCCTAAATCAAAATTTAATTCTTCTCGACATCGTTCCAACCTTCAACTCGTGGTGAAAAGAAGGATTTTTAGTGCTCTGTCACAACAAAACCGGCTCCATTAGCATTAAATTGTAATATAATTTTCAACTCATAGTTATAACTACTTACTTTTATAATGCTATCCCTATCGGAGCCATGAAAAAAGCTTTAGGGATCTTTTCAGATAAAAAGTCATCTTCTAAGGTGTCGAATGGGTGGGAGATTGAAAAATTAACTAAAGAAGGCGTTGTGTGGGTGCTGTGAGATAATGTGAGGGTGAAGTAACCGTACATAGATGATCTGGTATAAAAAAACAGGGCAAAGTAACTAAATTCATGACACGTGGTTTTTTATATTTTAGAAAAGACAAAACTCTGAAAAATTAGGATTGAGATGTTGGAGGGCTTTGAGCGGATCACTACATAGGTATATATAATAAGATAAGTGGATATATAGTCATGGTGTGAGGACAATGTATATATGTTAATGTTAAGTACCTATATGTTAAGTTCGAGGATAGTTTAACATTATGATTATGTTCTTCGGTGGTTATGGATATTTTGTATATTTATTTTGTATGCATATTGGTATTCTTAGGACTCGGTAGCTAGTGAAAATATTAAAATACACCAATTTGGGTTAATCATAATGAGTACAGAATTCTAATAATATGTGATTATGGTACATCCTTAGTGATTATATTAGAGTATGACACGCTTTTCATGGATTAACTGTGAAGCCTGAGTTGGGCTATCGCTCGTCCATTGAACTTTTATGTTTCGGGTCCATTTGTTTCAATGATAGACGATATGAGTTGGGTGAATACTCTTTGTTGTGGCCTATCTGTTTGATGATATATGTTATGAGTTTGGTAAATACTCTTTGTTGGGTCAGTCTTGGATGGTTTCTTTGTCTAGGCCGAAGAATATATGTATATTGGATAGTGTATACATATATGTGATTTAATTATTTGCTTAGGGAGTTTTTTACCAATGTCTCGGAGGATCGATCCAGCTAGACGAAAGTGTTGTAACACCTCTTATTTATAAGTATTTAGAATTTAATTAATTCTTGTATTTTTAATTACACGTGTGCAGTAATTTCAATTATGTGTTTACTGAATATTTATCGAAAGAGAGATCATGATAATATTTATGGAATAAATTTACTAAGTGTTGATGTAAAAAACTAGATTCAGTCTAATTATTTTAATCACTGATAAAAATGAATAAATAAATATAAGACAATGGATTTTTAAAGTGGTTCAGCCTTAGGAGAATGACCTATGTCCACTGTTTATGTATTGTGGATTGTTTGCCTGGAATTCTCGATAATAGGTTTACCAAGAGATCCAGAGTCCCCTTCTAATGAGGATGTTACAATGTATTTATAGCCTTGAGGCGGTACATGTGAAAGGACAATGCATTGTTATCTAGTAGACATATACATATGTACGATAATAATGAGCATTTAATGCGCAGTTGTCTTTTAATTCTCTTGATTCGGATGCTCTACACGCTAAGTAGCTCGGACCATTTGAGTTGCTCGGCATGCTTAGGTTGCTCGGAGCCTTGAGTTCCTCGGGGCTTGCAAGCTGCTCGGTATGATTGAGTTTCTCGGGGTGCTTGAGTAGCTCGGTGGAAGTGTGTTTTTCATTGGAAGTATTTGTAATTTCCATGTAGGTTGACACGTGTCTTCAAGTCAATGGTCCAAGTCAACAGGCTAAATTTGGTATCAACAGAAGCCCCCAATGTTTCATAGTTTGAGTTTGGAGAAAAATGTGGAACATTCTGCTTGAAAACTGCTTACATTATTGGTTTTTATGGATTTTAGGAAAATTTTCATTCTATATAACTCCTTCTTGAGCGCATAGTATCAGGCTTCATAAATATTTCGAATTTTCATGACCACTTCGATATTTGTACCATTTTCTTCTTTTAGCCATCAGAAACGCAAACGTCTTTCCTTGTAATCATTATTTTCTCTATTCCCGAGGTAAAGTATTCAAGTGCGACAGAAATCCTATTATTTTTCACTTTTCAAATTTGTATCTCTGAACTCTTCATCTTCTCTCTATCTTGTTCCTTCTTTCTTTCCATCATTCATAGACAACTGATCTCTATTTACTTTGTAAGATTTTCTTCCTTCTTCTTTATTTTCTTAATTCACCATAGTTTATCCTGTTGAGTCGTTAGATAAATTTTGATCTGATTTTTCAATCCCTTTGTGGGTTATTTTGGAAGAACTTTCTGAGCCTTCTGATTATTTTTCTTTCGCTAAGGGACACTGGTTCCCAAGTCTTTTTGTAGTCGAATGTGGCTTTTCTTTCCCGCCAAATCCCCTGTGTTTGGAGTTTTACCAATATTTTGATGTTGTACCTGTAAGAGTAGCTCCAAACACATGGAGGATAGTTAATGTCGTACATAGGTTGGATCAACTTCATGAAACCCATTTAGGGATTCTAGAGATTATGTATTGCTATAGATGGGTTACCAATGACAGTACTTTATATTTAAAAACTAGGTTTTTGAATAGAGCGTTAGTTGTCAATCTTCCTGATGCCAATAGGGATTATTTTGATCATGGGGTCGTGATGAAAAATTGGCAACACCCTCCATTAAATGGAGATGATGTATACCAAGGTCCCAGGTGTCCACTTTATGGCAATGGGATAGGTTGTTTTTATTTTTAAGATCTTGTTTTCTTTGTATTTGATAAAATGCATCACTGACATTTGATTTTATTTGTTACAGTTGACAGTAAAAGGAAACCTCTAAAGGAAACTGATGTTAATATAAAGCATTTAGAACTTATCTGGAGCTTGCACCAACTTGTTGCTGAGGAGCATATTAGATCTGCTTCTTACTTGCTGCAATACAAAAGCTACACTTCATCTTTCACTACTCGTCCTCGTCCTCGTCCAGTGGTGGTCGATCTTGACTAAGTACTAGCCTCTGAGACTAGTGTGGAAGGTTCTTCTTCTGAATCGAATATTCCTATCACTGATCTGATGAAGAAGAGAAGAGATCCTGCCTTTGTTGACAAGTCTGCCTCTGCCACTGTGGAGGTAAAGAAAAGTAAACAAGATGTCCGAGAAGAAGGGATAAAGATTATAGATGTATCCCCTCCCACTGCTGCCAAGGAAGCTAGCAAGAATCCCCCTGTGGCTCCAAGTAAGATTGTTGCTATTTCTCCTTCGAGTGATGTTGTTGTCATATCTCTAATAAAGACAACATCTTTAATTGAAAATGTTCCAGCTCCTCTGAGGAGATTAAAGGAAAGCTCTTCTGAGAGACCTGCTGAACCTGTCTCTCAACCTTCAAATGTTGAAGGTAGTATTCCCATTCTTATTCCCTCGAGCTCTGCTATGGGCTTAGTAAGATCCTGGACTGTCCCAGAAGTCCAAGGCATTAAAGATACTCTTTCTCGTGAGAGAATTACTACTCTGGTTGCTCAACACATTGCATCAGTAAGTATTATTAGCCTGAGTCTTTTACTTTCTAATATTATGCTCATACATTGACCTAAATCTCTTTCTTTTTCAACTGGTGATGTGTTTCAACAGCATTTTAAAGATGGATGAAGCTATTAGGGCTTCAAGCTCCTCGAGTGGGGTAGAGGAAGCTTTTGTTGGGATGACCCAATCTCTGAAAGATTCTCATCAAAAGTACGAGGAAGATAAAGGTGCTTGGGAGAAGCAATTTAAATCTGTTGAGCTAGACAGAGATCAGTTGAAGGAGTTTGAACAGAGCAACAAGGAGCTTGAGGTTAAGCTTAAGTCTGCTGAAGAGAAAATTATCAAACTTCAAGATGTTGAGCGATAAAAAATGGAGGTGGAAGAAAAGCTGAAGTCTGCCGAGGAGCTTCTTAGGGAAAGAACCTTCTCGAAGAAGGCAGAAGCGAAAGCTGCAGTTAAAAAGTCCTTCAGTGCTGGTTGGGATAAAGGCTGGAATAAGGGTCTGGCCTTCATGTCTTCTCAAATGGAGTATGAAGGTGTTAAATATTTTAGGGATGGATGGATAGCAGCCTTGAAGGAGCTGAAGGTTGCTGAGTGTTGATACCAAAATTAGAATGCCGATATAGACGAATCACAAGAAGACACATGTCGATCTACGAGGCACAATAGCAACGAGGATGTCTATTCCCCCGACCAAGTTAGACTCACTCCGAGCAACAAGTATACTCTGAGGAACTCCAGTTCTCTGAGGAACTCCCAACGCTCCCAATAACTATTGAACGACGAGCAACTAAGGCGGTTCGAGCTGCATCTCGACCACAGCATTGATTGCCAGATAATCAACAGTTCAACTATTCATTAAATGCTTATCATCTTGACGCACACGTTTGAAGAGCATTAAATGAATTACCCTTTCATATGTGTATCATTTAATGTAACACCCTTTCATGTACAGTCTAAGGGCTATAAATACCTTGTATCACCCTCATTCAAAGGGACCAAAATTTCTTGCTAGCACTTGTAATCGAGAATTCCCAAACACTCAGCAATAACATAACAGTGGATGTAGGCCATTCAAATAAGGCTGAACCACTTTAAAATCTTTTGTCTCATTTATTTATCTGTGATTGAATAATTAGAGTAATCTAATTTTTTACTTCAACAGATTGACACCGTCTGTGGGAAACGACTGTTGTTATCATTTTTTAACCAAGAATTATTCATCATCAATGGCAGACAATCCAGAATCTAGCAATCGAAATGCTGGAAATACTGGAAATCCTCCAAATCCCTCTGCACCGCCAGATCTGGCTGGAATTATGACGAATCTGGCTCAAGGACAAACCGCCATGCAAGAAACAATGAGTCAACTCATACAAACCCTTCATGGCGGTGCACCTGCGTATTCAGGACAACGAAGTGGTTAGAGACAAACCTATTTACTTTCTTCACGATCCAGGCGTACTGAGTCATATCGTAATGAGGAATCTAATGATTTCTCTTATCAACCTGGGCGAACTTCGTCAATACGGGCTACTGATACTGATCAACGTATCACTCTCTCTCCAGAAAGACCTAGCGCCTTGGAAAGACTGAGCAGAGCGTCTCCTTTCAACCGATTAGGCCCTAGAAGGAATAGGAGTCCACCTAAGACCATGTCGAGGAGTTTTTGACAACCATCAAATCTAAGAGAAGGATCAGCACAATCACGACCAGTTGCTCGTCAAGATAGATCTCAGGAGGCTACTTCAGAACAATCAATTGCTCGAACTAATAAGCCTGAGGAGGGAAATGATTCGTGGAAAGGTTCCATTCAGTGGTTGGAGGATAGATTGGTAGAAATGGCTAAGGCAAAGAATCCCCTACAACGAATTTTTGTTCGAGGGACACCTTTTGTACAGGCCATTGTGGATTTTCCTACACCGTCGAAATTTAAAGCGCCCGTGGTGACCCCCAAGTATGATGGAAAGACAGATCATGTTCTACACATAGAGCAATATCCGGCTGCTGCCGACATCTATGTTGTCCCCGACGAGATGAGATGTAGAGCATTCTCTGGAACTCTTACTGGATCTGCCCAAATATGGCATAACAATCTTCCTCGGGGAAAGATTTCAACTTTCTTTCAGTTGGCCGAGTTGTTCATTGGCAATTTCTATTTTGGGGCAAAACCAGTAAAACGAGTAGCACACTTGTTAAGTGTTAGACAAAAATCTGGCGAAAGTACTAGAGATTACATAACTCGCTTCAATAACGAGAAGCTAGAAGTCATAGATTATGAAGAAAAGACAGCAATCACCGCCTTGATGAGTGGGTTATTGCCTAACAAGTTGTACTATACTTTGGCCAAAGATCCACCTACAACTATGTCAGAGTTGATGGCAGAAGCGGCCAAAATCATGAATGCCGAGGAGGCTATGGTTGCGAAGAAGAACATGGATAAAGAAACCAAGGTGGAAGTTAATAAATCTAAGAAGAAAGAGCATAAGGGCAATGGAGGTGAAAGGCATTCCAAGAGTAAAAAAACATCATGGGAAGTCCTGAAGAAATTCGATAATTATACTCCTTTGAAAATGGGTATTAATCATGTCTTGGAAGAAATCAAGAATAGCGAGGAGGTAAAGTGGCCGAAGAAATTGAGGTCAGACCCTGATACGAGGAACAGGGATAAATATTGCGAGTTTCATAAGGATAATGGTCATATGACCAAACATTGCATAGCTCTTCAGAACGAGATTGAAACACTCATCCGAAGAGGAAAGATAGAAAAGTATGTTGATCGGTGAGGGGAAAGAAGAAATAATGATCGAACTAGAGAGAGGTCTATATCTCCTCGTCGAACAGAGGAGAAAAAGAAGAGAAATCATGAAGATGATCCAGATGATGACCCTGATCTTCCCAAGAAACCGAGGCAGCCAGAATGAGAGGTATTTTCCATACGTTTTGGTTCATTTGATTGTAATGTTATTACAGGAGGAGATGAAGGAGGAGGAGACCTTACTGCAGAAAGAAAGGCTTACCTCGGAGAGGCCCAAGCTTGCTCGTACATTCAGCGAATAAATTTGGCCGAGGAGGATCGTCCGAGGAAGGTAAACAAAGAGAAGCTGGTCATTGGGTTTTCAAAAAATGACCTGGCAAATGTTCTTTACCCTCACGACGACCCTTTGGTGATCAAAATGAGGATGAAAGAAGTAGTGATTTCAAGGGTGCTGGTAGACAATGGTAGTTCGGCAGACATCATGTACTATTCATGCTTTGACAGTTTAAATTTGAAATTATCTCAATTGGAACCTTATCACAGACCTCTTCTGGGTTTTGCTGGCGAGAAATTTTTTCCACTTGGGATGATCAAGTTGGATATATTCATTGGAACTTGGCCTGCTTGTTGAACAGAGAGAATACGTTTCTTTGTGATGGATAAGAATGTGCAGTCAGCTTACAACATCATCATGGGAAGAGTTGGTTTGAAGAAGTTCGAAGCAGTCCCATCTACAGTACATCAGTGCTTAAAATTCCCAACGAATTTTGGAGTAGGAGTTGTGAAAGGTGATCAAAAACTAGCTCGAGAATGCTATTATTCATCTGTCGAGCAAGAGGAGATTGAAGAGTCAAGAAAAAAGACTACTACCTACCAGGTGGATGAAGGTACAGAATTTGAAACATTGGATCCTAGAGATGAATCCAAACTTGTAAAAGGACAGGTGGTGGAATCTACAGAAAATGTTATTCTGGACGACGAGCACCTTGAACGAGTAACCCAGATAGGTTCGTCATTGGATGCCTCGATAAAACAGGAATTGATAACTTTCTTGTGAAACAGGAAGAAAACTTTTGCATGGAGTCATGAAGACATGCCAGGAATAGATTCAAACTTCTTATGTCATGAGCTCAATGTGAATAAGGAGATCAAACCTGTAAAGCAGAGAAGAAGAGTATTTAGTCCCGAGAAAAATCAAGTTATACAAGAGGAGGTCGACAAGCTCCAAAAAGCTCAATTCATTGAAGATGTGAAATATCCAGATTGGTTAGCCAACGTGGTGATGGTAAAGAAGAAGAACAATAAATGGAGAATGTGTGTTGATTTCACCGATCTCAACAAGGCATGCCCAAAGGATCATTTTCCATTGCCCAGAATTGATCAACTAGTGGATGCTACCTCGGGACACGATCTACTCAACTTCATGGATGCTTACTCTGGTTACAACCAGATCAAAATGAAACCTGAAGACAGGGAAAGTACTTCTTTCATTACCCCTAGGGTAACTTATTATTATAATGTTATGCCTTTTGGTTTGAAAAATGCAGGAGCGACATACCAACGGCTGATGAACAAGGTTTTTGCCGAACAAATCAGTTGCAATATGGAAGTCTATGTCGATGATATGCTAACAAAGAGCAAGAAAGCTACTGATCATCTAATTGACTTAGGTCAGACCTTTGATCAACTGGATAAATATCAAATGAAACTCAACCCGACGAAGTGCACATTTGGAGTACGAGAAGGAATGTTCCTCGAGTACAAAGTCAACCAGCGAGGCATTGAGGCAAATCCAGAAAAGATCAAAGCTCTTTTAAGGTTGCAATCTCCAACGACGAAGAAAGAGGTGCAGAGTCTTACAGGACGAGTTGCAGCGCTCAACAGATTTGTATCCCGAGCAACTGATAGATGCCTCCCATTCTTCAAAACACTTCGGAAAACTTTCGAGTGGAATGATGAATGTGAAAAAACCTTTCAAGACTTGAAGAAATATCTGGGAGCACCTCCACTGTTGTCCAGGCCAGTAATGGGAGAAAAATTGTACTTGTACCTGGCAGTATCAGAGAATGCAGTCAGCTCGGCATTGATCAGATTGGAGAATGGAGTCCAAAAACCAATTTATTACACAAGTAAGGCTTTTCGAGGTGTAGAGATCAGATACCCAAAGATGGAAAAATTGGCATTGGCATTAATTGAAGCAAGTAGAAGAATGAAGCCATATTTCCAGGCCCACACCATCGTTGTGTATACCGACATGCCACTATGACAAGCCCTACATAAGCTAGAAAAATTAGGGAGACTGATGTACTGGGCAATAGAACTCGATGAATATGATATTGTGTATGAACCCAGATCATCATTAAAAGGGCAAGCTGTAGCAGACTTTATAGCAGAATTTACATATCCTGATACCCCCGAGGAACAAAAATTGCTCACTGACCAACCTGTGGATGTTACAGGATCAACAGACATAAGTCCAGATCAACTCTGATTGGTAAAAGGGCTTGTGGATGTAGAAAGGTCATCAAATTCAAACCCAGACCAACTCCGGTTGGTAAAAGGGAGAGAAGAGATGGTCGACGAAGAGTGAAAAATACCAGGGGAGGATGAAAGGAAACAACAGATATTTCACCGAGGAACTCTGTCAGATAAGAAATTTGAAGACGAGTTACCTACATGGAGATTATATGTAGATGGGTCATCTTGCACAACAGGTTGTGGGGCAGGGATTGTTTTGAAAACCCCAGATGAGATTGACATGGAATATACCTTGCGATTCCAATTCAAAGCCTCCAATAATGAGGCTGAGTATGAAGCCTTAATAGCAAGTCTTAATTTAGCAAAGATTATGGAAGCGCAACAAGTGATGGTATTCAGTGATTCTCAATTAATTGTGAATCAGATAATGGGAACATATGCGATTAAAGGAGAATTAATGGTCAAGTATCATGCAAAGGCGATGGAGTTATTGGCAGAATTTGATGTCATTCAGTTGATCAGAATACCAAGAATGGATAATGCACAAGCAGATGCACTGGCCCGACTAGCATCAGCTACTCATACCGAGCTGCGAAGAACGATACCAATTGAAGTATTAGAAGCTCGGAGCATAGATGAAAACCTGACGATGAATGTTATTACCCTTGATTTAGGATCATCTTGGATGGATCCCATCAGGGCATATATTGAGAAGGGAAAATTGTTGGAGGATAAGCTCTATGTAAAGAAATTAAAGTTTAAAGCTGCTCGGTATGTACTAACTAATGGTGTCTTGTATAGACGAGGAATTATGGCAGGTTTGCAAAGATGTGTGCATCCCTCCGAGGTGAAAGAATTGATTGAAGAGATCCATGAAGGGTTTTATGTACCCATGTAGCAGGTCAGACACTTTTGTAAAGGGTGATGACACAAGGATACTACTGGCCAACGATGAGGGCTGATTGTATAGCCTATGCGAAGAGATGTGATAAATGCCAAAGTTTTTCCTCCATCCAACGAACTCCACAAGCATTTTTGACACCCATAACTTCCCCTTGGCCTTTCGCCATGTGGGGAATGGATTTGGTTGGACCACTTCCAACGACCCGAGGAAGATTCAAGTACCTCGTCGTCGCAGTGGATTATTTTACTAAGTGGCTAGAAGCTGAGCCACTTATTGATATGACATACGAGAAGGTGTACCAGTTCATTTAGAAGAACATCATCTGCCGATATGGTCTCCCTTATGCCTTCATCACAGACCATGGAACACAATTTGATAACGAGGAGTTCGCAGCCTATTATCGTCAGTCAAATGTTTTGAAGGTTCATTCAGCACCAGGCCATCCTCAGAGCAATGGACAAACTGAAGTGACGAACAGAACATTACTAAATGGTTTGAAAAAGAGGCTAAGTGAGGCTAAAGCTAATTGAATTAATGAGCTACAGTCAATATTGTGGGCTTACCGAACAACTCCCCGAGCAGCAACTGGAGAATCACCATATATGCTAGCATTTGGAAGTGAAGCTGTAATACCTGCCGACTTGGGTCTTCCAACACATAGAGTGCTGAATTTCAATTCCCCAGTCAGCGACTTGATGAGGAGATTAGATTTGGACATGCTCGAGGAAGTTAGAGAAGAGGCAGCCATCAGGAATGCTGCTTATCAACAGCGAACAGATCTGTTCTACAACAAAAGGGTGAAGAAATGCGACTTAAAAGAAGGAGACTATGTGCTAAAGAAGGACATTCAGAAGCACAATAAATTGGAAGCAAACTGGCATGGACCTTACCGAGTTACAGAAGTTGTTCGACCAGGAACTTATCGCATAGCAACTCTAGAAGGAGAAGAGTTTAAGAATGCATGGAATGCTGAACACCTACGCAAGTATTATCAGTGATGTAAAATGTAAAGCAGTTCCATCAATATGAATAAAATGATGATGTTTCTCTATCTTCTCTCTTTTTATCGAAATTTTTTTGGGGAATACTAGTGTACAACACTACGCTGTTCAACAACACTGATAGTTCAAACTCACGACCAACTCCGGTTGGTAAAAGGGCGAGAACAAACTATACTCCTTTGGTTAGGAGGCGTACACTAGCGTGACCAACTCAGGTTGGTAAAAGAGCTAATGAACATGATAGTTCGAACCCACGACCAACTCCGATTGGTAAAAGGGCGAGAACAAACTATACTCCTTTGGTTAGGAGGCGTACACTAGCGTGACCAACTCAGATTGGTGAAAGAACTAGTGGACACTATAGTTCAATCCCACGACCAACTCCGGTTGGTAAAAGGGCGAGAACAAACTATACTCCTTTGGTTAGGAGGCGTACACTAGCGTGACCAACTATGGTTGGTAAAAGATCTAGTGGACATGGTAGTTCGAACTCAGACCAACTCCGATTGGTAAAAGAGCAAGAACACAAGATGATCGACGAAAAGCCAATCTCGGTTGGTTAGGAAATAAAATATGCTCTCAAATGCCAACTTATGTTGGTCGAGAAGTAAGATATTATCTCAAATGCCAACTTATGTTGGTCAGGAAGTAAGTTTATTACATAAAAGTTCCTCGAAGAACAAATATTCCAAACTGAACCAACTATAGTTGGTCGGGGATAAAAACCCACTAACTGTAGTTGGTCGACGAGCACAATTTGACAACCTTAGTTGGTTGGAATAATTTTCAACATTTTTATACTCATTACTTTATTATTAAGTGATCGAGCAATATTACTAATACTTGTAATTTTTTACTAAGTTGGTCGATAAACCACACAATATTGTTATGCAAGCACAAATATAAAGTGTTTGACAAGTACAAGACAGGAGTAATACAAATTTGTAAACAAAAATGAAATTATTTCATTAAAGTCAAAATGAATTACACAAGTTTATTACACTGATATTAAATTGTGTACTAATCATTACATCAGAATTTCCTATTCTATTGGCTTTTTTCCTTCAGCTTTTGAAATGGGCTCCTCTCCAGCAGGAGGATCTTCCAAGCAAAGGGGAGAATTAATGACGTTAAGATCTCGCAGCATTCTGACGTTCATTATTGAAGGTGTATCCAGTAAATGCTCCGGACGAGATAATTCAACCTGCGAATGAAGGGCATAGTCACTAAGATACTGAGAGATCAAACGATGAAGGATGGACCGAGCAGGGATCCAACTCATATCAAGCTTGAATGGTGGATTTGGTAGATCGAACAGACCAGGAGCATGGTAATCCCATAAATAATGGCCCTTCTCTAGTTTTAATACACCCAGGGCGTTTAACCATCCCTGTTTATAACCTTCATTATTGGCATTTTCAAGGCGAGCATCCAAGTGACAAAGGGCCTCATTGTAGCCTGCCATCCAGAACTCACGAGGTTGTTTGTGGAATTGGAAAGTTATTCTCTCTAATTGCTCGTGAAGGTTTCTGGTAAAAACATCTTTATTATTCAGAGCAGACTTTGTCGAAGCAAGTTGATCCTCCAGAGTTTGGATTTTCTTGGACATTTCAGACAAAGCCCGATCTTTTGCATTCAATTGGAACGCTTGAGTTTCCAATGTTGACTGAGTACGAGCTTCTTCAACAGAACGACGAAAAGTTGTTCCTCGTCCCCGAGTAGGTGGAGTACTCTGTTCCTCGGCAATATCCTGAGCAACTCTTCCTTGTCCACGATAACCTCTTCCTCGTCCCCGAGTAGTAGTAGAAGTACCCGACCCTCTCAAGGTATCCAACTCTTGCCTTAATTTGGCATTCTCAACCTCTAGAAAGGAAAATCCCTCGTCAGTCACTGGAATTACAGCTGTTGAAGAAGATGATGTAGACTTATATTGTGCCAGCTCTTTCTGCAAATTGTTATTTTCTTGTTTTAGTAGCTCGGAAATCTATCTACAGGCTTCAACTTCACCCTTTAGGGTTCTCTCTCTGACATCGTACCCAGCCAGGAGTTTATCGTAGCCCTTCTCGACAGAAACCTGCTGATACTTTTTCTCATACCCCTCGTGAAACAGGGCATTTGATTCCTTATACTGATTTTGAAGGTCCTCTAAGGTACATTGAAGATCCTCGATCATTTCGTAATAGGCCACATTGTTGGCCACAACCCGGTCAAGTAAACCATTTAGGTACTGATAGGCCTCAACTGCCTGCTCGGAAGCATCATGACCAAGGATATCAGCAACTTCAGATGCACTTAGGTCTGTGTGACCAGCTTTATAATATTCGTGGCATTGCTGCATCAACTTTGTATCATTATCAGATAGCATATCCATTCTAGCCATGAACTAGTAAAGAAGAGAAGGCAAAAGTTAATAAAAGAAGAAGACAGAGCATCAACAATGTAGAGGAACAAAAAAGGTAATTTTATTACATCATCAAAAGGAGTACAGCGTTCAGAATACAGAGTACAAGTAAAAGAAAAATAAAAAGAGAATACCGAACAACTTCACACCTTTTCCTTGTCTCCCAAGACTTTCTCTGGAGGCTGGGACGAGGAGCTTGGTTGCTCGGTGGGAACAATGAGTTGATTGGCAAAAGTTGAGACTTGAGGAGCAGGCAAAGACGAGATCTCCTCGGTGGCTATCTGATTGGGTTGTAAAGCAAGGACTTGATCACCTACTATCATTGAAGACTCCTCGTACGCAGCTTCGTCTTCTTCCTCATCTTCAATTACAGGAGGGGGGCCAGGAAGATGTTGTTGAAATAGTTCAGAGTCTTCACTAACCTTCAGTTCCTGCAGGGCAGCAACCCAACCATCTCGGAAGTATTTCAAACTCCCATACCTCACCTGGGTCATCATTGCTGCTACCCCCTATCCCATCCTTTGTCCCAACCAGTTCGAAATGATTTTTTCACAACCACCTTTCTTTTTATTTTCTCCGAGGAAAGATTCTCGGATAGAAGATCCTCGGTGGTTTTCAACTTGGCCTCCACCTCCTCCTTCTGGCGATTTACTTCTCGCAAAAGGGTCAGCTCTTCCTCGGCCGATTTCAATTTATTTTCAAGCTCCCCAAAGGTACTGAGCTTTTCGGCATATTTCTTATTCTCTCTCTCCAAATCCTTCACTTTACTTCCCAACTGCACCTTCTCTGCCTCAGATGCAGCCAACTTCTTCTCCCATTCACCTCTATCCTCGTCGTATTTTTGACGGGATTCCTTCAAAGATTGGGCCAAGCCCTGTAAAGAATCCTCTACTCCAGACGAGGAGCTAGAAGCCTTGATTGCTTCATCTTTCTTCACTATGGTGTTAAAGCAACTCACCGGATGAAAAAGAAGGTAATGATAAGTCAGTGCCGAGATACATGTATTGATGAAAAGAAAGAAAAATTCAGGATAAGAGAAACTTACTAAAGTAATGTGACGAGTATCTAGGGATGTCAGCATATCCCTAGACATGTTTTCCTCGATTCCTTGGACTTCAGGAATGGTCCAAGTCTTTACCGAGCTCATTGCAAAACTCGGGGGGATAATGGTTGGAACACCAACTCCACTAGCTTGGAGCTGGGGAATGGCTTCAGAAAAACTGACCGAGGAGGATTTCTTCAGTCTCCTCGGTGTCTTCTCAATAATCTCAACCAAAAAAGAACTTTTGGTTGGAGAGATGGTTATTACTTCCACAGGTGCATCCTTCTGCACAGGAGCCACTGGGGGCTTCTCGGCGACCTTCTGAGGAGCAACAGAAGGGGTGGCATCTACTTTCTTTGTCCCCTTCTGGACATCAGCCTTATTTCTTTTCCCATCTCCAGCAGAAGTAGTCTCTTCGAAGAGAGCAGGAACTCTTCTTTTGCCCATTTTTTGACTCAGAGGAATGTGAGAGTCTGGTGAAGAATCCTCAGAAGCTGGCAATGGTTCACTAATGCTAACCACAGGACGAGCAGTAAAGGACGATGTATAGCTCCTATACTACAACAAGTATGAGGCAGACCTGACGTGCTCGTCTGTAACTTTCTGATGCAAACTCTAGATATGTTTCAAATGCTTTATATTAACTTCTGATTCTTTGGGAGTTTTTCTCTTGCTGTCAACTGCAAACAAAAACACATTGAAATGTCAATCATGCATTTATTCAAACATAATGAAATCATAATTTTAGAAATGAAATAAAATGAAAATAACCTATCCCATTGCCATATGGAGGGCATTTGGGACCCTCGTATACTACATCTCCAACCAAAGGGGCATGTTGCCAATTTTTTATAACTACCCCATGTTCAAAATAATCCCTATTTGCATCAGGGAGATTGACTACTAAAGCCCTATTCAAAAATCTAGTTTTTAGATAATAAACATTATCTAAAATAGCCCATCTATAGCAGTACATAATCTTAGGAATTCCAATACGAGTTCCATGAGTTTGATTTAACCTATACACCCCATTAACTATTCTCCATGTGTTGGGGGATATTTTTGCAGGGAAGACATCGAACTATAGACAGAACTCTAAGCACACAGGGTTTGGTGGAAAAGAAAATCCACATTCAGCAATAAAGAGACTAGGGAACCAGTGTCCCTCAGCCAAATGAAAATAATCTAAAGGCTCAGAAAGATTTTCCAAGGTTACCCAAGATGGAATGGAAAAGTCAGAACGGAATTTCTCAAGAGATTCAATAATATAAACCATGGTGAATAAAAGAAATGAAGAGGAAGGAAGAAGATCTTACAGGAAAAAGGGAGATCTGTTGACAACGAACGAAAACAAGGATGAACGCACAAGAGAAAGAAAGGCTAGGGAAAACTCGAAAGCAGAAAATTGGGAAAGGTAGAAGACGGTATGATTGCCTAAGAAGTTTAAATACTTTGCCTTGGGAAACGGTGAAAGAAATTATTACAAAAAGGAAACTATTACGCTACCGGCGGCTAAAAGGACAAAAAGTGCACGAAGATCGAAGCGCTTATAAAAATGCAAAAAAGCGGATTCTGCGAATTTGGAAGGAAATTCAAATAAGAAAATGCTCCTAAAACCCAGGAAGGTCATTTAATATTGCCATATACCGAGAAAGAATGTTCCATACTCCTCAAAGTTTAAAATACGAAACATTGGGGACTTCTGTTGATACCAAAATTAGTATGCCGATATAGACGAATCATAAGAAGACATGTGTCGATCTACGAGGCACAATAGCAACGAGGAAGTCTATTCCCCCGACCAAGTTAGACTCACTCTGAGCAACAAGTATACTCCGAGGAACTCCAGTTCTCCGAGGAACTCCCAATTCTCCGAGGAACTATTGAACGATGAGCAACTAAGGCGGTTCGAGCTGCATCTCGACCACAGCATTGATTGCCAGATAATCAACAGTTCAACTATTCATTGAATGCTTATCATCTTGACGCACACGTTTGAATAGCATTAAATGAATTACCCTTTCATATGTGTATCATTTAATGTAACACCCTTTCATGTACAGCCTAAGGGCTATAAATACCTTGTATCACCCTCATTCAAAGGGATCGGAATTTCTTGCTAGCACTTGTAATCGAGAATTCCCAAACACTCAGCAATAACATAACAGTGGGTGTAGGCCATTCAAATAAGGCTGAACCACTTTAAAATCTTTTGTCTCATTTATTTATCTATGATTGAATAATTAGAGTAATCTAATTTTTTACATCAACACTGAGAATTTTGAGTTATTACAGCAGCACACTCATGGCCCTCCTCCCTCTCCTAGGGAAGAAGAAAAGGATGAAGCTGCTTCAGATGAATCTTCCATGATGACCGGAGATCAGGTCCCTATTGTTCCTGTTATTCAACCTTTCGAGCAACTCTAACCAACCAGCACTTCTGCCAAGCAGCTACCATTGTCTTCTGAGCAACCAACCCCTTCATCCAAACCTTCTGAGGAAGTCGTAGGAAACAAGGAGAATGTGTAAAGTTGTTCAGGTTTTTTATTTTTTTATTCTCTTGAATGTAACTTGGAACTATGTATCTCCTCTTATGATGAATAAAAATTCGAACTTTGGTTGTTCGTCTTGAATTTCTCTTTTACTTGCTCTATCTGCATCATTATTGATTCTTTTTATTTCTTCTCTTTGCTAGTTTATGGCCAGGATGGATCTCTTATCAGCTCATGATACAGAATTGATGAATAAATGCAATGACTATTTTAAAGCTGGTCATGCAGATCTTAATGAGGCCCAAATCATTGATATCCTTGGTTCAGATGCTTTTGAACGAGCAATTGAAGCTTACCAATACTTGAAGTGCTTACTTGATCGTGGTGTGGCCAATAATGTGACCTACTGCAAAATAATTGAAGACCTTCAAGGAACGATCGAGGAACTTCAACAATAATATAAAGAATCCACTACCCTTTTGCATCAAGGATACGAGATAAAATATCAACAATTGAGTGCTGACAAAGGGTATGAGAAATTTATCTCTGCATATGAGAAGAAGGAGAGTGTTCTGAAGCTTGAAATTGAAGAGCACAGACATATCGCCAATTTGTTGGATCAGTAGAACATTTATTTGCAAGAGGAAATAAAGCAACTCAAATCTGCTGCTTCTTCTACGGGAGCCTTGGTCCCAGTAAATGATGATGGTTTTTCATTTCTGGAAGTAGAAAATGCTAACTTAAGGGATGAGTTAGAAACCTTGAAACGAGCTGGACCTTCCACATCTACTCGTGGACGAGCAAGATCTTCTCGTGGATGAGCAAGGGCTGGTCGGGTCACCATTGAAGAAGCTAGAATGCAGTCGGCTTTAGAGAATCAAGCCGTTCAGTTAATGGCAAATAACCAAGCCTTGGAAAAAATGTCTAAGAAGATTCTAAACTTCAGCGAAAAACTCTCTAATCAAAGCTCTGCTCTGAAAAGTAAAGAAATTCTAGTGAAGAAACTCTACGAGCAACTTGAGAGGTTAACTTTTTAGTTCCACAAGCAGCCCAGGGAATTTTGGATGGCTGGGTATAACGAATATCTGTACCATCTCGATGCTCGGTTGCAGCAGTCAAATAATGAGGGATATAAGCAAGGGTAGTTGAATGCCTTGTGTGTGCTAAAATTGGAGCAGGGCCACTACTTATTGAATTATTATGATCCTGGAGTGCTCGATTTTCCCATGCCTCCTTTTAATCTTGATATCAGTTGGATTCCTTCTCGTGCAATTCATCAATGCTTGATTTCCAAGTATCTCGGCGATTACAATCTTCATGCAAACTTTGAGATATCTCGCCCAGAGCATTTGCTTGATAGGCCCTCCGTAATGAATGTTAGAATGCTGCGAGATGTAAACTTTATAAATTCCCCTTATGCATTAGATGATCCTCCAGCCGGGTAGAACCTGTGCCAAAAGCAGAGGGGAATAAACCTATAGAATAGGATATTCTTATGTAATGAATCAGTCTTTTCACATCATATGCAATTTTACTTGATTTGAATGAAGAAATTTTTAGCCTTTTGCCATTTCATTTTCTTCTAAATAATTTGTAGAATGACTTTGCTTATTGGTTGGTAAATATATATACTATACTTATCCCATTTGTTGTTTGATTATAGTGACTTATCACTCTTTGGGCCTAAGCAATGGAATGATTTGCATTCCATATTCCTGCTTAGTTGTAGTAATCTCGTATGGATTACCTTATTGCCTAGACAGTGGATGCCCCGGGAGGTCATCCAGCTTCTTACCTAGTTTGGTACTAACCAACCTGAGTTGATTGTAATAGGTTTACCGACCAATCAGAGTTGGTAATTAGTTCCTGTCCAATCGGAGTTGGTGGTAATTGATTCCCGACCAATCGAAGTTGGTGGTAATTGATTCCCGACCAACCGGAGTTGGTGGTAATTAGTTCCTGACCAACCGTAGTTGGTGGTAATTGATTCCCGACCAACCAGAGTTGGTGGTAATTGATTCTCGACCAACCAGAATTGGTGGTAATTGATTCTTGACCAACCGGAGTTTGTGGTAATTGATTTGTTGTGTTGCTCTGAATTTGGGTTTGTGGTTTGTGTAATGTGTTGCACTAATACTCCAAAAAAAAACTTCAACAAAAAGAAATGGGGGTGAAACATCACTTTATTCATTTTGAATAAACTGCGTTGCATATGAATTTTAACCACTGATAATACTTGCGCAGATGCTCTGCGTTCCATGCATTCTAAAATTCTTCTCCTTCCAAGGTTTCAATCCTGTATGTCCCTGGACGAACAACTTCTGTTACTTTGTAGGATCCATGCCAGTTGGCTTCCAGTTTGTTATGCTTTTGGATCTCTTTATTCAACACATAATCCCCTTCCTCCAAATCACACTTCTTCACTCTTTTGTTATAGAACAAAGATGTTCGTTGTTGATATGTTGCATTCCTGATTGTTGCTTATTCCCTAACTTCTTTAAGCATATCCAGGTCTAATCTTCTCATCAATTCACTGACAGGAGAATTGAAATTAATCACCCTATGCGTGGGTAGACCTAATTCAGCAGGTATGACGGCCTCACTCCCAAATGCCAGTATATATGGAGACTCTCCTGTCGCTGTTCGTGGTGTGGTGCAAAAATCCCACAGCACAGAATGTAGCTCGTTAATCCAATTTCCCTTTGCATCATCCAGTCGCTTTTTTAAACCATTCAGTAGCGTTCTGTTTTCAACCTAAGTTTTCCCAATGCTTTGGGGATGGCCTGGAGCAGAGTGGATCTTCAGTACATTGGATTGATGACAATACGCAACAAACTCCTCGTTATCAAACTGGGTTCCATGGTCAGTAATGAATGCATGTGGGAGACCATATGTGCAGATAATATTCTTCCAAATAAATTGATAGACTTTGTTGTATGTCATATCAATGAGAGGCTCAGCTTCCACCCATTTGGTAAAGTAATCCACATCAACCACGAGGTATTTTAATCTTCCCTTGGTCGTTGGGAGTGGTCCTACTAAGTCTATCCCCCACATGGCGAATGGCCAAGGGGACGTTATGGGTGTTAACAATGCTTTGGGAGTTCTTCGAATGGAAGAGAAGCGTTGACATTTATTGCACTTCTTAGCATAAGCTACGTAAGCAGCTCTCATCGTTGGCCAGTAATACCCATGCGTTGTTATTCTCTGCAAAAGCGTCCAACCTGCTACATGGGCTCCACAAGACCCTTCATGAACCTCTTCGATCAAATCTTTTACTTCGGAGGGATGAACACATCTTTGTAGCCCTGCTATAACTCCTCGTCTATATAAAATGCCACTGGTTAATACATAACGAGCAGCTTTAAACTTCAGTTTCTTGGCTGCGAGTTTATTAGTTGGTAAAGCTCCCTCTTCAATATAGGCCCTGATGGGATCCATCCAAGATGGTCCCAAGTCGAGGGAAATGAAGTTCATCATCAGATCTTCATCTATGCTCCGACCATCTAGGATTTCTATTGGGATTGTTCTTCGTAGCTCGGTGCGTGTGGCTGATGCTAACCGAGCTAGGGTATCTGCTCTTGAATTCTCCATTGTGGGTATTCTATAAAACTGAACTGCAGTAAAACTCGATACCACCTCCATTGCTTTTGCATGATACTTGACCATTAATTCTTCTTTTGCTACATACACCCCCAAAATTTAATTTACGATTATGGGAATCACTGAATACAACGACCTGCTCTGCCTTCATGGTTTTAGCCAGATTTAAGCCCAAGATCATATCTTCATATTCGGCCTCATTATTAGAAGCTTTAAATTGAAAGCGCAGAGCATACTCCATATCAATCTCATCCAGACTGTTTATAATAATTCCTGCTCCACTGCCTGTAGTGCACAAAGAGCCATCCATATACAAATTCCATATAGGTACTTCATTATCAAACTCTTGATCAGACAGAGTTCTTCGGTGGAATATTTAATGCTTCCTTTTGTCCCCCTCTAACACTTCTCACTACTCGTTGATCATCTTCTTTTTCTCGTCTACCAACGTAAGTTGGTCGGGGTTTAAATTTGATGATCCTGTAACATCCACAGGGTGGTCTGTATTAAACTTCTGTTCTTCGGATGTACTTTTCTGAGTAAACTCTGCGATAAAATCCGCTACTACCTGCCCCTTGAGTGACGATCTAGGCTCATAAATTATATCATATTCACTAAGTTCTACTGCCTAATACATCAATCTTCCTGATTTCTCCGGTTTATGCAGAGCTTGTCTTAATAGCATATCGGTGTACACCACTATAGTATGGGCTTGGAAGTATGGCCTCATCCTTCTACTTGCTTCGATCAGTGCTAGTGCCAACTTCTCCAACCTTGGATATCTGATTTCTGCTCCTCGAAAAGCCTGGCTGGTGTAATAGACTGGCTTTTGTACTCCATCCTCCAATATTATCAACGCTGAGCTTACTGCATTTTCTGAAACTGCCAGGTACAAGTATAGTTTTTCTCCCATCACTGGTCTAGATAACAACAGAGGTGTCCCCAGATATTTTTTCAATTCTTTGTGACACCCCGACTAATTAAATACCGGGTAGCTATTCCTTTATTAAATTAAATCAAAATGCCTAGTTGGCTCAGTTAATAGCATCACTGTCGAAAACATTTTATTATTACTAACCACCTAGTATTTAAAAAGTAAGTTGTCAAATTTTAATTAAAGTCTGATTAACATGCAACAAGTGTAATGAAAAATAATAACACCATCACCATGATGAAGTAAATAGAATAACCAGCACATAATGTAAATAAAGTCTGGAGGAAAACTCCTCACTACAAATCCCACAACTGAAATAAGTAATTAAATATTGAATCAATACATGCCAAAGTCTGAAAACTGTAATGGAAAAGTAACTCTAATGGAACTGGGCAACATGCCCTAAAACTGAAAAATACTGAATACGGAATCCAAATGATAGAAGCGTCTAAAAGCAAATCCCTGTATCTTCCACAAACAGCTACAGCTCGTCACCTGAATGAGTATCCTATGCATGGTGTCCTTGTGGCTGGGCAAAGTAGATTTGAAAGCAAACGGGTCAGAGCCCGGATGTGGAGATATTTTAAAAACCTGCAAGTGCTTTAAAAACATTTAAACATTAAATGCAAAGTACATGTTAGGACATGCACTCACATGAAATTCTCACCTCTCGTCTAACTGTGCACTCCTAACGTAAGTACCAATCTAAAATGACACAACCACCAGCTAAGTGACATCATATCTAGCAAGACTGCCATAGGTTCTACCCTTATTACTCGGTTCCCATTAACATTATAACGATCGCAATTAAATAGGGGCTTAACGTAAATTGAGGTTCTCATATAAAAGTAATACAGCTCATTATAGATTAGCCCTCTATGTTATTCCATAGTTACACACAATACCATATGAAAATTCCCAGTTTATTAAGCGTATATTTCCCACAACATAAATATACAATATAAGCACCCCGAGACTAAGTTTCGGTGCACACATACTCTGCTATCCATCCCGGTACATCACGTACATAAGGATCACATATTCCGAATCTCTCAGGAATAGTTCAGACAACACAAATCACAAATAGTGGAGGCGAACACAGTCACATCACATGGGTCACGAACATACCTGCGCTCCCACGATCAGCAGACTTATTAACATCCCAATAAGTCCTTCTCTGACCTATGTTCATCGAGGTAACCAGTCTAAATCCGGGCAACACAAGGATTAGAGGGCCTTAAGCGAACGCAAACCTCCCGTGATAGCAAGTATGGTAGGTATGTCATACACACAATTCATATACCAATACTAAGTAAACACACATCTTAGTAATCCCGTAGTTTAATTGTAGTACTATTCTCATTCTAGTACCAATATATAATTTACACACTTTATACGATTCCGGTTTATAATCATACGCGCCATAATTTATTCTCACGTCGTAGTAGACACTCACGTCTCAACCCAAACGGTCCATTGATTTAAATCACTCGTATATAATTTACTCCTCATAATAACCCAAAAGTCCCAAATCTATCAATACATCATCAAAGGAATGTTATCTCTACCCTCGAATAAGTTTACGGGACTCCCAAAATCAAAACAGGCCAAAAAGGCCTAAACTGCCAGCTCGTTAGAAGTCTCGTTCGAACGAGTCTGTTCGAACGAACTGTACCTTCTAACGAGATCTCGTTCGAATGAAGTATCGAACGAAATTCCCTTTCGTTAGAAGCGACTGGTCAACTCGTTAGAAGCTCGTTCGAACGAGCTCGTTCGAACGACCTGGGAAGGTCTTCTAACGAGGGACCAGTTTTGGCCCAGATTTTTCCCAATCTCGTTTTTCACCATTTCTACTCCTCAAATCTCCTCTAAAATTAGTCCCAACGATTGTTTTAAGGTCTCTAATCAATCCTAAATATCCTATAGTCACATCCTAACACATTTTAAAGGATTAATTCATCCTAACATCAATCAATTTACAAATCTCTACACTTTTCCCCCAATTTTTCAAGAACATGAACCCTAAACTTTTAAGTCCTCAATTAGTCCATTCTAAATCCGTTTTTCTTACATCCAACATATATTAATACCAGAATAATCATCTCTATATGATTCTACATGCAATTTGTCCTCAATATTCAAGTTCTAAGTTCAACCAACATGGGTTTTCATTTATCTTCCAAGAACAATTGTAAATCTTCAAATTATCTAACATGGAGGAAACATTCTCTGAATTAAAAGAAATTAAATCATTTGCCTCGATTGTCTCTGAATTTGATGTTGATTTTGTAAAGATTTTCTGCAGAATTCCTTCTCCTTCTCTCTCTCTCTAAGCTTTCTTCTCCAATGGCTATGGTGGCTAGGGTTTGTTTGGGGGAAACTTATAAAACCTAATCTAACAACCCCCGTAGCTTGTTGGGTTAATATGGGTTGGTTAGTGGCTTAGTGGGTAAATTCCCAATCAGATTAAAACTCTTAATTTTCGTCACTTTTAATTCTCCAAAAATACAAAATTACCAAAATACCCTTTATGTTGCTGGTATGGCCTAAAAATACCCCGGGACCCAAACTAAACCCCCGGCTAGTGTTTTCTGACTATTTCGACCCTTCCGGACGCGTTGGCGCGCTCAAAACGATCATATGGTTAATAGAATTTAAATTCACTTTTATAATTAAAATAATTATATCCTGACGCGACTGTCACCCGTGTCCCAATA
Source organism: Sambucus nigra (assembly GCA_949130495.1). Taxonomy (NCBI): domain Eukaryota; kingdom Viridiplantae; phylum Streptophyta; class Magnoliopsida; order Dipsacales; family Adoxaceae; genus Sambucus; species Sambucus nigra. The sequence goes on from OX422216.1 coordinate 133,430,961, forward strand.
AAATGACCAAATTGTCGTAAATCAATCTCACGACAATTTTCATAATTCAATATTCATATAACATCATATATACTCAATATAGTCAAATACCAACTCACATCTCGCTAGTATTTTATCCGGATTAATTTCCAATTAATTCTTATTTACATAATTAATCCCAAAAATAAATATAGCTAAAAATACGGGGTATTACATACTTCCCCCCTAATAACTGAATTTCGTCCCGAAATTCGAAACTAGAAAGTACCTGCTAAAAACAACTCTGGATAACGTTCGCGCATCTCATCTTCGCGCTCCCATGTGGACTCCTCGACATTGTGATGTCGCCACTGAACACGCACTAACGGAACTATCTTTGACCGCAGCTTCCTCTCACTTCGGTCCAAAATAGCAATCGCCCCCTCCTCGTAGGACCTATCCGGCTGGAGATCGATGTCCTCCACAGCAATGTGAGAATGAGCCAAATTATCTCTAAGGTATTTCCTTAGCGAGGAAATATGAAACACATCGTGAATCCAATGCAAATGCTCCGGTAACCCAAGTCTATACGCAACCGGTCCGATCCGCTCAATAATAGGAAACGACCCCACATACCTCGGTGCCAACTTCCCCTTCTTCCCGAAACGCATAATCCCCTTCATAGGAGATACTCTGAGCAAAACCTGGTCCCCCACTTGGAATTCTCTGAAAAATCTCTTCGCATCAGCATAACTCTTCTACCTGTCTTGAGCTACCCGAATGCGACTCCGAATCAACTCAATCCTTGCCGAAGTATCCTGAATCACTTTCGGTCCAAGTAGTTTGTTGTCCCCCACCTCTAACCAACATGCTGGGGAACGACAAGGCCTACCGTACAATGCTTCAAACGGAGCCATGCCAATAGTGAACTGATAGGAGTTGTTGTAAGCAACCTCTACCAGTGGAAGGTACTGCTCCCATCCACCCCCAAAGTCAATAATGCACATGCGTAGCATATCCTCCAACATCTGATTTGTGCCCTCGGTCTGCCCATCGGTCTGCGGATGATAGGCCGTACTCAACCGCAATTCCGTGCCCATGGCCTCCTGAAAACTCTCCCAAAACCGCGAAACAAATATCTTGTCTCTGTCAGACACGATATTCAGGGGCACACCGTGAAGTCTCACAACCTCTAAAATGAAGAGTTGGGCATACTGTCCCGTAGTGTAGTCAGTCCTTACGGGTAAAAAGTGAGCGACTTTGGACAACCTGTCCATAATTACCCAAATGGAGTCGTGACCCCTCTGCGACGTAGGCAACCCCGTGATAAAGTCCATGGATATGCTCTCCCACATCCACACCGGGACCTCCAACGGTTGTAGCAGTCCTTCCAGTCTCTGATGATCCACTTTTACAAGCTGACAGGTGGCGCATTTTGAAACAAACTCAGCGATATCTCTCTTCATACCGATCCACCAATACTAGCATCTCATGTCTTGGTACATTTTGTCCCCTCCGGGATGTACCACGAACCGTGAGCCGTGTGACTCTGCCATCACCTCGTGTCGCAATTTCTCCCCTTCTGGAACTACCAATCTCCCATTGAAGCGTAATCCCCCATCTGAGCTGACGGTATAGGACTCGGCTCCCTCTGCTAGTAATCAAACTATCTGCTCCTGACAGAACGAGTCATTAACCTGTGCCCGTACTACCTTTGTGACAATCTACGGTGAAACGGTCATCACAGACATGAAAGATTGGGCCACTGTATCCTGGTGTCCCAACTCCTTCCACTTTGCCTTCCACACCTCTGCGACCTCATCTGCTGGCCTACGGCTCAACGCGTATGCTACCACATTAGCCTTACCTGGGTGATACTGGATATCGAACTGGTAGTCTTTCACAAACTCAAGCTACCTACGCTGCCACATATTCAACTCTTTCGGCGTGAACAGTTATTGTAGGGACTTGTGGTCCGTGAACAGTTGGAACTTCTCCCCCAAAAGATAGTGCCTCCAAATCCGTAGGGAAAATACCACTGCTGCCAACTCCAAATCATGCGTGGGGTAATTCTTCTCGTGAGGCTTAAGCTTACGGGAAGCATAAGCTATGGCATGTCTCTCCTGCTGCAATACACCTCCAAGCCCTTGCAAAGACGCATCGATGTAAACCAAATACTCAACTCCCAGTCTCGGCAATGCTAACACAGGTGCTGAGGTCAATTTGTCCTTTAACTCATTAAATGCCAACTGATAGTCATCACTCCAGATGAATGGCACACCCTTACGAGTCAGATGTGTCAAAGGACCTGCTATCTTCGAAAATCCCCAAATGAACCTCCTGTAGTATCCTGCTAGACCCAAGAAACTACGAATCTCCGTTGGTGTCGTGGGCTGTCCCCACTCCTTCACCGCGGATACCTTCCCCGGATCAACAGATATCCCCCGGTCGGAAATAATGTGACCCAAAAACTGGACCTCCTTCAGCCAAAACCCGCACTTCTCATATTTTGCATACAACTCGTTCTGACGGAGTGTCTGCAAAACTTGCCTCAAATGCTCGGCGTGCTCCTCCTCTGTCTGGGAGTAAACCAGAATGTCATCAATGAAGACAATGACAAACTGATCTAGGAAATCCCTGAACACTCTGTTCATCAAGTCCATAAACACTGCTGGAGCGTTGGTCGAACCAAAAGGCATAACCCGAAACTCGTAAGAACCATATCTCGACAAGAACACAGTCTTCGAGACATCCTCCTCCCTGATACGCAACTGATGGTATCCCGATCTCAAATTAATCTTTGAGAAGAAAGAAGCTCCTCTCAACTGGTCGAATAAGTCATCGATTCGAGGCAACGGATACTTATTCCGTATCGTGACCTTATTCAACTCTCGGTAGTCCACACACAATCTCAGTGAACCGTCCCTCTTCTTCACAAACAAAACTGGAGCGCCCCATGGTGAGGTCCTCCTGCGAATAAAGCCCTGACCTAACAGCTGCTCTATCTGATCTCGTAGCTCTCGCATCTCTGCCGGAGCCATACGGTACGGTGCGCGTGCTATAAGCCTCGTATCTGGCAATAGGTCTATAACAAAGTCTATCTCTCGACTGGGGGGTAGGCCGTGTATCTCCTGAAACACATCCGAATACTCCCTGACAACCGGGATCGAATCTAAAGGAATCACAACCTCCTTAGAGGTATCCTCCTCTATGTAATACAGATGAGCAATCGATCCTCCCTCTGGGCGAGGCATCGCCACTACGAACATCTCTTGCCCCGGAATGGCAAAAACAATGCTCCCGCTGAAGCAATCAATCCAGGCCCTATAATCAGTGAGCCAATCCATATCGATAATCACATCGTGAACATGCATATCTAATACCAACATGTCTGCAGGTAATACCAAACCACCAATATCTACCCCCACTCCCCGGCATATAAAGAAAATAAGTGACCCACTCCCCAATGGTGAGTCGACACACGTCACTGTGCTCTCTGCCGTAGCTAACAATCCTAAGGCTTTCGCGAAATGTGTAGCTATAAAACAATGTGTAGCACCCGTATCAAACAATACCCGACCCATAGTGCCATGGATAGGAAACGTACCCTCAATCGCGGGCGGTGACTGTGGAACTGCTGCCTGGTGGACGTTATAGACACGTCCATACTGTAGCTGTCCCTGCTGAACTGGGACTGCTGGAATGGGTGGCAATGCTGCCATCTGTGGCGGTGCGAGGAGAGCGACGGTAAACATAGGCCTCTGCGGCTCCTGGCGAGCACCCTGCTTCTGCTGCTGTGGGGCCCTGCCCCTATCAGGACAATCCTATCGTTTATGGCCAGTCTTGCCACAAACAGAACACTTCCCTGGGAAGTTCCCTCCTCTCTGCCCCTGCGGTCCCCGGCCCTGGTGGCCGTTACCGTTCCTCCCTTAGCCCTGTTGGCCCAGCTGAAACTGCTGCCCATTCTGCCCCTGTTGGCCCTGATGGCCGTTTGGACCCTGATGGCCCTGCCGGAAACATCCATATCCCTGTCTGTAGTTCCCTAATCGGAACCTCTTCTGATCGCCCTGCTGGAAACCTTGTTCACCCTGTCTCTGCCCCTGAACATATTGTGCCCCACCGGCACCATGTCCTCCAGTCCTGCCCTGATGGCTAGACTCTCCCGACCTCTTGCCCTCAGCCATATGAAAGCGGTGGTCCTGGCAGTGTAACAAAGCAGCGTTAACCACATCAGAATACGTGGCCAACGAAAGGTTCCCTAACAGATGCTGACGGATCCTCCATGTCAACCCGTCAGTGAATTTCTCAATCTTCTTCTTCTCTGTTGGTATCTCATCCAGAACGATATTCAACAGATTTGTGAACTCGGCCTCATACTCGGCCACAGTCTTACCCTCCTGCCTTAGACTCATCAATTTCCTCCTCATTTCCGTGTGAACAGCCGACGGAAAGTACTTGCGGTCGAACCGCACCCAAAAGTCCTGAATAGTGAGAGTATCCCTCTCCTCCACGGTGGTAATAGACTCCCACCACTGCAGTGCAGATCCAACTAGCTTGAAAGTAGCTAGCACCTGCTTCTGAACGTCCGTTCACTCATACATCCTCAAGTGCCTCTACATATCCTTCCTCCACTGGCTCGAGACTACCACATCTGAGCTACCTGCAAACTCTGGCGGATGCGCTTTCTGAAAATCGTCACGTACACGTTCCCAAGCAGACGGGAATGCATTTGCCTGTACTGGCACGGCAACCGGCGCCTGAGGTGGTGCTTGCTGGACTATGGCAATTGCGGCATTTACCGCTTAGGCTACTATAGCTGCAACCTCAGCGGCGTTCATCATGCCCTGAACTGGAGCGGGCTGGGGTTCGGGAGTAGCATCCCTGCGAACTCGTCGTGCACGCCGTGGAGGCATCTGAAATAAGAACAAAGTTTATAAGTTCGCTGTTTATAAACTTAAAATAGCTGAAGAACGAAGCATACACAAAAAGAGTACAACAGTCCTAAAATATAGGGCTCTATATCAAAGAAACTTAGCGAAAACATAATAGTCGTACAGATCCTAAAGGACACTAGAACCTGATGCTCTGATACCACCTGTGACACCCCGACTAATTAAATACCGGGTAGCTACTCCTTTATTAAATTAAATCAAAATGCCTAGTTAGCTCAGTTAATAGCATCACTGTCGAAAACATTTTATTATTACTAACCACCTAGTATTTAAAAAGTAAGTTGTCAAATTTTAATTATAGTCTGATTAACATGCAACAAGTGTAATGAAAAATAATAATACCATCACCATGACGAAGTAAATAGAATAACCATCACATAATGTAAATAAAGTCTGGAGGAAAACTCCTCACTACAAATCCCACAACTGAAATAAGTAATTAAATATTGAATCAATACATGCCAAAGTCTGAAAACTGTAATGGAAAAGTAACTCTAATGGAACTGGGCAACATGCCCTAAAACTGAAGAATACTGAATACGGAATCCAAATGATAGAAGCGTCTAAAAGCAAATCCCTGTATCTTCCACAAACAGCTACAGCTCGTCACCTGAATGAGTATCCTATGCATGGTGTCCTTGTGGCTGGGCACCTAAAATGGTTTTACAAAAAGTAGATTTGAAAGCAAACGGGTCAGAGCCCGAATGTGGAGATATTTTAAAAACCTGCAAGTGCTTTAAAAACATTTAAACATTAAATGCAAAGTACATGTTAGGACGTGCACTCACATGAAATTCTCACCTCTCGTCTAACTGTGCACTCCTAACGTAAGTACCAATCTAAAATGACATAACCACTAGCTAAGTGACATCATATCTAGCTAGACTGCCATAGGTTCTACCCTTATTACTCGGTTCCCATTAACATTATAACGATCACAATTAAATAGGGGCTTAACGTAAATTGAGGTTCTCATATAAAAGTAATACAACTCATTATAGATTATCCCTCTATGTTATTCCATAGTTACACACAATACCATATGAAAATTCCCAGTTTATTAAGCGTATATTTCCCACAACATAAATATACAATATAAGCACCCCGAGACTAAGTTGCGGTGCACACATACTCTCCTATCCATCCCGGTACATCACGTACATAAGGATCACATATTCCGAATCTCTCAGGAATAGTTCAGACAACACAAATCACAAATAGTGGAGGCGAACACAGTCACATCACATGGGTCACGCACATACCTGCGCTCCCACGATCAGCAGACTTATTAACATCCCAATAAGTCCTTCTCTGACCTATGTTCATCGAGGTAACCAGTCTAAATTCAGGCAACACAAGGATTAGAGGGCCCTAAGCGAACGCAAACCTCCGTGATAGCAAGTATGGTAGGTATGTCATACACACAATTCATATACCAATACTAAGTAAACACACATCTTAGTAATCCCGTAGTTTAATTGTAGTACTATTCTCATTCTAGTACCAATATATAATTTACACACTTTATACGATTCCGGTTTATAATCATACGCGCCATAATTTATTCTCACGTCGTAGTAGACACTCACGTCTCAACCCAAACGGTCCATTGATTTAAATCACTCGTATATAATTTACTCCTCATAATAACCCAAAAGTCCCAAATCTATCAATACATCATCAAAGGAATGTTATCTCTACCCTCGAATAAGTTTACGGGACTCCCAAAATCAAAACAGGCCAAAAAGGCCTAAACTGCCAGCTCGTTAGAAGTCTCGTTCGAACGAGTCTGTTCGAACGAGATTCCGGTTCGTTCGAACGAACTGTACCTTCTAACGAGATCTCGTTCGAACGAAGTATCGAACGAAATTCCCTTTCGTTAGAAGCGACTGGTCAACTCGTTAGAAGCTCGTTCGAACGAGCTCGTTCGAACGACCTGGGAAGGTCTTCTAACGAGGGACCAGTTTTGGCCCAGATTTTTCCCAATCTCGTTTTTCACCATTTCTACTCCTCAAATCTCCTCTAAAATTAGTCCCAACGATTGTTTTAAGGTCTCTAATCAATCCTAAATATCCTATAGTCACATCCTAACACGTTTTAAAGGATTAATTCATCCTAACGTCAATCAATTTACAAATCTCTACACTTTTCCCCCAATTTTTCAAGAACATGAACCCTAAACTTTTAAGTCCTCAATTAGTCCATTCTAAATCCGTTTTTCTTACATCCAACATATATTAATACCAGAATAATCATCTCTATATGATTCTACATGCAATTTTTCCTCAATATTCAAGTTCTAAGTCCAACCAACATGGGTTTTCATTTATCTTCCAAGAACAATTGTAAATCTTCAAATTATCTAACATGGAGGAAACATTCTCTGAATTAAAAGAAATTAAATCACTTGCCTCGATTGTCTCTGAATTTGATGTTGATTTTGTAAAGATTTTCTGCAGAATTCCTTCTCCTTCTCTCCCTCTCTAAGCTTTCTTCTCCAATGGCTATGTTGGCTAGGGTTTGTTTGGGGGAAACTTAGAAAACCTAATCTAACAACTCCCGTAGCTTGTTGGGTTAATATGGGTTGGTTAGTGGCTTAGTGGGTCAATTCCCAATCAGATTAAAACTCTTAATTTTCGTCACTTTTAATTCTCCAAAAATACAAAATTACCAAAATACCCTTTATGTTGCTGGTATGGCCTAAAAATACCCCGGGACCCAAACTAAACCCCCGGCTAGTGTTTTCTGACTATTTTGACCCTTCCGGACGCGTTGACGCACTCAAAATGACCATATGGTTAATAGAATTTAAATTCACTTTTATAATTAAAATAATTATATCCTGACGCGACTGTCACCCGCGTCCCAATAAAATGACCAAATTGCCGTATATCAATCTCACGACAATTTTCATAATTCAATATTCATATAACATCATATATACTCAATATAGTCAAATACCAACTCACATCTCGCTTGTATTTTATCCGGATTAATTTCTAATTAATTCTTATTTACATAATTAATCCCAAAAATAAATATAGCCAAAAATACGGGGTATTACATTCTTGAAAAGCCTCCTCGCATTCATCATTCCATTCAAAAGTTTTTTGGAGTGTTTTGAAGAATGGGAGGCATCTGTCAGTTGTTCATGACACAAACCTATTAAGTGCTGCAACTCGCCCTGTGAGACTTTTCACTTCCTTCTTCGTGGTTGGAGATCGTAGCTCCAATAGAGCCTTGATCTTTTCAGGGTTTGCCTCAATTCCCCGTTGGTTAATAATATATCCGAGAAACTTGCCTTCTCGTACTCTGAATATGAATTTGGTGGGATTCAGCTTCATTTGATATTTCTCTAGTTGATCAAAGATCTGGCTTAGGTCAACTAGATGATCAGTAGCTTTCTTGTTCTTCGTAAGCATATCGCCAACATAAACCTCCATGTTATGACTGATTTTCTCTGCAAACACCTTATTCTTCAGTCGCTGATATGTCGCACCTGCATTTTTAAGTCCAAAAGGCACAACATTATAGCAATAAGTTCTCCTTGGGGTGATAAAAGAGGTACTCTCCCTGTCCTCAGGCTTCATTTTAATCTGGTTGTAACCAGAATAAGCATCCATGAAACTTAACAATTCATGCCCCGATGTAGCATCCACTAATTGATCGATTCGGGGCAAAGGAAAATGATCCTTTGGGCATGCCTTATTAAGATCAGTGAAGTCTACACACATCCTCCACTTGTTATTTTTCTTCCTTGCCATCACCACATTTGCTAGCCAATCAGGATATTTGACATCCTCAATAAAAAAAAGGTTTTTTGTAGCTTCTCTACTTCTTCTTGTATGGCTTGGTTCTTCTCAGGACTGAACACTCTTCTTCGCTGCTTCACTGGCTTGATTTCCTTGTTCACATTGAGCTCGTGACACGGGAAACTTGGGTCTATCCCTGGCATGTCTTCATGAATCCATGCAAAAGTCTGCTTTCTACGCCTTAGAAATGTTATTAATTCCTATTTTACCGATACATCTAGGGTTGCACCAATTTGAGTCGTTCGTTCTGGATTCTCTCCGTCCAGAATGATATTTTCGGTAGCCTCCATGACCTGGCCCTTTACGATATCAGACTCGTCTCTAGGGTCTGCTATTTCAATCTCTACATCTTTTATTTCATCCACTTGGTAAGTAGTAGTCTTCAATCTGGATTCTTCATGTTCCTGTTCGGCAGATAAGTAGTAGCATTCTCGAGCTACTTTCTGGTCGCCTTTCACCACTCCTACTCCAAAGTTGGTTGGGAATTTTAAACATTAATGTACAGTAGATGGTACTGCTTCGAACTTCTTCAGGCCTACCCTTCCCATGATGATATTGTAAGTTGATTGGATATTTTTATCTATTACGAAAAAGCGTACTCTTTCTATTCGACAAGCAGACCATGTACCGATAAGCATATCCAACTTGATCGTCCCAAGTGGAAAAACCTTCTCATCGGGAATCCAAGGAGGGGCCTATGATATGGCTCCAACTGAGCTAGCTTCAGATTTAAACTGTCAAAGCATGGATAGAACATGATATCTACCGAGCTACCATTATCCACCAGGACTTGTGAAATCACCACTTCCTTCATTCTCATCTTGATCACCAATGGGTCATCATGAGGATATAGTACACATGTCAGGTCATTCTTTGAGAAACCAATGACCAGTTTGTTTTTATTCACCTTACTCGAGCGATCATCTTTAGCCAAATTTATTCGCTGAATGTACGAGCAAGCTTGAGCCTCATTGAGGTAAGCTTTTCTCTCCGCAGTCAGATCTCCACCTCCTGTATCTCCACCTGTAATAACATTACATTCAAATGATCCAAAATGGATTGAAAATACCTCATGTTCTGGATGCCTTGGTCTTTTGGGGAGATCGGGGTCATCTTGGTCATCTTCTGGATCTTCTTAGTGACTTCTCTTTTTGTCTTCTTTTGCTCGACGAGGAGACCTAGACCTTTGCCTTCCTCGGTCACTAGTCTTTCCACCATTTTGGCGATCAACATACTTAGCCAGTTTTCCTTGTCTGATGAGTGCTTCAATTTCATTCTGGAGAGCTATGTAACTTTTGGTCGTGTGACCATGATCTTTATGGAACTCACAATATTTGGATTTATTCCTCTTGTCAGGATCTGCCTTCATTTTTTCTGGCCAGTTTAGCTCCTCATTGTTCTTGATCTCTTCCAGAATGTGGTTTATATCTACCTTCATAGGAGTATAATTTCCAAATTTCCTCAACTTTTCCAGTGCTTGCTTTACTTTCGACTGCTTGTTGCCACCAATATTCTTCTGATCCTTCTTTTCAGTCTTGTCAGCCTCAACCTCGATCTCCTTAGTGTCTGTAGTCTTCTTCGCAGCCATAGTTTCCTCGGTGTTCATAATCTTGGCTGCCTTTGCCATTAGTTCTGCCATGGTCCTAGGTGGATCTTTGGCTAGAGTATAGTACAACTTTTCTGTCAACAGTCCACTCATCAGGGCAGTAATTGTTGTTTTCTCCTCGTAATCAGTAACTTCAAGTTTCTCGTTATTGAAACGGGTAATATAGTCCCTAGTTCTTTCACCCGCTTTTTGTCTAACACTCAGCAAGTTTTCTACTCTTTTGACTGGTTTTGCTCTAAAATATAAGTTCTCTAAAAAGATCTCTGCCAGTTGAAGGAAAGTCGTAATCTTCCCCTGAGAAAGGTTATTGTACCATATCTGAGCTGATCCGATAAGAGTTCCTGAAAATGCCCTGCATCTCATCTCCTCTGGAACTGCATAGATATCGGCAGCAGCTTGGTATTGTTCTATATGAAGGATAGGGTTAGTTTTTCTATCATACTTAGGCATCATCACAGGAGCTTTGAATTTTGATGGTGTGGGAAAATCCACAATTGCCTGTACGAATGGTGTCCCTTGGACAAAAGTTCTTTGTAGAGGATTCTTGGCCTTAACCATTTCCCCTAATCTTTCCTTCAACCTTTGAATATAGCCTTTCCATGCATCGTTTTCCACCTCGGGACTATTTATTCGAGCAACTGATCGCGCTGAGTTTTCCTCTCGGGATCTTTCATTACGGGCAGTTGGTCATGATTGGGCAGAGCCTTATCTTAGATCGGATAGTTGTTGAGAGTTCCTCGGCGCAATCCTAGGAGGACTTCTATTCCTCCTAGGGCCCAAACAATCAAAAGGAGAGACTCTACTCAACCTTTCTAGAGCACTAGTCCTTTCTAGAGATAGAGTGACGTTTCATTGAGAATTTGTAGCTCGTACTGAGGAAGTACGACCAGGTTGATAAGAAGGATCATTAGATCTCTCAGTACGATATGATTCGATGCGTCTAGATCGAGATTCCTCTGGGAAAAACGTTCGCCTAATTCGTGAAGAGGGTAAATGGGTATTTCTCTGAACACTTCGTTGTCCTGATTGAGACGGCACTCCACCTTGAACAGTTTGTATAAGTTGACGCATGGTTTCTTGCATGGTCGTTTGGCCTTGGGCTAAATTAGCCATTATGCCAGCCAAATCTGGAACATTTGGGGGAATAGATGGATTAGGAGGGGTCCCAGCATTTCGATTACTAGATTTCGGATTATCGATCATTGATGATGAATTGTTTTGGTGAAAAACTCTAAGTACAGTCGTTTTCCACAGACGGCGTCAATCTGTTGATGTAAAAAACTAGATTCAATCTAATTATTTTAATCATAGATAAAAATGAATAAATAAATATAAGACAATGGATTTTTAAAGTGGCTCAGCCTTAAGAGAATGGCCTACGTCCACTGTTTTTGTATTGCTGATTGTTTGCCTAGAATTCTCGATAATAGGTTTACCAAGAGATCTAGAGTCCCTTTCTAATTAGGATGTTACAATGTATTTATAGCCTTGAGGCTATACATGTGAAAGGACAATGCGTTGTTATCTAGTAGACATATACATCTGTACGATAATAATGAGCATTTAATGCGCAGTTGTCTTTTAATTCTCTTGATTCAGATGCTCTGCACGTTAAGTAGCTCTAACCGTCTGAGTTTCTCGGCATGCTTAGGTTGCTCGGAGCCTTGAGTTCCTAGAGGCTCCCAAGATACTCGGTATGATTGAGTTGCTCGAAATCTTTAGTTCCTCGGGGAGCCCAAGCTGCTCGGTATGATTGAGTTGCTCGGGGAGCTTGAGTATCTCGATGGCAGTGTGTTATTCATTGGAAGTATTTGTAATTGCCATGTAGGTTGACACGTGTCTTCAAGTGAATGGTCCAAGTCAGCAGACTAAATTTGGTATCAACACTAAGTTTGTAGTAAATAATAGATGATAATTATTATACGTCGTAGTGAGTAATATCGACGGGACTATGTTATATCTCAATCGAGAGTCGTGTATAGGCTATGTTAAGGTTGAGATAGAAAATTTATGTACAATGACTCAAATGGCGATTTCGAGGTCACGATTGATTCCGAATGGGCCGAAATAAGCGAATAGAGTACTCGGGTGCATTAATTGGGTCACGGGGAATTTTTCGACCAACTCAGCACTACATAAGGGTGTTTCGATCATTTGGGAGTGGAAAAACTTTGAATTTTAGAGATATATATCATCCACTTGGGTGAAGAGGCAAGGGTTACAATACTTGGGAGAGAAGAGACAACATAAGAGAGGGTAAGCGAAGGATTCTTAAGTCAACCTACAAAACTTTTTCACCACCATCGTTGCTAGAATCAAGGTTAGAGCGAGGGGAAGACGCATCCATCATCTAAGAACAAATATCAGACCACTCAACCCTAAGGCAAGTGTTTGAACTTTTAATTTTTCAGTACTTATATTACCCATGATAGTGTAGGGTTTATATTGCATGATTTTCGAGATGAATATTGGAATTTAATTCGTGGTTTGTTGGGATATAATCTATGGAATCAACCTTCTGTTGATATAAAACAAAATTTGAGATTTGGGATTTAAAAAGAATGATATAAATCTGGATTCTTGACGATGAATATGTAAGAAAGGAAAACCTAAGGTTTATAAGAATAAAGCGAGAGTTTAATCTTGTTTAATGTGAATTTCATGATGATTTGAGAGTATTCTTATGTTAGAAACTGTTTAAACATCCCTATATGAACTATGGTTAATTTGTTTGAGAGTTTGGATGAGTTTCATGGATGTTTGAGTGTGGAAAATAGGAGAAAAATGCTTTAGGAGATGAATCTGCCTAGGATCATCAATCGATCGATGGATCGATCGATCAAGCCATTTTTTTCGATCGATTGATAGTGCTGCAAAGGGGGCCCTTGTTTATTTACGTAGTTTTATTTTCCATTAATTACGGGGGACTTAGGTAATGTTTTATTAACCATATGAGGATTTGGAAAATATCAGTAGACCTATGGTTAAAGCTCGGCTTAGTCTTAATAAAGGTAAAATTAAGATTAGGAACGACGGAACAAAACTATTTTGTTAAGTACCAAGAATCTAAAATCGGGTTACGAAAATCTTAGATATAATCCAAGATTTATACGAGTAGGTTAGTGATGTGTTAACTACTCAAAATAATTAAGGGATAACTACGACCCTTCGGGTAGTGAGTGATATTCAAAAAAATAAGAAAATAATATTGAGTGTGAATCATTATTACATTGTATTCGAGAGATATATACTACGTACTGGATATATTTATAGGTTGTGTGTATACCTATACTAGGTATACTTATAGGTTATGTGTATACCTATAGTGGATTATAGGTCGTGTGTATACCTATACTGGATATCTTTATAAGTTGTGTGTATATCTATTATATGTGTGTAAGCATACCTACGCTACCTTCTATCACGGGAGGTTCCGTGCAGTGGGTGATCACACCTTGGCGATGCCCGACGAGGTCTGGATGTATGCCCCAAAACATCGAACTTAGGAAATCACTATATGAGTGTACGATGTTGTGATCGGTCATTTTGGTGCATCGGGTATGTGCATAGCCCTAAGGCTTAGGACTATGTTTTCCTTTATTATGTGTGTATTTGATTTATGGTTCGAGGGAGATTTTCGAACCGGTAGTCCTTGATGTGGTACATAAGGTACATGGGCGTGATAGAAGAGTATGCATGCATTCGGGATTCTCAGTCGGGGAATGTTGTAATTGTATTTATAGATAGTGTTATTTGTTTTACTCATGTGTGGTAGTAGAAGATATAGATAATGTGTATCTAAAGTAACTTAAGTAATAGAAATTTAATTATTAGCTCAAACATAATATTCGGGAAATATTGATTAATGTTTTACGTTAGTGTATCATATGGGCGGTACGGGTGAGCTAAACATATTAGTGGGTAATAGATGCCTTAGGACTATTTATGCTGGGTAGTATAACTAAGTCGGTAAAATAGGAGACATTAGGTGTATACTATAGTTGATAGGTGAGGAACTCAATAGAGTGCACGCGAAACTAACATGTGTATAATAACTACTCTTATTGTATTTTAAATACTTGCTAAATATTTTTCAATAGTTTTGAGCTCTCACCCATATCAAATATATTTCTAAAAACTTGTAGGTGTCCAGCCAAATGGACGCAAGATATGATGATTCATTCCAAGGATGCGTAGCTGCAGTACTTGTGGAGGCATGCAGGACTTGAGTAGACACTTCGATTATTTCATTCTTAGTTTATGATTCATTTTTCGTTATTTTAGTATGGCATGTTGCCCGTTCAGTTTAAACCTTTATTTGGATTTATTTCTTTCAGTATCATACTCTTTATTTAGATTCATTTCATTTTAGTTGGACTTATGATTTTGGATGTTGGATTTGGAGCCGATGGTTTATTTAGCATTTACTTATTTATCTTGTGATGTTCTGGACTTCAATTATTGTTAGAATGACTTATCTTATTTTAGTTTTTGCATATTATTGTATGTTAATAAAATATGTAATTTGGCACCGACTTATTTTAAGTTAGGTGGTTAGTAATTTAAAAAGTTTTTGACAGTAATGCCAAGAATGAACCAAATGAAATCCCTGTTTATTTTAGTAAATGACTGATCACCCGCGATTAAAATAGGCGGGCTATCACAAGTGTACTGGTGGGTTCCTTGTTTGGATTTTTCTTAGGGGACGTCATACGCATGGACTCTAGTTGGGTCGGGTGATTGGGTATGAGAGACTTAGGACTTATCAGTTATTGATAAACAATTTATATGGATATTAATGTTGTATGTGTGAGTATTGGTCTAACAGATCTTACTAACCAAATAAGTTAAGAAAAAAGTGTATCAGGGGGATTCTTTGTTTCGATTTCACTTGTGGGACTTCTCAAGCATGGAGCTTAGTAAGGTTGAGAATTAAAAGACGGTGGACCACTAAATTATTGGTTTTACTTAGTGCTCTATTTATGTGGATAGGTAGCCTTAGTATGGTTTGCTATGGTTGGGTACAATTAGTTAGAATTGTATCAAGATAGAGTTGGGGTAAGTTAGATTTTGTATCAGTGCCGACGGGTGATAAAATAGGGCGTAAATGAGTCGCATAATACTCTTAAGCAACATAATATTTCTTGCAATTTTAAGGCCCTGACCCAAATCTATAAACAAAATTCTCAAAAATTATTGTTATTACACGAGAGCAAAATGACTGAGCAGTCTAGGTTGCAGTGCTTGGAAGATCCATTTTATCTAGGGGTGTTCAAAAAACCGATTGGACCGACGGACCGAACCGAACCGACTACTTTTTTCAGTCTTTTTTCTTAATCGGTCCGGTCTCGATTTATTTTTTTTGGAGGGCTGACCTAGTCGGTCCGGTCCACGGTTTACAGATTCAAAAACCCTGTTAGGACCTACCCGAACCGACTATATATAAAATAATATATTTTTAGATACATATGTATATATATATATATAAAAGATAAATAAATAGTGAAAATATTTATTTTAATATTTGATTAGTTTAAATTATAGTTTAATCAAATACTAGTTTTGTTTTAATTGTAAATTTCGATATTTTTTAGTTTTTAATGGTTGGAAAAAATAGATTCGGGTATCTTTTTATTATTATAAATGATGTGATTCATTAATTTGAGGACCGACGGGTTAGACCGGACCGACCCTATAAAAAATTGAACCGACTAGAGTCGGTTAACCAACATTATCGATCCGATCTCGATCCATTTTTTTAGAGGACCGACCAAGTCGGTTCGGTCCGAAAAAAACCTTAAAATCGAACCGGATCGGATCGTGAACACCCCTAATTTTATCGTCCTTATAGTAGGAATGGATTTCATTTCATTTGACATTCCATTAATCACTTGTATTCAAAAGTTTTATATTTGAACATAGGTCATTCAGGTTTATTTACTTTTCAATTATTTACTTTTGTATAATTGAAAACTCATTATAGTGGATTTAGTTTTATTGGAGACTCATTTGTTTTGTTCAACACAATTATCTATCTATTATTGTACTTTATTGTTATGTCGTGGATGGTTTTTATTTATTATCATTTTTATTTACCGTTGGTGCAGAGAATGATGTAAATTGATTAATACTTATTATCTTCAGCGTGTCAATTTGATCAATTACACATGAGAAAATAGGGGGTGTTATATCCTCATCCATCCAGTAGTTTAACTCCTTTGAGTATAAACTTGTATCCACACTTTTCAATCTAGTCATGTGTATTTGCCTCTCATTATTCGTTATTGGTTTCTTATTTTTATTTTGTAGTCATGATAACCTTATTTTCTATGCACAAGACATTATTACTACACGCCTTCCTAACATATTTACTCCATAATATTAATCAATCACCAAATTAGAATACTTATACATAATTATGTAAATGTTAATATTGAAATAATTTAAAAAATAGTATCAACATAATTAGAAGAACGAAAAACTTCTACCCTCTTCGCCAAAGAAAAGAATTTACAATTCCATTTTAATATCATCACATTATTTAGTAGTTACCTATCTTGGTTCCGAGTTTTGAGAGGAAAACATAATTTTATTTTTATTTTTAAAAGCAAGTTTGGTTCCTTAATTTTTGTATGGCGCCTTAATTAGGATAAAGTTATCTTTTCACATTTAAAATTTAAAAACCGTAAAGTGTTAAAACTAAGGTGTGTAAAAAAAAAAGTTGGTTTAAAAAAATGGATATGGTGTTTAAGGAATATCCAACTTTTTTTGTCATTACTACTCTACCAAAGTAATCCAAACTGGCGCCTGACATTGGAAATAAACAATCAAAAGTAATTGAAAAATCCTCTTTACAACTAACTAGCGCATTGAGAAATATAGCGCCAATTTGATTGTCATCACAGTTGTTTGTTGTGTATATATAAAAAAACACGCAACTCGTGTGCTTATGATACGTGTATGCGTAGATGGCAGATTGGTGAGTGGGTTTTGTCAAAAATTGCGAAATGCCGCGACATTCGTTGGAGTCGTGTCCTAAAAACAAACCTTACCCTTTGATACTTAGATGACGACTCAATTTTTCGGTGGCAGGCATGGTAGAGTGACAGGACTGTGACGAAAGATTGTAACCAAAGCCGCACATTTCTGTTTTGGGTGTCAGAATCGGGACCCATCTCTTTTGGCTTCGCGTTCACATATTAAACTTTTAGCTCAATATAGTTTTTTTTTTACTTTTAGTTCAATATAGTTTTAAAAATATTTTGAGGAAATTATTTCATAGTTCCTTATCTTTTTACTTATTTTAATTTCATCTCTATCCTTTTTATTGTTTCAATGTAGTTTTTAATCTTTCATTTTGTCTCAATTTCGTCTAAATCTTTTTTTTTTTCAGTTTCGTCATTAATCTTTCATTTTGTCTCAATTGAGTCCGCGACAGTGATACTAATCAATCGTTAATCTAAGATATCAAATTAAATTTTTTTAATTAAAATTAGAAAAAAAGTTTTTTATAAATAAAAAACAATGTTGGCTATTAAAATTATTATTCCAGTTTTTTTAAATTAAAAACAACCGGGGTAAAGTAAAAATAAAAATTGTTTTTTTAATCATTATTCTCGAATAAAAAACTATTTTTATCCCCAAATAATGATAAAATAGTTTATTTTTCAAATTTATAATATCCATTTTATTATTATTCAATAAAGAGGGGGTAAAATAGTCAATTGTATAAAAAATAGTTAGCAAATGGACTAAATTGAGACAAGATGAAAGGCTGAGGATGAAATTGAAATGAAAAAAAAGACAGGGACGAAATTGAGACAAAATGAAAGGTTGAGGATGAAATTGAAATAAGAAATGGATAAAGACGAAATTAAAATAAGTGAAAAGGTAAGGGACCTATAGAATAGTTTACTCGAATATGTTTTAGCTCTTAGAGTGATATTTTAGCCTATAAATAATAATTAAATATAAAATAATCCATTTCAACATTTTTTTAATAAACTACCCAATAAAATTTTCAAATCGTTCCTGAAATTAAAATTCATTTGAAAAATCTTTGCATTATTATTTTGGTACTATTGTCCCGCGTTAGAAGTAGTAGAAGAAAAAATAAAAGTTTTTCAAATCTCAAATTCAAAAATCTTTTGGAGGCTTTTTCCCCACCCGAAAAAACTATAGTTGGAGTGGAACAATTTGACACTAGCGATAGAGAAAAAAGACATTATCGGATCACTTGAAATTGCTGACATGATAATATCACGTCATCATCAATAATAATTTGACACTAGCACTTGAGCATTTTCTCGCAAACTCGTAGTCTTTTCTATTTATGAAAAATGCTACAATAGAAATCTCACGTCATCACCGGTGATAATCTGACAACTAGCGATGACGTGCCATGGTCAGCTAATCTAAATACTTTATATTTAATGTCATTATTGGTCTTTCTGTTAAATATGTAAATATCTTAGATTAAATATTAAATATATTTTTTTGTGAACTAAACATTATTTACCTTTATTTTAAGCCATAAGTCTACAAGAATATAATTAAGATCCTCAAAATTAATTTTAACAAGAAGTCCTTTCTCATATCAAATGTATAGAAGCATTGTTTTTTTTAATGTAAACAACTAATCAAATTCAGCTTAAAAAGATCAATAATAGATATAGGGCAGAGAAATATCAAATGAGAGGGGTGTAAAGTCATTTGAGGAATGATAACAACCTAATACATGGGATAGTGGATAAGAGTCTATTAATTTTAGGGTTTAGAATTTCTTATTTACTTCTTTTTTTCTAATTTAAAAAATAATAATTTTAGGCTTTTGAATTATTTTAATTCAAAATTATTTTTCTATAAAATTTTAATTTTTAAAAAAAATTGAAATTTTAATTTAGAATATCATGGTATATATATATATATATCGAACTTATATTGTTATTTTGAATTTATTAACTATCTAGATTATTTAGAAATTAATTATAGTCCACAAAATTGAATATGTATAATTTAATAAAAAATAATTATTTTTATTATTTATGATACACACTTTCGAACATAAATTAATGACTTTATTACTTATAGAATTATCGTAAGATAGGATATAGTCTTAGGTTTTTTACAATTTTTAAAGGTTAATTTATCTTACATGTCATATTATTTATTGAATAATATTTTAAATGTTGTTATTTATCTTAAGTCTTTCGATCATATGTATCAATATAAGAACATTTGTTGATAATGCATGTGCTGGTTATCTTTGTTCATGTTATATAGAAATTCATTAAAAAAATGCATGTAGAAACCTAATTAGAAATTACTCTCTACAGTACAAACTTTAGGGGGTAAGGGTGTAAGGTTAGTTATAGTTATAAAAGAATGTCTGTCTCAATAAGAAAATACCTAATGATAGTCAATATTTGTCCTCACTACCCATCAAGTTGACCCAAAGCCTCTAATTACTGAAGCTTAGTTATTCATGCTTAAACTTGGTTCGTTTGTCTTATAAGTCGAGATTGACAAGCTTCTAAGTAAACAAATATGAGACGATTTTGAGTAGCTTGGTTGTTTCATGCTATTTTAATACAGTCATTAGTAATCGAGCTCAGTATAATAAGACGATTGTGCTATTTATAAAAGCATTATTCATATTTGCCTAGATAGTAAATGGAACTATCCTTATCTGTATCATATCTGATTTTTCGAACTTGAATAATATCCTTATGTGTTTTCTTTTTTCATCCATTACAATATTCAACAAAAATATAGACAATCAAACTCAAAGAGAACGTGTTTGAGATGAATGATATATATTTCTATAACTGGCTATAAATAATTAGATAATTAAACTCAAATAATATGTCTAAAATTAAATACTAACCATTAGTGTGCATATTTAAGAGTCTCTTATCTTCTTATTGAACTATTTATTACTCAAACATGACAATTGTTGGTAAAGGTAAAAGTATCATTAAATAAAATAGGAAGTATACCTTTTCAAAAAGTGGTGAAAATATTAGCCAAGATAAAGCAAGCAGTTGCCAAATATTATTGCATATATTAACCAAATTAGACAAAATATACAATATAAAATTATACATTTTTACCTACGAGACAAAGCATATAATATAAATCAGCATTGTTTCTCCGATTGATGGCCATAGCTTATCGAGTAGGAAAGAAAGAATCTATGTTTACTAACAAAACATATAAATACGAAACATTTATGTTTTTGATTAAGTAAAAATAATGATTATCTCAACTCGCAATAAAAGAAACTGAAGCAAGAAAGAAGCTTAGAAATGACTGATGATCATTGAATGACACATATCGGAGACTTGCGAGTGACGAATCAACAAAAGAGAGAGAGAGAGAGAGAGAGAGAGAGAGAGGAAGTGGGTTGCGCCGGGGAGGAGATTGTGATTGTAAACAAATTTGGGGTTTTGAATTTCTTATTTACATTTTTCTTTCTAATTTAAAAATATTTTTTAGCCTTTTGAATTATTAAAATTAAAATTTTATTTTTTACATTTTTGAAAATTTTAATTGTGTTAATTTAAAATGCCATGGGTTAGTTAAAGTGAACAAATTTTTAATGATTTTGGACAAATTCTTTTTTTTTTTAAATTAAAATGCATTAAAGTTTAATATAAAAAATTAATAATTTATTAAAGTTAAAGAAATCGTTAATGCTTATATATATATATATATATATATATATATATATATATATATATATATATATATATATATATATCGTACCTTGTTACGTTGAGTTAGATTTCATCTCTGCCTCAAACTTATATATTTATTGTTAATTTATTAACTATTTAAGTTATTTACTAATCAATTGCTGTGCACAAAATGTAGCATTGCAATTTTGAATAAGTATAATTTTATACAAAAATTATTTATTTTAATTATTTATGACATACACTTCCTAACATAAATTCATGACTTTGTTACTTATAGAATTATTGTAATATTGGATATATTCTTAGGTAATCTCTAATTTCTAAAGGTCTTTCTATTCTACAAGTCAATGTAATTTTGCATATGTTATATGACTTGACACTTCTTAACATTGTTAAAATATTTTAAATGGTGTTATATCTCCAAATCTTTCTATCATGTGTGTTTATAAATAACATTTTTAGATAATGTATGGGTCGATTATCTTTGCCCATGTTATATATAAATTCATTAATTTTTTTACATGTAGAAATCAAATAAGAAATTTCTATACCTAGGCCCCACCATGTCATAAAGGAATAAAAATAAAAAATTTCTTTGATGATTTTTTTTACATTTTACTTTCTATAATAGAAACATATGGATAAAAGTACCCATTTGGGATGTCTATACTTAGGGGTAGGGATGTAAATGAGTCGAGTGAAATTCATTGAAGAATGAAATTCAGAATAGCCTATGACTTCATCAGCAGTTAAAGACGCCAAGATAGTTAATATAAGTCCTCACTACCCATCAAGTTGACCCCAAGCCTATGATTGCTAAAGCTTGGTCTCAAAAGTTTAACAAGCTTATAAATATGTTCAAACTTAGTTCATCTACTTTACAAGTCAATATTGAATGAGCTTTTACGCAAATAAATATGAGTCGAGCTCAAGTATTTTGGTTGTTTTATACTTTATTAATATAATTATTAGTAAGCGAATATAGCTCAATAAGACAACAACCTTATAAATTTGTTAAAGCATGGGACATTTATTTTATGAGTGTTTTGAAAAAGATTTTATTTAAATGAACATAGCCTATTTTTAATAGCTTGGTTTGTTTTACAACTACTTAGGGTCAATAAACGAAATTATACAAAGTGGTACTATTTTATCCATTATCAATATCACTTTGTAAAAGCAATATTTGTATTTTCCTAGACAGTTTCTCCGATTGATAGATTAACATAAATCATTAATGTTTCTCTGATTGATGGCCATAGCTATATGAGAAGAAGAAAAAACATATAAATACGAATCATTTATGCGTTTGATTAAGAAAAATTAATGATTATCCAACTCCCAATAAAAGAAACCGAGGAAAAGAAAGAAACTTACCAATGAATGATGTCCATCGAGCAACACATATCGGAGACTTACAGGCGACGAGAGAGAGAGAGAGAGAGAGAGAGAGAGAGAGAGAGAGGCCTTATAATTGTGATCGGGAGAGCTCATATCTCTCATTTGTGGCGGTTGTGAAAAGAAAGGACCTAGGATTGGTATGTGGCAATTTGAGTTTTAGTTTTTGTAAATAGGATAACTTTTACATTTTATATTATATTATATTATATATATATATATATATATATATATATATATATATAGAGGGAGAGGTTCACAAGTGGACCAAAAGAATGGACTTTTTAATGGACCTTAACAAAAAAACACATTAATTTTAATTCCTATAGTGTAATTGGTCCGCGCCAGCGGCACCCGAGACCACACCTTCACCCCACTACCCCCCCCCCCCACCATCACCATAACAGCCCTCCTAACCACCACCATCACCATAATAGCCCTTGTGGCAGCCCTTATGACAGCAGGGCTGCCATGGGGGTGGGAGGGTGGGGGGTGGGGTGGGTGGAGGGCATGTAGGGGGTGGGGGATCTATCGACACGCATGTTTGGTGCCGTTGGCGGGGACCAATTACACTATAGGAATTAAAATTAATGTGTTATTATGTGTTTTTTGTTAAGGTCCATTACAAAGTCCATTCTTTTGGTCCACTAGAGAACCTCTCCCTATATATATATATATATATATAATTATAATCACTTTACCTTTTCTAAAACGAGTGGTTAACATAAAATAATCAAATATAAATTTAATTATAGGCATTATCATTATATAAAATGAATATGTGGATATTAAGTTATATATAACTATTAATGAAAAAATTAAATATTATATTTAATACAACCACAAATATCCAGGAAGACGGATATCCACAAATATGGATACTCTGCCTTAGATTTGAATCATCTGTCCATTTGTATCCATTTTTTTGCATATTTTTTTGACACAATATTCGTATTCGCGATTTCTAATATTTTTACGAATAAATATTCGTGAAATTTGGATTTTGATTCGCATTTTTGAATATCCATTCATACCTTTAGCCATATTGAATTCAAATACTAATATCCAAAAGCAGTTCGTCGAAGGGATGCACGAATATTATGACAACCTCATAATAAATTAGTGCTCCGTCCATTTTTAGATGAAATACTTTGCTTGGCGATGAAAAATAAAATCGTGAAATATAATCACCCATGTGGGGTTGAATTATGTTCATTGTCTTTGTATAAAATTGTGTAATTATGACATGTGCACTTACTTACAATTTCCATCAAACAAAATTTCTTGGTTGTGTTTTATTAAAAAGTTGGAAAATGATTCTAAAATAATTAATTTTTATTAGAATTTAGAAAATGAGTGGAAACGAATGGAAGTTGTTTGATCTTACTTTTAAAGTTTCTATGAAATCAATTTTGGGGGTGAAAATGATGAAACCATGAAATAATTTAGATAGATGTAACTATTGTTTTTGTAGCAAGTATGTGAAATCAAATACCAAAAAAATAATAATAAAATGAAGTTAAATAACTATTTTTAAGAAAAAGAAATCCACGTCAATCAGATGGATCAATAATTTCATATATGTGAAAAATTATTATACCACTTCACTTTTCAAGGCTATGAGAAAAATGATTGTACCGCTTCACTTTGCACGGCTTATAATATTTTATTCTTAACCAAACAGATCCTTGAGTGAGGAAAAATAATGTAACACCTCGCTTAAAATAATAACGGGTGGCTAGCCCTAGACTACATTATATCAGGAGTCTCAGTTGGCTCAGTCTCAACATCAATAGACAGTACCAAAATATATAAGACTAACTACCCGATATAATATAAGAAAGATGCTAAAATTAAATAAAACATAGAACAGACAACAAACCAACACTATAAGCTACTAACAAAGAAAAGAAAGATGTGCATACAAGAACTATGATAAATGAAATGAATAACTACAGATGAATATGCCACAAAGAAATAAACCCGAATAAGCTGTCGGGTCACAGACAATACAATAACTGAAATGGAATAAATATAAATATTTATAAAATCTCTTGGGTGTAAACCCGATATACAATATGCGTCCTAACTAGATTTTTCAAAGAAGTAGAGGCGACTACAATCTAAGTCCTGCAACAGTCCGCACCTGTCACGGATCCCAAGACTCTAGATAGAAGGGCATCCGACATCCATGCGGTAGGACACCTGTAATAGTATATATATATATATATATATATATATATATATATATATATATACATGCAGGAGAGAAAAGTAAACGGGTCAGAGCCCTAGTTGTGAAAATATTTAGCAAGTGTGTTAACCGTGCATAATAAATATAAATGCACTTATTTCATAATTAAAGTGGAATTGCACTCTCGTGAAACCCTAACTCGCCCCTCATCTAACGGCGCACACCTATTCGCATCCTGAAGTCTTAATTAAATTACCTCACCCATAAGGACAACCTAACTTACCATAGGTACGATCTATACCCCCAAGACCCGCCTTCCTAACATACCCAAGAATCCACTATTTCTAAACACACTTAATTATTTTTACAAACATGTATGCCATACTAGGCTTAATGGATTCCGGTTTATAATTTAATCAATTATAATTCTTAATACGTTACCCATATACATTTGGGTTAAATCATATGATTTAAATTTCTAAATAACATGCATACAAATTATTAATGACAAAACTTCTCTCTAATCTCAACATTGCACTACGTTTCGTGTGTGGGGCGTCTCGCAAAGCGAAATCCAAACAAGGAACCCCCCGTTACACTACTCCTTGGCAATGTCGATCCTAGAGATCCATTATGCCATGCATACATACTATTACAACTACTGAATTTAGATTACCATATAAGAACAACTAAAAAACTCCAATAATATCCTTAGGATGATGTAACCGAAATATTCCTTAAATGCGATACATCAACCCCCAATAATCTAGTACACCATAATCATCCAAGATGTACTCCATAAAAATTCCATATCCTTTCACCTATAGGATATATAAATATATATATATAGGCACTTATTCTAACCATATATATATATACCATCATCCATTCCCATAGTCAAGTGTACATACCACATATGATGTACAATGGCCAGGTACATAATATACCCGGCTATATATATATCGCCGATAAACTGCACCATGCTATCATCTTCTAGGGCATTACTCACATACCATCCTGGGGACCACGATCGGACTCAATATCACCGACATCGGGGCCAAACACACACACACACACGACGTCTCGGGAAGCGGTCATAACTCCTAACCGGTCAATGAGACGAGACATACCCACCACGTCCCACCCCAAAAGAAATGCATATCACATAATAACACAATGGACGACTATGGCCTGGGGAATATCCACACCCTGCTCCTTGAGCCAGGATGCTCACCCTCTGCGCGAAAACTTCCCAATGATATCATAAGCGGGGTATGCTTAACCACATAAGTATATATATCATTCACATGCACAATATATATACATCCATATGATTACATCATATAATTAAACCATCACATACGGTTTAAATATTCACAACATAAATATATCCATATATCCATATATATATATATATATATATATATACACACTACCTCACGTTTGTATGTATGATATTTGTAAACCCGGCTTTAAATATATATAAACCTCAATATACTAGCCGTCACCCCAAACTCATTTAATTTACCTCGACATGTGAATACGATCCCTCACTTGAAGCATATTCATCCATTTTTTTCCCTATGATGAATAGTCTTCCAATATATATATATACATATATCCAACATTTAGGTTATCACCCAAGGTTTAGTGTAGGTAACAATCACTACCCATTTCATATATCTCCGAAAGGACATCAATATCTCCAATACCAATTTCGACTATTGGTATGTACATAACTAATAGTCTACAAACCTCAGCTTATCCAAACTTCCTTTCAAGTATTGGAATCCCAATGATTATTTCCACACAATTATGTATAAACTATCCTGACTAGAATTTATGCTACCGCTTATTCTAGTTGATATTACGATCCAATCGTTCCCAATTCAGACTACGGTTCATTTACTCTTATGAATCCCCTAGTCTAACACCTCTGATTTACCCCTTAAATTTATCATTACTAAGGATAATGCGACTACTCTCTCTCATTGGTCCCCAAATTGTATCTTAATGATATCCTATCTCTATAAGGATTCGATATAAATATCGGCCTAGAATTTCACAACTTACCCTCGTAACTCTCTCTAAGAGTTCTTAACCTCCCATCGTATCTATACTTACTTTTGATTTACAATTAGGATTTTCAACCCCAATGAGGTTTCTCATTATCTCCATAAACACACACAACTCCTATGCATACACATATATTTTCCCCAAACTATTTCAAGAAATCCCCATGATCCTAACATGTGAGAAACCCCTTATAATTCTCCAAAATATATATCTCTTACATCATAAAAGAAGACCCCAAATTAATAAATCCAACCAAATAGGGTTAGAAATCACTATAGAGAAAATTCCTCAAAATGCCTTGTTTCCGAATCGATTCGGCCCAGCGAATCGATTTGGCCTCCAAGGCGAATCGATTCGGGTTTAAAGACCTCGGCTTCTGTCTCAGGCCGACTCAATTCGTCTTGGGTTCGAATCGATTCGGTCAATGCAGACCTGCTAATTTTGCTTAGGCCGAATCGATTCGCTTAAGGGGCGAATTGATTCGGGTCTGCAGAATTTAAAGGGTTCTTCTTCTTCATTGAACCCACGAATTCTAAACCCTAAAATTTCTCTTCTAACCCTCAAACCTTCATCACAACATGATTCTAAGCCAACAAATCAACCCAAAGTTGATCCCAACCATTTCTACACTATTAAACCCCTATCTAAACATCAATTTCAAGATTTAAACCTAAAAATCTAGGTTTTGGTATTAATACCCAAAATCCATTTCTTTAACTCAAAAATTATATAATGAAATATACAGATGACTTATTTAGCAAGATTAAACACTTGCCTCAGATTTGTAGAGGTTGGATCGTTCTCGATGTCGCATTTGGGCCGGGATTTCCAAGTTTTTCTTCCTCTCTCTCTTTTTTTCTTCTTCTTTCTCTCTTCCTTTCTCTTTCTCTTCTATTTCTCTCTTCTCACAAATGAGATGGCTTAATCCGTAAGCCTCTTAAATCCCTTAAAGCATAAGTCCCAGTTTTAAATGTTAATACACGCTTTAAATGACTCGTTTACTCCAATTCGAGTCAAACTCACTTAAAAACATTCCGGAGCTGAAATAAAACCCAATGACAGTCATTTTGACTATCTCGACCCTTCCGGGATCGATGGTACCCTCAAAATCATCATCCAGAATACTTTGAAATGTTCTATATTTTTGGACCTCAATTTCCAAATTTTAAAATTCTCCAATTCAATTAAATTTTATTTTCCCCAAAATTTAATTTCTGAGTCTCCAAAGTCACGGGTTGTTACAAATAACTTGTCAAATTTTCTGAAGTTTTAAATTATACACCCATAGCCATAGTTGGTTTCTAATCAATGACATTGTTGAAAAAAGGTATATAGACATTAAATTCTCAAAGAAAATTATATAAACTCATTATTCCAGTATTACATATTAACCGATTCAAACATATACACAAAAGTGGTACAACCTTAATTTGAGATATAGAGAGCGATAGTAGTAAAGAGATTTGCAATTTTATATTGTTTAAAATCATCCAATCAACAATAAATCCAGTGTTAAAATTTTTGCTCATTGTCCTTTTTCTTCGATAACCATAGTTTAAAATTAAATATGTTATTTTTGGGTGGACTAAAGTGTACCGAATTAGATGATAAGTTGAGGAAGAGAATGACTAATAAAAAAAGGAAAATGCTAGAGAGACCCACTTCGTGAACACATTTGGTGGACACATTGCATTAAAAGTTTATACCTTATTATTTTGGTTCCGTCAGGGCATCAACTAATGCATTAAAAAATTGTACCTATTTTTATCTTATTCACGAATCCACGAAATATATCCACGAAGTGGGTCTCCCTAGCATTACTCATAAAAAAATTCTCAATTTTTTTGGATGGGCTACAGATTTGCCCACCCTAGCTCCATACTTGTTAGTATCTATAATACTTTGCTCGGATTTCACTTTATATGCTTTTAGACACATGATATATGGAGCTAGAAAAAATTGTCTCTTAGTAAATATTAGTATTGCATATCTTATTATTCATGCAAGTTTGATTTAGAAATATGCGGGGAAATGAAGAGAGGATCCAATCCAATTCTTACTCTCGTGATTACTGTTCATAGTATTGTTTTACAATGAAAGCAATTCTAATAATTTATAAACCTCGTAAAGGGTTAATTACACAATTTTTCATTATTGTTTACCAAATGTTTATAGACAACTAATAATCATATTTCACCAAAAATCGGAGGGTATTACTAGGGAGATGGTTTGATAATACAAGACACATGTTTTTGTATTATTGGTTAACATTCCAAGCGGAACACATTTCAGTCAAGTATTCACTAATATCATTAGAACACATGTCCCGTATCCCCTTGTTCTCAAATGCGTCTTTTATCATTATTCAAAATAGCATATAAAATAATAAATTTGATCTATTTACGAAAAGTTAAGGTTAAGTTATGCATTGTGAAAAGTTATGGTTAAGTTATGCATTGCTGAAATATTTCATTTAGTTTTATTGTTATAGATTTTTTTTGGGTTTTCGCTAATAATAAATTTGTTAAGAATATAACCTATGACAAAAATAAGTACAATATTTTCAATGTTTAAACTTTTTTGACAATAAAATAAGTGTGGTAGCCTCTTCTCACCAAAATTTCTAGATAAGCCGTTACGTATTAGTAAACAAGTTTTTCATATTATAATTTTAAAATTAAGCTTTCCTAGTACAAACAATTTCATCGGAAAAAAGAGAAAAATATTCATGTGTGAAAATATTGAAGTAGATGAATTGTAGATTTGTATTCCAATTTACAACAGTTCCCGTGTAAAGTAATTCGGATTAGGGGTGGTAATTCGGGTTAGCCGTGTCATTTTTGAGTCGCGTTGATTTTTATTTGAATATAAGTTTTGGGCACTCTTAAATCTATACAAACTAATCGTGTCATGTTCGAATCGTTTCGAATTATTACTGTAAACGAGTTACCGTGTCAAAAATTGCTAGCTCTAATTCGGATGGCAAAGAGTTGGTTGACTGAATGGATTGACTTGTTTGAATAGTTTGATCTAGTGGATGTCAAAAAACTAAACAAAGGTACTCAATACTGCTATTATATAATCTAAAAAAATCATGATTTCAGGGTGTGGGGTATATACATGTGCGTCCTAATATACATTTTGAAAGACATTGAAGCTAGACTCAAAATTTATCAACATATCTAGTGCCCAAAGGTAAAAATAAATTGATTTTTTCTTTATAAAAAGCGATCGGCTATTTTCACTCCCTTGTCATCTTCTCCCATTTGATTTGAGTATCAAATGATAATTATGTTTTTAAACTTAAAAAATTTAAATGCTCACTTTTTTACCTTCAACTAAAATAATTATATTGGATAAAAATAAAAAAAAAATATATTTTCAATAAAAAACTATTTTTTTAATTTAAAAACTGCTTTTAATAAGAATCTATTTTAAATATAATTTTTTTAAAACTTTTTATAACAGTTTTCAAAAAAACATTTCAACTCATTTTAAAAAAAATTATATGTTTTTTTACTATAAAACTGTCTGTAACATGTAAAAAATTTATTTTATATATAATAAAAACTGTTTTTATAAAAACAAACCATTTTAACTATTAAAAAAAGTTTTATAAATATTTTTTTATTTAACTATTAAATAAATATTTTTAATATAAAATAAAGCATTTCACACCATATATTTTAATATAAATTATTGTTAATATACTCAATTAACACTCATTGAAATTTATGTTTAGTCTTGTACACTAGTTACAAT
The DNA here is from genome assembly GCA_949130495.1 of Sambucus nigra. NCBI lineage: Eukaryota > Viridiplantae > Streptophyta > Magnoliopsida > Dipsacales > Adoxaceae > Sambucus > Sambucus nigra. Next base: position 133,461,419 of record OX422216.1, read on the forward strand.
TTCAATACTGAAGAATTCCTTAAATTCTATTTTGACCCTCTTGTAACTTGTATTTTTTGAAATGTTAAGGTTCTCTCACGAGTGGATAAATTCACCACGAACCTCCAATGTTATATCTAACAATTAAACTAATTATTAAAATAATTAATAAAAATAATATTTGGCAATGCGAATTTCGATAGGCAATATTTAGCAACACGAATTTTGAAAGATTCCATATTTTTCAAATTCGGATTTTTATAATGATTTAATTTTAATAACGAATTAAATTGTTTGGTATAATATTGGAGGTTTATGTTGAATATATCCACCCATGAGAGAACCTTCAAATTTCAAAAAATACAAGATACATGAGGGTCAAAATAAAATTTAAAGAATTCTTCACTATTAGAATTTTAACTAGTATACAAGACTAAACATGAATTTCAATGAGTGTTAATGGAGTATATTAACAATAATTTAAACTAAAACCTATAAAATAAATTTATTTAATAGTTAAATAAAAAAAGTGTTCGCACAACTTTTTTTAATAGCTAAAACAATTTATTTTAGTCAAAAAAGATTCTTATTAAACATAGTTTTTTATAAAAAAAAAAGTAGTTTTTTATTTAATTGAAAATACAAAATTTTAGCTTTTATCAAATGCATTCGTTTTAGTTGGAGGCAAAAAAAAAGTGGGCATCTAGATTTTATAAGCCTAAGGGAACAATTATCATTCGGTACCCAAATGGAGTAGGGGAGTGGGAATAGCCACTCCCTATAAAAATTATAAGAGTTATCTTCATTTTGGTTTCCATTTTTTTTAAATATCTTAAGAAGAATTTCATTAAAAAATCAAGGATTACAAGAAAAAAGAAAGAACATCAACATCCAAACAGGCTTGCGAAGCAGAACAGGGAATATATAACAAAAAGAACAAAACTAACAAAAAGAGAAGATAAGACTAGAATAAACATCATGAGGAGACCCAGTAACCCAAAAGAAGGCAATGCTTGATAACGGACAAATCATACCGGGTAGCTCTGACGATGAGCGTCACACCCGCATTCACTTATATATTATTATATAATACAATAACCTGGTGAGTGCGATTCAATAGTAGTTATTCCCACAATGCACTAACTAATGCATTAATATTATAAAAATACCTAGTGCAAATTTAAACTATTTACAAAACCCAAGAAGTCTGGTAAGCATATTTACCGCACAATGAGTACTTATGTATCATTACTAAATGTATACAACATTGCATAATTCAAATCTCAAAATGAGACTCTAAAGTCTCTCGTTATCTCTACTTCTCCCTCCCGACATGACACTAACAATGGATGTCAATGGCCTGAAATATTAAACATAAACTACATAAAGCAATTGCCTAGTGAGTGTACTCACCAACGCATAGTTCACTATCACTTATGAATGATTTAAAGATATGTAAATATACATACACAATATCATTCTCTTTCCCGAACTTAAAATTCAAAATCATACTGTTCAATTGGTCCACGATATGAACTTACCTCATATAGCTCTACAGCCTTAAAGCCTGAATCCCTCTGACTTAACCCCTGACGAGATCCCCAATTAGGGAATTTACCACCAATCGCATTCGCATACTAATATGCAATCCAAACACATATATATACTCACCGTTGTTACTCGAGATTACAAATCCACACCAATTACTTTAATGCCTTAGAATCATCCACCTTTTTCCTAATAAAACCATATGTGTTAGTAATCTCAAATCAATGTAAAAAGCATACATATCAATTTTATGCTTCTCTAATCTGAAATATTATCTTATACAAGTATACTAATATTTCAAATGACTTTCAAACCATTCACTAAGTTATTTCAATATATGAGTAAAATTATAGAAAATCATATAACTACTCTTTTTATAAAGCCTGCTGAATTATGATGTATATATCTTAAGCATTCATTTTAACAAGTAAGAATATTTAGTTAAATACTTTTTACTACGTGACATCTCCATTTTCAAATTTGATGAAGACCATGCCATGATCCAATTAACCTTAAATTTATATATAAGATAGATAACATCTGGAGAAATAAGATTTACAAATTATAGCTCAATTCAACAGTAGAATTTTTACAAATAATTAAAACACTAGGTTGTCCCAGATTTGACATGTTAATAATTTCTCTATTTTTGGGTAAGGTCACAGGTTAATCTATACTAAATCCTAAACAATTAGGTATGGTGCTATACAATTCTGGAAAGCCCTATGAACCAGGTTTCTAAAACATCAAACGGTTTAAAATTCTAAATTTTCTACAATTTTTTATAGCCATTTTCGTAAAGCGGTGCAAAATTGTTTGTCCATTATAAAAATTAGATTTTCGTCACTTAAACATTTAATTCATCACACAAACATGAATGAAATTATATCAATTTTTTTAGATTACAATTATAAATCATTAGGAACAATTACATTGTAAAGAATATAATATAATGCATCCAAGAGGTGTGTTGGTGATTACACATAATAATGCACTAAGAACACACATACTTAAGCACTACATATCTTCTACTTAAGAAAACATGATAAAAATAATACTTTATCTTCAATTCCATCATTCAATTTAATACAAATACATATACATCATAAGAATTTAAAACAATAACCTAACTTTTTATTTTCATTCAAGAACACTCAAATTAACGATATAATCTCTACTACAATTAATCTATGATCATGGATAACAAATAAGAACTACTCGTACATCAATCCCATGGATTGAATCAAACTCAAAATAAGTAAATCAAGAACTTCAAGAATTTGGGTTTACTTTCTCGCTCCTCAAGAACATCCAAAGTTTTCAAGAACATACATTCTATTTCATATATTTTCAACTATAAGCATGCTAAATGATGAAACAAGACTAAAACAACATGTTTATGGATTAGAGGAAGTTTCCTCTTCCAATTCTCCCTCCCCCATTCTTTCTCCCTCTACCTCTCTCCACTACACCAAATCTGCCGAATTGTCACAGTCATTGACCTTGACAAGTTCAACTTGTCGAGGTCAATGACCGTGACAATTCTGGGCGAGATAACTTTTTTTGTCACGGTCATTGACCTTGACAGGGTCGTTAGAATTGTTACGGTCCCTAACCGTGACAAGTTTGTCACGAATTATGACCATGACGAACCCGTGACAATGTTATAAAAATTGTCACGGTCATTATCCGTGACAATTCTTGGCAGAATTGAAAAAAAATCTGCTGGGAAGTATGGCCACTGCCACTGCCCAGCAGTATATTTGTACCCGTTATAACAACGTTGTACCTGTTCAAACATTATATATCCAAATAAACTAGAGATAATGCAAATATACATTCAAAATAGAAACAATATGCAAACGGGACAACTTCACATTTGACCTCAATCCTGTAATTTCGATTGTCGTTAGGTGTGATCTCAAACAATCAGGTACATAACATTCCAACCACGATGTCCCCATTTGTTCACAACAAAATGAAAAACCCTAATATGATAAGAATACCATTAATTATCTCAAATCTACAAACTATTTAGCTGGAAGTGATGTTATGAACCCTTAACGTACCTCAAAGATAAGAACCTCTAGAAAAGAACCCTTGACGTACCTCAAATATAGTCATTTATGCAAGCAACAATAGCAGAGATATTATAGCTTACCAACATGGTAGAACATGATAATGAAAGAGACTTTACATTGGAAATCCTTCGAAGAAGCTTAAATAAACATGTGGCATAACCAAGGGCGGAGCCAGGATTATTATAAGGGGTGGGCTAACAACAAGCAAATTGAAATTAGAATAATATAATGTAAATATAAAATGAAATCAAAATCGAAATCAAAATTGAAATTGAAATTGAAATATTCATATAAATATAAATATAAATATAAATACATTACCTATAGTGCCACCCAAACAGCTAACTTGAGATCATATGACACCTCCTTCGAACTAATGTACTCAGAGCAATCGTGTAAAATATAATTCCATTCATATCTGAACACTAAGAAATGCCATAATCCTATGGAGTTATGCGCTGCAAATTCCTTCCAACCGTTGTGTAGCCAAACATCACCAGTTGAAGTTGTCAATTCCACTTTCCATATTTTCCCATGTTTTTCTAGAGGTTCCAAGTGGTGGGGTATGGAAAGTGGAATTGACAACTTCAACTGGTGATGTTTGGCTACACAACGGTTGGAAGGAATTTGCAGAGCATCACTCCATAGGATTATGTCATTTCTTAGTGTTAGGATATGAAGGGAATTCTCGCTTCATTTTTTGAGCTAAAGGATAGACAAAGAGATTCAGTCTCCTCTCCATAAATAGGACACCCCAAATAACTATGTACTAATCACCTATTAAAGGTAAGAAGCGAATATTCATAGATTAATATAAACAAAACTTAAATTTCAAATTCAAATTCAAATTCAATTTATAATAGAAAGTTCCCCCAAAAGTAACAACTTTAAGCCACTAAGAATATTATACATAAATTATGCAGTCCCAAACTGTCCAAACGCATTGGAATATTTCGGTACAAATTGGAATATTTATTACAAATTAAAAAATTATTTAAAATTTGGGTTATCATAAAAAATGGATTGATATTCGGTAGGAGTAGCCAAGTCATCCACACTACTATTTAGACGTTTTGGCGCGTGTTGGACAATTGACCACGGCTCGTTGTTGATATACTCCGAGTAAAACACCCGGTTAACCTTTTGAAATGCACAAACAAACGGCTCATCGCTCACGTGTTGGTGACAGGATCAACTTTACAAGCATTTTTATCCTCAACTCTTACCCGGTCACAGTAAAACACAACCTCTTTGAAGCTTATATAATCCAATTCAAATATATTTCGGATTACACCATAGTAAGTTATTTCAACTTCAACGAGATTTTTATCTTTTGCGCTCGCTCGAAAGAAAGTAAGAGCCTTGTATGAAATGCCCGAGTTTTGTACATTTGTACTTTCCTCGTACACTTTAGCACCGAAAATGTAACCATTCAATCGATACTTTTTGTACTCTTGTGCCACGAACAAGGGTCCAGTGGCTAGACGAGCAAGCCTTGATGTCGCATCACCCGTCTTTAAGAGCTGAGAATATAGATAAATTAATTATATTAGTTGTAAATTTTAGTGTAATGTAACGTTATATAACGACCATTTTCATTATAATTATCTCTTGCGTCAACCACAGCCTAAATTCGTTGTCTGATTGTACCATTGTTTTTCGTCTTTTATTGTTCTCACAGGCTTCATATTTTCTGCATATTACAAAATTAATCATGTATAAAATAATCTAAAATAATGTTAAACATTATAATAATCGAAACTTACTTTTTCCATTCTTCGACATCTTTATGTGTGTCAAATAGATAACGAGCTACTTGTTCATGCTACAAACTCGTTAATTTCACTCGTTTTTCCATCACATGACCACCATCATCGACGAACTCATCAGTGTCATCAACGTTAGTCGAGTCAGGCATATATTCCCGAGTATATATTGATGACTCCATGGTTATGTATTCCTTTGTAATTGATCCTGCAATGTATTACATATTCTTGACGTAATCTTTAAAAACTTTCATCAATCTTTCAAACGGATACATCCAATGATATCTAATTGGACCACAAAGAAGTGCTTCGTCGCATAGGTGTACCAACAAGTGAACACTTATGTCAAAGAATGCTGGGGGAAAGTACTTCTCCAACACACAAATTTCTTCGGTCATCGCCAATTTTGCGACCACTACGTGTTCTCGATTGACTACCTTCTCACACAAGAGTGAGAAGGTAATACTAATTTGCATAATAGCCCTCCGCAAATCCTTGTGCTTGGAGAAACAGTGCTTAAACAATAGAGAAACCAATTGCATGATCACATGCCAATCGTGGGACTTACACTTATGTAAATCATGAGTAGCATAATTCACAATCCTTTGCAAATTGGACGAAAAAGTAGATGGGCCCTTCAAATTATATATTGTGTTTAAAAGCACCTTCCTTTCCCCACTCGTCAAGGTAAACACACCAGGAGGAATTATTGTCCTTCCCCTACTATCTTCTTTCAACCATAGTTGTGGCTTAAGTTTTAACGATTTAAGGTATTTTCATGCATTTTCTTTATCCTTCGAATGACTCCCCCCAAGGCAAGTGCCCACAATATGTTCAACGAAGTTCTTCTCTGCATGCATCACATCCAATACATGGCGCACCGGGTTATTCTTCCAATAAGGCAAGTCAAATAAAATTGACCCCCTAGACCATGCCTTTCTTGTATCAGTTTCATTACCAGTTTGGGTCTTCTTACGCTTGGCATTCTTACATGGCATATTAGGATCACATTCAGAAGATTTAATTTCAATTTCTGAACCCGAAAGTTGTCTCGGCGGTAGCCTATGTTTAACCCCGCCCAATAAAAAATTGGAACCTTTTTCAAATCTGAAACTATGAGCCGGGGATAAAAACCTCCTGTGGAAATGGTATACATTTTTTGAGCTAAAGGATAGACAAAGAGATTCAGTCTCCTCTCCACAAATAGGACACCCTAGATAACCATGTACTACACAACCGGATAATGTCCTATAAGCTAGAAAATCATAAATTACCCACATCAATATAGCTTTTAGCGTAAACTCTTCTTTTCTAAAAGAGTCAAATGATTGCACACCCTCTTTCCACAACTCATTTAATTCTTCTACCAAAGGAGCCAGGTAGACGTCAATGTCATCACTTGGTGCCTTTGACCCAGGTATCAACAAAGCCATCATCGAAAATTTAGGTCTCATAGACTGTGAAGGAGGGAGGTTGAGTGGGGCTAGGATCAGTGGCCATACACTTTGATTGGTGCTTATATTTCCAAATGGATTGAAACCATCTGTTGATATAGCCAAATAAATGTTGCATTGTTCTCGAGAAAAATCGGGATACTCATAATTCATCCTCCTCCAGGGAGTAGAATTAATAGGATGACGCATGACATTACCCCTACTTCTACCCTAACATGGCAAGTCATTGCCTCCGCTATCCATGATACTGTGAAAAATTGCTTTAATCTAGGCCCAACGGGAAAATATTTCAATACTTTTTGAGGCACTTTTGAGCTTGTGTCTTGCTTACTAGTAGATTGGACATATCTAGCTTGTGTCTTCCTTACTATTAAAGGTATGAAGCGTATATTCATGGATTAGTATAAACAAAACTTAGATTTATAGTATGTTTCATTTAATTATGTCTTATTTATATTCAAATTCAATTTATAATTGAAATTTATATTTCCTCCATCTCCTCTAAAGGGTGAGTGGTCCTATCCCATTCAAAACCGCATTTTTCTGTAATATACTTAACAACTCATGCACATTGTTACGATTTGTAAAAAATTCGACAGCATATCCCCGTAGTGCTCCAATTACACGACGTAGATTGGCAAGTGTGAGTGTTATTTCAATTGATCAATTGAAATAACAGTCACACTTATCAATCTAGTATGTACCCAGAGAACATTAGGATACGACTGCAGAACTTCCTCCAAAAGTAACAACTTTAAGACACTAAGAATATTATACATAAATTATGCAGTCTCAAACTTTCCAAATGGGACAATTAGAGAGATCTCATTACAGGAGTAATGACTCTCGAACGGGTCTAAGGGCTATTGAATGCGTACGCATAAGAACTAGAAGGCTAGTATCTATGCACACCATATGTAATTTCAAGTATATTTCATTTAATTATCATACTATATATATATTATTCGATATATAAAGTAATTTTCAAAAAAAGTTGAAAAATCCCACCCCCATTTGGACAATAATCCAGTGGTCATGCCACTTTTAAAACTAACCAACCCAACATCGATCCACTATAATCCAACAACAATGTCAACAACAATTGTGTATCCCGTACTCCTTCTAATTCATCTACTCAATTAATTATTTTCATCAATTAAACTAACAATTAAAGTATACAATTATTAATTTACTAATTTACAATGAGGGGCAATCCTACTTTCATAATTAATCATATATTAATTTACTAATTTAGAATGAGGGGCAATCATATATTAATTTACTAAAAAAATTAATAACCAATCATTTCGTTTACAAGGGACATTATGCACAAACACACACATACACGCACACTACACACACATATACACACATGCGCACATACACACGGACACCCGCACACATTCACACACACACACACACACGCAACCCCCCCTACCCTCCCCCCCCACCCACCCATCCCTGCTCCATCCCCCTCACCCTCCCCCCCACCCTGCCCCACCCCCTTCCCCCTCCTTCCACCCTGCCCCCTTCCCCCCCCCACGCACACACACCACACACACAACAACAACCCCCCACCCTGCCCCACCCCTTCCCCCACCCCCACCCACCACACACACAGCACACACACACATATGTAATAACCCAAGTTTCTGAGCGACTATTTTATACTATTTTGCCTGATGGGCTAATTTTATAAAATAGGGGATGTTGGAGTAAATATTATTTCCCGTGAGACTTAGGGATAATATTTACTATGTTTTACCTATTTACCATTATGAGAAGGTAAATGGCATTTTATTGTGTATTATTGCGTCGTTATATGTAAAACGACGGTTATGACCTATATATGAAATTGGGTAAAATTAATGAATTAAAATGAAACTGGAACACAAAATAGTTCACACTTTCCCGAATACCAAAATAGGGGGTGCGGATGTTTTTAGAATAGTCGAGATAGTCGAAATAAGTGCCCAGTTGTAATTTTTGAGATTCGGGCATTTTTAAGGGGTTATGACTCAATTAAGTGATTACGAGTCATTTTATGGTGTATTAGCAATTAAAATTGGGGGTTTATGTTTTGAGACCCGTATAAATCCCCCACCCCCTTTCTTTTTCTTCATTTGTGTGAGAGAAGCCAAAGGGAGAGAGTTGGGAGAAATGGAGAGAAAGAGAGAAAATGGAAGATTTGGGCCGAAATCCGTCGCTACCGGAGGTGATCCGAGACTATGAACCTCGAGGCAAGTTTCTTACTTGCTAGATATTGATTTAATGTGATAAATCTGCATGTGTAGTTAAGTTTTGGGAGGTTTAAACCATAAATGGGTTTTGATTGATTTTGGGTGTTTAATCCTAAATCTTATAGTTTAATTTGATTTGAAGAGAAATAATTGGTTATTTGATGTGTAGAAATGATTTTATAGTAGTATTTGTTGTTGTGGTTGGGTGAAATAGCGGGTAGAAGCTTGGATGGATCGTTAATGGCCGAAACAGCTTCTCGGAGAAGAAGCTGTCCGCCAGGATCGATCGATCGAGCCTGGGGGATCGATAGATCGAAGCCTTCGATCGATCGACGGCCAGGGGTCGATCGATCGACCCCTTCAGAAAAGGTGAGATTTTTCTAGTTTTGTTTTAGCCTTTTTCTTTTAGGTTCGAGGTTTAGGAACCTTCCTTTGGTAAGGAATGGGGAGTCTTAGAGGGTTGTATTGGGTAGACTAATGTCCGAGGCTAAGAGTGGATATTTGGGTTTACCCGAGGGCTAGTTGTATAGGTTAATGTACGAATGATATAGGAGGTTAACCTAAAGATAAATTGGAAGTTAAAATATTAATGTGAGCTTTTGGGAGACACTCCATTATGGAGACTCACTTTGAGGGTTTATGAAATAATATGAACTCTTGGAGGCTAGTTTGAAGTTAGTGTCACTTTGGGTCTTAGGTCATTAATAAACATGACTTAATGAATAAAGAATGCACATTATAAAATGTGGTACTATATGAATATGTACAAAAGGGTTTTGAGAAAGTAAAATTGGATGTTTTCAAATGGAAAAAGTAAATTTTTTTCATAAGTGTTAACTTCTGGTTACACACCTCCCTAAATCGCTATCATAAGGGAAGTTGCGTACGTGTGGTGAAGCCCCCTGGCTAATGAATGCAGGGTGGATATAGTCCCTAGGCCATATGGGCATTTGTATTACTGCGCTGGTTAGGGGATTCTGGGTGTGGTCCTGACTTTCCCGCAGGCAATATGGACGCTTCCCGACGTTGGTAGGTTCCCAGGTTGTCTTGTATAGATAGGCCCTGGAAGATGATAGCCATTTAGGAGCGCATCCAGTGGGAAAACCCGGAGGGACGGTCTTAGATTTATTAAAGCATTTTATGATAATAAAATGGCTTTAATTTACATTTCCCGAATGGAAGAAGGGAAATGGGATATATGGTTTGGCTTCGGATATATTTCCCGAAAGAAAGGAGGGAAATGGAAGCATATGGTATACAAAAGTATTTTTATGATAATAAAAATGACTTTTGATTACACTTCCTGGATGGAAGAAGGGAAGTGGGGTTTTATGAAAGGATAAAGAACTTTTTATGATAATAAAACTTGCTTTAAATTGTATATTCTTCCTAGAGGGAAGAACGGAAATAAAATTGGTATATTCTTCCTAGAGGGAAGAACGGAAATAAAATTGGTAAATAAGATTGACTTGGTAAACATTTGATAAAATGTTGTACCATTTATATATATTCCTAAAAGAAAGGAATTAGGAATTAGGAATTGTACCATTTGATGATGGATGGGTTTATTTTTATATTTTCTTTGTGTAGCTGTATTTCTGACCTCCCACACATATGCACACACATATACATTTATTGATTATTTCGTGCTAGGGATCTAATGGATCTCAACGATCAACCTTGCCTAAGTAGTAGTGTATCGGGGGGGTTTCTTTTTTGGATTTCGCTTTGCGAGACACCCCACGCACGAATAGGGCATAGTGTTGAGAATGGGGAGAAGTTAGCCCTTAGTACTTAGGGTTAACTAGAACATCTCACGATATTGCGCTAGGTTGTTGCTAGATTGAGATGTGAGAAATATTATTGTTATCTGCGAGAGAATTACGCACTTAACTGTCATGCATTTTAGTCACATGGTAATCATATCAAACCGGGCCCTGACCCGTATCTATATTTCTTTGTTTCTGCATATATTCCTTGCCGTACAGGTGCTCTTCCGCATGGACACCCGTATTTACATATTCCATTCCAGTTGTCATGGAGATACAGCATATTGCGGATGTTGTAGGATACTTGTAGTAGACGCTCCTTTCTATTGTACTCTAGTTATGTTCAGTATATTTATTCGGGCGTGTTTGCCCAAAGTATTGCACTCATTCATTATATTATAAATATTGAATTGTAATACTCGATGTACTATTTGTATTGGTCTGTGCACCGACAGCTTATTCGGTGATATTTATGTATTGTCATACTTCATTCATCGATTTTTGATACCCACCGTTTTTACAAATGGGATTGTCTAAGTGTTTTTCTTTTCTTTTCAAAATTTTAAATTTGAAAGTCCATTTTTCTAAAATGATTGGTGGTTATCTCATACTATTATTTTAATTGACAATGATGCTAAGAACGGACCATCTATGATTCCTGTGATTATTGGAGTATTGGGCTGGCCACCTATTATTTTAGTAGGCGGGTTGTCACAACATACATATATACACACACACATATATATACACATACACACACACACATATATATAAATGGAAGAGAGAGAGAGAGAGGGAGAGCAGCGTAGAGAGATAGAGAAAAAAGGAGGAAAGAATCGGCGGGAGAAAAAAAGAAGGGGAAAGGGTTTTTTACTGAGACATTTATCACGGACGTGTCACGGTCCTTGACTGTGATAATATTATAAGGATTGTCACGGTCAATTACCGTGATAAGTCCGTGACAACTGTACTTGTCACGGACTTGTCACGGTCATTGACCGTAATAAGTCTTTGTCACGGGCAATGACCGTGATAAAAAATGCATATTTTTTTTATCACGGTCAATGACAGTGATAAGTCTAGTCACTGGAAGGGTGCCAATTTATCCATTTTGGTGTAGTGATCTTTAGGTTTACACTGAAGAATTTGGGTATCTCCCCCAATTCGGTTAAAAGGTTGAATTAAACCCTAATTCCAATATGTAACCACCCAAGTTTCACAAATTAGAGATCCCACCACATGACTTTTCTTTAGGTAATAACATATATGTCCTTTAACATTTTAAACTACAACATATAAGTATATAATTTAAATGCTAATCATATAGAATAATATAAATCACTTAATTAACTAATGACTTAAATAAATATAATTTTTTATTTTTTTAAAATGCTATACCTCAGGACGAGATGTTACAACGAGGCTTGCAGAGGGAGGATTAATGAAAAAATCATTAAATCCATGGGAAATGGTTTGAGATTTGTTGGGGTAGCAAAACATACCCCATGCAGTTTAAAAGGGAAGAGAAAAATCTGTCCAAGAACACTTAAACTGAATAAGATTACCAACCCAAACAAATAGGACTTCAGAGAGAGTATGACTGATCCAACTAGATAAAATCCTAGAGATAGACATCCTCCAAGGGATGATAAAAGATAGAATAAATCTTCATAGACTCGAGTTCGATCTACCTCCAAGGATGCAAATCCATCCTCCACCACTCCGATCTGGACTATTCAAGATAATTACAAATGGAGAAAACTCACACAAGGGATAGGCCACCCTCAAACAAATCAGAGAACCACAAGTAAATGAACTTACACAAGGGTTTATATCGGGTTATTTGCACGAAAATAAAATAAAAATTCAAGAAAAATAGCCCCCCTATCCCAGGTGGAGGAAGAGAGGGACGTAGGAAGAAGGTGAATAGTAGAGAAAATAGGAGGCAGAGCAGAGCTTTATATATATATATATATATATATATATATATATATAGAGAGAGAGAGAGAGAGAGAGAGAGAGAGAGAGAGAGAGAGAGAGAGAGAGAGAAGACATTTTTTCATTCCCATTTATCTTTAGTTTTTAGTTTAAATCTAACCTTTTGACTTGTTTGAGATTTGACTACCATTTTAACAAAATAGTTAAGTCAATGCCAATTGATGTAAAAATGCATAAAAACGACTCATTTAATTCCTAAAACTATAATTCAGTCTGGGTACTAAAAATTACGAGCCAAAACTATTATAGTATTAATATGTGTATATTTTTTGAAATTATAATAAACTAAACCTTTTGAGCAATTTAAATATATTCAAAACCTGACTTTTATAATTTTGTAAGCTCTTCTTTTGTTTTTTTTGATATTAACTGAATGGTTTTTAACCTAATTCGTTTTTTTTTTTAATTTTTGCTTTGTTTTATATTTTTTAATATGTGATTTTTATTTTGAAGAAAAAAAACTTGTAATTATCCTAACATAACTATTACTCATTATTAGAAAAAAATTAATTACAATAATAAAATTCTTAAATAAATCTGATTTTTCTGATTTCATAAACTATCTTTTAGTTTTTATTTTGTTTAGAAAATGGGTTTGTTAACCTAACTCGTTTTTTCAAATTTACTCATGCTTTAATCCGATTTCGAACTTGTGATATTAATTTTTGAGGTAATATTTTTAATTGTCCTAATATAACTGTTACTCAATATATGAAAATAATTAGTTATGACTGCAAATATTATTAACACAATTTTTTAATCTTTTTTAGAGAAGAGGGATAGAACCTCCACAAGTTTTATTAATTAACTAAGGAGAAAAAACCTTTCTAATGGCAGACAAGCTCATAACTACTCCTAAATCAATCGAATGTTGAGCCCAATGACTCGATTGATAAAATTAATAAATGAGGGATTTTATAAGGAAGACCATTACAAGAAACAAGTAAAATAAAGATGTAATAAATAAAAGAATCCTCTAAACAAAAGAATTATTTACTGATCCTAATCTGAGAAAAAACCCATCTATCTAAATTTAAATGATCTCTAATGATAAAAGGAAGATTATGAAAAGAATATAAATTTGCATCTCGTTCAGACTGATCCCATGATTAACAAGTTCATTTGCAACTGAATTAGCTTATCTATAGAAATGAGAAATAGATTATATCAAACAACTTAAGCATTTCATCAATCTTTTCCATAATGTTAAGAAAATTCCGTTGGGGTTTCCAATTATGCTTAATGATGTTAACCAATGTTTGAGAATCTGATTCAATATTAATGAGTAAAAAAGTGTTGAATAGATAACATAAGACCTTGCTTAAGGGCTTTAGATTTAGCAAAAAGATTAGAACCAAAACCAAGATGTTTAACAAATTCCAGATTGAAGTAGCCTCTATAATCTCTAATAACCCCTCCATAAGAACTAATGCCCGGATTACCTTTACATGCCCCATTAATAATAAGCTTCGATCTATGATTGGTAGGCCTGTACCATGGGATACATATAAAAGTAAACTTTGGCTTATAAGTCTTGATGTGGAACACTTGACTTATGTGAGAATACAAAATATTGATGCAATCTTTGAACTTGATGGAGGAAAGTAGACTTTGAATGTTCTTAATAACATTCAAGATAAGCATATAAGGAGAAAATAACATGGCCATATGAAACCTTTATTACTCAATTTCCATATCTCCCAACACATGGTAATAGGCAATGAAAAAGTTAAGAACTTCAACAAGTTTTAAGACATTTTTTTAAAAATCCAATAGATAAACATAGAATTAAGAGAGGACAAATTTATGTGGATCCCAAACATGTTAATGAAGTAATACCAAACTTGCTTAGTAGCTGAACAGTGAAGAAACACATCCTAAATAGACTAAACATATTTATGGCATAATTGGAATCGAGATGCCAAATAAATACCCGAAGATTATGTATTTTCATCAAGAGGGATGGCATAATTTAAATCTCTCTAGAATAAAATAGAAATCTTAGAGGGAATACACTTGGACTAAATATACTTAGAGACCATGGAATATGAATGATGTTTTTTACCTAAAAAATATTTATTTGTATGCAAATTCACCTGAGTTAGTAGCTTTTCATATGATAAGGGAATTGTTTTCTAAAAAATTCTGATGAAACAAATCTCTAGTTTGAACCATGCACTTCCAAGTAGGGGATCCAGTATAGGAGTAAAGTTTTTTGTATTTAACTTTCATGAATTTTGACCGCAAGGACTTATTTTCGTACCATTGCCACCAAAACCTAAGAAAGGCTGCATCAGAGACATCAAAAAGATTTTAAATCCTCAAACCTCCTGATGATGCTATGAAATCACTATTTAAATTTATATACACAACTCAAGCTCAAAATGATATTGTAATGGAGATATGTGATTACAGGTTTGAAAATAAGAGAAGGAGATGAGGTAAAGACGAAGACATAATAATGTAAGTGGTTCGACTTGATAGCCTACTCCACTATGCAAGGTGTTTTGTGTGTTTATATTAACTTTAGAGATCTAATGGACCAAAATTACAAGTCTAAAGCTTTCTCTCTCTTTACTGTAAATTGGAGAGAGTTTAGCAAGGGTTTTTAGTTATGTATCCTCTGTAACAAAGAATATAAAGTGTATATATAGGCTTGGGGGTGCATAGTTTAGAGTGTGTGAGGTATGTAGTACAATATGAGTCCAACACTTGTCCAGCACATGCTCAATCAATGATGATGAAATATTCCCTCATGTGCTATGAAGATCTATTATAATTGTATGCCCACGTGGACTGACCATGCCTAAATCCTGCATGTTATACGTGGTGTAGGTGTCGTCCTTGGAGATCCTGGCCTGGCCAAGACCCACATAAAAGGACCTTACTTATAAGTTTTTGCAAAGATGAGTTAGAAGTGTAGTCTCGACTTTCCAGGGTGGCACAAGGTCGAGAAGAGACATCCGAAAGATATTAGAGAGATGATCATATAGTCTCGGCTTGCCAATATGGCATAATATCGAGACTATTGAGGGAGATATTTCCAATTATAGTGGATAGGTAAGGTCGGCTTGGCTGTGTTGAGGCCTGTCTAGGATGAGGCCACATTTATGCATATTAATCACCCCTAGACCTTAATCTTCAATGTGAGTGGAAGGCTGAAGGGTATAATTGGCTGACCTATGCATGTATCAAACCCCTCAGTGTCTGAGTTGGCTTTGAGGGCATGCATCTACTTGGCTAAGGGTGATGGTGTCCTTTTAGTGTCACGAGCAAAAGTGTATACCAAGCATTTTGGGTTAGATACATGTCAATGGGTTGTGTGGTTTAGCCTGTTGGCCAAGATAGGGCGGTTGTAGGCCTTCCTTGAGAAGAGATCCAAATGATGACTTCTTTAGAAGTTGTGCACAATGATTAGGGTATTTAAAAACCCCAACATTTTCATTTTCTCTTTCCTCTTTAAACCATTCTTTTGCACCTAAGCTTCCTTCAACATATACACACTTTCTCTCTCTTTTACCAGCGATTTCAAGTGTGTTTTAGTGATCTATTCCAATTTTCGAAGGTGCACCTCAGCTCAGGTAACCTTCCATTCCTCTTCTTCTTCACTTATAGGTTTTAGTTTGTTTTTTCACCTTTTTCTATTTATTTGCATTTTCCAGTGAACTTCCATATTTTTCGACAGCTATTGGGGGGTGGTTCTAGGGCTGCATTTGGTGGTCAGGTGTTGTAGTGTTTTTTAGCAGGTTAATGTCATTTAAGTCAAGTTTCTAGGTGTTAGGGGCTTTAAACGCTGATTGTTAGTCTTCCCGGTGAGCCTCCGATCATCTTCTTTAATGATCCACCCTTTAGGTGGTCTTAGTGTTCTTGATAGAAAACCTTTGAATTTCCACTTTTTGATCCAAAAGTCAACCTAGGTCAAACCTAGAATTGTTTAAATATTAAGAACTCTATAAGAGTTGTTTGATCAATACCCAAACCTTAGGGAGAGGCCCTTCAATGAGATACATAAGTGTGAAGTCAAGGTTGTATCTAAACGTAAGGCCAAAGTCGACCCTACACTTCCCATTGACTTATTCCCATTAGCTGTGATACACCCTCCCATTACTAAGGTCAGTGATTCGATGTATAAGTCACCGACTTTGAATTCTAAATCTGCATCATATTCTTCAGACCATAGTCCTTTTGCTTATGCTCAATCCTAGAGTGAAGATTCTTTTCATAAGGCAATGAAGGTTCCCACCTCTAATCCTGCAGAGTCTTATATAATTGAGACCTCTTTTCGCGCCTCGTCTTCTAATCGCGCGGTGTTCTCCAACATTTCCAACCATTTTATCCATGAGATTTCGGACTCCGAAGAGACGAGAGTGGAGGTTTCATTCTAACCCCCACCTATGGTTGTTCCAATTACGGCCATGTCTAATGCGAAATATGTCAGGAGGTGTTAAGATGGAGCCGCGATCACTAAGGTTGATTATCTCTCTTCTGATTTGAACGAGGATCCACTTGACAATAGCTATGTCCAGAAATTTTTTAGCACTGTCAGGGAGATTGACATGTTATCGTGGAGGCATATGTATAGCATCCAATATAACATTCATATGATATTGCCTACGAGAGACGAGAGGGCCTACGACAGTCGTGATGTTTAAATGGCCGGCTATAAACGAACGTTTAAGGTCGGATTCAAACTTCCCATCCATCCTAACATACGAGCCATTCTCACTAGTCTGAGGTTAGTCCCGACTCAATTATCTCCCAATGCCTGGAGCATCCTCATCGGCTTCGTCTACTTCTGGCATTTGATTCATATGATCGACCATCCTATTTTAGTATTTAGAGGTTGCTATACCATCTCTTGCTCAAAGGCACAAACTGTCTACTATAATCTTATAGCCAGAAATATTACCAAAAGGATTCTTCACGTTAACCAAACTTCTAACCACCATTAAAAGCCCCAATACTTCTTCGTCTCAACTGCTCGGGAGTTTGATGTTGACACCCCTAACAGTGCCTCTGCACCGAGAGTACCCACGAGATGGGTGAAGACTCCCATGTCGTCTAGGCTTGACCCCAGCCTTGGCATATATGATAGGGGGAAAATTGATAATCTTCATTCCAAGGGGGGTGATGATAGGCTTGTGGAGTTTGAGAGGACTCCTAAGTACCTGAAAAATATGGGTTTGAGGGTTGACCTTTACCAGAGCCATGTAAGTGGAATTTTCTTTATCTGTTGTGTCGTCTTTCATTATATCTTTCGATATTAACCTCGTCTCTTATTCACAGATCGTCCTTCAGGCATCTCAAACCAATTGTGGGAAATGGTAACCCCTTCACTCGATAATCTACTTAGCAAAATATCCAAGGGGCCTAACCCCCCAAAGAAGACAACCACTGACGGCCAATGCTAGGACGATAAAGGAAAGAAAAGAAAAGAGCTGGTCGATGGAACTTCGAATGTTCCTCCTGCTCAAAAGAAAAATAAGAGGTCTGATGCCCCCAAGAATACTTCATCCTCGGCCATACCCATATCCTCTGGCTCAATCTCAACCGAGAGGCTTTCTCTGCTCTCCATAAGTACTGACTCTTTGATTAGGGACCAAATAAGAGTAAGGTCTTCTATCAGGTCGTGGCTTCCTAAGTCTGACCGTAGATTCCTGAAGTCAATGGAGTTATCCCGTCTTTCCAACTTTGGCCTTCATCGAGCCATCCAGGTAACTAACCTCATATCTATTGCTTTTTGATTTTTATCAAGTCTTATCTCGTCACATCTCATACCAACTTTTACTTGACATTCTTTATAGTCTCTCTTCTCTTTTCATTAATTGTACGAGTGGGTCCAAGACAACAAGGCCAAGATTGATAATGTCTATGATGCTGTCAAGGCTGAGAAGGCAACCAAGTAAGCTTTGAATCAAAAGGAAGTTGACCATAAGGCCCAGGTGGAGGATCTGGAGTAGAAGGGTCGGGATGACCTTGATGCTAAGGTCAAAGATCATAATGACGCCATTACTACGTTATAGAAGAAGTATGAGGAGTAGGTTGTGGCTGCAAAGAAGAAGGTCGTGGAGGATTTTAAGGCCTCAGATGAGTTCATTGGCTACGAAATTCAGTACCTAGAGAGGGGAGCCCATACTTCCTTTCGATGGGTGACTAAAAATTACCCTGACTTTGCATTTCTGGCAAAGAATTTTTTACTTTTGAATTCTCTGATCCTACGACGATTATCGCACTGAATGAGGTTGAGGCTGAGGGTGCTGTCGCTGAAGCGCCTGCTACTGAGACATCGGAGCAGGTTGATGTCGAGACGATGGAAGGCATTAACATTAAGATTGAGGATCAAACTCATCCCTTTATTGACAGCATCATCTAGAAGTAGGCCGATAAGCAAACTTATGCATTCGTTACTCTGTTTTTTTTTTCTTTTTATTGGGTGGCCACCTGTGGCCTGACATTACCTTTCCCACTTGTATTACTCAGTTTTTAAATAATTATAAATCTCGTCTTTGAACATTATAATTTGTAATATTAAATTTTCATTGATGTTATTTGTTGAATGATATTGAAAATCATTTTTGCTGTTTGATGAAGTGTAATGTCTGTACCCTTATGCTTTGTCATCTTTGACTGATGTTTTATGCACAACTTTTGTCGATAATTTCAACTCATAATTCACCATATTATGATGTTTTAAGTAGCCATAACAAAGATGATTTTCTAAGTTTAATAATATGATACAAGTCCCCTCTCGTTGTTTTTGAGGGTGTATGGACGAGATTTGTCTCTTTATACACTCTCGTCTCGACGAGAGAGTTTTTACCACTAAATGAATGATGTTAGATACAAGTTCCCTCTTGTCATTTTTGAGAGTGTATGGACAAGACTTGTCTCATCATACACTCTCTTCTCGATAAGAGGTTTTTAACCACCAAATGAGTGATGTTTACATATAAGTCCCCTCTTATCATTTTTGAGGGTGTATGGACGAGACATGTCTCTTCATACACTCTCGTCTTAACGAGAGAGTTTTGACCACTAAATGAATGATGTTATGATACAAGTCCCCTCTCATCATTTTTGAGGCTGTATGGACGAGAGTTGTCTCTTTATACACTCTCGTCTCGGTGAGAGAGTTTTAACTCTTAGGCTCACCACACAGTGATGTTTAAAAAATAACCAGAATAAAATGATTTTCTAAGTTTTGAGTTTTCCACCACTTAAGTGATGTTACTACACTTGTCCCCCCTCTCATCATTATTTAGAGTTCATGGACGAGACAAGTCTCTTCATGAACTCTCGTATCACCGAGAGTGAGCTATAAATAATTCACTAAAAAATGATGTTCTTTAGTTGAGCATAATCCAAATCACATAAAAATAACTGAAAAACACAGATATGAAGCAACACTTGTATTTCTCATTCATCTTTCATTGTCATATAAATACATCAAAATTTTATTGATAAAGGCGATGAGACTCATATAATATCCACTATAATATTTAGATCTACTGATAGTATTTCTTTAAATAGTCTACATTCTAAGGGTTAGTAAATGGTTCGCCCTCTAAATTCCCCGACTTGTAGTTTCCTGGGAAGACTTCTTCTTTGACCCAATATAGCCCATGCCAATTCGAATGCTGTTTATTCAGTTTTTGCAAGACCTTTTTCAATACCAAGTCTCTCACGGCTATTAGCCTCACTTTTACCCTTTTATTGTAGAATATGTTTACCCTTTGTTGGTAGGCATACTATCGGACCTTAACGTCTTCTCATCTTTCTTCAATTAACTCCAGGTCAAGCTTCCTCACATCATTGTTGGCATCGGGGTCGTAGGTTTGGAATCTGTGTCTGTAAAGTCCAAGTTTGATGGGAATAGTCGCTTCGAACCCATAGGCTAGTTTAAATGGCGTTTCACCCATCTACGTTCTCTCTGTCATCCTGTAGGCCCATAGGATCCCATGTAACTTCTCAGTCCATAAGCCCTTAGCATCATTTAGTTTCTTTTTAATGCCATCCAGTATTGTCCTATTTGTGACTTCGATCTATCCATTGGCTTGGGATTGGCCTGACACAAAATAGAACTTCTTTGAAAGAGTACACATCCAAGGGTTTGTTTTGAACTGTTTCCTATTATTTTAGATGAGCGCGTTAGGTTAGCCATACCTATAGATGGTGTTTTCCCAAATGAACTGAAATGTATTTACTTCACTAATGGAGATCATAGCCTTTGCCTCTATCCATTTAGAAGAATACTTAATGGCCACAATCAGATATTGGTATCCATAGGCTTCCTTTGGAAGTGGACCAACAAGGTCGATTCCCTATACTATGAATGGCCATGGGGAAGTAATAAATGAGAGTGACTAATGAGTCTTGTGTGGAATACTCACATACCTTTGGCATTTTTCATATTTTTTCACATGGTCGACCACATGCTTTGCCAGGGTCGACCACCAGTATCCCTATATCATAATTTTTTTCGCAAGAGATATTCCTCCGATGTGGCTTGCACATGACCCCTCATAGATGTCACGTTGGACATAATCAACCTATGTAGGGTGGACGCATATGAGGAGGGGAGATAGTAAACCTTTTTTTATATAGCATATCCCCTATAATAGTAAACTTTGTCGCCCGGTATTGGAGTTTCTTTCTCTTGGCTTTAGTCGATAGAAGTTCCTTATTTTTCAAGTATTTTATCAAATAATTCATTCATGAGTCTCCCAAATTCAAGCATCGGAAAAATTCCACCCCGCTATTGTCCTCTTCAATACTAGGCCTCCGTAGAATCTTCACTGGAACGATCTGCCTAATATTTGTTCTCATAGCCGAGGCTAATCTTGCTAACGCATCAACTTGGCTGTTCTCAAGCCAAATGATTATCTTCACCTTTACTTCCTTGAAGTTGACCATTAAATTTTTTACTCTTGACAAATACTTGGCCATTTTCTCATCTTTAGCTTCGTAGATTCCCAAGATTTGGTTCACCACTAGATGCCAGTCACTGTGCACTGTCATCTGTCCACTGTTTAACACTTTGGTTAGGGAGAGGATGGACAACAAGGCCTCATATTCAAACTCATTTTTTGATGCTTTAAAGCTGAATCTTAGAGCATACTTGATATCAATTCCGTCTGGGGCTGATAGTATCAGCCCTGTACCACTACTACCTTCACAGGAGGAGCCATCTACAAATAAGCTCCAAATTGGGCCTTTTTCTGAGAAAGGGACCTTGGAAAATGCTCCATTTTTTAACAAAAGATCTTTATGTGCAGCATCAGTTCTCGCTTCATCAACTAGTGCTAGTCTCGCCACTACCTTTTCAAGCAATACTGTTATTTTATCATCTCTAACATCGGCCTCAACCCAAGTAAATTCTGCCACAAAATTGACCAAGATCTTCTCTTTGATCTCATTCTTTGGCTGATAAATGATGTCAAACTCTCATAACTCAATTGACCAAGCCATCAGCTTACATGATTTTTTAAGTTTATGGATAACTTGCCTTAGAGGACTATCGGTGAGCACCATCATAGAATGTGCCTAAAAGTAAGGATTTATTTTTTTGGAGGCATAGATTATAGCATATGCTAGCTTTTTCATCCTTGGATATTTGAGCTAGGCCCCTTGCAGAGACTTGTTATTGAAGTTCACAGACTTTTGAACCCCCTTATCATCTCGGACGATAATTGCACTTATAGATGATTCTGACACTGCTAGGTATAGGAACAATTTCTCCCCTTGAATGGGCCGAGATAAGAATATTGAGGATCCTAAATAAGCTTTTAGTTCCTGAAAATCTCTCTCACACTCTTCATCCTAGAAAAATGCTTTTCTTAAGATCTTAAAGAGGGGCAAAAACTTATCTGTAGCTCTAAAGATTAAATAATTGGGCGTTATTACTCTTCCTATTAACCTCTGCACATCCTTTGTGGTTTTGATTGTCTGTATATTGATCAGTGATTTAATCTTTGCTGGATTGGTTTCAATCCCTTGGTTGACAATGAAGCCGAGGAACTTGCCTGCGCCGACTCCAAACACACACTTCGTAGGATTTAACTTCATTTTGTAAAGGTTCATGGTGTCAAACATTCTTGTAAGGTCATCCACATAATCCTCAGTCTTAAGGCTCTTCGTTAGCATGTCATCGACATAAACCTTCATGGTCTTCCCTATTTGGTCTTCAAACACCTCGTTGAGTAACCTTTGGTAGGTAGCCCCTGCATTTTTAAGGCTAAATGGAATGACCTTATAGCAGTAGGTTCCTTTATCTGTAATAAAATAAGTCTTCTCGACGTTGGCCTCATCCATGAAGATCTAGTTGTACCTTGAGTAAGCATCCATCAAGCTCATGCCCAGCCGTGGAATCTACCATCTTATCTGTACGAGGTAAAGGTAATATGTATTTGGGACAAGCTTTATTAGATCAGTGAAATCAATACACATTCTCCACTTTCCATTAGCCTTTAGGACGATCATGATGTTGGATAAACAATCTGAATATTGTACCTTCCTGATGAACTCAGTTGTTTGCAGTTTTTTGACCTCTTATTGGATGACCTCATACTTCTCTCTTGCATAGGTCCTTATTCACTATTTTATAGGATTTACCTTCTCATCAATATTCAGTTTATGGAAGATGACTTTTGGATCTATTCTCGGTATGTCCTCATGACTCCATGTAAAGATGCTCTGCCTCTGCCTCAGTAGCTTCATCAACTCCTTTTTGACTTCCTTATTCAAGGTTTTTTTGATTTGAATGATTTTTTTCGAGTCGTTCTCATTGAGGATGATGGATTCTGCCTCCTCAGTGGCTTCTCCTTTCTTTAGTTTCTTCTCATGCCTTAAGTCGAGAGAATATATGTTGTAGGAAGTGGTCAGCTTCTTGCGGGCCTCTTTCTGCTGGGAAGAACTGGAGTAACACTCTTGAGCTTCCACTTGGTCCCCTAGAACTTCCACTATCATTTGGTGGACTGTGGATGAGACTGCCTCAAATTCCTTAAGCGACACCCTTATAAGAATTATGTTGTATGCCAAAAACACGTTCTCGTCCATGAAGGAAAAACTTACTTTCTAGGTGAGGCACCTCGGCCAGTTCCCATACAGACATCCATTTTAAATACCCCAAGAGGATGGACTTTCTCTCCACTTAAACCTATCAATGGATGATGATATGGGACCGGTCTCTTCTTACTGAATTTCAGACCCTTAATGCAGTCCCAAAACATAACATTGATTGAGTTTCCTCCATCGACGAGTATGCACGATATGTCATACCCATGGACCCTAGTGCTGCTGACCAAAGATTCGTCATGAGGGTCTAGGATGCCTTTGAAATATATTCACGAAAACCCCACCACCAGGGTGTCCATATCCACTTTCTTTAATTTTCTCAGCTTCGGCTCTGTCGCGGCTGAGTTAACATCTAACCTTTTAGGTGACGAACTTGCTTCTACCACGTGGGCTTTACGATCTTCTGACTCTGTTCCTCCCCCGTCCAATCCCCCACATATTATCTTGACATGGTGAAACTATCATATGCATCCGACCTTTGGCTTTCGGGATCTTAGGTGGGAGGTCTGGGTCGTATTTTCTGCTTTATGATTCATCATCCTTCTTTTCGACCTAGGATTGTCTCCTTGGTCTTTTATCTTTTGCCCCACTGTATTTTTTTCTAGAATCATCTTTGGTTCCACTCCGGTCCACATACTTCCGGAGCTTTCCTTGATTTAACATCTTATTAATCTTATCCTTGAGAGAAAACATTTATCTGTTGTATGTCCAATGTCTTGATGAACTCACACCACTTATTTTTGTCCCTTTTATGAGGAGGGGGCTTAAGCTTCTCCGGACATCGTAGAGCCCTATCATCCTTAATTTCATTCAGGATCATATATGGGCTTACAGCGAGGGGAGTATATTTCGCGAACTTACCCTCGATCGTTCTTTTCTTCATTTACTTGCCCTTTTTCTTGCTACCACCAGTCTCCTTAGTGTCTTCTCTCTTACCCTGCATGGCCTCATCTGCATTCATAACTCTCCCGACCGTAGCCAGAAGTTCTGTCATGGTTTTTGGAGGATCCTCTGAGAGTTTCCACATAAGTTTTCCTGGCCGTAGGCCAATAATGAGAGCCACAATGGCTATGTCCTCATTATAGTCCTCAACCTACAGTTCTTCTCTATTAAATCGATAGATATAATCCCTCAGAGTTTCGTTCTTGCCTCGCTTCATATGTAGGAGGTGGGTCACCTTCTTTGGAGGTTTTATGCTGAAGCAAAAATTATGGTTAAATTTCTCGGCTAGTTGCTTGAAGTTTCAATTAAATTCTCTGGCAAGGATGTGTATCACCCATGGGTAACACCGGTTAGAGTGCAAGAGAAATCCATACACCTTATCTCATTTGGTGTGGAGTGTATGTCGGTCGATGACTGATACATTTCAGTGTGGTGCACTGGATTCGCACTTCCATCATACTTACACTATAGGAGGTTTAAATTTTTTAGAAGTACGAAAACTTACTATCTTAACTATAAAAGAAGACCATTCCATGTAAATTCAGTGGCTTTGATCAAATAAACTTACTATCTTAACTATAAAAGAAGACCTCTCATGATTAACTCCCATAAATATGTTAATAATAACCTAAAACATGTTGCTAACTATTATATGATGTTTATCTATAAAGGAGATGGGTTATTATTATTGTGTAGAGTTTTTTACGTTGATTTGGTTTGGGTTTAAGCCACCATTAACGAGCTGGAACGAAGGGGGAAATCAATTAGGCATGTGGGTGAAAGTATTTAGTTCGGAAGGAGAATAGATTTGTCTCGGGGGTGAATTAATTCATTTCGACAAATTAGTTCAGAAGTTAGGGGATTTTAAGTTGAGATTCTTAATTTTTGTAAATTGATGATTCCTAAATGAATTAAAATATTTAGCTACCGATGGGTTTAGTGATTCATCTTCTATGTTTAAGAACCCTAGGCGTTCGGTTTAGGACTCGTATAATTAACTAATAATTAATGCGTACAATAATCGAGAATGAAAGAGATTACATGATGACCTCAGTATATAGTTGAATGTTAGATCATTTGATTTTTGTGTACTCATACCCGGGGTGGGGTGGGGGGTGTATACTCGTGGGTAATTTACTAGGAGGGATTTGATGGGGGCCTAAAACATTTATGATGCTTAGTACCCCGATAATTGAGACGAGATTTTCTTAGATCCTACGTACTGAGGTGCCCATCCACCGAGTTAGGACAATGGGACATGATCATTTTGTATAGCCTTTGGTATGGGGTCGTACGTGTAGTGGGATGGCATAGTGATTTTTCTTATATGTTTTTTAAGGCTACAGGGTTTGCTGTCCAATAGCCATACCTAGCAGTGTCACGACTTATAAGTGAAGAAATTAGGTATAGGTCTTCGCACTTTTATTTTTAGGCTTGAGAATAAACCATATGATATATATGCGAGTGGGGTACACTCAATTGGATATAGGATTATGTGATTTCCAATTAGTATGCATTATGATTGTAATGGTGTTGTATAATTATGATTATAAGTTGGAAGTTATTAAAAGTAATGAGCAATTGAGTAAAATATATAATTTTGTAATATGGTTCTTATCGGGTTTGGAGATTTTAACCACATGCTTATTTAGGTTGTCTTGGTTGGGATAACTAAAAATTAACTTAAATACTAGAGGAAGATGTATTTTTATTATGGTCCAAATGTAGGTATATTCTTATGCATTGTTTGTCGAACTGTTTTCATAGACCCTACGCCACAACCACCGCCACACACCTAATCATTCTTAGTTGAAGATTTCTTCATTACCCAATTTTAGATTCATTCTTCATTCCTTGGATGTAGTTGTCAATCTTGTATCTCATTTTATTTCAACATTTCCTTTAAGTTATTCATACTTAACTTTTATGTATTTGATATTGGGTCGAATTTTATATTGGGAATATTTATGTTGGAGACAACTTTAAATATTCAGAGTTTATATGTTGGTTCACGTGAGTTAATATATTCAAATGTGGAGTTCATGCTTCAGTATGGGTTCAATGATGTCAAAGTATTTCACATATTTATTTATTATTTTATTTTTAACACTGTTAGTATATTTACTGTTTTATTTGGTTAAGTCATGATTAGAATTTTACTAATTGTTTTAATCTGGTATTATTTATATTTAGACCAGATCAATATATTATGGATTTTATAGGGTGTCATAGTTGGTATTAGATCATTCCATGTTTTGGTGTCCTAATGTCTTGAGTGTGTCCATTTCTTTTATATGTTGCATTCTTTGATTGCTTTAGAGCAAAACTGTTTGGTATTTTGTGATATTTTCTTGTACATTAACTGATATTCTTTTGTTTATCACCTTTTAGATGGAGAATGTGTGGAGAGTTTGTAGTGGTGTGAGTTTGTTACCACCGAGGCTTATAGGTCGACTATGACCATATAATAGTTCTAGCAGAAGTTTGAGGGGAAGTATTTCCCAATGGATATTTGCATTAGTATGAGGAGGTATTTTCATAGGCTCGTACATGGTGAGATAACCATAGCTGATTATAAATGAAAGTTCGTCTGTCTTTCACTTATTTCCCCCGAGGAGATTGATACAGAGGTAAAGAAAATATAAATGTTCATTAGGGGCCTCACATGGAGGATTAGGTAGGTGTTATTAAGAAACTCGACCTTGCTTACTTACTCTCGGGTAGTGGATTCTATTCATATACATTACCAGGACCACCATGATTTTTAGTGAGATAGGGCTCCTAAGAGGGAAAAGTTAGGTACCAATCAGGGGCTAAAGATAAGGGAGAATGGTGAGTTGTCTCGATCTCAGGGAGGCTCCTACCAGTAACAAGGACCAAGACAAGGGGAAACTCCTTAAGAGGTTCATATGATCATCATTATTAAGGAAATTGGGGCCATGTTTATTTGGTCCATTAGGGCCAAGGACACCATGACCAGGGGCATTAAGACTAACAGGGCCATGGCTAGAAGGGAGAGGGCTCACAGGGTCAGGGTCAACAGGACCGACCCTAGGGATAAGGACAACAGGGTCTCTAGTAGAGCCACCATTTTAGGGTATTTCTATACATGTGGCAAGTAGGTCCACCTTTTTATGGGAATCCCTAAGGTAAACATGACCGATCAGGGCCAATTCCAGTAGGGTCCATGTTAGGCAATACCAGCCCCACTATAGTTTTTAGCATTTCCAGCACCAGTACAGTATCCAACGCTACTACCACTACCAGAGACTTAGCTCGGGGTCGGTCTCAGTTGAACTATGGATTTGTGTTCAACGTCTACTAGTAGTACCATCATGCCAGCCACAGGTTATCGAGGATTTATTCAATGTTTACAATTCTTTTTCACAAGTTTTGTTTGAACCTAGAGAATCACATTCATTCATTAGTAGTCATTTACCATGACTTTAGGACTACTAAATATTGCTACCAAGGTGTAGATACGCCAGTGGGTAGGGGTGTTGATTTACGTCATGTTTGTAGTTATCCTTTTTGGCCAACCTATTTATTATATATATGAGGAGATATGATATTATATTAGGTATGGATTGTTTAACACAATATCATGCTCAGATTAATTATAGTGGGAAAACTATCATGTTTTTCATTCCCGAGAAAGAGATGTTTATCATAGGTATGCCTAGGTGCGAGTAAGGGTCTAGTATACACTTGTACAACATTTATATCAGCACATAAAAAGAGGTTACCGTATTTTTTAAGTCGATACCTGCAGTCCAGGAATTTTTAGATGTAACTGATGAGGTACTAGAACTACTACCCTCCCGTGATATAGGATTTGTGATATATTTTGCACCGGGAACTTAACCCTAGAGAGGGCACCATGTAGGATGGACCTTTTAGAGATGAAAGAGTTGTGAGACATAATTCGGCAACTTTTGAGTTTGTTATTCAATTAGAGGAGTACATCTTTATGGGGGAGATCCAGTCATGTTTGTTAAAAAGGACGGTTCAGTGAGACAATGTGTGGACAATCAGGAGCTGAAAAAGGTTATGATACTAAATAAGGTCATGATACAAAATATGTATCCATTGTCATCTAGCGATGGCATGTTCGATCAGTTGAGGGGTTCCTTTATTTTTGAAGATTAACTTACGCTCGAGATATCACCAGTTAAGGATTCGTGAGGAGGACAACCAGAAGATGGCCATTCTAATACAATATGGATCATATGAATTTTGGGTCATGCTATTTGGGTTGATCAATGCTCAAACCGTGATCATGGATTCAATGAATAGAGTCTTATGAACATATCTATACCAATTTGTTACATGTTCATTGAAGACATATTACTCTACTCTCGGTCCAAGGATGAGCATGCCTAATATATGACGACAACTTTTAGATACTTTGGGAACATAAGTTATACGGTAAGTTCTCCAAATTTGGATTATCGAATTTTTATGAATCTCATCAAAGTGTTGGCAGTGATGGAGTGGGACCAACCCATGACACCTACCGAGGTTAGGAGATTCTTGGGGTTGTCAGAGTAATACAAGAGATTTATTTAGGGGTTATCGAAGATTGATGCGTCACTGACTCACCTCACCCAAAAGAGGGTACCATTTTTTGGGATGTTCATTACGAGAGGGATTTTGAGGAATTGAAATAAAGTCTGATGACATCACCCGCACTTTCCTTGGCACACAATGGGGTGGAGTATACAGTTTATAAATATGCATCGCTTCAGGGATAATGAGTACTGTTTATGAAGGAAGAAAGACTCATTGATTATGATTCCCGTAAGTTTAAGATTCACGAGGAAAACTAACCCACCCATAACTTGAAGTCGATTGCGATAGTCTTTGTACTTCTTATTTGGAGGCACTACTTGTTGGGCCAGAGATTCACGTTATACTCGTTGAGCGAGAGATTCATGTTATACTCAAACCACAAGAGCCCGTGGTACTTTTTCACTCAGCGAGAGTTAAACGTGCGATAGATGAGGTGTCTATCAACATTATGGGTAGATTAGGAGGACAATATACCAACTTTATGGGTAGAATATTGGGATACCTTGTATATCGTGGATATAATAGAGGCATTTTTATCAGTTGTCATCGTTACACTCGATATTGTATTACGGGTGATTTAGGCCAAGGCTTTGGACTCCTTTTCTCTAGAGATGGTGCTGTAACTATTTTTTGGGGGGTTTCCTTTTCATTTGATTTTCTCAAATGGAATATTTAGAGGGTAATTGGTTATACTGGAGGGTACTGAGTTACGAAAGGAGGTATTGATCGAGACACACAGTTTATGGTTCACTGTGCATCCTAGGGGTGATAAGATGTACCATGATATGAGAGAACAATATTGGTGGACTAGTATGTAGAGAGATATAGCGTTGAGTGCCAGAGACTAGCTGGAGTGTTTCTACCGCTAGAGATCCTAATTTTCTATGGTTTTTAAGTCTAAAAACATCGCTAGAGTTTACAAGATCAGAGTTATCATTACTATATGTAATAGTGATCTTGTTTTCACCAATAAGGTTTTGTTCTACATTGAATATTGTTAGTTTTACGAAGAAGAAGAAAATACGTTCATGTTCCTTTTCCGTAGATGTTACAAGACATATCGGTGGACATTGAGACATACGTGGATGCGTGCATTGTGGATATATATCGTGGAAGAAGGAATTTATGTGTGGTCACTATGGGAGGAGTGGTTGAAGATCAAGAGATCATCAAGTCTGATGGGGATCAAGTCGTTTAGTAAGACTTGTGTCTTTTCATTATAATTCCACATACATAGTAATTGTCTGGCTTGGGTTGTCCGAGGTTTTTTCCCGTTGTGGTTTCCTCGTACATCCGGCATTATGAGTTTTATTTACTTTGTTTTACTTGATTTCATCACTAGATGAATGTTTAGGATTAATCAAGATAAAATTTGGTTAAGTTAAAATTGATTCACAACTTAGTGCGAATTAAAAATTGGAAATTTTTTTTTCACAAAAACAGATTTTTTTTGTCATCCTTAAAACACTTTCGACATAAGAAATAAAAAGGGACCCACAAATTGGTATCAGAGATAGAAACATATTTTTAGTGTGTTTGATCCCTTGTGTTTTTCAAAATGAATTTTGGAGGTTTTGAAAGTTTTCGTGCACCTATTATTGATGGCACAAATTATGTTTATTGGAAAATGCGAATGAGAATTGTTTTAAAATCCATTGATGAACGTGTGTGGTTAGCGGTTGAAAAAGGTTGGACACCACTAGTCACACGAGAGGGTGAGGTCACTAGTTTGAAACCCATTGAGTCATGGACTGAGGCTGAACATAGACTTGCACTTTATAACTCTAAAGGCTTGCACGTAATTTCCTCACATGTCACACCTGAAGAGTATAATACGATCATGACTTGTGAAATATCAAAAGAGTCATAGGATACACTTGCACTTACTCGCGAAGGAACTAGCACGGTTAGGGCGTCTAAGTTACAAAACCTCACTACACAGTTTGAGACGATTAAGATGTTAGATAGTGAGTTTTTTGATGAGTTTTATGCTAGGTTGTCTAATATTGTCAACTCGTCGTTTAACTTAGGAGAGATGATTCCCGACAACCATGTGATAATTTATTTTTGAGAAATTTGCCTAGTAGGTTTCATGCATAAGTGACCATTTTAAACTCCCTAGGTATGCTTGATTCGACAAAACTTGAAGAAATATTAGGTGACTTACAAACCTATGAACTCGATATGTTTACCTCCAAGCAAGTGCCAAAGAAATAAAAGGGCATTGCTTTAAAAGCCAAGAAGGAGGAAACAAAAGTTTCAGATGACGATTCCGATTCTGACTTTGAGGATGTCGCCTTATTGGCAAAGAAGTTAAAAAAGTTTCTTAAATATCAAAAGCAATCAAAAGATGCCAAAAAGTTTTATAAATTCAAGAACAATAATGTAGATTCCACCCTTAAAGATAAGAGTGAGAAATTTAATAGGGTTGAGTCAGATAGGTGTTTTGGGTGTGAGGATTATGGTCACAAAGTTACCGAGTGTCCCACTAGATTTAAGAAAGAGGGAAAGAAATCGATAGCTTATAGTCCTTAAGTGATAGTGATCCGTAAGAGGGAGAGAGTTCCCACTACACCAAAATGGGCAAATTGTCACCTTTCAGCCGGCCAGACTTGTCAAGGTCATTGACCGTGACAAAAAAACACGCATTTTGTGTCACGGTCATTGACCTTGACACGACCGTGACAAAGACTTGTCACGGTCTTTGACCGTGACAAGGCCGTGACAAGTCCGTGGCAAGTAAATTTGTCACGGTCGTGTCACGGTCAATGACCGTGACAAGTCGTGTCACGGTCAATGACCTTGATACGACCGTGACAATGTTCGCAGCAAAAACCCTACCCCCCTTCTTTTTTCCCTCCCGCGCCATTCCCTCCATCTCTCTCTCTCTCTCTCTCTCTCTCTCTCTCTCTTTCTCTCTCTCTCTCTCTCTCTACTTTCAGGTCCATTTTCTCTCTCTCTCTCTCTCTTCCATTTATATATATGTTTGTGTGTATATTTATGTGTGTATGTGTATATATATATGTGTGTATGTGTGTGCGTGGAGGGGGGCAGGGGGTGGGGGGTGGGGCGGGGTGGGGCAGGGTGGGGGAGGGGGTGGTGGAGGGTGGGGTGGGGTGTGTGTGTGTGTGGTGGTGTGTGGTGGGGGAGGGGGTGGGGTGGGGTGTGTGTGTGTGTGTGTGGTGTGTGGTGGGGGAGGGGGTGGATGAGGGGTGGGGCAGTGGGTGGGGTGGGGCAGGGTGTGTGTGTGTGTGGTGGTGGTGTGGGGTGGGGCAGGGGGTGGGGTGGGGTGGTGTGTGTGTGTGTGTGGTGGTGTGTGGTGGGGGAGGGGGTGGGGTGGGGTGTGTGTGTGTGTGGTGGTGGTGTGTGGTGGGGGAGGGGGTGGGGTGGGGTGGGGTGTGTGTGTGTGTGGTGGGGGAGGGGGTGGTGTGGTGTGGTGTGGTGTGTGTGTGTGTGTGTGTGGTGGGGGAGGGGGTGGTGGAGGGGTGGGGTGTGTGTGTGTGTGTGTGGTGGTGTGTGGTGGGGGAGGGGGTGGTGGAGGGGGGCAGGGGGTGGGGAGGGGGTGGTGGAGGACGAAAATTATTGTTGTAGCACTAAGACAATAAATGAAAATGAATTGAAACTATGAAATTGTTATGGAATATAATAAATTTGGAACTATTGTCTTTTCAACCATCCAATAAAAGTTTTCCTTCATGGAATGTTAGAATTGTTTCTAGGATAATAATCCTACTATAAGATAATTGCTCAAAATAAATATTAAATAATAATTACTAAGATATCAATTCAAATAAAGTCTTAATAACCTAACCAAAAGAAATAAAATAAAATATCAAATAAATTATCATCCACCTCATAGACATTCCCTACCAATCATTTTAAGATAATTTTTTCCTTATAAAGATAAATACCTTTGATTGCAAAGCATGCACTTGTATTATTATTATTATACAACATGTATTATTTCGACGTGTAATTCTAAAATCTCACCTAGTTTTGTATACTATTTTTATAATCATACTATCAATTCACGAGACACTAAACAAGAAAGAGGGCATATTAATTTGGAAATGCTTGTTTTTCTTTCTAGAGATCCGTGTCGTCAAAACTTGGTATTAGATACTTGCGTGGTTTTACCTAACTTGAATGAATTAATAAATGTTTCAGTAAAGGTTGAAGTGGACAAAAAACGTGTGAATTGATTAATATCCATAATGTAAATAAAAGGTAAAGTAAGTGTGTAAATGGGTGGTTGAGCAAGCTAAGAGGTCTAACCCATATTTAATACATAGGTGTGTTATGAAAGGTTTTCAAAGGGTAATTAAGTATTTTCAAATAATGACCCCGAAACATAGAAATTCAATCTCAAGCAATTTAATTTCAATCTCTACAAATTTATGCATGTATTCAAGGGATTTATGAAGGATTAATATTAAAATTCAATTCCTATACATAATCTAAAAATTATATGTGTGTGTGCGTGTGCGTGTGCGTGTGCGTGTGCGTAGGTGTGCGTGTGTGTGTGGAGGGGGGAGGGGGCAGGGGTGGGGCACCCATTTAATAACTCTTTA
Source organism: Sambucus nigra (assembly GCA_949130495.1). Lineage (NCBI taxonomy): Eukaryota > Viridiplantae > Streptophyta > Magnoliopsida > Dipsacales > Adoxaceae > Sambucus > Sambucus nigra. The sequence continues at coordinate 133,495,412 of OX422216.1, forward strand.
AATATTTGGAAAAAACATAATATTACAAAATTGAAACGAAATGGTATTGATGGAACTTACACATACGTTATAATATAGACGTAACATTTTTTTATCTGTACTAATAACATTTTTTTTTATCTGTACTAATAACATTTTTTTTACAGCAAAAATGTCTCCTTCAGATGTTAGGGCAAAGATGATGATGCTGTTTATGATGATGTCGTCGTCTGGGTTCGGTGGTAGCGGAGGCGACGAGGGCTCCTCCGCCCCTAGGCTCCCCAAATATGGAAAATTTGGGATTACCGTCGAAAACAAGTCGGAGCTTTTAGCGAGATCCCTCGAGCTGCTAAAGACGGTCATCGGCCCGGGGTTTATGAGTTGGAAGGAGGTGCCGTATGAGCTCAAGTTAGCTGTTTGGGCGGCACTACAGGTAATATTTATATGAATATTTCAATTTCAATTTATATTTATATTTATATTTATATTTATATTTATATTTATATTTATATTTATATTTATATTTATATTTATATTTATATTTATATTTATATTTATATTTATTCGCAACTAACATTGTATTTGTTGGACAGGAACAATTCAACTTGGATCCAAAGCTACGCGATTCCGTCTTTGAGCAGTTGAGGGAGCAACACAAGACGTGGAAAAAAAATATGCGGACACGGTACTTTGGAAAAACACGAGAGACCATTTTACAATGGCGCGGATCCGTCCCGCCCAAGGAGCCGATCTCATTGGCACAATGGCAAAAGTTCATTGACAATGAGCTCGAGGATCGACAATTGGCATCTCGCCAATCGGGGAGGGAAAATCGGGCTAAAAAGACGGACGTGCACTACTCCGGCCGGACCTCTTACGCTGAGGTGGAGCATAGGATGAAGGTAATATTTAATTTATCTATAACTACAAAAATATATTATTGGATATTATTTTACTTTGCGGGGCCGATACTAATTTTACTTTACTTTATTTTATTTCAGGGGGTAGGGAGTGGGCCAGGGGGTAAGCCACATAGGCTCGATACTTATGTGGCTCTTCGGACGAAGAAGGGGAAGGACAAGGAGGTGTCCCCGAGCGTCGCGGCCACGATTGTAAGTAATCCGACAGTTTAATTATTTTTAATTACGTTATAATTTTTTAGTTTACTTATTTTACTAATCATGTGCTTTTTGTCGTTTCAGGCAAAGCTTAAGGAAGTGCATGAGTCGCAGTCTGATGCCGACAAGGCATCTTTGTCCACAGACGCACTCAGCCAAGTGCTTGGCTCTGATCGCAAGGGGAGGACAAGGGGAGTGAGCTCGCGGGTGGCCAAATCTAGGATCATCGGATTGGAGACGAGCGACACCGGGTTGGCTCGAACGGTGGATTCACACGACGCGAAGCTGTCCCGTTTGGAGGCGACGGTCCAAGATATGTACGCATTCATGAAGCGTACGTTGGGTGGAGACCGTAAAGAGAAAGGTAAAGGGAAAGGGAAGGAGAAGGCGGTGGAGGAGGAGGTGCGGGAGGACGAGGAGGTGCGGGATGACGAGGATGTGGACCTCGCTGCTTCATCACCGACACGTTCGTATTTCGACGATCCGCTTCCCTATTTGGCGCCCTCCAACAGACCATTATCGACGATTGGTTGGCCGAGCGTGTTCATATTGGATATATTTGATGGCCAGCGGATAGGGCGGGGGTTGAGGGACCCGGATATCATCGAGGGTGGAATAGTCCATGGACGTGTGCTTCAAGGGATGGAGTCCAGGGTGCTCGTCACGCATGTCATACCCGGGAAGGAGAACTCCCTACTGTGGTTGCGCGAACAATGCGGCACGACATATATTAGTGGGTGCGTCAATTCGTATGTCGTGTGGCCTACTCACCTCCTCACATTTACCCAAGACATGTAGTAACATTATTTTTAAGTTTGTCCATTTTAATTATATTTGGATTATATCGTCATGTATATTATTTTTACTTTGAAGATTTGGATTATACTGTCATGAATATATATTTGCATTATCTTTAGTTTGTGTTGGATATATGATGTTTGGATCAGGTACAACGTTGCTATAACAGGTACAAATATACTGCTGGGCAGTGGCGGTGGCCATACTGCCCAGCAGATTTTTTTTAAATTCTGCCCAGAATTGTCACGGTCATTGACCGTGACAAATTTTTTTAAAAAGGGTCACGGCTTTGTCACGGTTTAAAACCGTGACAAACGTGTCAAGGTCAATGACCGTGAAACGACCGTGACACAAAACGCGAGTTTTGTGTCAAGGTCAATGACCGTGACACGACCGTGACAAAAAAAGTTGTCTCGCCTCGAAATGTCACGGTCATTGACCTTGACAAGGTGAATTTGTCAAGGTCAATGACCTTGACAAATGGGCAGATTTGGTGTAGTGTCCCCTAATGAGATAAAGTTTGTTTCTTTCTTGGCATGTCATGTGAGCGACGACGATAAATCTTCCCACTAAGATTCTCATAAGCATGACACTTCTGAGGCCATTGAGAGTGCATCTCGAGTGTGTGAGGGTTTTAAGAGTGAAGAGGAGGAGGTCTATGTGAAAGAGTTGCAAGTTGTATTTAATGAGTTGTATGTCGAAGCGGTGAAGGAGAAAAAGGCAAACTTTAAATTTCAAGCTAGGTTGAATGAGCATGCCATAGAAAATAATGATGCTTTGATTGAGGATCTTAGGGAACAGGAGAAGATATTTAGGGATAAGCTAGAATATGTGGAGAAAGAAAGATATAGCCTTCTTAGTTTGATGGAGGCATTAAAAAAGGAGATTCTAGAGTTTGAGAAGTCTAGGCTTGTGCTTGAGTCTAGGATTTGTGAGTTAGAGGAGAGATTGGGAGACTCAAGTAAGGTTAAGTTTGATTTAAAATCTAGGTCGAAGAAGTTGGATAAGATGTTAGGAACCGTCCAAGTGAAAAGTGATATGGTGTGGTATAGGCTACGTTGATAGAGTTGTTCCCTTTACCAAAGCCAATACCAACCGTGTGAGAGAGCCCACTAGGAATTTGAGAAGAGGTCAACATTTTGGTAGTCATTCCCGCCGTCTTTACACTTGTAGACGGTGTGGTAGGAAAAGTCACCTTAGACGTTTTTGCTATGACCTTAAGAATGGTCCTAAGAAGTTTAGAAATAAAGTCGTGTCGGTTCCCAAAACCCCCACTCGTCTTGTTACATCTACTTGGGTTAGGAAATCGAATTTAATGTCTTTAGGGCTAAAACTTCATGGTTCTCATTTGGTTGCACTTGATTCTTCCCATGCTAAATCTAAAGGATGATTGTGTTACCACGTTTATCATATGATAATCTTTGGATTATGATTTATATCTTGCTAGTGTTATGACACGTGTATCGTTATCTATTATATTATTCATTTATTGAGTATTATTTGAAAAATATAAAAATATTTTTGGTTTATTATATTTTTGAGATGGGAGCCAAGAGATTTGGAGAATCTAACCGAAGGGAAAGGCTGAATTTGACGGTGCTAGTAAGGCACCATAGGAGGGGATACCCAGTAGAGGATACATTTTAATGATTGGGATCAATATAATTACTACTAAGTGATAGTTGATTTATTCAGGGCCATCAAGGCCAGGAACGAGTCCCATACGGCGAGTAGAGCCAAAGGGACAATAGGGTTATTAATCAAGGTCAAGACTACCAGGTCTGCAAGAAAGACAATCCTAACATGGACAGTGGGGCCATAGAAAGGGGAATAACCCAAAGATGTGTCTTATGGGTAAAGAGTAAGAACGCATGCATGGATCGTGTCCACAATAAGCTAGGGGGACAAGAACGGGATGCTCAGTGAGGGAAACAGTTATAAGAAGTTTTTGGTTCGGTTGGGACGAGAGTGTTATCTTAAGAAACCATTTGAACCTCCAGTGCTATAGCAATTGAAAGTATGAGTTTTATTCCGGGGTGAATGGGGTCCGTTTTGTGTGACATGAGCGAGTCACAGTATTTCGTCACTAGATTCGCGCGTGAAACGAGTTTAGTAGAACTATCTTTAATTGTACTATAGTTGTATATATGTATCGTTGACTAGCGGGGCTCTATTTAGTTCCATATGCAGAGGAGTGGGTGTGGACACTGAGAGGATATATTTTACAAGGATAGATCGTTTTGAGAGGTAATATGTGATGTATGATTTATCCTGGGTACGCACTGGTCAGCGATGGTTGACGGTTATAGCACGACTATCGTGTTCGCTGTTCCGGGGTAGGATGTATATTCGTGCGATGTCTAACTAGAAGTAGAGTCAATCTCATGACAATATTTTTATAAATTAGAATTCAGAGAGTAAAATTTTCTAGTAATGTTAGATCTCGGTGCGTAGTAACTTTTACTGACATGATTCAGGGTATTTTAGGTCTATCGTGCAACGAAGAGATTTAGATTGTTATTAACTTAGCGTTGAGGACTTAGTGATAGTGAGAGCACAATATTATATGACTCCTTTAAAGACGCAGGGGTCGATGATTAGACTAATGAGTTAGGACAGGGTTTTCGATGTCCCAGTTATATGCTTTTGACCTACGAAAATTGATGACCGACAATGCTAGGGAATAGTGCATTGGGGAAAGCTCTTTTGATATTTTTTGTGGGATGATACACGCATAAAACTTAATAAACGCCGGGAGTGAAGAGACCTAATTGGATGCTAGGGCATCTTTTTATATGTTAATTGTTGAACGTATAGAGAAAACACTTTAAGCTGAGAGCTATTACGAAATAGGGCTAGTTGAGATGGGTAGTGCTGCGAAGGAAGCACTGTGAAAACTTTTTCACCACAAGTTAATGGGTGGGTTAATATCGAGAAGAATGAAATTGCTATTTCTGGGGTAATCGAGAATACCCGTATGATATAGCCACGCCGAGAGTGTAGGTCTTATCTTGAAATAAGTATATTACGTATGCGACATTAGTGATAATTATGACGGGATGTATAAGCTATAGGGTGTATGGGTGCCCTGGTTAGTTTGATTTTCAGAACCGTCCAGGATAAAGGAATTTGAAAATAAACGTGTTAATGTATGCCAATGGGGCAGTCAGGAACATATGCGGGGAGGTATGATGGACTGAAATCCGTTGAGAAAGGGGATAATCCGACTATATGTATATTAAGGAGAACTATCATAGCCATAGGGAGTTGAAAGGCGGTAGAGGAATATGTGAAAAGATTTTCCTAGACAAGGGAGGACCCCACAATTTTGAGAAAGTAGAGAAAAGTCTCACTTAGTCAAATTTCTAGGGTGGGTTAAACATAAATAAGATGTTGATTACAGCCAGATAAAAAATTTCCCAAAGAATGCTCAGTTTTGGAGCAAACACAAGGGCAATGAGTTTGGTATATGCCGAAAAAGGGGAGTAAAAGTTCCATATGATGTGAAGCGTTGAGAATGGGGATTGGTGTTGAATGAGACATAGTGAAGTTGTCTCTAGGTACACCATTTAAGGATTTAAAAAGGTTAATCCGAGGTTATCAACCATGATTTTTGTAATTTTGATGGTTCCAGTGATGGGATTAATGCACAAATTGGTAAAAAAAATCGTATTTGGGTTATCCAAAAATCGTGGAGAGGTCAGAGTTTCCATCCGGTTTGTGGAATGGATTGACCAGAACTGAATAATTGTCATTTTGGGGTGGGGTATACTATCGGGTAGTATATCCAACGTTTCAGTTGAAGCGAAAAAGTGAAACGGAACAAGGTGCCATCCAATATTATTGTAAATTAGGATGAGACATTTCAGTTCCACCTCTGATAGGAAATGTCAGGAGGCGATGGGGACGGAGTGCATATCGTGCTAGACATGTCACCCACAAATCGATGGGTTGACGGGAGGTGACTAGGATGTTGGAAAATCCAAGAAATGTATATTCTGGAATTGTGGGTAATTGGGAGTATTAATTTTTGTTGGTAAATCTACACATGATACCTTGTAGCCATTTATTATCTGGTCGCGCATGGTGGGTCACGGCTCAAGGCTGTGACTAGGTTTAATCCAGCACACCTTTATTTATTGGTCACGCATGATGGGTCACGGCTCAAGGCTGTGACCAAGTTCATGTGAGAGTTATGTTACCGTGATTCGAAGTTTTGAAGCCTGACATAAGTGGTCAGGACTGGTTGCGAGTACTTACCTTTGATAGGGGAGGTTGATAGAGTATTTTTCAGTGTTTTTTGTGTCGTTGCTTGAAAAGCCTATAATAAAAAATCTCAAATACCTACAAAATATAATAAACTAAAGTGTAGTGGTAAGTGAGGTATTAATCCAAATCAAAGGAGTGAAGTGAGAGGAAAACACATGTAATTCATTTTTTTTATTTTCACTTTTTCGATTTTTTTATTTTTCAGTTTTTCTATTTTTATTTTTTAGCTTTTTCAATATTAAAACAATTTTTGTGGTGAGGGTGAAATAAGACTATTGAATCAAGGATGTAAATAAAAGTAAGTGAAGATATTAAGTAAATCTAACTAAATAAAAATCTAAAATATGATATGGGTGAGGAAATAAAAGTGAGGACTAACAAGGGATAGGATGACACCGTATATTCTAGTTAATTAAAATTAATTAATTCCTTAAAATTAAGTGTCCCAAGTTAGTATCAAAATCACAAATCAACTCTCGTTGCAAATGTAATTTTGATAATAACATTTTAGAAAATTAAATTTAACATTCCTACAACTCTTTAAATGTAGATCCAAACATCATCTAACAAATCACCCGCTATAATCGATCGATTAAACTAGTTTAAATCATAAAAGTAAGCCTAGAGTTGAAATTAAAGGAATAATACCACACTTGAGAAACCCCTATCTCTAGTTCGAATCTAAAATGCGTATTATAACTAGAACTTTGATTTTTTCTTGAATATCATTTACTCTATCTCGATGCATAAATAGAAAGTAAGAGTGTAAAGATAATTATCAAAGGGAATTTTAATGTAAATAAACTAATTAAAATGGATTAACATCAAATAATGGGATCATCCCATACCTTGAAAGGGGCTTTAGCCAAACATGATATTAAGTATGATGAACAAATATTCAAAAGCATATAAAATAGAAGAGTAGAGAAAGAGAACAAATTTTCAACAAGTCTCCTTGAAATTGGCAATTTGAACTCTATCTTCTTCAATACAAATCAAATCACTCACAATTAAATCTCACAAATTCTCTAAAAAATTAAAAATAAAACTATTTACAAATATTTCTACCAAATTTATTTTCTACTCTAAACTATCTCTCTTTTTCTCCAAGTCTCTCCTCTAGATTCAATCTCCTATAAAAATGGCTTTCAACTTTTTTAAATAGTAGGCACGGAGCTAAGGAAAAATTGGATAAGGATTAAATGGACATGAGGGGTGTGAGGATAAGTTGTGGTTAAAATGAGGAAATTCCAAAATGTGCATGGATTGTGTGAGGTCATGTGAATGAGGGGTGAGGGAATAAAAATCAGATTTGATTAATGGGAATTTTGGGCATTGGGGTAAAAGATGTTAGTTGGGGGGTAGTTTTGGAAAAGGGTTAAAAGGTTTAAAAGACACGTGGGTTATTTGGTTGACTTAGACTTTATTGTTTGCTTTTGTTCTTGCAGGTAAGAAATGGATTGGCTGAAGGTTATTGGGTATGTGGCTTTGATTCGGGTTGGAGGTTGAGGACCTATTTCGAACTGCTGGTCTTGAGTTTGGATGATCTGAGTTTCATCGTGGGTTGTTGTTTCACTGACGATGGTTAGGTTTGAGTCCGATTTTGGGTTTGGGTAGGGGTTAGCTCGGTTTGGACGAGTTGAGGGGTTACGGGTTTTAAGGGCTGCCCGGGTTACGCCGGAGGTGGGGGTACTCGGGTTTGGGCAATGAGAGCTCGAGCAAATGTGGGTTTGGCCTTGGGGCAGGCCCGATTTTTAGAAATGGGTCAACAGGGGTTTAAACTCGGGTTTGGTTGGATCGCGGGGGCAGTGGGTCGGTATCGGTTGGATGAGGACAAGTGTAGAGGTGTGGTCGAGGCGGCTTTAGTAGGTATTGATGGATGTTGGGTGTGTTTGTGGGTGTGTGAATTCAAGTGGTAGGTAAGAGAGTAAGGTGGATGAGAGGTGTGTCAACGGAGGAGAGAGAGTGAGTGGGTGTTGTAGGGAAGGAGATGGTGGGTTGGGGATTGTTTGGGTGTAGTAGTGAGGTGTAGGTTAGATGAGTGTGTGTGAGGTTGTTGTTTGGGTGTATGGGGATATATGGGATAATGTGTGTGTGCATTAGTTTGTACCCAACTAAAAAATAAAAAAATAATAAATAATAAAAATAAACCTAATAAAAACAAGTAAAACAAAAATAAAAACTAAACTAAACTAATAAAATAAAATAAAATCTAGTAAACTATTAAAAATAAATAAAAATAGACATTAAAAGTCTAATAAAACTAAAAAAAACTAAAATCCTAAATTAAAAAATAAAGACACACACAAAAAAAAATCTATTAAAACTAAACAAAGATAAAATCTAATAAAACTAGAAAATAAATTCCTAAAAACTAATCCTAATAAAAATAAAATAAATAAAGATAAAAAATTAAAAACTAATAAAAATAAAAATCGAAATAAAGAAATATAAAAATAGAAAATAAATCCTGTAATATTCTATATAAATCTAAAAATAAAGACGAATTAAATAAAAATCTAATAGTACAAACACAATGCACACACGGAGCTTGGGTGACGGTTTGGGCTAAGTTTAGGCTCGGTTTAGGCTAGGCTAAGGTTATAGGATTGGTAATTAGCTCCATTTGAACTGCAAATTGCCTCAAAATATAACTTTTGACACCGCAACTGTAATCAAGCCTGCACATTAAACTATTACGAGCATAAGACCCAAACTGCCGAGAATTAGCAACTAAAATGCGTCTATTCGGGGGTATAAAATGTACACTTTTGGGTGCTTATCACACCACCCCCAAACAGAGAGTTTCTAGTCCTTGAGCAATAAGAGAGAGAAAAAGAGAAAGATAAGAAACCAAAAGTGCACCACTTTCGCGGGCACTTGCGATTGCACTTAGCATGTACAATAAGCCTTTAAACCTATAGGTTGCCCTATAGGACGAGTTTTGTCTCGTGAGGGTTCCAGGGAATATACCCACAAAATTCTTTGTTTGAAAATGGAAGTCAATCTCGTATTAGACATAGAATAATTGCACAATCCATCACATGAGAAATATTTTGGGAAATGCAAGCTAGAATGCATAAAAGGTTAGCTAAGTAAATACTTAAGGCACATCCTTCCGAGACTCAATGTGTGTAGTGTGAATACGTCAAAATGGGTCAAGTATCATAAGAGTAATTCCTAGAGTGCCTTTTCAGAATCAACGCTTTAACTTTAAAATCTCAAGGATATAACTCTCTCAAATGAACTCTCAAGATTTGGGTAAGTGTATCTCTCTTGTGTGTAAGGAGGTGAGTAAATATAAACAAGTTCAAACGTCTCATACACAAATAAGAAAGAAGGAACAATTAGAAATAAAAATGATCTCATGAAAGAATGCTAATCACTATAGTGAGAACGTTGAGTTATTCACCACGTTGACTTTCATTTGCCTGAACACGTAGGGAAGAATATGGATGCTTATGGGTGAGTGGGAAATGAGATGGGAAGGATATGATGATGTGAAGTAGGATATGATGGATGGATATGCATGATGAGTGATGGATATGTAAGCGAGAAGAGTGTTCTATACTTGAAGAACAAATGTGTTATTACATAAAACTAACACAAACTCTTTCTTTTTTTCTTTTTCGTTTCTCTTTCCTCTTTTTTTTCTTTTTTTTTCTTTTATACTCTCAATCACTGAAGACATTTCACATTTGGAAAAACATTCTTTTTCTCAAAATGATGGATGCTATATCAATGAAGATGATAAATGGATGGTTAGGGGAATATGGAAAATATGGGTGAAGTGAATGGTAAATGGTAGGTGTATGGATGAAAATCTAGTGATCGGGACAAGACATGCGTTTCTTACAACTCGAAAGTGATGTCGCTCTTCGTGATCTAGCCGAAAATTTTGATGAAGAATAATGACATCATACAATGATTTAAGTGCGAAACCAAATGAAGTTGAATCAACTTGTGACTCGGAGATTGCATAAAACTCTCTGAAAAGGTGAAAGGCAAAAATCTCACCAGCTAAAGTCTCTACTAGTGGTCCTTAAGTTTTTTTGAATTTTAATACTCTTCAACTCTAAACCGTAGTAACATGATACGTGCGCAAATTTTTTTGAGTCTAGAAATTCATGGTGCAAAATGCCTTGTTATGTATTACATAAGCTATTTAGAAAAAAAATCCTCTAGCTTGATTCCTAGACTTAAAAAAATGGATGATAGAAAATTCATGCCAGTTAGTGAGATGAAAGAAACTGCACAAATTTTTTTAAAAATTTGGTTTAAAAATTAAATTTTTTCAAAAGAGGTACGATTTTGATAAAATTCCCCACCCCCAAACAAAAAGGAACATCGTCCTCGATGTTAGGTAAAATGATTTTTAAAATTAAGAGCAGAAGGGATGAAATAGATAACCAGAATGAACCGCTAATGAAGTGGACATATGAAGCCAAAAAGAAACCTGAAGAAATGATAAGTAAAAAGAGAAAAAATGTGTACAAGTCTATAAACATGATAAAGCATTGGGTGATGTGAAACACCACCCCCAAACAAGATGAGACTCATACAGAATAGTGGGTTGCCTCCCAATAGCGCTAAGTTTAATGTCTTCTGCCAGACCGAAGGGATCTCACCCTAACGATAAGAGCTATGAAAGTGCGGGTCGGCAAGAAAATGGGGTGATGATAATCACCCCCAAATAAGACTGAAGCGTTAGTCTTATTGGATAAAGGCTAAAATGGTCAATGCACTTGTATGGAAAAGTGCATCACACGATGCAAAGCATCAGTGGACCACGGGCGGGTGGGTATTAAGGTAAGGGTAAGAAAGGAAAGGGTAAGGGTGAATATGTATCAGTCTCAGGCCTTATTGAGCTAAACGGTGAGGGCAACAAGGTCCCTATAAGCATGGTGCTCTTGTTGTACGGGGAGGCAAAATGGTGTGGAAATAGTGATGGGGTTGGCTTCATAGAAATAACATGACCGTTTTATAAATGGGCGATGATAATGGTCGCGTGGTGGCACACCAGGGAGGTGTCGATGGAAAAAATCAACACCACAAGAGAGTGGATGGCATGGGGTTACAAGCTCAGTGTCATGAAAGTGGAGAGTAGCATCACAAATACTCTCATGGACGGTGGAGGATGGTTTAAGGTGAGGATCTAAAAATGTGGTTAGGAACATTAATGGTGTAAAATCAAGATCCAAACTAGGTGGTGGGGTGGAAGGGACAATGGGTGGGTTGGGTGGGATAAACGGTGGATCGGGTGGGATAAATGGTGGAGGAAGATTATCGAACTCAAGAGTAGGTGACACACACTCCTCATGAGGCGCAGAGTGATCCTCAAGGGCACTCACAAGAGGAAGTGTGGTATCTAAATATGGAGTGATCAACTTCTCCACAAGAACACCATCAATAAATGTGATGGGTGGTTCAAACGAGGCACCAATATAGGATATTGAGGAATCATTAAAAATATTGGGCTCAAAGGGAGCCATGCATGGTGGAACAAGATCCATATCCGAAAAGGTAGAAACCATCGCGGATTTAATCTCGAGAAGATGGTGATCACTCATATTCGGAGCTAACCTAGGGTGAAGTGGATCCTCGGGAAACACATGGTGAGATTAATAGGTATAGAATCGACATTTTTTTGGATTCGACGGGAATGGGAAGGTGAACCTCAAAGTGGGGTTCATTTGGACATAGCGAGATGTGATCAGGCTCACTATCGATGAATAAATCAACACAATTATCGACTTAGGTCCCGGTCCACATAATGGTCTCATCAAAGAGATTATCGGGGTGGAGGGTTGGTCACACTCAAAATCAGTTGCCCAAGACGACACATCATCACTCCATGTGGGGGAAACAATGGGTTGACTTGGGATGAAATCAAACTCTTTTTCACACTCAATTTCATTTAATATTTGTTCAAGCCGTTGGAGGGCGGCTGCATTTTGAATGTGAGTAACTTGCTCTTGCTCAAGGATGAACTTTTGCAATAGGCTTTAGAGAGCGGAGGTGGATAATGGTGGCGAAGTAATGGGTGGTGTTGGCGGTTTAGGTGGACGCAACTCACTATTAACAGGACTATATGGAGAATACTCAAAGGAAGTGTGTGGAACGGGGTAAAGTGTGTCATACATGGGAGAAACTTCTCTGTGAGAGAAAAAATGTGACAACCTAGATATAATTATGATAGATGATATTTAAATCATGCTTACCTTATGTGATATGAATAATGTGTTATTAGTATATCTAATGTTAAGATATCATTGCTAGTATAATCTTACTTTCATAAATCATGAAATGTCGAATTATAAGAGATCATTGTTTGTGAAGTTTAGAAAACTAGTATTTGGGAAGTTAAAAAATTGGAAAATTGGAATCAGTCTCGGGCTTTAGTTCGAAACGCATAGGTAGCCTATAAAGGCATCAAAGTCCACGTAGTTCGAATGCGGAATGGGGGTGGGGTTGATCCCATAGATCCGAACGGAATTTTATGTGTGTGTGTGTAAAAAATATGTTTTTAGTTTTGAAAAAGTGTGATGGATAATTCCATTCGGAATTTTTGGGCATAACCCTCTTTTTGTTTTTTTAAATAAAAAATAAAGTAAGTGCAATATACTAATAAAATTGTAGATATTAATGTGTATGAACTAAAGTAGGAACTATATTATGAATCTAATGAAATTTATGCAAAAATAAGGAATTTAAAGAGAGAGGGAAGGAAAATGACCATTTTTGAAGCTTGATGTTTAATCCTGGATGAACTCCCTTGAATATGAGATGAGTTTTGGATGAGAGAGAATATGATTTTTCCTAATTGTGTATGAAAAGTATGGGAATGTACGCTTGAATGGAACTTCACATGGGGAACTTCGCTGAGTTCGAGAGAATATTGCTGACATCACTGATGCTGATGAAACTCTAGAGTTGGTGTCCTGGTAGTGAGGTCATACCCTCCTTTTATAGGGTCAGGGGGTTGCCAATCATCATTGCCCTTGTCTAGCCACGTTCAGTTGTTTGACTACTTGTTCTTTAACTTTGAGTGATCATTCGGTGCAGATCTTTTGCAGTTTTTGTTTGACCAATTTGCATTCGAGGAGAGTTGGAATCTCATGCTGAGCTATCTTAGGGTCGATACCATGCGAAGATATCCACAAAGTCCTTTAGTAATTCCTCGAGTTACGTGCGCTCTTGCTCATTAAAGGTGGCCCCTATCTTAATCTTGCTCAATTGGCTACTATTACAAAGATAAATAACAATAGTTTCATCTTCATTAACTTGAACCCAATTATATTATTTGTTATTAACCTTATTTAGATCAGTCAAGAATTTTTCATTTGTACATCATCATCAAGAGTTTGATTATAATGAAGACAATTAATGGAAGGCACAATAAGATACTCAAAATCTTCGTTTATTTCATTGATAAGAAAAATAACATTGAGAACCTCATCAAAAGAGGTTTTGATTACATCAGAGTTTGGAGGAATAACCAAAGAAAGGGAAATGGGATAAACTTCAGGGTTAGGTTGAATATCAACAGGTGGGTCTGGTATAATATGCCAGTTGAGGAGCGGTGCATTAGCATCTTTGATCAGACGGGATGGATCCGAAGATGTAGCCCCTGAGTGGATCAAGTAGAGTGTTATCCCCAGTGTCTGTAAATAAAAAAAATTCCTCAGAGTCGCTATCCTCAGAATCTCCGGTATCCTCAGTGAGCGATTGTACATGGTGCTGGGAACTCTCGACCCATGGGTAGTTGTCCTGAAAGAAGATCTCCATTCCTGGTTTCATATTTTTATCGGTATGGTCATACCATGGTTCGGGGAAGACACAAAAGGGGAAATTTTTACCCTCTTTGATGAATCTTCTGTTTAGGGAGTCTCCCAAGAAAGTTTTAGCGCATTCTGATCTCCTCTTCAGTCAAGACTGATGGATCATTCTGAATTCTTCTTCAAACGGATGGTAGCCCAAGCCACAAGGTGTAAAGACCTTCTTCAACATAATAGGTTCAAGTGTCCATTGTTGTCTTTTTCCTAGACCCAGTCTGGGAATAAAGTTCATGTTATTGAACATCTAGATTACATTAACATTTCCATTAGGGTCATATTCTGGACGAACCTTATTTTTGAAATCATCCCCTGCCGGGAGTAGAAGTGGTTTAACCCAAAAAGCTGATAGAAGCATATCATTTGTCCCGTGTTGTATTTCAAGTATTGGATTACTAGTGCTTTCATTCTCGGTGTTGTCGTCGTCGCTTAAGATAGTGATGACCTGCCCATTGGAGAAGAATTTTAGTTTTTGATGAAGGGAAAAAGACACCCCCTTGATGCTATGGAGCCACGGTCATCCGAGAGAAGATTAAAATAGGCTGGGATATCGATGACTTGGAATTCAACAATATAATTTATAGGGACAATCCCTATAGCAAGATTTACAGATCCTATTACCTCTCAACGGGTATTATTATAAGCATGTACGACGATAGGGGTTTGAGTACGGTCGCTCACTTTTAACCCCAAACAATTGAGGGTCCTCAACCCGCAAACATTACGAGTTGGTCCATTATCGACAAGAGAGAGTGGGACAGTTTTCCCCATGACTTCGACAAAGATATTGAGAGAGTAATTGTGGTTTGGTCCCATCTTAGGGGTTTCTTCTTAGGCGAAGGAGAGCATTCTAATAGACGTCAAAGATCCAAAAAATAGGTGATCTAGACCATGTCATCTAAACTGACTTCATCGGTCGGTACCACCCAATTGTCCGACTCTCGGGACCATTTTTGAGTTTCTAAGAACAACATATTGAATCTTTGATAGTCGACAGTCATCTGGGGGGATTTCATCCCAAATTCTAGGAGTTGGTTCAACACTTCTAACAGTTCCATGTTTTTACCTCCAAAACAGGTGCAGACAGTGATGCATGCACTGATGAGGAATGATAAGGCCTGATTGGCAAATATGGTAGGGTGTAGGGGAAAATATGGGCATGTTTGGAGAGTTTTGGGAGAGTATACGGGTATAATTAGGGATTTACTTGGTCTGATCTGGGTAGATGGGTCAAATTCTAGGTTTTCTTTTAGGAAGATGGCATTTGTATGATTCGGGAGGGGATTATGGGTAGTGTTTGGTTAAGGATTGGCTGGTGGGGCGATGATACCTGATGATGCTCTCTGGAGGCCTCCTATAAGGGCGGTCATGGCTATTCTCTCTTCATAATCTTCCACCTCCAATTTCTCTTTGTTGAATCTTGCTATGTAGTCTCTTAGGCTCTCACCCTTGGCCTGTTTGACATACAGAAGGTGGGTAGTCTTCTTTTGGGGTCTTACCCCAAAGCAGAAGTTGTGGATGAACCTCTCAACCAAGCCTTTGAAGTTCTCAATTGAGTTCTTCGGAAGGGAGGTGAACCAACTATGAGTTGCCCCTGTCAAGGTTCCTGAGAAGGCCCTACACTTCATCTCATCGGGTATCGAGTAAATGTCTGCTGCTGACTGATACATCTCGATATGGTGTATAGGGTTAGTGCTGCCATCATACTTGGGAGTCACTGTAGGAGGCTTGAACTTGGCTGGGGTTGGGAACCCCACTATCCTAGCCACAAATGGGGAGCCCTCTGAGTAACCCTTTTGTAATGGGTCCCTGCTTTTAATGATGTCTCCTATTTTCTCCTCAAGGCGTTGGATAGAATCATTCTAAGGTCTTCTGTCATAAACTTGGCCGAGGTTATCCCCTGCCACCTCCCTGCGATGGACAGAGGGTTCCCCAATCGTGACACGTTGGCTGTTGACCTCTTCCTGCTCCCTACCTCTTCTTTCACAGGGTCGGCCTTGGTCTGGCCGACCCTGCCTATTCCCTCTCTGAGAGCCTGCTGCGCTCCTTGACCTCGACAGCCTCTGTCTTAGGTCATTCACCGGGCCCAGTCTCTCGAAGGCCGACCCTCTGCTCAACCTGTCAAAGGCCAACCCTCTTTGTTGGGACTATTCTCTTCTTTGACCGACACATCCTTGACTCTACTTAAGAGGTCGTATAGTGTTATTCGACACCTCATACGGCTCCAAGCAGTCTTCTGGGGCTTCTTCAGCTTCTAGGTCATCATACCTGTCCTCTGGGCAAGGGTTTCCCTGCCTCCCTAGGCGCAAGCCCTAGGGTCAGCAACGTCCCTTCTCCGCTGGGGTGCAGGCTGGTCCTTTATTAGCGCCTGGGGAGGTCCCCTGGCGTCAGGATGAGGCTGAACTGCCGCCAGAGTGATCATATCCGGTGAGACTCCATGTGGCCTCATCATAGTTTGACTAAGCTGAGCAAATTGTTCCTTCATGGATTGTTGTGTTGCAGCTAAAGATTTCAAAGTTACTGCTACCTCTGCCATTTCGGAATGGGGGGGGGGGTGGCTGACTGGAACTAGGCCCTCCACCTCCGGGCTGCGGAAGAGGCGGTGGTGACTCTGGTGCCATGTGTTAACAATAAAGAGCTTGAGCAGCAAGTGAGCTTAATACCTTAAAGGACCTCTTTCAATGGTGAAACAGTTCCACGCTAGGGGGAGGCCTGGTTCACTACCAGAGTCTCCGATGAGGTTAAGCAGAAAAAGAGGGATAGATAGCTTCTTATTCCCACAGACGGCGCCAAAATGATGATTCCAGAGTTTAGCACCACCAGGTAAGGTGTTTTCAAGCTCAATATAAGAATAACAATGGCAGCACATCTATATAAAGAGATAAGAGAATGAGGTGAGGATATGAGGAGAGGGCACCGGTATATAAGTGGTTCAGCCAATTTAGCCTACGTCCACTGTGAGTGTGTGCGAGTAATATCACTGAATGAAGGCACTAATGGCCATGGATACAACCTCTCAAGCTTTCTCTCTCTACTGTATATCTAGACATAGTTTTTGCTAGGGTTAATATCTGGGATCCTTTTGCAAGGTAGGGGTTAGTACCTAGGGGATGTAATGTACCCCCCATGCATGCAATGAGCATGTGTGTGGTAACCTCACCAATGTGGGAGTGCCATCTGTCACTGTCACATGTAAGGAATGATGATGAAATATTCTCCCCACATGTGGGGAATAATCTTGTTACAACTGATTTGTGCCCATGTGTCCTTATCCAAATGTCAATAGATGCTCGTCTGCCATATTGGTGCATGACCTCGGCTTGGGAGAGGCCGAGCTGTAAAGGTTCGATAAACGTCTTTCGAGATGTGCCATAGGGAGTCTCGACCTGATCTCAGCCGAGACATTATGCTGGGGTCGGCCCCTGCCGAGGTTGGACTGATTCCATATTGAAGGTTACCAAGGCTTCTTGTCACCTCGGCCTACACTCGGCCGAGGTTGCCATACCCAGGTATATGAGAATGCTGTTGACGTCTGTAATGCACGTAGTGTCCATTGGAAGTGTAGGTGGTAGTGTTGGCCTGGGCCGACCTTACTAAGGCCGAGGGCTGATATAGTGGGCCCATGGCTTATCCAGGGTCGACCATAATATCGGCCGAGGTTGGTGTCTCTTGGCCGAGGTTACACTTGGGGCATATCAATACCCCAATTAATCAAACCTTAGATCATATTTCGAAGGTGAAAAAATTGGTCGGTGGTATGGTCGGTGGTTTTATGGAAGTCACAATAGGTATCTGGCTTGAAATTTTTAGGAAGTGGGTTTGGTAATGGACGAGAGGCCAAAGGCTTAATAATATTTCAGCTCAAGAGTTCTTGGTAAACTTTGAAAAGGGGAGAGTGAATCTTGGTGCATTCCTTTCAGACTGGGTTATAGCGGCTTTCTGGTTCCCATGAGGTGGCAGGCTGAGAGATGCTATTGATGGTGGAAACTACAGTATTAATAATTTTTTTAAACTTTCTTGGAGTGAACTGTCTCGATGTTTTCTTTGGTTCGACTTCTATTTTGTCCAGATCTTCTTTGATCTCCATTCATGTTTCTCGAAAGTCATGGAAATGAGGGTAATAGTATCCTCATCTCATTGCTCGACCATGGGGTAAAAAGTTATTTTTCACGATACTAACATGTTCCTCTTCGGAAGGCCAATTAGTCATGGTGGCTACTTTGTCTCTCCACCTTGTTATGAAGTTACTGATTGACTCCCCAGGATTCTACTTGAGCAACTCTAAATCACGGTGGGTAACCTCTAACTCCTCATTATACTTATACTGTGACATGAATTCGGGAGCGACATCTTCCCAACTATAGATTCTGGACTCGTTGAGAGATAAGAACTAATGGAGAGCACTATCCTTCAGAGTTTGTTGGAAAATTTGGGCCATTATTTCCTCGGAGGCCCCTAGGAGATTCATGCCTTGGTTATAACTGCAGAGATGAACAATTAGAGGTCCACTAACCTCGAATTTCTTGATTTTGGGCATCTTGAACTTTTTTGGTAACCTGGCTTGAGGATATGGAGACATGTGGTGTAGTCCATGTAATTTCTAGAGATTCTGAATTGGTCTAATTTCTTGGTCAACATCTTGAGGTCTTCCTTGACTTTGTTCAATTCTTCCTCCTTCGGATCAATGGTCATGGGTAAGTTAGTCCATGGATGGGCAAGATTCATCATAGGAAGTTAGGATGGAAGCGACCCGTTAGTAGGAGGAGCACGTGGAGCATGCTGGTATTCCTCAGGAACCTAAACAGGCTCAGGTGTAGGTAGACCCATAACATGACGGAAGAGGAACTCGAGATATTCGGGAATAGGGACCCGATTTCAATGCATCTCATAAACCTCGATTTGAAGGTTGTCAATTTTGGCAGTAAGTTGAGCTAAAACTATTAACAAATTAGGATGCACATTCGGTACTTGATATGTGTTCTCCATGGAAAGTGGATTAATATCGAACTCGAAGGAAGTAAGGGGACTAACGAAGCTTCAAGGCAGTTCGACTGAAGACTGAAGCCAATAGTGAGCCAGGCCAAGGGTATTCGATCGACCTAAGAAGGAGAAAGAATTGGGATTTATTTTTGGAAAGAGGAAATAATATTTTTGACATTTTTTTGGGAAAAGATGAGGAAAAAATGTTTTTTTCTTTCAAAGGGAAAGAAATATTTTTGGTTTTTTTGGTAAAATAGGAAAAATATTTTTGGACACTTTTTGGAAAAAGAAAGAAGCAAAAAGCGAGAGATGTGCCTCAACATGATTATTATTATGTTTATTAGGTTCTCACTTATTAGGTTTACCTAAATGAAAACAGAGAAATGCCGGACGAGACCCGAGCTTTGAAAAATTGGGTTTGAAGAATATGTAAAAACTATGGTTGGACTTGTCACCAGGATCGTGGGTAGGGTCCCGTTTTAAAAAATGCGCAAAAATTTGGGTGGCTTGCCGACCTAAAATTTTGACAGTGTTTTAGATTAAAATCGACAAATTAAATATGCGTGTCCTGGGCTTGACACCTATAGATGTGTGTGAAGTTTTTAGGCTAATTGGAAGGCTTCCCCCCTTTGACATGACTTCCACAATATATGTCTTGTTTTTTAGGGAAATCAGTATGTGTGGACAAGCCATTTGATATAAAGTGTACGTGAATTGGCTCACTATATGACTCATGGGGACAGTATGTGTGAGAGCAAATTCGATATACTCGACATACGTGAATGATTTCCTGTGATATGCCTCTCGTTATGATTTCGGTCAAACGGTATGATGCGGGGAACCGTTTGATATACATTGAAGGTACTTGGCCAATGGAAGGTGAGCATCATATCGCTTAGGCTAACTGCGACCTAGCGGACTAGAACCCATCGCGAAGTGACCCCCTAGCTATGGGACACAATTTGGTCAATAGCGATGCCCTTTGGTGATGTTGTGTGTATCATTCATGATTCTTGATTAGTATCTTGTGGAGATAGTATCTTTATTGATGAGCATCACGCCAAGCAGGGGGATGATGAATAAGAAATAAATCAATACTAAGTATGGATATGTGAGAATGAGTGGTGTGTGATTATCTACAAGTGAGTGGAGTAGTGAACCTAAGCATGGATAAAATACAAGCGGTGTGTGATAAGTGCAAGTGAGAATGGATATATATAAGTGGAGGTGTGTATTAGTGACACCCAAGCATGGATTTCTGAGTGGTGTATGTGTCCCTAGGTTCACGTGGTATGAAGTGTACTTGGATAATTTCTACAAGTGTGTGAGTAGTGGCATAAGCATGAGGCGTGTATGTACATGAAATAACAAGAGAAAAGGGGAACACACAAATGGGGGTACACGCACACAAGAAAACAAAAATACCCATGTAAACAGAGTCTAACCCTCTTATGAAAAAAATCCACAGTGGAGTCTCCACTGTGGCCATCCTGAGAAATCTTCGAGGGGAAGGGGGTGGAGGCGCCCTCATCGATGTGGGGTAAGTATAAAGAGATGCAGTCGCCAACCTATTTTTCCCAAAACAGGAAAAAGAACATGTTGCCACTTCGAGAGAGAGGAATCAAGGACAAATTGATTCATACGAAACCAATAGATCGAAGGTTCAGGGGATAAGTTATGGAATGGTAAGGTGTTAGGCACCCATCCTGCCTTTTGGTCTCTTATGGGCTAGTGTTATTATTTTCCCTTATTTCTTCGCGAAATGTGTTCATGTGCATATATAATGGAGATCAGAATCGTTCAATTCATACCATGGGAAAGGTAGAGTGAGGTCATCCATAGGAATGTTCCCAAAATAATAAATATAGAAAATACGATTTGTGCATTTATCGCGATATAATCGTTATTATGAAATAATAATACGTGTTGGAGGAAATGGAAACAAGCATACTATGTAATGCAAGAAGATGATAAATGTGGAAATGGGAGATTTTAGGAAAATTGGGGAATTTGTGAAATTTAGAAAACTAGAATTTTGGAAGTTGAAAAATTGGACTCAAGTTTCGGGATTTAGTCCGAAATGCCTACGTAACCTATAAAGTCATCAAAGTCCACGTAGTTTGAATGCGACATGGGGGTGGGGTTTATCCCATAGATCCGAACGGAATTTTATGTGTGTGTAGAAAGTGTGTTTTTGGTTTTGAAAAAGTGTGATGGATAATTTCGTTCGGAATTTATGGGCGTAGCCCTCTTTTCATTTTTTTTATAGAAAATAAAGTAGGTGCAATATACTAATAAAAATGTAGATATTCATGTGTATGAACTAAAGTAGGAACTAGATTATGAATCTAACGAAATTTATGCAAAAATAAGGAATTTAAAGAGAGAGGGAATGAAAATGACCTTCTTTGAAGCTTGATCTTTGATCTTGGATGAACTCCCTTGAATGTGAGATGAGAGTTGGATGAGTGAGATTATGATTTTTCCAAAATGGGAATGAAAAGGATGGGAATGTAAGCTTGAACGGAACTTCACATGGGGAACTTTGCTGATTTCGAGAGAATATTATTGAGATCACTTATGCTGATGGATCTCTGGTGTTGGTGTCCTTGTAGTGAGGTCATGCCCTCATTTTATAGTGTCAGGGAGTTTCCAGTCAGGACTTCCCTTGTCCAACCTATCGATAGGTGACCCTAGACACGCATACCGATAGGCAGGAATCTGGACTTTCCATTTGGTAGTCTCATGCAGATTTTCCTGGAAAAATGATCATAGAACATAATCCGTTGACCTGAATCATGCACGGGGCATACTGTTAGAAAGGTACTTCAAAGACCTTCAAGATTCCTTTGGGATGACCCTGGGTCCGGGAGTTGACTTTGGGTCAAATGTGGGTCAAAAGCGCACGTCAGTACTTTGGACGGGAGATCGCTGGGAGAAAACAGATCGTTCGTCCCCATGGCAAGTGAGAATCGTACAATGGGAAGACAATTGGAAATATTAGGAGATGTACTTTGACATTACAAAGAGTGTTTGTTGGTTCATAAATGAGACCTTGGTCAACCGGGGCTCGAAAGCACCCGGTGATCTCTCGGAGTAAAACGGATCGTTCGTCCATACTGTAGGTTAAAATCGCGCATTGGGTGGACCATTAGAAAGAGTATTTATTTCTCTTAGGAGATTAATTCATTATCGTTCGATCCAAAGGGTTGACCTTGGTCAAATGGATCCCGGGAGCTCCCGATGGCCTCCGGATTAATTTTTAGGGAAAAATTATCATTCGTCTGAACGGTTATATTATTTAGTGCATGAAGCGATCGTTGGAAAGGGGATTCAGTGCCCTTATAAGATTCAAAGATATTTCTGTGATGGAAAAGTTTATTGGTGTCAGATCGTGGCCTAGGAGAGCCCGGTGGTCTCTGAATTGATTTTCCATTGTAAAATGGTCTGTTTATCCAAACCGTTATGCCGATTCACACACGGGGTAGATCGTTAGAAAGGGGATTCAGAGCCCTTAAAAGATTCAAAGATTTTTTTTCTCTCATGATAGAGTTAATCAGAGCCAAAGGGGACCCGAGAGCTCCCAATGGCCTTTAGATCAGTACTCAGACTGTGACCTATGGTTTATAGTGAAATGGGTAGGTGCTAAGGACCTAAGGAGAGACTTAGGGGGTCCTAGAATGTGGTGTCTACAGCCCCCAACACCACTGATTGGGGCCCCAAGTCAAGACGATTTGTAAGATATCATCATGCAAGAATTGGAGGGCCAACTATAGATAAATCACATTTTCACGCCAAATGATCTAGCTAACAAAGCTTTGGGCCATGAATCAACATCAATGCTCATTGCGGATATTGAGATGGAGGATCCTCTAAGGAATGTGAATAATGTATAAAAAGATGAATCTAAACTGTCCCTATCCAATAAGGGGGGAATGAAGAGAATCCTAAGGGAAAGGCCAAGACATTTGCCAACTACAATGCACACTGCATAGTGGACACTTTTTTTAAGGAGACCATTTACGAGACTATCCCTCAGATCAATGATAAGAACTACTTCAAGAGGCTTTCTAAGATGATTCTTGATTCAATTGAAATAGACACTAATCTTCAATACAACTATCATAATGATCACGTCCACAAAACAAAGAATTATAAGCTGCTAAAACATCACTTTGAGGATCTTGTGCAGGCAAGACACCTCAAGGAATACGTAGACATGGTGAAAAAAATGAGGCTAGACGGGTTAACATTGTCCAAAAGAAAAAGGACGATAACGACACACCTTCTTTGGGTATGGTCATTTCCATTCATGGATACAAAGATACATGCACATGAAATAAACTGTGAGAAAGAATCAGAATTACAACAAGCATGTATGAAGCTTTTCAAGTTGACGTGTCCAATACCATTCTCAAAAGAATAGATAAAAAGTATATCAACCTCAACCAATTAATTATGTTTTTTGATGATAACTTGATCGGGATCAATTTTCCTCACACGGATGCCATAATTGTAATACCCCATAATTTTGAATGTAATAAATAATTAATTGATTAGAAGAATTTTAATTAATTAATTGTGAATCCAGATTGATTATAAAATTTATATTGTGAATTTAAATTCCTTTACGATAATTTAAAGTTAAAATGAATTTAACTTAGGATTATAGAGTTTAGTTGTTAAATTGTTAAAGTTTAATGGGCTTAAATGATAATTATTATAATTTATAAAATGGTTTGGACATATGGTGGGGAAAAGACCAAGCGTATGCTGGTATTTGGTACATTTATTACGAGCAAAATTTAAGGTTAGGTTTAGTCCATAAGGGAAATAAGAACAAAGGAGAACAAATAACATGTTGGCAATGCAATTTTGGGCTGGCTTGCTATAATGGGCTTAGCAATCACTCAAGAAGGGCTGGAAGCCATTACAACGGATGATCTTGGTTAAATTGGGATTTAATCCCTGTTAGTTTCTCCTTATTCACGCTTTTCATTTCTCTTCTCCACAACACCTCTAAACTCACTGTTTCTCTCACAAAACCATATTATCTCTATCCATCACCCAAAATCCATCCTAAATAAAACATTAAAATCCTATATTAATGTCCAATTTTTTAAGTCGAGATTTAAGGGATGATTTAAATCTTTTTAAACAAATTTCCAGGAAGGTTTCAAGGAATATTTTCAAGACTTAATCTCTTCCAAATTAAATCAAGTTTTTGGGCTATTTTAAAGGCAAATTACTAGACTAGTCCTCTCATTATATATATATATATATATATATATATATATATATATATATATATATATATAATATTTCATCTAAACCTTAAATTTAGGATTAAAAAATTAGTTAGTAACCCTTATGGTTTGAAAACTATTATGCTGTGACCTTATTTTTGTGAAATTGGAATATGACACATGTTGTAAATTGGAATGTTGCCTAGAGTAATTTATGAAATGTGAAATCGAACCATGAAGTAGTAGATCTGCATATTAGGGTTTAAGGTTAAATATTAGATTCCTGATTAATATAAATGTAGGCCGAATAATTAATATTTAATTAGTATTTAATTAATATTAAATTGCAAGTGCTAAATAAGGTTTTTATATTTATCTTTATGAGTAGTACGTTTGATGATAAAAATCTATTTAATGAAATTCTAAGCAAGTTGATTTATAAATAAAGCTTAATTACTTATAATAATGCATGAATGATGATTAGCCTCGTGTTTATAATCTTTTAATTGAATTAAAATCAATTCTATTGATTTATGCTTTAGTATACAAGAATTAAATTACATACGAAATTGATTTAAGCCCTTGATTTATTTCCTTATGTTGTTGGAAATGGAATAATAGTGTAGTTGGATTAGAAAGAGTACGTGATAAATGTTGTTAGCTTATTTGTTTATGGTTGATGTTAGTTTAAGTTGGACAAATGCGGTTATAAATGGAATTTGGTTATTTAATTTGCTTAAATTTAATTTAATTTAAACTAATAAATCCTTAACTAATGATAATGTCTTATTGACTATCCTATCTAGAAGAAAGCGTATCGGGCGGTGGGGGGTGGGGGGTGGGGGTAAGGCTCCATGTTTGGATTTCATTCATGAGACATCCCACGTATGGAGTCCAGAGACTAGTAGGAGTGAGAACTTTAGAAGCTTTATAATTAAAAATTTTCTTTCATTATAATGTTTAAATTGATAAGTAGTCCCACTCTAGATACATCCTTATTAGCGATTCGAGAACCCTTTATCCTTTACTAAACAGATATAACGATGGCTTTAGAGATTAGTTTATAATGACCCGAAGGGCAGGGTTAAAGTAAAATTCGAAAGTTATGATAAGGGATATGATAAATGTGAAATATGGAATATGGAATGGTAACAAAGTAATAATGTTACAGTTTTTAAATGAGATGAATAACGAATGATACATGGATGTGTGCCAAGAGAGAACGCTCATAATTGTACATGCTAAAGAGTCACAATTCTTATTTTTGTGTCAAGCCAAATGTTCTTTATCCCAAACACACTATCACGAGGTGGTGCTCGGTTGGCATGATGGCATGTGTATTTTTTGTCCCACATGCTTTTATTATGGGTATAGTTATGACCATGCGAATGACATGTGGCAAACGATTGTATGATGGAACGACACCTATGAGTTGTGCAATCACAATGTGAACATCTGTAAATGGGTGGAACGACACCTATGGGTTGACCTTTTCTACTGTCCTTGGGAACGGTTGACCCTCTAAAACAAATAATGGTTTTGCCTTTAGCAATGGAAACTTTAGAACATATACCATCACAACAAAACCTACTTGAATCATTTAAATCATTTTTCAACTTCAAAGTATTTGATTCAAGCAACGAATTAGACTCTTCCAAAGATAGGGATTTCTTTTTCAAATTATCAATTAAACTTAACAGTTTATCATGCTCCCCCTCAATTAAAACAAACTTATCCCTAAGAGTCTTTTCACGTGCCGTAAAATCATCGATTAATTTTTTATCCTCGATGGCACAAACGGGAACCCTAGAATTTTTTTAAGTCCTCCAATTCCTTCTCTAGAATTAGGACTCTCTCATCACTCTCCTTTTTGGAAATTTTCAAAGAATAAAAATCAATTCAAAAATTACCAAAGTGCTCACGACAAATATCACTTCGAGTTTGAAACTCTTGCAAATATTCAATCTTACATTTAAAAAGAGAATTTTCTTTTTCCAAAACTTTAATTCTTTTGCAAAGTTTCAAATTCAAACTTTTTAAATTTTCAGCATGGTCTTGAACTTTAACAAACTCATCTCGATTTACACAATCAACAGCATGAGGATCCATCGAGAAAAACAAATCAGGAGAGGAACACAAATAACCACCCAAAAAAACATTGACTACGGGACCTACACAGTAAAATAGTGCAACATGCTCTGATACCAATTTGATACCAATTTGAGAGCGCGCTTATGTTCAAACAAATAAATTATTTAATTAAACTCGATTTTTCAATTAAATCCTAAAGCATGCCTGTAGGTGTGATTGGAGATAATATAATCATGCAAGAACATTCAATCACAAACAAACACATAAATGAGGAAAAATTCCCCAAAGGGGCAAAACCTTTTAATTTCACTATAATTTGTAAAGAACGATTTACACGGATTACTATAAAAATAAGAGTGACATACAAAATACCCTCAGGTGTCAATTTTGATGTCGTAGGATAGAATCTCCTGCAAGAACTCCAGATGGTCAGCAATGGAAAATAGACGTCTTTTCCACAAAGTTACTCCAGATGAGTAGAACGATCCATTGGGGGTTTAGAGATTCACACAAATGATAAATGAATCATTTCTGAATAAAAAGCATGTTTGAAACGTCAAAACTTGAAGTCTTTTTGCGTTTGGACTCTCCAAAATGTTTTCCCAAAGACTGAAAATAAATAGCTCTGAAATAGACCTTATAAAGAATTTTCGAGCCTGTCAAAACAAATCTATCAGATTCGGCGGTCCGAATCGCTCAGGGGACCCGGTCCGGATCGGTGCCCAATTTCAAATAGAGGGTTCCTTAGAAATTCGGTCCGGGTTATTCTCCATAAAAAGGATCAGATCGATGAAATGCGGTCCAAATCGTTTTCCATAAAAAGGTCCGGATCACTGCCAAAAATTATCTAGAGCCTTTACCTTTGGAGGTCCGGATCGCCTGGAATACCTGGTCTGGATCGGCCTACAAAAATCTCCAGAAACTAGAAGTTATCCTCTTATAATTAGGATCCGTCTTTAAGGCAAATATGATCATGAACATTCTTGACGGTGTATTATACGACATACAAAAATGAGATGGACATTTATAAAATTATGTCCTTAAAAATCTCCCCCTATGTCTATGCCGGTACATACATAAAAACATCCGAATTATGCTATCTCACTAAATAAAAATGACATATAATTTAATATCCCCATAAAACCCTCAAACTTGAAAGACTAAGAGACATGTCTTCAAACAAACTCCATCATCTTCAAATCTTCAAAAAACTTTCTTTTTCTCTGTCAACATTAGGGTGTGCAATAAATACCTTAACATATGTGACAAGAAACATACAAATACCCGTGACGCGCAATAGTTTTAAATATAATGATAAGCACAAAGAATCATTAATTAAGGTTAAGAAAATCATTATTAAATCAAACAAACATTTCTCCCCCATAATTCGTTCTCCCCCATTTTATGATGTCCCAAGTAGAAAGATATGAGAATCACAAAGAAATAAATGGAGAATGTCACAAGGTAATGAACTTTCTCTTTTTGAATTTTTCAAAAATTTCCACACAAAATATATAACAAAAAATCACACCATGAAAGAACACAAAAACAACCAAGTCGGTGATAGCGTAAATATAGGGGTGTGATCAAATTCGATAGGAAAATCAATGCATACAAACATAACAAAGGTGCACAATGAATATCGGATACTCCTAACGAATGAACTCAACAACTTCCTTAGGTGTAAAAAAATGGAATTATAAGAAATTGACTCAATCAAATCAGCAAATCAAAGATCAAAGTGATTTCCACACCAATAATGTCCAAAACTATTTAATGATGGTTCTGAACATTCAAGTAAGTGCAAACCCATTTAAATTCACCAACCAAACTCCCTCATATTTATATTTTCTTTTAGAGGTGATCAAAGTTCTCAAACATTGGAGAATTGATGTTGAAACCTAATGGCCCATTTTTGGCATGAATTTCTTTTTGTTGCTTTTAAATTTTTTTGGGCTCTTTTAACCTCTTTGGACCTCTAATAATTAAAATGCCTCAATTTTCTAAGTCGGATTTAACAGTAGCTTGGTATTTGCAAAAGCCAAATGAGTACCTTTCGCAGCCTTCCCCGTTTTCAAATATCACACAATCTCACCAAATGATTTTTACATGCATTCCAATCTTCTCAAGCTTTATCGCATATGGTTCGTTGTATAGAAATAATTGAGATGGAAACACTCAAGCCAACATGTGATAAACAAGTACAATAATCAAATATAGTCGTGCATGTGTGCAATAAAGGAGATAAGGAGCCAAACATGTAGAAAGATATCGTTGATCACATCTCATAGACTCCAAACATTGTAAAGCACATGGATGAAATGATCTAGCGTCTCAAATCACTATTAAACAGTCACGTGGAGTATGGACATGAAGTTGTAACTCGACTATCTTAAATGATCATCCATAAGAGGTGTAAACAAAATACAAATATCTTTTTGGATTTTTCAAAATTTTTATCAAAATAAAATCTTTTTGTATTTTTTAAAATTTTCAAAAGCAAAACTTTATACAAAAAGTATATGTCACAACGCTAGCAAAACATAAATATCACGAAACCTAAAAAAACTAGTGTATGACAAACATGCAAACAAAATCGTCTATATGATATGGCAAGAGAAGAATAATGTGCAAGCAAACGAGAATCAACAAGTCTACCATCTAGTGCATCTAAAAGTGATTTTCTAACCCAAACAGATGTGAAACGACATGTGGGGGCTTTGGGAACCAAGGGAGCACTAGACATAAATTTCCTAGGACCTTTTTGAAGATAAAAAAAATCCCCTTAGGTGACCTTTCCTACCACAATGTGAACATCTGTAAACGGGTGGAGTGACACCTATGGGTTAACCTTTTCTATTGTCCTTAGGAATGGTTGACCCTCTAAAACAAATAATGGTTTTGTCTTTAGCAATGAAAGGTTTAGAACATGATGAGCCATTATCAATACTATCAAACCTACTTGAATCACTTAAATCATTTTTCAACTTCAAAATATTTTATTCAAGTAACGAATTAGACTTTTCCAAAGATAGGGATTTCTTTTTCAAATTATCTATTAAACTTAACAGTTTATCGTGCTCCCCTTCAATTAAAACAATCTTATCCCTAAGAGTCTTTTCACTTGCTGTAAAATAATCGATTAATTTTTTATCCTCGATGGCACAAACAAGAACCCTAGAATTTTTTAAGTCCTCCAATTCCTTCTCTAGAACTAGGATTCTCTCATCACTCTCCGTTTTGGAAATTTTTAAAGAATCAAAATGAATACACAAATTACCAAAGTGCTCACGAAAAATATCACTTTGAGTTTGAAACTCTTGCAATATTCAATCTTACTTTTAAAGAGAGAATTTTCTTTTTCCAAAACTTCAATTCTTTTGCAATGTTTCAAATTCAAGCTTTTTAAATTTTCAGCATGGACATGAACTTTAACAAACTCATCTAGATTACACAATCAACAACATGATGATCCATTGAGAAAAACAAATCAGGAGAGGAACACAAATAACCACCCAAAAAAAATTTCACTACAGGATGTACACAGTAAATTAGTGCAACAGGCTCTGATACCAATTTGAGAGTGCGCTTATGTTCAAACAAATAATTTTTTTAATTAAACTCAGTTTTTCAATTAAATCTTAAAACATGCATCTAGGTGTGATTGAAGATAATATAATCATGCAAGAACATTCAATCACAAACAAACACATAAATGAGGAAAAATCCCCCAAGGGGGAAAAACCTTTTATTTTCACTATAATTTGTAAAGAATGGTTTACACGAATTATAATGATAATAAGTGTGACATATGAAATACCCTCAGGTGTCGGTTCCGATGTCGTCGACTAGAATCTCCCGCAATAACTCCAGATGGTCAGCAGTGGAAAAGAGACGACTTTTTCACAAAGTTACTCCAGATGAGTCGAACGATCTATTGAGTGTTTAGAGATTCATACAAATGATAAAAGAATGATTTGTGAATAAAAAGGATGTTTGGAACATAAAAACTTGAATTCTTGTTGTGTTTGGAATCTCCAAAACATTTTCCCAAAGACTTAAAATAAACAGCTCTGAAATAGCCCTTATAAAGAATTTTCGAGCCTGTTAAAATAAATCTTTCGAATTCGGTCTTATCTGGTACGGCGATCCGGTCCGGATCATTTTCTATAAAAAGGTCCGGATCGCTGCCAAAAACTATCCAAAGCCCTTACCTTTGGTGGTCCGAATCTCCTAGAATACCCGACCCGAATCGGCTTGGAAAAATCACCAGAAACTATAAGTTGTCCTCTTGTAATTCGGATCCGTCTTTAAGGCAAATATGAGTATGAACATTTTTTACAGTGTATTGGTATACGACGTACATAAATGAGATAGACATTCTTAAAATTATGTCCTTACAAATTTCATTTGAGTTGGGTTTTGCATTGATACATTTTTAGTCTTGTGGTGTACTTGTAAACATATCTGTTATTCCATCTTTGTTCATTACGCATCTTCTCAGTCGTGAATTTGAGGTATATCATATCATATTCATATACTATCACTCATTTCATTTTTTTCATTCATGCTAAAAATGATATATAAATTTCTTTTACAAGCTATATATTTTAATGTTAGGAATTGAAATTTTTAGTGCTAAAATATAAGGGTTGTTACACTAGTCCTTACATTAACAGTTTCCAATTATGACTTAGGGAGGATTATGGTTGACCATGGCAGCTCTTCAGAGATTATGTACATAGATCTTATTTTAAAACTTTGATACACTTCCTTGGACTAGGATACAAAGGCCGATCCATTAATCGGCTTTACGAAAAGATGGAGACACCATTGGGGATGATCCACTACACCAAAATTACAATTTTCTAATGAATATTGAGTGTTAGTAAATAATTTTCTGGAGAATATATTCGTTAGGAATAATGTATTGGACATGGAATTTCTAACGGACACACACTGCTGGTAAATTTATTATTTATAACGATTTAATCCATTAGGAGTTTTCTCCAACGAGCAATAACCGTTAGAAATAATAATAAATTATTACTTATACGAGACTTTAATTTAACATTTATGTTATTATTTTATTTTCTAACGGATGTAAACCGTTACAAGTGGGAGATTTTTGAAATTTCTAATGGTTTTAGTTCGTTAGAAAACACTATATATAATTTTCCCAAGGTACCATCAAATACACCCTTCTCACCCCTCCAAAATCAACATCATCACTGAGTGGGAGACAAAATAAGTAATTTACTATAAATGAAAGTGAACTATGAAAGCAATACTCCCATCACATTAACACATAGACATACTTTCACTTCTTTGTTTTGTGAGTCAAAGACAATCACTAATGAGTAAAAAAGAAAAAAAATACAATATAAAATAAAATAAATACATAAAAAATCATTGTAAGAGGTTTAATATATCTCTAAAATTTTAGGTCTCTTAGTAATTTCTTGCGGACTATAAATATTACAAAACAAATTTTAACCCATTTGAAATACTCTCATATGATTTAGTGATCAATATTTCAGTTAAAGTTGGGCCAATTAACTTTGATATAGAATTTGATGTAATAGAATTTGAGTCGCCTTATAGTGCCATCCTTATGAGAGGATGGCTATATGTAAAGAGGGTTGTTCCATCATCTCTCCACGAAGAATTGAGATTTCAAATAAATCAGAGGATAATGGAGATTAAGGGCGATCAGGCATTGGACAATAGTTTTTTCATTACCCTAATAAAACAAAAGTAATCTCAATCCAAGAGAATCCTAGTGTATTATGAATCTAAGGATGATAAGGCTAAAATGCAATGAAAGGGTACTCGTCCAGGGGTCAAATAAATAATGGTGTCCCCCACTAACAGACTAGTAGAGAATCTATGAACGGTTCCTATTGATTCATATCAACCAAAAAAGTTCTTCATGATCAGATCAAAGCTACCAAAGAATGAAGACAACCATATGGTTAAATTACTTGAAAAAAAATTGGATATTTTTCAAAGGTAGCCTTATGAATTGACGAGAATTGATTTGTGGATCGCTTGTCATCAATTGCACGTATACCCCACATATTGACTAATTAAGAAAAGGGCTAGGATGTTAGATTTAGAGAAAGTGAATGCGGTGGAAGATAAAGTTGGTAAAAAATACTTCATGCCAATTCTATTAAAGAGGTCAAGTCCTAAAAGTAATATCAAACACAGTGGTCATCCGAAAAAAGAGGAGAAAGTGGAGGGTCTATATGGATCTTACCAATCTTAACAAAGCTTTTCCAACATATTATTTTCCTTTTCCTAGGAATGATCAATTGGTGGATTCAACAACTAACAATCAGAGGATGAGTTTTATGGATGCCTATTCTGGGTATTATCAAATACCCCGATTTGACCCTGATTAGGGAAAGGCTTCATTAGTCACCACTTTAGGATTATACTGTTACGAAGTGATGTTATTTTCCCTAAAGAACTCAGGTGTGATGTATCAAAATATCATCCAAAATATGTTAAGTAAGTAGACTGGTTCAAACATTGAGGTTTATATCGACAACATTCTTGTAAAAAGCAATATTATTGTTGATCATATCAAATATCTCACCAACATTTTCAAGAAGCTACAAGATGAAGCTCAACGCCTCCAAATGTGATTTTGGGCTCAAGAGAAGTAACTTACGAGGATACCTGGTCACCTAAAGCGGCATTGCTAGCAACCTAGATTTGATAAATACGTTGTAAGAAACAAAGTGGCAGAAAGGGCATGTAATAACTAGCATGCTTGCAACTCGTAAGTGATTTTTTTCCTTATCATCTGATAAGTTTAAGCTATTCTTCCAAGATTATAAAAAGTAGAATACAATAATTTGGACCTAGGAATGGGAGAGGGAACTTGAAAAGATCAAGAAGTACTTGGGATCCTCACCTTTATTATCAAATCTAGCTAATAGAGAGAAGTTCTATTTACTCTTAACCACCTTAGAGCATGTAATCAATGGAGATTAAGTCTATCTTAAAGGTGAAGAACAACGTATGGTATAATACTCCAGTCATACTTTCTTGGATATGGAAAAAATGACATGGACATAGAAAACATTTGTATCACTCTAGTTATCTCTACTAGGAAGCTGAGATATTATTTTTGCGCCAATAATATAGTCATCCTTACCTCTTATCCTCCTAAGGAGGTTATGAATAAGGGTGGCCTCTTTAGTAAATTAAAAAAGTGGTCCTTGGAGCTGGCACTATTTGATATTATCCATGAGCACATGACAACCATCAAAGGGAAGGACTTAGACGACTTCATGGTAGAATTTTCATGTATTCTAGAGGAAGAATCAGTC
Organism: Sambucus nigra; assembly: GCA_949130495.1. Classification (NCBI taxonomy): domain Eukaryota; kingdom Viridiplantae; phylum Streptophyta; class Magnoliopsida; order Dipsacales; family Adoxaceae; genus Sambucus; species Sambucus nigra. Next base: position 133,529,071 of record OX422216.1, read on the forward strand.
CATACTATCTCACTTGTGGAGATATTTAATGTGAATCTAGACGGACTGTCTCTCCATAATATAATTAATCAACTATCGAAGTGGTAACTATTCGTAGATGGAGATTTCAACGAATGAGGAACTCACCTTAATATTATCTTTCATTTTATAACATGTAGTTCTATTAGGGTTCGAGGGATCAAATAATGAATCCGAGTATGGATCGATGATTATCGGCCTTAACAAATCAATTATATTAGGGACAAAGGTAAGAGCTTACTTAAAGCTTTCATACTGATCTCAATAGAATAGTTTTCCAAAGAACTACAATAGTCATGTTGATGCCTTTCTACCTTTTCCTCAACCATTGACATTGACTTAAGAAGGAAGATCAAAGTGGATTACTTCGACCGAATAAACTTGTAAGATATGGAGACATATATAATGTGTGGTTATTAATCGTTCTCCTACTTGGATGTTCCCAGTCACTAGATAACTCAAAGTTGGGGAGATCCCCTTGGATAAAAGGAAACCCAAAAGATAAAGGTACAATCAACCATATGATGCCTCAATTCATAGGTCCCACTCTACTATCGATTATTCACAGGAATGCTCCTCAAATGTGTGCATCCAAATCAAATAGAGGGAACCACGTGGAAGATGCATGCTAACGGATGAGCATTATCATATAAAGCCATTTCTTTGGGATATAAATTGATCTTCATGCAAAAGGTTATAGTTCACTTCTGTTCGGAATACACTCTCATCATTAAGTAGATGATGGGAGACTTGAATTCTCTCATAAATACTTGGTTATTTTCCTAATGGGTAATGAATATAGTCATTCTTCTGCCTGAGGAACTCAATGATAGAAGATTCATTCTTATTATGATGGAAAACTTCACAAAGTGTTGTGAAGCTGAGTCGTCGAGCCACATTAGGAAGATATAAGGAGGTTTTTATGGGGAATCATCATCCCCATATTTTGGATCACAATAGATCTTATATTATGCAATAGGACCTAAATTAATAATGACTAGTTCAGAGACTTTTATTTACAGTATGATATTTTAACTCATTTTAACTTTGTGTACCTCCAACAAAGCAATGATCAGTTATAAATCTCTAATTAAACTCTACTCTTTATCATAAAGAACCAATAAGTGAAGTGGGTGGACAAACTCTTATTATCCTCTAGACCTATTGAGCTAATCTAATAATATCTATGGGGAGACTCATAATACCCTAGATTATAGTAGGTTGGGTGTTATACCACTTAAAGTAATCTTACCGATGGTTAGGACAAAATTCTTTGAGGATAACCATAATGACAACTACGTATCCCCTGAGATAGACCTTGAACAAGAGAATAAGTAGAAGACCCTGGTTCTCCTAGAAGTTTTCCAGTAAGATATTGACAAACATCATATTAAATATTGACAATTTGTAGTGGGAGACTTAGTGCTAAGGAAATTTATTCTGCAGTAAGAAATCCCTTGATAGAAAGTTGACCCCTAACTAGAATGAGCCCTACTGAATTTTCTCAATAGGAGTAACCGATTATTATCATTTGGATTAGTTTGATGGAACATTAGTATCTCGTTCGTGGAATGCCATGAACTCAAGGAAAATTTATTATTAGAAATTTCTTTATTTAACTTATTTTATCTATGCATTTTATTTCGGTAGACAATATTTTCCCATGATTTATATTATCAATAAACCTTTTAGTTTATTAGTTTTAATATGTATTTTATCAAATTCCTTACATAACAGAAGCCTACTTCGCACTAATCACGGTGGCATAACAAATCCACTAAGAACAGTGGTAAGATTTACACCAAGTATGTTGACTGAGAATATGGCAAGAAATCCTACTAATCATGATGGAATTAAGACAACTAATCATAATGGAACAATTCCCACCAGTCTTTATGGAACAATAAACCCATTAAGAATAGTGGTACAACTTTTAGAAAGTTATTCTCCTGAGTTAATGGAAAAAATTCCAATGGAACGAAGCCCACCAATCATGATGACATGAAGCTCACCAATTATTGGTGGCACAATAACCCCACTGAGAACAGTTTCGATCACCTAAGAATATGGCATAAATCCAACCAATTATAGTGTCACAATTTCCTCCAATCATGTGGATTTAATCCCACCTATCATGTTGGCATAATAAACCACTAAGAGTTGTGGTACGACTTAAATCGATTTGATAGCCTGAGAGTATGTAATAAAATATGACCAATCACGGTGGACCAAAGCCTGCCAATTATGGTGGAACAATATACCAAGCTCACTAGGAGGTAGGACTTTTCAAAGTCTATTGTCAATAAAACCCACCTTCAACTATAGTATCCTTCACCTATGGCTTCAACGATCATCATTATGATCCATTGAAAAGGTTATTAGTGATAAATTAAATTTCGGGACAAGTTTTAGTTAGTTAAAAGGTTAATCATTTCATGAACTTGATTAGATTAAATTTATTACAAGTAAGGCAATTCGGTCAAGCAAAAACTAACCCTGTGCTAAATTCGTTACCTTGTCATGAAAAAATACAACCATATCGACATCCATTAATAGGATTAATAATTGTTAAATTAAATCCAGTGATAAGTTTTGGTTGGTTTGTAGGTTAATCAACACATAAACTTGCTATTTTTTTTTCCACAAGTATGGAAATTCAGTGAAGCAAAAACTAGCCACATGTTAAAGATTGTTCCACATGTTAAAGACTATTACCCTATCATATTATAATATAGGCACGTATATATACATTGAAAGAGTTATTAATGATCGGGTATATTCACTGATATATTTTAGTTGATCGACAGGCTAGTCGGTGCATTAACTTACATAGATTGAAAATTTTCACAAGTATGGAAAAATGATCATAAACCAAATTGCATTTTACATAAGTCGAATCATTTTCCAAAGTTCTTTCCTATCATTAAAAATTGATGAAACATTCCAGTCGAGAAAGTTAAAAAATAGTGGACAACATAAGTTAAATTATTACTTGTTACTCATTGATAAAAGGGGAAAAATTCCTACATCAAAAATACAAAAATTGCCCATGGCCTTAAAAATAAAATGAAATAAAATAAAAATCTCTCAGCACCATTATCAACCAATGGGTTACCATAACCGACTAGTCAACCTCTTGGCGATATGACAAAAAGGCATCTCCTTTGCCGACCACTAGCTTGGGGAGTAGAGGGTTCTCCTTAAAGGCCTCATCATCACTAGGGACTTTCCTTTTTCTAAAGGTTGGAAACAACCTTTATTGAAGACAACAAACTTTAGGTAGTCTAGTTGGGAAACCACTTGCTTTACACTGGCATCAAAATCATATGTGTCCATCTCGCCCCTTACCGCTTTGGCACTTATACAAAGGAATCACGTGGGATTCCCTAGAAATAAGGGAAGACTATAAAAGTGGTCTTCATTGATGTTGTAAAGGGTGTGAGTGTTTATAGATCAGATTCTCTAGTCCATTTTACTCAAAATTCATTAAATAGATAGCCATCTGCAAAGAGAGAAAATAAAAGACTACTAGTGCATGAGAAACCAAATAAGATGTTGGCTCTAAGACTACGTTACGGAATGCGAATATCTTAGGTACCCATTCTCCCCTTTCGATCTCTTATGGGTAACAAAAATGTTATTCTTCTCCTAAAGTGTGGGATCATGTGCATAATATGTAAAATGTGTCGTTTATGCAAAGTAAAAATGTGCCTGAATGTACCAGTGTGTGTGTGTGAGGAATGAAATCATCGTTTCCAAATCGCGAAAAAAATGGGAACGAGTTATTATAAGGAGATAAGCTAACTAAAAGTGTGTGAAAAAAACTGAAATGTGAGCAGTATTGTAGATCGTAGAGCCACTATAGGAAATGTGAGAAAGTATGTCACAGGACCACTAAGAAATGATAAATGTGAAGAGACTAGATATATGAGAAAGGTAAACTAAACATATGGGTGAAATACATGGATATGAATAAGAAATGTGATGGATAAAGGGGGAATCGAATTCCAAAAGTTACTTCAGGACGCCTATATATCCGAAAACAACATCAAAGTCCCCAGTTCATATGGAAAATAAGATGGTGTTAACGCATAGCCAGAATTCAGAGTATATCTTTTATTTTTTTTAAAGTGTGCCAAATGTGGTGAAAGTTTAATAAAAAGGTAGATAACCTTAAATTGGGAACAAAGTTATAAACTCTCTTTTTAAAAAATTTCAATTCATAAAAATAGATTCCAGGCTATACATAATAAAATGGTGAAATTAGTGATGCATGAAGCAAAAACCAACTTAGAATATGATACCAAATCCCAAAGTATATTAAAATGAAAAATAGTAAGCAAAGTCGAATGAAAAGGGGTTAACCTTCAAGATATTTGAATTATATTTTTAGGACTTTTGTAGGCTGATTTTTGAGTGTATGTTGTGGTGGTTAGTGGTGAGGTAAGGGAATGTAAAAGGAAAGTGGTGAAAGTTATATGGACTAAATTTGGAGAAATATGCTTCAAATATTTTGAGGTTTGCCCCCCAAAATATGGGGTCAGTGTTTTCTTTAAATAGGAAACCCTATGAAATTTAACCTTTTGTACCATATATTAGTTGGCTATCTCTCATGACAAAACATCCAAGTCATGCATAATTTGATACAAAAGCTTTTTACACTTAGATGTGTGAAAGTGCCATTGTCCATTACCTTTGAAAATTGTGATTTCATGACATGAAGATGTCTTAAACTTTGAAGCTTTCCGTTTCTGATTATAATATCTGTTTATGTAATAGATTAAACATTTGGCTATTGTACACACTCACGTTTTTGAAGATAGAGTTTCTTTAATAAAAATATTTTTGAGCAATGTAATTGTCTAATGATAGGGATCAAAATCTATATTTTAACAAGCTCAGTGAAAATGATTTTCAAATTTTTTTAGTTGTGAGCCTTTTGAACTACATGTTTTAAAGTTGTTTGCACGATAAATATAGTTTTTGGACAAATCATGCACATGATCAAGATTTTCCCAGTGCGCCCGACTTTGTATCATTTTTATCCGGGGACATACTGTCCAAAATTGTGCATACTAGAAAAATCAACCTTGCATACGATGGAGTTGACTTTTTTAATTTTTACATATATTTCCTTATCTCCCTCAAATTCTTAAGAACCTTTTTCCCTCTTTTCAAAATACATCTTCTGAGGAGTTTTACATTTTAGGGAGAACCACTTTCTCTCCCTAATTTAAAATTGAGTGTTTGATTTGAGAGTTTGTGATATTTTTAGATCTAAATTGAAATCCTCAATTGAGAGATGATTTGATACGTTTTTATTCACAAATAATATTATTTACATTTGAATTTAAAACCAACCACATGATCTATACTCCCAAATCTAAAAGGAGGTTCTCAAGCTATTGAAGAGTTGGATCATGGTATGGATTTAGGATGGAGAATTCAGTTCTCTATTCGAGAGATAAATCTTTAATCGAATTTCTTATTAGAACGGGGGGAGTAGGAATATTCGCAGATAATATCTTATATGTGGAGAACATCTATTTAACTTCTTTTATAGTGTAAAAAGAACTTTTCAAATGTAATGAGATGCTAGGTCACACCGAGGTTTTTTACCCATAGGTTGGGGGTTTTCATTGTATACCTGACATTGTGTGTTTTTATGTGATTATTTCCATCATACATTGTTTAATTGTGTATGTGTGCCTAAATTCGTCTAAATCAGTTTGGAATTTAAAAAATGACTTAGATCTAGGTTTCGTTTGAAGGTGAAATTTAAAAATGGTATTTTTTTTTTGTAATAGCCTATTCACCCCCCTTAGGTTATTTTTGTATTTTCACACACTTGCATTTTCAATTTGTATCAGAGCACAGTTTCTTAAATTGGTTTAACATCTTGAGTAGGTAATTGTATATGTGTGTGTATTTTTTTATTGTGCACATTCATGGACATTTTTAATTTTTATGCTTTAGGTGTGAGTCTAGAGAACAATCTTTCATCTTCACATTCATCTCTAGATAAAAACCTTTCACATGCTTCAAGTGAGTCTAGCTACGAAATTGCGAATAATGAAAATGAGGTGAGTGATGATGAGGACATGAGTGAAACCAACTATGGTTACAATAATTTTTTTCATGAGTCACTCAAGTTGAAAAAGTCAAACATTAAAATGCAGAATAAAATCAAAATGTTTAATGAAGAGAACGGTTTGGTGAAAGAAAAAGATGAAACCATTTTTGAACTCAAACTTGAGTTAATATAGAGAGAATGATCAAAATTCTTCATTAAAGAGTGAAAAAAATTGATCTCCTTAAATTGAAATGTAAACATGGAAAAGGATTGCAACATATTTTAATTAAAAAGGTGTATAAATAAAGAAGTTACGGCTCTTAGAAATGATTTGTGTACTTCAATGAAGGTTAAGATTTCCTTGGATAATAGATCAAAAAAATATAACAAAATGGTTTATGAAAAATCTATGTTTCCAAATGGTAATGAAGGCATTGGTTTTGATTATTTCAATGCTTCTCCTTGTACCTATTATACATTTGTACGTGAGACAAAATATGATATTAACAAAAGGATTTCATTAAAGTTGAAAATGTAAAATTTTCTTCAAAAGGATATGTGGAAACGGAAAAGGATATTCTCAAATCAATCAAACCAAAGTTGTTTAAAACCACATAGGTAAGAAAATCAAAGAAAAGTTTTCAAAGAACCGAATAATCCTTTTAGAAATCACACAAATAATGTGAAAAAAGAAATAGTTTTCAAAATAAAAGAGAACAACATTTTTGTTAATGGAATTTTATATTTTCTCCAAAATAATTTTAAACTTACAAGTGCTCCTATTGTTAGATGAGGGGAGAATTGAGAAATTTATTCATTAAACTTCAAAGAGAAAAGAAATTTTCATGCTCTTAAGTTCTCAAGGAGTGAACATGAGACTTGAAAAGGAATTGAAGAAACTTCAGAAGGAGGTGAGTGAATTGAGAATGATTGAAGCCTAAATAATTTAGGAAAGGGAGTCACATGTGTTGCATGATTTTTGATAATGAGAATTTTAAAACTTCGAATTCTTCAAATTAGTATCTGGACTGTGATTGCTCACGTGACATGATGGGAAAAAATGGGGTTTACTTCTTTTGAGGATTATGATGGTGGTTCGGTTATGTTTGGTAACAAAAAAAAAAATCGAGTGTGAGTGGTATAGGAACTATGAAAATTTCATCAAACATCATAATTCAAAATGTTTGTTATGTTGAAGGGGTAAATGTTAATATCATTAGCATTAGTCAAGTTTGTAAGGGTGATCATTTTATAAGTTTTCCCAAGAGTGAATGTTTGGTGAGAAAATAAGGAAGTGGCGATTTTATTACAGGTTTTAAAACTATTGATAATTGTTATGTTCTCATAGATGAACCGAAGCATGTGTGTCAAAAGATGAAAATACAATTTATTCATCAGTGGTTAGAAAATTTATTTTTTCATGATTTGGAAATGAATCAAATGCAAAATAATACTTATGATATAAGGTTTGATAATGTTACATCTTATTCTACTCAATCTAACATAAATTGTGTGGAAAGTGTTTCAATGCATAAACCAATAACAATAGTTCAATCCTCTTTGAATGTTAATGAGAAAAATGTATTTTTGACGTAAAATATGTTTACTTTTCCAAGTGGTTTGAACATAAAAATGACCAAGATATTTCCAAAGGTCATTATTTTGAAAAAGGGGTAAAAAAACTTTGAAAAAATCTTCTCAATCCTACACTTCCACATTTTTTCACAAAGGATTATTTGAGATAGTTTTCTACAAGTTGTTTAATTAATAACAAAAGTCAATAATTGTTCCTACAATTCATTCTAAGGTGGTTCAACGTGAACTTTATATGTGCACTCATAGTCATAAAATCGGTCACCTTAGAGATTTTTTTTTATTATGATTAGTAATTATCAAGTTGGTTCACATTCACATGACAATGACTTGATTAATGACTTGAAAAATTATTTGAATGTTCTTATGAACGAATTCAATGAGCTGAAAATGGAGTGTGGTAGAAATTTGAAATTAAAAACATTTTTGAAAGAAATATGGACTTTAAGTCACATGGAGATGGTTTTCGAAAAAACTTGTCATGTGTTTTTTCTCATAAGCATGGTAATGAAAAATTGGTGGAAAATGTGGATTTTGTGAAAAAGGAAAGTTTTAAAAATGGAGATAACTTGAAATTTTTGTCCCATGATGTGACAAGTAATCAACCTAAACCAAATAATCCCATTTCAAGGAATTTTTTGAAAAAAGAAAGATATTTTGGATAATGGTATGTGTGTTTTCACCTCTAAGGGTGAGTTATCTTCAAATGTTCCACCGCCTCTTGTTGATACTAGAGAGGTTCCTCCTTACACTTTAGATGTTTGGTGCTTGACATTGCAAGGATAGTTTAATATTATGTTCCGTATATTTTCATATTATATGCACGTTGAAGAGTGAGTTTATTATTATGACATGAGTTGTGTGATTTAAACTTTTATTCATTTAGGATGATCTTTGTTCCTTATTTGAATGAGTATTTCGAGTTGGTTTGGTTTGAGTTCCTCGCGTTTGTATTCTCTTAAGGATGTTTTTGGTCCTAGTTTGGTTGGGAGTTTTATTTGTATGTTTGGGAGATGTTGTGAGATATTGAATTATATTTGTATATACATGCCTATTGCATCTTTTGATTTGTTTTTGTTTCTTATTTTGTGAAAAATCTAAAAATATTTCAAGTTTGTATGTTTTAATTGACAGTGTCTTGTTATCCGTGTGAGATTTATTTTTCTCTTTCTTTTGAATTTGAACAGCATGTATATTTTTCCATTAAGAGATTAAACATGTGATTAGTCGAATTACGAACACGTGAGCACTGGTTTTGAAATTTTAAGAATCTTTATGAATATCTTATGAATATTTTCTTAATAGTGCATAGTGCTAAAATTTCATGTTGATCATTTTGGGTTTGGGTTTTGTGTTGTGTTCATTTGGGTAGGGTTTTTATTTGGGAGTTGTTTTAGGACTGTAATCAATTAAGATGAATTTATTGGAAGTAGACTTGGGAATATAAACCGAGCTTAAGGACCTTATTATTTGACTCACAATTTGTTAAATTGGGTAACATTTAGTGGTAGAGTTTATCACATATGAGGTGGAAATGTAGTTGTGACCCATCGTGTAGGGCAACGGTTCTTTTAGAATTATTCTGACAAATGCTAGGTGAGAGGATACATAGACTTTGTATCTGTAGGTGTTTGGTTTTTTTTACCTTTTTCTTTCGTTGGTATATATTTACATAGAGGTGGATATATATGTATATACGAGTATGGATGTTCTTAAACTATAAGCAAGTCTCGTCTGTGGTTCGACTATGGGTTTTAGTCTTATACAATGAGCGTGTATATATATGTGAGTACAATAATTATCGTAATAAATATCCACAAAACAATCACAAAGAACAAAATGCAAAATCACACACAAAACAATGATATACGTCGTTCGGCAACTTGCCTATGTCCATGGAGAGGTTTCTATTTTATTATAGTGTCTCTAAATGCTCGAGATGACATCCATTTGCCCCAGGTCAGGGTTTACAATTTATAGATACATAAAAGTAAGAGATTAAGTTACACAAGGAACTCAATTAACACCTGGATAATTCGTGGTTTACTATAATATCTCCTCCAAGATTGTTGGTAAAAACTTTGAATATATTCGTTAGTGTTCCAGTTTTTTTTAAATACACATGAGTAAATTGAATTCTATTTTGGGTCGGGCAGCGCTTTAGACAATCCAGGCTGGTCGGCTATTGTCATGGGACACATTGAATGGGTCCCCATAATTGCTCCTAAAAATTTTGGGCCTTGTGAACTTTGGTCCAATAATTTTTAATAGACTAACGACCTGTAAATTGAAACTTTTATTTTTGCAACCGGAGTGGCATTTTTTGTGATTTTGCTAAACTCACAGGGGTTCGCTTGTCCTGAGCCAATCACCATGGCATGCTTGTAGATTTTTTAAATGAGTGAGGGTACCATTGTTCGAGAAGCATGATAAAGCACAAAATCATCCCTAGGAAGTTGTTTTCATCAATGGTCTTGGGTTTCGTACTGAAGATTCATCTCCTTTGTCCTCTCAGTTCAAACTTTTCCCTTCATCGCTAAGCATTCCAGAGCTTCTATTCTTCAACGTTTTCTTTTTCTTCAATGTTTCATCAATTCTTATAAGTTTAGGTTATCTTTTCTCAGTTTTTCTAGTTCTTCGAATTATTTTGTTACTGTTTCTAGGGTTCTTCTTATTTTGGTGCGATCATTGTAAAACATGATACCAAATCGATAGTTGAATATACAAAGTGATATATCATTCTTGATTAGGGGAGATTGACTGTGTCTTCTTTCCTCAAAATGTTCGTGACATTGAAGGGGGACACTAGATTCACTCCCTTTTGATAACACATGGGGGTTTGACATTTCCCCCAAACCACCTCTTTCTTAGGTTCTTCAAAAATTTTGAAATTTTGCCTGCCCAATATGTCCCGATCGTCTGGAAGATAGTTAATAGGGAAACACAAAATAAATACCCTCTATGGGATAAAATTAGGCCTTGCTAAGATCTGCTAATGCTATATATGGTCGCGAACCAATGATGGACTTATGTATTTGAAGACTAAGAAGGCTGACAGGATCCTGGTGGTGTACCTTCTAGACTCCCATAAAGATTCATAGGACCATAGTTTCATTGCCAGAAATTGGCAACGTCCTCCTGCTCACGACAGAGAAAGGCATCGGGCCCCTGTAATTTCAGACTTTGGAGAGGACCATATAGGTAATTTTTTTCTTTAGTTTACTATGTTGTTATGTTTTTGATTCATATCCTCAGACTAATGTTCTTCTTTCTCTATTTTGCCATTTTTATTAAAAATCAAGGGCCTGACATAAGTGAGATCAATGTTCATGAGATTCAGAAGGCTTGGAATATCAAGGAAAGACTATCTAATGGAGAACAACCAAGGTCGACAGTCTATTTTCTCGAGTACAAAAATACGACCACCAATTTTATTGAACACATGGTCAATAAGGTTCCAAACTTGAGCCTGAAGTTGGTCCTTCTGACCAAATTGTGTTAGAGGAGGAAGAAGAATTAGAAGTAGAGGGAGAAGAAGTAGAAGAAGACGAAGAAGAATATGAGGAGGAGGAGGAGGAGGAAGACGAAGAAAAATAATAAGTGGAGGAGGAAGAAGAAGGGAAAGGCATGGATCCCCTAATTAAGATGATCAAGCTGAGGCTTCATGGCAATGATGATCAAGAATCTTTTTTTGATCGGCTCAAATCTTTAAAGACATCTAAGGTTGGCTCCTCGAAGACTGGAAGTTCTATCCCACCAGGTAAGGGCAAGGAAAATGAGAAAGAGAAGAAAAGAGAAGAAGAAAAATATAGGAGAAAAGAGATAGATAGATAGATAGATAGATAGATAGAGAGAGAGAGAGAGAGAGGGAAGAGGCCAAAAAATGTGGTCTTAGGGTCTTCTGCACTCCCTATCATGCTGATGAGTTCGAGGGGGATAGTGTGGGTGATATCCCCTCCCTTGACCCTAATCTATAAAAGGGGAAAGTGCTTGCTGCTAATTACGAGTGTTATACGAGGTTGGGATCATCCCATCTCACTCTCAAATCTTCTTAGGGAATTTCCCTTGTGAGTCTCTTCTTTGTTTCTTATTAATTTTTTCTCTTTTTCTCTTTTTCATTCTTCGTACTAACTTAAAGTTTTCCCTTTATGTGCAATTTTTGTCTGACTTATCAATGATTTTGGATGATCACACTGATCAGTAAAGAATTAATCAAGAGATGAAAAATGCTCTGGAGAATATGAAGAAGGCCTTCACTGATGCTCGCCTAGCATGGGAGTAAGAGAGAAAGAAGTCAGCCAAAGCTTTAGCTGACCTGGAAGTAGCCCAAAAGAAGGTGGTCTAGGAGAAACAAAAGTTGGTCAAGGATAATCATGGTCTATTCGGTAAAGTTCTAAAGCTGGAGGAGGATCTCCCTCGAGAAAAAGATGATAGTTGCTTAGAGGGCTTCAATAAGGAGTATGATGGCGCCGAGCTTCATCTCGCCTACGGTAGAAAAGTGGACTTTAAAAAAGGCTGGGACTAGGCTTTAAATGATCCGGGGACCCCTACTGACTCTGATCTCTTTAGCCTTCATTATCCTTGGTCAATCCAATTGAAGACGATGAAGGAGGTGCTGGTCACCAAGTCGATTAGATCGAAAGTGTTCCTTCTGAGGTCGTAGGGAACACTGACCAGGAGTAGAGGTCCGTCGACAAGGGGAAATCTTTAACTTAAGTTGAGCAGGTGAAAAGGGTAGAACTTTGAGATTAGGAGTTATTTTTTGTACAATGTTTTGAAGCCTTGTAATATTTTTGCTCGACCATACTGTCTTTTGGCTCCCCTTATGAATCAAATGAAAGAAAAATTTCTTTGTTTATGCCCACTTTCTCTTCTCCATATATACTAATTATGCTTATGGTTTTACTTGTTGTGTTATTGGTTGCCTAATGAGGACTATATGCACCTTAACTCACATTTGGGGATGATCCTTAGGCCCAATATCAGTGCAAAAGCTCGCAAGGAATTTTTAAAAGTCTACAAATACCTAAAGGTGAGGACCAAATAATATAAGGATCGGTCCGAGCTGGTTGGCAAGCTGAAGGATAAACTTCCAACTATGGAAGAGATCGGTGCTTCAGTCCAGGATGAAGTAAATATTCTGAGGGCCAAGCTCGTGGACACTAGTGAGGCAGAAAATGACGCTATTAGAAAGGAGACCGCTGAGCTAAAAGGTGATGTCTGAAAAGCATACGTGATTGCTTCATGACTCCAGAGAGAAGTCACAAGGCTGGGGCACCTGTTTTGAATAGGGCCTCAAGAAGCCTAGAAAAATGGATAAAACCAAGGTTGGACTTATGCTCCAGCAAGGTTGAAGGAGGTAGAAGATCTTACTTTTGCTTGAGGATGGATTAGTGACCTTGGAGAGGTCAAAACACCTAGGGATTCTAGCCTGTGGTATAAATACTAAATTGAGTGCCCAGCCTACCGCCATAACTATTTCTTGAGGAACGACATGTGTATCCCAATTGATGCTATCCCTTTCCCACTCTTGGAACATTACTTGGAAGATGATGCAGATGTGTTTGCCCCAAACCCAAATGACGGTCGAAGAGCACGAGTTGTAGACTATCTTGCTCGCCATCCTGGGCCATCTTAGGTGTCTGTGTTTATGGTCTTGATGTAACTCTAATTTCATGCTTTATTTAATAAAAAGCTTAATTTATTAACTTTTTCCATATTTTGAGCATATGCTGACTAAACATGTGTGAATAATTATTGCTTATATATTAACTGGACAGAGCTATCGCTCATCAATCACTCAACATCTTTATCGAACAAACAATACTGATTGACCATATTAGGCCTTTTACTATTTAAATGGGCTAGTACTTAGGTTTAATAATTTTTGGTTTTTTAGCCGACTAACTGATTTTAAGAACAAGTGTTATCCATTTGTTACTATATCTTTAAGCATTCTCCTATTCCAATATGCCTTAGCAATGTCATTCCATCTACTTTACCTTTTAGGTTGTCTCGTCGCACCCCCTTAGGCCTAAATAAGATGATGGCGAGAATGTACCTGGTCAATGGACAATCCGCCCAATTAGGATTTTTACGACCAATAAAGTTGGCAACCAACCTGAGTTGGATTTGTTGCCTAAGGATCCCCTGTAGGGAATTTATTATTGTTGGGGAAATTCATGAGGTCTATTGTGTTTGCGATAAAGACCTGAGGGTTGTAGTAATTAAACCAATTTTACTGACTTGCCATAATTATTGTCAACCCTGCTCATCATGTGATATTCCTTGATTGAAACAAGTTAAACAACATGTTATAATCCCAGGAGTTCTGCTTTGCACGAGGGATATATCATTTGGAAAGGTTGCATAATACTTAGATGCAATCGAGAAATACTAAGCTACGAATATATAATATCAAAGTGTGATGTCCAACTGGCCTTTATTCATTGAATAATAACTTGGAAGCGACATAGGTTTGAAAATGAAAACTTTCTTAAATTGAATGAGCTAACAAAAGATAAAAAAGACTAAAAATAGAACTTTTTGAGATCGACTGCATTCTAGGCTCATGGTATCTCCCTACCCTCTAGTGTTTCTAAGTGATATGATCCTTAAAGGTCATCCCTTATCACCATAAAATGTCCTTCCTAGTTTGGTTCTAGATTTCCATTTAATGGGTTTACGGCACTGCCAAGGACCTTTCGTAGGAGATAATATCCTACTAGAAACATCCTTAAATTAACTTTGTTATTGTACTGCCTGGGTAGTTGATATTGGTTAGAATCTAACTTGATCATCGCCACCTTTCTTCATTCATCTGCTAAGTCCAATTCAGTGTGTAATGCATCATCATTTAGACCTTGGTCAATCGAGGTGGTTATCATAGTGGGGAAATCTGCTTACATCAGAATGATAACTTCCATCCCATAAGAGAGCGCAAAGGGTGTTTCCCCAGTTAGTCTTTAAGGAGTGGTACGGTAAGCCTATAGGAACATGCGGGAGATCGTCCACCCAAGCACCCTTGGCTCCTTCCAACCTCTTTTTCAGTTCATCAAGCATGGTTTTGTTAGAAGCCTCTTACTAATTGTTACTTTGGGGATACACAACAAAACTAAAGAGGGGCTTGATACCATTCTCACCATAGAATCCTAAAAGAAGCTACTTTTGAATTACGTGCCATTGTCAGTTATGATAGTCCTTGGTATCCCAAAGCGTGTTATAATGCTCCTCTGGGCAAACCTAGTTATATCTGAGTCATGAATGTTTGCTAGTGGTTATGACTCTACCCATTTAGTGAAGTAATATGTTATAACCAACAGATACTTATGATTTATATATGTGGTAGATAGTGGTCCCACAATATCTAGTTCCCATTTTGCAAATAGTATGGGCTTGTCAGGGATTTCAGGTCGCTAGCAGGCTGGCGTACCATAGGAGACTGCTTTTGATATTTTTCACTCTTATGAATGTAAGTGCTTGTGTCCTTTTGCATATGAGGCCACCAATAACCCTCCTTAATTTCTCGAAAGTCTATTGATCTCCTTCCTGCGTGACTCCCATAAATGACCTCATAAAGCCCGCTAAGTACTTGATCGATTTCACGTTGGTGAATGCACTGGAGATAAGGACCTGTGAATGACTTCTTATAGATATTCCCCTATAGGGCTCGGTAAAAACATGCAACCTTGACCCTTTCCTGATGGGCCAACCTTTTTTAATCAAGTAGTAAGTCGCTCCATAGATAGGTGATTATGGGATCAATCTAATTGGGGGGCCTTATCTATGATGGGGACTTTCTCATCTATGACTATTTTATCAATGCTTGGATGCATGAAGAATTCTACCTGAGTGGTTCTCCTTAGGTCAGAGTCCATTGCTGAGCTCAGGGCTGCTAAGGCATTTGCATGACTGTTCTGCCCTTGGGGGAACTATTGAATATTTACCTTCTTAAATCCTGTCATAAATCCTCTTACCACGGTGAGGTAGCTTCCATTCTATTATCTTTGTGTTGAAGTCCCCACTTACTTGCTTCGAGATCAATTAGGAGTCTCCAAATACGTGAAGGCACTTTGTCCCTAACAGTTGGGCTTTTAGAAAGCCAATGATTAGTTCTTTATATTCAGCTTCATCGTTGGAGGCCTTAAATCCCAATATGATTCATTGCTCGATGACAGCATCTTTCAGAGTGATGATGAAGATTCCTACTCCCACCCTCTTAGAATTGGAGGCTCCATCAATGTATAGGGTCCAGTTCTTAGAACGTGCTTCCTCATTTGTTAACTGCTCTGCCTTATCTTTGTCGATTGGCTAGTACCCCATAAATTCAGTGATGAAGTCTACTAGGACTTGTTCCTTAACTGTTATTCTTGGTTGAAAGTGGATATCGAACCTTTTGAGCTCTATCGACCACTTTGAGAGTTGTCCATAGAGGTCGGATTTTCGAATAACAACTTTGAGGGGGTAAGAAGTTATCATTGTTATTAAGTGAGGCTCAAAGTAATGTTTTATCTTTCTCGAGGCTACCTCCATCCCGTAGACAAACTTTTCCAGAGGCAAATAGTGTTGTTCTACATCCAGAACTTCCTTGCTAGCATAATAAACACGGTTTTGTCCTCACTTTTTCTTAGAGACCACAGCATAGCTTACAACATGGTCTGATACTACAAGGTAAAGATACAATAGGTCTTCATCCTTTGGAATCACCAGTAGGGGCGATTTGATAAGGTAGGATTTGATCACCTCCAAAGCTCTCAAACAATTATCATTCCATATGAGGCCTTCGTCCTTCTTCTGGAGAAAGAAGAATGGTCGATAACATTTCAAAGACTTGGAGAGGAAGCGATTGAGCATCACGATCATATCAGTGAGCTTTTGGACATCTCATAATGTCTAAGGAAGTTGGACCCTCGTGATTGCATCGATCTGATCTGGATTGTCCTTAATTCCTCTTATACTGACTAGATAGCCCAAGAAATTTCCTGAATTGACATCGAATGAACACTTACTTGCATTAAGTTTCATCCGATATTCCCTAAGAATCTCAAAATTTCTACCTAAGTTCGTGAGGTGGTCACCCTTGTTCTTGATTTTGAATAGAATATCATCGATGTAGACCTGCATCGTGTCTCCCATATGTCTGTTGAACATGTTGGTGACCAACCTCTGATAAGTCTCCCTTGCATTCTTAAGGCTAAACAGTGTAACCTTGCAGCAGTATAACCTAATGGGGGTTATGAAGCACATTTTGTCCTCGTCGGGGCCGAAGAATGGAATCTAGTGGTATCCAGAGTTGGCATCCAGAAAACTCTTCCTTTCATATATTTTCATGGCATCAACCAACTAATCAATTTTAGGTAGGGAAAGGTGTCTTTAGGACATTATCTGTTAAGATCTATGAAATTACTACCGACACTCTAACTGTAGTTTCTCTAGCATACCACTATTGGGTTGGATAACCATTTGGGGAACTGAACTTACCTAATAGATCTTGTATCTAGTAGCTTCCCTACTTCATTCTCTATTATTTTAGCCTTATCGAGGGTTGTTCGACTGGCCTTTTGAGTGATCAGCTTAAAGGCTGAATCGACGTGTTGGCGAAGGAAGGCTACATTTGGATCAATCCCTGGAAAATCATATGACTCCTAAGAGAAAACATGTGGATTACTTTTTATAAAGGCAATTGATTCTTTCTTCTCTTGATCGACTCTTATCAGAAATTTCCTCTCTAGGAAGTTGTCATCGACTCCAACCTCTTCTAGTCTTTCAACGACCCTATCAGCGGGGTGTATCCTTGTTTTCTCCACCCCTGGTCAACCATACCATTATTTCTATTTGGAGGATGTATCCCCATCCTAGGTTTCCTCCTGAGCATTCTTTAGTTCCTTCTTCTTCTCCATTTGGGGTGGATGGCCATTATAAAGCAATTCGTGACAGTGGCTTGGTCACTAGGAATTTTGGCCATGCCTTCTTCGGTGATACACTTCAACTTTTGATAGTAGGTGGAAGGTACGACCCTCATGGCATATAGCTAGCCTCTGCCCAAGGTGGCATGATATGGAGATTATATGCCCCCCACTAAGCACTCAATTAGCTTCTAGATGTTTCCTACTCTGATTGGCAGGACTATCTTTCCCAGTGGCATTATGATTTTCCCTACGAATTGGACCAATGGAACTGTGGCCTCCTTGAGGTTGGTGAGGTCCATCTTCATCTTGTGGAACAACTTCAGGTACATCACCTTTGATGAACTTACCTTGTCCATGAGCAACTTATAGACGTTCCAATTGGCAATTATGAGGGTAATCACCAACGCATCATGATGTGGAATTATCATTTCGACCAAATATTCTTCAGTGAAAACAATACGCTCAATATAGCCAGAACCCTTTTCATCTCCATTCGAACGGAATTCCCTTGGATTTTCTTAAGGTCTGATGCCCCATGGATTACCGTGAACTCATGTACCATGTCATCATCAAGGACGTTTTCTGGCTTCCGATCTCCATTGGCTGCGACCTTATCTGCTTTTTTCTTTATGTACTCATTGAGGTGCCCAGCTTCAGCTAGCTCATCCAAGTGTGACTTCAGAGCCTTG
The DNA here is from genome assembly GCA_949130495.1 of Sambucus nigra. Taxonomy (NCBI): domain Eukaryota; kingdom Viridiplantae; phylum Streptophyta; class Magnoliopsida; order Dipsacales; family Adoxaceae; genus Sambucus; species Sambucus nigra. The sequence goes on from OX422216.1 coordinate 133,547,352, forward strand.
TAAGTTTCAGTCTTGTGGTTGACCTCCTTGTGGAATGTGCATTTTGGCGGGTTGTTTCTTTTTGTTGGGTCGCTACTAATCTTCTCGGGCACTTGATGAACGCTTGATCTTTGATCTTTCTCAAGATATCATAAATAAGTTCCCTAAAGACTGTGTTACCATCCTTGAACGCCATGAAAGGATCACCATTATTGCCATTATTAGATCCATTCTTGCCCCCGTTCTTGTTCCCCTTATCTGGATTATCACTCTTTTCTGCTCCTTTGGTTGTCTTTGCTCAACCGTTGTCCCCAGATTAGAGTGAACCACATCTTTAAAAAAAAACTATGACATTTTATTTAAAAGGAGAAAAGGAGCCTTTCTCTAGTGGAAATAACAAGTTTACAATGAATTTTGAAATCCTTGATAAACTCAAGGTCTAATCCAGATTAACAACCTTTGAAAGTTGTAGGGCCCTTTTTCTTTGGAATGTGTTTTAAGGATGTCAAAAACCACTTTCTTTTTTAAAAACTCTTTTCCAAATTTTTACACACCAAGTATATGAACCAATTTTAGTTAAGCCTAATTTTATCTTATTTAATCCTAAACATGCATCTAGGTTATTAAAGAAAGTAAAATAAATAAGTTCACAAAAGAGACACTGAATGTACTAGGAAACCACTAAGGGAAAAAACCTCGGACAACCCAAGCCAGACAATCACTATGATGTGGTAATACAAACTAAAGACGATAGACTTACTCAAAGACTCGATCCCCTACAAGTCTTGATGCTCCTCTGATCCTTCAACCACTCCTCCATAGTTCCCATGCAGAAGTCATTCTACGATACCTGTCCACATCACATGTGTCCAGGAATGCATCGGTGTCCACTGATGTAGCTTGGTAACATCTACGATGTTGAACAAGAACTCCTTAGCTTTTTCAACACAAAACCTAATAACCCATTCTTCATTGATTGAAGAACAAACCAATGGTACAAACCAATATCTCTATAGCATATGTGAATCAAATATCGGATCTTGAAACTCTAAGGACATTTTCAGACTTTGAGAACCCTAGAAAACTTGTGCAGAAAACATAGTTTTTGTAAACTGTTATTTTTCTGGTTTTGCAACTTACAAAATTATGAGTAAAACATGCCTTAAATAGTAAACTTAAGTCGCCGCGTTGTTCAAGCGAGATGAGGATGTCTTTTGAATAATATAGCAATGTCATTTGAACGACAAAGCCATATCATTTGAACGACCTCCACATGTCGTTTGAACGACTATGAATGTCATTTGAACCATTTAAACATAAAGGAAGGTTCTATACGACTCTAAACAATCATTATCTCAGAATAAAAAAAGTTAAAACTCTTTAAAATCATTTTTAACATTTTAAAAACATTTACATGTAAAATTAGATCCTAAAAATATTTTCCAAGTCCCATAAACATTACGCATTCATATATGAGAGACCAAAATGCAATGAATATGTGAAACGTGCACCAAATTAATCTCGGCATGATAATTCTTTGATGCTTGGCTACACCGTCTTCAATAAACTTTATTTTATAGACTGTGTGGGATCATGACAATAAAAAACTGTCTATGACTCAAAAATAGTGTTTTGTTCTGGGAATAAGTCAAATACTTACAATGGACTCAATTAGAAATCTCGTCCTTACAAATCTCCCCGTTTGACTATTTGAGGACAAAACCCAAATAGTGAAATGACTATGCCGGACCGTTAAGCCGTATGACACCTAAATCCCATCCCATAAAACCCAAAATAAAAAATTATAGGACAAGACTTGTAAATGTTAGTCCGGTAAGCATGAGTTGTCTGAATATGAAGTAGTCTTGAAATCTTGACTCGCTAAGGAATACCTACTCATATGAAATAGACAAATACAAAGTTAAGTATGGAGTAACAAATTCTATAAAAATGCCAATATGTAAAAACAAATCATTTGTTCAACATGGGAGGAAATCTTTTTGAAAACAATTAGGATATCAATTTGTGCAAACCATGAAGGAATATGATATCAATTTGTAATGCAATAAAAAAACTATGTGCTCATCGAACAAAATACATCACATACATATCTCTCCCTTTCTGTCTCGAATAAACAATAAGTGAAAAAGATAAACAAACATCAAATATCTAGAATGGAAAAATTAAATATCTCTAGATAAACATTAACCGTGTGAGGAAAATTTTGTCCATTATCAATTAGTTATGTCGTACGCCGTTACATCGTTGAAGAAATCCAAGATTCATATCGTCATCAATGGATCCGAATATCAGAGAAGAGGAGGAATCAGAATTCTACACAGCCGGACCGGTCCGCCCAGAATAAAAGAACCGATCATACCCCGGATCGGTCCGCCCCTCAACCGAACCAATCCGCCTGCTGAAAATCCAGTAGACCCCGGACCGGTAGCAAACCTATAAATCCAAAATTAAAAAGAACCGATCCGCCCCTTCGGACCGATCTGCCTCAGACCCGGACCGGTCCGCCTGGGATAAACTCAACCAGATCGTGTAGAGATTTTTTAGGGCCAGGACTTCTTTTATAAACCCACTACGGGGAGTTGGTTTCAGAAGACTTCTTCACACGATTTTCAGAGTTCATAAACTCAAAGTCTTCATATTTGTGAGTTACAAAACTCTTGTTTTGATTCACACAAATTTCCAAATCATTTGTGAATCGTTTTGAAACCCTAGAACACAAACTCTTTTACTGTTCATACCATTGTGGAGAAGACCGACCTTCTTCATTGCTGCCCTCCTAGAAAGGGAAACTTCCAGCCGCCGACTACAGATCCGACGCCTACGGGTAATTCTGTGTCACCCTTGTATTTTCATTGTAATCCGAGAAATTGTAAACTTACAATATTATAGTGAAAATAAATGGTTTTGCCCCTTTGGGGGATTTTTCCTCATTTGTGCGTGTTTGAATGTTCTTGCATGCTTTACATCTTATTCATTCACACCTAGATGCTTGTTTAGAATTTATTTGGGTTGAACTGAGTTTAGTTATGCAATTCCTTATTTTGAACGCAAGCCCACCACTCTTCAAACCATCAGCTAAAAAAATCAAAAAGTACCAAATCGTAGCTAGAAAAAGTATTCCCATGAAAGAAATCATCAAAATTAGTAATGATGTGACTAAATGCATGATGTAGTAAAATACATCATGCATAATCCTTATACACTGCATATAAACTATTCAGAAGTACCAAAACTGAGGAAAATCATCAATAAAACGAAGCATGTACGAAACAAAATCAATCTGAAAAAATTCCCTCAAGTCGCTCAAACGACAATGCTAGGTCATTTGAATGACTTTGTATGTCATTTGAACCAAGCCATCAAGCGACCAAAGAAACTCCAAACCATTAGACTCTCGTTCGAACACCCCTTCTCGCGACCCATTATGCGACCATCTCGCTACATGTACCTGACACTTTTCACCATCTCGCTTGAGGCTCGTGAGATCAATTCATAGCAGGACCTGGACTTGTCACTTGGACGAAGTCCAGATGTCGTTCAAACGACATAAAAAATCCTCAATTCTAGTTCCATAAATATTGACCGTTTGCCCAGCGAAAAAAATTACCGGAAATAGCAGCTGGAAAAATCAAACAATAGCAAAACAAACTCAAAACAGAGAAATAAAACAAGCGAAACATTGTGAGTTTCACGCTAACATAGTATCAATGTGCTCAAACATGGATATGGAGTGAATGGGTGTGAACTACAACAAATGAATCATAACTCCAACATATTGACACGGTCAAGAAACTCTAATGAATAGCTAAATGTCATCAAACATAGTTTTATCCAAACGTGACAATTAATATATTGAGATAAATAAACTAAACAATCAACTTACACATAAATCCATAATTTTGACGATTCCACAAACAATAGCTTCATGATACGATTTTTTAACATAAGGATTCATGGTACAAACGCCCTCAAATATGTATATTTATTTTTCTAGATCTCTTACGGTCTCTAATTTTCTCAACTTAGAGAAATCTTATTAGTCATCTATTTGGCATATGATTCTTTTTATTGCCTTATTTTTTCTTAAGCTCTTTTAAATGGTGGCTTTCATGAAGTGACTATTATTCAATCGTAGTCCTTTCCCGTAAACACTCATCATTTTTTCAATTTAGGCATTATCAATCCTCACGGTAAACGGTTCTTATACGCACACCTCTTCCTAAGTCTACTTACGCATATATCACAAAATTGAGATAACATTGTCTCACCAAACTCAAATATGCATGAGATGTCAAACATTCAAATAAACTAATTGTGCATGTGTGTAAGGATGGCATATATAAAAAGTCGAATTCAAATGCATATGAACTTTGAAATAACTCCATTAAGATAATGGTTAAGATCATTCAATGCATCAATAATTATGACAAAATGTACTAACCACATGGATAATGAAATGATGGGGGTCCAAGCACACCAATATGTCATATTAAACATGAAAACTCATGACATGAAAGTAAATCGAAAATATTTTTGTGTTTTTCTAAAAATATTTTTGACCCAACAATAAAATCTTTTTGTATTTTTCTCAAAAATATTTAAAACCCAAAATCTTTTTGTATTTTCAAAAATTTTATCAAAATAAAATCTTTTTGTATTTTTCAAATAAGAGTCAAATAAATAATATAATACAAAGAGATACATATGCCATAACACTACCGGGATATATATCATGATGCAAAGACTAACGTATAACAAACATGGCAACCCAATTCCTTTAGATTTATCATGGGAAGAATTAAGTGCAACCAGGAACTTTAATTCCTAAAGCCTCTAAATCTTATTTCCTAACCCAAGTAGGTGTGAAATTACACATGGGAGTTTTGGAAACCGAAACGACTTTATTCCTTAACTTCCTAGGAGCATTCCTAAGGTCATAGAAAAAATGTCTAAGGTAACCATTTCTAACGTAATGAGTGGAAGTATAAACACGATAAGAATGATTACCAAAATGTCGACCTCTCCTAACGTTCCTAGTCGTCTCTCTCACACGATTGGTATTATCTTTGGGAATGGGTGATATACGATCATTACCACTCTTATCATCCTTGATTTGAACATTACCTAAAATCCTATCCAATTTTTGTAATCTAGCCTCCAAATCAAACTTCACCTTACTCGAGTCTCTAAATCTCTCCTCTAACTCACGAATCTTGAACTCAGCAAACTCCTAGACCCCTCAAACTCTAGAACCTCATTCTTTAAAGCATCCATCAAACCACAAATACTATCTCTCTTTTTCTCAATGTATTCTATTTTATCTCGGAGTGCCTTCTCCCGTGCCCTAAAATCCTCAATCAAATATCATTATTATCTATGGCACGCTCATTCAACTTAGCTTGCAACTTCAAGTTTGACTTTTTCACATTTATCTCTTCCTTATATAAGTCATTAAAGTCAACTTGCAACTCTCTAACATCTATCTCCTCCTCCTCACTAGTTTCACCCTCACTTACTTGGGATTCACACTCAACAGCCTCAGAAGTGTCATGCATATGAGAATATTCATGGGAAGATTTATCATTGTCTCTCACATGGCATGCCATGAATGCTACAAATATATGCTCAATGGGGGAACTCTATCCCTCTTATGGTTCACTATCACTTAAGGTGGCATTATATGCTATCAATTTCCTGCCCTCCTTCTTAAGTTTAGTGGGACACTTTGTTACCTTGTGACCTTAACCCTCACAACCAAAACAACTATCCGACTCATCCCTCTTAAAATTCTCACTCTTATTTTTAGTGGTGGAATCGACTTGTTGTTCTTGAATTTCTCAAGTCTTTTGTCATCTTTCGATTGCTTTTGGAACTGGATAAACTTTTTGAACTTCTTTGCCAACAAGTCTACATCCTAAAAATCTTAATCGAAATTGAAATCATCATCCAAAAATTTAATCTCCTCCTTTAGAACTTTCAAAGCAATGCCCTTTTGTTTCTTTGGAACTTGCATGGAGGTAGACATGTCAAGCTCATAAGTTTGTAAATCACCTTCAAGCTCTTCTAGTTTCGTTGAATCAAGCATACCCAAGGAGTTTAAAACTGTCACTTTGGGATCAAATCTACTAGTCAACGACCTTAAGATTTTCTTTATGACACAGTTGTCAGGTATTTTCTCTCCCAAATTAAAAAGACGAGTTGAAAATATTGGACAACCTAGCATAAAACTCATTAAATGAATCACTCTCTAACATCTTAATAGTCTGAAGATGTGTAGTGATGTTTTGAAGTTTAGATGCCCTAACCATTCTAGTGACCTTGTGAGTAAGGGAAATAGTATCCCAAGCCACTTTTAAAGTTTCACATGTAATGATTCAATTATATTCTTTCGGTGTGACATGTGAGGAAATGAGACGAAGACCTTTAGAATTATAAAGGGCAAGTCTATGTTTGGTTTTGGTCCATGAATCTATAGGTTTCAAATTTGTGGCCTCATCCTCTCGTGTAACTGCAGGTGTCCAAACTTTATCGACCACTAACCACATAATTTATTTCAAATTTATGTCCTCATCCTCTCATGTAACTGGTGGCCTTATCCTCTTGTGTAACAGGTTTCAAATTTGTGGCCTCATCAATTGATTTAAAGAACTTCTCATTCACATTTTCCATTGAGCATAGTTAGTGTCATAAAAAACAGGAGCTCTAAAACTTTGAAATTTTTCGAAATTCATCCTTAAAAACACAATGGATAAACACACACAAAGTATATGTTTGTAGCTCTGATACCAATTTGTAGGCCTTTTTTCTTTTGAATGTGTTTTAAGGATGTAAAAAACCACCTTCTTTTTGAAAAACTCTTTTCCAAATTTTTACACACCAAGTATGTGAACTAATTTTAGTTAAGCCCAATTGTATCTTGTTTAATCCTAAACATGCATCTAGGTGATTAAGGAAAGTATAATAAATAATTTCACAAAAGAGACACTGGATATATGAGGAAACCACTAAGGGAAAAAACCTTGGATGACCCAAGCCAGACAATCACTATGATGTGGTATTATAAAGTATATACGATAGACTTACTTAACGACTCGGCCACCCACAAGCCTTGACGCTCCTCTGATCCTTTAACCAATCCTCTACAGTTCCCATGCAGATTTCCTTCTAGGATACCTATTCATATCACACGCATCCAAGATTGCCTCGGTGTCCACCAATACAGCTTGGCAACGTCTACGATGTTGAACATGCACTCCTTCTTTTCTTCACTACAAAACCCAATTAACAGTTCTTCATTAATGAAAGAACAAACCAATGGTTCAAACCAATATCTCTGTAGCATACATGAATAAAATCCCGAATCTTGAAACTCTAAGGATTTTTTTAGACTTTAAAAACATTAGAAAACTTACGCAGAAAACCAACTATTTGTAAACTATTTTTTTGGTTCTACAACTTATGAAATTCTGAGTAAAACATGCCATAAATAGCAAACTCAAGTCGTCGCATCATTTGAGCAAGATGATGTTATCGTTTGAATGATAAATCCATGTCACTTGAACGACCTCCAAATGTCATTTGAACGACTGTGAATGTCAGTTTAACCATCTAAACATAAGGGAAGGTTCTATACGACTCTAAACAATCCTTATCTTAGAATAAACGAATTTAAAACACTTTAAAATCATTTTTAACATTTTAAAAACATTTACATGTAAAATAACATCCTAAAAACATTTTTCCAGTCCCATAAACATTACGCATCGATATATGATAGACCAAAATGCAATGAAGATGTGAAACGTGCACAAAATTAATCTAGGCATGATTATTCTTTGAAGTTTGCCCGCAACATCTTCAATAAACTTTATGTCATGGACTGTGTGGGATCATGATAATAAAAAACTATCTATAACTTAAAACTAATGTTTTATTCCGGGAATATGTCAAATTCTTACAGTGGAATCAATTGGAAATTTTTTCCTTACAAAAGGAAAAGCTAAAAATAAATCTCTAATGCCATAATGGATACAAGAGATTATAAAATCAGACTTTATAGGATGCTCATCACAAGTATCTCTCTTTCTACCTTTCCAATTTCCTAGGTGATAATACATGGAATAATGACAAGAAGAATATAAATTAATCCTTTGCCTTTAGCTTTGATTTCCCTTGAAGAAAAGATGATCAATTGATTCCTATAGAGGGAAAGTGCAGCAGTGGCATTTTGAAACAATAGAAATATTGAGTTTGGAAATAGTATCGTCTATAGGAACAATGTGGTTAAGTTATATCCACATAAAAAAGGAGACTTTGTTTGGAAGTCTCTTATTCTGTATGGATTTGTAAGATAATTGAGAACAACTCTTATGTCTGACAATGTTCTATGCTAATTGAAGAGAGAAAAGTCCATTAGAATTTCTCGACCATTTTAGCTCATCATCGTCATTAGCCCACTCTATAACCTTAGGAAGAACCTTGGGCATCCTTTTACATCCATGAAAAGAGTATATTTTTCATGATGAATCAATGGGATCACATCTCTTATAAAAAAATTTCTTCAAGAACCTGCTCCAAGATGAATTCACTGTAAAAAAATCTTCACCAAAGCTTACAAGAACTATCTCCAATATAATCAGGAATGAGCTTTAGGCCAAGTCCCCCTTCTTCATAAGGAAGATGATGCGAGGGGAACCGAGTGTTCGTGTAGGGACACTATCATTGATTTCGGCTCTCGCTCTACATGAAAAAACCTAAGCTACAACTACACTTGCGAGGAAAGCACAGCGGTAAGTCGGGCATCGTAAGAAATCCACAGGGAGTGATAGAATTTTAGATCAAAAATTAATTTGTTACTTTAAAAATAAAAGTGTAAATGGTGATAGGTTGTTATGGTGACAAAAGAAAGGAATAAGTTATGCTGCACAAAAGTAAAGCGAGGATCGGGATTGCAACCTACCATACGGATCGAAACAACTACTAATTAGAATTCCGTCTCGAAAACATTTAACTGAGCATTTTAATTAGGCATACACTTCACGCAATAAGGAATTTAAGCCAAAGTTGCTTGAATAAACATTTAATAAAATATGGTCGCACATGGATTTAATTCGGATTGTCGCTATAAACACTAAAGTTGCGTGATAAATAAAGTTAAATGCATAACAATCCAACTTTAATACACGCTGTTTCAATTAAACACAATTTTACAGAAAACCTAATTTTCGGAGCTCGAGGCCCGTTAATGGCGGGACACAACCCCAACCCTAATTATCTAAGGCACAACATGGAAATAAATAAATTACTCTAATTAAATAAATTAAGGCTACAAATAAATAACTACAACTAATTAACAAGGCATGAAATTAAACTACAAAACAAGGAATGAAGGAAAATCAACTAAATTAAGGGAGAGGAAGATGAATAGTACAACTTACAAACCAAAATGGATGTAACCCCAAGAAGAAATGAAAATGAGCTCTCAAAACCAAACCCTAACCTAATATATCTCTTCAAAACTAAGTATATACCTTATTACAACAAAAAAGCTCTTATGTAGTAAGTTGGAAAAAAATTAAAAAAAAAGAAATTAAAAGGAAGAAAATAGTCAAAATATCAGGGGATCAATCCATCGAACCCGAGGATCGATCGATCGATGATTCAGGAAAAATTCCACCAAAGAAAAAATTAAGGAGTCGATCAATCGAACCCTTTTTTTGATCGATCGATCAATCAGGTCATAGCCAAGCTCCCCTATTTTGATTTCATTATAATTCTCTTCCGTTAAAAGCCTCGTAACTTCTTCATTCAGAATAGGAATCACACACCATTCACGGCCACGCGAAGCTCGCTCAGAGGGCTACAACTTTTGTGGAGACATTGGGCCAGGTGACCAAATTGCGAAATGCCTAAATGGCCTTTGAACGTGCGAATTTGTACGAAACTTCATTAGAACGCGTCTGAACTTCATACTAAGCATCCAAATACGTATAAAAGCTCAATTAAACCCTCTAAAACTTGTTAACATAGAAATCTGAGGTTAATTGGTTAACGAGAATCAATATAGGGATTAAGATACCTGAGGGGTTTAATAACGCGTAGGTTAACGGGTGAAATACGTAATATTTGCATCGTATCACACCCGCTAACTTACACATTGGCAGTCCCTAGAATTGAAGTAGAAAACAATAAGAACTAGAAGTAAACCAAAAATAGGATACAAGAACAAAAATGGGATAGAAATGGATAAGGCCAATTTCGCGGGTGAACGATTGCATTTAGCGTATGCAATAAGTCGTTAAACCCCTAGGTTACCCTAGTGGACGAGTGCCGTCTCGTGAAACATCATACAGTTTTGTCAAAATATGCCCAACTAACATGAGACAAACTCAACAACAGCGAAAAATATTTCAAACTTGTTATTAACATATTGAACGAATTCAAACAAAAGTCTATTGTTATTAACAGGTTGAATGAACCTCATCGAATTGAAACTTTAAAAGTGAGAGGGGGAGAGCACATGCATACTATGAGTTGGAAAAGACTTAAATAAATCGGATAAGCGTTAAAGCAAGGATATATTCAATCCTCATGGGCATTACGCTCATCAAATGAATTCACTCGAAACAAGGATGTAACACACGAAATATGCAAGCATAAAGAGTAAATGTCATTGAAAACTAGACCGCACACATATCACTAATGAAGAACCCTATATAGGAAATTAAAAATTGTAATCTCAATGAAAGATACCTCTCATTAAAGGAGGCGAAATACATTTTCACATATTATCAAACTATTTTTGACTTTTAAATTAAATGCACCCTAAGATCACATGGACTTTATAGGGTTATAATGTAGGTTTTGGGTTACGGTACAAAATGAAGGATATGTATATACAGATTCAAAGTGTTCAGAATGAAAACTTAGAATAATGGGAAGAATGCGGGCAATATAAAAAATTGGACGATACAATATATAAAAGGCATTAGATATGATAATGGGAGAGTAATCAAAGCTTATTGAACTATATACATCAAATATGCAACCTTATCTTTCTTTTCTTTCTTCTTTTTCTCATGTTTTCTTTTCTTTTTTACTTTTTCCTTTTCTCTTTTTCACTTCACTTTTTTTCTACTTTTCACCCTCTCACATGCCTAAATTGCAACCACAAGACAATAATCATTCAATCCCAAGTATCATTCCAAACAAAGGTATGGAAAGTTATATGTATGGTTTATAACTCCAATGTAGAGTTCGTTATGTGATTTTGGATAATGAAACGAAAGGCTAATATTTAGGCTCAAAAGGGTTGACTAGGGAAACATTGAAGGTGAGGTCAAGGCCAATATGGGTGATATAACAAAGATTGCGTATGATCATTTCATAAAGTTTGCGTAATTATCGAGTTAAAACAATTTTGAAAATCATGCTCAAGTAACACATTTCAAAAATGAAATCAATTAATGAAAGATCAAATAAAAGAATACTGAGATTACCGACGAATTCAACGTTTTCAAAGAGGAATGAAAAGTGTATACACTCACAAATGATGAAAGGTAAAAAGCTTACTCCGTGTAATTATATACAATGCAACAAAAGATTACCGAGTTATAAAAATCTTAAACCAAATCAATATGACAAGGAAAGGGCATGTGCTCAAGGTATAAAGTTCAATTCATGAAGTTATTCATAATATCAATGATTTGAGGACTAAAGTCTAATAAATTCTAAAATCGAGAACAAGCATCGTTGAGTTGTTTATTGGATCGCGCAATTATTGAAATTTATCATAAAAAACAAAGGCAAAATGCCCAACAAAGGAGAGAAAAGAAAGAAAATATTTTTGAATTTTTTGAATTTTTTCACAAAAAAGCATACTTAGTAACTAAAATGTGATTAAATTCAAGGACTAAACATGAAATGGATAAACATGAAATGGATAAATATCCCACACTCCCTAACTTAAATGTTGTATTGTCCCCAATGCGTCCATTAAGAACACAACATAAAGATACGAAAATAATGATATTACCCAAAATTGGAGCGATCTCCATAGGCAAAAGTCCAAACGAATCTACAAAACAAGTTAGAACAAAGCAAAGCAAAATTATTTATCGATATATTAAGTTAAAAGAATTTATGTTGTAAGTCACAACAATATAGAGGGGATGAAGTGCAAATACTAGATAAAATTATGGTGAACATTTGATTTTATAAAAATAGAAAGTCACACACATCAAAATCCAATACACAACCACAAACTACATTAATATTACTGATACGACGCAAATATTACATATTTTATCCCTCGAACTTACGCATTTTATCCCCCTCGGGTATCTTATTCCCTATATTTATGCTTGTTAACCAGACAACATTGGATTTCTACGTTTACATGTTTTGCACGGGTTAATTGAGCTTTTATAGGTATTTGGATGCTAAGTGTGAAGTTCGAACGCATTTCGCTCAATTTTCATACACGATCGCACGTTCAAGGGCATTTTAGTCAATTCACAGCTTGGACACATGGCCTAACATCTCACGAAAGTTTTATCCCTCCTCGTAAGCTTTGCATGGCAGTGAATGATGCACAATTATGATTCAGAACGAAAAAGTCGCGAGAGTTTCAACGAACGAGAAAGGAAAACAGGCCAAAACAACATGCAGCTTGGCTCACCCCTGCTTGATCGATCGATCAACCAAAGGGGTCGATCTATCGATCCTTAAGTTTTGCCAAATCGTGGGGATCCAGTGGGCTTCAATTTTGAGCATCGATCGATTGAGCCCAGGGGATCGATCGATAGATCCCCTGTATCCAAGAGATATTTTGGCTTTTATTTCCTTTTCTCTTTTCTTTTCTAATTTAATTTCACTTAGTATATAAGACTTTATTGTTGTAAATATCAGATATAATAGATTTTAGATAGTTTTAGAAGATAGTTTCGGTTAGGGTTAGGGTTTTTAGAGAGTTCTTCTTCAATTGTTCTTGGTTTGACACCCAATTGGGTTGTAAGTTAACTATTCATTCACCCTCTCCATTTAATATAGTTGTATTTCATTCGTTCATGCTTTGTTAATTAGATTTACATGCTTTCTTTACATTCTTCTTTACTTGCTTTATAGTGTAGATTTACCTCGTTTACTTACCGCTTTCATTTACTGCATTTTTAATATGCTTTCTAGTTAATTTAAAATTAGGTTATGTTTGAATGGAACTCACTCGATTTGACGCGTTGCTTTCCTTTGGTGATGACGTTTATGGGTCTATTTCGGGTGCGTTGTCTTAGTTATTTCACCTAGGAGATATGCCAGGGAATATCATGTATGTCCCGTGCTTACGACCTTTCGTGCGCAATTTTCGAGGTATTTGTTGACGCCAAAATCTTATTAGGCTTTTATGCGAATTTAGGGGCGTGACGACCCTTGATTCAATTAACTGTCGAAACGAGACGCATTCGTAATAACTCGCCGACCCATGTATCCATTTTATACAAATTAAATCGGGTGAGGAATATTTGACTCAACCTATATTTTTACTCACCTTGTTAATCTAGTTTCAATACCCTTGCCTTGATTAATTTTTCCCATTTTATGCATCTTTTCCTTTTTAGTTTGTAATCACCTTTTTCACTTTTATTTCGAAGCACTAAATCATGTAAATTCTATCATCTCGTCACAGTGGATCTTTCGATACCCGATTTACTGCTATACTTGTATCGCAAGTGTAGTCATAATTTAGGTTTTTGTATTGAGGAGGTGAACAGAAAACAACGATCAACATTTGACACGTGGTACTTTTCGCCCTCGATCAAAATGGCATCGTTGCCGGGGAAGAGTTTGTTTTAGACTTTATTTTATTTAGTATTTCATAGTATTTTCTTTGTATTTGTATTATTTGCTAATATTTTTGAATCACTTCCACATTTGAGCACTTAGAAACGCTCGAATTTTTCCCGCGCGCACTTACTTTGTGGAATTCGCCATTTCGAGCCATTTTTGGGGTAAGCATGTCTTATTCCAGTTCTTTTGATAATCATTGTTATAATTCTCAAAAATGCTCGTAATCCAATGACTTTCAGTCAATACTTAGAATCCCAAAGTATTGCAACATCTAATATGACTTAAAGCAAGTATAAAGGAAGTCAAAACATGGGTTATTGGAATTTTGATGATGATGACAATGATTTTGGGCCTTTACCTCCTTATAATAGGAATTTTCAAACGAATTGAAATAGTTTTCAAAATTCCTATAATAATGAGTTTTCGTTTAAGTCTGATGATAATTTTCAAAGTTCCCATTTTCATGCATCCGCATCTCGACCTATGACATTTGGTGAGGGCTTGCGTATGTATGAAAATGAGAAAATTGAAACTCGTTATCGAGAAGAAAATCATTCGTGTGAACATGACTTGGATTTATTATTTGAGTCCGACGACGATTTTGCTTCCGATACTTTCTAAGTCGAAGAATTTTTTGAACCAAATGAGGTACTTTTACCTACTTTGGAACAAGCCATTCTAGACTTTGCCCATTGCATAATAGATATTGAAAGTGAGGATGAAAATTACGTAATATCTATTTGCAATGAAACGATTTCTTCTTTGGCCCCCAAAGAAGAACATTTAATTGAAAATGATATTATTTCCTTCGAAACTCAATCTTGATGCGATGATGATTCATCTCATGAGTTTGAATTTCTTTCCTCCCCATTTTCATTCTCTATTATCACACCGTGACAAGTACCCGATGATTCATTTTCAAACTTTAATGTTTTAAACCTTTTCGCTGATGAGGAGTACTTGCTCGAGTCGCCTTCCACGATCGCATCTTTGCCTTTGTGTGCGCCACCTCCCATTACAATTTCAAAATCCTTGGGAGGATATTCGGTTTTTCACGATCCCCACATGTTTTTATCACCCGTTCAATCCAAACCCCCCATCATCCCTCCAAAACTTTTAATTGACGATGGTTCATTTCTTCTGCCTTACACATGCCTTCTGTTTTTCAAACATAATTCATATTTTTCGGAGGGCATGCTAGTATGTGAGGGTACACTGGTTATCCTCCAAAGTCAAATCATTTTTGCGGTGGACCCTTAGATATTTATACTTCTCGTGTATTGCTAGTGTGAAGCCTAAATAGTTGGTTATATATACTTAGATTTTTATTCTTTCTTTTTTTATTTTTTCTTTCCTTTTTAATTTAGTTTAGTGTAATTAGTTAACTTTTTGTTATTTATTTTCACTATGCTCGGTACTAACTTGTTTTGTAGATTCTTTATACTTGTTTTTATGGGGATCGCTCCAATTTTGGGTAATATCGCTCTTTTCCTCTCTTTAACTTGGATCTTAATTAACATTGAGGACAATGTTAGGTTTTAAGTTCGGGGGAGTGGGATATTCTATCCATTTCTTTATTTAGTCCATGTTTTTGCTCACATGTTAGTTACTTAGTATGATTTTCTTGGAAAATTCAAAAAATTCAAAAAAGATTTTCTTTCTTTTTTCTCCTTTTTTGGGCATTTTTGCCTTTGTTTCCGATGATAAATTTCAATAATTGCTCGATCCAATAGACAACCCAATGATGCATGTTCTCGATTTTAGAAGCTATTAGACTTTAGTCTCACTTATTGATATTGTGAATAACTTCATGAATTAAACTTTAATCCCATGAGCACATGCACTTTCTTGTTTTATTGATTTGGTTTAAGATTTTTATAACTCGGTAATCTTTTGTTGCATTGTATATACTTACACCGAGTAAGCTTAGTACCTTTCGTCGTTTGTCAGTGTATATACTATTCTTTCCTCTTTGAAAATATTGAATTCGTCGGCAATCTCACTATTCTTTCATTTGATCGTTCATTAATTGAGTTCATTCTTGAAATGTGTTACTTGATCATGATTTTCATATATTGTTTTGACTCAAGAATTGCGTAAACTTTGTGAAATTATGAGAGGCCATCTTTGTTATATCACCCGTATTGACCTTAACCTCAACTTATATGTTTACCCTCGTTAACCCATTTGAGCCTAAATATTAGCCTTTCGTTTCAAAACCAAAATCCCATACTAACTCCGCATTGGAGTTTTAAACCATATATACGCTTTCCATACCTTTGTTTGGAATGTTACTTGGGATTGAATGTTGTTGTTATGATGTCGATTTCAATTTAGGCATATGAGAGTGTGATAAGTAAAGAAAAGAAAAAAAAGTGAAGAAAGTGAAGAAAAAGAGAAAGCAAAAAGCAGAAGAAAACATGAGAAAAAGAAGAAAAGAAAAGAAAAGAAAGATAAAGTTGTAAATGTTGTGTTATTGTTCAATAAGCTTTGATTACTCTCCCCAATGTTATATCTAATGCTTTTTGGAACTTGTTTTCCAATTTTTTTCATTCCGAATGTTTTGAGTCCGTACATACATTCTTTTATTTCGTACCCCAGCCTAGCCTACATTATAAACCTATACAAGTCCTATGCGATCTCACTACACCAAATCCTGCTAATGGTCATGCCGACTCACTCAATATTTGGCGTGACCATATTTATTACCACACTAAATTATTGATGCTCGGGAAGTGGTCACGACCCAAGTTCGTGACCACAGTGGTCGCGGACTTGGGCCATGACCAGGTCGTGACCATCTTGGTGCCAAACTCATGCCAAAATTCCCTCTAATCTTGGTCGCGGGTGGGTCACGACCCAAGTTCGTGTCCGATGGCATGACGAAGAAGAGAGTACACACATTGAGGGTCACATCTTAGGGCTATGACCATTTCTGGGTGTGGGTCACGGCTATGGGCCGTGACCATACCTCATTCAAGCACTAGGGTGGATGAAAAAGGGCCGCACACCACATATCAAGGGTCACGGCATGGGGCCATGACCATTTTTGGTATGGGTCACGGTTATGGGCCGTGACCATCCGTCATTTGAACATCAACAAGTTGCACATGTTATCCCTTATGGTGGTAGTGGATGGGGGGTCACGGCTCTAAATCGTGACCATTCGTCAATCAACAACAGATGGAGAACTAATGGGTTGCGATGGTGGGTCACGACTTTAGGCCGTGACCAGATATAGCCATTAAAAAAAGGCCGCTTATCTCAATCCCATTTCCTATTTGGCCATTTGTGATTTCGTCAAAGGGGGTTTGGGGCAATTTTTACGATTCGATTTCTTTGCTAAGATTTTTGAAAGGTATGTCTGTATACGTGTGTGCGCATTTCGATTTGATGATTTGTGGCAACTGTGTGCATTTCGATTTGATGAGTTTTGAGAGGTATGCATGTATTTGTGTATGTGTATGTATAGATTTCTATTTGTGTGTATATGTGTCTATCTCTATGTGTATCTGTGTGTGTATATGTATAGATTTGTATTTATATGTGTGTGTATGCATAGATTTATGTGTATGTGTGTTTATATGGGTAACTATGAACAAAATGTATTTTATGTAAATAAACCCTAGAAATTGTATTAAGGTTATTTTATTTTTGACAAAATATTATTCAAAACCCTAGACATTATAGGGACTCTTGGGGTTTAGTCCCAATTGTTAAGAATAGTTAGCAGTCGATCCCAAGCATTTAAGTTTTTTGTTGTTAGTCCTATTCATATAAACCAACCAATCACATCCCAATATAACTCCCACCCACGTTCAAAATTACAAGAGTCATGAGATGAATAACTGATGGAGTTATTCAGTTATGGGACTGCTGACTAAAGAAGAAAAAAATGGGATCGGATCCCATTCAAACTAACTCATGCAGGATTTCAGCCAAAATACCTAGACATTATATTGCGTGTCATCATATTATGTTGGGGTTATATGAGTGTCATGATTTTTTTTACAAAATATAATTAAATGGATTTTTTTGACATTTTATTGGGGTTTATATGCGCGTCTTATTTTTTATAGTGATATATTGTTAGTTTTGCTAATTTATTGATATTCAAGATCCTAATAAGCTTTCTTTTGTACTATAAACTTCTACTTCACAATCCTTTACATTTTGAAAAAAAAACATAGCGTTACGTGTGTATTTGTGTATGTTTTTGACATAATTTTTTGAATCCTTCCGACATCCAGCGCTGGTATATTCCCATATCAATCCCGTGAAACAAGATATTATTTACTCTTTGATTTACATTCTTAAATCTTATTTGGTTCTACATCTTTTGATATTAATCAGTTTATTCTCTTTCTCTTATTTCCTTTTTGTTTTTCCTTTCACTCTTCAAATGGTGTGTGCTTCAGCAAATGAGAGGTGCCAAAAAAATAGCGAGGATATTGTAAATTACATTGTATGATCTGGTTTCCTTATAAGAGCTAACTTTAATTTATTGTTAATTTCTTTATTTTATGTCTTCTTTATTTGTAAAGTTAATTGTGGAATGGATTTAAATGAAATAACATCAAATATTTGATGATTTACATTTACAGTTTGGTCATCTCAAACACTTACAGCTATAACAACTTGGGACGGTTGAAGGTATATATTATTTATAATACCTTTTTTTAGAGTGGAATTTATGTTGAGCCAAGAGTTGGGACACTTACTACCTTTTGATATTTGAAGATTTAATTTATCTTTTGATAACATGATTTTTGTCATTACAACACCTCCCACGGGACTCGGTTTGAGAATACGACGAGAATTTGAAAATATGAGGAGTTAGGCTTAAAAACATGGCGTTAGAGGGTGAAAGCCCAAAGCAGCCCCCGAACGGCCCTTTGGGAGGCACCAACACCGCTATGGGACCAATTTAAGTCAGAGAAACTGACCGCGCGTCCATGGGACTCCCGGTTTGAGAATACGACGGTAATTTGAATAATTATAGACTTAGGCTTAAAAACATGGCGTTAGTGGGTGAAAACCCGAAACAGCCCCTGAACGACCCCGTGAGTGGCACCAACAACTCACACGGGACCAATGTAACTCATATGAACTTACCACACAATTACGGGAACCCTGGTTTGAGAATACCATGATAATTTGCATATATCGGGACTTAGGCAAAACATGGCTTTAGTTGGTTAAAATCCGAAATAGCCCCCGAACGACCCCGTGAGTGGCACCAATACCACGCACGGGACCAATGTAATGCCATGGAACTGATCGCGTGATCACGGGACTTTGGGCCTAAGAATACAACAATAATTTGAAAATATGAGGACTTAGGATTAAAAACAGCCCGGCACCGTGGGAGGCACCAACACCTCCCAAAGGACCAATGTAACTCGTAAGAGTTGACTGCGCAGTCATGGGACTTTCGATTTGAGAATACCATGGTAATTTGAATACTTCTAGACTTGGGCTTAAAAACTTACCATTAGTGGGCAAAAACCCAAAACAGCCCCCGAATGGCCGCGTAAGTGGCACCAACACCTGGCATGGGACCAATGTAACTCGTACGAATAAACCGCACGATCACGGGGCCCCCGGTTTGAGAATGTGATGATAATTTATATATATCTAGACTTAGGCTTAAAACATGGCGTTAGAGGGTGAAAAGCCAAAATAGACCCCAAACGGCCCTGTGAGTGACACCAGCACCTCCCACGGGACCAATGTAACTTGTAGGAACTGACTACGTGATCACGAGACCCCCAATTTGAGAATAAAATGATAATTTATATATTTCTAGACAAAGGCTTAAAAACACGGCGTTAGTGGGTGAAAAGATGGAAAAAAACCCTAAATGGACCCGTGACTGGCACCAACACCTCACATTGGACCAATGTAACTCG
Source organism: Sambucus nigra (assembly GCA_949130495.1). Taxonomy (NCBI): domain Eukaryota; kingdom Viridiplantae; phylum Streptophyta; class Magnoliopsida; order Dipsacales; family Adoxaceae; genus Sambucus; species Sambucus nigra. Next base: position 133,567,106 of record OX422216.1, read on the forward strand.
TAAGAACTGACCGCGCGATCGTGAGACCCCCAGTTTGAGAATACGACAAAAATTTGCATATTTCTAGACTTAGGCTTAAAAACATGGCGTTGGTGGGTGAAAACCCAAAATAGCCCCTGAATGGCCCCGTGAGTGGCACCAACACTTCGGACGGGGCCAATGTAACTCATACGAACTGATCGCGCGATCGCGGGACCCCCAATTTGAGAATACAATGATAATTTGCATATATCGGTACTTGAGCAAAACATGGCGTTATTGGGTAAAAATCTGAAATAGCCCCCGAACGGTCCCGTGAGTGGCACCAACACCACGCACGGGACCAATGTAATGAGTTAGAACTTACCGCGCGATCACGGGACTCCCGATTTGTAAATACGATGAGAATTTCAAAATATCTTTGACTTGTTTATGCAACAGTGTGCAAAAATCAACATATAACTTGTTTATGCATGTTTATTTCATTTACTTCAATTAGTGAGTGGTGAGAAAGATTAAGTTGACATATTACACTTGGCTTTGGTTTGTTTTAGGATGGCGAATTGTTCATTTCTACACATTTCATTGTAAGATACGTAAAATCATCATATGGATTGGTCCATTCTTGTATTGAGATGTTTTCCAACAAACTTTAACAAGGCCCGCCTAAGCCGTGCCTCGAGCCTAGGAGGTGCACGCCTTGTTGAAGGGGCCTTACCTAGGGTGAGGCGAAGTGTGTTGCCATGAGGATTTCTCATAAGAGACTAATAAATTCATAAACTTTTGAAAAGATATTTTTTAGCCATTTGTGAAAATAAAAGTATCATCATTATAACACAAATGCCTCTACCCAAAACTAATGCCACTAGAGTTGAGGTGAATTTATGTTATTCCCCAAAAGTTTCTTGTTAATGCCTCTACCTAAAAGTTTTTGATCCACTTATCCTTGTATTTTGTCTTCAAAAAGACTTTTCACAATTGAGATTATTTTGCAACTTAGAGTGGGGAGAGGCATTAATTTCTAAGGCCACGTGAAGGAGCCTAAGTGCACATGAATAGCCTTTGTTAGAGGGAGAGACATTCATTTCTGAGGCCACCTCTCTAATCATCACAAAATCTGTCCCTGACAGTAGCTATATATAGCAATATATATATCAATAGAGTCAAACCCTGTTTTCCACATCAATAAGACAAAATTACATTTTATTAATTCAAAAAGATTTCTCTATTTATTGTGAGTTATCGGTTCTATATATAGCAGTAGCAAGAGCTATATATAGCAGTCAGCTATATATAGCTGCTGCTATATATAGCACCGACAACTCGCAATGAATAGAGAAATCTTTTTGAATTAATAAAATGTAATTTTGTCTTATTGATGTGGAAAACAGGGTTTGATTCTATTGATAATGTCTAGAGTAGTCCCCAGCTGGAGGACTTGTGCATCTGGCCTTTGTCATGAAGCTAGGAAAGCCCATGAAGTTTTTTTCTTCCTGGCAATATACTTAATCTCCATTGGAACAGGAGGACACAATAACTCTTTGGAAAGCTTCGGAGTTGACCAATTCGACGACGATCACCCTGAAGAAAGGAAGAAGAAGATGTCCTTTTTCAATTCGTGGAAAATTGGCCTTTGTGGTGGTCTATTGCTCGGTGTAACTGTAATTGTTTAAGTCTAAGATCATGTGAGTTGGGGTGTTGCAGACACAGTTGTCACAACTTTCATGGCTTCCACAATAGTTATCTTTTGTTTGGGGAGGCCGTTTTATCGATATCGGATGCCAAAGGGGAGTCCATTGACGCCATTATTGCAGGTTCTTGTCACGGCTATTGAAAGGAGAAAGTTTTTGTGTACATCTGATCTAGCGCAGTTGTATGAAGTTTCTAAGTTGAAGAAATCACAAGGGAGGTTATTATGCCACACCAAGAACCTTAAGTAAGAAACTAGTCACTTTTATCATCTATTTGCTATATGTTTTTGTGACATTTTGTAATTGGGATGAATTAATTTTAGAAGGTGATGTGGTAAAGGTAAATTATAAAAGTATTCATGTACTTTAATGCTTAATTCATAATTCTCTAAATTAATAACATATCACTAACTGGTTTTGTACTGTTCAAAAAATAAAAATACAGGTTTATATATTGTGTGGTTTCGGTTGAATATAAACACAAAAAAAATGAATTTTATGAAATAAAGGTGTGACAGATTGCATTACATATAATTCAAAGATCAACGATAGGCACAACGGATGGTAGTACCGGGATAGTACCGGTATCATTTTATTTGTTTGTACTATAATTTAAAAATATAAGGGCTCAAGCAAAACATCACATTTAAAGGTAAAACCTCGAAACAACCCCCATACAATCCCGTGGGTGGCACCAACCCCACCCACGGGACCAATGTAACTCGTAGGAACTGACCACGTGATCACGGGACCCCCGGTTTGAGAATACGATGATAATTTGCATATTTCTAGATTTAGGCTTAAAAACTTGGCGTTAGAGGGTGAAAATCCAAAACAGTCCCCGAACGGCCCCGTGGGAGGCACCAACACCTCCCACGGGATCAATGTAACTCATCAGAGCTGATCGCGCATTCACGGGAATCCCGATTTTAGAATACGATGGTAATTTGAATATTTCTAGACTTAGGCTTAAAAATATGGCGTTAGTGGGTGAAACCCCGAAACAATACCCGAAGGGCCCCGTGTGTGGTACCAACACCTCCCACGGGACCAATGTGACTCATAGGAACTGATTGCGCATCCACGGTACTCCCGATTTGAGAATACAACAGTAATTTTCATATTTCAAGATTTAGGCTTAAAAACATGGCGTTAGTGGGTGAAAACCTAAAACAGACCCCTCGAACGATCCCGTGGGAGGCACCAACACCTCCCATGGGGCCACTGTAACTCGTAGGAACTGACCACGTAGGCACGGGACTATCGGTTTGAGAATATGATGGTAATTTGCATATTTCTAGACTAAGGCTTAAAAACATGGCGTTAGAGGGTGAAAACCCAAAACAGCCCCCGGACGGCCCCGTGGGTGGCACCAACACCTCCCACAGGACTAATGTAACTCTTAGGAACTGACCACACAGCCTGTGACTCCCGGTTTGAGAATACATCGATAACTTTAATATTTCTAGACCTAGGCTTAATAACATGGCGTTATAGGGTGAAAACCCAAAACATCCCCTGAACGGCCCCGTGGGACGCACCAATACCTACCACGGGACCAATGTAACTCGTAGTAACTGACCACGGAGCCACCGGACTCCCAATTTGAGAATACAATGGTAATTTGAATATTTCTAGACCTAGGCTTCAAAACATGGCGTTAGAGGGTAAAAACCCAAAATAGCCCCCGAACGGCTCCGTAGCTGGCACCAACACCTCCCACGGGACCAATGTAACTCATAGGAACTGAGCACGTAATCACGGGACTCCCGATTTGAGAATACAACAGTAATTTTAATATTTCTATACTTAGGCTTAAAAACATGGTGCTAGACGGCGAAAAACCCAAACAGCCCTCGAGCGGCCCCGTGGGAGCACCAACACGTACCACGGGATCAATGTAACACGTAAGAACTAACCGTGCAGCCAAGGGACTCCCAGTCGAGAATACGATGTTACTTTGAATATTTTTAGACTTAGGCTTAAAAACATGACAATAGATGGTGAAAACCCAAAACAACCCCCGAACGGCCCCGCGGGAGGCACCAACACCTCCCACGGGACCAATGTAACTCGTAGGAACTGACCACGGAGCCATGGGACTCTCGATTTGAGAATATGATAGTAATTTGAATATTTATAGACTTACGCTTAAAACATGGCGTTAGAGGGTGAAAACCCAAAATTATCCCCGAACGGCAACGTGGATGGCACCAACACCTCCCACGGGACCAATGTAACCCGTAAGAACTGACCATGTAGCCGCGGGACTCCCGGTTTGAGAATATGATGGTAATTTTAATATTTCTAGACTTGGGCTTAAAAACATGACGTTAGAGGGTGATAACCCAAAATAGCCCCCGGACGGCCTCGTGGGAGGTACCAACACCTCCACGGGACCAATGTAGCATGTAGGAACTAACTATGTAGCCACGGGACTCCCGATTTGAGAATACGATGGTACTTTGGATATTTTTAGACTTTGGCTTAAAAACATGGCGTTGAGGATGAAAATTCTAAACAGACCCCAAATGGCCCCGTGGGTGGCACCAACACGTCCGACGGGACCAATGTAACTCCTAGGAATAGACCACGCAGCCGCAGGACTCCCATTTTGAGAATACGAGGGTAATTTGAATATATATAGACATAAAATTAAAAACATGGTGTTAGAGAGGGAAAACCCAAAATAGCCCCCGACGGCCCCGTAGGAGGCACCAACACCTCCTACGGGACCAATGTAACTCGTAGGAACTGACCGCGGAGCCAAGGGACTCCCGGTATGAGAATATGATGTTAATTTGAATATTTCAAGACTTAGGCTTAAAAACATAGCGTTAGAGGGTGAAAACCCAAAAGAGCCCCCGAACGACCCCGTGGGTGGCACCAACACCTCCCATGGGACCGATGTATCTCGTAGTAGCCGACCACGCAGCAGCAGGTCTCCCAGTTTTGAGAATCTGATGGTATTTTAAAATTTCTAGACTTAGACTTAAAAACATGGTGTCAGAAGGTTAAAATTGAAAATGGCCCCCGAACGACCCATGGAAGGCACCAACACCTCCCACGGGACCAATGTAACATGTAGGAACTGACCGTGCAACCACGACACTCCTGGTTTGAAAATATGATGGTAGTTTGAATATTTTTTTACTTAGGCTTAAAAACACGGCATTAGAGAGTGAAAGCCCAAAATATCACCCGAACGCCCCCATAGGTGGTACCAACAACTCCCACGGGACCAATGTACCTCGTAGGAACTGACCACGTAGTCGCGGGACTCCCGGTTTGAGAATATGATGGTAATTTGAATATTTATAGACATAAAATTCAACACATGGTGTTAGAGGGTGAAAACCCAAAACATCCCTCAAACGGCCCCGATGGAGGCACCAACACCTCCCTTGGGACCAATGTAACTTATAGGAACTGACGCGGAGCCACGGGACTCTTTGTTTGAGAATACGAAGATAATTTGTAAATTTATAGACTTAGGCTTAAAAACATGGTGTTAGAGGGAGAAAATCCAAAACAGCCTCCGAACGTCCCCGTGGGAGGCATCAACACCTTCCACGGGACCAATGTAACTCATAGGAACTGACAACTCAGCCGCGAGAGTATCAGTTTGAGAATACGACGATAATTGGCATATTTCTATACTTAGGCTTAAAAACATGGCGTTAGTGGATGAAAATTTGAAAAATCCCCCGAACGGCCCCGTAGGTGACACAACACCTCCCACCGGACCAATGCGACTCGTAGGAACTGACCGCGCATCCACGGGACTCCCGATTTGAGAATACAATGGTAATTTGAATATTTCTAGACTTAAGCTTAAAAATATGGTGATAGTGGATGAAAACCCAAAACAGCCCCCGAACAACCCCGTGGGTGGCACCAACACCTTCCACGGGACCAATATGACTCGTAGGAACTGACCGCGCATCCACGGGACTTCCGGTTTGGGAATACGATAGTAATTTGAGTATTTCTAGACTTAGGCTTGAAAATATGGCGTTAGTGGGTGAAAACCCAAAACAGCCCCCGAACGACCCCGTGGGAGGCACCAACACCTCCCACGGGACCAATTTAACTCGTAGGAACAGAGCACGCTACCACGGGACTCCCGATTTGAGAATATGATGGTAATTTACATATTTCTAGACTTAGGCTTAAAAACATGGCATTAGAGGGTGAAAACAGCCCCCGGGCGACCCCGTGGGTGGCAGCAACACCTCCCACGGGACCAATGTAACTCTTTGGAACAGACCACGTAGCCCCGGGACTCCCGATTTGAGAATATAATAGTAATTTTAATATTACTAGATTTAGGCTTAATAACATGGCGTTAGAGGGTGAAATTCCAAAACAACCCCCGAACGGCCCCGTGGGAGGCACCAACACCTCCCATGGGACTAATGTAACTCATAAGAACTTACCACGGAGCCACGGGACTCCCGATTTGAGAATACGACAGTAATTTGAACATTTCTAGTCCTAGGCTTAAAAACATTGCGTTAGAGGGTGGAAACCCAAAACAACCCCCAAACGGCCCCGTTGATGGCACCAACACCTCCCATGGCACCAATGTAACTTGTAGGAACTGATCACGTAGCCACGGGTCTCTCAGTTTGAGAATATGATGGTAATTTGAATATTTCTAGACTTACGCTTAAAAACATGGCGTTAGAGGGTGAAAAACCCCAAAACAGCCCCCAAACGGCCCGTGGGAGGCACTAACACCTCCTACGGGACCAATGTAACACGTAGGAACTGATCGTGCAGCCACGTGACTCCTGGTTTGAGAATACGGTGGTACTTTGAATATTTTTAGACTTAGGCTTAAAAACATGGCGTTAGAGGGTGAAAACCCGAAACAGCCCCCAAACAGCCCCGTGGGCGGCACCAACACCTCCCACGTGACTAATGTAACTCGTAGGAACTGACCACGCAGCCACGGGACTCTCGGTTTTACAATATGATGATAATTTTAATATTTCTGGACTTAGGCTTAATCGCATGGCGTTAGAGGGTGAAAACCCAAAATAGCCCCCGAACGGCCCCGTGAGAGGCACCAACACCTCCCGTGGGACCAATGTAACATGTAGAAATTGACCGCACAGCCACGGGACTCTTGGTTTGAGAATACAATGGTACTTTGAATATTTCTAGTCTCAGGCTTAAAAACTTGGCATTGTAAGGACACAAATTTCCCATTGAGTCCATATATTGTTTAGGCTCAATTCCTGACAAAAACATTTATACGTAGGATTGTATTTAATTGTAATATTCTCAAGCCTATGAAAAGTTTGGTTCAAGACGTAGCGGCAAAGAGTATAAAGCTTCATAATCATTCCGGTTTCGTGCCTCGTTTATACGTCATCAACCATAGTTCCATGCTCCTAAGGTATGAATGCAATCATATATATATAGGAGCTTGGAGCTTGTTTGTTGGGTGTTAGGTTTATCTAAAACTGCGTTTTTTATTTTCAGAAAGATTTCTAATTAAAACTTTAATTTAGTTTATAAAGTTTTCTGGGCTAAAATTGAATTTTCCTTCTTTCTATTTTTTCGTTCGATAGATTCGTTCGAACGAGTTTGTCGTTCGAACGAAAATGTCGTTCGAACGAACTTACCAACAACTTCCCATTATGGTATTCTGGAACTTCGTTCGAAATGTCGTTTGAACGAAATTGTCGTTCTAACGAGATTTCTAACGATCTTCGAACGAGTTCATATTGGAACTTCGTTAGAAGACTCGTTCGAACGAGAATGTCGTTCGAACGAAATGTCGTTCGAACGAGTTTCCAGCGGGAACAGTTTTCTGGCAGTTTTGAGTAGTTTTCACCCACTTCCCCACTTGATTCTTAACCAACTATTTTCAGACTTTAATATGTGCGGGAATTACTTTTGTTAAAAAATCTTTTTCATATCCTTCGAACTCTTACAGAGTGTTTAGAGAGCAAAATGATAAAGAGAAAAAGATCAACTTTTGAGTGTTAATTTTCAAAGAGAAAATCATTTACCACTCTAGTTTCCGCCCATAGTTTTATGTATCCAAGTTCATATATATACATGTTGCTTGGAGTTTGGCACCGAGTTTATCTCTACACCGAATTGAAGAGAGTGTTTGGGTTTGCTTCTAAATCCCACAAGAAGAAGTTGTTTTATGTTGAATTACCCACTTGGAGAAAGGCTCCTTGTTCGGGTGACGGTGACCATACAAAGTCCGATCGGTGGACTCCGAGACCGCGGTGGTGATCCGTGGTTATCCGCTAGGAAGAGGTATCTACAAGAAGAAGCACCGGGGCTTGAGAGGGATCGAGTCGTGTGTTGTAAGCCTTTCTGTCTTGTATTTATAAATTTCGTATCTAGTGGATTTGTGGCTAGGGCCGTCCGAGGTTGTTTCCCGTCTTGGGTTTTTCCTCGTACATTGCGGCGTAGTGGATTAATTGTTTATTTTATCTTTTGCAAAATCACCTAGAACGCATGCTTAGGTAAAAAGATAAAATTGGTTTAATTTAATCTCTACGTAATTAATTTGGGTAATGTGCAGTTAATTAATTCAAGTCAATTAATTTAATTGTTAAAATTGGTTTGGCCTAATTTGGTTAATTGCAAAATATGACTTAGGCGAATTCTAGGACTTGGATGAATTAATTGGTTTAAGTGAAATTAATATTTGCATGCTTAATTTCTTTTCACATCAGTTTAATTTGAAATTGAAATTAAAATTAGGTGTTTTCTTGTTGTGTGAACTGTCACCTAAAGCTTTCGCATCTCGATCTAACTAAAAGGAAATTTATATTAATTGAGAAAATTAAAATTGGGGGCCTATCCTTTTTAGGCGTCAAAGGGTGAAAACTCAAAACAACCCCCGATCGGCCCCGTGGATGGCACCAACACCTCCCACGGTACCAATGTAACTCGTAGGAACTGACCACGTAGCTGCGGGACTCCTGATTTGAAAATACGATGGTAATTATAATATTTATAGACTTGTTATTAAAAACATGGCGTTAGGGGGTGAAAACCCAAAACAACCCCCGAACGCCCCCTGGGAGGCACCAACACATCCCGCAAGACAATTTTAACTCGTTGGAACTGACCGCGGAGCCATGGGACTTCCGATTTTAGAATAGGATGGTAATTTGAATATTTCTAGACTTAGGCTTAAAAACATGGCGTTAGAGGGTGAAAACTCAAAATAACCCTCAAATGGCCTCGTGGGAGGCACCAACACCTCCCACGGGACCAATCTAACTCGTAGGAACTGACCATGCAGCCGCATGACTCCTGTTTTTAGAATACGATGGTAATTTTAATATTTAAGGACTTACGCTTAAAAACATGGCGTTAGAGGGTGAAAATAAAAAACATCCCCCGAACGGCCCATGGGAGGCACCAACACCTCTCACAGAACCAATGTAAAACTTAGGAACAGATCGTGCAACCACGAGACTCCCAGTTTGAGAATACGATGGTACTTTGAATATTTCTATAGTTAGGCTTAAAAACACAACATCAGAGGGTGAAAACCCAAAATAGCCCCGAACAGCTCCATGGGTGGCACCAACTCCTAGGAACTGACCACGCAATCGCGGAACTCCCAGTTTGTGAATACCACAGTAATTTAAGTATTTATAGACTTAAAATTAAAAACATGGGGTTAGAGGGTGAAAACCCAAAATATCCCCCGAACGGTCCCATGGGAGGCACCAACACCTCCCACGGGACCAATGTAACTCGTAGGAACTGACCGCGGAGCTACGTGACTCCCAGTTTGAGAATACGATGATAATTTACGTATTTCTAGACTTAGGCTTAAAAACACGGCATTTGAGGGTGAAAAGCCAAAACAACCCCCAAACGTCCCCATGGGTGGCATCAACACCTCCCACGGGACCAATGTAACTCGTAATAACTGACCACGCAGTCGTAGGAATGACGGTTTGAGAATATGATAGTAATTTGCATATTTCTAGACTTAAGCTTAAAAACATGACATTAGTGGGTGAAAACCCGAAACATCCCCTGAACGGCCCCGCGGGTGGCACCAACACCTCCCACGGGACCAATGTGACTCGTAGGAACTGACCGCGGATCCACGGGATTCCCGATTTGAGAATACGACGATAATTTGCATATTTCTAGACTTAGCCTTAAAAACATGGTGTTAGTGGGTGAAAACCTGAAATAGGCCCCAAACAACACCGTGGATAGCACCAACACCTCCCACGGGACCAATGTGTCTCGTAGGAACTCACCGCGCATCCACGGGACTCCCAGTTTGAGAATACAATGGAAATTTTTATATTTCTAGACTTAGGATTAAAAACATGGCGTTAGTGGGTGAAAACCAGGAACAACCACCGAACGGCCTCGTGGGTTGTAACAACACCTCCCACGGGACCAATGTGACTCGTAGGAACTGACCGCGCATCCACGGGACTCCCGATTTGAGAATGCGACGATAATTTGCATATTTCTAGACTTAGGCTTAAAAACATGGTGTTAGTGGGTGAAAACCTGAAACAACCCCCAAACAACCCTATGGGAAGAACCAACACCTTCCACGGGACCAATGTGACTCATTGGAACTGACTGCGCATCCATGGAACTCTCGGTTTGAGAATACGATGGTAATTTGAATATTTCTAAACTTAGGCTTAAAAACATGGCGTTAGAGGTTGAAATCCCGAAATAACCCCCGAACGGCCCCGTGGGTGGCACCAACACCTCCCACGGCACCAATGTAACTCGTCAAAACTGACCACTCAGTCATAGGATTGCTGGTTCGAGAATACAATCGTAATTTGAATATTTATAGACTTAGGCTTAAAAACAAGACGTTAGTGGGTGAAAACCCGAAACAGCCCCCGAACGGCCCCGTGCGTGAGACCAACTCCTCCCACGGGACCAATGTGACTCTTAGGAACTGACCGCGCATCAAAAGGACTCCCGGTTTGAGATTACGACGGTGATTTGCATATTTCTAGACTTAGGCTTAAAAACATGGTGTTAGTGGATGAAAACCCGAAACAACCCCAGAACAATCCCGTGGGTGACACCAACACCTCCCACGGGACCAATGTGACTCGTAGGAACTGATCGCGCAGCCACGGGACTCTCAGTTTGAGAATACAATGTTACTTTGAATATTTATAGACTTAGGCTTAAAAACATGGCGTTAGAGGGTGAAAACCCAAAACAGCCCCTGAACGTCCTCGTGGGTGGCGCCAACACCTCCCACGGGACCAATGTAACTCGTAGGAACTGACCACGCAGCCGCGGGACTTCTGGTTTGAGAATATGATGGTAATTTGAATATTTATAGAATTAACATTAAAAACATGGCATTAGTGGGTGAAAACCCGAAACAGCCGCCGAACGGCCCCATGCGAGGCACTAACACCTCCCACCGGGCCATTGTAACTCGTAGGAACTGATCGAGGAACCATGGGACTCCCGATTTGAGAATACAATTGTAATTTGAATATTTTTAGACTTAGGCTTAAAAACATGGCGTTAGAGGTTGAAAACCCAAAATAACCCCCGAACGGCCCCGTAGGTGGGACCAACACCTCCCACGGGACCAATGTAACTCGTAGGAACTGACCACGCAACCGCGGGTCTTCTGGTTTGAGAATACGACAATAATTTTCATATTTTTAGACTTAGGCTTAAAAACATAGCGTTAGAGGTTGAAAACCCAAAACAGCCCAGGAACGTACCCGTGGGTGGCATCAACACCTCCCACGGGACTAGTGTAACTCGTCGGAACTGACCACGCAGCCGTGGGACTACCGATTTGAGAGTACAATGGTAATTTACATATTTCTAGACTTAGGATTAAAACTATGGCGTTATTGGGTGAAAACTCAAAACAGCCCCCGACTAACCCCGTGGGTGGAACCAACACCTCCCATGGGACCAATGTAACTTGTAGGAATTAACCGCGCATCCACGGGACTCCCTTTTTGTGAATATGAAGGTTATTTGAATATTTCTAGACATAGGCTTAAAACATGGTATTAGTGGGTGAAAACCCGAAACATCCTCTGAACAGCCCCATAGGTGGCACCAACACCTCCCACGGGACCAATATGACTCGTAAGAACTGACCACGCAGCCGCGGGACTGCCGATTTGAGAATACGATGGTAATTTGTATATTTCTAGACTTAGGCTTAAAAACATGGCGTTAGTGGGTGAAAACCCGAAACAGCCCCCGAACGGCCCTGTGAGTGGTGAGAAAGATTACGTTGACATATTACACTTGACTTTTGTTAGTTTTAGGGTGGCGAATTGTTCGTTTCTCCACATTTCATTGTAAGATATGTAAAATCATCATATGGATTGGTCCATTCTTGTAATGGGATGTTTTCCAATAAACTTTAACAAGCCACGCCTAAGTCGTGCTTCGAGCCTAGACGGTGCGCGCATTGTTGAAGGGGCCTTGACTGGGGTGAGGCGAAGTGTGTTGCCATGGGGATTTCTCATAAGAGACTGATAAATTCATAAAATTTTGAAAAGATATTTTTTATCCATTTATGAAAATAAGAGTATCATCAGAATAACACAAATGCCTCTACCCAAAATTTATGCCACTAGAGTTGAGGTGCATTTATGTTATTCCCCAAAAGTTTCTTGTTAATTCCTCTCTCCAAAAGTTTCTGATCCATTTATCCTTGCATTTCTGTATCCAAAAAGTCTTTTCACAACTGATATTATATGGCAACTTAGAGTGGGGAGAGGCATTCATTTCTAAGGCCACGTGAAGGAGCCTAAGTTCACATGAATAGCCTTTGTTAGAGGGCGAGACATTCATTTCTAAGGCCACCTCTCTAATCATCATAAAATCAGTCCCTGACAGTAGATATATATAGCAATATATAGCAGCAGCAACAGCTATATATACCTCCTGCTATATATAGCAGGGAGCTATATATAGCTGCTGCTATATATCCTGCTTTATATAGCAACAACTATATATAGTAGGCAGCTATATATAGTAGCTGCTATATATAGTAGGCTATATATAGCAGGTTGTTATATATAGCATCGACAACTCGTAGTGAATAGAGAAACCTTTTTGAATAAATAAAATGTAATTTTCTCTTATTGATGTGGAAAACAGGGTTTGAATCTAATGATAATGTCTACAGTAGTCCCCAGCTGGAGGCCTTGTGCACCCGGCCTTTGTCATGAAGCTAGGAAAGCCCATGAAATTGTTTTCTTCTTGGTAATATACTTAATCTCCATTGGAACAGGAGGACACAAGACCTCTTTGGAAAGCTTCGGAGCTGACCAATTCGACGACGATCACCCTGAAGAAAGGAAGAAGAAGATGTCCTTTTTCAATTGGTGGAACACTAGCCTTTGTGGTGGTCTAATGCTCTGTGTAACTATGATTGTTTATGTCCAAGATCATGTGAGTTGGGGTGTTACAGACACAATTATCACAACTGTTATGGCTTCCACAATAGTTATCTTTTGTTTGGGGAGGCCATTTTATCGATATCAGATGCCAAAGGGGAGTCCATTGACGCCATTATTATAGGTTCTTATCACGGCTTTAGCAAAGAGAAAGTTTTTGTGTCCATCTGATCTAGCGCAGTTGTATGAAGCTTCTATGTTGGAGAAATCACAATGGAGCTTATTATGACACACCAAGAACCTTAAGTAAGAAACTAGTCACTTTTATCATTTATTTGCTACGTGTTTTGTGCCATTTGGTAATTGGGATGAATTAATTTTAGCAGGTTATGTGGTAAAAGTAAATTATAAAAGTATTCATGTACTTTAATGCATAATTCATAATTCTCTAAATTAATAACATATCAAAAACAGGTTTTGCACTCGCTAAAAAATAAGAACGCCGGTTTATATATTTTGTTGTTTTGGTTGAACATAAACGCAGAAAAATGAATTTTATGAATGAATGTGTGACAGATTGCGTTACCTATAATTCAAAGAATAATGATAGGCACACCGGGTGGTAGTACCAGGCTAGTACCGGTATCATTTGTTTTGTTTGTACTATAATTAATAAATCTCATGACTTAAGCAAAACATGGCGTTTAAAGGTAAAAACTCGAAACAACCCTCCTACAGTCTCGTGGGTGGCACCAACACCTCCCACGGGACCAATGTAACTCATAGGAACTGAATGCGCGATCACGGAACCCCCAGTTTGAGAATACGATGATAATTTTCATATTTATAGACTTAGGCTTAAAAACATGGCGTTAGATTGTGAAAACTCAAAAAGCCTCCGAACGGCCCCTTAGGAGGCACCAACACCTCCCACAGGACCAATGTAACACGTAGGAACTGACCGCGCAGCCACGGGACTCCCGGTTTGAGAATACGATAATAATTTGAATATTTCTAGACTTGAGCTTAAAAATATGGCATTAGAGGGTGAAAATCGAAAACAACCCCGGAATGACCCCGTGGGTGCCACCAACATCTCCCAGGGGACCAATGTAACTCGTAGGTACTGACCGCACAGCCGCGGGACTCTCAGTTTGAGAATACGAAGATAATTTTCATATTTATAGACTTAGGCTTAAAAACACGGCGTTAGTGGGTGAAAACACGAAACAACCGACGAATGGCCTCGTGGGTGGCACCAACACCTCCGACGGGACCAATGTGACTCGTAGGAACTGACCGCGAATCGACGGGACTCCTATTTTTAGAATACGACGATAATTTTTATATTTATATAATTAGGCTTAAAAAATGGCGTTAGTGGGTGAAAACTCGAAAACAGCCCCAGAACGGCCCTGTGGGTGGCACTAACACCTCCCACGGGACAAATGTGACTCGTAGGAACTGATCGCGCATCCACGGGACTCCCATTTTGAGAATATGATGGTAATTTTAATATTTCTAGACTTAGACTTAAAATCATGGCGTTAGTGGGTGAAAACTCGAAACAGCCCCCGAACGACCCCGTGGGTGGCACCAACACCTCTCACGGGACCAATATGACTCGTACGAACTGACCACGCATCCATGAGACTTACGATTTGAGAATAAGACAATAATTTGTATATTTCTAGACATAGGCTTAAAAACATGGCGTTAGTGGGGAAAAACTCGAAACAGCCCCCGAACGACCCCGTGGGAGGCAGCAACACCTCCCACGGGTCAATGTAACTCGTAGGAACTGACCACGTAGCCAGGGGACTATCGGTTTGAGAATATGATGGTAATTTGATTATATCTATACTTAGGCTTAAAAACATGGCATTATAGGGTGAAAACCCAAAACAGCCCCCGAACGACCCCATTGGTGGCACTAACACCTCCCACTAGACCAATGTAACTCGTAGAATTGGCCACGCACCCGCGGGACTGCCGATTTGATAATACGATGTTAATTTTAATATTTCTAGGCTTAGGCTTAAAAACATGGCGTTAGAGCGTGAAAAACCAAAATAGCCCCCGAACGGCCCCGTGGGTGGCACCAACACCTCCCACGGGTCGAATGTAACTCGTAGGAATTGACCACGGAGCCGCGGGACTCTCGGTTTGAGAATACAATGATAATTTTAGTATTTCTAAACTTAGGCATAAAAACATGGCGTTAGAGGGAGAAAACCCAAAACATCCCCCGAACGGCCCCGTCGGAGGCACCAACACCTTCACGAGACGAATGTAACGCGTAGGAACTGACCACGCAGCCACGGGACTATCGATTTGAGAATACTATGGTAATTTGAATATTTCTAGACAAAGGCTGAAAAACATAGAGTTAGTCGATGGAAACCTGAAATAGCCCCCAAACGACCCCGTGGGTGGTACCAATACCTCCCACGGGATCGATGTGACTTGTAGGAACTGACAGCGCATCCACAGGACTCCTGATTTGAGAATACGATGGTAACTTGTATATTTCTAGACTTAGGCTTAAAAACATGGCGTTAGTGGGTGAAAACCCGAAACAACCCCCAAACGGCCTCGTGGGAGGCACTAACACCTCCCACGGGATCAATATAACTCGTAGGAACTGACCGTGTATCCACGGGATTCCTGATTTGAGAATACGGTGGTAATTCTCATATTTCCATAATTAGGCTTAAAAACATGGTGTTAGAGGGTGAAAACCCAAAACAACCCCTGAACGGCCCCGTGGGTGGCACCAACACCTCCCACGGGAGCAATGTGAAATGTAGGAATTGATCGCGCATTTACGGGACTACCGGTTTGAGAATATGACGGTAATTTGCATATTTCTAGACTTAGGCTTAAATACATGGCGTTAGTGGATGAAAACACGAAACAGCCCCCGAACGGCCCCATGGGAGGCACCAACTCCTCCCACGGGACCTATGTAACTCATAGGAACAGACCGCGCTGCCACAAGACTCCCAATTTGAGAATACGATGATAATTTCTATATTTCTAGACTTAGGCTTAAAAACATGGCGTTAGATGGTGAAAATTCAAAACAACCCTTGAACGGCCCCGTTGGTGTCACCATCCCCTCCCACGGGACTAATGTAACTCGTAGGAAATTACCACGTTGCCACGGGACTCCCGATTTGAGAATATGACGATAATTTGAATATTTCTTGACTTAGGCTTAAAAACATGGCGTTAGTGGGTGAAAACCCGAAATAGCCCCCAAAGGACCCCGTGGGAGGCACCAACACCTCCCACGGGACCAATGTAACTCGTAGGAACTCACCGCGCAAGCACAGGCCTCTCGGTTTGAGAATACGACTATAATTTGCATATTTCTAGAATTATGTTTAAAAACATGGCATTAGAGGGTGCAAACCCAAAATAGCCCCCGAACGGCCCCGTGGCTGGTACTAACACCTCCCACGGGACCAATGTAACTCGTAGGATCGGACCACGTAGTCGCGGGATTCTTGATTTGAGATTATGACGATAATTTGAATGTTTCTAGACTTAGGCTTAAAAATATGGTGTTAGAGGGTGAAAATCCAAAACAACCCCCGAACGGCCCCGTGGGAGGCACCAACACCTCCCACGGGACCAGTGTAACACGTAGGAACTGACCATGGAACCGCGGGACTCCCGATTTGAGAATATGATGGTAATTTGCATATTTCTAGACTTACGCTAAAAAACATGGTGTTAGTGGGTGAAGACCCAAAATAATTCTCGAACGGACCCGTGGGTTGCACTAACACTTCCCACGGGACTAATGTGACTCGTAGGAACTGACCGCGCAATCATGGGACTCCTAGTTTGAGAATACAATGGTAATTTGCATATTTCTAGACTTAAGCTTAGAGACATGACGTTAGAGGGTGTAAACCCTAAACAACCCCCGAACGGCCCCATGGGAGTCACCAACTCCTCCCACAGGCCAAATGAAACTCGTAGGAACTGACCGCACAGCCACGGGACTCTCGGTTTGAGAATACGATGGTAATTTGAATGTTTCTAGACTTAGGCTTAAAAACATGGCGTTGGAGGGTGAAAATCCAAAAAAGCCTTCGAACGGCCCCATGGGTGGTACCAACACCTCCCACGGGACCAATGTAACTCGTAGGAACTAACCAAGTAGCCGCGGGTCTCCCGATTTGAAAATACGATAGTAATTTGAATACTTCCATACTAAGGCTTAAAAACATGGCGTTATTGGGTGAAAACCCAAAATAGCCCCCCGAATGGCCCCGTGGGAGGCACCAACACCTCCCACGGGACCAATGTAACTCGTAGGAACTGATCGCGCATCCACGGATCTCTCGGTTTGAGAATACGATGGAAATTTTCTTATTTATAGAATTAGGCTTAAAAACCATGGTGTTAGAGGTTGAGAACCAAAAATAGCCCCCGAACGGCCTTGTGGGTGGCACCAACACCTCCCACGAGACCAATGTAACTCGTAGTAACTGACCACGTAGTCGCGGGACACCCGGTCTGAGAATACGATGGTAATTTGAATGTTTATAGACTTAGACCTAAAAACATGATGTTTGAGAGTGAAAATTCAAAACATCTCCCGAAGGGCCCCGTGGGAGGCACCAACAGCTCCCACGGGACCAATACAACTTGTAGGAACTGACCACGGGACCGCAGGACTCCCGATTTGAGAATACAATCGTAATTTTAGTATTTCTAGACTTCGGCTTAAAAACATGACATTAGAGGGAGAAAACCCAAAATATCTCCCTAATGACCTCGTGGGAGGCACTAACACCTCCCACGGGACCAGTGCAACACATAGGAACTGACCACGCAGCCACGGGACTCCCGGTTTGAGAATACGATGGGACTTTCAATATTTGAAGACTTAGTCTTAAAAACATGGCGTTAGAGGGTGAAAACCCAAAATAGCCCCCGAACGTCCCTTTGGTGGCACCAACACCTCCCACGGGACCAATGTAACTCATAGGAACTCACCACGCAATCGCGGGACTGCCAGTTTGAGAATACGATGGTAATTTGAATATTTATAGACTTAGGCTTAAAAACATGGCGTTAGTGGGTGAAAACCCAAAATAGACCCCAAAGGTCCCCGTGGGTGGCACCAACACCTCCCACGGGACCAATGTGACTCTAAGGAACTGACCGCGCATACACGAGACTCCCAGTTTGAGAATATGATGGTAATTTTCATATTTCTAGACAAAGGCCTAAAAATATGCTGGTAGTGGGTGAAAACCCGAAACAGCCCCCGAACGATCCCGTGGGTGGTACCAACACCTCCCAAGGGACCAATGTGACTCGTAGGAAGTGACCACGCATCCATGAGACTCCCGGTTTGAGAATATGATGGTAATTTACATATTTCTAGACTTAGGCTTAAAAACATGGTGTTAGTGGCTGAAAACTCGAAACAGCCCCCGAACGGCCCCGTGGGTGGCACCAACACCTCCCACGGGATCCATGTGACTCGTAGGAACTAACTGCGCATCCACGGGACTCCTAGTTTAATAATACGATGGTAATTTGCATATTTCTAGACTTAGGCTTAAAAACATGGCGTTAGAGGGTGAAAATCCAAAATAACCCCCGAACAGCCCCGTGGGCGGCAACAACACCTCCCACGGGACCAATGTAACTCGTACGAACTGACCATGTAGCTACGGGACCCCCGATTTGAGAATTCGATGGTAATTTGAATATTTCTCGACATAGGCTTAAAAACATGGCGTTAGTGGGTGAAAACTCGAAATAGCCCCCGAACGACCCCGTGGGAGGCACCAACACCTCCCACGGGACCAATGTAACTCGTAGGAGCTGACCACATAGTCGTGCGACTCCCGATTTGAGAATACGATGGTAATTTGAATGTTTCTAGACTAAGGCTTAATAACATGGCGTTAGAGGGTGAAAATCCAAAACAACCGCCGAACGGCCCCGTGGGAGGCACCAACACCTCCCACGGGACCAATGTAACTCATAGGAACTGATCGCGTAGCCACGGGAATTTCGATTTGAGAATATGATGGTACTTTGAATATTTTTAGACTTAGGCTTAAAAACATGGCGTTAGAGGGTGAAAACCCAAAACAGCCCCCGAACGGCCTCGTGGGTGGCACCAACACCTTCTACGGGACTAATGTAACTCGTAGGAACTGAACATGCAGCCGAGAGACTCCCGGTTTGAGAATAGGATGGTAATTTGAATATTTATAGACTTAAGCTTAAAAACATGGCGTTAGAGGGTGAAAACCAAAACATCCCCCGAACGGCCTTGTAGGAGGCACCAACACCTCCCACGGGACCAATGTGACTCGTATGAACTGATCGCGAAGCCACGAGACTCTCGACTTGAGAATACGATGGTAATTTGCATATTTTTAGACTTAGGCCTAAAAACTTGGCGTTAGTGGTTGAAAACTCGAAATAGTCCCCGAACGGCCCGATGGGTGGCACTAACACCTCCCACGGGACTAATGTGACTCGTAGGAACTGACCGCGCATCCAAGGGACTCTCGATTTGAGAACACAATGGTAATTTGCGTATTTCTAGACTTACGCTTAAAAACATGGCGTTCGTGGGTGAAAACTCGAAACAGCTCCCGAACGGCCCAGTGGTAGGCACCAACACCTCCTAAGGGACCAATATGAGTCGTTGGAACAGATCCCGTAGCCACGGTACTCCTAATTTTAGAATACAACGGTAATTTGCATATTTATAGACTTAAGGTTAAAAACATGGTGTTAGTGGGTGAAAACCGGAAACAGCCCCCGAACGGCCCCGTGGGTGGCACCAACACCTCCCATGGGACAAATGTGACTCGTAGGAACTGACCACACATTCACGGGACTCCCGGTTTGAGAATACGACGGTAATTTGCATATTTATATACATAGGCTTAAAAACATGGTGTTCGTGGGTGAAAACACAAAACATCCCCCGAACGGCCCTGTGGGAGGCACGCCAACCTCCCACGGGATCAATGTGACTCATAGGAACTGATCATGCATTCGTGGGACTCCCGATTTCGGAATAGGATGGTAATTTTCATATCTCTAGACTTAGGCTTGAAAATATTGCATTACTGAGTGAAAACTCGAAATAGCCCCCGAACGGCCCGTGGGTGGCACCAACACCTCCCGTGGGACCAATGTGACTCGTAGGAACTGACCGCGCATCCACAGGACTTACGGTTTGAGTATACGACGATAATTTCCATATTTGTAGACTTAGGCTTAAAAACATGGCGTTAGAGGGTGAAAAACCAAAATAGCCCCCGAATGACCCTGTGGGAGGCACCAACACATCCCACGGGACCAATGTAACTCATAAGAACTGACCGCGCAGCCACGGGACTCCCGGTTTGAGAGTATGATGATAATTTGAATATTTATAGACTTAGGCTTAAAAACATGGCGTTAGAGGGTGAAAACACAAAACAACCCCCTAACGGCCCCGTGGATTGCCCCAACACCTCACACGGGACCAATGTAACTCGTAGGAACTGAACGCGCAGCCACGGGACTCCCGGTTTGAGAATACTATGGTACGTTGAATAATTCTATACTTAGGCTTAAAAACATGGCATTAGAGGGTGAAAACCCCAAATAGCCCCCGAACGGCCTCGTGGGTGGCAGCAACACCTCCCATGGGACTAATGTAACTCTTAGGAACGTACCACGCAGCCGCGTGACTGCCCGGTTTGAGAATACGAGGGTAATTTGAATATTTCTAGACTTAGGCTTAAAAATATGGCATTAGAGGGTGAAAAGCAAAAACAGTGCCCGAACGGCCTTGTGGGAGGCACCAACACCTCCCAAGGGACCAATGTAACTCGTAGGAACTGACCACGCAGTCACGGGACTGCCGGTTTGAGAAAAAGATGGTAATTTTAATATTTATAGACTTAGGCTTAAAACATGGCGTTAGATGCTGAAAACCCAAAATAGCCCCGTGGGAGGCAACAACACCTCCCACGGAACCATTGTAACTCGTAGGAACTGACCACGGAGCCGAGGGACTCCCGATTTAAGAATACAATGGTAATTTTAGTATTTCTAGACTTAGTCCTAAAAACATGGCATTAGAGGGAGAAAACCAAAAAAAACCCAAATGACCTCGTGGGAGGCACCAACACCTCCCACGGGACCAATGTAACTCGTAGGAACTGAACGCAGAACCACGGGACTCCCGGTTTGAGAATACGATGGTAATTTTAATATTTCTAGACTCAAGCTTAAAAACATGGCGTTAGAGGGTGAAAACCCAAAACTCCCCCCGAATGACCTCATGTGAGGCACCAACAACTCCCAGGGGACCAATGTGACTCGTAGGAATTGACCGTTCAGCCACGGGACTCCCAGTTTGAGTGTACGATGATAATTTGAATATTTATAGACTTAGGCTTAAAAACATGGCATTAGAGGGTGAAAAGCAAAATAACCCCCGAACGGCCCGTGGGTGGCGCCAACACCTCCCACGGGACCAATGTAACTTGTTGGAACTGATCGCGTAGCCACAGGACTCCCGATTTGAGAATACGACAGTACTTTGAATATTTCTAAAGTTAGGCTTAAAAACATGGCGTTAGAGGGTGAAAACACAAAATAGCTCCTGAACGGCCCCGAGGGTGGCACCAACACCTCCCACGGGACTAATGTACCTCATAGGAACGGACCACGCAGCTGTGGGATTGTCGGTTTCAGAATATGATAGTAATTTGAATATTTCTTGACTTAGGCTTAAAAACATGGCGTTAGTGGGTGAAAACCAGAAATAGCCTCCGAATGGCCCCGTGGGTGGCACCACACCTTCCACGGGACCTATGTAACTTGTAGGAACTAATCGTGCAGCCACGGAACTATCGGTTTGAGAATATGACGGAACTTTGAATATTTCTAGACTTAGGCTTAAAAAGATGGCGTTAGAGGGTGAAAACCCAAAATAGCCCCCAAACAGCCCCGTGGGTGGCACTAACTCATCCCAATGGACTGATGTGACTCATAGGAACTGACCATGCAGCCGTGGGACTCCCGATTTGAGAATACGATGGTAATTTGCATATTTCTAGACTTAGGCTTAAAAACAATGCGTTACTGGGTGAAAAGCCGAAATAGTCCCCGAACGGCCCCTTGGGTGGCACCAACACCTCCCACGAGACCAATGTGACTCGTAGGAACTGACCGCGCATCCACGGGACTCCCGATTTGAGAATACGACGATAATTTGCATATTTCTAGACTTAGGCGTCAAAATAAGGCGTTAGAGGGTGAAAACCCAAAACAACCCCGAATGACCCAGTGGGAGGCACCAACACCTCCCACGGGACCCATATAACTCGTAGGAACTGACCGCGCAGCCACGGGACTCCAGGTTTGAGAGTATGATGATAATTTAAATATTTATAGACTTCGGCATAAAAACATGGCGTTAGAGGTTGAAAACCCAAAACAACCCCTTAACGGCTTAGTGGGTGGCACCAAGACCTCCCACGGGACTAATTTAACTTGTAGGAACTGATCGCGCAGCCACGGGACTCTCGGTTTGAGAATATGATGGTACTTTGAAAATTTATAGACTTAGGCTTAAAAACATGGCTTTAGAGGGTGAAAACCCAAAATAGCCCCCGAACGGTCCCGTGGGTGGCACCAACACCTCCCACGGCACTAATGTAACTCGTAGGAACAGACAACGCAGCCAAGGG
Organism: Sambucus nigra; assembly: GCA_949130495.1. Classification (NCBI taxonomy): domain Eukaryota; kingdom Viridiplantae; phylum Streptophyta; class Magnoliopsida; order Dipsacales; family Adoxaceae; genus Sambucus; species Sambucus nigra. The sequence continues at coordinate 133,589,897 of OX422216.1, forward strand.
ACTCTCGGTTTGAGAATATGAGGGTAATTGGAATATTTCTAGACTTAGGCTTAAAAACATGGCGTTAGTGGGTGAAAAACCAAAATAGCCCTTAAACGGCCTCGTGGGTGGCACCAACACCTCCGACGGGACCAATGTGACTCGTGGGAACTAACCACACATTCACGGGACTCTCGGTTAGAGAATACGATGGTAATTTGCATATTTGTATACTTAAGCATAAAAACATGGCGTTCGTGGGTGAAAACACAAAACATCCCCCAAACGGCCCCGTGGGAGGCACACCAACCTACCACGGGACCAATGTGACTCGTAGGAACTGACCATGCAGTCGTGGGACTCCCGATTTGGGAATACGATGGTAATTTTCATATCTCTAGACTTAGGCTTGAAAACATTGCGTTACTGGGTGAAAACTCAAAATAGCCCCCAACGGCCCCGTGTGTTGCACCAACACCTCCCACGGGACCAATGTGACTCGTAGGAAATGACTGCGCATCCACAGGACTCCCAGTTTGAGAATACGATGATAATTTTCATATTTGTAGACTTAGGCTTAAAAACATGGCGTTAAAGGGTGAAAACCCAAAATAGCCCCCGAATGACCCTGTGGGAGGCACCAACACATCCCACGGGACCAATGTAACTCGTAGGAACTGACAGCGCAGCCACATGACTCCCAGTTTGAGAGTACGACGATAATTTGAATATTTATAGAATTAGGCTTAAAGACATGGCGTTAGAGGGTGAAAACACAAAACAACCCCCTAACGGCCTCATGGGTGGCCCCAACACCTCCCACGGGACCAATGTAACTCGTAGGAACTGATCGCGTAGCCATGGGACTCCCGATTTGAGAATACGATGGTACTTTGAATATTTCTAGACTTAGGCTTAAAAACATGGTGTTAGAGGGTGAAAACCCCAAATATCCCCTGAACGGCCCCGTGTGTGGCAGCAACACCTCCCACGGGACTAATGTAACTCGTAGGAACGTACCATGCAGCCGGGGGACTACACGGTTTGAGAATACGACGGTAATCTGAATATTTCTAGACTTAGGCTTAAAAATATGACATTAGAGGGTGAAAACCCAAAACAACGCCCGAACGGCCTCGTGGGAGGCACCAACACCTCCCAGGGGACCAATGTAACTCGTAGGATCTGACCACGCAGTCACGGGACTGCCGGTTTGAGAATAGGATGGTAATTTGAATACTTATAGACTAAGGCTTAAAAACATGGCGTTAGAGGGTGAAAACCCAAAACATGCCCGTGGGAGGCACGAACACCTCCCACGGGACCATTGTAACTCGTAGGAACTGACCATGGAGCCGAGGGACTCCCGATTTGAGAATACAATGGTAATTTTAATATTTTTAGACTTAGGCTTAGAAACATGGCGTTAGAGCAAGAAAACCCAAAATAACCCCCGAACGACCCCGTAGGTGGCACCAACACCTCCCACGAGACCAATGTAACTCGTAGGAACTGAATGAGGAACCACGTGACTCCCGGTTTGAGAATACGAAGGTAATTTTAATATTTCTAGACTTAGGCTTAAAAATAAGGCGTTAGAGGGTGAAAAACGAAAACAGCGCCCGAACGACCCCGTGGGAGGCACCAACACCTCCCACGGGACCAATGTAACTCGTAGGAACTGACCGCGCAGCCGAGGGACTGCTAGTTTAAGAGTAGGATGGTAATTTGAATATTTATAGACTTAGGCTTAAAAACATGGCGTTCGATGGAGAAAACCCAAAACAGCCCCGTGGGAGGCACGAATACCTCCCACGAGACCAATCTAACTCTTATGAACTGATCGCGGAGCCATGGGACTCTCGGTTTTTGAATATGCTAATAATTTTAATATTTCTAGAATTAGGCTTAAAAACGTGCCGTTAGCGGGTGAAAACCCAAAATAGCCTCCAAACGGCCCCGTGGGTGGAACCAACACCTCCCATGGGACAAATGTAGCTCGTAGGAACAGACCACGCAGTAGCGGGACTGTTGGTGTGAGAATACGATGGTAATTTGAATATTCCTAGACTTAGGCTTAAAAACATGACGTTAGTGGATGAAAACCCGAAATATACCATGAACGGCACTGTGAGTAGCACCAAAACCTCCAACGGGACCAATGGGACTCGTAGGAACTAACCACACATTCACGAGATTCCCGATTTGAGAATACGACGGTAATTTCATATTTCTAGACTTAGGCTTGAAAACATTGCGTTACTGGGTGAAAAATCAAAATAGCCCCCGAACGGCAACGTGGGTGGCACCAAAACCTCCCACGGGACCATTGTGACTTGTAGGAACTGACCGCGCATCCATAGGACTCCCGGTCTGAGAATACGATGATAATTTTCATATTTGTAGACTTAGGCTTAAAAACTTGGCGTTATAGGGTGAAAACCCAAAATACCCCCGAATGACCTTGTGGGAGGCACCAACACATCCCATGGGACCAATGTAACTTTTAAGAACTGACCGCGCAGCCACGGGACTCCCGGTTTGAGAGTACGACGATAATTTGAATATTTCTAGACTTAGGCTTAAAAACATGGCGTTAGAGGGTGAAAACTGAAAATTGCCCCCGAACGTCCCCGTGGGTGGCAGCAACACCTCCCACGGGACTAATGTAACTCGTAGGAACGGACCACGTAGCCGCGTGACTGCCCAGTTTGAGAATACGAGGGTAATTTGAATATTTCTAGACTTAGGCTTAAAAATATGGCATTAGAGGGTGAAAAGCCAAAACAACGCCCGAACGGCCTCGTGGGAGGCACTAACACCTCCCAGGGGACCAATGTAACTCGTTGGAACTGACCACGCAGTCACGGGACTGCCGGTTTGAGAATAGGATGTAAATTTGCATATATATAGACTTAGGCTTAAAAACATGGCGTTAGAAGGTGAAAACCCAAAACAGCCCCGTGGGATGCACGAACTCCTCCCACGGGACCATTGTAACTCGTAGGAACTGACCACGGAGCCGAGGGACTCCCGATTTGAGAATACAATGGTAATTTTAGTATTTCTAGACTTAGGCTTAAAAATAAGGCATTAGAGGTAGAAAACCTAAAAAAACTCGAATGACCTCGTGGGAGGCACCAACACCTCCCACGGGACCAATGTAACTCGTAAGAACTGAACGCGGAACCACGGGACTCCCAGTTTTAGAATACGATTGTAATTTTACTATTTCTAGACTTAGGCTTAAAATAATGGCGTTAGAGGGTGAAAACCCAAAACATCCACCGAACGGCCCCGTGGGTGGAACCAACACTTCCCACAGGACCAATCTGTCCCGTAGGAACTGACTGCGCAGCCGCGGGACTCTCAGTTTGAGAATACGGTGATAATTTGCATATTTCTAGACTTAGGCTTAAAAATAAGGTGTTTGAGGGTGAAAAACCAAAACAGCGCCCGAACGACCCCGTGGGAGGCACCAACACCTCCCATGGGACCAATGTAACTCGTAGGAACTGACCACGTAGCCGCGGGACTGCTGGTTTGAGAATAGGACAGTAATTTGAATATTTATGGACTTAGGCTTAAAAACATGGCATTAGAGGGTGAAAAGCCAAAACAGCGCCCGAACAGCCTCGTAGGAGGCACCAACACCTCCTAGGGGATCAATTTAACTCGTAGGAACTGACCACGCAGTCACGGGACTGCCGGTTTGATAATAGGATGGTAATTTGAATATTTATAGACTTCGGCTTAAAAACATGGCGTTCGAGGGTGAAAACCCAAAACATCCCCGTGGGAGGCATGAACACCTCCCATGAGACCAATCTAACTCTTATGAACTGACCGTGGAGCCATGTGACTCTCCGTTTGAGAATATGATGATAATTTTGATATTTCTAGAATTTGGCTTAAAAACATGGCGTTAGAGGGTGAAAACCCAAAACAGCCTCCGAACGGCCCCATGGGTGGAACCAACACCTCCCACGAGACCAATGTAGCTCGTTGGAACTGACCACGCAGCCGCGGGACTGCCGGTGTGAGAATACCATGGTAATTTGAATATTTCAAGACTTAGGTTTAAAAACATGACGTTAGTGGGTGAAAACCCGAAATATACCCCGAACGGCCCCGTGAGTAGCAACAAGACTTCCAACGGGACCAATGTGACTCGTAAGAACTGACCACACATTCACGACATTCTCGATTTGAGAATACGATGGTAATTTTCATATTTCTATACTTAGGGTTAAAAACACGGCGTTAGTGGGAGAAACCCGAAATATCTGCCGAACGACCCCGTGAGTGGCACCAACACCTCCCACGGGACCAATGTGACTCGTAGGAACTGACCACCCATCCACGGGACTCCTAGTTTGAGAATACGATGGTAATTTGTATATTTTTAGACTTAGGCCTAAAAAGATGACGTTAGTGGGTGAAAACCCGAAATAGCCCCCGAATGGCCCCATGGGAGGCACTAACAGCTCCCAGGGGACTAATTTAACTCGTAGGAACTGACCGCGAAGCCTCGGGACTCCCAGTTTGAGAATATAACGATAATTTGAATATTTATAGACTTAGGTTAAAAAATTTTGCGTTAGAGGGTGACAACCCAAAATAGCCCCCGAACGGCCCCGTAGGTGGCACCAACAACTCCCACGGGACCAATGTAACTCGTAGGAACTGACCATGCAGCCGCGGGACTCCCAGTTTGAGAATACGATGGTAATTTCAATATTTCTAGACTTAGGCTTAAAAATATGGCGTTAGAGGGTAAAAACCCAAAATCGCCCTCGAACGGCCCCGTGGGTGGCACCAACACCTCCCACGGGACCAATGTGACTCGTAGGAACTGACCGCGCATCTACGGGACTCCCGATTTGAGAATACGATGATAATTTGAATATTTCTAGGCTTAGGCTTAAAAACATTGCGTTAGAGGGTGAAAACCCAAAACAGCCCCCGAACGGTCCCTTGGGAGGCACCAACACCTCCCACGGGACCAATGTAACTCATAGGAACTGGCCGCGCAGCCACGGGACTCCAAGTTTGAGAGTACAATGATAATTTGATTATTTCTAGACTTAGGCTTAAAAACATGGCGTTAGAGGGTGAAAACCCAAAACAACCCCCGAAAGCCCCGTGGGTGGCACCACACCTCCCACGGGACCAATGTAACTTGTAGGAACTGATCGTGCAAGCACAGAACTCCCGGTTTGAGAATATGACGGTACTTTAAATATTTCTAGACTTAGGCTTAAAAATATGTCGTTAGAGGGTGAAAACCCAAAATAACCCCCAAACGGCCCCGTGGGAGGCACCAACCCCTCCCACGGGACCAATGTAAGTCGTAGGAACTGACCGCGGGACTCCCGATTTAATAATATGATGGTAATTTGCATATTTCTAGAATTAGGCTTAAAAACATAGAGTTAGAGGGTGAAAACCCAAAATAGCCCCCGAATGGCCCTATAGATGGCACCAACACCTCCCAAGGGACCAATGTGACTCGTAGGAAGTGACCACGCATCCCCGAGACTCCCGGTATGAGAATATGATGGTAATTTACATATTTCTAGACTTAGGCTTAAAAACATGGTTTTAGTGGGTGAAAACCCGAAACAGCCCCCGAATGGCCCCGTGGGTGGCACCAACACCTCCCACGGGATCATTATGACTCGTAGGAACTAACCGCGCATCCACGGGACTCCCAGTTTAAGAATACGATGGTAATTTGAATATTTCTAGACTTAGGCTTAAAACCATGGCGTTAGAGGGTGAAGATCCAAAATAGCCCCAGAACAGCCCCTTGGGCGGCAACAACACCTCCCACGGGACCAATGTAACTCGTACGAACTGACCATGTAACTACGGGACTCCTGGTTTGGGAATACGATGGTAATTTGAATATTTCTCGACATAGGCTTAAAAACATGGCGTTAGTGTGTGAAAACCAGAAGTAGCCCCCGAACGGCTCCGTGGGAGGCACCAACACCTCCCACTGGACCAATGTAACTCGTAGGAGCTGACCACGTAGTCATGCGACTCTTGATTTGAGAAAACGATGGTAATTTGAATGTTTTTTGACTGAGGCTTAATAACATGGCATTAGAGGGTGAAAATTCAAAACAACCGCCGAACGACCCCGAGGGAGGTACCAACACCTCCCACGGGACCAATGTAACTTATAGGAACTGATCGCGTAGCCATGGGACTTTCGATTTGAGAATATGACGGTACTTTGAATATTTTTAGACTTAGGCTTAAAAACATGGCGTTAGAGGGTGAAAACCCAAAACAGCCCCCCGAACGGCCTCGTGGGTGGCACCAATACCTCCCACGGGACTAATGTAACTCGTAGGAACTGAACACGCAGCCGTGAGACTCCCAGTTTGAGAATAGGATGGTAATTTGAATATTTATAGACTTAATCTTAAAAACATGGCGTTAGAGGGTGAAAACCAAAACATCCCCCGAACGGCCTTGTGGGATGCACCAACACCTCCCACGGGACCAATGTGACTCGTATGAACTGATCGCGAAGCCACGGGACTCCCGGCTTGAGAATACAATGGTAATTTGCATATTTCTAGACTTAGGCCTAAAAACTTGGCGTTAGTGGTTGAAAACTCGAAATAGTCCCCGATAGGCCCGATGGGTGGCACTAACACCTCTCACATGACTAATGTGACTCGTAGGAACTGACCGCGCATCCATGGGACTCTCGATTTGAGAATACAATGGTAATTTGCGTATTTCTAGACTTACGCTTAAAAACATGGCGTTAGTGGGTGAAAACCCGAAGCAACTCCCGAACGGCCCCGTGGTAGGCGCCAACACCTCCCAAGGGACCAATGTGATTCGTTGGAACTGATCGCGCAGCCGCGGGACTCCCAATTTGAAAATACAATGGTAATTTGCATAATTATAGACTTAGGCTTAAAAACATGGCATTAGTGGGTGAAAACCCGAAACAGCCCCCGAACGGCCCCGTGGGTGGCACCAACACCTCCCATTGGGACAAATGTGACACGTAGGAATTGATCGCGCTTCTACGACACTCCCGATTTGTGAATACGATGATAATTTTCATATTTCTAATTTTATGCTTAAAAACATTGCGTTAGAGGGGGAAACCCGAAATTGCCCCCAAACGGCTTCGTGGGTGGCAACAACACCTCCCACGGGACCAATGTGACTATTTGGAACAGACCGCTCATCCACGGGACACCCGGTTTGAGAATATGACGGTAATTTGCTTACTTCTATACTTGGGTTTAAAAACATGGCGTTAGTGGGTGAAAACCCGAAATAGCCCCCGAACGGCCCCGTGGGAGGCACCAACACCTCTCAGGAGACCAATGTAACTCGTAAGAACTGATTGCGTAGCCACGGGACTTCTGATTTGAGAATACGAAGATAATTTACATATTTCTAGACTCAGGCTTAAAAACATGACGTTAGAGGGTGAAAACTAGAAATAGCCCCCGAACGACCTCGTGGGTGACACCAACACCTCCCACGACACCAATGTAACTCGTAGGAACTAACCACGCAGCCGCGGGACACCCGGTTTGAGAGTATGATGGTAATTTTAATATTTCTAGACTTAGGCTTAAAAAATGGTATTAGAGGGTGAAAACCCAAAACAACACCCGAACGACCCCGTGGGTGGCACCAACACCTCCCACGGGACCAATGTGACACGTAGGAACTGACCGCGCAGCCACGGGACTCCCGGTTTGAGAATACGATGGTAATTTATATATTTCTAGACTCCGGCATAAAAATAAGGTGTTATAGGGTGAAAACCCAAAACAGCCCCCGAACGTCCCCGTGGGAGGAAACAACACCTCCTACGGGACCAATGTAACTCGTAAGAACTGACCGCGCAGTCGCAGGACCCCCGATTTGAGAATACGATGGTATTTTGAATATTTCTAGACTTAGGTTTAAAAACATGGCGTTAGAGGGTGAAAACTCAAAACAACCCCCGAACGACCCCGTGGGTGGCACCAACACCTCCCACGACACCAATGCAACTCGTAGGACTAACCACGAAGTCGCGGGACTCCCAGTTTGATAACACGATAGTAGTTTTAATATTTCTAGACTTAGGCTTAAAAACATGGCGTTAGAGGGTGAAAACCCAAAACAGCCCCCGAACGACCTCGTGGGAAACACCAACACGTACCACAGGACGAATCTAACTCGTAGGAACTGACCGCGCAGCCACGGGACTCCCGGTTTGAGTATACAATCGTACTTTGAGTATTTCTAGACTTAGGCTTAAAAACATGGTGTTAGAGGGTGAAAACTCAAAGCAGCCCCCGAACGGCCCTGTGGGTGGCACCAACACCTCCCCCGGGACCAATGTAACTCGTAAGAACTGACCACACAGTCGCGGGACTCCTGGTTTGAGAATACGATGGTAATTACTTTGGCTAAAAAACATGGGGTTAGTGGGTGAAAATCCGAAACAGCCCCCGCCCCGAACGGCCCCGTGGGTGGCACCAACACCTCCCAGGAGACCAATTTGACTCGTAGGAACTGACCGCGCATCTACGAGACTCCCGATTCGAGAATACGACGGTAATTTGCATATTTCTGGACTTAGGTATAAAAACATTGCGTTAGAGGGTGAAAACCCAAAATAACCCCCGAACGACCCCGTGGGTGGCACCAACACCTCCCACGGGACCAATGTAACTCGTAGGAACTGATCGCGCAGCCACGGGACTCCCGGTTTGAGAATACGATAGTACTTTGAATATTTCTTGACTTAGGCTTAAAAACATGGCGTTAGAGGGTGAAAACACAAAAAAGCCCTCGAACGGCCCCGAGGGTGGCACTAACACCTCCCACGGGACTAATGTAACTCGTAGGAACGGACCACGTAGCCGTGGGATTGTCGATTTGAGAATATGACAGTAATTTGAATATTTCTTGACTCAGGCTTAAAAACATGGCGTTAGTGGGTGAAAACCCGAAATAGCCCCCGAACGGCCCCGTGGGTGGGACCAACACCTCCGACGGGACCGATGTGACTCGTAGGAACTGACAACACATTCACGGCACTCCCGATTTGAGAATACGATAGTAATTTGCATTATTCTAGACTTAGGCTTAAAAACGTGGCGTTCGTGCATGAAAACCCAAAACATCCCCGAGTGGCCCCGTGGGAGGTACCAACACCTCCCACGGGACCAATGTGACTCGTAGGAAAAGACCATGAAGTTGTGGGACTCCCGATTTGGGAATACGATGGTAATTTTCATATTTCTAGACTTAGGCTTAAAAACATTGCGTTACTGGGTGAAAAGCCAAAATAGCCCCCGAACGGCCCCTTAGGTGGCACCAACACCTCCCACGGGACCAATGTGACTCGTAGGAACTGACCGCGTATCCACGAGACTCCCGGTTTGAGAATACGATGATAATATATCATAATTCTAGACTTCAGCTTAAAAACATGGCGTTAGAGGTTGAAAACCCAAAATAACCCCTGAACGGCCTAGTGTGTGGCACCAAGACCTCCCACGGGACTAATGTAAGTCGTAGGAACTGATCGCGCAGCCACGGGAATCCCGGTTTGAGAATATGATGTTACTTTGAATATTTATAGACTTAGGCTTAAAAATATGGCGTTAGAGGGTGAAAACCCAAAATAGCCCACGAACGGTCCCGTGGGTGGCACCAACACCTCCCACGGGACTAATGTAACTCATAGGAACGGACAATGCAGCCGCGGGACTCTCGGTTTGAGAATATGAGGGTAATTGGATTATTTCTAGACTTAGGCTTAAAAACATGGCGTTAGTGGTCGAAAACTAGAAATAGCCCCCGAACGGTCCCGTGAGTGGCACCAACACCTCCGACGGGACCTTTGTGACTCGTTGGAACTGACCACAGATTCACGGGACTCCCGGTTTGAGAATACGGCGGTAATTTGCATATTTCTATACTTAGGCTTAAAAACATGACGTTCGTGGGTGAAAACACAAAACATCCCCCTAACGGCCCCGTGGGAGGCACACAAACCTCCCACGGGACCAATGTGACTCGTAGGAACTGACCATGCAGTCGTGGGACTCCCGATTTGGGAATACGATGGTAATTTGCATATCTCTAGACTTAGGCTTGAAAACATTGCGTTACCGGGTGAAAACTCGAAATAGCCCCCAAACAGCCCCGTGGGTGGCACTAACACCTCCCACGGCACCAATGTGACTCGTAGGAACTGACCGCGCATCCACAGGACTCCCGGTTTGAGAATACGACGATAATTTTCATATTTGTAGACTTAGGCTTAAAAACATGGCGTTAGAGGGTGAAAACCTAAAATAGCCCCCCGAATGACCCTGTGGAAGGCACCAACACATCCCACGGGACCAATGTAACTTATAGGAACTGACCGCGCAGCCACGGGACTCTCGGTTTGAGAGTACGATGATAATTTTAATATTTATAGACTTAGGCTTAAAAACATGGCGTTAGAGGGTGAAAACACAAAACAACCCCCTAACGGCCCCGTGGGTGGCCCCAACACCTCCCACGTGAACAATGTAACTCGTAGGAACTGATCGGGCAGCCACGGGACTCCCGGTTTGAGAATACGATGGTACTATGAATATCTCTAGACTTAGGCTTAAAAACACGGCGTTAGAGGGTGAAAACCCCAAATAGCCCCCGAACGGCCCCGTGGGTGGCAGCAACACCACCCACGGGACTAATGTATCTCGTAGGAACGTACCACGCAGTCGCGGGAGTGCCCAGTTTGAGAATACGAGGGTAATTTTAATATTTCTAGACTTAGGCTTAAAAACATGGTATTAGAGGGTGAAAAGCCAAAACAGCACCCGAACGGCCTCGTAAGAGGCACCAACATCTCCCAGGGGACCAATGTAACTCGTAGGAACTGACCATGAAGTCACTATGAGTTACTGGTTTGAGAAAAGGATGGTAATTTGAATATTTATAGACTTAGGCTTAAAAACATGGCGTTAGATGCTGAAAACCCAAAACTCTCGATTTGAGAATACAATGGTAATTTTAGTATTTCTAGACTTAGTCCTAAAAACATGGCGTTAGAGGGAGAATATCCCAAAAAAAACCCGAATGACCTCGTGGGAGGCACCAACACCTCCCACGGGACCAATGTAACTCGTAGGAACTGAACGCGGAACCACGGGACTCCCGGTTTGAGAATACGATGGTAATTTTAATATTTCTAGACTCACGCTTAAGAACATGGTGTTTGAGGGTGAAAACCCAAAATAGCCCCCGAATGACCTCGTGTGAGGCACCAACAGCTCCCACGGGACCAATGTAACTCGTAGGAACTAACCGCGCATCTACGAGACTCCCGGTTCGAGAATACGATGGTAATTTGTATATTTCTTGACTTAGGCTTAAAAACATTGCGTTAGTGGGTGAAAACCCGAAACATCCGCTGAACGACCACGTGGGAAGCACCAACACCTCCTACGGGACCAGTGTGACTCGTAGGAACTGACCATTTAGTCGTGGGACTCCCAATTTGGGAATACGATGATACTTTGTAAATTTCTAGACTTAGGCTTAAAAACATTGCGTTACTGGGTGAAAATCCGAAATAGCTTCCAAACGGACCCATAGCTGGCACCAAACCTCCCACGGGACCAATGTGACTCATAGGAACTAATCGCGTATCCACGGGACTCATGATTTGAGAATTAGATGATAATTTGCATATTTCTAGATTAGGCTTAAAAATAAGGCATTAGTTGGTGAAAACCCAAAACAGCCCCCGAATGACCCCGTGTGAGGCACCAACAGCTCCCACGGGACCAATGTAACTCGTAGGAATTGACCGCGCAGCCACGGGACTCTCGGTTTGAGAGTACGATGATAATTTGAATATTTATAGGCTTAGGCTTAAAAACATTGCGTTAGAGGGTGAAAACCCAAAATAACCCCCGAACGGCCCCGTGGGTGGCACCAACACCTCCCACGGGACCAATGTAACTCGTAGGAACTGATCGCGCCGCCACTGGACTCCCGGTTTGAGAATACGATAGTACTTTGAATATTTCTAGACTTAGGCTTAAAAACATGGCGTTAGAGGGTGAAAACACAAAATATCCCCCGAACGGCCCCGAGGGTGGCACTAACACCTCCCACGGGACTAATGTAACTCGTAGGAAGGACCACGCAGCCGTGGGATTGTCGATTTGAGAATATGACTGTAATTTGAATATTTCTTGACTTAGGCTTAAAAAAATGGCGTTAGTGGGTGAAAACCCGAAATAGCCCCCAAACGGCCGCGTGGGTGGCACCAACACCTCCAACGGGACCAATGTGACTCGTAGGAACTGACAACACATTCACGGAACTCTCGATTTGAGAATACGAGAGTAATTTGCATATTTCTAGACTTAGGCTTAAAAACATGGCGTTCGTGGGTGAAAACCCAAAACATCCCCGATCGGCCCCGTGGGAGGCACCAACACCTCCCACGGGACCAATGTGACTCGTAGGAACTGACCATGAAGTCGTGGGACTCCCGATTTGGGAATACGATGGTAGTTTGAATATTTCTAGACTTAGGCTTAAAAACATTGCGTTACTGGGTGAAAACCCGAAATAGCCCCCGAACGGCCCCTTGGGTGGCACCAACACATCCCACGGGACCAATGTGACTCGTAGGAACTGATCGCGCATCCACGGGACTCCCGGTTTGAGAATACGATGATAATTTGCATATTTCTAGACTTCGGCTTGAAAACATGGCGTTAGAGGTTGAAAACCCAAAACAACCCCGGAACGGCCTAGTGGGTGGCACCAAGACCTCGCACGGGACTAATGTAACTCGTAGGAACTGATCGCTCAGCCACGGGACTCTCGGTTTGAGAATATGATGGTAGTTTGAATATTTATAGAGATAGGCTTAAAAACATGGCGTTAGAGGGTGAAAACCCAAAATAGCACCCGAACGTCCCCGTGGGTGGCACCAACACCTCCCACGGGACCAATGTAACTCGTAGGAACGGACAATGCAGCAGCGGGACTCTCGGTTTGAGAATATGAGGGTAATTGGAATATTTCTAGACTTATGCTTAAAAACATGGCGTTAGGGGGTGAAAAACCAAAATAGCCTCCGAACGGCCCCGTGGGTGGCACCAACACCTCCGACGGGACGAAAGTGACTAGTTGGAACTGACCACACATTCACGGGACTCCCGGGTTGAGAATACGATGGTAATTTTCATATTTCTATACTTAGGTTTAAAAACATGGCGTTCGTGGGTGAAAACACAAAATATCCCCCGAACGGCCCCGTGGGAGGCACACTAACCTCCCACGGGAGCATTGTGACTCGTAGGAACAGACCATGCAGTTGTGGGACTCCCGATTTGGGAATACGATGGTAATTTTCATATCTCTGGACTTAAGCTTGAAAATAATACGTTTCTGGGTGAAAACTCGAAATAGCCCCCGAACGGCCCCGTGGGTGGGACCAACACCTCCCACGGGACCAATGTGACTCGTAGGAACTGACCGCGCATCCACAGGACTCCCGGTTTGAGAATATGACGATAATTTTCATATTTCTAGACTTAGGCTTAAAAACATGGCGTTAGAGGGAGAAAACCCAAAATAGCCCCCGAATGACCCTGTGGTAGGCACCAACACATCCCACGGGACCAATGTAACTCATAGGAACTGACCGCGCAGCTACGGGACTCTCGGTTTGAGAATACGACGATAATATATCATATTTCTAGACTTCAGCTTAAAAACATGGCGTTAGAGGTTGAAAACCCAAAACAACCCCTGAACGGCCTTGTGGGTGGCACCAAGACCTCCCACGGAACTAATGTAAGTCGTAGGAACTGATCGCCCAGCCACGGGACTCCCGGTTTGAGAATATGACGACACTTTGAATATTTATAGACTTAAGCTTAAAAACATGGCGTTAGAGGGTGAAAACCCCAAATAGCCCCCGAACGGCCCCGTGGGTGGCAACAACACCTCCCACGGGACTAATGTAATTCGTAGGAACGTACCACGCAGCCGCGGGACTGCTCGATTTGAGAATATGAGGGTAATTTGAATATTTCTTGACTTAGGCTTAAAACCATGGCATTAGAGGGTGAAAAACCAAAACAGGGCCCGAACGGCCTCGTGGGAGGCACCAACACCTCCCAGGGGACCAATGTAACTCATAGGAACTGACCATGCAGTCACGGGACTGCCGGTTTGAGAAAAGGATGGTAATTTCAATATTTATAGACTTAGACTTAAAAACATGGCGTTAGATGTTGAAAGACCAAAACGGCCCTGTGGGAGGCAATAACACCTCCCACGGGACAATTTGTAACTCATAGGAACTGACCACGGAGCCGAGGGACTCCCGATTTGAGAATACAATGGTAATTTTAGTATTTCTAGACTTAGTCCTAAAAACATGGCGTTAGAGGGAGAAAATCCCAAAAAAAACCCGAATGACCTCGTGGGAGGCACCAACACATCCCACGGGACCAATGTAACTCGTAGGAACCGAACGCGGAACCACGGAACTCCCGGTTTGAGAATACGATGGTAATTTTATTATTTCTAGACCCAGGATTAAAAACATGGCGTTAGAGAGTGAAAACCCAAATCAACCCCCGAATGACCTCGTGTGAGGCACCAACAGCTCCCATGGGACCAATGTAACTCGTAGGAACTAACCGCGCATCGATGAGACTCCCAGTTCGAGAATACGAAGGTAATTTGCATATTTCTGGACTTAGGCTTAAAAACATTGCGTTAGTGGGTGAAAGCCCAAAACATCCGCTGAACGACCAAGTTGGAGGCACCAAAACCTCCCACGGGACCAGTGTGACTCGTAGGAACTGACCATGTAGTCGTGGGACTCCCGATTTTGGAATAAGATGGTACTTTGTACATTTTTAGACTTAGGCTTAAAAACATTGCGTTACCGGGTGAAAACCCGAAATAGCTTCCGAACGGCCCCATAGGTGGCACCAAACCTCCCACGGGACCAATGTGACTCGTAGGAACTAATCGCGCATCCACGGGACTCCCGATTTGAGAATTAGATGATAATTTGCATATTTCTAGATTAGGCTTAAAAACATGGCGTTTGAGAGTGAAAACCCAAAACAGCCCCCGAATGACCCCGTTTGAGGCACCAACAGCTCCCACGGGACCAATGTAACTCGTAGGAATTGACCGCGCAGCCACGGGACTCCCGGTTTGAGAGTACGATAATAATTTGAATATTTACAGACTTAGGCTTAAAAACATTGCGTTAAAGGGTGAAAACCCAAAATAACCCTCGAACGGCCCCGTGGGTGGCACCAACATCTCCCACAGGACCAATGTTACTCGTAGGAACTGATCGCGCAGCCATGGGACTCCCGGTTTGAGAATATGATAGTACTTTGAAAATTTCTAGACTTAGGCTTAAAAACATGGCGTTAGAGGGTAAAAACACAAAATAGCCCCCGAACGGCCCCGAGGGTGGCACTAACACCTCCCACAGGACTAATGTAACTCGTAGGAATTGACCACGTAGCCATGGGATTGTCGGTTTGAGAATATGATAGTAATTTGAATATTTCTTGACTTAGGCTTAAAAACATGGCGTTAGTGGGTGAAAGCCCGAAATAGCCCCCGAACGGCCCCGTGGGTGGCACCAACACCTCCAACGGGACCAATGTGACTCGTAGGAACTGACAACACATTCATGGGACTCCCGATTTGAGAATACGACAGTAATTTGCATATTTCTAGACTTAGGCTTAAAAACATGGCGTTCGTTGGTGAAAACCCAAAACATCCCCGAGCGGCCCCGTGGGAGGCACCAACACCTCCCACGGGACCAATGTGACTCGTAGGAACTGACCATGAAGTCGTGGGACTCCCGATTTGGGAATACGATGGTAATTTTCATATTTCTAGACTTAGGCTTAAAAACATTGCGTTACTGGGTGAAAACCCGAAATAGCCCCCAAACGGCCCCTTGGGTGGCACCAACACCTCCCACGAGACCAATGTGACTCGTGGGAACTGACAGCGCATCCACGGAACTCCCGGTTTGAGAATACGATGATAATTTGCATATTTCTAGACTTCGGCTTAAAAAAAATGACGTTAGAGGTTGAAAACCCAAAACAACGCCTGAACGGCCTAGTGGGTGGCACCTAGACCTCCCACGGGACTAATGAAACTCCTAGGAACTGATCGCGCAGCCACAGGAGTCCCGATTTGAGAATATGATGGTACTTTGAATATTTATAGACTTAGGCTTAAAAACATGGCGTGAGAGGGTGAAAACCCAAAATAGTCCCCGAACGGCCCCGTGGGTGGCACCAACACCTCCCACGGGACTAATGTAACTCGTAGGAACGGACAATGAAGCCGCGGGACTTTCAGTTTGAGAATATGAGGGTAATTGGAATATTTATAGACTGAAGCTTAAAAACATGGCGTTAGTGAGTGAAAACCCAAAAAAGCCCCCAAACGGCCCCGTGGGTGGCACCAACACCTCCAACGGGACCAAAGTGACTCGTTGGAGCTGACCACACATTCACGGGACTCCCGATTTAAGAATACGATGGTAATTTTCATATTTCTATACTTAGGCTTAAAAACAAGGCGTTCGTTGGTGAAAACACAAAACATCCCGCGAACGGCCCCGTGGGAGGCACACCAACCTCCCACGGGACCAATGTGACTCGTAGGAACTGACCATGCAGTCGTGGGACTCTCGATTTGGGAATACGATGGTAATTTTCATATCTCTAGACTTAGGCTTGAAAATATTGCGTTACTGGGTGAAAACTCGAAATAGCCCCCGAACGGCCCCGTGGGTGGCACCAACACCTCCCACGGGACAAATGTGACTCGTAGGAACTGACCGCGCATCCACAGGACTCCCGGTTTTAGAAAATGAAGATAATTTTCATATTTGTAGACTTAGGCTTAAAAACATGGCGAATAGCCCCCGAATGACCCTGTGGGAAGCACCAACACATCCCACGGGACCAATGTAACTCATAGGAACTGACCGCGCAGCTACGGGACTCTCGGTTTGAGAGTACGATGATAATTTGAATATTTATAGACTTAGACTTAAAAACATGGCGTTAGAGGGTGAAAACACAAAACAACCCCCTAACGGCCCCGTGGGTGGCCCCAACACCTCCCACGTGACCAATGTCACTCGTAAGAACTGATCGCGCAGCCACAGGACTCCCGGTATGAGAATACGATGGTACTTTGAATATTTCTAGACTTAGGCTTAAAAACATGGCGTTACAGTGAGAAAACCCCAAATAGCCCCCGAACGGCCCCGTGGGTGGCAGCAACAGCTCCCACGGGACTAATGTAACTCGTAGGAATGTACCTCGCAGCCGCGGGACCGCCCGGTTTGTGAATACGAGGGTAATTTGAATATTTTTAGACTTAGGCTTAAAAACATGGCATTAGAGGGTGAAAAGCCAAAACAGCGCCTGGACGGCCTCGTGGGAGGCACCAACACCTCCCAGGGGACCAATGTAACTCGTAGGATCTGACCACGCAGTCACGGGACTTCCGGTTTGAGAATAGGATGGTAATTTGAATATTTATAGACTTCGGCTTAAAAACATGGCGCTAGAGGGTGAAAACCCAAAACATCCCTGTGGGAGACAGGAACACCTCCCACGGAACCATTGTAACTCGTAGGAACTGACCACGGAGCCGAGGTACTCCCGATTTGAGAATACAATGGTAATTTTAGTATTTCTAGACTTAGTCCTAAAAACATGGCGTTAGGGGGAGAAAACCCAAAAAAAAACCGAATGACCTCGTGGGAGGCACCAACACCTCCCACGGGACCAATGTAACTCCTAGGAACTGAATGCGGAACCACGAGACTCCCGATTTGAGAATACGATGGTAATTCTAATATTACTAGACTCAGGCTTAAAAACATGGCGTTAGAGGGTGAAAACACAAAACATCCCCCGAACGGCTCCGTGGGAGGCACACCAATAGCTCCCACGGGACCAATGTGACTCGTAGGAATTGACCGCGCAGTCGTGGGACTCCCGATTTGGGAATACGATGGTAATTTGAATATCTCTAGACTTAGGCTTGAAAACATTGCGTTACTGGGTGAAGACTCGAAATAGCCCCCGAACGGCCCCGTGAGTGGTACCAACACCTCCCACGGTACCAATGTGACTTGTAGGAACTGACCGCGCGTCCACAGGACTCCCGGTTTGAGAATACGAAGATAATTTTCATATTTGTACACTTAGGCTTAAAAACATGGTGTTAGAGGGTGAAAACCCAAAATAACCCCCGAATGACCCTGTGGGAAGCACCAACACATCCCACGGGACCAATGTAACTCATAGTAACTGACCGCGCAGTTACGGGACTCTCGGTTCGAGAGTACGATGATAAATTGAATATTTCTAGACTTAGACTTAAAAACATGGCGTTAGAGGGTGAAAACCCAAAATAACCTCCGAACGGCCCCGTGGGTGGCACCAACACCTCCCACGGGACCAATGTCACTTGTAGGAACTGATCGCGCAGCCACGGGACTCCCTGTTTGAGAATACGACAGAACTTTGAATATTTCTAAACTTAGGCTTAAAAACATGGCGTTAGAGGGTGAAAACACAAACATAGCCCCTGAACGGCCCCAAGGGTGGCACCAACACCTCCCACGGGACTAATGTAACTCGTAGGAACGGACCACGCAGTTGTGGGATTGTCGGTTTGAGAATATGATAGTAATTTGAATATTTCTTGACTTAGACTGAAAAACATGGCGTTAGTGGGTGAAAACCTGAAATAGCCCCCGAACGGCCCCGTGGGTGGGACCACACCTCCCACGGGACCAGTGTAACTTGTAGGAACTGACCGTGCAGCCACGGAACTCTCGATTTAAGAATATGGCGATACTTTGAATATTTCTAGACTTAGGGTTAAAAACATGGCGTTAGAGGGTGAAAACCCAAAAAAGACTCCGAACAGCCCCGTGGATGGCACCAACTCCTCCCAATGGACTAATGTGACTCGTTGGAACTGACCATGCAGCCGTGGGACTCCCGATTTGGGAATACGATGGTAATTTGAATATTTCTAGACTTAGCCTTAAAAACATTGCGTTACTGGGTGAAAAGCCGAAATAGTCCCCGAACGGCCCCTTGGGTGGCACCAACACCTCCCACGAGACCAATGTGACTCGTAGGAACTGACTGCACATCCACGAGACTCTCGGTTTGAGAATACGATGATAAATTTCATATTTCTAGACTTAGGCTTAAAAACAAGGCGTTAGAGGGTGAAAACCCAAAACAACCCCGAATGACCCAGTGGGAGGCACCAACACCTCTTACGGGACCCATATAACTCGTGGGAACTGATCGCGCAGCCACATGACTCCAGGTTTGAGAGTATGATGATAATTTGAATATTAATAGACTTCGGCTTAAAAACATGGCGTTAGAGGTCGAAAACCCAAAACAACACCTTAACGGCCTAGTGGGTGGCACCAAGACCTCCCACGGGACTAATGTTACTCGTAGGAATTGATCGCGCAGCCACGGGACTCCCGGTTTGAGAATATGATGGTACTTTGAAAATTTATAGACTTAGGCATAAAAACATGGCGTTAGAGGGTTAAAACCCAAAATATCCCCCGAACGGTCCCGTGGGTGGCACCAACACCTCCCATGGGACTAATTTAACTCGTAGGAACGGACAACGCAGCCGCGGGACTCTCGATTTGAGAATATGAGGGTAATTGGAATATTTTTAGACTTAGGCTTAAAAACATGGCGTTAGTGGGTGAAAAACTGAAATAGCCCCCGAACGGCCCCGTGGGTGGCACCAACACCTCCGACGGGACCAATGTGACTCGTCCGAACTGACCACACATTCACAGGACTCACGGTTTGAGAATACGATGGTAATTTGCATATTTCTAGACTTAGGCATAAAAACATGGGGTTGGTGGGTGAAAACACAAAACATCCCCCAAACGGCCCCGTGGGAGGCACACCAACCTCCCACGGGACCAATGTGACTCGTAGGAACTGACCATGCAGTCGTGGGACTCCCGAATTGGGAATACGATGGTAATTTTCATATCTCTAGACTTAAACTTGAAAACATTCCGTTACTGGGTGAAAAATCGAAATAGCCCCCGAACGGCCCCGTGGGTGGCACCAACACCTCCCACGGAACCAATGTGACTCGTAGGAATTGACTGCGCATCTACAAGACTCCCGGTTTAAGAATACTCTGATAATTTTCATATTTGTAGACTTAGGCTTAAAAACATGGCGTTAGAGGGTGAAAACCCAAAATAGCCACCGAATGACCCTGTGGGAGGCACCAACACATCCCACGGGACCAATGTAACTCATAGGAACCGACCATGCAGCTACGGGACTCTCGGTTTGATAATACGACGATAATATATCATATTTCTAGACTTCGGCTTAAAAACATGGTGTTAGAGGTTGAAAACACAAAACAACCTCTGAACGGCCTAGTGGGTGGTACCAACACCTCCCACGGGACTAATGTAAGTCGTAGGAACTGACCACGCAGCCACGGGACTCCCGATTTGAGAGTATGATGATAATTTGAATATTTATAGACTAAGGCTTAAAAACATGGCGTTAGAGGGTGAAAACACAAAACAACCCCCTAACGGCCTCGTGGGTGGTCCCAGCACCTCCTACGAGGCCAATGTAACTCGTAGGAACTGAACGTGCAGCCAAGGGACTCCGATTTGAGAATACGATGGTACTTTGAATATTTCTAGACTTAGGCTTAAAAACATGGCGTTAGAGGGTGAAAACCCCAAATAGACCCCGAACGGCCCCGTGGGTGGCAGCAACACCTCCCACGGGACTAATGTAACTCGTAGGAATGTACCACGCAGCCGCAGGACTGCCCGGTTTGAGAATATGATGGTAATCTGAATATTTCTAGACTTAGGCTAAAAATATGGGATTAGAGGGTGAAAAGACAAATTAGCGCCCGAACGGCCTCGTGGGAGGCACCAACACCTCCCAGGGGACCAATGTAGCTCGTAGGATCTGACCACGCAGTCACGGGACTGCCGGTTTGAGAATAGGATGGTAATTTGAATATTTATAGACTTAGGCTTAAAAACATGGCGTTAGAGGGTGAAAACCCAAAACATCCCCGTAGGAGACACGAACACCTCCCACGGGACCATTGTAACTCGTAGGAACTGACCACGGAGCCGAGGTACTCCCGATTTGAGAATACAATGGTAATTTTAGTATTTCTAGACTTAGGCTAAGAAACATGGCGTTAGAGGGAGAAAGCCCAAAAAAAAAACATGAATGACCTCGTAGGAGGCACCAACACCTCCCACGGGACCAATGTAACTCGTAGGAACTGAATGAGGAACCTCGGGACTCCCTATTTGAGAATACGATGGTAATTTTAATATTTTTAGACTTAGGCATAAAAACATGGTGTTAGATGGTGAAAACCCAAAACAGCCCCCGTATGACCCCGTGTGAGGCACCAACAGCTCCCACGGGTCCAACGTAACTCGTAGGAATTGATCGCACAGCGACGGGACTCCCGGTTTAAGAGTATGATGATAATTTGAATATTTATAGACTTAGGCTTAAAGACATGGCGTTAGAGGGTGAAAACCCAAAATAACCCCCGAACGGCCCCGTGGGTGGCACCAAAACCTCCCACGGGACCAATGTAACTCGTAGGAACAGATCGCGCAGCCACGGGACTCCCGGTTTGAGAATATGACGGTACTTTGAATATTTATAGACTTAGGCTTAAAAACATGGCGTTAGAGGGTGAAAAACTAAAACAACCCCCGAACGAGCCCGTGGGTGGCACCAACACCTCCCACGGGACTAATGTAACTCGAAGGAACGGACAACGCAGCCGTGGGACTCTCGGTTTGAGAATATGAGGGTAATTGGAATATTTCTAGACTTAGGCTAAAAAACATGGCGTTAGTGGGTGAAAACAAGAAATAGACCCCGAACGGCCCAGTGGGTGGCACCAACACCTTCGACGGGACCAAAGTGACTCATTAGAACTGACCACACATTCACGGGACTCCTGGTTTGAGAATACGATGGAAATTTGTATATTTTTATACTTAGTCTTAAAAACATGGCATTCGTGGGTGAAAAAACAAAACATCCCCCGAACGGCCCCGTGGGAGGCACACCAACCTCCCACGGGACCAATGTGACTCGTAGGAACTGACCATGCAGTCGTGGGACTCCCGATTTGGTGATACGATGGTAATTTGCATATCTTTGGACTTAGGCATGAAAACATTGCGTTACTGAGTGAAAACTCGAAATAGCCTCCGAACGGCCCCGTGGGTGGGACCAACACCTCCCAGGGACCAATGTGACTCGTAGGAACTGACCGCGCATCCACAGGACTCCCGGTTTGAGAATATGACGATAATTTTCATATTTGTAGACTTAGGCTTAAAAACATGGCGTGAGAGGGTGAAAACCCAAAATAGCCCCCGAATGACCCTGTGGGAGGCACCAACACATCCCACGGGACCAATGTAACTCGTAGGAACTGACCGCGCATACACGGGACTCCTGGTTTGAGAGTACGATGATAATTTGAATATTTATAGACTTAGGCTTCAAAACATGGCGTTAGAGGGTGAAAACACAAAACAACCCCCGAACGGCCCCGTGGGTGGCAGCAACATCTCCCACGGGACTAATGTTACTCGTAGTAACGTACCACGCAGCCGCGCGACTGCCCGGTTTGAGAATACGATGGTAATTTGAATATTTCTAGACTTAGGTTTAAAGCATGGCATTAGAGGGTGAAAAGCGAAAACAACGCCCGAAGAGCCTCATGGGAGGCACCAACACCTCCTAGGGGACCAATGTAACGCGTAGGAACTGACCACGCAGTCATGGGACTGCCGGTTTGAGAATAGGATGGTAATTTGAATATTTATAGACTTAGGCTTAAAAATATGGCGTTAGATGGAGAAAACCAAAAACAGCCCCGTGGGAGGCACCAACACCTCCCACGGGACCAGTGTAACTCGTAGGAACCGACCACGGAACCGAGGGACTCCCGAATTGAGAATACAATGGTAATTTTAGTATTTCAAGACTTAGGCTTAAAAACATGGCGTTAGAGGGCGAAAACCCAAAAAAAACCCGAATGACCTCGTGGGAGGCACCAACACCTCCCACGGGACCAATGTAACTCGTGGGAACTGAACGCGGAACCACGGGACTCCCGGTTTGAGAATACGATGGTAATTTTAATATTTCTAGACTTAGGCTTAAAAATAAGGTGTTAGAGGGTGAAAAAACAAAACAGCGCCCGAACGACCCCGTGGGAGGCACCAACACCTCCCACGGGACCAATGTAACTCGTAGAAACTGACCGCGCAGCCGCGGGACTGCTGGTTTACGAATAGGATGGTAATTTGAATATTTATAGACTTAGGCTTAAAAGCATGGTGTTCGAGGGTGAAAACCCAAAACAGGCCCGTGGGAGGCACGAATACCTCCCACGAGACCAATCTAACTCTTATCAACTGACCGCGGAGCCATGGGACTCTCGGTTTGAGAATATGATGATAACTTTAATATTTTTAGAATTAGGCTTAAAAACATGCCGTTAGAGGGTGAAAACCCAAAACATCCTCCAAACGGCCCCGTGGGTGGAACCAACACCTCCCACGGGACAAATGTAGCTCGTAGGAACTGACCACGCAGCAACGGGACTGTTGGTGTGAGAATACGATGGTAATTTGAATATTTCTAGACTTAGGCTTAAAAACATGGCGTTAGTGGGTGAAAACCTGAAATATACCCCGAACGGCCTTGTGAGTAGCACCAACACCTCCGACGGGACCAATGTGACTCGTAGGAACTCACCACACATTCACGGGATTCCCGATTTTAGAATATGACGGTAATTTGCATATTTATAGTCTTAGGCTTAAAAACATGGGGTTAGTGGATGAAAACCAAAATATCCCCCGAACGGCCCTATCAGTGGCACCAACACCTCCCACGGGACCAATGTGACTCGTAGGAACTGACCACCCATCCACGGGACTCCCGGTTTGAGAATACGATGGTAATTTGTATATTTCTAGACTTAGTCCTAAAAACATGATGTTAGTGGGTGAAAACCCCAAACAACCCCCGAATGGCCCCATATGAGGCACTAACAGCTCCCAGGGGACCAATGTAACTGGTAGGGACTGACCGCGAAGCCTCGGGACTCCCAGTTTGAGAATATAATGATAATATGAATATTTATAGACTTAGGTTAAAAAATATTGCGTTAGAGGGTGAGAACCCAAAACAGCCCCTGAACAGCCTCGTGGGTGGAACCAAAACCTCCCACGGGACCAACGTAACTCGTAGGAACTGACCATGCAGCCGCAGGACTGACAGTTTGAGAATACGATGGTAATTTGAATATTTCTAGACTTAGGCTTAAAAACATGGCGTTAGAGGGTGAAACCCCAAAATCGCCCTCGAACGGCCCCGTGGGTGGCACCAACCCCTCCCACGGGACCAATGTGACTCGTAGGAACTGACCGCGCATCTATAGGACTCCCGATTTGATAATACGACGATAACTTGAATATTTTTAGGCTTAGGCTTAAAAACATTACGTTAGAGGGTGAAAACCCAAAACAACCCCCGAACGGTCCCGTGGGAGGCACTAAAACCTCCCATGGGACCAATTTAACTCGTAGGAACTGACCGCGCAGCCATGGGACTCTAGATTTGAGAGTACAATGATAATTTAAATATTTCCAGACTTAGGCTTATAAACATGGCGTTAGAGGGTGAAAACCAAAAATAACCCCCGAACGGCCACGTGGGTGGCACAAACACATCCCACGGGACTAATGTAACTCGTTGGAACGGACAACGCAGCCGCGGGACTCTCGGTTTGAGAATATGAGGGTAATTTGAATATTTCTAGACTTAGGCTCAAAAACATGGCGTTAGTGGGTGAAAACCCGAAATATCCCCCGAACGGCCCCGTGGGTGGCACCAACACCTCCGACGGGACCAATGTAACTCGTAGGACTGACCAAACAACCACGGGACTCCCGATTAGAGAATAAGATGGCAATTTGCATATTTGAAGACTTAGGCTTGAAAACATGATGTTAGTGGGTGCAAACCCGAAACAGCCCCCGAACGGCCCCGTGGGAGGCACTAAAACCTCCAAACGGACCAATGTGACTCGTAGGGACTGATCGCGCAGCCACGGGACTCCAGGTTTGAGAATTCGACGGTACTTTGAATATTTCTAGACTTAGTCTTAAAAACATGGCGTTAAAGGGTGAAAATCCAAAATAGCCCCCGAACGGCCCGTGGGTGGGACCAACACCTCCTACAGGACGAATGTGACTCGTAGGAACTGATCGCGCATCTGCGGGACTGTCAATTTTAGAATACGATGGTAATTTGAATATTTCTAGAAATAGGCTTAAAAACATGGCGTTAGAGGGTGAAAACACAAAACAGTGCCCAGACGGCCCCGTGGGAGGCACCAACACCTCCCACGGGACCAATGTAACTCGAAGGAACTGACCACGCATTCCCGGGACTGCCGATTTGAGAATACGATGGTAATTTGAATAATTCCAGACTTAGGCAAAAAAATACGGCGTTAGTAAATAACCTCCGAACGGACCCGTGTGAGGCACTAACACCTCCCACAGGACCAATGTAACTCGTAGGAACTGACCGCGGAGCCACGGGACTCCTAGTTTGAGAATACAATGATAATTTTAATATTTCTAGACTTAGGCTTAAAAATACGGTGCAAGAGGGTCAAAACCCAAAATAGCCCCCGAACGGCCCCGTGGGAGCAACCAACACCTCCCACGGGACCAAAGTGACTCGTAGGAACTGACCATGTAGATGCGGGAGTTCCGGTTTAAGAATACGATGGTAATTTGAATATTTGTAGACTAAGGATTAAAAACATGGCGTTAGAGGGTGAAAACCCAAAACAGCCCCCGAACGGCCCCGTGGGTGGAACCAACACCTCCCACGGGACCAAAGTAACTCGTAAGAACTGACCATGTAGCTGCCGGACTTTTGGTTTAAGAATATGACTGTAATTTGAATATTTGTTGACTAAGGATTAAAAATATGGCGTTAGAGGGTGAAAACCCAAAATAGCCCCCGAACGGCCCTGTAGAAGGCACTAACACCTCCCGCGGGACCAATGTAACTTGTAGGAACTGACCGCGGAGCCACAGGACTCCCAATTTGAAATTATGATGATAATTTGAACAGTTTTGTACTTAGTCTTAAAAAAATGGCGTTAGAGGGTGAAATCCCAAAATAGCCCCCAAACGGCCCCGGGGGAGGCACCAACACCTCCCACGGGACCAATGTAACTCGTAGGAACTGATCACGTAGCCGCGGGACTCTCGATTTGAGAATATGATGATAATTTGAATATTTCTAGACTTAGGCTTAAAAATATGGTGTAAGTGGGTGAAAACCCAAAACAGCCCCCGAATGGCCCCGTGGGAGGCACCAACACCTCCCACGGGACTAATGTAACTCGTATGAACTGACCGCGGAGCCACGGGACTCCCGATTAGAGAATACAATGGTACTTTGAATATTTCTAGACTTAGGCTTAAAAACACGACGTTAGAGGGTGAAAACCCAAAACAGGGCCCGAACGGCCCCAAGGGTGGCACCAACACCTCCCACGGGACCAATGTGACTCGTAGGAACTGACCACACATCGACGGGACTCCCAATTTGAGAATACGATGGTAATTTGCATATTTCTAGACTTAGGCTTAAAAACATTACGCTTGTGGGTTAAAACCCAAAATAGCCCCCAAATGGCTCCGTGGGTGGCACCAACACCTCCCACGGGACCAAACTCGTAGGAACTGACCACGTAGGTGCGGGACTTTCGGTTTGAGAATATGACGGTAATTTGCATATTTGTGTACTTAGTATTAAACACATGGCGTTAGAGGGTGAAAACCCAAAATATTCCCCAAATGGCCCCGTGGGTGGCACCAACACCTCCCAAGGGACCAAAGTAACTCGTAGGAACTGATCACGTAGCTGCGGGACTTCCGATTTGAGATTATGATGGTAATTTGAATATTTGTATACTTAGGATTAAAAACATGGCGTTAGTGGGTGAGAACCCAAAATATCCCACGAACGACCCCGTGGGTGTGCACCAACACCTCCCACGGGACCAATGTGACTCGTAGGAACTGACCACACATCCACGTGACTCTCGGTTTGAGAATACGACAGTAATGTGCATATTCCTAGACTTAGGCTTAAAAACACGACGTTAGTGGGTGAAACCCAAAATAGCCCCCGAACGGCCCCGTGGGAGGTACCAACACCTCCCATGGGACCAAGGTGACTCTTAGGAACTGATCGCGTAGCCACGGGACTCACGGTTTGAGAATACAATGGTACTTTGAATATTACTAGACTTAGGCTTAAAAAGAAAGCGTTAGAAGGTGAAAACCCAAAACATCCCCCGAACGGCCCGTGGGTGGCACCAGCACCTCCCACGGGACGAATGTGACTTGTAGGAACCGACCGCGCAGCTACGGGACTCTCAATTTGAGAATACGATGGTACTCTGAATATTTTTAAACTTAGGCTTAAAAGCATGGCGCTAGAGGGTGAAAACCCAAAACAGCGGCCGAACGGCCCCGTGGGAGGCACCAACACCTCCCACGGGACCAATGTAACGTGTAGGAACTGATCGCGCAGCCGCGGGACTCTCAGTTTGACAATACGACTGTACTTTGAATATTTCTAGACTTAGGCTTAAAAACATGGCGTTAGAGGGTGAAAACCCAAAATAGCGCCCGAACGGCTCCGTGGGAGGCACCAACACCTCCCACGGGGCCAATGTAACTCGAAGGAACAGACCACGCATCCGCGGGACTGCCTACTTGAGAAGACAATGGTAATTTGAATATTTCTAGGCTTAGGCTTAAAAACATGGCGTTAGAGTTGAAAATGCAAAACATCCTCCGAACGGCCCCGTGGGAGGCACTAACACCTCCCACAGGACCAATGTAACTTGTAGGAACTGATCGCGGAGCCACGGGAATCCTGGATTGAGAATACGAAGGTAATTTTAATATTTCTAAAATTAGGCTTAAAATATATGGCGTTAGAGGGTGAAGACCCAAAACAACCTCCGAATGGCCCCTTGGGTGGCACCAACACCTCCCACGGGACCAATGTAACTCGTAGGACTGACCACACAACCACGGGACTCCCGGTTCGAGAATAATATGGAAATTTGCATATTTTAAGACTTAGGCTTAAAAACATGATGTTAGTGGGTGAAAACCTGAAACAACCCCCGAACGGCCCGGTGGGAGGCACTGAAACCTCTAAACGGACCAATGTGACTCGTAGGAACTGATCGTGCGGCCACGGGACTCCAGGTTTGAGAATTCGACGGTACTTTGAATATTTCTAGACTTAGTCTTAAAAACATGGCGTTAGAGGGTGAAAACCCAAAACAGCCCCTGAACGGCCCGTGGGTGGGACCAACACCTCCTACGGGATGAATGTGACTCGTAGGAACTGACCGCACAGCCGCGGGACTGTGAGTTTGAGAATACGATTGTAATTTGAATATTTCTAGAATTAGGCTTAAAAACATGGCGTTAGAGGGTGAAAACCCAAAACAGCGCCCAAACGGCCCCGTGGGAGGCACCAACACCTCCCACGGGACCAATGTAACTCGAAGGAACTGACCACGCATTCGCAGGACTGCCAATTTGAGAATACGACAGTAATTTGAATAATTCCAGACTTAGGCTAAAAAATATGGCGTTAGTAAATAGCCTCCGAATGGACCCGTGTGAGGCACTAACACCTCCCACAGGACCAATGTAACTCGTAGGAACTGACCGCGGAGCCACGGGACTCCTAGTTTGAGAATACAATGATAATTTTAATATTTCTAGACTTAGGATTAAAAACATGGCGTTAGAGGGTGAAAACCCAAAACAACCCCCGAACGGCCCCGTGGGAGGCACTAACACCTCCCATGGGATAAATGTTACTCGTAGGAACTGACCGCGGAGCCACGAGACTCCTGGTTTGAGAATACGATGATAATTTTAATATTTCTAGACTTAGGCTTAAAAATACGGTGCAAGAGGGTCAAAACCCAAAATAGCCCCCGAACGGCCCCGTGGGAGGCACCAACACCTCCCACGGGACCAAAGTAACTCATAAGAACTGACCATGTAGCTGCGGGAGTTCTGGTTTAATAATATGATGGTAATTTGAATATTTGTAGACTAAGGATTAAAAAAATGGCGTTAGAGGGTGAAAACCCAAAACAGTCCCCGAACGGCCCCCTGGGTGGCACCAACACCTCCCACGGGACCAAAGTAACTCGTAAGAACTGACCATGTAGCTGTCGGACTTCCGGTTTAGGAATATGACGGTAATTTGAATATTTGTAGACTAAGGATTAAAAACAAGGCGTTAGAGGGTGAAAACCAAAAATAGCCCCCGAACGGCCCCGTAAGAGGCACTAACACCTCCCGCGGGACCAATGTAACTTGTAGGAACTGACCGCGGAGCCAAAGGGCTCCCGATTTGAGATTACGATGATAATTTGAATATTTTTGTACTTAGTCTTAAAAAAATGGCGTTAGAGGGTGAAAACCCAAAATAGCCCCCAAACGGCCCCGTGGGAAGCACCAACACCTCCCACGGGACCAATGTAACTCGTAGGAACTGACCACACAACCGCGGGACTCCCGGTTTGAGAATACGATGGTAATTTGAATATTTATAGACATAGGCTTAAAAATATGGTGTAAGAGGGTGAAAACCCAAAACAGCCCCCGAACGGCCCCGTGGGAGGCAACAACACCTCCCACGGGACTAATGTAACTCGTATGAACTGATCGCGGAGCCACAACACTCCCGATTATAGAATACAATGGTACTTTGAATATTTCTAGACTTAGGCTTAAAAACATGACGTTAGAGGGTGAAAAACCATAACACGGCCCGAACGGCCCCAAGGGTGGCACCAACACCTCCCACGGGACCAATGTGACTCGTAGAAACTGACCACACATTCACGGGACTCTCGGTTTGAGAATACGATGGTAATTTGCATATTCCTAGACTTAGGCTTAAAAACACGACGTTAGTGAGTGAAACCCAAAACAGCCCCCGAACGGCTCCGTGGGAGGTACCAATAACTCCCATGGGACTAAGGTGACACTTAGGAACAGATCGGGTAGCCACGGTACTCACGGTTTGAGAATATAATGGTACTTTGAATATTACTAGACTTAGGCTTAAAAACATGGCGTTAGAAGGCGAAAACCCAAAACATCCCCCGAACGTCCCGTGGGTGGCACCAGCACCTCCCACGGGACGAACGTGACTCGTAGGAACTGACCGTGCAGCTGCGGGACTCTCAATTTTTGAATACGATGGTAATTTGAATATTTTTAGACTTACACATAAAAGCATGGTGTTAGAGGGTGAAAACCCAAAACAGCGCCCGAACGGCGTTGTGGGAGGCACCAACACCTCTCAAGGGACCAATGTAACTCGTTGGAACTGACCACGTAGCCGAGGGACTCCCGGATTGAGAATACGACGGTAATTTGAATATTTCTAGACTTAGGCTTAAAAATATGGTGTAAGAGGGTGAAAACCCAAAACAACCCCCGAATGGCCCCGTGGGAGGCACCAACACCTCCCACGGGACTAATGTAACTCGTATGATCTGACCGCGGAGGCATGGGACTCCCGATTAGAGAATACAATGGTACTTTGAATATTTCTAGATTTAGGCTTAAAAACACGATGTTAGAGGGTGAAAACCCAAAACAGGGCCCGAACGGCCCCAAGGGTGGCACCAACACCTTCCACGGGGCCAATGTGACTCGTAGGAACTGACCACACATCCACGTGACTCCAAATTTAAGAATACGACGGTAATTTGCATATTTCTAGACTTAGGATTAAAAACATTACGTTAGTGGGTGAAAACCCAAAATATCACCCAAATGGCCCCGTGGGTGGCACCAACCCCTCCCACGGGACCAGAGTAACTCGTAGGAACTGACCACATAGCTGCGGGACTTTCGATTTGAGAATATGACGATAATTTGAATATTTGTAGACTTAGGATTAAAAACATGGCGTTAGTGGGTGAAAACCCAAAATATCCCACGAACGGCCCCGTGGGTGTGCACCAACACCTCCCACGGGACCAATGTGACTCGTAGGAACTGACCACACATCCACGGGACTCCTGGTTTGAGAATACGACGGTAATTTGTATATTTCTAGACTTAGGATTAAAAACACGACGTTAGTGGGTGAAACCCAAAACAGCCCCCGAACGGCCCCGTGGGAGGTACCAACACCTCCCATGGGACCAAGGTGACTCTTAGGAACTGATCGCGTAGCCACGGGACTCACGGTTTGAGAATACAATGGTACTTTGAGTATTACTAGACTTAGGCTGAAAAACATGGCGTTAGAAGGCGAAAACCCAAAACATCCCCCGAACGGCCCGTGGGTGGCACCAGCACCTCCCACGGGACGAATGTGACTCGTAGGAACCGACCGCGCAGCTGCGGGACTCTCAATTTGATAATACGATGGTACTTTGAATATTTTTAGACTTAGGCTTAAAAGCATGGCGCTAGAGGGTGAAAACCCAAAACAACGTCCGAACGGCCCCGTGGGAGGCACCAACACCTCCCACGGGACAAATGTAACGTGTAGGAACTGACCGCGCAGCCGCGAGACTCTTAGTTTGACAATACGACTGTACTTTGAATATTTATAGACTTAGGCTTAAAAAAATGGCGTTAGAGGGTGAAAACCCAAAATAGCGCCCGAACGGCTCTGTGGGAGGCACCAACACCTCCCACGGGACCAATGTTACTCGAAGGAACTGACCACGCATCCGCGGGACTGCCTATTCGAGAATACGATGGTAATTTGAATATTTCTAGAATTAGGCTTAAAAACATGGCGTTAGAGGGTGAAAACCCAAAACAGCGCCCGAACGGTCCCGTGGGTGGCACCAAAACCTCCCACGGGACTAATGTAACTCGAAGGAACTGACCACGCATTTGCGGAACAACCGATTTGAGAATACGATGGTAATTTGAAGAATTCCAGACTTAGGCTAAAAAATATGGCGTTAGTAAATAGCCTCCGAACGGACCCGTGTGAGGCACTAACACCTCCCACAGGACCAATGTAACTCGTAGGAACTGACCGCGGAGCCACGGGACACCTGGTTTGAGAATACGATGATAATTTTAATATTTCTAGACTTAGGCTTAAAAATACAGTGCAAGAGGGTCAAAACCCAAAATAGCCCCCGAACGGCCCCGTGGGAGGCACCAACACCTCCCACGGGACCAAAGTAACTCAAAAGAACTGACCATGTAGCCGCGGGAGTTCCGATTTAAGAATACGATGGTACTTTGAATATTTTTAGACTTAGGATTAAAAACATGTCGTTAGAGGGTGAAAACCCAAAATAGCCCCCGAACGGCCCCGTAGGAGGCACTAACACCTCCCGCGGGACCAATGTAACTTGTAGGAACTGACCGCGGAGCCACAGGACTCCCGGTTTGAGATTATGATGAAAATTTGAATATTTTTGTACTTAGTCTTAAAAAAATGGCGTTAGAGGGTGAAAACCCAAAATAGCCCCCAAACGGCCCCGTGGGAGGCACCAACACCTCCCACGGGACCAATGTAACTCGTAGGAACTGACCACGCAGCCGTGGGACTCCCGGTTTGAGAATACGATGGTAATTTGAATATTTCTAGACTTAGGCTTAAAAATATGGTGTAAGAGGGTGAAAACCCAAAACAGTCCCCGAACGGCCCCGTGGGAGGCACCAACACCTCCCACGGGACCAATGTAACTCGTAGGAACTGATCACGTAGCCGCGGGACTCTCGATATGAGAATACGATGATAATTTGAATATTTCTAGACTTAGGCTTAAAAATATGGTGTAAGTGGGTGAAAACCCAAAACAGCCCCCGAATGGCCCCGTGGGAGGCACCAACACCTCCCACGGGACTAATGTAACTCGTATGAACTGACCGCAGAGCCATGTGAGTCCCGATTAGAGAATACAATGGTACTTTGAATATTTCTATACTTAGGCTTAAAAACACGACGTTAGAGGGTGAAAACCCAAAACAGGGCCCGAACGGCCCCAAGGGTGGCACCAACACCTCCCACGGGACCAATGTGACTCGTAGGAACTGACCACACATCGACGGGACTCCCAATTTGAGAATACGATGGTAATTTGCATATTTCTAGACTTAGGCTTAAAAACATTACGCTTGTGGGTTAAAACCCAAAATAACCCCCAAATGGCCCCGTGGGTGGCACCAACACCTCCCACGGGACCAAAGTAACTCGTAGGAACTGACCACGTAGCTGCGGGACTTTCGGTTTGAGAATATGATGATAATTTTCATATTTGTAGACTTAGGATTAAAAACATGGCATAAGTGGGTGAAAACCCAAAATATCCCCCGAACGGCCTTATGGGTGTGCAGCAACACCGCCCACGGGACTAATGTGACTCGTAGGAACCGACCACACATCCACGGGACTCCCGGTTTGAGAATACGACGGTAATTTGCATATTTCTAGACTTAGGCTTAAAAACATGGCGTGAGAGGGTGAAAACCCAAAACAGCCCCGTGGGAGGATCCAACACCTCCCACGGGACCAATGTAATGCGTAGGAACTGACCACGGAGCCGCGGGACTCCCGATTTGAGCTTACAATGATAATTTTTGTATTTCTAGACTATGGCTTAAAAACAAGGCTTTAGAGGGAGAAAACCCAAAACAGCCCCCGAATGACCCCGTGGGAGGCACCAACACCTCCCACGGGACTAATGTAACTCGTAGGAACTGACCGCGGGACTCTCAGTTTGAGAATACGACGGTTAATTGAATATTTCTAGACCTAGGCATAAAAACATGGCCTTAGAGGGTGAAAACCCAAAACAGTGCCCGAACGACCCTGTGGGAGGCCCCAACACCTCCCACGGGACCAATGTCACTCGTAGGAACTGACCACGCTGCCGCGGAAAGGCTGGTTTGAGAATAGGATGGTAATTTGAATATTTATAGACTTAGGCTTAAAACATGGCGTTAGAGGGTAAAAACACAAAACAACCCCATGGGAGGCACCAACACCTCCCACGGGACCATTGTAACTCGTATGAACTGACCGTAGAGCCACAAGACTCTCGTTTTGAGAATATGATTATAATTTTAGTATTTCCAGAATTAGGCTTAAAAGCATGGCGTTAAAGGGTTAAAATCCAAAACACCCTCCGAACGGTCCCGTGTGTGGCTCTAACACCTCCCACGGGACCAATGTAGCTCGTAGGAACTGACCACGCAGCCACGGGACTGCCAGTTTGAGAATACGACGGTAATTTGCATATTTTTAAACTTAGGCTTAAAAACATGGCGTTAGTGGGTGAAAACCCGAAACATCCCCCGAACGGCCCCGTGGGAGGTACCAACACCTCCCACGGGACCAAAGTGACTCTTAGGAACTGATCACGTAGCCACGAGACTCCCGATTTCAGAATACAATGGTACTTTAAAATATACTAGACTTAGGCTTAAAAACGTGATGTTAGAGGGTGAAAACCTAAAACAGCTCCCTAATGGTCTGTGGGAGGCATCAGCACCTACCACGGGACGAAAGTGACTCGTAGGAACTGACCGTGCAGCCGCGGGATTCTCAGTTTGAGAATACGGTGGTACTTTGAATATTTCTAGACTTAGACTTTAAAACATGGAGTTAGAGGGTGAAAACCCAAAACAGCGCCCGAACGGCCCCGTGGGTGGCACCAACACCTCCTACGGGACCAAAGTAGCTTGTAGGAGCTGACCACGCAGCCACGAGACTCCCGGTTTGAGAATACGATGGTAATTTGAATATTTCTAGACTTAGGCTTAAGAACATGGCGTTAGTGGGTGAAAACCCAAAATATCCCCCGAACTTCCCCGTGGGTCGTACCAACACCTCCCACGGGACCAATGTGACTCGTAGGAAGTGATCGTGCAGGCACGAGACTCCCGATTTCAGAATACAATGGTACTTTGAATATTTCCAGACTTAGGCTTACAAACATGGCGTTAGAGGGTGAAAACCCAAAACATCCCCCGAACGGCCCGTGGGTGGCACCAATACCTACCACAGGACCAATGTGACTCGTAAGAAATAACCGCGCAGCCGCGGGACTCTCAGTTTGACAATACGACGACACTTTGAATATTTCTAGACTTAGGCTTAAAAACATGGCATTAGAGGGTGAAAACTCAAACAGTGCCCGAACGGCCCCCGGGAGGCACTAACACCTCCCACAGGACCAATGTAATGCGTAGGAACTGACCACGGAGCCGCGGGACTCCCGGTTTGAGATTACAATGGTAATTTTAGTATGTCTAAACTTAGGCATAAAAACATGGAGTTAGAGTGAGAAAATATAAAACAACCCCCGAATGACCCCGTGGGAGGCACCCACACCTCCCACGGGACCAATGTAACTCGTAGGATTTGACCGCTGAGCCAGGGGCCTGCCGGTTTGGGAATACCATTGTAATTTTAATATTTCTAGACTTAGGCTTAAAAACATGGCGTTTGAGGGTGAAAAACCCAAAACAGCCCCCGAACTGCCCCATGGGTGGTAACAACACTTCCCACGGAACCAATCTGACTCGTCGAAACTGACTGCGCAGCCGCAGGACTCTCAGTTTGAGAATATGATGGTCATTTAAATATTTCTAGACTTAGGCTTAAAAATATGGCGTTAGAGGGTGAAAGAAAAATAGCTCCCGAATGACCCCGTGGGAGGCACCAACACCTCCCACGGGACCAATGTCACTCGTAGGAACTGACCACACAGCCGCGGGATCGCTGGTTTGAGAATAGGATGGTAATTTTAATATTTATAGACTTATGCTTAAAACATGATGTTAGAGGGTGAAAACAGAAAACATCCCCGTGGGAGGCACGAACACCTCCCACGGGACCAATGTAACTCGTATTATTAACTGCCGCGGAGCCACGGGACTCCTGATTTTAAAATACGATGGTAATTTTAATATTTCTAGAATTACGCTTAAAAACATGGCGTTAAAGGGTGAAAAACAAAAACAGCCCCCGAATGGCCAGTGGGTGGCACAACCACCTCCCACGGGACGAATGTGACTCGTAGGAACTGAATGTGCAGTCGCAGGACTCTCGATTTGAGAATACAACGGTACTTTTAATATTTCTAGACTTAGGATTAAAAATATGGTGTTAGAGGGTGAAAACCCAAACAGCACCCGAACGGCCCCTTAGGAGGCACCAACACCTCCCACGGGACCAATGTAACTCGTAGGAACTGACCACACAGCCGCGGGACTCCCGATTAGAGAATACGGCGACAATTTGAATATTTCTAGACTTAGGCTTAAAAACATGGCGTTAGAGGGTGAAAACCCAAAACAGCCTCCGAACGGCCTGTATGAGGCACTAACACCTACCATAGGACCAATGTAACTCGTAGGAACTGACCGCGATGCCACGGGACACCTGGTGTGAGAATACAATGATAATTTTAATATTTTTAGACTTTGGCGTAAA
Source organism: Sambucus nigra (assembly GCA_949130495.1). Classification (NCBI taxonomy): domain Eukaryota; kingdom Viridiplantae; phylum Streptophyta; class Magnoliopsida; order Dipsacales; family Adoxaceae; genus Sambucus; species Sambucus nigra. Next base: position 133,626,637 of record OX422216.1, read on the forward strand.
AATATGGTGTAAGAGGGATAAAACCCAAAACACCGCCTGAACGACCCCGTGGCTGGCACAAACACTTCCCACGGGACCGATCTGACTAGTCAGAACTGACTGCGCAACCGCGGGACTCTCAGTTTGAGAATATGATGGTTATTTGAATATTTCTAGACTTAGGCTTAAAAACATGGCGTTAGAGGGTGAAAACCCAAAACAGCGCCCGAACGGCCCCGTGCGTGGCACCAACACCTCCCACGGGACCAATGTTACTCGTAGGAACTGACCACGCATCCACGGGACTCCTGATTTAAGAATACGAGGGTCATTTTAATATTTCTAGAAATAGGCTTAAAAACATGGCTTTAGCGGGTGAAAACCCAAAACAACCTCCGAACGACCCCGTGGGTGGCACCAACTCCTCCCACGGGACCAATGTAGCTCGTAGGAACTAACCAGACTGCCGCGAGACTCCCGGTTTGAGAATACGATGGTAATTTGAATATTTTTAGACTTAGGCTTAACAACATGGCGTTAGTGGGTGAAAACCCTAAATATCCCCCGAAAGTCCCCATGGGTGGCACTAACACCTACCACGGGACCAATGTGACTCGTAGGAACTGACCGTGCAGTCGCGGGACTCTCAGTTTGACAATACGATGGTACTTTGAATATTTCTAGACTTAGGCTTAAAAACATGGCGTTAGAGGGTGAAAACCCAAAACAGTGGCCGAACGGCCCCGTGGGAGGCACCAACACCTCCCACGGGACCAATGTAACGCGTAGGAACTGACCACGGAGCCGTGAGAATCCCAGTTTGAGATTACAATGGTAATTTTAGTATGTCTAGACTTAGGATTAAAAACATGGCGTTAGAGGGAGAAAACCCAAAACAACCCTCGAATGACCCCGTGGGAGGCACCCACACCTCCCACGGGACCAATGTGACTCGTTGGAACTGACCGCTGAGCAAGGGGTCTACTGGTTTGAGAATAACATTGTAATTTTAATATTTCTAGACTTAGGCTTAAAAACATGGCGTTTAGAGGGTGAAAACCCAAAACAGCCCCCGAACGGCCCGTCGGTGGCACCAGCACCTCCCACGGGATGAATGTGACACGTAGGAACTGACCGTGCAGCTGCGGGACTCTTAATTTGAGAATACGATGGTACTTTGAATATTTTTAGACTTAGGCTTAAAATCATGGCGTTAGAGGGTGAAAACCAAAATAGCGCCCGAACGGCCCTGTGGGAGGCACCAACACCTCTCACGAGACCAATGTCACTCGTTGGAACTAACCACGCAGCCGCGGGACTCCCGATTTGAGAATAGGATGGTAATTTGAATATTTCTAGACTTAGGGTTAAAAACATGGCGTTAGATGGTGAAAACCCAAAACAGCCCCGTGGGAGGCACCAACACCTCCCACGGGACCAATGTAATGCGTAGGAACTGACCACGGAGCCGCGGGACTCCCGATTTGAGATTATAATGTTAATTTTAGTATTTCTAGACTAAGGCTTAAAACATGGTTTTAGAGGGAGAAAACCCAAAACAGCCCCCGAATGACCCCGTGGGAGGCACAAACACCTCCCACGGGACTAATATAACTCGTAGGAACTGACCGCGGGACTCTCAGTTTGAGAATACGACGGTTAATTGAATATTTGTAGACCTAGGCATAAAAACATGGCCTTAGAGGGTGAAAACCCAAAACAACTCCCGAACGACCCCGTGGGAGGCACCAACACCTCCCACGGGACCAATGTCACTCGTAGGAACTGACCACGCTGCCGCGGGACTGCTGGTTTGAGAATAGGATGGTAATTTGAATATTTATAGACGTAGGCTTAAAACATGGCGTTAGAGGGTGAAAACACAAAACAACCCCATGGGAGGCACCAACACCTCCCACGGGACCATTGTAACTCATATGAACTGACCGTAGAGCCACGGGACTCTCGATTTGAGAATATGATTGTAATTTTTGTATTTCCTGAATTAGGCTTAAAAACATGACGTTAAAGGGTGAAAATCCAAAACACCCTCCGAACGGCCCCGTGTGTGGAACTAACACCTCCCACGGGACCAATGTAGCTCGTAGGAACTGACAACGCAGCCGCGGGACTGCCAGTTTGAGAATACGACGGTAATTTGCATATTTTTAAACTTAGGCTTTAAAACATGACGTTAGTGAGTGAAAACCGAAAACAGCCCCCGAACAGCCCCGTGGGAGGTACCAACACCTCCCACAGGACCAAAGTGACTCTTAGGAACTGATCGCGTAGCCAAGGGACTCCCGATTTCAGAATACAATGGTACTTTAAATATTACTAGACTTATGCTTAAAAACGTGATGTTAGAGGGTGAAAACCAAAACCATCTCCCTAAGGGTTTGTGGGTGGCATCAACACCTCCCACGGGACGTATGTGACTCGTAGGAACTGACCGCGCAGCCGCGGGACTCTCAGTTTGAGAATACGACGGTACTTTGAATATTTCTAGACGTAGACTTAAAAACATGGCGTTAGAGGGTGAAAACCCAAAACAGCGCCCGGACGGCCCCGTGGGAGGCACCAAGACCTCCCACGGGACCAATGTAACTCATAGGAACTGACCACGCAGCCGCGAGACTCCCGGTTTTAGAATACGATGGTAATTTGAATATTTCTAGAATTAGGCTTAAAAATATGGCGTTAGAGGGAGAAAACCCAAAACAGCCTCCGAACGGCCCCGTGTGAGGCACTAACACCTCCCACAGGACTATTGTAACTCATAGGAACCGATGGCGGAGCCACGGGACTCCTGGTTTGAGAATATAATGATAATTTTAATATTTCTAGAATTAGGCTTAAAAACATGGCTCTTGAGGCTGAAAACCCAAAACAGCCTCCGAACGGCCCCGTGGGTGGCACCAACACCTCTTACGGGACCAATGTAGCTTGTAGGAACTGACCACGCAGCCACGAGACTCCCGATTTGAGAATACGACGGTAATTTTAATATTTCTGGGCTTAGGCTTAAGAACATGGCATTAGTGGGTGAAAACCCAAAATATCCCCGAACTTCCCCCGTGGGTGGTACCAACACCTCCCACGGGACCAATGTGACTCATATGAAGTGATCGTGCAGGCACGAGACTCCCGATTTCAGAATACAATGGTACTTTGAATATTTCCAGACTTAGGCTTACAAACATGGCGTTAGAGGGTGAAAACCCAAAACAGCCCCCGAACGGCCCGTGGGTGGCACCAACACCTACCACGGGACCAATGTGACTCGTAAGAAATGACCGCGTAGCCGCGGGACTCTCAGTTGGACAATACGACGACACTTTGAATATTTCTAGACTTAGGCTTAAAAACATGGCATTAGAGGGTGAAAACCCAAAATGGTGCCCGAACGGCCCCGGGGAGGCAGTAACACCTCCCACATGACCAATGTAATGCGTACGAACTGACCACGGAGCCGCGGGACTCCCGGTTTGAGATTACAATGGTAATTTTTGTATGTCTAAACTTAGGCATAAAAACATGGAGTTAGAGTGAGAAAATCCAAAACAGCCCCCCGAATGACCCCGTGGGAGGCACCTACACCTCCCACGGGACCAATGTAACTCGTAGGAACTGATCGCTGAGCCAGGGGCCTGCCGATTTGAGAATACCATTGTAATTTTAATATTTCTAGACTTAGGCTTAAAAACATGGCGTTTGAGGGTGAAAACCCCAAAACAGCCCCCGAACGGCCCCGTGGGTGGCAACAACACTTCCCACGGGACCAATCTGACTCTTCGAAACTGACTGCGCAGCCGCAGGACTCTCAGTTGTAGAATATGATGGTCATTTAAATATTTCTAGACTTAGGCTTAAAAACATGGCGTTAGAGGGTGAAAAAAATAGCTCACGAACAACCCCGTGGGAGGCACCAACACCTCCCACGGGACCAATGTCATTCGTAGGAACTGACCACACAGCCGTGGGATCACTGGTTTAAGAATAGGATGGCAATTTTAATATTTATAGACTTAGGCTTAAAACATGATGTTAGAGGGTGAAAACACAAAACATCCCCGTGGGAGGCACGAACACCTCCCACGGGACCAATGTAACTCGTATTATTAACTTCCGCAGAGCCACGGGACTCCTGATTTGAGAATACGACGGTAATTTTAATATTTCTAGAATTACGCTAAAAAACATGGCGTTAAAGGGTGAAAAACAAAAACAGCCCCCGAATGGCCAGTAGGTGGCACCAACACCTCCCACGGGACGAATGTGACTCGTAGGAACTGAATGCGCAGTCGTCGGATTCTCGATTTGAGAATACGACGGTACTTTAAATATTTCTAGACTTAGGATTAAAAATATGGTGTTAGAGGGTGAAAACACAAAACAGCGCCCGAACGGCCCCTTAGGAGGCACCAACACCTCCCACGTGACCAATGTAACTCGTAGGAACTGACCACGCAGCCGCGGGACTCCCGGTTAGACAATATGACGACAATTTGAATATTTCTAGAGTTAGGCTTAAAAACATGGCGTTAGAGGGTGAAAACCCAAAACAGCCATTGAACGACCCGTTTGAGGCACTAACACCTCCCACAGGACCAATGTAACTCGTAGGAACTGACCACATAGCCACGGACACCTGGTATGACAATACAATGATAATTTTAATATTTTTAGAATTTGGCTTAAAAATATGGCTTTAGAGGGTGAAAACCCAAAACAGCCTCCGAACGACTCCGTGGGTGGCACCAACTCCTCCCACGGGACCAATGTAGCTCGTAGGAACTAACCACACAGCCGCGAGACTCCCGGTTTGAGAATAGGATGGTAATTTGAATATTTCTAGACTTAGGCTTAAGTTTATGGCGTTAGTGGGTGAAAACCCTAAATATCCCCCGAAGGTCCCCATGGGTGGCACTAACACCTACCACGGGACCAATGTGACTCGTAGGAACTGACCGCGCAGCCGCGGGACTCTCAATTTGATAATATGATGGTACTTTGAATATTTCTAGACTTAGGCTTAAAAACATGGCGTTAGAGGGTGAAAACCCAAAACAGTGGCCGAACGGCCCTGTGGGAGGCACCAAAACCTCCCACGGGACTAATGTAATGCGTAGGAACTGACCACACAGCCGCGGGACTGCTGGTTTTAGAATAGGATGGTAAATTGAATATTTATAGACTTAGGCTTAAAACATGGCGTTAGAGGGTGAAAACACAAAACAGCCCCGTGGGAGGCACCAACACCTCCCACGGGACCAATGTAACTCGTATGAACTGACCGCGGAGCAACGGGACTCCCGGTTTGAGAATACGATGATAATATTAATATTTCTAGAATTAGGCTTAAAAAGATGGCGTTAAAGGGTGAAAACCCAAAACAGCCTTCGAACGGTCCCATGTGTGGCACCAACACCTCCCACGGGATCAATGTACCTCGTAGGAACTGACCACGCAGCCGCGGGACTGCCGATTTGAGAATATGACGGTAATTTGAATATTTCTAGACTTAGTCTTAAAAACATGGCGTTAGTGGGTGAAAACCCAAAATATCCCCCGAATGGCCCCGTGGGTGTGCACCAACACCTCCCACGGGACCAATGTGACTCGTAGGAACTGACCACACATCCACGGGACTCCCGATTTGAGAATTCGACGGTAATTTGCATTTTTCTAGACTTAGGCTTAAAAACACGACGTTAGTGGGTGAAACCCAAAATAGCCCCGAACGGCCCCGTGGGAGGTACCAACACCTCCTATGGAACCAAGGTGACTCTTAAGAACTGATCGCGTAGCCACGGGACTCACGGTTTGAGAATATAATGGTACTTTGAATATTACTAGACTTAGGCTTAAAAACATGGCGTTAGAAGGGGAAAACCTAAAACATCCCCCGAATGGCCCGTGGGTGGCACCAACACCTCCCACGGGACGAATGTGACTCGTAGGAACTGACCTCGCAGCTGCGGGACTCTCAGTTTGAGAATACGATGGAACTTTCAATATTTTTAGACTTAGGATTAAAAACATGGCGTTAGAGGGTGAAAACCCAAAACAGTGCCCGAACGGCCCTGTGGGCGGCACCAACACCTCTCACGGGACCAATGTAACTCGTTGGAACTGACCACCCAGCCGCGGGACTCCCGATTTGAGAATACGCCGGTAATTTGAATATTTCTAGACTTAGGCATAAAAATATGGCGTTAGAGAGTGAAAACCCAAAACAGCCTCCGAACGGCCCCGTGTGAGGCACTAACACCTCCCACATGACCAATGTAACTCGTAGGAACTGACCGCGGTGCCACGGGACTCCTGGTTTGAGAATACAATGATAATTTGAATATTTCTAGACTTAGGCCTAAAAATATGGTGTAAGAGGGGGAAAACCTAAAACAGCCCCCGAACGGCCCCGTGGGAGGCACCAGCACCTCCCACGGGACTAATGTAACTCGTATGAACTGACCGCGGAGCCACGGGACTTTTGGTTTGAGAATACGACGGTACTTTGAATATTTCTAGACTTAGTCTTAAAAACATGGCGTTAGAGGGTGAAAACCCAAAACAACGCCCCTACAGCCCCGTGGGTGGCACCAACACCTCCCACGGGAGCAATGTGACTCGTAGGAACTGATTACACATCCACGGGACTCGTGATTTGAGAATACGAGGGTAATTTTAATATTTCTAGAATTAGGCTTAAAAACATGGCGTTAGCGGGTGAAAACCCTAAATATCCCCCGAATGTCCCCATGGCTCGCACCGACACCTCCCACGGGACCAATGTGACTTGTAGGAACTGATCGCGCAGGCACGGGACTCTCGGTTTGAGAATACGACGGTACTTTGAATATTTCTAGACTTAGGCTTAAAAACATGACGTTAAAGGGTGAAAACCAAAAACAGCCCCCGAACAGCCTGTGGGTGGCACCAACACCTACCACGGGACCAATGTGACTTGTAGGAACTGACCGCACAGCCGCGGGACTCTAAGTTTGACAATACGACTGTACTTTGAATATTTCTAGACTTAGGCTTAAAAACATGGCGTTAGAGCGTGAAAACCTGAAACAGCGCCCGAACGACTCCGTGGGAGGCACCTACACCTCCTACGGGACCAATGTAACTCGAAGGAACTGACCACGCATCCACGGGACTGCCTATTTTAGAAGACGATGGTAATTTGAATATTTCTAGACTTAGGCTTTAAAACATGGCATTAGAGTTGAAAATGCAAAACATCCTTCGAACGGCCCCGTGGGAGGCACTAACACCTCTCAGAGGACCAATGTAACTCATAGGAACTATCCGCGGAGCCACGGGAATCCTAGTTTGAGAATACGAAGGTAATTTTAATATTTCTAAAATTAGGCGTAAAATATATTGCGTTAGAGGGTGAAGACCCAAAACAGCCTCCGAACGGCCCCGTGGGTGGCAACAGCACCTCCCACGGGACCAATGTAACTCGTAGGAACTGACCACACAACCATGAGACTCCCGGTATGAGAATTAGATGGAAATTTGCATATTTCAAGATTTAAGCTTAAAAACATGATGCTAGTGGGTGCAAACCCGAAATAGCCCCCGAACGGCCCCGTGGGAGGCACCAAAACCTCCAAACGGACCAATGTGACTCGTAGGAACTGATCGCACAGCCAAGGGACTCCAGGTTTGAGAATTTGACGGTACTTTGAATATTTCTAGACTTAGTCTTAAAAACATGGCGTTAAAGGATGAAAACCCAAAACACCCCCCGAACGGCCCGTGGGTGGGACCAACACCTTCTACGGGACGAATGTGACTCGTAGGAACGGACCGTGCAGCCGCGGGACTGTCAGTTTGAGAATACGATGGTAATTTGAATATTTCTGGAATAAGGCTTAAAAATATGGCGTTAGAGGGTGAAAACCCAAAACAGCGCCCGAACGCCCCCGTGGAAGGCACCAACACCTCCCATGGGACCAATGTAACTCGAAGGAACTGACAACGCATTCGCGGGACTGCCGATTTGAGAATACGATTGTAATTTGAATAATTCCAGACTTAGGCTTAAAAACATGGCGTTAGTGGGTGAAAACCAAAATAGCCTCTGAACGGACCCGTGTGAGGCACTAACACCTCCCACAGGACCAATGCAACTCGTAGGAACTGACCGCGGAGCCACGGGACTCCCGGTTTGAGATTACAATGATAATTTGAATATTTTTGTACTAAGTCTTAAAAAAATGACGTTAGAGGGTGAAAACCGAAAATAGCCCCCAAACGGCCCCTTGGGAGGCACCAACACCTCCCATGGGACCAATGTAACTCGTAGGAACTGACCACGCAGCTGTGGGACTCCCGGTTTGAGAATACGACGATAATTTGAATATTTCTAAACTTAGGCTTAAAAATATGGTGTAAGAGGGTGAAAACCCAAAATAGCCCCCGAACGGCCCCGTGGGAGGCACCAACACCTCCCACGGGACTAATGTAACTCGTATGAACTGACTGCGGAGCCACGGGACTCCCGGTTAGATAATTCAATGGTACTTTGAATATTTCAAGACTTAGGCTGAAAAACACGGCGTTAGAGGGTGAAAACCCAAAACAGGGCCCGAACGGCTCCAAGGGTGGCACCAACACCTCCCACGGGACCAATGTCACTCGTAGGAACTGACCACACATCCACGGCACTCCCGATTTGAGATCACGACGGTAATTTGCATATTTCTAGACTTAGGCTTAAAAACATTACCTTAGTGGGTGAAAACCCGAAACAACCCCGAAATGGCCCCGTGGGTGGCACCAACATCTCCCACGGGACCAAAGTAACTCATTGGAATTAACCACGTAGCTGCGGGACTTCCGATTTTATAATACGATGGTAATTTCAATATTTGTATACTTAGGATTAAAAACATGGCGTTAGTGGGTGAAAACCCAAAATATCCCCCGAACGGCCCCGTGGGTGTGCACCAACACCTCCCACGGGACCAATGTGACTCGTAGGAACTGACCACACATCCATAGGTCTCATGATTTGAGAATACGACGATAATTTTAGACTTAGGCTTAAAAACACGACGTTAGTGGGTGAAACCCAAAACAGCCCCCGAACGGCCCCGTGGGAGGTACCAGCACCTCCCATGGGACCAAGGTGACTCTCAGGAACTGATCGCGTAGCCACGGGACTCCCGATTTGAGAATATAATGGTACTTTGAATATTACTAGACTTAGGCTTAAAAACATGGCGTTAAAAGGAGAAAACCCAAAACATCCCCCGAACGGCCCATAGGTGGCACCAGCACCTCCCACGGGATGAATGTGACTCGTAAGAACTGACTGCGCAGCTTCGGGACTCTCAATTTCAGAATACGATGGTACTTTGAATATTTTTAGACTTAGGCTTAAAAACATGGCGTTAGAGGGTGAAAACCCAAAACAGCGTCCGAACGGCCCTATGGGAGGCACCAACACCTCTCACGGGACCAATGTAACTCGTTGGAACTGACCACGCAGCCGCGGGACTCCCAATTTGAGAATAGGATGAATATTTCTAGACTTAGGCCTAAAAACATGGCGTTAGATGGTGAAAACCCAAAACAGCCCCGTGGGAGGCACCAATACCTCCCACGGGACCAATGTAATGCGTAGGAACTGACCACGGAGCCGCGGGACTCCCGATTTGAGATTACAATGGTAATTTTAGTATTTCTAGACTAAGGCTTAAAAACATGGCTTTAGAGGGAGAAAACCCAAAACAGCCCCCGAATGACCCCGTGGGAGGCACCAACACCTCCCACGGGACTAATGTAACTCGTAGGAACTGACTATGGAGCCACGGGACTGCCGGTTTGAGAATACCATTGTAATTTTAATGTTTATAGACTTAGGCTTAAGAATATGGCGTTAGAGGGTGAAAACACAAAACAACCCCCGAACGGCCCAGTGGGTGGCACCAACACTTCACAGGGACCAATCTGACTCGTAGGAACTGACCGCGCAACCGCGGGTCTCTCATTTTGAGAATACGACTGTTAATTGAATATTTCTAGACCTAGGCATAAAAACATGGCGTTAGAGGGTGAAAACCCAAAACAGCACCCGAACAACCCCGTGCGATGCACCAACACCTCCCACGGGACCAATGTCACTCGTAGGAACTGACACCGCTGCCTCCGGACTGCTAGTTTTAGAATAGGATGGTAATTTGAATATTTATAGGCTTAAGCTTAAAACATGGCTTTAGAGGGTGAAAACACAAAACAACCCCGTGGGAGGCACCAACACCTCCCACGGGACCAATTTAACTCGTATGAACTGACCGTAGAGCCACGGGACTCTCGATTTGAGAACATGACTGTAATTTAATATTTCTAGAATTAGGCTTAAAAACATGGCATTAGAGGGTGAAAATCAAAAACACCCTCCGAACGGCCCCGTGTGTGGCACTAACACCTCCCACGGGACCAATGTAGCTCGTAGGAACTGACCACGCAGCCGTGGGACTGCCAGTTTCAGAATACGACGGTAATTTGCATATTTTTAGACTTAGGCTTAAAAACATGACGTTAGTGGGTGAAAACCCGAAACAGCCCCCGAACGTCCCCATGGGAGGTACAAACACCTGCCACGGGACCAATGTGAGAATATAATGGTACTTATAATATTACTAGACTTAGGCTTAAAGACATGGAGTTAGAGGGTGAAAACCTAAAACAGCCCCCGAATGGCCAGTGGGTGGCACCACCACCTCCCACAGGACGAATGTGACTCGTAGGAACTTAATGCGCAGCCGCGGGACTCTCGGTTTGAGAATACGACGGTACTTTGAATATTTCTAGACTTAGGATTAAAAACAAGGTGTTAGAGGGTGAAAACCCAAAACAGCGCCCGAACGGACCCTTAGGAGGCACCAACACCTCCCACGGGACCAATGTAACTCGTAGAAACTGACCACGCAGCCGCGGGACACCCGATTAGAGAATACAATGGTAATTTGAATATTTCTAGACTTAGGCTAAAAAACATGACGTTAGAGGGTGAAAACCCAAAACAGCCTCCGAATGGCCCGTGTGAGGCACTAACACCTCCCACAGGACCAATGTAACTCGTAGGAACTGGCCGCGAAGCCACGGGACACCTGGTATGAAAATACAATGATAATTTTAATATTTCTAGACTTAGGCTTAAAAATATGGTGTAAGAGGGTGAAAACCCAAAACACCCCCCGAACGACTCCGTGGGTGGCACCAACACTTCCCACGGGACCAATCTGACCAGTCATAACTGACCGCGCAGCCGTGGGACTCTCAGTTTGCGAATAAGATGGTTATTTGAATATTTCTAGACTTAGGCTTAAAAACATGGCGTTAGAGGGTGAAAACCCAAAACAGCGCCCGAACGGCCCTGTGGGTGGCACCAACACCTCCCACGAGACCAATGTGACTCGTAGAAACTGACCACACATCCACGGGACTCCTGATTTAAGAATATGAGGGTAATTTTAATATTTCTAGAATTAGGCTTAAAAACATGGTTTTGGAGGGTGAAAACCCAAAATAGCCTCTGAACGGCCCCGTGGGTGGCACCAAGTCCTCCCACGGGACCAATGTAGCTCGTAGGAACTAACCACGGAGTCGCGAGACTCTCGGTTTGAGAATACGATGGTAATTTGAATATTTATAGACTTAGGCTTAAGAACATGGCGTTAGTGGGTGAAAACCCTAAATATCCCCCCGAACGTCCCCATGGGTGGCACTAACACCTACCACGGGACCAATGTGACTCGTAGGAACTGACCGCGCAGCCGCGAGACTCTCAGTTTGACAATACGATGGTACTCTGAATATTTCTAGACTTAGGCTTAAAAACATTGCGTTAGAGGGTGAAAACTCAAAACAGCGCTCGAACGGCCCCGTGGGAGGCACCAACACCTCCCACGGGACCAATGTAACGAGTAGGAACTGACCGCGGAGCCGTGAGACTCCCTGTTTGAGATTACAATGGTAATTTTAGTATGTCTAGACTTAGGATTAAAAACATGGCGTTAGAGGGAGAAAACCCAAAACAGCCCCCGAATGACCCCGTGGGAGGCAGCCACACCACCCATGGGACCAATGTGACTCGTTGGAACTGACCGCTGAGCCAGGGGACTGCCGGTTTTAGAATACCATTGTAATTTTAATATTTATAGACTTAGGCTTAAAAACATGGCGTTAGAGGGTGAAAACCCAAAACAGCCCCCGAACGGCCCCGTGGGTGGCACCAACACTTTCGACGGGACCAATCTAACTCGTCGGAACTGACCGTGCAGCCGCGGGACTCTCAGTTTGAGAATATGATGGTTATTTGAATATTTCTTGACTTAGGCTTAAAAACATGGCATTAGAGGGTGAAAACCCAAAACAGCGCCCGAACGGCCCCGTGGGAGGCACCAACAAGTCCCACGGGACCAATGTAACTAGAAGGAACTGACCACGCATCCGCGGGACTGCCTATTTGAGAATACGATGGTAATTTGAATATTTCTAGACTTAGGATTAAAAACATGGCGTTAGAGGTGAAAATGCAAAATAGCCTCCGAACGGCCCCGTGGGAGGCACTAACACATCCCACAAGACCAATGTAACTCGTAGGAACTCACCGCGGAGCCATGGGAATCCTGGTTTGAGAATACAACGATAATTTGAATATTTCTAGACTTAGGCTTAAAAATATGCTGTAAGATAGTGAAAACCCAAAATAGCCTCCGAACGGCCCTGTGGGTGGCACCAACACCTCTAACGGGACCAATGTGACTCGTAGGAACTGACCACACAACCACGGGACTCCTGGTTTGAGAATAAGATGGTAATTTGCGTATTTTAAGACTTAGGCTTAAAAACATGACGTTAGTGGGTGCAAACCCGAAATCTCCCCCGAGCGGCCCCGTGGGAGGCACCAAAACCTCTAAAGGGACCAATGTGACTCGTAGGAACTGATCGCGCAGCCATGGGACTCCAGGTTTGAGAATACGATGGTAATTTGAATATTTCTAGACTTAGTCTTAAAAATATGGCATTAGAGGGTGAAAACCAAAAACATCCCCCGAACAGCCCGTGGGTGGCACCAACACCTCCCATGGGACGAATGTGACTCGTAGGAACTGATCGCGCAGCCGCAGGAATCTCAGTTTGAGAATACAATGGTAATTTGAATATTTATAGAATTAGGCTTAAAAACATGGCGTTAGAGGGTGAAAACCCAAAACAGAGCCCGAACGGCCCCTTGGGAGGCACCATCACCTCCCACGGGCCCAATGTAACTCGAAGTAACTCACCGCGGAGCCACAGGACTCTCGCTTTGAGAATACGATGATAATTTGAATATTTCTAGACTTAGTCTTAAAAATATGGCGTTAAAGCGTGAAAACGTAAAATAGCCCCCAAAAGGCTCCGTGGGAGGCACCAACACCTCCCACGGGACCAATGTAACCCGTAGGAACTGACCACGCAGCCGCAGGACTCCCGATTTGAGAATATGATGGTAAATTGAATATTTCTGGACTTAGGCTTAAAAACATGGCGTTTGAGGGTGAAAACCTAAAACAACCCCCGAACGGCCCCGTGGGTGGCACCAACACCTCCAAGGGACCAATGTGACTCGTAGGAACTGACCACGCCGCTGTGGGACTCTCATTTTGAGAATAGGATGGTAATTTGAATATTCCTAGACTTAGACTTAAGAACATGGCATTAGAGGGTGAAAAACCAAAACAGCGCCCGAACGGCCCAGTGGGAGGCACCAACACCTCCCAGGGGACCAATGTAACTCGTAGGAACTGACCACGCGGTCATGGGGCTGCCTATTTGAGAATATGATGGTAATTTGAATATTTATAGACTTAGGCTTAAAAACATGGCGTTAGAGGGTGAAACCCAAAATAGCCCCGTGGGAGGCACCAACACCTCCCCCGGGACCGATGTAATGCGTAGGAACTAACCACGGAGCCGAGGGACTCCCGGTTTGAGATTACAATGGTAATTTTAGTATGTCTAGACTTAGGCTTAAAAACATGGTGTTAATGGGAGAAAACCCAAAACAGCCCCCGAATGACCACGTGGGAGGCACCAACACCTCCCACAGGACTAATGTAACTCATAGGAACTGACGGCGGAGACAGGGGACTACCGGTTTGAGAATACCGTTGTAATTTTAATATTTCTGGACTTAGGCTTAAAAACATGGCGTTAGAGGGTGAAAACCCAAAACAGCTCCCGAACAGCCCCGTGGGTGGAACCAACACTTCCCACGGGACCAATCTGACTAGTCAGAACTGACCGAGCATCCGCGGGACTCTCAGTTTGAGAATACGATGGCTATTTGAATATTTCTAGACTTAGGCTTAAAAACATGGCGTTAGAGGGTGAAAACACAAAATAGCGCACGAACGACCCCGTGGGAGGCACCAACACCTCCCACGGGACCAATGTCACTCATAGGAACTGACCACGTAGCCGCGGACTGCTGGTTTGAGAATAGGATGGTAATTTGAATATTTATAGACTTAGGCTTAAAAACATGGCGTTGGAGGGTGAAAACACATAACAACCCCGTGGAAGGCACCAACACCTCCCACGGGACCAATGTAACTCGTATGAATAGACCGCGGAGCCACGGGACTCCCGATTTGAGAATACGATGGTAATTTTAATATTTTTAGAATTAGGCTTAAAAACATGGCGTTAGAGGTTAAAAACCCAAAACAGCCTCCGAACGGCCCCGTGGATGGCACCAACCCCTCCCATGGGACCAATGTAGCTCGTAGGAACTGACCACGCACCCATGGGACTGCCGATTTAAGAATATGATAGTAATTTGACTATTTCAAGACTTAGGCTTAAAGACATGGCGTTAGTGGGTGAAAACTCAAAATATCCCCCGAACGGCCCGTGGGTGGCACCAACACCTCCCACGGGACCAGTGTGACTCGTAGGAACTGACCGCACATCCATGGGACTCCCTGTTTGAGAATACGATGGTAATTGGCATATTTCTAGACTTAGGATTAAAAACATGGCGTTAGATTTTGAAAACCCAAAACAGTCCCCGAACGGCCCCATGGATGGCACCAACACCTCCCACAATACAAATGTGACTCGTAGGAACTGACCGCTCATCCACGGGACTCTCAGTTTGAGAATATGAAAGTAATTTGAATATTTCTTTAATTAGGCTTAAGAATACGACATTAAAGGGTGAAAAATAGAAACATCCTCCAAACGGCCCCGTGGGTGGTAAAATACCTCCCATGAGACCAATGTACCCCGTAGGAACTAACCGCGAAGCCACGGGACTTCCGGTTTGAGAATATGATGGTAATTTTAATATTTCTAGAATTAGGCTTAAAAAATGGCGTTAGAGGGTAACAACCCTAAAACAGCCTCCGAACGTCCCCGTGGGTGGCACCAACACCTCCCACAGAACCAATGTAGCTCGTAGGAACTGACCACGTAGCCACAGGACTGCCAGTTTTGGAATACGATGGTAATTTGAATATTTATAGACTTAGGCTTAAAAACATGATGTTAGTGGGTGAAAAACTGAAATATCCCCCGAATAGCCCCGTGGGTGGCACCAACACCTCTCACGGGACCAATATGACTCGTAGGAACTGACCACACATCCACGGGACTCCCTATTTTATAATACGACGGTAATTTGTATATTTCTAGACTTAGGCTTAAAAACATGACGTTAGTGGGTGAAAACCCGAAACAACCACCAAATGGCACCGTGGGTGGCGCCAACACCTCCCACGGGACCAAAGTAACTCACAGGAACTGACCACGCAGTCGCGGGACTGCCAGTTTGAGAATAAGATGATAATTTGAATATTTCTAGACTTAGGATTAAAGACATGGCGTTAGATTGTGAAAACCCAAAACAGCCCCCGAACGGCCCCGTGGGAGGCACTAACACCTCCCACGGACCAATGTAACTCCTAGGAACAGACTGCGGAGCCACTGGACTCCCGTTTTAAGAGTACGATGATAATTTGAATATTTCTAGACTTAGCCTTAAAAACATAGTGTTAAAGGGTGAAAACCCAAAATAACCCCCAAATGGCCCTGTGGGAGGCACCACCACCTCCCACGGGACCAATGTAACTCGTAGGAACTGACCACACAGCCGCAGGACTCCCGATTTTAGAATACGTCGGTAATTTGAATATTTCTAGACTTAGTCTTAAAAACATGGCGTTAGAGGGTGAAAACCTAAAATAACCCCCAAACGGCCCCGTGGGTGGCACCAACACCACTCACGGGACCAATATAACTTGTAGGAACTGATCGTGGAGCAACGGGACACCCTATTCTAGAATACGACGGTAATTTGAATATTTCTAGACTTAGGCTTAAAAACATGGCATTGAAGGGTGCAAACCCACAACAGCCCCCGAACGGCCCCGTAGGTGTCACCAACACCTCCCACGGGACCAATGTAACTCGTAGGAACTGACCACGCAGTCGCGGGACTTTCAGTTTGAGAATATGACAGTAATTATAATGTTTCTAGACATGGGCTTAAAAACATAGCGTTACAGGGTGAAAACCAAAAAGAGCCCCCGAACAGAACCGTGGGTGGAACCAACACCTCCCACGGGACCAATGTAACTCGTAGGAACTAACTGCGGAGCCACGGGACTCCCAGTTTGTGAATACGATGATAATTTGCATATTTATAGTCTTATGCTTAAAAAATAGCGTTAGTTGGGGAAAACACTAAATAACCCCCGAACGGTCCCGTGGTTGGCACCAACACCTCCCTCGCGACCAATGTAACTCGTAGGAACTGACCACGGAGCCACGGGACTCCTGGATTGAGAATACGATGGTAATTTGAATATATCTTAACTAAGGCCTAAAAACGTCGTGTTAGAGTGTGAAAACCCAAAATAGCACCTGAACGTCCCCATGAGTGGCACCGACACCTCCCACGGGACCAATGTGACTCGTAGAAGCTGATCGCGCAGCCGTGGGACACTCGGTTTGAGAATAAAATGGTAATTTGAATATTTCTGGACACAGACTTAAAAACACGGTATTAGAGGGTGAAAAACCCCAAAACAACCCTCGAATGTCCCTGTGGGAGGCATTAACACCTCCCACGGGACCAATGTGACTCGTAGGAACTGATCGCGCAGCCACGGGACTCTCAGTTTGAGAATACGATGGTAGTTCAAATATTTCTAAACATAGGCTAAAAGACATGACGTTAGAGGGTGAAAACCCAAAACAGCGCCCGAACGGCCCCGTGGGAGGCACAAACAACTCCCACGGGACCAATGTAACTCGAAGGAACCGACCATGCAGCCGCGGGTCTCCCGGATTGAGAATACAATGGTAAATTGAATATTCATAGACTTGGATTTAAAAACATAGCATTAGAGGGTGAAAACCAAAAATATCCCCTGAATCGCACCGTGGGTGGAACCAACACCTCCCACGGGACCAATGTAACTCGTAGGAACTGAACGCGGAGCCATGGGACTCCCAGTTTGAGACTACGATGATAATTTGCTTATTTTTAGACGTAGGTTTAAAACATGGCATTTGTGGGGGAAAACCCGAAACAACCCCCGAACGGCCCTGTGGGTGGCACTAACACCTCACACGGGACCAATGCAACTCGTAGGAACTGACCACGGAGCCACGGGACTCTCGATTTGAGCATAGGATGGTAATTTGAATATATCTTAACTAAGGCTTAAAAACATGGCGTTAGGGGGTGAAAACCCAAAATAGCCCCTGAACGGACCTGTGGGTGGCACCAACACTCCCACGGGACCAATGTGACTCATAGGAAGTGACCGCGCAACCGCGGGACTCTCGGTTTGAGAATACGATGGTAATTTGAATATTTCTAGACTTAGGCATAAAAATATTGCGTTAGAGGGTCAAAAACCCCAAAACATCCCCCGAACGGCCCCGTAGGAGGCACTAACACCTCCCACGGGACCAATGTAACTCGTAGGAACTGATCGCGCAGACACGGGACTCCTGGTTTAAGAGTACGATGATACTTTGCATATTTCTATACTTAGGCTTAAAAACATGGCGTTCGAGGGTGAAAGACCGTAACAGCCTCCCGAACAGCCCCATGGGTGGCACCAACACCTGCCACGGTACCAAAGTAACTCGTAGGAATTGACCACACAGCCGCGGGACTGCCGATTTGTGAATATGATGGTAATTTGAATATTTCTAGACTTTGGCTTAAGAACATGGCGTTAGAGGGTGAAAACCCAAAACATCCCCCGAACGGCCCCGTGGGAGGCACTTACACCTCCCACGGGACCAATGTAACTCGTAGGAACTGACCGCAGAGTCACGGGACTCCTGGTTTGAGAATACAACGATAATTTGAATATTTCTCTATTAGGCTTAAAAATATGGTGTTAGAGGGTGAAAACAAAGAAATACCACCCGAACGGACCCGTGGGAGGCACCAGCACCTCCCACGGGACCAATGTAACTCGTAGGAACCGAACTCAAAGTCGCGGGACTCCTTGTTTGAGAATATGATGGTAATTTGAATATTTCTAGACTTAGGCTTAAAAGCATGGTGTTAGAAGGTGAAAACCAAAAACAGCGCACGAACGGCCCCGTGGGAAGCACGCACACGTCCCACAGGACCAATGTTACTTATAAGAACTGACCATGCAGCCGCGGGACTCCTGTTTTGAGAATACAATGATAATTTTAATATTTCTAGACTTAGGCTTAAAAATATGGTGTAAGAGGGTGAAAACCCAAAAACGCCCCTGAACGGCCCCGTGGGAGGCACCAACACCTCCCACGGGACTAATGTAACTCGTATGAACTGACCGCGAAGCCACGGGACTCCCGATTTTAAAATATGATGGTAATTTGAATATTTCAAGACTTTGACTTAAAAACATGGCGTTAGAGGGTGAAAACCCAAACCAACCCCCGAACGGCCCCCTCGGAGCCACTTACACCTCTCACGGGGCCAATGTAACTCGTATGAATAGACCGCGGAGCCACGGGACTCCCGATTTGAGAATACGATGGTAATTTTAATATTTTTAGAATTAGGCTTAAAAACATGGCGTTAGAGGTTAAAAACCCAAAACAGCCTCCGAACGGCCCCGTGGGTGGCACCAACCCCTCCCATGGGACCAATGTAGCTCGTAGGAACTGACCACGCACCCATGGGACTGCCGATTTAAGAATATGATAGTAATTTGACTATTTCGAGACTTAGGCTTAAAGACATGGCGTTAGTGGGTGAAAACTCAAAATATCCCCCGAACGGCCCGTGGGTGGCACCAACACCTCCCACGGGACCAGTGTGACTCGTAGGAACTGACCGCACATCCATGGGACTCCCTGTTTGAGAATACGATGGTAATTGGCATATTTCTAGACTTAGGATTAAAAACATGGCGTTAGATTTTGAAAACCCAAAACAGTCCCCGAACGGCCCCATGGATGGCACCAACACCTCCCACAATACAAATGTGACTCGTAGGAACTGACCGCTCATCCGCGGGACTCTCAGTTTGAGAATATGAAAGTAATTTGAATATTTCTTTAATTAGGCTTAAGAATACGGCATTAAAGGGTGAAAAATAGAAACATCCTCCAAACGGCCCCGTGGGTGGTACCAATACCTCCCATGAGACCAATGTACCCCGTAGGAACTGACCGCGAAGCCACGGGACTTCCGGTTTGAGAATATGATGGTAATTTTAATATTTCTAGAATTAGGCTTAAAAAATGGCGTTAGAGGGTAACAACCCTAAAACAGCCTCCGAACGTCCCCGTGGGTGGCACCAACACCTCCCACAGAACCAATGTAGCTCGTAGGAACTGACCACGTAGCCACAGGACTGCCAGTTTTGGAATACGATGGTAATTTGAATATTTATAGACTTAGGCTTAAAAACATGATGTTAGTGGGTGAAAAACTGAAATATCCCCCGAATAGCCCCGTGGGTGGCACCAACACCTCTCACGGGACCAATATGACTCGTAGGAACTGACCACACATCCACGGGACTCCCTATTTTATAATATGACAGTAATTTGTATATTTCCAGACTTAGGCTTAAAAACATGACGTTAGTGGGTGAAAACCCGAAACAACCCCCAAATGGCCCCGTGGGTGGCGCCAACACCTCCCACGGGACCAAAGTAACTCATAGGAACTGACCACGCAGTCGCGGGACTGCCAGTTTGAGAATAAGACGGTAATTTGAATATTTCTAGACTTAGGATTAAAGACATGGCGTTAGATTGTGAAAACCCAAAACAACCCCCGAACGGCCCCGTGGGAGGCACTAACACCTCCCATGGACCAATGTAACTCCTAGGAACAGACCGCGGAGCCACTGGACTCCCGTTTTAAGAGTACGATGATAATTTGAATATTTCTAGACTTAGCCTTAAAAACATGGCGTTAAAGGGTGAAAACCCAAAATAACCCCCAAATGACCAATGTAACTCGTAGGAACTGACCACGCAGCCGTAGGACTCCCGATTTTAGAATACGTCGGTAATTTGAATATTTCTAGACTTAGTCTTAGAAACATGGCGTTAGAGGGTGAAAACCTAAAATAACCCCCAAACGGCCCCGTGGGTGGCACCAACACCACTCACGGGACCAATATAACTTGTAGGAACTGATCGTGGAGCCACGGGACACCCGATTCTAGAATACGACGGTAATTTGAGTATTTCTAGACTTAGGCTTAAAAACATGGCATTGAAGGGTGCAAACCCACAACAGCTCCCGAACGGCCCCGTAGGTGTCACCAACACCTCCCACGGGACCAATGTAACTCGTAGGAACTGACCACGCAGTCGCGGGACTTTCGGTTTGAGAATATGACAGTAATTATAATGTTTCTAGACATGGGCTTAAAAACATAGCGTTAGAGGGTGAAAACCAAAAAGAGCCCCCGAACGGAACCGTGGGTGGAACCAACACCTCCCACGGGACCAATGTAACTCGTAGGAACTAACTGCGGAGCCACGGGACTCCCAGTTTGAGAATACAATGATAATTTACATATTTATAGTCTTATGCTTAAAAAATAGCATTAGTTGGGGAAAACACGAAATAACCCCCGAACGGTCCCGTGGTTGGCACCAACACCTCCCTCGCGACCAATGTAACTCGTAGGAACTGACCACGGAGCCACGGGACTCCTGGATTGAGAATATGATGGTAATTTGAATATATCTTAACTAAGGCCTAAAAACGTCGTGTTAGAGTGTGAAAACCCAAAATAGCACCTGAACGTCCCCATCAGTGGCACCAACACCTCCCACGGGACCAATGTGACTCGTAGAAGCTGATCGCGCAGCCGCGGGACACTCGGTTTGAGAATAAAATGGTAATTTGAATATTTCTTGACATAGACATAAAAACACGGTATTAGAGGGTGAAAAACCCCAAAACAACCCTCGAATGTCCCTGTGGGAGGCACTAACACCTCCCACGGGACCAATGTGACTCGTAGGAACTGATCGCGCAGCCACGGGACTCTCAGTTTGAGAATACAATGGTAGTTCAAATATTTCTAAACATAGGCTAAAAACATGACGTTAGAGGGTGAAAACCCAAAACAGCGCCCGAACGGCCCCGTGGGAGGCACAAACAACTCCCACGGGACCAATGTAACTCGAAGGAACCGACCATGCAGCCGCGGGACTCCCGGATTGAGAATACAATGGTAATTTGAATATTCATAGACTTGGATTTAAAAACATAGCATTAGAGGGTGAAAACCAAAAATATCCCCTAAATCGCACCGTGGGTGGAACCAACACCTCCCACGGGACCAATGTAACTAGTAGGAACTGACCGCGGAGCCATGGGACTCCCAGTTTGAGAATACGATAATAATTTACTTATTTTTAGACGTAGGCTTAAAACATGGCGTTTGTGGGGGAAAACCCGAAACAACCCCCGAACGGCCCTGTGAGTGGCACCAACACCTCCCACGGGACCAATGCAACTCGTAGGAACTGACCACGGAGCCACGGGACTCTCGATTTGGGCATAGGATGGTAATTTGAATATATCTTAACTAAGGCTTAAAAACATGGCGTTAGGGGGTGAAAACCCAAAATAGCCCCTGAACGGACCTGTGGGTGGCACCAACACTCCCACGGGACCAATGTGACTCATAGGAAGTGACCGCGCAACCGCGGGACTCTCGGTTTGAGAATACGATGGTAATTTGAATATTTCTAGACTTAGGCGTAAAAATATTGCGTCAGAGGGTCAAAAACCCCCAAAACATCCCCCGAACGGCCCCGTAGGAGGCACTAACACCTCCCACGGGACCAATGTAACTCGTAGGAACTGACCGCGCAGACACGGGACTCCTGGTTTAAGAGTACGATGATACTTTGCATATTTCTATACTTAGGCTTAAAAACATGGCGTTCGAGGGTGAAAGACCGTAACAGCCTCCCGAACAGCCCCATGGGTTGCACCAACACCTCCCACGGTACCAAAGTAACTCGTAGGAATTGACCACACAGCCGCGGGACTGCCAATTTGAGAATATGATGGTAATTTGAATATTTCTAGACTTTGGCTTAAGAACATGGCGTTAGAGGGTGAAAACCCAAAACATCCCCCGAATGGCCCCGTGGGAGGCACTTACACCTCCCACGGGACCAATGTAACTCGTAGGAACTGACCGTAGAGTCACGGGACTCCTGGTTTGAGAATACAACGATAATTTGAATATTTCTCTATTAGGCTTAAAAATATGGTGTTAGAGGGTGAAAACAAAGAAATACCACCCGAACGGACCCGTGGGAGGCACCAGCACCTCCCACGGGACCAATGTAACTCGTAGGAACCGAACTCGTAGTCGCGGGACTCCTTGTTTGAGAATATGATGGTAATTTGAATATTTCTAGACTTAGGCTTAAAAGCATGGTGTTAGAAGGTGAAAACCAAAAACAGCGCACAAACGACCCCGTGGGAAGCACGCACACGTCCCACAGGACCAATGTTACTTATAAGAACTGACCATGCAGCCGCGGGACTCCTGGTTTGAGAATACAATGATAATTTTAATATTTCTAGACTTAGGCTTAAAAATATGGTGTAAGAGGGTGAAAATCCAAAAACGCCCCTGAACGGCCCCGTGGGAGGCACCAACACCTCCCACGGGACTAATGTAACTCGTATGAACTGACCGCGAAGCCACGGGACTCCCGATTTTAAAATATGATGGTAATTTGAATATTTCAAGACTTTGACTTAAAAACATGGCGTTAGAGGGTGAAAACCCAAAACAACCCCCGAACGGCCCCCTCGGAGGCACTTACACCTCTCACGGGGCCAATGTAACTCGTAGGAACTGATCGCCGTGCCAGAGAACTCCAGGATTGAGAATACGATGATAATTTGAATATTTCTATTCTTAGGCTTAAAAATATGGTGTTAGAGAACCAACAAATAGCACCCGAACGGCCCCGTGGGAGGCACCAGCACCTCCCACGGGACCAATGTAACTCGTAGGAACTGACCACGCAGCCGTGGGACTCCCAGTTTGAGAATACGATGGTAATTTGAATATTTCTAGACTTAGGCTCAAAAACATTGTGTAAGAGGGTGAATACCCAAAACAGCGCCCGAACAGCCCCGTGGGAAGCACGAACACCTCCCACGGGACCAATGTAACTTATAGGAACTGACCATGCAACCGCGGGATTGTCGATTTGAGAATACGCCGATAATTTGAATATTTCTAGACTCAGGAATAAAAACATGGCGTTAGAGGGTGAAACCGAAAACATCCCCCGAACGGCCCCATGGGAGGCATTAACACCTCCCACGGGACCAATGTAACTCGTAGGAACTGACCGTAGAGCCACGACACTCTCGGTTTGAGAATACGATGATAATTTGAATATTTCTAGACTTAGGCTTATAAACACGACGTTAGTGGATGAAAAATGCCAAAACAGCCCCCGAATGTCCCCGTGGGAGGCAGTAACACCTCCCACGGGACCAATGTGACTCGTAGGAACTGACCGGGCAGCCACGGGACTCTCAGTTTGAGAATATGATGGTAATTTAATTATTTCTAAACATAGGGTAAAAAACATGGCGTTAGAGGGTGAAAACCCAAAACAGTGCCCGAACGGCCCCGTAGGAAGCACGAACACCTCCCACTGGACCAATGTAACTTATAGGAACTGACCACGCAGCCGCGGGACTGCCGATTTGAGAATACGCCGATAATTTTAGTATTTCTAGACTGAGGCTTAAAAATATGGCGGTAGAGGGTGAAAACCCAAAATAGCCCCCGAACGGCCTTGTGCGAGGTACTAACACCTCCCACGGGACCAATGTTACTCGTAGGAACTGATTGCAGAGCCACGGGACTCTTGGTTTGAGAAAACGATGATAATTTGAATATTTCTAGACCTAGGCTTAAAAGCATGGCGTTAGAGGGTGAAAACCCCAAACAGCACCCGAACGGCCCCGTGGGAGGCACTTACACCTCCCACGGGACCAATATAACTCGTAGGAACTAATCGCGGAGCCACGGGAATCCTGGTTTGAGAATACGACAATAATTTGAATATTTCTATATTAGGCTTATATGGTGTTAGAGGGTGAAAAGAAAAAAATAGCACCCGAACGGCCCGGTGGGAGGCACCAACACCTCCCACGGGACTAATATAACTCGTACGAACTGACCACGCAGCCGTGGGACTCCCAGTTTGAGAAGATGATGGTAAGTTGAATATTTCTAGACTTAGGCTTAAAAATATGGTGTTAGAAGGTGAAAATCCAAAATAGCCACCGAACGGCCCCGTCGGAAGCACGAACACCTCCCATAGGACCAATGTATCTTATAGGAACTGATCACGCAGCCGCGGGACTGCCGATTTGAGAATACGCCGATAATTTTAATATTCCAGACTTAGGCTTAAAAATATGGTGTAAGAGGGTGAAAATCCAAAACAGCCCCTGAACGGCCCCGTAGGAGGCACCAACACCTCCCACGGGACTAATGTAACTCGTATGAACTGACCGCGGAGCCACGGGACTCCCGATTTGAGAATACGATGGTAATTTGAATATTTCTAGACTTTGACTTAAAAACATGCCGTAAGAGGGTGAAAACCCAAAACAACCCCCGAACGGCCCCGTAGGAGGCACTTACACCTCCCACGGGACCAATGTAACTCGTAGGAACTGACCGCGGAGCCACGGGACTCCTGGTTTGAGAATATGACAATAATTTGAATATTTTTATATTAGGCATAAAAATATGGTGTTAGAGGGTGAAAACAAAAAAATAGCACCCGAACGGCCCCGTAGGAGGCACCAGCACCTCCCACGGGACAAATGTAACTCGTAGGAACTGACCACGCAGCCGTGGGACTCCCATTTTGATAAGATGATGGTAATTTGAATATTTATAGACTTAGGTTTAAAAACATGGCGTTAGAAGGTGAAAACCCAAAACAGCCCCCGAACGGCCCCGTGGGAGGCACTTACACCTCCCACGGGACCAATGTAACTCGTAGGAACTGACAGCGGAGGCACGGGACTCCTAGTTTGATAATATGATGATAATTTGAATATTTCTATATTAGGCTTAAAAATATGGTGTTAGAGGGTGAAAACAAAATTATTGCACACGAACGGCCCCGTGGGAGGCACCAGCACCTCCCATGGGACCAACGTAACTCGTAGGAACTGACCACGTAGCTGTGGGACTCCCAGTTTGAGAAGATTATGGTATTTTTAATATTTCTCGACTTAGGCTTAAAAACATGGCTTTAGAAGGTGAAAACCCAAAACAGTGCCCGAACGGCACCGTGGGAAGCACGAACACCTCCCACGGGACTAATGTAACTTATAGGAACTGACCACCCAGCTGCGGGACTGCCGATTTGAGAATATGGGGGTAATTTTAATATTTTTAGACTTAGGCTTAAAAACATGGTGGAAGAGGGTGAAAACCCAAAACATCCCCCGAACGGCCCCGTTGGAGGCACTAACACCTCCCATGGGACCATTGTAACTCGTAGGAACTGATCGCAGAGCCACGGGACTCTCGGGTTGAGAAAATGATGATAATTTGAATATTTCTAGACTTAGGCTTAAAAGCATGGCGTTAGAGGGTGAAAACCCAAAATAGCACTTGAACGGCCCCGTGAGAGGCATTTACACCTCCCATGGGACTTATGTTACTCGTAGGAACTGATCACAGAGCCACGGGAATCCTGGTTTGAGAATACGACGATAATTTGAATATTTCTATACTTAGGCTTAAAAATATGGCGTTAGAGGGTGAAAACCCAAAACAGTCCCTGAACGGCTCCGTTGGAGGCACCAACACCTCCCACGGGACCAATGTAACTCGTAGGAACTGACCACGCAGCCGCAGGACTCCCGATTTTAGAATACATCGATAATTTGAATATTTCTAGACTTAGGCTCAAAAACATGGTGTTTGAGGGTGAAAACCTAAAATAACGCCCGAACCGCCCCGTGGGTGGCACCAACACCACCCAAGGGACCAATATAACTCGTAGGAACTGATCGTGGAGCCACGGGACACCCGATTCTAGAATACGACGATAATTTGAATATTTCTAGACTTAGGCTTAAAAACATAGCATTGGAGGGTGAAAACCCACAACATCCCCCGAACGGCCCCGTAGGTGTCACCAACACCTCCCACGGGACCAATGTAACTCGTAGGAACTGACCACGCAGCCGCGGGACTTTCGGTTTGAGAATACGACAGTAATTATAATATTTCTAGACTTGGGCTTAAAAACATAGCGTTAGAGGGTGAAAACCAAAAAGAGCCCCCGAACGGAACCGTGGGTGGAACTAACACCTTCCACGGGACCAATGTAACTCATTGGAACTAACTGCGGAGCCACGGGACTCCCAGTTTGAGAATACGATGATAATTTGCATATTTTTAGTCTTATGCTTAAAAAATAGCGTTAGTTGGGGAAAACACGAAATAACCCCCGAACGGTATCGTGGGTGGCACCAACACCTCCCTCGCGACCAATGTAACTCGTAGGAACTGACCACGGAGCCACGAGACTCCTGGTTTGAGAATACGATGGTAATTTAAATATATCTTAACTAAGGCCTAAAAACGTGGCGTTAGAGTGTGAAAACCCAAAATAGCAACCTGAACGTCCCCATGGGTGGCACCAACACCTCCCACGGGACCAATGTGACTCGTAGAAGCTGATCGCGCATCCGCGGGACACTCGGTTTGAGAATAAAATGTTAATTTGAATATTTCTGGACTTAGACTTAAAAACAGGGTGTTAGAGGGTGAAAAACTGCAAAACAACCCTCGAATATCCCCGTGGGAGGCACTAGCACCTCCCACGGGACCAATGTGACTCGTAGGAACTGACCGCGTAGCCACGGGACTCTCAGTTTGAGAATACGATGGTTGTTCAAATATTTCTAAACATAGGCTAAAAAACATGGCGTTAGAGGGTGAAAACCGAAAACAGCGCCCGAACGTCCCCGTGGGAGGCACTAACAACTCCCACGGGACCAATGTAACTCGAAGGAACCGACCATACAGCCGCGGGACTCCCGGATTGAGAATACAATGGTAATTTGAATATTTATAGACTTGGATTTAAAAACATAGCCTTAGAGGGTGAAACCCAAAAATATCCCCTGAACCGCACCGTGGGTGGAACCAACACCTCCCACGGGACCAATGTAACTCGTAGGAACTGACCGCGGAGCCATGGGACTCCCGGTTTGAGAATACGATGATAATTTGCTTATTTTTAGATGTAGGCATAAAACATGGCGTTAGTGGGGGAAAACCCGAAACAACCCCCGAACGGCCCTGTGGGTGGCACCAACACCTCCCACGGGACCAATGCAACTCGTAGGAACTGACCACGGAGCCACGGGACTCTCGATTTGAGTATAGGATGGTAATTTGAATATATCTTAACTAAGGCTTAAAAACATGGCGTTAGGGGGTGAAAACCCAAAATAGCCCCCGAACGGACCTATGGGTGGCACCAACACTCCCACGGGACCAATGTGACTCATAGGAAGTTATCGCGCAACCGCGGGACTCTCGGTTTGAGAATACGACGGTAATTTGAATATTTCTAGACTTAGGCGTAAAAATATTGCGTTAGAGGATCAAAAACCCCAAAACATCCCCCGAACGGCCCCGTAGGAGGCACTAACACCTCCCACGGGACCATTGTAACTCGTAGGAACTGATCGCGCAGACACGGGACTCCTGGTTTAAGAGTACGATGATACTTTGCATATTTCTATACTTAGGTTTAAAAACATGGCGTTCGAGGGTGAAAGACCATAACAGCCTCCCGAACAGCCCCGTGGGTGGCACCAACACCTCTCACGGGTCCAAAGTAACTCGTAGGAATTGACCACGCAGCCGCGGGACTGCTGATTTGAGAATACGATGGTAATTTGAATATTTCTAGACTTTGGCTTAAGAACATGGCGTTAGAGGGTGAAAACCCAAAACAACGCACGAACGGCCCCGTGGGAAGCACGAAAACCTCCCACTGGACCAATGCAACTTATAGGAACTGACCACCCAGCCGCGGGACTGCCGATTTGAGAATAGGCCGATAATTTTAGTATGTCTAGACTGAGGCTTAAAAATATGGCGGTAGAGGGTGAAAACCCAAAATAGCCCCCGAACGGCCCCGTGGGAGGTACTAACACCTCCCACTGGACCAATGTTACTCGTAGGAACTGATTGCAGAGCCACGGGACTCTTGGTTTGAGAAAACGATGATAATTTGAATATTTATAGACCTAGGCTTAAAAGCATGGCGTTAGAGGGTGAAAACCCAAAACAACACCCGAACGGCCCCGTGGGAGGCACTTACACCTCCCACGGGACCAATATAGCTCGTAGGAACTAATCGCGGAGCCACGGGATTCATAGTTTGAGAATACGACAATAATTTGAATATTTCTATATTAGGCTTATACCGTGTTAGAGGGTGAAAATAAAAAAATAGCACCCGAACGGCCCCATGGGAGGCACCAGCACCTCCCACGGGACCAATGTAACTCGTAGGAACTGACCACGCAGCCGTGGGACTCCCAGTTTGAGAAGATGATGGTAAGTTGAATATTTCTAGACTTAGGTTTAAAAATATGGCGTTAGAAGGTGAAAATCCAAAATAGCCCCCGAACGGCCCCGTCGGAAGCACGAACACCTCCCATGGGACCAATGTAACTTATAGGAACTGATCACATAGCCGCGGGACTGCCGATTTGAGAATACGCCAATAATTATAATATTCCAGACCTAGGCTTAAAAATATGGTGTAAGAGGGTGAAAATCCAAACCAACCCCTGAACGGCCCCGTAGGAGGCACCAACACCTCCCACGGGACTAATGTAACTCATATGAACTGACAGCGGAGCCACGGGACTCCCGATTTGAGAATACGACGGTAATTTGAATATTTCTTGACTTTGACCTAAAAACATGCCGTAAGAAGGTGAAAACCCAAAACAGCCCCCGAACGGTCCCGTGGAAGGCACTTACACCTCCCACGGGACCAATGTAACTCGTAGGAACTGATCGCGGAGCCACGGGACTCCTGGTTTGAGAATATGATGATAATTTGAATATTTTTATATTAGGCTTAAAAATATGGTGTTAGAGGGTGAAAACAAAAAAATAGCACCCGAACGGCCCCGTGGGAGGCACCAGCACCTCCCACGGGACAAATGTGACTCGTAGGAACTGACCACGCAGCTGTGGGACTCCCATTTTGAGAAGATGATGGTAAATTGAATATTTATACACTTAGGTTTAAAAACATGGCATTAGAAGGTGAAAACCCAAAACAACCCCCGAACGGCCCGGTGGGAGGCACTCACACCTTCCACGGGACCAATGTAACTCGTAGGAACTGACAGCGGAGGCACGGGACTCCTAGTTTGAGAATATGATGATATTTTTAATATTTCTATATTCGACTTAGAAATATGGTGTTAGACGGTGAAAACAAAAAAATAGCACACGAACGGCTCCGTGGGAGGCACCAGCACCTCCCATGGGACAAATGTAACTCGTAGGAACTGGCCACGCAGTCACCGGACTCCCGGTTTGGGAAGATGATGGTATTTTTAATATTTCTAGACTTAGGCTTAAAAACATGGCTTTAGAAGGTGAAACCCAAAACAGCGCCCGAATGGCCCCGTGGGAAGCACGAACACCTCCCACGGGACCAATGTAACTTATAGGAACTAACCACGCAGCCGCGGGACTTCCGATTTGAGAATATGCTGGTAATTTTAATATTTTTAGACTTAGGCTTAAAAACATGGTGGTAAAGGGTCAAAACCCAAAACAGCCCCCAAACGGCCTCGTGGGAGGCACTAAAACCTCCCACGGGACAAATGTAACTCGTAGGAACTGACCGCAGACCCACGGGACTCTCGGTTTGAGAAAATGATGATAATTTGAATATTTCAAGACTTAGGCTTAAAAGCATGGCGTTAGAGGGTGAAAACCCTAAATTTCCCTTGAACGGTCCCGTGGGAGGCATTTACACCTCCCACGGGACTAATGTTACTCGTAGGAACTGACCGCGGAGCCACGGGACTCCTGGTTTGAGAATACGATGATAATTTGAATATTTTTATACTTAGGCTTAAAAACATGGCGTTAGAGGTTGAAAACCCAAAACAGTCCCCGAACGGCTCCGTTGGAGGCACTAACACCTCCCATGGGACCACTGTAACTTGTAGGACCGGATCGCAGAGCCACGGGACTCTTGGTTTGAGAATACGATGATAATATGAATGTTTTTAGACTTAGGCTTAAAAACATGGCGTTAGAGGGTGAAACCCCGAAACAACGCCCGAATGCCCCGGTGGGAAGCACCAACACCTCCCACGGGATCAATGTAACTTATAGGAACAAACCATGCGGCCATGGGACTGCCAAATTGAGAATACGACGGTAATTTGAATATTAATATACTTAGGCTTAATAACAGGGCGTTAGTGGGTGAAAACCTAAAGCAGGCCCCGTGGGAGGCACGAACACATCCCACGGGACCAATGTAACCCATAGGAACTAATCGCGGAGTCACGGGACTCTCGGTTTGAGAATACGATGATAATTCGAATATTTCTAGACTTAGGCTTAAAAACATGGCGTTAGAGGGTTAAAACCCAAAATAGCCCCCGAGGGAGGCACCAACACCTCCCACGGGACCAATGTAACTCGTAGGAACTCTCCTCATAGCCATGGTACTCTCGCTTTGATAATACGATGGTAATTTGAATATTTCTAGACTTAGGCTTAAAAACAAGGTGTTAGAGGGTGAAAAACCCAAAAACAGCCCCCGAACGACACCGTGGGTGGAACCAGCACCTCTTGCAGGACCAATGTAACTCGTAGGAAGTGACTGGTGAGCCATGGGACTCCTGATTTGAGAATACGATGATAATTTGCATATTTTTAGACTTAGGCTTAAAAACATAACGTTAGTGGGGGAAAACCTGCAATAACCCCTGAACGGCCCCGTGGGTGGCACCAACACCTCCCACAGGACACATGCATCTCGTAGGAACTGAAAACGGAGCCATGGGACACCCAATTTGAGAATACGATGGTAATTTTAATATATCTTAACGAGGGCTTAAAACATGGCGTTAGAGGGTGAAAACCCAAAATAGCCCCGAACGGCCCTATGGTTGGCACCAACACTCCCACGGGACCAATGTGACTTATAGGAAGTGATCGCGCAACCACGGGACTCTCGTTTTGAGAATACGATGGTAATTTGAATATTTCTAGACTTAGGATTAAAAACATGGCGTTAGAGGGTCAAAAACCCCAAAATAGCCCCCAAACGTACCCATGGGAAGCACTAACACCTCCCACGGGACCAATGTAACTCATAAGAACTAACCGCGTAGACACAGGACTCCTGGTTTAAGAGTACGATGATACTTCTCATATTTCTATACTTAGGCTTAAAAACATGGCGTTCGAGGGGGAAAGACCGAAACAGGCCCCAACGGCCCCATGGGTGCACCAACACCTCCCACGAGACCAAAGTAACTCGTAGGAATTGACCACGCATCCGCGAGACTGCCGCTTTGAGAATACAATGGTAATTTGAATATTTCTAGACTTAGGCTTAAAAACATGGCGTTAGGGGGTGAAAACCCAAAACTGCCCCCGAACGGCCCTGTGGGAAGCACTTACACCTCCCACGGGACCAATGTAACTCGTAGGAACTGACCGCGGTGTCACGAAACTCCTGGTTTGAGAATACGACGATAATTTGAATATTTCTATTCTTAGGCTTAAAGATATGGTGTTAGAGGGTGAAAACCAAAAAATAGCACCCGAACGACCCCGTGGGAGGCACCATCACCTCCCACTGTAGCAATGTAACTCGTAGGAACTGACCACGCAGCCATGGGACTCCTAGTTTGTGAATATGATGGTAATTTGAATATTTCTAGACTTAGGCTTAAAAACATGGCTTTAGAGGGTGAATACCCAAAACAGCGCCCGAATGGCCCCGTGGGAAGCACGAACACCTCCCACGGGACCAATGTAACTTATAGGAACTGACCACGCAACTGTGGGACTGCCGATTTGAGAATACGCCGGTAATTTGAATATTTCTAGACTTAGGATTAAAAACATGGCGTTAGAGGGTGAAAACCCAAAACATCCCCCGAACGGCCACGTGGGAGGCACTAACACCTCCCATGGGATAAATGTTACTCGTAGGAACTGACCGCAGAGCCACGGGACTCTCGGTTTGAGAATACGATGATAATTTGAATATTTCTAGACTTAGGCTTATAAACATGGGGCAAGAGGGTGAAAACCCAAAACAGCCCCCGAATGGCCCCGTGGGAGAATCAACACCTTCACGGGACCAATGTAAACTCGTAGGAACTGTCCTTGGAGACATGGGACTCCCTCTATGAGAATACGATGGTAATTTGAATATTTCTAGGCTTAGGCTTAAAAACAAGGTGTGAGAGGGTGAAAAACCCCAAAATAGCCCCCGAACGTCCCCATGGGAGGCACTAACACCTCCCACGGGACCAATGTGACTCGTAGGAACTGACCGCATAACCACAGGACTCTGAGTTTGAGAATACAATGGTAATTTAAATTTTTCTAGACTTAGGCTAAAAAAATGTGGCTTTAGATGGTGAAAACCCAAAACAATGCCCGAACGGCATCGTGGGTGGAAGCAACACCTCCCACGGGACCAATGTAACTCGTAGGAACTGACTGAGGAGCCATGGGACTCCCGATTTGAGAATATGATGATAATTTGCATATTTTTAAACTTAGGCTTAAAAACATGGCGTTAGTGGGGGAAAACCTAAAACAACCCCCGAATGGCCCCGTGGGTGGCAACAACACCTCCCACGGGACCAATGCATCTCGTAGGAACTGACCACGGAGCAACGGGACTCCCGATTTGAGAATACGATGGTTATTTGAATATATCCTAACTAAGGCTTAAAAACATGGCGTTAGAGGTGAAAACCCAAAATAGTCCGAACGGCCCTATGGGAGGAACCAACACACCCACGGGACCAATGTGACTCATAGAAAGTGACCGCGTAGCCGTGGGACTCTCGGTTTTAGAATACAATGGTAATTTGAATATTTCTAGACTTAGGCTTAAAAACATGGCGTTAGAGGGTCAGAAACCCTAAAACAGCCCCGTCGGAGGCACTAATACCTCCCACTGGACCAATGTAACTCGTAGCAACTGACCGCGCAGACACGGGACTCCTGGTTTAAGAGTACGATGATATTTTGAATATTTCTATACTTAGGCTTAAATACATGGCGTTCGAGGCGTTAGTGGGGGGAAACCTGAAATAACCCTGAAACGGCCCCGTGGGTGGCACCAACACCTCCCACGGGACCAATGCATCTCGTAGGAACTGACCATGGAGCAATGGGACTCCCGATTTGAGAATACGATGGTAATTTGAATATATCTTAACTAAGGCTTAAAAACATGGCGTTAAAGGTGAAAACCCAAAATAGCCCCGAACGACCCTATGGGTGGCACCAACACACCCACGGGACCAATGTGACTCATAGAAAGTGACCGCGCAGCCGCGGAACTCTCGGTTTTAGAATACGACGATAATTTGAATATTTTTAGACTTAGACTTAAAAACATGGCGTTAGAGGGTCAGAAACCCTAAAACAGCCCCTGAACAGCCCAGTCGGAGGCACTAACACCTCCCACAGGACCAATGTAACTCGTAGCAACTGACCGCGCAGAAAAGGGACTCCTGGTTTAAGTGTACGATGATAATTTGAATATTTCTATACTAAGGCTTAAATACATGGCGTTCAAGGGTGAAAGATCGAAACAGCCCCCGAACGGCCTCGTGGGTGGCACCAACACCTCCCACGGGACCGCGGGACTCTCAGTTTGAGAATATGACGATAATTTGAATATTTCAAGACTTAGAGTTAAAAACATGGCGTTAGAGGGTCAAAAACCCTAAAACAGCCCCCGAACGGCCCCATGAGAAGCACTAACACCTCCCATGGGAGCAATGTAACTCGTAGGAACTGACTGCGGAGCCACAGAACTCCGGGTTTGAGAATACGACGATAATTTGAATATTTCTATAATTAGGCTTAAAAACATGGCGTTCGAGGGTGAAAGACCGAAATAGGCACCAACAGCCCCGTGGGTGGCACCAATACCTCCCACGGGACCAAAGTAACTCGTAGGAATTGACCACGCAGCCGCGGGATATGATGTTAATTTGAATATTTCTAGACTTAGGCTTAAAAACATGGCGTTAGAGGGTGAAAACCCAAAACAGCCCCCGAACGGCCCCGTGGGAGGTACTTACATCTCCCACGGGAGCAATGTAACTCGTACGAACTGACCGCGGAGCCACCGAACTCCGGGTTTAAGAATACGACGATAATTTGAATGTTTCTATAATTAGGCTTAAAAATATGGGGTTAGAGGGTGAAAACCAAACAATAGCACCCGAACGGCCCCGTGGGAGGAACCAGGACCTCCCACGGGACCAATGTAACTCATAGGAACTGACCACGCAGCCGTGGGACTCCTAGTTTGAGAATACGATGGTAATTTGAATATTTCTAGACTTAGGCTTAAAAATAAGGCGTTAGAGGGTGAATACCCAAAACAGTGCCCGAACGGCCCCGTGGGAAGCACGAACAACTCCCACATGACTAATGTAACTTATAGGATCTGGCCACGCAATAGCGGGACTGCTGTTTTGAGAATACGCTAGTAATTTGAATATTTTTAGACTTAGGCTTAAAAACATGGCGTTAGAGGGTGAAAACCCAAAACAACCCTCGAACGCCCCCATGGGAGGCACTAACACCTCCCGCGGGACCAATGTAACTCTTAGGAACTAACCGCAGATCCACGGGACTCTCGATTTGAGAATATGATGATAATTTGAATATTTCTATACTTAGTCTTAAAATCATGGCGCTACAGGGTCAAAAACCCAAAACAGCACCCGAACGTCCCCGTGGGAATCACCAACACCTCCCACGGGACCAATGTAACTTATAGGAACTTACCACGCAGCCGCGGGACTGCCAATTTGGGAATGCGAGAGTAATTTGAATATTTCTAGACTTAGGCTTAAGAACATGGCGTTAAAAGGTGAAAACCCAAAATAGCCCCCGAACGGCCCTGTTGGAGGCACTAACACCTCCCATGGGACCACTGTAACTCGTAGGAATTGACCGCAGAGCCACGAAACTCTCGGTTTGAGAATACAATGATAATATGAATATTTCTAGACTTTGGCTTAAAAACATGGAATTAGAGGGTGAGAAATTGAAACAGCGCCCGAACGGCCCCGTGGGAAGCACCAACACCTCCCACGGGACCAATGTAACTTATAGGAACTAACCACGCGTCCGCGGGACTCCCGGTTTGAGAATAGGATGGTATTTTGAATATTTCTAGACTTAGGCTTAAAAACATGGCGTTAGAGGGTGAAAACCCAAAACAACCCCCGAACGGCCCCGTGGGAGGCACTAACACCTCCCAGGGAACCAATGTAACTTGTAGGAACTGACCGCCGAGCCACGGGACTCTCGGTTTGAGAATACGATGATAATTTGAATATTTCTAGACTTAGGCTTAAAAACATGGCGTTACAGGGTGAAAACCCAAAACAGCCCCCGAATGACCCTGTGGAAGGTACCAACACCTTCCACGGGACCAATGTAACTTGTAGGAACTATCTTCGGAGACATGGGACTCCCGCTCTGAGAATACGTTGGTAATTTAAATATTTCTATACTTAGGCTTAAAAACATGAGGTTAGAGGGAGAAAACCTCAAACAGTCCCCAAACGGCCCCGTGGGTGGCACCAACACCTCTCACTGGACCAATGTTACTCGTAGGAACTGACTAGGCATCCGCGGGACTCCCGATTTGATAATACGATGAAAATTTAAATATTTCTAGACTTAGGATTAAAAATATGGAATTAGAGGGTGAAAACCACAAACAACCCCCGAACGGCCCCGTGGGAGGCACTAACACCTCCCACGGGACCAATATAACTCGTAGGAACTGATCGCGGAGCCACGGGACACCCGAATCTTGAATATGATGGTAATTTGAATATTTCTAGACTTAGGCTTTGAAACATGGCATTAGAGGGTGAAAATCCATAGCAGCCCTCGAACGGCCCCGTGGGTGGCACCAACAACTCCCACGGGACCAATATACCCCGTAGGAACCGACCACGCAGCCGCTTGACTCACCATTTTGAGAATACGACAGTAATTTGAATATTTCTAGGCTTGGGCTTAAAAACATAGCGTTAGAGGGTGAAAATCAAAAATAACCCCCGAACGGCACATTGGGTGGAACTAACACCTCCTATGGGACCAATGTAATTCGTAGGAACTGACCACACATCCATGGGACTCCCGATTTGAGAATAAGATGATAATTTGCATATTTTTAAACTTAGGCTTAAAAACATGGCGTTAGTGGGGGAAAACCCGAAATAACCCCCGAACGGCCCCGTGGGTGGCACCAACACCTCCCATGGGACCAATGTAACTCGTAGGAACTGACCACGCAGCTGTGGGACTGCCGATTTGAGAATACGACGGTAATTTGAATATTTCAAGACTTAGGCTTAAAAACATGGTGTTAGAGGGTGAAAACCCAAAACAGCCCCCGAACGGCCCAGTGGGAGGCACTAACACCTCCCACGGGACCAATGTAACTCGTTGGAATTTACCAAGGAGCCATGACACTCCCGATCTGAGAATACGACGGTAATATGAATATATCTTAATTAAGGCTTAAAAACATGGTGTTAGAGGGTGAAAACCCAAAATAAGCATCGAACGACCCATTGGGTGGCACCAACACCTCCCACGGGACCAATGTGACTCGTTGGAACTGACCGCACATCTGCGGGAGTCTCGATCTGAGAATACGAAGGTAATTTGAATATTCTAGACTTATGCTTAAAAACATGGCGTTAGATGGTCAAAACCCCCAAAATATCCCCCGAACTGCCCCATGGGAGGCACTGACACCTCCCACGGTAACAATGTAACTCGTAGAAACTGACCGCGGCGCCACGGGACTCCTGGTTTAAGAATATGATGATAATTTGAATATTTCCATATTTAGGCTTCAAAATATGGTGTTAGAGGGTGAAAACCAAAAAATAGCCCCCGAACGAGCCCGTGGGAGGCACCAACACCTCCCACGGGGCCAATGTAACTGATAGGAACTGACCACGCAGACGCGGGACTGCCAATTTGAGAACATGATGGTAATTTGAATATTTCTAGACTTAGACTTGAAATCATGGTGATAGAGGGTGAAAACCCAAAACAGCCAGCAAACGGTCCTGTAGGTGGCACCAACACCTCCCACGGGACCAATGTAACTCGTAGGAACTGACCACGCAGCCGCGGGACTCTCGGTTTGATAATACGATGGAAATTTTAATATTTCTAGACTTAAGCAAAAAAAATGGCATTAGAGGGTTAAAACTCGAAACAACCCCCGAACGGCCCCGTGGGAGGCACCAATACCTCCCACGGGACAAATACAACACGTATGAACTGACCGCAGAGCCACGGGACTTCTGGTTTAAGAATACGACTGTAATTTGAATATTTCTTGACTTAGGCTTGAAACCATGGCACTAGAGGGTGAAAACCCACAACAGCCCCCGAACGGCACCGTGGGTGGCACCAACACCTCCCACGACACCAATGTAACTCGTAGGAACTGATCACGCAGCCGCAGCACTCCCGGTTTTAGAATACGATGGTAATTTGAATATTTCTAGACTTGGGCTTAAAAACATAACAATAGAGGGTGAAAACCAAAAATAGCCCCCGAATGGCACCGTGGGTGGAACCAACACCTCCCATGGGACCAATGTAACTCGTAGGTAATTTAAATGTAAATCGTAGGAGTTGGACACGAGGCTCCTGATTTGAGAATACGATGGTAATTTGAATATATCTTATATAAGTCTTAGAAACCTGGCGTTAGGGGGTGAAAACCCAAAATAGCCCCCAGACGGCCCCGTGGGTGACACCAACACCTCCCACGGGACCAATGTGACTCGTAGGAACTGACCTCGCAGCCGCGGGACTCTCGGTTTGAGAATATTACGATAATTTGAATATTTCTAGACTTAGTCTTAAAAACATGGTGTTAGTTGGTCAAAAACCACACAACAGTCCATGAACGGCCCCGTGGGAGGCACTAACACCTCCCACGGGACCAATGTAACTCGTAAGAACTGACCACGCAGCCACGGGACTTCTAGTTTAAGAATACGATGATACTTTGCATATTTCTAGACTTAGGCTTTAAAACATGGCGTTAGAGGGTGAAAACCCAAAACTGCCCCCAAATGGTCCCATGGGTGGCATTAACACCTCCCACGGGACCAATTTGACTCGTAGGAACTGACCGCGTAGCCGCGGGACACTTAGATTGAGAATACGACGGTAATTTGAATATTTCTGGAATTAGGCATAAAAACATGGTGTTAAAGGGTGAAAACCCAAAACAGCGCCCGAACGGCCCCGTGGGAGGCATCAACACCTCCCACGGGACCAATATGACTCGAAGGAACTGATCATGCATTCGCGGGACTGTCAATTTGAGAATACGGCGGTAATTTGAATATTTCTAGGCCTAGTCTTAAAAATATGGCGTTGGAGGGCTAAAACCCAAAGCAACGCCCGAACGGCCTCGTGGGAGGCACTAACACCACCCACGGGACCCATGTAACTCGTAGGAACTGAGCACGTAACCGCGAGACTACCAGCTTGAGAATAGGACAATAATTTGAATATTTATAGACTTAGGCTTAAAAACATTACTCTAGAGGGTGAAAACACAAAATAGCCCCGTGGGAAGCACCAACACCTCCCACGAGATCAATGTTACTCGTATGAACTGATCGCGAAGCCACGAGACTTCCGGTTTGAGAATACATCTGTAATTTGAATATTTCTTGACTTAGGCTTAATAACATGGTGTTAGAGGGTGAAAACCCAAAACAGTCCCCAAACGTCCCCGTGGGTGCCATCAATAACACCCACGAGACAAATGTGACTCTAAGGAACTGACCGCGTAGCCGCGGGACTTTCAGTTTGAGAATACGACGGTAATTTGAATATTTCTAGACTTAGGCTTAAAAACATGGCGTTAGAGGGTGAAAACCCAAAACAGCACCCGAACGCCCCCGTGGGAGGCACCAACACATCCCATGGGACAAATATAACTCGAAGGAACTGACGACGCATCCACGGGACTGCTGATTTGAGAATACGATGGTAATTTGAATATTTCTAGACTTAGGCTTAAAAACATGGCGTTAGAGGGTGAAAACCCAAAACAGTGCCTGAACGGCCCCGTGGTAGACACCAACACGTCCCACGGGACTAATGTAACTCGAAGGAACTGACGACGCATCAGCGGGACAGCCGATTCGAGAATACGTTGATAATTTGAATATTTCTAGACTTAAGCTTAAAAACATAGCGTTACAGGGTGAAAACCCGAAACAGCCCCCAAACGGCCCCTTAGGTGGCACCAACACCTCCCACAGGACCAAAGTAACTCCTAGGAACCGACGACACAGCCGTGGGACTGTTAGCTTGAGAATACGACGATAATTTGAATATTTCTAGACTTAGGCATAAAAACGTGGCGTTAGAGGGTGAAAACCCAAAATAGCCACCGACCGGCCACGTGGGTGGCACTAATACCTCCCACGGGACCAATGTGACTCGTAGTAACTGACCACACAGCCGTGGGTCTCCCGATTTGATAATACGATGGTAATTTCAATATTTCTATATTTAGGCTTAAAAACATGGCAATTGAGGGTGAAAACCCAAAACAACCCCCGAATGGCCCTGTGGGCGGTACCAGCACCTCCCACGGGACCAATGTAACTCGAAGGAACTGACGATGCATCCGTGGGATGTTCGATTTGAGAATACGATGGTAATTCGAATATTTCTAGACTTAGGCTTAAAAACATGGCATTGGAGGGTTAAAATCCAAAGCAACTCCGGAACGGCCACGTGGGAGGCACCAACACCTCCCACTGGACCAATGTAATTCGTAGGAACTGACCACGCAGCCGCGGGACTGCCGGTTTGAGAATAGGACTGTAATTTGAATATTTATAGACTTAGGCTTAAAAACATGGCGTTAGAGGGTGAAAACCCGAAATAGCCCCGTGGGAGGCACCAACACCTCCCACGGGACCAAAGTATCTCGTAGGAATTGACCACGCATCCACGGGACTGCCGGTTTGAGAATATGATGGTAATTGAAATATTTTTAGACTTAGGCTTATAAACATGGCGTTAGAGGGTGAAAACCCAAAACTGTCCCCAAACGGTCCCATGGGTGACATCAACACCTCCCACAGGACCGATTTGACTCGTAGGAACTGACCGCGCAGCCGTGGGACACTTAGATTGAGAATACGATGGTAAATTGAATATTTCTGGACTTAGGCTTAAAAACATGGCGTTAGAGGGTGAAAACCCAAAACAGCCGCCGAACGTCCACGTGGGTGGCACCAATACCTCCCACAGGACCAATGTGACTCTTAGTAACTGACCGCGCAGCCGCGGGACCTTAGTTTGAGAATCAGACGGTAATTCGAATATTTCTAGACTTAGGCTTAAAAACATGGCGTTATAGGGTAAACACCCAAAACAGCGCCCGAACGGCCCCATAGGAGGCACCAACACCTCCCGCGGGACCAATGTAACTTACGATGCATCCGCGGGACTGCCGATTTGAGAATACGACGGTAATTTGAATATTTCTAGACTTAGGCTTAAAAACATGGTGTTGGAAGGTTAAAACCCAAAACAAGTCCCGAACGGCCACGTGGGAGGCACCAACACCTCCCACGGGACCAATGTAACTCGTAGGAACTGACCACGCAGCCGCGGGACTGCCAGTTTGAGAATAGGACGGTAATTTGAAAATTTATAGACTTAGGCTTAAAAACATAGCGTTAGAAGGTGAAAACCAAAAATAGCCCCGTGGGAGGCACCAACAACTCCCACGGGACCAAAGTAAGTCGTAGGAATTGACCACGCAGCCGCGGGACTGCCAGTTTGAGAATACGATGGTAATTTTAATATTTTTAGACTTAGGCTTAAAAACATGGTGTTAGAGGGTCAAAAGCCAAAACTTACCCCAAACAGTCCCATGGGTGGCATCAACACCTCTCACGGGACCAATCTGACTCGTAGGAACTGACCGCGCAGCCGCGGGACACTTAGATTGAGAATAAGATGGTAATTTGAATATTTCTGGACTTAGGCTTAAAAACATGGCGTTAGAGGGTGAAAAGCCAAAACAGCCGCCGAATGGCCACGTGGGTGGCACTAATACCTCCCACAGGACCAATGTGACTCTTAGTAACTGACCGCGCAGCCGCGGGACCTTAGTTTGAGAATACGACGGTAATTAGAATATTTCTATACTTAGGCTTAAAAACATGGCGTTTGAGGGTTAAAATCCAAAGCAACGCCCGAACGGCCCAGTGGGAGGCACCAACACCTCCCACGGGATCAATATAACAAGTAGGAACTGCCGGTTTGAGAATAGGACGGTAATTTGAATAT
Organism: Sambucus nigra; assembly: GCA_949130495.1. Taxonomy (NCBI): domain Eukaryota; kingdom Viridiplantae; phylum Streptophyta; class Magnoliopsida; order Dipsacales; family Adoxaceae; genus Sambucus; species Sambucus nigra. The sequence continues at coordinate 133,668,867 of OX422216.1, forward strand.
TTATAGACGTAGGCTTAAAAACATGGCGTTAGAGGGTGAAAACCCAAAACAGCCCCGTGGGAGGCACCAACACCTCCCATGGGACCAATGTAACTCGTATGAACTGACCGCAAAGCCACGGGACTCCCGGTTTGAGAATACGACTGTAATTTGAATATTTCTAGACATAGGCTAAAAACATGCCGTTAGAGGGTGAAAACAAAAAACAACCCCCGTCCATAGGAGGCACCAGCACCTCCCACGGGACCAATGTAACTCGAAGGAACTGACGATGCATCCTAGGGATGTTCGATTTGAGAATACGATGGTAATTTGAATATTTCTAGACTTAGGCTTAAAAACATGGCGTTGGAGCATTAAAATCCGAAGAAACTCCGGAACGGCCACGTGGGAGGCACCAACACCTCCCACTGGACCAATGTAATTCGTAGGAACTGACCACGCAGCCGCGGGACTGCCGGTTTGAGAATAGGACGGTAATTTGAATATTTATAGACTTAGGCTTAAAAACATGGCGTTAGAGGGTGAAAACAAAAAATAGCCCCGTGGGATGCACCAACACCTCCCACGGGACCAAAGTTACTCGTAGAAATTGACTACGCAACCGCGGGACTGCCAGTTTGAGAATACGATGGTAATTTAAATATTTTTAGACTTAGGCTTAAAAACATGGCGTTAGAGGGTGAAAACCCAAAACTGCCCCCAAACGGTCCCATGGGTGGCATCAACACCTCCCACGGGACCAATTTGACTCGTAGGAACTGACTGCGCAGCCGCGGGACACTTAGAATGAGAATACGATGGTAATTTGAATATTTCTGGAATTAGGCTTAAAAACATGGCGTTAGAGGGTGACAACCCAAAACAGCCGCCGAACGGCCATGTGGGTGGCACCAATACCTTCCACAGGACCAATGTGACTCGTAGTAACTGACCGCGCTGCTGCGGGACCTTAGATTGAGAATACGACGGTAATTAGAATATTTCTAGACTTAGGCTTAAAAACATGGCGTTTGAGGGTTAAAATCCAAAGCAATGCCCGAACGGCCTAGTGGGAGGCACCAACACCTCCCACGGGACCAATGTAACCAGTAGGAACTGCCTATTTGAGAATAGGACGGTAATTTGAATATTTATAGACGTAGGCTTAAAAACATGGCGTTAGAGGGTGAAAACCCAAAATAGCCCCGTGGGAGGCACCAACACCTCCCATGGGACCAATGTAACTCGTATGAACTGACCGCAAAGCCACGGGACTCCCGGTTTGAGAATACGTCTGTAATTTGAATATTTCTAGACATAGGCTAAAAACATGCCGTTAGAGGGTGAAAACAAAAAACAACCCCTGTCCATAGGAGGCACCAGCATCTCCCACGGGACCAATGTAACTCGAAGTAACTGACGATGCATCCGTGGGACTGTCGATTTGAGAATACGATGGTAATTTAAATATTTCTAGACTTAGGCTTAAAAACATGGCGTTGGAGGGTTAAAACCCAAAGAAACTCAGACCGGCCCCGTGGGAGGCACCAACACCGCCCAGGGGACCAAAGTAACTCGTAGGAATTGACCACGCAGCCGCGGGACTGTCGGTTTGAGAATACGATGGTAATTGAAATATTTTTAGACTTAGGCTTAAAAACATGGCGTTAGAGGGTGAAAACCCAAAACTGTCACCAAACGGTCCCATGGGTGGCATCAACACCTCCCACGGGACCAATTTGACACGTAGGAACTGACCGCGCAGCCGCGGGACACTTAGATTGAGAAAACGATGGTAAATTGAATATTTCTGGACTTAGGCTTAAAAACATGACGTTAGAAGGTGAAAACCCAAAACAGCCGCCGAACGGCCACGTGGGTGGCACCAATACCTCCCACATGACCAATGTGACTCTTAGTAACTGACCGCGCAGCCGCGGGACCTTTGTTTGAGAATACGACGGTAATTAGAATATTTCTAGACTTAGGCTTAAAAACATGGCGTTTGAGGGTTAAAATCCAAAGCAACACCCGAACGGCCCTGTGGGAGGCACCAACACCTCCCACGGGACCAATGTAACTAGTAGGAACTGCCGGTTTGAGAATAGGACGGTAATTTGAATATTTATAGACGTAGGCTTAAAAACTTGGCGTTATAGGGTGAAAACCCAAAATAGCCCGTGGAAGGCACCAACACCTCCCATGGGACCAATGTAACTCGTATGAACTGAGCGCGAAGCCACGGGACTCCCAGTTTGAGAATACGACTATAATTTGAATATTTCTAGACATAGGCTTAAAAACATGCCATTAGAGGGTGAAAACAAAAAACAACCCCCCTATAGAAGGCACCAGCACCTCCCACGGGACCAATGTAACTCGAAGTAACTGACGATGCATCCGTGGGACTATCGATTTGAGAATACGACGGTAATTTTGAATAGTTCTAGACTTAGGCTTAAAAACATGGCATTGGAGGGTTAAAACCCAAAGCAACTCTCGACCGGCCACGTGGGAGGCACCAACACCTCCCACGGGACCAATGTAACTCGTAGGAACTGACCACGCAGCCGCGGGACTGCCGGTTTGAGAATAGGATGGTAATTTGAATATTTATAGACTTAGGCTTAAAAACATGGCGTTAGAGGCTGAAAACCAAAAATAGCCCCGTGGGATGCACCAACACCTCCCACGGGACCAAAGTACTCGTAGAAATTGACCACGCAACCGTGGGACTACCAGTTTCAGAATACGATGGTAATTTGAATATTTTTAGACTTAGGCTTAAAAACATGGCGTTAAAGGGTGAAAACTCAAAACTGCCCCCAAACGGTCCCATGGGTGGCATTAACACCTCCCACGGGACCAATTTGACTCGTAGGAACTGACCGCGCAACCGAGGGACACTTAGATTGAGAATACGACGGTAATTTGAATATTTCTGGAATTAGGTTTAAAAACATGGAGTTAGAGGGTGAAAACCCAAAACAGCCGCCGAACGGCCATGTGGGTGGCACCAATACCTTCCACAGGACCAATGTGACTCTTAGTAACTGACCGCGCAGCCGCGGGACCTTAGTTTGAGAATACGACGGTAATTAGAATATTTCTATACTTAGGCTTAAAAACATGGCGTTTGAGGGTTAAAATCCAAAGCAACGCCCGAACGGCCCAGTGGGAGGGACCAACACCTCCCACGGGATCAATGTAAATAGTAGGAACTGCCGGTTTGAGAATAGGATGGTAATTTGAATATTTATAGACGTAGGCTTAAAAACATGGCGTTAGAGGGTGAAAACCCAAAATAGCCCCGTGGGAGGCACCAACACCTCCCATGGGACCAATGTAACTCGTATGAACTGACCTCAAAGCCACGAGACTCCCGGTTTGAGAATACGACTGTAATTTGAATATTTCTAGACATGGGCTCAAAACATGCCGTTAGAGGGTGAAAACAAAAAACAACCCCCGTCCATAGGAGGCACCAGCACCTCCCATGGGACCAATGTAACTCGAAGGAACTGACGATGCATCCGTGGGACTATCGATTTGAGAATACGACGGTAATTTTGAATATTTCTAGACTTAGGCTTAAAAACATGGCATTGGAGGGTTAAAACCCAAAGCAACTCTCGACCGGCCACGTGGGAGGCACCAACACCTCCCACGGGACCAATGTAACTCGTAGGAACTGACCACGCAGCCGCGGGACTGCCGGTTTGAGAATAGGACGGTAATTTGAATATTTATAGACTTAGGCTTAAAAACATGGCGTTAGAGGGTGAAAACCCAAAATAGCCCCGTGGGAGGCACCAACACCTCCCACGGGACCAAAGTAACTCGTAGGAATTGACCACGCAGCTGCGGGACTGTCGGTTTGAGAATACGATGGTAATTGAAATATTTTTAGACTTAGGCTTAAAAACATGGCGTTAGAGGGTGAAAACACAAAACTGTCCCCAAACGGTCCCATGGGTAGCATCAACACCTCCCACGGGACCAATTTGACACGTAGGAACAGACCGCGCAGCCGCGGGACACTTAGATTGAGAAAACGATGGTAAATTGAATATTTCTGGACTTAGGCTTAAAAACATGGCGTTAGAAGGTGAAAACCCAAAACAGCCGCCGAACGGCCACGTGGGTGGCACCAATACCTCCCACGTTACCAATGTGACTCTTAGTAACTGACCGCGCAGCCGCGGGACCTTTGTTTGAGAATACGACGGTAATTCGAATATTTCTAGACTTAGGCTTAAAAACATGGCGTTAGAGGGTAAAAACACAAAACAACGCCCGAACGGCCCCATAAGAGGCACCAACACCTCCCGTGGGACCAATGTAACTTACGATGCATCCTCGGGACTGCCGATTTGAGAATACAACGGTAATTTGAATATGTCTAGACTTAGGCTTAAAAACATGGCGTTGGAGGGTTAAAACCCAAAACAACTCCCGAACGACCACGTGGGAGGCACCAACACCTCCCACGGGACCAATATAACTCATAGGAACTGACCACGCAGCCGCGGGACTGCCAGTTTGAGAATAGGATGGTAATTTGAAAATTTATAGACTTAGGCTTAAAAACATAGCGTTAGAGGGTGAAAACCCAAAATAGCCCCGTGGGAGGCACCAACAACTCCCACGGGACCAAAGTAAGTCGTAGGAATTGACCACGCAGCCGCGGGACTGCCAGTTTGAGAATACGATGGTAATTTTAATATTTTTAGAGTTAGGCTTAAAAACATGGCGTTAGAGGGTGAAAACCCAAAACTGCCCCCAAACAGTCCCATGGGTGGCATCAACACCTCTCACGCGACCAATTTGACTCGTAGGAACTGACCGCGCAGCCGCGGGACACTTAAATTGAGAATACGATGGTAATTTCAATATTTTTGGACTTAGGATTAAAAACATGGCGTTAGAGGGTGAAAACCCAAAACAGTCGCCAAACGGCCACGTGGGTGGCACCAATACCTCCCACAGGACCAATGTGACTCTTAGTAACTGACCGCGCAGCCGCGGGAACTTAGTTTGAGAATACGATGGTAATTAGAATATTTCTAGACTTAGGCTTAAAAACATGGCGTTTGAGGGTTAAAATCCAAAGCAACTCCCGAACGGCCCAGTGGGAGGCACCAACACCTCCCACGGGACCAATGTAACTAGTAGGAACTGTCGGTTTGAGAATAGGATGGTAATTTGAATATTTATATACGTAGGCTTAAAAACATGGCGTTATAGGGCAAAAACCCAAAATAGCCCCGTGGGAGGCACCAACACCTCCCATGGGACCAATGTAACTCGTATGAACTGACCGCGAAGCCACGGGACTCCCAGTTTGACAATACGACTATAATTTGAATATTTCTAGACATAGGCTTAAAAACATGCCGTTAGAGGGTGAAAACAAAAAACAACCCCCCCCCATAGGAGGCACCAGCACCTCCCACGGGACCAATGTAACTCGAAGTAACTGACGATGCATCCGTGGGACGGTCGATTTCAGAATACGACGGTAATTTGAATATTTCTAGACTTAGGCTTAAAAACATGGCATTGGAGGGTTAAAACCCAAAGCAACTTCCGACCGGCCACGTGGGAGGCACCAACACCTCCCACGGGACCAATGTAACTCGTAGGAACTGACCACGCAGCCGCGGGACTGCCGGTTTGAGAATAGGACGGTAATTTGAATATTTATAGACTTAGGCTTAAAAACATGGCGTTAGAGGGTGAAAACAAAAAATAGCCCCGTGGGATGCACCAACACCTCCCACGGGACCAAAGTTACTCGTAGAAATTGACTACGCAACCGTGGGACTGCCAGTTTGAGAATACGATGGTAATTTAAATATTTTTATACTTAGGCTTAAAAACATGGCGTTAGAGGGTGAAAACCCAAAACTGCCCCCAAACGGTCCCATGGGTGGCATCAACACCTCCCACGGGACCAATTTGACTCGTAGGAACTGACTGCGCAGCCGCGGGACACTTAGAATGAGAATACGATGGTAATTTGAATATTTCTGGAATTAGGCTTAAAAATATGGCGTTAGAGGGTGAAAACCCAAAACAACCGCCGAACGGCCATGTGGGTGGCACCAATACCTTCCACAGGACCAATGTGACTCGTAGTAACTGACCGCGCTGCTGCGGGACCTTAGTTTGAGAATACGACGGTAATTAGAATATTTCTAGACTTAGGCTTAAAAACATGGCGTTTGAGGGTTAAAATCCAAAGCAATGCCCGAACGGCCTAGTGGGAGGCACCAACACCTCCCACGGGTCCAATGTAACTAGTAGGAACTGCCTGTTTGAGAATAGGACGGTAATTTGAATATTTATAGACGTAGGCTTAAAAACATGGCGTTAGAGGGTGAAAACCCAAAATAGCCCCGTGGGGAGCACCAACACCTCCCATGGGATCAATGTAACTCGTATGAACTGACCGCAAAGCCACGGGACTCCCGGTTTGAGAATACGTCTATAATTTGAATATTTCTAGACATAGGCTAAAAACATGCCGTTAGAGGGTGAAAACAAAAAACAACCCCCGTCCATAGGAGGCACCAGCATCTCCCACGGGACCAATGTAACTCGAAGTAACTGACGATGCATCCGTGGGACTGTCGATTTGAGAATACGATGGTAAGTTAAATATTTCTAGACTTAGGCTTAAAAACATGGCGTTGGAGGGTTAAAACCCAAAGCAACTCCCGGCCGGCCACATGGGAGGCACCAACACCTCCCACGGGACCAATGTAACTCGTAGGAACTGACCACGCAGCTGCGGGACTGCCGATTTGAGAATAGGACGATAATTTGAATATTTATACTTAGGCTTAAAAACATGGCGTTAGAGAGTGAAAACCCAAAATAGCCCCATGGGATGCACCAACACCTCCCACGGGACCAAAGTAACTCGTAGGAATTGACCACGCAACCGCGAGACTGCCAGTTTGAGAATACGATGGTAATTTAAATATTTTTAGACTTAGGCTTAAAAACATGGCGTTAGAGGGTGAAAACCCAAAACTGCCTCCAAACGGTCCCATGGGTGGCATCAACACCTCCCACGGGACCAATTTGACTCGTAGGAACTGACTGCGCAGCCGCGGGACACTTAGAATGAGAATACGATGGTAATTTGAATATTTCTGGAATTAGGCTTAAAAACATGGCGTTAGAGGGTGAAAACCCAAAACAGCCGCCGAACGGCCATGTGGGTGGCACCAATACCTTCCACAGGACCAATGTGACTCTTAGTAACTGACCGCGCAGCCGCGGGACCTTAGTTTGAGAATACGACGGTAATTAGAATATTTCTAGACTTAGGCTTAAAAACATGGCGTTTGAGGGTTAAAATCCAAAGCAACGCCCGAACGGCCCAGTGGGAGACACCAACACCTCCACGGGACCAATGTAACTAGTAGGAACTGTCGGCTTGAGAATAGGACGGTAATTTGAATATTTATAGACGTAGGCTTAAAAACATGGCGTTAGAGGGTGAAAACCCAAAATAGCCCCGTGGGAGGCACCAACACCTCCCATGGGACCAATGTAACTCGTATGAACTGACCGCAAAGCCACGGAACTCCCGGTTTGAGAATACGACTGTAATTTGAATATTTCTAGACATAGGCTAAAAACATGCCGTTAGAGGGTGAAAACAAAAAACAACCCCCGTCCATAGGAGGCACCAGCATCTCCCACGGGACCAATGTAACTCGAAGTAACTGACGATGCATCCGTGGGAGTGTCGAATTGAGAATAGGATGGTAATTTAAATATTTCTAGACTTAGGCTTAAAAACATGGCGTTGGAGGGTTAAAACCCAAAGCAACTCCTGACCGGCCACGTGGGAGGCACCAAACCTCCCACGGGACCAATGTAACTCGTAGGAACTGACCACGCAGCCGCGGGACTGCCGGTTTGAGAATAGGACGGTAATTTGAATATTTATAGACTTAGGCTTAAAAACATGGCGTTAGAGGGTGAAAACCAAAAATAGCCCCATGGGATGCACCAACACTTCCCACGGGACCAAAGTAACTCGTAGGAATTGACCACGCAACCGTGAGACTGCCAGTTTGAGAATACGATGGTAATTTAAATATTTTTAGACTTAGGCTTAAAAACATGGCGTTAGAGGGTGAAAACCCAAAACTGCCCCCAAACGGTCCCATGGGTGGCATCAACACCTCCCACGGGACCAATTTGACTCGTAGGAACTGACTGCGCAGCCGCGGGACACTTAGAATGAGAATACGATGGTAATTTGAATATTTCTGGAATTAGGCTTAAAAACATGGCGTTAGAGGGTGAAAACCCAAAACAGCCGTCGAACGGCCATGTGGGTGGCACCAATACCTTCCACAGGACCAATGTGACTCTTAGTAACTGACCGCGCAGCCGCGGGACCTTAGTTTGAGAATACGACGGTAATTAGAATATTTCTAGACTTAGGCTTAAAAACATGGCGTTTGAGGGTTAAAATCCAAAGCAACGCCCGAACGGCTCAGTGGGAGGCACCAACACCTCCCACGGGACCAATGTAACTAGTAGGAACTGCCGGTTTGAGAATAGGACGGTAATTTGAATATTTATAGACGTAGGCTTAAAAACATGGCGTTAGAGGGTGAAAACCCAAAATAGCCCCGTGGGAGGCACCAACACCTCCCATGGGACCAATGTAACTCGTATGAACTGACCGCAAAGCCACGGGACTCCCGATTTGAGAATACGACTATAATTTGAATATTTCTAGACATAGGCTTAAAAACATGGCGTTGGAGGGTTAAAACCCAAAGCAACTCCTGACCGGCCACGTGGGAGGCACCAAACCTCCCACGGGACTAATGTAACTCGAAGTAACTGACGATGCATCCGTGGGAGTGTCGATTTGAGAATAGGATGGTAATTTAAATATTTCTAGACTTAGGCTTAAAAACATGGCGTTGGAGGGTTAAAACCCAAAGCAACTCCCGACCGGCCACGTGGGAGGCACCAACACCTCCCACGGGACCAATGTAACTCGTAGGAACTGACCACGCAGCCGCGGGACTGCCGGTTTGAGAATAGGACGGTAATTTGAATATTTATAGACTTAGGCTTAAAAACATGGCGTTAGAGGGTGAAAACCAAAAATAGCCCCATGGGATGCACCAACACCTCCCAGGGGACCAACGTAACTCGTAGGAATTGACCACGCAACCGCGGGACTGCAAATTTGAGAATACGATGGTAATTTAAATATTTTTAGACTTAGGCTTAAAAACATGGCGTTAGAGGGTGAAAACCCAAAACTGTCTCCAAACGGTCCCATGGGTGGCCTCAACACCTCCCACGGGACCAATTTGACTCGTAGGAACTGACTGCGCAGCCGCGGGACACTTAGAATGAGAATACGATGGTAATTTGAATATTTCTGGAATTAGGCTTAAAAACATGGCGTTAGAGGGTGAAAACCCAAAACAGCCGCCGAACGGCCATGTGGGTGGCACCAATACTTTCCACAGGACCAATGTGACTCTTAGTAACTGACCGCGCAGCCGCGGGACCTTAGTTTGAGAATACGACGGTAATTAGAATATTTCTAGACTTAGGCTTAAAAACATGGCGTTTGAGGGTTAAAATCCAAAGCAACGGCCGTATGGCCCAGTGGGAGGCACCAACACCTCCCGCGGGACCAATGTAACTAGTAGGAACTGCCGGTTTGAGAATAGGACGGTAATTTGAATATTTATAGACGTAGGCTTAAAAACATGGCGTTAGAGGGTGAAAACCCAAAATAGCCCCGTGGGAGGCACCAACACCTCCCATGGGACCAATGTAACTCGTATGAACTGACCGCAAAGCCACGGGACTCCCGGTTTGAGAATACGACTGTAATTTGAATATTTCTAGACATAGGCTAAAAACATGCCGTTAAAGGGTGAAAATAAAAAACAACCCCCGTCCATAGGAGGCACCAGCATCTCCCACGGGACCAATGTAACTCGAAGTAACTCACGATGCATCCGTGGAACTGTCGATTTGAGAATGCGATGGTAATTTAAATATTTCTAGACTTAGGCTTAAAAACATGGCGTTGGAGGGTTAAAACCCAAAGCAACTCCCGACCGGCCACGTGGGAGGCACCAACACCTCCCACGGGACCAATGTAACTCGTAGGAACTGACCATGCAGCCGCGGGACTGCCGGTTTGAGAATAGGACGGTAATTTGAATATTTATAGACTTAGGCTTAAAAACATGGCATTAGAGGGTAAAAACCCAAAATAGCCCCATGGGATGCACCAACACCTCCCACGGGACCAAAGTAACTCGTAGGAATTGACCACGCAACCGCGGGACTGCCAGTTTGAGAATACTATGGTAATTTAAATATTTTTAGACTTAGGCTTAAAAACATGGCGTTAGAGGGTGAAAACCCAAAACTGCCCCCAAACGGTCCCATGGGTGGCATCAACACCTCCCACGGGACCAATTTGACTCGTTGGAACTGACCGCGCAGCCGCGGGACACTTAGATTGACTATACGACTGTAATTTGAATATTTTTGGACTTAGGCTTAAAAACATGGCGTTAGAGGGTGAAAACCAAAAACAGCCGCCGAACGGCCATGTGGGTGGCACCAATACCTTCCACAGGACCAATGTGACTCCTAGTAACTGATCGCGCAGCTGCGGGACCTTAGTTTGAGAATACGATGGTAATTAGAATGTTTCTAGACTTAGGCTTAAAAACATGGCGTTTGAGGGTTAAAATCCAAAGCAACGCCCGAACGGCCCAGTGGGAGGCACCAACACCTGCCACGGGACCAATGTAACTAGTAGGAACTGCCGGTTTGAGAATAGGATGGTAATTTGAATATTTATAGACGTAGGCTTAAAAACATGGCGTTAGAGGGTGAAAACCCAAAATAGCTCCGTGGGAGGCACCAACACCTCCCTTGGGACCAATGTAACTCGTATGAACTGACCGCGATGCCACGGGACTCTCGGTTTGAGAATACGACTATAATTTGAATATTTCTAGACATAGGCTTAAAAACATGTCGTTAGAGGGTGGAAACAAAAACAACCCCCCCATAGGAGGCACCAACACCTCCCACGGGACCAATGTAACTCGAAGGAACTGACGATTAGAGAATATGACTTTAATTTGAACATTTCTAGACAGACTTAGGCTTAAAATCATGCGTTGGAGGGTTAAAACTCAAAGCAACTACCGAACGGCCACATGGGAGGCACCAACACCTCCCACAGGACCAATGTAACTCATAGGAACTGACCATGCAGCCGCGGGATTGCCGGTTTGAGAATAGGATAGTAATTTGAATATTTATAGACTTAGGCTTAAAAACATGGTGTTAGAGGGTGAAAACCCAAAATAGCCCTGTAGGAGGCACCAATACCTCCCATGGGACCAACATAACTCGTATTGACTGACCGCAAAGCCACGGGACTCCAAGTATGATAATACGATTGTAATTTGAATATTTCTTTACTTAGACTTAAAAACATGGCGTTAGAGGGTGAAAACCCAAAACTTCCCCCAAACAGTCCCATGGGTGGCATCAACACCTCCCACGGGACCAATTTGACTCGTAGGAACTGACTGCGCAGCTGCGGGAAACTTAGATTGAGAATACGATGGTAATTTGAATATTTCTGGACTTAGGCTTAAAAACATGGCGTTAGAGGGTTAAAATCCAAAATAGCAGCCGAACGGCCACGTGGGTGGCACCAATACCTCCCACAGGACCAATGTGACTCTTAGTAACTGACCGCGCAGCCGCGGGACTCTTACTTTGAGAATATGACGGTAATTCAAATATTTCTAGACTTAGGCTTAAAAACATGGCGTTAGAGGGTAAAAACCCAAAATAGCCCCCGAACGGCTCAGTAGGAGGCACCAACACCTCCCGCAGGACCAATGTAACTTACGATGCATCCGCGGGACTGCCGATTTGAGAATACGGAGGTAATTTGAATATTTTTTGACTTAGGCTTAAAAACATGGCGTTGGAGGGTTAAAACACAAAGCAACGCCCGAACGGCCCAGTGGGAGGCACCAACACCTCCCACGGGACCAATGTAACTAGTAGGAACTGACCACGCAGTCGTGGGGCTACCGGTTTGATAATAGGATGGTAATTTGAATATTTATAGACGTAGGCTTAAAAACATGGTGTTAGAGGGTGAAAACCCAAAATAGCCCCGTGGGAGGCTCCAATACCTCCCATGGGACCAATGTAACTCGTATGAACTGACCGCGAAGCCACGGGACTCCCGGTTTGAAAATACGACTGTAATTTGTATATTTCTAGACATAGGCTTAAAAACATGGCGTTAGAGGGTGAAAACCAAAAATAACCCCCAATGGATTCGTGGGTGGCATGAACACCTCCCACGGGACTAATTTGACTCGTAGGAACTGACCGCACAACCGTGAGACTCTTAGTTTGAGAATACGACGGTAATTTGAATATTTGTAGACTTAAGCTTAAAAACATGGCGTTAGAACAGCGCCCGAACGGCCCTGTGGGAGACATCAATACCTCCCACGGGACCAATGTAACTCGAAGGAACTGACTACGCATCCGCGGGACTGCCGATTTGAGAATATGACGGTAATTTGAATATTTCTAGACCTAGGCTTAAAAACATGGCATTAGAGGGTGAAAACCCAAAACAGACCCTGAACGGCCCCGTGGGAGACACCAACAACTCCCACGAGACCAATGTAACTCGAAGGAACTGACGACGCATCCGCAGGACTGTCGATTTGAGAATACGACGATAATTTGAATATTCCTAGACTTAGTCTTAAAAAATGGCGTTAAAGGGTGAAATCCCAAAACAACCCCGTACGGCCCCGTGGGAGGTACCAACACCTCCCACGGGACAATGTGACTTGTAGGAACTGATCGCGCAGCCACAAGACTCCCGATTTGAGAATATGATGATAATTTGCGTATTTCTAAACTTAAGCTTAAGAACATGACGTTAGAGGGTGAAAACCCGAAACAACCCCCAAACGGCCCCGTGGGTGGCACCAAAACCTCCCACGGGACCAAAGTAACTCATAAGAACTGACCACGCAGTCGCGGGACTGCCGGTTTGAGAATATGACGGTAATTTGAATATTTCTAGACTTAGGCTTAAAAACCTGACGTTGGAGGGTGAAAACCCAAAGCAACACTCGAACAGCCCCACGTGAGGCCCCAACACTTCCCACGGGACCAATGTAACTTGTAGGAACTGACCACGCAGCCGCGGGACTGTCGGTTAGAGAATAGGACGGTAATTTGAATATTTATAGACTTAGGATTAAAAACATGGCGTTAGAGGGTGAAAACCAAAAATAGCCTCGTGGGAGGCACCAACACCTCCCACGGGACCAATGTGACTCGTAGGAACTGATCGTGCAACCACAGGACTCTCGGTTTGAGAATATGATGATAATTTGCATATTTCTAGTCATAAGCTTAAAAACATGGCGTTAGAGGGTGAAAACCCGAAAAAGCCCCCAAACGGCCCCGTGGGTGGCACCAACCCCTCCCACGGGACCAATGTAACTCGAAGGAACAGCCGACGCATCCACGGGAGTGCCGATTTGAGAATACGACCGTAATTTGAATATTTCTAGATTTTGTCTTAAAAACATGGCGTTAGAGGGTGAAAACCCAAAACAGCTCCCGAACGGCCCCGTGGGTGGCACTAACACCTACCACCGGACCAATGTAACTCTTAGGAACTGATCGCGAAGCGACGGGACTCATGGTTTGAGAATACGATGATAATTTGAATATTTCTAGACTTTGGCTTAAAAATATGATGTAAGAGGGTGAAAGCTAAAAACAGCCCCCGAATGGCCCCGTGGGAGGCACCAACACCTCCCACGGGACAATGTGACTCGTAGGAACTGACAACACATCCACGGGACTCCCGTTATGAGAATAGGACGGTAATTTGCATATTTCTAGACTTAGGCTGAAAAACATGACGTTAGTGGGTGAAAACTCGAAACAGCCCTCGAACGGCCACGTGGGAGGCACTAACACCTCCCACGGGACCAATGTGACTCGAAGGAATTGATCACGCAGCCACATGACTCCCGATTTGAGAATATGACGATAATTTGCATATTTCTAGACTTAAGCTTAAAAACATGCCGTTAGAGGGTAAAAACCCGAAATAACCCCTAAACGGGCCCGTGGGTGGCACCAACACCTCCCATGGGACCAAAGTAACTCGTAGGAACTAACCACGAAGCTGCGAAACTAACGGTTTGAGAATACAATGATAATTTTAATATTTCTAGACTTAGGCTTAAAAACATGGCGTTGGAGGGTGAAAACCCAAAACAACCCCCGAACGGCCCCGCGGGAGGCACTAACACCTCTCACGGGACCAATGTAACACGTAGGAACTGACCGCGGAGTGATGGGACTCCCGGTTTGAGAATATAATGATAATTTAAATATTTCTAGACTTAGGCTTAAAAATATGGCGTTAGAGGCTGAAAACCGAAAACAGCCCCCGAACGGCCCCGTGGGTGGCACCAACACCTCCCACAGGACCAACGTGACTCGAAGGAACTGACGATGCATCCGCAGGACTACCTATTTGAGAATACCATGGTAATTTGAATATTTATAGACTTATACTTAAAAACATGGCGTGGAAGGGTTAAAACCCAAAGTAACGCCCGAACGGCCCCGTGGGAGCAACCAACACCTCTCACGGGACAAATGTAACTCGTAGGAACTGACCACGCAGCCGCGGGAATGTCGGTTTGAGAATAGGATGGTAATTTGAATATTTATAGACTTAGGTTTTAAAACATGGCGTTAGAGGGTGAAAACCCAAAATAGTCCTAAGGGAGGCACCAACACCTGCCACGGGACCAATGTAACTCGAATGAACAGATCACGAAGCCACGGGACTCCGGATTTGAAAATATGATGGAAATTTGAATATTTCTAGACTTAGGCTTAAAAACATGGCGTTAGAGGGTAAAGACCCAAAACAGTGCCCGAACGGCCCCGTGGGAAGCACCTACACCTCCCACAGGACTAATGTAACTCGAAGGAAGACGACGCATCCGCGGGACTACCGATTTGAGAATATGATCGTAATTTGAATATTTCTAGACTTAGGCTTAAAAACATGGCGTTAGAGTGTGAAGACCCAAAACAGCGCCCGAACGGCCCCGTGGGAAGCACCTACACCTCCCACAGGACTAATGTAACTCGAAGGAACTGACGACGCATCCGCGGGACTACCGATTTGAGAATAGGATGGTAATTTGAATATTTCTAGACTTAGGCTTAAAAACATGGCGTTAGAGGGTGAAGACCCAAAACAGCACCCGAACGGCCCCGTGGGAGACACCAACACCTCCCACGGGACCAATGTAACTCGAAGGAACTGACAATGCATTCGAGGGACTGCCGATTTGAGAATACGACGATAATTTGAATATTTCTAAACTTAAACTTAAAAACATGGCGTTAGAGGGTGAAAACCCAAAACAACGCCCGAACGGACCCGTGGGAGGCACCAACACCTCCCACGAGATCAGTGTAACTTGTAGGAACTGACCACGCAGCCGCGAGACTACCGGTTTGAGAATAGGATGGTAATTTGAATATTTATAGACTTATGCTTAAAAACATGGCGTTTGAGGGTGAAAACCCAAAATAGCCCCGTGGGAGGCACCAACACCTATCACGGGACTAATGTGACTCGTAGGAACTGATCGCGCAGCCACAGGACTCTCGGTTCGAGAATATGACGATAATTTGTGTATTTTAAGACTTAAGCTTAAAAACATGGCGTTAGAGGATGAAAACCCGAAATAGGCACCAAACGGCCCCGTGGGTGGAACCAACACCTCTCGCGGGACTAAAGTAACTCCGAGGAACTGACCACGCAGCCGCGGGACTGTCAGTTTGAGAATATGATGGTAATTTGAATATTTCTAGAATTAGGCTTAAAAACATGACGTTGGAGTGTGAAAATCCAAAATTGCCCCCGAACTGCCCTGTGGGTGGCACCAACACCTCCCACGAGACCAATGTCACTCGTAGTAACTGACCGCGCAGCCGCGGGACTCCCAGTTTGAGAAAATGACGGTAATTTTAGTATTTCTAGACTGAGGCCTAAAAACATGGCGTTAGAGGGTGAAAGTCCAAAACAACGCCCGAACGGCCCCATGGGAGGCACCAACGCCTCTCACAGGACCAATGTAACTCGTAGGAACTGACCACGCAACTGCGGGACTGCCCGTTTGAGAATAGTATGGTAATTTCAAAATTTATAGACATAGGCTTAAAAACATGGCATTAGAGGGTGAAAACCCAAAATAGTCCTGTGGGAGGCACCAACACCTACCACGGGACCAATGTAACTCGTATGAACTAATCGCAAAGCAACGGGACTCCCGGTTTGAGAATACGACAAAAATTTGAATATTTCTAGACTTTGGCTTAAAAACATGGCGTTAGAGGGTGAAGACCCAAAACAGCACCCGAACGGCCCTGTGGGAGGCACCAACACCTCCCACAGGACCAATGTAACTCGAAGGAACTGACAATGCATCCGCGTTAGTGCCGATTTGAGAATACGACGGTAATTTGAATATTTCTAGACTTAGACTTAAAAATAAGGCGTTAGAGGGTGAAAACCCAAAACAGCGCCCAAACGGCCCCGTAGGAGACACTAACACCTCCCATGGGACCAATGTAACTCGAAGGAACTGACGATGCATCCGCGAGACTGCCGATTTGAGAATACGATGGTAATTTGAATATTTCTAGACTTAGTCTGAAAAACATGCGTTAGAGGGTGAAAACCCAAAACAACCCCCGAGCGGGCCCGTGGGAGGCACCAACACCACCCACGGGACCAATGTAACTTGAAGGAACTGATGACACATCCGCGGGACTCCCAATTTGAGAATACGACGGTAATTTAAATATTTCTAGACGGAGTCTTAAAAACATGGAGTTAGAGGGTGAAAACCAAAAATAGCATCCAAACAGCCCCGTGGGTGGCACCAACACCTCTCGCAGGACCAAAGTAACTCGTAGGAACAGACCATGCAGTCGCGAGACTGCCAGTTTGAGAATACGAGGGTAATTTAAATATTTTTAGACTTAGGCTTAAAAACATGAAGTTGGAGGGTGAAAACCCAAAGCAATGCCCAAACGGCCCCGTGGGAGGCACCATGACCTCCCACGATATCAATGTAACTCGTAGGAACTGACCACGCAGTCGCTAGACTACCAGTTTGAGAATAGGATGGTAATTTGAATATTTATAGACTTAGGCTTAAAAACATGGCGTTTGAGGGTGAAAACCCAAAATAGCCCCGTGGGAGGCACCAACACCTATCACGTGACAAATATGACTCGTCGAAACTGATCGCGCAGCCATAGGACTCTCGGTTCGATAATATGATGATAATTTGTGTATTTTTAGACTTAAGCTTTAAAACATGGTGTTAGAGGGTGAAAACCCGAAACAGGCCCCAAATGGCTCCGTGGGTGGAACCAACACCTCCCGCGGGACCAAAGTAACTCCGAGGAACTCACCACGCAGCCGCGGGACTGTCAGTTTGAAAATACAATGCAAATTTGAATATTTCTAGACTTAGGCTTAAAAACATGACGTTGGAGTGTGAAAACCCAAAATAGCCCCCCGAACGGCCCCGCGGGTGGCACCAACACCTCCCACGGGACTAATGTGACTCGTAGAAACTGACCGCACAACCGCGGGACTCTTAGTTTGAGAATACGACGATAACTTGGATATTTCTAGACTAAGTCTTAAAAAACATGGCGTTGGAGGGTGAAAACCCAAAACAGCGCCTGAACGGCCCCGTGGGAGGCTCTAACACCTCCCACTGGACCAATGTAACTCGTAGGAACTGTCCGCGGAGCCACGAGACTTCTATTTTGTGAATACGATGATAATTTTAATATTTCTAGACTTAGGCTTAAAAATATCGTGTAAGAGGGTGAAAGACCAAAACAGCCCCGTGGGAGGCACCAACACCTCCCATGGGACCAATGTGACTCGTAGGAACATAACACACTTCCACGGGACTCCCGGTTTGAGAATACGGTGGTAATTTGCATTTTTAAAGACTTAGGCTTAAAAACATGATGTTAGTGGGTGAAAAGCCGAAACAGCCCCCAAACGGCCCCTTGGGAGGCACCAACACCTCCCATGGGGCCAATGTGACTTGTAGGAAGTGATCGCGCAGTCACACGACTCACAGTTTGAGAATATTATGATAATTTGCATATTTCTAGACTTAAGCTTAAAAACATGGCGTTAGAAGTAGAAAACCCAAAACAGCCCCCAAACGGGCCCGTGAGTGGCTCAAACACCTCCCATGGGACCTAAGTAACTCGTAAGAACTGACCACGCAGCCACGGAGCTTTCGGTTAGAGAATACGACGATTATTTGAATATTTCTAGACTTAGGCTTAAAAACATGGCGTTGGAGGGTGAAAACTCAAAACAGCCCCCGAACGGCCCCGTAGGAGGCACTAACACCTCTCGCGGGACGAATGTAACACGTAGGAACTGACCGCAGAGCCACGGGATCTTGGTTTGAGGATATGATGATAATTTGAATATTTCTAAACTTAGGCTTAAAAATATGGTGTAAGAGGGTGAAAACCCAAAATAGCACCCAAACGGCCCTGTGGGTGGCAGCAACACCTCCCACGGGACCAATGTAACTCGTAGGAACTGACCAAGCAGCCGCGGGACTGCCGATTTGAGAATACGACGGTAATTTGAATATTTATAGAATTAGGCTTAAAAACATGGCGTTAGAGGGTGAAAACCCAAAACAGCCCTCGAACGGCCCCGTGGGTGGCACCAAGACATCCCACGGGACCAAAGTAACTCTTAGGAACTGACCACGTAGTTGCGGTACTGTCAGTTTGAGAATACGACGATAATTTGAATATTTTTAGACTTAGTCTTAAAAACATAACGTTGGAGGGTGAAAACCAAAAGCAATGCCCGAACAGCCCCGTGGGAGGCACCAACACCTCCCACGAGATCAATGTAACTTGTAGGAACTGACCACGCAGCCGCGAGACTACCGGTTTGAGAATAGGATGGTAATTTGAATATTTATAGACTTATGCTTAAAAACATGGCGTTTGAGGGTGAAAACCCAAAATAGCCCGTGGGAGGCACCAACACCTATCACGGGACCAATGTGACTCGTAGGAACTGATCGCGCAGCCACAGGACTCTCGGTTCGAGAATATGATGATAATTTGTGTATTTCAAGACTTAAGCTTAAAAACATGGCGTTAGAGGATGAAAACCCAAAATAGGCACCAAACAGCCCCGTGGGTGGAACCAACACCTCCCGCGGGACCAAAGTAACTCCGGGGAACTGACCACGCAGCCGTGGGACTGTCAGTTTGAGAATATGATGGTAATTTGAATATTTCTAGAATTAGGCTTAAAAACATGACGTTGGAGTGTGAAAATCCAAAATTGCCCCCGAACGACCCTGTGGGTGGCACCAACACCTCCCACGAGACCAATGTGACTCGTAGTAACTGATCGCGCAGCCACGGGACTCCCAGTTTGAGAATATGACGGTAATTTTAGTATTTCTGGACTTAGGCTTAAAAACATGGCGTTAGTGGGTGAAAAACCGAAATAGCCCCCGAACGGCCCCGTGGGTGGCACCCACACCTCCCACGGGACCACTGTGAATCATAGGAACTGATCGCGCAGCCATAGGACTACCGGTTTGAGAATATGATGATAATTTTTGTATTTCTAGACTTAAGCTTAAAAAACATGGCGTTAGAGGGTGAAAATTCAAAATAGCCCCCAAACGGCCCCATGGGTGGCACCAACACCTCCCACGGGACCAATGCAATTCGTAGGAACTGACCACGCAGCCCCGGGGCTCCCGGTTTGATAATACGATGGTAATTTCAATATTTTTATACTTAGGCTTAAAAACTTAACATTAGAGGATGAAAACCCAAAATAGTCCCGTGGGAGGCACCAACACCTACCCCGGAACCAATGTAACTCGTATGAACTGACCGCGGAGCCACGAGACTCTTGGTTCGAGAATACGATGATAATTTGAATATTTCTAGACTTAGGCTTAAAAATATGGTGTAAGAGGGTGACAACCCAAAATAGCACCCAAACAGCCCTGTGGGTGGCAGCAGCACCTCCCACGGGACCAATGTAACTCGTAGGAATTGACCACGCGGCCGCGGAACTGCCGATTTGAGAATACGACGGTAATTTGAATATTTCTAGAATTAGGCTTAAAAACATGGCGTTAGAGGGTGAAAACCCAAAACAGCCCTCGAACGGCCCCGTGGGTGGCACCAACACCTCCCACGGGAACAATGTGTCTCGTAGGAACTTACCACACATCCACAGGACTCCCGATTTGAGAATACGAAGATAATTTGCATATTTCTAGACTTAGGCTTAAAAACATGGCGTTAGTGGGTGAAAAACCGAAATAGCCCCCGAACGGCCCCGTGGGTGGCACCAACACCTCCCACGGGACCACTGTGACTCATAGGAACTGATCGCGCAGCCATAAGAATACCGGTTTGAGAATATGATGATAATTTGTGTATTTCTAGACTTAAGATTAAAAACATGGCGTTAGAGGGTGAAAATTCGAAACAGCACCCAAACGGCCCCGTGGGTGGCACCAACACCTCCCACGGGACCAATGCAATTCGTAGGAACTGACCACGCAGCCCCGGGGCTCCCGGTTTGATAATACAATGGTAATTTCAATATTTTTATACTTAGGCTTAAAAACTTAACATTAGAGGATCAAAACCCAAAATAGTCCCGTGGGAGGCACCAACACCTACCACGGGACCAATGTAACTCGTATGAACTAATCGCAAAGCAACGGGACTCCCGGTTTAAGAATACGACAGAAATTTGAAAATTACTAGACTTATGCTTAAAAACATGGCGTTAAAGGGTGAAGACCCCAAACAGCGCCCGAACGGCCCTGTGAGAGGCACCAACACCTCCCAGAGGACCAATGTAACTCGAAGGAACTGACGATGCATCCGCGAGACTACCGATTTGAGAATACGATGATAATTTGAATATTTCTAGACTTAGTCTTAAAAACATGGCGTTAGAGGGTGAAAACCCAAAACAACCCACGAACGGCCCCGTGGGAGGCACCAACACCACCCACGGGACAAATGTAACTGGAAGGATCTGATGACGCATTCGCAGGACTGCCGATTTGAGAATATGACGGTAATTTGAATATTTCTAAACTTAGTCTTAAAAACATGGCGTTAGAGGGTGAAAACCCAAAATAGCACTCAAACGGCCCCGTGGGTGGCACCAACACCTCCCGCGGGACCAAAGTAACTCGTAGGAACTGACCACGCAGTCGCGGGACTGTCAGTTTGAGAATACGAGGGTAATTTAAATATTTTTTGACTTAGGCTTAAAAACATGAAGTTGGAGGGTGAAAACCCAAAGCAATGCCCGAACGGCCCCGTGGGAGGCACCATGACCTCCCACGATATCAATGTAACTCGTAGTAACTGACCACGCAGCCGAGAGACTACCAGTTTGAGAATAGGACAATAATTTCAATATTTATAGACTTAGGCTTAGAAACATGGCGTTTGAGGGTGAAAACCCAAAATAGCCCCGTGGGAGGTACCAACACCTATCACGGGACTAATGTGACTCGTAGGAACTAATCGCACAACCTTAAGACTCTCGGTTCGAGAATATGACGATAATTTGTGTATTTTTAGACTTAAGCTTAAAAACATGGTGTTGGAGGGTGAAAACCCGAAACAGGCCCCAAATGGCCCCGTGGGTGGAACCAACACCTCCCGCGGGACCAAAGTAACTCCAAGGAACTGACCACGCAGCCGCGGGACTGTCAGTTTGAAAATACAATGCTAATTTGAATATTTCTAGATTTAGGCTTAAAACATGACGTTGGAGTGTGAAAACCCAAAATAGCCCCCAAATGGCCCCACAGGTAGCACCAACACCTCCTACGGGACCAATGTGACTCGTAGTAAATGACTGCGCAACCGCGGGACTCTCAGTTTGAGAATACGATGGTAACTTGGATATTTCTAGACTAAGTCTTAAAAACATGGCGTTAGAGGGTGAAAACCCAAAACAACGCCCGAACGGCCCCATAGGAGGCTCTAACACCTCCCAATGGACCAATGTAACTTGTAGGAACTGACCGCGGAGCCACGAGACTTCTGTTTTGTGAATAGGATGATAATTTTAATATTTCTAGACTTAGGCTTAAAAATATGGTGTAAGAGGGTGAAAGCCCAAAACAGCCCCCGAACAGCCCCGTGGGAGGCACCAACACCTCCCACGGGACCAATGTGACTCGTAGGAACTGACTACACTTCCACGGGACTCCCGATTTGAGAATACGATGGTAATTTACATATTGATAGACTTAGGCTTAAAAACATGATGTTAGTGGGTGAAAAGCTAAAACAGCCCCCAAACGGCCCCGTGGGAGGCACCAACACCTCCCACGGGACCAATGTGACTTGTAGGAAGTGATCGCACAGCCACAGGACTCACAGTTTGAGAATATTATGATAATTTGCATATTTCTAGACTTAAGCTTAAAAACATGGCGTTAGAAGTAGAAAACCCGAAACAGCCCCCAAACGGGCCCGTGAGTGGCTCTAACACCTCCCACGGAACCAAAGTAACTAGTAAGAACTGACCACGCAGCCGCGAAGCTATCAGTTTGAGAATACGACAGTTATTTGAATATTTCTATACTTAGGCTTAAAAACATGGCGTTGGAGGGTGAAAACTCAAAACAGCCCCCGAACGGCCCCGTAGGAGGCACTAACTCCTCCCGCGGGACTAATGTAACACGTAGGAACTGACCGCAAAGCCACGGGACTCTCGGTTTGAGGATATGATGATAATTTGAATATTTCTAGACTTAGGCTTAAAAATATGGTGTAAGAGGGTGAAAACCCAAAACAACACCCAAACGTCCCTGTGGGTGGCAGCAGCACCTCCCACGGGACCAATGTAACTCGTAGGAACTCACCACGCAGCCGCGGAACTGCCGATTTGAGAATACGATGATAATTCGAATATTTCTAGAATTAGGCTTAAAACATGGCATTAGATGGTGAAAACCCAAAACAGCCCTCGAACGGCCCCGTGGGTGGCACCAACACATCCCACGGAAACAATGTGTCTCGTAGGAACTTACCACACATCCACAGGACTCCCGATTTGAGAATACGACGGTAATTTGCATATTTCTAGACTTAGGCTTAAAAACATGGCGTTAGTGGGTGAAAACCCGAAATAGCCCCCGAACGGCCCCGTGGGTGGCACCAACACCTCCCACGGGACCACTATGACTCATAGGAACTGATCGCGCAGCCACAGGACTACCGGTCTGAGAATATGATGATAATTTGTTTATTTTTAGACTTGAGCTAAAAAACATGGCGTTAGAGGGTGAAAACTTGAAACATGCCCCAAACGGCCCCGTGGGTGGCACCAACACCTCCCACGGGACCAAAGTAACTCGTAGGAACAGACCATGTAGTCGCGGGACTCTCAATTTGAGAATACGACAGTAATTTGAAAATTTCTAGACTTAGTTTGAAAAACTCGGTGTTAGAGGGTGAAAACCTAAAACAATGACCGAACGGCCCCGTGGGAGGCACTAACACCTCCCACAGGACCAATGTAACTCCTAGGAACTGACCGCGGAGCCACGGGACTCCAGGTTTGAGAATACGATGATAATTTGAATATTTGTAGACTTAGACTTAAAAATACGGTGTAAGAGGGTGAAAACCCAAAACAGCCCCCGAACGGCGCCGTAGGAGTCACCGACACCTCCCACAGACCAATGTAACTCATACCAATTGACCATGCAGCCGTGGGACTCTCAATTCGAGAATACGATGATAATTTGATTATTTCTAGACTTAGGGTAAAAACATGGCGTTAGAGGGTGAAAACCCAAAATAGCCCCCGAACGGCCCCGTGGGAGGCACTAACACCTCCTATGGGACCAATGTAACTCCTAGGAACTGATCGTGGAGCCACAGGACTCCCGATTTGATAGTACGATGATAATTTGAATATTTCTAGACATAGGCTTAAAAATATGGCGTTAGAGGGTGAAAACCCAAAAGAGCTCCCAAACGGCCCCATGGGAGGCACTAACACCTCCTCGAGGGCCAATGTGACTCGTAGGAACTGACCACGCAGCCGTGGGACTCCCAGTTTGAAAATACGACAATAAATTGAATATTTCTAGACTTAGACTTAAACACATGGCATCGGAGAGTGAAAATCCAAAACATCCCCCGAAGGCCCCCATGGGAAGCACTAACACGTCCCATGGAACTAATGTAACTCGTAGGAACTTATCATGGAGCCACGAGACTCCTGGTTCGAGAATACGATGATAATTTTAATATTTGTAGACTTAGGCATAAAAATATGGCGTTAGAGGGTGAAAACGAAAAATATCCCCCGAAAGGCCCCATGGGAGGCACCAACACCTCCCACGGGACCAATATAACTCGTAGTAACTGACCTCGGAGCCACGGGACTCCCGCTTTGAAAATACGATAGTAATTTGAAACTTTCTAGACTTAGGCTTAAAAACATGGCGTTAGAGGGTGAAAACCAAAATCAACCCCCGAACGGCCCCGTGGGTGGCACCAACACCTCCCACAGGACCAATGCAATTCGTAGGAACTGACCACGCAGCCCCGGGACTCTCGGTTTGATAATACGATTGTAATTTCAATATTTTTATACTTAGGCTTAAAAACATGGCATTAGAGGGTGAAAACCCAAAACAACCCCTGAACGCCCCCGTGGGAGGCACCAACACCTCCCACGGGACCAATATAACTCATAGGAACTGATCGCGGAGCCACGGTACACCTAAATCTAGAATACAATGGTAATTTGAATATTTCTAGACTTAGGCTTAAAAACACTGCATTAGAGGGTGAAAACCCACAACAGCCCCCGAACGGCCTCGTGGGTGGCACCAACCCCGCCCACGGGACCAATGTAACTCGTAGGAACTGACCAAGAAATCGCGGGACTCCGAGTTTGAGAAAACGACAGAAATTTGAATATTTCTAGACTTGGGCCTTAAAACATAGCTTAGAGGGTGAAAACCAAAAATAGCCCCCGAACAGCACCGTGGGTGGAACCAACACCTCCCACGGGACCAATGTAACTCGTAGGAACTGACCGGGGAGCCATGGGACTCCCAATTTGAGAATACGATGACAATTTTCATGTTTTTAGATTTAGGCTTAAAAACAAGGCGTTTGTGGGGGAAAAACCGAAACAACACCCAAACGGCCTCGTGGGTGGCACCAACACCTCCCACGGGACCAATATAACTCGTAGGAACTGACCACGGAGCCACGGGACTCCCGTTTTTTAATACGACGATAATATGAATATATTTTAACTAAGGCTTAAAAATATGGCGTTAGAGGGTGAAGACCCAAAATAGCCCCCGAACGGCCCCGTGGGTGGCACTAACACCTCCCACCGGACCAATGTGACTCACATTAACTAATCGCGAAACCGCAGGAGTCTCGGTTTGATAATACGACAGTAATTTGAATATTTCTTGACTTATGCTTAAAAATATGGTGTTAGAGGGTCAAAAACCCAAAAACAGCTCCCGAACGGCCCCGTGGGAGGCACTAACACCTCCCACGAGACCAATGTAACTCGTAGGAACTGATCGCGCATCCACGGGACTCCTGGTTTAAGAATGCGAAGAAAATTTACATATTCCTAGACTTAGGCTTAAAAACATGGCGTTAGATGGTGAAAACCCGAAACAGCCCCCGAACGGCCCCGTGAGTGGCACCAATACCTCCTACGAGACCAAAGTAACTCGTAAGAACTGACCACGCAGCCGCGGGACTGCCAGTTTGAGAATACGATGGTAATTTGAATATTTCTAGACTGAGGCTTAAAAACATGGCGTTAGAGGGTTAAAACCCGAAATATCCCCTCGAACGACCCTGTGAGTGGCACCAACACCTCCCACGGGATCAAAGTAACTCGTAGGAACTGACCACGCAGCCGCGAGACTGTTGGTTTGAGAATATGATGGTAATTTTAATATTTCTAGACTTAGGATTAATAACATGGCGTTAGAGGATGAAAACCCAAAACAACCCCCGAACAGCCCCCGTGGGAGGCAATAACACCTCCCAAGGGACCAATATAACTCGTAGGAACTGACATTGGAGCCACGAGACTCCCAGTTTGAGAATATGATGATAATTTCAATATTTCTAGACTTAGGCTTAAAAATATGGCGTTAGAGGGTGAAAAACCAAAATAGCCTCCGAATGGCCCCGTGGGAGGCACTAACACCTCCCACGGGACCAATGTAACTCATAGGAACTGACCACGTAGCCGCGGGGCTCCCGGTTTGAGAATACGTTTGAATGTTTCTAAGGCTAGGCTTAAAAACATGGCGTTAGAGGGTGAAAACCCAAAAAAAACCGAACGGCCCCGTGGGTGGCACCAACACCTCCCACGGGTCCAATGTGACTCGTAGTAACTGATCGCGCAGCTGCGGGACTCTCAGTTTGAGAATACGATGATAATTTGAATTTTTTTATACTTAGGCTTAAAAACATGGCGTTAGAGGGGGAAAACCCAAAAGATCTCCCGAACGGCCCCATGGGAGGCACCAACCCTCTCACGGGACCAATGTAACTCGTAGGAACAGATCCCGCAACCGCGGCATAGCCGATTTGAGAATACGATGATAATTTTACTATTTCTAGACTTAGGTTTAAAAACATGGCATTAGAGGGTGAAAACCCAATACAGCCCTCAAATAGTCCCGTGGGAGGCACTAACACCTCCCACCGGACCAATGTAACTCGTAGGAACTGAATGCGGAGCCACGGGACTGTAGGTTTGAGAATACGATGGTAATTTGAATATTTCTAGACTTAGGCTTAAAAACATGGCGTTAGGGGGTGAAAACCCAAAATATCCCCCCAAACGGCCCCGTGGGTGGCACCAACACCTCCCACGGGAAGAATGTGACTCGTAGGAACTGACCACACATCCACGGGACTCCCGGTTTGAGAATACGGCGGTAATTTGCATATTTCTATACTTAGGCTTAAAAACATGACGTTTATGGGTGAAAGCCTGAAACATCCCCCGAATGGCCCCGTGGGAGGCACCAACAATTCCCACGGAACCAATGTGACTCGTAGGAACTGATCACGCAGCCACAGGACTCCCGATTTGAGAATATGATGATAATTTATGTATCTTTAGACTTAAGCTTAAAAACCTGGCATTAGAGGGTGAAAACCCAAAATAGTGCCCGAACGGCACCGTGGGAGGCACTAACACCTCCCATGGGACCAATGTAACTCGTAGGAACTGATCGCGGAGCCACAGGACTCCCGATTTTAGAATACGACGATAATTTTAATATTTCTAGACGTAGGGTTAAAACTATGGCGTTAGAGGGTGAAAACCCAAAACAGCTCCCAAACGGCCCCTTGGGAGGCACCAACACCTCCTACGGGACCAATGTAACTCGTAGGAACTAACCACGCAGTCGCGGGACTCCCAGTTGAAAATACGATGGCAATTTGAATATTTCTAGACTTATACTTAAAAACATGGCGTTGGAGGGTGAAAACCCAAAACATCCCCCGAACAGCCACATGGGTGGCACCAACACCTCCCACGGGACCAATGTGACACGTAGGAACTGATTGCGCAGCCGCGAGACTCTCAGTTTGAGAATACAATGATAATTTAAATATTTCTAGACTTAGGCTTAAAAACATGGCGTTAGAGGGTGAAAACCCAAAATAGCGCCCGAACGGCCTTGTGGGAGGCACCAACAACTCCCACGGGACCAATGTAACTCGAAAGAACTGAACACGCAGCCACGTGACTGCCTGTTTGAAAATACAATGGTAATTTGAATATTTTCTAGACTTAGGTTTAAAAGCATGTCGTTAGAGAGTGAAAGCCCAAAACAGCCCCCGAACGACCCCGTGGGAGGCACTAACACCTCCCATGGGACCAATGTAACTCGTAGGAACTAACCGCGGAGCCAAGAGACTCCTGGTTTGAGAATACAACGATAATTTGAATATTTTTAGACTTAGGCTTAAAAATATGTTGTTAGATGGTGAAAACCAAACATAGCCCCCGAACGGCGCCGTGGGAGGCACCAACACCTCCCACAGGACCAATGCAACTCGTAGGAACTAACCACGTAGCCGTGGGTTTCTCGGTTTGGGAATTCGACGATTATTTGAATATTTCTAGACATAGGATTAAAAACATGGCTTTACAGGGTGAAAACTCAAAATAGCGCCTGAACGGCCCCGTGGGAAGCACCAACACCTCCCACGGGACCAATGTAACTCATATGAACTGACCATGCAGTCAAGGGACTGGAAATTTGAGAATACGATGATAATTTGAATATTTCTAAACTTAGTCTTAAAAACGTGGCGTTAGAGGGTAAAAACCCAAAATAGCCCCCGAACGGCCCTGTGGGAGGCACTAACACCTCCTACGAGACCAATGTAACTCGTAGGAACTGACCGCACAGCCACGGGACTCCTGGTTTAAGAATACGATGATACTTTGTATATTTCAAGACTTATCCTTAAAAACAAGGTGTTAGAGGGTGAAAACCCGAAATAGCCCCTGAGCGACCACATGGCTGGCACTAACACCTCCCACGGGACCAAAGTAACTCGTAGGAATTGACCACACAGCCACGGGACTGCCGGTTTGAGAGTACGACAGTAATTTGTATATTTCTAGACATAGGCTTGAAAAGATGTCATTAGAGGGTGAAAACCCAAATCAGCCCCCGTACGGCCCCGTGGGAGGCACTAACACCTCCCACAGGACCAATGTAACTCGTAGGAACTGACCGCGGAGCCAGGAGACTCCTGGTACGAGAATACGATGATAATTTGAATATTTCTAGACTTAGGCTTAAAATTATGGTGTTAGAGGGTGAAAACCAAAAATATCCCCCGAATGTTCCCCTGGGAGACACGAACACCTCCCATTGGACCAAATAACTCGTAGGAACTGATCACGCAGCCGTCGAACTCCTGGTTTGAGAATAAAATGGTAATTTGAATATTTATAGACTTAGGCTTAAAAACATGGCGTTAGAGGGTGAAAACCAAAAACTGTGCCCGAACGGCCCGTGGGAAGTACCAACACCTCCCATGGGACCAATGTAACTTATAGGAACTGACCACGCAACCGCGGGACTGCCGTTTTTAGAATACGATGGTAATTTGATTATTTCTAGAATTAGGATTAAAAACATGGCGTTAGAGGCTGAAAACCCAAAACATCCCTCGAATGACCCCGTGGGAGGCACTAACACCTCCTACGGGACCAATGTAACTCGTAGGAACTGATCGCAGAGCCACGGGGCTCCCGGTTTGAGAATACGATGATAATTTGAATATTTCTAGACATAGGCTTAAAAACATGGCATTAGAGGGTGAAAAAACAAAACAACCCTCGAACGGCCCCGTGGGAGGCATTAACACCTCCCACGGGACCAATGTAACTCGTAGTAACTGACCTTGGAGCCATGGGACTTCTGCTTTGAGAATACGATGGTAATTTGAATCTTTCTAGACTTATACTTAAAAACATGGCGTAAGAGGGTGAAAAGCCAAAACAGCCCTCGAACGGCCCCGTGGGTGGCACTAACACCTCCCACGGGACCAATGTAACTAGTGGAACTGACCACGCAGCCACGGAACTCTCGATTTGATAATACGATTGTAATTTCAATATATCAATATTTAGGCTTAAAAACATGGTATTAGAGGATAAAAATTCAAAACAACCCCCGAACGTCCCTATGGGAGGCACCAACACCTCCCATGGGACCAATATAACTCGTAGGAACTGATCGCGAAGCCACGGTACACCCGATTCTAGAATACGACGGAAATTTGAATATTTCTAGAATTAGGCTTAAAAAATGGCATTAGAGGGTGAAAACCCACAACATCCCCTGAACGTCCCCGTGGGTGGCACCAACACCTCCCACGGGACCAATGTAACTCGTAGGAATTCACCACACAGCTGCGGGACTCCGAGTTTGAGAATACGATGGTAATTTGAATATTTTTATACTTAGGGTTAAAAATATGGCGTTAGAGGGTGAAAACCCAAAAAAAACTCAAACGGCCCCGTGGGAGGCACTAACACCTCCCATGGGACCAACGTAACTCGTAGGAACTGACCATGAAGCCACAGGTTTCTTGGTTTGAGAATACGATGATAATTTGAATATTTCTAGAGATAGGCTTAAAACTATGGCGTTAGAGGGTGAAAACCCAAAACAGCTCCCAAACGGCCCCGTGGGAGGCACCAACACCTCCCATGGGACCAATGTAACTCGTAGGAACTGACCACGCAATCGTGGGACTCCCTGTTTGAAAATATGATGATAATTTGAATATTTCTAGACTTAGACTTTAAAATATGGCGTTGGAGGGTGAAAACCCAAAATAACCCCCGAACAGCCTTGTGGGTGGCACAAACACCTCCCACGGGACCAATGTGACTCGTAGGAACTGACTGCGCAGTCGCGGGACACTCAGTTTGAGAATATGACAGTAATTTAAATATTTCTAGACTTAGGCTTAAAAACATGGCGTTAGAGGGTGAAAACACAAAACAGCGCCCGAACGGCCTTGTGGGGGGAACCAACACCTCCCATGGGACCAATGTAACTCGAAAGGACTGAACACGCAGCCGCAGGACTGTTGGTTGGAAAATATGATGGTAATTTGAACATTTCTAGACTTGGGCTTAAAAACATAGCGTTAGAGGGTGAAAACCCAAAACAGTACCCGAACGCCCCCTAGGTGGCACCAACACCTCCCACGGGACAAATGTAGGTCGTAGGAACTGACCACGCAGCCACGAGAGTCCCGATTTGAGAATATGATGGTAATTTCCATATTTCTAGACTTAGGCTTAAAAACATGGCGTTAGAGGGTGAAAACCCAAAACAGCCGCCGAACGGCCCCGTGGGAGGCATTAACACCTCCCATGGGACCAATGTAGCTCGTAGGAACTGATCGCGGAGCCACATGACTCCCGATTTGAGAATACGATGATAATTTGAATATTTCTAGACGTAGGCTTAAAACTATGGCGTTAGAGGGTGAAAACCCAAAAAAAATCCCAAACGGCCCCGTGGGAGGCACCAACACCTCCCATGGGACCACTCTAACTCGTAGGAACTGACCACGCAGCCGCGGGACTGCCAGTTTGAAAATACGATGGTAAGTTCAATATTTCTATACTTAGGCTTAAAAACAGGGCATTAGAGGGTGAAAACCAAAAATAACCACCGAACGGCCCAGTGGGAGGCACCAACACCTCCCACGGGAACAATAAAACTCGTAGGAACTGATCGCGGAGCCACGGTACACTCGATTCTAGAATACAATGGAAATTTGAATATTTTTAGAATTAGGCTTAAAAACATGGCATTAGAGGATAAAAACCACAACAACCCCCGAACGGCCCCGTGGGTGGCACTAACCACACAGCCGTGGGACTCTGGGTTTGAGAATACGACAGTAATTTGAATATTCTAGACTTGGGCTTAAAAACATAGCGTTAGAGGGTGAAAACCAAAAATTGCCAGTGAACGGCACCGTGGGTGGAACCAACACCTCCCACGGGACCAATGTAACTCGTAGGAACTGACCACACAGCCGTGGGACTATGGGTTTGAGAATACGACGGTAATTTGAATATTCTAGACTTGGGCTTAAAAACATAGTGTTAGAGGGTGAAAACCAAAAATTGCCAGCGAACGGCACCGTGGGTGGAACCAACACCTCCCACGGGACCAATGTAACTCGTAGGAACTGACCGCGGAGCCATGGGACTCCCGATTTTAGAGTACGATGGTAATTTGAATATATCTTAACTAAGGCTTAAAACATGGCATTAGAGGGGGAAAACACAAAATAGCCCACGAACAGCCCCGTGGGTGGCATCAACACCTCCCACGGGACCAATGTGACTCATAGGAACTGACCACACAGTCGCGGGACTGCCAGTTTGAAATTACGATAGTAATTTGAAGATTTCTAGACTTGGGCTTAAAAACATAGCGTTAGAGGGTGAAAACCCAAAACAGCCCGCGAACGCCCCCTGGGTGGCACGAACACCTCCCACGGGACAAATGTAGGTTGTAGGAACTGACCACGCAGCCGCGAGACTCCCGGTTTGAGAATACGATGGTAATTTGAATATTACTAGACTTAGGGTTAAAAACATGGCATTAGAGGGTTAAAACCCAAAATAGCCCCCGAACAACCCCGTGGGAGGCACAAACACCTCCCATGGGACCAATGTAACTCGTAGGAACTGACCGCAGAGCCACTGGACTCCCGATTTTAGAATACGATGATAATTTGAATATTTCTAGATGTAGGCTTAAAACTATGGCGTTAGAGGGTGAAAACCTAAAACATCTCCCAAACGGCCCCATGGGAGGCACCGTCACCTCCCACGGGACCAATGTAACTCGTATGAACTGACCACGCAGCCGCGGGACTCCCAGTTTGAAAATATGATGGTAATTTGAATATTTCTAGACTTAGACTTAAAAACATGGCGTTGGAGGGTGAAAACCCAAAATAGCCCCCGAACAGCCCCGTGGGTGGCACCAACACCACCCACGGGACCAATGTGACTCGTAGGAACTGACTGCGCAGTCCGGGGACTCTCAGTTTGAGAAAAAGATGGAAATTTAAATATTTCTAGATTTAGGCTTAAAAATATGGCGTTATAGAGTGAAAACCCAAAACTGCCCCCGAACGGCCCCGTAGGAGGCACTAAAACCTCCCATAGGACCAATGTAACTCGTAGGAACTAACCGTGGAGCCACGAGACTCCTAGTTTGATAATATGGTGTTAGATGGTGAAAACCGAAAATAGCCCTCGAACGGCACCGTGGGAGGCACCAACACCTCCCACGGGACCAATGTAACTCGTATGAACTGACCACGTAGTCGTGGGTTTCCCCATTTGAGAATACAACGGTTATTTGAATATTTTTAGACTTCGGATTAAAAATGTGGCTTTAGAGGGTGAAAACCCAAAATAGCTCCCGAATGGCCCCGTGTGAAACACTAACACCTCCCACGGGACCAATGTAACTCATAGGAACTGACCATGCAGTCGCGGGACTGGCAATTTGAGAATACGACGGTAATTTGTATATTTCTAGACTTAGGCTTAAAACATGGCGTTAGAGGGTGAAAACCCAAAACAGCCCCCGAACGACCCCGTGGGAGGCACTAACACCTCCCACGAGACCAATGTAACTCGTAGGAACTGATCGTACAGCCACGGGACTCCTGGTTTAAGAATACG
The DNA here is from genome assembly GCA_949130495.1 of Sambucus nigra. NCBI lineage: Eukaryota > Viridiplantae > Streptophyta > Magnoliopsida > Dipsacales > Adoxaceae > Sambucus > Sambucus nigra. The sequence goes on from OX422216.1 coordinate 133,702,396, forward strand.
ATGATAATTTGCATATTTCAAGACTTAGGCTTAAAAACATGGCATTAGAGGGTGAAAATCCGAAACAACCCACGAAGGACCCCATGGGTGGCACCAACACCTTCCACAGGACCAAAGTAAATCGTAGGAATTGACCACGCAGCTACGGGACTGCCGGTTTGAGAGTACGATGGAAAGTTGAATATTTCTAAACTTAGGCTTCAAAACATGGCGTTAGAGGGTCAAAACCCAAAACAACCCCCGAACTGCCCCGTGGGAGGCACTAACACCTCCCACAGGACCAATGTAACTCATAGGAACTGACCCTGGAGCCACGAGACTCCTGGTTCGAGAATACGATGATAATTTGAATATTTCTAGGATTAGGCTTAAAAATATGGTGTTAGAGGTTGAAAATAAAAAATATCCCCGAACGGCCCTATAGGAGACACTAACACCTCCCACAGGACCAATGTAACTCTTAGGAACTGATCACACAGCCGTGGAATCCTGATTTGAGAATAAGACAGTAATTTTAATATTTCTAGACTTAGGTTTGAAAACATGGCATTAGAGGGTGAAAACTCAAAACAGTGCCCGAACGTCCCCGTGGGAAGCACCAACACCTCCTATGGGACCAATGTAACTTATAGGAACTGACCACGCAGCCGCGGGACTGCTAAATTGAGAATACGAGGGTAATTTGAATATTTCTAGAATTAGCCTTAAAAACATGGCGTTAGAGGCTAAAAACCCAAAACAGCCCCCGAACGGCACCCTGGGTGGAACCAACACCTCTCACGGGACCAATGTAACTCGTAGGAACTGATAGCGGAGCCATGGGACTCCCGGTTTGAGAATACGATGATAATTTTCATATTTTAGGACTTAGGCTTAAAAACATGGTGTTAGTGGGGGAAAACCCCAAACAACCCCCGAACAGCCCCGTGGGTGGAATCAACACCTCCCACGGTACCAATGTAACTCATAGGAACTGACCACGGAACCACGGGACTCCTTCTTTTAGAATACGATGGTAATTTGAATATATCTTATCTAAGGCTTAAAAATTTGGCATTAGAGGGAGAAACCCTAAAATAGCCCCGAACGTCCCCGTGGGTGGCACCAACACCTCCCACGGGACCAATGTGACTCGTAGAAACAGACCACGCAGCCGCGGGACTGCCGGTTTGAAAATACGATGGTAATTTGAATATTTCTAGAGTTAGGCTTAAAAACACGGCGTTAGAGGGTGAAAACCCAATACAGCCCCCAAACGGCCCCGTGGGAGGCACTAACACCTCCCATGGGACCAATGTAACTCGTAGGAACTAACCGCGGAGCCATGAGACTCCTGGTTTGAAAATACGATGATAATTTGAATATTTTTAGACTTAGGCTTAAAAATATGGTGTCAGATGGTGGGGACTCCCGTTTTGAGAATATGACGGTAATTTGAATATTTGTAGACTTAGGTTTAAAAACATGGCGTTAAAGGGTAAAAACCCAAAACAACCTCTGAATGGCCCCGTGGGAGGCACCAACACCTCCCACGAGACCAATGTTACTCATAGGAACTGATCGAGGAGACACGGGACTCCCGATTTGAGAATACGATGGTAATTTGAATATTTCTAGACTTAGGCTTAAAAACATGGTGTTAGAGGGTGAAAACCCAGAATAGCCCCCGAACAGCCCCATGGGTGGCTCCAACACCTCCCACGGGAACAATGTTACTCGTAGGAACTGACCACGTGGCCGCGGGACTCCCGATTTGACAATACGACAATAATTTGAATATTTCTAGACTTGGGCTTAAAAACATAGCGTTAGAGGGTGAAAACCCAAAAGAGCCCCCGAACGACCCCTAGGTGGCACCACCACCTCCCACAGGACCAATGTAACTCATAGGAACTAAACGTCGAGGCATGCGACTCTCGATTTGAGAATACGATGATAATTTGTATATTTCTAGACTTAGGCTTAAAAACATGGTGTTAGTGGGGAAAAACTCGAAATAACCCCCTAACGGCCCCGTGGGTGGCAACAACACCTCCCACGACACCAATGTAACTCGCAGGAACTGACCACGGAGCCACAGGACTCCCGATTTGAGAATACAATGGTAATTTGAATAAATCTTGACTTAGGCTTAAAAACATGGCGTTAGAGGGTGAAAACCCAAAACAACACCCAAACGACCCTGTGGGTGGCAGCAGCACCTCCCACAGGGCCAATGTAACTCGTAGGACTTGACCACGCAGCCGCGGTACTCTCGGGTTGAGAATATGATGGTAATTTGAATATTTCTAGACTTGGGCTTGAAAACATAGTGTTAGAGGGTGAAAACCCAAAACAGCCCCCGAACGGCCCCGTGGGAGGCACTAATTCCTCCCACGTGACCAATGTGACTTGTAGGAACTGACCACATAGCCGCGGGACTCCCGGTTTGATAATACGACGGTAATTTCAATATTTCTATACTTAGGCTTAAAAACATGGCATTAGAGGGTGAAAAACCAAAACAACCCCAGAACGGCGCCGTGGGAGAAACCAACACATCCCATGGGACCAATATAACTCGTAGGAACTAATCGCAAAGCCACGGTACACCCGATTCTAGAATATGATGGTAATTTGCATATTTCTAGACTTAGGCTTAAAAACATGGCATTAGAGGGTGAAAACCCACAACAGCCCCCGAACGGCCCCGTGGGTGGCACCAACACCTCCCACGGGACCAATATAAATCGTAGGAAGTGATCGTGGAGCCACGGTACACCCGATTCTAGAATACGATGGCAATTTGCATATTTATAGACTTAGGCTTAAAAACATGGCGTTAGAGGGTGAAAACCGACAACAGGCCCCGAACATCCCCGTAGGTGGCACCAACACCTCCCACGGGACTAATGTAACACGTAGGAACTGACCACGCAGCCGCGGGACTGCCGATTTGAGAATACGATGATAATATTACTATTTCTGTACTCGGGCTTAAAAATATGGGGTAATAGGGTGAAAACCCAAAACAGCTCCCGAATAGCCCCGCGGGAGGCACCAACACTTCCCATGGGACCAATGTATCTCTTAGGAACTAACAACGCAACTGCGGGACTCCCGGTTTAAGAATACAATGATAATTTGAATATTTCAAGACTTTGGTTTAAAAAGATGGCGTCAGAGGGTGAAAACTCAAAATAGCCACCGAACATCCCCGTGGGTGGCACTAACACCTCCTAGGGGACCAATGTGACTCATAGGAACTGACCGTGTAACCACAGGACTCTCGGTTTGAGAATACGATGGTTATTTGAATATTTCTAGACTTAGGGTTAAAAACATGGCATTAGAGGGTGAAGACCCAAAATAGCCCCCGAGCAGCCCCGTGGGTGGCACCAACACCTCCCACGGGACCAGTGTAACTCGTAGGAACTGACCACGTAACCGTGGGAATCCCGATTTGAGAATACGATGGTCATTTGAATATTTCTAGACTTGGGCTTCAAAACATAGCGTTAGAGGGTGAAAACCCAAAACAGCCCACGAACGGCCCTTTCGGCGGCACCAAGACGTCCCACGGGCACAATGTAAGAGGTATGAACTAACCGCGGACCCACGTGACTCCCGAATTGAGAATACAATGATAATTTGCATATTTCTAGACTTAGGCTTAAAAACATGGTGTTAGTGGGGAAAAACCCGGAATAACCCCCGAACGGCCCCGTAGGTGGCACCAACACCTCCCACGGGACCAATGTAACTTGTAGGAACTGACCACGGAGCCACGGGACTCCCGATTTGAGAATATGATGGTAATTTGAATAAATCTTGACTTAGGCTTAAAAACATGGAGTTAGAGGCTGAAAACCCAAAATAGCACCCAAACGGCCATGTGGGTGGCAGCAGCACCTCCCACGGGACCAATGTAACTCGTAGGAACTGACCACGCAGCCGCGGGACTCTCGGGTTGAGAATACGATGGTAATTTGAATATTTCGAGACTTGGGCTTAAAAACATAGCGTTAGAGGGTTAAAACTCAAAATAGCCCCCGAACAGCCCCTTGGGAGGCACTAATACCTCCCATGGGACCAATGTGACTCGTAGGAACTGACCACGCAGCCGCGGGAATCCCGGTTTGATAATACGATGGTAATTTCAATATTTCTATACTTAGGCTTAAAAATATGGCATTAGAGGGTGAAAACCCAAAAAAAAAAACCGAACGGCCCCGTGGGAGGCACCAACACCTCCCAAGGGACCAATATAACTCGTAGGAACTGATCGCGGAGCCACTGTACACCCGATTCTAGAATACGATGATAATTTAAATATTTCTAGACCTAGGATTAAAAAGCATGGCGTTAGAGGGTAAACCCACAACAGCCCCCGAACGGCCCCGTGGGTGGCACCAACACCTCCCACGGGACCAATGTAACTCGTAGGAACTGACCACGCAGCCGCGGGACTCCGGGTTTGAGAATATGACGGTAATTTGAATATTTCTAGACTTAGGCTTAAAAACATAATGATAGAGGGTCAAAACCAAAAATAGACCCCGAACGGCACCGTGGGTGGAACTAACACCTCCCATGGGACCAGTGTAACTCATAAGAAATGACAGCGAACCATGGGACTCCCGGTTTGAGAATACGAGGATAATTTGTATATTTTTGGACTTAGGCTTAAAAACATGGCGTTAGGGGGGGAAAACCCGAAACAACCCCCGAACTGCCCCGTGGGTGGTACCAACACCTCCCACGGGACCAATGTAACTCGCAGGATGTGATCACACAGCGACGAGACTGCAAATTTGAGAATACGATGGTAATTTGAATATATCTTAACTAAGGCTTAAAAACATGGCGTTAGAGGGTGAAAACCCAAAATAGCCCTCGATTGGCCCCGTGGGTGGCACTAACACCTCCAACGGGACCAATGTGACTCGTAGGAACTGACCGCGCAGTCGGATGACTCTCAATTTGAGATTACGATGGTAATTTGAATATTTCTAGACTTATGCTTAAAAACATGGCGTTAGAGGTCCAAAAACCCCAAAATAGCCCTCGAACGGTCCCGTGAATGGCACCAACACCTCCCATGGGACCAAAGTAACTCGTAGGAACTGACCACGCAGCTGTGGGACTGTCGATTTGAGAATACAATGATAATTTGAATTTTTCTAGACTTAGGCTAAAAAACATGGCGTTAGAGGGTGAAAACCCAAAACAGCCCCCGAACGGCCCCGTGAGTGGCACCAACACCTCCCACGGGACCAAAGTATTTCGTAGGAACTGACCACGCAGCAGCGAGACTGCCAGTTTGAGAATACGACGATAATTAGAATATTTCTAGACTTAGCCTTAAAAACATGACGTTAGAGGGTGAAAACCCAAAACAGCCCCCGAACGGCCCCGTGGGAGGCACTAACACCTCCCACGGGACCAATATAACTCATAGGAACTGACCGTGGAGCCACGGGACTCCCGATTTGAGAATACGATGATAATTTGTATATTTCTTGACTTAGGTTTAAAAACATGGCGTTAGAGGGTGAAAACCCAAAACACCCCCTGAGCAGCCCCGTGGGAGGCACCAACACCTCCCACGGGACCAATGTAACTCATAGGAACTGACCACGCAGTCGCGGGACTCCCGGTATGAAAATACGATGGTAATTTGAATATTTCTAAACTTAGGCTTAAAAACATGGCGTTATGGGGTGAAAGCCAAAAAAAGCCCCCGAAGGGCCCCGTGGGTGGCACCAACACCTCCCACGGGACCAGTGTGACTCGTAGTAACTGACCACACAGCCATGGGACTCTCAGTTTGAGAATATGATGATAATTTGAATATTTCTAGACTTAGTCTTAAAAACATGGCGTTAGAGGGTGAAAACCCAAAACAGCCCCCGAACGACCCCGTGGGAGGTACCAACCCTCCCACGAGACCAATATAACTCGTAGGAACTGACCATGCAGCTGCGGGACTGCTAGCTTGAGAATACGATAATAATTTTACTATTTCTAGGCTTAAGTTTAAAAACATGGCGTTAGGGGGTGAAAACCCAAAATAGCCCCCGAACGGTCACGTGGGAGGCACTTACACCTCCCACAGGACCAATATAACTCGTAGGAACTGACCGTTGAGCTACGGGACTCCCGGTTTGAGAATACGACGATAATTTTCATATTTCTATACTCGTCTTAAAAATATGGGGTTTGAGGGTGAAAACCCAAAACGGCTCCCGAACAGCCCCGTGGGAGGGACCAACACCTCCCACGGGACCAATGTAACTCTTAGGAACTGACCACGCAGCCGCGGGACTCTCGGGTTGAGAATACGATGGTAATTTGAATATTTCGAGACTTGGACTTAAAAACATAGCGTTAGAGGGTTAAAACCCAAAACAGCCCCCGAACGGCCCCTTGGGAGGCACTAATACCTCCCATGGGACCAATGTGACTCGTAGGAACTGACCACGCAGCCGCAGGAATCCCGGTTTGATAATACGATGGTAATTTCAATATTTCTATACTTAGGCTTAAAAATATGGCATTAGAGGGTGAAAACCCAAAAAAAAAACCCGAACGGCCCCGTGGGAGGCACCAACACCTCCCAAGGGACCAATATAACTTGTAGGAACTGATCGCGGAGCCACTGTACACCCGATTCTAGAATACGATGATAATTTAAATATTTCTAGACCTAGGATTAAAAAGCATGGCGTTAGAGGGTAAACCCACAACAGCCCCCGAACGGCCCCGTGGGTGGCACCAACACCTCCCACGGGACCAATGTAACTCGTAGGAACTGACCACGCAGCCGCGGGACTCCGGGTTTGAGAATATGACGGTAATTTGAATATTTCTAGACTTAGGCTTAAAAACATAATGATAGAGGGTCAAAACCAAAAATAGACCCCGAACGGCACCGTGGGTGGAACTAACACCTCCCATGGGACCAGTGTAACTCATAAGAAATGACAGCGAACCACGGGACTCCCGGTTTGAGAATACGAGGATAATTTGTATATTTTTGGACTTAGGCTTAAAAACATGGCGTTAGGGGGGGAAAACCCGAAACAACCCCCGAACTACCCCGTGGGTGGTACCAACACCTCCCACGGGACCAATGTAACTCGCAGGATGTGATCACACAGCGACGAGACTGCAAATTTGAGAATACGATGGTAATTTGAATATATCTTAACTAAGGCTTAAAAACATGGCGTTAGAGGGTGAAAACCCAAAATAGCCCTCGATCGGCCCCGTGGGTGGCACTAACACCTCCAACAGGACCAATGTGACTCGTAGGAACTGACCGCGCAGTCGGATGACTCTCAATTTGAGAATACGATGGTAATTTGAATATTTCTAGACTTATGCTTACAAACATGGCGTTAGAGGGCCAAAAACCCCAAAATAGCCCTCGAACGGTCCCGTGAATGGCACCAACACCTCCCACGGGACAAAAGTAACTCGTAGGAACTGACCACGCAGCTGTGGGACTGTCAATTTGAGAATACAATGATAATTTGAATTTTTCTAGACTTAGGCTAAAAAACATGGCGTTAGAGGGTGAAAACCCAAAACAGCCCCCGAACGGCCCCGTGAGTGGCACCAACACCTCCCACGGGACCAAAGTATTTCGTAGGAACTGACCACACAGCAGTGGGACTGCCAGTTTGAGAATACGACGATAATTAGAATATTTCTAGACTTAGCCTTAAAAACATGACGTTAGAGGGTGAAAACCCAAAACAGCCCCCGAACGGCCCCGTGGGAGGCACTAACACCTCCCACGGGACCAATATAACTCATAGGAACTGACCGTGGAGCCACGGGACTCCCGATTTGAGAATACGATGATAATTTGTATATTTCTTGACTTAGGTTTAAAAACATGGCGTTAGAGGGTGAAAACCCAAAACACCACCTGAGCAGCCCCGTGGGAGGCACCAACACCTCCCACGGGACCAATGTAACTCATAGGAACTGACCACGCAGTCGCGGGACTCCCGGTTTGAAAATACGATGGTAATTTGAATATTTCTAAACTTAGGCTTTAAAACATGGCGTTATGGGGTGAAAACCAAAAAAAGCCCCCGAAGGGCCCCGTGGGTGGCACCAACACCTCCCACGGGACCAATGTGACTCGTAGTAACTGACCACACAGCCACGGGACTCTCAGTTTGAGAATATGATGATAATTTGAATATTTCTAGACTTAGTCTTAAAAACATGGCGTTAGAGGGTGAAAACCCAAAACAGCCCCCGAACGACCCCGTGGGAGGTACCAACCCTCCCACGAGACCAATATAACTCGTAGGAACTGACCATGCAGCTGCGGGACTGCTAGCTTGAGAATACGATAATAATTTTACTATTTCTAGGCTTAGGTTTAAAAACATGGCATTAGGGGGTGAAAACCCAAAATAGCCCCCGAACGGTCACGTGGGAGGCACTTACACCTCCCACGGGACCAATATAACTCGTAGGAACTGACCGTTGAGCTACGGGACTCCCAGTTTGAGAATATGACGATAATTTTCATATTTCTATACTCGTCTTAAGAATATGGGGTTTGAGGGTGAAAACCCAAAACGGCTCCCGAATAGCCCCGTGGGAGGGACCAACACATCCCACGGGACCAATGTAACTCTTAGGAACTAACCACGCAGCCGCGGGACTCTCGGGTTGAGAATACGATGGTAATTTGAATATTTCGAGACTTGGGCTTAAAAACATAGCGTTAGAGGGTTAAAACCCAAAACAGCCCCCGAACGGCCCCTTGGGAGGCACTAATACCTCCCATGGGACCAATGTGACTCGTAGGAACTGACCGTGCATCCGCAAAACTCCCGATTTGAGAATACCACGGTAATTTGAATATTTCTAGACTTAGGCTTAAAAACATGGAATTAGAGGGTGAAAACCCAAAACAACCTCCGAATTGCCTCGTGGGATCCACCAACACCTCCCACGGGACGAATGTAACTCGTAGGAACTGACCAAGGATCCACGGGACTACTGGTTTGAGAATAGGACGGTAATTTGAATATTTCATACTTAGGCTTAAAAACGTGGAGTTAGAGGGTGAAAACCCCAAATAGCCCCCGAACAGCCCTGTGGATGGCACCAACACCTCCCACGGGATTAATGTAACTCGTAGGAATTGACCACGAGAAAATATCCCACATTGTGATAAAAAGTGTCGAGGTATCACAACGAGTGAAAACCACCCAAATGTGCACTAAAAATGGATTGAAAAATTGATTTAGGCATTTTTGCAAACACTTGGCATGCACTGTGTGGAATAAGGGCACGTGAGGACTATTGAACCATCAAATAAGACCCATTCATGAACATACACATTAAGCAATCAACAACAAGTGTTCATGAATGGATATTAATCAACATGTAAGCACAATAATTGTTGGAACACACAAAATGGAGAAAAACTCAAAATATGTCAAAAATTTTATAAACTTAGGAACATGACATATAAACAACAAACCAACACAAATACAAGTAATAAGTAATTGTTAATACCTGATTTCAGTAGAAAAATCTTGAGTTTGAGTGAAAGAAGGGGTGGGAAATTCTAGGGCACGAAAATAGGAAGAGAGGAGAGAATAAGAGAGTAGAAGAAGAATGAAAAAAAAAAGAAGAAGCAAATCTCAGCTTAAACTGGGCGATCGATCGACCCCTGGGGTTCGATCGATAGACTCCCCAGTTTAAAGCCCACTACATTACTATTTTCATAAGAAGGGGAAAAAGGGAAAATGGGAATAAATAGGGGGAATAAAGAGGGAAAATGGAAATTATATATATATAGATATAAATATATATAGAGAGAGTATATATATGTATAAAAATAAAAACAAAAACACAAAATAAAAAATAAAAATAAAATAAAACAAATATATATATATATATATATATATATATATATATATATATATACAAAACAAGCACAATTAGCGGACAAAATATACAATGAGCGACACACGCACATAAATGAAAATGAAATAAAATACGAGAGTATGAATGTGTGTGCGAAAGAAAGAAAATATTTTTGTGATTAAACTCATTTTTTAGTTATTGTTACAACCGTATGTCCGGGACACACAATCTCCGGAAATTCAAGTTCGTTGAACGTATAAAATTTTTTAGAACCAAGCATATCAAGAAGAAATAACAACAACTAACTATTAATGCTAGACAAAATTAAAAAGAAATAAAAATTTAAAGAAAGGAAAAAAAACTAATTATGTACAACCTACATTTTGGACTTGTAATCAACTATATACTACAAGTCTAAACATTTGAGGGTCCATCCAAAACATAATTTGAATTTGAAGGATCAACAATGGACCCTCCCGAACATGCATGCCTCCCAAAAAATGAGAATTCCGTTTGAATAACGAAAGGCATGTGCAGGGCATAAAAAATGAACCATCGCCAATTTGAAATATAAGAAGGACGATAGGGGATTTGGATAACAAGGGGGAAAGGTACACTTGGGATCCAAAAAAATGAATTCATCTCCCCAAGGGTTTTCAATTGGAATGGGAGATGGTGCACATAAGGGGGAGAAGTCCATCAAAAACAAGTACGGTAAAGAGTCCTTATCGGCAAAAGGTTTACAAGTTTCAACAATTTCTACTGACTCATAGGAATCAACCGGCAATTATAATGGTTCGATCACAGTAAATGAATATGGTGATGAAATAAATCCAATCTCAATCAACTCATCGTCGGAAGGAGATTGAAATTCGGGGGGAAGCGAATCATTTGCAATGACAGATTCTTCAAAAAGATAAGGTGAAACACTAGTTTCCACCTCCTCGTTAATGTGCAAATAAGAATCAAGTTCATTGAAAATGCTTCAACTCTCAATTCATCATCGCTATCGTCAACCGCGCTTTGGAGGAAAAGGAGGAGGGTCCAAAGTAGGCTTCCTCGCCTCAAGAGCCTCGGACTCCTCATTTGGATGAAACTTGTCTTCGAAATCATGTGAATAAAAATCATCATTGGATTCGAATAGTGAATCCAAATCAAGCTCCCAATAATAATTTTCGTTCCGATAATTGTTTTCAAGTTGTTAAATCTCTAGAAAATCCTCAAAATGGAAAACTTGAAAACTATCCCCAAAGTAGGAGTCATTAGAATGACCGTAATAACTTTAAAATAAATACATGATTACCAAATTGTTCGTAGATGGGGAATCCGAGAAAGAAAGTGAGCAACCGCGAATCAAAGTTTCTTAGCGTTCAAGTATGCTATCCTGCAAAAAAGGTTAAAATAAAGAATACAAATAGGAAAGGAAAAATACTACGAAATAATAAAACAATCACTATCTAAAATACACTCCCTGACAACAGTGCCATTTTTGGATGAGAGGGGAACCGAGTGTTTGTGTAGGGACACTGTTGTTGATTTCGGCTCCCGCTCTACAAGAAGAAACCTAAGCTACTACTACACTTGCACGGCATGCACAACGGTAAGTTGGTTATTGTAAGAAATGCACAGTGAGTGATAGAATTTTAGATCAGTAATTAATTTATTACTTCAGAAATAAAAGTGTAAAAGGTGATAGGTTATTATGGTGACAAAAGAAACGAATAAGTTATGCTACACAAAAGTAAAGTGAGGATCGGGATTGCATCCTACCACACGGATCGAAATAACTACTAATTAGAATTCTGGCTCAAAAAAATTTAACTGAGCATTTTAATTAAGCATAAACTTCACGCAATAAGAAATTTAAGCCAAAGTTGCTTGAATAAAAATTTAATCAAAGTTGGTCGCACGCAGATTAAATTCGGATTGTCACTATAAACACTAAAGTTGCGTGACAAATAAATTTAAACGCATAACAATCCAACTTTAATACACGCGGTTTCAATTAAACGCAATTTTACACAAAACCTAATTTTCGAAGCTCGAGGCCCGTTAATGGCCGGACACAACCCCAACCCTAATTATCTAAGGGAACAACATGTAAATAAACTAAATTACACTAATTAAACTAATTAAGGCTACAAATAAATAACTACAACTAATTAAGAAGACATGAAATTAAACTACAAAGCAAGGAATGAAGTAAAATCAACAAAATTAATGTGGAGGATGATGAATAATACAACTTACAAACCCAAATGGATGTCACCCCAAGAAGAAATGAAGATGAGATCTCAAAAAAAAATCCTAACCTAAAATATCTCTTCAAAACTAAGTATATACCTTATTACAACAAAAAATCTCTTATGTAGTAAGTTGGAAAAAAATTAAAAAAAAGAAATAAAAAGGTAGAAAGTTGTCAAAATATCAGGGGATAGATCGATCGAACCCAAGTATTGATCGATCGATGATTCAGGAAAAATCCCACTATCTTCAAAATAAAGAAAAAATTAAGGAGTCGATCGATAGACCCCTTTTTTCAATCGATCGATCCATCGGGTCACAGCCAAGCTCTGCTGTTTTGATTTCATTATAATTCTCTTCCGCTAAAAGCCTCGTAACTTCTTCGTTCGGGCATGGAATCATGCACTGTTCACGATCACAGGAAGCTCGCTCAATGGGCTCTAACTTCCGTGAAGACATTGGGCCAGGTGCCCAAATTGTGAAATGCCTAAATTGCCCTTGAACGTGCTAATTTGTTAAATACTTCACTGGAATGTGTTCGAACTTCATACGAAGCATCCAAATACCTATAAAAGCTCAATTAACCCCTGAAAAACATGTTAACATAGAAATCCGAGGTTTCCTGATTAACGACCATAAATATAGGGATTAAGATACCCGAGGGGGCTAATAACGCGTAGGTTAACGGGTGAAATACGCAATATTTGCGTCATATCAGAAGACCAAGAGAATTCCAATTTTCTCAATGCCTTTTAGTGGTACCTTCTAAGGATCCCCAAAGAAGTTTGAGAACAAAGATTCCGGGGTCCCAATTATGGCAATGGGAGGTTCCAAAGCTGCAAATAAATAATAAAACATGTATTGTGTTACATGTTTTAGAAGTGTAATTTTCCCTCCTTGAATGTGCAATTTACAGGACCAAATTTTAAGTCTTTTTTTGATAAAAAAAATATTTCATCTTTCTTTCTACATAAAGGGGGACTACCGGATAGAGTAAAGGATGATTTTTTAAAGTGAAATTAGTTGTTCTTTTAATAATTCTTCGTCTAGCTAAGGATAAATGTGGAGAAATCTTGAAAGTGCACTTGGTGTTATTTAGAAGTTGACCAAATATATCTTCATAATCTTTGAGAAAGGAAATGAGATGTTTCAAAGACTTTTGACAGCCTGAGGTGAAAATGAGAATGTCATCTACAAAAGAGGGGCTAAAAATGATGGGGTTGTCGGGGGGCATATATAAAGTTTCATCATAACCATTCTTAAACAAGTTTTAAAGGCCTCTATTTAAGACTTCAACTAATACGATGAACAAAAAAGGTGAAAGGGTGCCCCTTGTCTAATACCACATGAGGTCTTAAAGAAATCATGAGTTGAACCATTGATAAGAATTGAATACCAACATTCTAATATTTACCTCCAAACCATGTCACTAAAAGGTCCATTGAAGCCAAATTTTCTGAGAACATGAATGAGGTATAACCATGAAACTCTATCATAAGCTTTGTACATTTCAAGTTTGCAAACTAAATTTGTTCCTCTCAGTTTTTTGTTGAAGTTAGACATGATTTCTTGAGCCAGAAGGATCTATTCTGAAATTGATCTACCCATGATGAAACCGTTTTGATTAAGACTAATAATACTATTTAGAATAATCCCCAATCTATTAGCAAGAATTTTTGAAACAATTTTTTTGGAGGTATTGCAAAAATTGATTGGTCTACAATCATTACAAGAAGGAGGGTTTTCTATTTTGGGGATGAGAGTAATAAGAGTATAGGTCCAACTTTTTGGTAAAAGATTCCCCACAAAAAATACGAAATGGCTTTGAAAATATCTTCCTTAATATTGTTCTAATACTATTTATAGAAAAAAAAAGTTGAAGCCATCGGGTCCTGTAGTGCTAGATGAATCCATTTGGATTATGGTATCTTCAATTTCTTGCATAGATTGAGGAGATGATGGCAAACAGTTATCACTCTCTGTGATAAGCTTTGGAATATGGTTTAGAAGGAGAATATAGAATAACTTTAAAGTTCTTAGAGAAATAATTGAAGGAGAAGATAGAATAACTTTAAAGTTCTTTGAGAAATGATTTTAAATATTAAGTGGATCAAAGATCTAATCACCATTTCATTCCTTGATTTGTTCCTCTTCTAATTTTCCAGAGCATTAAAAAAATAGAAGTTTTATCACTAGCTTGCAGCCATTTTATCCTTGCCTTTTGCCCCAAAAAATCATCTTCAATGACCAATTGGAGCTACAGTTTAGCCCTTGCTAGCTAGTATTCAAAATTGGCAGCTTCTGAATAATTGGATTCTAAAGTAGTTTCTTTTTGGAGGACTTCATCTTATTCTCCAATAGTGGCTTGGATGATATTTTTGAAAGTGGCTTTATGCCACTAAGCTAAGGCCTTCTTGGTAGCCTTTATTTTTTAGGAAAATACTCTAAAAGGATCACCAATACAATTAGTTTTCTAATCCTAATCCACCACAGAAAGGAAATCTCGATGTATTAAATTTTTGGAATTTAAAGCTCTTCCTAACTGAATCATACTTTTGAGTAAGACTAAACAGTAGTGGAGTGTGATTAGAATTAGTTCTATTTAAAATAGCTACAGTGGAGGTTATAAAAGTTTTTCTCCATTGGAAATTGCACACAACTTTGTCCAACCTAGCCCAAATTTGACTAGGACCCTATCTATGATTACAACAAGTAAGTTTGGATCCAGTGTAAGGACTTTAGAAAAACTAGATAGTCCCATAGCAATATTAATCTAAGATAATTCTTCAATATCAATTTCATTACCTCCTATTTTCTCCATAGGATAGGAAACCATATTGAAGTCACCTCTAACAATTATTGGAAAATATCTGTTGCATTGAGTGGAAATTTTCTCCCACAAGTCTTCTCTTTCCTCTTTATTGCATTTACCATATACAATAATGAATTTAAGGGGACAAGGTAGAGATTTCTTAGAGCTATGTACTACAATCAGTTGAGATCAACTAATATTTTCCACAAATGTTTCCATAAAATCCAAATAGAGTTACTGATATTGGCCATACCTGTTTGAGAAGTTTTGCCTCATCACTAAATTTTGAAGTTGAATATCCTCAATTTTAGGTTCCATAATTGCAACCATGGAAATGTTATGGAATTTAATTAATTTCTTAATCCTTTTAACAGTAAGCTTGTCCCCAATACCTCTCACATCCAGTAATCATTGAGAAAGATTAGTTAAAGTAGTTTTGAAGAGGTCCTTTTAACTCTATATCTAGTGATGATTGGGGATGGATCAGTTTGTAACTTTTTATGATCCTTATTTTTATTGGAATTATTCTCAACAACATTTGTCAGACTGGCAAATTTGTTAGAGAGGGCAATAGAGTATGTCTTGAATTCCTCGGTGAGGTTTGGTTCATCAGGAAGATCATTATCCTTCTCACTATCAGAGAGGCTATTATAACTCCGGTCAAAAGTCTTTATATAGGGTAGGCAAGATCTGGGGAATAGGTTATTAGAGTTTAGTCAAAATTTTATAGGAATCATGAGTTTTCTTTTATGAAGGTTAGGAATAATGAGCTTGGCTTAAGAAGGTTTAGGAGAGGAAATATTGGGAAGAATTTTACCTTCTTCAATAGAATATGAAATATGATTATCAGTAGGGACATATCATGAATAAGAGGAGAAATATTTTCACAATAATGAGGAGAGGGTTCAAATTATCCTTCATGGCAAGAAGGTTTTGTGGTTTCAAGAGTTTTGGTAGAAGAAGAAGGTTTAAATTAAAGAATTTTAGGAGATAAAAAAGGTCTTATTGATTCCCCAATAATCAAATTAGATTTAGTTTTTGCCCACACCTTTGCTGGTAAATTTATATTGGTCACAACTCCTCTAGAAAATGGAACACCTGAATTTGTAATCTCCTTGCCTAGACCTTAACTAGGAATAGAGGTTGAGTCAATCCTCTTACAGTCTCTTTCATGATGAACTTGGTGACTGAAAACCTTACAAAAACATGGAATTTTTTCATATTCAATGGCTTTCCATAATCCCATATCTTCATTACCAATCCAAACTCTGTGAGGAATAGGTTTAAGAAGGTCGAGTTCTACACAATTTCTAGCCACACTAGGCCTACAGAGACCTACAGTAGATTAATCAATTTTCAAAGGTGATCTAATCAATTAAGATATAGAAAAAATAAGGACTTTAGAGAATAAATGGATGGGAAGAAAAGGAAAGGAAATCCAAACTAGAGTAAACGAACAATCTTCATTAGCTTGGAATTTAAGTGTCCATTTTGATATTTGCAAAGGTTATTTGTGGATATACCATTGGTTTCAAATCCAAAGTCTCAATAACTCCTCTTCACTATTATTCTTAATAAGAATGTGTTTCTCATCTAATAAACCAGAGTTTAAATTAGTGTTAAGGGAGAAAGAATGAAAGGTTTTTCGAATAACCTCCATTAGAGGTCGTCCAAGAGTGAACATACCAGCTAAAGAGTATTTGAAAGGTTCAGATAAAATATGAATGCCCTCATTATAAAAGATAACATCAGTCTCTCCTTTATGTATGCATGGGGGTTTTCAATGTAAAATGAGTTATAGGTTTGGTTTCTAGAAGAGAAGGAAATGATTTGTTGGAAAATGGAAGGATATGTTTAGAAGGATGACTAGATGAGTGAAGGGAGGGTATAAGGGGATTCATAAGCCACCATTCTATGGTGGAACCTTGTCATGTTTCTCAATATGAGCCATGAGATTAACAATAGAGTTGGCTTCCTTCTTAGTCTTGGACTGGTGAAGCAAAAAGGTGGTTAGTGGACCAATTTTGAAGGATGCAACAATAACCTACTCCAAGAAATCCTCGACTTCATTGAAGACTTCCAAATACTTTTAGCATAACTACGGAGGCTCTCTTATGAATTTTTCTTCATTGTGAGCAGTGCATCTATTCATTTGGGATGGGATTTGCTGATTGTGAAATGGGTAGTTAGTAAAAGCCACTACTAGAGCCTTGAAATTTCTGATTGACCTATGAGGTATCTTCTTAAACCACTTTTGTTCTACGTCATGTAGGCTAGAAGGGAATTTGGCATACCAATGCATCGTTATGGCTCTATAATATCATCGCTTGTCTGTATTGCCGAACGTGGTCTATAGGATCTGTGTTTCCATCATAAATTTTGAAAGTAGTAATAACCAATGTCTTTGGGAGTTCTTCCTTTTTGATCGCCCTTGATAAAGAGGATAATATCTAGGTATTGATAGCTCTCCTAGCTAGCTCTTTGTGGCTCCCGAATGGGGTTGATGTTGGTCTATCTCTCTATAGAACATAATCTTAATATCCTCATTATGTCGATCATTGCTCTTATGGAGCCCATCTGATAGGCCACGCTCTGATCGACCATGCACTGATTTTCCACATTCAATTCTATCTGGGGTGGACTTGGAGCTCCCCCCTCAGCTGTGATTATTACTCGCCTGAGGACTAGGAGTAATATCATGATGTTTCCTTGTGTTCATATGGAGATCTCTCTTCATTCATTCAAGTTGCCTCTGGATATGAGTATTATCTTCCACTTAGAGGTGTGTGGCCTCCTCCTATTCTCAAATCCTAGCCTTATAATCCTCGACTAACCTGGAGATGTGCATAGACTTAAGTGGTCCCTGGATCTCTTCAGAAGGTTTCCTTTCTTGGCAAAGCATGGGATTTGTATGCTGGCAAATCTATGACCTGACCCCAGGTGGGATTGAGTCTTTTTTCACATTGCCAATGTGGGTAATGTTGTTGTTATGGTGAGACATCCCGGGCTTTCTATTTGTGAATATTTTTGAAGAAATAGAAATTATTTCCCACAGAAGGCGCCAATTTTGAGTACAAGAATTACCATAATAAATAGAATGAAAAATCACACACACAACAATGATATACGTGGTTTGAAAACTTTCCTATGTCCATGAACAGGCTACTATTTTATTATAGTGTCTCTCAATGCTCGAGATTACATCCCTTTGCCTCGGGTCAAGGTTTACCATTTATAGATACATAAAAGTAAGAGATTGAGTTGTACAAGAAACTTAATTAACATGTGGATAATTCATGGTGTACCAAAATATCTCCTCCAAGATTGTAAGTAACCAATTTGAATATATTCGTGAGTGTTCTACTGTGTTTCAAATACACGTGAGTAAATTGAATTCTGATTTGGGTCGGGCGGCGCTTTAGACAATCTAGGATGGTCGGTTACTCTCATAAGCCATATTGAAAGGGTACCCATGTGTGGATATTTAGTCTGGTTGTGAAGATAAATCATGGACATTACATACATACACATCTAGATTTTTGGTGTATTAAATATTATATATCTCGGTGATTATAGTTGTTTGATATAGTTATTGTAAATGCGTATTGCTATACTTTGGATTCACTTAATGCTAAGAGACTAATTTGTAAATACCTTGGTAAATGTAAATGCAATTAATGGAGTTGTAAATAACTAGTGAAAAATGTTAAAATACACCGAGGATGGGATAACCACAATGTGTATAAATGATTAACAATATATTATTTAGTATATCCTTTCTGATTGGATTTATTTAGAGTAGTGGTAGTGTTTGTATGGATTAATGTGGGGACTGAGCAGGGATATCATTCGATCATTGGATATTGATTGTTTTATTTTTCTGTGAGAATGATAGATGGTATGAGTTATGTGAACACTCTTTGTTATGGCTTATCGATTTGAAGATAGATGTTATGAGTTGGGTTAATACTCCTTGTTTTGATTAGTTTGGGATGGTTGATTTTCCTGACCAATGTGTAATAGGTATATTTTTAGGAGTATACATATATTATATTTTTGGGGTATTTTCCTAGGGTGTTTGATATCATTGTCTGAAATGAACGATTTGGCTAGATATAAGTGTATTGGTGGGGTTCTTGGTTTGGATTTATCTTGAGAAATTTCCCACACATTAAGTCTAGTTTGGTCGGGAGTTAGAAGATAGTGGGTGTGATGTCCTTGTAACTTACCTATTATAAGTGATTAACTTATGTGAGTATTATTTGTGAGTCTTGGGCCAATGAATCTTAGCGAACATCTAAGCTAAGCATAAGTGTATTGGGAGGCTTCTTGTTTTTATTTATCTTGCGAGACATCCCATTCATGGACCTTAGTAAGGCTGGGAGTTGGGAAACGATAAGGAACTAGAATGTTCATATTTTGTGTTTTACTTAGGAGGATTGTTTTAGCATTAGGGTTATGGAATTTTATTTGGAATATGTACAGTTAGTTAGGCAGTATCATGATATATGAGAGGTGAGGTATATATGCACGAGTGTCGAAAGGTGATGGCATGGGGCATAAATTGATCATATTTTAATACTGTCAAGCAACATCATATTTTATGCAACTTTAAAGCGATTACCCAAATATATAAAACCTTTTTCCCCGAGGTATTATTATTGTTAAAAATGATCAACATGATTGAGAAGTTAGAGTTAGACTGAGGAGTCATAGTTACAGATTATCGTAGATCGATTTCATCATCCTTAGTATAATATTTTTTTATTTTTGGTTGTTAGTCTAGTAGTATTTTTATTCAGGAGTTTTATTTACATTTTGATTGGATACCTTTGTATTTTGGAAACCTGTATTAGTGAATTTGTCTTTTATTGGAGATTTCTTTTAGTTCAGTTCTGCTATTCTTTTCTTCATTATTATTCGTATGTCGTGGATTTTTTTTAATTATTTAATGTCATTTTTATTTATCTTTCATGCTAAGAATGATATAATTTGCATATAACTCCTTGTGTTCAGCATACAACCTGATCAACTGGGCATAGAAGATAGGGTGTATTATTAAATTACGAATGCGTGGGTGATGGATTCATAACTTTTGGAATTTTTATGAATATTTTCATAAGATATTCATAAAAATTATGAAAGTTATGAAAACAATGCCCACGCATTTGTAATTTGATAATCTATGATTTATATGGGTCAGGTCGATCTGCGCCTAGGTTGGATTGATTCGAAGGTCCAAAATCTCATTTTTTTTATTCAACCTTCAAACTAGTCTAGTCATGGATGAAAAGCTTTCAACTAGTGCAGTCATGGATGAAAACCTTCAAACCTAATGCCTCTATAACTCCAAATTGGCCCTTCTTCAGCACATACAATGAACATACTAATATTAGGAACCTATTTTTACAAGGTTTATATGATTAACAACTCATATAATGTTCTAAACCCAATAATAATTAATGAAACCCTAGGTTTATGTTCATTAAAACAATGGTGTAAATATCTTATGAACTTACATCCATTAACATGAATACAATATGGACTTTATGCATTAAATCATGCACGATTCTCATCTAATAACACCTAAGTCAAATTTCAATGATTCAAGTCTCAATTTATTAATTCTTTATCAAGACTATACGAATTATTTAATACAAAATTAGGGTTCATCAATCAATTAGTCCTAATTACGAATTGAGGGTTTATTATGATCAAAATCAGGTTCTACAAATCATATCCTAAAAATATGCTTCTAATCCATCAGTTCATAAATATCAATGAATGGCATAAATCAGTTACATATTAAAATGGTAAGAAATATAGTATTTATTGCCTTACATAAGCTTGAATCTTTATTCTTGGTTCGTTCCTCTTGAATATTCTTTTTCCTCTCCCAAAGCTTGACTCTTGAAACTAGAGTTTTAATTGTGTTGTATTAAGGTGTTTAATGAGGGTTATAAATCTATTTAAAACCCCAAATCTACATGTCCATTATGGGCTCACTTTTGGACGCCCAAAAGTTGCCTATCTTTGATTCCTTTTACTCAATTCTACTCTTTAGGCTTTTGAGTCTAGTGATATTTGTTCCTATTTTTCAAATTATGAACACTAGGAGATCTGGAGATACGAGAGAGGGTTTAGTTTCTGGTCCTCTCATTCTGTCTAGGCAGAGGCCTTTTTTTGGGAGTCTAGGAGTTAGTGGCTATTTTTATTACGAAAGGTATCGAGATAGGTAGATAGAAGTGGGGAACCCAAGAGGCGTAATACCGAGTTCCACCCACTTCAGCATGGGATAGGGTGAGGTCCAATTCAAATAAGGTCATGTGACACCCCGAATAATTAAATACCGAGTAGATACTCCTTTATTTAAATTAATACAAAATGTCAAGTTGGTTCAGTTCATTGCATCACTGTCGAAAATATTTTAAACAATTACTAGCCACCTAATACTTAAAAAGTGATTTACCAAATTTTATTAAATTAAATTAACATGCAACCAATTAAATTAAGTGTTGATAGCAAATTTAGTCTGCTGACATGGCTCAATTGAATGAAGACACATGGCAATCTACGTGGAAACAACAAACATTTCCGAGGAACTCATACGCTCCGAGGAACCATACAACTCCGAAGAACTCTCCGAGGAACTCACACGTTCCGAGAAACAAGACCTCTCCGAGGAACTCATACGCTCTGAGGAACAAGACCACTCTGAGGAACTCTTGAGTACTGAGAAGCTTAGGCGGTCAGAGCAACTCAGGCGGTCCGAGATGCACCTAGAACAAAGCGTTAATAGCTGGATAACCAACAGTTCGACTCATTCATTAAATGCTTATCATTCAGACGCACACGTTTAAGGGGCATTGAATGTATTACCCTTTCATATATACATCATTTAATGTATTACCCTTTCACATTACAACCTCAGGGCTATAAATACATTGTACAATCCTCATCATAAGGGGACCGGAATTTCTTGAGAGAACTTGCAATCGAGAATTCCCAAACACTCAGCAATAACACAACAGTGGACGTAGGCCATTCTTATAAGGCTGAACCACTTTAAAATTCTTGGTCTCATTTATTTATCTATGATTGAATAATTAGAGTGATCTAATTTTTTACATCAACGGATTGGCGCCGTCTGTGGAAAATGACTGGTAATATCGTTTTTCACCAAAAATAATTCATCACAAATGGCTGACATTCCTGAATCAAGCAATCGTAACGCTGGAACCCCTCTAAATCCATCTGCTCTACCAAATATTCCATATCTGGATGGAATAATAACAAATCTGGCTCAGGTCCAGACCGTCATGCAAAAAATAATGCAACAACTCATCCAAACCATCCATGGTGGTGCACAAACTCATTCAGGACTACAGAGTATTCAAAGAAACACCCGTGCACCATCCTCGCGTACTAGGCGTACCAATTCATACCGCAATGAAGAGTCTGAAGATTTTTCTTATCAACCTGGACGAACGTCGTCAGTGCGAGCCACAGATACTGAACAACATGTCACTCTCTCTCCATAAATGACTAGTGTGATGGAGAGGTTAAGCAGGGTATCACCTTTTAATCGATTAGGACCTAGAAGGAGTAGAAGTCCTCCTAAAGTCACATCGAAAAGTTTTCGACGACCATCAGATTTAAGGGAAGGATCTTCCCAGTCACGACCAGCTGCTCGTCAAGATAGATCCCAGGAAGCCACTTCAACGCGATTAGTTGCTCGAACCAACAGGCCCGAGGAAGGAAATGATGCATAGAAAGGCTCTATTCAGAGGCTAGAGGATATATTAGGGGAAATGGCTAAGGCCAAGAACCCTCTACAAGGAACCTTTGTTCGAGGAACACCTTTTGTCCAGTTCATTGTAGATTTTCCAACGCCATCAAAGTTCAAAGCACCTGTTGTGACCCCCAAATATGATGGAAAGACTGTCCATGTCCTTCATATAGAATAATACCAAGCTGCAGCCGACATTTATGCTGTCCCAGATGAGATGAGATGCAGAGCATTCTCGGGACCTCTTACCGGATCTGCTCAAATATGGTATAATAATCTTCCTCGGGGTAAGATCTCAACTTTTCTTCAACTGGCCGAGTTATTCATTGGGAATTTGTGTTTTAGGGCAAAGCCAGTTAAACGAGTAGCACATTTGTTAAGTGTTAGACAAAAAGCTGATGAGAGTACGAGAGATTATATAACTCGTTTTAATAACGAGAAACTCAAAGTCATTGATTATGAGGAGAAGACAACAATTATTGCCTTGATGAGTGGACTATTGCCGAATAAGTTGTACTACACTTTGGCCAAAGATCCACCTCGAACCATGTCAGGCCTGATGGGAAAATCGTCCAAGATTATGAATGCCGAGGAGGCTATGGCTGTGAAGAAGAATATGGATGCCAAAGAAACCAAGGTGGAAGGTGATAAAGCTAAGAAGAAAGAGCATAAGAACAATGGTAATAACAAACAGTCAAAAAATAAGTTGGTATGGGATGTAATGAAGAAATATGATAATTATACTCCTTTGAAGAAGGACATCAACCATGTTCTAGAAGAAATCAAGAACAACGAGGAACTAAACTGGCCAGAGAAAATGAAGGCAGACCCAAACAAGAGGAATAAGGCGAAGTATTGTGAGTTTTATAAAGATCATGGCCATATGACCAAGAACTGCATAGCTCTTCAGAATGAGATTGAAACACTCATCCGACGAGGAAAGCTGCCAAAATATGTTGATCGTGGAAGCGAAAGAAAACAACGATCGAGCAAGAGAAAGATCTAGATCTCCTCATCGGGCAGAGGAGAACAAGAAAAGAAACCATAAAGTTGATCCAGAAGACGACCCCGATCTTCCCAAGAGACCAAGGCAGCCAGAACGAGAGGTATTTTCAATACGCTTTGGGTCATTTGACTGTAATGTTATTACAGGTGGAGATACAGGAGGAGGAGACCTTATTATCGAGAGAAAAGCTTACCTCGGTGAAGCTCAAGCTTTCTCGTACATTCAACGAATAAATCTAGCTGAGGAGGATCGCCCGAGAAAGGTGAACAAAGAGAAACTGGTCATTGGTTTCTCAAAGAATGACCTCACAGGTGTTTTATATCCTCACGATGACCCATTGGTGATCAAAATGAGAATGAAGGAGGTTATGATTTCAAGAGTACTGGTCGACAATGGTAGCTCAGCAGACATCATGTTCTACTCGTGCTTCGATAGTTTAATTCTAAAGTTATCTCAACTAGAGCCTTATCATAGAACCCTCATCGGTTTTGCTGGCGAGAAAGTATTTCCACTTGGGACGATCAAGTTGGATATATTCATTGGTACGTGGCTTGCTTGTCGGACAGAAATAATACGCTTCTTCGTGATGGATAAAAATGTTCAATCATCGTACAATATCATCATGGGAAGAGTAGGATTGAAAAAGTTTGAAGCTGTACCATCTACAGTGTATCAGTGCCTAAAATTTCCAATAAATTTTGGAGTAGGAGTTGTGAAAGGTGATCAGAAAGTAGCTCGGGAATGCTATTATTCATCCGCCGAGCAAGAAGAACTGGAGGAATCAAGGAAAAGGACTACTACCTATCAAGTGGATGAAGGTGCAAAAATAGAAACATTGGATCCTCGAGATGAGTCGCAACTCGTGAAGGGTCAAGTGGTGGAAGCTACTGAAAACATCATTCTGGACGATGAGCACCCTGAACGAACTACTCAAGTAGGTTCGTCGTTGGAAGCCTCATTAAAATAGGAATTGATAACTTTCCTTGGAAGCAGAAAACAAACTTTTGCATGGAGTCATGAAGATATTCCTGGGATAGACCCAAATTTCTTATGTCACGAGCTCAATGTGAATAAGGAGATCAACCCAGTGAAGCAGAGAAGAAGAGTATTCAGCCTCGAGAAGAATCAAGCTATACAGGAGGAAGTCGAGAAGCTCTAGAAAGCTTGTTTCGTTGAAGATGTTAAATATCCAGACTGGTTAGCCAATGTAGTGATGGTAAAAAAGAAAAACAACAAGTGGAGGATATGTTTAGACTTCACCGACCTCAACAAAGCATGCCCAAAGGATCACTTTCCATTGCCCCGAATTGATCAACTAGTAGATGCTACCTCGAGACACGAGCTGCTGAGCTTCATGGATGCAAATTCTGGCTACAATCAGATTAAAATGAAACCTCAGGATAGGGAAAGTACTTCTTTCAGTACCCCTAGGGGAACTTATTGTTATAATGTTATGCCTTTTGGTTTGAAAAATGCTGGTGCTACATATCAGCGACTAATGAACAAGGTATTTGCAGAATAAATCAGTTGCAATATGGAAGTCTATGTTGACGACATGCTGAAAAAGAGCAGGAAAGTTGCCGACCATCTAGTTGACTTAAGTCAGACTTTTGATCAACTAGATTAATATCAAATGAAGCTGAACCCGACGAAGTGCATATTTGGAGTACGAGAAGGAATATTTCTCAGGTACATTGTCAATCAACGAGTCATTGAAGCAAATCCTGAAAAGATCAAAGCTCTATTAGGACTGCGATCTCCAACGATGAAGAAAGAGGTGCAAAGTCTTACAGGACGAGTAGCAGCACTCAACAGATTTTTATTGCGAGCTACTGACCGATGTCTCCCATTCTTCAAGACACTCAGATAGACTTTTGATTGGAATGATGAATGTGAGAAGGCTTTTCAAGACTTGAAGAAATACTTGGGTGCACCTCCACTATTGTCCAGGCCGATGATGGGAGAAAAATTGTATTTGTATCTATCAGTATCGGAGAATGCAGTTAGCTCGACGTTGATAAGAGTGGAGAATGGAGTACAAAAACCAATCTACTACACAAGTAAGGCCTTCCGAGGAGCAGAGATCAGATATCCAAGGATGGAAAAATTGGCATTGGCGCTGATGTAGGCGAGTAGGAGAATGAGGCCATACTTCCAGGCTCATACTATAGTCGTATATACTGATATGCCATTGAGGCAAGCCCTTCATAAGACAGAAAAATCAGGGAGATTGATGTACTGGGCAATAGAGATCGGTGAATATGATATAGTCTATGAACCCAGATCATCGCTAAAAGGGCAAGCTGTGGCAGATTTTATAGCAGAGTTCACCTATCTTGATACCCCCGAGGAGCAAAAGTTGCTCGCTGACCAACCTGTGGATGTTACAGGATCAATAAACACAAGCTCAGACCAACTCCGATTGGTAAAAGGGCAAGTGGATGTTACAAGATCATCAAATTTGAGCTCAGACCAATTTCGATTGGTAAAAGAGCAAAACAAGATGATCGATGAAGAGCAAGAAATATCCAGGGAGGATGAAAGGAAGCAACAAATATTTCACCGAGGAACTCTGACTGATCAGAAATTTGAAGACGAGTTACCTATATGGAGGCTATATGTAGATAGTTCATCTTGCACTACAGAATGTGGCGCGGGGATAGTTTTGAGCACTCCGGACGAGGTCGACATGGAATATTCCCTGCATTTCTAATTCAAAGCTTCCAACAATGAGGCTGAGTATGAGGCTATGATTGCAAGACTTAGTTTGGCAAAAATTATGGAGGCGCAGCAGGTTATTATTTTCAGTGATTCTCAATTGACCATAAATCAAATGTTGGGAGTATATGGAGTGAGAGGAGAATTAATGATCAGATATCATGCAAAGGCAAAGGAGCTGGTGTCAGAATTTGCCGCTATTCAGCTGGTCAGAATACCAAGAATGGAGAATGCAAGAGCAGACGCCCTAGCTCGACTAGCATAAGCTACTCGCACTGAGCTACGATGAACAATCCCAATTGAAGTGTTGGCTGGTCGGAGTATAGATGAAGATCTGACGATGAACTTTATTACCCTTGATTTAGGACCATCTTGGATGGATCCCATCAGGGCATATATTAAAGAGGGAGAATTACCAATTGACAAGCTCGCAGCCAAGAAATTGAAGTTTAAAGCTGCTCGGTATGTATTAACTAACGGTATTCTGTATAGACGAGGAGTTATGGCAGGTTTGCAGAGATGTGTACATCCCTCCGAGGTGAAAGAATTGATTGAAGAGATCCATGAAGGGTCCTGTGGAGCACATGTAGCAGGTCAGACGCTTTTGCAAAGGGTGATGATGCAGAGATACTACTGGCCGACGATGAGAGCTGATTGTATATCCTATGCCAAGAAGTGTGACAAGTGCCAGCGCTTTTCCTCTATCCTAAGAACTCCACAAGCATTATTGACACTCATAACTTCCCCTTGTCCATTTTCCATATGGGGAATTGATTTGGTTGGGCCACTGCCAACGACCAGAGGAAGGTTCAAATACCTCGTCGTCGCGGTGGATTATTTTACTAAGTGGGTAGAAGCTGAGCCTCTCATTAATATGACGTACGAGAAGGTGTACTAATTTGTTTGGAAGAACATCATTTCTTGATATGGTCTTCTTCATGCTTTCATCATAGACCATGGAACACAATTTGATAACGAGGAGTTCGCTGCCTATTGCCATCAGTAAAATATTTTGAAGGTCCACTCAGCACCAGGCCATCCTCAAAGCAATGGACAAACTGAAGTGATAAATAGAACGCTGCTAAATGGTTTGAATAAAAGATTGGATGATGCGAAAGAAAACTGGATCAATGAGCTACAGTCAGTACTGTGGGCTTACCGAACTACTCCCCGAGTAGCAACTGGAGAATCACCATATATGCTGGCATTTGGAAGTGAAGCTGTTATACCTGTCGAGTTGTGCCTCCCAACACACAGGGTTCTGAATTTCAATTCCCCCGTCAGCGACTTAACGAGAAGATTGGATTTAGACATGCTCGAGGAAGATAGAGAAGAAGCATCCATTAGAAATGCTTCTTACCAGCAACGAATAGCTTTGTTCTACAACAAAAGAGTGAAGAAGTGCGACCTTAAAGAAGGAGACTATGTGCTGAAGAAAGTAATTCAAAAGCATAATAAGCTGGAGGCAAGCTGGCATGGACCATACCGAGTTACAGAAGTTGTTCGACCAGGAACTTACCGAATAGCAACTTTAGAAGGAGAGGAGTTTAAGAATGCATGGAACGCTGAGCATCTACGCAAGTATTATCAGTGATTAATAAAATGAAGATATTCTGCCGAATTCTTTCTTTTTATTGAAAGTTTTTCGGGGAATAGTGCTACACACTACTCGAGGAAAAACTCGGCAAAGCTCAGGCTCCTCAAATTTTTTCTCGAAAATGCCAACTAAGGTTGGTCGAGAAACCAATATTCCTTCGGGAAGTAAAGCTACCTATATTCCTCTGGGAAGTAAAGCTACCAATATTCCTCCGGGAAGTATAGCTACCAATATTCCTCCGGGATGTAAAGCTACCAATATTCCTCCGGGAAGTAAAGCTACCAATATTCCTCCGGGAAGTAAAGCTACTTGTATTCCTCCGGGAAGAAAAAATTTTGTATTCCTCCGGGAAGAAAAACTTTGTATTCCTACGGGAAGTAAAACTATATGTTCCTCGGGAAATAAAAGTATTCCTAAAAATGCCAAATTATGTCGGTTAGGAAGTAAATATATTCTCGAAAATGCCAACTTGAGTTGGTCGGGAGGTAAAATTATTTCAAAAAGACTAACTATGGCTGGTCGGGGATAAAAACCCACCAACTGTAGTTCGTCGACAAGGAAAATTTACCGACCTTGGTTGGTCGGAAACATTTAAGAGAAAAATCTACTAACTATGGCTGGTCGGGGATAAAAACCCACTGACTGTAGTTGGTCGACAAGAAAAATTTATCGACCTTGGTTGGTCGGAAACATTTTATGAAAACGAGAAAGTGTTCGAGCAACATTTTTTATACTTATAACTTTTTACTAAGTTGGTCGAGAAACAAAACATTATGTTTGCCAAATGACTACCACAAGAATTTTTGGTACTTGTAACTTTTTAATTATTACTGAGTTGGTCGAGAAACAAAACTTGGGTAAACAAGAATTTCAAACTACTCGACAATAAGTTGGTCGACAAACAACACAATATTGTTATCTTTTTTAACAGATACACCTGCATAGATGTAAAGTATTACAAGACAATAGTGATTAAGATTGCAAACAAAAATGAGAGTCTTTCATTAAATTCAAAATAAATTACATTGATAATAAAATGAGAATTACATTGATTGTGAAATGTATACAAATTTATTACATTAATATTCCTATTCTACTGGTCTTTTCCCCTCTGCTTTTGACACAGGTTCCTCGCCAGCAGGCGGATCATTTAAAGCCAGAGGAGAATTTATAAAGTTGAGATCCTTCAACATCCTGACATTCATCACGGATGGTCGATATAAGAGATGCTCTAGACGAGATATCTCGGCATTTGAATGGAGATTGTAGTCACCGAGATATTTGGAAATCAAGCTCCGAGGAATGGACCGAGCAGGGATCCAACTCATATCCAGTTTGTATGGTGGCACAGGTAAGTCGAGCAGCCCGGGATCATTTTAGTCCCCACAGATAATGACCTTGTTCGAGTTGCAGCACTCCTAAGGCATTCAACCAGCCTTGCTTATAGCCCTCATTATTGGCATTCTGGATACGATCGTCCAAATGGTAGAGAGCTTCGTTGTATCTAGCCATTAAGAACTCCCTGGGTTGTTTGTGGAACTGATATGTTAGTCTTTCTAGCTGCTCGTGGAGATTTTTGATGAAGATCTCTTTATTCTCCAAGGTAGACTTCTGCGTGGAGAGCTTCTCTTCCAGGTCTCTGATCTTCTTTGACATTTCAGCCAACGCCTGGTTCTTCACCATTAATTGGAAGGTCTGGTTCTCTAAGGTAGACTGAGTCCTCTGTTCCTCGACAGGAATCCGAGCTGCTCTTGCTCGTCCCCGAGGAGCTATTGCTCATCCCCAATAAGAAGAAGAAGGGCCAGACCTTTTTAAGGTTTCCAACTCGTCCCTCAAGTTGGCGTTCTCGACCTCCAAGAATGAAAATCCCTCATCAGTCACTGGGATTAAGGTTTTTGAAGTGGAAGTTGCAGACTTCAACTGTGACAACTCTCTTTGCAGATTGTTGTTCTCTTGCTCTAATAGTTCAACAGTTTGTCTGCACTCCTCGACCTCGCCCTTCAAAGTTCTCTCCCTCACATCGTAGCCAGCAAAAAGCTTCTCATAGCCCTTGTCGATAATAATCTGCTGGTACTTCTTCTCATAACCCTCATGCAACAGGGCAATGGATTCTTTGTATTGTTGCTGAAGGTCTTTGAGGGTGCCTTGGAGATCTTCGATCATATCATAATAGGCCACATTATTGACCACTGCTCGATCAAGTAGACACTTTAGATATTGATATGCTTCAACTGCCTGTTCAGAAGCATCTTGGCCGAGGATGTCGACGACTTGTACTGCACTAAGGTCTGTGTGACCAGCCTTAAAGTATTCATTACATTGTCGCAGCAGCTTTGTATCATGGGCAGATAGTAATTCCATCTTGGCCAGAAACTAGTAAAGAACGAAAAAGCAATAATCAATAAAAATCAAGACAGAGTATGAAGATAGACAACAGTATGCAAAAAAAATCCAAGTTTCATTATGCAAAAAAAATCCAAGTTTCATTAGATCATAAAGCTCAGAGTTACATGTTCTGGGTTACAATTGACAAAAGAAAAATATAAAGATAAACCCGAACAACTCTACACCTTTTCCTTGTCTCCCAAAACCTTCTCGGGAGGCTGGGACGAGGAAGTAGGTTTCTCGGAGGGAGTTGTGTGTTGCTCGGGAAGTGCCAGCAGTTGCTCAGAAAAAGTAATGATTACGAAAATAAACGATTACGCTACCGGCGGCTAAAAGGACAAAAAATACGCGAAGATTGAGGCGATTATAAAAAATTCAAAAAGCATGATTCTACGAATTGGGAAGCAGAAATAAATACAAAAGACTCCTAAATATCAGGAGGCTCATTTAAAACTACCAATATTCCGGGAAAGAATGTTCCATACTCCTCAAATTTTAAACTATGAAACATTGGGGGCTTCTATTGATACAAAATTTAGTCTGCTGACATGGATCAATTGAATGAAGACACGTGGCAATCTACGTGGCAACAACAAACATTTTTGAGGAACTCATACGCTCCGAGGAACCATACAACTCTGAAGAACTCTCCGAGGAACTCACACGTTCCGAGAAACAAGACCTCTCTGAGGAACTCATACGCTCTGAGGAACAAGACCTCTCTGAGGAACTCTTGAGTACCGATAAGCTTAGGCGGTCCGAACAACTCAGGCGGTTCGAGCTGCACCTCGAACAAAGCGTTAATAGCTGGATAACCAACAGTTCGACTGATTCACTAAATGCTTATCATTCAGACGCACACGTTTAAGGGCCATTGAATGTATTACCCTTTCATATGTACATCATTTAATGTATTACCCTTTCACATTACAGCCTCAGGGCTATAAATACATTGTACAATCCTCATCATAAGGGGACCGGAATTTCTTGAGAGAACTTATAATCGAGAATTCCCAAACACTCACCAATAACACAACAGTGGACGTAGGCCATTCTTATAAGGCTGAACTACTTTAAAATTCTTGGTCTCATTTATTTATCTGTGTTTGAATAATTAGAGTGATCTAATTTTTTACATCAACATTAAGCTAACCATATAACATCCACATCATAAGCACAACATAATAATAATAATGGAATAAATAAAATGAATCCGGAGTAACACTCCCCTGAATAACCCAAATACTGAATAAATCCCAATATAAAAGTCTGAATAAAATAGGTAAATCCAAAACTAAAATAAAATTGAAAGTCTGAGAATGCTGTCTCTAAATGAAAGTGGGAGACATGCCCTATTAGATGAGTAACCCTGAATAAAATCAAGTGCAAAATGTGGAGGCATCTAATACCGAGATCCTGTAACTTCCATAGCAGCTACAGCACGTCAATGTAATAGAACTCCTATGTTTGGTGTCCCTATGGCTGGGAACCTAAACAGGTTTTACAAGAAAATAGATTTGAAAGCAAAAGTGTCAGAGCCCTAGGTGAAAAAAGTTTTAAAATATAGCAAGTGTTTAATTGTATTAAATAGTAAATATTTTATACATGTTAGTCACGTGCTCTTACATGAGTTCCTCACACCTCAACTAATGTGCACGCCTAAAGAATACCCTTGACCCATCCTAGTTATGCCGCAACTCACTAGTCTGTGCCACTACTTGTATTTACAAAATAATATAGGGGTGTACTAGTAGCAATCTAATATATTCAGCGTATAACTCACCCTTACATTAATTATATTATTACATCAATTACGATATAAATTCTATCATTTTTAATCCCATTCAAATATCTCAATTATTTATATTTAAAAATTTAACAGTGAGCCAGTTGCAAGTACAAGTATAATATTCTCAACATATATATACAAGATTGCACCCATAGGCTAAGATGCGGTTCCCACATTCTCTGCTATCGAATCCCGGTACATCACGTACACAAGGACTACGCATTTCGAATCGCTCAAGAATCGTTTTAATAAACAAAATCATACATATTGGAGGCGAACATAGGTCTACCCACGGGTCACGCACATACCTACGCTCCCATGGTCAACATACTTATCAACTCATAAAAACGTCATTCACAGCCCTATGTCCTTAAGGTACCAATCTAAATCCCCCTGTAGGCACCCAAAGATCAGATGGTCCTATTTCAAAAATTGACCTCCCGTGATAGAAAGTATGGTAGGTATATCATACACATAATAGTCCATATACTAAGCATTCACACAACTTAGGTAATTATATTACTATTTAGCCCTATACCATCAGTCTTCTTCGTACGTCATTATCAGTCCAACTTATATATAATACGTTTTCCAATAAACCTCACGTCGTATCGTTTCAAGTACTTAAACATGTCCCGAAAAGGTTAGTAAGTCTTCTACGTATCCCACATGTCAATTCAGTAATCCGAGGTCCATATTTCTGTCTCAAACCCTAACTTATCACTTTTATGAACTTAAGTCATGCTCTCGCATTTTATAATGGTAAATTACTCGTCGGGCACTCATAAGTTCAACACTACGTTCTAAACCAATTCTAATATCTTTCGGGCTTCAATTACATCCCTAATGGTCTCCCTACAGTCCTAATGTATTCACATAATCCCCACCTACAACTTTCAATGGCTGAAATCGGTTAAATCCAAAAAGGGGAAAAAGGTCACAGTTTCTGGGGTGGTCGATCGATTGACTTATGTATGTCGATCGATCGAGCCCAATTGATCGATCGACCTATGAATGTCGTTCGATCGATCAAGTAGGTGCAGGTCTCGGATTTCTTCATTTTCAGTCCTAGTTTTGTCATAATTCTTCATTACAAGATGTTAAATCCTGAAGTAAAAATATTGGGTAATCATACAACCTAAATACATGATTCTTAACGTTCCAGAATTCCTAAAACATCATTAATTAAACTTTGCTTGAACCCTATTATCATGAAAACCCTATTTTTCTATTTTCTTCAAGAACCATCTTACATCTCCACATAAATTCGTATTTTAACTATGAATGGTCTATGATTTCGTTAAAGAGATACTTCCAGATTCAAACTACATATCAACCCTACCCCGAATTAAGGTCTAATCACCAAGTTTCATGAGTTTCAATATTTTCATAGTTATCTTCAAATCCTGCACTATCATGGATAAATTATTTGCTAAATCTTAATGATTTAAAAAACTTTCTTGGAAATTTTATGTTCTGATCCTTTGATGACGATAAGGGTTGGCTCTCTTCCTCTCTCCGGTCACAAATCCGGCGATAGTGGTGGTCTGTGGTGGCTATGGCCTTGGAAACTCCCTTTGAACTTATCCTCTCTCCTCACGTTGCACACTACTTGATTTTGGAAGATAATAGCCCTAATGGACCTAAGTTTGGCTGATAAATAAAGCCTAAATTTCGTGGGTTAATATTCCCTAAAAATCAAAATGCCTAAAATACCCTCCCGAGTTGCCGGTTAGGCCTAAAAATGCCTCGGGACCCAAACTAAACCCCCGACTAGTGTTTTCTGACTATTTCGATCCTTCCAAACACATTGGCGCACTCAAAATGAGCATACGAATGACATAAATATAATTTACTTTTAAACTATTTAAAATGATTCCTAGCGCGACTGACACGCTGTTCCAACT
This sequence comes from Sambucus nigra, assembly GCA_949130495.1. NCBI lineage: Eukaryota > Viridiplantae > Streptophyta > Magnoliopsida > Dipsacales > Adoxaceae > Sambucus > Sambucus nigra. The sequence continues at coordinate 133,736,531 of OX422216.1, forward strand.
TAATTTCTGAATTGTCGTATTTATGACTCGCGACATTTTTAATAAATTCAATAATCATATATTACCATATTCACTCAGTAATATTCAACATTATTATCATAATCAAAAAACAACTCTCATCTCGCTAGTATTTAAATCCGGATTAATTTTCAAATAATTATCCCATTTAATTTAATTAATCCCATTAAATAAAATGAATAAAATTATGGGGTATTACAGGTCAATCCTCCCAATTTTTCCACGGGACTTGATCTAACAGTTGCACACAAATGTGTAGAAATAAATGTTAGCTACTTTTAAGTTGACTGGAGATTCATTATAGTGGTGGGAAAGTGTCACCACACATGAGGATTGGGATCATTTAAACTATGCGGACTTTTTGGTGAAATGAAATGATAAATGTTTCCCTATTCGATTAGAAGTACTAAGAAGAATGGATTTTGGATTTAGAACAAGGTTCAAACATGGTTGCCGATTACGAACAAAAATTCACTAATCTGTCACTTTTTTGCACCCGATAAGGTAAACACTAAAAATAATAAGAAGTAATGTCTCATTAACGGTATGCCATGGTTGATCAAGTAAGTTGTTTTGTGGAATATGACATGCACCACTAACACACATTTGGTGAACGTTGCACTAATGTTATGGCAAGAGAAGTTGAATAACCAAAGGAATTTTGGCAAGAGTAATTATCCAAGTGATCAACATGGGGTCAAGGAAAGTGGAGAGCTGTAATAACCCAGGTTTTTGAGCGGCTATTTTATAATATTTTGCCCGATGGGCTAATTTTATAAAATAGGAGAAGTTGGAGTAAATATCATTTCCCGTGAGATTTAGGGATAATATTTACTATGTTTTGTCTATTTACCATTATGAGAAGGTAAATAGCATTATATTGTGATATATTGCGTCGTTATATGTAAAACGACGATTATGACCCATATTTAAATTGGAGTATAATTAATGAAATAAAATAAAAATTGGAACATGAAATTTGTTCACACTTTCCCGAATGCCATAATAGGGGGTGCGGTTGTTTTTAGAATAGTCGAGATAGTCGAAATAAGTGCCAAGTTGTATTTTGGAGTTTCGAGCACTTTTAACGCGTTATGACTCAATTAAGTAGATGCGAGTCATTTTAATGGTGTATTAGCAATTAAAAGAGGGAATTTATGTTTTAACACCCCTTTAAGTTCCCCCACCCCTTTTCCTTCTTCATTTGTGTTAAAAGCCAAAGGAGAGAGAGAGAGAGAGAGAGAGAGAGAGAAGAGAGAGAGTTGGGAGAAAATGGAGAAAAGAGAGAGAAATGAAGATTTGAGGCCGGACATCGTTGCTACCGGAAGGGAATCCGAGACTACGAACCTCGAGGCAAGTTTCTTACTTGCTAGATGTGATTTAATGTGATAAATTGCATGTATAGTTAAGTTTTGGAGATTTAAACCCTAAATGGGTATTTATTGATTTTGGTGATTAAAGCCTTAAATATTAGTTTTAACTTGATTTGAGGATTATATATTGGTTATTAATGGTGTAGAAATAATTTGGGTGAATTAGTTGTTGTTGATGTTGGCCAAAATGTAAGATTTGAGATTTTGGGGTTTTAAGGTTCAAACAACCCGTAGCCCAACTTGGGATTTTTGTAGGACCGAATCGATTCAGCCCTAGGGGCGAATCGATTCGGATAAGGGATAGCTTATAGGTCTGGGAAAACCGAATCGGTTCGGTTTGGTACCGAATCGATTCGTCAATTACAGGAAGTCAGGTTTGCTCACCGAATCCATTCGTCCTTTTAGGTGAATCGATTCGGGTTCCCCTGTTTTGTGACTCTTTCCTAGTTTTGTTTTTATCCCTTTTTCTTTTAGGTCCAAGGTTTAGGGACCTTCCTTTGGGAAGTAATGGGGAGTCCTAGAGGGATGTTTTAGGTAGACTAATGTCCTAGGATAAAACGGGATATTTGGGCTTACCCCGAGGGCTAATTCGTGTAGGTTAATATTCGAAAGATATAGGAAGTTAACCTAAAGATAAATTGGAGTTAAAAATGTTAATGATGAGACTTTTGGGAGTTACTCCTTGAGGGAGACTCACTTTGAGGGTTTATGAAATTGTATGAACTCTTGGGGACTAGTTTGAGATTTATGGCACGTAGGGTCTTAGGTCATTAATGAAATATGACACTAAGAATAAGAAAGACATATGCTAATATGTAGTACTAAATGAATAAGTACAAATGATTTTGAGAATTGTAAAAGTGGATGTTTTCAAAATGGATAGAGTAATGATTTTCATACATGTTAATTTATGATTACACACCTCCCTAAATCGCTATCATAAGGGAAGTTGCGCGCGCATGGTGAAGCCCCCTGACTAATGAATGCAGGGTGGATATAGTCCCTAGGCCATATGGAGTTTATTATACTGCGCTGGTTAGGAGATTATGGGTGTGGTCTTGACTTTTCCGCAGGCATATGGCCTTTTTTCGACGTTGGTTAGGTTCCCAGGTTGTCTTGTTTGATGGGCCCTGGAAGATGATAGCCATTTAGGGGCGCGTCCAGTGGGGAAACTCGGAGGGACGGTCTTAGATTTTGTTAAATCCTTTTATGATAATAAAATGGCTTTAATTACATTTTCCGGATGGAAGAAGGGAAATGGGATATATGGTTTGGCTTTGGTTACATTTCCCAGATGGAAGAAGGGAGATGGAAGCATATGGTATACAAAAGTATTTTTATGATAATAAAAATGACTTTTGGTTACACTTCCTGGATGGAAGAAGGGAAGTGGGATTTTATGAAAAAGGTAAAGAATTTTTTTGATAATAAAACTTGCTTTAAAAATTGTATTTTTCCTGGATGGAAGAAAGGAAATAAAATTGGTTAAGAAATTGTTGAAATGAGATTAATTGGTAAACATTTGATAAAATGTTGTACCATTTATGTATATTCCTAAAGAAAGAAATTAGGAATTGTGCCAATACATGATGGATGGATTTCTTTATGTTTTGAGTAGCTGTAGATGGTTTCCCGCTTATATATATATATATATATATATATATAAATTCTGTGCTGAGGGTCTATTTAGATCTCGACGATCAACCTTGCCTAAGTAGTAGTGTATCGGGGGGGGGGTGTTCCTTGTTTGGATTTTGCTTTGCGAGACACCCCACGCACGAATAAGGCATATTGTTGAGATTGGGGAGAAGCTTAGCCCTTAGCGCTATGTTAAAAGAAATTAAAATTTGATGATTATATACATCAATATTGTACTTAGGGTCTAATGGATCTCGATGATCAACCTTGCCTAAGTAGTAGTGTATCGGGGGGGTTCCTTGTTTGGATTTCTCTTTGCGAGACACCCCATGCACGAATAGGGCATAGTGTTGATCTGGGGAGAAGTTATCCCTTAGTACTTGGGTTAACTAGAACATTCATTGATATTGCGCTAGGTTGATTTTAGATTTGAGAGGTGAGAAATATATTGTTAATTGCGAGAGATTTACGCACTTAACTGTCATGCATTTTAGTCACATGGGAATCATATCAAACAGGGCCCTGACCCGTATCTATATTTCTTTATTTTTGCATATACTCCTTGCCATACAGGTGCTCTACCGCATGGACACCCGTATTTACATTTCCATTCCGATTGTCATGGAGCTACAGCATTTTGCGGATGTTGTAGGTTATTTGTATTAGATGCTTCCTTCTATTGTACTCTAGTTATGTTCAGTTCATTATCGGGCGTGTGGCCCAAAGCATTGCACACATTTATTATATTGTAATAATTAATGTGTAATACTCGGTGTAACTATTTGTATTGGTATGTTCACCGATAACTTATTCCGTGATTATTTATATATTGTCACTCTTTATTGTTGGTTTTTGATACCCATCGTTTTTGTAAATGGGATTGTCTAAATGTTTTTCTTTTACTTTCAAAATTTTAAATTTGACAGTCCGTTTTCTAAAATGACTGGTGGTTATCTCGTACTATTATTTTAATTGACAGTGATGCTGAGAATGGACCATCTATGATTCCTATGATTATTAGAGTATTGGGCTGGCCACCTATTATTTTAGTAGGCCTGTTGTCACAAGAACAAAGGTCGTAATGAACAACCATGGAAGAAACATCTAATGGGGAAAGATCAACAAGCTTTTCAATAAGGCAATAGTGTCCCATAGGCCCTACAGGTATAGGGACATCAGGGTGAATGTGCGTTGGGTAGGTAGTTTGGACCTTTCATGGGCATGTGTTTTACTTGTGGGGAGATAGGGCACAGGCTTAGGAGGTGTCCTAAGACATAAGGACAATCAGGACAAGGATTTCAAGCACTAGGCTTTTTTGCATCAGAGCCAATTGTACCGTAGGTTTATGCACTACCTATTCTAGGATCTCATGTTGGGCAGGATCAATAAGAGCCGAAGCATGGTTATTGGAGTAGCATGGTACGTTCCTTACTCTAGAGTTATGCTTTAAATATGTAGGAGATATATATACTTACGGGTATACACGTGGGGTTGGGTGTATGTGGTCCCAGTCATGAGATATTATGGGTAGGCATATACGAGTCTTTATTATTTATGTGAGTTTTTATTATGACATTTATGCTTTATCAAATTTTGAGGAAAAAATTCATATTCTAAGGGAAGACTGTAATATCCCGTTTTTTTATAAATGAATTGATTAATTAAATAAAATATTAGGTTTTGTTGGAGTTTATTAAATAGAATTGATTTACTTTGAATTCAGCGAATATTTTAGGAATTGAGTTTATTTTTGTACGTTTAATTAAATATTTAGTGATTTATAAATTCAGTTTTAGACTAAGGGTTAATTAGAGGTAATTTAATATTTTTCATGGACTCCAAGTTTAGCTTTTGAATTAAATTCCTGAATTGAGTTTTAACTAAAGAATTTCGGTATAGTTGGACTCTATTAAAAAAATTATATATATATATATATATATATATATATATATTGGTTATGGATTCATATGAGAGTAGATGAGGAATGGTATGAGATGAGAAATTAGAGGAGAAAGAGAAGGGAAATTGTAGTAAGAGAGACAAAGATAGATAGATAGATAGATAGATAGATAGATAGATAGATAGATAGATAGATAGATAGATAGATAGATAGATAGATAGATAGATAGAAGGGGAGCCCTCCCCCCCGGTTCCTTCTTTAAGTTAGGTCCCAAATTATTGGGAACAAACCGGAGGGGGGGGGGGGGGGGGGTTGCTAGCGTTTAGTCCTTATATATATATATATATATATATATATATATATATATATATATATATATATATATATATATATATATATATATATATATATATATAGTGAGAGTCTCCTACACATGTCAAACGGTACATACCAACGGTGCATACTAATTTTTTAAAATAGTAAAAGAATTATTATTCGATTGAATTTTTTTATATGATGTTTAAACATGTCAATAGACCCAAATAAATAAAATCAACTTAAAATAACATTTTTTGCTACTTTAAAAAAATTGGTCAAACTTTTGTAACTTTTAAACCACTTTAAAAGCTAGAAAAGTTTGACCAATTTTTTTAAAATAGCAAAAAAAAAAGAAGAAATTGCCCTGTTTTTTTTAGATGGCTCCTCCTAAATGTTTCAATACCATATAAAAAACTCACCTCAAAATCATTTATAAAATGGGTCCGCGTCAGCAATATGTACCATTTAGTATGTATAGGAGCCTGACCCTCTCTCTCTCTCTCTCTCTCTCTCTCTCTCTCTCTCTCCCTCTCTCTCTCTCTCTGTGTATGTGTGTGTGTGTGTGTGTGTCTCTCTCTCTCTCTCTCTCTCTCTATATATATATATATATATATATATATATATATATATATATTTCTCTTTTTTATATATATATTTCTCTTTTTTTTTTCTTCTATCTTTGGTTCTTGGACCAAGGTGCATGCGAATTAGACGCAGTTGGCGGTTGTCCCATTGAATTCGGATGCATGAAGGATTCATTTTATTTTATATTATTTATTTTGTGCACTTTTATGTACATTCATGGCATTATTATGACTCATTAATGATTACACCTTTAAAAGATAAGGACCATGACCTTGTGGTCACGGCTCAAAACTGCGACCTTAGCCGTGATTCCAAATTGTGTTATTTGGATGGTCACTGCCCCCAACCATGACCATCAATGGTGGAAGTTTGATGTTGGTCACAGTTTGAAACTGTGACATTAAGTGGTGACTGAATTACTCAAGGTTATGAGTCGTGACCATTGCTAAAATAAATTTTAAATTTTTGCCTCCTCGAAAAAATCTTTACATGTTTTCAAACTTGTATACATTTTCAGAAATAAATATTAAGCCATTAAATTTTTTCGACACAGATTAACTAAATTTTAAGACACTAACTAATCCATAAATAAAAAAATAATAATATAACACAGACTAACTAACTATTAATCCATCAAATTGTTCAACACGAATAATAATACAATACTACTTGTATACATTTTCATAAATAATAATACAACACACGATGCATATATTTACATAAATAAATATTTAAATCCTTAATGCCTTCCTTCCACTAAACATATGCAACATGTTCAAAGTTTATCTTCTCCAACTCCACCTTTGAATATTTCAAAATTTTAAAATGGTAAGAAAGGGCTTGAATCCCAAAGTAACTTCGGGAGGCCTACGTAGAAAAAAGGCATCAAAGTCCATGTAGTTCGTACAATGGACAAGTTTGGGTCTAATCCATAATTTGAATCTAAGGTGTCACTTTTGACATATGAAAATATATTTCAAATTTGTTGGGATATCTAGAAAAATATGTGAACACTCTAAACTAGGATTTGAGGAATAAGACCCTTTTTTGGGTCTTCACTTTATGAAGATAGATTTTAATGTACATATGAGAATAAAAAGAGTGATAATAGTATTTTCAACAACCGAAAATTGGATATTAAAAAATGGGATTAATATAACCAATAAAAGTGTCTCAGTAAACATCACATATCACAAACCACTAATCGAGACAACCACACAAATAATTGACATTGACAAAAAATCGTGACCATTCGTGTGGTTACCTCAGATTGGCAATTTGTTATTAGTGTAGCGTTCAAAACTTAATAATACGGATAGAAAAATTATAAAATCTGAGCGATGAGGAAGCAAGTACAAGAGAACTAAAAAAATATGAGTAGAAGATGCAAAAATATAAATAATGACCAAAGTTATTCCAAAACATACTATAGAAATAGGATTATCATATAGGGGTTAACTAAATGATAATAAAATAATATTTTGAAACGCAATCTTTATCTAAATCAACTACAAGATCCTTCAAATTAAGGTTGTCATCAATATCAGATGGGAACTTTATAGCAGCCTATAATGTGTCTGATTGAGTAGAATAACAACAAACCAATTGTCGTTGTTTTTTAACTTTGAATAGAATACCTTCTTCACTTTTTGAAAGACACAAACAAAAGGCTCATCGACCATGCAATCTTTTCTTTTCATATTAGATAAATCTATCATGAAAAGTTTTGTGGAGGGATCAATGTTACAACCATTCATAGTGTCCTCCACCTTCTCTGAGTTATAATAGAAGACAAATTCTTTGAATTCTAAGAAATTTAATTCCAGGTTTTGTTGGACAATACCATAATAGGTCAGAACAACATCCATTGGATTTTTATCACTTTTGATAGCCACACAAGAATCCAAGGTAGAAATTGAAATTCTGTTATTTTGCATCAACAATTTTTTCCCGCATGGGTCTGAGATAAAATAAAAACCATCGACGCAAAAGTTTTTAAACTCCTCTGCAAGGAATTTGGAACCTTTGTCTAGGCGAGCAATCCTTGAAAAGACAACACCTTATTATAAAAGCTATATTTATTAATGGATTTATATTAGGTCTTGTTCTACAACATGTACATAAATAATCACAACGAAAGAGGTGCCAATTATCTCTTTTGATACCCATGCCCTAAAATAATTCATCGTGCAATTTATGTTATAATTTCAGGAAAATTTTCTCTCATACTTCCTAAACATGTTCATGAAATTACCGAGTTTAGATGGTAATATAGATAATACATGTAATTAAAAAAATAAGTTATGTATGTAGATAATTACACTCTCTAGTATTCCATTTCATTTTACTATTCAAAGACGTAACGAGCTGCTTGCTTGTAGTGCAGATTGGCGAGTCTCACCACTTTACGTTTCCCAAAAGGCATATCATCCTAAGACTCTTTAGGCTCCTCGATCACTCATTCTTAGCGAAGATTGAACCTCCTAAGCCCTTGTTTCCGCATATGTTCCTGAGAAGATATCGAAGATTCTTCTATTGTGTATTCTTTCGCAATTGAACTTCCAATATACTATGTATTCTTAACATAAGATTTGAAGGTTTTCATCAAGTGCTTGAAAGGATACATCAACTAATACCTAACAGGTCCACACAATAAAGTCTTATCAGATATATGCACAATAGGTGGATACTGATGTCAAATAATGATGGAGGAAAATATTTATCTAAGACATAAGTTGCCTTGACTAAAATGGGTTTCACATCCTTATTTTTCTTCACGTTTACCACTTTGCACACAGGAAAGTAAAGCACAAAATAATTTGCATAATTTCCCTATAAAGATCTTTATGATAAAAAAATCAATGCCTAAAGAATATAGGGATTAATTGAATGATGATCTTCCAAGTGATATTCCAGTCGTGAGACTTCACTATTTTAGGTAATTTATTTGGTAGGTTATAACCCTACGTAAATTACTGGAATAACCAGTCGAAGTCTTCAAATTTAACAACATGTCTAGGTTGATCTTTTTCTCACTAGTAGTCAACGTGAAAGAGCTCATGGAAATTGAATTTCTACCTATTGCAGGATCATTTGTTAACCAAATTTTATTTTTCATCTCTATTAGACCGCAGCGCACCCACTTTCCATCTTTGAAATGAGAACCACCCGGACATATCCCCTTCAGACATTATGCGAAATTCTTCTTCGTGTACATCACATAAATTACATGCCTTACACCATTCTCTTTCCAACACGGTAAGTTAAATAATATCAATTGTCTAGGCCATGCCTTCATTTTACGAGATTCTTTCTGATGCTCCTTAGCTTTATACTTTTGGCTTGCAAACTGAGGGTGTTATCCTAGAAACTTTTTCCTCGAGGTTACAACCTTCACCTAATAAGAAAGTCGAGAAGATTATGTCCTATGCTCATGACCAACACGTAAAAAGTTAGACTTTTCATTCCTAAAAGTGTAACTGTTCGACAAAAATCTACGATGACAAACATTACTCATCTTACCACTATGATGTATTCAAGTGGATTCAGTTACTCACCACAGACGGGAGATCTATAATAACCATGAACATTGCAATCGGATAAGATCCTGTAGGCAGGAAAGTGGTGGATTATCCACAACACCATTGCATTAATTGTGAACTCTTCACCCAAATGAGCTTTAAACTCCATCACTCCTTCATCTCACAACTGTAAGGACATTATTTTACATTATACGTTACCCTTAGAATATGTCGTATACCTCTACAACCATTGAAGAATAATTCAAGATCATTTAAACATCAAGACGGATCCAAATATCAAAGTTCTTCAACATTCAAACCTCCGCGAGACAAATTTAGGTAAGGTTGTGTTTAAGTCCCTTAACGGTTCATATAAATGTGTTGGGATATTTTTACAAAATATTTTCTAAGTTTTGGAGCAGAGTGTTTCATCAAAATTTATTTTAAAAGACCTGTAGGCGAATTTTTGAAATTAAAAATCTCGTTCGAGCGACAGAGGATCTCGTTCGATCGACATCCTCATGTCACGCGAAGTCGCTCGAAGTTGTTCTAATGAAATCGCCTTCTCGCTTGAGCGACACCATGTTTTGTTCGAGTGATGCGCCGCCTTGACTTTTTAATAAATAGAGTTATCCAACTCTATTTTTCATAAGAAGACCTACGATTTTGAACATATACAAAGCTTCTTTGGCGGAATATTGTATGTTCACACTTTTAGGGTTTTAATCTTTTGTTTTCAATTCACAATATCCCAATAGTTTATGTGACTTGTTTTCAAACCCAAGAACACATCTTGCATCAAGTTTCTCTTTAGATAAGATCTATATTGCTATTCTAGGTGCTCTTGAGGGGAGTAATGGGCTGAAGACTATTGTGTGTCATATGGAGTGCTCCTGGGTATTCTTGGGCGGAATTGGAGCTGCAATTCTTGCTGACTCTAGGTTGTGGTCTATGTGGTTTTTCTACGGTTAACTCATTGCGTATTTCATTGTAATCATTGTAAGTATTATAGTGAAATAAAGGTTTTACCCTAAAGGTTTTTTCCCTAAAATTTGTGTGTCATCAATTATTTTTGTTGGTTTGATTTTTTACACATGTAGTTGCATGTTTAAGGGGCTAATTTAATTTGGTTTAAAATTAACTCCTGTTAAATAAGTTGGGAATTTGTGAATTTATTTTAATCAATATCATGCATGGCATTTCTCAAATTGGTATCAGAGAAGGTTACACTAAATTATTGTATATTCCTATTTTTTCGCAAAATTAGTGTGATAATGATTTTTTTTTAAATCTAATTTTTAAAAATTGTGGCAATGTTTGGGAATGAAAACGTATATAATCGGTTGCCAATTTTTGATGGGCCTAATTATGTTTACTGGAAAGCCCGCCTGCAATCACTTTTAAAAGCAATCTATGACTGAGTTTGGGTTATTTGTGAAAGAGGCTGGACTCCTCCCATTGTCATCGCAAATTATGTCATGAATTTAAAACATGTATGAGACTGGACTGAGGATGAGTTTAGATGGAGTACTTTTAATTCACAAGGGCATAATGCAATTTCTAGACACGCCACCCCCAATGAGGTCTGACGTATTATGATGTGCATCACGTCTAAAGAACCATGGGATGTTTTACAACTCACCCACGAAGGCACTAACACATTCAAAGAGTCGAAAATTCAAAATTAACTACTCAATTTGAAATGATAACCATACTTCAGACTGAGTGTTTTGATGACTTTTATGCATGTTTGTGTGACATTGTCAATAGTAGTTTCAATCTTGGCCAGCCTATACCTGATGCATGAGTGGTTAAAAATATTTTAAGATCGCTGCCAAAACGTTTTATCCCTAAAGTGAATGTTTTGAATACCTTAGGTAATTTGAGTCGTCTGAAATTAGAAGAGCTGGTAGGAGACCTCTAGACATATGAGATTGACATATTTCCTGACACTGTCAAGCCTAAGAATCGGGGATAGAACTTAGAGCCCAACCTAGTAAGGGAGAGTAAGTGCCCACGAGAGAAAAGAAAAAGAAAGTGAAAGTGAAAGTTTATGATTCTGACTCTGAGGGTGAGGATGATTTTGATATGGACATGCTTGCGAATTTTTTTCAAAAGTTTCTCAAATTTTCTAAACAAAATTATTCCAATAAAATATTCTTTGAGAAAAATAAAAATGAGGCCAAAGAGAGCGGTGAGAAAGAAGGTGAGAAAGAGGAAGTGTATAAGTTCTTTGAGTGTGAGGGGAGAGTCCATAGAGCGTTTGAGTGTCCCACTAAACTAAAGATAAAGGGAAAAAAGATTGCCATGCCAGGCACTCTTAGCGATAGTGAGTAAGATGTGAAAGATTATGGGGATAAGTCATCACATGAGAAGTTTATTACTTTTTCTGGTAGTCACGTGAGCCCACCTAGTTTGTCCCACGAAGATTAGGATACTGGTGCACGTGAGACCTACGAGGATGATTTGAGTGTTTCTAGCAAGTCTGAGAGTGAGTGCGCTAGTGAGGGTGATAGTGAGGTCGAAATCACATTTAGAGATTTGTATGACGAGACCCTCAAGACCAAAAAGTTGAACAAAGACCTAACTGTTAGGGTAAGAGATTTAGAGAGCGAGATTGAGAGTTTGAGGGTGTTTGAGGCACAAGTGAGCCAACTCGAGAAGGTGAAGGTTGCTTTGAGTGAACAATTGATATCTTTAGGTCGGGACAAGAGTGATTTGACCAACACGGTGCTTAGTCTGATGAAATGTGTATCCCAACTCGAGAGTAATCTCAAACATGCCCGGGAGATCAAACTACCATTCGAGAATGCATCTAAGAAGGTTGGAAAGATGGCTGTTAATCCAATTTTGGGTAGAGGTGTGAGTTTAGGAATAAGTCATGACGGTGCTTCTACTTATCAAGTTGCACTCAAGATAATTCCCGCTATAGTGTTAGATTCACATAGCTCTTAACCCAACCCACCTATGTGTCTCGTACCTAATAGGAGAGCGTGTAGGAGACGTTTTGAGAGAGATGTACGTAGAACTGTTTATGTTTGAACACACTGCAAAAAGAGAGAACACCTTAGAGAGTTTTTCTTTAAGTTGGGTCATGTGTCACATTTTTCTACTACACGTGTTCACACACACGCACCCACACATGATGCTCTGAATGATTACATGAGAGAGTTTGCACATATTATGGAGCAGGTAAAGTTTTTGGTGAAGACTTCACATGATTTGATGGAGTTTTTCATAGGATGTCACCATCTTTGGAAAACTCCACCGCACTTAACGTTTGAGGTTTAGAATTTTTTTTCTAGCATAGGATTTTTTTCATGATGATATTGTTTGCCTATTGCTAGTGTGTACCATTTTTATAGTTATGTTTTCCTTTTTGATATATTTTCTGAAAAATTCAAAAAGATTTTCATTTTTTTGAAATATTTGAAAAAACCGTTTTATTTTGATAATGCTTTTTTGAAAATGTCAAAAAGAGTTTTGTAATTTGTTTTGCACCGTATATGAATGGTCATTTAGAATGGTCGAGTCACAATTTCATTCCATATCCATGTGACGGTTTAATAGTGTTTTGATATGCGTCATCATTTAATTTTTGTGCTTTACAATTTTTGGAGTCATTGAGATGTAATTTCGTGCTACTACCTACATGTTTGACTTATGAGTTACCTTAATGAACACTTGCATGGATTTGTTTGATTATTGTACTTATTCATCACATATTGGTTGGAGTGTTGTCACCTCAATTCTATCTCTAAAATGAACCATATGCGATAAAACTTGACAATGTAAGTAGTGCATGTAAAAATCATTTACCTTGAGGAATTTAATTGCAACAAAATATGATAAGTGAATCACGGGAAAGGGCTAAGAGAGTAAAAAATTAACTCATCGTGAATGCCACCATTTGAAAAGAGCTCGAAAAAATTAAAAGGCAATAAAAAGATGTATATGCCAAAAAGGGGCCACCTCAAAAGAAAAATAAATGCGTTTGCACGTTCTAACAGCGTCATGAAAAATCATTTACATAGTTTTAGACGTTATTGGTGTGGGAATAATTCTTGAATTTTATGTGTTGATGGATTGAGTTAATGTTATTTAAATTCAACACTTCTTACACCTAAGGACGATTTTGAGATTCATTCATTAGGAGTACACGTATTCATCGTGCACATATATTATGTTTGATTTCTTTCATTCGTCTATTAAATATGTTCACATGCATTCATTATGTTTCCATGATTTGGTTGTCTTAGTGTAAATTCATGGCGTGTGATTTTTGTAATATTATTTTTACATTTTTTTATGAAAATTTTAAAAATCAAAAATAGTTTATGGAAGCTTTTGAGTTACTCTTTTGCATGACTGTAGTTTGATTCACATTTGCTATGCATTTTTGTCATGATAACTCCATGTTTATTTTGTTTATTCATTTCCCTATTTATTTTGGATAAATAAAATGGGGGAGAACGAATTATGAGGGAGTTTTTGTATTATGGGGGAGATTTGATTATTGATTGATTTATTTTTATATCATTTAAAAATCTATGTGTCGCGAAGGTATTTGCTTTGTCTCATGTGGGTACTTAAAAAAATTGAACATCATATTTTGCGCACCCTAATGAGAAAAGCTTAAAGTTTTGAAGTTGAAGATGTTGAAGAAAAGTTTTGGACTTGCATCTTTAGTACCTTTTTAGTTTTGGGTTCATAGAAGGGTATTAGATTTGTATAGGCATTTTATTTTTGATAATTCAGATGTTTTTATTTTGTACCATCATAGACATAGGGGGATATTTCTAAGGACATTATTTTACATTGTCCATTACCTTTAGAGTATGTCGTATACCTCTACAACCGTCGAAGAATAATTCAAGATCATTCAAGCGTCAAGACGGATCCGAATATAAGAGTTCTTCAACATTCAAACCCCCGCGAGACATATTTTTGTAAGGTTGTGTTTAATTACCTTAACGGTTCATATAAATGTGTTAGGATGTTTTTGCAAAATATTTTCTCAGTGTTGGAGTGGAGTGTTTCGTCAAAATTTATTTTGTAAGACCTTTAGGTGAATTTTTTACATTAGAAATTTATTTTTTAAAATTCTCGTTCGAGGGACAGAGGAGATCGTTCGAGCGCCATCCTCATGTCGCGTGAAGTTGTTCTAACGACATTGACTTCTCATTCGAGTGACACCATGTTTCGTTCGAGAGACATGCCGCCTTAACTTTTTTATAAATAGAGTTCTCCAACTCCGTTTTTCATAAGAAGACATGCGACTTTGAATAAATACGAAGCTTCTTTGGCAGAATACTTTGTCTTCTCACTTTTAGGGCTTTAATCTTTTGTTTTCAATTCATAAGATCCTAATATTTTATATGAGTTATTTTCTAACCCAAGAACACATCTTGTGTCAAGTTTTTCTTGTAGAGAAGATTTGTACTACTGATTTAGGTGCTATTGAAAGGAGTAGTGGGCTAAAGATGACTATTTATCATAGGGAGTGCTCATGAGTATTCCTGAGTTGAATTGGACATGCGGTTCTTCCTCACTCTAGGTTGTGGTTTATGTGGGTTTTATGTGGTTAACTCATTACGAATTTCATTGTTATCATTGTAAGTATTATAGTGAAATAAAAGTTTTACCCAAAATGCTTTTTTCCTAAAATTTGTGTGTCATCAATTATTTTTGTTGGTTTGATTTTTTAGAAATGTAGTTGCATGTTTTAAGAAAAGATTTTTTTTTTTAAATTGACTACTGTTAAATAAGTTGGGAATTTGTGAATTTATTTAAATCGATATCACGCACGGAATTTCTCAACAACTCTTCAAGTTCTTCGATTAATAGGGATATAAAAATATCAATATCGTCATCGGGAGCCTTTGACCCTAGTATCAATAACGACAATAACATGAACTTGTTTCCCTTGCACAGTGTTGTAGGGAGACTTAAAATCACTATCAAAACTAACAAATAACTCTCATTCGTTCTTAAATTATCGAAAGGGTTTAACCCGTCGATTGATATAATGCCAGATGAATATTGTGTAGTTCTTTTGCAAATTCAACATGTCATGCATTTCAAAGTTGTCAGATGAGGGAATCAACTAGATGATGCATGATATTCCCACCCATCTCGGCTCGAGTGTACCATGTCATGGCCTCTTTTATCCATGTTACAGCGTAAGATATTTTTAACCAAGACCCGAGGGTAAAATACTTCAATACCTTATGTGGAACTTGCGATCACTTGAAATTTTTTTACATGTTTGTCTTTTCCACTCACACAAACCGTATATTTTGGACACTCATACTTGTATACATGAATAGATTTGTACTTTAAACCCAAACCCCTCAAGATCTTCTTTATGCTTGGATATCTTTCTGGTAATGTGTTCTCTATGGGGAGAATGTATTTATCCCACTTAAGAATTTCGATTATGCTGTTGCCTGACAAACCAAACTGACTCTTCAAATTATGCAAACCAATCATTGTATAGAATATCGAGTGATATTCTTCACAATTTTTATCCAACGGTATGTACGCATCAGTAAACCATATGGATTCCCTATTTTTGGGTAATTCAACATAAACTTGTTCATTAACTTGGTCATGATGTACATTATTGGCATCTATAGGCTACTATTTTTAATGGTGGTTAACTCCGTATGAATCATTAATTAGGCGAAGTCAAACAATGATGTGCTGGTGAATAATTCATTACTTCGACCCAGTACATTATTTTCCCCATGGAATCTCCATATCTTATAGTCTTACAACATACCCCACATTATAAAATGCAATTCAATGTATTCCAAAGACTTAAATTTTTCGTTCACACAATGGTTTCATGGACATGGAATCTTGTCACTATTAAGGTTTTTATCTTCATACTTAATAAATTCATGAATTCCCTTTACATGATTATAAGATACTCTATTACTGTCTCCCATCCACTCTTTCTATTATGGGAAAACCATTAAATAATCTTCTGTATAGGGGTATCCATTTAACCCTCCCATAAGAGATAGGCTTGTTGCGAGCATGCCTAAAACCTAAACAAAGAATTAATTGGCGAGCATGCCTAAAGTGGTGAGAAAATCCAAATAACGAGCAAGTTAAGACAAACAGAGTAATATTGGGCGAGCAGGCCCAAGGTAGGAATCAAGAAATAAATGGAGAGCATGCCCATAACATAAATTAAATAATATCGGGCGAGCGAGTCCAAATCACAAATAAGCCTAAATAGTCGGCCAATAGAACAATATTGGGCGAGCAAGCCCAAAATAGATATGAAGTAATAGTATGCTAGCAGACCCAAAAAGCCTAGCATGTCCAAAACCAAATCAAAGAAATTTTAGACAAGTGAATCCAAAATTGCAAGCAGGGCAAATAAGGCCAAGCTACGAAGGGGTGCCATGAAAGAAACCCCAAGTTATCAAAGGGGTGCTATGAGAGCAACCCCAAGTCATATCAAGAGCGGTGTTTATATAAAAGAGTATTTATTAACACTTTATTGTTTGCAAACATGAAGTACTTAATAAGAAGCCTTAGTCGAGCAAGAAGAGCTCGAGCAGATGGCCAGTTGGGGTCTGTTGATAGTTTTGGTTTGCAGGCTAAGAGGTAAGTCTTGTTGAGCAAGATAAGGCTCAACCACTTCAATACCTTATGAAAGAGATAATACTAAGATGAGGGACCCACGAGTTAACTCACACACACATAGACTTAAACGACTCACATTTGATAAAATGAGAAAGCAGTAAAAGTATTGCTCACAAAAATATTTTTGAGAATAGCAATGGCTAGTGACCCTTAAGGCTTCTCACAAGTTTTAAAAATTATTTACCAAGTAACCGTTTGAAATATTGACAAAATCATACTTTTTGACACTATGCTTAACATGTTTGCTTTTTGACTTTGGATGCATCGGATGTCGCCGATCATAGTGGACAAAGATAAACAATAAAATTGGACAAAAAGTACCACTCATATATTATCACAAGGGAATATCCCATTAGTGAACACACTCCACGTTAGCCTTAATATTTATCTATAAATAGAGAACCTAGGTAAGGTTAAAGGAGGTCATAATTTTAGCACTGTTGCTCTGCCCATTTTCATATAGAAAGTATTCTTTCCCCACTCTATCATTGCTACTTGAAATGCCTCTACACTCTAACAGAATCATCACTCTCAAGTGATTTCATTCTTTTTATTTTTGATGAAAATATATATTTAATCATTATCTTACTCATATTATAATTATAAAATTATTATTATATTGCAAAAGTTGCTTTTTTGATTTACTTGTTGTTCTTGAAATAAAAAAGACCTTGAAGTTTATTTTTATTATAGTAGAAAATGCCTCTCACTTTCAAATTATTCATAGAACACAGTACTACTACCCTCATACATCTTCAAAATAAAAATCACCTATATAAAGAAGTTGAAACGAAGGTCATGTTGAATACCTGAACTCTCGGTTTGTGAAAATTCATTCAACCCAAGAAAATTCATTCAAATTTATTCAACCAGAGCATTCAATAAATATGAAACAAAACTAAAAAATGTCATTAAATCCATAAAAATTAAAATTAAAATAACCTATGGTGTAAACATATGTCCCACATGATAAAAACATTAAAAACTTGTTCCTAAAGAAAAAATGTTTCATCACCTAATCTTAACTGACAAATTAATTATCCAGGAAAAATAAAAGGTTTGATAATATTTTAATAGATGCCCTTCACCAGAGTTAACATGCACAAGCTCATATCCACAACCATCATATACTTTATCAACCAATGTTTGAGCCTCACCCACTACCAAATGGCGATTGTGGATAAGTGTTATGACATTCATTGAAGTAAGCGCACACGTGCCAAGGACCCTGCTATTAGACAAATCCCATAATAATACTCCTCACCATAGTCTCCATGCATAGATGAATATGAGCCATGGAATGTTGCAGGATGAGGCACTTGGGAGGGACTTAGGAGGGGAAACCTTAAGTTGTAGGATAAGGGAATGTTTGAGGAGTCATTTGTGAGGGGATATCGTGATGGTGACTAATAATTGTACTAAACACTTGATTTCATTCGTCAGTATTCCTAAGTTTTTGCTAACATTGTCCAAGTCCCTCCTAAGCTCTAACACTTCCCCTTTTGTTCTGGCCTGTTCTTGTGCCTGACTTGACATGTGACTCTTTATTGAAGAGATCTCGTCTAATAGAGGTGCATTGTGATGTAATTCTCTACTAGGCATATGGGAGCCCACAACTCTTGTCCTACACCTTTTGTATTCCTAAATCTCTCGGATAGGGAATCTATTTCAATGTCTTAGGGGCTGCACTTGGATTGAATTCTCTTCATGCCTTTGATTATTTCCTATAACATAATTTAATATTATGATTTTAACATTGTTTTATTGTAAAAGTGTATATATATGATAACTGAACTCAAAATCTCTAGAATCGGAGTTAATTTGACTAGAAATTTATTGGTCGCTTTATCCCGTCGAGCATATAAGTACAAGTTAACCTGATTAGGGGTTTTACCTTCTTTTTGAGTCCCTTGGTCCTATCCACCTATTCACCCTTCACGTCATCATATGATTTTTTCCCCAAGTTTGTGGACATCAACTTTCTTTGGCCTGTTCTATTTATTTGTCTCCCGTTGGACAAGTTTTTCCTCACAGGCCTCATTCTCCAAGAAGTCGTTACATTGGTCGATGGGCATTTGAAAATTAGGGGGAACTATATCTTTATCTCCAAAATATTATAACTTGATGCACCCTTAAGAAAAATTCTTTTAAAGGTTCTTTCGATAGGTTTCCATATGTTCACTTACTTGGAAAAGAATCCTTGACTTCGAACCAGGTGGGAATGTAAAACTCTTACAAAATTGTTCCCACCATCATCCTTTAAGGAAGGATCAACCTTCTTTCAGTTGTCTAAGCCCCAGATTCCCACAATCATTTTTTCAAGTGACAAACAACGTGCTTTAAAAATTTGGAGATAAATTTCTTACCGGTAAGATTCTTGAAACCGAATAACCCGATGGACATCTTATCATTTTCTTAGGATTCCTTAGTAGTAGGTAGTGGGGACATTGGATTAATAGGGGTTTATTGAGTTTGATGACTCAAAGATAGAGTGGTAGACTAAAACATTGGCGGAGTAGATTATTGTCGACCCATAGATCATAGGAATTGAGGTTGGGGTGTAGGAGAGGATCACGTTGGAGATGTTTCAGTATTTGGTTGATTGTCTACATTCCCGTTCGACATTACTTACAATTAAAAAAAATTGCGATGAATGTACTAGTATCATGTTTATATATATATACACACACACACACACACACACATTTTAAAACATGCTCGATGTGTCTGATTCCTAGATAATCGATATTTATTTTTAAAATTTATGAAAATTTTCATGCGGCCAACTGGGTGGAAGCATTTCTATGATTCACGTATAAAGGTCTATGGTACGAACTCAAAATCATGTATACTTCAGCTTATTTGCAGGCTCACTTTCAATGTGTATATGTCATGAGATGTCACAACCATATTGAATGCTCTCTTTACAGAGTTGTATCCATAATGGATGAATATGTTTATGCCTTTTCAAATAATGTCAACAATGTCAGTGCCCTGTGGGGATTATGAAGGCAATATGTTCTCTACTTCCTCATCCCAGCATTCTGGCAAAAAAAATAGTATACGATTGAACATGTGTTCTTGCGAGAGACTAACTCCATGATTTGTAAGGTAATTAAGCTCTTCAATTTTCCTGTACCCATAATTGTAAATCAGATTTCTATTTATGTGGCGTGCACTACTAAAATATGTTTTAGTGTAGTCCAACTATTACTTCTCTTACTCTTGTTGAAAGTAATTATTACTGTGACTCATTTTTCCCGAGAAAATGTAAAGATGGAAGGTATGAATATGAGTCAAAGAGGTAATAGCTGTAATGAACCCTAAAATAATTATTATTTTTGAACCAGCCAATCATACACAACAAGTCCAATTTAAGTTCATTTTAATTAAATTATTCATAAAATTACTATGTGTACACTAAATGTGCAAGCCCTTCCTCTAATTTATATTCATCCAAATAACAGCAGTTGAATATGGCTACAACAGTTAAACAAAGTATATATGCATTAGTTTTCATCCTCAAAATGTCAACAAGTCTAATTTAACTAAATTAATACTAAGATTATGATGTTTCCACTAAATTTGCAAGACTTTCACCAATTTGTGTTCACCCAAACCATAACCACTTAAGGAATGGGTGAACACGAACACGAAAATTAACTAAACATACATAAGAATTAATTTTCATTACCACAATATTAACAAGTCCAATTTAAGTTTATTTTAATTAGATTAATCCTAAATTTACTATATGTGCACCAAATGTGCAATCCCT
Source organism: Sambucus nigra (assembly GCA_949130495.1). NCBI lineage: Eukaryota > Viridiplantae > Streptophyta > Magnoliopsida > Dipsacales > Adoxaceae > Sambucus > Sambucus nigra. The sequence continues at coordinate 133,757,324 of OX422216.1, forward strand.
TTTCACCAATTTGTGTTCACCCAAACAAAAACCACTTAAGGAGGGGTGAACACGACCACAACTATTAACCAAACAAATATATGCATTAATATTCATTCGCACAGTACCAACAAGTCCAATCTAAGTTAATTTTAATTAAATTAATCTTAAAATTATTATGTGTCTGCCAAATGTGCAATCCCTTCCACCATTTTTTCTTAATCCAAGCAACAACCACATAAGGAATTGGTGAACACGACCACAACAATTAACTAAGAAGTTATAACTATTCATAAGACTATGTTACATAAAACAAAAGATAAGTCAAATTAATTGAATAAAGAAAGAAACTAGAGTCACTTGAGCTTCAATAATTCTTTTTAAATTGCATGCGCATATGGAACGAGAAGAAAATATGTTAACATATTATTCATTCTAAAATGTTAGCAAATTACTCTATTCTAAACATGTAATTTATGTATCTTATGTTACTCCAAACCTTCATTTAGGGAGCAAGTGTATTCATTATATATTCATATATGTGTTATACGTGTGCATATATGTGATATATTAGTGCTCATGTGAGTTTATGTGTATATGTTTATGTGCATTTGTGTATATATGTGTGTGAAATTATGTGTGTACATATGTACAATTGTGAATATATATATATATATGGGTGGGGGAGTGTATGAGGGACTTCATATATATATAGGAACTCATGTGTACATATATGTGCTCTTAGTGTGTGTGTATATATGTGTATGAGTCTCTCTCTCTCTCTCTCTATCTCTCTCTCTCTCTCTCTCTCTCTCTCTCTCTCTCTCTATATATATATATATATATATATATATATATATATATATATATATATATATATATATATATATATATATATATGTGTGTGTGTGTGTGTGTGTGTGTGTGTGTGTGTGTGTGAAATTGTGTGTATATATATGTGCAATTACATAAAAGTGTATATATGTGAAACTGGGGGTGTATGTGTGCACGTTTGAGTATATGAGTGTATGTATAGGAATTCAGGCATTATGTGTGTGCACGTATGTATATATGTGTATGAGTATGGGTATATATGTATATAAGTGTGAAATTATGTGTATGAATGTGTGATTGTGTAAAAGTGTGTATATATATATATATATATATATATATATATATGTGTGTGTGTGTGTGTGTGTGTGTGTGTGTGTCTGTGTGTGTATGTGTGTGTGTGTGTGTGTGTGTGTGTGCGGGTGGGTGGGTGGGTGTGAGTAATCACGGGTGTAATTAATTACAAAATTACAATTTTAATGCGTAAACACCCCCATTTCAATATCAATTTCAATTTCACATTTACCCATTCATATACCCATAACAATATCAACTTCATGTATATACCCATACCAATATCAACTTCACATTTACACTTCCAAATAGGTCCAATTTCATGTATATACTCAATTTTAGTTATAATTTCACATTTACACAACTAAATGGGTCTAAATTAATTTAACTTCATTTAAATTTCACATTCACATTCAAATTTAATTTAATTTCACATTCATATACCCAATTTTTATTTTGCATTCACGCACACACACACACACACACACACACACACACACACACACACACATACTTTCTCTCTCTCACTATATATATATATATATATATATATATATTGAGAGAGAGAAAGTATTACCTATGAGGGAGAGATAGAGTGATCGTTAGTCGGTGAGAGAGCCATGAGTGAGAGTGAGAGCAAGAGAGAGGGAAATAACGGTGAAATGAAATGAACTAAGGGGTTTATTTGTAAATGATAATTGATCACTATCTAGAGACATGACCCATGTTGTGACCAATAAAATTATCACAAGTCCCCTTAAATGGTCATGGTCACCAACCGTGACTCATTTAGTCACCAGAATTGGTCACAGTCCCAAACCATGGCCATTGGGTCGTGACCAATTCAAATTAAAGTCTCGTCAATGTTAGGGGTCGCGATTCAAAACTTTGACTATACTACACTAAGATTGGTCATGGTTATGTCACAGTCTAAACTTGTGACCAACTAATTGAGAAAAATCGCATCAATTATACCGCCTATATTGTTATGATTGGGTTACTGTCTGTAGCCGTGACCATTATGGTCAAGGCCTAGAACCGTGACCAATCCTCTATTTAGGTCACCCCTACCCTAGGTCATGGACTTGGACTATGACTACATTGATCATGGATTTGGACCGTGACCATTCTCAGTATATGACATTGTGGATGTGTCCTGTGTGGGAAAGTCTAACTAAAATTGGGCTTATAGGATAAATGATGTTTATTGATTTGATGTGTTGAGACGTTAAGCATACCCAGAGTATGTGCATGGCCATTAAAAAGGTTAATTTTCTATAAAGTTGTCACATCTATAGTATTATAAATATTGAGAAAAATAATTGAAATTTGAGTAAGCTAATGAAATGAGATTTAATTGAATGTTGAAATAAACACAATTATATGTGGGTAGTGAGATGTTTTATTATATGTGGGGTTTTGTTATAGTTTTACATTACTGGCATCATTAATAATATTGGTTAGTTAATTAAAATCCTCTACGCGATATTTATATCTTATATTGCTTATGACTGGATTCATGAATCCTATTTCGAAACAGTGGCTGGTATTCTTGCAGTGGGCCTCGACCCGTAAATGTTGAATAACATTTTAGGTTAAGTTTTTGGGTACCTACATAGTATTTGGAGTTTAACGTACTTGCATATGGATATTACTTTATTTTCTTTTGTTTAGTTTTCTTTCCATTTGTTTTTATCATTAGATAATTGCTTATGTATTTTCGTGGCTCACTCGACTCCACAGTTGTTTATGGCTTTCAGTTAGAGATATTTTTGCAGGTGACTATATTTCATTTGAGTTCATTACTATTTGTATTTGAGATTTATTATTGGAGTTTATCACGAAGATGGATTTTATAATGGTTTTTGGTATATATTCATTGGATTATCATGATTTATATCTTGTTAAAACAGTTTTTATTATTTAATATTTCGATCACATGATAAGAACGACATTTAATTTTAACGCCCAACATAATTTGGCATCGTGGCATGATCACCCTTAATGGAACAATATGAGGGGTGTTACATGCATCTATATGCATTGATATATTCATGAAAAATCGAAAAACATGATTATTTGTTTTCTCTTTTGATTGGTGTTTATCCAAAAACATAATTGGATGTTGTTTAGGCGTATGTGTGTTTGAGTGATCTTGGTGCATCCCGATTTATATATTTGCACATTTAATATTGTTTTTGTTTGTACATACATTTATGCCTTTTCATATAAAAATACAAAAATATTTTTAATTTATTATATGTATTTTTGGTCAAATCCCATGCCTAACATATTGAATAATGTATAGGTTGCATAAATTTTAGTTTATTGCTTATATGATTTGTTGTTAATGTAATTTTTGAATGCATTTTGATAAAGTAAACATTTCAAAAATATCATGACAAACATTGACTTTAGTCTTACTTTGATGAAGTGAAAGCTTCTATTTACTTTACACCTCATGAATTCACAAATTGTGTTGATAATTTGCCAATTCTACAAGAAATTGCAAAATTAAAGTTGAAAATAAATTTTACATAACTATCATAACCACTCCATAGCCTACTTGGAAATTTAGTTATTTATATGATGGTGTTGAATATGGACCGTTTTGTATGCGTTGATAAGGGATACCATTAGATTGATAATGCCTGATTTGAATTTGAGTATCATTGATAAGTTGGGTTTAAGGGGGAGTAATTATTTTTAAAAGAGTGTTATGTTTGGAGTTTGACAATCATTGCAGGTTTTTATGTCAAGTTTGGGTAAAAATCAGAAGTGTTCGTTTATGCGATTCAAAAGTGTCCCGTGCGCATGATTATTGATGTTATTGGAAAAGGAGGCACACTTCTTAATTTCTTACACATGACCAAATGTCTCCTAACATATACACTCATTTTCACACCTGAAAATAGCCTTGTGATCCCCTATTTTGTTTCATCATTTTTTAGTTTTCCAATGTTATTAACATGATCTATCACTATTTATTCCCCATATTTCTCATTATTTCCCATGATTATACGCTAATTTTTTCTCTTGTACTCATACGATCCGTGTTTTCTTTATCTTATTCCATGACTTGAAGGAGGAGATATATTTTTATCATCCATGCTTCATGTATTCATGTATTTAAGGGGAGATTGCTTATTTGGGCAGATACATTGGTTGATTGTTTGTCATGTTTATATTCGCTAATGAGGGGATACATTTTGATATCATTATTTATTCTCTTATTCTAAGGGGGAGTTTGATGCATTTGATTGGTTCATTGTTTGAGATACGCATTGTTTGTGATATTTAAAGGGAGTTGATTGTAGGTTTGATTGTTTGGATATATGCTTGTTTGAGGGGGAGATTTATTGCATCCGGATTTATTTATCATATATCTTTGTGACATTATTAATATTTGTTAATATTACCATTTTTGAAGGATTCTTGAATAGAGGAGTTTCTTCATTCACATTTCCTACGTAATTATTTCTTATTGTTAAATGTTTTGCATGATACCTCTCATTATTTGAAAGATAAAGAGCTTAGATTGGAGTATTTATTAGGTTATATGGATTTTGTGTATTGCGACAAGCATCTCTCATTATATGGATAATGTGGAGTGAGTTTGCTTATCATAATGAAGGCATTTTTTTTTTGGAGGGGGGGGGGGGGGGGGGGGAGGTCTGTTAGAATAACAAAAGGGTGAGATCGAAAATGTGACCTTTCATATCATATAATAGTTGGCTATATCCCATGGCTCAATATTTTAGTCATGCACAATGTTGGGCTCAAAAGCATGATACATTTAGTTGAGTGAGAGTGTCTTTGTCATTTGCCTATGAAGTATGTGATTTAAATTCATCTCAAAGTTTGAAGCCTTCCATTACTGAGTTTGAATAATATCCTTTTATGAAATTTATTGAACGATTGTCTATTGCACACTCGTGTTTTTGAAATGATAGTTTCTTTTATAAAACTTATTTTTGAGAGATTATGTTGAGTGATGTATTTATTTGAGGGTAGGGATCAAGCTCTATATTTAAAAAACCCCATTTCGAATGATTTTTAAAACGTTAGCAATTAGCGATTCGAACGATGGGTTTTAGGCCATTCTCATGAGAAGTGTGATTTTTGGACAAACTGTATAAACAACTAAGATTTTCCCCATGCGCAAGACCCTGTATCATTTTTTATCATAGGGCATATTGTCCAAAATGGTGTGCAAGAAAAAAAATCAATCACGTGCAAGACGGAGATGGATTATCTATTTTTTCTATAAATAGCCTTGTTTCCGTCTAATTCTTATGAATACTTTTTCCTCATTTCAAAATACATCTTTTCGGGATTTTTTTTCATTTTAGAGAGCAATTCTTTCTCTCTAAAATTCAAATTTGAGTGTTTCATTTAACAATTTGTGTGGTTTTTACATCTAAATTAAGATCTTTAACTGAGTGATGATTTTGGAGGTTTCTATTCACAAACAACCTTTCTTACATCTTAATTTTAAATTAACCTCATGACTATACTCCAAGATCCAAAAGGAGGTGCTTAGGCTATTGAATAATTGGAGCATGGTGTGGATCTAAGACATACAATGGAATTCATATGCGAGAGATGGAGCTTCAATCATATTTCTCATTCAAAAGGGGGAGAGTCATAATATTTGATATACCAAAATATACCCTCAGCCTGGCCGAGGGAAGCCTCGTCTGGAACGAGGGCTCAACTCTTCTTTTACCCCCAGGCTGACCCCACCATTGGCAATACAAGTATGTTGGATGACCCAAATCATCCCAAGCCCCTGTAGATTGAAGCATCGACTTGGGAATAGTTCAGACGACCATACGGCAGGTCGACCCTCTAGAGGCCGACAGTACAATTCAAGTGTTCAGCAATCAAGGATCCCACAAGGTTAGCATTGGCCTCGGCCTCTCACTATAGGCCGAGGGTGACACCATCATGGCACGTGATTTGGGAGACACATGGAATAGTGCACGTGGGACTCGTGTAGCACGTGGACTAAACTGTTATAACAAGATCATTCACTCACGTGAGGGCCTATTATGGCATCGTTACCTACTAGTGTCCCAACTAGGTGTCAACAGGGGATTATCTAGATCATCATTCACATGATCCATGCATGCTTGGGGGGTACACTACACCCCCCAAGCCCTATATATACTTGTCATCATCAACCTTGCAAAATGATCGATAATGGTAACCCTAGATGAAACTCTGTTTGTACACAATAGAGAGAGAAAGCTTGTGCATTGTATCCAAGGCCTTTAGTGCCCGTATTTAGTGGATCACATGCTCATAGTGGATGTAGGCCTGAATGGCTAAACCACTATACATCATCGTCTTCATACCTATTTTACTCACCTCCTTCTATAAACATACATGCATATATAACTCTATCGTTGCCATTGTTGCTACTGTTTGATCTCTATTACCTCTTATCTGGTGGTGTTGTTCTAAGCATCATCAGTTTGGCACCGCCCGTGGGAACAAGAAGTTATCTCTTCCTTTCTACAACTTGACCTCACCGGAGACTTTGGTGGTGAACCAGTTCTTTCCCTTTGTGTGGAGCTGTTTCACTATTGAAAGATATCCATTAAGGTTCTCAAGCTCATCAGTTTTTTGATCATTTATCTCATCTCAGCTCAAATAATATGGCACCGAAGTTACCACCACCTCCTCCACCGGCTAGTGGAGTAGGACCTAGTTCCATCCATTTACCACCTAAGTCTGAGACGACTAAGGTGGCTGCCGCTCTAAAGTCTTTGGCAACAAGCCAGCAGGTTATGCAAGAGCAGTTTACAGCTCTTAGCCAGAACATACGTAGACCACCAGGAGTCTCACCGGAAATGATTACTCTGGCAGCTGTACAAGGATAACATGAGGCCAGGGGACCACCCCAGGCACCCCACAAAGACTTTCCACCTCCACAGAGGTGGAGGAATGTTGCTGACCCCAGACTTTTACGCATGGGGAGGCAAGGAAACCTTTGTCTGGAGGATAGGTATGATTATGTGGAAGTAGAGGATGCTCCAATAGATTTCTAGGAGCCGTATGAGGTCTCCAAAAATACTGTATGACCTATCCAGGATCGCCCAGGGAGGTGTAGGAGACAGAATCCTGATTACCACCCTAGAGGCTCAACTTTTGACCGCTGAGCAGAGGGTCGACCTTTGAGAGGTTGGCCTAGTCAATGACCTGAGGGAAATATTATCCAGATCAAGAATTCTCGCAAGGTTCAGAAGAGAAGAAGTATATGGTCGACCCCAAGGGGGGCGACCCCTCATGGATGAGACGACGATTATGAAGTAAATAGTCGGTGAAGGTCGGTTGTAGCAAAGCCCTTAGTTCATCCCAGAGAGGTAGCGGGGGATAACATCGGCCAAGACGACCCTATGAGGATGTGGAATGACTTGCTTCAGAGGCTAGGGGATAAAATTGGTGATATACTGAAAAGTCGAGACCCTGTTCAAAGAGGATATTCTTTGGGATCACCCTTTGTGGTGAAGATAGTCAACTTCCTAATGCCGACCAAGTTTAAGCCACCTATGGTCACCCCATGGTATGACGAGAGTACCAAACCATAACATCATATTGAGATGTACCAATCAGCGACAAACATATACTCTATCTCAGATGAGATGATATGCCAAGACTTTTCCAACACTTTAACTAGGGCTGGACATGTTTGGTATACCTCTCTTCCGAAGAACTCCATTGAAAGCTTTAAGCAGCTAGCAGAGCGGTTCATCCATAACTTTTGCTTAGGAGTGAGGCCACAGAAGAAGGCTATGTTAAGAAAGGGAAGAAAGAGAGCGCACAGACTATATAGTCAGGTTTAACAAAGAAAAGTTAGAGGTCGAAGAATACGAAGAAAGTATAGCCATGACGGCCCTCATTGGAGGACTCTAAAATGGGACGCTATTGTGGAAGCTTATCGAAGACCCCCCGAAGTCAATGGATGAGCTACGAAAAATGGAGGGCAAGGTGATGAATGCTGAAGAGGCAATGGCCGCCAAATACAAAGATGAAAAACGAGGTACTAATGGAGGTAAATACTAGAAAAAGAATAAAGAAGGGAAGAAAAGACCAGCATATGACAAGTTTGTAGAATACACCTGTCTAATGGTCAGCTACGAACAAATTCTGAATAAGATAAAGAGAGACTGATCTTTAAAATGTCCTGATAAGTTGAGAGCACCTCCCCACATGAGGAACAAGAACCTGTAGTGCTAATGCCATCAAGACCATGGCTATTTAATCGATAAATATTTCTCCCTAAAATATGAAATCAAAAATATGTTAAAAGAAGTGAAGTTCAGAAATTATGTGGACAAGGGTGCCTCCAATAGTAGTCGAGTTGACCCTAGGAAGAAAAGAAGTGATAAATGCAAGGAAGATGCCCTCGATAGACGAGATGACCCCTTAGAGGATGATGATGATCATGACCTTCACTGAAGGATGACCATGGCCCAGTGAAAAGGCTTAACATGATTTCATTTGGTGTCGAAATGATATTTGAGGGACTAGCTGGAGGAGGATCAAAAGTGAATGACAGGAAGGCCCATGTAGCTGAAGCGAAGGCAGTAATGAAAGTTGAAGTTGTGCACTCAACCTCTATCTAAGCCAAGCCTGAAAAGAGGAAAAAGTTGACATGGACACTCTAATAGTGGGTTTCTCGAGGTTGGATTTCAAAGGATGCCTAACCTCACATAACGACCCTCTCATGAGGTACCGAGGATCTTAATAGATGGGGGCGGTTCTGCGAACGTAATGTTTTGGACATGTTTCAAAGCCTTAGGACTTAGTCACACTAAGCTTGATCCATTCATCATCCCCTGATCGATTTCAGTGGATAAAATGTTCAGCACAGATGTATAAGGCTTATGTAATAATGGGAGATGAATGGACGAAATGGCTCACCAGGGAGATAAACTTTTTTAGGATGGATGAAAACGTCTTCTCAGATTATAACATTATTCTGGGGCGAGTAGCCCTCAAGGAATTTGAGGTTGTGCCTTTGACGTTTCACCAAATGATAAAATTTATGACTCCTTATGGGATAGGGGAAATTCAGGGTGACCAGACGACGACACAAGAATGCTACATCAACTCTACCGAGGAAATAGAGGTGTACAAGAAAGAAACCACTACTTACAATATCGATACCCTTGACCCCAGGAATGAGACAAAGTTAAAGAAGGGAGAATCCACGAAACAGGTAGAATCCATCATCCTCAATAAGGATGAGTTGAAAAAACCATTCGGGTCGGCATAAAGCTGCTGAGGAGAAGACAGTGCATCTTTGCATGGAGTCATGTCGACATGCTAGGGATCGACCCTAAAATCACGTGTCACAATCTCAACATGATAGAGGATGCCAAGCCAATAAATTAGGAGAGGAGAATTTATTCTCGAGAGAAGTATGAGGTCATAAGGGATGAGGTCAGGAAGCTCAAAGAAGACGAATTTATCAGGGAGGCCATATATCCCGAATGGATATCTAATATGGTCATAGTCCCCAAAGAAAATGGGAAATGAAGGATGTGTGTAGACTTCACTGACCTCAATAAATATTACCCCGAAGATAATTTCCCTCTTCCCCGTATTGATCAAATGGTGGATGTTACTGTAGGACATGAGTTAATGAGCTTTATGGATGCATACTCAGGATACAATCAGATCTTCATGGACCATGCAGACTCAGAAAAAATAGCCTTCATTATTGATAAGGGAACATACTGTTATAGGGCCATGCCCTTTGGCCTGAAGAATGCAGGGGCAACTTATCAGCATCTTGTGAATAAGATTTTCAAAGACGAAATTGGGAAGTCCATGGAGGTCTATGTAGATTACATGATGACCAATAGTTTGAAGGCCAAGGATCATGTGGCCGACCTTGAGAGGACCTCTCACACTATGGATAAGTACCGGATGAAGCTCAACCCAGCAAAATATGTTTTTAGGGTTGGAGCAGGAAATTTTTTGGGGTTCATTGCCAATCAAAGGGGTATTGAGGCCAACCCTGATAAGATAAAGGCTCTGCTAGAAATGAATACCCCCAAGACCATTAAAGATGTCCAGAGGCTCACTGGGCAAGTGGCTGCTTTGAATAGATTTGTATCTAGAGCCATAGACAAATATCTACTATTTTTTAAGGTTCTCAGAAAGGTTTTTGAATGGAAAGAAGAATGTGATAAGGATTTCAAAGAGCGAAAGTCCTACCTAGGGTCCCCTTTACTTTTATCACATCTAGTGCAAGGAAAAAAATTATACGTGTACCTAGCCGTCTCAGAGTCAGCCATCAGCGCTACTATTGTAAGAGAAGAAGATGGGGGTATAGAAGTGAGTGTATTTCATTAGTAAAGCACTCCAGGGAGCAGAGTAAAGATAACCTAGGATGGAGAAGTTATCCTATGCCCTGATTCATGCCTCAAGGAAAATGAATCCGTACTTCCAATCCCATACAATGGTCATCCTCACTGACTCTCCTCTTAGGCAAGTCATACACAAGCCAGAGAAATCGGGGAGGCTAATGGCCTGGGCAATAGAGCTGGGAGAGTTTGATATTCTATATCAACCTAGGGTGGACATCAAAGGGTAAGCACTAATAGATTTCATGGCCGAATTTACTTGGGAAGAGGCCGAGCCTGAAAATGAGAACCTTGAGAAGATAGATATTCAACAAGGCAGGATTATCGACCTATCCACAGATAAGGCTAAGACAAGCGCAACTAGAGAAAAAGTTACTAAAAACGAATAGGGAAGATACCTCTTTAGACAGGGATCCTTCTCTGAGGGAAATTTCTCAGAGGAACAGGTTGTGTGGAATCTCTTTGTTAACAAGTCCTCCAACGAGAATGGAAGTGGAGTTGGATGAATAGTATCAGCAACAGACGGTACAAACATCGAGTATGCCCTAAGGTTAAACTTCAAAGCCTCCAATAATGAGTCTGAATATGAGGCCCTGATAGCAGGCCTCTCCTTAGCTAGAACTCTTGGTGTTGGCCAGCTCTGGGTGCATAGTGATTCAAGGTTGGTAGTGAATTAGATACTATGAGCATATGAGGCTAAGTATAAGAGAATGGCCAAATATCTTAAAAGAGTAAAGTCACTGTTGAAAAGATTCAGAGAATTAAATTTGAAGAGGATACCTCACCCGGACAATGGCCAAGATGATGCACTTGCAAGACTAGCTTCAACAATTAGGACAGATATCAGAAGAACGGTGTCAGTGGACATTATGCTTCGGCCAACGATTGAAGATGAAGATAGAACACTTGTCTCCTAACTAAATTTAAATAGAGAAACTTCATGGATGGACCCTATAATAAGATACATTAAAGAGGGGGAGATACCTGAGGCAAAACCAGAAAGGAAGAAGTTGAGGTACAGAGGTGCAAAATTCACTGTCATTGGAGATACTTTGTACAATAAATGATTCTTGCTCCCTTTGCTCAGGTGGGTTCATTTGTCAAAAGTTCCATATATCTTGCAAGATGTGCATGAGGGGTCTTGATAAGCACCCAAAACTGTACAATTTACATCCTAAATAGACGTACTTTAGTTGCTAATTCTCGACAATATGTATCTTATGAGCTTAAATGTTTATTTTGTAGGTCAAATTGTGCATTGCAGAGTTCAAACGCTTAAATCAAGACAATTGTGTGCAAAATGGAGTTAAATACCGAATTCCCTAACCGTACCCGAGCCTAAGCCTAGCCTAAACCTACCCTAAACCCTGTGTGTGTTTTGTTTGTGTTTTTTTTTTATCATTTTTTAGATTTTTTGTTTGAGTCATTTTTATTTTTAGGATTTATTTAGTTATTTCTAGGTTTTGTTTTATTTTATTAGTATAATTTTATTTTATTAGTTTTTAGTGTAGTCTTATTTTATTAGGAGTTTATTTTTAGTTTATTATATTATATTTTTTTTAGGACTTTGGTTTTCATTTAGATTTTAGATATTATTTCTTTTCTTTTATTTTTGTTTTTATATAAGCTTAGGATTTTAATTTTTAATATTTTTTATTTTTATTGTTTTTAATTTGTTTTATTTTTAGTTAGATTTTATATTTTATTTTTTAGTTTTAATTTTATTAATTTTATTTTGAGTCTTTTATTAAGGGTCACAAACTACACACACACACACCTTTCCATACACACTCTTACTCCCTAAAATAATAACTCACCCTCACACCTACTTTTCCTACACCCTCACCATACTCTAACTCCCCTCACCTATCTTCAACCTCTCACCACTCACTCTCCTCTTCTTTCTCTCCTCAAACCTCCACAGCCACAAATTCAAAACTCAAACCCACCTTCCTTATCCCCCCATTACCACCTATCTTCTCTATCTCATCCCACCATTACAAAACAAATAATCAACCACCCATCTCCCTACCCGAGATCTTCTCCAACAAAACCCACCAACCCGAAACCAAAAATCGTGCAGCCCCCATTCCAGCGACTATACCTTCGCCGGTGACCTAACCCGGTTCTGCCCACAACCCGAATCTCTCTCTCTCTTAACCCCGCTAGCAACCTCCAACGCCGACCATGTCCGCCCCACTTCGATCGCAACCCGCGATCTCTTCTACCCACTCAACCACGAACCCAAACCTCCCTTCCCGCCGGCGTTCCCAGCTGTCCAAACCCCCGGCGAAAACTAACACCCCGGGAGGCAGCCCGCATTTCTTGTACTAGTCTCATCCTGTTTGGGGGTGGTGTTTCACATCACCCAATGCTTTATTATGCTTATAGACTTGTACACATTTTTTCTCACTTTTTATTCAGGTTTATTCTCAGCGTCACATGTCCATTTCATTAGCAGTTCATTCTGGTAATCTCTTTTTCTACCTTATGCTCTCAATTTTAAAACTCATTTTACTTAACATCGAGGACGATGTTCCTTTTTGTTTGGGGGTGGGTAATTTTATCAAAATCGGACCTCTTTTGAAATTTTTTGATTTTTAAACCTGATTAAAAAAAATCGTGCAGTTTCTTTCATTTCACTCATTGATATGAATTTTCAATCACCCATCTTCCAAAGTCTAGGAATCAAGCTAGAGGATATTTTTTCTAAATAGCTTATGTAATACGTAACAAGGCATGTTGCACCATGAATTTCTAGACTCAACAAAATTTGCACACTTGTCACGTCAATACGGTTTAGAGTTGAGGATTACTACAATTCTAAAGATAACCTTAAGGATCACTAGTAGAGACTTTAGCTTGTGATATTCGTGCCTTTCACTCTTTCAGACTGTTTTATGCAATCTCCGAGTCATAAGTCTATTCAACTTCTTTTTGGGTCCGCATTTTAATTGTTGTATGATCTCATTATTCTTCATTTTTGACTTGATCATTGAGAACAACATCACTTTTGAGTTGTAAGAAACACGTGTCTTGAAATTTATCCCCATCACTAGGATTTTCATCCATACACCTACCACTTTTCCCCATATCATATTCCCATTCATTTCACCCATTACATTTCCATATTTCATATACATTCCCCACACCATCCACTTATCATTCCACTCATATTGTGACAACCCAAATATAATTATGATAAATTATGTTTAAATTATGATTAGCTTATGTGATATGGATGATATGTTATTATTATATATAATGTTAAGTCATTGTATTTAGTCTAATTCTACCTTCATAAAGTATAAAATATTGAATTAGTTACAAACACCAAATTTTGATGTTTTCGGTAGGAATGTTCATGTTGGAGGCAAGTTTTGACCATTACAATATAATAATTGACTTGAGGTATAAGCATATATTTGTAGATATGTGAGTTATGGTTTTAACACGATAAACTATGTGTGAAATGGAGTTCCGAGTAAGAAGTTATACCAAGATTACGAAACAAGGGCAAAACAGTCCACACGTTAAGTGGTATTTTGTCTTCTTATGGCAACAAATGTTTTGTTTTCATTAGTTGGGAAGGGTGGTGGCTTTGGACCAATTCAAACCCTTAGAATTACCTCCCTATTCATCCAAATTCATCCACGAGAGATTTTAAGCTTAAAGAAAGAGAATTAGGAAGTTAGGAAGAAAAAGTGAGGAGAAAAATCCATAGAAATTACATAAAAGTCCCAAAGGTAATCCTAACCAAAAATCTTGTTATTTTTATTATATTACTGTTTTAGATGAATCATTCGTTTACTAAATTTTCGTTTAGATGAATCATCCCTTGATAAATATGTGTGGTTAGATGAAAGTTTAAGTTAAGTTGAATGTACAAAACCCTAAAATTGCTTTGTTTAGAAACCTTGACTATTCAAACTTCCATATCTTTTCGTATACTTACTGGAATTGATTGATTTCAATTGGAGATTAACATGGACTCATATATGTGTGACATATCCTAAAATAATATGCAAATACCAAGAAATGAACCTTGGGTGATGATTTGAAGTTCGGGTATGAAATCTGCCCCAAAAGTGTAAATATGCATACCATATGTTCAATGTTTTGGTTGACATAGAAAATGAACCTTAAAAATTAGGAAAATTTAATTTTCTATTATTCAATATGTATAATAATATTTGGAAGAATATCATAGAAATTTATGATTTATAAAAATTATGAAAATTCTTGAAAGTTGATTGAACAATAGAGGAGCCTATGGGGTAGATTTGCGAGGTAGTAGAGTAATGGGCCTATCTCGCTCTAGGAAGCTTGAAATGACGCACCGCCTTTTGTATTGGAATACAAATATGATAAGGATTGAATTAACAAGAATAAATGAATGTTTATTTGGTCTATGATTTGGATATGTTAAATATATTAACATGAATTTGGATGGAGCTTTACTTGTGATAAATGATTTGAATGAAATCATATGATGCTTATGGATTGAATTATGTTTAAATCATTGTTTGGATTATTCATATTCTTATGATGATAATAATATTGTAAGAATGATATTAAGGGAAGAAGAGTTGATTGAACAAGTACCGGATAGAGGCAAGGGAAAAGCCAGTTAAACTGTCAGGGTGAGTGTACTTACGATTGTTTCATATATTCAGATATATGAATATAGCTTTAAGAGCAGGATTTGTTTGAATACCCTGGTATTCAGGATTTGTTTGGATATTCAAATATCCAATATTGTTTGGGTCTTATGATCCACGATTTGTTATTTCCAATGGACAGATTTATTTGGGTCTTATGATCTAGGATTTGTTATTGCCAATGGGCAGAATTATTTGGATCTTATGATTCAGGATTTGTTATTGCCAATGGGCAGGATTATTCGGATTTTATATCCACATATTCGATATATAATTGTCATTCCATTGTAGGGAATGAGTACCTCACTAAGCTTAATGCTTAAAATTTATATTTTAATAATTTCAGGTTTGTACGCTGCCAGCTAGGATACTATATGACCGGTAACTTTGAGAGTTGCACCGTTAGAAGAGATGGGGTTTAAATATGGGGATTTTATCATTATCACACTGAAGATTTTTATATACTCACATATTGTATATATTGAGTTAGCATGGATTGAGTTGATCATAGTTAATCATAGTATTGTATAATCTCTAATTATGACTCCGACGTTGACTTCGTTATGGCACAAGAATAATATTATGTTCATTATGCAGAAAAATATTGATAATTGAAGTATATTGTCCAATGGGCTCAATATTATGATCTAATTATTCTAATAACAAATGATTAGTATGGATATTGGGTTTGGGGTGTGACAGTTAGTGGTATCAGAGCGTGGTTATTAATTCTGGACGTGTGTGACGGTTAAATGGCAGTATTGAGTTGATTTGATATTTATGAATTATTTATGTACTAACCGATAGTTTAGTATTATAAATTGCTTGTATTGGTTGTTAGAACTTTGTTGTATTATAGATAATTCCAGATGGAACCTGGGAATGGACAACATAGAGAAGAGGGAGTGGCTTCTCATACAGACGATACTGAAGTAGAGCAGAGTGTTGTTGGAAGGGCTAGAGAGCAAGAACAGCCTACGGTGATGAAAATAATGGCACAAGAAATGATGAGGATGGCAGAGCAATAAGAAAGAAATATGGCACAAATGGCAGAACAACAGGCTAGATATCTAGAATCAAAGACTGTGGCCAGGATTGAGAAAGAGGCAAGGAAGGAAATGAAAGATTCCATGCATGAGAAGTTTTTGAAGTTGAACCCTCCATAATATTTAGGGTTAGTTGAACCTACAGAAGCTAAGATGTGGGTCAGGGATTTAGAAACTATATTTGTTGTTATGAAGGTTCCAGATAACCAGAAAATGAATCTAGCTGTGTTTATGCTGAAAGGAGAGGCCAAATATTGGTGGGAAGACAGCAACCATTTGGTGCCCAAGATGGAAGGTACTGATGTTATAACTTGGGCTGAATTTATTAAAGCTTTGTATGTTTAGTATTTCCCTAAAGTTTATAGGAGGGAGAAGCTAAAGAATTTATAAATTTGACCCAAGGGAAACAGTCTGTGAGGGAGTATGAGGTTAAATTTACTGCTTTGTCTAGATCTGCTACTAAGTATGTGGAGAATGAAGAAGATAAATGTAGTAAGTTTCAAGATGGGCTGATTTGGCCTATTCAAAATAGAGTGGCCACTTATGCGTTAGAAGATTATGCTTCTCTGGTAAACAAAGCCATGATAGAAGAAAGGAAAATAAACCAAGGGGTGGAGAGTAGAGAGAGTTTTAAGAAAAGTATATTTGACGCATTTCAGTTTAAGGGTGGTGAGGGTGTAAGTGTTAAGATAGAACCTCAAAAATTTCAGAGAGGTGGTGGAGATAGTGGTAGAGGTCTGGGGAGATTTGGAAGAGATACTAGGGGTGGAGAATCTTCTAGTCTAGTTAGGAGGTCAGGGAAGAGTGAGGCACCGACGAGAGTTGTTACATGTTTCTTTTGTAAAGAGGAAGAGACTTATAAATCTGAGTATCCTAAGCTTAAGGGATTGGAATTCTATCATTGTCATCAAGTGGAGCATATTAAGAAGAATTGTCCGCAGTTCGTAGAGACTCCAGCAGCACACAGTGAAGTAGCAAGCAGACTGTTATCTCTAGGCAATGCAGTGAAAAGTATGGGCAAAGGACAAGCTAGTAGTTCTAGGCCAGGTGGACGAGTCTTTACAATGAAAGAATCTCAGATTAATCCAGATGTGGTGACAGGTACACTTTCTGTTACTGATAGAAGTGCTTATGTTCTGATTGATCCTGGTTCCACACATTCTTTTGTGTAATATGCATTTTTCATATATCTGAATAGACCATATACTCATTTAGAGGTGGGGTTGGGTATTTCCCTGCCTATAGGGGATATGATCATAGTTGAATATGTTTTCCATGATTGTGTTTTGACTGTGGGGGTTAGAGATACAATTATAGACTTACTTCCATTGGGTATCTCTGATTTTGACATAATTTTGGGAATGGATTGGTTATCCAAATATCATGCATCCATGGATTTTTTCCGTAAGGAAGTTATTTTTAAATTACCTGGTGAGTCTGAATTGAAATTTGTGGGGGAAAGGAAAATTGTTCCTAGTTGCATTATTTCTACTATTCAGACAAGGAAATTATTGAGTAAGGGTTGTGAGGGTTTTATTTCATATGTTCTTGACATTGTGAAGGGGGCTTTATAATTAGTTGATGTTCCTATAGTACGAGATTTTCCAGAAGTGTTTCCTAGCGAATTGCCTGGATCACCACCAGAGAGAGAAGTTGAATTTAGTATTGAATTAGCACCGGGAACAACCCTTATTTCTATGGCACCGTATAGAATGGCACCTATTGAATTAAAAGAACTCAAGATTCAGTTACAGGATTTACTTGATAGAGGGTTCATACAGCCAAGTATATCTCCATGGGGTGCACCAGTTTTATTTGTGAAAAAGAAAGATGGCACTATGCGTTTGTGTGTTGACTATAGGCAACTGAATAACGGTACAATTAAGAAAAAATATCCTTTACCTCGTATAGATGATTTGTTTGATCAGTTACAGTGTGCTAAAGTGTTTTCAAAGATTGACTTGCGATCAGGTTATCATCTGTTGAGGGTGAAGGGGAGTGATATTTCTAAAACTCTTTTTCATACTCGGTATGGTCATTTTGAATTTCTGGTGATGCCTTTTGAGGTGACTAATGCTCCAGCTATATTTATAAATCTTACGAACCGGGTACTGCATCCTTTCGTTGATTCATTTCTGATTGTTTTTATTGTTGATATTCTTATTTATTCACGTGATATGGTTGAACATGAAAAGCATCTCCGAACTATTTTGAATGTGTTGAAAGATAAGAAATTGTATGCTAAGTTTAGCAAATGTGAATTTTGGCTATCAAAAGTTGTATTTTTAGGCCATGTTATTTCTGGATATGGTATATGTGTTGATCCCAAGAAGGTGGAAGATATTGTAAAATGGGAGAGGCCCAATAATGGCACTGAGGTGAGAAGTTTTCTGGGTTTAGCTGGGTATTATAAAAGGTTTATTAAGGGATTTTCTTCAATTTCCTTGCCAATGACTAAATTGACCCGAAAAGATATTAAGTTTGAATGGAATTCTGATTGTGAAAATGGTTTTGAAGAAATGAAGAAGAGATTGGTAACTGCACATGTTCTTACTATTCCACACGGTGGAGATGGTTTTGTTATTTATACTGATGCTTCACATCAGGGGTTGGGTTGTGTTTTTATACATCATGGTAAAGTTATTGCATATGCTTCTAGGCAGTTGCGTACACATGAACGTAATTATCCTACCCATGATTTGGAACTTGCTTCTATTGTGTTTTCTTTGAAATTATGGCGTCATTATCTATATGGTGAGGTATGTGAAGTTTTTACTGACCATAAAAGCCTTAAGTATTTATTTACTCAAAAGGAGTTGAATTTGAGGCAGAGGCGATGGATGGAGTTAATTAAAGATTATGATTGTACAATTCACTATCACCCAGGGAAGGCAATTGTAGTTGCAAATGCTCTGAGTAGAAAGGCTTCGAGAAGGTTATCTTGTATTTGGTGTGCTAGAGTTTCCCACATCATGGAGTTGAGATTGATGGGAGTGGAATTGAAGCTAGCCGATGGGGACAGGTTCTTGGCTCATGTAAGCGTGAGGCCTTTGTTAGCTACCCGTATTCGTGATTTGTAAAGTCAAGATCCTTTTCTTGAGAAGAAACGACAAGATGTCCAAGATGGTAAGTCTGAAGACTTTTGTATTGTGAATGATGGAACTTTATTGTATAAGCAGCGATTATGTGTGCCTAATGTGTGTGGATTGAAAGAGGGAATTTTAGATGAGGCTCATAATTCCATTTATACTATGCATCCTAGTAGTACTAAAATGTATAGGGATTTAAAGGAGCATTATTGGTGGAATAATATGAAAAAGGAAATAGCTGATTTTGTTGCTAGGTGCCTTATATGTCAGCAAGTGAAAGTGGAGCATCAGAAGCCTACTGGTTTGCTTCAGCCATTGCCAATACCGGAATGGAAATGGGATCATGTAACGATGGATTTTGTGGTTAGGCTTCCTCGATCTCAGAAGGGGTCAGATTGGATTTGGGTAGTGGTGGATAGATTGACGAAGTTCGCTCATTTTCTAGCAATCAAGACTATGTATACAGTTGATAGGTATGCTAGATTATATGTTAATAAAATTATTCGATTGCATAGAGCACCGGTATCTATTTTTTCAGATAGAGACCCTACTTTTACATCCAAATTTTGGGTTAACTTGCAGTTTGCTATGGGTACTAACTTGAAGTTTAGTATAGCTTTTCATCCTCAGATAGATGGTCAGTATGAAAGGACAATACATATTTTGGAAGATATGCTTAGAGCTTGTGTGCTTGATTTTAAAGGAAATTGGGATGAATATTTTCCTTTGATAGAATTTGCATATAACAATAGTTTTCAGTCTACTATTGGTATGGCTCCATATGAAGCATTATACGGTAGACGATGTCATACACCGATATGTTGGGGTGAAGTTGGTGAAAGGAAGATAGAGGGTCCAGAATTGATTGAAGTCACCAATAAAAAAGTGAAGATTATTCAAGATAGAATGAGAACAGCTCAAAGCAGACAGAAGAGTTATGCGGATAACCGACGAAAAGATTTAGAATTTTAGAAAGGGGATTACGTGTTTCTTCGGATATCTCCATGGAAAGGAGTTATGAGGTTTGGAGAGAAAGGTAAATTAAGTCCACGCTACATTGGACCTTATGAAATTCTTAAGAAAGTCGGGATGGTTGCCTACAAGTTAGTGTTACCATAGGAGATAGCACGATTACATGATGTTTCCATGTTTCTATGTTGAGGAAGTATCTAGAGGACCCTTCACATGTATTGGGGGAACAACCTATTGCGTTGAAAGAAGATTTGAGCTATGTGGAAGAACCACTTGCAATCGTCAATATGAAAGAACAAATATTGAGATCAAAAGTGATCCCACTTATGAAGGTTATGTGAGGAAGGAATTCAATGGAAGAAGCTACGTGGGAGAGTGAGGATAGCATGAAGATGCGTTATCCGTATTTGTTTGATTCGGACAACCAAGGTATGCCAATTTCGGGCACGAAATTTCCTTACAGGGGGAGAATTGTGACAACCCGAATATAATTATGATAAATTATGTTTAAATTATGATTAGCTTATGTGATATGGATGATATGTTATTATTATATATAATATTAAGTCATTGTATTTAGTCTAATTCTACCTTCATAAAGATGAAATATTGAATTAGTTACAAACACCAAATTTTGATGTTTTCGGTAGGAATATTCATGTTGGAGGAAATTTTTTACCATTATAATATAATAATTGACTTAAGGTATAAACCATATATTTTTAGATATGTGAGTTATGGTTTTAACATGATAAACGGTGTGTGAAATGGAGGTCCGAGTAAGAAGTTATACCAAAATTACGAAACAAGGGCAAAACAGTCCACACGTTAAGTGGTATTTTGTCTTATTATGGAAACAAATGTTTTGTTTTCATTGGTTGGGAAGGGTGGTGGCTTTGGCCCAATTCAAACCCTTAGAATTACCTCCTTATTCATCCAAATTCATCCATGAGAGATTTGAAGCTTAAAGAAAGAGAATAAGGAAGTTAGGAAGAAAAAGTGAGGAGAAAAATCCGTAGAAATTACGTAAAAGTCCCAAAGGTAATCCTAACCGAAACTCTTGTTATTTTTATCATATTACTGTTTTAGACGAATCATTTGTTTACTCAATTTTCATCCCTTGATATATATGTGTGGTTAGATGAAAGTTTAAGTTAAGTTGAATGTACAAAACCCTAAAATTGCTTTGTTTAGAAACCTTGTCTATTCAAACTTCCATATCTTTTTGTATACTTACTGGAATTGATTGATTCAAATTGGAGATTAATATGGACTCATATATGTGTGACATATCCTAAAATAATGTGAAAATACCAATAAATGGACCTTGGGTGATGATTTGAAGTTCGGGTATGAAATCTGCCCCAAAAGTGTAAATATGCATACCATATGTTCAATGTTTTGGTTGGCATAGCAAATGAACCTTAAAAATTAGGAAACTTTAATTTTTGTATTATTCAATATGGTTAATAATATTGGGAAGAATATCATAGAAATTTATGATTTATAAAAATTATGAAAATTCTTGAAAGTTGATTGAACAATAGAGGAGCCTATGGGGTAGATTTGCGAGGTAGTAAAGTAATGGGCCTATCTTGCTCTAGGAAGCTTGAAATGACGCACCGCCTTTTGTATTGGAACCCTAATATGATAAGGATTGAATTAAAAAGAATAAATGAATGTTTATTTGGTCTATGATTTGGATATGTTAAATATATTAACATGAATTTGGATGGAGCTTCACTTGTGATAAATGATTTGAATGAAATCATATGATGCTTATGGATTGAATTGTGTTTAAATCACTGTTTGGTTTATTAATATTCTCATGATGATAGTAATATTGTAAGAATGATAGGAAGGGAAGAAGAGCTGATTGAACAAGTATCGAATAAAGGCAGGGGAAAAGTCAGTTAAACTATCAAGGTGAGTGTAGTTACAATTGTTTCATATATAGATATATATGAATATAGCTCTAAGAGAAGGGTTTGTTTGAATACTTCGGTATTCAGGATTTGTTTGGATATTCAAATATCCAAGATTGTTTGGGTCTTATGATCCACGATTTGTTATTGCCAATGGGCAGAATTATTTGGGTCTTATGATCTAGGATTTGTTATTGCCAGTGGGGAGAATTATTTGGATTTTATGATCCAGGATTTGTTATTGCCAATGGGCAGGATTGTTCGGATTTTATATCCACATATTCAAGATAGAATTGTCATTCCATTGCAGGGAAGGAGTACCTCACCAAGCTTAATGCTTACGGTTTATATTTTAGCAATTTCAGGTTTGTACGCTGCCAACTAGAATACTATATGACCGGTAACTTTGAGAGTTGCACCGTTAGAAGAGGTGGGGTTTAAATATGGGGATTTTATCATTGTCACACTGAAGATTTTTATATACTCACATATTGTATATATTGAGTTAGCATGGATTGATTTGATCATAGTTAATCATAGTATTGTATAATCTCTAATTATGACTCTGATGTTGACTTCGTTATAGCACAAGAATAATATTATGTTCATTACGCAGAAATATATTGATAAATGAATTAAATTTCCAATGGGCTCAAGATTATGATCCATTTATTCTAATAACAAATGATTAGTATGGATATTGGGTTTGGGGTGTGACACATATATCATCCATTGTTTTGAGAAAAAAGAGTGTGATTTCAAATGTAAATGTCTTCATTGTTTGTTGGAAAAGAGAGAGAAAAACAAAGAAAAATAAAAGAAAAAGAAGAAAAATAAAAAAAAATAAAGAAAAGAAATAGAGAAAAAAGGGAGAGTTAGTAGTTAGTAGTTAGTTTTGAAATAAAGACATTTGTGCGTAAAGTGTATACACTCTTCTCACATATTCATCCATTTCCCATCGCATTACATATCCATCATATTATCCATCATGTCACTATCCTACCTACCTCATCCCATCCATCCTACCTATCATATCCTTCTCATCCCATTTCATTCCCCTTCACCCATTATCATCCATATATTCCCCTAGGTGTTCGAGCAAATGAAAGTCAACGTGGTGAATAACTCGACGTTCTCACTATAGTGATTAGTATTCTTTCATGAGATCACTTTTCTTTCAAATTGTTTGTTCTTTCTTATGTGTGTGTGAGATGTTTGAACTTTCTTACATTTACTCACCTCCTCACACACAAAAGCGATACACTGATCCTAATCTCGAGAGTTCGTTTGAGAGAGATATATCCGTGAGATTTGAAGTTGACGCGTTGATTCCGAATAGGCAATCTAGGAATTATTCTTATGATACTCGACCTGTTTTGACTGATTCACACTACACACGTTGAGTTCTAGGAAGGATGTGCCTTGAGTATTTACTTAGCTAAATCTTTTTACACATTCTAGCTTGTATCTCTGAAAATATTTCTCATGTGATGGATTGTGCGACTATTCTATGTCTAATAAGAGATTAACTGCCCTTCAATAAATCATTTTAAAAAATAAAGAATTTTGTGGGTATATTCCCTGCTAACCCTCACGAGACACAGCTCGTCCTGTAGGGTAACCTATAGGTTTAAAGGCTTGTTGCACATGCTAAGTGCAATCGCAAGTGCCCGTGAAAGTGGTACACTTTTGGTTACTTATCTTTCTCTTTCTCTCTATCTTATTGCTCGAGGACTAGCAACGCTCTGTTTGGGGGTGGTGTGATAAGCACCCAAAACTGTACAATTTATACACCAAATAGATGTACTTTAGTTGCTAATTCTTGACAATATGGGTCTTATGCGCTTAAATGTTTATTTTGTAGGTCAAATTGTGCATTGGAGAGTTCAAACGCTTAAATCAAGACAATTGTGTGCAAAATGGAGTTAAATACCCAATTCTATGACCGTACCCGAGCCTAAGCCTGGCCTAAACCTACCCTAAACCCTGTGTTTTTTTTTGTGTACATCTTTTTATCATTTTTTAGATTTTTAGTTTGAGTCATTTTTATTTTTAGGATTTATTTTAGATTTATTTAGTTATTTCTAGGTTTTATTTTATTTTATTAGTATAATTTTATTTTATTAGTTTTTAGTGTATTCTTATTTTATTAGGATTAATTTTAGGAGTTTATTTTTAGTTTATTATATTTTATTTTTTTTAGGACTTTGGTTTTCATTTAGATTTTAGATTTTATTTCTTTTGTTTTATTTTAGTTTTTATATAAGCTTAGGATTTTAATTTTTAATATTTTTTATTGTTTTTAATTTGTTTTATTTTTAGTTAGATTTTATATTTTATTTTTTAATTTTAGTTTTAATAATTTTATTTTGAGTCCTTTATTAAAGGTCACAAACTACACACACACACACACCCTTCCATACACACTCTTACACCCTAAACTAATAACTCACCCTCACACCTACTTTTCCTACACCCTCACCACACTCTAACTACCCTCACCCATCTTCAACCTCTCACCACTCTCTCTCCTCTTCTTTCTCTCCTCAAACCTCCATAGCCATAAATTCAAAACTCAAACCCACCTTCCTTATCCCCCCATTACAAAACAAACAATCAACCACCCATCTCCCTACCCGAGATCTTCTCCAACAAAACCCACCAACCCGAAACCAAAAATCGTGCAGCCCCCATTCCAGCGACTATACCTTTGCCGATGACCTAACCCGATTCTGCCCATAACTCGAATCTCTCTCTCTCTCTTAACCCTGCTGGCAACCTCCAACCCGGACCCTGTCCGCCCCACTCCAATCGCCACCCGCGATATCTTCTACCCGCTCAACCACGAACCCAAACCTCCCTTCCCGCCGGCGTTCCCAGCTGTCCAAACCCCCGGAAAAAACTAACACCCTCCTCTCACTCTTGCCGGCAGAACCTAACCCCGACGCAGGCCGTTGCCACCTGCCTCCATCTCCGGCCGAAGACCAACCTCTGACCACCTACCCGGAGCAACAACCCTCTCCAATCATCTCATACCCACTTCTCCAAAGCCACATTTTCATCACCTGTTACAAACAAGGCCGAAACCAAAAATCAAGACCTAGTCAACCAATTAACCCATTTAAAATCAACTTAAACCCTTTTTCCCATTCTACCCCCAACTACCTATTTTTACCCCATTACCCAAAATACCCAATAACTAAATCATATTTTTATTCCTATCCACTCACCCACTTATCCCCACACCTCATCCACATGCACACTTATACCAATTACCAAATTTACCCCTAGCTCCATGGCACCTACTATTTAAAGAGAGTTGAAGACCATTTTAAAGGAGGATGGAATAAAGAGGAGAGAAACCCTAGAGATACCTTAGAGAGAAAGTTAGAAATAATATTTTTATTTTTTAGTTTAGAAATTTATTTTATTTTATTTTTTTAGATTATAATTGAGTGAAATAATTGTGTGAGATTCAAGTTGAGTAAGATTTTCATTTATATCTTTATTGATCACTCACTTGGATGGTTATATGTTTCAATTTCAAGGAGATTTGTTGAAGATTTATTCTCTTTCTCTATTCGTTTATTTTATTTTATGCCTTTGATTATTAATTTGTCATATTTCACATCATGTTAGTCTAAAACCCCTTTCAAGGGGTGGGGTAAAACCCTTATTTGATGTTATTTTATTTTTATTAGTTTAATTACTTGAAAAATCCCTTTAAATGTTAATTTTGATCCCTCATCCTTAAATTTATGCCTCGAGATAGGGTAAATGATTTTCGAGAGAAAATCAAAATTCTACTTATAATAGCCATTTTAGATTCGAACTAGAGATAGGGGTTTCTTAAGTGTGGTATTATAACTTGAATTTCAACTCTAAATTTATTTTTAAGATTTACATAAATTTTAATTGATCAATCCTTGCGAGTGATTAATTAAAAGAAGTGTAGATCTATTTTTCTAGAGTTGTGGGGTGTTAAACTTAACTTTCTAAAAGATTACTATTATAATTGCACTTGCAACGAGAGTTGGTTGTAATTTTGATATTAATTTGGGAGAATTCAAATAATTAAATTAATTAATTAGAATAACTAAAATTTCTGGTGTAATCCCATTCCTTGACTGTTCTCACAATTATTTACCTAACTTTATCTCTTATTTTAGTGTTAGACTTTGTTTTCATTTTAGTCACTTTCTAGTTAGTTATTTTCATCTTATTTTAATTTAGTTTAAATCATCACCTCACCCATTTGTTTTAATATTTGAAAAAGCTAAAAAAAGTAGAACAGGTGAAAAAGCACAAAAAGAAAAAAAAAGTGAATTACAATTGAATTTGTTCCATTTGCTTTACAACCTTTAAAGTGGATTGATACCCTTACTTACCTCTACACTTGAGTATATTGTATTTTGTAGGTATTTGAGGATTTTGACTAACTTGGCTTTCAACAACGACATACGCAAAAGTCTCGTTATCAGGTCTTGCTCAAGCCATATTAGGGGAAGGTCATTAGCTAAGAGGATAGTCACACAGGGATAGTGGTAGCCGACCCTGGACAAGGATGCTACGACATATGTGAAGAAGTGTGATACATGCCAAAGGTTCTCTACCATCCCTCACCAGCCTCATCAACCTCTAACCTCCATTACATCCCCATGGCCATCTGTAGTATGAGGAATCAATTTGGTAGGACCCTTTCCTAGGGCGGCTGTCAGTAACTGTTGATACTTGATCGTAACAATCGATTATTTTTCAAAACTGGTAGAGGCGGAGCCGATGAGCACGATCACCGAATAGAAGACCTTCCAGTTCATCTAGAAAAACATCATATGTAGGTATGGTCTCCCCAACACCCTCGTCTCAGATAACATGACTCAGTTTAAGAACGTTTCCCTAGAGAAATACGGCAAAAGAGTTGGGATCAAACAATTCTTTTCTACCATATTCCGCCCTCAGGCTAATGGACAAACTGAGGTAACAAACCAAACAATACTGGACGGGATCAAGAAAAAACTCGAAGAGGCAAAATGAAGATGGGTTGAAGAAGTATATGATGTACTGAGGGCCTACATGACGACATCAAAAACTCCTACGGGGGAAACCCCCTTCATGATGGCGTATGGCTCAGAAGTCGTCATCCCTACTGAAATTGGGTTGCCTACTCACATAATTCAGATGTATGATCCTCAGAGAAATATGGAATAAAGGAGACTTGATGTCGACTTAATTGAGGAAAGAAGAGAAGATACTGAGATAAGATAAGAAGCTTACCAACAGAGGACAACTAGGTTTTACAATCATAGGGTAAAGGAAAGGCCGATAGCTGTAGGAGACCTAGTCCTCAAAAAGGCATGGCAAAAAGATAACAATCTCCACCCAAATTGGAATGGCCCATACAGGGTTACCGATGAAATTGTCCCAGGAGCCTATAGGCTAGAAAACTTTGAAGGGGAACCCTTTCCAAACCCCTGAAATGCGGATCAATTGAAGAAATATTACCAATGATGTTGTGTTTGATGTACTATTTGCTCACAATTGTAATGAATGTATTACTTCAAAGAAAATTCGGAATGTAATGACAATATTATATTGGCCCCTCACCTTATTGTTTGTCAATTTAGATATTTGTTGAGGAAATTCATGTTAAACTACAAAACACCATTTGTGGTGAAGTAAGCTTAATATCTCTTAGGTGATACGATAGCATGGATGGGGACAACCCCATCCATATGTTGTCAATAACATCGAGGGGAGTTTAGTTCTCAAAACATCATTAATTTGGTGGATAACCACCCTCGGCTAGGATGAGGGTGAATGGTAGGGATGACCCTCCATTCACTCTCAAGAAAGACGAGGGGGGACGTATGTTTAAAAACATCATTAATTTGGTGGGTAACCTCCCTCGGCTAGGATGAGGGTGAATAATAGGGACGACCCTTCATTCACTCTCAAGAAAGATGAGGGAGGACTTATGTTCGAAAAAATCATTAATTTGGTGGATAACCTCCCTCGGCTAGGATGAGGGTGAATGGTAGGGATGACCCTCCACCCACTCCCAAGAAAGACGAGGGAGGACTAGGAAGATTATTAGCACAAATTATGAAAATGGCAGAATAAAAGACCACATGGAAGGGAAGATAGAAAATTATAATTCGTAATGTTCAAAAGATGGCATAAAACAAAATTACATCAAGAAGGTATAGGTCACAGATGACCACCCTAAAGAGTTTTCTCATAGGGTAAGGTAGGGTCAGCAACATTGGCTAGAGGTCGATTCTCAGATGTCCCAGTCCCCTCAACAACCATCTGGACTCCACGTGGGACAAAACATTAGCCATCAAGGGGTCTTCCAAATCCTCAGCTTCCACAAAGGGGCGAATGGATGACACTGCATCAATAAACTTCAAGACAACCCACTAACAGGATGTCTTGATTTCTCTCTCCTCCATAGCATCAGTCCCTACCCTTTAAACAACTGCTTCAAGGTCTGACTGAAATTGCGTTGCTTTACTGGTCAAAGACTCTTCTTTGTCCTTAAGAATATTATCCTTCTACTTCAACTGCTCAGTATTCTCCTTTTCGAGCTCCCCAAGAACCCTAGAGTGATTGGACTTCACACCCTCCAACTCTTTATTAAGATTATCCAGCTTTGTCTTCAAGTTGGCCTCACTCTGAATAGCCCTCTCACCCTCTTGAAATTTGGGATAATTCTCAGCCATCCATTTTATGGCCGATGTAAAGGCACAGATAAACTAAAAAAAGATGAGAACAAAGTTAGTGCAGAGGGGATGAGGGTCCAGTTGATATCAGTGAGTTAAAATTAAAGGGATGAGAGAAATACTTGGGCCAGACTGTGAATCTCAAAGTCATAAACTCTGGGTGGGAGCATCTTGGTCTGGAAGTCATAGTCAGAGGATGATAGAGCAGAGAAAATGGAGGCCTTATCAGCCTTCATATGGACAATCAGAGAAGAGGGGTTGGTCTTTAACATGGTCCGATTGGTCGACCAGAAAGCGTCCAGAGATGAAGAAGAGCTCATCCCCTCATTATGGGTATCTGGGGCCTCCATCCCCACTCTCGTAGGGATATCATGCCGACCATCAATAGGATATTCTCTATCCTTCCTCTTTTGCAAACCCTCAAGAGTTGACCCCACGGTGGCCAACCTCACATCAACTATTTTCTTTTGGACTTATTGAGGCTGTTTGCCTTTCTTTTTGAGACCATCCAATAGACTTGGGGAAGACATCTCCTAAAGTGAATCATAGGTGTTTGGAGGCCGATCTGCAAAAGTAAGAGGACAGTTTAGATGATAAAATTAAAGAGTGAACACTTGAAAGAAATTGAAACAAAAAACAACTCACATAATTTTGTCAAAGGGCGGATGATTAGGCATAAATTCTTCCTAATTTGTCCCTTAATTTAGTTAATTTTTGCACCTCGAACAACATAATCGATTTGGCTTTATCTCATAATCTTGCTACTGACCTTTCCTAACAAGTACACCGAGTTTCTGGTATTTCGTATGATTTTTGCAGGTATTTGATGTCAAGAAACGAAAGAAGGAGGCCGGAAGAATAAAGAAAGACAAGAAGGAAAGTCAAAAGGGCAAAAGCGTAATTTTTGCCCGAAATTTGGATGAGGTACCTAAAGAGAAGTTGAAGATATCTCATTCATGAGCACATACTGACTATGGAAAATTCCAAGTGATGAAAACAATGTTAGCATGCTGAAAGTGATGAAAACAGTGTTTGATTTGCAAAAAAAACATGATTAAACTATGGAAAATTGGTAGAATGATGTAAAAAGGAATTAAACGGATGAAATTACTTACTAATCTTACCAAAGAACTCAAAGTATTAGCTATAATTACTGGTAATTACTAAAATCTGATCAAAGCTTCAATCTTGTAATTGAAAGAACAAATTGTATCTAAACTAGGGTTTCTAAAAAAGAATGGAAACTTAACTAAAATTCTCCGTCCAAATAATGATAATAAAATGGGTTTTTATACCCTACAACAATTCAAGAGTTTCAGCTGCACTAGGATTATTTTTAGAAGAAGATAAGATTTGAGAATCTCAATGGTCGGACCGGTTCAGGCCTTCGGTCGACCGGTCTGCCTCATAAGCGGATCGGTTCTTTTTATTTTCTGGCGGATCGGTTCGGGGCTAACAGGTTCTTTTTCTTTTCACCCTTTTTCGATTTTCTTTCGATTCGGGGTCTTCTAGAGTTTGGTACAGCGGATCGGTCCGAGGTAGGGGTGGACCGGTCTCCCTGTTTGACTTTTTTCCTCATCTTTGACTGCTCATATCTTTTGTTCCGGGACTCCGATTGAGGAGCCGTTTCTTCCTATGTGGTCATGAATGAGATATCTTCAAATTCTCTCAGCTACCTCATTCGAATTCTGGGTAAAAATTACGCTTTTGCCCTTTTGACTTTCCTTCTTGTCTTTCTTTATTCTTACGGTCTCCTTCTTTCATTTCTTGACATCAAATACCTGCAAAACTCATACGAAATACATGAAACTCGGTGTACTTGTTAGGAAAGGTCAGTAGCAAGATTATGAGATAAAGTCAAATCCATTTTGTTGTTTGAGGTGCTAAAAGTAACTAAATTAAGGGATAAATTAGGAAGAATTTATGCCTAATCAAACCCCCTAACTTAAAACTTTGCGCGTCCCGAGCAATGTAAAAGAATCCTAGCACGGTTCAATTCTTGAAAAACATTTTATTAGGATAGAATACCTTTTTCGCGGGTAAGCGATTGCATTTAGCGTATGTAACAAGCCTTTAAACCCCTAGGTTACCCTAGTAGGACGAGTTGTGTCTCGTGAGGGTTTGCAGCGAATATACCCACAAAATTCGACTCAAGGAAAAATCAAAATACCTAAAACTTGTCTAAATCAAACTTTCCCAGAAAATGGTCATCATCATGTCATGTTCAATAGTTTCAAATCATAGTGAATGTGTGCGAAGCCGGAAATATAACCGCTGTAATACCCCGTATTTTTATGCTATATTAATTTGGGGATTTATTGAATTTAATTTGAGTTAATTATTTAATAAAAATTCGGAAATTAATTATGTTATAATTATTAACGTAATGAGAGTTAGTAATTATGGGAAATTGGTTGAATATTACTAATGAGCAAAGTAATATATTATATTGGTTATATTGAATGTCATGAGTGAGTTAAATGACAATTTCGGAAATTTAAGTCGGAACGTGCTCGTGTAGCGTTGGGACTAAATTTTGATAAATAAAAAGTGAATATTTTATAAGTTGCCCGTATAGTCGTTTTGAGTGTGCCAAAACATCCGGAAGGGTCGAGATAGTCAGAAAAGTGTACCCGGGGGTGTAGTTTGGGGCTCGGGGCGTTTTTAGACCTAATTGGTACCCCGGGAGGGCATTTTAGTCATTTTACATATTTGAGTAATTAAACCCACGAAATTCAGCAACCTATATCAGCCATTTAGGTTAGTCATTTAGGGTTAGAATATTCAGAACCCTAGAATGGTCGTTGGAGAAAAGAGGAGAGAGCCCTCAAGGCAATTCAAGGCCAAAAAGTCACCGGTTTGCACCGCCGCCACCACCAACGCGTAGATCGCGAGAAGGGGAACGCAACCACACCAAAATCAGCCGTAAATCAGAACGTCAAAAATCCCAAGCAAGTATTTATCTTACGTATTTTCGTTGGTGCAGTCTTCATATTAGATTAGGAATGATTAGAGATGAAAAATATGGAAGAAAACCCAATTTGTGATAGGAAAATCCATGTAGTAATGATTTATATGAAAATTCTGGAAACCTTGCCATGTAGAGGAATGTAACCACGAAATTTTGATAATTATAAGAAGGAATTTCTAAAGAAAATTGGTTAGAAACCTGTTTAGGATAATTTTAGTGTTCTTGATGATTAATTAACTTTTGGGGCTCTTAATCCTTGATTAAATTATCGAAACACCCATGCCTTACGTTGGAAATATCCGTTATATTGATATAATGTTAGTAGTAGCATTTTGGGACCTTTGGGTTTGGAAAAATATGGATTTGAATGAAGAAAAGCGGTAGAACCCGTAACTGCAATTCTGCAGATATCGAAATACCTGCTTGATCGATCGATCGAGCATAGATCTTCGATCGATCGAAGGTTCGATCGATCGAGCCCCAAACCTCGATCGATCGCCCCCTCCTGGCAGACTCCTATTTCCCTTTGTAAATGATTAAAAAATCGAATTCTCGTAATATAATTCTTGGGCATTCTTAGTATAATGATTTGGGAGACATAGAGGACCAGTAGGGCGTATAAATAAATGTTGGGATCATTAATATTCGACGAGAATGGTATTTATGGGATATTTACTTTAGGGTTAGTAAACTGATATATTAAAGGGTGAGGCGCGTAAGAGAATCACGTTGGAACGTAAAGATGACACCTACTGAATTTTCTACTTGGAAGGATAGAGTTCACGAGTGTCACGTAATAAGTGAGAAAACCCTTCGAGTTAATGTTAGAGATGAAACCTTATATGTAATACTAATAATGTGAAATTAAGGATAAATGTTGTAATTATGGGTGATGAGAGGAACCTATATTAATATGATAAAAGTGGTATATTTATATGATTGTGTGTACATATATTATATACATGTGAAAAACATACCGCACTACTTGCTATCCTTGAGGTTACCGCGCTGGGACAGTCTTATCTCGATGGGACCTTTATGGGGGATATTAACTTGTACCCTAGAAGATAGATATCCTTGGTACAGGCTATCGAATTGATAGTTCAGACGGTCCTAAGAGACGCGAGTATGTGCCATCCTCTTAGAGATTTGGAATTTATGCTTCGCCTCGATATTGTTTGTGTATGTGTTAATACAATTAGAGAGTGATTCCGAATTTGTATTCCCCTTGATATGAGTGGTATGGGGTTTGGATAGTAGAAGTATGCATGCACCATAGTTTTATTTGGGGTGCTATTATTTTATATATATTATACGAGTAGTAATATATATATGAGATTCGAAAATTTGAAACTGCCGACTGTGATTTGATAAGTAGGACATGGTTGATGACTCAAATAGTAAATACTTGCTTTGTGAAAGTATAATATGACACTGGGAAACTTTATACATTAATAAAGCTAAAACGAGAGTTGTGCTGCTAATTGGAAGTATTCTTTTTAAACAATGATATTGTTCGGTTTTGAAATCTTATGAGTAAGTTAAGATAAGCTAAATTATTGGGAAGGTTAGTATGATAAAATGATAAGATAACCCGTTGGGAAGGTTAGTACGATAGGCGTGCACATTAGAAGAGAGGTGAGAATTTCTCAAGAGAGTGTCGCTCTAATATGTTGTTGGATTGGCCTGTATCAATTTGAATACTTGCTAAATGTATTTTAAATCAAACACACTTTTGGGCTCTGGCTCGTTTCTCTCTCTCTCTCTCTTCCTCTCTCTCTCTCTCTCTCTTGTATATATATGTATGTATTACAGGTGCCCCGCCACAGGGGCGTCTTGCTTAGTACCTCTTGAAAGGAACGCGTTGCAGCTTAGGTGGGAGTTGCAGGTCTCTTTATTAGACGACTTCGTTCATTCGGATCCACTCTTAGTACTTTCATTTAGTTGAGCATGTGTAGCTCTTTCCATTATTCCGTTGTTATTGGACATTTGTATTTCAGTTATTTCCAGTATTGTTACTATGGGTTTTATTCAGTTTGATTGTGTTACTTTATATTTCGCATGTTGACATTCGATTGACGAATGTTTTAAATTAATTGGACTGTGTTGCAGATATTTAACGTGGTGTGATTCTTACTTATTGAATGTTGTTAATAAAATAAATGATTTTTCTTTAAATAAAATTTGGAAAGTATGTATGAAAATGGTTTTGACACTTAGCTTAATTATATTGGGTGTTAAATTGGAAAATTTATTTTTTATCGACAGTGATGCCGAGAATGAACCAACTGTTTCCCTTGATTTAATTTAATAAATGAGTGATCGCCCGGTATTTAATTAGGCGGGGTGTCACAGGTGTTATCAGAGCATCAGGTTCTAGTGTCCATAGGATCTGTACGGCTTATTTTCGCTTTCAGCTTAACGTTGTTGCTATAGAGCCCTATTTTTAGGATTATTGTACTCTTGTTTTACGTTTAAGTCTTCAGCTATTTGAGATTTGATAATAACTGTAGACTAATAAACTTGTTCACGTTTCAGATGCCTCCGAGACGTGCTCCGAAAGATAGGCGTGCCCAGGCCGAGCAGCCAGCAACTCCGGCACTAGGCACAATAAATGCATATGAAGTAGCCGCCATTGTTTCTCAAGCGGTGAATGCCGTGATAACGATGATTCAGCAGGCTCCACCCCAGGTT
This sequence comes from Sambucus nigra, assembly GCA_949130495.1. Taxonomy (NCBI): domain Eukaryota; kingdom Viridiplantae; phylum Streptophyta; class Magnoliopsida; order Dipsacales; family Adoxaceae; genus Sambucus; species Sambucus nigra. The sequence goes on from OX422216.1 coordinate 133,791,891, forward strand.
CAGGCAGTGGCGCCAGTACCAGCACAGCTTCCATCTGCATGGGAGAGGGTTCGGGATGATTTTCAGAAAGCAAATCCCCCTGAGTTCTCTGGTAGCTCCGATATAGTCACAGTTAGCCAATGGAAGAAAGACATCCAGCGGAACCTCCGTATGTATGAGTGCACTGATGTCCAAAAGCAGTTATTGACTTCCTTTAAGCTGGTGGGAGCCGCCTTGCAGTGGTGGGAGTCCACTACCACATTGGAGGAGAGGGACACGATCCCTATTCAGTTGTTCTGGGAGCGGTTTGACCGTAAATATTTTCCACCCGCCGTGCAGACTGAGATGAGGCAGAGATTACTGAATCTGAAGCAGGAGAGTCTTACCGTAGCAGAGTATGAGGAGGAGTTCACGAGACTTCTCACCATTGTGCCAGATGAGGCACCGACTGAGAGCAAGAAGATTATGCTATTTGTCGACAGGTTAGCTTGGAGGATCCGTCAGCACCTTATTGGGAATTTATCCCTGAGTACTTTCACTGATGTACTCAATGCCGCGTTGTTACATTGCCAGGATCACCGCTTCCATCTGCAGGGAAGCAAGAGAGTAGGAGAGTCCATCCAGCAGGGCAGGACCGGTGGTAATAGTGTCAGTGGGGCACCATCTCATGGACAGACTCGTTAGCACGAGCAGAGTTCCCATCAGGGGGACCCTGCTAAGAGATTCCATTCAAGTGATTATAGGTAGGGATTCGGGGGTTTTAGGCAGGGTCATCAGGGCCAGCAGGGCCAACACCGACAGCAGTAGGGCCAGCAGGGCCAGCAGCATGCTAATTAGGGCCAACAGGGCCAATGGCGGGGAGGTAACGACCAGCAGGGCCGTGGTCAGCAGGGACAGAGGGGAGGAAACTTCAAAGGCTGATGTTTTGGGTGCATTAAACATGGCCATAGGCGTCAGGATTGCCCAGAGGGCGATAGGGCCCCACAGCAGCAGGGAGCCCGTAATGATCCACAGAGACCACTTTTTCCACCTGCCCTCCCAGCTCCAGCCCTGGTGCCAGCCCTACCAGCCATTCCAGCAGCTCCAGTGCAGCAGGGGCAATTACAGTATGGACGTGTCTATAACGTCCACCAGGAAGCAGCTCCACAGGCATCACCCGCGATTGAGGGTATGTTTCCTATCCATGGTACTATGGGTCGGGTTTTGTTTGATACGGGGCAAAACATTGTTTTATAGCTACGCATTTTGCGAAGGCCTTAGGGTTGTTAGCCACAGCAGAGAGAAACGTGACGTGTGTAGACTCACCGCTGGGAGTGGGTCACTTATTTTCTTTATATTCCGAGGAGTGGGGGTAAAGATTGGTAGCTTGGTATTACCTGCAGACATGTTAGTCTTAGACATACACGAGCATGATGTGATTATTGGTATGGATTGGCTAGCAGCTTATAGAGCCATGATTGATTGCTTTGGTGGGAGCATTGTTTTTGCCATTCCGGGGCAAGAGATGTTTGTAGTGGCGATGCCTCGCCCAGAGGGAGGCTCGACCGCTCATTTGTATTACATAGAGGAGGCTACCTCTAATGAGTTTGTGATTCCCTTAGATTCGATCCCAGTTGTCAGGGAGTATTCTGATGTGTTTCAGGAAATACCAGGCCTACCCCCCAGTCGAGATATAGACTTTGTTATAGATTTATTGCTAGATACGAGACCTATAGCACGCGCACCATACCGTATGGCTTCGGTAGAGATGCGAGAGCTACGAGATCAGATAGAGCAACTGTTAGGTCAGGGCTTCATTCGTAGGAGTACCTCGTCTTGGGGCGCTCCAGTTTTGTTTGTAAATAAGAGAGATGGTTCACTGAGATTGTGTGTGGACTACCGGGAGCTAAACAAGGTCACGATACGGAATAAGTATTCGTTGCCTCGAATTGATGACCTGTTTGACCAGTTGAGGGGAGCAACTTTCTTTTTGAAGATAGATCTGAGGTCGGGGTACCATCAGTTACGTATTAGAGAGCAGGATGTTTCAAAGACTGCCTTCTTGTCGAGATATGGGTCTTATGAGTTCCGGGTGATGCCGTTCGGACTCACGAATGCTCCAGCCGTTTTCATGGACTTGATGAACCGAGTATTCAGAGATTTCTTGGATCAGTTTGTCATAGTTTTCATAGATGACATTTTGATATATTCACACTCCGAGGAGGATCATTCCGATCATTTGAGGCAGGTTCTTCAGACTCTACGAGAGCATCAGTTGTATGCTAAGTACGAGAAGTGCGAATTCTGGTTGCGAGAAGTACAGTTATTGGGCCATGTTGTTTCTGAGCAGGGGATAGCAGTTGACCCGAGTAAAGTGTCAGAGGTGAGGGAGTGGGGACAGCCCACGACTCTGACAGAAGTGCGTAGTTTCTTGTGGTTAGCTAGTTACTACAGGAGATTCATTCGGTGATTTTCCAAAATAGCGGGTCCATTGACGAATCTGACTCGCAAGGGGGTACCATATGTTTGGGATGACGATTGTCAGTTGGATTTCGACGAGCTAAAAGACAAACTTACTTCAGCGCCAGTCCTTGCGTTACCGAGGCCGGGTGTGGAGTACCTGGTTTACACCGATGCGTCCTTACGAGGACTTGGGGGAGTACTTCAGCAGGAAGAGAAGGCTATAGTTTTTGCCTCCCGCAAGCTTAAGCCGCATGAGAAGAATTACCCCACCCACGACCTGGAGTTAGCAGCGATCGTATTTGCATTGAGGATATGGAGGCACTATTTGTTGGGAGAGAAATTCCGTTTGTTCACAGACCACAAGTCGTTGCAGTACCTGTTCACTCAGCGAGAGCTGAATATGCGTCAGCGCAGATGGCTAGAGTTTATGAAGGACTACCAGTTCGATATACAGTATCATCCGGGAAAGGCCAACGTAGTTTCTGATGCGTTGAGTCGTAGACCGATAGACGAGGTAGCAGATGTCTGGAAAGCAAAGTGGAAGGAGTTGGGTCATCAGGAAGCAGTAGCACGTTCCTTCATGTCCGTGATGTCAGTCACACCCGAGATTATTATGAGGGTGATACAGGCACATACCACAGACCCGTTTTTCCAGGAGCAGATTGTGCGACTTCTAGCCGAGGGTGCTGAGTCCTATTCTATTAGTTCTAATGGAGGTTTTCGGTTTAATGGGAGATTGGTGGTTCCAGAAGGAGCAGAATTACGTCATGCAGTGATGACTCATTCTCACGGGTACCGATTTATAGTACATCCTAGAGGAGATAAGATGTACCAGGATATGAGGAGATAATACTGGTGGAGTGGAATGAAGAAGGACATCGCCGAGTTCGTTTCCAAGTGTTTTACCTGCCAGCTGGTGAAGGTGGACCATCAGAAACCGTCAGGGCTACTTCAGCCAGTGGAAGTACCCGCGTGGAAGTGGGAGAGCATTTCCATGGATTTTATTACAGGGTTGCCTACCTCACAGCAGGGCCATGACTCTATCTGGGTGATTGTAGACCGTTTGACCAAGGTAGCCCATTTTCTGCCAGTGCGGACAGATTATACCACGGGTCAGTATGCTCAGTTGTTCATCACTGAGATTGTCAGATTACACGGGGTGCCCCTGAATATTGTGTCAGATAGGGACAAGATTTTCGTGTCACATTTTTGGGAAAGCTTTCAGGAGGCTATGGGTACTGAGTTGAGGTTGAGTTCAACTTACCACCCACAGACAGATGGACAGACAGAGCGTACTAATCAGATGTTAGAATATATGCTACGCATGTGTGTTCTCTATTTTGGAGGAGGTTGGGAGCCACATCTTCCACTGGTAGAGCTTGCCTATAATAACTCTTATCAGTTTACGATTGGTATGGCTCCACTTGAGGCTTTGTATGGAAGGCCTTATCGTTCCCCAACTTGTTGGCTCGAAGTGGGGGATAACAAGTTACTAGGACCAGAGGTAATTCAGGAGACCTCCGCGAGGATTGAGATAATCAGGAGTCGCATTCGGATAGCCCAGGACAGGCAGAAGAGCTACGCCGATGCGAAACGGTTCTTCCGGGAGTTTAGTGTGGGGGACCAAGTGTTATTGCGTGTATCTCCTATGAAGGGAGTGATGAGGTTCGGGAAGAAGGGGAAGTTGGCTCCGAGGTATGTGGGACCATTTCCCATCATCGAGAGGATTGGGCCGGTTGCATACAGGTTGGGACTGCCAGAACATTTACATCGCATCCACGATGTATTCCACATCTCGTCGTTGAGACGATACCTTCGGGATGATATGACCCATTCTCACATTGAAATAGATGAGATAGACTTACAGCCTGACATCTCTTACGAGGAGAGACCGGTGGCTATCCTAGACTATAGTGAGAGGAGATTGAGGTCGAAGATAGTTCCACTTGTGCGGGTCCAGTGGGAGCATCATAATGTGGAGGAATCCACTTGGGAGCGCGAGGCAGATATACACGAGAGATATACAGAGATCTTTTTACCAAGTATGCCTTATTTTCCAAATTTCGGGATGAAATTCCGTTATTAGGGGGGAAGTATGTAATACCCCGTATTTTTATGCTATATTAATTTGGGGATTTATTGAATTTAATTTGAGTTAATTATTTAATAAAAATTTGAAAATTAATTATGTCATAATTATTACTGTGACGAGAGTTAGTAATTATGGGAAATTGGTTGAATATTACTAATGAGCAAAGTAATATATTATATTGGTTATATTGAATGTCATGAGTGAGTTAAATGACAATTTCGGAAATTTAAGTCGAAACTTGCTCGTGTCGCGTCGGGACTAAATTTTGATAAATAAAAAGTGAATATTTTATAAGTTGCCCGTATAGACATTTTGAGTGCGCCAATGCGTCCGGAAGGGTCGAGATAGTCAGAAAAGTGTACCCGGGGGTGTAGTTTGGGTCTCGGGGCATTTTTAGGCCTTATTGGTACCCCGGGAGGGCATTTTAGTCATTGTACATATTTGGGTAATTAAACACACGAAATTCAGCAACCTATATCAGCCATTTAGGTTAGTCATTTAGGGTTAGAATATTCAAAACCCTAGAACGGCCATTGGAGAAGAGAGGAGAGAGCCCTCAAGGCAATTCAAGGCCAAAAAGTCACCGGTTTGGACCGCCGCCACCACCAACGCGTAGATCGCGAGAAGGGGAACGCAACCACACCAAAATCAGCCGTAAATTAGAACGTCGAAAATCCCAGGCAAGTATTTATCTTGCGTATTTTCGTTGGTGCAATCTTCATATTAGTTTAGGAATGATTAGAGATGAAAAATGATATACCCAACTATGACCTCGGCCTAGGGACACCTACCTCCGCCGAAATAAGAGCCGAGACAATGACCGACCCACCAGTGGGTGGGGGCCCGCGATATCATCCCTCGGCCAGGACTACCTCGGCCTCGGCCGACACTATTGTATGCACCTCCCCAAGGACACTTCACACGTCGCAGATATCAACATCGACCTCATGTACCAAGGAATAGTAACCTCGGCCAATAGTAGGTCGAGATAACAAGAAGCTCTACACGTTCATCTTCAATATGGACCCTACCTCGACTTAGGCCGAGGTTGCCAGAGGTGTTAATAATCATCAGCATGCCCAGCCTCAGCTCAGGCCGACACCGACATATACCTCGGCTGATATCAGGACGAGACTCCTCATGACACTCCGCGGATTGAGCGGACGACCGACCTTTATTGCTTGGCCTCATCTAGGCCGAGGCCATTCACCAACATGACTGCCGAGCATCTATTGACATTTGGATAAGGACACCTGGGCATAAATCAGTTATAACAATATTATTCTCCACATGTGGGGGAATATTTCATCATCATTACCTACATGTGGCCATGACAAGTGGCACACCCCCCATTGGTGAGGAAATCAAACACATGCACATTACATGCATAGGGGGTACATTACACCCCCTAGGCACTATATAAAGGGATCATCCCCTACCTTACAAAGGGATCCAGATATCAAAACCCTAGCTAAAACTGTCTAAATACACACAGTAGAGAGAGAAAGAGTTCGAGAGGTTGTATCCATGGCCATTAGTGCCTTCTTTCAGTGATATTACTCACACACACTCACGGTGGACGTAGGCCAGATTGGCTGAACCACTTATATTCAGGTGTCATTCCTCTTATCCTCACCTCATTCTTATCTTCTTTATACAGCTGTGCTGCCATAGTTGTACCTAAATTGAGCTTGCAAACACCTCATCCGGTGGTGCTGATTCCCTGTATCATCATTTTGGTGCCGTCTGTGGGAAGTTTGTTCCTCTTTTTCTGCTTTTACCTCACCGGAGACTCTGGTGGTGAACCAGGAACCACCCCTTGTGTGGAGCTGTTTCACCATTGAAAGAGGTCCTTTCAGGTATTAAGCTCACCTGCAACTAAAGCTCTATACAGTCTAACACATGGCACCAGACTTGCCGCCGCCTCTTCCGCCGCCCGGAGGTGGAGGAGCTAGCTCCAGTCAGGCTCCTCCCTAGTCCGAAATGGCGGAGGTGGCAGCTGCCCTGAAATCTTTGGCTGCAACACAACAAGCGATGAAGGAACAATTTGTACAGCTCAGCCAAACCATGATGATGAGACCGCTTGGGGTCTCACCGGATATGATCACTCCAGTGGCGGTTCATCCACATCCAGACACCAGGGGACCACCCCAGGCACCGATGAAGGACCAACCTGCACCTCAGTGGAGGAGGGACATTGCTGACCCTAGGCGCTTGTGCCTGGGGAGGTAAGGAAACCCTTGCCCAGAGGACATGTATGATGACCTGAGAGCGGAAGAGGCCCCAGAAGACTGATGGGAGCCATATGAGGTGTCAGATAACACCGTACGACCTCTTAGGTAAAGCCAAGGATGTGTCGGCCGAAGAAGAGATGAGGCCCAACAGAGAGGGTCGGCCGTTGATAGGAAAAGCCAAGGATGTGTCGGCCGAAGAAGAGATGAGGCCCAGCAGAGGGGGTCGGTCTTCAACAGGTTGAGCAGAGGCTCGGCCTTCGAGAGGCTGGGACCAGTTAATGACCTAAGACACAGGCTATCAAGGTCAAGGAGTGCAGCATTCTCCTAAAGAGGGGATAGGCAGGCTCGGCCAGATCAAGGCCGACCCATGGAGAGAAGAGCCAGGGAGCAGGAAGAGGTCAACAGTCAGCGGGTCGCGGCTGGGGAACCCTCTGTCCACCGCAGAGAGGTGGCAGGGGATAACCTCGGCCAAGTTGATGAGAGAAGACCCTAGTATGACTCAATCCAACGTCTCGAGGAGAAGATAGGGGACCTCATGAAGAGTAGGGACCCATTACAAAGGGGCTACTCGGAGGGCTCCCCGTTTGTAGCTAGGATAGTTGGGTTTCCAACCCCCGCTAAGTTCAAGCCTCCTACGGTGACTCCTAAGTATGATGGCAGCACTAACCCAGTGCACCATATCGAGATGTATCAGTTAGCCGCAGATATTTACTCGATACCTAATGAGATGAAGTGCAGGGCCTTCTCAGGGACTTTGACAGGGGCCGCGCATAGCTGGTTCACCTCTCTTCCAAAGAATTCAATCGAAAACTTCAAGGGGTTGGCCGAGAAGTTCATACATAACTTCTGCTTTGGGGTAAGACCTCAGAAGAAGACTACCCACCTCCTATATGTCAAACAGGATAAGGGTGAAAGCCTAGGAGACTACATAGCAAGATTCAACAAGGAGAAGTTAGAGGTGGAGGACTATGAAGAGAGCATAGCCATGACAGCCCTTATAGGAGGCCTCCAGAAGGGAAAGATACTATAGAAGCTGGCGGAAGACCCCCCCAAGTCTATGGCAGAGTTGTTGTCCACTGCAGGAAAAGTGATGAATGCGGAAGAGGCGATGGCCGCCAAATACGAGGAGGAGAACCATGGTAGTACTGGGAGGTCCCAGGGCAAGAAAGAAGGGAAGAAGCGATCAGCAGATGACAAGTTCGCTCATTACACTCCTCTGACTGTGAGCTGTGAACACATTCTTAATGAGATCAAGAGTGACCGTGCTTTGAGGTGGCCATAGAAGTTGAAGGCTCTGCCGCATAAGAGGAATAAAAACCTCTGGTGTGAGTTCCATCAGGATCACGTCCATATCACAGACAGATGCTTTGCCCTGAAGGACGAGATAGAGAAGATGCTGAAATCCGGGAAGCTAAGAAAGTATGTGGATGGCAAGGCCCCAAAAGGCGGAAGAGAAGACCCTAGGAAGAGAAGAGACGAAAGGTGCCGTGGTGATGTCCCGGCTAGAAGGCATGATGATTCAGAGGGTGATGATGGAGATGACCCGGATCTCCCACCTAGGGATGACAACACCCCAGTGAAGAGGGTAGGAATGATCTCCTTTGACGTTAGCACCATATGTGGGGGATTCGTAGGAGGTGGATCTGAGGTAGCCGATAGAAAGGCCCATGTAGCGGAGGCCAAGTCGGTGGTCAAGCCTGAGGTTGTGAACCTGACGTCTTCTGACGCTGTGCAGAAGAGAACAAAGGTGGACATGGACACCCTAGTGGTGGGGTTCTCCCGGCTCGACTTCAAGGGCATCTTAGCCTCCCATGATGACCCCTAGGTCATAACGACAAGGGTGCATGGGTGCGATGTAGGGAGAATCCTCATAGATGGGGGAAGCTCAGCAGATGTGATGTTCTGGCCTTGTTTTAAGATCTTGGGTCTTAGCAGATCAAGATTAGTGCCATACCACCACCCCTTGATAGGCTTCAGTGGTGAGAAAGTGCACCCATTGGGCATGTATGAGATGGATGTGCGCATGGAGGATGAGTGGCCTAATAGGCTGACTAAGAAGATAAACTTTTTTGTTATGGACGAGAATGTCTTCTCGGCCTACAACCTCATCATCGGAAGAGTAGCCCTCAAAGAGTTTGAAGCCGTGCCGTCAACGGTCCATCAAATGCTAAAATTACCGACTCCTTATGGGGTAGGGGAAGTGCAGGGGGATCAGACCACGGCACGAGAGTGTTACTTCAACTTAGCTGAAGAGAGGGAGGCCCATAAGAGAGCAACCATCACCTATAGCATAGACACTCTTGACCCGAGAGATGAAACAAAGCTAAAGAAGGGCGAGGCCGCGGAAGAGGTAGAATCCATCGTCCTCAATGAGGACGAGCCGAAAAAAACCATCCAGGTCGGCAAGGCCCTAGAACCTAAGATTAAGGAAGAGTTGGTAAGCCTTCTCAGGAAGAGGCAGAGTGTCTTCGCGTGGAGCCACACCGACATGCCTGGTATAGACCCTGAGGTCATGACCCACAAACTCAACGTGGACAGGGATGCCAGGCCAATCAAGCAGAGGAGAAGAATTTACTCGAGAGAGAAGTATGAGGTCATTCGGGAAGAGGTGAAAAAGTTGGAAGAGGCCGAGTTCATACGAGAGGTCACCTATCCAGAGTGGCTCTCAAATGCAGTGATCGTGCCCAAGGCCAATGGAAAGTGGCGGATGTGTGCAGATTTCACAGACCTGAATAGGTCTTGCCCGAAGGACAGCTATCCCCTACCTAGGATAGACCAGATGGTGGATGCAACAGCAGGGCACGAGCTCATGAGCTTCATGGATGCTTATTCAGGTTATAATCAAATCTTCATGGATGCCGAAGACTCTGAGAAGACAGCCTTCATCACTAACAAGGGGACATACTGTTACAAGGTAATGCCCTTTGGTCTGAAAAACGCGGGGGCAACATATCAGCGTCTCGTCAATAGGATGTTTGAGGAACAGATATGTAAGACCATGGAGGTGTACGTGGACGATATGCTAACGAAGAGCCTGAAGGCATGTACTCACGTGGCAGACCTTGAGAATACCTTTGATGTCATGGACCAATACAGAATGAAGCTCAACCCGACGAAATGTGTCTTCGGGGTAGGAGCTGGGAAGTTCCTGGGGTTCATCGTTAATCAAAGGGGGATTGAGGTAAACCCTGAGAAAATCAAGGCATTGATCGATATGAAGACTCCTAGGAGTATCAAGGATGTCCAGAGACCCACTGGAAGAGTGGCGGCCCTGAACAAGTTTGTTTCCAGGGCAACGGATAAGTGTCTTCCATTCTTCAAGGTTCTAAGGAAGGCCTTCCAGTGGGATGAAGAGTGTGAAAAAGCCTTTGATCAACTCAAGTCCTACTTAGGGTCTCCCTTGCTGCTGTCCCGGCCCATTTCGGGAGAAAGGTTGTTTGTGTATTTAGCAGTCTCTAAGTCGGCCATTAGTGCGGCCATCATATGAGAGGAAGGTGGAGTTCAGAGACCTGTGTACTTCAATAGTAAGGCTCTTCAAGGGTCTGAACAAAACTATCCAAGGATGGAGAAGCTGGCTTATGCCCTTATCCATGCTTCAAGAAAAATGAAGCCTTAGTTTCAAGCTCACTCTATGATAGTCCTTACGGACTCTCCACTAAGGCATGTTCTGCACAAGCCTGAGAAGTCCGATAGATTGATGGCCTGGGCCATTGAATTAAGAGAGTATGATCTTACTTACCAGCCCAGAACATCCATTAAGGGGCAGGCCCTTGCAGATTTTGTCGCTGAATTCACTTGGGAAGTGACTGAGTCAGAGAAGAGCTTGGATGGCGACAAAGAAAAGAGCAGAGGTTTGGAAGAGATAGACCCGTACGTCTTCCGGGGCCGAGAAGAGGTAGTCCCAGGCAAGGCTAGGGGAAGAGTAGAAGAAAACAAAGAGGGTCGATATCTCTTCGAAAAAGGAGTAATGAGAGAAGGGGTCTTCTCTTCAGATGAAGACGTATGGAGCCTCTTCGTGGATGGATCATCATGTGACGGTGGAAGCGGCGCGGGGCTAGTAATCTCGGCTCCAGATGGTGCCCACATTGAATATGCCTTGAGATTCAACTTCCAGGCTTCAAACAAGGAGTTAGAGTATGAGGCCATGATAGCAGGTCTCTTATTGGCAACAACTCTTCGAGTAAAGCAGCTTCTACTCCATAGCGACTCAAGGTTGGTTGTTAACCAAGTGTTGGGGGCATATGAGGCCAAAGATGAAAGGATGGCCAGGTACTTAAAAAAGATAAGAAGGTTGCTAGAGTTCTTCGAAGAGGCCAAACTGAAGAGAGTGCCTAGACTGAGCAATAACCACGCTGATGCATTGGCAAGACTGGCCTCAGCAATGAAGACAGATTTGGGAAGAACCATCCTAATTGAAGTCTTAGGAAAAGCAAGTATCGAGGAAGACGAGGTATGTAACCCTTGTCACAATGTAAACCTGGGAGACTCGTGGATTGACCCGATTGTCAGATACCTAAGAGAGAGGGAGCTACCTGAGTCCAAGATAGAAAGGAAAAAGTTGAGATACAGGGCTGCCAAGTTCTCATTGATAGGAGATGTCTTGTACAAAAAGGGGTTTCTCTTGCCCCTTCTCAGATGTGTGCACCCCATGGGGGTACCTAGGATCTTACAGGAGGTTCATGAAGGCTCCTGCTCCAGCCACATAGGAGGAAGACCCTTAGCCAAAAGGATCATCACTCAAGGATACTGGTGGCCCACCTTGTCTAGGGACGCTGCTGACTATGTGAAGAGGTGTGACAAATGTCAGAGGTTCACCACTATTCCTCATCTACCCCATCAGCCTATGACGTCAATCTCTTCTCCATGGTCGTTTGTGGTGTGGGGGATTGACCTGGTAGGACCTTTGCCAAGAGCAGTCAACAACTATAGATTCTTGATAGTTGCTATTGACTACTTTTCAAAGTGGGTAGAGGCGGAACCAATGATAACAATTACGGAGCAGAAGACCTTTCAGTTCATCTGGAAGAACATCATATGTAGGTATGGCCTCCCAAACACGCTCATCTCGGATAATGGGACCCAGTTCAAGAATGTCTCCTTGGAGAAGTATTGCTAAAGTGTGGGGATCAGGCAGTTCTTCTCATCCCCGGGTCGACCTCAAGCAAACGGCCAGACCGAGGTCACGAACAGAACCATCTTGGATGGAATCAAGAAGAGGTTAGAAGACTCGAAGGGGAGATGGATAGAAGAGGTCTACGCTGTGCTGTGGGCTTACAGGACCACGGGAAGGACACCTACAGGAGAAACCCCATTCATGCTGGCACATGGCTCGGAGGCAGTCATACCAATGGAGGTAGGACTACCAACTCATCGGATACAGACCTACGACCCTGACAGCAATGGGGAGAAGAGAAGGTTAGACCTGGATCACATTGAAGAAAGAAGAGAAGATGCAGAGGTCAGGAAAGCAGCCTATCAGCAGAGGGCAGCAAGATTCTACAATCAAAGGGTGAGGTCAAGGCCCATTGTGGTAGGAGACCTAGTGCTTAAGAAAACCCTACAGAAGGCAAACAAGCTACACCCGAACTGGCATGGACCCTACAGAGTAACGGAAGAGGTTGTGCCTGGAACGTATAGGCTAGAGAACCTAGAGGGAGAACCCTTCACCAACCCGTGAAATGCCGACCATCTAAAGAGATATTTCATATGATGTTGCATGTATTTTATAAATTGTAAATGTACCATCTTATTAAGAAGAGGTTGTTAATAAAGATCAGTTTCCCTGGCAAATTTTTGTTCCATTCTTAACATCATTAATTTGGTGATATGTATTATGAGGCTAACCTCTCAGGTGATGACCTCAGACCCTCATAACATCACTCGGTGGTGACGAGGTCTGAGCTCAGACACCTGGGTTAGAGGACCTCAGACCCTTAACATCATTAAGTTGGTGATTTATTATGAGGCTTACCTCGGCCTAGGTGATGACCTCAGACCCTCATAACATCACTCGGTGGTGACGAGGGTTGAGCTCAGACACCTTGGTTAGTGGACCACAGACCCTTAACATCATTAAGTTGGTGATTTATTAGGAGGATTACCTTGGCCCAGGTGATGACCTCAGACCCTTAACATAATTAAGTTGGTGATCTATTATGAGGCTTACCTCGGCCTAGGTGATGACCTCAGACCCTCATAACATCACTCGGTGGTGACGAGGTCTGAGTTCAGACACCTGGGTTAGAGGACCTCAGACCCTTAACATGATTAAGTTGGTGATTTATTATGAGGCTTACCTCGGCCCAGGTGATGACCTCAGACCCTCATAACATCACTCGGTGGTGAGGAGGTCTGAGCTCAGACGCCTTGGCTAGAGGACAGACTCTTAACATCATTAAGTTGGTGATTTATTATGAGTCTTACCTCGGCCCAGGAGATGACCTCAGACCCTCATAACATCACTCGGTGGTGATGAGGTCTGAGCTCAGACACCTCGGCTAGAGGACCTCAGACCCTTAACATCATGTTTTGGTGATTTACTATGAGGCTAACCTCTTTTTGGACGACCTCAAACCCTTAAGTAAATGGTTATGGCATTATATTAAGTAATGACCTCAGAGAGTGCACAGCATTCAAATACATTCACAAATCAAGATAAAGGAAGACCTTGGCATTCGATAGAAGAAATTACATTTAAATGTCTCAGAAAAAATAGAGGTACATAACAATTACAAGATTACAAGTCAAAAAAAAAATTTGCAAAATGCAAGGCCAAGTCAAGCATCGGAAGGAGGAACATTGGAGGTCTCGTCTATGTTGGCCTGCTCAGTGTTGGTCACCTCATCCACTTCATTTGCAGGGTCAGTCCCTTCTAGATCAGTCCCTCCCAGAGTGACAGTCTGACCAGGAGCAGCAGCCTCGTCCTCTATCTCCTGCAAGGCCTGGACGAACTGGGCATCTGCAAGGCCGAGTCCCACAAAGTCTGAGGCCTTAATGGTGCCAACCTCGGCCTCCTTTACCTCGGCCCATTTGGCGGTGGTCTTGATACCCCTCTCAAGGTATTCAAGACTAAAGTCTACAAACTCATCGGAGACCTTGTAATCAGCAATTATTTTCTCCGAGGCATCTGCAAGAGAGGCCTTCACGGCACCATTAACCTTCCTCTACAAGTCATCATCTTTGTCCTTCAGGGCCTTGGTGTGGCTCTGGATGAGTGCAGAGATGTCCTTTTCTAGGCCTTGGGCCTTGTTTTCAGAATTTTGGGCCTTGGTTTCAGCATTTTATAACTCTGTCCTCAGACGTTCGACCTCGGCCTTCAGAGTGGTCTCAACTTTCTCGGCCTCCTTCCCCTTCTGAATGAGAGGCAATTTCCTCAGGGCCCAGTTAGATAGCTGGTACATGGCAGCTGCACCCTGCACAGTAAACGAAGAAGTTAGGTGAGAGCAAAATCAGACGTTGCACTTTGAACAAAGGAACAAGTTATACCTGGACTACTCTGTGAAGGCCGAATTCAACCATCATCGGGGTTTCCATGGCCCTGAGAAAACGTTTGTCGGCCTCGGTCATCATGTTGTTAAGAGCGTCCATGGCCTGTCGGCTGTGGCCGAGCACACTATCGGAAAGTTTTAACTGGTCCAGACGGGCTGATAATGTGTCGGCTGTGATAGGGATCACAGCGTCTGAAGTCCTCTTTATCCTGGAGCTCGGCCTCTGATCCTCAGGAGGATGGAACTCAGGTGCACTCTTCTTAGACTTGGATGTCGAGGGAGCAGGTGGAGGAGCATTTATGCCAGTCTTCTTGACAAGTCTAGACAAGCTTGGAGCTGCCATCTCCCACAACTCGTCTGAAATATCTGGTGGTCTCTCTGCAAAAGTGAAAAGATAAGACTCAGAAATAAAGTATGTATGATAAGAGGATACACTTGAAATAAAAATAAAATCCTTACCAAAATCAGTTTGGGGACTTCCACCCAAGCTCGTCCCTGAGAGATACTGGGGGGTCAGCAGATGCTCGAACTTGACAAACATCCCATGGGCCCCTTGGTCCTGCAGGGCCTTCACCTTTTTGCCATTTTGAACGCTTAGTCCATGATCGGCCCTGGCAGACATGGTGACTTTACCCCATTTCATGGGTATTCTCGGCTCATAGATAGAAGAGGGAATGGAAGAACCAAATTCCTACGGCCCTGAGGCAAAAAAGTACCTGGGTTTCCAATTATGATTGGAGATCTGAGTCACCAGGAGCATCTTTTTCTCAGGCCTCCCAGCCACAAAGTGATAGTAGCTCGGATGATTCTTGGCTGAGGAGGGGACGTAACACCCAGCAAAAACCTGAACTGGGAGGTCAGAGTGGTGGACTGCCCTCCACAAGATGATGGACCCTATAATAACTCTCCAAGCATTGGGAGAGAGCTGTGAGGGGGCTAAGTTAATAAAAGAAAGGATGGACCTGATGACAGGGTGAAAGGGAAGACAAAAACCTAACTTGAACATCTTCTCATACAAGTAGATCTCTCCATCTTGACCATGGTAGGCCCTCTCTTCCCTCAGAGGTCTCCTTAAATGGATAGAGGGACTGATGGAGTATAGGTACCTAAAGTGCAATAAGTCCACTTCAGTAACTATGCTCTCAAACTCGTCCGCCTCAGATGTGTCAACTTCACTTTCGGCATCATCGTCGTCAGACTCAACGTCGGCTGGAGCAGACGTGGATGGGTGACCAGGGAACCTTTGAGCAAACTCGGCCCCGGAAATGGCCGATAGTGGGATGGCATCTAGAACAGGTGGCACAGCCACGTTTGGCTCGACGAGTTCCACCTCGGAGGAAGAATTGGAGGTGCTAGAGCCATGTTGGGAGGAGGCACGACTGGACACCTCGGCCTGGCCAGGGTCCTGACCGGCCTGAGGAGTGAAGTCCATGGCCTTTTGGAAAGAGTCCACAGACATTGGGTCGAAGGTGGAAGACTCAGACTCAGACATCGGCAAGTTGTTGGCAGAGACGTCTCTCTGATAAAAATTCTCAGGTGGACGAGGGTATACCACCTTAAGAGGTGGAGGAAATAGAGGTCTGACAAGGAACTCCTGTGACCTATGAGCTTCTTCCTGAGCTCTCTCTATTTGCCTAATTTTCTCCAAGATTTTTCACTAAGAGACGGGAACTCTTCAAGAAGTTGGTACAGGGGTCTGAGCATCTGGGGACGACCCAAGGCTTTGGCAGACCCTAAACTTTAGGAAAAGTCTTAAAAACTACAAACAAATCTGGCTTAAAAAGTTAAGGGGACCAAAGATCAAACCAAGGAATCTTTGCAGGAAACCTAGCTCACCGGAAAACTCAAGTGCTCACCGGAAAACTCAAGTGCTCGTCGGAAAATTCAAATTAAAAAGCACCAAAAATGAAGGAAATGGAGAGGAAGGATACGTGAGGGTGAGTTGATGAATAAGGTGGAAGAAATCGCGCAGGAAATAAGGTATTCCCCAGCAAGAGCAAGCACTGGAACAAGGGCTAGCTTCGGAGCGAAAAAAGTTGCAGAAGACAATTGGGCGCTTGAACAGGAGAGAAATGAGGAAGAAGAAGAAGAAAAAAAGGTTTTTAACCTTTAAATACTTGGGCGCGATTCCCAAGGCTCATCATTGCCTTGGGAAGCCCAAGAGACAACTGACAGCATGTGCCAACCAAATGGGCACGCCTTGGCTTAGGACAAGTGTCATGCAGGTGTTGGCCTTGGGGTGAATAGACATCGGAAGCAAGAATCCCCTAGCCACCTGCTCTCGCAAATGACTAAGGGCTGGGGGGTGATTGATATACCCAAATATGACCTCGGCCTAGGGACACCTACCTCGGTCGAAATAAGAGCCGAGACAATGAACGACCCACCAGTGGGTGGGGGCCCGCGATATCATCCCTCGGCCAGGACTACCTCGGCCTCGGCTGACACTACTATATGCACCTCCCCAAGGACACTTCACACGTCGCAGATATCAACATCGACCTCATGTACCAAGGAATAGTAACCTCGGCCAACAGTAGGCTGAGATAACAAGAACCTCTACGCGTTCATCTTCAACATGGACCCTACCTCGGCTTAGGCCGAGGTTGCTAGAGGTGTTAATAATCATCAGCATGCCCAGCCTCGGCTCAGGCCGACACCGACATATACCTCGACTGATATCAGGACGAGACTCCTCATGACACTCCGCGGATTGAGCGGACGACCAACCTTTATAGCTTGGCCTCATCTAGGCCGAGGCCATTCACCAACATGACTACCGAGCATCTGTTGACATTTGGATAAGGACACCTGGGCATAAATCAGTTATAACAATATTATTCTCCACATGTGGGGGAATATTTCATCATCATTACCTACATGTGGCCATGACAAGTGGCACACCCCCCATTGGTGAGGAAATCACACACATGCACATTACATGCATAGGGGGTACATTACACCCCCTAGGCATTATATAAAGGGATCATCCCCTACCTTGCAAAGGGATCCAGATATCAAAACCCTAGCTAAAACTGTCTAAATACACACAGTAGAGAGAGAAAGAGTTCGAGAGGTTGTATCCATGGCCATTAGTGCCTTCTTTCAGTGATATTACTCACACACACTCACGGTGGACGTAGGCCTGATTGGCTGAACCACTTATATTCAGGTGTCATTCCTCTTATCCTCACCTCATTCTTATCTTCTTTATACAGCTGTGCTGCCATAGTTGTACCTAAATTGAGCTTGCAAACACCTCACCCGGTGGTGCTGATTCCCTGTATCATCAAAAAATATGGAAGAAACCCCAATTTGTGATAGGAAAATCCATGTAGTAATGATTTATATGAAAATTCTGGAAACCTTGCCATGTAGAGGAATGTAACCACAAAATTTTGATAATTATAAGAAGGAATTTCTGAAGAAAATTGGTTAGAAACCTGTTTAGGAGAATTTTAGTGTTCTTGATGATTAATTAACTTTTGGGGTTGTTAATCGTTGATTAAATGATAGAAATACCCATGCCTTACGTTGGAAACACCCGTTATATTGATATAATGTTAGTAGTAGCATTTTGGGACATTTGGGTTTGGAAAAATATGGATTTGGATGAAGAAAAGTGGTAGAACCCGTAACTGCAATTCTGCAGAAATCGAAATACCTGCTTGATCGATCGATCGATCAAGCATAGATCTTCGATCGATCGAAGGTTCGATCGATCAAGCCTCAAACCTCGATCGATCGACCCCTCCTGGCAGACTCCTATTTCCCTTTGTAAATGATTTAAAAATCGAATTCTCGTGATATAATTCTTGGGCATTCTTAGTATAATGATTTGGGAGACATAGAGGACCAGTAGGGCGTATAAATAAATGTTGGGATCATTAATATTCGACGAGAATGGTATTTATGGGATATTTACTTTAGGGTTAGTAAACTGATATATTAAAGGGTGAGGCGCGTAAGAGAATCACGTTGGAACGTAAAGATGACACCTACTGAATTTTCTACTTGGAAGGATAGAGTTCACGAGTGTCACGTAATAAGTGAGAAAACCCTTCGAGTTAATGTTAGAGATGAAACCTTATATGTAATACTAATAATGTGAAATTAAGGATAAATGTTGTAATTATGGGTGATGAGAGGAACCTATATTAATATGATAAAAGTGGTATATTTATATGATTGTGTGTACATATATTATATACATGTGAAAAACATACCGCGCTACTTGCTATCCTTGAGGTTACCGCGCTGGGACAGTCTTATCTCGATGGGACCTTTATGGGGGATATTAACTTGTACCCTAGAAGATAGATATCCTTGGTACAGGCTATCGAATTGATAGTTCAGACGGTCCTAAGAGACGCGAGTATGTGCCATCCTCTTAGAGATTTGGAATTTATGCTTCGCCTCGATATTGTTTGTGTATGTGTTAATACAATTAGAGAGTGATTCCGAATTTGTATTCCCCTTGATATGAGTGGTATGGGGTTTGGATAGTAGAAGTATGCATGCACCATAGTTTTATTTGGGGTGCTATTATTTTATATATATTATACGAGTAGTAATATATATATGAGATTCGAAAATTTGAAACTGCCGACTGTGATTTGATAAGTAGGACATGGTTGATGACTCAAATAGTAAATACTTGTTTTGTGAAAGTATAATATGACACTGGGAAACTTTATACATTAATAAAGCTAAAACGAGAGTTGTGCTGCTAATTGGAAGTATTCTTTTTAAACAATGATATTGTTCGGTTTTGAAATCTTATGAGTAAGTTAAGATAAGCTAAATTATTGGGAAGGTTAGTATGATAAAATGATAAGATAACCCGTTGGGAAGGTTAGTACGATAGGCGTGCACATTAGAAGAGAGGTGAGAATTTCTCAAGAGAGTGTCGCTCTAATATGTTGTTGCATTGGCCTATATCAATTTAAATACTTGCTAAACATATTTTAAATCAAACACACTTTCGAGCTCTGGCCCATTTCTCTCTCTCTCTCTCTCTCTCTCTCTCTCTCTCTCTCTCTCTCTCTCTCTCTCTTCCTCTCTCTCTCTCTCTCTCTTGTATATATATGTATGTATTACAGGTGCCCAGCCACAGGGGCATCTTGCTTAGGACCTCTTGAAAGGAACGCGCTGCAGCTTAGGTGGGAGTTGCAGGTCTCTTGATTAGACGACTTCGTTCATTCGGATCCACTCTTAGTACTTTCATTTAGTTGAGCATGTGTAGCTCTTTCCATTATTCCGTTGTTATTGGACATTTGTATTTCAGTTATTTCCAGTATTGTTACTATGGGTTTTATTCAGTTTGATTGTGTTACTTTATATTTCGCATGTTGACATTCAATTGACGAATGTTTTAAATTAATTGGACTATGTTGCGGATATTTAATGTGGTGTGATTCTTACTTACTGAATGTTGTTAATAAAATAAATGATTTTTCTTTAAATAAAATTTGGAAAGTATGTATGAAAATGGTTTTGACACTTAGCTTAATTATATTGGGTGTTAAATTGGAAAATTTATTTTTTATCGACAGTGATGCTGAGAATGAACCAACGGTTTACCTTGATTTAATTTAATAAAGGAGTGATCACCCGGTATTTAATTAGGCGGGGTGTCACTTCCACTGATTGATCATTACGTTACTTATCCGAAAATTCATTTTGATTTCAAATTCTCTCTCAAACGAATCACTCGAAATGTGGCTATTCTCTCGGTATGTGTGATACAAAGAGTAAATGTAATGGACGCAAAGTCACGCATACAAGTAGAAAGATAGAAATTTCATAGTGATAGGATCTCATCAATGGATTACGGTTTTAAAAACGGGAATATTGCCTCTTTTCGCACTTTTAATCTCTTATATTATCTTTTGGTGTCTTTGCTCTCCATGCGGTAATCAATTTCGTAATTTGGACTCGGTTAGGACTTTTTTGGGTTTTAAGGTATATTGGGTAAAATGAAAATGGTAGGGAAGGTTGGAATTGGAAAAGTCATTTATGATGTCCATTTGTGCTTTTTCCGGGCTATTGCTAATTTTTTTTCCTCTATTTTTTTTTTTTTTTCACTTCTTTTCTTTCCTTGCTATTTTTCTTGAGCATGTCTATTTTTTTCTTTCCCCTTAATATGCACTTTTCGGACTTAAATTCTGAATTTTTCCATTTTTCGCAATTCTGGGCTATTTGGGTTTTTTTGGGTTGTCAAACGGAAGGAAAAATTTATTCGACTCAATTTGGGTTGCAAAAGGGGTGATTTTTCGAATCTTTTTCTAGCCAATATTTTTGGGTGACAAACGAGGGCCTATTTCATTATCCAAAATACCAATTGCGTTACCATATGCGTTTCGAGATGAATTTAAGTTTAGAGATCAATTTTAGCACGTTTTTCAAAGAAATATTACACACATTCTTCATAACCAATCAAAATGAAAGGATTGAGATCCTTGACGACTTTTTTTTTAGGCGCTGAAAAGAACTTTGAGTTAACAATTAACTCGGATTTATTTAAAAACTCGCAAAAAGTGATAGGCTCGAATCTCATCGGGTTTGTTAATCTCCACACTTATTCGTTAAGTCGTCAATTTTTGCTCAATTTCCATCTTTAGTCAATTTCGGCTTTGTGTATGTTGAATTTTTACAACTTGAGACTTTAAACCGAATTTTAATGACATCTTTGAAAATTTTGAAATCAAATTTTTATTTATTTTGAACAAAAATATTTTTGGATTTTTCACAATTTTATGATTTTTTTGGAAATTTCTGGGCATTTTTGAAAATTTGTGAAGTTTTAGAAATACACACTTGTGATCCCCCTAACTTAGACTTTTGCATTGTTTTAAAGCAAAAAGGTCTAATATCTAAACAAGGCAAAATAATAAGTGCGATAATTAAAACAAACAAATGAAGAAAAATGCAGATTTTATAGCAAACAAGACTGTGGTACAATTATAGGAAAAACATACAAACATGTGAACAGGGAAAAGTACATCGAACTGTCATAACCACATCAAGCTTCACTGGGGTGGGGGATGGGAAGAACCGGGCACATCGGGGCCATAGGGGTCATAGAAATAGGGTGGCAGTGGCTCATTAGGATCCCTTGGCGTCGATATATATCCGCTTGGAAACGGAGAATCAAGCTTGTGTCGTGATGATAATCGATCAAAAAGTTGTCGAAGTTCGTCTTGAGTGTCACCATTCGGTTGGTGAGGTCGCTACCCGCCCACTCAAAATCCGACTCATCCTCCTCGTCCGCCGACTCTTCATCCGGACCAACATCCCCCATTTTGACATCCGCACCATCTACCTCTTCCTCCTCATTCGAGGAAGCCTCTTCTTCACTATCATCTCCTCGATGTGCCCGTAGGACAGCTAGCTGTTTGGCGCTCTTAGTGAGGGTCCCTTATCCAAAAGGATCGAGAATGAGAGTATGATCGAGCGGGGCCGCTATGACAGCATCCTTGAGTATAGAAGTGATCAAATGGGTATAGGGAAGTGGGGCAGTACCCTTCTCATCCAAGGACGCGTTGATGATATCGGCGTATAAAGTGAGGTCTAAGTGGATGGAAGTGTGGGGGTCAAAGAGGTGATAGGTTAAAGTGGCTTGCCGGGGCCGCATGGCGAAATCGTTATATGTTTGAAATATGTTGGCGCACACAATCTGAAAAGTGAGGCGCACCTTCTCGTTAAGGCGTCCAATGGCGACGGTTTGCCCCGTCCAAGCCACATCCGGTGCAATGTGGGCCATGATAACTTCTTTCGCGACCGGAGGCATGTTTAGTGGATAGGTGAAGTCTTGAACGTCTAGAACATCGTACTCGGCCAACTTGGCCATGATAAGAGCCAATGAAAATGGTATGACATTCAAATCCACGTAAGCTTGGGCCTCGAATTGGCCCGTCCGAATAAGGGTGCCATAAAATGATCGGACTTCGGTTGCCCAAACCGCTTCATAGGGTTCGTTGAGGACTTTGGTTGCCCAAATTTTAGCGGCCATCTTTTTCGTCAAAAAGTGGCCTCCACAAGCTTCCGAATGACAAAACTTGATGACTTTTGGGATCTCGTCATTCAGTACACATCGTCGGATGATTTGGTCAGCGCAATATTTAAAAAGGAACGGATCGTCATAGAACAACATGCGCGACCAAGTAATAAACCTCTTCTTATCTTGCGGTGTCTAGTTGGGAGGGACGGCTCCCGTGACAAGGTAGTTCACTATATCCGCAAACTAGGGTAAAGGAGATGTGGCAAAGAGTTTATCATCCAAAAAGTATTCGTCTATGGGTATGGGATCACTACTTACGTTGGACGAAAGTCGTGATAAGTGGTCGGCAATGACATTTTCTACTCGTTTCTTATCTTTAATGGAGAGGTTGAACTCTTGTAAGAGTAGGATCCACCTTATGAGGCACGACTTTGCATCTTTCTTTTCAAGTAGGTATTTTAAAGTCGCGTGGTCGGTGAAGAAAGTAATGGGAGAATCGATGAGATATGGCCGAAATTTATCAAGGGCAAAGACTACTGCTAGCAACTCTTTCTCCGTGGTAGAGGAGTTGAGTTGTGCTCCGGTAATAGTCCGGCTAGCGTAGTAGATGACATGAGCTTTCTTATCTTTTCTTTGGCTCAAAACCACACCTATCGCATAATCTCCAGCATCACACATTAGTTCGAATGGCAAAGACCAATCCGGAACTTGTATGATGGGAGCAGACACAAGCATAGTTTTCAATTTTTCAAAAGAGCTTTGGCATGCTTCCGTCCACTCGAATGGGGTGTCCTTCATGAGTAGGTTGCTTAAGGGTCTAACGATGGCGCTGAAGTCCTTAATGAACCTTCGATAAAACCCAGCGTGGCCCAAGAAAGAGCGCACGTCCTTAAGTGATTTTGGTGGGGGAATATCAGCTATGGCATCGATTTTCACCCTATCAACTTCTATCCCCTTGGATGATACTATGTGGACAAGAACTATTCCCTCGGTGACCATAAAATGGCATTTCTCCCAATTAAGCACTAAGTTCTATTCCACACACCGGGCAAGTACTTTTTCCAGTTTCTCTAGACAATGATCGAAAGAGGTGCCAAAAATGCTGAAATCGTCCATGAACACTTTGAGTCCTCTCTCGACCATGTCGCTAAATAAGCTCAACATGCACCTTTGGAAGGTCGCGGGTGCATTACACAAGTCGAACGGCATACGTTTGTAGGCAAACGTACCAAAAGGGCAAGTGAAGGTTGTTTTCTCCTGGTCAAGTACATCTACCTCAATTTGGTTATATCCGGAATAACCATCAAGGAATCAATAGTAAGGGTGGCCTGCTACTCTCTCAAGAATTTGATCGATAAATGGTAAGGGGAAATGATATTTCCTAGTCCCCGCATTGAGTTTCCTGTAATCAATAAAAATGCGCCACCCGGTGGTAGTACGTTGGGGAACTAGCTCTCCCTTAGCATTCTTAATCACTGTCATGCCCGACTTCTTTGGTACGACTTGAATGGGGCTCACCCACTTGCTATCCGAAATTGGGTAGATAATCCCAGCATCCAATAGCTTGATAATCTCGGTTCTCACTACATCTTTCATGTTGAGATTAAGCATTATTTGCATTTCTCTTGGGGGCTTGGCATCCTCTTCGACATGGATCTTTTGAGTGCAAATCAAAGGACTTATCCCTTTCAAATCAGCAATGCACCAACTAAAAGTACTTTGGTGCTTCCTCAGAATTTTTAACAGTTTACCCTCCTGCTCGCCGTCTAGGCTAGAGGAGACAACAATATGAAATGTCTCATCCTCTCCTAAGTATGCATATTTAATATAGGAGGGGATTTTCTTCAACTCTAGGGTTGGAAAATTTTCGCTGGAGGGAACCATGCATCTATCCCTCGGTGGTAACTCCTCGAATCTCGAAACCCAATTAACATCTCTCGTGTCCTTATCCGACACTCTCTTATCGAGTAACTCTCTCAACTCCCTAACCTCCCTCTCGAAGTCGGTGTACGTCTCTCACTCGCGTGGCTCGACACTAAACAGGACCCTAAGGTGTCACCGCAATAATTCTCCTCAAAGTACTCCTATACTATCTCATCTATGAATCTCACCGTGTGAAGATCATCTTCCTCCCTCGTATGTTGGGCTATGTGGAAGATGTTGGTTTCCAAGGTCATGTTCCCAAAGGTGAGTTACATTCGCCGATTTTGAGTATTGATGATTGCATTATCCGTAGCTAAGAACGGGCGCCCAAAGATGATGGGAACATGATTTCTCAAGTTGAAGGAGGGATCCGTGTCCCAAATGACAAAATCTATCGGGAAGTAGAAAGTGTCAACTTGGACAATCACATCCTCGACTATACCTCTTAGGATCTTCACAGTTCGATCCGCTAATTGGAGAGTAACCTTTGTGGGCTTGAGGTTGCCCAAGTCAAGTTGCCTATAAATGGAGTAAGGGAGGATATTTACACTTTCTTCCAAATCAAGTAAGGTTTTCTCGATTTTTTTTCTCCAATGATGCATGAAATGGTGGGTGCACCGGGATCTTTGAATTTAGGCTGGAGGTCATTTAGTAGAATGGAGCTCACGTTCTGGTCTAGAAAGACATTCTTCTTTACCTTCATCTTTCTCTTTACCATCAATAAGTCTTTGATGACTTTTCCATAGGCTATAATTTTCTTAATGGCATCGAGGAAAGGTAAATTCAGCTTTACTTGTTTTAGCACTTCTAGTACGTCTTTACGTGGGTTTCCTTTATGGGAAGGAATCAACCTTTGAGGAAATAGTGCGGCGGAGGGTGGTTTCACGACTACCTCGATCTCACTAGTGTCTTCTTTGTCACTCTCATTTAAGGGGACATCTTCGTCCTCTTTCGTGCCTGGCGAAATCTCCTTATCTTTCGTTGTGTCGTGTGGGGGCGGTGATAAATCAATGACTCTCCCACTACGAAGAGTGGTCATAGCTTGACATTGCTCCTGATGTTCTGTAAAGGTGGAGCTAACACTAGTTTGACCTTGGGGATGTCTTTAGCCTTGGTCTAGAAACTTGCCCTTCTCTTGGAAACTCAACGAGGATTGTATCTTTGACAGACTTGCATTTATGTTGCCAATCAGACGATCATATTTAGCATTAGCTGCAATCTAGCTTGTGATAAATTGATTCATGGTATCCTCGAGAGTCCTCCGTGGTGGCGGGATATAAGATCCTTGAGGTGGTGGTTCTTTCACATGTCCTTGCATGTGTGGGGCTTGTTGAAAGTGTTGTGGTAGAGGAGGGGCAACATGGGAAGTAGGGTTCATCGCAGCATGTTATTGCCCATAGCTAAAACCATGATGGTTTTTCCATGAAGGGTTGTAATAATTCTCGTGCGGTGCACCGAAATTACCCTTAAAGCCTCCTATACCAATAACTTGCTCTTGAATCATCACTTTGTAGGTGGGTATAGTCGGGCATTCCTCAGTTGAATGACCCGCCTCATAAACTACACACACATTTTCAATGGGGTTTGGCATGGATCCAATTGGTCCTCTTCCACATATGCCACGTAGGTCTCGCACTTCTTTCTCAACTATATCTATCCGACTGTCCTCTATAGAACTCTTTTCTACATGAAATAGGTCGGACGCTGATGGAGTGGTGGTCAATTGACGATTTCAATTTTGAGCATTAGGGTCAGATGTGTCCCAGGATTGGATAGTCTCGGCAACATACCTCAGATGAAGCTCAGCATCGTGGGCGTCTAAGTCAACAAAGGGACCACTTCCCATGGTTTCAACAAGTTGCTTGGAGTTAAGATTCATCCCATTATAGAGAAAATAGATGATTTGCGCTACATCAAATCCATGATGGGGGCATGAAATAACTAACTCATTGAAACGCTCATAACATCGATGAAATGGGTCATTTTAATATTGTCTGAACGCTTGAATTTGAGCCTTTATAGATATTGTTCGATGTGGTGGGAAAAATTTCTTGAGAAATCTCGATTGCAGCTCGTTCCAAGATGGAATCGAGCTGGGAGGTAAAGACCATAGCCAGGTCTTAGCTTTATCTTTGAGCGAGAAGGGGAAGAGTTTAAGGCGGATCACCTCTTGTGTGCAAGTTTGATCATTGAGAGTATCACACACATCCTCAAATTCCCTAATGTGGAGATATGGCTTTTCGGAATCCATGTCATGGTAATGTGGTAACATCTGGATCATCCCATTTTTAAAGCGAAATTTCTCGGCATTGTACGGGAGTATAATGCATCCCAGAGTGACAGTGCGCTCGGGATATAAAAATTCTCTCAGCCGGCGGTACGGGGCCTCTTCCTCACCAGCAGGTCCATTACTGTGTTGTGACATCTCTCTCTCACTTAACGACTTGGTGCTCTCACTTGGTGTGATCGAAGTGTGCTCGGAGGTGTGTCCAAAGAAGGAAAACGGAGTGTTATTTGAGGTTGAGTGTGACGGTGTGGGAGGTGGGATCCAGAACTGTGGGGCGTTTGGAGTGTGGGGGCTATCGGGGTTATACTCAACTATTGGATTTTCGTGAATGTTGGTTGAAGTATTATGGGGTGTGGGATTGAGTTCAGAATTTTGCATTAAAATCTTATGAGAGATGGTGGTGAATCTTTTTGTGCCTTTTGAATTTTTTATGTTTTTTGATTTTTTTGAAATTTTTAGTCAAAGCTTTAGATTGACTCGATCTAATCCTAA
The DNA here is from genome assembly GCA_949130495.1 of Sambucus nigra. NCBI lineage: Eukaryota > Viridiplantae > Streptophyta > Magnoliopsida > Dipsacales > Adoxaceae > Sambucus > Sambucus nigra. Next base: position 133,818,829 of record OX422216.1, read on the forward strand.
GTCTACCTAGTTCCCCGAAAACGGCGCCAAAAACTTGACGCGACTAAGAATGTGTCTCAGAAATGCGTACTCTCTAGGCTCAAGTGCAAGCCTGTCGCTCAAGTAATAATCCGATAAGTCGGGTATCGATCCTCAGGGAACTAAGACAACTAAGTTGTAACGACGGGAAAAGACGGAGGAATCCTAACTTTGACTCTAAAAAGAAAGGGAAAATGGTTTGGTTTTGAGAATTGACTACACTAAGCGCAATTATGAAATAATAAAAAGATGCAGTTATACTAAATTACCTATAATACTGATGAAAGATGATTTTAAAACTTTTGAACTAAGTGATGAGAAAAACAGGACGGGAATACAATCCCCCAACCATAGTGTATTGCAATTATAATACTAATCGTAAATTTAACTAATTAATTTGACCCAGAATTTAGTAATCCCAAGCATTACGTATACGAGGTTCAAGCCCATGTCATACTTAATCTGAGGATGAGTAAATCAGTATCGCGATAGTGACACTCGAATTGCATTCTAAATCATCCCAGTTACCCAGAGGCAAATAAGATATAAAGATCTACAATTATTGTGTAGCTACGCAATACGGTCGTAATCAATCACTAAATTCAGAGGATTAATGTTATACACATGCAACTAACACATCAGGTTGGGTTCATGTATCTCGGCCTTAGAAAATCTATCCTAGCATGCTGAAAGTGATGAAAATAGTGTTTGATTTGGCAGAAAAACATGATTAAACTATGGAAAATTGGTAGAATGATGTAAAAAGGAATTAAATAGATGAAATTACTTACTAATCTTACCAAAGCACTCAAAGTATTAGCTATAATTACTGGTAATTAATGAAATCTGATCAAAGCTTCAATCTTGGAATTAAAAGAACAAACTGTATCTAAACTAGGGTTTCTGAAAAAGAATGGAAAATTAACTAAAATTCTCTGTCCAAATAATGTTAATAAAATGGGGTTTTATACCCTACAATAATTCAAAAGTTTCAGTTGCACTAGGATTCTTTTGAGAAGAAGATAATATTTGAGAATCTCGATGGTCGGACCGGTCCGGGCCTTAGGCGGACCGGTCTGCCTCCCAAGCGAATCGGTTCTTTTTATTTTCTGGCGGATCGGTCCGGGGCGGACCGGTTCTTTCTATTTTCACCCTTCTTCGGTTTGCTTTCGATCCGGGGTCTTCTGGAGTTTGGCAAAATGGACCGGTCCGGGGTAGGGGCGGACCGGTCTATCTGTTTGACTTTTTCCCTCATCTTTGACTACTCATATCTTTTGTTCTGGGACTCCGATTGAGGTGTTGTTTCTTCCTATGTGATCATGAATGATATATCTTCAACTTCACTTTAGGTACCTCATCCGAATTCTAGGTAAAAATTATGCTTTTGCCCTTTTGACTTTCCTTCTTATCTTTATTTATTCTTTCGATCTCCTTCTTTCGTTTCTTGACATCAAATACCTGCAAAACTCATACGAAATACCAGAAACTTGGTGTACTTGTTAGGAAAGGTCAGTAGCAAGATTATGAGATAAAGTCAAATCGATTACGTTGTTCGAGGTGCTAAAAGTAACTAAATTAAGGAATAAATTAGGAAGAATTTATGCCTAATCAATAAATACAAGGATTGCAGATTAATTATAAGGGTTAAGGTTTGATTTTGAGGACCTAAAGAGCGTGCACAAGCAATATGGGTATCGGGAGCTAATTCTGAGGTCCCACGTATGTTTTAGAGGACCTAAAGAGTGTGTGTGATCAATATAGCTAGATTTTGAGAGTGTATGTCTAATTCTGAGAACCTAAAGTGTGTGTGTGTGTCCATTATGGGGATTGCGGGCTGGTTGTGAGAGTCTAGGTCTAATTTTGCTGATCTAAAGAGTGTGTGTGACCAATACGGAGATTGCAACCTAATTCACAGGGCTAGGTCTGATTATTTGGACATAAGGAATGTGTTCGACGAAAAAGGGGATTGCGGCATGATTCTGAGTGCCAAGGTATGGTTTTGAGGAACAAAGGAGTGTCATCAATCAACATGGGGACTCCAACCTAATTATGAGGGCTCGACTCTAATTCTGAGGACCTAAAGAATGTGTGAGACCAATACGGGGATTTTGGCCTAATTTTGAGGTCCAAGGTATCATTCTGAGGACCTAAAGAGTGCATGATAGATTTGAAAAGGATATGTGATGATGTAGGAATTTTTTCAAAATTTTTGGATTTTTCCAAGGGATTTTATGATTTATGAATGTTTGTTTAGTTTTGAATTTGGGGTAATTTTTTGAAAAATGTGCATTTCCTTGAGAATTTTGAGTTTTTATGATATTTGGGATTTTTGTTGCTTTTTTAGGATTTTTTGAGGTATTTTGGGGTATTTTTGATTTTTTCAAATATTCGTAACAAAATTTAGAGGGGATGCCTTCTGGAAAGAGGTGGCCTATGCCTATCGGTAGGTGGAACAGAGTCTAAGGATATCGTAGGTTCCTAAGGGATACTTGCTAGAAGGTAGGCACGAGGGGTTTGAAAATATAACTATTTGTATTATATATTTGTTGGCTATCTATCGTGACAAAACATTTAAGTCATGCTCAATGTTGAGGCCAAATTCTTGATTCCCTTAGATGGGTTAAATTTCTTTGTCCATTACCTACGGAGTATTTTGAGTTAAGGACATCAAGGCATCCCATAGTTTGAAAACTTTGGTTACTACTTTTGAAGAACCTCCTTTTGCGGAGTTGGTAAACAGTTGGCTATTGCAGAAACTCACATATTTTTAAGAAGAGAGTTTCTTTCTTGAAAAACTCATTTTTTTAAATACTTATTTAGAGGATGTATTTGTTTGAGAATAGGGATCAAGATCTGATTTTCAAAAGCTTATTTGAAATGGTTTTAAAGTGATTTTGACTAAGATCCGTTCGAACGATAAGTTTTTAAGTCATTTACACGACCAATGTAGTTTGGTGGATAAAACTGTGCACACGGATGACATTTACCCCGTGTGCATAACCTTGTATCAATTGATCGGTGATCATAATGTCTTAAATCATGCGCATCAAAAACCTCAACCGTACGCATGATGGAGCTGAAAATTCAAATTTGTTTATATATCGACCTTATTTCCCTCCAAAAACTTTAACACTTCCTCCCATTTAAAAATAAATCTTCTGAGGATTTTTTTTATCTTTGATATCTCTACTTTCTCTTTCTAATTCAAATCGAGTTTTCATTTGAGAGTTTGTGAGATTTTCTATATCTAATTTGAAATATTCATTTGAGAGAGGTTTTGATAGGAATTTATCCACATATAATCTTATTTACATATTATTTTCAAATCAACCAAATGATCTATACTCCAGTATCTAAAAGGAGTTTCTTAAGATATTTGGAGTTGGTGCATAGTGTGGATCTTGGATGAAAAGTGAACTTTCATATCCGAGAGATGGATCTTTAATCGAATTAAGTGTGGGAGAGTTGCAATATCCATAGGTAATTTTTTGTGAGTACACAAAAGGGAATTATCTTCTAATATTTTGTAAAATTAACTTTTCAAATCTATTGAGATTCTAGATCACGCCGAGATTTTTCCCCATAAGTTGGGTTTTTCCTCGTATACCCGATGTTATGTGTTTTATATGGTTGCTTAGATTGCTTAATTGTATATGTATACTTAAAATTCAACTAACTATCTTTGAAATTTCAAAAAATGGTTTAGATCTAAGTTTTATTTGGAATTCAAATTTAAAATTGGGAAAATTTCTTGAGATAACTTATTCAACCCCTATCGGTTATTTTTAGTGTTCTCTCACTTTCATTTTCAATTAATATCAGAGCACAGATTCTTATAAAGGCTTAGCATCCCGATTTTATTATCAAACTCTGTGTGTTTTCTTGTTTTGTGATTTGTTATGGAGATTTTAGATTTTTATGCTTTACGCGTGAGACCAAAGGTCAAGCTTTCATCTTCACATTCATCTCTAGCTAAAAACATTTCACATGTTTTGAGTGGGTCTAGATACAAAATTGCGCACAATGAAAATGAGGCTAGTGATGATGAGGAAGTATGTGAAGTTAACTATGCTCACAATATATTTCTTTATGAGTCCCTAAGTTAAAGAAATCAGACATTAAAATATGAAATAAAATTAAAGTGTTTGAAGATGAAAGTGGTTTGTTAAAAGAAAAAGATGAAATGATTTTTGAACATAAACATGAGTAAAAAAGATTTAATTATCAAAATTCTTCATTACCTAGTGAAAAGTTGATCTCCTTGAAAAGAAATGTAAACTTGGAAAATAATTCCAAATGTTTGAGATTAAAGAAAAGGAATATAAAAAATAAGTTTTGTCTCTTAGAAATGATTTCTCAAATGAAATGAATGAAAATCTAATTTTGTAATTAGTAATTATTGGCTACTTTCGAGATAAAATGCTTGAGTCATTGACTTATTTGATTCACATAGACTTGTTACGATAAAGTGAGGCACAATCATTATCTTATATGGACCATTGAAGATTGAAGATCTTGCAATAATCTTAACAAAAGACTTCCATTGCTACTCAAACTTCAATTAAGTATTATTTGTAGAGGGGTACACACTTAATGGCCCAAATAGTTGGGAGAGCAGGCCCAATTGGTGAGGGGGCCTCACCCCGAGAAAGCCCCAAAAGAAGTACTTTGGCTAAGACAAAAGTAAATCTGGGCGAGGACTTCCATCAGGAAGGGCTCCTCGTACGAAGAGATTCAAAGATAAAAAAATTGAACTTGGGCGAGGAGGCCCACGAGGATGGGCTCCTTGTCCCAATTTATTTGAAGTTCACAAAAATTGAACTTGGGTGAGGAGGCCCACCAGGAAGGTCTCCTCATCCCATTTTATCTAAAGTTCACAGAAATTCAACTTGGGCGAGACGGCTCAACTGGAAGATCTCCTCGTCCTAATTTATCTAAAGTTCCCATAAATTGAGCTTAGGCAAGGAGTCCTACTAGGAAAGGCTCCTCCTCCCAATTAATCTTGAGTTCAAAGAAATTGAACTTGGGCGAGGAGGCCCGCCAAAAAGGGATCCTCATCCCAAAATGCCCAGAATGCACAAATTTGAAGTTGGGAGAGGAGGCTCATCAGGAAGGTCTCCTTATCCCAAGTAACTCAGAAAACACTAAAATGGAGTTTGGACGAGGAGGCCCATCACAAGTGGATCCTTGTCCCTAATTGTTCAAAAGTCACAGGAAAAAAGTATGAATAAGGAGTCCCACAACGAGGAGCTCCTCATCCCAAGAATAAAAATTCCTTATAGAAAAGAACTAGTGGGCCAGGAGGTCCACCTAGAGTTACCTCCTCCATAAGATTTGTTACTCACATGTATGTTAAAGCACTAACTTGTTACTTTCCTATACTAGTAGCCTGGTTGAGCAAGCAGGGATCAAAAAGGAAAGTTGGGATCTCTTGGGAATTTTGTCTTGGTAGATGAGGAACAAGGTTTTTTGAGAAATCTCAACCACTTAACACTTTAAAATTGAGAGAAAACTAGTAGATAGACCCTAGGGGTCACCCACTCCTTACATAGTTCACACCAAGTCAGAACTAAAGTGAGCAACCATGAAGTTGATCGCAAAAAAGAATGGTTTATAAAATGATTTTAGAGGATGTGGTCCTTGAGACCTCTCTTCAAGTTTACAAATGATTTTAGAGGAGGTGGTCCTCGAGGACTCTCCTCAAGTTTATAAAAGATTTTAAAGGAGGTGGTCCTTGATACCCACCTCAAGTTTATAAAGTTTGTACAACAACTTACCATTTTAAAAAGATATTAACCAAATCATATATTTTGTCTTTAAGCGCACACATATTTGCCTTTTGACTTTGGTTTGCACCAGGTAGCACATGTCAAAGGGGACAGGCGACTGCACACAGATAAGGACAAAAAGTAAATTGCAGACCCTGTCCCTCACCAACCCCCCTCAATTTTGGCGCCTAAAAAGTGCCAACTCATCCCTAGTGCTGAGTATAAATAGGACCCTGAGTAAGGTCAATCCATAATCATAACTCAAGTCATACTGTTACTCTGCCAAAATCACCCCAGATACCTAGTGTTCTCTCCCTGCTCTCTCCCTAAGTGCTAAGTTCCTTATTCCTTCACTTCACAATGACATCCATTATTCTCAGGAGTTCCTCTTGAGAAAAGTTAATATTGTAGTGAAGTTCATCTTCTTACAGGGAGAAGTTCTTACTTTGGTCCTATTTTTATCGGAAGGAGAAGGTTTTACCAGGTGCTACTCTAGAAGTTCTGGAAAACCTTGAAGACAAATTCTATTGGAGTGGTCATGCCTCACCCTTTCCATTTATTCATAAACACCAATATAGTTACCCTCGTACATTTGGAGACTCCGCTGGGGAGGTATCCTCACTTCCATGGACAAAGATGGTTTCAATGTTTCTAAGTAGCTTGTTTTTTAAGACATTCCACCTGGGAATGGAACCCAAAGTGACCAGACCACTCAGGAGGATGTGGTGGTGATCGGAGCAAAGACACCTGCTTCTCAAGGAGGGAAAACCATCTCATCATTAGCTGCTCCGATGATAGGTATAAGTCTTATGAGTATGTTTTTTGACTTCTTAAGGCAAAATAATGTAGACCTATCAAGTTTGGGTCAAGGTTGTGTAACACTAGCAGTTTCCCCCTCTGAAGGGGCAGCAATTCTAGCAGAGATGATTCTACCCCGAAAGGTGGTGCCAGAGTAGGTTGTGGCACCATCAAGCTCACCAGTAGAAAAGAGCATGAGTTTGGAGGAATTTACCTCCAAGGCAGTTACAATGGAGGAGTTGAGGAAGTTGTTATCCTCCTCTCAAAGAGAAGCATCTCATCTGTATAAGGAGCTACAAGATCCTTACCCTCAGACTGTGAATGCGAAGCCATACCAGAAGGGTATATTACACCAAAATTTATTAAGTTTAATGGCAAAGGGGAGAACCCAAGATAACATGTGAAGAGGTTCGTTGAGTAACTAGGAGTGCATGGAAATGACAAGAACTTGAGGTTGAGGGAGTTCTCTAAGACCCTTACAGGAAAAACATACACATGGTATTCCCACTTGGCACCCAATAACATCCCTTCGTGGGAAGAAATTCATAAAGAATTCCTTCAAAAGTTATTTGTGACTAAAGATGAGTTCACACTGAGACACCTGACCTAAGAGGTGAAAAATCCTGGGGAGGAGTTAATGCAATATATAAAGCTCTTTTGCGAGAGATCACTCAATGTTCACGAGGAGGTACCAGAGGCAAAGCTGCTTCAAATCTATGTCGAGGGGATCTTATAGGAATGCAAGCTCTATTTGGTTAGAAACCAGAGATGGCACATTTAGAGAATTCACTAAGGAAACCAACAATATAGCCATGATAATCAAGTCGAGTACCTCGAGCTGGAGGACACAAGTACCACTGACTTCTAGAAGGTTTTAAGTATCGAGGAGGAAAGCAATCAACTATGTTGATGGAAGTCCTACAGGCAAGATGGGAGGTTCTGAATCTAAAAAAAACATCCTGGGTGACAAGAGAATGTTTGGAGAAGATGCCCCACCACCGTTACCTTGAGCGTAGTGAAAACTATGGATTTTTATCGTTCCTTGGTAAGAGAGGGGGTAGTAGGTCCCCCTCACATGAATGGGGAAACCCCAAAAGCAACTAACAAAGATAATCCTAAGTATTGCGAGTTACACTAGCGGGTGCAACACTCCACCAAGGACTGTTACTATTTAAGGAGGATCATTTGCGAGCTAGTGGTTAGTGGTACTTTACAGATACCTCATATGGATGTTAATGAAAACCCACTTCTAGCACATCATTATGCCACTTCTAATGTGGTAGTAGCGTATGATGAAGAAGAATCCCATGATCTGATGGAGTGGGAAAGTGGTGAGAGAATATGTGAAGATTTGGAAAGGCTATCACTGAGCAAGAAGTAGATAATTGATCTAGAAAGAAAGTGCAAGGGGTGGTTCTTCACTCTAGACCAAGAAGAGGATGAAGGTGAAGAAATTGAGTAGGTAAACCTCCTAGAGGGCAAGGTGGATGTCATCCTTTTTCTGGATGAAGGGGGACATCTGAGGTAGAGTACGTTTGTAACGCCCAGACATATGAAGTGGACCTAGATTTTTAATGCGAATCCATTACGAGGAGCCCAAAGTTGAAGTGGTTCTTCGGTAAAATAGGAATGAAGTATGACATCAGGGTGATCATAACAATAAAAGTTTTATAGGTGGTACAATAGCGAGGAGATACCTCATTTAATTGGTAGGCTGGTCAAGAGGTATACTTCTGAAGTGGTATTTTTTTGAGGCAGAAAGGCAGGTGCCTTACTTCCACAACTGCCTGTTATATGTCACAGCAGTGACCAATGTAGTTTCATTCCTCAGAGCATTAATGGATGGAGGAGCATCCATTAACATCATGCCAATCAGTATATTATACGAGACGGGGATCGATCAAAAGAAGATAGTGCCTATGCCACTAATGATATCGAGATTTGACAGCGCTAGGATGCAATCCCTCAGATATATGAATGTAGGAATTAAGTTGGGGAATTTCACTTCCCACATTAAATTCCTTGTCATCAATGCTAATACCAGCTACCAGCTGCTCATTGGGAGGGTATGGATGCATACCCACGGCATAGTGCCCTCCACCTACCATCAGTGTGCAAAGGCTAATATTCAAGGAACAAATATCATAATCAAGTAAACTAATAAGACCTTTTTCATTGAGGAGGCCCATCTGGTGGATGCAGCATTCTACACAGAACTATATGAGGAAAGAAATATTTCTGCGAGAAAGCTAGAAGAGAACCAAGTGGTTGGAAGAAGTGACCAGCCAAGGAAATGTGTACATAATCGATTGAGGGGGTGATCCCCCACGTAGAAAAAGGCAAGAGGAATGTAGAGGAGGTGGTCAAACCTCCTCGAACTGGAAAAAAATTGATCCTACTCGATGGAAAAATTATTTACCATTTATAATGATCTGCGTGGACGGTGTTCTGGGATGAGAACACTGAACTAAAACCATAATGTTTTGTTATGGATTAATCCCACATCATTGAACACATTGAAGAACCATAAGAGGCTCCAAAGTTCATGTAGGATGGTCCTAGAGAGCATCTACAAGAGTTAAAGGAGATCAACCTGGGGGTAGAAGGGGGTAAAAGTAAGCCCATTCTAATCTCTAAGATCCTGAACCCAAAGCAGAAGGAAAACTTTATTGGACTTCTCAAAGAGTTCACCGATGTGTTTGCCTATAAATACACGGAGATTCCAGGAATAGATCTAGGGGTGACCTCTCACAGACTGAATGTTCTTCCCAATGCTCTTCCAGTTAGGCAAGAAACATGCACGTATAAGGCTGACCTCGACCGAAGGATAAAAGAATAGGTAGAGAAGTTGTTTCAAGTAGGGTTGATCAAGCCTATTTAGCATCTTGTGTGCCTATCCAGCATAATGCCAGTGGCAAAGAAGGATAAGAGCCAAATTTGAATTTGTGTGGATTTTTGCGACTTAAATTGGGCATGCCCCAAGGACGAGTTTCCTCTACCAACCATAGACAACGTAGTTAACGCTGCTTCAGGCCATGAGATGTATAGTTTCATTGATAAATATGTCAGCTACAATCAGGTTAAGATGGACCCAATAGATGCAGAGAAGACTACCTTTCGCACGCCATTAGGAAACTTCCATTACAAAGTCATGCCATTCGGATTGAAGAATGACGAGGGCACATACCAAAGGACCATAATGGCAATTTTTCATGATCTATATCATGATATACTAGAAATTTATGTGGATGATCTACTTGTGAAATCTAAGAAATAAAGAAATCACATACAGGACGTCTGAAGAGTGTTTTAGAGGTGTCACAGATAGAAGATGCGGATGAATTCCTTGAAGCGTGCTTTCGGGGTCACTACTGGAAAGTTTTAGGATTTTTTGTGAATAGGTAGGGGTGTAAGTAGACGCAGATAAAAATAAATATATCATGATGATGCCACCTCCGAAGAGTCAAAGGCAGCTTAAAAGCTTCTTATGGAAGGTGTCCTACCTGAGAAGGTTCATACCTGCACTAACGGAGGTGACCCACCCATTCACACCCTATTAAAAGACAAGGCCAAGTGGACTTGGGGAGATGAGCAGAAGAAGGCCTTTGAAATGATCAAAGAAATTTTAGCCTCCCTATACATGATGACTCCACCAGAAACTAGGGTGCCACTGCTATTTTTACTCAATTAACCAGAAAGATCCATAGGAGCACTCCTAGCTCAAGAGAAGGAAGGAGTAAAAAAGCCAGTGTGATACTTGTCAAGAGTAATCTCAAGTGCATAATATAGATACACCAGCGTAGAGAGGAAGTGCCTTGCCCTGGTGTTTATGTCTCAGAAGTTGAAACATTATCTACTAGCCTTTATAGTTCATATAGTCACTAAATGTGAACCTCTCAAGTACCTTCTAGCACGAACGGTGCTTGTGGGAAGAGAAACAAGATGATTTTTGATTTTGTCAGAATATGATTTAAAATGCATAGTGACCAAAGCCATTAAAAGTCAAATGGTAAAAGATCTGCTGGCCCACTTACCAAATGTAAATTTTGATCCCCCCAGTGAAGAGTTACTTGGGGAGAATTTGTAAGCATGCATGGTGGAAGAAATGGAAAAGTGGGTGACAGAGTTCGATGGCTCTAGTGATCAAGGAATAGGAGGTGCATGGATTATATTGTCAAATAGTAAGGAGAAGATCACCATGTCCTTCAAATTGGATTTCAAGTGCTCAAACAATGAGGCTGAATATAAGGCACTCATTTTGGGAATGTTGGAAGCACTCAGAAGTGCTTCAGGGTGTTATGTATATGAGGGGACTCCAACATGGTAGTTAAATAGGTTAATGGAAAGTTCTCCCTCAAAAATGCTAACTTGGCACCCTATAGATACATTATCCAAAGGTTATTAGAACAATTCTTGGAAGTAACAGTTGAGAGGCACGCAATAATAATAAATAGTCATCCCGATGTCCTAGAAACGGTATCATATAAGTTAGACATGGATGAGACAGAAGCAACAATCACAGTATGGTAGATAACAATGCCTACTATAGTGAAGTCATTGTTCCCAAGTGATGAGATGAAAGATTGAAGGCACCTAGTTGTGAAGTAGCTAGAGACAAGAGAGAGGACAATAAAGATGTTAGAGCTAGCTAACTACCACCTGCTATAGGGAACACTCTACTTCAAGAGGTCTATAGTGTTCTTAGCAATAAGAAGCTAAACAAAGGTTGGTAGAAATGCACAAAAAGCATTGCGAGGATACAGATATCCCCCTTTATCGCAGGTTATAGCGGGCGGGCTACTATTGGCCTACCATGAGTGTAGAGGTTGCTCATCTGCAACAATGTTATTTAAAGTTCCAGGCCCAATTTGACAAGCCATTGGAAACTAACTTTGTGAAAGCCTTCAAAGATTGGAGGCAACCATACATAGCGTATCTGAAAGACGGTGAGTTACTCGCAGAGAGAGCGGATAAAATTTATTTGTGAAAGAGGATAGCTCATTTTTACTTGATGGAAAGAGAGATTTATAGAAAAGAGTACAATGAGAGGGCACTGAATTGCATAGCTAAAAAGGAAATAGGGAGACTGCTGAAGGAAATTCATGATCCCTCCCACATGGGAGGTGCTAAACTGTATGAGCAATTGATGACGCTAGGGTACTACTAGCCAACCATGGAGGCTGACTCCATTGGTTATGTGAATGAATGAAAAGATTTTCAAGTACATGGACGCATGGTACCTTCCCCATCAGTGAGATTACAAAGCCTAGTAGCTCCCTACCCCTTCCACACATGGGCATTTGACCTAGTTGGAAAAATCAGCCCAGTTTCTTATGGAAAAGATTTTATCATTGTGGCTACAAAATTATACACTAAATGGGCAGAAGCCATCCCTCCAAGGAGAATGAATGGCCAAATGGTAACCTAGTTTATCAAGGAGTATATCATATGAAGGTTTGGAATACCCAAAGTAATTTTAATAGATAATGGGAAGCAATTCGTATGCAAGGAGATGGCCCTCCTCACAGATAAGTACAAGATTGTGCACAACAGCTCAACCGTCTCATACCCTAAGGGTTATGGTCAAGAAAAAGCCACTAATAAGACCCTAATTAATATCTTGAAGAAGATGCTTGAAAACTCGAGGATATGGGATGAGAAACTACCCACTGTACTATGAGCTTATCATACTTCAAAGAGAAGACCGATCAGGTGTACCCCGTTCTCACTAGTAAATGGGACCGAAGATGTCTTACCAGTGGAGTTGGTGGTACCCTCAGCTAAAGTTTCTCTAAGTAATGGACTTATCCCTAAACCATGACATGTACATCTGGAGGCACTAGACAAGCATAGAAACAAGGCGAAATAGAACTTTAAAGTCTACACCCAGCAACTATCCAGAGCCTAAAAAAATTTGGTCAAGCCCAGGGTGTTCCAGGTGGGAGACTTAGTCATGCGGGTATCCACCCACAATCTCCGCAGCATGTCAGCATCAAAGTTCAAACCCAACTCGGAAGGGCCCTTTGTAGCAAGAGGGGTAGGCAAGTTGGGTTATTGTCAGATTTCAGAGACGGAGAGTGACTGCCTCCAGCCCATTAACTACAAGTGGCTGGAGAGGTATTATGCCTAGTTTTTGTGAAAATTTATTTTTGTCAAAGAATTTGAGCGATTTTCTCTAACACCAAAAAAGTTCTTTTTTTTTTGTAAAAATGATAGAGCAATACAACTTTGTGAATAGTAGATAAAATAAAAAGAAATGAATAGAAAGTCTTTTTTTAGCATTGCATGGTGTTGTTTATTTTTCTTATTTTACCTACTACATGAGGTAGATCCATTAGAATATTTTTTTTGCTCTCTACAAGGCTAGAAGAAAGTATAGGATACAGAGAACTTTGCTCACTACACTTGGGGGATACATCCATCTCGAAATAAAAGTAAATTGAGCAAAGTCTCTCCAAGCATGTTAGACAAATGATTTTAATCTTGTCACAAGACCAGGAGGAGGACATCCTCCAAGCCATAATAAAAAAAAATATATAAAATAAATATTTTTTTACAACAAAATTGCCTAGAAAACAAGTTTTATTTCCCGTTCTCAAAGAAAAACCTTACTTGACTAGTCCATAGAAATTGTAGAGAAAAATGGACTTAGATCCCCACTCTAATTTCTTAAGAAAAAAAAGCCCCAACAGACCAGGGCAATGTTTCCATAGAAAATATTCATTTTCTTGAAAGTTTGATGGAAGGAGAAGAGCTAACCGTCTATCTCACAGTTATTCCCCAAAAAATGATAACCATAATAAAATACCCCACAGTTAGAGTGGACAAACCTAAAAAAAGTATATATTAACTTTCATAGGAAATATGCAAATATCGCACAATTAGAGGGGATGGATCTAAAAAATGTTAACTTTCTCAAAAAATATGCAGGTACCCCAAAATTAAAGGGGACAGATCTATATATGTTAACTTGCCCAGAAAATATGCAAGTACCCCACAATTAGAGGTGGGATATATAAAAATGTTAACTTGCTCCGAAAATATGCAAGTACCCCACAGTTAGAGGGGACAGATCTATATATATTAACTTGCTCAGATAATATGCAAGTAACCCATAGTTATAGGTGGCAGATCTAAAAATATAACTTGCTCAGATAATATGCAAGTACCCCACAATTAGAGGGGGTAGATCTAAAAATGTTAACTTCCTGAGAAAATATGTAACTATCCCATAGTTAGATGGGTTAGTTCAAAAAGATGAAATGGCCACAAGAAATTAGAGTAGACCATAGTAAGCAAATATCAAAGTCCAGATATAAGAAAATGAGCAACATAATAGATACCAACAAAATAATTTTTCATTAATAATTACAAAGTTCTTTACTTATGAAAAGTGTACAAAAGGAAGTCTACGTAACAAGACTATCTACCCACTACACAACATGGAAAATAAATCCTGGCAGGAGCTCAGGTCTGTGTAAGAAGGTCCATCCTCCTCAATAAGTTGCTCCGCTAATCTAGCCATCCGAGCCTCATCCTCAACAACACCAGCATTTAGCTTGGCTAGCTTAGCCTGGAGGGACTGAATCTGAATCTGAATCCGAGCCACCTCAGCCTGACACTGTTGCTCGCTAGTTTTCCTAGAAGTATGGGGCTTCATCATCTTCCTAAAGGTGGAAACTAGAAAATGATGAACTAAAGCTTCAAGCCAATCCACTTGGAAGTGATAGAAGCGCTGAAGATCATGAAAGCCTAGAGAAATAGTGCAACCCTCTGAGTAGTCATGTCAGCAGAGGGGTAGATAGGAAGTCATGAAGATGTCTAGCTAGGGCCTTCAAGTTAAAGACCGAAATGATATTAAAGTTGAGGATTATCTGGGAAGTAAAAGTCTCAGTGTGATGCTCTAGAATAATCTCCAACACCTCTCGCTCATATGGACGGAACATGGACGACAACTCTGAACACCATAATGCGCTCAGGAAAGCCCCAAGAGCCTCCACCTCTATATCATCATAGTCTGTGTTATGAGACTCAATATCTGAAAGAGGGATATAAGAATCCTCACTAGAATCGGTATCACCAATGGCCTCAAAACTCTGGTCGGCCTCACTAGTGGCCTCACCAAGATCATCAACCGGATCTTACATAATGAAGAGTAAAAAAGAGATAAGTCATAAAGAAGAGAAGTAATAGGAGATGGTTTACCCATACTAAAATTGAAACAAAGATCAGGGAAATTTTACCCCAAAGCCCAGGGGAGTCAATATGTTGTCACCAAAGCGAGGGGGCATCATATGACCTTGAGCACCATCCTAATAGAAAATAGGCAAGAGTTAATATTTTATTTTGCTCAGGAAAAGAGAAATGTGATAACTTTAATAGACATAAATAACCCAGGTATGACTGTTTAATACCCGGGGAGTGCGCAGTATAGAACTCATAATAGGTCCCGCAGAACTAGGGACAACCGTCTCACTAACCTAACAACAAGGAAACATAAACATGAAGATGATCTGACTTGCACAGTAAAAGAAAGAATAAATAGGGGAACAAAGAAAAGAGTAAAGTGTGATACTATAATACCTAACTCCAGTATCTCCCCCTAGTTGTTCCACAGTCAAAGGAACAATCGTTGCGTTAACTTAAAAACGGGGAAATAAGTAAGTGCCATAAAATATTTACACAAAAAGTGTAAGCTCAAAGATCCAGGTAGAATAAGTATTTACCTGGGAGATCCCCACTGAAGTACCCGTCGGAAACTCCTTAGTAGCAGGATCAGGAGTAGTACTAATTGGAGGGGTGACCAAAGTCTCTTTAAGTACAAAAACTGGTGGACTACTCACCTAAGGGTTCAAGTATAAATCCCACTAATAAAGAGATTACATCTATAGACTTATAAGAAATGATAGAATATGCAGACATGTAACTAATATAGCAAATAGATGTTAAAAGACTGAACATACCACTAGAGCTGGTCCTACAAGGCTAGGAACAATCCTCTCAGATAAGGAACTTCAGCTAGGTTGGCTAATGTAGCTTCCCCTACAAAAGATAAGAGGATACTCATAGGTTCTACCTCAAGAACTTTCTTTGAGAGCCTCATCACGAGCACCTTAAAGGAGGAGGTCCCACTAACACTACCCTATAATGGAAGAAAGATATGAAAATTTGTGAGTCTTTTGTAGTGATGAAGGAAAACTGCTTAGAAGATGAGTAATGACAACTTACTGGGGGAGGTGCTATAATGATGCCTCCCATAGATAAAATAGTTGCAGGAGCTTTCCCAATGGTAGAAGGGATTACGAAAGGGGGAACCAAAGAAGAAAGTAGAGAAGTGGTAGTACCAACCAACTAGAACACAAATAATTCAAAACAGAGCATGAGAATGAAATCCCAATGGCAAAGAAAAATAGGTTGAAAGACGAAAGATTTGAAACAAGTGTATCTGAAGCCATTCGAAAGAAGAATGAGGGAAGATGACTGATGGGATAGTAGCAGCAAATGCAGTAGCCTATTCACGGAAAAGTTATCAGAAAATAAAACATAGATAAATGAAGAAATGAAGCCTAACATGAATAAGTAATACCTAAGAGGTGGAGTTAACCTGTGTAGCAGACTCGCTAGATGCGATAGTGAAAACTATCCTGAAAGGTATAGGTTGAATATGAGGCCTATTGTGCATGGGCATAAAGATCCGGGATGGGAATCCTCTTTGAAGACGATAGACTTGGGGCAGTGCCTCTCGTGGGTGGTGTTACTCCCCCAGTAGAGGAAGGGCCACTAGAAGAGGGTCCTTGCAACAAACAAAAGCAAAGACAATGAGATCATTAACTGTAAAAAGTATAATAGATACAATAAAGAAGACACGCTCAAAGTACCTCAAACAGTCCAATAGAGGAACCTCTCACCACAAAGGAGGGGGACGTGAAGAAAGGTAGCTGAGAGAAACAGTCACCTAAGGCTACAAAAAAAGAAAAGATTTTAAAAGATATGTCTCCAAATGTGACAAGTAAAAGTAAGATACTTAGGAGAGCTAATTCTTACCTCGACTGACGAAAAGGACACATAAGAAGTCCTCCCTATCATTAGAATTATAATAGATAGCTATAAAAAGAGACAAGAGCATAAAAGGTATTAGTAATAAAAAATACATAAAATAGAATAGTAAAATGAGACTAGCATAGAACTCTTAGCCCTGGAAAAAGGTTCCCGGGCAGGAGGTGGAGGCGACGGATCACTTACCGCAACAGAGACACCTTGACAATTTCATCAAGATAAAAAAAAATCATATCTAAGCTACGCATATGTAAATGAGAAATAAAATGAAGCAAAAGAGGTTAAGGAGAGTCTGTCACAACGCCCTCGCTATAAGACTCCCCAGAAACTGGTAACAAAGAAGAAGTATTAGTGTGTTGATCATCATAAGGATCAATGGCACTCATCACATTTGCATAAGAGCCGTCATCATCAAAGGAGGGAGTGCTTCTATAATCGACTAGTTCATCTTCAAATGATAAAGAAGGGAAACCAACATGTGAAACCCCGTGAAATTTAGTTTCACTAAGAAAAACGGAATGAGGTGTAGTACCTTCACCAATGGGAATAGAAGTATCAGCAGGCTCTTTAGTAGATAACCCAAGGGCTTCATATCCCTTTTCCCACACAGTCCTATATGTCTCCTCTACCATAAGGTCATCAGTGTCAAACCCTTGGTCTGGTGTAGGAGAGGGAGCAGCGGCCCCAGCACTAGTATTCTTCTTCTTCTTCTTTCTACTCACCTCGGTTCTTACTGGAGAGGGGGAGTAGGGGAAGTAACAATAATAGTGGGAGTAATAGTGGTAGCATGAGTAGTGGTAGCTGGTATGAAGTTAGAAACATCCACATCAGGATGCTTCCTCTTTGAAGCAGCATAAGCTCTTGACTTGCCTTTTGACTTGGGCCTAAAAGATTGAGGCTCAAGTTGCTTAGAATAGATAGACTAGTCGAATAGAGGCCTTACCAGGATTGGATTTAGCTACTCCAGGGGAGCCTTGTGACACACTGACCTTTGCGTCCTCTTACCCACGTACCTGTCATTATTCGGAATTTTTGCGTAAATAGTTTCATGAGGGACATCTCGCACACAGTTATGAATCAAGAAGACCTATTTCTATCAAAGGGTAAACCATGAGCGAGTAAAAGAGGGTAGGTAATTTCGAGAAGGTAAAAAAAAGTTGCATAGATGACCAACTCTATCAACCACCCCCTCAAATGTGAAGTTGGAAAAATCCTCAAGGTATAGCTCGGAGGGGGAGATGCTCGAAGGATAACAAGGAGTATGAACCCCCTCATCATAAACAAATTGCCTCCTCTCTCTCTCAGAGTGGTAGAACTCCACACCTTGACCCAACTCAGTTAGAGAAGGTAAGGTGCAGGTAAGAAGCATAAGGATCACAGAAATGTGGTCCAAGTAGAAACAGACTCAGCATCAGTAGTTCAGTAGAAGGTTCCCCAAGTAGCAGAGAAGGAATATAAAAAAAAATACCTCCCATAGTCTTGCAATAAGGCCTGAAGAAAAACTCATCGTTGTTATCTATCAAAGACTTTAGAGGAGTCTTAGGAGTCTTTTTGTTCCATCTTTGAGCATGAGTATCCCTGATGTGTCAAGACCTAGCCTATGGCTCAAAGTTGGGAAATCTCTCAAATAAGAAGGAGACGATGATTAAAGTTTTGGCAAAGTTTAAAGAATCATGATGACCACAAGAGTGCTCAACATCCACATGTGCCCAGTCTAACCAAGTGTATAAATATCCCAAGGTTATAGATGCGAGGGGCAATACCCTCCCTCGAGCAAGACTCATAGAAAGCTTGAATAAAATATCACGAGGAGAATCATCTGGCCTCCCAGGAAGAAGAAACCTACTCAAAAAAGTGGCAAAGAGTGCTGCCAAGTGTGAGGGTGAGTTAATTTTTGGGCCCTACTTACTCCCCAAGGCCCTGCTCATACTTTCACCCTTGGGCTTCTGCTCGAAATCCTTGAACCAGTATCTCTGCCACTTGGCGAAGGAATGTTTGGTGGTCCCAGTCAAATTAATAGCTACGTATTTTGAGCACTCGCCCAAAGTAGAGTGGAGATCCTCGACCTCTTCCTCAAAACCATCAGTAAGAATATGGTTCCCCAAGTAGGGAAGAACAAGAAACTCACATATGTTCTTCAAGGTGATGGTAAATTCCCCCCAACTATTAATAAAGGTATGAGAATCCCTACTTCAAAGAGAAGTTAGCAAAGTGAAAACACATTCCTATTTGTCAAAAGAGAATGACTTGAGGTTGCTAATAGTGGTCAGAAGATATAGTCGCACAATAACAGTTCTGTGCGAGGGAGTGTGCAAGACATGATCCATCCAGAGACCTCATTCCTAAGTGGCACCCCACATGAGTTGACTTCAATATTGGAATGAGGAAAGTCACCCAAGTCTACTCACAACCTAAGTATTAAATCACGTAGAATAATGGGAAATTTAGAAGACTCACCTAGATCCACTTGGGGGTGCTCATTGATCTCGGCCACAAACTTCTACTCAAAATTTTCAAGCGAGGTCTTGAAAGTATCATCCTTGCCAAAATAGGTCTCCAGACGATAAAGGCCAAAATCCCTCTGTTGGCGAGTAGCTAAGTATTTCCTTTGTGATTTCGAGTAGACCACAGATGAGGAGGACCCTGTGGCGAGTACCCTAGTAGATGAGGAGGCTTTTATGGTGAGCACCCAAATAGACGAGGCAACTCCAATGGTGAACATCGCAGTAGACGAGGATCCCCCCTCATAGACATCCCAGCAGGCGAGGGAGCCCCCCTTGTGGGCATTCTAACAGTTAAATCCTCAAAACCCCCAGAAACTCCCTCCAAAATCACAGAGGTGGTAGTGGTAGCGTCGGTGGCCAAAAAGGTCAATACAGTGATGAAAATCGGTACCACACCCACTAGTACCTCACTAGGGGAAGTGGTGATGGTTGAATAAGGGTTTTGGGAGGTTGAAAACTCCATTTATATTGAAGGAAAAAGGAAGGGAAAATGGTGGGTATGGAGCTTTCGGCTATTTTTTCTCTCTCTTTCTCTCTCTAAAAAACCTTACAGTTTAAACTAAAAAAGCCAAGGGTAAAATGGAATGAAAGTTTAAAATAGGTTTTTTTTATACCGTATTAACCTACACATAGACTGTCAATCAAAAAGAGAGTTGAATATTTTCCAATGATGAGATGTGTGTTCCCCATTTGACACGTGCCACCTCAAGACCATAAAAGTGGGTTGAGGTGACATGCCTAATTAATGTGATAATTATCATCATGAGATTGAGTAGACTGTTCATATTCCAAGAAATAATGAATCATTGCACACAAAAAACCTTCCGTATGCCTAACACACAAATTTTTGTAAGTGGGGACTAATGTAGAGGGATACACACTCAATGGGTGAGTGCCCAAATACTTCGGTGAGCAGGCCCAATTGGCGAGGGTGACCTCACCACGAGCAACGCTTCAAATAAGTGCTTTGGCCAATATAAAAGTAAATTTGGGCAAAGAGGTCCATCAGGAAGCACTCCTCATCCCAAGATACTCAAAGATCATAGAAATTGAACTTGGGCGAGGAGGCCCACCAGGAAGGACTCCTCGTCCCAATTTATCTAAAGTTCACAGAAACAGAACTTGGGAGAGGAAGCCCACCAAGAAGGGATCCTCATACCAATTTATCTAAAGTTCACAGAAATTGAACTTGGGTGAGGAGGCCCACCAGGAAGGGCTCCTCGTCCCAGTTTATCAAAAGTTCACAGAAATTGAACTTGGGCGATGAAGCCCACCAAGAAGGGATCCTCGTCCCAAAATACCTAGAATTAAAAACTTTGAAGTTAGGCGAGGAGGCTCCTCAGGAAGGGCTCCTCGTCCCAAGAAACTCAAAAAAGATAGAAATGAAGTTTGGATGAGGAGGCCTATCACAAATGGCTCATCGTCCCCAAATGTTCAAAAGTCACAGGAACAAAGTATGAATGATGAGTTCCACCACGAGGAGATCCTCGTCCCCAAAAATCTAAATTGCTTAAAAAAAATAGTGGGCGAGGAGGTTCACCTATAGTGACCTCCTCCCCAAGATTTGTTACTCATATGTATGTTAAAGCACTAACATGTTACTTTCTTGTACAGGTATCCTGGTTAAGTAAGCAGGGATCAAATAGGCAAGTTGGGATCACTTGGGAGTTTTGTCATATTTACTGAGGAACAAGGTTTGTTGAGCAAGCTCAACAAATTAGAAGTGTAAGGTTGAGAGAACACTAGTAGATAGACCCGAGGGGTAAGCCATTCCTTATATAGTTCACACCCAGTCATAATTGAAGTGATCAACCATGAGGTTTCTCGTAAGAAATGAAGAGTTTATAAAATGATTTTAGAGGAGGTGGTCCTTGAGATTTATCCTCAAGTTTACAAATGATTTTAGACAAGGTGGTCCTTGAGGCCTCTCCTCAAGTTTATAAAAGATTTTTGAGGAGGTGGTCCTTAAGACCCTCATCAAGTTTATAAAGTTTGTACGACAAGTTACAATTTTAAAAATATATTTACCAAATAAGATGTTTTGTCTTCAAGCGCAGACATATTTTCTTTTTGACTTTGGTTTGCACGATGTGGCACTTATTAGAGGGGACAGACGACTGCACACAAATAGGGTCAAAAAGTACATTACACACCTTGTCCCTCACCAACCCCCCTCAGTTTTGGCGCCCAAAAAGTTCCAACTCTCCCATAGTGCCCACGTATAAATAGGACCTTAGGCAAGGTCAAGTCATAATCATAACTCAAGTCATATCTTTACTCTGTCAAAATAACCCCAGATACCTAGTATTCTCTACATGCTCTCTCTTTAAGTGCTAAGTGCCTTATTTCTTCCCTCCATACTGACCGCCATCATTCTCAGGAGTTCCTCTTGAGAAAAGTTGTTATTATTGTAGTGAATTTCATCTTCTTACAGGGATCAGTTCTTACATTAGTTCCATTTTTACCAGAAGGATAAGGTTTTACTAGGCGTAGCTCTAAAAGTTCTAAAAAAACCTTGAAAACAGAGTCCATTGGAGTGGGTCACGCCTCACCCAATCCAATTATTCATAGAACCAATACATCTACCCTCTTACAACGATATTATTTTTTCTAGATATTTTAAATTGTCTATGGCTAACGCATACATGCTTGATTTTTCCAAATATAGGAGTTGCACGATTTTATAAAATGTGTTATTTTACGGACCAATGATTAAATTGACTCAGAGGTTCGAGAAAATGTTTTTGGGAGTTGACCATTTTATTTTGGACAAGTGCATGGAATTTTGGACTATTTTTACCTTTAATTATTCCCACAACCTTATTTTATTCCCATGCAAACGACCTACGCATGCCATTGACTTGAAGTCTTTACTTCATGTCTTCGTGCACATGGAAAAAGTTCAATCGTTCGCATGATAGAGCCAAATTTTTGAAATTCCCTTTAAAAGGGCCAATTTCTCTTCCATTTCATAACATTTGAATTTCACAAAATTGAAAAACCTCTATGAGCATTTTTTTTTAACTTTAGATCTCATTTTAATTCTCTATGATTTAAATTTGACTTCCTCCTCATAATTTTTTTCAGTCTTAGATCTGTGGCTTGATTAAGGTGTTTTTGTATGGGAATCTAGAGTTTTTTTACTAGATCAGCACTATCATATTACAATTCATCAAACGACTAAGTTCGAAATTCAGATTCTTGGTATTTTTGGCTCTGTTTCATCTAAAGCAATATTAGTTGTCTCTATCAATTTTGACTATGTTCTCATTATTTCAACTCACCCAGTGCAAATTTTCCATTTGTCATCTATTGAATTTTTTTAGGCACAATCAAAGATTACTTTATCATCTTGAGAGAGTGAACAATTGGACTACAAAATGATAATAACACCAAAATTGGACTCAAGATAGCGAGTGAAACATTCATATAGCATAGTACTGGATGAAATCAAAATGTAATTTAATGCTTCGAACGAAAGAAGTGTTTGCCATTAGGATTCCTTTTGCCACTAAAAACTGCTATTGCCTTCCTTACATAAGGCTACAAAGGAGCTCTTTTATCAGTATGATGGAGAAATAGATCACTCAAAGCAAAGATGCCCTCCTCCACCTGTTTAATCTTCTTTTTGATTTTGGGGTTCAAGAATTTTTACTGGAGATGATCTTGCCATAAAATAGGGTTCTTGGTGATGGAATCTCTTTCACCTTGTGGTAGAGGCAATGAAAATTTTGTGTCATGCAAGTTTTTTTTTTTGGTAATTTGTGACCTACGGGAAGTAAGTAAGAATAATTCCATTTTCACCAACTATAGCAACTACCTATGCAAAGTGCCCCTATTATCACATTTAGGACATAAAATCCTACCAATATTTATAGTCACCTTAAAGCAAGCATGGAATTTCAGCATTCACATGTGTAGCTCGCTGATCTGCATTCCTTCAGGCGCTAGCAACTATAAACCCATATGAAGAAGAACATTTTGCATTGCAAAGTCACGAGTTATACAAGTCACACTTGAGTGAGAAGGGACCTCATCATCCAACTCTGCTCACTACTATTATCATCCATATAAGCACGGTAGAAAGTTTATGCCAGGTATCTTAACGCACAATAGTTATTCGTGCTCACCATAGATTCATATTATTTACTCAAGTCAACTTATTCTTTTTATTCCTTTTATTCCTAACCTTATCCACGGTACAAGGCTCTGCTTTTTAACACACATGCATATTTGGGAGTAAAGTGAATATTCATTCTCATCTTATTCTTATTCATTTAATAAATATTCATTCTCATTATAATCCTTTATTTTTATGAACTATTGCTATTGTATTCATTGAATAATGATTTGTAGAGTGTTGGGACTTATAATAATATTGGCTTGAATTTTTTTTAGTTTCCATTCCCTTCTTTAACTAAAGAACAAATCATTTATAAATAAATAAATATTGTTGGTTGTATCTTTATTATTGAAGTTTCTTATATGAATGAGTAAGTGTTGGAGATTCTTAGTCAAATTACGCATGGGGTTTCCCACTATAGGCAAGATATTTTTTTTATATATAAATCATGCATGCATTAGGATAAATAGTTGTTTCATTATGTTCGTTAAATCATTATATCACCCATATACATACTACAGAGAACTTTGAATGTTTATACTAATTCATCATTTTCTTATGTTGATTGCAAGATATTATTAGCTACAAACTAAACTAGAGGAGGTGTTTTTATGTTATAAACTAAATGGAAAGAAACAATTGTTATATTACTGATGCAACTGAGGTTTGAATTTATTTTGGTATTACTGCTTTGAACTATTGATCTAGACTATGTACTTTAACACCTTGTTTGCTATCTGTAATAACCATATTTGTTTATTACAAAAGATAGAATTAATATATACTTATTTGTAATGTTTCAGTATGTTGAGCAGATAGTTCGTCACATATTTTGAGAAGTTGGCTAGTTTGAGCATGGAGCCAATAAATGAACAGGAGAGAAAGTGGCATTGCCCTACTTTCCAAGGGTGTCCCGATGCGATTGAATGCTATAGGGGCCTGCAACCACTCATGACACATGCGAAAACCAAAGGGTCAAATAAGTTGCCACTTTACAGAAATTTGGCAGAGCTTTTTGATGAAGAGTTGTGTCAGAAGAGAACTTATGTGGTACCTGTTGGGGAAACATTTGAGAAATGGAGAGGGTTAAATGTTGTCAAGGATAAGGAGATTGCATAGCTAGAGTTTGTTCTATATATGTCATTTTTTTATGAAATTTGTTTTGTTGAATAATTTGTTAGATAAATTTGGGCATTTTGAATATTGTTGGATTCGTTGTTACCCATTAAATATGGTGGATAGTCCAATAAATAAAGGAGTTTATGTCCATTTTTTTAAATTGATATTTCGTTTATTTGAGGCACGATGCCAATCCGGTTGATGAATATTATATATTTCATGTTATATGTGAATTTGTTTGATGAATTTAGATTATTTGAATATTGTTGAACTATTTATTAATTTTTTAAGGAGGGTGGATAGTCTTATAAATAAATGAAGGATATTATGGTCAATTTTTTTGAAGTTACACTTTGTTTTGTTGGGGAATGACATGTTTGTCGTTTTGCAGTTACATATTTTGGAATTTTTTTGCCATTTTATGATTACGTATTTTGGAAATTTTAGTTGTGCCTTCAGGCACAGACATTCCACTAGTGTTATATATATATGTGTGGGGGGTGGGGGGGTGGGGGGGGTGGGTGTGAGTAATCAAGGGTGTAATTAATTACAAAATTACAATTTTAATGTGTATACACCCCATTTCAATATCAATTTCAATTTCACATTTACCCATTCATATACCCATAATAATATCAATTTCAGGTATATACCCATACCAATATCAATTTCACATTTACACAACCAAATAGGTCCAATTTCATGTATATACCTAATTTCAATTATAATTTCACATTTACCCAACTAAATGGATCTAAATTATTTAACTTAATTTCAATTTCACATTCACATTCAATTTTAATTTAATTTCACATTCACATACACAGTCACCTATATATATATATATATATATATATATATATATATATATATATATAAACAGAGAAAGTATTACCTGTGAGGGGGAGAGATAGAGTGATCATTAGTGGGTGAGAGAGACACGAGCACCAGTGGAGCCATAAGTGAGAGTGAGAGAAAGAGAGAGGGAAATGTCGGGTGAAATGAAATGAATTAAGGGGTTTATTTATAAATGATAATTTGTCACTATCTAGATCCATGACCCCTGCTGTGACCAACCCAATTCTCACGAGTCCACATAAATGGTCATGGTCCCCAACCGTGACCCATTTAGTTACCATACTTGGCCATGGTCCCAAACTATGTCCATTGGGTCGTGACCAATTCAAATTGAAGTCTCGTCAATGTTAGGGGCCAAGATTCAAAATTGTGACTATACTACACTAAGATTGGTCACGGTTAGGTCACAGTCTAAACTTGTATCCAACTAATTAAGAAAAATTTCATCAATTATATGACCTAAATAGTTACAATTGGGTTATAGTCTGGAGCCATGACCATTATGATCACGTCTTGGAAATGTGACCAATCATCTATTTAGGTCACCCCTGCCCTTGGTCATAACCTTGGCCACGGAGTTGAACTATAACTACCTAGGTCATGAATTTGGACCGTGACCATTCTCAGTATATAATGTAGTGTATGTGTTATGTAAGGAAATTCTAACTAAAATTGGGCCGACAGGCTAAGTGATGTTTGTGGATTTGATGTGTTCAGACATTAAGCGGGCCCAGAGTATGTGCAGGGCCAATAGAATGGTTGATTTTCAATAAGGTTGTCGCATCGATAATATGATTAATATTGAGAAAAATAATTGAAATTTGAGTAAGATAATGGAATCAGATTTCATTGAATGTTAAAATAAACACAATTATACTTGGGTAGTGATATGTTTTATTATATGTTTTTTTATAGTTTTACATTACCCACATTGTTAGTATTATTGGTTCGTTTATTAAAATCCTCTATGTGATATTTATATTTTATAACGCTTGTGACTGGATTTAAGGATCCTATTGGGGAAGAGTGTCTGGTACTCTTGTAGTGGGCCCCGACCCATATTGTTGACTAACATTTTAGGTTAACTTGTTGGGAAGCTACATAGTATTTGTATTTTAGTGGACTTGCAACTGGAGATTAATTTATTTTTTAGTTTAGTTTTATTTCCATTTATTTTTATCATAAGACAATTGTTATGTATTTTGGGGGGTCACTCGACTCCACAGTTGTTTATGATTTTCAATTGGAGAATTTTTGTAGGTGACTATATTTCATTTGAATTCATTACTATTTGGACTTGAGATTTATTATTGGAGTTTATCACGGTGATGGATTTTATTATGTTTATTAATTTATATTCATTAAATTTTCTTGATTTATATCTCTCCGAAACAATTTTTAATATTTCATATTCCGATCACATGATTAGGGTGGTATTTAATTTTAAATCCCGATATAATTTGCCATCATGTCCCAATCACCCTTAATGAAAAAATATGTGGGGTGTTACATGCATCTATATGCATTGATATATTCATGAAAAATCCAAAAACATGATTATTTGTTTGATCTTTTGATTAGTGCTTATCCAAAAAAATGAATGGGTGTTGTTTGGGCCTATGTGTGATTGAGTAATCTTATCTCTTTGAGAGTGTGAGGTGGATCCCAATTTATACATTTGCACATTTAAGATAATTTTGGTTTGTACATACTTTTGTGCCTTTTCTTATAAAAATACAAAAATATTTTTAAATTATTTAATGTATTTTTGGTCAAATCGTGTGCCTAACATGTTGAATAATCTATAGATTGCATAAGTTGTAGTTTTGTTGCTTATATGATTTGTTGTTAATATAATTGTTGAATGTTTTATGATAAAGTATACATTTTAAAAATATCATGACAAACATTGACTTTATTTTTACTTTGATGAATTGAAAGCTTCTATTTAATTTACACCACATGAATTCAAAAATTGTGTTGATAATTTGTCATTTCTACAAGTATTTACAAATTTAAAGTTGAAAAAAAATATTGCATGAGTATCATAAGCACTCCATGGCCTACTTGGCAATTTAGTTATTTATATGACGGAGTTGAATATGAACCGTTTTGTATGCGTTTATAAGGGATATCATTAGATTGATAATACCCGATTTGAATTTGAGTATCATTGGCTAGGTATTATCTAGGTGTGTGAAAATCCAATTAATGGAAAAAGACAATGTATTGGAAAGAGTGACAAACCAAGTACTTAACCGACAATAAAAACAAGAGAGGGATTTAGTACATTTCAAAAGAAATTGCTATTTTAGTTTGGCATTAAAAAATTTTAATCAACACTTGTACCGAGGGAGTTTGTAAACGGAGTTTATCTTAATGATAAACTAATGATCTTATTGCATTTTATATACAAAAGTTTGTTAAATGTGTCAAGAAATGCAAGTGGTTAATGATTTTTTGATTTTCCATCTCTTTGTGCATGCAATCCAATATGATTCTAGGCTTACTTTGTTTGTGCTTAATTGTGACTTGAAAATGTCTAATTTGCATAACATTTGTAGACAATTTTGATTTGACAAATCACAAGGGACTCTACATTCTAGTTTGTGTGACCTTCTATGTTTTTCATGGTTGTTTGGTATTTGTGGTTTAATCTTATGTTTTCCATTTATGTTAGTATTTTTTATTTATATTAATGATCTTTCTTTGATCTTTAGTTTTTTATCATGTTGTTGGTGCATGGAACCTTATTTTTGTATGAGTTAAAGTTGGGTTGTATAAGGAAATGTCATTGATAAGTTGGGTTTAAAGGGGAGTATTTATTTTCAAAGGAGTGATATGTTTGGAGTTTGATTAGCATTGTAGGTGTTTTTATCACGTTTGTGGTAAAAATCAGAAGCATCCGTTCGTGCAATTCAAAAGTTTACCGTGCGCATGGCTATTGATGTTGTTGGAAAAGGAGTCACACTGCTTGATTTTTTACACACGACCAAATATCTCCCTACGTATGTACCCATTCGCATGGCTGAAATGTGACTTGGGTGCACGATCCCTTATTTTCTTTCATCATTGTTTAGTTTTTCAATGTTATTAACATGATCTATCAATGTTGATTTCCCATATTTCTTATGCTTTCCCATGATTATACGGTAATTTTATCTCTCTTGTACTCATACTATTCTTGTTTTCTTTGCTTATTTGGGGAGATATATTGGTTCATTGTTTGTCATGTTTATATATGCTAATCAGGGGATACATATTGATATCATTGTTCATTCCTTGTTTATTCTCTTATTATAAAGGGGAGTTTGATGCATTTGATTGGTTCATTATTTGAGATACGCATTTTTTGTGATATTTAAAGGGAGTCGAATGTACATTTGATTGTTTTGATATATGCTTGTTTGAGGGGGAGATTTATTGCATTATGATTTATTTATCATATATCTTTGTCCCATTATTAATATTTATTGATAAAATCAATTTTGAAGGATTCCCGATTAGAGGATTTTCTTCATTCGCATTTCCCACGTAATTATTTATTGTTGTTAAAATATTTCCATGATACCTCTCATTGTTTGAAAGATCAAGAGCTTACATTGGAGTATTTATTCGGTCATGTGGATTTGTGTATTGTGACAAGCCTCTCTCTTTACATGGCATATGGCTAATGTGGAGTGAGTTTTCTTATCGAAACAATGGCATTTTTTTTGGGGGGGGGGGGAGGGGGGGTTGAAATAACAAAAGAGGGAGATCGAAAATGTGACCTTTTATATCATATATTAGTTGGCTATCTCCCATGACAAAATATTTTTGTCATGAACAATGTTGAGCTCAAAAGCATGATATAGTTAGTTAAGTGAGAGTGTCGTTTTCCTTTGCCTATGAAGTTTCTTATTTGAATACATCTCAAAGTTTGAAGCCTTCCATTGTTGAGGTTGAATAATATCCTTTTACAGGATTGATTGAACGATTGGCTATTGCACACACTCATGTTTTTGAAATGATAGTTTCTTTCGTAAAACTTATTTTTGAGAGATTATTTTGAGTGATGTATTTATTTGAGGGTAGGGATCAAGGTCCATATTTAAAAAAGCTCATTTAGAATGATTTTCAAAAGGTTAGCAATTAGCCATTCGAACAACGAGATTTTATGCCATCCTCATGAGAAGTGTGATTTTTGGACAAACTGTACATAAAACTAAGATTTTCCCCGTGCCAAGACCCTGTATCATTTTTTATCATAGGGCATACTGTCCAAAATTGTGTGCACGAAAAAAATCAAACATGTGCAAGGCGAAGATGGATTATCTATTTTTTGTATAAATAGGCTTGTTTCCCTCTAATTTTTATGAATACTTTTTCCTCATTTCAAAATACGTATTCTCATATTTTTTCATTTTAGAGAGAAATATGTTCTCTTTATAATTCAAATTTGAGTGTTTCATTTAAGAATTTATGTGATTTTTATATTTAAATTAATATCTTTAATTGAGTGATGATTTGGGAGGTTTTTATTCACAAATAACTTTCTTACATCTTAATTTCAAATTAACATACTCCAAGATCTAAAAGGAGGTGCTCAAGCTATTGAATAGTTGGAGCACGATGTGGATCTAGGACTGAGAATGGAATTTCATATACGAGAGATGGAGCTTCAATCGAATTTATTATTCAAAGGGGGAGACTCATAATATTCATAGGTAATTTCTTATGGGTGGATAAGATCGATTTACTTTCGTGTATTGTATAAAAGGAACTTTTTAAATTTAATGAGATGCTAGATAACATCGAGGTTTTTAAAAATAGTTTGGGCTTTTCCTCGTATACCTGGCGTGGTGTGGTTTGGCATGATTGCTTCCATCGTACGCTCTTTAATTGTGTATGTGTGCATGCACTTCATCTAAATCACTTTGGAATTTGAAAAAAGACCTAGATTTAGGTTTTATTTAAAGGTGAAAATTAAAATGGGGCAATTTTTTTATAATAACCTATTCACCCCCTCTTATTTATTCTTGTGTCTTCACACACTTGTGTTGTCACCCTAAAGGAAGAAAAGGATCAAGATGTCCTATGGGTTATGCATATTGACATACTCCTTGTCCTACTTGCCAATAGAGTGGAAATATTTGGTATCCCAGGAAAATCCCACTTGCTTGCATGCATGTGAGGTGTCATGAGGTAGGCACGAATAATTTGTTTTTCAACCACAAAATGTGAATCTTAGGTTCTATTCTCTCACAATAGGATCATTGTAAACATGATTCAGAGATATAAAAAAGTGCGTTGATATACTTTTAGGTTCGAAATGAGGTCCAGAGAGCGTGTGATTGTTCTCTAGTTAGGGTTATTAAAAGTACTGGGGGTCCAGGACTTGAAGGAAGATTTTTTGGACTCTATGGAGGACTATGGGGTGTTAGAATGGGGTGTCTACAGAGGCCCTATATAGGTGAGCTTAAGATAAGTAAAGTTATTTGAAAAATAGATACCCTAATAGAATTTGGGAGTGTTAACTCCATATGACTCATAAATCTAATAGGAATTGGAGGTCATGAATTTTTCAGTGGTTCGAGTCTGAGTTATAATCATGATGAGTTCAAAGGCTTGATTCTAAGGACCTAGGTGTTGTATGCTAGGGTTTTAGCCTAATTATGAGGTCCTGGTTATGAAGATGTGCTTGAGGAATGTAGCCTGATTTTGAGGGCCTAGGTATGATTGTGAGGACCCAAAGGGTGTATGATAAATACAGGGATTGCAGATTAATTCTAAGGGTCTAGGTTTGATTTTGAGGACCTAAAGAGTGTGCGCAAGAAATATGGGTATCACGACTTGATTCTGAGGGCCTAGGTATAGTTTGGAGGACCTAAAGATTATATGTGATAAATATATGGATCGTGGTTAGATTTTGAGAGTGTATGTCTAATTATGAGGACCTAAAGTGTGTGTGTGGACAATACGAGGATATCGGCCCAGTTGTGAGAGTCTAGGTCTAATTTTGATAACCTAAAGAGTGTGTGCGAACAATACGGAGATTGGAACCTAATTCATAGGTCTAGGTCTGATTCTTAGGACCTAAAGAGCGTGTTCAACTAATAAGGGGATTACAGTACGATTTTGAGGGCCAAGGTATGGTTCTGAGGAATGAAGGAGCGTCAGCAATCAATATGGGGACTGTGACGTAATTCTGAGGGCCCGACTCTAATTCTGAGGACCTAAAGAATGTATGAGACCAATACGGGGATTTAGGCCTAATTTTTATGTCCAATGTATGATTTTGAAGACCTAAAAAGTGCATGATAGATTTGTAAAGGATATGTGATGATGTCAGAAATTTTTCGAAAGCTTTGAATTTTTCCAAGTGATTTTATGATTTATGAATGTTTGTTTAGTTTTGAATTTTGATTATTTTTATGAAAAATGTGCATTTCCTTGTGAAATCTGAGTTTTTGTGATTTTTTGCATTTTTGCTACTTTTTTATGATTTTTGAGGGATTTTGGAGTATTTTTGGATTTCTTGGAATTTTCGTAACAAAATTTAGAGGGTGCGACTTCCGACAAGGGGTGGCCTATGCCTATTTGCAGGTGCCGCAAATTCTAAGGATATCGTATGTTCCCAAGGGATACCTATCGGAAGGTAGTCACAAGGGGGTTGAAAATATAACCATTTTTACTACATATTAGTTAGCTATCTATCGTGACAAAACATATGAGTCAAGCTCAATGTTGAGGCCAAAACCTTGATTCCCTTAGATGGGTGAGAGTTATTTATCCATTACCTATGGAGGATTTTGAGTTGAGGACATGAAGGAGTCCTATAGTCTGAAACCTTATGTTACTACTTTTGAATAATCTCCTTTTGCGTATTTGGTAAACATTTGGCCATTGCAAACACTCACATATTTTTAAAAAGAGAGTTTCTTTCTTAAAAAACTTGTTTTTTTAAATACTTATTTAGAGGATGTATTTGTTTGAGAGTAGGGATCAATGTCTAATTTTCAAAAGCTCAATAAGAATGGTTTTAAAAGGATTTTGACAAATTTCCATTCGAACGAAAAGCTTTTAAATCATTCGCACGACCAATGCAATTTGGTGGATAAAACCGTGCACACGGATGACATCTACCTCGTGTGCATGGCCTTTTATTATTTGATCGGTGATCATAATGTCTAAAATCATGCGTACAATAAAACTCAACCGTGCGTATGATGGATATGGAAATTCAAAAGTTTATATATATCGGCCTTATTTCCCTCCAAATCCTTTAAAACTTTCCCCCAATTAAAAATAAATCTCCTGAGGCTTTTTTCATCTTTGATGGATCTATTTTGTCTTTCTAATTCAAATTAAGTGTTCATTTGAGAGTTTGAGATATTTTCTAGATCTAATTTAAAATATTCAATTAAGAGATGTTTTGATAGGATTTTATCCACATATAACCTTATTTACATATTATTTCAAATCAACCAAATGATCTACACTCCATTATCTAAAAGGAGGTTCTTAAGATATTTGAAGTTGGAGCATGGTGTGGATCTTGGATGAAGAATGAACTTTCCTATTCAAGAGATAGAGATTTAATCGGATTTCTCATTGAAATATGGGAGAGTTGCAATATCCATAGGTAATTTCTTATGAGTAAACGAATGTGAATTGTCTTCTAATATTTTTTGAAATTAACTTTTCAAATCTAATGAGATCCTAGATCACGCCGAGATTTTTTACCCATAGGTTGGGTTTCTCCTCGTATACCCGATGTTATGTGTTTTATATGATTTCTTACATTGCCTAATTGTGTATGTATGCTTATAATTCATCTAAATCTCTTTGAAATTTAAAAAATGGTTTAGATCTAAGTTTTATTTGGAATTCAAATTTGAAACTGGGAAACTTTATTGAGATAACTTATTCAACCCCTATAGGCTATTTTCAATGTTCACTCACTTGCATTTTCAATTAGTATCAGAGCACAGTTGCTCATAAAGGCTTAACATTCCGGGCTAATTATCAAACTGCGTTTGTTTGCTTATTTTGTGATTTGTTATGGAGGTTTTAGATTTTTAGGCTTTAAGTATGAGTCCAAAGATCAATCTTTCATCCTCACATTCATCTCTAGATAAAAATACTTCACATGATTCGAGTGAGTCTAGCTATAAAATTGCACATAACGAAAATGAGACGAGTGATGAGGAGGAAATAAGTGAAATTAACTATGTTCAAAATATATTTCTTCATGAGTCCCTAAGTTAAATAAATCAAGCCTTAAAATACGAAATGAGATTAAAGTGCTTGATGATGAAAGAGGTTTGTTAGAAGAAAAAGATGAACTCATTTTTGAACATAAACATGAGTTAAAAGGGTGAATTATTAAAAATATTCATTACCTAGTGAAAAAGTTGATCTCCTTGAAAAGAAATGTAAAGTTAAAAAATAATTCAAACTGTCTAAGATTAAAGGAAAAGAATATAAAAAATAAGTTGTGTCTCTCAAAAATGATTTTTCAAATGCAATGAATTAAAATCTAATTTTGTAATTAATATTTATTATCTACTTCCGTGATAAAATGCTCGAGTCATTGACTTATTCGAGTCACATAGACTTGTTACGATAGAGTCAGGTATAATCATTATCTTATATGGACCTTTGAAGATTGAATATCTTTAAAGCCTCTTAATAAAATACTTTTGTTGATACACACACTTCAATTAAGTACGATATTCTTTTTTGTAGATATTTTGAATTGTCTATGGCTAACACGTACATGCTTGATTTTTCCAAATGTCGAAGTTGCATGATTTTTTGAAAATGTGTTAGTTATTTTTAAATTTTTTTATGGGCCGATAATTAAATTGACTCAGAGGTTCAAGAAAATGTTTTTGGGAGTTGACCATTTTGTTTTGGACAAGTGCATGGAATTTTGGATTATTTTTACCTTTAACCATTCCCACAACCTTATTTTATTTGCATGCACACGACCCACGCACGTCGTTGACTTAAAATATTTACTTCCTGACTTCGTGCGCATGGAAAAAGTTCAATCGGGCGCATGATAGAGACATTTCAAAATTTTCTATAAAAGGGCCAATTTTCCTTCCATTTTATAAGATTTGGATTTCACAAAATTGAAAAACCTCTCTGAGCATTGTTTTTTCAAGATTTAGATCCCATTTTTCTTCTCTATGATTTAAATTTCACTTCCTCCTCGTAATTTTTTCAATCTTAGATCCATGGCTTGATTCGGGTGTTTTTGTATGCGAATTTAGAGTTTTTTGAATCAGATTATCACTAGCCTATTACAATTCATCAAACTACTTTTGAATTTCTGTGATCTCAAGCTTCTTGATCTAAACGTGGAGGAACTTTGATTTATTAGATAATTAGAGTGTGGCTTTGATTCCAAGCAGGAGAGTGGAGTTTCTCATTCGTATAGTGGAGCTCGATGTGGATTTTCATCAACTACAAGGGGAAATTGCAAGGTGCACAGGTATACATAAGAGATCTTACGTGAGAGGATTCTTTCCTTGTGTAAAACATATTTTCAAGTAAAAATGAAAATTGGAGTATGTTGAGGTTTTTTACCCCTTGGTAGTTTTTTTTACATAAACCTTGTCTTGTCGATAATATTTTTTATCGCCTAAAACCAATATACTAATTTTTCATAGTTAGAGGGTACAAATTTTAACCAGATAACAAATAAATTGACATAAACTGATGAAATGCTAATATAGAGAAAATAATAAACAAATGATATAAAGAGAAATAAGACAAAATTTATGTGGTTTGGCCCAATGCGGTGCCTGCATCCACAATCATGGGTGATTGTTGTATTGATTACCGAGAAAAATCCATGATTGAGTACAAGTAAGAAGATCTCAAGTTCTCTTTAAATTTAGACATCATAGAGCAATTAAAATATCTTGTATAGCCCAAAAGTGTGAGTGTGTGTGATATTTATAGGTTGCTGAAAGGGGGAGAATAAAGAGTGAAAGGTGTCGTGCCTTTATAGCTTAGGTAGATACACAAATTACTTGCTAATGAGAGAATAATCATAAAATTTAGTAATTACGCACATTGGGGGAATATTGCATATTTTCCACATGCTCATGTGTGGTTAGTGTTGCTAAAGTTGTCCCCTCACACGGTACATACTTGTTGAAATGGAATTACTTAACGACGTTAGCCTGCTATGAGCTAACGGGGTTCAATGAACTATATGGAGTGCTTAGGCCAACCAGATTGCCTAGAATGACCAAATAACTATATAAGCCATACTCATTTATGTGTTTAACTAGTACAGGTGTCCTCTTCTGATTGGTCCACGAGCCATGCCATATTTACGGTATAAAAAAAGCTCCCAAGACTTTTCTAACGGTTAAATCTTATATGTGATTCTATGAAGTATAATGTCTTTTGGGTACGTTTTATGAAAATTGAGTGAGTGAATTTTTAACTGAGATGTCATCGGCTCATGTTCAAGTCAGATTATGAGGATCCAATGTCTTCAGCTCGTCTGAGGTTGAGAACATTGACTTGTGAGATTTTTTGAAATCGTTTAATTAGGCTTGAGGTTTTCACTTGTCAGACATTGAGAGTGGTGATCGTATCATTTAAGGCGTATGTGTTTGGGAAGTGTGTGCACTGTTCCAAGGCCTTAGTTGCACTTCTAATGCGTGATGTCAACTTTTTTTTCAAAAAGTAACCATTACATCCTTAAAAGGTATAAAAACCTATCTCAATGCCATTTCATCATTTTCAGAATCATTTCCTCCTCGTGAACGCTTTGAGAGGGATAAAACATCTTTCTTGTTCAAAATTCCTTCTTACCTGGCTAATTTCTCCCTCTCTCTACCATTTTTAACCCCTTCCTTGCTTTGAATTTTTTCTTGGTGGGGGTTTTTATTTTCAGCTATTCGCTGACAAGTTTGAAGCAATTTCTTAGTCTTCTTTAACAAATTAGGGTTTCAAGTACGCCTTCCAATTTTTGCAATTCTGTAGGTTTTTCTTTGAAATTTCTTAACTTTAGTGATGCGATTACTTCTTGTTGTTGTCAAGAAGAAGCTAAGGGTAAAAAAATAATGAATAAGCTAAGGCCCGAATAAAAATAAGGCACAAGCTGAAGTCAAGAAGAGATCTAAAGCTAAGGACCAAAACAAGGTTGAGGCTGCTACTTCTAAGGCCAAAGAAAATGTGAAAACCATTGTTACTAGTGATGAGAGGTCGTCAGAGTGAACCACTATTCAAAATTATCCAAAACATAAGAGGGTTGAATTGCATATGGTTGAGCGTATGTTGATTGATGGGCAACTTGATCTTAAGTTTCCTGGGGAAGCTTGGTCATCCAATCGTTACCCTTTGGTGGAGCCATTTTTGTTTCATCTGGAGAACCTTGTGTCTGTTGAACATACTAAAAGAGATAAGGAATATATCTTCCACCACATGGGTACGCCATGGATGTTCTTTAGTGCTGTGGGCACAATCCATGTTTTGAGTTCTTCGGGATCCTGAACATTGATACCCTATGGTGCTTCTTTACCACAATCTTTACATGGTAAATTCATTATATGATTTGTATTTGTTCTTATTGTTGAAATGTTTTTACTCTTTGCTGAACTCCTTGTAATGTCCTACTGCCGCAATGGTTGACACTGTTCTCTGAGAAAAGGATGTAAGTAATCACATGCTTATAAGGAGAAGAAAGAGACCATTGACGATCTCACGCAGCAAAACACCCAGTTGAAGGACGATCTGAAGAAAACCTGTGATGAACCTTAGAAGACAGATGATTGTTTGGTCGCAAAGACTTTAACCCCGAGTATAACTGAGGAAGAGATAAATAAGTTAAAGTGCAAGCTACTATTGACGTTGCAAAACGTCAAATTCTTGAGGAGAACCTTTCCACGACTAATGAGGCCACCCACGACCTCTATATATAAGGGGAAAAGAAAGAATTTTTAAAGAACCAAAACTCTTGGAAAGAATCCGCCGACTCAAAATTTTGGGGAGTCGATCGATCGACTCTCAAGGTTGATCGATCGATCCCTCAGATCCACCAATTCTGTAAGCTTAAAAAGAAAACTTACCACTTTAAAACTCTTTTAAAAATTCATTTTA
Organism: Sambucus nigra; assembly: GCA_949130495.1. NCBI lineage: Eukaryota > Viridiplantae > Streptophyta > Magnoliopsida > Dipsacales > Adoxaceae > Sambucus > Sambucus nigra. The sequence goes on from OX422216.1 coordinate 133,856,184, forward strand.
AATCCAAATTCAACACCAATTGAAATTCCACTTTTCAAAAATAAAACTCAACATATGTAATTATTAAAAGTAATTAAATCCAAAAATTTATTTTCCTTGAAAATTCCAAAATTAATTTAAAAATACCCATTTAAAAAATTCGAGTTGTTATATACTTCCCCACTATCAAAGAAATTTTGGCATTGAAATTCGACGAAGCCTAACGCTAAAAAATAACAGGCCACGCCAAAAATAAAACTCATCTCCAAAAATTAACTTAAATACCTCTCATCTAACCTCGATGCCTAACACGTCTTATCACCAAAAAAAATTCTATCTCCAAAGAAAACATGACTAACCCGCATGTTAGACCCAAAACCCAAAGACCCAAGGGTTGTGTTATACCTAAGCTCGGATACCATCTGTAACACCCCGCGCGATCAAAAAATACACGAGGCATGCTACTGAAATAAAACTAAACTAAAACCATCAAATGTCCACAATTTAAAATACAAGAAGTCCACAATATCTATTTCCACAATAATGATTACAATAACGTTTGTCTCTAATACAAAATTCTCCAACTAAAATTACACCACTAGTTTATACATCAAAAAATAGATATTCCAAGCCATGCTCTAAAATATTTCTCCAAACTAGCCCATAGCATCCTAATCCACGCTAACCTGCCAATTAAATTAAAATATGGGAAAGTACACAATATGACATGAATAGATGCTCAAAAATAATTAGCACGGTGAATAAATCGCAACAATACGAATCGCATATGTAAATCAAGTGAAACACTAAAGCATTATATCAATATTAATTTCTCAACAACACATTAATGAGTCACCATGCCTCACCTCATCGCGCCTATGCATTCTCAAGCATATCCGAATTTTGGACTATTGGCAGGTGCCCATTCTCCATGCCATATTAAAATCTCATGAAAGATGCTCAAATCAAAATATAATATATCAGAATGTATCAATATAAAGATTCCAACAATTTTCAGATTTCAAATGAATATCACAATTCAATATGAGTGCAATCGACACAGAAAAATAAATGAAATACTCTCGAGAGAATTTAGGAGCATATTGTATAAGTCTCGTACCTCAAAATCATCACATGAATCGACACATGATTTCAGCCTCTAAATATGATCGTACCATCATGTTCCTCTCGCGAAAATAATTCAATCATCTTTTACCCCCAACACAAGATAACCCCAAATAATCCTCCAAACCTAAGGTTGAACATTGAATAAAGTTGGGGGCTAGGGTTTGTATAAAGAGGGAGAGGAAATATAAAGGGTCTACTGCATTATGGAGATGGTAAAAGTTGGTTAAAAAATCTCACCCATAACCTCTTTATATAAGGGGAAAAGAAAGAATTTGTAAGGAACCAAAACTCTTGGAAACAGTCCGCCAACTCAAAATTCGGGGGAGAACATCAATCGACTCCCAGGGTCGATCGATCGATCACTCAGATCCTTGATTCTGCCAGCATAAAAAGAAAGGCTACCATTTTAAAACTCTTTTAAAAATTCATTTTAAATCCAAATTCAAAATCGATTGAAATTCCACTTTTCAAAAATTAAACTCAACATATTTAATTAGTAAAAATAATTAAATCCAAAAATTTATTTTCCTCAAAAATTCCAAAATTAATTTAAAAATACCCAATTAAAAAATTCGAGTTGTTTCACTGCCCGCCAATGGACTCTATATGAGTCTTTATGGACCTCTTTTATGAGGTCAGGTACTTTATTAGGATGAACACATCATAGCAAAGACATCACAAATCCTCTTCTGAACATAATTCCACCCTCAAGCACATATCTCGTCACTTTGTAGTGGAGTCTCCGCGCTTCCCTTGTGTCCTTCAATACTAAGTCGGTCTCTAAATAAGCTCGAATGGGATCCATCCAAGATCGCCCCATATTCTACTTCATAACAAGCATACTCTCTTCTTCGATGTTATGCTGCGATAAGATCTTAATAGGCATTGTTCTTTAAAGCCCGAACCTCGTTAAAGTTGCCAAATGAGATAGTGCATCTTCTCGGGCATTTTTAACACTTTAGATAAAAACTATTCGTGTGTGTAGAACCTTGGAAATAAGGCTTTCACCTTTGTCAAATATTTTACCATAGACTCCTCTCTTTATTCATAATCTCCAAGTACCTAGTTCAAAACCAGTTGAGAGTCACTGTGTTCCGACAGTTGCTCGATGTCTAATAATACTGCCAATCTCAGTCCTGCTACAAATGTTTTGTATTATGCCTCGCTTTTAGAGGCCTCAACATTGAACCTGAGGGTGTACTATACATCTTCCCCATTAGGTGTTGTTATGATTAGCCCTACTCCACTACCGTTGGTGCACGATGAGCCATCTATGAATAACTGCTATATTGGAGGCTCTTTCTCAAAGATGCCTTCAAATAAACATCCTTTCTTAAATAACTTTTTTAACTGCTCCATTTATTGATCTCTTTCTTCTTACTAAACCGATGACTCTAGCCTATTTTATTATGCTCGGCTGGTTCTACTACTATCTGCTCGGTTGATTTCTCTTCGAAAGAGAACTTTATTATAAAATCATCCACTGCATGGCCCTTAATTTTTATTCTTGGCTCATACATAATTTCATACTCTCCTAGTTCTACGGACCAAGCCATCACTCTACTTTATTTTTTAGGCTTATGATTAGTTTGTCATAAAGTAAGTTAGATATAAATGATAATTGTATGTGACTAAAATATGACTTCATTCTCAGAGATGCTTCAGTCAAATACAATGCTAACTTCTCTATCCTAGGGTACTGGATTTTACCTATATGGTACGCTTTATTAATGTAGTATATAGGCTTCTTCACTCAATCCTCTTTTTGTACTAATGTCAAGCTGACTGTTGACTTACACACTATAAATTATAAGTAAATATTTTCATCTGGTATCAACCTTGACAGCAAAGGCATACATCCTAAGTACTTTTTTCAACTCCAAGAAGTCTCTATCACACTCCTTATTATACTCGAAGGTCATTTTCAGAACCATGAAGAACAAAAGACATTATTCGTGCGCCCTTGAAACAAACTAGTTCAATGTCATTACTCATCTCGTCAGGCTTTTTATCTCCTTGTTATTTGTGAGAGGTTGTATATTTATCAATACTTTGATCTTGTCAGGATTGGCCTCTATGACCCTCTGGTTGATGATGAAGCCTAAAAACTTTCCCTTTATGACCCTAAAAACACACTTTGTTGGACCCAACTTCATATGATATTTCTCTAACTAATTAAATGTTAAACTAAAGTCACAGATGTGATCAGCTTCCTTCATTCTCTTCATTAAAATACCATCCATATAGACCTCTATAATCTTTATAATAAGCTCTTTAAAGACGTTGTTCACCAGTTTTTAGTATGTTTCTATAACATTTTTTAGCCCGAAGGGAATAACATTATAGCAATATATACCTAGGCTAGTGATGAAGGATCTATTCTCTCTATCCTCTGATTTCACCCTTATATAAATGTACCTAAGATGAGAATCCATGAAATTCAGTAGCTCGTGCCCAGTTGTGACATCGACCGACTGGTCAATTTTGGTCAAAGGATAGTGGTCCTTAGGGAAATATCTTTTAAGGTCGATAAACTCGATGCACATGCTCCAATTGTCATTATTCTTCATGAGCATAACAACGTTCGAGATCCAATCTGGATACTTAACATCCTGAATAAAGCCTACCTTTTTAACTTGTCAACCTCATCTTGAATAAATATGTTCTTCTCCTGGATGAATAGATGATTTTTATATTTGATGGGATTTGCATCCTTCACAATAATGAGTTCATGGGGAAGAACAAATGGATCTTTCCTTGGCACATCCTCGTGGTTCTAGGAAATCACGTTCTTTCCCCGACTTAGAATATTAGTTAATTACTTCTTAAGAGCTCGCTCCAATGATGAACTGATCTAGGTTTTTCTCTTTATACTCGCCATCCAAAATTACTAGCTCAATCTGCTTGACAACTTCACCAATGACTAGTTTATAAGGATCTAATGCCTCGATCTAATAAGTAGTGGAAAACTTCTTTTGTCTCTCCTATTTTTGATATGTGTAGTAGCATTCCTTTTCTTCAACTCGATTTCCCTTCACTACCCCAACACCATAGTTGGGTGGTAACTTCCAATATTGAAGGACAATGGAGTAAACCACTTCAAAACTTCTTCAAGTCGACCCTACCGAAGATAATATTATGGGCCAAGAAAATATTTTGATCAAGGATGCAGAAACTCATCGTCTCAGTTTGAAAGGTCGTCCAGGTGCTAATGATGACCTCTGACTTAATTGTTCCTAAGGGATGCACCTTCCCCCATGAAAAACCAATAATTGTCCAGTGATATGCCTCTAACTTTTTATCTTTTAATCTCAACTTTTTGAAATAATCATAGAACAACACGTCTGCAGAATTACTATTATCCACTAAGTTTCACTCTACTTTGCTTTTATGAACTATCATGGTGATGATCAGAGTGTCATCATGTGGATACAACACACCAGACATATCTTCTTTAGAAAAATTAACAATTGGATGGACATTATTTACCTCTCGTGGATGGGTTTCTATAACATCGGTCAAGTTCACATCTCTGACATATACACAGGCTTTTGCCTTATTGAAATAAGCCTTCCTCTTCATTATTCCATCTCCACTATTGGCTTCACCTCTAGCTTTAAAGTGACGACATAAAGAGATCATGCCAACCTCGTTCACAGGTTCCTTGGGATTTTTAGCTTGATCTAGGATAGTTCCATCATTAGAGTCCTCATATTGGCCACATTTATTCTCGCCCCTTTTTTTTATAAAAGTAGACTTAAATCATCTCTTGGTCTTCTACTCGTCCCTTTTATCTGATCCTCCACCCTTGTCAACATACTTTTCTAGCCTTCCTCATTGGATCAAAGCTCAAGCCTTCGCCAGTGTCATGTCCATAATCTTTTTGAAACTCATGATAGTTTTGCTTATCTCTTATATTTGGTAGAGACATTAATTCTCCCTACCACTTGAGGTCACTACTTACTCGAATCTCATCGATGATGTGGTGGACTCCGAAAATGAGTAAATCTTACTCATCATATTTCTTCAAGTTATCATATTTCTTTATGCCCTTTGACCTTTCCTTTTTATTTGAGATATTTCCACCATCAGAAATTGAATGGTTAGACTCCTTCATCTCCATCACCTCCTTGATATTTATAATTTCCTCTCTCTTGGATAGGATCTCAGCCATTATGATCGATAGCATTTTTCCAACACTCACTCTAGCTTTCCATGTAGTAAATTACTCATGATAGTGGTAATGAAAATATGGTTGTCATAATCCACTACCACTATTTTCTCTGCTCGTCCTCAACTTTTGACTAAGCTCTCTCCCTTAGAAGTCTCCTAAGCCTTAGCGAATCCTCACACACTTTATCTTGACCTGGATGAGCACTCGATCCTCTTGGTCTCACTTGTTCTAAATTTTTCTCTCTCCTCCCATGGCTCTCTAGGGTCCCTGTACTGGTTTGCCCGTTAAACTCTTGGTCCCCATCGATTAAAGTCATATTCTCTTCTCTACCTTTACAAAATGCTCAAACATTCCATCGATTACATTTTATCGTCATCATAATACCAGTTGATTAGATGGCGGATGTTTTTCCAGGCATGTATGATCTATCATCTTACCCAAATCTAGAGTATTTGGACCTATTACCCTCACCTCCTGACCTTAAAAGACAAGATCTCTGGGATATTAGTTACTCTATCATAGTGCACCTACCTCCTGTCTCGATATGGGGCTAAGGTGACATCTCATGCCTCCTATCATAGTTTTCCCTAATTAATGGGGTGATAGAATTCACTGCAGGACTTATCTGACCGACCATAATATTGTCCGTTTCTTTCTTCACACTTTTCTTTATAGCTTCTTGGCCTCTAGTCAGGCTCTGTAAGATCCCCCTATAGGTCGCCCATACTCACAGGTGTAGAGGGCAGAGCCCCCTCTCGAGTTCGGTTTCTTTATGGGTTTTTAGCCATTTTCATATAATTGTATAAACAGAGTACCGTAACAACAAAAATAGAGTATCACAAGAGTAATGACTGGAATTGTAGAAAAAGTGAATCGAAAGAAAAATAAATAAAAAGCTAATGGTGGATTCAAAGAATTAAAGAGAATCGAATGGAAATTTCATATTAACAGACCCTAACCTAACGAAACATAACTGAATCGATGTGCGATTCAATAGTTTATCAAAAATGGGTGTCCTCGAGTTTTAAAAATCTAAAATGGTGGAAAGTAACAATAACTAGTCATTTCCCGTGTACGACGCACATTTGTTATCGCCTGAAACTAATATATTTATTTGTCTTACCTAGAGTATTCAAATTATGAGAAAATAATATAAAAGATATATAAACAATTGAAATGATAATTTATTGAAAACAATAAAGAGATGATGGAAAGAGAAATAAGACAGGGTTTACATGGTTTAACTCGAAGTGGTGCCTACGTCCACGGGTGCAGGTAATTGTTGTATTAATTACTGAGTAAAAGCCATGAACGAGTACATATAAAATCTCTTCAGTTATGTATAGAGTTATACAACATAAAAATAAGGAAAATATCTCGGTTCCCCCAAAAGTGTGAGTGTGGGTTATATTTATAGGCTATTGGAAGACAGAGAATATAGAGTGACATGCGTCGTGCCTTTATAGGTTAGGCATGTACACACATTACATTCTAGTGAGAGAATAATCATAAAAGTTAGTTATTCAGAACATAAGGGGAATATATCTCCCACATGTTCACGTGTAATTAATGTTATTGATGCCATCCCCTCACACTGTACATGTTGCTAAAATCGAATTACTTAACGATGTTATCTTGTTATGAGCTAGTGGGGTTAAATGAATTGTCTGGAATGCTCAGGCCAACCAGATTTCCTAGGCCGACCTAATGAATATCTGAGTGGACCTAATTTTTATGGTTAATGAATCCAGATGTCTTATTCTTATTGGTCCACGAAACATACCATATTGATGGTATGACAGTTGTGACTGCCTTTTATTCAATTGCACACAATTGATCACACATATCACTCATATCTCACTTAGATCTAGTGAATTGGTTTAAAATTGACTTAAGTTCTAATTTCTTGTTATTCACTCAAGATATACCTAAATAAAATTATTGTGTGGTGAATTAAAGACATTTTTCACATTAACTAGTTCAATCACGTGTTAAATAATTTAAATTTGTAAGAAAAAAATGTCGAATTAGAAAAATTAGTCGTAAGATGCATTAAAAGCTATTCACCCACCTTTAGGTTTGTTATATTTAAACACTTGTGTAAATAATACACATTCTCAATAGGTATCAAAGCAACAGGCTCATTTTTTTCATCAATGTGCTGAGTTGATCTTGTGTTGTTTGTGTGTTAATTGTGCTTTTACTTTAATATTTCTTGTTAGATATTGTTGCTTGTTTGATAGATGGATCAATATAGTGATTGAAGTTCCACTAACCATCCACCTTATTTTGATGGCTTCATCGATGACTATTGTAAAGTAAAAATGAGAACTTATTTGCGATCAAAACATGAGCATGTGTGGATGAGTGTAGAGGAAGGATGGATTTGCCGAATTATTAAGGAAGATGGAGTTAGGGTGAAGAAATTGAGAGTTCTTTGAAGGGATGTGGAGCTCATTGCTTGTAATTACAATTTGATTTCATTGAACTCCTTATTTGATTCCATGCGCACATAAGAATATAATCGCATTCTTAATGTGAAACAAGTGAAAAAGGCATGGGATATCCTTTGAGTAACTCATGAAGGAACATCGAGCGTGAAATGTGAAAAATTGTAACACATTATGACTTAATTTGAAACGACGAGAATGGAAGATAATGAGTCTTTCAATAAATATTACACGAGGTTGACAAAAGATGTTAATGCTTTTGTTTCTTGGTAGGAAGATCCTGAGTAAGGTCATGAAATATCTACTTAGAACTCTTGCTTCTAGGTTTACCACTAAGGTTGCGATTTTAAATGAAGTGAAAGATACTGATACGTGTATCCTTGAGGAGTTAGTGAGATCTTTGAAAATTTGTGATCAAGAAAGAGTTTGGTTATTCCTAAATAAGGTAATGACATGGTATTTGTTATTTAGTCATGTGAGAACATGTCTACAAAGAGTGTTGAGAAATCCAAGGGGAATTTTCAAGTATACATGGCATTTTTGTTAAACATTTTAGTAAATTTTAGAAGAATAACAAAAAGTCTAAGGACGGTGACCAGTATTTTGGTTGTGGCGGAGTATGTAATCATATTAATGTGTACCATAGACATTTGAGGAAACTTGAGACAGATAAGGAACGAGATAAGAAGAAGAAGATGTATAAAGTGAGTTTGAGTGACTTGGAAAGCGAGGGTGATGAGAGTTCCCCTGAAAATTAGTGTGGAAGTTAAATAACCTTTGCGGTTCGACTAGGTGAAAGTGAAAGACTAAATAAAGATTATATGTTATTTGATAGTGTGTTGAGGAAGAATAGAGAGAATGATTCGAGTGATAGTTCTTTTAGTGACTCATCTTCATTTATTAGAGAGAATTCACACACTACAACCCAAAATTTATAAGAGGGGAGTGATGATGAATTTGATCACATTCAATAGGTTTTTGATGAACTCAATCAAGAGTGTCTAAACTTAAAAAGTTAAACATCAAACTTTTGACAAAGATGAATGTTTTTAAAAATTAACATGACGAAATGGAAGAAGAATTTGAAAATATTAAATTGAAGTGTTTTAAACTTGAAAAAGTTGTTGATGTTTTGAATAAGGAATGTGAGTCTTTGAAATAAAAAAATGTAACCATTTTGAAAGAAAAAGAAGAAATAGACCATGAGAATTAAATTTTGAAACTGGATTTTGAAAAGTTGAAACTTTAACTTGATCATGCAAAGGATTCAAAAATTGAAATACATGATAGAATAAGTGCTCTTGATAGAATGTTATTAAGTCATGGTCAATTGAAACCTAAAAATCATGGAATCAGGTTCGATGATTCCAAATTGTAGAAAAAGTTTGAAAAATCAAAACTTTGGCCATCCTTCCCCGAATTTTGGGTTTCCCTATCTCCTTCTCCATCTCGGGATTGGCGCTCACGCATGAGGTGGGGGAGAGAGGTCTCACGCCCTTTTTAGGATTGATTCATTCATTGTCGATGTGGGTGATATAAAGAGATAGAGTCTCCAGCCAATTTTGCACAAAACAGGCAAAAGAACATGTTGCCTCTATGAGAGAACAACATTAAAGACAAACTGATGCTTACGAAACCAATTAGATCAGAGGTTCGGGGGCTAAGTTATGGAATGCGAAGGAGTTAGGAGCCCTTCCCTACCTTTTGATCTCTCCTGGGCTTACGTTACTATTTTCCTTAATTTCTTTGTGGAGAGTGTGTGTGTGTGTGTGTGTGTGTGTGTGTGTGTGTGTATTAATGGAGATAAGAATCGCTCAACTCGCATTATGGAAAAGACGGAGTGATGTCATCCATCAGAATTTTCCCAAAATAATAATAAAAAATATGATGCGTGCACTTATCGAGATATTGATCGTTATGATGAAACGATAATATGTGTTAGATAAGACGCAAATATAAATCACAAGTATGATATACATGAATAATATATGGATAAGATAGGGAAAAAATTAGGAAATGGGAAAATAGAACTCGAGTCTCGGGTCTTAGCCCGAGACACCTACGTAGCCTATAAAGGAATCAAAATCCACTCAATTCACATGCGACACGAGGGTCGGGTTTATCCAATAATTTTAAATGGGGATTTTATTATATGTGTGTGTAGGAAAGAAGTGCTTTTAGTTTTGAGAAGATATGATGAAAATTTTCGTTGGAATTTATAGGTGTAACCCTCCTTTTCTTGCTTTGAGTTTTTTTATAGAAAATATATTATGCGCAATATTACTAATAAAGTATTGGAGGTTAATATGTATATGATCTAAAGTAAAAGATAAATTAAGAATTTATATAACTATTGTGAAAATAAAGAAATTTAAAGAGAGAGAAGAATGTTTGGACCTTCTTTGGAGATGTGTAGATTGATATTGATTGATGATGATCTTCCTTACAAGTGAATGAAGAATGTAGGGGGATTTTGCTAAATTGGGTGTGAAAGTGATGGAAATTAAAGGTGGATAAAGGTTTCAAGCAAGAAAACTTCTCTGACTTAAGAAGAATGTTGATGAGATCACTGAAGTTGATGTTTCTTAGGTTCATTGGAACGTGAGATAATGCTCTCCTTATATAAGGTCAACGAATTACCGATCGACATTATCCTTGACCTTCTTATCGGTAAGTAACCCTAGACACATTGATGATAAGTAGGGAGATGGACCAGCCAATTGACAGTCTCGTGCAGATTTTTCAAAAAAATGGTCATAATATGCAATCTGAAAGTCCAAATCGTGCACGGGGCATATTGTTGGAAAGGTTGTTTGGAGACCTTTGGGTTAAACGGGACTTGGAAGAGCCCATCGATCCTTTGAACAGAAGATCACCAGATGGTGATGGATTGTTCATCCAAACCGTGAGTCTGAATTGTGCATGGGGCGGGCCATTGGAAAGGTTATACGAGTCATTTCGATATTCCAAAGAGATTCCCTCGGTTTGAGGAGTTAACTTTGGTCAAATGGGGACCAAAAATGCCCGATGACCTTTCACAGTAGAACAGATCATTCATCCATACTGTAAGGTCGATTCATACATGGGGAAGACCGCTGGAAAAGGGTATTCAGTGCCCTTAGAAGATTCATTCGGTCACATTCGAGATAAAGATTTGAATTTGGTCAAACGGAGCTTAAGAGCGCGTGGTGGCCTTCGAATATGTTTTTAGAGGAAAACGAATCGTTTGTCCCAAAAAAATTATGTCGTTTTGCACATGGGGTGGACCGTTGGAAAGGGGTATTAGTGCCCTTTAAAGATTCATTGAGCTTTTGCTCTGATGATAAAGTTGATTGGGATCATAATGGAGCCCGACCGAGAGAGCCCAATGGCCTCCAGATCAGCTTTTGATAGTAAAATGGTTTGTTTATCTGAACTATTATGCCTATTCGTGCAACAGGCAGATAATTTGGAAAGGGAATTCAAAGCCCTTCAAAGATTCATTGAGCTTTCTCTCTGATGATGAAGATGACCGGAGTTAAACGGGGTTTGGGAGTGCTCGGTGGCCTCTATATCGGTATTCAGAGCATGACCTAGGGTTTCTAGTGAATATGGAGGTGCTAAGGATCTAATGAAGGACTTACGGGGACCTTAGAATGTGGTGTCTACAAAGACCCTCGATGGGTGAACTTAGAACAAGTGAAATCCGTCCAATAGACACCACATGATGTTTTGGGAAAGAGGTCAATTCTGCGGATTCAAGGGATGGGGATGACTATATCATAGGGTCAAGGCTAATTCTTAGGACCTAAGGTAATGCTGGGGATGGCCGATTCTAAGGGACGAGGTCAATCCTAAGGACCTAAAGTTGGGGCGACCAATTCTGTAGGTCGAGATCAATTATGAGGACCTAAAGTGGTGGCGACCAATTCCACGAGTCGAGATCAATTATGCCAACCTAAAGTTGTGGAAACCAATTCTACAAGTCGAGGCCAATTCTGAGGACCTGAAGTAGAGGTGACCAATTCTGTAGGCCTAAAGTTATGGCGACCAATTTCGTAGGATGAGGTCAATTCGAAGGACCTAATGTAGGGTCCACTAATTTTGTGGGTTAAGGTTAATTCTGAGGACCTAAAGTTTTAGAGACCAATTCTGTAGGTCGAGGTCAATTATCGTGACCAATTCTGTAGTCGAGGTCAATTCTGAGGACCTAAAGTTATGGTGATCAATTCTGTGGGTTGAGGTCAATTCTAAGGACCTAAAGTGGTGGTGACCAATTATATAGTCCAAGGTGTATTGTTGATCGATTCTGCACGTCGAGGTCAATTTTGCGGACCTAGAATAGAGGCGACCAATTTTAAGGGTCGAGGTCAATAATGAGGACCTAAAGTTAGGGCCACTAATTCTGCGGGTTGAGGCCAATTCTACGGGCCTAAAGTAGGGGTGACTAATTCTACTGGTGGAGAACAATTCTAGGGATCTAAAGTTGTAACTTGCGGGGTTTGCGCTCTAAGGAGTCTTCAATTTTCCACTTTTGAGTCTCTACCGGGGAAAAGACATCTGATTGGGGATTATGTCCTTTTCAGAGGAGAAGGCTTTGCTAGGGGAGCTGAAATTCTCAGTGGATGGATCAGAATAAAGTTTAGGCTATAGATTCCATTTGGGAAATAATTGATGACTTGAGGTTTCGGGATTCCACTCGGGAATGTGTTTCTTGAAAAACTCATTCTTCTTGTGTTGGCTTAACTTTGAGACGAACAATTTTCTTATATGCTCCTGCATTTTTCTATTCTTGATTAAAATCTATTTTTTGAGACAAATAATTTTTTTATGCTCATACATTTTTTATTCTCTTTAAAAACAAAACTTAAATATTTTACAAACATTAAATCATTTTTGTGTAATATACAAGTTGGTTGGGTAAAATACACTTTCTTTTGTATTTTTATTTTAAGTGTTTTTATACTCTCATATATGAATTTTAATATTTTTTCCTGGTATTTTAATTTGGCAAAAATGTTACAAGATTTAACATTTTTTATTGTTTAATTAAACAATCTTTGTCAAATATTAAAATGGGCAGCTCTTTATTTCCTTTGTGTACCGTTTGGTTTCTTTGTGATTACAAGATTTGTGTGGTTCTTGTTTGGTCTCCAGCTGGCTCGTCTACATGTTATCTCTGATAATGTGTGATCTCTGCGTTACTGAGAGGTATGTTTCTCCCACACGTTTTGACCTTTTTGCCCCTTCTGTTCACGTTGTTAATTACGCAGGTGTCCTTAGTTGTTAACTCTCGTCTTTGTCCTTGGTCTAATGTGGCTTATTACTTGTTTATCCTTATGATTTGTGGTATTTATTTACTAGCTTGGCCCTTTATTAGGGGCTTTATATTGTTGTTGTGGGTTGTGAGAAAAAAATTAGGGATTTTATTTCTCTATTTCTCACGAAGTGCTGCCAACATTTACCCTCTTTTTTACCTCTCTAATATACCATACCTTTTATTACATACTTACATTAGTTTCAAATTGTGTTAAGATTTGAGGGCCTATGTGTTTGTTATTATGTATTCATGTGGCGATTTTGAGTTAGGGGATTTATAATTTTTGAGGTGTGTTTGGAATTTGGGACTGAACGATCTTCATATTTTCCTTGGTATCTTGGTTGGTACTGTTCTGGGTTCGTTGTTGGAGTCTTGGATGATTTTTTTTATCTACGTTCTTTAATCTATTGGATCTCTTCTGTAATATTTCCATTACTCCCTCTCTATATCCATATATATACGTAGTAATATATACAGAATACACACACACACACACACACACACACTTATATATATATATATACTTATATTCAATCCTCTCTATATATAATTTTTTTGATCTGTTGTATATAGTGTGTTTGGGTAGATCTGTCAAAATAGAACTAGTTTTTTTTACAAATCCAAAAATGATTTTTTTTTTTGTTTTATTTTGTTGTTGATCAAACCTAATAATTTTTGTTTGTTTAGATCTGATTTATCTCGGCTACACATACTGATTTTGTTGGTTGTTTAACCCCGATATTCCAACTAATCGTGTTGGTTGTTTAACCCGGATATACCTACCGTTTTTGTTGACGGTTCAAGATATAGTTGTTGGGATTTTTTTATTTTATTTAAAACCAAAATCTTTTACTGTTTCATTTGGTGGTTCAGTTCAGTAGATATATTTTGTGTTGTTTCTCTTCTTAAACATCTAAAACTCAAAGTTTTTTTTGTGTTGGTATTTATACGAATTGTACACTCCCTTGGTTTAATTTTTTGTTTGTTTTTTTTGTTATAGATCTCTGCTTATACATCTGGTATAGATCTGTTTGGTTGATATTTTCTTAGATAAGTGTTTTTTTAAACTAATAATTGTGGTCTAATCTAATCTATTTTTTGTGTGTGTCCTGATCTGATTCTATTTTAAAATTTTGTTTAGTTGATAAAACAAGCTTTTATTTAACTTACTTAAACCAAGTTTTAAATCATTTCATTATTATTTTATCCTAATTGTTTTTGTCAGTACAACCTTTATGAGCTAAGTGCCTCTCATAAACTCTTTGATCATTTTTCTGTGACTGATTTTAGTGTCTATTCCTTCTTAAGTTTATTCAATCTTAAGACTAGTTTAGGTTATTATTTTATTTCAGTAGTATGACACAATTTTTTGTAATTTTATTTCCTAATTTGTTTGTGGACATTTACACTTGACTGAATTTTTATTTGGGTTTGATTATTGTTGTTGATAAATAATTATTAAAGAGGACCTTGTGTGTGTCTAATCATTTAATAATTTGTAATCACTTTATGCACTAATTAAATCAATCTCTACTTATTGATTTTTATTTGTGTTATGTAACAACTTCACTGATATCCTAGCACTGGGTGTGTAGTTGTGTGTGTGTTTTCCAAGTTGTCACTACTTTGGTTGTTTAGTAGATTCAGGTGTGGGGTTGTTTAGTTTCTGCCTTGGTGTACTTGTTTGTATTGGCCAAATTATTTTATTTACACTTGTATTGCTGTAATCTGTACTAAAATATTGGTATTAGTGGACATGGGTGTGCGAGTTGTCCTAAGACTAAAGGCCACGGGGTTTTCTATTTCGGTGGTTTCCTCTAGAACAAATATTGTGTTCTTTTCACTTCTCCTCATCTCATTCTTAAAGGGTATTTTTATAGCAAGCATCACCATTTTTACATACTAATGTGCGTGAGTGTTTTTAATTCATAAACTACAATAGATTTTATATCAGAGAGTTAAAAGAGTTTTATAATCTAATACACATTAGCATGACCATTAGGTCTTTTCAAGTGGTATTAGAGCCTCGGGATTCACTTTTTAAAAGTTTCATCTTGAACTCCTTTTAAAATTTATTTCTTATATTTTAAAATCTATTTTTTTATATGGGAAACCAAAATGGTGATGCTGTATTTTCTGCTAGAAAATCCCTTTATGAATGTTATAAAGAAGAAAAGATTTATTCACAATACGACATTAAAAGTAGTAATTTCATTGTCCAAGCGATGGGTGAAACTGAACTTAAAAGAATTTTAGCTTACACCTCATCTTTAAAGGCTTGGGACATTTAAAAATCTTATACACCTTTATCTAAAATGTGGGATGATATTTCTGATAGTGACTGTGATGAAGCTAATAAGAACTTTATATCTTTTACATCTCGTTGTGCTTTTAAGTCTAAGGATATTTTTGACAACTTATCTACTCGTTCTGATGATTCTGATTTATGTGTAGACAATTGTGTGTTAGACTTTGTGAATTTATCTCATATCTCACCTGCTCAAAATCCCCCTTATGCCATAGCTTCCTTATTTGATATTGGGAGTATTTTTTATGATGTTGATGAATGTGATGATGTAGATGATTCTACCATTTTAGAAGGGTGCATGTGTAATAATTCTATTGATAGTTGTACCCTTGATGACATCACACACTTGGGTGAAATAAATTCTAAGTTATTGGCTAAAATTGATGTTTTGATTATTAAAATCAAATCAATAACTGAAGAATCTATCATGCATGTTCATAAATTAGAATCCAACATTATTTTACTTGAGAAAAGAATTGTTATGTTGACTAAGCTTGACACTCAATAGAAGTGAAACATAAAGATTTTTTGTTTAAATTTGATGAATCTCAAAATAAACTTAATGAGACATTGAAAAAGTTGGATTCTTATTCTAACTCTAGCATTGTTGTTAAGTCTTAAAATAAATATGATGATCTTGCTCCTTTGAAAGGAATTAGTTTTGTTAGTGAAGTTTTTTATTAAACAAATTTTGTTAACTTTATAGAGCAATTCCCTCATAAAAATGAAATTAAAATGACTTTTAAACATGTTCAAAACGAGGAATGTGCTTCTGATTCTGTTAAGCTAGTATTTTTTTGTAATTTTTGTCATAAAAAGGGACACCTTGAAAAATTATGTTTTAATAAATTAGGATAGAATAAACCTGATTTAGGCAAACTAAAAATGTTAAAATTAATCAAACTGTGTGAGTTTTGTTCTAAAAAGGGTCATTTAGAATAAAATTGTTTTAAGAAATTAAAATGAAATAATGTTGACTTAGGCAATGTTAGGCAATCTAAAACAGTTAGATTTATTCAGACTATTAAACCTACTTTTCGGTGTAATTTATGTTCCAAAAAGGTACATTTAGAGTAGTTTTGTCATAAAAGATTAAATTTAAATAGAAGTTTTGAAAATGGAAAGCAGATCACCAAGTCTTGTAATATTGTTAAATGTGATGATAACATGATTTTTCAGTGTAGTTTTTGTTCAAAATCTAGTCATTTAGAACAATTTTGGTTTAAAAGGTTGAATTTAACTAGAAGACCAAATGTTAAACAAGTGAACGTTCCTATTAACGTAAGTCGAATGTCAGATAAAATGCAACTTTTGTTTTAAAATGGGTTATTTAGGATGGTTTTTTAATAATCATTTAAAAAGAAAACAAAGTGGTAAAGATATTATGCCCAGGATCCCTTTAAAATATGACTTTGTTGTTAATCGACCCAAGTTGAATTCTGCTCTTGCCCATTTTAAAATGGTTGTTCCTAAAGTTAGGACTAGGTGGATTAAGAAAGATGATTCGTGTTACCCAAAGATGTGTAAAGAAATATAATTCGTGTTACCCAAAGATGTGTAACGTTGTCCCGAACACATTAGTTTTAGTTTGTTTGTTTGTACCTTTTAGTTTATTTTCTAGTACTTTTGTTCTCTTTATCTTTTATACTAACTTTATTTTGTAGGATTCTTCCCTACCCTTTGTCCCTTTGATACAAACATGGGGGGAATTTGAGACTCTTTTATTTTATTGTTTTTATAATCTTTGTTGAGTCATTTAGGAATCCTTCTTGTTAGTTGAGTTATGTACTACATTTCTATTGTCTAGGACTCTTGTTGTTAGTTAAGTTATGTACTCTTTTATTTTTAGGAATCATTATTGTTAGTTGAGTTATTTACTCTTCTATTTTAATGACCCATGTGTACAGTTTAGTTGTGTAATTTGTGATGTTTTTTGTCTTTGAGTCTCTTTTCAGTTTGTCTCAAAATTGGCCAAAGAGGGAGATTAAAAATCTCATTCTTCTTGTGTTGGTTCAATTTTGAGATGAACAATTTTTTTATATGCTCTTGCCTTTTTCTATTCTTGATTAAAATCTATTTTTTGAGACAAATCATATTTTTATGCTCATACATTTTTTATTCTGTTTAAAAACAAAAATTAAATATTTACATATATTAAATCATTTTTTGTGTAATATACAAATTGCTTTGGGTAAAATACACTTTCGTTTGTATTTTTTATTATAAATGTTTTTTATACTCTCATATATGAGTTTTCATATTTTTTGTTGTATTTATATTAATTTTTTGGTATTTTAATTTGACAAAATGTTACAAGATTAAACATTGTTTATTATTTAATTAAACCATCTTTGTCAAATATTAAAATGGGAAGATCTTTGTTTCCTTTGTGTACCATTTGGTTTTTTTGTGGTTACAAGATTTTTGTGGTTCTTATTTGGTTTCCAGCTAGCTAGTCTACATGTTATCTCTGATAACGTGTGATCTCTGGTCTGCTGAGAGTAGGGTTGTGTTTCGGCCGGATCGGATCGAAAAATGACCTTTCGGAAAAAATTCCAATTTTTTCGAAAATAAAATATTTGTTCCAATTTCCTATCCAATTTTTTCGGAAAATCAAAAAAGTTTCCGAATTCGGAAATATCGGAAAATCGAAAAAAATCGAAAAAATTCAGAAATTAGAAATATGGTATTTTTTTTTTGTTCTGCCGCATGAATACAGTATGAGAAATTAGAAATTAGTTTTTTTCTGTTCTGCCGCAGCCATCAATATAACAAACCGATGTAAACAAATCTGTAAACCTATAAACCGATCAATATAACAGACCTATTAAACCTATAAATCGATCCCAACAGATGTATTAGATGAAATAAAAAAGATGTAAACAGATGTAAATAAGATGTAAACCGATCTTATAAACAGAAGTAAACAAGATGTAAACAGAGCCTATAAACCGATGTAAACAGATCTGTAAATAAGTAGAAATAAAAAAAATAAACAGATAAAAATAAACTAGAAAAGGCTTACCTATGTTCGAGACTATAAGGGTCGGACGATGTAAACAAATATGCGCCGCCGAAAGTAGAAGAAAGGGGTTGGACGACCGTATAGAGATTGGGTCGAGAGAGAGAGGTGAGAGATATGCACCGCCGAGGAGAAAGGGGCAAGACGAGAGAGAGAGAGAGAGAGAGAGAGAGAGAGAGAGAGAGAGATGTGAGACATATTTTAATAAGAATATCATACAACCCTAGTTGCTCTCTACTAACGGCATATATAAATATATGGGGTAAGGTAAAAAATAAAGGAAATCTAAATTGTACACATTCTTATTACATAAGGATATAACTTATAAGGTAAAAAAATATATATAGAAAATATTCGGAAAAAATATTCGAAATATTAATCGGAAGATATATTCAGAATATTAATCGGAAAAAAGATTCGGAAATTATATCGGAAAAATCGGAAAATCAGAATTTAAAACATAGTTCCAATTTCCTATCCAATTTAATTCGAAAAAATCAGAAATCGGAAAATCAGAAATCGGAAACCTTATATATGTTCCAAAATCGAAAAATATCGGATCGGACATCGAAAAAATCGGAATGTTCGAAAAAAAAACACAGCCCTAGCTGAGAGGACTGTTTGTCCCATGCATTTTGACCTATTTTCCCTTTCTATTCATGTGGTTAATTACGCATGTGTCCTTAGTTGTTGACTCTCACTTTTGCCCTTGGTATGCTATGGATTATGTCTTGTTTATCCTTATATTTTGTGGTATTTATTTACCAGCCTTGCCATTTTTTTGGTGCTAGATATTGCTGTTGTGGGCTGTGAGAAAAAAAATTAGGGATTTTATTTCTTTATTTCTCATGAAGTGTTGCCAACATTTACCCTTTTTTTATCTCTATCTAATATACCATACCTTTTATTATATATTGAGATTAGTTTCAAATTGTGTTAATATTTGAGGGCCATTGTGTTTGTTGTTCTGATTTCTTGTGGCGATTTGGAGTTAAGAGATTTATGGTTTTTTAGGCGTGTTTGGAATTTAGGACTTAACAATCTTCATATTTTCTTTGGTATCTTAGTTGGTACCATTCATTCTGGGTTCGTTGTTGGAGTCTTGGCTGATTTTTTATCTACGTTCTTCAATATATTGGCTCTCTATTATAAGATGTCCACTATTCGCTCTTTATCTCTCTCTCTCTCTCTCTCTCTCTCTCGAGAGAGAGAGAGAGATACTGATATACTTTTATGCACATCTCTCTCTATATATTTTTTTATTTGTTATATATACGGTGTTTAGGTAGATTTGTTAAAATAGAACTAAAGTTTTTTTACAAATCCAAATTTTTTTTTTGTTTTGTTTTGTTGTTGATCAAACCTGATAATTTTTGTCTGTTTATATCTGATTTATCTCGGCTACACATACTGATTTTGTTGGTTGTCTAGCCCAGATATTCCAACTAATCGTGTTGGCTGTTTAACCCGGATATACCTACCGTTTTTGTTGACTGTTTAAGATACAACTGTTGGGATTTTTTTTTGTTTATTTAAAACCAAAATCTTTTACTATTTCGTTTGGTGGTTTAGTTCAGTAGACATATTTTGTGTTGTTTCTCTTCTTAAAGATCTAAAACCAAAGTTTTTTTTGTTGGTATTTATACGAAGTGTACACTGCCATGTTTTTTTTTTATTATAGATCCCCTCTTTTACATCTAGTATAGATCTTTTCTTAATCTGTTTGGTTGAGATTTTCTTAGATAAGTTTTTTTTAAGCTAAACTTTATGGTTTAATCTTATCTATTTTTGTGTGTATCTTGATCTAATTCTGCTTTGAAATTTTGTTTAGTTGATGAAACAAGTTTTTGTATAACCCACTTAAACCAAGTTTTAAATCATTTCATAATTATTTTATCCTTATTGTTTCTATTAATACAACCATTATGAACTTAGTGCCTCTTATACACTATTTGCTCATTTTTCTGTGATTGATTATAATGTATATTCCTTCTTAACTTAATTCCATCTTAGGATTGGTTTAGGTTATTATTTTATTTTAGTAGCGTGACACAATTTTTTGGAATTTTATTTCCTAATTTTTAGTGGACATTTACACTTCACTGAATTTTTATTCGGCTTTAATCAATCTGTTGATAATTAATTATTAAAAAGGACCTTGTGTCTAATGATTTAATAATTTGTAATCATTTTATGAACTAATTAAATTAATATTTATTTAATGATTTGTGTTGTGTAACAGCTTCACTGATATTCTAGAATTGGGTGTGTAGTTGTGTGTGTGTTCCAAGTTGTCACTACCTTGGTTATTTAGTAGATTTGGTTGTGGGGATTTTTAGTTTGTGCCTTGGTCTACTTGTTTGTATTGGCCAGACTATTTAATTTACACTTGTATTGTTGTAATATGTACTTAAACACTGGTATTAGAGGACTTGGGTGTGTGAGTTGTCCTGGGACTAAAGAACACGGATTTTTCCACTCGGTGGTTTTCTTGAGAACAAATATTATGTTCTTTCCTCTTTTCCTCATCTCATTCTTAAAGGGTATTTTTAATGCAAGCATCGCCATTTTTACTTACTAGTGTGCGCGAGTGTTTTTAATTTATAAACTAAATTAGATTTTATATCAAAAAGTTAAAATAGATAAAAATCTACTACACGTTAGCATAACCATTAGGCCTTTTCATTTCTCTGAGACATTTTTTAGGAGAGATATCCAACTGGCTTTTAGCTCCACAGGGGAAGTTTGGCTAGGGAATTTGTATTGGAATCTGGGGATGTGGGCGTGCCATTTTAGGGTTTAAATTGGGGATAAAAATGTGGTTCTAATTCAGCGGGGGATTTCAAGAGCTTGAAAAATGGGTTTCTTGGAGAAGAAATGTTCAAATATTTATTTTGTAATTTTAAGAATTGTTTAGAGAATTTTTGGAATTTTCTGATATTTTTTGTACAAAATTTTTAGGGCTTGCTGATCGTTATGGTTCAAGGGTTTTTTTTTTGGTAATGGCACGGTCTTTTGGGCTTCCTTGGGAAAGGAAAAAGGCAGGTGTAGATCGGGGGGTGTCGGGGAACTGCCGATCGACATGCCCCTTGGCCTCCAATAAAAAGGGGCGAGCTTGTGAAAACCCGCTCACCAAAATATGGGGTGGCCATCCCTATACTCCAATATAACAGGAATCATGGATGGAATCATTCTCAGCATCACAACAATATACAAAGTATACAGGATAACCACTCCATATATCAAAAAAATGAGCTGCCAAAAATTTTGATTTTTAAAGTTAAAGAAAGAATTCAAAAAACCCAATTTAAAAAGAAAGTGGAAACCCAGAAGAAATTATACTACATACCCATTAAGTATACAATAAGTAACCGAATATGCTGTCGGTCAACAGGCTCATACAATAATACTAAACAAGTTCAGTAATTTACATAATACATTACATTACACAATTGCAAAAGCTTGGACCTCACGCCCGAGTAAAAGACCCGATCATAACTAGAGTACAAGGATGATGGCGTCTATTTCAATATGTCCCGTAATACTCGCAAAGCATCACGGCCCCCAGAAACACCGGAGTAGGAAAGTCAAAACAGACGTCCTTACGGCGGAGCACCTGAGCGGATACAAAATGCATGCACAACAAGAAATATGAACGAGTCAGGGCCCGGTTTTATATGATCACCAGATGAATAAAGAGTATGACATTTATGAACAGTAGATCATGACTAATAGAGATAAGAATCTACCTACACAATTTAAAGCATAAGCTAAGACTTTTTAAATAACCATGGATCTAATTCAATTAAACAAGAGAATAAGAATGATTAACATTAATTTCAAAGATTTCATCAAAAACATTAATCTGTTTCGTAGCTCCGTTCCTTATCAGGAAACATAATCATAATTTAAGCTCTTTATGGACTTTATCTAAATCATATGCTCTTTATGGAATTCCATTCCTTATCAGGAATATCATCATTATCGTATGCTCTTTATGGCATTTATCATACATCAAGTCCCACTTGATTAAGAAATGTTATATTCATATACATATAACGATTCTAAGATCGCCCCTCTGAGTTTCCCCACTGGGCGCGCCCCTAAATAACTATCATCTTCCAGGGCCTATCAAACAAGACAACCTGGGCACCAATAACGCAAGATGTCGGGAAGCGGCCATATGCCTGCGGGATAGTCAAGACCACACCCAGAATCTCCTAACCAGCACAGTAAAATATAATCTCTCATATGGCCTAGGACTATATCCACCCTGCATTCATTAGCCAGGGGGAATCAACTCACGTGCGAACTTCCCTTATGATAGCATTTAAAGAGGCGTGTTTAAGTAAAATATCATTTGCCATGTTCATGATTAGATAAATTATCATTTATCGTAATCATTACCATTTCCATTTCATTTTCATTTACCTTTTTCATATGTATGTTTCATTTTATCATAAACTATAATCATTTATATTATGTAAATAATTCACATTTTATCCGGAACCATACGTAATTCATAACATCATTATAACCTCATAGAATACGTGAACTCCCAATTTACTTCTCCCAACACCCTTTTTGTGGTGTTATACTATTAACCATCAAGACTAACATAGCTCAATTGAGCTTCTAAAGTCTCCCAAACATAACACTACAACTCCTAGTTTCATACTAATCAACTAGAAGAAAAGAATGCCCTAACATCAATTGGCATATCCCCGAAAAAGCCCCACATAACGCATTTCTAATGTAGGGTAGTTAACTAACTCATATAGAACTCTAGGACTCTAAGTTTACTTCATACAAGAAGGTTCCTAAGTCCTAAACCTAAAGAATAAGGTTAAAAATTGAGTTATAAAATTGACTCAAAAACAGCAGGAAATCGAATCGATTCGCCCAAGGGCCGAATCGATTCCCCTAGCGAATCGATTTGCCCAAAAAGCAAATCGGTTTGGACTAAGAAACCTGGGATTTTCTAAACTGCCGAATCGATTCGGCTTGGCCTAATAGATTCGATCCAGCAAACCTAGAAACTGACCCTAAGCGAATCGATTCGCCCAGGGGCCGAATCGATTCGCCCCTGCAAATTGGCCATGTTTGGCTTACGGGTTATAAACCCTAGTTTTTCCCAAAAACTCAATCTCTTCCATTTTTACGCACATCCAACATCATTAATCTACCCCAAATCATCCTACATGATTATTAACTACTATAATCCACAATTTCATCAACATAAACCATGATTAGGGCTAAATCACCACAAAATCCACAAAACCCATATTTGTTCATTGGATCCCATTACACAACTATCAATACAATTTATGCATCTTAAAACATATATTAACAAGTAGAAAACTTTCCTTAAGGTTGAAATCTCAGATTTCTTTGTGTTAGATGCAATACCAATCTTCAATCTCCAAATCTCTCTTCTTTCTCCTCTTTTCTCTTCCTCTCTGTTTCTCTCTTTGTCTCTCCATGTTTAAGACATATAATAAAGAAATTAGGGAATTTAGAAGACCAAAATCGGGGCTTAAGTCTAAAGTTCCCAACTTAAATTGTTAATGTCACATTAAAATGACTCACAAATACACATTTAAGTTAAAACCAGTCAAAAGTGCCCAGAACCTAAAAATACAATATGGCACTTATTTTGACTGTCTCGCACATTCTGGGACTAACTACGCCCTCTAAAATGGCATATGGTAATTTTATCTTTCATTTCAAGTTCCAGTTTCATTTAAACCATAATGTCATATAAAACACATGACACTATAAAACATACAACATGATGATATTTACTTACACATACAGTAAATATGCAATGATCCAGTAAATATTAACTTTCAACTCATTTAATTAATACTTACTCCGATTCCAACATTTTATATAATTACTTTATGTAGTAAATTAATATAAAATGAGTCTCGTAAAAGCGAGGGTTGTTACAGAGTTCTCCTCATTTTTCATAGCTTTTAGAATTTAAATCTTTTGCCTTTTCTTGCTAATATTCATTCGTAAGACTTTTCCTTCTTCAATTCCTAGAAATGGTAAATTTTTTGGGTAACTCAACCCACATAGCGTGATTGGGTGTCGACGATTGGTCAAACCTAGAGTGGAGGGTCAGGGTGTCCCTAGCATTGGGCAACGAAAATTCCTTCAAGTTGTTCGAGCCAGTTACAAATGATCGTACTCTTCTTAGTGAGCCTGAACATCACCGCTCGTCTAGGGTGAGGAACCCTAGTGGCTATGTAAGTATGATGACCTTGGCATTCTTTTTCTTTTTTTCTTCTTTTGTTTCCTTGAGTTGACAAAAGGTTTCTTTATTTTGGCAGATCGACATGGATTTGATGATCTTTCATTCCCGAGGGACGATGGGGTTTAAGTATGTGTGGGAGAACCTTTCGGTCGTGGTGCACTAGGTAGTTTCTTTTACGGGTTTTGGGCGTTTGGCATCTTCTTTGGATGAGACACCGCCTTTTACGGTATTTCTATGTTCTCTGGGGGAGAGGTGGTGGGACACTACTCACACCATTCATTTGGGATTTTGGGAGATGACATTGAATCCCATTGATGTCCAGCAACTGCTGGGGATTAATTGTGAGGGTTTGCAGATTGAGTTGGATCGGTCTTTGAGGGTGACACCTGAGGCGATTGATGCTACGTTGGGAGATGTTGGGAGGATAGACTCCGGTTATTCTATTTGCATTTCTGCTTTGTGGGATATGCTTTTGAGTCGGAGGATTGATGAGATAGATGGGCTACAGGTGCAACATATGGCCCGTTTATTTATTCTTCATTTGTTGGGAAGGTTCTTGGTGGTGACGTCATCCACTTATTATTTTTTCCATTTTTAGGGTATTTTTAAATATCCCTCTCTATGACTGGGGGAGCCTAACCTTAGCGACCCTTTATTCGTCTTTGGATGCTTTCAGTAGGTGCTTTAATACCCCACCCTGATAAGAAAATAAATTACGTATGTGAATTTTATATTATGGGAGATAAATTATAGTAAAGAGAATTAGAATATTTTAGATTATATGTAAAGGAATTATTGGTTTGATTTAAACAAAATTAAATCTTATATATGCCTTTCTATAAAGATGGAAACTATTGGGGGCATGTGTGGAAGATAATAAAGAAAAGAATTACATAAGTTAAAAAGGATGTATAAGGGTTGTTGCTTAGGTGGAAATTGATTGCCCTTTTTGAGATTTTCAAAAATTATTAGGGGAAAATTTGGTATTCTTGAAAGCGGGTTACTCGAACGACAGGAAGGGTCGTTCGAGCAATGTCTGGTGTTTGGCAGACCCTTCTACAAGTCATCACCTTCTCAATGGATAAACCCATTTCACCTAGCTAGTGGGCCTGGGCAACTAGACCAATGTCAGATATTAAAACTTATATCAATGTGAATACAGTCTTGGGTGGTTAATATAATATGAGAGAGAGAGAGAGAGAGAGAGAGAGAGAGAGTCATGAACTAGAAAATTTCATTCCATAATGCTAACAACACGATGTGTATGTTGTCAATTTATAAAGAGTCCTATACCTGATATAGTATCAAATGTGGGTGCGAACCCTTCCTTTCAATTCCCAAAGTACTGTGTTGGTTGGGTATAAGTGAAGGACTTGGGGTAGAGAAGGGTAGTCATTATCATTTTCCCTCTGTGTCTAAAAAACACACAGAACCATTGTTCACCATTTCTCTTAGTCGTAGAAACCACCCTCAAACCTTACGATAAATACACAAATGATTATTTATGAGTTATAGCTACAATAAATATAGAAACATTGTTGGGGTCCTGATCTGTACTTGGAGGAGATGTGTTTTTTAGAAGAATATGTATATTTTGTTGGAGGTTTTTATGGGGTTTTGTTGAAGTAATTGGGGATTTCAGGGTGGATCTTTTGTGACTCCCTTTAAGGTCACCTTTGGAGGTGGGGGAGTCACCCATCTTCACCATCACCACCATCATTTTTGGAGACCCATTTAGGTGGATAATCCACTCTTATTATTTTGAGAATCTATTTAGAATATACTGTAATATTATTGTTGAGATTGATTAAGAGTAGGATTATAGAAAATATTCTTGTTGTGTGTTTTCTACTAAATCTGATAATAGGCATTTTTATAGAATAAAAATGCTAGAAAATAATAAACATTTTTATGGAAATAAAAATGTATGAAATGTTATTTTAGTCTACTTTCACTATGAAGGAAATAATGGAAATTTTATGGAATAAAATATATGAAAATGCCATTACAGTATGTTTTTCGAGTAAAGGAAAGTAGGGAAAATTTTATGGACTAAAAATGTTTGAAGATAGTATTTTAGTATGTTTTCTAGTAAAACTAATAATGGGCATTTTTATGGAATAAAAATGTAAGAAAATGGATATTTTGTGTATTTGTAGTGATATGAGATAATGAATATTTTTATTAAATAAAACTGTGAGAAAATGATACTTTTTTGTAATTCCTAGTAAAAGGAAGTAATGGACATTTTTATGGAATAAAAATGTAAGAAAATATAAATTGGGCATATTATCTGGTGAAAGGAAGTAATGGGAATTTTTATGAAATAAAAATGTGGAATGATGTTAATGTTGTCAAAATATTTATGAAATAAATATTTTTAAGTTTCTTGAAAAATGGAGACATTATGAATAAATGGACATTTGCCAACTTTAAAGGAATTGACGAAAAGTCTTCTTTTTGTGAAATGCATGTTTAATCCATTTGGTAGGATTTTAGTATTTAAAATCCACTTCCTATGAGTATAAACTTGTGGTATTTGATAATAAATATGTGAACAAGTTTAAGAAAGATTTTATTGGGTTTAAAAAGGAAATAATGGAAGTTGGAATTTTAATCTGCAAAGTATGTGTAATTGGGACTAAAAAACATAGTGGGTGTGAAGTTAAAGGACTACATGTTAAATAAAAGAAATGGGCTTTTTTCTTATAAAAGTAGTCTTAAGTGTAAATGTATTTCTTGAATAAAAAAGTAAGGAAACATGAATTTTGATAAAAATTACTAATTAAGTGCTAATAGGAAAACATGGAATGGTTAGTGATTATAAATTACTAATGTTGTGAAATATTAACACTTGTGAAAATGGAGTAAAAGTGTGATTTGAAAATAAATGGGTAAAATGGTATTTTACTTAAAGTGAAACATTTTTATGAAATAAAAATATTGAAAAGGGTGTTACACAAAGTGGTACTAAATGAATATGATTTGTGGAATAAAAATAACGGTTAAAGTGTAAAGGACAAAAAATGGTAAATTTTGAGGTGTAACACTAATTAGGGCGGTAAAGTCCCGAGTTTTGGCTTCGGCCAAGTAAAAAGGAAAGGTAATAACGTGGGCATTTTTAAAATGTTAAATCACATTAAAGGCACTCGGATCACATTAAAGGCACTCAGATGACACCTGGAGCCCTTGGGTCAAAAGCCCTAAAGCATTAACCAGAGCATATGGTGCGCACAGTCGTCGATTTCGAGAAAAGATAAAAGCAACAAGGAGCACATGTAAGAAAAAGGTTGTGTGGTGAAACGTGTTAATACAACCTGACTTGAATGAATGAAATAAATGTTCCGGTAAAGGTTAAATGGACAAGTAAATGCGTAAATCTATAAATGTCCATGTTAAGGCAAAAAGGCTAAAGTAAAGTGGGAAAACGGGTGTTTAAGTGTGGAACCTAGTGTGTTAAAAAAAGTGATAAATGTTACGTATGAATAAATGAAGTCTTTCAATATTAAGGTAAATGAATATAAATGTGTAAAGTTTTGGAAGTAAAACGGTTAATGCATTTGAATATATATTTTCAAAGGTATATCTATATGTATGTCGATACATATATATTTTTGTATGCATGTGATTGTAGCGTGTGAGTATTCCTTTATGTCGTTTGTTTCTATACCCTTTGTATAAATCCCAATGGGCATCAGCTCATGTTTCCACTTTGTTACGGTAGGTTGGGAGCGATTCCGTATTTTGAGGGATTTTACAATTAAGTGTACTTTATTTATGTTTACATTAGTATCTCTGCTTACTTGGACTTCAGGGTGCTCCCCATGGGTCCCTCGTGTAGTTTATCCTAAAAAATTTTAATCACATGCTAACAAGTGAAATTTTAATAAAAAAATAAAACTGGACTAGCAACATTATTTAGATTGTTTCATTCCACTTCACACCTAATGCTCGGGTCGGACTGGTTTGGCTCACGGTTAACCCGCAAATCCGGGTTGAGGCGTTACAAATGGTATCAGATCTCTAGGTTCAAGGTTCCTTTCGGGTGTGACGAGGTGAGGTTGGTATTGTATGTTTCGATGTCGGTGTGGTTCGGGTTAGTCATGCTAGTTTGATGGCGGTTTAGTTCGTGTCCTCAACGGTGAAACTTTTGAGGTTAGCACGACAAGTTATAATAATGCCGAGTGGCACATGATTGAATTGATGATTATTAAATGCTTCCGCATTTCTTATTAAGTATGTAATAATTTACGGGTGTCCACGTAAGCCAGTAAGTGGGGACATCGTGGTTTCTAGTGTGAGGTGTTTATTTCAAACTTTGATGACTTTGAGTCTTTCGAGATATTAATAGAATTAAATAAAGTCCATTGGTCAAGTGGAACCAAATTGTGTACAATCAACGATCGAGATTGATAGTTAGATTATCATAATTATGCAAAGTGAAATTGTGATTTAAATTATATGTAGCCTTGGGGGTGACACATATGAGAGGTCAATATCGATGTGATGAATAGGAAATTTCTATCCTTGGAGTAATAACGATATTAATGGTAAGGTCAATGAACCTATATATTGATGTGGGTCAATGTTAAAGGATGAGTCATGCCTACTTAGCAGAATTTTGTCCTTTTGAGTGAACGCTTTAGTGGTCGTCGATCGATAAATGTATCTACAAGTATTAGCTATTTGGGGAGAAAAGTATTAGATCCCTTGGTTGAAGATTTGCATTTAGCATGTCCCGATTCATGTGGCTTGACAATGAGGTTGACTTAGATAATCTTAATGGTTGAGGTAACCCAGGAGTGAACCTAGATAATCGTGGTGATTTAGTATGAAGTAATTAAGTTGTGATGTTTTAGAAATTGACCTCTTGCGATGTCAGTAGGGAGGGCCTCCTCGTGAGCAATACCCAACGTCCTGTGTCCTACCAAAAGCTAGATGATTTTAATTTAGATTTTGGTGATTTTAGTTTGGCATTGAGAGATAGGATCCCTTATGGCATTCGTAGGCATGGGCCTTAGTGTCCATAAACAATGCTTGATGCCCCGTATCCTACCAATATATATATATATATATATATATATATATAATAAAGTAGAAAACTTAAGTATGTCATAAGTTTAAAAGATGATGTCATCTTTATGACTTTCTATGCACTACCTATTTTGCCCTCTAAGCATTTGAGTTCCCCCTCCTTTTTCCACACTCAAAATTTAAAAACAAGGCTATTTTTGTAAACTCTCCTCGATCATACTCCCTCAACCCTACCACACTATCATTTTCTACCTCTCAGTCATTCGTTTCCTTCCAAAGACAAACCCTTTCATTTTGTCCCTCTCTCACTCATCCGCCCATCCCTCTATCATTCACCCAACGCTTCCCCCTCCCCCAGTTCTTAATCTAAGCTCTCAATCTCTATCTCTGAGACCCTCACTCCCTTTCTCTCTCTCTTTCACACGCTTCTCCACCTCTTCTAGCTCCACAACTCTCCGCCTCTCTGCCTCCAAATGCAACTCTCAGCCTCTACGAGCTCCATAATGGTTAAGGTTTCTGGTATGCTTATTTTTTAACATACTCACTCTCTCTGCTCTTCGTTTTTAAGATCCTCACATTTGGCTGAGACTGGATCTTAACAAATATTTTTAAGATCCTCACCTTTCTTCCTCTATTATTTTGGGGGCTGTTGTACATGAATGTATTTTTTCTCACATGTACCTCTGAAAATTTCATTTACTTTTCTAGATCTGAACTTGGGGTTCCCCATGTATTTTTTCTTATATTTTCTTTTATTGTGCAGGTTTCTTATAATAAGACCTCCATAAGAAGGAGAAGCTTCCACGGATGTGATGTTGTATGAGTAAGAAATATTCTGTAGCAGTTTGGGACTCACGACCAAGCTTAAATCGAAGGTATGGCTTCCTATACTAATTTTTCTTATATTTTCTTTTAGGTATTTTTTGTTGATATAATTTTTGTGTGAGTTTTGATGTTTATGTTTTTTCTATCAGATTGAAACATAATCAGCTATACATTATCTCCCTCTAATTGGAACTTTGTGTTTTTATTTTTGGTTCAAATTAATTTTTTGCAGATCTAATTTTTTGTTTGTGCTTTGATGTTTATTCTTTTTCAGATTCAAGCCTAATCAGGCATGGGGCCATTTTCTTACACCGTCCACCTATAGGTTATCTCCATCTCTCTTGCACACACACAAAATCACACCATCAGATATGATGTTTGTTTTTCTTTGTTCCATAAACTAATGTATGGAATATTATGGATTGAGTTCATGTGATTGTAAGCTTCCATGTGATTGAGTTCATGTGATTGCAAGCTTCACTGTTATGAGTATTAGTTAGAATGTTAGTTTTTATTCATATCGTTATTAGAGTTTAAATTTTTCAACATCTTTTGATATGATGGTTCATGAACTTTATTACTGCGTGGTATTTCAGGCGTGGGGATTCCACTCTGCTTTTTTTAATGCTTGGGTTGACTATGGTAATGGCCAAATATATCTCCGAGGCTTTAATATTTTCTTTTGTATATGATGTTTAATTATGAAGTATGTTTGCATTCTCGAATGATTAGTTTCAAGGCTCTAGACTTAAGTGTACTCCCACTAGCTTATTCAGTTTTCACTATATAGTGAAACTATGTATTGTATGAATTTTTAATACAGCAAATATATGAGTTACCAAAAATATTGCGCTTTATCTGTATTATGTATCGCGACGATTAAAGATTTTTATTAACTCAGGGTAGGAACCAATCACCGTGGTCTTTTTAGTAACTTCATTTTTAATTAAACTCATCGTGGTCTTTTTATTCTCTAATGGATGGTCATATTTAAACAAGAACTCCCCTCAATTTCCAAGTGTACCAGATGTAGTATTTGTGTTATATATTGTGACCTATATTCAAGTCTACCATATGTAGTATTTGTATTATATGTTGTGTTGATATTGGTTATTTTGAGGTCCTCTATTGTCTTGAGTTTCACTATTTTTATTCGAGGCTCAAATGAAATTGATGTGAGTTCATGGATGTTTGATTGTGTCAAAATGTGAGTAAACAATTTAGTTCTGCACTATCTGATATTTGGATGAATTTATCCCATGTTCACAGGTAGAAAGGATAATTTTTTATCCTATATGATGGATGAATTTGTCCTATCTGATATTTCCATTTTTTATCCTATGTTCTAATGGGAGAATTATGCTCATCCAGCCATGCTGCTTTAAACCTAAGAGCATAGCTGCTTTAAACCAACTACATGCTGAGACAGAGGCTCAGACTACTACTAGCGAGGCTATGGTGTAAGCCGAGGAGGTGGGCGAGGGAGATGAGGTTGAGGGCGAGAATGAAAATGATCAGTAGGGGGATACTTATTTCAAATAATTTCCAATAGTTTGCCATCTGTTTCAAGAGTGTGATATTTGTTTCCAAGAGTGTGCTAGCTTAATTTCATACGTATTTTGACATGTATTGCTATATAGTTTGACACTATACCTTTGGCCCTGTAATTCAGTTTTTATCTAAAGCAATTGCAGCCATTTATATCTCTTCCTTTTTTTTCTTTTCATTTCTAAAGGATGTTATCAATGATTTTTCAGCATTACCACCTGTACTTATGTGAATAATGTGGCAACCAACTACATGTGGCATATAATTTGACATATCTGATCTGAATGTGTTCTCAGCAAAAGTGATGCGGCTCCTGTGGTTTATGAAGAGCCAGAACCGTCTGAAACTAGCCTTTTCTCGGGAAAATTCATAATATACCCAAATCAAACTTCAGTCAAGTAAGTCAATCCAGTTGGCAGCCTATATAAAATACTCAAGTTTAAATTGTCAACGGAAGCTGCCGTAGAAGATGTTCTGGCGCAAAAGACTAATATTTATTGATAATTTACCTACCTAACAATATTTGGTATTAAAGCATTTTATAATGGAGTTATCCTAATCTCAGTCACATTTTTACTATTACGTACACATCCATTGACATGTATGCACACGATTTTTACTATTACGTACACATCCATTGGCATTTGGTAGTATATACTCTAAAGCATTGCATTTTTTCTACCTTAGTTTAATTTTGGTAGCTCTAAAGTCTACGGAGGATCCCTACAAGTTTCTTTATATGCGAGTTATTTATCTTA
Source organism: Sambucus nigra (assembly GCA_949130495.1). Lineage (NCBI taxonomy): Eukaryota > Viridiplantae > Streptophyta > Magnoliopsida > Dipsacales > Adoxaceae > Sambucus > Sambucus nigra. The sequence continues at coordinate 133,888,971 of OX422216.1, forward strand.
TGTCTCTGTTCTGTTTTTTAGGTACACCTACATGTTGAAGTAGCTAACCACATCCTTAAGGTATTTTTGGTTTGTTGTAAGTTTTCAAAGTATTCTTCAATTGCCCTTTAGTTTTATTTGGTTCATGTTTTGTAAGTTGTTATGCCATATTTAGTAAGTGAGGAGTTCCTATGCCTCGTGCCCTATTTAGTAAGTTCATATGCCCTGTTTAGTAAGGTACTCTGGATCAAAACATGGCTTTGGTCATTTCGGACAATCCCCAACAATATGCCGATAAAAGGCCAATCCATGGGTAAATGAGTTATCCCCCAAGTGGTCCATATCCTTCTATAATAGTATATAAAAAGGAAGAAATATAAGAGAAGTAAGATCACATCTTGGCATCCAATAATAGACATTGGGATAGATAATGAGTAATGATGGGAAAAACATTATTTTGCTTTGGTGTCCAATTTTCAGGGTTGATCTTAATTTATAAGTGTCTTCTTATCAATCCAATGGTACTGTCACTTTCAGAGAGAACACAAAATTTCTTATCCAAATCAATGGATTTATTTCTCTTTTTGTTAGTTGTATCTTTTAAATTTTGTTTTATGTCTCTTTATCGATGCTGTCAGTTTGCACATGGATAATGTGAACAAGATCAACTTACATTCATAATCAATTTTTCGTATACATTATCTTTTAATAACTCAATCTTAATCTTATTTTTGTTTAAAGAATTTACTGTAGTGGATTTTGAAAGGGTAAAACTAACGTACGGGTCTCTATAATGGTATAATTAATATTGTAGCTATATCTTACATTCGGTAGTGAATCCAAAATATATGCCACTACTGATCTATCACATTAGAGTCCTACAGCGACTCTTGGTTTTCATAAATTTGAATACTGTTGTAAAGGTCTCTAACACAGTTTACGTACTAACACTGGAAGTGGTCTCTAACACAGTTTAAATTTTTTGGTTGTTCATTATGTTCCTTCATAGGGATTCTTTATCCTCTAATAAACAGGTGGACATTTAGTAATTAGTTTGTACCAACTATGTTGTCATCGCAGAAACAGGTTTAGGTTCAAAAGTCTAAGTTCGGGTTCTTAATGTGTTTTAACGAAAAGGTTCAACTGCCACAACTGTAAATTGACCCCCCCCCCCGTTATTTTCACTATCAAAACACCCCATGTTATCACCCCACTGTTATCACAACTGTTTTCTTTAGTTTTGTAATCGATTGAAACTTGACAACTACTGCAGTTTTGGAAGCGATATGTTATATGATATGACGTTTTTTTAATTCAGAATGATATGTTTCTTGAGAATGTAATTTTAAATGATGTTAATAGTTATAAACTTTTAAAAGTTAAAAGTTATAACTGCTAAAAGTTCATAAGTTTTAACATTTACAAACTTTTAAAACTTAAAAGTTCATTACTGTTAAAAGTTCATTTTTAACTTTATTTTAATGGTGTTATGAGGTTACTAGGAACGCAGAATTGGTCTAATTCAAGGTACTTCTTTTAAGTCTACACGTAGAAGAACACAGAGCAGGTCTAGGAACACAGAGTAAGTCTACATGTAGAAGAACAAACTTGATGAGCAGGTCTAATTTAAAGTACTGCTTTCATTTCACTGCTTTGTCATTAATTGGATCCTCTCTACTGTAGAAGAATAAGAATTCAGGTCCCTATATCTATACTTTGTCATTAGGGACCTATTTCTATACTGTAGAAGAATAAGAATAAGAATAGCTGTTTAAATTGTCATTATACTTGAATCGAGTGAAAACCAAAATTCGAGCTAAGGAAGCATTTCACTGAATCGAGTGAAAATTGGCATTGTGATAGCATTTCATGGCACTGTGATAGCATTTCATGGCACTGACAAAATGAGCACAGAATCTAAAGGAGCCGCATGAGGATTTGCAGGAGGAGATTAAGTAATTGAAAGAGAAAAATAATGAACTTCGAGATGAGAAGGAAAAGCTAGAGGGGGATGTGACACCCCGACTAATTAAATACCGGGTAGCTACTCCTTTATTAAATTAATTCAAAATGCCAAGTTGGCTCAGTTAATAGCATCACTGTCGAAAACATTTTAATTTTACTAACCACCTAGTATTTAAAAAGTAAGTTGCCAAATTTTATTATAAGTCTGATTAACATGCAACAAGTGTAATAAAGAATAACAATACTATTCACCATACTGAAAGAAATAGAATAACCATCACATGCGGTAAATAAAGTCTGGAGGAAAAACTCCTCACTACAATCCCACAACTGAAAAGTAAACTGAATACTAAAACAGCACATGCCAAAGTCTGAAAACTGTAATGGAAAGATGTCTAATAGAAATGGGCAACATGCCCTACAACTGATAGATAATAACTCTGGAATCCAAAAGATCGAAGCGTCTACAAGCAAAGTCCCTGTAGCTTCCACAAACAGCTACAGCTCGTCACCTGAATGAGTATCCTATGCTTGGTGTCCTTGTGGCTGGGCACCTAAAATGGTTTTTACAAGAAAAGGATTTGAAAAGCAAACGGGTCAGAGCCCGAATGTGGAGTTATATTTTAAAAACCTGCAAGTGCTTTAAAAACATTTAAAACATTAAATGCAAAGTACATGTTAGGACGTGCACTCACATGATATTCTCACCTCTCTTCTAACTGTGCACTCCTAACGTAAGTACCCATCTAGAGTGATACAAACTACTAGCTAAGTGACAACATATCTAGCTAGACTATCATAGGTCTTACCCTTATTACTCGGTTCTATTAACATAATAACGCTCGTAATTAAGTAGGGGTTTAACGTAACTCAGATGTTCAATATGCAGTATATATAACTATCAGTTAACACGTTATATTTCACGAAACAATACCGTAATTATATTCACATCATTAACATGAAGGTTCTCATTAATTAAGTGTATATTATTCACATCACAAATATACAATATTAGCATCCCCGAGATCTAAGCTGCGGTGCACACATACTCTGCTATCCATCCCGGTACATCACGTACATAAGGATCACATATTCCGAATCTCTCAGGAATAGTTCACAGATAACAACATCACAAAGAATGGAGGCGAACACAGTCACATCACATAGGTCACGCACATACCTACGCTCCTACGATCAGCGGACTTATTAATATCCTAATAAGTCTTTCTATGACCTATGTTCATCGAGGTAGCCAGTCTAAATCTGGGCAACACAAGGATTAGAGGGCCCTAAGCGAACGCAAACCTCCCGTGATAGCAAGTATGGTAGGTATGTCATACACACAATTCATATACCAATACTAAGTAAACACACGTCTTAGTAATACCGTAGTTTAATCGTAGTACATATCGCATTCTCGTACTAACTTATAACTATCACAATTCATACTATTACGTTTTGTAATTATACGTGCCATAATTCATCCTCACGTCGTAGTAGACTCTCACGTCTCAACCCAAACGGTTCATTTAATCTAACTCGCGTATATAGTTTACTCCTCTTAATAACCCAAAAGTCCCAAATCCATCAATACATCATCAAGGAAGGTTAACTCTACCCTCTAACAAGTTTACGGAACTCCAAAAATCAAAACAGTCCAAAAAGGACCAAACTGTCAACTCGTTAGAAGTCTCGTTCGAACGAGGCTGTTCGAACGAGATTGGACTGTCAGCTCGTTAGAAGTCTCGTTCGAACGAGACTGTTCGAACGAGATTCCAGTTCGTTCGAACGAACTGTTCCTTCTAACGACATCTCGTTCGAACGAGATATCGAACGAGATTCCTTTTCGTTAGCAGCGACTGGTCAACTCGTTAGAAGCTCGTTCGAACGAGTTCGTTCGAACGACCTGGGTAGGGGCTTCTAACGACCTACCAGATTCGTCCCAGATTTCCTAAGTTACGTTTCTCACCATTTTTAACACCTCAATCCTTCTCCAAAGTTCGTTCTAGCAATGATTTAAGTCCTCTAATCATACTAAAACATGCTTAGGTCATAAACTAACATCTTTTAAGGCATTAATGCATCCTAAACATCATTAAATTACAAGGTTTTATACTTTTCCCCAATATCATCAAGAACATGAACCCTAGATTTATATCATCATCAAATCCCAGAATTTCATTTATTTTAATTTCTTCTAATCACAATATTCATGAGAGAAATCATCTACCTATCATTCTACATGCAATTCTCTTCAAAATTTTCAAGTTCTAAACTCCAAACTTCATGGGTTTTCATTCATCTTTCAAGAACAATTAAAATTCCTCAATTTCTAACATGGAAAAGACATTCTCTGAAATTAAATGGAATAAAGTCACTTGCCTTGATTGGATTTCTGATTTTGGTGTTGGTTTGGTGAAGATTTCTGCAGATTTTCCTCTCTCCAAGCTTCCTCTCCAATGGTGGCTTAAGGTGGCTAGGGTTTTGATTTGGGAATTTAGAAAACTCTTCTAATAACCTACGTAGCCTTCTAGGTTAATATGGTTTGGTTAATGGGCTTAGTGGGTTTAATCCACATCAGATTTACATCTCTAATTTTCGTCACTTTTAATTCCTCAAAATGTAAAATTACCAAAATACCCTTTAAGTTGCCGGTATGGCCTAAAAATACCCCGGAATCCAAACTACACCCCCGGGTAGTGTTTTCTGACTATCTCGACCCTTCCGTACGCGTTGGCGCACTCAAATCGACCATACGGTTTATAGATTTTAAATTCACTTTTATAATCAAAATATTACACCGTGACGCGGCGGTCCCACACGTCTCAACAAAATTTCTAAAATGCCGTATCTAAATCTCACGACAAATTTTATAATACCAAGTACATATATAATCATATATGCACATAATCAAATACCAATTCGCATCACATTAGTATTTATAACCCGGATTAATTATCAATTAATATGCATTTAATTAATTATTCCCAAAAATAAATATAGTCAAAAGTACGGGGTATTACATACTTCCCCCCTAATAACTGAATTTCGCCCCGAAATTCGAAACTAGAAAGTACCTGCTAAAAACAGCTCTGGATAACGTTCGCGCATCTCATCCTCGCGCTCCCATATGGACTCCTCGACATTGTGATGTCGCCACTGAACACGCACTAACGGGACTATCTTTGACCGCAGTTTCCTCTCGCTTCGGTCCAAAATAGCAATTGGCCCCTCCTCGTAGGAGCTATCCGGCTGGAGATCGATGTCCTCCACAGCAATGTGAGAATGAGCCAAATCATCTCTAAGGTATTTCCTCAGTGAGGAAATATGGAACACGTCGTGAATCCGATGCAAGTGCTCCGGTAGTCCAAGTCTATACGCAATCGGTCCGATCCGCTCAATAATAGGAAACGGCCGCACATACCTCGGTGCCAACTTCCCCTTCTTCCCGAATCGCATAATCCCCTTCATTGGAGATACCCTGAGCAAAACCTGGTCCCCTACTTGGAACTCCCTGAAAAACCTCTTCGCATCAGCATAACTCTTCTGCCTGTCTTGAGCTACCCGAATGCGACTCCGAATCAACTCAATCCTTGCCGAAGTATCTTGAATCACTTCCGGCCCAAGTAGTTTGTTGTCCCCCACCTCCAACCAACATGCTGGGGAACGACAAGGCCTACCGTACAATGCCTCAAACGGAGCCATGCCAATCGTGAACTGATAGGAGTTGTTGTAAGCAAACTCCACCAGTGGAAGGTACTGCTCCCATCCACCCCCGAAGTCAATAATGCACATGCGTAGCATGTCCTCCAACATCTGATTGGTGCGCTCTGTCTGCCCATCGGTCTGCGGATGATAAGCCGTACTCAACCGCAATTCCGTGCCCATTGCCTCTTGGAAACTCTCCCAGAACCTCGAAACAAATATCTTGTCTCTGTCAGACACGATATTCAGGGGCACACCGTGAAGTCTCACAATCTCGGAAATGAAGAGTTGGGCATACTGTCCCGTAGTGTAGTCAGTCCTTACGGGTAAGAAGTGAGCGACCTTGGACAACCTGTCCACAATTACCCAAACGGAGTCGTGACCCCTCTGCGACGTAGGCAACCCCGTGACAAAATCCATGGATATGCTCTCCCACATCCACACCGGAACCTCCAACGTGTAGCAATCCTGCTGGTCTCTGATGATCCACTTTTACGAGCTGACAAGTGGCGCATTTCGAGACAAACTCAGCGATATCTCTCTTCATACCGCTCCACCAATATTGCCGTCTCATGTCTTGGTACATTTTGTCCCCTCCGGGATGTACCGCTAACCGTGAGCCGTGCGACTCTGCCATAACATCGTGCCGCAATTCTTCCCCTTCCGGAACTACCAATCTCCCATTGAAGCGCAATCCCCCGTCTGAGCTAACGGTATAGGATTCGGCTCCCTCTGCTAGCAATCGAACTATCTGCTCCTGACAGAACGGGTCATTAGCCTGTGCCCGTACTATCCTCGTGATAATCTGCGGTGTAACGGTCATTACAGACATGAAAGATCGGGCCACTGCATCCTGGTGTCCCAATTCCTTCCACTTAGCCTTCCACACCTCTGCCACCTCATCTGCTGGCCTGCGGCTCAACGCGTCTGCTACCACGTTAACCTTACCCGGGTGGTACTGGATGTCGAACTGGTAGTCCTTCACAAACTCAAGCCACCTACGCTGCCGCATATTCAACTCCTTCTGCGTGAACAGATACTGTAGTGACTTGTGGTCCATGAACAGCTGAAACTTCTCCCCCAAAAGATAGTGCCTCCAAATCCGTAAGGCAAATACTACCGCTGCCAACTCCAAATTATGCGTGGGGTAATTCTTCTCATGAGGCTTAAGCTTACGGGAAGCATAAGCTATGGCATGTCTCTCCTGCTGCAATACACCTCCCAGTCCTTGCAAAGACGCGTCGGTGTAAACCAAATACTCAACTCCCGGTCTCGGCAATGCTAACACAGGTGCTGAGGTCAACTTGTCCTTCAATTCATCGAATGCCAACTGACAGGCATCACTCCAAATGAACGACACACCTTTACGAGTAATATGTGTCAAAGGACCTGCTATCTCTGAGAAACCCCGAATAAACCTCCTGTAGTATCCTGCTAGACCCAAGAAACTACGAATCTCCGTTGGCGTCGTGGGCTGTCCCCACTCCCTCACCGCTGATACCTTCCCCGGATCAACTGATATTCCCTGGTCGGAAATAATGTGACCCAAGAACTGGACTTCCTTCAACCAAAACCCGTACTTCTCATATTTTGCATACAGCTCGTTCTGACGAAGTGTCTGCAAAACCTGCCTCAAATGCTCGGCGTGCTCCTCCTCTGTCTGAGAGTAAACCAGAATGTCATCAATGAAGACAATGACAAACTGATCTAGGAAATCTCTAAACACCCTATTCATCAAGTCCATAAACACTGTTGGAGCGTTGGTCAAGCCGAAAGGCATAACCCGAAACTCATAAGAACCATATCTCGACAAGAACGCAGTCTTCGAGACATCCTCCTCCCTGATACGCAACTGATGGTATCCCGACCTCAAGTCAATCTTCGAGAAGAAAGAATCTCCCCTCAACTGGTCGAATAAGTCATCAATTCGAGGCAACGGATACTTATTCCGTATCGTGACCTTATTCAACTCTCGGTAGTCCACGCACAATCTCAGTGAACCATCCCTCTTCTTCACAAACAAAACTGGAGCGCCCCAAGGTGAGGTACTCCTGCGAATAAAGCCCTACCCTAACAGCTTCTCTATCTGATCCCGTAGCTCTCGCATCTCAGCTGGAGCCATACGGTACGGTGCACGTGCTATAGGTCTCGTACCTGGTAGAAAATCTATAACGAAGTCTATCTCCCGACTGGGAGGTAAGCCTGGTATCTCCTGAAACACATCTGAATACTCCCTGACAACCGAGATCGAATCCAAAGGAATCACAACCTCCTTAGAGGTATCCTCCTCTATGTAATACAGATGAGCGGTCGATCCTCCCTCTGGACGAGGCATCGCCACTATAAACATCTCTTGCCCCGGCATGGCAAAAACAATGCTCTCGCTGAAGCAATCAATCATGGCCCTATATGCTACGAGCCAATCCATACCGATGATCACATCGTGAACATGCATATCTAACACTAACATGCCTGCAGGCAATACCAAACCACCGATCTCTACCCCCACTCCCTGGCATATAAAGAAAATAAGTGACCCACTCCCTAATGGTGAGTCGACACATGTCACTCTGCTCTCTGCCGTAGCTAACAATCCTAAAGCTTTCGCGAAGTGTGTAGCTATGAAACAATGTGTAGCACCCGTATCAAATAACACCCGACCCATAGTGCCATGGATAGGAAACGTACCCTCGATCGCGGGCGGTGCCTGTGGAACTGCAGCCTGGTGAACGTTGTAGACACGTCCATACTGTAGCTGCCCCTGCTGAGCTGGGACTGCTGGAATGGGTGGCAATGCTGCCATCTGTGGAGGTGCGGGAAGAGCGGCGGGAAATATAGGTCTCTGTGGCTCCTGGCGAGCACCCTGCTGCTGCTGCTGTGGGGCCCTGCCCCTATCAGGACAATCCTGCTTCTTATGGCCAGTCTTGCCACAAGTAAAGCACTTCCCTGGGAAGTTCCCTCCCCTCTGCCCCTGCTATCCCCGGCCCTGGTGGCCGTTACCATTCCTCCCTTGGCCCTGCTGGCCCTGATGAAACTGTTGCCCATTTTGCCCCTGCTGGCCCTGATGGCCGTTTGGACCCTGATGGCCCTGACGGAAACCTCCCTGTCCCTGCCTGTAGTTCCCTGACCGGAACCTCTTATTATCCCCCTGCTGGGTACCCTGCTCATTCTGTCTCTGCCCCTGACCCGATTGTGCCCCGCTGGCACTATGTCCTCCAGTCCTGCCCTGATGGCTAGACTCCCCCGACCGCTTGCCCTCGGCCATATGAAAACGGTGGTCCTGGCAGTGCAATAATGCAGCGTTAACCACATCAGAATACGTGGCCAACGATAGGTTCCCTAGCAGATGTTGACGGATCCTCCAATTCAACCCATCGGTGAACTTCTCTATTTTCTTCTTCTCTGTTGGAATCTCGTCTGGAACGATATTCAACAGGTTAGTGAACTCGGCCTCATACTCGGTCACTGTCTTGCCCTCCTACTTCAAACTCATCAGCTTCCTCCTCATCTCTGTATGAACTGCGAACGGAAAGTACTTGCGGTCAAACCGCACCCAGAACTCCTGAATCGTAAGGGTATCCCTATCCTCCGCAGTGGTAATAGACTCCCACCACTGTAGTGCAGATCCCACTAGCTTGAAAGTAGCTAGCACCTGTTTCTGAACATCAGTGCACTCATGCATCCTCAAATGCCTCTGTATGTCCTTCCTCCATTGGCTCGAGACTACCACGTCTGAGCTACCTGCAAACTCTAGCGGATGCGCTTTCTGAAAAGCGTCACGTACACGCTCCCAAGCAGACGGGAATGCATTAACTTGTACTGGCACGACAACCGGCGCCTGAGGTGGTGCCTGCTGAATCACGGCAATCGTGGCATTTACCGCTTGGGCTACTATAGCAGCAACCTCAGTGGCGTTCATCATGCCCTAAACTGGAGCGGGCTGGGGTTCGGGCATTGCATTCCTGGGAACTCGTCGTGCACGTCGTGGAGGCATCTGAAATAAGAACAAAGTTTATAAGTCCGCAGTTTATAAACTTAAAATAGCTGAAGAACGAAGCATACACAAAAAGAGTACAACAGTCCTAAAATATAGGGCTCTATATCAAAGAAATGTATCAGAAACATAATAGCCGTACAGATCCTAAAGGACACTAGAACCTGATGCTCTAATACCACCTGTGACACCCCGACTAATTAAATACCGGGTAGCTACTCCTTTATTAAATTAATTCAAAATGCCAAGTTGGCTCAGTTAATAGCATCACTGTCGAAAACATTTTAATTTTACTAACCACCTAGTATTTAAAAAGTAAGTTGCCAAATTTTATTATAAGTCTGATTAACATGCAACAAGTGTAATTAAGAATAACAATACTATTCACCATACTGAAAGAAATAGAATAACCATCACATGCGGTAAATAAAGTCTGGAGGAAAAACTCCTCACTACAATCCCACAACTGAAAAGTAAACTGAATACTAAAACAGCACATGCCAAAGTCTGAAAACTGTAATGGAAAGATGTCTAATAGAAATGGGCAACATGCCCTATAACTGATAGATAATAACTCTGGAATCCAAAAGATCGAAGCGTCTACAAGCAAAGTCCCTGTAGCTTCCACAAACAGCTACAGCTCTTCACCTGAATGAGTATCCTATGCTTAGTGTCCTTGTGGCTGGGCACCTAAAATGGTTTTTACAAGAAAAGGATTTGAAAAGCAAACGGGTCAGAGCCCGAATGTGGAGTTATATTTTAAAAACCTGCAAGTGCTTTAAAAACATTTAAAACATTAAATGCAAAGTACATGTTAGGACGTGCACTCACATGATATTCTCACCTCTCTTCTAACTGTGCACTCCTAACGTAAGTACCCATCTAGAGTGATACAAACTACTAGCTAAGTGACAACATATCTAGCTAGACTATCATAGGTCTTACCCTTATTACTCGGTTCTATTAACATAATAACGCTCGTAATTAAGTAGGGGTTTAACGTAACTCAGATGTTCAATATGCAGTATATATAACTATCAGTAAACACGTTATATTTCTCGAAACAATACCGTAATTATATTCACATCATTAACATGAAGGTTCTCATTAATTAAGTGTATATTATTCACATCACAAATATACAATATTAGCATCCCCGAGATCTAAGCTGCGGTGCACACATACTCTGCTATCCATCCCGGTACATCACGTACATAAGGATCACATATTCCGAATCTCTCAGGAATAGTTCACAGATAACAACATCACAAAGAATGGAGGCGAACACAGTCACATCACATAGGTCACGCACATACCTACGCTCCTACGATCAGCGGACTTATTAATATCCTAATAAGTCTTTCTATAACCTATGTTCATCGAGGTAGCCAGTCTAAATCCGGGAAACACAAGGATTAGAGGGCCCTAAGCGAACGCAAACCTCCCGTGATAGCAAGTATGGTAGGTATGCCATACACACAATTCATATACCAATACTAAGTAAACACACGTCTTAGTAATACCGTAGTTTAATCGTAGTACATATCGCATTCTCGTACTAACTTATAATTATCACAATTCATACTATTACGGTTTGTAATTATACGTGCCATAATTCATCCTCACGTCGTAGTAGACTCTCACGTCTCAACCCAAACGGTTCATTTAATCTAACTCGCGTATATAGTTTACTCCTCTTAATAACCCAAAAGTCCCAAATCCATCAATACATCATCAAGGAAGGTTAACTCTACCCTCGAACAAGTTTACGGAACTCCAAAAATCAAAACAGTCCAAAAAGGACCAAACTGTCAACTCGTTAGAAGTCTCGTTCGAACGAGGCTGTTCGAACGAGATTGGACTGTCAGCTCGTTAGAAGTCTCGTTCGAACGAGACTGTTCGAGCGAGATTCCAGTTTGTTCGAACGAACTGTTCCTTCTAGCGACATCTCGTTCGAACGAGATATCGAACGAGATTCCTTTTCGTTAGCAGCGACTGGTCAACTCGTTAGAAGCTCGTTCGAACGAGTTCGTTCGAACGACCTGGGTAGGGGCTTCTAACGACCTACCAGATTCGTCCCAGATTTCCTAAGTTACGTTTCTCACCATTTTTAACACCTCAATCCTTCTCCAAAGTTCGTTCTAGCAATGATTTAAGTCCTCTAATCATACTAAAACATGCTTAGGTCATAAACTAACATCTTTTAAGGCATTAATGCATCCTAAACATCATTAAATTACAAGGTTTTATACTTTTCCCCAATATCATCAAGAACATGAACCCTAGATTTATATCATCATCAAATCCCAGAATTTCATTCGTTTTAATTTCTTCTAATCACAATATTCATGAGAGAAATCATCTACCTATCATTCTACATGCACTTCTCTTCAAAATTTTCAAGTTCTAAACTCCAAACTTCATGGGTTTTCATTCATCTTTCAAGAACAATTAAAATTCCTCAATTTCTAACATGGAAAAGACATTCTCTGAAATTAAATGGAATAAAGTCACTTGCCTTGATTGGATTTCTGATTTTGGTGTTGGTTTGGTGAAGATTTCTGCAGATTTTCCTCTCTCCAAGCTTCCTCTCCAATGGTGGCTTAAGGTGGCTAGGGTTTTGATTTGGGAATTTAGAAAACTCTTCTAATAACCTACGTAGCCTTCTAGGTTAATATGGTTTGGTTAATGGGCTTAGTGGGTTTAATCCACATCAGATTTACATCTCTAATTTTCGTCACTTTTAATTCCTCAAAATGTAAAATTACCAAAATACCCTTTAAGTTGCCGGTATGGCCTAAAAATACCCCGGAATCCAAACTACACCCCCGGGTAGTGTTTTCTGACTATCTCGACCCTTACGTACGCGTTGGCGCACTCAAATCGACCATACAGTTTATAGATTTTAAATTCACTTTTATAATCAAAATATTACACCGTGACGCGGCGGTCCCACACGTCTCAACAAAATTTATAAAATGCCTTATCTAAATCTCACGACAAATTTTATAATACCAAGTACATATATAATCATATATGCACATAATCAAATACCAATTCGCATCACATTAGTATTTATAACCCGGATTAATTATCAATTAATACGCATTTAATTAATTATTCCCAAAAATAAATATAGTCAAAAGTACGGGGTATTACAGGGGAGAAAGAGAAACTTGAGCAGCAATTGAATGCATTGAGCACTCACTCAAAGCTTCATGACACATCCCCATTTTGTTTGTTAAGGTCTCAGATGCAGCTATGTTGGCTCCTGAGGAAGTCTTTGCTGGTAGAAGGGATAGAAAAGAAGAAGCGGGATCTAACATAAGAGGAGAGCTAACAAGAAAAGAAAATTTAAAGTTGAAACAGTGAAAAAGATGGAAACAAAGGAACGAGATAGGAAACCACAAACCAGTGACGGTAAGGATGAATCATGAGTTTGCTGTCAGTAAGTTATGATTTTTCCCTATAACATGGGGAAATTTTTCTTTGGTTTTAGTTTTATTTGCTCTAAATAATATATAGTCCTTTTTTTTATATGGCAATAGTGATGGGATGGTAAGACCATGGGAAATTGTGTGCAATATGGTACTGTTGATTATTTTCTTAAGCTTGGTTTTAAATTTTTGAAGTTTATTTCTTATGGAACATATTCAATAGTTTTTTAGGTTATTTTAATTTTGGCTTATGCTTTGCAGGTCCTTAGATTTTGACATGTTCAAACTAACCGAGTTTGGGGTAGTTTCCCCAATCCGTTCTGCATATAGCATGTCCTTCACTCCACGGGGAACTTCAACAATGTAATGAGCTCTAATCTCCAATCCAATATCATAGTTTTCAATCCAGTCAGCTGCTGGGTTAGCCTCTCTATATGCATTGACGACTTGGATTTTCCAAGTCTCTTTTAAAAAGAATTGGCAAGCTTCGAGAATAATAGAATTGTAGCCCAAGTCCCAGGCAAGTTTCAGTCTGTGAAATTTCATCTGAGCATCTCAAAATCTTAGAAGGGGGAGTTTTTTTTTGCCAAACTTCATATAGAATTTCGAAATCTCATATCAACTTTATTCAATATATTTATAACATTCCTTTATTAGTTTGTAATCAGACACAATGCACGTTACTCTATTACTTTTTAATCAACCACAACTTTATTCAATATAGTTATACCATTTAACTTCGAATGATTTGTATGGTGCATGACCTGATACCGAAATTTTATTGTGTCTCTTATTTTTATAAAAATCTATATGATTCCGCCATAGGTGTGGTTATTCTCTCTAATAAATTTTATCGATGTTTTTTTGTCAACCATATAAATATTATCATATAATTTCATTGGGCTCGAGTGTATATGTCCAATTTCCAATTAATGTTAATATTTGCTCCAATAGAAACTTTAGGTGAATATTGATCATCATTTCAGTTATTTATGGCTATTGTGTTTAATATGTAATGTCTTGGAAATTGAATAGGTTATTTATTTTAAATTGTGAGATTGATGGTAAATATGAGAATCTAGGAACGTATGTTATGTTGAATGGGATATTTATATGTTCAATTACTCTATGACTTAAATTTTCTAATTTTCCAATTGTTTTTCTCACATGTGTTTTAGACAATACAATGTCGGACCGAAAAACGTGAAGAGCCACTTTAGAGACCTAATCACATTGTATATGCATGACCAATTTTTTTTATAAGACTATATGTATCGTCATTTTTCGAGTGTTTTAGTTCTTAAACAAGGCGGTTAGTCGTATAAACAAAAGAAGTTCTTCCCGAATTTAATTTATTTATTGATATATTAGTTGTATTTCGACAAGTTGAGTTAAATTGACATTGTTTATATGAGGTCCAAGAAGGACTATTACTATTGTTGTAGTATTTTTTTATTTCCTAAATAGGGTGGATACTCCAATAAAGTAAACTTTGCCCAAATTTTCTTAATTCTTTATGCATTTGTGTTGTACAAAAAAGTTGACTTAAATTTACACGATTCAATACTTTTAACAATTATCAGCGTGCCTTCAGGCACGGGCATACCCTAGTATATATATATATATATATATATATATATATATATATATATATATAGTTGTGTTAGTCAGTAGATTAGCACGTAGTGAGATAATTTCACAGTGAGGCAACTTAGTTGTCATGGTTGAACACTCGTGAATTAAATAATGTAGCCCTGTGAGATGGACTTCAGGTTAGTAACGCGAATAAGCACGGGAAGCCGTGTTAAAATTCTTTGGAGATGCATACTAAGGTTTATCTAGTTGTTACACCCAGCCTAATTAAATACGGGGTGATCAGTCCTTTATTAGATTATAACCAAGGTGAACGGTTGGTTCATTCTTAGCATCACAGTCGTAAAATAAACTTTCCAATTTAAACACCCTCAATAATTAAGCTAAGTGTCAAAACCATTTAAAATGTTATTTCCATTTTATTTGAAGACAATCATAAAAAAAAAAGCTTTAACAATTAACAGTTTAAGAGTCACACGATTATTGAGACTGGAAATGATCATCCAAGCAAATTAAGCATTCAAATAACAAATTCCAACTTTAAAACCATAAAGGAAAACCATCCTGATAGAAATGAAATCCGAAAGAATAAAATACTAAAGATAAATGAACATAATCTCTGAAAAATCCAACCGAATAAGGAAATGGGCGCCACATGCCCAGTTAATTAAAATTGAACTAAGAGTGGAATCAACAACAAGGTCGTCTAAGCAAATGGCCTGCAACTCCCACCTAAGCTGCAGCACGTCAAGTCTGAAGAACCTATGCATGATGCCCCTGTGGCTGGGCACCTGTAATATATACATATATATACAAGAGAGAAGAGATAACAAGAAACGGATCAAAGCCCGATTGTAAAACAGTTTAAGATTTAGTTTAGCAAGTATTTAAAATGCTTACCGGCTAATGCAACAACCATGCTAGTATGTGACACTCTCTTGAGAAATTCTCACCCATCATCTAGTGTGCATGCCTACCGCACTATTACTCCCAAAAGTATAGCTTACTTAAATCTCTCATAAGGTTTCATGCCAAAAATTTCTAGGGTTAAGATAGTTAATTTCTGAAAATAAGGTTTTCACATGTATCTCATTTCATTATAAAATATTCCAGTGTCATCACAAACTTTTCAAACACTTATAATAAAGTTGGAGTATTTATTTGTTGCTTAACTACCTTTTTTTTCACAGTAGAAAGTTCCCAGTTTCAAGTCTATACATTAATCACCCATATAATATATATACTATCGGCACCCCACATAAAATTTATGGTGTTGGCATACTCTGCTATCAAGTCCACATATCACTCCTACTAAGGGAAATACTAGTTCGGAATCACTCTCGAACTGTATTAGCACAAAACGCATAAAAATTGAGGCGAAGCATAGTTACAAGTCACTAAGAGGTCAGCACCTACCCTCACGTCTCTTAGGACCGTCTGACTATCAATCAGATAGCCTGTACCAAGGAGTCCTATGTTTTAGGGTACAAGTCCATATCTCCCATTAAGGGCCCATCGAGATACGACTGTCCCAGTCCGATAACCTTAGTGATCGCAAGTAACGAGGGCATGATTTTTACACACATATAGTATATGTACAAACACAGTCATATATATACTACTATTCCCATTTCTAAATTAGGTTCACCCATGACCCATAATTATGATATTCATTCTTAGTACACAATACTCGATTATCCCGTGTAACGGGCTCACCTCTTTTATTCTTAATTATAGATTATTCCATACTTACTTCATATCACTTGTAGTATTGTATATCCCTATGCATAATTTCAGTAGGTACTCTCTTATCTTCTAACGTAACTTCCTTATGAGTATCACTCCTTTAGTTACACGTTCCCATAATTTCCTATGTGTATATTACTCCCCGTTAACCCTAACTTCGTCTTACATTAACTACTCACTTTTTACTAATTCCTTCTGGTCCTCTTTATGTCCCAAAATGTTCTAACAATGATGCTCAAAGGTTACTACTCATTTTAATCGGAATAAACTATTATAAGAGGAATATGAGTTTTTCAGGAGGGGTCGATCGATCGATGGAAGTGGGTCGATCGATCGATCATCGATCGATCGATGCTCTTTGGTCGATCGATCGATCAAGCAGTTATGGCAAAACTGCAAAAAACCCAGTTACGAAAATCTTTCTCCAAACTCAACCAAATCATCATATTTATTTCCCAAACTCCCAACAAATGATACTACAAGTGTTATATACCCAAATACTTGATTTTCTACGTAAAACATGTGGGTTTTCATCAAATATAACGATTCAATTAGGTAAAATCTACATAAACTTCAAGAACCCCAATCTTTTCTTTAAATTTAAATTCTTCTAATTCTTTCCAAGATTTTCTACTTCTAACTCAATGAAAATTCGTGGTGTATCCTCTACATGTGAATTAGATTTCCAGAATATGATTATTACCTCTACAACATGCGAATTCTAGTCTCCAATATATACTTTCTTTCATGAAACTAGTTCTAATCAACCCTAGACTAACATAATTGATGCATTAACTAAAAATAAATCAAGATAGATACTTTCCTGGAAATCTTTGTTTCTGATTTGTGGAAGAAAGTGGTGTGGTTGTGTTCCTCATCACGCGATCTACACTTTGGCGGTGACGGCGGTGTAAACGACGGAGTTTTTGTCCTAGAACTCCTTAGAAAGCTTCTCCACTTCTTCTCCAATGGCCGTTCTTTGGTTTTGATTATGTTAACCCTAGATGACAACCCCTAACATCTAATATAGCCTTGGAAAATTCTTGGGTTTAATTACCCAAAAATATGAAATGTCCAAAACGCCCTCCCGGGATGCTAATTAGGCCTAAAAATGCCCTGAGACCCAAACTAAATCCCCGGGTACATTATTTTGAGTTTGTTAACCCTTTCGGACACGTTGACGCACTCAAAACGACCATACGAGTGACTTATAAGTTATTAACTTTTAATAATACTAATTTAATCCTGACACGACACCGGTGCGTCCCGATTTAATTTCCCAAAATTATCAAATTATATACTCGTGATAATTTTAATAATTTCGATTATACATATTACTTTATCTGTTATGTAATATTGATTATACATATTACTTTATCCGTTAAGTAATATTCAACAGAATCCCAATAATTACTAACTCTCATCGTGCTAGTAAATATTTAAAATAATTTTTGAATTAATATTAAATTAATATCTCAAATTAAATTTAATAAATCCCCAAATTTAAATGTCATAAAAATGCGGGGTATTACATACTTACCCCCTAATAACGGAATTTCGTCTCAAAATTCAAAAAATAAGGCATACCTCGTAAAAATAACTCTGGGTATTTCTCAGGAATGTCCGCCTCATGCTCCCAAGAGGATTACTCCACATTATGATGTTCCCACTAGACCCATACTGGTGGAACTACCTTCGACCTCAATCTCCTTTCGCTATGGTCTAGGATAGCCATTGGGCTTTCCTCGTAAGGGCTGTCGGGGTGTAAGTCAATCTCCTCTATCGCGATGTGAGTGTGGGCCATATCATCTCGAAGATATCGTCTCAACGACAAAATATGGAATACATCGTGAATGCGGTGTAAGTGTTCTGGCAGTCACAATCTGTATGCTAAAGACCCAATCCTCTCGATAATGGGAAATGGTCCCACGTACCTTGGGGCTAACTTTCCCTTCTTTCCAAAACTCATCACTCATTTAATAGGAGACACGTGCAGTAATACCTGGTCCCCCACATTAAATTCATGGAAAAACCATTTTGCATCGGCGTAGCTTTTCTGCCTGTCCTGGGCTACCCGAATGTGACTCTTGATAAGCGCAATCCTGGTTGAGGTTTCCTGAATCACCTCTGGTCCGAGAAACTTATTGTCCCCCACTTCTAGCCAATAAGTTGGAGAACGACAAGGCTTCCATACAATGCCTCAAATGGAGTCATGCCAATCATGAACTGATAGGAGTTATTGTAAGCGAAGATGTGGCTCCTATCCTCCTCCAAAATCAAGGACACACATGCGTAACATATCTTCCAATATCTGATTGGTGCGCTCTCTCTGACCATCTTTCTATGGGTGATAAGATGAACTCAATCTCAACTCTGTACCCATGGCCTCCTGAAATCTCTCCCAGAAACGCGACACGAAAATCTTGTCTCTATCCGACATAATATCCAGGGGCATGTAGCCTAACAATCTCGGCAATGAACAACTGTGCATACTGGCCCGTGGTATAGTCTATCCGTACTGGCAGAAAATGATCCACCTTGATCAAATGGTCCACGATCACCCAGATGGAGTTGTGACCCCGCTGTGATGTAGGTAGCCTAGTAATGAAGTCCATGGAAATACTCTCCCACTTCCACGTAGGTTTCTCAAACGTCTAAAGCAACCCCAATGATCTCTGGTGGTCTACCTTTACCATCTGGCAAGTAGAACACTTGGACACGAACTCAGCAATGTCCTTCTTCATCCCACTCCACCAGTACTTCCGCCTCATGTCCTGATACATCTTATCTCCTTCGAGATGTACCATAAATGTGGACCCGTGAGACTGTGTCATCACTGCATGACGTAAGTCTTCTCCTTCTAGGACCACCAATCTCCCATTAAACCTCAAACTTCCATCAGAACCTATTGAATAGGACTCAATGCCCTCAGCTAAAAGTCGTACAATCTGCTCCTAGCAAAATGAATCCACTGTCTGTGCCTGTATTACCCTCGTAACAATCTCGGGGGTAACTGTCATGACAGATATAAAGGAACGGGCTATCGTATCCTGGTGACCCAACTCTTTCCACTTCTCTTTCCAAACATTCGCTACGTCGCCTACCGGTCTACGGCTCAATGTATCAGCAACCACGTTAGCCCTCCCTGGATGGTACTCTATTTCGAACTGATAGTCTTTCACAAACTCTAACCATCTGCATTGACGCATATTCAGCTCTCATTGAGTGAACAGGTACTATAGTGACTTATGGTCTGTGAACAAGCGAAACTTCTCCCCCAATAAATAATGTCTCCATATCCTTAATGCAAAAATGATCGATGCTAGCTCTAGGTCGTGAGTGGGGTAATTTCTTTCATGCGGTTTAAGCTTGCGTGAGGAAAAAGCTATCGCCTTCTCTTCCTATTGAAGTACTCCCTCGAGTCCCCGTAAAGAGGCATCGGTGTAAACCAAATACTCCACTCTTGGCTTGGGTAAAGCAAGAACTGGTGTCGAAGTCAGCTTATCTTTCAGCTCATTGAAAGCCAATTGACAAGCATCATCCCAAAAATATGGTACCCCCTTACGAGTCAGATTTGTCAATGGACCCGCAATCTTTAATAAACCTTGGATGAATCTCCTGTTGTACTCGACCAACCCCAAGAAACTACTCACTTTCATTGGTGTCGTGGGCTGTCCCCACTCCCTCACTGCTGAAACTTTACATGGGCCAACCTCTATCCCCAATTCGGACACAATAAGTCCCAAAAACTGCACCTCCCGTACCAGAATCCGCACTTCTCATACTTATCATACATTTGATTCTCTCGTAGAGTCTGAAGAACCTACCTTAAGTGCTCAGCATGCTCCTCCTCACTGTGTGAATATATCAGAATGTCATCTATGAAAATGATGACAAACTTATCCAAGAATTCTCTGAACACTCGGTTCATCAAGTTCATGAATACGGCTGGAGCATTTGTCAGCCCAAACGGCATGACTCTGAACTCATAGGACCCATATCTCATCAAGAGAGTAGTCGTCGACACATCCTGCTCCCTAATTCGTAGCTGATGGTATCCCGATCTCAAATCTATCTTCAAAAAGAAGGTTGCTCCTCTCAGTTGGTCAAATAGATTATCGATTCGAGGCAACGAATATTTGTTCCGTATCATAACCTTGTTCAGATCCTGATAATCCATGCATAACCTCAGTGAACCATCTCTCTTCTTCATAAACAAAACTGGAGCACCCCAAGGTGAGGCGCTCCTACGAATAAAGCCATGACCTAACAGTTGCTCTATTTGATCTCGTAACTCCCTCATTTTAGCTAGAGCCATACGGTACGGAGCACGTGCTATCGATCGAGTATCCGGTAACAAGTCTATCAAGAAATCTATCTCTTGATTGGTGAGTAGGCCCGGTATCTCCTAAAATACATCAGAATACTCATAAATGACTGGGATCGAATCTAAGGGAATCACGACCTCCTTAGAGGTATCCTCCTCTATAAAATACAAATGAGCGGAAGAGCCTCCCTCCGGGCGAGGCATCGCCACTAAACACATCTTCTTCCCTAGAATGGCAAAGATAATACTCCCGCCGAAACAATCTATTATGGCTCTGCATGCGGCGAGCCAATCCATACCAATAATAACATCGTGCTCATGCATATCTAAGACTAACATGTTTGCTGATAAAATTAAGCCACCAATCTCTACTCCCATGCCCCGACATATAAAGAAAATCAACGACCCATTCCCCAGTGGTGAGTCTACGCATGTCACAGTGCTCTCTGCTATGGCTAATAATCCTAAGGCCTTTACAAAATGAGTAGATATAAAATAGTGTGTCTCCCCAGTATCAAATAAAACCAACCCATAGTGCCATGGATAGGAAACGTACCCTCAATCACGGGTGGTGCCTGAGGAGTTGTTGCCATGTGGACGTTATAGACACGTCCGTAATGCAACTGTCCCTGTTGTAATAGAGCTGCTGGTATAGATGGTAGGGCTAGTAACTAAGCTGGTGCTGGGAAGGCGGCTGGAAATAGTGGCCTCTATGGCTCATTATGTGCACCCTACTGCTGTGGGGCCCTATCTCCCTCTGGACAATCCTGGCGCATATGGCCATTTTTGCCACACCTGAAACATCGGCCCTTAAAATTACCTCCCCTTTGTCCCTGACCACGACCCTGTTGGCCATTACCACCTCGGCACTGGCCTTGCTGGAAACGTGGTTGGACATGATAGCCCTGTTGTTGTCCCTGCTGCTGACAGTGTTGGCCCTGCTGGCCCTACTGATTAGACTGGCCCTGCCTTAGGCCTCCAAATCCCTGTCTGGAGTCACCTGATCGAAATCGCTTGGCAAGGTCCCCTTGATGGGAACTCTGCTTATTATGACGTTTCTGTCCATGGGCTTCTGGTGTCCCACCAGTACTACTGCCCCCTGTCCTGCATGCTGGCTGGACTCTCCTGCTCGTTTGCTTCCTTGCAGATGGAAACGGTGATCCTGACAGTGTAATAACGCAATGTTAAGTACATCCGTGTAGGTACTCAGTGATAGATTGCCTATGAGATACTGGCGGATCCTCTAGGCCAATCCATCCACAAACAGTAATATATTTTTTCCCTCTATGGGTGCCTCATCTGGAACTATAGTGAGAAGTCTAGTGAACTCCTCCTCATACTCAGCAACAGTCATATTCTCCTGTTTCAGATTCAACAACTTTCACCTCATCTCATCTGCACGGCGAATGGAAAGTATTTGCGGTCAAATCGTGCCCAGAATGACTGAATCGTGATAATGTTCCTCTCCTCTAAGGTGGTGGTGGATTTCCACCACTGCAAAGCGGCCCCTACTAGCTTAAAGGAAGCCAAAAGCTGTTTATGTACGTCCGTGCACTCGTACATGCGCAGATGCCTCTGGATATCTTTCTTCCATTGGCTGGCGACTATGATATCCGAACTACCTGAGAACTCCGGGGATGCGCCTTCTGAAAGGCTTCCCTAACCCGCTCCCATGCAGATGAAAGCTGTGCTGGTACTGGCGCCACTGCCTGAACCTGGGGTGGATCCTACTCCACTACCGCTAATGCTGCATTCATCGCCTGAGCAACGATAGCTGCTACCTTGGTTGCGTTCATCATTCCCTGAGCCGGAGCTGCTGGTTACTCGGCCTGGGCACGTTTGTCCTTGGGTGCGCGTCTCGGAGGCATCTGAAACGAGAAGGAAGTTTATTAGTCCATAATTATTAACAAATCTCGAATAGCTGAAGACATAAGCATAAATGCAAGAATACAACAATCCTAAAAATTGGCCTCTATATTAAGAACACTAAGCTGGAAGCGAAAATAAGTCGTACAGATCCTAAAGGACATTAGAACCTGATGCTATGATACGATCTGTAACACCCGCCTAATTAAATACCGGGTGATCATTCCTTTATTAGATTATAACCAAGGTGAACAGTTGGTTCATTCTTAACATCACTGTCGTAAAATAAACTTTCCAATTTAAACACCCTCAATAATTAAGCTAAGTGTCAAAATCATTTAAAACGTTATTTCCATTTTATTTAAAGCCAATTATAAAAAAACTTTAACGATTAACAATTTAAGAGACACACAATTATTAAGACTGGAAATGATCATCCAAGCAAATTAAGCATTCAAATAACTAATACCAACTTTAAAACCATAAAGGAAAACCATCCAGACAGAAATGAAATCCGAAAGAATAAAATACTAAAGATAAATGAACATAATCTCGGACAAATCCAACTGAATAAGAAAACGGGCGACACATGCCCAACTAATTAAAACTGAACTAAGAGTGGAATCAACAACAAGGTCGTCTAAGCAAATGGCCTGCAACTCCCACCTAAGCTCCAGCACGTCCATTCCGAAGAACCTAACCATGACGCCCCTGTGGTTAGGCACCTATAATATATACATATATATACAAGAGAGAAGAGATAACTAGAAACGGCTCAGATCCCGATTGGAAAGCAGTTTCAGATTTAGTTTAGCAAGTATTTAAAATGCTTACCGGCTAATGAACACAACCATGCTAGTATGTTACACTCTCTTTAGAAATTCTCACCCCTCATCTAGTGTGCACGCCTACCGCACTATTACTCCCAAAAGTATATCTTACTTAAATCTCTCATAAGGTTTCATGCCGAAAATTTCTAGGGCTAAGATAGTTAATTTCTGAAAATAAGGTTTTCACATGTATCGCGTTTCATTATAAAATATTCCAGTGTCGTCACAAACTTTTCAAACACTTATAATAAAGTTGGAGTATTTATTCATTTCTTAACTACCCTTTTTTTCGCAGTAGAAAGTTCCCAGTTTCAAGTCTATATATTAATCACCCATATAATATATATACTATCGGCACCGCACATAAAATTTATGGTGCTGGCATACTCTGTTATCAAGTCCCCGTATCACTCGTACTAAGGGAAATACTAGTTCGGAATCACTCTCGAACTGTACTAACACAAAACACATACAAATTTAGGCGAAGCATAGTTCCAAGTCACTAAGAGGTCATCACATACCCTCACATCTCTTAGGACCGTCTGACTATCAATCAGATAGCATGTACCAAGGAGTACTATGTTCTAGGGTACAAGTCCATATCTCCCAAAAAGGTCCCATCGAGATACGACTGTTCTGGCCCGGTAACCTCAGTGATAGCAAGTAACACGGGCATGATTTTTACACACATATAGTATATGCACAAACGCAGTCATATATACACTACTATTATCGTTTCTAAATTAGGTACACCCACGACCCATACTTATGATATTCATTCTTAGTACATAATACTCGATTATCCCGAATAACGGGCTCGTCTCTTTTATTCTTAATTATAGATTATTCCATACTTACTTCATATCACTCGTAGTATTCTATCTCCCTATATATAATTTCATGAGGTACTCTCTTATCTTCTGACGTAACTTCCTTACGAGTCTCACTCCTTTAGTTACACGTTCCCATAATTTCCTATGTGTATATTACTCCCCGGTAACCCTAACTTAGTCTTACATTAAATACTCACTTTTTACGTAGTCCTACTGGTCCTCTTTATGTCCCAAAATGTTCTAAAATAATGCTCAAAGGTTACTACTCATTTTAATCGGAATAAACAATTATAAGAGGAATATGAGTTTTCCAGGAGGGGTCGATCGATCGATGCTCTTTGGTCGATCGATCGATCAAGCAGTTATGGCGAAACTGTAGAAAACCCAGCTACGAAAATCTTTCTCCAAACTCAACCAATCATCATATTTATTTCCCAAACTCCCAACAAATGATACTACAAGTGTTATATACCCAAATACATAATTTTCTATGTAAAACATGTGGGTTTTCATCAAGTATAACGATTCAATTGGGTAAATCTACATAAACTTCAAGAACCCTAATCTTTTCTTTAAATTTAAATTCTTCTAATTGTTTCCCAGATTTTATAATTCTAACTCAATGAAAATTCGTGGTGTATCCTCTATCTATGAGTTAGATTTCCAGAATATGATTATTACCTCTACAACATGCGAATTCTAGTCTCCAATATATACTTTCTTTCATGAAACTAGTTCTAATCAACCCTAGACTAACATAATTGATACATTAACTAAAAATAAAGAAAGATAGATACTTTCCTGGAAATATTTGTTTCTGATTTGTGGAAGAAAGGGGTGTGGTTGTGTTCCTCATCGCGCGATCTACACTTTGGCGGTGACGGCGGTGTAAACGACGGAGTTTTTGTCCTAGATTTCCTTAGAAAGCTTCTCCACTTATTTTCCAATGGTCTTTCTTTGGTTTTGATTATGTTAAACCTATATGACAACCCCTAACATCTGATATAGCCTTGGTAAATTCGTGGATTTAATTACCCAAAAATATGAAATGTCCAAAACGCCCTCCCGGGATGCTAATTAGGCCTAAAAATGCCCAGAGACCCAAACTAAACCCTCGGGTACATTATTTTGACTATCTCGATCCTTTCGGACACGTTGACGCACTCAAAACGACCATACGAGTGACTTATAATTTATTAACTTTTAATAATACTAATTTGATCCCGACACGACACCGGCGCATCCCGATTTAATTTTCCAAAATTATCAAATTATATACTCGTAATAATTTTAATAATTTCGATTATACATATTACTTTATCCGTTAAGTAATATCGATTATATATATTACTTTATCCATTAAGTAATATTCAACAGAATCCTAATAATTACTAACTCTCATCGTGCTAGTAAATATTTAAAATAATTTTCGAATTAATATTAAATTAATATCTCAAATTAAATTTAATAAATCTCCAAATTTAAAAGTCATAAAAATACGGGGTATTACACTATTTAGACGTTAATGCGAGTGATAGACATTTCCTAGTAATATCGAATTTAAGGTTGCATACCATGTATTGCAATGACATTAATGTCTCTCTTCAAAACCCTCGGGAATCATTGTTACATCGAGATTTATGTGGTGATACACATTCGTGTTGGTAGACCCAAGGTTGCGTAGCATAGATCATGATGTGACTTGCAATTGCTAGTATTAGATGTGCAAGTTGTTAAAGAGATAACTGGGTGTGGTGGCATCATCCGTAATTCATTTGGAGTCACTGTCATATTGGAGTCTGCATGGTGATGGCAAACTATTGATGATTGTAGTGCAGTTAGATCATGTTGACTTGTGACGGTGCCTTGGAGTTAGTGCTACGGCTTTTGGTTATAGGCATGAGTCATGATATGACCTTCAAGGAAGATCTTGAAAACAGGCTAATCATTGCTAGATGGTGCACTGGGGAGAATTAGAACACAATAATATCCTTTATGGCTTTTAGAGATAACACTAGGAATAAAGTTCCAGGCTTCATTATAACCCCTACGTGTGCTACCTCTGTGGTTAGTAATGACTCTGTTGACGGAAGTCCTTGGGCATGAGTGATGCTTAAATGATGAGATGCTATAAAATTGGTCATGATTTGGGATCATTTAGATGGTGATAAGGGATGTAGCAATGCTTCACGAAATTAATAACTAAAATTAAGTGAGCATAGTGTTTCACTTGATGATAGTAATCTCGAAGATTAAGGCTAGCTACCGCATGCTGAGATTTAGGGATCCAGTTGTGATAGGTTGGTAACTAATGATGAGTGACAAGATAAGCGACTTCACCTTGAATTAAGATCGTTATTCTAACGAGTGATGGATAGGTAGAGTTAGTCCTAATGAGGTAAGCCTTGCATTTCAGTTCCTCGAAGAAAGTTTATTTATCTTCCATCTTTTCGACATGGATGGATAATTCTTGGTATAACTCTTTAGGGTTAAGAGGCCAATCTAGGATGCATGGCAAGGCCATGGCACTTAAAAATTACCGGTAAGATTTAGAAGCTTTATGTGTACGTTATAGGTTCATACTTCGTATGATTCAAATTGTCATCAGAATTAGATTATTTTCTTTGGAGAGGTAGTCGCATGATTCGTTGCCTTCTTGTACCTTCTTTGATCCTGGTAATGGGAAGCTATTGATCAGTTCTGATTCCGGTGTTGTGTAGTGTAAGATTAGTAGTGATACAGATTAGTCCTGTTATGGCTGATGTGTCATAGTATATGAGTGCGCCCTTCTTTGGATGCACCTCTATTCTATACCAGTCTGTGTGTGCGCATGGTCTTGAATTTTGTATATAGTTTTCATGTGATTACTTGAAGTTAACATGGTCGTTAGTTAACATATATAACTAGTTATATGCGTTAGTCATGCATACTGAGGTTGTGACATGAGGATATTATGAATGTTGAAACTTGATATAACGTAAGGTGGTATTAGTCTTATGTTCCATTAAGAGTTATACTGATCAGGAATGTGATCGACCGTGTACATTGGTGTTGTGATGCCTAAAATGAATCTAGTTTAGCATAAAAGTCTTATAAGAGACATCGATCGAGTGGACTGGTGTGGAAAGGTAATGGTTTTAGGAATCATTGTTATGCGTAACAAGAAGTGTTAAAATTATATCAGCCAAGGCTAGGCATGATCCAGGATTATTCGAGGAAATGTAGTTTGTGAGTCCTAACGTAAGAATGATCCATGTTGATGAATTCATTGGTGATATAATAACATTTGATGAAATCAAATAACTCGAGGTTTTGTTGAATAGAAGTGATAGGCGTGCTTGAGATTTTTCAATAAGATCATAGGATCATCGTGACCGAATCAGCAATAGTGATCTATTAAAGTGAAATGCTTTGTTTTGGACCATGGTGTTAAGGATAATTAGAATAGAAAACTGTTCATGAGTAATTGGAGTATCAATTGTGATAAACTAAGAATTTTGAGGACCAAACTCCCTAAGGAGGGAAGTTTGTAATACCCTGCCTCGATAGAATAAATAAATTACATATGTAGATTTTATATGATGGGTGATAAATTATAGTAAAGAAAATTAGCGGATTTTATATTATATGGAAAAATATTATTGGTTTAATTTAATAAAAATTAAATCTTATATATGCCTTTCTATAAAATTGGAAACTATTGGAGCATATGTGGAAGAGAATAAAGAAAGAATTAAGTAAGTTAAGAAGGACGTATAAGGGTTGCTGCTTTGTTGGAAATTGAGTGCCCTTTTTGAGATTTCCAAAAATTAGTAAAGGAAAATTAGGGAGTATAGAAAGCGGGTCGCTCGAACGATGGGAAAGGTCATTTGAGCGACGTCTGGTGTTTGGCAGACCCTTCTACACGTTGTCACCTTCTCAATGGCTAAATCCATTTTAGCCAGCTCGTGGGCCTGGCCAACTAAACGAATGTCAAATATTAAAACTTATATCAATGTGAATGGAGTCTTGAATGGTTAATATAAATTAGAGAGAGAGAGAGAGAGAGAGAGAGAGAGAGAGAGAGGGAAGGAGAGAGTCATGAACTGAAAGACTTCGTGTCATAATACCAACCACACGATTTGTGTGCTGTCAATTTATAAAGAGTCCTATACCTGATATAGTCTCAAATGGGGGTGCGGACCCTTCCTTTTAATTCCCAAAGGACTGTGTTTGTTGGGTATAAGTGAAGGACTTGGGGTAGAGAATGGGGGCATTATCATTTTCCCTCTGTATCTAAAAAACACACAAAATCATTGTTCGCCATTTCTCTTAGTCATACTAACCACCCTCAAACTTTATAATAAATACATTTCCCATCATTTTTGAGTTAGAGCTACAATAAATATAGAAACTCTTGTTGAGGTCCTGATCTGTACTTGGACGAGACAATTTTTAGAACAAGATGTATATATTGTTGGACGTTTTGATGGGGTTTTCTTGGAGTAATTGTAGCTTTCATGGTGGAGCTTTTGTGACTTTCTTTAAGGCCACCTTTAGAGGTGGGGGAGTTACCCATCTTCACCATTACCACCACCATTTTTGGAGATCTATTTAGGTAGGTAATCCACTCTTATTGTGTTGAGACTTCATTTGGCATATATTGTAGTCTTATTGTTGAGTTTGATTATAGAAAATATTATTATTGTGTGTTTTCTATTAAATCTGATAATAGTCATTTTTATGGAATAAAAATGCTAGAAAATATTATTATTGTGTGTTTCCTAATAAAAATTGAAAGTGTCTATTTTCATGGAGCAGAAATGTAGTTTTAGTGTATTCCTAGTAAAAAAATAATAATAAATATTTTTATAGAAATAAAAATATATGAAATGTTATTTTAGTGTATTTTTACTAAGAAGAAAATAGTGGACATTTTAAGGAATAAAATATATGAAATTGTTATTCTAGTATGTTTTTCTAGTAGAGGAGAGTAACAAACATTTTATGGACTAAATTTTTATTGAAGAGAGTATTTTAGTGTGTTTTCTAGTAAAACTAATAATGAGCATTTTTATGGAATAAATATGTAAGAAAAGGGCTATTTGGTATATTTGTAGTGATAGCATATAATGAACATTTTTATGAAATAAAATGTGAAAAAATAATAATTTTGTATAATTCCTAGTAAAAAGGAAGTAATGGACATTCTTATGGAATAAAAATGTAAGAAAATATAAATTGGGTGAAAGGAAGTAATGGGCATTTTTATGAAATAAGAATGTGGAATGATGTTAATGTTGTCAAAATATTTATGAAATAAATATTTTTAAGTTTCTTGAAAAATGGAGACATTATGAATAAATGGACATTTCCCAAGTTTAAAGGAATGAAATGTCTTTATTTTGTGACATGCATGTTTAATCCATCTGGTAGGATTTTAGTATTCAAAGTCCACTTTCTATGCGTATAAACATTTTGTATTTGATAATAAATATGTGAACAAGTTTAAGAAAGATTTTGTTGGGTTTAAACATGAAATAATATAAGTTGGCATTTTAATCTTAAAATTAGGTATAATTGGGACTGAAAGACATAGTGGGTATGAATTTAAAGGACTACATGTTAAATAAAAGAAATGAAAATTTTCTTATAAAAGTAGTCTTAAGTATAAATGTATTTCTTGAATAAGGAAGTAAGGAAACATGCATGTTGATAAAAAGTATTAATTAAGTGTTAGTGGAAATACATAGAATGGTTAGTGAGCATAAATTACTAATGTCGTCAAATATTAACACTTGTGAAAATGGAGTAAAAGTATGATCTGAAAATAAATGGGTAAAATGCTAACTTTACTTAATATGAAAC
Source organism: Sambucus nigra (assembly GCA_949130495.1). Taxonomy (NCBI): domain Eukaryota; kingdom Viridiplantae; phylum Streptophyta; class Magnoliopsida; order Dipsacales; family Adoxaceae; genus Sambucus; species Sambucus nigra. The sequence goes on from OX422216.1 coordinate 133,919,093, forward strand.
ATTTTTATGAAATAAAAATGTTGGAAAGAGTGTTACACAAAGTGGTCCTAAATGAATATGATTTGTGGAATAAAAATCAAGGTTAAAGTGTAAAGGACACAAAATGGTAAATTTTTAGGTGTAAGACAAATTGGAGCGGTAAAGTCTCGAATTTTGGCTTCGGTTGGGTAAAAAGCAAATGTAATAATATGTGCATTTGTAAAATGTTAAATCACATTAAAGGCACTCGAATGACATTATGAATAAGAAAGAAGGGCTCAGAGCCCTTGGGTGAAAAGCCTTAAACCACCAGCCGGAGCATATGGTGCGCATAGCCATCGGTTTCGAGAAAAGATAAAAGGAACAAGGAGCACATGTATGAAAATGGGTTATGTGGTGAAACGTGTTAATACAACCTAACTAGAATGAATGAAATAAATGTTCTGGCAAAGGTTAAATGGACAAGTAAATGCGTAAATTTATAAATGTCCATGTTACGAAAAAAAGGCTAAAGTAAAGTGGGTGAACGGGTGTTTAAGTGTGGAACTGGGTGTGTTAAACAAAGTGATAAATGCTAAGTATGAATAAAGGAAGTCTTTCAATATTAAGGTAAATTAATCTAAATGTGTAAAGTTTTGGAAGTAAAAAGATTAATGCATTTAAATATGTATTTTTCAAAGGTATATATATATGTATGTAGTTACATATATATTTTTGCATGCGTGTGATTGTAGCCTGTGAGTATTCCTTTCTGCCATTCGTTTCTATACTGTATGTATAAATCCCACTGGGCATAAGCTCATGTCCCCACTTTGTTACGGTAGGTTTGGAGCGATTTTGTATTTTGAGGGCGTTTTACAAGTAAGTGTACTTTATTTTTGTTTACATTAGCATCACTTATTACTTGGACTTCAGGGTGCTCCCCATGGGTCCCTCACGTAGTTTATCCTAAAAAATTTAAATCGCATGCTAAGAAGTGAAATGTTAATTAAAAATAAAACTGGACTAGAAATATTATTTTGGTTATTTCATTGCACTTCAAACCTAACGCTCGAGTTGGACCAGGTTAGCTCACGAGTAACCCATAAATCCGTGTCGGGGTGTTACAGGTGCTTTTGATAAATTTTTACTGGGGCCATGTATTGTTTTGAGCTAATTCTTGCATTTCTCTTTGTGTATTTTCTTGCATTTTTTCTGATAGTTGACTCTTGTTCTTTTTGCAGACGTGGTTTTATGAGGTGATATGATCAATGCCCGTTTGATAGGTTTACATTATGAGGATGTGGGAGACTTCTGCCAGATGTATAGGTGGTGAAATTCCAACCGGTAGTCGAAGCAATCTCCTTCCTTATCGGTAGTGTGTTAGGCCTTGAACACCCTGACGAGCGACCAAGTTATTCCTTTTCTTTTGAATACATTTTTGACATTTTCTTTGTGATTATTGATCTTAATTGGAAATTATAGGTGGCCTTTTATACCCGGGGGATGACTGTCCAGTACACGAGCATGACTGGGGTGCATATGCAGATGTGTTGGCTGTTGGTGAACGAGTTCAGCTACTTTTGTTATTTGGGGGTACCTATCGTGCTCGAGAAGGTGCCAAATATTATAATACCCGCACTCAGACATATCAGAATCCTCTCATGTGATGAGATCAATGTGGTAGCAGCGGGTATGTTAACCATGCAGGCTAAGGTAGCAAGGGCATCGACTAAGCAATTCCTTGCTCTAGGCAAGTAGTGGAAGATGATATCTCAGAATTGGGAGACTAGATGGGTGTGGAAGGGTAAGAAATTTCAGTCTTTAATTTTTGAACTTTTAAGAATTTGGATAATGATGAGGGAAGAGTCCCCATAAACATCTAGGCATTGGATACCTTTCTTGAGAGCGACTTTGAGGCCTACGGTGCAGCCTCATATTTGGTCATATTATTAATGAAGGTAAAATCAAGCATGATGGGAATAGGAATATGAGAATCATCAGGGGCGATCAGGAGTATCCTAATGCCTTATCCTTTTTTATTGGCAGTGCCGATAAAAAACATTTTCCACCAGAGGTCTTTCTGAGAGGCATAAACGATAGCTCCATTCAAAAACTCAGAGATCCAAACATCGGCTTCTCCTATAGGGTATTCAGCAAGGTAGTCATGGCTCTCCCTTTCATGGCTTTCTGTATGACATACAAAATATCGAACTCGACTAGAAATATCAACCATCGAGCCATTCAAATAGATAAGGTATGTTTCAAGAGAAAGTATTTGATAGTATCCATTCGAAACACTAGTCTGATGGGAAAAGTGAGGATATAGTGCCATAATTTTTGAGTGACCCCAATAAGGGCGACACATGCTTTCTATATGGTAGTGTAGTTGACTTCATACCCGACCAATTTATGACTAGCATAGTATATGGGTTCATAAATAGAAGTCAACTTGCTGATGAACTGGATGAGATAGTGTAATTTTCCCATGAATCCCCGGACTTCCTTCTCCGTTTGGGGTGGTTTCATTTACAGCATGGCCTTTAGTTTGAAAAATCTTCTTTAATTCCCTTCTCGCTAACCATGAATCCCCAAATTTTTCCTCTGGTAATGCGAAAGACATATTTTTGTGGGTTAAGTCACATCTGGTATCATCGCAGTCATTCAAAGAACTTTCGGCGGGAGGGAACATGAACTTACAGAGTCTTAGACTTAATGATCATATCATAGACATAAGCCTCGACCTCTTTATGTATCATATCATGCAATATGGTTGAAACCCTTTGGTAGGTAGCCCCTGCATTTTTAAGACCGAATGGTATAATTGTGTAATAAAAGGTTCCCCAAGGGGTAATGAATGCATTTTTTTCTTAATGATCAGGGCGTATCTGGATCTGATTGTATCCAGACAACCCGTCAACTAATGTCTTAAGAGTGGGATTGTCCATGTTGTCCATAATCATGTCAATATTAGGTAGTCAGTAATTATCTTTTGGAGATTCCTTGCTCAAATTCTGATAATCAATGCACATGCAGACTTTTCATCCTAATTTTGGCAGGGGTATAATTATGTCTAGCCATATGGGATATTTGATCACCCATATGAAGCCTACGTTAAACTGTTTAACCACCTCCTCTTTAACCTTGAGTGAAAATTCGGTACGGAGATGTTGAAGTTTCTATTTAATCGGTTTGCATTCCGAGAGAGTTATAATCTCATGCTAATCTATCTCACGATCAATGTCGGTCATTTCATCGTAGGACCATACGAAGACGTCTAAAAATTCCTTCAGCACTTCTTCGAGTTACGCGCGCTCATGCTTGTCAAGGGTGGACCCTACCCTAATCTTGCACAGTTGGCTACTAGAACCGCAATTAGTAACAACAGTTTCATCCTCATTAATTTGAACGCGGTTATGCTGTTTGTTATTAACCTTATTAAAATGAGTTAAGAATTTTTCATTTGAAAAATCATCATCATCAAAAGTTTTATTAGAATCAAGACAATTCATATAAGGCACAACAATATACTCAAAATCTTCATTTATTTCATTCTTGGTAAAAACTATGTTGAGAACCTTGTCAAAGTAAGTCTTGATTTCATTATTATCATAAAAAGGAGGAACAAAAAAAGAGTAAGAGATAGGATGAACATCTGGGTTGGGTTGCATTTTAGTATGTGGAATTGGTATAGCATTCCGGTTGAGGAGGGGGTCATCAGCGACCTTGATCAGGATGGATGAACTCAATCATATAGCACTTAAATGGATAATGCAAAGTGTCAGCCTTAGTGTCTGCAGGTTGAATGAGTCCTCAAAGTCACTTCCTTCAAAATCTCAGTAACAGCTATAGCTTTCTTAACGAGCAGTTGCACATGATGCTGGGAGTCTTTGACCCAGGAGTAACCGTCTTAAAATAAAATCTCCATCCCTAGCTTCATCTTCTTGTCCACATGATCAACAAATGGTTTGAGAAATCCATAAAAGGGAAAATCTTCACCCACTTTTACAAATCTTATGTTCAAGGAATCCCCCGATACATTCTTTGTATTTTCTAATCTTTGCTTCAACCGGGGCTAATGAATCATTATGATTTCCTTTGATGATAGTTGATAACCCAAGCCACATGGAGGAAAGGCCTTCTTCAGGACTATAGGTTCCAGTGTCCCATGTTGTCATCATCCCAGGCCTAGTCCGGGCATGAAGTGCATATTTTTTAACATCTGTATCATGTTGACATTGCCACGAGGGTTGTACTTTGGACATGATCGGTCTTTAAAATCATCCTCTGTTGGGAGTGGACGTGGTTCGACTCAAAAGTTAAAAAAAAAGCATGTTGTTATCCCCATACTATATTTTTAGGACCGGATTACTGGTGCTTGCATTCTCAGTATTATCATTATCGCCTAAGATGGTGATGACACGCCCTTTGGCGAAGAACTTCAATTTTTTATGGTGAGAGGAAGATAACCCTTGATGTTGTGAAGCCATGGTCGATTAATCAGTAGATTAAAGTAATCATGTATCTTAATAACTTGAAACTCGGTAACTGGATTTATAGGGATAACCCCTAATGTGAGTGTTATGGATGACATCACTTCCCGACGAGTGTTGTGATGGGAGTGCACTACGATGAAAGTTAAAGCAAGGTAACTTATTTTGAAACCTAGGTAGTGGAAGGTTCTCAAAGAGAAAATATTGAGTGTTGTTCTGTTATCGATGAGTGACAATAGAACTATCTCCCCCATTACCTCAATGGATATGTAGAGAGCATAGTTATGATTACGACTAAACTTTGGGATTTCTTATTCAGAGAAGGAAAGCAATCTATTAGTGGTAAAGGACCCAACTAGGTTCACAACTTGTTCTAGAGTGGTGGAAGGAGGGACTGTGAGCTCGATAAACAGTTTTATCGAAGCATTTCGATGTAGTTGGGAAGATATAAAGAGTCCCCACAAGGTGATATTGGCTTGAGTTTTCTTGAACTGGTCGAGGATCTTTCTTTCCTCGATGGTCATTTTTGGTATGGGGACCTTCTTAATAATTTCCTTTCCTTTATCTAACCCTGCTGACTAAGGATTCAGACTCTGGTAGTGTCTCCCATATCTTGTCATATGGTTCACGGAGGAGAGGAAGAATATAAACCCCATTTTTTCATTTATATCGGGTTATTCAGACACTTTGATGATTTCTCCTAGCAGATCTTCAAAAGTTATTATCCCACACCCTAATTATTGGACAAATATTTTCATGACTTGGTTTTTAATCTGATCTATCAAACTTTTCCCCCCATACCATTGCAACGATGTCGTCTTGCCCTGAGAAATCAATGTATTCCACAACCTCAATGTCTTCTTTATATATATCCTCCCACTCAATGGGGAGGTGAAAAAATGAAGGGACTAACTGCCCTTATAGTTTAAAGGCATCGAGTAACTCGGATATACTGCAAATCTCATTAGTATGTCGGAACAATCATGTCGTAATTTGTATTACATTGTCTAAACTGACTTAGTCGATGGATACCACCAAGTTATCTGGCTCTGGATACCACTTAAGGGCTTCCATGAATAGGGTGCTAAACTTCTAGTAGTCAATGGTCATTTCAAGGGGCAATTTCAGCTCAAATTTTAGAAGTTGGTTCAATACTATTGGTAATTCCATATTTTTCCCTCTCGACTAGATAGGAATGGTAAAACATGCTCTTGTGAAAAGTGTCAGAGCTCGGTCAGCAAAACAGGTAGGGAGTAGAAGAAAATATGGGCAGACTTTAAAGGGTTTGGGTGAAAATATAGGTATGATGGGTGCTTTAATGGGTACAATCTGGGTAGATGGATCAAATTCTGGATCATTTTCTAAGAAGATGGTATTTGTATGGTTTGGAATTGGATTGTGAGTGGTGTTTAGTTTGGAATTGGCTGATGGGGTGATAATACCCTGGTCAATTCATCGTTCAATTACATTTTAGAGATGGTAGCACTGATCAATGGTATGACCAACAATTTGGTGATAATCACAATGGGCGTTGGGTTTGAAATTTTTTGGAAGTGGTTTTGATAGTGGACGAGGGTTCAAAGGTTTGATGAGATTTTGACTCAAAAAGGCCTAGTAGACTTTAGAAAGAGGAGCACGAAGCTCAATGTACTCTTTTCTAATTAGATTAGCACGACTTTCTGGCACCCAAGAGGTAGAGGGCTATGAGGTGTTATTGATGGTCAAGACTGTAGCACGCGTCTCATATTTTTTTAGAGTGAATGTTTCGAATACTTTCTCTGGCTCATCTCAATCTCCAATATTGCTTCCGGAAGGGCTAAAAAATATGGGTAATATTATCCTCCCATCGTTGCTTGGACATGGGGTAAAAAAAATTCTTCACAACACTAACTTTCTCCTCTTCGAAAGGACGGTCGGTTATAGTGGTCGCTTTCTCCCTCCACCTAATTATGAAATTAGCGACAGTTTCTCCGAGGTTCTACTTAAGACATTATAGACCATGATGTATAACCTCCAACTCCTCATTGTATTTGTACTGTGACTTAAAGTCACGGGAAATATCCTCCCAATTGTGAATTCTGGATTCCTAAAGGGAGAGGAACCAACGAAGATCATTGTCTTTCAAAGTTTGTTGGAACATTCGGACCATTATTTCCTCAGAGGTACCTAGGAGGGTCATGACTTGATGGTAACTTCAAATATGAACAATTGGGGCCCACTACCCCCGACCTCCCAATGTTAGGCATCTTGAATTTTTTTGATAGCCTTACTTTAGGGTTAGGAGACATATGGGTGTAATCCATGTAGTTCTCATAGATACAGACCTAGTCAAACTTTTTAGTTAACATCTTAATATTTTCCTTGACCTTGTTTAACTCTTCTTCCTTCAGATCGACAAGCACTGGTAAGTTAGCCCTTGGCTTGCCAAGATTCGACATTAGGAGTTAAGCTGGTGGTGGACCATTAGTAGGAGGGTCATATAGGACATGCTAATATTCTTTCGGGACCCAAATAGGCTCAGGTGTAGGTGGACTCATAGCACGAGGTAAGAGGACCTCGGGCTCTTCGAGAATAGGGACCCACTTTCGATGCATCTCATGAACCTCGATTTGAAGGTTGTCAATCTTCGCAGTAAGTTGAACTAGGACCATCATCAAATCAAGCTGCACATTCGTCACATGGTTTGCATTCTCTATGGAGGATTAGTGAAGGTAGATTCCGGACTCAGAGGAACTAGTGGGAGAGATGACGGATCTTCGGGCTGCTTTGACGAAAGACCCAAGCGAATAGGGATCCAGGCTAAGGGTCGGGTATGCGATCTACCTAAGGAGAAAAATGATTCAAAATTATTTTTGAAATAGAAAAGGAAGAGTTATTTTTATTAGGAAAGAGGAAAATGTTTTTGACGTTTTTTTTTGGAAAGGGGAGGAATTTTTTTTGGTAAAAGGAGGGAAAATGTTTTTGGTATTTTAATAAAAGATGGGAAAAATGTTTTTGGTATTTCGATAAAAAGAGGGGGAAAATATTTTTGACACATTTGGTAAGGAAGGAGGGAAAAATGAGAGAAACAACATGATTATTTTGATGTTTATGTATTCGCTTATATTAGGTTTACCGAAATGCAAAAAGAAATGTTGGATGGGACTCGAGCCTAGGAAAAAGTGGGTTTGAAAAATATGTAAAACATCATTTGACTTGTTGTCAGGCTCGTGGAGAGGGTCCCATTTTTAAAAATATGAAATTGTATGAAAATTTGGGCGGTATGCCGACCCAGCATTTCGACAGAGTTTCGTGTAGTAACTGGCAAACTAAATCTGAGTGCCTAGGCAGTTTGTTAGGTTAGTGGAAAATTTCCCCCTTTGGCATAAATTTCGCGATATATGTCATGATTTTGAGGGCAATCTGTACGTGTGGACAAGCCATTTGATATATCTGAGTGTACATGAATTACCTCACTATATACCTCGTGGGGACAATACGTGTGAGTGAGAATTTGATATACTCGACCTACGTGAATGAGTTCCTTTCTATATACCTCCTGTCGTGAGTTCGAACAAGAGATATAATGCGAGGGGAACCGTTTGATATACCTAGAAGGTTGGTGGGAGTCATAGTTTTTAAACTAATTGTGCCCTGCCGGACTAGTGCCCATCACCAAGTGACCCCCAGTACTGGACAAAATTTTGGTCAATAGCCATGCTCTTGGTGATGTAGTGTGAAAAATACATGGTTCTTGATTAGTATATTATGGAGAGAGTATTTTATTTGGCATGATGAGAATTATACTAAGAAGGAAGAATGTACAAGTAAAAAGTAAATATGCATGGAGCATAAAGATTATACTGAGCATGGATACGTGAGAGTGAGTGATGTGTGAATATCAATAAGTGATTGTGTGGCAGTGAATTGATAAAAAGAACTTTTGCGTGTATATTTTTTTCATAGTTTCTTGAAAAGCTTCTCTAATCAAAATCCTCAAATTACCTACAAAATATGACAAACTCAAGTGTAGAGGTAAATAAGGATAGCAATCCACATCAAGGGGGTAAAGCTAGAGACAAACTCAATTGTAATTCAATTTTATTTTCTTTTTGGGCTTTTGCTTTTTCTATTTTTTTAATCTTTTTCAAATATTAAAGCAATTAGGTGAGGTGAGGTGAAATAACACTAAACTATATGGAAGATGAAAACAACTAACTAGAAAGTGGCTAAAAGTGAAAAATAAAGTCTAACACTAAAATATGAGATAAAGTGAGGCAAATAATTATGAGAACAATCAAGGAGTGGTATTACACCACAAATTTTAGCTATTCTAATTAATTAATTGAAATATTTGAATTCTCCCAAATTAATATCAAAATTACAAATCAACTCTCATTGCAAATGTAATTTTAATAGTAACCTTTTAAAAAATTAAGTTTAACCCCCCACAACTCTAAAAAAATATATCTACACTCCTTTTATTTAATCACCCGCTAGGATCGATCAATTAAAATTTATGTAAATCTTAGAAAATAAATTTAGAGTTGAAATTCAAGTTATAATACCTCACTTAAGAAACTACTATCTCTAGTTCGAATCTAAAATGGGTATTATAACTAGAATTTCGATTTTCTCTCGAAAATCATTTACCCTCTCTCGAGGCGTAAATTTAAGGGTGAGGGATCAAAAACAATATTCAAAGGAAATTTTCAAGTAATCAAACTAATTAAACTAAAATAACATCAAATAAGGGTTTCCCCCCACCCCTTGAAAGGGGATTTAGCCTAACATAATACAAAGCATGATAATCAAATAATCAATATGCATTTAATATAAAAGAGAAAAGAGAAGAACAATCAAACCAATCTCTTGTATTTAATTGACTCTAATCCTCTAATTTGAAGTATACAACCCTCTTAATTTAGCATCCAAGTAGTTTGCAATAATACCCACTCAATTAAATCTCATACAAAATTTCTCCTCACAAATCTCTAAAAAAAAATAAAACTAAAACTATTTACAAGATGTTTCTCTACCTAATTTTCTACTCTAACAATCTCTCTCTATTTTCTATGATCTTTTTTTTTCGTCAAATGGGGTCTTGAGTTATCTTTTTATAGTAGATGCATGGCACACATGGGCTAAGGGATATTTTTGATAATGCATTAAGGTGAACATGTGGGAGAGATGTGAGGATATGTGGGAAGTGGGGTCATGGAGATAATAATATGATTTGGTTAAAAAGGGGTTGGGGGTAAAATGAGTATAAGTGGGGTAAATGGTTTAAATGGGTTTTATACATGTGGGTTTTATTTTGTCTTGGGTATTTTTTATTTGGCAGCTTATAGAAATCATGTGAAGCCTTGAGATGGGAAATGGGTCTAGGTAAAGGGAGATGTTTCGGTGGGTATTCGGGTTGAGGTTCGGTGCTTAGGCAAAAATGGGTTTGTGGAGTCATGAGGTGGGTCGAGCAGGCTGAGATGGGTGTAGGAGGTGCCCCGTCGGGGTTGTTTGCCAGCAGCGATCGCCGGTTTTGACCTGGTATGGACGAAGGTGAGGGGTAGGGGTAGCAGTTTGTAGGTCGGGTTTGGTTGTACAGGCCCGGATTGGAGGGTATAGGAGGTCACCGGGGCAGCGGGGAGTTGTTCGAGTTCAGTCAGGTGGATGGGTGGCTCGCCGTTAAGGCTGTCACCGGCGGAGGGGTGCTTGGGTCAGTGGAATGCCGCCGGGGGTTTCGACAGGTGAGTGTTTGGTCGCAGGTCAAAATTGTTAGGTCAAGGGTATCAGGGTTACTCCGGATTAAAGAAAGGGGTCCGATTTTTGGTTGTTGTTGGTATGGATTTATGGGTGGGGTGAGGTTGTTAATGGAGGAGAGAGAGTGCAGATGGTGAATGGAGGTTGAAGATAGGAGTGAGGGTGATAGGGTGTTGCTGAGGTGTATGGGAAGGTGGGTGTGAATGAGAGTTTGGTTTGTGTGTATGATGTGTGTATAATTGGGTGTGAGGGGTTTTAGTGCATGGGAATGTATGTTATGTGTGTGTTAGTTTCTGACCCTAAATAAGTAAAGCTAAAAACATAAACTTAATAAAACTGAAAAAAATAAACTTCAAAAATAAAATCCAAAGCTATATAAAAACTAAAATAAAACATAAGAAATTAAAACTTAAAATATAAATGAAGACTAAAGTCCTAAAAAAATATAAAATCTAATAAACTAAAAATAAACTTCTAAAAACTAATCCTAATAAAACTAAAAACTAATAAAAATCAAAATAAAATAAAATTTTAAAAATAAAATAGAAAAGGGACATATACCAAAAAGTCCCTCGGACATTTTTTAATACCCATTTAGTCCAAACTCTTTTATTTTGCCTCAAAAAGTCCTTTGCCACATATTTTGGAGAGGGAGTGCCGCTGGCGCGGACCTCTAAAAATAAGAGGATATTGAGTGCTTGAGGGACTAAATGGGTTAAACTAAAAATATGTGTCCTTTTAAAAAATATATATTTATAATAGGGACTATTTAATAATTGACCCAATAGAAAATAGAAAATAAACCAAAATAAATTTAAAATAAAACCTAAAAATAAAACGACTCAACTAAAAATCTAAAAAAAAATTAAAAAGACACAAACTAAACACACAAGCTTGGGGTGAGTTTAGGCTAGGTTTAGGGACAGGTTTAGGCTCGGGTTGGGGTAGGCTAGGGTTATGGGACAAGATTTTTAGCACCATTCAATGCGCATTTGCCTTGATAAATAGCTTTTGACACCGCAAACGGACATTTGACGTAAAAGATAAACATTTAAGCACATAAGACTCATATTGCCGAGAATTAGAAACTAAAGTACATCTATTCGGGGTTTAAAATGTAAAGTTTTGAGTGCTTATCACACCACCCCCAAATAGAGCATTGCAAGTCCTCGAGCAATAAGATAGAGGGAAAGAGAAAGATAAGAAATAAAATGTGTACCATTTTCGCGGGCACTTGCGATTGCACTTATCATGTGCAACAAGCCTTTAAACCTATAGGTTGCCCTACTGGACGAGTTGTGTCTCGTGAGGGTTTGCAGGGAATATACCCACAAAATTCTTATTTGCAAAAGGTAGTTAATCTCTTAACAGACGTAGAATAATCGCACAATCTATCACAAGAAAAATATTTTCAGAAACACAAGCTAGAAGCGTAAAAAGTTTAGCTAAGTAAATACTTAAGGCACATTCTTCCTAGAACTCAACATGTGTAGTGTGAATCAGTCAAAACGTGTCGAGTATCATAAGAGTAATTCCTTGATAGCCTTTTTGGAATCAACGCTTCAACTTCAAAATCTCACTAGATATAGCTCTATCAAACGAACTCTCGAGATTAGGGTCAGTGAATCGCTCTTGTGTGTGAGGAGGTGAGTAAATGTAAGCTAGTTCAAACGTTTCACACACACATAAGAAAGAACGAATAATTAGAAAGAAAAATGATCTCATGAAAGAAATGCAAATCATTATAGTGAGAACGTTGGGTTATTCACTACGTTGACTTTCATTTGCCCCAACACCTAGGGGAATAAATGAATGTTTTATGGGTGAGGGGGAAATGAAATGAGAAGGATGGGATATGAGGTTGGATGGTGATGTAATGTTGATGGATGAGTGATGAATATGCGATAGGTAAAAGATGGATGAGAGTTCAATACATGAAAAACAAATGTCTTTATTTCAAAACTAACTACTAACTACTAACTCTCTTTATTTTCTTTTCTCTCTTTTTTCTTTTCTCTCTCTTTTTTTTTTCTTTCTTTTTTTTTTCTCTTCTTTTTCTATTTTTTTTTTCATTTTTGCTATTTTTAAGTTTTTCTCTTTTTTCTTTTCTTTTTTTGTTTTTCTCTCACTTTTCAAACCAACACTGAAGACATTTAACATTTGAAATCAACACTCTTTTTCTTAAAACAATAGATGATATATGAGTGGAATGATAAATGGATGGTGTGGGGAATGTATATGAAATATGGGAAAGTAATGGGTGAAATGAATGGGAATATGATATGGGGAAAAAGTGGTAGGTGTATGGATGAAAATCCTAGTGACCGGGACAAATTTTAAGACGCGCATTTCTTACAACTCAAAAGTGATGTCATTCTCAGTGATTAAGCCAAAGATGAAGAATAATGCGATCATACAACAATTAAGTGCGGACCCAAACAAATTTGAATCAACTCGTGACTCAGAGATTGCATAAAACTCTCTGAAAGTTGAAAGGCATGGATCTTACAAGCTAAAGTCTCTACTAGTGATCCCTAAGGTTCTCTTGAGAATTATAGTACTCTTAACCTCTAAACCGTAGTGACGTGATAAGTGCGTAAATTTTGTTGAGTCTAGAAATTCATGGTGCAATATGCCTTGATACGTATTACATAAGCTATTTAGAAAAATATAATTCCTCTAGCTCGATTCCTAGACTTAAAAGGATGGATGCTTGAAAATTCACATCATTCATTGAGATGAAAGAAACTGCACGAAAATTTTAAAAATCAGGTTCAAAAATCATTTTTTTTCAAAAGAGGTACGATTATGATAAAATTCCCCACCCCCAAACAAAAAGGAACATCGTACTCAATGTTAAGTAAAATTATTTTTAAAATTGAGAGCATAAGGTAGGAAAGAGATTACCAGAATCAACCACTAATGAAGTGGACAGATGAAGCCAAGAATAAACCTGAATAAATGATAAGAGATGAAATGTGTACAAGTCTATAATCATGATAGAACATTGGGTGGTGTAAAACATCACCCCCAAATAGGATAAGACTCATACAAGAAACGCGGGCTGCCTCCCGGTAGCGCTAAGTTTAATGTCTTCAGCCAGACCGAACCATTCTCACCCTAAAGATAAGATCTATGAAAGCGTAGGGCGGCAGAAGAATGGGTGATGAGAATCACCCCCAAACAAGACTGAAGCGTCAGTCTTGTTGGATAAAGGCTAAAATGGTCAATGCCCCTGTATAGAAAAATGCATCACGCGATGCAAAGCATCGGTGGACCATGGGTGGGTTGGGATTAGGGTAAAGGTGAGGGTGGAAAGGGTGAAGAGGTATCGGCCACGGGCCTTGTTGAGCTTAAAAGTGAGGGCAACTAGGGCCCTATAAGCATGGTGCTCAAGTTGGTGAGGGAGACAAAAAGGGGTAGAAATAGTGATGGGGTGGGGCTCATAGAAATGACACGACCGTTCTATGAATGGGAGATGATAATGGTCGCACTGTGACACACGAGGGAGCTGTTGAGGGGAAAAATCAACACCACGAGAGAGTGGCGGGCATAAGGTAAGAAGCTCGGTGTCACGGAATAGGAGAGTATCACCATAACTCTTGTGGAAGGTGGAGGATGGTTTAAGGTTAGGATCTAAAAATGTAGATGGAAACTTGAAATGTGTAAAATCAAGATCCAAACCAGGTGGTGGGGTGGAAAGGATAATGGATGGGTTGGGTGAGATAAATGGTGGATGAAGATGATCCAAGTCAAGCGTGGGAGACAAACACTCATTGGGAGGAGTACAAGAATACTCACAAGGGAGTGTGGTTTCTACAGATGGAGTGGTCAACTTCTCCATGATAGTAGAATCGGTAAATGGGGTGTTTGGGTAAGATGAGGAACCAAGATCTAAGATAAAGGAATCACTAGAAATATCAGGCTCAAAGGGAGTCATGCATGGGGGGACATCATCCATATCCGGATAGTTAGGAACTATCGCGGATTCTATCTCAGGAAAATGGTGGGCACTCGTAGCCGGAGATAACCTAAAAGATATGGTCATGTCAAAGACATATGCAATTAGGGCATAAGGTAAAAGCTTGGGCATATTTTTGGATATCACGGGAGTGGGAACCTCAAGTGTGGGTTCATTTGGATATGGTGGGATTGGATCAGTCTCACTATCGATGGATAAGTCAACACAATTGTCAACTTGAGGCCCAGACTATAGGATGGTCTCAACATCGAGATTCTCGGGAGGATAAGGTTGGTCACACTCAAATTCAGTGGCACAAGACGACGCATTATCACTCAAGGTGGGGGCAACAATGGGTTGACTTGGGATGAAATACGACTCTCGCTCACACTCAATTTCATTTAACATTTGTTCAAGCCTTTGAAGAGCTTGATTTTCAATTTGAGTGGCTTGCCCTTGCTCGAGTATGAACTTTTGCAAGAGGCTTTCGAGAGAAGAGGTGGATGATGGAGGTGGAGTGATGGGTGGTGGAGATGGTTGAGGTGGACACAACTCGCTATAATCGGGACTATATGGAGAATACTCATATGAAGTGGGTGGAGTGGGGCCAAGTTCATCATACATGAAAGGATCGCTTTCGTGATGGATAATTGGTTGATACTCATGGGGTGCATAGTGAGGGTACTGATCGTGAATGCGTGCATAAGGTTGCCATGACGACTGTTGGAATGTGTGAGGATCCACAACATCGGGTTGGGATTCGTATTGCGTGGGAAGGTGATTAGGCCTCCACGAATAACTTGGGTACTCACACCACTCGGGAATGGATTTGTCGGGATAGTAGGCCGAGGTGGGTTCCGGAACAGAGTCATATGGACACACATGTTCCATGGTGGGTTCGTAGGGATATGACAAGTACGGACACTCATGGGACAGGTGATCGGCATAATAACCGTGGGTACACAACAAAGGATGAGACACGTCGACACTTTGACACTGAGGGTGATGGAAAATGAGGTTCATAAAGAGATGGGGGTCAACGGGGTGAGGGAGGTCGTGGTTGAGGGGTCGATGGGGGCAGGTGCCGGTGGACGGAGCAGATTTGCACAGGGGCGATGATGGTTCGGGTCAGGCCGCCGGAGATAAGGGTGAGGCAGTGGGTTTTCATTTGGTGGATCTGGGTAGGGACACGCAGGAGATCACCGACGGGGGGTTAGGGTTGTGGGTGTTTGGCCGCGGGTCGAAATTATCAGGTCATGGGTATCGGGGTTACTCCAGATTAAAGAAGGGGGTCCGATTTTTGGTTGTTATTGGTATGGATTTATGGGTGGAGTGAGGTTGTTAATGGTGGAAAGAAAGTGTGGATGGTCAATGGAGGTTGAAGATAGGAGTGAGGGTGATAGGGTGTTGGTGAGGTGTATGGAAAGGTGGGTGTGGGTGAGAGTTTGGTTTGTGTGTATGATGTGTGTATAATTGGGTGTGAGGGGTTTTGGTGCACGGGAATGTAGATTATGTATGTGTTATTTTGTTACCCTAAATAAGTAAAACTAAAAACATAAAATTAATAAAACTGAAAAAAATAAAATCTAACTAAAAATAAAACAAACTAAACAAAATAAAAAATATTAAAACTTAAAAAATAAAATCCAAAGCTATATAAAAACTAAAATAAAACATAAGAAATTAAAACTTAAAATATAAATGAAGACTAAAGTCCTAAAAAAATATAAAATCTAATAAACTAAAAATAAACTCCGAAAAACTAATCCTAATAAAAATCAAAATAAAATAAAATATTAAAAATAAAATAGAAAAAAAGAAAATAAACCTAAATAAATCTAAAATAAAACGACCCAACTAAAAATATAAAAAATATATAAAAAGACACAAACTAAACACATAGGCTTGGGGTGAGTTTAGGCTAGGTTTAGGGATAGGTTTAGGCTCGGGTTGGGGTAGGCTAGGGTTATGCAACAAGATTTTTAGCACCATTCAATGCGCATTTGCCTTGATATATAGCTTTTGACACCGTAAACGGGAATTTGACTTACAAGATAAACATTTAAGCACATAAGACTCATATTGTCGAGAATTAGAAACTAAAGATTATACTAATCCTAATAAATATGTATGGAGCATAAAGATTATACTAAGCATGGATACGTGAGAGTGAGTGATGTGTGAATATCAATAAGTGATTGTGTGGTAGTGAATCTAAGAATAGATCAACTACAAGTAGTGTGTGATAAGTGTAAGTGAGCATGGATATATATATAAGTGTGATAAGTGGAGGTCTGTGCTTGTGACACCTAAGCATGGATTTTTAAGTGGTATGTGAAACATGTGTATATGAGGGAATATATATACAAGTGTAGGTAGTGTGAGGTGTACATGGAGAGTATATACAAATGGATGAAGTGATAAGTGAGTGAGAGGTGATATAAACATGAGGTAGATATATACAAGAAGTAATAGAGGAGAAAAGGGAACATACAGGTAGGTGCAATGCACACAAGTAAAAATGATAACACCCATGAAAACAAATTATATCCCTCTTAAGTAAGTCCCTAGCAGAGTCGTCATTATGGCCATCCCTATCCTTCTTTCGGGTTTCCCTATCTATTTCTCCATATTGGGGATTGGCACTCGCGCGCATGATGGGGGAGAGAGAGAGGTATCGCTCCCTTTCGAGGAACACTTTGGTCATCGTCGATGTGGGGTGATGTGAAAAGATAGAGTCTCTAGCTTATTTTTCATAAAATAAGCAAAAGAAGATATTTTCGCCTCGAGATAACGATATTATAGACAAACTGATGCTTGCGAAACCAATTAGATCAGAGGTTCAGGGGTTAAGTTACTGAATGGAAAGGTGTTAAGCACCCATACCTCCCTTTCGGTCTCTCATGGGCTTATGTTAATATTTTCCTTACTTTATCCATGAAGTGTGTGTATGTGTGTGTGCGCGTATATAAATGGAGATTGAAATCACTCGACTCGCATCATGGAAAAGACGGAGTGAGGTCATCCATAGGAATGTTCCCAAAATAATAATTAAAATATGATTTGTGCGCTTATCGAGATATTTATCGTTATAATGAAACGATAATGTGTTAGATAAGATGCAAATATGAATCATAATTATGATATATATATATATATATATATATATATATATATATATATATATATATATATATATATATATATATATGGATAAAATAAAAAAAACAAAGAAAATGGGAAAATACGACTCGAGTCTTGGGTCTTAGCCCGAGACGCCTACGTAGCCTATAAAGGCATCAACGTCTTGCAGTTTTCAAGAGGCACGAGGGTGGGGTTTATCCCATAATTTCAAATGGGGATTTTATTACATGTGGCGTTTTTATTTTTGAGAAAATGTGGTGAAAAATCCTGTTGGAATAATGAGAAAAAGGAATAAAATGTGAATTATTACTTTATAGGATAAACTTGAAATATACTCTATGTATGTATAGGATGATTGCATGCATATATTATGTTGATTGTGATATTATGTGTAATGTCATAACTAGCAACTTGCTATCATGGGATGTTACACATAGTGGGTAATCCTGTCTTTGTGTGCCGATAGGGAGAATTTGGATTTGCGCCCCAGAACATAGCACTTACGTTTTTATTACATTGAATGATGGTAGTATATTAATGGTCATTTGGATACATTAGGTAGGGACGTCATCCGTATGGTGTTGAGGATTATGTTTGCCTCCATTGTGTGTTATCGTTTTATAGGATGAGGTGTCACACCTAGCCTTAGTCCTTAATTTGGTACATGAGGTACATAGGGAGTAGATAGCAAAGTATGCATGCATTGTGAGTTCGGTCATTTAGATGTCATATTCGTATAAATATATATTAGATAGTGTAGTCTACACATACACATACACTTGTGGTAATCTACTCTGATGTGTGTTGTATAAATGATTATTGTGATTGTTCAAATTGTATTTTAAATATGTGTACCTAAGCGGTTAAAATAATGAGAATAAATTGATTAAGAAAGTAAGATAATATTAACATATCGTATGGGAGATACGGTTGAGTTAAGAGAATTATACAAATTAATAGCAATTAACCGAGTGGTTTATAGTGGGTTAGGAGGGTAGATTAACTAGGAAGGAATATTATAGTACGCTAGGTGTGCACATTAAGTGAGAGGTGAGGACTCATGTGAGAGTATGCATATCCAACATGGATATATACGTTACTCATAATACAACATTTTAAACACTTGCTAAATATTTTTAAAATATTTTCAGGGCTCTGACTCAAATCCAATCTATCTTTTCCAAAACCTTTTAGTTGTCTAGCCAAAGGTACACCGGGGCTAGGGGATTTATTCCAGAGTTGACGTGTTGTAGTGTTGTGGATGCTGCATGACCTCGAGCTTAGATGTATCTATCATTCTTGATATCTAGCTTATGATTCATTATTTTTATTTGAGCGTGTTTACTCATTGTCTCGACTTTACATTTGGTTTTTAGTATTACCTTTATACCAGTCGACTTGTCTCGTTATTGTACTTGGCTTATATGAAGATTTGGATTTGGATATGTTATCTGATTATTATTCTATTTAGTTTATTGTAGTTATTATTTTTATGGTGGTTGTGTTATTGATTACTCTATTGTTTAATTATTATTATTATTATCTATTATAAAATTGACATCCGACCTATTAGGATATTTAGTGATTAAAAAAATCGACAGTTTTGCTAAGAATGGACCATTTATGAATCATGTTTAATTGAATAATAGACTGATCACCTAATATTTTAATTAGTGGGGTGTCACATGCCCATCCCATAATCCCAAAAAAATGAAAATACAGGACACGAAAAATATCGATAGAATCCACCGAAGAAAACAAACATGTCTGAATGTGATGTAGACAATATGTCTAAATCTCAAAATACGGGACATGACAAATATCGATAGAATTAGACGAAGCAAACAAACATGTCTAAATGTGATGTAGTAAATATGTCAATCTACAGAAATCACTACACACATAAAACAATTAAATATACCACAAGTGAAGTGTGGTGGTACATAATATATATATATATATATATATATATATATATATATATATATATATATATATGACAATAAAAGCTTCAGTAAAACTCCCCCTACATCACATATCTAACTCTTTAGGTATGCTTGACTCGACAAAACTTGAAGATCTTGTAGTTGATTTATAAACTTATGAGCTTAACATGTTTACCTCCAAGCAAGTGCCAAAGAAAAAAAAGGGTAGAACTTTGAAATCCCTGAAAGAGGAAATAAGAGTTTCGGATGATGAGTCTGACATCGGGTCCGAAGATGTGTCCATGTTGGCAAAGAAGGTCAAGAGGTTTCTTAAGTTATGAAAGCAATCAAAAGATGAAAAATGACTAGAGAAAGACAAGAACAATAAGGCCAATCACTTCCCTAAGAATCAGAGTGAGAAAATTAAGAGGGATGGGCCAGATAGGTGTTAGGGTTATTAGGGTTATGTCCATAGGGTAGCTGAGTGCCCCACTAGACTTAAGAAAGAGGATAAGAAATTGATATCACTTAGTGCCACCCTTAGTCATAGTGATCCAGAAGTGGGAGAAGATTCCCATAAGGAGCGCAACTACACCGTGTTCATGGCTAGTCATGTGAGCGATGGCGAGAAATCTTCCCATGAAGATATTCCTTTGCATGACACTTTAGAGTCCATAGTGAGTGATCCCGAAGTGAGTGAGGGTGATGTGAGTGAGGATGAGGAGAGTGAGTTGCAAGTTTCCTTCCATGAATTATATGCGAAAACATTGAAGATGAGGAAGGAAAACTTCAAGTTAGAAGTTAAGTTAAAAGAATGTTTCATAGAAAATAATAATGGATTAATTGAGGATCTTAGTACATGTGAGAAGACTCCTCGGGAAAAACTATAATGTGTTGATGGTGAGAGAGATATTATTTGTGACTTGATGGAGGCTATGAAGAATGAGATTATAGAGTTTGAGGAATCTAGGCATTTACTTGAGTATAGTATAGGATAACTTGATGAGAAGTTGAGAGACTCAAGTAGAGTTAAGTTTTATTTGGAGGCTAGGTCTGAAAAGTTGGATAAGATGTTAAGCATCGTTTAAATAAAAGATGATAGGTGTGGAATTGGCTTCAATGGTCATGTTTCTCCAATTCCCAAAGTCAAGACCATACATATGAGAGATCCAGCTAGGGATGTTAGGAAAGGGTAACCTTTAAGTAACACTACTTGTCGTATTTACACTGGCACTTATTGCGGTAGGAAGGGTGACCTTAGACGTTATTTCTATGATATTAAGAACTCTCCTAGAAAGTCTAATAATAGATTCATTTCGGTTCCCAAAAACCCTATTCATTGTTACACACCTACTTGGGTTAGGAAATCGGATCTAGAGGCTTTAAACATTAGAATTGGTGATTCTTTTTTGATTTCACGCGATTCTCCACGTGCTAGATCGTATGGTTGAACATGTTCGCCGATTTGTCATACTCTAGTTATGTCTTCTAGATATATCTTTTCTAGGGTTATGATGTGTATATTTTGTATTTTTATATTTTTCATTATTGGAGTCGTTTTGTGAAAAATACAAAAAGATTTTGGTTTCATATATTTTTTTTTAAAATAGTAAGGGATTTTTCTTTTAGGTCAAAAACTTTTGAAAAACTCAAAAAGATTTTCAATTTTTGTGTCGTGTGTATATGCTTATGGTATGGCATATTGGTGTGCTCGAATCCCCTTCATTTTTGAAAGTTCCATGTGGCTAGGACATTTTGTCATGACTTTAGATACTTAGATTGATATTAACCATGAGTTTCACGGAGTTGTTTCGAACTTGACTTGCATTTTGATTCGATTATGTATATGCCATCTCACACATATGCACAAGCTTTTTTTGAACGATTGACTTCTCATGCACATTTGAGTTTGGTGAGACATTCTCCTCATTCATGCACAAGATTCCTGAGTCATTGCACACACAAGTATAAGATTCCGGATTCATTCATTCCTCTTCTAGTTTCATCAGGTATTTTAGTGTATTTTGAGGTTATATAACATTTTTGTTGGGGTTTGATGTATTTTGTTTTTAAAATCAAATGACCTCATTTCTTCATACATTTTCCATCCTTATATGATTATTTGACACATTAATATGTACAAAAGATGGTACATTAAATTTTATTATCAAACTTCATTCTTTTGGGGCTATCTTTGCGGATTACTTCAATTTTTTTTGTGTGTCGAGTGATTTTTGCCCCTAGTTTGGTTGTGTGTGGGTCCTAAAATATCCGGGAAAACATGGATTTTCAAAGAAAATTTTATTTTTTTTATTTTGTTGGATATTTGAGACGCATACGTTGAGTTTTGTTGCGTATTTGTTTTACGCATATCTGATTTATACCTAATATTGATCATATCTTATCTTATTACGTTGTTGTTGGTTGTGGTTATGTAACAAACCGACCCGGATTTTAGTATTTCCCATGAGGCAAACTGATCCGAATCGGACGTTAGGAGTAAAGGGCAATGAAACAACCTAAATAATGTTGCTAGTCCAGTTTTATTTTAAATTAATGTTTCACTTGTTTAGCATGCGAGTCCAGTTTCAAGATAAACTACGTGTAGGACCCATGGGGAGCACCTCGAATCCAAGTAAAGAGAGCTACTATAGTCAAATTAATAAAGTACACTTAACTATATAACGCCCTCAAAATATGAACCCGCACCCAACCTATTGTAACAAAGTGAGGGTGTGCGCCCAATGGGAATATACCAGTAGTATATAAATGAATGGCAGAAAGAATACACACACGCTAAAATAACTTGCATGTGAGATATATATGTATTTGCATATAGATAAATATACCTTTGAAAAATTCACATTCAAATGTATTAGCCGTTTTACTTCCAAAAACCGTACCCATCTAGATTAATTTACCTTAATCTTGAAAAGACTTCCTTTATTCAAATTTAACATTTCTCACTTTGTTTAACACACCCGATTCAACACATGAAACCATTACACTTGATTTATTCCAACCCATTCCTTTATCGGAATAACCCATTTTTATTCATTTAGAGTATACGTTAGTATTTTCATTGAGAAGTACCATTTCGACGCATGCATTCACCGTGTTAGAAAACACGTGTTTATCCTTTGGAAACCTTTTCATTTCATACTTATGAAAATTATGGATTTAACAACTTATGTTACACAACCACCCATTTTCTCACTTTACTTTACACTTTTTACCTCAACTTATGGACTTTTATAGATTTACGCATTTACCTGCCCATTTAATCTTTTACCGAAACATTTATGTCATTCGTTCAAGTTAGGTTGTATTAGCACGTTTTACCATACAACCCATTTCTTGGTATGTTCCCTATTCCTTTTGTCTTTCCTAGAAATTTTCCTTTATCGCATACATACACGGGCTCCACATTGATGGCTATGCGCACTATATGCTCTAGCCAGTGATTTAAGTCTTTTCACCCAAGGGCTCTAGGCCAATCTTTCATTATAGCGGTGTCATCTGAGTTCCTTTTTATGTGTTTTAATATTTTACAAATACCCATATTTTTCCACTTCTTTGATTTTACTCGACCGAAGCTAAACCCGGACTTTACCGTCCGTTTTTCCATTAATACTTGAAAAATTATTTATTTTCTTCTTTAAGTCCCTTATCCACACACACGTGATTTATACTAAAATTATTCACGCTTTAGGACTTAATTCATTTTCACACACATTAGTGTAAAGACAATCTTTAACATTTTTATTCTATAAAATTGTTCCACTTTAAGTAAATTACCAATTTACCCTTTATTTACCAAACTTGCAATTTAGTTTCTTAACAAGTTTTATTTCTCAGAATGGTTATTCAGTCTCCAACTTAACATTTAAAAAACTTTAGCCATTTTAAAACTTGTTTAATATCACACTTTACACAAGACTACATTTTCTTCTTTAGAAATTGCCATTTCTTTAATTATCATATGTAGTCTCATACTCTACATCATTCACATTCTCAATATCCCTTTAGTATTATATTATGCTAAAACCCAACAAGACTTTATTTAAACTTGCCCACATATTTATTATCAAAATACTACATGTTTATATGCATAAAAAGTGGACTTTAAATACTATAATCCTATCAAGTGGATTAAACGTACATTTATCCTCTAAAACTTTATAACATTACAACAAACATAGAGTTCAAGTAATAAAGCCATTTTATTAATTTCTTTAAACCCAAAAATCTCAATTTGTTCGTAAAGTCTCCATTGTTGAAGGATCTTACAAATATGTATTTCATAAATATTTCGACAACATTAACCTTATTCCACATTTTTATTCCATAAAAATGCCCATTATTTCTTTTGGCTAGAAAGACACTAAAATAATATTTCTTTACATTGTTATTCCATAAAAATGCTCATTATTTATTTTTATCATAAACACACTAAAATAGAATTTTCTTACATTTTTATTCTATAAAAATGCCAATTGTTTTCCTCTACTAGAAAATACATAGAAATATGATCATCTTACCTTTTTATTCCATAAAAATGTCTATTATTAATTTCACTAAGAATCCATCATCATTTTCATAATAACGCTACTCTTAACATTCATGAAAGATCAAGATTATACTATACACAAAATAAAATCTTAGACATAGAGTAGATTATCCCACCTCAAGGAAGTTCTAATAACGGATGGCATGGAAGATCAAGGAAGATGATAACCCCCCCTCCCCCCACCTCCTGAGGTGGCCTCAATGGGGTTATCCAGTACCACCAAGTTTAGCTCTAATAAACTCAAATAAAACCCTCTTCGAACCTCCAATCAATATATGAACCTTCTTCTAAAAAAATGTCTCCCTCAAATACATATCAAAACCCCAACAACAGTTTCTATATTTCGTGGCTATGTTCAAATAAATGGGGAGAAATCGGTATATATGTAGCGTGGGTATGGTTTCTATATCCTATAGTGCGGGAAGCATACATGGAGGGGATAAGAAAATGTGAGTGTTCTTTAGAATATGAAAATGAGAATGGGCTTCTTTAATCCATGCCTCACTGTTTTTGCCCAACAACCAAATCCCTAACCTATTAAGTATGCCATCTGGTTATTCTCACTGAATAATCCATGTTATCAATCCCAACAATTGACACTTAACCTTTAATCCACGGTCCATACTTTGACAACAATTGTGCCAAAGCTGTTATTCATTGGTTACAACTCCCATATTTGATCCCTTTGTCCACAACACCAAAGACCACAAGATTTATCTTGTTACCTCTGTCTTCGTCAAACAACCAGGACAATGAGCTGGTGTAAACATTAACCAATGGGTGAGAGGGTGATAACAGGAAGGACTTTGTTGATCGAGGCTCATCATTCTAACGGCACACTGCATTGTTTGAGCGATAGCATCTCGTCTCTAGAACCACCTGAAGCGTCATTCGAGCGAGGTAGAAGAAGGGTTAGACTTCTAGTTCCTATATTCTCTCCATCCGTCCCTTTAATGTACATATATTTCCTCTTGATTCACATGTGAGGAAATAATTTAAAACGAGGGAATATGGGCTTAAATCCTAATCCCTTTTCTTTTTCTATCCCATCTTCTTAAATTTGCACATTTTGCCCTAACACTTCTACAGTCTTAGAATATATATAGTTTACTTCATTTATAACCACTCCTTCCATAATCCATATGTAATCCTTAACTTAATAATTATTTTTATAATCCAACTTTTTATCATCAAACCGCTATAATCACACTCTATTCCTCCTCATATATTATCCATACATAATTTCACTAATTTACAGGGACGGGGTGTTAAAAACTTCCCTCCTTCAAGAATTTAGTCCTCAAAATTCTTAGTTTATCACAATTCATACTACAATTATTCATGACCAGTTTCCAATCATAGGCTCCCTCAACACTATGATCTAAAACCAAGGACTTCACTTATATCAATCTCCATTGTTATTCCAATTACGATGAATCCTAAGGTCTCATTTGCAAAATCTCAAGCATATCTAAAATGCCTACCTAAACAAAACCTCGACATGATTGATACTCACCAAATACCGTAATATCAATAGTGAATTCATCAACATGGATCATTCGTACGTTAGGATTCATAATTTATGTTTCCAAAAATAATTTTGGATCATGCCTAACCTAGGCTGATACAATTTCAACACTCCTCGATACACACATCAAAGATAATCACCTTGTCGTATAGTTCTACCCGACATACATCTTCTATGAGATCCCTATTTTGACCTAGGGTCACCCTGGGTATCACAACATGTATATATGCAAGTGGTCATCTCGTAGATCTCTAGAATTTTGAACTAAAGGCAACACTATCATCCAATGTTTATCATGTTAAACTATTCATAGTACTATCAAGTCACAACATCGGGACATCTGACCACGTCGTAACTAGTTATAACGATTAACTAATAGACATGTTAGCCTAAAGAAATCAAGTAACATATGCAATTTATGTGTAAGAATGTGAGACAACGAACACACACAGACTGGTGTAGAATAAAGGTGCATCCGGAGAAGAGTGTGCTCACACACCGTAATGCATCAGCCCCAACAGGTCGAACCCTCATCACCATTGATCTTATGCAGGCCACACCCGAATAAAACCTAATAAATAACTTGCCCTTACAGGGATCAAATAAGGCACAAGAATTCAACGAATCAGGTGACTACCACGCCGAAAGGAAATAATTAATTTTTGACAATGAATCGACCCACGTGAAGTGATAACCCACAATGCATACTTGAATTCTAAAACTCTAACAAGATACCTTCTAAGAACCTTATCCTTGCCCCGTACATTGGCTTGACCTCCTAACCAAGATAAATTCTACTCAAGAATCACCCTTCCATGGCGGATAGACAGAATACAAAACCTATTTCTTCGGTAAGATAAAATGCTAGGCTTCCCTCCTTAGGACTAATGCTACCTATCTATCACTCGTAACAATAACTATCCTAATTCAAAACGAAATTACTTCTCTTGACATTTATCACTAGTTATCGACCTATCACAACTAGGCCTTCAAAATGTCAACATGCGGTGGCTGACCTCGATTTTTGAGATCACCCTCAGCAAGTGAATGTAGCGCTCACGTAGTTTCACACATTCAATTCATGAACCACTGCTACCACTCCTGGAACTACCTATTTGATACGAAACTATAATCGTTATAATGGCATCCCAACTTTTAAGCATCACTTATGCTTGATGATTTCCCTCAATAGAGTCATCATTGACCATACAGGTAGCATTCTTAGGTCCTATGATTAAGCCTAATGCTTCATCCTGAGTGATATTTCTAAAGGACATAATGAACCTCATCATTTTCTAAGTCTCCCAGGTGCACCACCTAGCATTAATCAACCTATCTTCGAAATTATCCTTGAAAGTCATATCATGATACATGTTTATAATCAAAAGTTGTAGCATTAACTCTAAGTTACTATCATAATTCGACATGATCTAATTGTGCTACAATCATCAATAGCCTACTGTCACTCATGTAAATTCAATACAAAAATTATTCCCAACGCCAAATAGGTGACGACCTCAAATTTAATTATTTCTATAAGCATCTTACACCTCTATTATAAGAAACCACCAGTCATACAAAAACTTACACTTCACGTTTGAGTTACACTATGAAATGGGCATTACTACATGGACCTCAATGCAACAATAAATCCCAAAGTTTCGAAGAGAGATACTATTATTATTGTAATTCACGATACACAACCTCAAATTCACTATTATTAGTGAATGACTACCATTCGCATTAACATCTCGCTAGTTAAACCTTAGTATACAGCTCCAAGGAATTATCAATACTGATGTTACACGTCTATCTCAATTATTAACCTAAGGTCAATTTCATCAAACCACCTTAGTACTTATCTCCAAAGGGCATTTAACGTAACTCACGTGCACACCCAAAATGCCAACCCGTAGTTAAATTCACTAGACCACATCATTTGACTCCCAATGGATGTTCAACCATTATAACTTAATCGCCTTACTATGAAGACATCATACCACATGCAAATCTAGTAATTGATAAAACTATATATTTTGGTAGGATACGATACATCGAGCAATGCCTACGAACACTAAGGCCCATGCCGACGAATGCCATAAGAGATCCTATTTCTCAATGCCAAACTACAATCACCAAACCCTAACTTAACACCACCCAAGTTTTGGTAAGACACATGACGTAAGGTATTGCCTAGGAGGAGTCCCACCCTAACCTGTTGTAAGAAAGTGAGGGTGTGAGTTTATTCCCAGTGGGAATATACAAGTAGTATAGAAACGAACAGTAGAAAGAATACTCACACGCTACAATCACATGCATACAAATATATATATATATATATATATATATATAATTCCAATGTATTAACCGCTTTACTTCTGAAAATCCTACCTATCCAGATTAATTTACCTTAATCTTGAAAAGACTTCCTTTATTCAAATTTATAATTTCTCACTTTGTTTAACACACCCAGTTCAACACATGAAACCATTGCACTTGATTTATTCCAACACATTCCTTTATCGGAATAACCCCTTTTTATTCATTTAGAGTATAAGTTAGTATTTTCATTGAGAAGTGCCATTTCAATGCATGCATTCACTGTGTTGGAAAACACATGTGTATCCTTTGGAAATATTTTCATTTCATACTTATGCAAATTATGGATTTAACAAATTATGTTACACAACCACCCATTTGCCCCTTTACTTTACCATTTTTACCTCAACTTATGGACTTTTATACATTTATATGCATTTACATAACCATTTAATCTTTTACCGAAACATTTATTTCATTCGTTTAAGTTAGGTTGTATTCGCACGTTTTACTATAAAATCCATTTCTTGGCATGTTCCTTATTCCTTTTATCTTTCCTAGGAATCTTCCTTTACCGCATACATACACGGGCTCCACACCGACGGTTATGCGTATTATATGCTCTGGCCAGTGATTTAAGTCTTTTCACCCAAGGGCTCTAGCCAATCTTGCTTTATACCGGTGTCATCCGAGTTCATTTTTATGTGTTTTAATAATTAACAAATACCCATATTGTTTCACTTCTTTGCTTTTACTCGACCGAAGCTAAAACCCGGACTTAACTGTCCGTTTTTCCATTAACACTTGGAAAATTATTTATTTTCTTCTTTAAGTCCCTTATCCACACACATGTGATTTATACTAAAATCATTCACACTTTAGGACTAAATTCATTTTCACACACATTAGTGTAAAGGCAATCTTTAACATTTTTATTCTATAAAAATGTTCCACTTTAAGTAAATTACCAAATTACCATTTATTTACCAAACTTGCAATTTAGTTCCTTAACAAGTGTTATTTATGAAAATGGTTATTAAGTCTCCAACTTAACATTTAAAACACTTTAACCATTTTAACACTTGTTTAATATCACACTTTACACAAGACTATAGTTTCTTCTTTAGAAATTAAAATTTCTTTCATTAGCACATGTAGTCTTATACTCTACATCATTCACATTCTCAATACCCCTTTAGTATTATTTTATGTTAAAACCCAACAAGAATTTATTTAAACTTGCCCACATATTTATTATCAAAATACTACAAGTTTATATGCATAAAAACTGGACTTTAAATACTAAAATCATATCAAGTGGATTAAACATACTTTTATCCTCTAAAACTTTATAACATTACAACAGACAAACAGTTCAAGTAATAAAGACATTTTATTAAATTTTTAAACCCAACAAATCTCCATTTGTTCGTAAAGTCTCCATTATTCAAGGATCTTACAAATATTTATTTCATAAATATTTTGATGACATTAACCTTATTCCACATTTTTATTCTAAAAAAGTGCCCATTATTTCTTTTGGCTAGAAAGAAATTAAAATAATATTTCTTTACCTTTTTATTCCATGAAAATGTTCATTATTTCTTTTTATCATAAATGCACTAAAATAGCATTTTCTTACATTTTTATTCTATAAAAATTCCCATTATTTTCCTCCACTAGAAAATACACTGAAATATTATCATCGTGCATTTTTATTCCATAAAAATGTCTATTAATAATTTCACTAATAATCCATCATCATTTTCATAATAACGCTACCCTTAACATTCATGCAAGATCAAGATTATACTATACACCAAATAAAGTCCTAGACATAGAGTAGATTGTCCCACCTCAAGGAAGTTCTAATAATGGATGGCGTGGAAGATCAAGGAAGATGACAACCTTCAACCTCCTAAGGTAGCTTCAAAGGGATTGTCTAGTACCACCAAGTTTAGCTCCAATAAAACCCTCTTCAAGCCTCCAATCAATATATGAATCTTCTTCTGAAAAAACTGTCTCCCCAAATTCATATCAGAACCCCAACAACAGCTTCTATATTTCGTGACTCTGTTTCAAATAAATGGGGAGAAATCTCTCTATATATAGCATGGGTATGGTTGCTATATACTAAAGTGGGGAAAGAATACACAAAGGGGATAAGAAAATGTGAGTATTCTTTACAATATGAGAATGGCAGTGGGCTCCCAACAACCAAACCCCCAACCCATTAAATAAGCCATCTGGTTATTCTCACTGAACAATCCATGTTATCAAGCCTATGAATTGACACGTAACCTTTAATCCACGGTCCATACTTTGACAATAATTGTGTCGGAGTTGTTATTCATAGGTTACAAGTCCCATGTTTCATTCTGTTATCCACAACACCAAAGGCCACAAGATTTACCTTGCTACCTCTGTCTCCATTAAACAGCCAGTCCCATGATCTGGAATAAACATTAATCAATGGCTGAGAGGGTGACAACAGGCAGACTTCATTGACCGAGGCTCGCCATTCGAATGACATACGACTCTGTTCGAGCGACATCATTTCATCGCTAGAACCACCATAAGCATCATTCGAGCGAGGCAGAAGGAAGGGTAGACTTTTGTTTCCTATATTCTCGCCATCCTTACCTTTAATATACATGTATTTCCTGTCTATTCACATGTGAGGCAGTAATTTAAAACGAGAGAATACGGGCTTAAACCCTAATCTCCTTTCTTTTGCTATCCTATCTTCTTAAATTTCAACATTTTGCCCCAACACTTCTACAGTCTTAGAAAAGTATATATAGTTTACTTAATTTATAACCACTCCTTCCATAATCCTTATGTAATCCTTAACTTAATAATTCTTTTTATAATCTAATTTGTTATCCGTAAACCCCTATAATCACACTATATTCCTCCTTATATACTATCCATACATAATTTCACTAATTTACCGGGGCGGGGTATTACAGGTTATTAATTTACATTGATGGTTCGATTGGATTTTGTACGCAGATAGGGTGTTAGATAGTTTGTGTCGATTGGTCAAGGCTTTAGACTTCCCTTATATCCTTCCTAACTCCTACCTCTTTCTTTTTTTTAATAGCACGCGGTCAGTGCTGGCGTTCAGTTCATGCTGGACATCTTGATGACAATCCAACCTCGGCTCGAGCTCAAGCCTCTTAGGCCAATAACTTATGTTACTCTGTTGATAGTTGGGCTAGTAAAGTTAAGTATGAGTAGTACTGCGTACTTAGTTTTCACAATTACATTGTAGTTAGGGAGAGAGTTTTTTAGATAGCTCATTTTGGACAATATCGTGTCCCGAACTGGTTGAGTGGGAGATAATGGGAGTCTATGTTAGAGATGTATGACATTATTCATCCTGATATAGTCCAAGAGTTCTATTTTATATCCATTAGGGTTGTCGCTGGTTTTTAGACTTCTATCCATGGCATTATGGTTATCGTCACTGTTGATCTCATCTCCTAGATGCTTCAGATCCCCAGACTCACCGATGCTATTTTTCCAGCTCGTGTCCTTAGTATTGATAATTCTGATGGCATCATATGTCACTACTTTTGAGAGCTTCTTCATTGTTTTGACATTATTTATTACCACCAGCTCCATCTTGATTACGGTATAATTAATTGGTTTGTCTCCTTAGAGGTTTATCCTCGGACCAACCATACACAAATATCTTTTGATATAGTATACTTTCTCTATGCTATCAGTCTGGGTCACTTGATTGATTTACCAGTGATCTTTATGCATGTTAATTCCTATGTTCAACTAGTTGGACTTACTCATGTCCGTACTACTCTTCCATATGGTGTTTAGTCTCTTGCATATATGAGGCTTCTTAGGTAACTCTCCTCCAGGATGAGGTTGATCAATTTGGGATTTTTCTGATCGAGGAAAACATCGTTCATAGATCAGAGAGTCACCTCAGTGAGGCAGGTCGTCATGTTCCATCTACTACTGCATCATCTTCGGGAGGTGGTTTCTCATCACAGACATCTAGTCCCACTCACACTGAGCATCCTTCTACTGAGTCTAGAGATAGTAGAGACTCTACAGAGCGTAAGTTTGAGCAGGATCATATTCTTATGCAGGCAGAACTAGTTGAGCATCGTCGGATGACTGAGTCTATGAATGCGTGTTTTGAGGCAAAGGCACAACAGAGATCCATCCAACTTTTCACACTTATTGGTGAGATGCGATGAGTAGGGATGTCTAAACAACAGAGAGTTGATGGCACATCTCTTGATGATGAGGAGGATTCAGGCGACGATTGTTGAGATTCATTTTGTTTACATTATATACTAGGACACATTACTATTCATGATGTAATTATTTATTTTGTTTTCAGATATGATGAACTTTATGACATTTTTGGATTATCACTTTCCCCCTCTCTCTCTCTCTCTCTCTCTCTCTCTCTCTCTCTCTATATATATATATATATATATATATCAGTTGCTTGTATATATTTGACATGAAGATGTATGGATATTCACTTTATGCAGTTATTTTATTCTATTAAGGCATAAGATTTCTGTTGATTTACTTTGTTTCACATCTCTATTTATTATTTTCTTCACATATATGTTCACTTATAGCTTATTATCCATTATCCATTATCCATTGTCATTTGTCTATATTGTTTATTGATATTGAGATTATGTTTATCTAGTCAGGCTTTTATTGATTCATTATATTAGTGCTAGATATGATGTTTGTGGTTTATCTATCCCATGATTTGTCTATTCCAGGCAAAAGGGGGAGAGATATGTGATGTAGGGGGAGTTTTACTGAAGTTTTTACTGTTATTTAAATATTTTTTTACGTACCTACATACTTCACTTGTGGTATATTTGTTTGTTTCATGTGTGTAGTGATTTCCAAGGATTCAGACATATTGGCCACATCACATTCAGACATGTGTGTTTGCTTCACGGGATTCTATTAATATTTTTCATAATTTGTATTTTGTGATTGAGACATACTGGCTACATCACATTCATCCATGCTTGTTTACTTCGTCGAATTCTATCAATATTTGTCATGTCTTGTATTTTTATTTTTTGGGGATTATGGGATGGGCATAGATTTTTGGCTTGACAGCCCGGCTTAGCATTTCACTATTTTTTGGTTTCGTCCCAGAATATCCAAAAGGGGGAGATTTGTACGGTATAATTTCCTATCGAGTAAATTTGTTTATAATTGGATTAATTCCAGAAAAATGTATTTAAGTCGTAGGTTAGTATTTGAGTTGTGATTCCACAAAGCCTATGATGTTTAGTGGTGAGGATTTTGCGACAAACCTTTGAAGATATTATTTGTATCGTGTTTTTTTCCTTCGTATTTCTTCACACTTGTTATATCTAAGATCACACAGGTATGAATGCTTAATGGATTGTGAGATTTAGGATCTTAACTAAGATTCGTTCAAAACAGATTTGTTTCTCGTTTGAATGAAACTGGTTTATCGTTCGAACAACCTGCTGCCTCAAAATTTGTGTTTTCATATTTAAGGCCTTCTTTCACTGCACTTTCGCAAAAAATGTCTTTGCATCTCCTTTACAAAATTTTCCAATAGTTTCCCATCATCTTTAGTTTTCAAGATCAAATCTGAAAATTCCATAGTTACTATAATCTTGAGTTTGGAAGCATAATTTATTCCATCACTTTGAATAGTCATTTTTGTACGGTGGATTTTGTATGTGCTGATTACGAAGAAGAAGTAGTGGATTTCGTGTTTGGATTCATAAACATTGTTGAGCTGCATCGGTGGATACCGAGGTGCATGTGGACTCGTGTATAATGAACACTTGCATAAATGGACTCCTACATGGCACTGTGGAGGAGCGATAAAAGAGAAGAAGAGGCGTCAAGGCACATGGGTGATAGAGTCGCTGAGTAAGACTAAATTCACTCTTTGTAATTTTTCATATCATAGTGATCGTCTCGCCTGGCCATTTCAGATTTTTTTTCCTTTGTGGTTTTCTCATACATCGGCATGTCTTGCATTTGATTTATTTACTTTATCTTCTTAATCAAGTAGATGCATGCTATAGAGTTAACTAGATAAAATTGGTAAATCAAATAGTTTTCACAAGATAAGTTTGTGGGTGCTAAAGATAAAATTTTGAAAATTTTAAAGTATTGCATTTGCCTAGATATAACTACTTAGGGACCTTCTCAAGATCAATGAATTTATTGAAGTTAATATCGTTGATGAGGATTTTGATGTGTTCTTGAAGTATAGAGGTGATTATTTGGATGAGAAGTTATATGGTGAGCATTCCTAAGATAATGAATTTGTGAATGTTCAAGAAAATTATTCTTTATAATTTTTGCAATGGATGTTTCTAGTGAAACGGGTTGGGTGAATATAGAATCATTTTTTTTATCTTCATGATCTAGACAATGAGAAAAATGAGACAAATGAATATTGGTGGAACGCGCAAGTAAGGAAGAAGTTTTATTATGTCATCTTGAAGATTTCACGAATACGACGCACATCGAAAGAGATTGATATGCAATATTTTGAAACTGAAGGAGTTGGAGTTGAAGATAAACTTTCAACATTATTATTAATAAAGCAACCAATTGTGTTTTTTACATGTGAATATGAGTATGTGGTAGCAAAATCTTGTGTTTGTCAAGAAATTTGTCTTAAAAATTTATTGAAAGAACTTAATATGGAACAAGAGAAACCGTCTGAGATTTTCATCGACAACAAATCACCACTTGCATTGGTAAAAAAATCTAGTGTTCCATGATCGAAGTAAACTCACCGATACAAGGTATAATTTTATGAGAGATTACATTATTAGAAAGGAAGTATAGCTTTTTCATATGAAGCCTCAAGATCAAATTGCCGATATTTTCACCAATCCCCTCATAGTTGAGTTATTTTTCAAATTGTAGAATTTACTTGGAGTAACTAATTCAAGTTAAAGGGGGGTGTTGGAAAATAAACTTAATTTTTAGTGTTAGACATAATATAAAATAAAAGTCAAGAGTCATATATTTTAAAGGTCTACGCAATTGAAAAGTCAAGAGTCATGTATTTGAAAGGTTAAGAGGTTAAAAAGTCAGGAGTTATGTTTCCTTTGGGTTAAGTCAATTAATTTGAGTCTAGTGGATTTCCAAATATAGTATATATATTAGTGTATATTTAGGCAATTGTAAGTGATGTGAAGTCACGTCAAGTAATATTCACAAGTGAAATAAAATTGTGTGTGTTCAAGTGAGAAATTGTCCTCTTCAATTTTCTCCCAACTTTGTATGTTCAACTCTCTTATTTTTCAACATTACTTCCATCCCCAATAATCCACAAATGTTCTTATATTAGACAAGTAGTAGTAAATCATTATTTAAATATACTGACATTAATCCTATTGGATGTTGATAAATTTTTAAAATATTGTATAGAGGACAATGTAAATGTTATTCAATATGTGATTTCAAAATGTATGGATACTAAAATAATCACAAACAAAGGGAATTTGTTTGTGGAAGGTGATATGGGGTTAAAGATATGAATGTGAGATGCAACGAAGATAAATTAACCAAGGGCATAGGAAAAAATAGTTGGGTTTTGTAGATCGATTCATATATATTTTATTCGAGATATTATGTATACAAAAATAATTTTTTTAAAAAGAAAAACTTCATTTTGGAGCTATATGGAGTTACTAAAATGGATGCGACATGGAAATAAGAAATATGAGTCAATAACAAAGGAAATATAATTGGATTGTTTGGACATTACCCATAAAAGTTTTCACCTTTGGATATTAACATTTTGAGTTTCAATAATTGGGCATTGCTCCCAAATTTATATGGTTCTTTAATGGGGCTAAAATCTAAACAAGAGCTAAAGATGGGAAAAATCCTAAATAACCCCAAAAGGTTACATTTCTCAAATATTTTTTTATTAGTGGTTTAAATCGTAAAAGTTTAGGCATGTTATGTGTGAAAATCCACGAAGCTGAAATATAGGAACCCATATAGTAGAATTACTCCATTTTTGGAGTTCACCAACCTAAAATAGGTCATGGAATGGACTTGTAGAAGATAATTTCGTATTGAAGTTAAGAACAATCAACAAAACTAGATGTAAGTTGAATAAATTAGTCCCATGAGTTTTCAAATGGGAATTGAAAGAAGCGAAACACTTATTCCCACCCCATTTGTCCCTCAAAATAGTAGTTTTGTTAAAGAAAATCATGAGCATACAAGGTATGATAAATTAGGCATGTGATTTTGTACGCAAAATATTTAGTCAAATTTAATGTGTTCACGTTTTCCCTTATGTGATATGACATGAAAAATAAGGTCATTTTTTAGGTTCGAAGTTTAATTATTTTCCTCCACTTTGTCACAATGCAGGAGAATTGAGTACATCGCTAATAAAGGGTGAAATTTTTTAATGAATGTGAATAAAATCAATAATTACCTTTCTCATTAAGTAACCATTAGTTGCAGAAGTAATGCTATATGTATAAGAATATATTAATCTAATTTTTATCCTTGTGCGAAGCACAGGCTTTTTGTAGATAAATGAATTTTTTGTGTTGATACTATGGGAAAAATATCATACTTACAACATGGTGCACGCATATGTAGATCACATGTCAACATCTTTCCATGTGCAAAAATTGAATTTTACAATGTAAACTTTTATCAAAAGATTCAATCAATAAAGCTATAATATAGTTATGACGGCCTTGATAAGGTGTCGAGAGTCAAATTGTATTGACGAACAGACCAACAAAAATGGTAGAAGTAGAATGAGAACGAGAATACATAATGAAAACATCTTTAAGTTTTTAATACTATAAATTGTGATATTTTGGGTGATTTGACTATTATGGATTCATATATCATATTGCACTATTCAAATACATATAACAAAATTAAATTATATGAATAATAAAGAGAATTCCTCGTACAATTTTCAAAATAAATAGTAATTAAGTACAATTAAATTGTTAAGTTGAAGTTAAGTTTATGGGTTACCCCTACACAAAAAATTATGAAAACAAACCTTATAAACTTTTAGCTCCTACCAACAACAATAGAAAAAAAAAAGCATTTCCTTATTTTAAAGTCTTTAGTGGAGTTCTAAAAGCATTGAAATATTCAAAGATATTAGTATACATAAACACATAAATATATTGTAATTTTTAAGTAAGTAACTTTTTTAAAGAATGTAGAAGCCCATGTCTAACTTGTTCTCTAAAATATGTAGTTGTTCATATAAATCCTTATACCTTAATATTCTTTTTAGTATGACATTCTGCTAAAATAAAATAAAATATAGAAAAATGAAATAAATGGCACTATGTTACTAAGAATTGTCTGTGGTGACTTTATTTATTTTTTTATAATAAAATGTTAACATCAACCGTAATGAAGAAAAATAGAAAAGGGGATATGGGAGTGACATTTCTTTTTTTCATTGAAGAATGGTCTTCAAATTATTCTTCACATGGACGATGTATATGTACATTTATGTTGGAACTTGGAACCCCATAAAAAACTTGTAGAAAATAATGTAAAAAGAAAGAAATAAATGCGTCTAACATTATTTAACATGAACTAGGTGTAAACCCGCGCGATACGCGGACTAATTATTTTTCACATTGATTTATAACATAATGAAGAACAACATGTATAATTCTTGAACTTTGTAGTATCTTTGTAGTCCATCAAGTCAACAATTGTTATATTTAATTATTCCATTAAATTTTTTGAAGTTTTAATGTAATCTTATGAGAAAATACCTGCTACTTTGGATAACCAATTGGAAAACAACCACATCAAAATTGATAATGGTCATGCTAATTATATACTCTTCATAAACAATAAAAGTTTCTCCAATCGAATTGAGTTCCCAATTAGC
This sequence comes from Sambucus nigra, assembly GCA_949130495.1. Taxonomy (NCBI): domain Eukaryota; kingdom Viridiplantae; phylum Streptophyta; class Magnoliopsida; order Dipsacales; family Adoxaceae; genus Sambucus; species Sambucus nigra. Next base: position 133,956,646 of record OX422216.1, read on the forward strand.
TACTTACACCACATAGATAGTTGATAAAATATAAATTGATATTTCAACCAAAGTATTTCTACAAACAGTGTTGGACTACACATCATGCTATTAAAGTGAAGATAACTGAAATATCATTATAAACACAATTAAAATCCTAGCACAAATATATGTCCCTTTGATTGACTTTTTATCACAAAATATAACCATATGACTGTAATAACCTAAGAAATCAATTTCTCCAACTAATGAAGGATTTGACTCAACAAATTAAAGAATGGTAAAAAAAAGTACAACGGTTGGGATAATCAAATTTTCTAAGATAAAGTCACCAATTTCGGAAAATAGAATAGTTAGTTGTCGCATAGAAACAATTAAAAGATAAACCCAATTATCTCAATCATCTGAAAGCTTTAATTTAAACGTATAAGTAGATGTACTCCCTGTATAACTATGTGTACATATTATACATACATATGTAGAACTTCTAAGAATATGACAGTTCACTATTTAAGTGACTCTTTTGTGGATTATTTCCATCAAAACCAACAAAAAAAATATACAATCACCTCCTTGTTTACTAAAAAGGTTGAATGTAGATATGAAAAGCATCTAGTTTATGTCTACGAGACAAATGCACATTGGGTGTGAGCATATGATTTATATATAATCCAATGAAATATTACACTTTTGCACAGTGCATACGGAATACAATGCATTGGGGTGAAAGAATTAACATATATCAATAAGCCACAATATCTTTTTTTACATGGTGAAATTTTAAGAGCAGGTAAGAAAAATTAATCTAAGAAATTTACATTGTGGAATTTTGAACATATAAACCACAAATGCAACAACGGGAAAAACTCTTAACAAAAAATTTCTCCCAAAATAGTACAATCTCTCTTTGGGGAAATAAATCTTCTATTTATTCAGTAGAAGCCATACAGAATGTCCTCATTTGAAAAATACACAGTAAAAATTTCACTTAGTATTTATGTCAATGAATTGCTATCCCAAACTATAACAATAATCAGTATTTGACATATAAAGAGAAAGAGAGTCCTACCACACGCCAGCAAGATAATTAATACAGAATTTTGTCCAAATATTATCCATTACTTAGTGAAAATCACTTGGACTGAGCATAAAAAATATCGCAAAAATTCTTTAATATAACCTATACATCCAATCCAAAGACATGGCCACAACCCCAAACTAATAGAGAGGGTATCTCCATAACAAAAATATCGACCGAAAAAAAATTGTTTATTTATATTTGGGGATACAGACCCATCTCACACCTCAAATTATATTTACTCTGCTTTGTTTAGAAATTATATTACTGATATTGCAAAGGTATAAAAGCAGAGAACCCAACCACTTACATACTTTATCGAACAACATCTGAACAAAATTTATACACATCAAAATTCGTTGGCAATATGAGATCAATGAGTATGATCCTAATCCAAAATATCCATTAAAGAAATTAAAGCTTCGAAAATTTGTTTGTGCAAACAAAGATGAGAGCTGGAGATAAAGTTAAAGAATTACGAGAAAATTATGTGTTGACTCCACTGATTTGAGTCTCCAATTCATCCCATTTTCTTTTCTTTATAAAAAGACATTATAGTTTGAGTCTCAAAAACAGAACATGAGTTTAGGTGCTCAGTCATACACAGGAACTTAGAGAAAGATCTGGGCGAACATTTGAAGTCACTCACCCTTGTATCGGTTTTGGTTTTGTGAAGAATTATACTTGTCACGGTTTATATTTGGATCTGGGAATGTGGTGGTGCGTATTATGGGGAACTCGAAAGCCATAAGTTGAGAGAGGGGAGGGAAAAGGTATGGGAGAAGGATAAAGAAGGTCAAAAGTCGAAGAGGGACAATTCCAATTTGAATATGAAGGGTCTCCCATTATGATTGAGCTGATGTGGAATAGGATACAACCGTTTTCAGACCTTGAATAAAATAGATACCTTGATCTAACTTCAAGATCAACCAAATCAATATCCCATACCATACACGCATATACATACATACATATATATAGAGAGAGGTAAAGAATTGGAGAAGAGAGATGGACCTTTGGTGGAAGCATTTGTGGAAGTTTTTGGATGACTAAAGGGAGTCACTACAGGTTTCTTGATCGGTTGATCATCAGGACTATAGATATTGACTAAAATTAAACTATTGAAGAAGTTATTTTAGTTGAAACGCAAACTTTAAGATCAAATCTCAGTACCCCGACCATAGATTGAAAGGAGTTGGGAGAAAGCCTTCAAATGGAAAAACTTTCAAGCCTTGCAAATGGGAGATATAAAGAGATGAAATAAGGGTCTACATTCAACGATCTCGGATTAGATACAAAGTGTGCCACTGGGTTTTGTTGAAACAGTGCAACTCCTCAAGAAACTAAAAAAAATATTGAATGCATCTACGAAAAAAAAGAAAGTAATGGATTTATAGTCCCACGGCTCTATGGTGAACTTTAGTAAAAGATAGAGATAGTGAAGTGATGTGCCACGTGGATAGGTTAATTTCAAAGCATAATAAATGCCTTGTTTTTCATTTTAGAGTATATAGAGATTGTGTTGATATGAGTGTGGTTATAGTAAGTTCCAATTTTGAATAGAATGGGGAACATCAATTTTTATGGCTCTGGGAGTGGTATTAATGAATCCTTCAATGGCGCTTATTCATCTTTCAATTAAGTCAACTCATAATTTTCATCAACTATCCATTCCCCTCATTTCATCAACTCAATGCCGACCTTTTAATACACATAACACGCTTAACGCAGTAATTAACATTACATGTCCATCCTAGCTTTTACATGTCCGTCTAGTCAACAAAACAGTCATAAACCATAAAAATTGAGAAATAAAGTGAAGCGCCAAATATGAAAGTGACGGTTTAAAACATCATACCTTCCACTGAAGAACCAATCCAATATTACCAAGGTTTAACTTAAATAGGTCAAGAAAATGCAAGGATCTCTAAAGTTATATGCTAGGTGAAGCATGCTGGAAATTAATTATTAAGTCCGAAATTAATTATTTAATTTCAATTTTATTAAATTTCGAATTATGAATTTCCCAATTATATGGTCTTGATAAATATCGAATAATTAATTTGGCAAGTGATAAATACATATAATTGGGTTAATCTAATATGTTAGTCACATGATGGTTAGTGGAAGACTTGAAATAAAGTCCCATTATGACTAGGATTTCGGCCATCTTTCCCTTATAAATAGAGGAGTCCTACACCATCTAGGATCATCTCATAACACACTATTTTTTAGGAGGAAGACAAAATCCGAAATTACGGGCACATAAGAACACAATTTTGGGTTGTTCAAGAAGGGATTCAAGGAGCTTTTAATAGGAGCATCCAATTCACGTTATTCCAATTAATAGCAATGGACAAAGGTTAGTTTTGATCGTAGTTATAAAGAACTTGTCATTATGTGACTGCATAAAGATTAAACATCCTGGTTTCATGACAAAACTGTTTTAAACCCGATGTAATATTATGGTTTATATCCATTCTATGATTAACAAAACAGTCTTGATTTACATGTGGTATCAGAGCATTCGGTTGACAATCTCATGTTTTTCTTATTAAAATTTCCTTATAACAGTATTGATCTTTGATCTTTTGACTCTAGAAATCTAGAATTTTAAGTAATCTAGAAATCTGGAAATCTGGAATCTTAAGTGATCTGGAAATCAAACACTAATCTGGAATTAGTAATTCAAAATTTTATCGTATATGATATTAAGAACGAAATTGCAGTATACACTCCTTAATCTTATGATAACTGTCCCATTATGGCATAACCCCTTATCGTGTTATTAGAACCCCAATATGTCGTTAGCATGATTTATATTGTTTCAAGTCTCTGTAAGCATTCTGGAAAACACTTTTATTAATCATGATAAGAAAACAAATATGTTTTTAAGATTAATTAAATGAAAACTGTGATTTGAAGCAAAATAGATTTCGGGGTAGAATTTTTTTTGTCGTGGTGAATAGTATTTTTTGAAATTTTTGGGGTCTGATTGACTTGAAACTTAGTGGGCTGACTAGAAACGGGCCAACGATCTAATTTCATGGCCTTTGGTGATGATGTAATGTGTTTTTTGGCGATCCGAGTCAGTTAAGGCCCTCAAAACCCCGTTTTTCCCATTTTAGGAAATAATCTTAAGGCTTATAACTCTTGACAGAAAATTGATTTTAATGTTCCGCAAAAGGATTTGGTCTTCTGGCATGTTTTAGTTTGATTCTATGGTGAAAACTCATTTTTGCCATTTTTGGCAAAATTCATGTATTATGTGATTTTCTATAACTGGGCAATTATGTTTTTGAGGCATTTTAGCTACTATTGGTATCTTGATGATTACTTTTAGATTACGTATTATAGTTGATATTAATGCATCATTAATTATATTTAAATTAGGACATGTAAGAAATTATTCATTTGAGTTAAGTCAAAGGCCAAACACAGGCTGAGACTGTATGTACGAATAATACACTTACATTCATTAAGATTTATTCTAATGTTCATTATAAAATTGGATTGAGGCGCAACACATGCTAATATCTCAATCAAACAATGTTAGAACTGGTTTTGTGAAAACAAAATAGTTGACATTAAGTCCATTAATCATGGTATAAAATGTTTAGGCAACAAACACAGATGCCAAAATTATGGGACCATGATAAATGAATTATAGGGTAGTATATCTTTATAATCTGAATATTATGTGATGAATAACACAGATTTCGTGATATCCAAACTATTTAAGAAATTTGCCAAAAATTTTATTTAGTTAACAATTCAATATTTGACCCTTACAATTATTGATGTATGTCAAATTTAATTTGTGAACATTATTATTAATTGCAGTTCCCCTTAACCTGTATTCTCATGCTCAATCCTATTCCAAATTTGATGGAACTAATTTTTTTGAATGGAATGAGCAAATTGAGTTCAGCCTAGGGGTTCTTGACCTGGACATGGCAATTATGTGTGATGAACCCTCTGTTATTACTGATACAAGTAGCGAGGATAAAATTCTTATCCATGAAGCATGGTCTCGATCCAACAGACTGGCTATTATGTTTATGTGAATGTGCATTGCTACTAATATTAATACCTCCCTACCTGAAACTACGAAAGCAAAAGAGTATTTGAACAATATTAAGGAATGCTTTCGTATTGCTGATAAATACCTTGTTGCGAAACTGATGGCTAACCTGACCACTATAAGGTTTGATGGTACTAAAACCATGAATGAGAACATTATAGATATGACCAATCTCATTGCTAGACTTACAGTTTTGGGTATGACAGTGGATGAGTCTTTTCTCATCCAATTTATCCTAAACTCACTACCTCCTGAGTATGGGCCTTTCCAAATCAATTACAACACTATAAAAGATAAGTGGAATGTAAATGATTTGCAAAGCATGTTAGTACATGAGGAAAGAAGACTTAAGCAATAAAATGGCCATGTGACTAAGGGATAGGTGGAAAATCTTACAGTCAAAGGAGCTGGTTTTAAGAAGAAGTTTGGCAAGGGCATTAAGAAAGGTCCTGAGCCATCTCATAAAGCTGAACCATCGACTCCTACTGTAAAGAAGAAAAAGAACGACAAGTGTCACTTCTGTAAAAAGAAGGGCCATTTTCAGAAGGATTATCATAAATGAAAAGCTTGGTTCGAGAAAAAGGGTAAGCCTTTTATTTATGTTTGTTTCAAATAAAACCTTATTAATATTCCTTCTAACACTTGGTGGATTGATTCTGGTTCTATGTGTCATGTTTCTAATTCGATGCAGGGCTTCAGTTTGATCTGGAAAACAAATCTAAATGATCATTTTCTCAACATGGGAAATAAAGTGAAGGATAAAATAAAAGCTATTGGAGTCTTTTACCTGATTTTGAGGTCTGGATTTATTTTTGATTTGCAAGAGACTTTTTATGTTCCCACGGTTTCTAGGAATTTAATTTATGTTTTCAAACTTGCTTTAGACGGTTTTGCGATTGAATTTCAGAATAATGGTTTTGGTCTGATTAAAAATTCTATTAATATTGGTTCTGGATTTTTATTAGATGGTTTATATCAATTGAATCTTGAAAAGAATTTTTCTGAAACCCTTGTGACCCTGCATCCTAATGTTGGTACGAAATGTACACGTATTGATGAAAAATGTTCTTATTTATGGCATAAAATATGGGGGCACATATCCAGCCCAAGAATTAAAAGGCTTATTAAAGATGGAATACTCCATAACCTAGATTGGCCAATTATGATGTATGTGTGGACTGGATTAAAGGAAAGCAGACCAAACATACAATGAAATGATCCACTAGAAGCACCCGGCTACTTGAAATAATACATACAGATATATGTGGACCTTTTGATATTCCATCCATTGCTGGAGAAAAATATGTCATGACCTTTATAGATGATTTTTCATGATTTTGCATTTTTTACTTATTGCATGATAAATCCTAATCTGTGAATGTTGTTGCAATATACATAAATGATGTTAAGAGGCAACTAGGCAAAAAGGTGAAAATTATTTGGTCTAATAGGGGTGGTGAATATTATGGTAGAGATGATGAGTCAGGGTAGTGCCCTGGCCCATTTGCTAAACTCCTTGAAAATTTGGGTATATGCTCCTAACACACAATGCCAGGATCACCTTGGCAGAATGGTGTAACTGAATGCCGTAATCGTGCTCTTATAGAAATGGTTAGAAGTATGATAAGTAGGACCCAATTACCTACATTTTTGTAGACACATGTCTTAAAGACCTACGTACACATCTTAAGTCGGGTTACTAGTAAGTCAGTTTCAAAAAACCCTTTTGAACTTTGGAAAGGATGGAAACCCAATCTAAGGTATTTATGTGTGTGTGGTTACCCAGCGAAAGCTAGAATCTATAAGTCTTATGAAAATAAATTGGATTCTAGGACATTATCTTGTCATTTCATTGGGTATCCAGAAAAGTCGAATGGATATAGATTCTACTGTCCTAGTCATACAACTAGAATCATAGAAATTGAAAATGCTAAATTCTTAGAAGAAGGTGAAGTCAGTGGGAGTATGATAGAAAGGGGGGTAATCATTCGAGAAGTCCGGGTACAAATTCCTATACCCAGAGTTCATAACATACATGTTATTCCTAATGTAGTTGTTGAACCGGTCATTGACCCAATCAATAACAATGAACAACAAGTGAATGATCAACAAACTGAACAACCACATAATGAGAATATAACCGATGAAACTTTTGAATCATCACAGGAAGTTCCATTAATAAGATCTTTAAGAGAAAGGAGATCGTAAATTTCGGATGATTATCTGGTATACCTTAAAGAGACTGAATTTAACATTGGGAATATTAATGATCTAGTTTCTTATGAAAAAGCTATAAATAGTGATGATTCCGATAAATGGGTTAATGTCATGAATGAAGAAATAAAATCTATGAATGACAGCAAAGTTTGGGAGTTGGTCAAAATTCCAAAAGGATAAAAATGAGTTAGGTGCAAGTTAATTTTTAAGACCAAACTTGACTCAAAGGGAAATATCCAACGACATAAAGCTAGACTTGTTGCCAAATGTTTTAATCAACGTGAAGGCATTGATTATAATGAGACCTTCTCTCCAGTTTCAAAGAAGGACTCCTTAAGAATTATTTTATCATTGGTGGCTCATTATGATTTGGAGTTGCACCAAATGGATGTAAAAATAGCTTTTTTAAATGGGAGTTAAGAAGAAGAAGTCTACATGGCACCGCCACAAGGCTTCATAAAGGAAGGAAAGGAAAACATGGTATGTATGTTAAAGAAGTCAATATATGGTCTAAATTAAGCTTCTCGTAAATGGTACATTAAGGTTCCATGATACCATTACATCCTTTAGGTTTAAGGAAAACACTGATGATCGATGTATATACCTATAGATCGGTGGGACTAAGTTTGTGTTTTTAGTACTATATGTTGACGACTAACTTATTGCCATCAATGATCTTGCTATATTAAGTAAAACCAAGAAGTACCTTTTTAAAAACTTTGAAATGAAAGATTTAGGTGAGGCTTACTTCGTGATCGAGATAGATCACGAGGAACATTGGGATTGTCTCAGAAATCTTACATTAATAAAGTTTTAAAAAGATTTAGCATGCAAAGTTGCAATCCCGTTAATGTTCCACTTCAGAAAGGGGATAAGTTCATCTTAAGTCAATGCCCTGGAAGTGATTTAGAAAGGTAGAACATGAAATGCATGCATTAGGATTCACTGGTATGAAGATTATTGTATGTACGAGTCTGCACTATGTCAGACATTAGTTTTGCCATTGGGATGCTAGGCAGATATCAAAGCAATCCGGGGAATTATCATTGGAAAGTTACAAAGAAAGTGATGAGGTACCTGCAAGGGACCAAGGATTACATGCTCACATATAGGAAGACTGATCACCTTGATGTGATTGGTTATTCAGATTCAGATTTTGGGGGATGCCTTGACAGTAGGAAGAGCACTTTGGTTTATGTCTTCCTTACGGTTGGAGGAGACGTTTCATGGAAAAATGATAAGCAAAGTGTCATTGCATAGTCTACTATGGAGGTTGAATACGTAGCTTGCTTAGAATCTATAAATCGTAGATTATGGCTGCGAAAATTTATTTCAGGACTTAAAATTATGGGATCAATATCTAAGCCGCTGAAGATTTATTGTGATAATGTCACAGCAGTCTTCTTCTCGAAGAACGATAGGTATACTAAGGTAGTTAAGGATATTGAGATGAAATACCTATTAGTGAAAGAAGAGGTTCAGAAACAAAGAGTGTCAATTGATCACATTAGTACGAGTGATAACATAGCATATCTTCTTACGAAAAGGACTATCTTCGAAGACCTTTATGGAACATGTCAAAGAAATGGGTGTCGAGTAGTTAGATTATGATTGCTATTTTGGCTTAGTTGTTTGACACTATTACTTGAATTCAATAAAAGTATTTCTGATTTTGATTATTTCTATTTTTTTAATACATGCATATGATTATGAATTATTGTTTGACAGAAATAGTCCTTATTAAAAAGGACATTATGAGGCCATTTTGATACCCAATATTAAAGGTTGAATTGAATGAAACATTGGTATTGTGGTACATAGAAGGAACCATACTCTTAAATAGCATGGAACCGCCATGACTCGCATCTGTGAATCGTTTGATTTAGCGAACTATATTTATCAGTTGTTATGCACCTTATGATACATAATCAAATTACGAAAATTATTAAGACCAAGTGGGAGACTGTAGGAAATTAATTATTAAGTCCGAAATTAATTATTTAATTTCAATTTTATTAAATTCCAAAATTATGAATTTACCAATTATGTGGTCTTCATAAATATTGGATAATTAATTAGGCACTTGATAAATACATATAATTAGGCTAATCTAATCTATTAGTCATGTGATGGTTAGTGGGAGACTTAAAATATAGTCCCATTATGACTAGGATTTAGGCCCTCTTTCCCTTATAAATAGAGGAGTCCTACACCATCTAGGATCATCTCATAATACACTATTTCTGAGGAGCGAGAGAAAATATGAAATTACCTTTATTCGCATTTTCTCACAAAAATTATGGGCACATAAGAACACAATTATGGGTTGTTCAAGAAGGGATTCAAAGAGCTTTTAATAGGAGCATTCAAGTCACATCATTCTAATTAATTGCAATGGACAAAGGTTAGTTTGATCGTAGTTATAAAGAACTTGTGATTCTGTGATTACATGAAGATTAAACATCCTGGATTCATGACAAAACTGTTTTAAACTCGATGTAACATTATGGTTTATATCAGTTTTATGATTAACAATACAATCTAAAATATGACACCAGTTTTTTCAAATCAAAATAGATTAAATTGAAAAGACATTACGATTTGACTGGCACCGATGGAGACACAGAGATAGAGGATACAACTGTAGTTGAAGATGCCATTGGGTTTGCAAGTTACTAAAAGACTGATGAATAATTTATAGCAATGATTAAACTGGTTAAATACCATTATGCTTATTTGACTATTCAACTCCTTTTTTATTTAAAGTACAATTGCTCCAAATTTATTAGAAGAAGCTTCAAAGTTTTATCAATAAGTATGAAGGTCGCAGAAATTTATTCGTTTGAACTTTAGAAAAAGTGACAGGCGCAAAAAGAAAGGAACTTATGAGAGAAGGGAACTTCCCATGGAGAAGAGCACTTGTGATTTCAAAGCTGAAGTGAATGCTGGTTGCCACATGGCAAAGTCCACAAAATGGAAACACCATTTTTTAAAAAGATATTATATATATATATATATATATATATATATATATATATATATATATATATATATATATATATATATATATATATATATATATATATGTAGGAAAATTATGTATGTCATAATATACTTAATGAGTTTTTCCTGCACTTCCTATTTTACCCTTGACAATTTTGGTTTCCCCCTCTCTTTTGACACACTCTAAATTATTTGCCTTCTTTCTTCAAAATTCAAATTAAGGGGTATCTTTATAAATACACTTACAATACACTTTCACCACAAACCCTCATCCACTCACCTCACTCCCCGATCTCTCTCTTACCCTCCATTTCCAGACCCATCCCACTAAATCTTCTCTCCCAAGCTTTTCCACCCGTGTACCCCTCCCATGGTAAGCTCCCTATCTTTCTCAAACCTATGCTCCCCTACCACTCTTACACTCCTTAAGGTTGTTCTCTCTCTATATATCTGTGTTTGTCCATTTATTTACGTAAATTTGGGGGATTTCTATGTTTCTAACTATTCATATGCAAACCCTTTTTATTGGCAGGAACAATGGAAATCGTGATTTTGTGGGTTTCTCCCGCTAACCTATTTATCTCCTTAGTCTATGTCTCAGGTACCCCCCCCCCCCCCCCCCTCCCTATTAGGGTTTTTTTGCAGGTTCATCATTTTGTGGTTAAACTATGTTTTAGACCTTACGATTTAACTTTGAAGCCTTATACGTGTGTTTGTCTTTGAATGCTTATTCATGTATTTATCTTTGTTAATTTGTTTGTCGATTTACTAATTGTTATGGTTCAATTTAATTATTATTTTAGAGCTTACTAATTTGTTGTTTGCTAAACTTTCTTTTAGCTAATTTATTTTTTAAGCAGTGTGTATGGCTTGAGTGCACTCACAAATACAAATTTTTGGGTACAATGAGAATTTTTTTGGGTTCGATTTTTTATTATATTGTGTTCTTAGTTGCGTTGTTTTACATTTCTAATTATTTTATTCTGTTTTTAGATCAGTGATAGATCTATTTTGTTCTATTTTGTACTGCAATAGATCTATGTGTTCGTCCTATGAGGAAGTCTAAAATAGTTTCCATCTGAATTGGTTGTGTGTTCATCCTATGAGGTCTTAATGGTTGTGTTCATCCCATGATTTTTAATTCCATACAAACTTTCTTAGGTTTTGATTTAATTTTTCTTTTTTTGGTATAATTATATGATTTATGTGTGATTTCATGTAGTTGTTTTAGAATGAGTATTCTTTGTAAATATATAAGGGCTGAAACCTATCGATTTCATATAGTTGGTATCTCTTTGAAATTAATTTGGGAGTAGGTTTAGTTATTGGGTTCATTAAAAAATACCTCTTCCTCTATCTCTTGATTTGATTTGATTTGATTTGATTTGGAGTTAGGTTTTAACACCGATGAATATGAGTTAAGTTTGGTAGTGTAGTGTGGTTAATAGCAAGTGGTGGTGTTTTCTATAAAGTGATTGTGTGTTTTGCATGATCTACACAATGATGACCATGGCCTATTTTTGTTTGTTTTAGAGTGATATTGTGTTAAAGTGCCCCATAGATTGAATATGCTATTGATTGTTGTTTTATTTCGGTTTTGATTGGTGTGAATTTCATTTGACAAAATTATTATTTGTAATTTTGGCACATATGAGGTTTTATTTTGGTTCTGATGTATATCGAGAGGTTATGATTTTTTTAACCGATTAACATTTTATTCGTGCCCATGAATTGAAGCACTAGGAAAATAACTTCACAATGTTGCAAACTTCTCAACGGTCTCATATCAATGGCATATCTGATTGGAAGGGTACCCATGCTAGACAGCCATAGTGAAATGTATAAAGGTAGTTGTTTTTCTATTTTAGACTATTTATTTTCTAGCTATGAATGATTTATTTGCAATGTAGAAATGTATATATTCAACGGAAAGGTATATGTTGCACTGAATACATGGTGTCCATTCCCTTGGCAACATGTTTCAAGTCATATTTTCAACTTTAGTTCTGTGGAGGGTTTCTCATATCTTCAACTTTAGTTCTTTTGAGGGACTCTCAGTGTGCGTTTACAACATCGATTCAGATATTACTGATTTTATTTACTATGCACATGGCAATAGTGGGAAAAAGATACATTTTTTGTTATTTTTTAATGTAGTTTAGTTTACGTTGGATGAGATCATTTTTGGCCAAGTAGTTCGAGGTTTTGTCCTGTTTTCTAGATCTTCAATATATCTAATTACATACCTATTTTTTTCATATATGTACTGGAATAGATCTGCAATGGAAAACCGCATATGTACTGCTTCAAAATCAAAATTTTGAATACGAAATTTTCCACTAGACTATGTTTTGTTCTGTTTTTCAAATCTAGAATAGATCTAATTATAGATTTATTTTTTTCTTATATGTACTATAATAGATCTGCAATAGCACTAAATAATAATCAGGGGGTAAGTAAATTCCAACCTTTTGTCATTGCTTTGTCTTTTTGATTGCCAATATTTTCCATGACATATATGGAAGATTCCAAAATTACCAGGGGGAGGTAAGAAAATGTTTCAATATTTCTATTTAATACATATTGATACATATTGATGCACTGTCTTGCTACATATTGATGTAGTCCAAGTTTTGAGATTGCGTTTTACTTTTTTGTGGTGATGCAGTCCAAGTTTTTAGATTGAGAGTTTACTTTTTATGGTAATTGATGATGATTTTATATATCGGCCAATTTATTTTTTTGGGTACGTCAAATATATTTGTTCTTTCTTATCCCTTACTAAAGTGATTTATGGCTTAATTATTGGACTTTAAACTCCCATTCAAGTGTTGTTGTTGGAAAATTGACATGGAAAATAATCAAAGCAGCGAGTCAAGGAGTGCTTTAATTGTTCTGGAAGGCTTGGATCGTATATAGTATTTCCCCGTTGGTGGTCTTCAGCAACAATCTATATTTTTAAGTAACAGTTGATTTGTTTTGTAAGGATTTTTTGATTTAGCGTTTTAGATTTCTGTAAAAAGATTCATCAAAATCTTATGTTTTACTACTTTGTAAAAAGTTTCATCAAGCTACCCATGACTGAAGTTTTCGGTTGTATCAGCTTCATGGATACGACGATGGTCTTCGTGGTGGGTTATTTCTTTTTTTCTTTTTACTTCTTAGGGTTTTTCAAAAAGGATCCTAAACTAAGGGTTTGTAGGTTTATTGTTTAGCTTTGGGCTTTTGTAATCTACTATTGATACTTATATATTCTTGGTTTGGTGTTTTTCATGGGTAGATTACAAAAGCCTTTGCTATGTGAACTATGCCTTTGCTATGTGACTATAGTTGTGACTTACATAGAATGTCGTTGAATGTAATCACAACTGTATGCCTTTGCTATGTAGTCACAATTGTATGCCTTTTCTATGTGAACTATGCCTTGAATTCAACGACATTTTAAGGTAATTGGGGTCTTTTGTATTCGATAAATATTCAATTTAATATTCATTGACAATCCTCATAATATAGTACTGATCACGAAACATGAATAGAAACTCAAATATAGGTTATTAATCATGATAATCCTAAAAAACATGAATTGAAACTCAAATCCTCATAATACAAGTTATTAATCATAGCATACAGATAAGCCTACAATACTAATAAAAAAATAGAACACGGACTCAAACAAAAAAGAGAGAAAGAGTAACCAAACTTATCGAAGAATATTTTAGTATTAGAAAAAACAGGATACCTAAAAATGCATCACGTATCTGTATCCCATACGTATCAGTTACGCTTTTAGGCACTCTCTTATAAACTGTGGTAAAAATAAAATAAGATTTAGTGTTTAGAAGTTGAATTTTTTTCATTACGATGCATTTGTCATTTGGTCCAGTTATCTGTATAATATGTGTGTGTATAAGTGGCATTCTCTAAAGCTACGTGTGTGTAAGTTGTTTTTAAATATTTATATAATAAGTGGCATTCTCTATATAATATGTCTAGTTGTATAATAAGTGGCATTCTCTATATATTAAGTGGCATTCTCTATTTATATAATAAATGGCATTCTCTACGTGGGATTCTCTATATAATAAGTGGCATTCTCTAACTGCCACGCAGCAGTTCAACTAACTACCATGTAGCTTTAATACACCGTGATTTTTGGGCTGATAATTTAATTATTTTTGGGAGAAATAATATTTATTTAAATTGGAGAATTTTAAATTTGGCAATTAAGGTCAAAATTTTAGGATGCTAGAAAGAATTTCGAATGACGATTCTGAGTGTACGGTTGGTCCCGGAAGGGTCGAGATAGTCGAAATGACTGTACTTGGGTCTTATTTGGGTTTCAAAATATTTTTTTTAAGTTCGTTTGGCTCGAATTAGAGTAATCGAGTCATTTAAAGTGTGTACTATCATTTAAAGTTGGGTATTTTGGAGTTAAGGCTTATTAAGCCTCCGTGAGATAACAATCTCATTTGAGAGATTGAGAGAAATCCCTAGAGAGAGAGAGAGAGAGAGAGAGAGAGAGAGAGAGAGAGAGAGAGAGAGAGAGAAGAGGAAAGGAAGAAGAGAAAGAATAAAAGCTTAAGGATTCCGGCCAATCCACGATTTCAAGGAAAATTCAACCTCTACAACTTCGAGGCAAGTGATTAAACTTGCTAAATAATTCTTGTGCATCATTTATCTCATGATTTGTGGATAAAATTAGGGATTTGGGGTTAAATATGTTAAAACCTAGATTTTGGCTAAATCTTGTATTTGAGGTGTGGGTATATGGATTTAAAGTTTTAAAACTTGTTGGGTAGAAATATAATGACCTTTGATGTTAGATATATGTTTGGTTTGAAGAAAAGTGGAGAGAAGATGAGAAATGTGGTTTTTGCAAATTTTGGCTTTGAAGAAAAATAGCCATTTTCGTAGCCTCTGAACAGGCCGAATCAATTCGACTCCTTTCCGAATCGATTCGGAATGTCGCAGATTTCCAAGTTTGAATGATCGAATTGATTCGGACCCAAAGCCTAATCCATTCGGCCTAAGGCGGACTTACAGGTGCTTTGGCCCGAATCGATTAGCATTATGGGCAAATAGATTCGCTTTGTGGGCCGAATCGATTCGGACTGGGCCGAAGCGATTCGAAAATAGGGTTGTTTTGCGAGATTT
This sequence comes from Sambucus nigra, assembly GCA_949130495.1. Classification (NCBI taxonomy): domain Eukaryota; kingdom Viridiplantae; phylum Streptophyta; class Magnoliopsida; order Dipsacales; family Adoxaceae; genus Sambucus; species Sambucus nigra. The sequence continues at coordinate 133,972,161 of OX422216.1, forward strand.
TTCTATAGTGAGTTTCGCTCCGTTTTTTTTGGGTTTATCGATTTGGAACCTTCATATATTTTACGAGAAGTATGTTTTGGACATTTTTAGGGAGTTTCACTTAAGATAAAATGTTGGGGCCGTATTGAGTTATTTCGAGAGAATAAATTGAGGATTATTGTATCAATTAGTGGGGAATCCTACTACCTTCGAGATTTCTACTTGGGGGATAATTATTGTTGATCAGCATGCATTCGGATATAGATGGTATCCTTAACGTTGATTGAATTGGGAGACTATGCATATTAATAGGTGTGATGGATGAGTAAGTTTCTAGTGAGGGATCGTATTGTGAAAAATTAATGGGAAGGCAGGTGAGTTAGCAACGGTTAGTATAATGAGAGTTATATACTTATAAATAAATTCACCTTTTTATAGATACGAGCATAAAAGAGTATGTATACCTATATGGCGTGATTTAAATACCTTGTGTGATGGTTTGCTTTTATATGATGTGATATATATATCTAGTGTGAATGACGTATATATACCTATTGTGTGAGCATACCCTCCAGTGCTATCATGGAAACTTACGCGATGTGGGTGAGGCCCCTAGCTTGAGGAGCAGGGTGCGTATAGTCCCCAAGTCATAGTCGTCCTTTATTTATTGTGTGATTTTATTCTGGGTGAGAAGTCTTGGGTATGATTCGTTCTCACTTTCAATTTCGGAACTATGACCACTTCCTATACGTTGTGATTTGTTTTATTACCATGGAGGTGTGATAATAATATGATATATGGTAACCCGGGATAAAGAGTGTAATTCCTGGAAGATGATAGCATTGTGAAGTATTTTGTATAACCATAAGTGATTGGATTTTGGATAATTAATTGTACTTTAAGTTTGCTATGTGTACTTGATTGTTAGGGTTGTATGATTGTGCTTTATAACTAGATTGATGCTATATAGACCCAAAAAGGTTCGGATCATTATCTTATTTATGTGATTAGATATTATTGATCCTCTTAAGTAGTTGAAGTTTGTGTTGGGTACGAGGGCGTAATGGGTCCCAATGACCAACATTGTCAAGGAGTAGTGTATCGGGGGGCTTCCTTATTTGGATTTCACTTTGAGAGAAATCCCACGGACGAAACGCAGTGCAATGTTGGGAGTGGGGAAAAGTTTAGTCCTTAGTACTCAGATTTATATGTTATAGTGAAACAAGGTTTTATGAGAATAAACTGGAGAAATATTTTAATTTAGTAGTTGATGTTATATGCGTCGTGCGTCGAGGGCATAACGAATATCGACAATCAACAATGCCAAGGAGTAGTGTATCGGGGGGTTCCTTATTTGGATTTCTCTTTGCGAGATGTCCCGCGCACGAAACACAGTGCAATATTGAGAGTTGGGAGAAGTTCAGTCCTTAGCATTTAGATGCTAATAACTCGCGTAAGTTCACATCTAGAATCCGATAAATTCTAGTAAGAGTTATGTATTTTTATATTTATAAGTTAATATAATTTTAGATGTACTTGTGGGGTTATTTAGAATCGAAAGTTTATGATTTTGTTTTAGATGAAGTTTTACGCGAGTGTGAATTTGGGCGTAGGTTAGATTGAATAGTCCCTAGAAAGAGTTGGGTAGTTATTTTAGGACCATGTGCATACGTTTAGGTGCATGCTCTAGTTGAGGGATGAGTTGCATTTTCAGGAGAGTGCGACTCCACTTTAAATCATGTTATAGTTATAATTATTATGCATTTTAATGCACTTGCTAAAATGTTTTCACACCTCGGGCTCTGATCCGTTTATATTTTTCCTCTTGATATATATTGTATTATTTTAGGTGTTCCTCCACAAGGACGCCAATGAGATTTTCTATCCAGGGTATTCGTGGAGCTGTAGTAGTAGAGGACTGTTGCGGGATTTTGTTATAGACGTTCCCTATCTTTTGTACATTTAGAATAGGATTCAGTTTGTATTTCGGTTTTATACCCAAGGGTTGTGTTTGTAGCCTTTTGTTTATATTTCTTTTCTCAGATTGTTGTATTGCCTGTGACCCGACAGCATATTCGGGTATTTCCTTTTGTTTATTTCTGGTATACTATAGATCTATTCTCTTTTATCTTAGCATGTGTTCGTGCATTATCTTATTCAGTAGTCATTATATTATTGGTTGGTTATTGCATTGTATGTTTAAAAAAAAAATTGGCACCCTTTTTTTATAGTAATGGGTAGTTAGCTGTGTTTATTTTAGTATTGTCAGTAGATGCTGAGAATGATCCACTTGATATTCCTGATTAATTATAGTATAGGGTTGGCCACCCGTTATTATTTTAAGAGGGGTGTCACGGTAGCGATTCATCTCACTGCCACACACCTATCACCTCAGCCCTTGCGAGGGTGAAAATTAGAGTTGTTGCCGCTACATTTAGACCGTAAGGTATCTATTACTTTTAGATTTACGCTGTCTTTGCTTTTCATATTGAAGAATTTTATTTTAGTTTGATTTACATTGTCTTTGCTTTTAGATTTATGTTGTCTTAACAGGTGAAATGAGCTTCTCATTGTAATGGTGTTATGATCATGTGTTTTAAAAGTTAAAATTTTGTAGCATCTTTACTAGATCCAATATTTTTGTGCAATATCCTAATTAGAATAGGTTCAGTTACATTATGTGTTGTTTATAATAATTATGTTTCAATTTGATATGAGTTGATATTTCCTATTATTTAATTTAAGTATAAGTCATGTGCTTATGTATTTTTCATATATGTTGATGGTGTTCCTAATTCATATGGTTTCATTTAGCCCGACCCTTGGTACTTACGACAACTATACATAAACTTTTCAATATTTCCAATCAACTGTACAGAAACTTTTCAATCTAAACTCAAACTTCTTGACCAAAAGGGATGCATGGGCCGGAACCTTTGAGAATTACTTCCACCTTTTTACACTCCATGTGTTGATTGCCAAGAAATAGTTAGTGAGGCTAGACGATACGCCTAGGATGCAGTTGAAAAGTTTTTGTAAGAGGGGAGGGCTAATTTGAGAGATGGAGCAATGAGTCTTCTACAGTTACAATGAGACATTTCCTCACTGGCCAAGCTTCAGGAGAAGGTAAGGTAAGGTCAAGAAAAATGACTACTTATTTTTTCTATTCTCCCGCAAAAAAAGAATAACAAATGTAATTTAAGAATCAAAGCCTATTCCAGTGCTAGATCAAGACATGTACATTAATATAGATAGGAAATGGTTTCGGTTGGTAGTTAAACATATACGGTTCGACATTCTCTTTACAACTTAGCAAATTTTCAATCTTCAGTTATATTAAAATCCATGCACATTACTAAATTATTGAACTTTTTTGCAGGTTTTACGAACTTTAATACTTCAAAGTGGCTGATGATATTTTGCAGGTGTTTATCAGATACTTATTGTTTCGAGGATCCAAATCCATTAAAGAACAGAGGTTAGCTTGGTTAAAATACTCTTTAAAGTCACCGAGGTAATCAGTTGCGTCGGTTTCTTGGTTTCCGGAGGGAGCAAAAAAAAGTAATTCTCCAAATTTGTTTATCATGTTTAAAATGGTGAGTTCTGGGGTTGGAGTTAGGGACGATGTTGTCTCGGTAGAGCTCCCTGCTCCTCCCTCTTGGAAAAAATGTTTATGCCCAAAAATTGAGGTACACCAAGGTAGAACGAGATCATATTTGTGTCTCCATGAAGTATGTAAAATGACACCCTGAAACCGTTCTATATCGGAGTTTGATTAGGGAACTGGTGAGAAGCCTAGGAGGGTAGTAAGAATCAGTGGGAAATCTAAGTCAACCCCTCCATAAAGAGAGACTGAGCCACCAACAAAATGACTCTGAAAATGATTAGGTACAAAGAGGAATCTCACAGAGAGGGAAACTGCAAGTGAAGACACTGAATGTGTTTGAATGTATGGTATATTACCTAAATATAAGGATGTGCGAAATTTATTTTTCATTTTTTCACAGTTATAAACCCTGTATGATTGGTAGATTAACTTTGTTTATTTATTTGAGTTTATTCAACTATTTAGGTAAATTACTCTATCTATTTAATTATATCATTGGTCAAGCAATGGTACCTGCCCAAAATTCATTTTAAAGTGTCTTTTTTTCCATTTTTTGTTCAGTGAAGATCTTGTCCATTTCGATTATCTGAACATGATATCCGTAATGGTGTGTTCATCACTTATATTGATTGTGGTGGTATGGTTTTTTGATGATATTTGAGGGTATGGGTTAGTGGCAATGGTGTAGGGATTATAGGGAGTGAGGTTATAGGATATTGTGGAAATTATCGGATAAATTATTCAGATTTATCCTTTTTCCTCTTCTCGACATGATTATAATGCAAAAAATATTTTCTTGCTTATTTCTCTTTGTTACTAAGTGTATATCTTGATTTCCAAGTATTGACCACCATACTTAGGTGTGTAAACTTCAAACTGATTCATTTATATTATTATGAACTATTTTTTCTATTTTTTCCATCACTTTATAAATGGCAAATAAGGATTTAAATTTATAATTTACTTACTTTACATAGTTTTGAATAGTTATAAAGTGAGCTACTGGGTATTTCTAAATTTTTGTTATATGGCAACACTCTACAGAGCACACATTTTGTGAATGGATATGGCTATGTGGTTTATGTTTGTAATTAAGTTGGTTGACTAAATACATTTATGAAATAACTCTAATCTTTACACGAGGTTTTGGATGGACTATCATCATTATTGTTGCGGATTATTAGTTTTGTTGGGAATTTTTTATTTCTCAAATAGGGTGGATAATCTTACAAATAAAAGAAATTTTATCCAAATTTTCTCAATTGTTTACATGTGTTGTAAAAAAAACTTTATAACTTCGATTTGCACGACTAAATTCTTTGAAAACTTGTAATATATCAAACATTTATTATTTACATTATACATAATTTTATATTTTTCAAAATTATGTACGTGCCTTCAGGCACGGGCATACCCTAGTGTGTGTGTGTATATATATATATATATATTAAATGAAATGTGTTATTACAGTAACTAACTTTTTTTTATTGAAGATAGAATGGTGCTAAGAAGCATGATGGTCATTTGAAACTAAAGTTTATGTCTCTAGGATAAAGATATATGTTGGTAGGCCACAAAGTTCTAAGTCTTAAAGTTAACGAAGGTGAACTTCAAGTGCAATCACGTTAAGTAGTTTGTTGAGACTCAAATAATTCAGCACATGAAACTTAATCCTATGTATCGATTTCACATCTTAAATAATTTCTTTTAACCTCATACAATCATAAATAATGATATTTCTAAGGTGAGTCAAACCTGTTACAACAAATAATGGAAAAAACTTCATAAATTTATGGAAGTGGAAGACTTCGACTTCTATTAGGTTCCTGCAGCGTGTAGGCTGACAAAAGAAGGATGATGAGAAATTGATAATAAAAACAAACTCCTAGAAATATTTGAGAGTTGATGTCTTCAATTTTTAGAAATGATCTATTCTAACTCATTAACAAGATTATTTACATCAATTCTTCTAGATAAACTGCTAATTATCCCCGCAATAAAACACCTATATCAACATTAATGTCTATTATGTTTTGGAAAGTATAGATAATCTCATTATACTTTTCACTATGTATACCATCATTAATTGATATCTTGAATAAGTTTGATGATGTTGGAACGATAGTTCTAATAACAAATAATATTATGTATAGGTTGAATAACAAAAAATCAATATCATATCTAACCCTAAAAGACAGAATTAGGGTTATAAGTGTGGAATAACACACAATAACTTACGCGAAAGAAATTTTGAGTCTCCTACTATATTTCTTTACTATTCTTATTAAGATAATATAGTGGAATTTTTGTCTTTGTGATGAATGCTAACCTCTCTCTATCGGTTTCTCACAATTCTAATTTTTTGACAATTCAATAGATCCGAAAATAAGTTGTTGAGCTGCATATTTATATTGACTACAGTATGGACCCTGGGGAGTTGAAAGTTCATGTCTTCTAATGGGTAGGAAAACCTCATCCAACCCAGATCCTATTTCTATTTCATTAAATATAATTAACTCCACTAAATAATTATATTTGCAACTCCACTCCTTTAACTCAAATTATATTTCAAGATCCCTATTGTTAATTACTAATTAGTATCCCCAAACATTAACGTGATACCCGTTAATAAAATAAATTACTGATAATTTATTTTAATTAACTTATTTAATTCCTTGAGCAATCCGACTTAATTTATTTGTAGTGTCAGAAACATAATTCACCTGCAGAGTTTGATACATACAAAACTTATAAGTATCTTAAGAGCGTATCACCAATCTCTACACCGATACATGGACTCCATCCATAATTGACTTTCATCATACTCTAATGACCACGACCCAATCTATGAAGCATATTAATCCAATATTTAATCCCACATAATAGGTCAAAGCGACAATTAACTAGTGCACGTATCCATCAAGTACATAGGGATTAAGAGTTTAAGTAAACATAATAATCATGAGGTGTACATTATCTTATGAAATCGGTAAAAAGATAATGACCTCAAGGTATTCTAGTTCAATACAAATGAAGTGTACTGGCATAATAAATTAAAATCATACTATTTTTCGTAATTAAGATAGACATACTAAAATATTGTATTACATCCTTTCTGATGGTGTTTCCATTTTCATCTAAGATTGTGAATGAGAAACTTATATTTCACAAGAACTGATGATATGATGTTCCATGTGTACGTCATACTCTATACTACCTAATATGCGGAATAAAAGACACCAACAATATATAAATAATGCAAATATTATGCCACATATGATTCTCACTTAAATGGGAAAAAACTAATTTATTAATCAAATAATAAATTCATGACTAAAACTATTATGTAAAACATGATTTTAGTTTCTTTCCCGAATAGAGAATACCTCGGGAACAATTTTTTGGAGGTTATTATAGTTTATCGAGTCTAATAATTTGAGTCCATTAAGTTTTCCTATTTTACTCAGCAACTCTTTAACGTCTAAATCAATAAAGATTAGTATTTAAAGCTTATCTAGATTTCTAATCATGGATACATAATCAATATATTGGCAGCCATATAGAAACGGAGTGCAAATGTTGTCCAAGAGATTAAATGATCCTCAATGTGACAGAATATAAATCATCCTCAATGCTAAAACATGAAGCTTCCCCATACCTTCATAAAATGCTTCAGGGAATTTTAATGAGCTCACGAGTTGCAAAAGCTCAAGGTGTGGACATTGAGTCCCACTAGGAAGCTCCTCCTTTTTATGACATTCTAATGAAATTAAAGAGAAATGGTTATATATATCTTATATTGTCCACTCCTTCAATCAACCACCAAATCCAACGATAAATAGATGTTCATCGTTACTTTTATTTGACAGATAAATATTTTAAACAAGGTCATGTATTATAATTCACTCTTGATATTCATCGTCTAACAATAAACACAAATTCTTAAGTTTCTCGACATGAGAATGTGATCGATCTCTTGCATTTTGTAACCTCCTAGTGTTTCTAATGCACCACATCCTAATAACATATCACCAACTGCTCAATATAATTTTGAGAGTCTTCTAAAATAAGGAAAAAATCAAAAAGAAATATTTTGTTTCCTTTCAGTGTCTTTAACTCAAAAGTAAAGTCTCTTTTACGCACATAATTTTTTATTTGTTTAAGAACATATTTATATTTGGCTTCTTTCTTCCATGAAAGCACACAACTGTAACACCCATATTTATTAAATAATAAATAGTTAAAATTTCCAAAAAATTTCCTTTACATGAGGTTTTTATGGTTGTAAACTTCCGTTAAGATATAATTAAAGATAAAAGAAAAAATATTGGTGTTAATCGATAAAGAATATTAGAATAGTTGGTGTGAATCGTACATGTTAGTGCAAATAGATTCGTATATTGGACCGAATTGATTGGGTAGTGTAGGCGTGAATCGATTCGGATTTGGATCGAATTTATTCGGCCTTTGCAGAATGCCTATAATTGTAGGTTGTCGACTGTGCAATTTTGTGGGGTGTTTTTGGATGGATATAATTGGGTGTTAACCACCTTAGAACTAAATTTGGACCCTTTAGGGTGTAGGGTAGAAACCCCTAATGGTTAGGGGCCATGTGAGATGGGTAGGAGTCTTGTAGGGTGGCTTGTAGGGGTCTTACTACCCACTTTCTTTCATTTAGGTATAATGAAACTTTGCATTAGATACCAATTTGAATTTTCTATTCTCTCCACTATTTTCCCTCAAGGAAAAGCTTATATCTCTCATTTATAATTCATACTAGGTATAACACACTTCCATATTCTATTTTTGTATGTTTAAGAGGGTTGTAGAAGAGTTACTGGTCTTGAAGATGAGGTTGGATAGGAGAGTTTAGAAGGAGGTTTTCTTGAATTCTTTGGAGCATTCATGGATTTTGATGATGAACAATAATGATAGATTTTGGAACGTATATGAAGTCAACCTTGAGGAAGCTTGGTAAACCCATTTAAGGCATCTTAGGAGGTGGGGGTTTATCCTTATACAAAAACTATTTCCAACATATTTATGAATCTCTTATGAGGTGGGGGGAAATTCATCATATTCTAATATTATATTCAAAGTTTTATAGCATGAATATCACACATTTTATTGAATTTACATGTAGATTTAAGCGTGCTTACATAAGTTGTTGAATGTAATAGGTTTTATGTGTTAGGATGAGTTAAGATGGTTTAAAGAGAGGTTTTTGAAAAGAGTTAAATTTCAGAATATATAAAGAACATTTTTATGAAATAAAAATTTTAGAAAGTATGTTTTTATGACTTCAGACAAAGATTTTCAAGAATAAAAGTTATGGGATTCATAGGAAATCATTTGAAAGAAAAGTATGTATGTTTAAGGAGTGTTTTTAAAGATGTTTAATTTTTAGAAATATTAAGTAACATTTTAATGAAATTAAAATTTCAAAAATGGCATTTTAGAATACTAAATGGTAATTTCAAATATATGGTGTAATGGACTTTGTTTGAGGATGTTTGAACATGAAATGCATCCTTTATTCAACTAAAAAAATATTTCAAGAAAGTTGGAGGAAACTTTGGTCAAACTACTGTGAAATGGGGTTTTAACAAAAAATCATAAATTATAAATTTAAGAATTTATACAGCATCAAAAGAATGTTATATTATGTGGAGAATGATTAAGAAACATGTGCAAAAATTTAAAGTAATAGTTAGTATGAATGTATAAAAATGGACAAAACTACTGTTCATAATTTGGGCACATAATTAAGTAACCACCTTAATAATGGTTGAAACTTGTAAAATTATTAAGTTGAGTTTAATGTTGAAAAACATAAAGTTTCCACTAAGTAATGTATTAATTGGTATTTTAGTAAGTAAAAGGCATGGGTACAAAATGGTGAAATTCAAGTGGGTTTAGAAAATATAAACTTTAAATTTCAAAGTGTGGGTTAATTAAGTTGAATTATAAAGCCTTGAAATGTTTAGGTACAAAAATATCATTTTATAAGAAAGTTGGACTTAAGAAAAAATTTACTAAAATATGTGGAGTCTGGTTGAAGAGTTAGACTTTAAAGTGTATAATGAACCTCGTATATTGGAAAGTAAAGGTGAAAGGGGCATTTTTGCAAAGTGAATAAAATTCAAGTTTACTAATGTGCATGAATAGTGAAAAAAATATATAAAATATAAGAAATAAGTATTTGAACTCAAAAGATTAAGTTCACAAGAAATGATAAGTAAAGTTATTTTCAAAAAGTAAAACATCATGTGCTAAATTAAAATGAAAACGGGCTTTTGACAAAGTGGTGAAAATGGTCTTTAAACATGAAAATAGAATAAAGTCAAAAGCAAAGATTTGGTAATATGTCAAGGAAAAGTAATAAGGACTAAGCGGTAAAATATTTTCAAGGTGACATTTACCTTAGGTAAAAATGCTAAGGTAAAGTTAAAAGGCGAAAAAGTACACTTTGGTTGTAAATAAAAGTACGGCGGCAAGCCGAAGATTTTGATAAAGTTTTTTGATAAAAAGTCGCTTTGGCTGTAAGGAAAAAGTAATTAATGTAAAGTAAAACAACTTTCGAAAAGGAGAACCAAGGAAATTTTATAAGGGATTAGAGCCCTACGGTGAATCTTAATGCTTAGACCCCAAATAACTTATCAGTGGAATATTTCGACATGGTGGGAATTAGTGAAAGGTCATATAATACGTACAATATGGTCAACTCCAAGTTAAAAGTATATTGCAACATTTGTGGTAGTCGGTGAAAGGTCGTTAATACAAATGGGATGTATTCAACTTTTTGATAAAAACGTAAAGTAATTAGAGTTGCTAATAATTCCAAAAATGATTAATGAAAGGAAATGAATACTGGTGAACCCCGAGAAACGTTTAAAATGAATTAAATAAAGTTCATGGAAAGAGAAGGTGAAAGTAATAACAAGGATAAATGGTCGGTAAACAAATGATATAAATAAAGTTAAAATAGTAATGTGTTCTTAAAGATGTTCTTTAAAGGTAATAAGTTCAAGATATACAAATGTTCACCTTAACACCACTCATGTGTGTTGGAAAGTAATAAGGTAGAGTAAAGTAATGTTTTGTAAAACAAGGTACTATTTTTCAAAAAAGTGACAGTGAAAGTGTTTTCTTAAATTAACTAGGATGGCTTAATGAATAAGTAAATGTTTTATGAATGAAATAAGGAAATTTCATTGAATGATTTGATGTAATTTAACAAAAATAAAGTAAGAGTTTCTATACAAAATAAAGGTTTGTGTGTGTGTGTGTCTCTCTCTCTCTCTCTCTCTCTCTCTCTATATATATATATATATATATATATATATATATATATATATATATATATATATATATATATTATGCATTTATGTAAAGGTGTCACTATGTAATAGCATTGGTCTCTTATTTTTTTCGTTCATTTCTGAATTGCATTTTGCTAAGAATCCCACTGGGCATAGGCTCACATCGTTTCTTTGTTAAAGAAGGATAAAATGCAGTTCTGTATTTGAAAGTGTTACACCGGTTAGCTTTCTTACTCTCTTTACTCTAGCACCCCTAATTACTTGAACTCGTAATACATATTAAAGGGTTCCTCACTTTCCTAGTTACTTTATATCATATGAAAATGGAATTCCATGCTAAATATTGCGACTTTAAATTAGATAAAAATAAATAGAAATATTATTTAGGTCTATTCAAATCACTTCACACTTAACGTATCTAGTCTGGTTCTGTTTGACCTGCAGGTGACCTATAAGCCTGGATCGGGGCATCACACCAACATTAGATGTAATACCGATCGGTAAACCACCGCACTCCTTCATAATTTATTTTGATATCTTATATAGAACATCATTTATCAAACTCTATTTAAGAGTCTTTTGAAAGTGAATTTACGCTTCCTCATGAGGCAACACTTGAATATGGAAAGCCTTGTCACTCATCATCTGCTCACACAAATCTTTACTTTATGAGGTGATCGTGATTTTACAACCTTTATGACGTACTAGATCTCCATAAGGGATTCTTACTTCCTCCAAATCTAGTACCCTCCAAAGTTCATCCATTATAATGAGAATTTTGCTACGTTAATTACTTAGTCTCTTTCATGGTAGATCTACTCTTCCCATATTAGACCGAATGTCTCAACAACATCGCATTGAATCTTTATTAGGTATGACTCTTGTAGGAAAACTGTCATTGCAACCTCATAAAAAATGCTCCTCTTTTTCTTGTTTAATCATGGTGGTCTTACCCTCACCTCCCATTCCCCGTATCCTAATTATTTGAATCCTATTGTCCTTAATAGATTCCATAATATCTCTCATGATCGGTAACCTTGACCTTAATCTACACAATATACCATGGATGTTAATGATATCGCCACATATGTTACTAATGACTCCCCACCCTTTTTGAACTCACCACCTATTCTAAAGTGTTCATAAAGAAGACCACCTAATAGGTCGAACGTGACATATCTTGTAGTTTTATTGAAATAAGGCTAAAAAGTGTTGGGTTTAAATATTTGTTTAATATGATGGAAGGCCGCTTAATATGTTGGAAAGAAGTTTAACATCATTTAATATGTTGGACGGCCCCAAAAGGTGTTTTTTAAAGTTTTTTTTCCCAATTTTTTTATTCTTTTTTACAACCGATTTTCAAATTTGTTTTTTGAATAACGTTATCTTTATAATCCTTAAAATCTTTACATATAATTGTAGCTAATGGTTGTTTGGTAGTTTTTTAGTGCTTGGACTTATTTTTCTTCTAATAAAACAATACTACTAGTTGAATAATTTTGTTAGGGGGTATGTTTGACACACTTAAAATTCATAAAAAGATTGATGAATTCTAAAAATGAATAATATGAGAGTAAAAACAATTAGTAACATTCTAAGCATGAGTGAACTAAATAAAAATGATATAAATACTACAAATGGTAAATAAAAAAAAATATCAATAAATGACACATCTCTCATAACATTCATTCCATAAGAAAACATAAACTCCAACACTAGAATATAAATAACTCCAAGTACAATCTCTGACTCAAGACTGAATACATAAAATGAAGTTTCAATAACTGAAAAGAAATGTTGTAATGAAAATTAGTTATAATCTCAATACCTACATCCTAGGAATAAAAGAAATAATCTAGACCTGGAGTGTGCAGATGACTCCAATTATGAATGCTTGGGAATGAGGCGACAACTGCGGCACATGACCTGTAAAAACAGTCCCACAAAGAGCATTAAACGTAACAAGTCTATTGTGCATAAGCATATAACTACATTTGGGTCATAATAATAAGAATACATCCCCCTCAAATACTTAAATTTATTTTAAGTTATCCTAACCCCAATAACCTAAATAAGCATTTGTTTTAATACCAATCCCAAATGAGGACCATATTACATAATTATACATTTCACTTAAATACTCGTTACGTTAATAAATGTTATAATACTGTTTATACATCTTTAGTATAATCATAATGTATAATAAGAGGAAATCGCACAATTAGATATTCAAATGATTATGCCTCACTCACACATAAATCATATGTGCTAAACAAAGCCTGAATCCAAAGTATGAAGACATGTCCCTATTGCATTCGAGGATCACTCATGAACCTACCACTTATAGTAATAGGACATCACAACCCTATAACCTTAATATAACACAAAAGGGAATTCACTAAGCTATCACACTAAACATACGGCCTCATACCAAAAGTTATATGAGAGTATCCAACCCCATTGTTCTAACTCGAAAGACAAGTGCCTTGGCCTATACAACCGGTGTAATAAGACCTAAGTAGAACACATGCGCTCATCGGGATACCCCCGGTCACATCTTACTACCCTCATCAAATTCCTATTAGTATGCTACCCACAAGCACACACACCCGTGGTATGAATCACATAAATAAAACAAATTATCTATTAACCTTATGTTATGGGTTATCAATGCAGTCCTTTTTTTACATTCGATTACTACACATATTAAATGTTAATCAATTATTGGAGTTTGAACCCGAACACTTAAGGTTCTAAAATATATCAAACATTCTTTCAACTTATTGGTTATTAAGTATATTTATATATCATAAGGTGTCCAAACTAACTTAGCATCGAAAACCTATACAAAACTCCAACCTAACCCACACTAGGCATGGCCCTAGTGCCGAAATGATCTGACAGGCCTAATGTGGTGTCATCCTCCTTGTTTTCCTTGGTTGCCATAACCAAAACTCATAATTGTATCACAGATATATTTACTTTGTGAGGTGAGAAGGATTTTTCAACCTTTATGGCGTACTAAATATCTGATAAGCATCCAAAATTGTACAATTTATACCCCCAAATAGACGTACTTTAGTTTCTAATTCTCGATAATATGGGTCTTATGCGCTTAATTGTTCATTATTCAGATTTAATTGCAGTTGCGGTGTCAAAAGCTATATTTCGGAGCAATTTGCAGTTAAAATGGAGCTAAATACTAAATTCCCTTACCAACCCCGTAACCTTACCCTAGCCTAAACCTACCCTAAACCCTGTGTGTGTTTTGTTTGTGACTTTTTATTTATTTTTTTATTTTTAGTTTGAGCCATTTTTATTTTTAGGATTTATTTTAGATTTATTTAGTATTTTCAAGGTTTTATTTTATTTTATTAGTATAATTTTATTTTATTAGTTTTTAGTGTAGTCTTATTTTATTAGAATTAATTTTAGGAGTTTATTTTTAGTTTATTATATTTTATATTTTTCTAGGACTTTAGTTTTCATTTAGATTTTAAATTTTATTTCTTTTGTTTTATTTTAGTTTTTATATAATCATTGGATTTTAATTTTTAATATTTTTTTATTTTTTATTGTTTTTAATTTGTTTTATTTTTAGTTAGATTTTATATTTTATTTTTTTTAGATTTAGTTTTATTAATTTTATTTTGAGTCTTTTTTTATTAAGGATCACATACTAACACACATCCTAAGTCACAGCACACTAACCTACACCTAAACACACCCAACCAACACTCACTTACACCCAACCCTCATCCACATCCTACTAACATATACCCACACACACCAAAACAACCCCTTATCCTCACCTACTTTCCCTACACCCTCATACACTCTAACAAAACTACCCTTCTTCAACCTCCCAATACTCTCTCTCATGCCAACCTCCATTAACCAAAACCCCTTCACCAACATTCCCTCTCTCTCTCTCTCTCTCTCTCTCTCCACTCCTCTACACCCCCTCCTCCGGAGGCAACCCAAACTCGTCGGAGCAACCACCTCCCCAGCCAACTTCGGCCTAAGACTCCCCACGGCTAGCCGAACCCTGCAATCCTATCGACCCTTGCCCAACTCCACAACCCGTCTTTTGCCCTACCCGTGCTAACCCATTTTTCTCCCAAAGACACGATGTCTTTCACCTGCATAAAACAAGTGTCACTAAACCAAAGACAAAATAAAACCCATGGGCCAATAAACCCCACTTAACCCTTTTTCCCATTCTACCCCCAACTACCTCCTTTTACCCCATTACCCAAAATACCCATAAACCATATCAGATTTTTATCCCCGAATTCCCTCACCCATACACCTCACATGACCTCACACCATATCCACATGCACCCCTAGCCATTTACCCAAAATACCCCTTAGCCCCATGTGTGCCATGCATCTACTATAAAAGAATACTCAAGACCTCATTTGAAAAAAAGGACTCATCATCAAAGAGAGAGAGAGAAAAAGTCTAGAAAAAAGTAGAGAGTTAGGTTAGAATAAATTAGATAGAAATATTTGTAAATAGTTTATTTTCATTTTTTTTAGATATTTGTGAGTGATAATTGTGTGAGATTCAAGTTGAGCAAATTTTTCATTTATATCTTTCTTGATCACTCACTTGGAGGGTTGTATGCTTCAATTTCAAGGATAGAGTTCAAATTGCCAATTTCAAGGAGACTTGTGAAGATTTGTTCTCTTTTTCTACTCTTTTATTATATTAAATGCCTATTGAATATTTGTTTATTATGTTTGATACCATGTTAGGCTAAATCCCCTTTCAAGGGGTGGGGGAAACCTTTATTTGGTGTTATTTTAGTTTAATTAGTTTGATTACTTGAAATTTCCCTTTGAATGCTAATTTTGATCCCTCACCCTTAGATTTACGCCTCGAGAGAGGGTAAATGATTTTCGAGAGAATATCGAAAGTCTAATTATAATAACCATTTTAGATTCGAACTAGAGATGGGGGTTTCTTAAGTGGGGTATTATAACTTGAATTTTAACTCTAAATTTATTTTCTAAGATTGACATAAATTTCAATTGATCGATCTTAGTGGGTGATTAATTAAAAGGAGTGTAGATCTATTTTTCTAGAGTTGTGGGGTGTTAAACTTAATATTCTAAAATTTTATTATTAAAATTACATTTGCAACGAGAGTTGATTTGTAGTTTTGATATTAATTTGGGAGAATTTAATTAATTAAATTAATTAATTAATTAGAATAGCTAAAATTTGTGGTGTAATCCCACTCCTTGATTGTTCTCACAATTATTTACCTCACTTTATCACTTATTTTAGTGTTAGACATTATTTTTCATTTTATTAATTTTCTAGTTAGTTGTTTTCATTTTAGTTTAGTTTAAATCATTACCTCACCCAATTGTTTTCATATTTGAAAAAGCTAAAAAAAGTTGAAAAGTAAAAAAAGAACAAAAAGAAAATAAAAAGTGAATTAAAATTGAATTCGTTCCCTTTCCTTTACAACCTTGAAAGTGGATTGATACCCTTACTTACCGCTACACTTGAGTTTATTTTATATTTGTAGGTATTTGAGGTTTTGACTAACTTGGCTTTCAACAACGACAAATACACGCAAAAGTCACGTTATCAATTTAGAGTCCACATATTTTTCCCCACCTTTTCTTCCAAAAAAAAATCCAAAAATATTTTCTTTCATTTTTATAAAAAAAAACCAAAAATATTTTCTTTCCTTTTAAAAAAATTTAAAAAAATAAATAAATAAATAAATATTTCTCTCCTCATGGTCGAAGAACGTCCTTTACGGGACTACTTTGGTCATTTTCCATTGACACGTGACACGTGTGAGAGTGATCATGCGCCGTCTCTTTATGAGATTTTGAGTGGTTTCACCTCTTTCACGAGTACTGTTGGTACTCTTGACTCATCTATGCACGCACCACCTATTCCATCACCCTTGGTGTCAAGTGTCGACGTGCCTCCTCTTTTGTTGTGCACCCACTGTTATTATGCCGATCACATGTCCCATGAGTGCCCTTACATTCCATATCCATCTGAAGCCACCATGGAACATGTGTATCCATATGACACTATTCCGGAACCCACCTCGGCCTATTCTCCCTATATACCCAATCTCGAGTTGTGTGAGTACCTGAGCTATTCATGGAGGCCTGATCACCCTTCCACACAATACAAATCCCAACCCGATGTTGTGGATCCTCACACGTTCCAACATTCGTCATGGAAACCTTGTTCACCCGTACACGATCAGTTCCCTCACTACGCACCCCATGAGTATCAACCAATTGTCCATCACGAAAGCGATTCTTTCGTGTATAATGAACTTGGCCCCACCCCACACACTTCATATGAGTATTATCCATATAGTCCCGATTATAGCAAGTTGTATCCACCTCAACCACCACCACCCATCATTCAACCAACACCTTCATCCATATCCGCTCTCGAAACCCTCTTGCAAAAGTTCATACTTGAGCAAGAGCAAGCCTTTCAAACTCAAAGTCTCCAAAGGCTTGAACAAAGGTTATATGAATTGGAGTGTGAGCGAGTGTCGAATATTCCCATGGCCCCACCCATCATTTCCATCGAGTGTGACGATGATGTGTCCTCTTGTGACACAAATTTTGAGTGTGACCAACCCTACCACCCCGAGAATCTCGAAGTTGAGACCATCCCATGGTCCGGGTCCCAAGTTGACAATTGTGTTGACTTACCTTTAGATAGTGAGCCTGATCCAATTCCACCATGTCCACATGAACCTATCATTGCGGTTCACATTCCCATTCCCTTTCCCGATAAATCCAAAAAAATGCTCGATTCTACACCTATCGAGCTTCACCCTTGTGTTCCCGAGGAACCAATTTATCCTAGGTTAGCTCCGGCTATGAGTGCTCACTATTTTTCCGAGATAGAATCCGTGATAGTTCCTAACTATCCAGATATGGATGATGTCCCACCATGCATGGCTCCCTTTGAGCTTGATATTTCTAGTGATTCCTCTATCTCTGATCTTGGTGCCTCGTTTTACCCACCCACCACATTAACTAATGATACCTTTTTGGAGAAGTTGACAACTCCATATTTAGAAATCACACTCCCTCTTCAGGAGGATATTGAGGATCATTATGTCCCTCTAAATGAGTGTGTGTCTCCCACGCTTGAGTTGGATCATCTTCCTCCATAGTTTATCCCACCCGAGCCACCCATTGTCCCTTCCACCCCACTACCTGGTTTGGATCTTGATTTTAGACATTTCAAGTTTCCATCTACATCTTTATATCCTAACCTAAAACCATACTCAACTACCCATGAGAGTATTTATGGTGATACTCTCCACTTCCGTGACATCGAGCTTGTTCCTCTATGCACACCACTTTCTTGTGGCGTTGATTTTTCTCAACAGCTCCCTGGCGTGTCACGGGGCGACCATTATCATCGCCCATTCATAGAACGTTCGTGTCATTTATATAATCACCCCATCACTATTGCCAAACCCTTTTGCCTTCCCAACCAACTTAAGCACCATGCTTATAGGGCCCTTGTTGCCCTCACCTTTAAGCTCAATAAGGCCCGTGATCGATACCTCTTCACCCTTTCTACCCTCACCCTTACCCTACTACCCACCCGCCCATGGTCCACCGATGCTTTGCATCGTGTGATGCACTTTACTATACAAGTTCATTGACCCTCTTTAGTCCTAATCCAACAAGACTGACGCTTCAGTCTTGTTTGGGGGTGATTCTCATCACCCTATTTTTTTGTCCCCCCGTGCTTTCGTAATTCCTATCTTTAAGGTGAGAATGGTTCGGTCTGGTTGAAGACATTAAACTTAGTGCTACTGGGAGGCAGCCCGCGTTTCTTGTACTAGTCTCATCCTGTTTGGGGGTGATGTTTCACATCCCCCTATGCTTTATCATGCTTATAGACTTGTACAGATTTTTTTCTTATCAATCACTCAGGTTTATTCTTGGCTACATCTTTCCACTTCATGAGCGGTTGATTCTGGTGAACTCTTTCCTACCTTATGCTCTCAATTTTAAAAATCATTTTACTTAACATCGAGGACGATGTTCCTTTTTGTTTGGGGGTGGGGAATTTTATCAAAATCGAACCTCTTTTGAAAAATTTTGATTTTTAAACCTGATTTTTATAATTTCATGCAGTTTCTTTCATCTCACTCATTGATGTGAATTTTCAATCATCCATCATTTTAAGTTTAGGAATAAAGGTAGATAATATTTTTTCTAATAGCTTATGTAATACGTAACAAGGCATGTTTCACCATGAATTTCTAGACTCAACAAAAGTTACGCACTTATCACGTCATTACGTTAGAGTTGAGGAGTACTACAATTCTAAAGAGAATCTTAAGGATCACTAGTAGAGACTTTAACTTGTGAGATTCGTGTCTTTCACCCTTTCAGAGTGTTTTACGCAATCTTCGAGTCACAAGTTGATTCAACTTCTTTTGGGTCCGCACTTAAATTGTTGCATGATCTCATTATCTTTCATAAAATTTTGGCTTGATCACTGAGAACGACATCATTTTCGAGTTTTAAGAAATGCGTGTCTTGAAATTTCTCCCGAATACTAGATTTTCATCCATACACCTACCACTTTCCCCCCATATCACATTTAGCATTCACTTCACCCATTATATTCCCATGCTCTTCCATATTCCCACATATTTACCCACACCATCACCTATCACCTCCATTTATATCATCCATCATCATTTTCAAATAAAAGAGTGTGATTTAAAATGTAAATGTCTTCATTGTTGGTTTGAAAAGTGAGAGAAAAAGAAAAGAAAAAATGAAGAGAGAAAAACATAAAAAAATTAGAAAATAGAAAATAGAAAAAAATAGAGAAAAAGAAAAGAAAAATCGAAAAAAAGAGAGAAAGAAAAAAAGAGAGAAAAGAAAAGAACGAGAGTGTAGTTAGTTATTTTGAAATAAAGACATTGGTTCTTCATGTATAGTACACTCTTCTTACACATCCATCATACATTCATCCATCATCCTTCATCCTTCATATCACTATCACCTTCCCACCTTATCCCTCATACCATCCTTCCTATATCATCCCATGCATCCTACATATCATATCCTTCCCATCCCATTTCATTTCTCCTCACCCATTATCATCCATATTTCCCCTAGGTGTTCGGGCAAATGAAAGTCAACGTGGTGAATAACTCGACATTCTCACTATAGTGATTTGTATTCTTTCATGAGATCATTTTTCTTTCAAATTGTTCTTTCTTTCTTATGTGTGTGTGAGACATTTGAACTTGCTTACATTTACTCACCTCCTCACACACAAGAGCGATACACTAACCCAAATCTCGAGAGTTCGTTTGAGAGAGAGAGATCCGTGAGATTTGAAGTTGAAGCGTTGATTCCGAAAAGGAAATCTAGGAATTACTTTGATGATACTCGACCCGTTTTGACTGATTCACACTACACACGTTGAGTTTTAGGAAGGATGTTCCTTAAGTATTTACTTAGCTAAACTTTTCATGCACTTCTAGTTTGTATTTCTGAAAATATTTAACTCATGATGGATTGTGCTATTATTTTATGTCTAATAAGAGATTGACTTCCTTTTTGCAAATAAATAATTTTGTGGGTATATTCCCTGCAAACCCTCACGACACACAACTCGTCATGTAGGGCAACCTATAGGTTTAAAGGCTCGTTGCACATGCTAAGTGCAATCGCAAGTGCCCGCGAAAGTGGTACAATTTTGGTTACTTATCTTTCTCTTTCTCTCTATCTTATTGCTCGAGGACTAGCAATGCTCTATTTGGGGATGGTGTGATAAGCACCCAAAACTGTTCAATTTATACCCCGAATAGACGTATTTCAGTTGCTAATTCTCGACAATATGGGTCTTATGCGCTTAATTGTTCATTATGCAGGTTTAATTGCAGTTGCGGTGTCAAAAGCTATATTTCGGAGCAATTTGCAATTAAAATGGAGCTAAATACTCAATTCCCTTACGAACCCCGTAACCTTACCCTAGCCTAAACCTACCCTAAACCCTGTGTGTGTTTTATTTGTGTCTTTTTATTTATTTTTTCATATTTTTTGTTTGAGTCATTTTTATTTTTAGGATTTATTTTAGATTTATTTAGTATTTTCTAGGTTTTATTTTATTTTATTAGTATAATTTTATTTTATTAGTTTTTAGTGTAGTCTTATTTTATTAGAATTAATTTTAGGAGTTTATTTTTAGTTTATTATATTTTATATTTTTTTAGGACTTTATTTTTCATTTAGATTTTAAATTTTATTTCTTTTGTTTTATTTTAGTTTTTATATAAGCTTAGGATTTCAATTTTTAATATTTTTTTATTTTTTATTGTTTTTAATTTGTTTTATTTTTAGTTAGATTTTATATTTAATTTTTTTTAGTTTTAGTTTTATTAATTTTATTTTGTGTCTTCTTTTATTAAGGGTCACACACTAACACACACCCTAAGTTAGACCACACTAACCTACACCTAAACACACCCAACCACACTCACTTACACCCAACCCTCATCCACATCCTACTAACATATACCCACACACACCAAAACAACCCCTCATTCTCACCTACTTTCCCTACACCCTCATACACTCTAACAAAACTACCCTTCTTCAACCTCCCAATACTCTCTCTCCTGCCAACCTCCATTAACCAAAACCCCTTCATCAACCAACCTTCCCTCTCTCTCTCTCCACTCCTCTACACCCCCTCCTCCGGCGGTAACCCAAACTCGCCGGAGCACCCACCTCCCCTGCCAACTTCGGCCTAAGACTCCCCACGGCCAGCTGAACCGTCCGATCCTATCAACCCTTTCCCAACTCCACAACCTGTCTTTTGCCCAACCCGTGCCAACCCATTTTTCTCCTAAAGCCACGATGTCTTTCACCTGCATAAAACAAGTGTCACTAAACCAAAGACAAAATAAAACCCATGTGCCAATTAACCCCACTTAACCCTTTTTCCCATTCTACCCCCAACTACCTCCTTTTACCCCATTACCCAAAATACCCACAAACCATATCAAATTTTTATCCCCCAATTACCTCACCCATACACCTCACATGACCTCACACCATATCCACATGCACCCCCTAGCCATTTACCCAAAATACCCCTTAGCCCCATGTGTGCCATGCATCTACTATAAATGAATACTCAAGACCTCATTTGAAAAAAAGGACTCATCATCAAAGAGAGAGAGAAAAAGTCTAGAGAAAAGTAGAGAGTTAGGTTAGAATAATTTAGGTAGAAATATTTGTAAATAGTTTATTTTCATTTTTTTTAGATATTTGTGAGTGATAATTGTGTGAGATTCAAGTTGAGTAAATTTTTCATTTATATCTTTCTTGATCACTCACTTGGAGGGTTGTATGCTTCAATTTCAAGGATAGAGTTCAAATTGCCAATTTCAAAGAGACTTGTGAAGATTTGTTCTCTTTCTCTACTCTTTTATTATATTAAATGCCTATTGAATATTTGTTTATTATGTTTGATACCATGTTAGGCTAAATCCCCTTTCAAGGGGTGGGGGAAACCCTTATTTGATGTTATTTTAGTTTAATTAGTTTGATTACTTGAAATTTCCCTTTGAATGCTAATTTTGATCCCTCACCCTTAGATTTACGCCTCGAGAGAGGGTAAATGATTTTCGAGAGAATATCGAAAGTCTAATTATAATACCCATTTTAGATTCGAACTAGAGATAGGGGTTTCTTAAGTGGGGTATTATAACTTGAATTTTAACTCTAAATTTATTTTCTAAGATTGACATAAATTTTAATTGATCGATCCTAGTGGGTGATTAATTAAAAGGAGTGTAGATCTATTTTTCTAGAGTTGTGGGGTGTTAAACTTAATATTCTAAAATGTTATTATTAAAATTACATTTGCAACGAGAGCTGATTTGTAGTTTTGATATTAATTTGGGAGAATTTAATTAATTAAATTAATTAATTAGAATAGCTAAAATTTGTGGTGTAATCCCACTCCTTGATTGTTCTCACGATTATTTACCTCACTTTATCTCTTATTTTAGTGTTAGAATTTATTTTTCATTTTATTAATTTTCGAGTTAGTTGTTTTCATTTTAGTTTAGTTTAAATCATCACCTCACCCAATTATTTTAATATTTGAAAAAGCCAAAAAAAGTAGAAAAGTAAAAAAAGAACAACAAGAAAATAAAAAGTGAATTAAAATTGAATTTGTTCTCTTTTCTTTACAACCTTGAAAGTGGATTGATACCCTTACTTACCACTACACTTGAGTTTGTTTTATATTTGTAGGTATTTGAGGTTTTGACTAACTTGGCTTTCAACAACGATAAATACATGCAAAAGTCACGTTATCAATATCCATATAGGATTACTACTTCCTTCAGATTTCGTACCCTCAAAATATCATCTAGTATAATGAGAATCCTACTAAGTTGATTACTTAGTCTCTTGCATAAAAGATCTGATCTTTCTTGAAAAATTTGCACTTCTAGTTGTAAACCCAAAGGCCTAACAATATCGCATTGAATATTTATTAGGTCTAGCTTTTAGCTGGCTACTGTCATCGTAACCTCATATAATAAACGCTCCACTTTTTCTTTCTTATCAACCCGTTTAATCATAGTGGTATTATACATGTATCCCATTCCCCATATCCCAATCATTTGAATCTTATTATCTTTAAAAACTTGCATGACATCTCTCATGATCGATAACTCTGACCCTAATTGCCCATAATAAACTGCGGGTGTTGGTGATATCGCCACATTCAATAGTAGTGACTTCCCACCTTATTTGACCCCACCATCAATATATTGAGTCTTCTAAAGTGTTCTTAAAAATAGGCCTGTAAGACCACCAAGAAGGTAGAATGTGATAAACCTTGTAGTTATATTAAAAAAAGTTAAAAAAGTGTTAGATTTAAATGTTTGTTTAATATGCTCGAAAGACAAAAGGTGTTGTTCTTAAAAGTTGTTTTAATTTTTTTACACCTATGTTTTTAAAGATTGTTTTTTATTTTTGAATTATTTCATCTCTCTAATCCTTATAATTGTGGCATATTATTGTTATTAATGGTTGCTTAGTAGTTTTTTAATATTTGGACTTGTTTTTAAATTAATAGTAGTTGAATAATTTTGTTAGAGGGTATGTGTGACGTGTGACACCCCGCCTAATTAAATACCGGGCGATCACTCCTTTATTAAATTAAATCAAGGTAAACAGTTGGTTCATTCTCAGCATCACTGTCGATAAAAAAAACATTTTTTCCAATTTAACACCCTAAATAATTAAGCTAAGTGTCAAAACCATTTTCATATATACTTTCTAAATTTTATTTAAAGAAAAACATTTATTTTATTTATTAACAACATTCAATAAGTAAGAGTCAATCCATACTAAATTCTGCAACATAAACCAAATAATATAATACATTCGTCAATCAAATGTCAACATACGAAAACTAAAGTCACAAATCTAAACTGAATAAATCCCATAGAACAATACTGGAAATATCTTAAATATAAATGTCCAATAACAATGGAATAATGGAAAAAGGGCTACACATGCCCAACTAAATGAAAGTACTAAGAGTGGATCCGAATGAACGAAGTCGTCTAATCAAGAGACCTACAACTCCCACCTAAGCTGCAGCGCGTTCCTTCCAAGAGATCCTAAGCAAGACGCCCCTGTGGCTGGGCACCTATAATACATACATATATATACAAGAGAGAGAGAGAGAGAGAGAGAGAGAGAGAGAGAGAGAGAGAGAGAGAAACGGGTCAGAGCCCGAAAGTGTTTGATTTTAAAATACGTTTAGCAAGTATTTAAATTGATACAGGCCAATGCAACAACATATTAGTGCGTCACTCTCTTGAGAAATACTCACCTCTCTTCTAATGTGCACACCTGTCGCACTAACCTTCCCAACGGTCTATCTCATCATAGAATACGTTATCCTTTCCCCAAATGATTTAACTTATCTTAGGTATATCGCAGGATTCAAAATTTAACGATACAATTGTTTGAAAAGAATATTTCAATTAATAACCAAAGTTCTCATTTTTAACTTTATTAGTCCATAAAGTTTTCCGGTGACATATTATACTTTCTCAAAACAAGTATTTACAATTTGAGTCATCAGCCATATCCTACATATCAATTCACAGTAGGTAGTTCCAAATTTCAAAATTCCATATATATATATATATTAACTGCTCGAATAATATATATATTATAACAGCACCCCAAATAAGCAATGGTGCGGGCATACTCTACTATCCAAAACCCCATATCACTCATATTAAGGGGAATACAATCGAAATTACTCTCGAATTGTATTAACACATACACAAACAAAATTGAGGCGAAGAATAGATTCCAAGTCTCTAAGAGGATGGCACATGCCTACGTCTCTTTGGACCATCTGAACTATCACGTCAATAGCCTGTACCAAGGACATCTATCTTCTAGGGTACAAGTCAATATCCCCCATAAAGGTCCCATCGAGATAAGACTTGTCCCAGCGCAGTAACCTCAGGGATAGCAAGTAGCGTGGGCATGATTTTCACACATAGATAGTTTATGCACACAAAATCATATAACTCTACTAATATTACCATATCAATATTAGGTAAATTCTCAATTCCCATATTTTCGACATTTCCATATTATCATATTATTAGTATCGCGTATAAGGGTTCGTCTCTAACCTTAATTCGAAGTATTCTTCCATCTATTACGTAGCTCACGTGGACTCTCTCTTCCCAAGTATAAAATTCAGTAGGTATACCTCTATTCACTATCGTAGCTATTCGCCGAAATCTTTCGCTTGAAATACGTAGTTTCATCGTTCATTAGCCCAAAAGTAAAATTCGCGTCTTATAATAAAATCCCCAACACTTATTCATGTGCCCTACTGGTCTTTCCTAACTCCCAAAATATTTTATTAAGAATCCCCAAGAATTATTTCACGATAAATTTAATCTTCGATCGATCGAAGCTCTAGGCTCGATCGATCGATCAAGCAGGTCTGCGAAAATTCTGTAGAAATGCAGTTACGGGTTCTACAAAATTTCTTCATCCAAAACCATGTTTTTCCATTCTAAACATCCCAAAAATCCTACTACAATCATTATAACAATATACTAGATGTTTTCAACGTAAAGCATGTGTATACCTAACATTAAACATGGATAATTAACCCAAAATTCATCTAATCATCAAGAACCCTAGAGTTTTTCTTAATCAAGGTTCTAATCTATTTTTACCAGAATTTCCTTCTAATATATCATCAAAATTTCGTGGGTTATATTCCTCAACATGGCAAGGATTCCAGAATTTCATTATAATCAATACTACATGCATTTTCCTAACACAATTTGGGTTTTCTTCCATAGTTTTCATCTCTAATCAATCCTAAACTAATATGAAGATTGCACTAACGAAAATACACAAGTTAAATACTTGCCTGGGATTTTCAGAAGTCCGATTTGCAGATGAATCCGGTGTGGTTGCGTTCCTCTTCTCGCGATCTACGCGTTGGTGGTGGCGGCGGTGCAAACCGGTGACTTTTTGGCCTTGAATTGCCTTGGAGCTCTCTCATCTCTTCTCCAATGTCCGTCACTTGATTTATGGATATTCTAACCCTAAAAGCTAACCTAAATGGCTGATATAGGTTCCTGAATTTCGTGGGTTTAATTACCCAAAAAGGTGAAATGACTAAATTGCCCTCCCGGGGTACCAATTAGGCCTAAAAATGCCCCGAGACCCAAACTAAACCCCCGGGTACACTTTTCTGACTATCTCGACCCTTCCGGACGCGTTGGCGGACTCAAAACGACCATACGAACAACTTATAAAATATTCACTTTTTATTTAACAAAATTAGTCCTGACGTGACACGAGTACGTCCCGACTTAAATTTCTGAAATAGTCATTTAATTCACTCATGACATTCAATATAACCAATATAATATATTATTTTGCTCATTAGTAATATTCAACAAGTTTTCCCATAATTACTAACTCTCGTCACGTTAATAATTATGACATAATTAATTTCCGAATTTTTATTAAGTAAATCATTCACATTAAATTTAATAAATCCCCAAATTAATATAGCATAAAAATATGAGGTATTACATGACGCGCCATAAAATTCATAAATAGATTGATCAGTTCTAAGCATGAATAATACGATAGTAAAGACAATTAGTATCATTCGATGCATGACTGAATAAAATAAAATGTTACGAATACAAACAAAGCTGAATAAAATAAAGATAAATAAATGACACATCTCTGATACCATTCGATCCATAAGGAAACATAAACTCCAAAACTAGAATATAAATAACTCATATGAACCAACATGAAATCTCTGAATAATAAATAAGTCCGATGTGAATGTAAATAACTTTTAATGCAATCTTCGATTGAAGACTTAATACATTAAATGAAGTCTTAATAACTTAAAAGAAAACATGTAAAAATAAATTAGCTACAGTCTCGACACTAACATCCTAAGAATATTATATATAAACTGGAAATGAATCGTGGATAAGTCTCCAACTATGAATGCTCGGGTATAAGGCGGCGACTGCAGCCTAAGACCTATAAAAATAGTGTCGCGAAGATGTTTAAACCCAACAAGTATACGGTGGGTAAGAATATAACTATATGTGGTCACAATAATAATAATAATACATCCTCCTCCTATATTTAAGATGATTTTAAGTTATCCCCGTAAATAAGCATGTATTCTAATATCAATCCTCAATGAGGCCCATAATACATAAATATATCTTTCACTTAAGTAATCATTACTTTAATAGGTTCTAATGTTATAATCATAGTTATATGTCTTTAATATATGCACAATGTATAATAAGAGGGAATCACACAATCTAATATCTAAGTGAGTATGCCCAACTCACATACAAATCATATGGGCTATAAAAGCCCGAAATCCAAAGTACGAAGACCTATCCTTGTTAACTTGAGGGATCACTCTTGACATTTTTACTTATAGTTATAATACATCCCAATAACATCCCGACGCTGTAACCTCAAAATAACACATGAATAAATTCACTACGTCATTATACCAAATGTAGGGATTCATACCTAAGGCGATACGAGAGGACTTGACCTAATTGTCCAAACTCAGGATACGGGTTCCT
Source organism: Sambucus nigra (assembly GCA_949130495.1). Classification (NCBI taxonomy): domain Eukaryota; kingdom Viridiplantae; phylum Streptophyta; class Magnoliopsida; order Dipsacales; family Adoxaceae; genus Sambucus; species Sambucus nigra. The sequence continues at coordinate 134,000,276 of OX422216.1, forward strand.
TGGCACGGATGATCAAGGTAATAGGACATAGGTACAACCCTTCTGCTCACCAAATTACTCACACGGTCAACTCGTATGCGCTCCATCAAATCCATACTAGTAAGTTACCTATGAGCGCGCACACACTCAAGGTATGAATCACATTAAGTATTTCAATGTATCATAAGGTCTCCACACTAACCTAGCATCAAAAACCTACATGAAACCCCAAACCTAACCCACACTAGGCATGGCCCCATGACCAGATCGATCTAATGGGTCTAGTAGGGTGTCCTCCTCCTTATTTTCCCACGACGGCCATAGACAAAACTTTTCCAACCCTATAGACTATGATACTCAAAATTGACTTTTCTTCTTCATTTCTAATCAACATAAAAGAACTAAAAACATGTTTTTTAAACCTTAGATGATTAACAACACATTTAAGATATTATAAAATTAGCCCAAAGTTTATGTTCTACAGAATAATGATTTAGTTAACCTACAAATTATATTCAATTAGAATCATGATCTTAGGGCTTTTACTCACTGCCTCAAAACTGGGCTAATGGTCATGGAATTTATCCATGATCAGGAAGGGTGGGTCGTGGATTTTATCCGTGACCAAATCGGGAGTGACCAATTACGGTGGTCAAATCCCAAATCCCTGACCTAGAGTCTGGTCATGGATCCCTCATAGTCACAGATGTGGTCACGACCCATAGCCCTGACCCTAATTGTATGTGTGGTCGTGGCCCAAATTCGTGACCACATCAAGATTAAAGACCAGATAGTCACGGACTTCCACCGTGACTAATTCTCTGTGTCATCCATATTTGTGACGGCTTAAGACCGTGACTAGTTCTCTATGCCATCCATATTTGTCACGGCTAAAGGTCGTGACCAAACTTAATGTATATATGATATTGTCACAGCTTAAGGTCGTGACCATCCTTATTGTGACTAAAATATTATTAACAGCTTTGGGTCGTGACTATACTTACTGTGTATAAAATATTTTCACGACTTTAGTACGTGACCAGTTTTAATAATAATAAAAAAATCCTTGAATCGGGAGGCTAATCGGTCAGTTGCTGCAAATGCTCCTTTGGTGACCTCGAGGAGGTCCTGTGCTCTAAAATCTGGGGTCCCATGCTCTTAAATTGAGAGGTCATGGGACCCGTGTAGGCATTCTAAAATATGGGTCGTGCTCTCTAATCGGGAATCCCGTGACCACACGGTTGGCTCGTGTCGGCTACGTTAGTTCCATGCGAGGTGTTGGCGCCGCTCACGGGGCCGTTTAGGGGCGATAAGGGGTTTTACCTCCCGACGGCACCTTTTCAAGCCTAAGTGTGGATATTCTTTGTTATGGGTCGTGCTCTCAAATTGGGGATCCAGTGGCAATGCGGTCGGCTCGTGCGTGCTACGTTGGTCCCATGCGAGGTGTCGGTGCTGCTTACGGGGCTGTTTGGGGGCGCTAAGGAGTTTCTCCCCCTGATGTCACCTTTTCAAGCCTAAGTGTAGATATTCTCTGTTATGGATAATGCTCTCAAATCAGGGGTTTCGTGGTAACGCACTCGGCTCGTTCGGGCTATGTTGGTCATGTGCGACGTGTTGGCGTCGCTCACGGTGTCGTTTGGGGGGCGCTAAGGGTTTTCACCCCCCGACGGCACAATTTCAAGACTAAGTGTGGATATTCTCTGTTATGGGTTACGCTCTCAAATCGAGGGTCCCGTCGTAATACGATAGGCTCATACGGGCTATGTTGGTCCCATACAAGGTGTTGACGCTGCTCATGAGGTCGTTTGGGGGGCGCTAATGGGTTTTGCCCCCCGATGGTACCTTTTTAAGCCTAAGTGTGGATATTATCTGTTATGGGCTGTGCTCTCAAATCGAGGGTTCCATGGCCACACAGTCGGCTCTTACGGGCTACGTTGGTCCCGTGCGCAGTGATCGCTCCCCTAAAAGGGTTGCTTGGGGGCGTTAAGGTGTTACCCCTCTAACGGCACGTTTTGAAGCCAAAGTGTGGATTTTCTCAAATTATCATCATATTCTCAAATTGTGGGTCCCGTGACCACGCGATCAATTTGTGCGAGTTACATTGGTACCGTGCACGGTGATCGTTCCCCTAAAGTGGCTTCTTGGGGGGTGCTAAGGGGTTTGAACCTCGATGGAACCTTTTCAAGCCTTAGTGTGGATATTATATGTTATGGGTCATGCTCTCAAATGGGGGGCCCGTGGCCACATGATTGGATCGTGCGGGCTACGTTGGTCCCTTGGGAGGTATTGGCACCATCACTGGGCCGTTTGAGGGGAGCTAAGGGGTTTCACTCCTCGACAAAACCTTTTCAAGCCGAAGGGTGGATATTCTCTGTTATGGGTCCTGCTCTCAAATCGGGGGTCCCGGGGCAAGCAGACGGCTCGTGCAGGCTACGTTTGTCCTGTGCGAGGTGTTGGCGCTACTCACGGGGCCGTTTCGGGGAGCTAAGGGGTTTCTCCCCCCGGCGGAACCTTTTCAAGACTAAGTGTGGATATTCTTTATTATGGGCCATGATCTCACATCAGGGGTCCCGTGGCAACGCAGTCGGCTCATGCGGGGTACGTTGGTCCCGTGGGAGGTATTGGCACCACTCGCGAGGCCATTTGGGGGGCGATAAGGGGTTTCTCCCCCCGACGGCACCTTTGTAAGCCTAAGTGTGGATATTCTCTGTTATGGGTCGTGATCTCAAACTGGGGGTCGTGTGATAATGCGCTCATCTTGTGCAGGCTACGTTGGTCCTGTGCGAGGTGTTGGTACCGCTCATGGTGCCGTTTGGGGGGCACTAAGGGGTTTCGCCCCCCGATGGCACCTTTTCAAGCCTAAGTGTGGATATTCTCTATTATGGGTCATGCTCTCAAACTAGGGGTCATGTGGTAATGCAGTCAGCTCGTGCAGGCTATGTTGGTCCCGTACGAGGTGTTGGCGCTGTTCATGGGGCCATTTGGGAGGCGCTAAGGGGTTTCGCCCCCTGATAGCACCTTTTCAAGCCTAAGTGTGGATATTATTTGTTATGGGCCATGCTCTTAAACCGGGGGTCCCGTCGCCACATGGTCGGCTCGTGCGGGCTACGTTGGTCCCTTACGCATTGATCGCTCCCCTAAAAGGGTCGTTTGGGGGGCGTTAAGGGGTTTCCCCTCTAATGGCACGTTTTGAAGCCTAAGTGTTAATTTTATCAAATTATCATCATATTTTCAAACCGTGGGTCCCGTGACCACGCGATCGATTCCTGCGAGTTACATTGGTCCCGTGCGCAGCGATCGCTCCCCTAAAGTGGCTACTTGGGGGTCGATAAGGGGTTTCTCCCTCTAATGGCACGTTTTCAAGCATAAGTGTGGATTTTCTCAAATTATCGTCATTTTCTGGAACTAGAGGTCCCATGACCATGCGGTCGGATCCTGCGAGTTAAATTGATCCTGTAATAGGTGTTTTCACCTCTCACGGGGCTGTTTGGGAGGTGCTTTTGGTTTTTTCCCTCAAAAGGCATGCTTGGTAAAAAATCTAAACAGTTATGGCACGGGAACACTAGAACAGTCATGGTACGGGAACACAAGAAGAAACTTGTAATATGTTTGTGTATGTATATGTGCATCCAAAAATATACATATAAATAGTTTACGCATAAGATTTAATTGGGGATTTACGTTGATCTGGATTTTGAGAAAGTGAATCATTATATATATATATATATATATATATATATATATATATATATATATATATTACCCATTAATTGATATGGTTAATAGTTGGATTAGGTGAGTATAAATGATCTAGTTAATTACTAAATTAGGATTTTTAACATTTTTTCTTATTGCAATTATACTTTTGTTAACATTTTTTCTTCTCATTTCATATGCGCATGCAATTAAGATCAATTATTGAAGAGCTTCTTATTCGAGTTGCTCTCTTTATTAAGGTAATTTTACTAATCTTTTCTTTTATGTAAAATAGTCTTATATATATTACCAACTTATTAATTTAATGTTGTGGCCGTGTTCATCCCTTGCTTAAGTGGTTGTTTTTTGGGTTAACAAGAATTGGTAGAAGGGCTTTTTCATTAGTGTACACAGTAATTCTAGAATTAATTGAATTAAAATTAAACTAAATTTGTTCTTGTTGTGTTTGATTGATTAATTGAAAAATATTAATTACTGGATGTTGATATTGTGCATATGAAGGATGATTTTTCATTTCATTGAGAATTCGTATATTAGTATATTTCTTATTAGTTCATATATCTTCTTAGTTAAACATTGTGATCTTGTTTACGCCTTCCTTAGTTGGTTGATATTTGGATGAACACAAATTGCTAAAAGGGATTTATCATTAGTATACACATAATAATTCTAGAATTAATTGAAGTTAATCTGAACAAAAATTGGACTTGTTGTCTTTTATTGATTGTTTGAAAAATATTAATTACTTGATGTTGATATTGTGCGAATGAAGGATATCTTCACTTGCAAGATTATCTTTCATATTATTGACAATTCGCGTATTATCTTATTTCTTATTAGTCTATACATCTTATTGATTAACTGTTGTGGTTGAGTTCACCCCTTCCTTAACTATTTGATGTTTGGGTGAATACAAGTTGATAGAAGGTACTTATCATTGGTGGACACATTGTAATTATAGGATTAATCGAATTAAAATTGAACTAAAATTGGACTTGTTAATAGTAAAACATTAATTACTTAGTGGATTCATCGTAAATTTAGTATTAATTAGAGGCTTTACTCTTAGCATTTGTATATTGTCCAACATGCAAAAACACTGCTCATGATCACACCCCTCCTTTTGTATATCTTCTTAGGAAAAAATAATTCATGGTAATAATTACTTTCAATAGAAAATATAGAGGTTAAATTTGGCCCACACAAAAACCACTTTTACTAGTGCACGCCATACAGCGGGGAATCCTATGGGAATAAAAAAATTGAATAGTTTAATTACATTATAAATCATGGAATTAATCTCTCGCAACCATACTTCTTTGATTATATACTATTTTCCTTTCCATAATATTAGAATGAGGCAATATAGAATATACTCACATTCATAACCCTGATTGTGCACTGACGTTAGTGAGACTATTAGAAAAGGAAGAAAAATATGCATTCATTATTGATAAAATTTTGTGAACAGCGCACTCACCGAGATTGTACTGTCTTCCAACATATGCACACTAATTGTGAACTTTCCAAAAAATTTAAGAAAGTATTTTGAGTTATTATCATGGAAATTTGTATAACAATCATAAATACACTTTCGCCAACATGGCCACATGCAACTTTTCAAAAAAAAATTAAAAAATAATATCATATGGTTGGAAATCATATACACTGAGCATGTTTTAAAAGCTCTTGTAGAGGTATATACATATATTTCTTCGATAATTTTTTTCATTTATTTGTAGAAAATATCGAACAGTAACATAGATAATCAATCAAATAATGACACTCCTAATACATATCAATTATCTCTAATCCACCACTTGAATTTTTTACACCTGTGGGTTCTTAATACTCTACTCTGTCATAGGTTCATTCTACTCCCTCTACACTATCTCTAAGTTATGGAACATAAAAAAGCCTTACTAATCCAAACCCCTAAACTCTTGTTATCAATGAATCCCAAACACAAGAGAAAAAGTACATCGGGTTCACTTCTCATGGGAATCTTATCGGTGATAATGATGTCGTCCATATTTTTAAATTTCGTTGTTTGAATCTCAAAAAAAATATTGTGGGTATCGAGGTAAACACAACTGGAGGATTGTTAATCGTGTCGTAAAGGATGACTTGTGGTATTAACTTTTCAAAAAGTTTTCATTACCACCTAGTTCGAAAACACTTATTTTTTCCCGAATAAGTGAAAAAATGAAAAACTATTGTGAGAACATATAGAAACAACACTTTCCAGTGGGGACATCAAGTTCTGACATTTTGGCATTGAAGGACAAAGTTCCTCAAAATGTTGAAATACTCGTCATCCAATGGAATGACTTTTTGAAGAGAAAGTCCAAGGAGAAAAAACTTAAACGGATGGAGAATTATAAAGAGAACAAGGCAAAGAAAGTTTATGTCCACAAACTTAGGTCCAAATCATTAGATGATTTAGAGGATGAAAGGGTAGAGGGGACCAAGAAAACTCCAAAAGAAGGGTTTAAACCTAATAGGGTCAACATGCACTTGCATGCCCGATGGGATAAACAAACTAATAAATTCTTAGACAAATTGGCTCCAACTCTTGTGAGTTTTAATTTGATGATCATATACACACTTTAATAAAATAATGTTAAAATTATTGTCCTAAATATATTATTATACAACACCTGTATCGGAAGAAATGACTTGCATGAGGAGTCATATGTCCAACTAGGCGGAATAAATGGGCAATGTGAAAGAGGAAGTGTCGGGTCAATATTTTAGGATAGCTAGTGAATGAAATCAAGGGATTGTACCAAATGCTTAGTCAAACACATATCGGCTCTTAATTTATGCCTCAAGGTTTCCTCTTTCCTTTTCCTCAAAGTTTTCCCTCCCAAAGGCCTCCTCCAACATTACCCTCTCATGTACCTGCACCTACTACACCCTCTTTCCTAAAATCATCTTCCTCCATGCATAGTGACTATACCAAGGAGTACGATATGAGGAACTTGGCCAATACCAAGTTCATTGGGCAGTGCATGATCATTTTTACAATTCCAGGAACAAGTGTGCATAGTCACTCTTTGTAAAAAGAGGCTAAGATATTGGTGGATGAAATCTACATGTTTTGTGAAAAGGAAGGTGTGTTTACTGACCACTTGGATGAGCAAGTTGCATTTAGCGAGTATTAGAAGACACACATGTCCTGGAAATTTATTTATTGATGAAGATTGTGTAATGAATAATGTTTTATTTTCATATATTGGGACAAGTTTGAAATTATTTTAATTTCGTGGATTATGTAATGATATCTTAATTTGTTTTAATTTTAATTTTTTAGGGTTTGTTGACATCTTAATTTATTTGGTTTTACAACTTTATTATTTTTGTTCATAAAGTTCGTAGAATAATTAGAGGACTAAGCAATCAAAGTGACATACCACTACTTTTTAATTTTTAGAAGTTTGAATGCTAAATGTTATGACACCCCTCCTATTAAAAAAAGAGGTGACCAGCCTGCTACTCCAATAAAATAGGAATCTTAAATGGTCCATTCTTAGCATCACTGATGAATAATAATAATATTACGAGACAACCACCAAATATTTTTGAAAATGGATATCATATATAATTTTACAAATTGGATAAAAGCTATTTCCATCATTCATTTTATATCAAAAGGTTGATATATATAAATATATATAGCAATTTAACAACAATTCTTGAAGGCATAACCGAATAAGCTGTCAGTTAACAAACTAAATACAAAAGATTACACCAAGTACGATAGTATGTACGAATACTACACTTGGGCAACACGTCCGAATATAGAGACGGATCATAGATGGAGTACGAAAAAGAAACGATGTGTCTACTACACAAAACCTACAACATCTGCAAAATGTTGCAGCTCCTTAACACTGGGAAGGAAAGTCAAAGCGGGCGCCCATGTGGTGGAGCACCTAAACATATATAAGAACCACACAAGAAGAAGAAATATAAATGGGTCAGGGTCCGGTTTTATATGATATACACGTGAATAAAAATGCATAATAGTTATGAATGCTAAATTTCATAAACAGATTAGATTAGCTCTTCATTCGATGTATCATCCTCACCTTTCTCCTAAGTGCACATCCTAGTGCGTAAAATTCAGGATAACTTAAACTGCCCATAAGCTTAGTAGGAGTACCCTAACTCTATTTAACATGCCAAGTCTACCAATTTAATAAGACCATACGAAACAATAATCATTAGGGACCAATTTCAATTAAAGTTGGTTCACAGTTTCCTTAAATCAATTAACCATTTGTGTGAATTATCGCTTTAGTGCGAATAGTTACAATCATATAATAATGGTTCTAAGACCATCCCTCTGGGATTCATCCCACTAGATGTGCCCTTAAATACTATCATCTTCCAGGGCCTATACCCAAGACCACCTGGGTATCCTAAATCGCAATGCAGAGGAAGCGACCATATACCTTCGATAGTGAGTCATAACCATAATCGGAATTACCTCACTTTGAACCATACAATCATATAATGTAAAAATCGGCACCATGGCCTGAGGACTATACTATCCCTGTATTATTATCCAGGGGATTCACCTCTATTGCGTACTTCCCCTATGACAGCATTTCAAGAGGTATGTGTAAATGTGCCATAGTCACAAACTATATTAATTTAAACATACGATCCTCATTTATGAAACCATATGTATAAATAAAATTTGTCCACAAGAGATAATTACTCTCGTAGTAGCCCCCGAAGGTCCATCACAACACTACCCGACTCTATGCTAGTCCTACTCCCGTTTACTAGAGGAAAAGAGGCATTTTGCTCCTATAATTAGTCCCCGAAATGAGCCCAACCACTCCCTTACTATCCTAGAGTATCACTCTACTTGTATGAGGTCATAATACTTGTTGATGCATTCTAAGAGAAGGTTCCTAAGCCTTAAACCCAAAAGAAAAGTAATAGAAACTAGGTTGGGAAATTTCATAAAATAACAGGATTTTCGAATTGATTCGCACGAACAGAGAATCGATTTGGCTGAGGAAATCAACCATCTGTCTAAGCCCAAATTGATTCAGCCTTCACTCGAATCGATTCGGTTCCCCAGACCTGTAGCCACCATATTTAGCGAATCTATTCTCTAAGAAGGGAGAATCGACTTGCCCTGGTCGAGATGGCTAGTTGAGGCTACGGGTTGATATAAACCCTAAGTCCTCCAAATCTCTTTTCTTCCACTACACCCAATATCATTCGTTAATAACTTCACCAAATCATTCCTACACATTAACCCACCAATATAACCAACTTTAATCATGTCTAAATCACATACCTAAGGATTTAAGCACCAAAATCATCTATAACCATATTTGGTCCAAACTCAAGAACTCAAACCATAAATGATATTTATTCAACACAATCATATGTTTATGCAAGTTTAATAACTTTCCACAAGATTATAGTCTCAAATTCTTCTTCATTGAAACGATTTTGGGCTCGAAATGGCAAATTTCCTCTTTTCTCTTCTTTCTCTCAAGCTCTCACTTCTCTCTAACTCTTTAGCTTTAAAAATACACAAATGAGATATAAATTCTTTTGCAAGACTTAAATGCCCAAATGGATTAAGCCTAACATAAAATGCTACTACCTACTTAAAATGACTCGTAACATCATACTTAAGTCATAACTAGCCAAAAGTACCTCGGAACCCAAAAACACACCCGGCACTTATTTTGACTATCTCAACCATTTCTAGACTAACCGTGTCCTCTAAATTGACATTCAGGATATCGTTCATAATTTCTCATTCCAACGTCATATTAACTTTCTAATAATAATCTAATTGGAATATAAACCATAACCGTCTCTTAAAGCCCAACGACGCAACAAAATCATAATATTGCACTATTTACATTCACTTTAAATATTCAATATTCATAAATATAAATTCTTTAATTACTTAAATTAATATTTACTTCCATTTCCTCTATTTTGTATAACCAACCCACATGGAAGTTTAATATATAAATAATTACTCAAAATTAAGGGGTATTACATACTCCCCCCCCCCCCCCCCCCCCCACAACGAAATTTCGCCCTCAATATTTTGGCGTACGTGGTAAAAAGAGGTGTGGGTACTTTTCTCGAATATACTCCTCTCGTTCCCAAGTTGATTCCTCATAATTGTGGTATCCCCATTGGACTTGGACCAAGGGAACCACTTTCAATCTTAGTCTACTCTCACCATGGTCTAAAATGGCAATCGGTTATTCCTCATACGAAATATCGGGTTGAAACTCAATATCGTCTAACGAAACATGCCAATGGTCTCCTTCACATCTTGTATACCTCTTTAAAGATGAGATATGGAATACATCATGATTTTGCTGTGGGTGTTCCGGCAACGCCAGTTGATAAGCTACGGAACCTACCTTTGCAATAATGGGAAAAGGATCTACATAGCGTGGTGCAAGTTTACCCTTCTTCCTGAATCGTTTCACCCCTTTCATCGGGGACACCAGCACTAAAACTTGATCCCCCACTTACAATTCCACATGCCTTCAATTTGCGTCGGCATAGCTCTTCTGGCGATCTTGTACAATTCATATGAGATTTCGAATGAACTCAATCTTCGAAGAGGTGTCTTGGATCATTTCAGGTCCAAGGAGATTATTATCTCCTACTTCCAACTAACAAGCAGGTGATCAACACGATCGGCCATAAAATGCCTCATAAGGTTCCATACCTATCATGAATTGGTACGAATTATTGTATGCAAATTCAACCAACGGAAGGTATTGTTCCCATCCTCCTTTAAAATTAAATATGCACATACGAAGCATATCTTTCAACATTTGGTTGACCCTCTCCGTTTGCCCATCGGTTTGCGGATTGTATGCTTTATTTAACCGTAATTCAGTCCCCATCGCCTCTTGGAAACTTCGCCAAAAATGGGATACAAAAATTTTGTCTCGATTCGACACTATATTGATAGGCACCCCATGAAGTTTCATAATTTCTGCAATAAAAAGCTGGGCATAGCGTGTGGTATTATAATCCTTCCGTGCCGGTAGGAAGTGTGACGATTTGTTCAAACTATCGATAATTACCCAAATAGAATTACGACCAATTTGCGATGTCGGCAATCCTGTGATAAAGTCCGTTAAGATACTCTCCTATTTCCACACCAGTATTTCTAATGGTTGCAGCAATCCAGTTGGTCATTGGTGGTCCAACTTCACCAATTGACAAATGGTATATTGGGAGACAAATTCAGAAATGTCCCTCTTCATCCCCGTCCACCAATATTGACAACGCATGTCTTTATACATTTTGTCCCCGTCTGGATGTACTGCAATTCTTGAACGATGAGATTTCATCATGACAGTACGCCATAAGTCTCCCTCGTCCGGGACTATAAGTCTTCTGTGGAAACATAACCCACCCTCAGAACTAATAGAGTAGGGCTATGCTCCCTCGGTCAATAATTTACGTACCCGGTCTTGATAGTCTTTATCCCCTCCTTGCGCTTTTATGACTTCAATCACAATAGCAGGCGTAATGGTCAATACTGATATGCATGCTCTGGCTACAGCATCATCCTGGCCAAGTTCTTTCCACTTGGCTTTCCATACCTCCGCTAGTTGCCCCACAAGTTTTCGACAACACGTCAGCTACCACATTTGCCTTGCCTGGGTGATAGTGAATATCGAATTGATAGTACTTTACAAACTCCAACCACCGTCATTGCCACATATTTAGATCTTTTAGTGAGAACAAATATTGTAACAACTTGTGGACCGTGAAAAGACTAAATTTCTCACCCAAGAGGTAGTGCCTCAATTTTTTGAGTCGAACACTACTGCAACAATCTCCAAATCATGCGTGGGATAATTATTCTTATGGGGCTTAAGCTTGCAAGACGCGTATTCAATGGCTTTATGCTCCTGTTGTAGTACACCCCCTAATCCTTGAAGAGAAGCATCTGTGAAGACCAAATAATTTACTCCCGATCTTGGTAACGCGAGAACAAGTGCAGAAGTTAATTTATCCTTCAGTTCATCAAAATCTTGCTGATAAGAGTCATGCCAAACAAATCGTACTCCCTTCTGGGTCAAGTTAGTTAAAGGGCCAACAATTTTGGAAAATACCTTAATAAAATGGCGATAATACCTCGCCAAACCCAAAAAACTACGGATCTCAGTTGACGTCGTAGGTTGATCCCATTCCTTTACCATTGTAACCTTGTTCGGGGCCATAGAAATACCTTCAGCTGTCATGATGTGCCCCAAAAATTTCACTTCCTGTAACCAAAAGTCATATTTTTTGAACTTGGCATAAAGCTAATGATCCCGTAGTGTCTGCAGGATCAATTGCAAGTGTTGGGAATGATCAGCTTTAGTTCGAGAATAGACTAGAATGTCATCAATAAATATGATCACAAACTGGTCTAGAAAGTCCCAAAATACTCATTTCATAAGGTCCATAAATACCGCAGGAGCATTTGTTAGCCCAAAGGGCATAACCAAGAACTTATAGTACCCATACCTTACCAAAAATGTGGTTTTCGACATGTCTTGATCTCGAATTCGCAACTAGTGGTATCCTGTCCTCAAATCTATTTTAGAGATGTACGACATTCCTCTTAATTGATCAAACAAATCGTCGATTCAAGGTAATGGGTATTTATTTCTGATGGTCACTGTTGATACCAAATTTAGTCTGCTGACATGGCACAATTGAATGAAGACACGTGGCAATCTACTTGGCAACAACAAACACTTCTGAGGAACCCACGCGCTCCGAGGAACAAGACTACAATGAGGAAGACTATTTCCCCGAGGAACACTACTTCCCCGAGGAACTCACACGCTCCGAGGAACAAGACTTCTCTGAGGAACTCTTGAGTATCGAGAAGCTTAGGCGGTCCGATCAACTTAGGCGGTTCGAGCAGCACCTCGAATAAAGCATTAATAGCTGGATAACCAACAATTCGACTGATTCATTAAATGCTTATCATTCAGACGCACACGCTTAAGGGGCATTAAATGTATCACCTTTTCATATGTACATGATTTAATGTATTACCCTTTCACATTACAGCCTTAGGAATATAAATACATTGTACAATCCTCATTGTAAAAGGACCCCCTGGACGGGAATTTCTTGAGAGAACTTGTAATCGAGAATTCCTAAACACTCAGCAATAACACAACGGTGGACGTAGGCCATTCTTATAAGGATGAACCACTTTAAAATTCTTTGTCTCATTTATTTATCTGTGATTGAATTATTAGAGATGATCTAATTTTTTACATCAACATATTGGCGCCGTCTGTGGGAAACGACTGGTAATATCATTTTTCACCAAAAACAATCCATCACAAATGGCTTATATTCATGAACCCAGGAATCGCAACGCTAGAACCCCTCCAAATCCATCTGCTCTGCCTAATATTCCAGATCTGGCTGGAATAATGACAAATCTGGCCCAGGGCCAGACCGTCATGCAAGAAACAATGCGTTAACTCATCCAAACCCTCCATGGCGGTGCGTCAGCCCATTCAGGATTGCGGAGTATTCAAAGAAACACCCGTGCACTATCCTCGCGTACTAGGCATACCAATTCATATCGCAATGAAGAATCTGAGATTTTTCTTATCAACCTGGACGAACTTCGTCAATACGAGCCACAGATACTGAACAACGTATCACTCTCTCTCCAGAAAGGACTAGTGCACTAGAGAGGTTAAGCAGGGTATCACCTTTTGATCGATTAGGACTTAGAAGGAATAGAAGTCCTCCTAAAGTCATATCGAGGAGTTTTCAACAACCATCAGATTTAAGGGAAGGATCTGCCCAGTCGCAACCAGTTGCTCGTCAAGATAGATCTGAGGAAGCCACTTCAACGCGATCAGCTGCTCGAACCAATAGGCCCGAGGAAGGGAATGATGCATGGAAAGGCTCTATTCAGAGGCTGGAGGATAGATTAGGGTAAATGGCTAAGGCCAAGAATCCTCTAAAATGAACCTTTGTTCGAGGAACACCTTTTGTTCAGTCAATTGTAGATTTTCCTACACCATCAAAGTTCAAAGCACCTATTGTGACCCCCAAATATGATGGAAAGACTGATCATGTCCTTCATATAGAATAATATCAAGATGCAGCTGCCATCTATGTTGTTTCAGATGAGATGAGATATAGAGCATTCTCGGGAACTCTTACCGAATCTGCTCAAATATGGTATAATAATCTTCCTCGGGGTAAGATTTTAACCTTTCTTCAACTGGCCGGGTCATTCATTGGTAATTTCTGTTTTGGGGAAAAGCTAGTTAAACGAGTAGCACATTTGTTAAGTGTTAGACAAAAGGCTGGTGAGAGTACTAGAGATTATATAACTCGTTTCAATAATGAGAAACTGGAAGTCATTGATTATGAGGAGAAGACAGCTATTACTGCCTTGATGAGTGGATTACTGTCGAATAAGTTGTACTACACTTTGGCCAAAGATTCGCCTAGAACCATGTCAGACCTGATGGGAAAAGCGTCCAAGATTATGAATGCCTAGGAGGCTATGGCTGCGAAGAAGAATATGGACACTAAAGAAACTAAGGTGGAAGGTGATAAAGCTAAGAAGAAAGAGCATAAGAACAATGGTAATGACAAACAGTCAAAAAATAGGTCGGTATGGGATGTAATGAAGAAATATGATAATTATACTCCTTTGAAGAAGGATATCAACCATGTTTTAGAAGAATCAAGAACAACGAGGAACTAAACTGGCCAAAGAAAATGAAGGCAGACCCTGACAAGAGGAATAAGGCGAAGTATTGTGAGTTTCATAAAGATCATGGCCATATGACCAAGAACTGCATAGCTCTTCAGAATGAGATTGAAACACTCATCCGACGAGGAAAGCTGTCAAAGTATGTTGATCGTGGAAACGAAAGAAGAATCAACGACCGAGCAAAAGAGAGGTCTAGATCTCCTCGTCGAGCAGAGGAGAACAAGAAAATAAACCATGAAGTTGATCCAGAAGACGACCCTGATCTTTCCAAGAGACCAAGGTAGCCATAACGAGAGGTATTTTCAATACGCTTTGGGTCATTTGACTGTAATGTTATAACAGGTGGAGATGCAGGAGGAGGAGACCTTGATGCATAGAGAAAAGCTTACCTCGGTGAGGCTCAAGCTTGCTCGTACATTCAACGAATAAATCTAGTTGAGGAGGATCACCCGAGAAAGGTGAAGAAAGAGAAATTAGCCATTGGTTTCTCAAAGAATGACCTCACAGTAGTTTTGTATCCTCATGATGGCCCATTGGTGATCAAAATGAGGATGAAGGAAGTAATTATTTCAAGAGTACTGGTCGATAATGGTAGCTCGGCAGACATCATGTTCTACTCATGCTTCGATAGTTTAAATCTAAAGTTATCTCAAATGGAGCCTTACCATAGACCCCTCATCGGTTTTGCTGGCAAGAAAGTTTTTCCACTTGGGACAACAAGTTGGATATATTTATTGGTACGTGGCCTGCTTGTCGAACGGAAAGGATACGCTTCTTCGTGATGGATAAGAATGTTCAATCATCATACAATATCATCATGGGAAAAGTAGGATTGAAGAAATTCGAGGCTGTACCATCTACAGTGCATCAGTGCCTAAAATTTCCAACAAATTTTAGAGTAGGAGTTGTGAAAGGTGATCAGAAAGTAGATCGGGAATGCTATTATTCATCCGCCGAGCAAGAAGAGCTGGAGGAATCAAGGAAAAAGAATACTACCTATCAAGTGGATGAAGGTGCAAAAATTGAAACATTGGATCCTAGAGATGAGTCACAACTCGTGAAGGGTCAAGTGGAAGAAGCTAGTGAAAATATCATTCTGGACGACGAGCACCCTGAGCGAAATACTCAAGTAGGTTCGCCGTTGGAAGCCTCACTAAAACAGGAATTGATAACTTTCCTTAGAAGCAGAAAACAAACTTTTGCATGGAGTCATGAAGATATGCATGGGATAGACCCAAATTTCTTATGTCACGAGCTCAATGTGAATAAGGAAATTAAGCCAGTGAAGCAGAGAAGAAGAGTATTCAGCCCCGAGAAGAATCAAGCTATACAGGAGGAAGTCGAGAAGCTCCAGAAAGCTTGTTTCATTGAAGATGTTAAATATTTAGACTGGTTAGACAACGTAGTGATGGTAAAGAAGAAAAACAATAAGTGGAGGATGTGTGTAGACTTCACCGACCTCAACAAAGCATGCCCAGAGGATCATTTCCCATTGCCCCGAATTGACCAATTGGTGGATGCTACCTCGGGACACGAGCTGCTGAGCTTCATGGATGCTTATTCTGGCTACAATCAAATTAAAATGAAACCTGAAGACAGGGAGAGTACTTCTTTCATTACCACTAGGGGAACTTATTGTTATAATGTTATGCCTTTTGGTTTTAAAAATGCAGGTGCGACATATCAGCGGCTAATGAACAAGGTCTTTGCTGAACAAATTAGTTGCAATATGGAAGTCTATGTTGACGATATGATGACAAAGAGCAAGAAAGCTGTCGACCATCTAGTTGACTTAAGTCAGACTTTTGATCAACTGGATAAATATCAAATGAAGCTGAACCCGACGAAGTGCAAATTTGGAGTACGAGAAGGCATGTTTCTCGGGTACATTGTCAATCAACGAGGCATTGAGGCAAATCCTAAAAAGATCAAAGATCTATTAGGGCTACGATCTCCAACGACGAAGAAAGAGGTGCAAAGTCTTACAGGACGAGTAGCAGCACTCAACATATTTGTATCGCGAGCAACTGACCGATGTCTCCCATTCTTCAAGACGCTCAAAAAGACTTTTGAGTGGAATGATGAATGTGAGAAGGTTTTTCAAGACTTGAAGAAATACTTGGGTGCACCTCCACTGTTGTCCAGGACGGTGATGGGAGAAAAATTGTACTTGTATCTAGCAGTATCGGAGAATGCAGTTAGCTCGGCATTGATCAGAGTGGAGAATAGAGTGCAAAAACCAATTTATTACACGAGTAAGGCCTTCCGAGGAGAAGAGATCAGATATCCAAGGCCCGAAAAATTGGCACTGGTGTTGATTGAGGCGAGTAGGAGAATGAGGTAATACTTCCATGCTCATACTATAGTCGTGTATACCGATATGCCATTGAGGCAAGCCCTTCATAAACTAGAAAAATCAGGGAGATTGATGTACTGGGCAATAGAGCTCAGTGAATATGATATAGTTTATGAACCCAGATCATCGTTAAAAGGGCAAGCTATAGCAGATTTTATAGCAGAGTTCACCTATCCTGATACCCCCGAGGAGAAAAATTTTCTCGCTAATCAACCTGTGGATGTTATAGGATCAACAAACACAAGCTCAGACCAATTTCGATTGGTAAAAGGGCAAGTGGATGTTACAAGATCATCAAATTCGAGCTTAGACCAATTCCGATTGGTAAAAGGACAAGAAGAGATGATCGATGAAGAGAAATATATATCCAGGGAGGATGAAAGGAAGCAATAAATATTTCACCGAGGAGCTCTGACAGATCATAAATTTGAAGACGAGTTACCTATATGGAGGCTATATGTAGATGGCTCATTTTGCACTGCAGGATGTGGCGCGGGGATAGTTTTGGGCACTCCGGACGAGGTCAACATGGAATACGCCCTGCGTTTCCAATTCAAAGCTTCCAATAATGAGGCTGAGTGTGAGGCTATGATTGCAGGACTTAATTTGGCAAAAATTATGGAGGCGCAGCAAGTTATTATTTTAAGTGATTCTCAATTAATTGTAAATCAAATGTTGGGAGTATATGCAGTTACAGGAGAATTAATGATCAGATATCATGCAAAGGCAAAGGAGCTGGTGTCAGAATTTGCCGCTATTCAACTGGTCAGAATACCAAGAATGGAGAATGCGAAAGCAGATGCCCTAGCTCGACTAGCATCAGCTACTCGTACCGAGCTACGACGAACAATCCCAATTTAAGTGTTAGTTGATCGAAGTATAAATGAAGATCTGACGATGAACTTTATTACCCTTGATTTAGGACCATCTTGGATGGATCCCGTCAGGGCATATATTGAGGAGGGAGAATTACCAATTGACAAGCTCGCAGCCAAGAAATTGAAGTTTAAAGCTGCTCGGTATGTATTATTAACTAATGGTGTTTTATATAGACGGGGAATTATGACAGGTTTGCAGAGATGTGTACATCCCTCCGAGGCGAATGAATTGATTGAAGGGATCCATGAAGGGTCTTATGGAGCACATGTAGTAGGTCAGACGCTTTTGCAAAGGGTGATGACGCAGGGATACTACTGGCCAATGATGAGAGCTGATTGTATAGCCTATGCCAAGAAGTGTGACAAGTGCCAGCGTTTTTCCTCCATCCGAAGAACTCCACAAGCATTGTTGACACCCATAACTTCCCCTTGGCCATTTGACATGTGGGGAATTGATTTGGTTGGGCCACTGCCAACGACCAGAGGAAGATTCAAATACCTCGTCGTCGTAGTGGATTATTTTACTAAGTGGGTAGAAGCTGAGCCTCTTATCGATATGACGTACGAGAAGGTGTACCAATTTGTTTGGAAGAACATCATTTGTCAATACGGTCTTCCTCATGCTTTCATCATAGACCATGGAACACAATTTGATAACGAGGAATTCGCTGCCTATTGTCATCAGTCAAATATTTTGAAGGTCCACTCAGCACCAGGCCATCCTCAAAGCTATGGACAAACTGAAGTGACAAATAGAACGTTGCTAAATGGCTTAAAGAAAAGACTAGATGATGCGAAAGAAAACTGGATCAACGAGCTACAATCAGTACTCTGGGCTTACCGAACTACTCCCCGAGTAGCAACTGGAGAATCACCATATATGCTGGCGTTTGGAAGTGAAGCTATTATACATGCTGAGTTGGGCCTCCCAACACACAGGGTACTGAATTTCAATTCCCCTGTCAGCGACTTAATGAGAAGGCTGGATTTAGACATGCTCCAGGAAGTTAGAGAAGAAGTAGCCATTAGAAACGCCGCCTACCAGCAGCGAACAGCTTTGTTTTACAACAAAAGGGTGAAGAAGTGAGACCTAAAAGAAGGAGACTATGTGCTGAAGAAAGTAATTCAAAAGCATAGTAAGATGGAGGCAAACTGGAATGGACCATACCGAGTTACAGAAGTTATTCGTCCAGGAACTTACCGAATAGCAACTTTAGAAGGAAAGGAGTTTAAGAATGCCTGGAATGTAGAGCACCTATGCAAGTATTATCAATGATGAATAAAATGAAGATATTCGGTCAAATTCTTTCTTTTTATTGAAAGTTTTTCGGGGAATACTAGTGCTACACACTACTCGGGGCAAAACTCGGCAAAGCTCTACTTAAATTTTTTCTCGAAAACGCTAGCTAAGGTTGGTCGAGAAACCTATATTCCTCCGGGAAGTAAAACTACCTTCTCGAAAATGCCAGCTAAGGTTGGTAGAGAAACCTATATTCCTCCGGGAAGTAAAGCTACTAATATTCCTCCGGGAAGTAAAGCTACCTGTATTCCTCCGGGAAGTAAAGCTACTTGTATTCCTCCAGGAAGTAAAACTTTTATTCTAAAATTTTTATTCCTCCCAGAAATAAAACTATGTGCCAATTTATGTTTGGTTAAGATGTAAATATATTCTCGAAAATACTAAATATGGTTGGTCGGGGATAAAAACCCACCAACTATACCAATTTAGGTTGGTCGGGAGCTACAACTATTCCAAAAATACTAAATATGGTTGGTCGGGGATAAAAACCCACCAACTATAGTTGGTTGACAAGGAAAATTTACCGACCTTGGTTGGTCAGAATCATTTAAGAGAAAAATCTACTAACTATGGCTGGTCGGGGATAAAAGCCCACTAACTGTAGTTGGTCGGCAAGTATAATTTAACGACCTTGGTTGGTCGAAAACATTTTAAACATTTTTGATACTCGTAACTTTATTATTAAGTGATCGAGCAACATTTTTTATACTCGTAACTTTATTATTAAATGATCGAGCAATATTTTTTATACTCGTTACTTTATTATTAAGTGATCGAGCAACATTTTTATACAAAAATTCATTATTAAATGATCGAGAAACATTTTGGATACTCGTAACTTTATTACTAAGTTGGTCGAGAAACAAAATTACATTTTCGATAAATGATTATCACAAATTCAAGCTAGTCGACAATAACTTGATCGACAAACAACACAATATTGTTATCTTTTTAACAGATACACATGCATAAATATAAACTGTTTGATATTTACAAGAAAATAACAATTAAGATTGCAAACAAAAAAGAAAGTTTTTCATTAAATCCAAAAATAAATTACATTGATAATGAAATGAAAGTTACATCGATATTGAAATGTATACTAACTATTACATCAAAATTCCTATTCTACTGGTCTTTTCCCCTCTGCTTTTGACACAGGTTCCTTGCCAGCAGGCGGATCATTTAAAGCCAGAGGAGAATTTATGAAGTTGAGATCTTTCAACATCCTGATATTCATCACGGATGGTCGATCTAGGAGATGCTCGAGAGGAGATATCTCGGCTTTTGAATGGAGATTGTAGTCACCGAGATACTTAGAAATCAAGCTCCGAGGAATAGCCCGTGCAGGGATCCAACTCATATCCAATTTGTACGGTGGCACAGGTAAGTCGAGCAGCCCGGGATCATGGTAGTCCCACAGGTAATGACCCTGTTCGAGTTGCAGCACACCTAAGGCATTCAACCAGTCTTGCTTGTATCCCTCATTATTGGCATTCTAGATACGATCGTCCAAGTGGTATAGCTCTTCGTTGTATCCATCCATCCAGAACTCCCTGGGCTGTTTGTGGAACTGATATGTTAGTCTATCCAGCTGTTCGTGGAGATTTTTGATGAAGAGATCTTTATTATCCAAGGTAGATTTTTGCTCAGAGAGCTGCTCTTCCAAGTCCTTGATCTTCTTTGACATTTCAGCCAACGTCTGGTTCTTCGCCATTAACTGGAAGGCCTGGTTCTCTAGGGCAGACTGAGTCCTTTGTTCCTCGACAGGAATTTGAGTTGCTCTTGCTCATCCCCGAGAAGAAGAAAAAGAAGGGCCAAACCTTTTTAAGGTTTCCAAATCGTCCCTCAAGTTGGCGTTCTCGGCCTCTAAGAATGAGAATCCCTCATCGGTCACTAGGATTAAGGTTTTTGAAGAAGAGGCTAAAGACTTCAACTGTGATAGATCTTTCTGTAAGTTGTTGTTCTCTTGCTCTAGCAACTCGGTAATTTGTCTGCACTACTCGACCTCACCCCTCAAGGTTCTCTCCCTCACATCGTACCCAGCAAAAAGCTTCTCGTAGCCCTTGTCGACAATGATCTGCTGGTACTTCTTCTCGTACCCCTCATGCAACAGGGCAGTGGATTCTTTGTATTGAAGCTGAAGGTCTTTGAGGGTGCCTTGGAGATCCTCGATCATATCATAATAGGCCACATTATTGGCCACTGCTAGATCAAGTAGACACTTTCGATATTAATATGCCTCAACTGCCCATTCTGAAGCATCTTGGCCGAGGATGTCGACGACTTGTGCTGCACTCAAGTCTGTATGACCAGCCTTAAAGTATTCATTACATTGTCACAGTAGCTTTGTATCATGGGCAGATAGTAATTCCATCCTGGCCAGAAACTAGCAGAGAAAGAAAAAGCAATAATCAATAAGAATCAAGACAGAGTATGAAGATAGACAGCAGTATGCAGAAAAAGTCCAAATTTTATTAGATCATAAATTTCAGAGTTACATGTTCTGGGTTACATTTGAAAAAGAGAAATAAAATAGAAAAAAACCCGAACAACTCTACACCTTTTCCTTGTCTCCCAAGATCTTCTCGGGAGGCTGGGATGAGGAGATAAGTTGACCGGGGGGAATAGAAAGTTGCTCGGGGATCACTGGCAGTTCCTCGGAAGCAGGCTGGATGGATGGGGGATGATCTCCCATCACCATTGAAGACTCTTCGGAGGCATATTTGTCCTCTTCTTCATCTTCAGGAGTGGGAGGGGGACCAGGAATGTGTTGCTGGAAGAGCTCAGAAGATTCATCAACCTTCATCTCCAGGAGAGCTGCAACCCATCCATCTCTGAAGTACTTTAGGCTTCCATATTCAACTTGTGACATCATGGCAGCCAACCCCTTATTCCACCCCTTGTCCCAGCCAGGACTGAAGAACTTCTTCACAGCCATTTTTCTCTTCAGCTTCTCTAAAGAAAGCTTCTCGGACAGAAGGTTCTCGACAGTCTTCAGTTTGTTCTCAACCTCCTCCTTCTGCCGACCTACTTCCTGAAGCTGGACCAACCTTTCTTCAGCAACCTTGAGCTTATTCTCTAGCTCTCCAGTTTTCTTGAGCTTCTTATCAAGATCTTTATTTTTCCCTTCTAAATCCTTTATTCTCTTCTCCAACTCCTTGGAGACATCAACAGCTCGAGCTTTCTCCTACTCGGTGGAGGCAAGCTTTTTCTCCCAAACAGTCTTGTCAGTAGCATATGTCTGGCGAGAATCCTCTAGAGACTTCATAGCTTCTTCCAGAGATCCCTCCACACTCGACGAGGAGCATGAAGCTTTAATTGCTTCATCCTTCTTCAGAATTATATTAAAGCAACTCGTCAACTGTGAAAAGAAAAGGAAAGCAACTCAGAAACAGAAATGACAAAGGAAATATGAAAAGTTCAAAGTAAGAAGACTTATAGAAGCAAGGTGATGAGCAGCTAACGAAGTGACCATGTCCCGAGTAAGGTTTTCTTCAGTACCTTAAACCTCAGGAATGATCCAGGACTTTACCGAGCTCATGGAAGAGCTCGGAGGAACAAAAGTAGGAACCCCAGTTCCAGTAACTGGGGGCTGAGTAATGGTGTCAGGCAAATTGATCGAGGAGATTTTCTTCAGCCTCCTCGGGGGAACAGGAACAGATTCAACCAAGGAAGAACCCTTGGTCGGTGATATTACAATCACCTCTCCAGGAGCAGCAGACCTGCTTGGAGCCACTATGGGCTTCTCGGAACCTTCACAATAGCAGCCGAGGAAGGTGCATCATTCTTCTTTATCCCCTCCCCTGGGACATCAACTTTACTTCTTTTTGCCTCTCCAGAACCAGAGGCAAGCTTCTCGAAGAGAGTGGGAGGTCTTCTCTTCTTCATTCTTTCACTCAAAGGGACGTAAAATTCAGGCGAGGAACTGGTGGAAGCTAGTACTGGCTCTGATTCACTTATTACTGGACGAGCAGTAAAAGAGGTTGTGGAGCTCTTATACTGTAGCAGATATGAGGCTGATCTAATGTGCTCTTCGGCAACAGATTGATGCAGACTCCAGATAAGTTTCAAATGCCTTATATTGACATCTGCTTCTTTTGGGCACTTTCTTTTGCTATCAACTGCAAATAAATAAACATTTCCATCAGTGACACATTTTATCAAACATAAAGCAAGCACAATTTCAAAATAAATAAAATAAAATAAGAATAACCTATCCCATTGCCATAGGGAGGGCATCTGGGACCCTGATAAACTTCATCTCCTGATAAAGGAGAATGTTGCCAATTTTTTATGACAACCCCGTGCTCAAAATAATACCTATTGGCATCAGGGAGATTGACCACTAAAGCCCTATTTAACATTCTAGTTTTTAAATAAAAGGTGTTATCACCAACTTCCCATCTATACCAAAACATAATCTCAAGAATTCCTATGCGAGTTCCATGGATCTGATTTAATCTATGCACCCTATTAACTATTCTCCATATATTGGGGGCTATTCTTGCAGGAACAACGTCAAAGTACTGACAGAATTCCAGACACAAGGGATTTGGTGGAAAAGAAAATCCACACTCAGCAATAAAGAGACTGGGGAACCAATGTCCCTCAGCCAAAAGGAAATAATCAGAAGGCTCAGAAAACTCTTCCAAAACAACCCAGGAGGGAATGGAAAAATCAGAGAGAAATTTATCAAGAGATTCAACAGGGTAAACCATAGTGAATAAAGGATATGAAGAAGAAGGAAGAATATCTTATAGAAAAAGAGTGGAGTTGTTGACAACGAACGATGAAAAGGATGAACGCACAAGAGAGTAAAAGACAAGGGAAAATTCGAAGATACAAATTTGGAAAAGTAGAAGACGATGGGATTATCTGTGACTCTTAAATACCTTACCTTGGGAAAAGGAAAAAGTAATGATTACGAAAAGAAACGATTACGCTATCGGCGGCTAAAAGGATAAAAAATACGCGGAGATCGAGGCGATTATAAAAAATTCAAAATGCACGATTCTACGAATTGGGAAGGAGAAATAAATACAAAAGACTCCTAAATATCAGGAGGACCATTTAAAACTACCATATTCCGAGAAAAAATGTTCCATACTCCTCAAATTTCGAACTATGAAATATTAGGGGCTTCTGTTGATACCAAATTTAGTCTGCTGACATGGCACTGAATGAAGACACGTGGCAATCTACATGGCAACAACAAACACTTCCAAGGAACCCACGCGCTCCGAGGAACAAGACTACAATGAGGAAGACTATTTCCCCGAGGACCACTACTTCCCCAAGGAACTCACACGCTCCGAGGAACAAGACCTCTCCGAGGAACTCTTGAGTACCGAGAAGCTTAGGCAGTCCGAGCTGCACCTCGAACAAAGCATTAATAGCTGGATAACCAACAGTTTGACTGATTCATTAAATGCTTATCGTTCAGACGCACACTCTTAAGGGGCATTGAATGTATCACCTTTTCATATGTATATCATTTAATGTATTACCCTTTCACATTACAGCCTCAGGGCTATAAATACATTGTACAATCCTCATTGTAAAAGGACCCCCCGGATGGGAATTCTTTGAGAGAACTTGTAATCGAGAATTCCTAAACACTCAGCAATAACACAACAGTGGACGTAGGCCATTCTTATAAGGCTGAAACACTTTAAAATTCTTTGTCTCATTTATTTATATGTGATTGAATTATTAGAGAGGATCTAATTTTTTATATCAATAGTCACCTTATTCAATTCACGGTAATTGATACACAACTAGAGGGAACCATCTCGCTTTCTTACGAATAGTACAGGGGCACCCCATAGCGACGTACTATGCGGAATGAACCCCTGTCCCAACAGTTGATAAATTTGATCCCTTAACTCCCTTATTTACAAAGGAGCCATACGTTATGGAGCTCGCGCGATCGTCCTGGTTCCCGGCGTTAAGTCAATTACAAACTTAATCTCATAACTTGGAGGTAAGCGAGGGATCTCCTGAAAGATATCTTTAAATTCCCTGACAACAGGAATCGAGTCTAAGGAAATAATGATTTCTTGTAAAGTATCCTCCTTAATACAATACAAATGGGTGCTTGAACCTCCCTCCAGAAGAGGCATGGCCACCAAAAACATTTCTTGCCCCAGAATGGCAAAAACTATACTCCTCCCATAACAATTTACCATGGGTTGGTACTTCACTAACCAATCCATTCCTAAAATAACATCATACCCAGTCATATCTAGGACGAGTAAGTTGGCCTCAAAGCGCAAACTACCCAGGTCTATTCGCACTCCTTTACAAATAAAAAGTATAAGAGAACCATAACCCATAGAATACTCGATGCTAGTGAAAGTACTTTCGGCAGACTTAAATAATCCCGTCAAAAGAGAAAATTACCTAGAAATAAATGAGTGTGTGGCAATGGTGTCAAATAACACCTGACCCACAAACCCCTGGATGGTAAACTTACCCTCAATAGCTGGCGGTGCTAATGGTGCTGGGGAAACAAAGTGTCTTGGATATTGTACATATGCCCAAACTGAAGTTTTTCACGTAGTGGGACAGCTAGGATAGGTTCTAGAGGTTGTGGATGTGCCTGTGGATTTTGAGGGCCTCCTGGAAATTTCCCCTGGTTCAACTGTGGACAAGATCTCTTCATGTGACCTATCTCACCGCACTGGAAATAGCAGCCCGCAAAATTCTCCAGATGGCGGTGCTGATTGTTGTTCTGAAATTGCCCCTGTTGGCCTTGACCCCCATTATTCCCTCTGCTCGCTTGGTTTAGTTGTCCCAATTGTTGTTATTGCTGAGCATCCTAACTGTGCCTAAAACCACCTCCGCCAAAGTTGAAACCCCCAAAGCCTTACTTCTTAACCGAGTCCCCTATTTAGAGGTCCCTCTCTTTCTGTTTATTCCCAGACTGTCGTGGTGGTGGTGGTGATCCAACGGAACCATTCCCTCCTTATTTACTAGATTGACCAGAATCTCCTATATTCTTACTCACCTTCAAATGAAGGCGGTGATCACGGGAATAGAGTAAAGCTACATTCATCACATCACTAAAAGTTTGCAAAGTCGAATTCCCCAACAGATGCTACCTTCTCCTCCAACTCAAATCCACAATAAATTTTGAAATCCTCCTTTCTTCTAGGTTTGCCTCGTCCGGCACAAAGTTTGCCAAGCGAGTAAATTCTACTTCATATTCCGCCACTGTTCACTCTCCTTGAATCACATCATGTAGCTTCCTCCTCATCTCTTTTTGGATTGCTGGAGGAAAGTAATTTTGATCAAATAAAGTCCAGAATGTCGAGATAGTCATGATATCCCTTTGTTCCGGAGTGGTCACTGACTCCCACCATTGGAGAGCTTCTCCCATGAGTTTAAAAGGGGTGAGAATCTATTTTCGCTCTTCGCTACATTCCACCATGAGAAGATGGCATTGTATATCCTTCTTCCATTGATTTGTAACAATCACATTAGCGCCACCCTGAAATTCTGGAGGGTGACCTTTCAGGAAGGCTTCTCTAACTCTTTCCCACGTAGAAGGACCCATATGGGCTTGACCAACCGATTCTACCGGTTGTCGAGCTTGGGGAAATTATTGCGCCATGGCGGTCATTGTAACATTTACCACTTAGGCCACAATATTAGCCACCTCCGTTTCATTTATAGTGCCTTGCGGTGGTGGGGGATCTACCTCATCTTCTTCTCAATTTACCCTTACCGGGTGACCTCGTCTATGCGTCATCTGAGATAAAAAGAAACTGAATCAATATACAATTAAAATAACTTATCCTTACGAGAAAATCGTAAACACAAATAAGCAAAACAATACTAATAATAAGGCTCTATATCAAATAATGCTACGGTAGAACGTGATAAGTCCGCATAAAACCTAATGACTCTAGAACCTGATGCTCTGATACCATTTGTGACACCCCACCTATTAAAATAAGAGGTGGCTGGCACGCTACTCCAATAAAATAGGCATCTTAAATGGTCCACTCTTAGCATCACTGACGCATAATAATAATACGAGACAGTCACCAAAATTTTTTGAAAACAGATGTCATATATAATTTTTCAAATTGGATAAAAGCAATTTCCATCATTCAGTTTATATCAAAAGGTTTATATATATATATATATATATATATATATATATATATATATATATATATATATATATATATATATATATAGTAGTTTAACAACAATTATTGAAAGCATAATTGAATAAGTTGTTGGTTAACAAACTAAATACAAAAAATGACACTAAGTAAGACAGTATGTACGAATACTAAACTTGGGTAACATGCCTGAATATACAGACGGATCATATCTAGAGTGTAAAAAAGAAATGATGCGTCTACTACAAAAAATCCTACAACATCAACAAAATGTCGTAGCTCCTTAACACTGGGAAGGAAAGTCAAAGAAGGCTCCCATGCGGCGGAACACCTGAACATATATAAGAACCACACAAGAAGAAGAAATATAAATGGTTCAGGGCTCGGTTAGATATGATATACATGTGAATAAAATGCATAACAGTTATGAATGCTAAATTTCATAAACACATTAGATTCGCTCTTGATTCGAAGTATCATCCTCACATTTCTTCTAAGTGCACATCCTAGTGTGTACAATTCATGATAACTTAAACTGCCCATAATCTTAGTAGGAGTACCCTAACTCTATTTAACATGCCAAGTATACCAATTTAATAAGACCATACGAAACAATAATCATTAGGGACCAATTTCAATTAAAGTTGGTTCACAATTTCCTTAAATCAATTAACCATTCCTGTGAATTATCGTTTCAGTGCGAACAGTTACAATCATATAATAATGGTTCTAAGACCATCCCTCCGGGAGTCATCCCACTAGATGTGACCTTAAATACTATCATCTTCCAGGACCTATACCCAAGACCACCTGGTTATCCTAAATCACAATGCAGAGGAAGCGGCCATATACCTTCGCTAATGAGTCATAACCATAATCGAAATTACCTCACTTCGAACCATACAATCATATAATGTAACAACTGATACCATGGCCTGAGGACTATACTCTCCCTGCATTATTATCCAGGGGATTCACCTCTATTGCGTACTTCCCCTTTGATAGTATTTAGAGAGGTATGTGAAAATGTGACATATTCACAAACTATATTAATTTAAACATACGATCCTTATTTATGAAACCTTATGTACAAACAAAATTTGGCCACAAGAGATAATTACTCTCGTAGTAGCCCCCGAAGGTCCATCACAACACTACCTGACTCTATGCTAGTCCTACTCCCATTTACTAGAGGAAAAAAGGCATTTTTCTCCTATAATTAGTCCCCGAAATGAGCCCAAACACTCCCTTACTATCCTAGAGTATCACTCTCCTTATATGAGGTCATAATACTTGTTAATGAATTCTAAGAGAAGGTTCCTAAGCCTTAAACCCAAAAGAAAAGGAGTAGAAACTAGGTTGGAAAATTTCATAAAATAATAGGATTTTCGAATCGATTCGCATGAAAAGAGAATCGATTTGGCTGAGGAAACCAACCATCTGTCTAAGCCTGAATTTATTTGGCCTTAACCTGAATCGATTCGGTTCCCCGAACCTGTAGCCACCATATTTAGCGAATCGATTCTCTAAAAAGGGCGAATCGATTTGCCCTGGATGAGATGCCTAGTTGAGGCTACGGGTTGATATAAACCCTAAATCCCCCAAATCTCTTTTCTTCCACTACACCCAATATCATCCGTTAATAACTTCACCAAAGCATTCCTACACATTAGCCCACTAATATATCCAACTCTAATCATGTCTAAATCACATACCTAAGGATTTAAGCACCAAAATCATCTATAACCAATTTTGGTTCAAACTCAAGAACACAAATCATAAATGCAATTTATTCAACACAATCATATGTTTATGCAAGTTTAAAACTTGCCTTAAGATTTTAATCTGGAATTCTTCTTCGTTGAAATGATTTCGGGCTCGAAATGGCAAATCTCATCTTTTCTCTTCTTTCTCTCAAGCTCTCACTTCTATCTAACTCTCTAGGTTTAGAAATACACAAATGAGATATAAGGGATTTTGCAAGACTTAAATTCCCAAATGAATTATGTCTAACATTAAATGCTACTACCTACGTAAAATGACTCGTAACATCATACTTAAGTCATAAGTAGCCAAAAGTACCCCGAAACCCAAAAACACACCTGACACTTATTTTGACTATCTCAACCATTTCCGGACTAGCCGTGCCCTCTAAACTGTCATTCGGTATATCGTTCATAAATTCTCATTCCAAGATCATATTAACATTCTAATAATTATCCGATTCAAATATAAACCATAACCATCGCTTAAAGCCCAACGACGCAACATAATCATAATATTACACTATTTACATTCACTTTAAATATGCAATATTCATAAATATAAATTCTTTAATTACATAAATTAATATTTACTTCCATTTCCTTTATTTTATATAACCAACCCACATGGCAATTTAATATAAAAATAATTACTCAAAAGTAAGGGGTATTACAAATTTAATAGATATATATATGAAGTATTAAAAATTTTGTCGATTGTTTACATGTGTTTGTGGGTGTGTGAGTGTGTGGGTGGGTGTGCGGGTGTGTGTGGGTGTGTGTGTGTGTGTGTGTGTGTGTGTGTGTGTGTGAGAGAGAGAGAGAGAGAGAGAGAGAGATAGAGAGATAGAGAGAGAGAGAGAGAGGAGAGAGATTTTATCCAAAAGATGAAATATAATTGTTAATTTTATCTAATAGTTTAGTGTTGGGAATAATCCCAATCGTTATTGTACATTTATCTTTGGGTGATGTAAAGAACAAGCTCTCATTTTGTCTAAATATATATTATCCTAATGTATGTAATTAAATCTTGTGACGAATGTATTTTGAGATACGTATTTCATTCTCTACGCTAGTGCATACTAGAATTCATAAAAATTTCTGCATCGATGCATATCAAAATATATGAAAATGTTCTAATTTCATCTTTGACGAAAATTTTATATACCTAGATAAAATGGACATAGTTGCTCTATATTGACACAATTAACTAAATTTTGAATTTCATTGTTGCTTAGACCAATTTTTCTAAAACAGCGGATTTGTTAGACTTAGAAATGAAAATTTCTAAAATTACCTTCACCTTCAACTCTCTCTCTCTCTCTCTCTCTCTCTCTCTCTCTCTCTCTATCTATCTATCTATCTATCTATCTATCTCTCTCTCTCTCTCTATCTCTCTCGCTCTCTCTCTCTCTCTCACACACACACACACACACACACACACACATATATATATATATATATATATATATATATATATTACCCCCAATAACCTCTCTTTCTCTTCCAATTCTCCAAAGAGGGTTGACACTAAATTCATTACATTTTAACTATTTTCTATCGTACATACATGTATATTGGGTTTCATCTCTAATTGTTTTTTTAGTCTTAAAATTTCAATACATTCTCGATGATAAATACATCATTTCTACATCTTCTTTTGTTTTTCATTATACAGGAGTTTTTAAATTCATATTATATTTTTAACATTAATATTTATCTTGAATTTTCGCCAAGTGGCTTTAATATTAATATGCAATTAAGTCAAATTCCCTTCATCTTCAACTCACTCTCTCTCTCTCTCTCTCGCTCGCTCTCTCTGTCTCTCTCATTACACCCATTTAATCTCTCTTTCTCTTCCAATTCTCCAATAAGGTTGATACCAGATTCATTACATTTGAATTATTTTATATTGTACATACATGTATATTGGGTCTCATCTACAATTTTTTTTAGACTTAAAATTTCAATACAATCTCGATAATAATACAATTTGCATTTCTACATATTCTTTTATTTTTCATTATCTAGGAGTTTTTAAATGCATATTATATTTTTAACATTAATATTTATCTTCAATTTTTGCCAAGTGGCTTCAATATTAATATGTAATTAAGTCAAATTATATTCATCTTCAACACACTCTCTCTTTCCCCCCTCATTACACATGCTTAATCTTTCTTATCTAGTGTCAATTCTCCAAAGAGGGTTGACACTAGATTCATTACATTTTAACTATTTTATGTTATACATACATGTATATTAGGTTTCATCTACAATTATTTTTTTAGACTTAAAATTTCAATACATTCTTGATGATAAATATAATTTGCATTTCTACATATTCTTTTATTTTTTCATTATCTAGGAGTTTTTAAATTCATATTATATTTTAAACATTAATATTTATCTTTAATTTTTTCCAAGTGGCTTCAATATTAATATGAAATTAAGTCAATTTTCTTCATCTTCAACACACACACTA
Source organism: Sambucus nigra (assembly GCA_949130495.1). Classification (NCBI taxonomy): domain Eukaryota; kingdom Viridiplantae; phylum Streptophyta; class Magnoliopsida; order Dipsacales; family Adoxaceae; genus Sambucus; species Sambucus nigra. The sequence continues at coordinate 134,031,669 of OX422216.1, forward strand.
TCTCTCATTACACCATTTAATCTCTCTTTTGTAATACCCTATACTTTTGACTATATTTATTTTTGGGATTAATTAATTAAATGCGTATTAATTGATAATTAATCCGGGTTATAAATACTAATGAGATGCGAATTGGTATTTGATTATGTGCATATATGATTATATATGTATTTGGTATTATAAAATCTGTCGTGAGATTTATATACGGCATTTTAGAAATTTTGTTGAGACGCGTGGGACCGCCGCGTCACGGTATAGTATTTTGATAATAAAAGTGAATTTAAAATCTATAACCCGTATGGTCGTTTTGAGTGCGCCAACGCGTCCGGAAGGGTCGAGATAGTCAGAAAATACTAGCCGGGGGTATAGTTTGGGTCCCGGGGTATTTTTAGGCCATACCGGCAACTTAAAGGGGTATTTTGGTAATTTTACATTTTTAGGAATTAAAAGTGACGAAAATTTGAGGTGTAAATCTGATGTGGATTAAACCCACAAAGCCCACTAACCATCCTATATTAAACCATTAAGCTACGGAGGTTATCTTTAGGTTTACAACTTTCCCCAAAACAAACCTTAGCCACCTTAAGCCACCATTGGAGAAGGAGCTTGGAGAAGGAGAGAAAGAGAGAAAATTCTGCAGAGATTCTTCACCAAATCAACACCAAATCCGGAAACAAACAAGGCAAGTGGTTTAATTATGTTTAACTTCAGCAAATGTTCTTTCCATGTTAGAAAATTGAAGATTTATAATTGTTATTGGAAGATGAATGAAAACCCATGATTAATTGGACTTAGGTTCTGAATATTGAGGATAAATTGCATGTAGAATAGTTTGGAGACGATTAATCTGATGTTAATACATGATTGGGTGAAAGAAAAACGGATTAAATTTGATGAATTGAGGGTTCCAAATTCTAGGGTTCATGTTCATGAATGAATTGGGGAAAAGTTTAAGTATTTGTAAATTGATTGATGATTAGGGTGAATTAATCCATAAAAACGTGATAGGATGTGGTTATATTATGTTTAGGATTGTTTAGAGACTTTAAAACAATCGTTGGGATAAATTTTAGAGGTGATTTGAGGAGTAAAAATGGTGAAAAAACGTATTTGGAAAAATCTGGGCCGAAACTGGCCAGTCGTTAGAAGCAGCCCCCAGGTCGTTCGAACGAGCTTCTAATGAGTTGACCAGCCTCTTCTAACGAAGGGTAGTTTCGTTCGATATCTCGTTCGAACGAGATATCGTTAGAAGGTGCAGTTCGTTCGAACGAACTGGAATCTCGTTCGAACAGCCTCGTTCGAACGAGACTTCTAACGAGCTGACAGCCCAAACTCGTTCGAACACTCGTTCGAACGAGACTTCTAACGAGCTGACAGTTTGGGCTATTTTGAACTGTTTTAAATTTTGGAGTCCCGTAAACTTGTTCGAGGATATAGTTAACCTTCCAATGATGACGTAGTGATAGGTTTGGGACATTTGCGTATATATGAGAAGGAAATTATATACAAAAGAGTTAAATTAGAATGAACCGTTTGGGTGAGACGTGAGTGTCTACTACGACGTGAGGATGAATTATGGCGCGTATAATTACAAACCGAAATAGTATGAATTGTGATAATTATAAGTTAGTATGAGAATATGTACTACGATTAAAATACGGTATTACTAAGACGTGTGTTTACTTAGTATTGGTATATGATTGTGTGTATGACATACCTACCATACTTGCTATCACGGGAGGTTGCGTTCGCTTAGGACCCTCTAATCCTTGTGTGCCTACGGGGGGGATATAGACTGGTACCTCGATGAACATAGGTCATAGAAAGACTTATTGGGATATTAATAAGTCCGCTGACCGTGGGAGCGTAGGTATGTGCGTGACCCACGTGATGGTGACTGTGTTCGCCTCCACTATTTGTGATTTGTGTTATCTGAACTATTCCTGAGAGATTCGGAATATGTGATCCTTATGTACGTGATGTACCGGGATGGATAGCAGAGTATGTGTGCACCGCAGCTTAGTTCTCGGGGTGCTTGTATTGTATATTTACGATGTGATTAATATACATTTAATTAATGAGAATCCTCATGTTAATGTTGTAAATATATTACGGTATTGTTTTCGAGAAATATAACGAGTTAACTGATAGTTATATATATTGCATATTGAGTATCTGAGTTTACGTCAAACCTCTAGTTAATTACGAGCGTTATTATGTTTATGGAACCGAGTATTATGGGTAGGACCTTTAGCAGTCTAGCTAGATATGTCGTCACTTAGCTAGTGGTTTATATCGTTGTAGATGGGTATTTGCGTTAGGAGTGCACAGTTAGACGAGAGGTGAGAATATAATGTGAGTGCACGTCCTAACATGTACTTTACATTTAATGTTTTAAATGTTTTTAAAGCACTTGCAGGTTTTTAAAATATAACTCCACATTCGGGCTCTGACCCGTTTGCTTTTCAAATCTTTTTCTTGTAAAACCATTTTAGGTGCCCAGCCACAGGGACACCAAGCATAGGATACTCATTCAGGTGACGAACTGTAGCGGTTTGTGGAAGCTACAGGGACTTTGCTTATAGACGCTTCTATCTTTTGGATTCCAGAGTCACTATCTATCAGTTGTAGGGCATGTTGCCCATTTCTATTTAGAGCATCTTTTACATTTCAGTTTTCAGACTTTAGCAAGTATCGTTTCAGTATTCGTTTTACTTATCTGTTGTGGGATTGTAGTGAGGAGTTTTCCCCTAGCCTTTATTTACTCTTGTGATGATTATTAGTTTTACTTCAACATGGTGAATGGTGTTATTTATTTATTCATTACACTTGTTGCATGTTAATCAGACTTAAATTAAAATTTGGCAATTTACTTTTTAAATACTAGGTGGTTAGTAATAATAAAATGTTTTCGACAGTGATGCTATTAACTGAGCCAACTTGGCATTTTGAATTAATTTAATAAAGGAGTAGCTACCCGGTATTTAATTAGTCGGGGTGTCACAGGTGGTATCAGAGCATCAGGTTCTAAAGTCCTTTAGGATCTGTACGGCTATTATGTTTCCGCTACGTTTCTTTGATATAGAGCCCTATATTTTAGGACTGTTGTACTCTTTTTGTGTATGCTTCGTTCTTCAGCTTTATTAAGTTATAACCGTGAACTTATAAACTTTGTTCTTATTTCAGATGCCTCCACGACGTGCACGACGAGTTCCCAGGAATGCAATGCCCGAACCCCAGCTCGCTCCAGTTCAGGGTATGATGAACGCCGCTGAGGTTGCAGCTATAGTAACCCAAGCGGTAAATGCCGCGATTGCCGTGATTCAGCAGGCACCGCCTCAGGCGCCGATTGCCGCGCCAGCACAGGTTAATGCATTCCCGTCTGCTTGGGAGCGTGTACGAGACGCTTTTCAGAAAGCGCATCCGCCAGAGTTTGCAGATAGCTCAGATGTGGTGGTCGCGAGCCAATGGAGGAAGGACATACAGAGGCATTTGAGGATGCATGAGTGCACTGATGTTCAGAAACAGGTGCTAGCTACTTTCAAGCTAGTAGGATCTGCACTACAGTGGTGGGAGTCTATTACCACCGCGGAGGAGAGGGATACCCTCACGATTCAGGAGTTCTGGGTGCGGTTCGACCGCAAGTATTTTTCGTCCGCAGTTCATACAGAGATGAGGAGGAAGCTGATGAGTCTGAAGCAGGAAGGTAAGACAGTGGCCGAGTATGAGGCCGAGTTCACTAATCTGTTGAACATCGTTCCAGACGAGATACCAACAGAGAAGAAGAAGATTGAGAAGTTCACCGACGGGTTGAATTGAAGGATCCGTTAGCATCTGCTAGGGAACCTATCGTTGGCCACGTATTCAGATGTGGTTAACGCTGCATTGTTGCACTACCAGGACCACCGTTTTCATATGGCCGAGGGCAAGCGGTCGGGGGAGTCTAGCCATCAGGGCAGGACCGGAGGGCATGGTGCCAGCGGGGCACAATCGGGTCAGGGGCAGAGACAGAATGAGCAGGGTTCCCAGCAGGGGGATAATAAGAGGTTCCGGTCAGGGAACTACAGGCAGGGACAGGGAGGTTTCCGTCAGGGCCATCAGGGTCCAAACGGCCATCAGGGCCAACAGGGGCAGAATGGGCAGCAGTTTCACCAGGGCCAAGGGAAGAACGGTAACGGCCACCAGGGCCGGGGACAGCAGGGGAAGAGGGGAGGGAATTTCCCAGGGAAGTGCTTTGTTTGTGGCAAGACTGGCCATAAGAAGCAGGATTGTCTTGATAGGGGCAGGGCCCCACAGCAGCAGCAGCAGGGTGCTCGCCAGGAGCCGCAGAGACCTATGTTTCCCGCCGCTCTTCCCGTACCGCCACAGATGGAAGCATTGCCACCCATTCCAGCAGTCCCAGCTCAGCAGGGGCAGCTACAGTATGGACGTGTCTACAACGTTCACCAGGCTGCAGTTCCACAGGCACTGCCCGCGATCGAGGGTACGTTTCCCATCCATGGCACTATGGGTCGGGTGTTATTTGATACGGGTGCTACACACTGTTTTATAGCTACACACTTCGCGAAAGCTTTAGGATTTTTAGCTACAGCAGAGAGCACAGTGACGTGTGTCGACTCACCATTGGGAAGTGGGTCACTTATTTTCTTTATATGCCGGGGAGTGGGGGTAGAGATTGGTGGTTTGGTATTGCCTGCAGACATGTTAGTGTTAGACATGCATGTTCACGATGTGATCATCGGTATGGATTGGCTCATAGCATATAGGGCCATGATTGATTGCTTCAGCGGGAGCATTATTTTTGCCATTCCGGGGCAAGAGATGTTTATAGTGGCGATGCCTCGCCCAGAGGGAGGATCGATCGCTCATCTGTATTACATAGAGGAGGATACCTCTAAGGAGGTTGTTATTCCTTTAGATTCGATCCCGGTTGTCAGGGAGTATTTAGATGTGTTTCAGGAGATACCAGGCTTACCACCCAGTCGAGAGATAGACTTCGTCATAGATTTGCTACCGGGTACGAGACCTATAGCACGTGCACCGTACCGTATGGCTCTAGCTGAGATGCGAGAGTTACGGGATCAGATAGAGCAGCTGTTAGGTCAGGGCTTTATTCGCTGGAGTACCTCACCTTGGGGCGCTCCAGTTTTGTTTGTGAAGAAGAGGGACGGTTCACTGAGATTGTGTGTGGACTACCGAGAGTTGAATAAGGTCACGATACAAAATAAGTATCCATTACCTCGAATCGATGACTTATTCGACCAGTTGAGAGGAGCTTCTTTCTTCTCGAAGATTGACTTGAGATCGGGATACCATCAGTTGCGTATCAGGGAGGAGGATGTCTCGAAGACCGCGTTCTTGTCGAGATATGGTTCTTACGAGTTTCGGGTTATGCCTTTCGGCTTGACCAACGCTCCAGCAGTGTTTATGGACTTGATGAACAGAGTGTTCAGGGATTTCCTAGACCAGTTTGTCATTGTCTTCATTGATGATATTCTGGTTTACTCCCAGACAGAGGAGGAGCACGCCGAGCATTTGAGGCACGTTTTACAGACACTTCGTCAGAACGAGTTGTATGCAAAATATGAGAAGTGCGGGTTTTGGCTGAAGGAAGTCCAGTTTTTGGGGCATATCATTTCCGACCAGGGAATATCTATTGATCCGGGGAAGGTGTCAGCGGTGAGGGAGTGGGGACAGCCCACGACACCAACTGAGATTCGTAGTTTCTTGGGTCTAGCAGGATACTACAGGAGGTTTATTCGGGGTTTCTCGGAGATAGCAGGTCCTTTGACACATCTGACTCGTAAGGGTGTGCCCTACATCTGGAGTGATGCCTGCCAGTTGGCATTCGATGAATTGAAGGACAAATTGACCTCAGCACCTGTGTTAGCATTGTCGAGACCGGGAGTTGAGCATTTGGTTTACACCGATGCGTCTTTGCAAGGACTGGGAGGTGTATTACAGTAAGAGAGACAGGCCATAGCTTATGCTTCCCGTAAGCTTAAGCCTCATGAGAAGAATTACCCCACACATGATTTGGAGTTGGCAGCAGTGGTATTTGCCTTACGTATTTGGAGGCACTATCTTTTGGGGGAGAAGTTTCAGCTGTTCACGGACCACAAGTCACTACTATATCTGTTCACGCAGAAGGAATTGAATATGCGGCAGCGTAGGTGGCTTGAATTTGTGAAGGACTACCAGTTCGACATCCAGTACCACCCGGGTAAGGCTAACGTGGTAGCAGACGCGTTGAGCCGTAGGCCAGCAGACGAGGTGGCAGAGGTGTGGAAAGCAAAGTGGAAGGAATTGGGACACCAGGATGCAGTGGCCCGATTTTTCATGTCTGTGATGACCGTTACACCGCAGATTGTTACAAAGGTAGTACGGGCACAGGCCAATGACTCGTTCTGTCAAGAGCAGATAGTTCGATTACTGGCAGAGGGAGCCGAGTCCTATACCGTTAGCTCAGACGGGGGATTCCGCTTCAATGGGAGATTGGTAGTCCCGAAAGGGGAGGAATTGCGACATGAGGTGATGGCAGAGTCACACGGCTCACGGTTCGCGGTACATCCCGGAGGGGACAAAATGTACCAAGACATGAGACGACAGTATTGGTGGAGCGGTATGAAGAGAGATATCGCTGAGTTTGTCTCGAAATGCGCCACTTGTCATCTTGTAAAAGTGGATCATCAGAGACCAGCAGGATTGCTACAGCCGTTGGAGGTCCCGGTGTGGATGTGGGAGAGCATATCCATGGACTTTATCACGGGGTTGCCTACGTCGCAGAGGGGTCATGACTCCGTTTGGGTAATTGTGGAAAGGTTGTCCAAGGTCGCTCACTTCTTACCCGTAAGGACTGACTACACTACGGGACAGTATGCCCAGCTCTTCATTTCAGAGATTATGAGACTTCACGGTGTGCCCCTAAATATCGTGTCTGACAGAGACAAGATATTTGTTTCGAGGTTTTGGGAGAGTTTCCAGGAGGCAATGGGAACGGAATTGCGGTTGAGTACGGCTTATCATCCACAGACCGATGGGCAGACAGAGCGCACCAATCAGATGTTGGAGGACATGCTGCACATGTGCATTATTGACTTTGGGGGTGGATGGGAGCAGTACCTTCCACTGGTGGAGTTTGCTTACAACAACTCCTATCAGTTTACTATTGGCATGGATCCGTTTGAGGCATTGTACGGTAGGCCTTGTCGTTCCCCAGCATGTTGGTTAGAAGTGGGGGACAACAAACTACTTGGGTCGGAAGTGATTCAGGATACTTCGGCAAGGATTGAGTTAATTCGGAGTCGCATTCGGGTAGCTCAAGACAGGCAGAAGAGTTATGATGATGCGAAGAGATTTTTTAGAGAGTTCCAAGTGGGGGACCAGTTTTTGCTCAGGGTATCTCCGATGAAGGGGATTATGCATTTCGGGAAGAAGGGGAAGTTGGTACCGAGGTATGTGGGGCCGTTTCCTATTATTGAGCGGATCGGACCGGTTGCGTATAGACTCGGGCTACCGGAGCACTTGCATCGGATTCACGACGTGTTCCATATTTCCTCACTGAAGAAATACCTTAGAGATAATTTGGCCCATTCTCACATTGTTGTGGAGGACATCGATCTCCAGCCGGATAGCTCCTACGAGGAGGGGCCAATTGCTATTTTGGACCGAAGCGAGAGGAAACTGCGGTCAAAGATAGTCCCGTTAGTGCGTGTTCAGTGGCGACATCATAATGTCGAGGAGTCCACATGGGAGCGCGAGGATGAGATGCGCGACCGTTATCCAGAGCTGTTTTTAGCAGGTACTTTCTAGTTTCGAATTTCGGGACGAAATTCAGTTATTAGGGGGGAAGTATGTAATACCCCGTACTTTTGACTATATTTATTTTTGGGATTAATTAATTAAATGCGTATTAATTGATAATTAATCCGGGTTATAAATACTAATGAGATGCGAATTGGTATTTGATTATGTGCATATATGATTATATATGTATTTGGTATTATAAAATCTGTCGTGAGATTTATATACGGCATTTTAGAAATTTTGTTGAGACGCGTGGGACCGTTGCGTCACGGTATAATATTTTGATAATAAAAGTGAATTTAAAATCTATAACCCGTATGGTCGTTTTGAGTGCGCCAACACGTCCGGAAGGGTCGAGATAGTCAGAAAATACTAGCCGGGGGTATAGTTTGGGTCCCGGGGTATTTTTAGGCCATACCGGCAACTTAAAGGGGTATTTTGGTAATTTTACATTTTTAGGAATTAAAAGTGACGAAAATTTGAGGTGTAAATCTGATGTGTATTAAACCCACAAAGCCCACTAACCATCCTATATTAAACCATTAAGCTACGGAGGTTATCTTTAGGTTTACAACTTTCCCCAAAACAAACCCTAGCCACCTTAAGCCACCATTGGAGAAGGAGCTTGGAGAAGGAGAGAAAGAGAGAAAATTCTGCAGAGATTCTTCACCAAATCAACACCAAATCCGGAAACAAACAAGGCAAGTGGTTTAATTATGTTTAACTTCAGCAAATGTTCTTTCCATGTTAGAAAATTGAAGATTTATAATTGTTATTGGAAGATGAATGAAAACCCATGATTAATTGGACTTAGGTTCTGAATATTGAGGATAAATTGCATGTAGAATAGTTTGGAGACGATTAATCTGATGTTAATACATGATTGGGTGAAAGAAAAACGGATTAAATTTGATGAATTGAGGGTTCCAAATTCTAGGGTTCATGTTCATGAATGAATTGGGGAAAAGTTTAAGTATTTGTAAATTGATTGATGATTAGGGTGAATTAATCCATAAAAACGTGATAGGATGTGGTTATATTATGTTTAGGATTGTTTAGAGACTTTAAAACAATCGTTGGGATAAATTTTAGAGGTGATTTGAGGAGTAAAAATGGTGAAAAAACGTATTTGGAAAAATCTGGGCCGAAACTGGCCAGTCGTTAGAAGCAGCCCCCAGGTCGTTCGAACGAGCTTCTAATGAGTTTACCAGCCTCTTCTAACGAAGGGTAGTTTCGTTCGATATCTCGTTCGAACGAGATATCGTTAGAAGGTGCAGTTCGTTCGAACGAACTGGAATCTCGTTCGAACAGCCTCGTTCGAACGAGACTTCTAACGAGCTGACAGTTTGGGCTATTTTGAACTGTTTTAAATTTTGGAGTCCCGTAAACTTGTTCGAGGATATAGTTAACCTTCCAATGATGACGTAGTGATAGGTTTGGAACATTTGGGTATATATGAGAAGGAAATTATATACAAAATAGTCAAATTAGAATGAACCGTTTGGGTGAGACGTGAGTGTCTACTACGACGTGAGGATGAATTATGGCGCGTATAATTACAAACCGAAATAGTATGAATTGTGATAATTATAAGTTAGTATGAGAATATGTACTACGATTAAAATACGGTATTACTAAGACGTGTGTTTACTTAGTATTGGTATATGATTGTGTGTATGACATACCTACCATACTTGCTATCACGGGAGGTTGCGTTCGCTTAGGACCCTCTAATCCTTGTGTGCCTACGGGGGGGATATAGACTGGTACCTCGATGAACATAGGTCATAGAAATACTTATTGGGATATTAATAAGTCCGCTGACCGTGGGAGCGTAGGTATGTGCGTGACCCACGTGATGGTGACTGTGTTCGCCTCCACTATTTGTGATTTGTGTTATCTGAACTATTCCTGAGAGATTCGGAATATGTGATCCTTATGTACGTGATGTACCGGGATGGATAGCAGAGTATGTGTGCACCGCAGCTTAGTTCTCGGGGTGCTTGTATTGTATATTTACGATGTGATTAATATACATTTAATTAATGAGAATCCTCATGTTAATGTTGTAAATATATTAAGGTATTGTTTTCGAGAAATATAACGAGTTAACTGATAGTTATATATATTGCATATTGAGTATCTGAGTTTACGTTAAACCTCTAGTTAATTACGAGCGTTATTATGTTTATGGAACCGAGTATTATGGGTAGGACCTTTGGCAGTCTAGCTAGATATGTCGTCACTTAGCTAGTGGTTTATATCGTTGTAGATGGGTATTTGCGTTAGGAGTGCACAGTTAGACGAGAGGTGAGAATATAATGTGAGTGCACGTCCTAACATGTACTTTGCATTTAATGTTTTAAATGTTTTTAAAGCACTTGCAGGTTTTTAAAATATAACTCCACATTCGGGCTCTGACCCGTTTGGTTTTCAAATTTTTTTCTTGTAAAACCATTTTAGGTGCCCAGCCACAGGGACACCAAGCATAGGATACTCATTCAGGTGACGAGCTGTAGCGGTTTGTGGAAGCTACAGGGACTTTGCTTATAGACGCTTCTATATTTTGGATTCCAGAGTCACTATCTATCAGTTGTAGGGCATGTTGCCCATTTCTATTTAGAGCATCTTTTACATTTCAGTTTTCAGACTTTAGCAAGTATCATTTCAGTATTCGTTTTACTTATCTGTTGTGGGATTGTAGTGAGGAGTTTTCCCCCAGCCTTTATTTACTCTTGTGATGATTATTCGTTTTACTTCAACATGGTGAATGGTGTTATTTATTTATTCATTACACTTGTTGCATGTTAATCAGACTTAAATTAAAATTTGGCAACTTACTTTTTAAATAATAGGTGGTTAGTAATATTAAAATGTTTTCGACAGTGATGCTATTAACTGAGCCAACTTGGCATTTTGAATTAATTTAATAAAGGAGTAGCTACCCGGTATTTAATTAGTCGGGGTGTCACATCTTTCTCTTCCAATTTTCCAAGGAGGGTTGACACTAGATTCATTGCAATTTAACTATTTTATATTTTACATACATGTATATTGGGTTTCATCTATAATTGTTTTTTCAGACTTAAAATTTCAATACATTCTCGATTAGAAATACAATTTTCATTTCTACATATTCTTTTATTTTTCATTATCTATGAGTTTTTAAATTCATATTATATTTTTAACATTAATATTTATATTGAATTTTTAATGATGAAATTTTATAGATTTGTTAGTGGTAAGGGTCAGATTTTCCATGCGATATATTTTTGAAAAATTTAGTTTTATAATTCTTAAAACTAAGTTTAGATTAAAAGTCATTGTATGTATATATATATATATATATATATATATATATATATATATATATATATATATATATATATATATATATATATATTCACACTAGATTTTATAAAAACAAAGCCATACAACATGTTATATATATAAAGATTTTTAAAATACCCACGAATCGCACGAGGCTAAAATCTTGTATATCTTGAAATATGATATAAAATAAACCTTTTGTGCAGCATTCTATAAACAAATAAATACATATATAGCCACATTAACTAAGGACAAACAAACATAAACCACCGGAATTAAGAAAAAAGCATTCCAAACTAACATGTTTGTGCCGTATTCTTAAAATCAGCAAAATTATGCAGAATTAAATTTATGATAAATAATAGAAATGTGTTGATGGGAAAGTAACAACCTGAGAAAGAATTTTAAATAGATACTAGTTGTAAACCCATGCGATGGCAAGACGATTGTGTACGCATGGTTAAAAATATCTATGTTTTTTAAAGAAAAAAATTACCATTTCAATAGCAAGGTCGCATGCTCTTAAATTATAATAAATTTCTTAATATACATACTTAATAATAACTTATAGCGTTATCTAATATTACAATTTCTACAAAAATTCATTATAACATTTATTTCCTTTAATGTGACCAAACAAAGACAAATCCTCTATTAGTTATATAAATGAAAAGGATATAGAGGAGTGTAAACAATTTAGAATCATTTGTGAGTATTATTTTCTTACCTCTTATTGCAAGATGAAGAGGTACTATCAATAAATAGTTTAAAGTAATACATTTATAAATAAGGATGGGATTTTCAAAAGTAACATAATCTAACTAACCTCTGATATTTTCCCAAATAGTAATTGTGCACTAAAAGAAACATCTAAGAGATTTCAGTGATCTGACAATAATAATTACCAATTACTAATAATATTTAAAATGTGAGTGTTCAAATTGAAGGCTCACTAAACCAATTGATAGATTCAAACATTATTTAAAAATTAACATAACATCACCCACGCCCAAAATTACAAATAAGAGTGTGAGAAAAATAGTTGCATAGGTATCTTATAAAATATATATTTTACAAACTTTTAGACCTCAAATCCAATTAATCTATTGCTTAGTCAACCCACCGCCACACGCCGACAGTGGCTACATCATAGTAAAAGTTTTTTAGCAGTTATTTCACATGACAAGAAAGATTCGAGAGAAGAATAAAAGTTGAACCATGAATCGAGAATAATGAATCAAAATAAAAACTATATGCCACACACAGATGGGTAAAAAAAAGAAATGTATAACAAAAATGTTGAAAATAACATATTGCTTACTTTGTCTGAGAAAAAAAATAATATACCTTTCTAGTTTGGGAGATATAAAGGTGGTAGAGAGAAGATAAGAAATTGATGATTTTAATGATTTTTTAAATAACTAGTAAAATCACATTGATCCTGTGAATAATAATATAAAATCTATGACGAAGCAAATTAAATAATAACTTCCAATCACATCAAAAACTCTGCTAAATAACACATTCAAAGTTCGCAATTGTTTGAGCTGAGATGAACTAATAAATCCCCAAATTTCATGTCTAAATTGGAGTACATAACACAATAATCCACCTCAAAACTCGAGCTTTATTCAGCGTCAATGCCCGCGCTTTGCTTTATACCTAGACCAAATAACATCTGATACAAAAATCCATACATATGGAAAATTGGTGTCGACTTATCTATATATACAGTATCATACATGGCATGGCCTTGATACATCTTTTAAACTTTTGAGAATTTATCAATACAACGTTATAAAATCCTTTCTAAAATGTATATAACACTACTTTCATTAAACATGTTTACAGACAATGACTATAGTAATGTGACAACCCGCCTAATAAGATACCGGACGATCACTCCTATATCAAATTATAACAGGAGTCTCATATGGATCATTCTTAGCATCACTGCCAAAAATCCATTTAATTACTAATAACCTATTAGGCCGGTGTCAAATTTTTACTTAACTACTCTTTTAAACGAATACAATTAAAACATCCACACAGTTTATGCGTAAATGAAACTGAAATTAAATAAAATACACGAACACTCGGTCAAAAATATACAACCATATCGAATGATGCTAAAAGAATAACTAAATGTTGTAACAACCTGAGGTCTTGGAGACAACGATTTATTTATTTTGGGACAAATAAATAATATTTTATTAGAGAAATAATTAAATTGGCAATTGAGGTCAAAATTTGAAGTTGTTAGAAAGAGTGTCGAATGTCGATTCTGAGGGTACCATAGTGTCCGGAAGGGTCGAGAAAGTCGAAATGACTGTACTTGGGGTCTATTTAGGTTCTGAAATGAATTAGGACCGTTTTACTCGAATTAAAGTTACCGAGTTATTTAAAGTGTGTATTATCATTTAAAGATGTGTATCTTGGGATTAGGGCTTATTATGCCTACGGGAGATATTTATCCAAAGAGAGAAAGAGAAAAAGAAAGAAAGAGAGAGAGAAGAAGAAAAGGAAGGAGAAAAGAGAGAGAAAGTGGAGATTTTTGGCCAATACGCGATCTCAAGGCGAATTCAGGCCCTACGAACCCGAGGCAAGTGATTAAACTTGCTAAATAATTGTTGTGTACCAATTATTGCATGATTTGTGGATTGATATTTTGGGTTTTAGGTTTAGTTTAATAAAACCTAACTTTTGGGTATAATCTTAGATTTGATAAGTAGATATTTGATTTGAGGATAGAAATTAGTTTATATGTATTCTAGGATGATTATTGATGATATATATGTGATTGGGTTGAAGAGAAATGAAGAGAAAATGATTAAAACGGATTTTGAGATTTTTGGCTTACTAAAAAATAGCCATTTTCAAGGTTTCTGAAGGGCCGAATCGATTCGGCCTCCTACCGAATTGATTCGGAATTATGAAGGTGCCCAGGTCTGCGTGACCGAATCGATTAGGATTCTAGCTGAATCAATTCGTCCTGAGACAAAATCCCAGGTCGATGATCCGAATCTATTCGCCTTCCTGGCCGAATCAATTCGGAATTGGTCTGAATCGATTCGGAAACAGGGCTTTTTCAAGGGATGTTTTCTAAGGAGAATTTCATCCCGTTTTGTTCGAGTTTATCGATTGGGGATCTCTATAGGAGATATTTGGAGTATGTTTTGGATACTTTTAGCTAGTTTCCTTATAAGAAATTTTGGAGTCATATTGACTAAATTTGAGGAATACCGATTAGAGATTTTGGTATTTTTCTAAGTGGGGAAGCCCACTTTTATTTGGGGGTTTTATTTGGAGATAATAACGATTTCACGATTTGAGAATGAGAATAACTTAGAGATAATGGATCTTAGGATCCAATCCCAAATGGGATAACTTTAAAGGTTCATAAAATGAATTGAACCCTATTATGGATGGAGATTTATGAATGCTATTTGAGGTGCATACGGATATATAAATATCCTTATTGATGTTGGATTTGGGAGATGTCTCACACAATGAGAAATGCTAATTGAAGAGCATTAGGATAAAAGAACATCCTTAACTTAAATAGAATTGAGAGATAATTCATAATTAGAAGCGACATGTGAACTTCAAGCGAGAAATAGTATAGTGTATACTAAGTGGGGAAGATGTGTGAGAATTGGCGATTAGTATATCTAGAGGCAAATATACCAAACAATGACATTAAATCTATTGCGCCTAAGAGCGTACTATGAATATGAAAATGATGTTGCAGGTATACCTTATATGATGGTATATCTTTATTTTGTGGGATGTATGTATACCTTATATGATGGTATATATGCATGATTAGGCATACCCTCTCCTTGCTATCATTGGGAAGTTTCGTGCGTAGTCATCCATGGTGGTCAGCAAATGACATATATGTATACATTTATTTATTTTGGGGATGAGAGGTCGTGGGTATGTGTCTCTCTCACTTGCTGGTTAGGAGCTATGATCGCTTCTCGGGACATCGTGTGCGTGAGTGATCACTAGGTGGGTGTCGTGGAACCCCACCAGGTGGCCCCAGTTTGCTACATATATGGGTTGCTGGAAGATGATAGCATGTGAGCCTGCGTCCTTTGAGTTATAGCTCAGTTGGATGGTTATTATTGCTTGTGCTTGTACTTGGGTATCGAGGGCATAATGAACCTAAAGGACTGACATTGCCAGGATTAGTGTATCGGGGGGGTTCCTTGTTTGGATTTCGCTTCGGCGAGACGTCCAACGCACGAACCGCAGTGTGATGTTGAAAATTGGGGGTAAGTTCGTCCTTAATGCTCACATTTAATTATATATATATATATCACCTATCCCGACAATCGACAGTGCCAGGAGTAGTGTAACGGGGGGTTCCTTGTTTGGATTTCGCTTCGGCTAGACGTCCCACGCATGAAACGCCGTGTACTATTGAGAATTGGGAATATTAATTAATTAAAATTTGGATAATAATTTGGGTTACATGCATCTTGCATTGAGGGCATAATGAGCCTCGAGGATCAATACGGTCAGGAGTAGTGTAACGGGGGGGTCCTTGTTTGGATTTGGCCTCGGCGAGACGTCCCACGCACGAAACGCAGTGCCGTGTTTAGAATCTAGAGGAGTTTAGTGCTTAACTATTGATGCTAATAACTCATATATAATAATTACATATATATATTGTTTACATGCCAAATAAGGACATCACTAGAATATAATATTCTAGTAAATGAGAATGTTGACGTATTGTGTTGATGTGGTTATGATTGGATCATGTAACTTTATATGTTCAACAAATGAACATTATAAAGATAACTATAACTATTACATTAAATTTAATGTATATAACTTATTGATTAATGAAATAAGTGTAGATTGGGAGATAGGTTAGATGGTTTCACTTAAATACTTCAATTGGGTACCTAAATTAGAATCGGGCATCCATTTGGAGATCATGTGCATATGCTTAGGGCGTGCTTTAGATGAGAGGTGAGTTGAATTATTATGGAGATTTAGATTCCACCTTAATCATGTAATAATGCATTTATAATTATTATGCATTTTAATACACTTGCTATAAAATGTTTTTCAACTCGGGATCTGACCCGTTTATATTTTCTCCTCCATGTATATATTGTACTACCTCAGGTGTTCCTCCGCAAGGATGCCTTTGATGTTCATCCATTCAGGATTCATGGAGCTGTGGTAGTAGCGAACTGTTGCGGCACTTTGTTTTAGTCGATTCCTATCTTTGTATATCTAGATTAGGATTCAGTTTGTGTATTGAGTTAGTATTCAAGTGTTGTAGATTAACACTTTCATATTTCATTTCTCAGATTATTGTATTGTCTATTACCCGATAGCATATTCGGGTATTTCATTGTAGAGATTTTATTTGTTCTTTGTATTGCACTCTTGTATATATTGGAGTTTGCACTTATCACTCATCATAGTTAAATGTATATTGTTAGTTGAGTTGAATTATTGGTTTTGTTGTTGTTGTTAAATAAAAAGTTTTAAATTTTTGACAATCCACTTTTAATAGTTTCGGGCAGTTAGCCTTATATTATTAGTATTGTTGTTGATGTTGAGACTGTGCCATCTGAGATACCTGATTTAATGTAGTATAGGGCTGGCCACCCGTTATTATTTTGAGCGGGTTGTCACAAATGAATTTGGGCCATTGGCCAGAATATTTATATAGTACGTCCTATCTAGAGTACAAAGGTAGAAGCGTCTACCGAAAATCCTGCACGCATCCACAGCTGCTGCAGCAGACGTCTGACTCGAAGGAAGTGTCATCCAGGAGTCCCTGTGTCTGGACACCTATATATATATATATAGCAAGAGAGGAAAAGTAGATAAACGGGTCAGAGCCCGAGTTTTAAAAATATTTAACAAGTGCATAAATGCCTTATTTTTAGAAAAAGATTTTTATCTCATATTTAAGTTTGGTATCGCACTCCCATGAGATACCCCTCACCTCTGTTCTAACAGTGCACTCCTATAGCATCCTTCTAAACATCCCAGTCAAGCTACCCTGCTAAACTAGTCTATCACCCGACTACTATCAACCCTAGATAGTCCAAGTACTAAGGGCTAAACTTCACCCCAGTCTCAATGCTATGCCATGTTCGTGCGTGGGGTGTCTCGCAAAGCGAAATCCAAACAAGGAACCCCCCCAATACACTACTACGCGGCAAGGTCGATCGTCGAGATCCATCAGACCCTCAGTACGTAATCTGTATATATATATATATATATATATATCATATAAGATATATTAATATTAGATCACTAAGGATTAAACTTCTCCCTAGTCTCAACACAATTCCATATTCGTGCGTGGGGTGTCTCGCAGAGCGAAATCCAAACAAGGAACCCCCCGATACACTACTATGCGGCAAGGTCGATCATCGGGATCCATTAGACCCGTGGCACCCAATTTCCATACATCTATATTCATATTTCAATATACAACTGGATCTATCTCCCGGACTGAGTTGTATTCTATACTCATTTTAAAACTTTCCATTTCCCTTCTCATATCCAGGAAATGTAATTAAAAGCCAACTCATTAGTATGAATTGTTTTAACATATCAAATACTTTTAAAAGGCCAATTTTAATCACATAGTATATACATACACCATATATTCCTCCCCGAATATATAAATGGCCATAGTTGCCAATCTCATCTAGCGATGACCAATACTCCCAAAGATTCTCTCAGAGAATCATAATCATGCATTCATATATGCATGATACTGAACCCAAGTAATTCCTCACTTTGATAAGTAATAAATACCTCAATCCCCTCTACGGATTTATAGGATTTCTCCAATTATACCACTTTACAGTAATTGAATATATATCTATATTCTCAATTTCATCATAATCGCCTCATAGGATTTGCCCAACAATAATCGATATAACTATGCTTTCTATACGCATAATTATATAGGCCTAAATGCCCACGAAAATATTCCAGGGAGTATTCTTTCCCGAACTTAAACTATGTTCGTTCCCTGGGTTATGCCCTACACCAATCCAAGGCATTCTCTTTCATCTAAAGGTTTATTTACGCTCAAAACCCTTATTTAGGAGCCTCAATATCATAACTAGGATCCTCCATAAAAACCACAAATTGTAATTTAACTCCCCATACTCTTAAGGGAAGAAACTAGCAATTCTGACTAAATCGAATCGATGCGCCCCATTTGCGAATCGATTCGGGTGGGCGAATCTATTCGGCCCCCAATCCTAATCGATTCGAAAAGTGTTCTGGAAATAGGTCCTTAATGGTGAATCGATTCGGTCTAAATCCGAATCGATTTATCCCACAGCAGAATCACAGATCCCCCTTAGGCAAATCGATTCGGCCTAGACGCGAATCGATTCGGTCTGTTCGAAGGGCACTGTTTGGGCAATTTTTTTCAATCTCCAAAATACCCAAAATTCAATCCAATATCCATTTAAATCATAACTTAGATTTATTCCTACAAACCCAAAGTTTTTATATCTCCTCAAATTCTTTAGAGGTCCTAACACTCCATTTGAGAACCCCTAATATTTATCTCCAATAAGTTCTAACTAATGATTTCGATATTGGACAGCTTTTCGTAGAAAAATCACTATGAATCCAAAAAAATCAAAAAAATACGCGGTCGGAGCCCACGCGACCGCATAGAAATGATCTACAATTATTGTTTTTTGACCAGGAGTCGAATCGATTCTCATCAAGGCCGAATCGATTCGGAAAGACGCGGGTCTCACTATTCATCGTCTTCTCCGAGACAGTTTCGATCATTAAAGCTTCTCCCAAGCTTTTGTCTCCTCACCCCACATCCTACATCCTCAACCAACTACAAATACACATATATTAAGGGTTCTAAACATCCTAGAACCCTAAACCACCAATTTATTTCGATTCATTTCTAAGTTTCTCCAATTATGAAATTTTTGGGGTTTATTCGTTTTAACTCTCCACAAAAACCCAACCCAAAATCTTTAGGGTTTGTTTATACCAAACTAAGGTATGAGATATTTATGCAAAAAGTAAATAAAGCAAGTAAACACTTGCCTCGTGGATAAAATCCGACGACCTCGAGCTGAATCTCGCGGAGGTTGGTCGGAATCTCCCATTTTCTCCTCTTTTCTCTCCTCCTCTCTCTCTTCTCTATTTTCTTTCTTTCCTTTCTCTTTTCTCCTTCGCCCCTCTTTATATAGTGTGAAAAGGGTTATACCCCTTTAAAACCCAAAAATGACTCGTTTACTCAATTACGAGCCTATTTAACTCCAAAATTCCCCGATACTCATTTTCGACAATCAGATACTCTTTTCCGACTATCTCGGCCATTCCGATACTCATGGCGCAGTCGAAATTCCCATCCGAGGTACTTGATCGCAACTCACTATTTCAACCCCACACGACTTAATGGGGGTTTTTCCTAATTAAATCTCACCTCGTGTCGCTTTACTCAACGGCGACATATAATTAAAATACCTCGACATATTTACTTAACCCCAAAAGTAAAAATATCACCTATCGATAATCATCAAATCCTTAAAAATCCCAAAATTATTATTCTGGGAAATTCTCCAAATTGCCAATTTATTTCTAACTAGGGAATTTAATGGTCTCCCAAAAGGATAGATTGTTACATACTCCCCCCCCCCCCCCCCCCCCTTATAACGGAATTTCGTCCTCGAAATTCAGGTATAACCTACACCACCAAACTAGGATCACTCCAAATCCTAATACCTCAAGGGGAACGATACTAACCCAATGGTTCCCAACCATACACTATGCGGCTACCGCAATCATAAAGTGACTCTAATAACGTCACATTGTTCCCATCATGTATAATGCCTCTTGGCATGAATTTCAACTTTATATAATACGCCCATCCTATTTTAGGCGTTATATAAAATCATCTCACCAAGGTGCCCATACACCTTTCTAACTTGTGCACATCTGCACAACCATAGCGAACGTCCGACAAGTAACACTCTTCCTAAATGAGGGTCTCCTTTCCTCGGTGTAATACTCACAGATGGGTCCTCCCAACCCGTAAAATGCAATTCTCTGAACCTCGGCGCCACTAACTCTACTGAACTTACATCCTAATAATGCTACGATCTAAGCGTTACCCTACCTATGCGAAACGAAAATCCAAAATATGTCCCTAGTGCTCAAGGCCTCTCTCAACTTCCAACATTTTCTTAGTTTCATGCGTGGGAAATCTCGCCAAAGCGAAATCCAAACAAGGAACCCTCCCATTACACTACTCCCTCGCGCTGTCGGTCATTGAGATATAACGACCTAAGGCACCCCTGCGGAACGTCCTAAATCCTACCTACTCTAACCTACGAACGCAATCCTACTATTTTATCCTTTCGCCCATACGAAAGGAAACCTATCCAAATCGAAGTGCCTACTCCCTTTAAAAGCACTACGTACATCATTCCCAAAACATATCTTCTTAAAATTTTGCCTTTTCATTAAGGCCTGGCTATAAGCCTCACATCAATTTCTCTAAGTCCTACTTCACCCACCTACTTGTGGTGAGAGGACCACTTTAGTGCCTTTTTATAGCACAATATTTCCATAAACATACCATTATCATATGGCTCATAGTCTATAGTGGTTCATCCACACTATAAGACCTTTCAACGAAATCAACATCCTTGCATCCTGTAACATCTCTCCATTCCCGACGCCATTAAGATTCATGTGTGGAGAGTCTCGCAAAGCGAAATCCAAACAAGGAACCCCTCCACACACTCCTACTTGACTTTGTCGGTTATGGAGGTCCGTTATTTTCGAGTACGCAACCGGGATAATCCTATCCACTCTTTTAACCAAACGTGGTGTGAACTCCCATCTCTATCTAGGAGTTATACCACCCAGCGCTCGTACTAATCCTAAGTCCTTGCGCAATCAATAATGAGATTAAACTCATAGCTCAACAAATAAGTCATGCGAGCCTTAAACCATATCTATAAGGTCGCCACGCACTCAAATCATAATAATGAAACATCTGCTCATCAAAGTTTCATTTGCCCATAACAATAAGAGCGATCTCAACCTGTATCCAGGCGAGATATCGCAACAACAACCTGTTCCACCCTGGAACCATGGACACGATAGTCTTGCCATCATTTGCCTGCTATCGCTCCGAATATACCATAACATTTCATACTCACCATATTACCATACTCGTATAAGCATATAATACGAGTATTACAAACCAAATATATATATATATATATATTCAATATATCAACACCCACCTTTATGGAGAATGAAGGAAAACAAAACTCCGCTACTGCGGAGAAACACATAGGCATACATGATATAATGTTATCAAGACTGCCTCAAAACTCAAATTACACACACGAGTATAGGGCTAACGAAACACCGCGACTTTATCTAGTCACACCAAATATACCTCCTCCATTGAGGTGAAACTCATAATAACCACTTTACCTTGCTCCTTACAATCATCTTACTAGTCCTCATAACTTCTCCGTTAGAAGGAAATTCAACTACAAGCTTCAACCTTATAGCTCCAACTAAGCCCCACCTCTTGCCGCCATCCAAGCCCCGCAAACGATTCTCAAACGAGCGCGCAAAAGATTACTATAATCTTATAACATGGCAGGAGAACGAAATCTCACAACAGAAATCAACAATCCTAATCCTGAGGCTCTATAGTAAATCGAGAGCAACGCTGAAAGCGTAGTACATTCGCACAGATTCCTAAGGACACTAGAACCTGATGCTCTGATACCATCTGTGACAACCCGCATAATAAGATACTAGGTGATCACTCCTATATCAAATTATAACAGGAGTCTCATATGGATCATTCTTAGCATCACTGTCGAAAATTCATTTAATTACTAATAACCTATTAGGCCGGTGTCAAATTTTTACTTAACTACTCTTTTTCAACGAATACAATTAAAACATCCACACAGTTTATGCGTAAATGAAACTGAAATGAAATAAAATAACCGAACACTCGGTCAAAAATATACAACCACATCGAATGATGCTAAAAGAATAACTAAATGCGCCATTGGCCCGAATATTTATACAGTACCTCCTATCTAGAGTACAAAGGTAGAAGCGTCTACTAAAAATCCTGCACGCATCCACAGCTGCTGTAGCAGACGTCTGACTAGAAAGAAGTGTCATCCAGGCGTCCCTGTGTCTGGACACTTATATAATATATATATATATATATATATATATATATATATATATATATATATATATATATATATATATATATATATATATATATAACAAGAGAGGAAAAGTAGATAAACGGGTCAGAGCCTGAGTTTTGAAAATATTTAGCAAGTGCATAAATGCCTTATTTTTAGAAAAAGGTTTTTATCTCATATTTAAGTTTGGTATCGCACTCCCATGAGATACCCCTCACCTCTCTTTTAACAGTGCACTCCTAGCGCATCCCTCTAAACATCCTAGCCAAGCTACCCTACTAAACTAGTCTATCACCCGACTACTATCAACCCTAGATAGTCCAAGTACTAAGGGCTACACTTCACCCCAGTCTCAACGCTATGCCATCTCCATGCGTGGGGTGTCTCGTAAAGCGAAATCCAAACAAGGAACCCCCCGATACACTACTACGCGGCAAGGTCGATCGTCGAGATCCATCAGACCCTCAGTACGTAAAGTATATATATATATATATATACATCATATAAGAAATATTAATATTATATCACTAAGGATTAAACTTCTCCCTAGTCACAACACAATGCCATATTCGTGCGTGGGGTGTCTCGCAGAGCGAAATCTAAGCAAGGAACTCCCCGATACACTACTATGCGGCAAGGTCAATCATTGGGATCCATTAGAACCTCGGCACCAAATTTCCATATATCTATATTCATATTTCAATATACATCTAAATCTATCTCCTGGACTGAGATGTATTCTATACTCATTTCAAAACTTTCCATTTCCCTTCTCATATCCAGGAAATGTATTTAAAAGCCAACTCATTAGTATGACATATCAAATACTTTTAAAAAGCCAATTTCATTAACATAAAAATGATTTTCCATTTTAAAACAACCCATTTCCCTTCTCATATCTAGGAAATGTATTTAAAAGCCATTTTTATTATCATAAAAATTCTTTTACCATATCATATGCTTCCATTTCCCTTCTTCCATCCGGGAAATGTATCCGAAGCCAATCATTTATCCCATTTCCCTTCTTCCATCCAGGATATGTATTTAAAGCCATTTTATTATCAAAAAATGCTTTAACAAATCTAAGACCGCCCCTCCGGGTTTCCCCACTGGACGCTCCCCTAAATGGCTATCATCTTCCAGGGCCTATCAAACAAGACAACCTGGGAACCTACCAACGTCGGGAAACGGCCATATGCCTACGGGATAGTCAAGACCTCAACCAGAATCTCCTAACCAGCGTAGTAAAATATAATCGCTCATATGGCCTAGGACTATATCCACCCTGCATTCATTAGCCAGGGGGCATCACCATACGCACGCAACTTCCCTTATGATAACGATTTAGGGAGGTGTGTAACCATAATTTATTAATTATGAAAATCATTTATTTTCCATTTTGAAAATATTCATTTTTACATTTTCAAAATCATTTACCTCATATCATATATATATATATATACTATAATCACGTAGTATATATATATACCATATATTCCTCCCCGAATATATAAATGGCCATAATTGCCAATCTCATCTAGCGATGACCAATACTCTCAAAGATTCTCTAAGAGAATCATAATCATGCATTCATATATGCATGATACTGAACCCAAGTAATTCCTCACTTTGATAAGTAATAAATACCTTGATCCCCTCTACGGATTTATAGGATATCTCCAATTATACCACTTTAAACTAATTGAATATATATCTATATTCTCAATTTCATCCTAATCACCTCATAGTATTTGACCAAAAATAATTTATATAACTATGCTTTCTATACGCATAATTATATAGGCCTAAATGCCCACGAAAATATTCTAGGGAGTAGTCTTTCCCGAACTTAAACTATGTCTGTTCCCTGGGTTATGCCCTACACCAATCCAATGCATTCTCTTTCATCTAAATGTTTATTTACCCTCAAAACCCTTATCTAGGAGCCCCAATATCATAACTAGGATCCTCCATAAAAACCACAAATTGTAATTTAACTCCCCATACTCTTAAGGGAAGAAACTAGCAATTCTAACCAAAGCGAATCGAATCGCCCCATTTGCGAATTGATTCGGGTGGGCGAATCGATTCGGCCCCCAATCCGAATTAATTCAGAAAGTGTTCTGCAAATAGGTCCTTAATGGAGAATCGATTCAATCTAAATCCGAATCGATTCGGCCCACAGCATAATCACATATCCCCCTTAGGCAAATCGATTCGGCCTAGAGCTGAATCGATTCGGCCTGTTCGAGGGGCGCTGTTTGGGCAATTTTTTTCAATCTCCAAAATACCAAAAATTCAATCCAATCTCCATTTAAATCATAACTTGGATTTATTCCTACAAATCCAAAGTTTTTGTATCTCCTCAAATTATTTAGAGGTCCAAACACTCCATTTGAGAACCCCTAATATTTATCTCCAATAAGTTCTAACTAATGATTTCGATATCGGACAGCTTTTCGTAGAAAAATCACTATAAATCCAAAAAAATTAGAAAAATAAGCGATCAGAGCCAACGCAACCGCATCGAAATGATCTACAATTTTTATTTTTTGACCAGGAGCCCAATCGATTCTCATCAAGGCCGAATCGATTCGAAAAGATGCAGGTCTCACTATTCATCGTCTTCTCCGAGACGGTTTCGGCCATTAAAGCTTATCCCAAGCTTTTGTCGCCTCACCCCACATCCTACAACCTCAACCAACTACAAATACACATATATTAAGGGTTCTAAACATCCTAGAACCCTAAATCACCAATTTATTTTGATTAATTTCTAAGTTTCTCCAATTATGAAATTTTTGGGGTTTATTCGTTTTAACAACCGAAAACCCGTTTTATCCATGAAAACCCAACCCAAAATCTTTAGGGTTTGTTTATAAAAAACTACGGTATGATATATTTATGCAAAAAGTAAATAAATCAAGTAAACACTTACCTCGTGGATAAAATTCAATGACCTCCAGCCGAATCGCGCGGAGGTTGGTCGGAATCTCCCCTTTTCTCCTCTTTTCTCTCCTCTCTCTCTTCTCTCTCTTTTCTTTCTTTACTTTCTCTTTTCTCCCTCTCCCTCTCCCTCTCTTTATATAGTGAGAAAAGGGTTATACCCTTTTAAAACCCAAAAATGACTCGTTTACTCAATTACGAGCCTATTTAACTCCAAAATTCCCCGATACTCATTTTCGACAATCGGATACTCTTTTCTGACTATCTCGGTCATTCTGAGACTCATGGCGCAGTCAAAATTCCCATCTGAGGTACTTGATCGCAACTCACTATTTCAACCCCACACGACTTAATGGGGGTTTTTCCAAATTAAATCTCACCTCGTGTCGCTTTACTCAACGACGACATATAATTAAAATACCTCGACATATTTACTTAACCCCAAAATTAAATATATCACCTATCGATAATCATCAAATCCTTAAAAATTGCAAAATCACTATTCTGGGAAATTCTCCAAATTGCTAATTTATTTCCAATTAGGGAATTTGATGGTCTCCCAAAAGGACGGATTGTTACAAGTAAAATGGTGATATTTTATGCAGGCACCTGAGTTAGTTTGAATCTTGAGTAAATTACCCATAGTGGCCCCTTAACGTTACCCATTGTAAAATTTTATGTCCATAATTTGTATTAACTTTAAAAAAAATTCCCTTCCGTTAAATCTAATTGAATTTTTGGTGACTTATAAACCATGAAGAAAATCCATTTATCAACTCCCCCATTAAACTGAATGACTAAAAAACTCTAGATGGTACCCAAACCTATTATCAAAACTTTTGGATAAATCCTGTCTATGTTAATAGGTATGGTTTTTAGATATTTTGGCATGGGATTTAGATATGGGGGTGATGAAATTACTCCAAAAACTCGTATATTGAGACCTAAATTAATTTTTATATAGAAAACAAATTGGTTGAAAATAGTAGGGTCACCTGATAGTGTTGTCAGTTCTCATGTGAATTCAGTGATTATAAGCATGTTTTACCTCGTTTTCTTTGCCAATTTCTTCGTGGTCCTGAACATCTTTTGCGACAGCATTTTGGGCGATATGTTGATCTTAGACTGAAATATAAGGAGAAACCTTGGCCGATAAAACCCTTAGATGATTTTAATCTCATATTTATTGTTGACAAGTGAAGAGATGGACGATGTTTATGAAAGAAAAATGTAGAGACTTTTTTGTAGGAGGAAAATGAAGAGGCATTTTTGGAGAAAGAGATAAAATGAATAAATTGAGATGCTAGAGGTTAGAGGGTTTTAATGTTGGTTGAGTTTTAGTATAAATATTGCCATGTGGACATTTTAAAAGAAAGATGATTTATTAATATATAGTGCATTTTAGATTAGTATATAGATTGGGACAACCGAACTCGAAGGCATATATGGTTTTTGCATTTTTCTTTGCTTAATAATAGAAAATTAGGATACCTTACACCCAAACTAAGGGAATGTTTTAACAAATATTCTATTCTTACTTTCATTATTCATCTTTTTTTTTCTTCTTCTAAGTTTTATGAAAGTATTTTTCCCATTACTTTTAATTGAATTAACTGTTGAGATGATTAATTAGTACATTATTTTATATAATGTGTACCCTTTGACATCTAATCTATTAGGACATTTTAGCATATTACTTTGGGTAAATATAATAGGTAATTTATAAGTATCCCAAAAACTTGATGAGAAGTGGGATGATAATGATTAAAAATTGTCAAAAAATTAATATAATGCTAAATTTGTAGAATAAACAAAATATATAGATAAGTATGCTTATTTCATTTTTTAGAGGTTTCCTTAAATTTTGGTGAAATCGCAGTTCAAACTCAATAAATATAAAATGGGAGAATATTGTAATTTTATATCACTAATATTTTTCTGGACTTATTTTATTCTTATATATGGTCGTTTTTATGTTTTGTGAGTGACTTTAAAATTTGTTAAAGAGTGCAACATAAATGAAGAAGTTGGAAAGTTTAGGGGATAAAACTTGAAAAGCATAGGTCGAGCCAGGTAGACAAACCAATAAAATGTGGTCCAACGGCACAATCTTGTTCACTTTCAAACAAGTGGCCCGGTCCCCATTGAAGACAATGGGTTGAATTCAATTAGAAAAATAAAACTCAAATCTAATTGGGAATTAAAGTTGTCCGGTTCTGTTAATTAAGAAAGAATAGAAGCAGCCCAATCCAATTATGAAAATAGATTGAAACGAGAAGGAAAAAATGTGTGAAAGTAATTGGACAGTCTTCAAATATATAAACTTGGTTAAAAATTATAGAAAAAGCTGAGAGAGCGCGCCAAAAGGATTAAGTTTGGAAGAGAAGAAAATTGTGGCTTAAATTCAAAGAAATTGTGTAATTTAATAAGAATTAATTATAAGGAATGATACTCATTTTGTTTTCAATTATAACATGTTTCTTACTTGAATTTAGACTAGAATGTAAGGCCCAATTTCATTTCGCAAATTGTTTGATTATGAAAATTGGTTCATTGTGAATTGGTGAATTTGAAATGAGTTTAAATACAATTTTAAGCGATGTGTGGTAATCTAAAATTGATGTTGATATGTTAAGATTCAATTCAAAAAATGTATAAAACAAATTAAAAGAGAGGGGGGGACTAACAACCAAATGAATTTTCCGTGGCTCCATTTCAAATGGATTCATCTCACGTTTTTTGTGAAGTGCTTCAATTTCATATTTTACACTCTAGCTAAACGCAATTAGTGTGTCAATTTGTAAATTGGACAATTTATAAATTGATCAGTTTACAATTTTGGGACAGTTAAATAGGGCCTAAGTGTATACTACTATGCCTAATATTCATTAATGACTATTTCAACTCTTTTCTTTGTTTCTTTCTAATTATTTTAATGTTTCATTAACTCCCTTTCACATGAATATTTTCATAAGATTGGTGCTTATTTATACTTTTATGTGATATATTGTACTTAAATTAAATATATTTATTTGGTTTGTATTAATTAATATATAATTCTTGAAAAGTATTAGCTTTAGTTAATGAACAGAACTATTACAAATATACAAATAGGACTAATATAGTGTAGACATGGTCATAAGGATCTATAAGATGAAAACTTATCCATGTGATGTGGGTGTTGTAAAATAAATTCCTCTCATTCTATAGTTTATGATTATTGGAGACGAATAATTGCTCCAAAAAATTAGTAAAATAACTAAAATAAAATAGCTGAAAAACCTATAAATTATTAATGTAAACATTATCAACTCAAAAATTTGGAATATTAATATATATCCAATGGTAGATGAAGAAGATGGAAACCATTCTATTGGGTTCACAAAACAGGTTTTACTAACCTGATAAAAATAATAAAAAATTAAGTACCCTACTAACGTGACACGTCTAATTACTATATAAGCCAGATTAGATCCCAATCATCGCAAGGGAATTTTGTAACTTGCATGTTGTTTTAGACGTGGTTTTGATTGTGTGCATAAAGCAAGGTATATGAGAGACATCCGTGAAAAAGGTAGCTATCTTTAAGGGGGGGCATGCAGGGAAGGGGCTATATGGAGGTTAGGGTGGGTAAGTGCCCCTTTCCAAATTTTGAAAATTAAACTTTTATGCTTAAATATTTTGAAAACTAGGTAGAGTGTCCACATAAATTTTCAATATTCGATTAAAGTTCTTATATATTTCGTGGAGAATTTATTAATCACTCTCAACAACATACATTTAAAAAATAATTTGTGAGTGACACGTTATATGTTAACATTCAAGAAACAATGGTAAATATATAATTTTTAAATATTTATTGCTATTAGTATGCACTTACCTCAAAACTTAGAGGTCATGAGTGCAAATCATCTTATAGCCACCTTATAGTTTATCCTCATATTTGTGGATTATAGGGTCTGAAAACACCATTTGTGGTGAAGGATTTCTACCTTGGATATTTTTTCTTTGATTAGAATGAAGTTAATGAGTTATTTTTGTTAAGTCTTACATTTTATTTAAACTTGTAATTTGTATATTTTTTTATGATTTAATGTTTGGTGAGTGGGAGAACCATTCGCGGTATTAATTGACGGTACTCGTGATGTATCGCAAAGAGAAAATGGTTCTTCCACTCAAAGAGAAAATATTTTATTTGAGTTATAATTGTTTAAAAATATAAAGTATCAATTAAATATTTTTGAAATGTACAAATAACCCTAAAAGTTTTTTTGGGGGCGGTAGCCCCCGAACCCCCGTCAATGATTTGTGTCGCACCCAAAATAAATTCTTGGCTCAAGCCCTCCTCCAACTTTGGAACAAATTTAAATGATGCTCCTTAAATTTTTTGGAGTATGCAGTCGAGTCTTTTTATTTTACTTATAAGTTTAACAGAAGAATTTAACATTTACAAACATAATTTAGCATATAGTGTACCTCCTAATACATAAAATCATTATAACATTCAATATATAATTATTTTTGTACTATAAACTTTTAATTCAACAACTTATTTATTGAGGTATTTATTTTTCAACCCGAGTTACCTATTTTTTAACCTGATTAATAGTAAAAAAAATTATGTTGGCCCCCTTAACATATATCTCTGGCTTTATCACTGAGAGACATTGTGGATAAACTCTTAAAAGAACCTCTAAATTGAGACTTTCGCTAATCACAAAAAAAAAATGCAAGTTGTTTTGTAGAACTCTTGAGGCTTTGACATACAGTTTGTTCAAATCTAGTAACAAGGTGAACATAAGAACAACATTATATATGGGCCCAAACAGATGGCATTGAAATAAACATTGAAGTGTCCTCACCTTCACCATGAAAGACGGTTGAGATGTGATTAGGCAATAAAAAATAAGAATAATACTAAACTTCCCGATTCAACTCCCCGATATTAAACAAACTGTCGAGTTGGACTTTCCAAATATCCAAATGTAACTATTATGTTAAAAATTATCACAAACGGGGTTGATTTATATTATACCTTTAGTACAACAGTATTAGAAGTTTTAATTATCATTAATGCCATTTTAATTGAAAATTTTGTTATTGAAAATTCTGAACTACGTCTGAAACCTAACCATCTGATCTCCAAAAAATGCCCATCCGTCTATATTCTCTACTCCTTTCAAAATTCCATTCGTCTCCCTTGTACCCACATCCCCTTACCAATTATCTCTATGTAAACAACATGCCAACTTAAAGCGCTGAAGCGCATATGTACTTAATATAAGCAATCTGAAATTTAGAGAAAGGTTAGGATTGATTATTTAAGGGTATGTTTATGTTACGAAAGATAGATGATGTGACTGCAGGATTTTTTTGATTGAGACCCGAAACATGCCTAATGAGATAACCAAATCCTGTATCGAAAAGATCACTGGTGAAATGCTAAAACTAGGCAACACCCAAACTAAGCAAGGACCCATTATTCAAGTCCGACTAATAAAATGCAACACAACCATACAGGTACCCATCGAAAATAGGAAAATAAGGGGGGAAATCTAGCAACTGTGACACCCCGCTTAAATTAATAATGGGTGGCCAGCCCTATACCAAGATAAACCAAGAATCTCACATTCTTAGCATCATTGTCACACAGACTAAAAATCAAACTAACCACCCAATTATAAAATAAGCGGATGCTAAAAAAAATTCAAAACATAAAAGAAACTATAAACCAACATGCAATATGACTACAAAACATGATAGTAACAACAAGAATACAACAAACATATTCCCTAATATGTTGTCGGGTCACAGACAATACAACATCCAGATGATAAAACAATATAAAAGAGCTACAGATATACAACCCCTGAGTACACATATGCTATATTTGCGACTGCCTTTTTGTGACTGCTAATTGGGGTGACAAACTTATACTCCCGAAAAAAGTCACAAAATTATTTGTAACTCTCATTAGGAGTTATAAAATAAAGGGTAATAAAAAATTTGAGTTCTTAGTGATGCCTTTTGGGGTGACTAATGATCCAGCTGTATTTATGGATCTTATGAATCGGGTACTGCATCCTTTTGTTGATTCATTTGTGATAGTTTTTATTGATGATATTCTGATTTATTCACGTGATATAGTTGAACATGAAAAGCATCTCAGAACTATTTTGAATGTATTGAAGGATAAGAAATTGTATGCTAAGTTTAGCAAATATGAATTTTGGCTATCAAAAGTTTTATTTTTAGGCCATGTTATTTCTAGAGATGGTATATGTGTTGATCCCAAGAAGGTAGACGCTAATGCAAATTGGGAGAGGCCCAATAATGTGACTGAGGTGAGGAGTTTTTTGGGTTTAGTTGGGTATTACAGAAGGTTTTTTAAAGGATTTTCTTCAACTGCCTTGCCAATGACTAAATTAACCCGAAAAGATATTAAGTTTGAATGGAATTCTGATTGTGAAAATAGATTTGATGAATTGAAAAAGAGGTTGGTAACTGCACCTGTTCTTACTATTCCGCATAGTGGAGATGGTTTTGTTATTTATATCGACGCTTCACATCAGGGGTTGGGTTGTGTTTTTATGCAGCATGGTAAAGTTATTGCTTATGCTTCTAGGCAGTTGCGTACACATGAACGTAATTATCCTACACATGATTTGGAAGTTGCTGCTATTGTGTTTGCTTTGAAATTATGGCATCATTATCTATATGGTGAGGTATATGAAATTTTTACTGACTATCAAAGCCTTAAGTATTTATTTACTCAGAAGGAGTTGAATTTCAGGCAGAGGCGATGGATGGAGTTAATTAAAGATTATGATTGTACAATTCACTACCACCCAGGGAAGGCCAATATAGTTGCAGATGTTCTGAGTAGAAAGGCTTCGGGAAGGTTATCTTGTATTCGATGTGCTATAGTTGCCCACATTATGGAGTTGAGATTGATGGGAGTAGAATTGAAGCTAGCAGATGGGGACAGGTTCTTTGCTCATGTAAGCGTGAGACCTTTGTTAGCTACCCGTATTCGTGATTTGCAAATACAAGATCCTTTCCTTGAGAAGAAAAGACAAGATGTTTGAGATGGTAGGTTTGAAGATTTTTGTATTGTGAATGATGGCACTTTATTGTATAAGCAGCGGTTATGTGTGCCTAATGTGGGTGGATTGAAAGAGGAAATTTTAGATGAGGCTCATAATTCCATTTATACTATGCATCCTGGTAGTATTAAAATGTATAGGGATTTAAAAGAGCATTATTGGTGGAATAATATGAAGAAGGAAATATCTAATTTTGTTGCTAGGTGCCTTATATGTCATTAAGTGAAAGTGGAGCATCAAAAACCTACAGGTTTGCTTCATCCATTGCCAATACCGAAATGGAAATGGGATCATGTAACTATGGATTTTGTGGTTGGGCTTCCTCGATCTCAGAAGGGGTCAGATTCGATTTGGGTAGTGGTGGACAGATTGACCAAGTTCGCTCATTTTCTAGCAGTCAAGACTACGTATATAGTTGATAGGTATGCTAGATTGTATCTTAATGAAATCAGTCGATTGCATGGAGCACATATTTATATTGTTTAAGATAGGGACCCTACTTTTACATCCATATTTTTGGATAGTTTACAGTATGCGATGGGTACTAACTTAAAGTTTAGTATGG
Source organism: Sambucus nigra (assembly GCA_949130495.1). NCBI lineage: Eukaryota > Viridiplantae > Streptophyta > Magnoliopsida > Dipsacales > Adoxaceae > Sambucus > Sambucus nigra. Next base: position 134,064,656 of record OX422216.1, read on the forward strand.
ATTTTCATCCCCGGACAGATGGGCATTCTGAAAGGACAATAAAGATTTTGGAAGATATGCTTAGAGCTTGTGTGCTTGATTTCAAAGGTAATTGGGATGAATATTTTCCTTTGATAGAATTTGCATATAACAATAGTTTTCAGTCTACTATTGGTATGGCTCCATAAGAAGCACTGTACGATAGACCATGTTGTACACCGATATGTTGGGGTGAAGTTGGTGAAAGGAAGATAGAGGGTCCAGAATTGATTAAAGTCACCACTGAAAAAGTGAAGATTATTCAAGATAGAATGATAACAGCTCAAAGCAGACAGAAAAGTTATGCGGGACGAAAAGATTTGGAATTACAGAAGGGGATTATGTTTTTCTTCGTATATCGCCATGGAAAGGAGTTATGAGGTTTGGAAAGAAAGGGAAATTAAGTCCACGCTACATTGGACCTTATGAAATCCTTGAGAAAGTCGGGATGGTTGCCTACAAGTTAGTGTTACCACAAGAGTTAGCTCGATTACATGATGTTTTCCATGTTTTTATGTTAAGAAAGTATGTAACGGATCCTTGACATGTGTTGGTGGAACAGCCTATTGAGTTAAAGGAAGACTTGAGTTATGTGGAAGAACCACTTGCTATCGTGGATAGGAAGGAACAAATATTGAGATCAAAAGTGAACCCACTTGTGAAAGTTGTGTGGAGAAGGCATTCCATGGAAGAGGCTACATGGGAGAGCGAGGATAGCATGAAGATTAGCTATCCGTATTTATTTGATTCGGAGAACCAAGGTATGTCAATTTCGGGGATGAAATTTCCTAACAGGGGGAGAATTGTGACAACCGAATATAATTATGATAAATCATGTTTAAATCATGATTAGCTTATGTGATATGGATAATATGTTATTAGTATATATAATGTTAAGTCATTATATTTAGTCTAATCCTAGCATCATAAAGCATGAAATATAGAATTAGTTACAAATGTGAAATTTTGAAGTTTTCGGTTGGAATGTTCAAGTTTAAGACTAGTTTTGACCTTTATGACATAAATATTGAGTTGAGGTATAAACTATATATTTGTATATATATGAGTTAGGTTTTTAACACAATAAACGGTCCATCGAACGGACATCTGAGTGGGAAGATATTGTCTATTTACGAACAGGGGTTAAAGTAGCCATTTAGCCTTAAATGATATTTTGTTTTATATGATGCCACATGTTATAAATTGATTGGTTAGAGGTGGAGGTTGTCTTGGACGACTTAAACCCTTGAGATATCCTCCTTTATTCAGAAAACTCAGTTTGGGATAGTTTTAAGTTTAGTAAAAACAATTGTGAGGGTTAGGAAGAAGAAAGTGAGGAGAAACATTCAAAAAAATTCATAGAAAATTACGTAAAAGCCCCTAAGGTAATTCCAACCATGAATCTTGTTATTTTTCATGAATTTCTGATTTATATGATATAAATCCTTGATTTTTTATTGACCTTCCATGCTTGGGTGCATATGTATGGATACATGCAAGTTTAAGTTAAGTTGAATGTACAAAACCCTAAAATTGCTTTGTTTAGAAACTTTGTTTATTAAAACTTCCATATATTTTTGTATACTTACTAGAATTGATTGATTAAAATTGTAGATTAACCTGGACTCATATATGTATGACATATCCAAAAATTATATGAAAATAGCAAGAAATGAGTCTTTGGTGAGAGTTTGAAGTTCGGGTATGAAATCTGCCCCAATGGTGAAAGTATGCATGCCATATGTTTGATGTCTTACTTGACATAGCAAATGAACTCTGAAAATTATGAAATTTTAATTTTGTATTTTTAATATGTTTACTGATGTTGGGTGAAATATCATATAAATTTATTATGAAGAAAAATTATGGAAATTCCTGGAAGTTGAATGAACGATAAAAGAGCCTATATGGAAGATTTGCTATGTGGTAAAGAAATGGGCATATCTTGCTCTAGGAGACTTGAAATGATGTACCCTATTTTGTATTGGAATAATAATATGATAAGGATTGAATTACCAATAATAAATGAATATATTTTTGGTCTATGATTTGGATATCACAATTATATTAACATGAATTTGGATGAAACTTCATCTGTGGCAAATGATTTGAATAAAATCGTATGATGCTTGTGAATTGAGTTATGTTCAAGTTATTCTTTGAATTGTTAATATTGTTATGATGACACTAATATTGTAATAATTATAGGAAGGGAAGAAGAGATTATTGAACAAATACCGGATAAAGGCAAGGGAAAAGCCAGTTAAACTGTCAAGGTGAGTGTACTTATGATTGTTCATATATAGATATGAAAATGATATGTTGGATTTGAATATAGATCTAAGAGCGTATGTGTTTGAATACTTCGGTATTCAGGATTTGTTTGGATATTCAAATATCCAGGATTTGTTATTGTCAATGGGCAGAATTATTTGGATCTTATGATCCAGGATTTGTTATTGTCAATGGGCAGAATTATTTGGATCTTATGATCCAGGATTTGTTATTGCCAATGGGCAAAATTATTTGGATCTTATGATCCAGGATTTGTTATTGCCAATTGGCAGGATTGTTCGGATTTTATATCCACCGATTCGATATAGAATTGTTATTCCATTTCAGGGAAGGAGTACCTCACTAAGCTAAATTCTTACGGTTTATATTTTAACAATTTCAGGTTTGTACGCTGCCAGCTAGGATACCATATGACCGGTAACTTTGAGAGTTGCACCGTTGGAGAGAGCCGGGGTTTAAATATGGGGATGTTATCATTGTCACACTGAATGTTTTAATGTACTCACACATTGTATACATTGAGTTAGCATGGATTGAGTTGATGATTGTAATATTTAATCATAGTATTGTATGTCCGCTTAATTATGGCTCTGATATTTATTTCGTTATGGTACAAGAATAGTATTATGTTTATTATGTACATTATGCAGTAAAATATGGATAGATGAATTATATTTCCAATGGGCTAAAGATTATGATTTAATTATTCTAATAATAAATGATTAGTATGGATATTGGGCTTGGGGTGTGACAACACAATGTTATATTCCATGGTTGGGTTGCACAACTTAAAGAGCAAATTTGGATTGTTGGGAAAAAGTGTGATGGCAATACTCCGTTGGCAAAAAGATTTGCTCCCCAAAGAAAATACACTGCCAGTCAATTATCCAATCATGAAGGGAAATTTGAAAGGTTTGGGTATAAAATACAAATCAATTCATTGTTGCAAGTATGATTGTGTTTTATACTATAAGGAGCACAAGGACAAACAGGCATGTCATGTATGTAAGGAACCTCAATATGAACAAAAGATGATAGTACATAATAAATGTTTTATGAACGTAGATACCCAAATACCTAAGAAGGTGTTAAAGTATTTCCCTTTAGGTCCTCGATTGAAGAGACTTTACACTATACCTTGGATAGCAGAGGCAGTGACTTGGCATAGTCGAGCGGAGGTAGTGAGAATCTCATGTGACATCTGATTGATTCATCTGTGTGGAAATCTGCAAATCAGTGAAACCCAAACTTTTCTAAAGAAATACGGAAATTTCTCCTCAAAATATCAACCGATGGGTTTAACCCGTTTGGCAAATTGAGCACAGATAAAAGTATATGAACCGTAATTGCAGCGCTTTTAAATTTACCCCTGTTGTTTTGCATGAGAAAGGATTTTTCAATTTTTTCGTTGTTGATACCAGGTCCAAAAGCATCGGTTCGTGACATTGATGTTTTCTTAGCGCCACTAATAGATTAATTGAACGAGTTATGGGTTGAAGGTGTGAGAGCGTTCGACTCGTACAAAAAGGAGGAATTCACTTTGAGAGCTATGTTGATATGGGCAATTCATGATTTTCCTGCTTATGGGATCTTATCTGGGTGTAATGTACATGATTACTTGGGTTGTCCTATATGTGGAGAGGAGACTGAAGCCAACTGGCTTAAGAAAAGTGGTAAACTTTTTTATCATAGTCATCGGAGATTTTTTGCCCCAGAGTCACAAATTCAGGTCAATACGAAGCAATTATCTCCCAGAAGGCACCGAGATGAGGCCACCTCCACCAAGACTTTCTGGCTTGGAAATTGAAGAAAGGCCATTAAAGGCTGATCAAAAGTTAAGGGGGAAGCACCCCATAATTTTGGGCCAAAAGCGTAAAGGAAAGGATGTTGATGTGAAGACAGCGTGGTCGAGGAGATCAATAATGTTTGATTTGCCATACTGGAAGGAACATCCTGTGCTACATGTGATAGACATTATGCATGCTGAGAAAAATATTATCGAGCTTCTCGTAGGCACACGCATTGGTGGTTCTTGTGGTTTGAAGATTAGAAGATCATTATGGCTGAAAGAAGATCCAAACAATGGAAAAAATCATATGTCAATTGCATCTTATACTTTGAGAATTGAATAAATAATTATGTTCTTAGAAACATTAAAGGGTTTGAAGGTCCCTTATAATTTCTCATCCAGCTTACACAGGATTGTCTGCGACACAACAAAAGATTTGAAAAAGTGCAAGTCTCATGATTGGCATGTGATAATGCAACTTTTCCCTCTGTTGTTTGGACACTATTTTTTGGAACACAAGGATCTTAGAAGGTCCATTCTATATATTAGCTTATGTTTCTCCCAATTCTGTGAGAAATTTATCAACAGGAAGCACATAATGACAGCGAAAGAAACTTTGGTTGAGGCTACATGTGTTTTGGAGAAGTAATTTACTCCATCATTCATCGACATAAGCATCCACTTTTTAGTGCATTTATGCGATGAAGCGCTTTTATATGGACTAGTAAGGTACCGATGGGTGTATCCGTTCGATCGATTAATGAAAACTTCTAAAGATTACGTTAAGAATACATGGTACATTAAGGGGTCCATTGCTAAGGAGTACATTATGGAAGAATATTCCTTGTATGAAAAGGAATATATGCCTAACCCTAACATTGGAGGTCATGAACGCTTTGTTGATGAATTAGAAGCGTTTACGGATGAGGAAGACCTAGGGAAAGGTAAGTAAGTGAAGCTAACAAGTACACAATATAACTAGGTGGCTCGATATGTATCCGAGGCGCATGAAGACATAGATAAATGGAAAATGTGAGTTTATTTAAAATGTTTTGTAAAATAATGTAATATGTTTGATGTTATATTCATTAGAAGTTAATATTTATGTTTTTAACCTAGGCAATATAATTAGTGCGGGCGTGCCAAGAGGCGGAAGGGAGGCTCGAGCGCAGAAAATGACTTTAGGCATTGGGTAGCTTCCGAGGTGACTACAGTAATACCTCACTTTTATTTACTGTCTTTGCGACATATTCACAATACAAATACTTTCTTGGTTTCAGTTATTAAAAGTTGGTGAAGTATCGATGAGGCTTTCACGTCTAGAAAATGGGTCTAACCAAGGAGTTTGGACAATATCGTGTTAATGGATTTGTGTTCTCTTCTAGCACACACGAGCTAAAACTCATTGGGAAGCAAAATAGCGGCATTTCATATAATGCGGTAACTCATTTCAGGGAAAGTGCGAAAGATAAAAACTTGATAGAAGTTAAGATGATGTATTATAGGATTATAAATTCAATTGTGCTATTAGATTATATATCTTTCAGCATACCTGTATTTTACTGTGATTGGGTGAGAGTGGAGGACAAGAATGCATGTGTGGTCGGCCCTGACACCCACATGGTGAAGGTTGATTTGGCCAAGTTGAAGAGTAAAGAGACTGTGAATGATGATCCATTCGTTTGTGCATTACAAAACTTAAAGCAAGTGTTTTATGCAAAGATCCCTAACAACGATCCATGGTCTATTATTTTACATTCCCCTAAGCGCTTAACTATATCGGTAGACGACATATAGGCACCTATCGAGATTCAATCTATTCTGGACGATAACCCAGAATTAAAGAAATTATTAAACACATTAGAGGAGTGGATGCTTAATTATAGTATGTTATGTTGTTTTAAATGTTGACTTAAAAGTTATGTATAATAAAATGTTTCAATTATTTCATAGCACGTATTCATAGTGCCTTTTGATCACAAGTTTATTATTACTTTTTCCAGGATGTCATATATTTTATATACAAGCAACAATTTTCAAATTAGGCCTTTTATAGAGAACGCATCAATTTATCGATACGGCTATTGAAAAATCAAACAATGCAATAACTTGTGAGATTATGGGTGGAATATACCTGAAGCATATTTATATCAATCGATACTACGCACAATACCTCAAAGTTGGGATGAAGTAGTTGAATGAGTTTTTATAAAACACAATCTAAGTAATGCGATGCAGTTAGTAGAGTTTTTAGAACTCGGAGAAAGAAAAACCCATCCTCTATGGATAGAACTGAAGAGGATAAGGATGCGTTCAGATTCTACCATGAGAAAACATATGCATAATAAAGTTAACATCTATCATTGTCTTAGGAGAGAAGGCATACGTCCTAACATTTTTAGTGTCAGAAATGCAATTACTAACACACTTCCACAAACATGACCCATAAAAACTTTGCATGAAATGATGAAGTATGAAACTTATGACATGGTCGAATTATCAAAACTTTTAGAATATGTTGAAAAGTTATAACTTATATAATATATTTTTATATTATTTCTTTACTCTTGTATTAACATATTGACATAATGCATAAATATATAAATGTAGAAAATGGTGTCCGAGAATACAATTCTATCATCTGGGCCAGTAAGTTCAAATCATGATGAATATTTTTCCATTGATTCTCATGCAGACGTTTCCCCTAACCTATTTGGTTTTCCAATAGGTGGCAAGAATCCTTTCAAAGCTCGAGAGTTATCTTTGTTAAAATCTTGTATTGGATTAAAATATGAGAGTTAGGATACGGTTGACTAAGTAAAAAAGACAACTTGTGGGATACGCTCATGAAAGAGTTCAATCTTTCGGTTAACCACAAGGAGGGGTCCATGAAATCCTTTGGTATTCAATTAAAGACTTTTAAAAGTAACCTCCGCTCGAATTATTTTAAGGGATTGTACACTGATGGGATAAAGACCCTGAATGATCGAGTACCGAATAAAGAGCATATTGTAACACCCCGCCTAATTAAATACCGGGTGTCCAGTCCCATACCAAATTAAAACAGAATATGCAGTTGGCTCATTCTTAGCATCACTTTCGAAAACATTTATAACTCACCCAATACTCAATTAAGCTGGTGTTAAAAACTTTTTAAATTTTAATTTAACAAAATCCATTTCCAGTTTAAGAATAACACAACACATTTTATTCTACAACACTGATAACCAATTAGATAACGCAAAATAATTTGAATGCAATTGGAATAAACATTCCCAAATAATATTAATCCATTACAGTAATCCCAACAATATCAAATGTATTAAAATGACACGAATACCATAGTATTTGACCCCGATAGAAGAAGATAACTGAATCCTTTGGGCGACATGCCCTAACTAAGAATACTGTGAATCAAAAAGATGATAGGCGTCTAAGAAAAACTCCATAAATCCATAGCCTGTCATAATCCGCTAAGGTTGGCGTCCCTGTTGCTGGACACCTGGTATAGAAGATATAATAGAAAAGAAAATATGCAAGGAAATGGGTCAGAGCCCGATTGTGAAAAATGATTTTTAAAACAGCAAGTATTTAACAAGTGCAATAAATCTTTTATTATGTACATGTTAGACCCAACTCTCACTTGCTATTCTCACCTCTCAACTAGAGTGCACACTTAACGTTTCCTATTAACCTCCTAGTTAATGGTTCCTCTTTTCTAGTCTCCATATTATAATTCCATCCCAATATCATAATCCCCTATGTCCCATACGATACGTCACATTATTATTCATTTACATTTCTCACCATTTCTCATTAACATGAATCATTTCTCATTAATATGAATTGAGTTTTTCAATAAGCATTCATTAACTTAATTCATTTATCTTTCTCTATTCACCGTTATCTACAATTATCACCGTAGATAGATTTAACCATAATAAATCCAATCATTCATTTAATCCATTATATATGTATTCATATATAATACGGCACCCCGAGTCACAGCTACGGTGCAATGCATTACTCTGCTATCATGTCCCAATATCGCTTGTCGCTGAATAAGGGACTAAAGGTTCGTTAAGATTCCTCGAACCAAAAACAACAACACAATCATTGGAGGCGAACATAGTTCTCATACCCATGGGTCACGCACATACCTACGTACCCATAGTCAGCGAACTTATCAACTCCCCGATAAGTCTCTTATAGACCTATGTTCTCGAGCGACAAATCAAAGATCCCATGGATTCATCACGATATGACTGCCCTCACGCGCAAACATCCCACCGATAGCCAGTAAGCTAGGTATGTCATACACATAAATCACCAATCAATCAAATAGGTATTATCATACCTATAGTATACTAACAACAAGGTACTCACATTAACCTTAGATTATTCCCTTATGAAGAATTATATCTCTTTAAATTCCACTTATTAAAATGTCATATCTTTACTTCATAATTTAATTATCCTCGCATCCTATAACATCTCTCCACTCCCGACGTCATTAAGGTTCATGCGCGGAGCGTCTCGCAAAGCAAAATCCAAACAAGGAACCCCTCCAATACACTACTACTTAACTTTGTCGATCGAGGAGGTTCGACAACTTTAATTATGCGATCGGGATAACCTCATACCCTCTTTCAACCAAATGTGTTCCAAACTCCCATCTCTATCCAGGAGCCATACCACTACGCTCTTATACTACACTCAGCCTTTGCAAAATTAATAATGGGCTTAAACTCAGTCCTTGATATTCAAATTGTAACCCTAAGGCTACTCTCACCTTATATTAAATTTTCCCTACTGGACCTATCCTTAATCCTCATGCACACCAATTAGAATCCAACACGTGAATCTAGCAACCGAAATATCTTTCAATTTAATTATCATCATTCTAATCAATTAAATCCCAATCACATTAATTCAAATCTTATCAAGGGTTTACTGATCTTTTCTAAGTCCCATAATGTCCAATTAACAATCACCAAAGATCTACCAAAGGTTTGGGATAAGAACCATCATTAAAAAGTAACAACATCATGAATTCTCATATTTTAAATACTCAGAAAAATCAGATCCAAAAATTATTCAAATCATCAATCCGACTTCAGATTTGGATTCTACACGAAAAATTGAGTCAGTTATGTGTTTAGAGTTTTTCTAAAATCTCATCCAAATGCACTCAAAAAGAAGATCTAAACATTCCAAATTGGCTCTTCTCATTCCACTCGTTTTTGCCTCTTTTTCCAGAAAATTATCAACATATTATCTTCAAGAACACTAAATTATTTTCAAAATTTCTTCCACAGATTGATGAATATTTATTGGATTACTAACTACCTACAACATGAGTTTAATTCCTATATATATTTTTAGATTCCAAAAATCCATTAACAACTATATCCTTTCATCTTCCAAGCATGAAAATCATCTCTTTTTATAACTATCCTAACATGGACAATATACGAACTTAAATTGCAAATATCAAACACTTGCCTCTAATGAAGATCTGATCCTTTGGAGTTAAATAACACAGGTGGTGATGGTGGTGGTGACCTTTGACCTTTGGTTCTCCTCCTTCCCAAGCAAACTTTTTTTTTCTTTCCAAGCAACCTTCCACTCTCTCTAAGAAGATGACTTTTCAATTTTGTGTAGAAGAGATGAAATGAACCTACATACACTAATCTCCAAATACTTATAATAAGACAAAACCCAAAATCACTATTCATCCCCTTGTAAAAATAACCAAAATGCCCATTTGGGTTGTCTTTTCATTTCCAAATGACCCGAGACTCAAAATTAACATCCAAATAGACTTCTATGACTATTTCGAACCTTCCGGACGCAACGACGCAATCGAAATGACTATAAGGTCAATAGAAAATAAATTTCCTTTTTAATTTAATAAATTAGTCCCGACACGTCCCATACCGCGTCTGACTAAAAATTCAAATTACCGAATTTATATCATACCGTCATATCAATGACATCACATTCATATATTACCTAAATATCTTTAAGTAATATTCAGAATCATCCATTTTAATATCCAAAATTCGGATAAAACCCAAATGAATTAATTTATAATAAGATCCAATTAATCCATTAATTTAAAATATAACCCATTTTAAAAGTCATTAAAATTACGGGGTATTACACATATCCCTGTCCATGAGTGGCTTATCCTGCATGAAGCATCTGAGGCAAAATTGAAACAAAGACACTAAGGCCGGGTGAACAGGGAAAAAAGACTGATGTCCATTGTCTTGGTCGGATGTCATATGCTGAGAAAACTGAGGAAATGGTATACTCACTTTCTTATTTTAATGTGTATATATATTATATGTCTTGATCAAATAGTTAATGGAAAATTAATTTGTAGGTGCTTAAAAATAAATGACTTGTTGATCATTCAAAAGTGTATATCGAAATTCATAGGCAAAAAACTGGGGAATTTCACCCAAAGGTAGCTCATGATATGGTGAGTTTCGGAATCTTAGTTGTAATAATTAAATTTCTTCAAGTTTAGTCGTTCAATCGTTGTAATCGATTTATAAATAATTTTGCAACAAAAATTGAGTGAGGTGAGAAGTAGTCAAGGTTCTTCAAGCCAAACCAATATTGATACAAATGCATTGACTGCCTTTAGAGGAAAAGACACTAGGGGCGACTCATGATGTTGGATCGGTGTCCAAAAGTAAACTTAAGGCCATTGCTCCTATAGTATCACAGTTGACTAGAGCAAAGACTCGAGAAGAAAAACATGATGAGGATATGGCATTTCTTAAATCATTTGTTACCATGCTTTTAAGTGCTTTTGAATCAAATGTATTCAAAATACCAAATTCAAGTCCTCGCAATTATACTCTTGTCCCATATCCAAGTCCTCATGATTACACTCTAGTCCCACATTCAAGTCCCCACGATTACACTCCAGTCCCGCACCTAAGTCCCCATGATTACACTCCTACTCCCCCCGATCAACTAAGCCAAACTTTGGAGATTCAACTAAACCAGACTTTGGAGATTTAACTGATCCTCCATATCATCCATATGTCAATTTATTATATTTTTCAAGCCAAAAGAAGATTTCAAGTGGACAAGTTGTTACTTCAGTTGCTACTGGAACGGTAGTGCATGGCCATCAACTGTTGATATTTGAATGTAAGGTTTATGTTAGTAGTGTTGAGCCGGGAGAAGAGAATCATATGTTGTATCATCAAAGTCATGGGGTGAATACTATTAAGGATGTCGAGAAATCTTGGGTGGTTTTGTCGTTGCTCTATCTTTGCCTTAAGTGATCCGAAGTAATTTGTCTTGAAAAATTTGAACAAATTATCAAAGTGAACAATTAGTAGTGTTTGAACTCTGTTTTGAATATTAGTAATCTATTTTGAATCAATTAGTAATATGTTTTGAATGTATTTAGTATTTGTTTTGAATATTGGTAATTTGTTGTGAATCAATTAGTAGTGTTTGACCTTTTTGTCACAAGGGAGGCATATTTTTGCACATAGTCTCCTTCTGATCTATTTTCATATTGTCTTTGTTGAATTTAATTCTAGAACATAAATGTTTCTCAAGGTCTTCTTTCTCAAGGTCAGAGCTGTAACCACTAGGCTAGCCCTACTGGTCTGCTTTGTTAAGGAGGTTTCTCCTTATGGAGAGTTTTTTTGTGACTGCTAGTTGGTTGCACACTTTAACATACTTGAGTGTCTTTATTTATGAGGAAGTGTTCCATTCTGTACTTCGGTGACATTTCCTGCCAAACATAGTAGTATATACAAAAGCACAAGAGCTGAGAGAGTTTTTGAAATATTGAAAACTATCTCCATTTCCACTTACTTTAAAGTCCTTCAACTAATACATGAAAAGCTATCTGTCAAAGAACAAAAACTAATCCAAGAACTAGTAATGTTAGGCGCTTGAATGAAACTCCATCTAGTTCTAAAGGATCTCTATTCTACAAATTTTCCACTTTAGACAAGTTTCACCCTCTTGAGAGTTAAGTATAATCCATGCACAACTCTGTGGTCACTATATAAGTGAATTTAGAATGTGAAGAGTTATAACCAACCATAGATATTTACATATCATATGATAATGGATGGAAGGTTATTTAGACTTTGGCAGTTAATGTTTATCACCAACTTCACATTGGCCCGCAAAATTCATCATAAATGAGGATTACCCCAAAATTCATAATAAGACTAATATTATGTGAAATTTGCTCGAAAGAAAAACCGGATTTTTTTTCCTCAACCCTTTGTGGCTTGCGAAGGATGCTTCCCTACAACGAACGGACAGTAGTGGCAGCAAAGGGGACAAGAGTGTGGAAAATGAGTTTAAGTGGGGTATTTAGGAAATTTTGCCACAAATTCGTTCCACATATCAAAAGACATCTGTTTGGACCTCTTTGGATAACTATTCGTAGATATTTTTCTAGTATTTGTCCATTCAAATATAATGTAGATTTTGGTATGTTAAAGTGTAGATAAATAAAAGACACTCAAGTATGTTAAAGTGTAGACAAATGTTAAATAGGTCACAGGCATGAACTCCCAATCTAGGGTGGGTGCTACCACGTAGGGGCATTATGACCCTATAGCTGCTGCAGGCGCAATTTCATAACCACGCCCAATGGGCATGGTACCCCAACCCATACCAGCTGGTTCACCAAGTTGGATCCTTACATCAGACTTTGTTTTATCCGTTTCACTAATATCCGTCCAATAACTCTTCCTTGGTGATATACTATAAATCACACGAGTGGTTTTCAAGTTAGTCTTAAAAAAATTAGATTACATATAAACATATACATAAATGTAATTATATTATTACTTCAATTATATTATCTATATTTTCCTTTTGTGCACTTTTGATGCCTTTTTCATTAGATTCAAAACCCAAACTTTATACTTTTCTTCAACGTAGTATTAATATAGTTGAATCACATGTTTAGAAAATGTCGAGTGGCTTCAAAAGTTTGTAAGGTCTTCAATAGTGTAATGGGCATCTCTAATCTTCCTACAATAGTCCATGGTTCAGTGATTCAATGGTGTATCTAATCAGGTAGTTCTGATACTTCAAAATAGTTATTCAAAATTATTCCTTTGAGCATAATTTGGGAGTTTTTGTTAAGTAGGAACAAAGTTATTTTTCTATTCTCAACCAATGAAGCATTATATCATTGTTGATAAGGTGATATAAAAAATTTATAAGCAAGCCATAAACTCATTTTTAAATGAGGTTTCAAAGATATAAATCAGGATGCATTGAGAATCTTCAAAATCAATATCAAGTTGCCTACTCCTAGGATCTTGTTTTCTATTCCTTGGGAGAAACCAAAAATAGGTAGTTTAAAAATCAATTTCTCAGGTAGTGAAGGTCTAAATTTAAGTTTTAGAGCGGGAGTCATTATCACAAATGACTTGGGAGGCTTTATCTGGGCAGCTTCTCAAAGTATGCTGAATGGTTCTATTCATGAAGTTTAAGCTCAAGCTATCAAGGAGGGTCTTATTTTCCATATTCAGAATTTGGAAGTTATTTCTTTCGTGATTCAAATTTGGGGTTGTTTATTTTATTTGTTTCTCTCTCAAGTTAGGCTAACTGGTTTGCTAGCAGTGAAGGGTTCTATTTGTTGAGTATATGTTTATATGTAATCTAATACTTCCCATATGGCTCCATCCCTGCTGAGTTAGGGTACCACCATTCAAATAAGAGAATCAATTTCAATGTCGGTAACATATTCCTATATGGTATTTAAATGACCCTTTAAACCTTTTTTTTGTTGAATTGAAATCTTTAATTATCTTTTTGAAACTGTCATACAAAGAGTACTTTGAAATAAAATGTAATAACTTCTAAGTTTTTACTTTGATCACGTACATTGTAATGTGTGTTTTTTTTAATTTGATGTCCATGTGAACTCTTAAATTGGAGATGAAGTTATAATTTTATAAAAAAAATGAGTTATATAACAGTTACATAGCATAAGTTATATAACTGTTGTAAGTTATGTAACTTATATAACTTAAGTTATATAAGTTATAACAGTATTTAACTTATGTTATATAACATAAGTTATGTAACTTATATAGCTTAAGCTATATAAGTTATATAACTGTTATATAGCATTTTTTATTGGTTTGGTGGGGAAATTAGTTTTCCATCAATTTATGATCTTTTTTTCTTGTTCAAATATCATATTTATGCTTTCCGTGTTGATACATGTTTGGAGGTTTACACATGGAATCCCCGGCATACATAGTATTAAAAGGCCTAAATCCATGTGTTTACACTTCATGGCAAGCAACACACGCACAAGTCAATAGATATTGAGGCGCCGTATTTAAAAAATTTGAGTCCATTGAACTTACTCAGCAAGCGTACTCCAAGTACACAAAGGAGCATGTCATCGCATCAATACCCCCCATAGTTGATATACCAAGAATTCATAAAGTGTATCCACCGCGTGGTGAGCCATGGTGTAGTTCTAGAATGATTTTTTTATATATTCATGACATTTCATGTCATCCAAGTGTTATGTCGTTATTTTTTTTTTTTGTTTCGTTTTTATTCTATGTTCATTTTGTGCTTGACGCACAAAAAGGGGTTGTTTTATTATATGTTTATTTTGTACCGGATATTTGGAATATAAGAAATATAAATGAAATATTGTCAAATTTTTTAGCCTTGTTACATGTTTATGGTATTTATTCTACTCTCATTATTTCATCATTTTGCGAAAATCTAAAGCAGATTATAATAGCTCTTATCACATTTAACAAATTCAACTTTGTAACTGCTAATAACAGTCATAAATTTATCATTACTATCAAATTTTGTAACCAGTAATAACAGTTACAAATATAAGATTCGTAACAGCTGTTAGAAGTTATAAATATTATATTCATAACTGCCTACAGTAACTACAATCAGCAGTTACAAATTGGGGTCACCAGTAATAACCCCCATAGGGGTTATAAAAATTTGTCATTGTTGTTAGGAGTTACAATGTTTCCTTTGTCACCCCCTAAATTATGACGGTAAAGAGAAGTTATAAATATCGTTTGTGACTGCTAACAACACTCACAAATAACCCATTTTAGTGTAGTGATAACCGATATACAAAAATAGATCATAATCTAGATTTACAAGAATGGGAAGCGACTACAACAAAATCCTGTAACAATACGCATCTGCTACAACTCCAAGGACTCTGGATGGAAAAGTCATCATTGGCATCCTTTCGTAGGGACACCTAAGATAATACAATATATATAGTAAGAGAAAAGATATAAACGAGTCAGAGCCCGAGGTTTGAAAATAATTTTAGCAAGTGAGTTAAAAAATGCATAATAATTATGAATGCCTATTGATCATAATTATAATGGTGTCGCACTCTCTTGGGATTTAACCTCACCCATAATCTATAGCGCGCACCTAACGTATGCATATGAACCTCAACTAAGCTACCCAACACATTCTAGGGATACATCCTCTTAAATCTACACATAACCCTCATATACGTAACCCACTATCTCTAACATAACCATCCATCTACTTCTTTTATCGTCTCTTAAGTTTACACCAAAACTTATACACTAATATAGATCAATTATATTAATTGGTTTTAATCTTTAAACTTCACAAGTTATTAGCATAAGATATCCCACGCCGTCTTAAATGCTAGTAATATGCACCCACTATAACACATATATACAAGAACTAAGGGCCAAACATCTCCCCACGCCAACATTGTGCTAAGTTTCATGCATGGGATGTCTCACAAAGCAAAATCTAAACAAGGAACCCCCGATACACTATTATCTAACATTGTTGGTCGTGGAAATCCGTTAGTCCCTCGGTCCATAGTACGCACCCAATTACTTCCCGTTTATAGGAATAAGAGTATACTCATCCACTCTCATGCTACAAATGACAAAACATAATATACAACTTTATAACTACTCTAGTTATAATATTAAGATCTCACACACTATCTATAGAGCCTGTATAATATTACTCGCACATATAATACAAGATTCATCGATCTTTAGCAAGTACACATGCATAGAACACATAATGTAGGTACTTTAACAGTCTCTACAATGCTATCATCTTCCAAGGGATCGCTCACATGTCCTGGGGTTACCAGCGGTCCAACTGTCACACCGACTTGGAAAAAACCTAATCACAACGAATGGGTAGTGGCCATAGTTCCAAACCTCAGAGAAAGACGAATCATACCCAAGACGTCTTACCCCCTACCTTATGCATGGTAAAATACTAGACACTATGACCTAAGGATTATACTCTCCCTGCTCCTCAAACCAGAGGGATTCACCCACATCACGTAACTTCCCATGATAGCACTAGAGGGGTATGAAGTACATAATATATATAACATACACACAAGATATATACATTTGATCACAATATATATACAAACCATCACACAAGGTATATATATTCACGCCATATATATATATATATACTATCTCATGCTCGTATATAAAAAGTAAGGAATCCGGCTGTATATATATAACTCTCATTATACTAACCGATACACTCTCACATACCTTCCCAAATCCATATTACTATTCAATCCCTCACTTGAAACTTATTAATCCATCACACCTAAAATATGACTAATCGCGCAAATTTAATCATCACTAACGACACACAATATTTCACTCTCACCTAGTCCATAATTGGTGTTAAGTAAATTCCTACTACTCGAAGAATTTATGAAAGACATTAACAAGTGAAACTCCCAAATATTCCTCCATAATAACCCGTAACCATCCTCAAAAGAATCATCCTTCACTAGAGGATTACTAAAAGAAAACAACATAATTTGATGTTATAAATATCTCCACAATAACCCCCAAAGTGACCCCCCTTTTATATCCAATTATGAACCCTCAAAATATCTCTCAAACACGTTTACTACAATCTATTGGAGGGTCCCCATGCACTAAAACCAATTGTAAAGGGCTAAAATCAAAGTTGGAAAAATACTGTGACCAGACCGGATCGGGGGTCCTGAAAAATGAACCAGTCCGATTCCTAAAATTTAATAGAAACCTTTAATGGCCAGACCGATCCGGTGCCCCTTAAAAATTAACTGGTCTGATTTCCTCAAAAACAAACCAATCTGGTTCTGCAAAATTTTGTTCCCACGAGATTTGTACCCTAAAACCTTACTCTACACTTCTCAAGATTTATCCTACACTTCTCTAACACATATCTACCTCACTCTAGCAATATCCTAATCATCAAAACTCAACACGTATTATCCCCACCATTTTCTCATCTAAACCACAAATATTACCCTAATTACAAGATTTACTCATCAAATTTTAGGGTTTAACAGTAAAAACTCAAATCAATTTGAATCACTAACAAAAATTATGAGATAACTCACACACACAATTATTTAGCAAGTTTCATCACTTGCCTCAAAGTTTTAGAGTCTGAATCTTCCTCGAAATCACGAATTTGAGCCAAAAATCTCCAAAGTTCCAAGCTTTTTCCCTCTTTTCTTCTCTTTCTCTTCTCTCTCTCTCTCGATGGTCTCTCTCTCTCTCCTTCTCTCGGGTTTTCTATCAAAAATGAGATAATCCTAAGTCTTCCAAGACTAAATAACTCTTATCCATAACAACTCACAACTTTAAATGATAATACACACTTTAAATGACTCGTTCTCTCCAATTCGAGTCAAACTAGGTCCAAAATATTCTGGAACCCAAATATAACTTCCGGACAGTCATTTTGACTATCTCGACTCATCCCGGATCAATCATGCTCTCTAATTCATCATTTGAGACTCCAAAAAAATAAAAATCTAAATTCTCCCATTAGAATAATTATATGTCTCCTAAAATAATTAAACTCTCATATCTCAAAGTACGGGGTATGACATTCTCCCCTCCTTATAAAAATTTCGTCCTCAAAATTTGGATAAATATATACGTACAAAGCTCACATATCACAGCCAAGATAGCTATTATTATCTCTTCACTTCCCAATAGTGAATTTATCAACACAATATACAACCAGGGCGCCCATACACCCTATAACCGTGCTCAATTGCACAAACATTGCTCGGCTCCACTAGACTTAAATTGTAACATAACATCCACTCATTGTTACAATTATATGCATGAAATAACTAAGGCACCACCCCATGAACCAAATCTCAGTACCATAAGACTACAGGTATACACTAATTCTCAATAAATTAATTCAATAAATCATACATACTAAAAAAATAATTATTTCAAAAAATGTCTGAAGATCTAGCCTTTCTCAATTCCCAACGTTCGCTACTTTCATGTGGGGGAGGTCTCGTAAGAGAAATCCAAACAAGGAACCCTCCTAATACACTACTGTGCAACTCTGTCAGAGATTGAAATCGATCAGATTGGGACTAAAATTTTAAAAGATTTTTAAATCAATTTATATGGCTCCATAAGCCCATAATATAATATCGAAAATAATTTTCATGAATTCCAATACACACAATTTAAATAATATGAGCAAGGAACAAAGCGTCGATCAAAGAAATGTTCTCCCCAACATTAAGTTCACAATGCGCACAACACAACTATGAGCTAAACTCTTCACTCAACAATGAACCCGTTAATACCTGAATCTCATTAGTAAAAACCCAATACATCATCTCAAAATATCACCACAAAATAGACCCATTCACAACTGGGATATAGCAATTTTATACATATTTCCAAGTAATAAAACCATACTCTCATCGTCACCACACAACACAGCTTAACAGTTTCACTCCCAAAAAACCATAACTCTACTAGCACGTCTCAAAACAATCTATTCTCCCAAAAGATACCATCTAAGTTCCACACTTACCCTCTTTAAGGTAATCATATATTCATAACCGGGGTTACAACCAACAACCATGCACTATATTCGACCCACTCGCGAATTCTAGAGATAATAATCTTACACGCGACACGCCCAAATTTACTCAAAGCTTACCTTATACACATAGGAAAAATAATTTATACATTACCTCCATAATCTAGCTTCCTTGCCTCATCAATGGGTTCTTGGTCAAAATTCTCTTGTTCGAACTCGCCCATAAATTGCTTTAGGGGTTGTACATCCAGAACCTTTTCAAATAGTTTCCCCCTACCTCTCTCAGGACATTCCCTCTTCCTATGGCCTATTTCCCCACAGAAGAAACATCTCCAAACATATCCTTCCTGACCACCCTGAGGAACAAAACACTGCCGCAGCCCTTGATAATCCTATCTAGAGCCACTACCATCTGATCTATAACCTCCTGAACGTTGCCTCTTTCTTGAAGCCCCTACAAATAGACCTTGATCCTTCTGCCTATTCTTCGGTTTTTGTGATGATTTTTCCCTACTGGCACCACCTTCTCCCGACTAAGTTTCCATAATCGGGTCCCCAGATTTCTTCTTCCCTTTTAAATGAAGACGGTGATCCTGATAGTGTAATAATGTCGCATTCATCACATCGGTAAAAGTCAGTAATGCCATATTCCCCAACAAATGCTGACGAATTCACCAATAAAAACCTCCCAAGAACTTCGATATATGCTTATCCTCTGTATTTACCTCGTCAGGAAAAAATTTTGCCAACTGGGTAAATTCCTCTTCATACTCTGCCACTGTCCTATCCCCCTGCTTCACCGCCAACAAGCTTCTCCTCATCTCAATTTGAATTGTCGAATGGAAATACTTATGATCAAATCGAACCCAAAAATCTGATATAGACATCGTATCTCTCTACTTTGACATAGTGACCAACTCCCACCACTAGAGAGCCTCACCCACTAACTTAAAGGTGGCAAGTATCTATTTCTGAACATCATTACATTCACCATACGGAGGTGACATTGAATATCCTTCTTCCACTGACTTTCTATGACCACATCGTATCCCCCTTGAAACTATGGAGGATGACCTTTTTGAAATGCTTCTGTATCTCTCTCCCACGCAGATAACCCCTCGTAAGCTTGAGCTACCAGCTCTACAGGTTGTTGTTGAGCCCGAGGAAAGTGTTGAGCCATAGCGTTCATGGACGCATTGACTGATTGAGCTATAATATTGGAAACCTCCGCTGCAGTCATAATCCCTTGGGGTACTTGCGGCTCCACATTCTCTGCCCTTTTATTTATTCTAGTCGGATGACCTCTTTTCATCGGCATATAAAATAAGATCTAATTGTATTAGCACACAGTTCAAATAATTTTGCATTGTAGAAGATTGCAAATGCAATATGAACACAACAATCCTAATAATAGGGATCTAAATCAAAAAATCTTACGGAAGAATGTAAAAAACCTGCACAGATCCTAAGACACTAGAACCTGATGCTCTGATGACACCTGTGACACCCCGCTTAAATTAATAACGAGTGGCCAACCTTATACCAAGATAAAACAGGAATCTCAAGTGGATCATTCTTAGCATCACTGTCGCACAAACTAAAAATCTAACTAACCACCCAATTATAAAATAAGCAGATCAAAAAAAAATTCAAAACATACAAGAAACTATAAACCAACATGCAATATGATTACGAAATATGATAGTAACAATAAGAATAAAACAAAAGATATACCCGAATATGCAGTCGGGTCACAAACAATAACATCCAGATGATAAAACCATATAAAAGAGCTACAAATATACAAACCCTGAGTACACATAACCGATATACAAAAATGGATCCTAATCTAGATTTACAAGAATAGGAAGCGGCTACAATAAAATCCTATAACAATACGCATCTGCTACAGCTCCAAGGACTCTGGACGGAAAAGGCATCATTGGCGTCCTTGCGGAGGGACACCTAAGATAATATAATATATATAGCAAGATAAAAGATATAAACGGGTCAGAGACCGAGGTTTGAAAATAATTATAGCAAGTAAGTTAAAAAATGCATAATAATTATGAATGCACATTGATCATAATTGTAGCGGTGCCGCACTCTCTTGGGATTTAACCTTACCCCTCAACTATAGGCGCACCTAACGTATGCATATGAACCTCAACTAAGCTACCCAACACATTCTAGGGATAAATCCTCTTAATTATACACATAACACTCATACACGTAACCCACTATCTCTAAAATAACCATCCATCTACTTCTTCTATCGTCTCTTAAGTTTACACCCGAACTTATACACTAATATAGCTCAATTATATTAATCGGTTTTAACATTTAACCTTGACAAGTTATTATCATAATATATACCACGCCATCTTAAATTCTAGTATATACACCCACTATAACACATATACATAAGAACTAAGGACCAAACATCTCCCCACTCCCAACATTGCGCTAAGTTTCGTGCATGGTATGTCTCGCAAAGAGAAATCTAAAAAAGGACCCCCCTTGATACACTACTATCTAACACTGTCGATCGTGGAAATCCATTAGGCCATCAGTCTATAGTACGCACCCAATTACTTCTCGTTTATAGGCATAAGAGTATACTCATCCACTCTCATGCTACAAAAGATAAAACATAATATACATCTTTATAACTACTCTAGTTATAATATTAAGATATCACACACTATCTATAGAGATTGTATAATATTACTCGCATATATAATACAAGATTCATCAATCTTAGCAAGTACACATACATAACACACATAATGTAGGCTTCTTACCCAAGGAGTCTTACCTAAGAGCAACACGAATCATACCCAAGGCGTCTTACCCCTAGACACACGGTAGAATACTGGACGCTATGACCTAGGGATTATACTCTCCCTGCTCCTCAAGCTAGGTGGATTCACCCACATCGCACAACTTCCCATGATAGCACTAGAGGGGTATGAGGCACATAATGTATATAACATACACATGAGATATACACATTCAATCACAACATATATACAAACCATCATACAAGGTATATACATTCACACCATATATATATATACATACTATCTCACGCCCGTATGTAAAAAGTAAGGAATCCAACTAACTCTCATTATACTAATTGATATACTCTCACATACCTTCCCAAATCCATATTACTATTCAATCCCTCTCTTGAAACTTACCAATCCATCACACATAAGATATGACAAATCATCCAATTTAATCATCAATAAGGACAAACAATATTTCTCTCTCGCCTAGTCCGTAATTGACGTTAAGTAAATTCTTGTTCGAAGAATTTATGAAAGATTTTGACATGTGAAACTCCCAAATACGCCTCCATAATAGCCCGTAACCATCCTCAAAAGAATTCTCCTTCCTTGGAGGATTACTAAAAGAAAACAACATAATTTGCTCTTATGAATATCTCCATAATAACCCCCAAAGTGACCCCTCTTTTTATATCCAATTATGAACCCTCAAAATATCTCTCAAACATGTTTAATACCCTCTATTGGAGGGTCCCTACGCACTAAAACCATTTGAAAAGGTCTAAAATCAAAGTTGGCAAAATACTGTAACCGAACCAGACCTAGGGTCCTAAAAAACGAACCGGTCCGGTTCCTAAAATTTAATAGAAACCATTTATTGCTAGACCGATCCGGTTCCCCTTAAAAATGAACTAATCCGATTTCCACAAAAATGAACCGATACGGCTTTCCTACTCGGACCGGTCCGATTCTGCAAAATTTTGTTCCCACGAGATTTGTACCCCAAGACCTTATTCTACACTTCTCATAATTTATCCTACACTTCTCTAAGAGAAATCTACCTCACTCTATAAATATCCTAATCATCAAAACCCAACACATATTATCCCCACCATTTTCTCATCTAAACCACAAATATTACACTAATTATCAAATTTACTCATCAAATTTTAGGGTTTAATTATAAAAAATCACCAATAAAAATTATGAGATAACTCAGACACACAATTATTTAGCAAGTTTAATCACTTTCCTCAAAGTTGTAGAGTCTGAATCTTCCTCGAAATCACGAATTTGAGCCAAAAATCTCCAAAGTTCCAAGATTTTCCCCTCTTTTCTTCTCTTTCTCTTCTCTCTCTCTCTCTCTCTCTCTCTCTCTCTCTAGGGTTTTCTCTCAAAAATGAGATAAGCCTAAGTCTTCCGAGACTAAATAACTCGTATCCATAACAAATCCTAACTTTAAATGATAACACACACTTTAAATGACTCGTTCTCTCCAATTCGAGTCAAATCAGGTCCTAAATATTTCGGAACCCAAATATAATTTCCGGGAAGTTATTTTGACTATCTCGACTCATTCCGGATCAACCGTGCACTCTAATTCGTCATTCGAGACTCTAAAAAAATAAAAATATAAATTCTCCCATTAGAATAATTTCATTTCTCCCAAAATAATTAAATTCTCATATCTTCAAAGTACGGGGTATGACAGCAACTCTGTGGTACCACATACAAGCCGACGGGCCAACCAGAGCCACCAACATTGGTGAAAAATCGACGAAAGATGGATCTATGAAACCAAGATCCAAACCAATAAAACCCAACAACAAAATAAAAGCATGCGATCAAAGCCACAAAATCCGATCGAGATGATCCAATAAAATGCAGTTAGTGACAAACAAAGACCCAAACACAATAGGTCCAAACAATGATCCATAGCGGAACCTATTTCCCCTGCCTCCAAATCTAAGTAAGATCAATCACAGAAATAGTGGCGACTAATGAAAATCAGATAGGCTACACCTCATGTCAGATTTCAGAATCCATTTACATCTATCCATTTACTTATGTGTACATATACTTACTTTATACTTTATTACTTATATTTATTTAAATTTTGTAATTGTTGTCGTTATGCTCAGGATTGCAGAATTGAATTTCTGACTGGAATGCCTCTTTCTGATCTTGCTGTATTTTTTCAATTTTATTTTTGTTAAATGATTTTATCGCAGTTCTCTTAATAGACTCGTGCTCCATCCACCTCTTGTATATATTTAGAGTTATCGAAAAAATTTCTTGTAGTTTATGTGTAAATGAAGTGTTATATCTTGCTCGGGTTTTGACTGAGGTGGCAAATAAGCTACTGAAGAGGGTGGTTTTGTGAAGGGGATGACAACGTATATGGTCATGGATGATCTGGGGGTTACCCCACGCATATGGTCATTATAATATTACCTTTTTTCTTAAAAAAATACATATTTTTAATTTAAATGTCATAAATTTGTAGGATCAAAGGAACATAGATCAAGGATTGACGGAGCAGAAACACAAGGACGCTTAGAGTGCTCAACATTTTTTTGTATTTAAGTAAGCATTATCTTTTAGTTTTTCGTTAAGAGGATACATTGACAGAGAAAAACTTTTAACACGGTAACTTTTAGTTCTACAAATATTATGGGACCACAGAGGTCATTTAAATATAATGAAATATTTTATTTATGCGAGCATAACGAAATTTTATACTTCCTTTACACAACATACATAATATACATTTGCGTCAGCGAATCGCGCGGGGCACATGCTACTATCAAATAAAAATTCTAGTATGGTGAAAATAATGACGACCATTATGACAAAATAGGAAAAGATTAAAAAAAGAATGAAGGTATAAAAAGTTGAGCATGCGTAAAAAAACTCTTTCATTCTCAATTTACACCATTATAGATATGTATTAAAATTATATGAAATACGATATGAATAGATACACAATTTTATTTCTTTACATGATATTAAACAATTCAAATAAAAGCAACACATTATAGCATGATCCAATTTTATTTTAATGAAACATGAACACGATCCAAATAAAATGATACGATACCACACGACATTAAATAATCTTTTTTACATATCTCCAATATTGTCCAAGTAAAAGCATCACAACACAAAATATTTATTTAAAACAAAAAGCTAGTAAAACGAAAATAAAAATGAAACGACACGACATGACATGAAATATTATTTTTTTTACCAATCTTGAACACTATTCAAGTAAAAGTGGCACAATACTAAATATTTTTTAAACCCAAGACAAATCAGACCAATCCAATTTCATTTTCAATTTTTTTTTTTTGATAAAATATGCTTTCTCTCTTTTTTGGGGGGGTGGGGGGTGGGGGTGGGGGGGTTGGTTGGTGGCTTTTTCAATTACAATTCATTTTTCATTTTAAGAAGAAAAATCAATTACAATTCATATTTCATTTTATGAAAAAATAGATGTTGGCATGTTTATAACTTGTTTTTCTTGGTTTAAACCCTTTTTTTTTATAAAAACTTTTCTTTTATGCTTTTTATTTTTTGGTAATGCTGTTTTATTAGATAAAAACTATTTTTTATGTTAAAACTTGTTTAAAAAATAATTTTTTTCTAAACAAACTTTCATTAAAAAAACTCTTTGTATCGTTATGTTATTTATAACTCATCAGTTGTTGGTTTTAGTTATGTTATTTTTTGGGGGTGTGAAAATTCAATTTATATGCTTATGTTATTTTGGGGGTGTAATTTAAAATTGTATGAATTAACATGGTATTAAAAAAGTAGTATATTGAAACATTTTTTTATTTTAGAGATTTCAAAGAAGTAATCTGTTTTCTAACTATAAAACATGTTGCCGGTTAAAAGAGTTTTCCAACTAAGTAAGAGATAAATGGATTACCAACTAAGTATGCTTTGATAAATAAATAAATGAGTTGCCAACTGGATATTCAGTTTGGATTGGGTAAATGACTTCGGTAAGATTAGCACCACTAAAAAAATAACCATAGCAACTTGCTTAGTAATTCAGTCCCATTTTTCCATCAATGTTTTTGTTCCACGAAAATAGTAATTGCATGGACTTGTTCCAAAATCTCATTTGTTTAAAAAGGTTTCAAACAACCCATGAAGCATTCATACATGCACAACCATATTTTTCACTTCTGAGTACATATCACCACAGTTGAAAATTTTCTCCAAAAAATTATTTACAATCCACGGACTCGAACCAAATGGAGGGGCGGGTGTCAGCATGTGCACATTGGTCTTTGGGTCGAAGCCCAACCCATATAGGTGTCCCACCTTTACAAACTTGAGATAGCCCATGGGGATCCAAACACAAATGCATATTTGGGTGTATATTATATGCAATATTTTTTCCAACTGTACCAATGTGAAACAAGTGAGGTAGATAAAAATACTCAAAAGTAAATTTTGAATCCAAATGCTAAATGATTTTAACTTAAAATATACAATAACCATTCCACTCCGCTTCAAATTCACCTCACAAATGACTATCACCTCTCTCACATATCACCATGCACTAAACTTAACATATAATCACATTACGATTAACACCACCTCACACACATTTGCGTATTTCAATTCACTAATTCTCTACATCCATCAAGTCAATTAACACCTCACGACACATATTTTTGATCATTTGAGACCTGCACTTGATCTTACGGCTATTCATTCTAACCTCACTCACTCAGCTCCCATATTACCATTTAAGGTATACCACCCTCAGTCCCACACACTTCACCCTTCACAAATTACAGCTGTACATCTTCACTTAATTATTTGTTACTTTCATTTATTCTATTCTTTATCATTGGGGATTTATATCTTAAATTTCAAATTCATACTATATTCTACTACCTTTGGTGGAAAATAGTTATGTTAATTATTGGTGCATTTGTTTTGTTTAGTTATTCACTTCTAATGACTTTACCCACCATTTAGTTTATTTAGTTTTCAATTAGATTTTACTCACAAAAACTAAAAATGAATATAGGTACCTTTAGTTTTCGTGAGTACAACCTAATTGAAAAGTAAATGGGGGGTAACGTCTAATAATATAAAGTAGTGGTGGGAAAAATTCAACCCCATCCCAAGATTGATCCTATAATTTGAGTGAGAATAATTTCTAGTAGACAATTGTAAAAAGCAATGTCCCAGTAATTAACATCAAAGTAGTAGAATATATTATGCACTAGTTGGAAACCCATGCGATGCGCTAGTCGAACCTTATCGTAAGCAAAAAAATGAAGCCAATGGAAATATGGAGAAAAGAAAAAATAAATTGGGCAATAGATTAAAAATTTAGAGTAGTCCTGATAAAAAAACACGATAAGTAGAAATATAAATATACAATGTAAAGGTTCGACGAGAAACGTGTGACACCCCGACTAATTATATACCGGGTAGCTACTCATTTATTAAATTAATTCAAAATGTCAAGTTGGTCCAGTTAATAGCATCACTGTCGAAAACATTTTAATGATTACTAACCACCTAGTATTTAAAAAGTAAGTGCCAAATTTTAATTAAAGTCTGATTAACATGAAACAAGTGTAATAAAGAATAATAACACCATTCACCATAATGAAGTAAATAGAATAACCATCACAAAATGTAAATAAAGTCTGGAGGAAAAACTCCTCACTACAAATCCCACAACTGATATGTAAACCGAAAACTAAAACAGTACATGCCAAAGTCTGAAAACTGAAATGGAAATGTAACTCTAATAGAAATGGGCAACATGCCCTACAACTGATAGATGATGAATCTGGAATCCAAGTGATAGAAGCGTCTACAAGCAAATCCCTGTAGCTTCCACAACCAGCTACAGCTCGTCATCGGAATGAATATCCTATGCATGGTGTCCTTGTGGCTGGGCACCTAAAATGGTTTTATAAAGAAAAATAGATTTGAAAAGCAAACGGGTCAGAGCCCGAATGTGGAGTTATATTTTAAAAACCTGCAAGTGCTTTAAAAACATTTAAAACATAAAATGCAAAGTACATGTTAGGACGTGCACTCACATGATATTCTCACCTCTCGTCTAACTGTGCACTCCTAACGTAAGTACCCATCTATAACGACACAAATCACTAGCTAAGTGCCATCATATCTAGCTAGACTGTCATAGGTCCTACCCTTATTACTCGGTTCTATTAACATTACAACGCTCGTAATTAAGTAGGGGTTTAACGTAAACTCAGATGCTCAATATGCAATATATATCACTATCAGTTAACTCGTTATATTTCTCAAAGCAATACCGTAATTATAGTCACAACATTAACATGAAGGTTCCCATTAATTAAGTGTATATTATTCACATCATAAATATACAATATAAGCACCCCGAGAACTAAGTTGTGGTGCACACATACTCTGCTATCCATCCCGGTACATCACGTACATAAGGATTACATATTCCGAATCTCTCAGGAATAGTTCACAGATAACAACATCACAAATAATGGAGGCGAACACAGTCACATCACATAGGTCACGCACATACCTACGCTCCTACGATCAGCGGACTTATTAATATCCCAATAAGTCTTTCTATGACCTATGTTCATCAAGGTAACCAGTCTAAATCCGGGCAACACAAGGATTAGAGGGCCCTAAGCGAACGCAAACCTCCCGTGATAGCAAGTATGGTAGGTATGTCATACACACAATTCATATACAAATACTAAGTAAACACACGTCTTAGTAATCCCGTAGTTTAATCGTAGTACATATCGCATTTTCGTACTAACTTATAATTATCACAATTTATACTATTCCGGTTTATAATCATACGCATCATAATATTCTCTCGTCGTAGTAGACACTCACGTCTCAACCCAAACCGTCCATTTAATATAACTCTTGTATATAATTTCCTTCTCATAAATACCCAAAAGTCCCAATTCTATCATTACATCAACATCGGAATGTTATCTATATCCTCGAACAAGTTTACCGGACTCCAAAAATCAAAACAGTTCAAAAAGGCCCAAACTGTCAACTCGTTCGAACGAGACTGTTCGAACGAGATTCCTCTGTCAACTCGTTAGAAGTCTCGTTCGAACGAGGCTGTTCGAACGAGATTCCAGTTCGTTCGAACGAACTGTACCTTCTAACGAGATCTCGTTCGAACGAAGTTATCGAACGAGTCTCCCTTTCGTTAGAACGACTGGTCCATTCGTTAGAAGCTCGTTAGAATGAGTTCGTTCGAACGACCTGGGCAGGGGCTTCTAACGACCTACCAGATTCATCCCAAATTTCTCTAAGTTTCGTTTTTCACCATTTTTACTCCTCAAATCTCCTCTAAAATTCGTTCCAACAATGTATTAAGTTCTCTAATCATCCTCAAACATGCTAAGGTCATATACTAACATCTTTTAAGGGTTTAATACATCCTAAACATCATTAAATCACAAGTTTCTACATTTTTCCCCAATTTTCTTCAAGAACATAAATCCTAGATTTTTCTCATCATAATTTTCCAGATTTTAATCCGTTGTTGCATCACATAAATATGAAATCTCTGAATTCAATCTTCAAACAGTGTTTCTACATGCAAACCTATACCCAAAATTAAGCTAATAACTTCCAATTTCATGGGTTTTCCTTTAACTCTTAATTAAAATAGATTATCAAGATTTCTAACATGGAAGAAGCATTCACTGCATAAGAAATGTAATTTAAATCACTTGCCTTGATTTGCTTTCTGATTTTGATGTTGGTTTGGTGATGATTTCTGCAGAATTTCTTCTCTCCAAGCTTCTTCTCCAATGGTGGCTTAAGGTGGCTAGGGTTTGATTTGGGGAACTTAGAAAACTCTTCTAATAACCTACGTAGCCTTTTAGGTTAATATGGGTTGGTTAGGGGCTTAGTGGGTCAAATCCACATCAGATGTAATTAACCAATTTTCGTCACTTTTAATTTCCCAAAATACGAAATTACCAAAATACCCTTTATGATGCCGGTATGGCCTAAAAATACCCCGGAATCCAAACTACACCCCCGGCTAGTGTTTTCTGACTATCTCGACCCTTCCGGACGCGTTGGCGTTGGTTAGGGGCTTAGTGGGTCAAATCCACATCAGATGTAATTAACCAATTTTCGTCACTTTTAATTTCCCAAAATACGAAATTACCAAAATACCCTTTTATGATGTCGGTATGGCCTAAAAATACCCCGGAATCCAAACTACACCCCGGCTAGTGTTTTCTGACTATCTCGACCCTTCCGGACGCGTTGGCGCACTCAAAACGACCATACGGTTTATAGATTTTAAATTCACTTTTATAATTAAAATAATATACCATGACGCGGCGGTCACACGCGTCTCAACAAATTTCCCAAATTGCCGTATATAAATCTCACGACAAATTTCATAATTTCAAATTCATATATAATCATATATGCACATAATCAAATACCAACTCGCATCTCGTTAGTATTTTTAACCCGGATTAATTTCCAATTAATACGCATTTAATTAAAATTAATTAATCCCAAAAATAAATATAGCCAAAAGTACGGGGTATTACAAAACGTTAATGTAGAAATATATTCTAATAGGAAAAGGCGTCATTTGACGATAAAGAAAATACTCAAGATTTTGAGTCTAAAGCATCTTTTTTTCCTATCATCCATGTTCCTACAATTAAAGAAAAATATATATTAATAACAGTTATTAAAATTATATTGTAAGTTAAACAACAATTTAGTTGATATTTTAATTGCATTACCTAGCGACACGCTTCCTCTTAGAAATTTGTTCAATTTCAACGTCAATGGAAAGAAGAGTTTTATTTTCTATAGGAGATATAGGAGTTTTATTTTCTATGTGTTATATGAAATCCGGAGTACATATGAATGCTATAACATTTTCCCCCGGGGGGGGGGGGGGGGGGGGGGGGGGAACCAATCATCAAATGCAATCGGCAAACAAAAATGTTTAAAATTAATACAATAAGTAAATAATGTTTATAACAAATATAATCAGCAAATAAAATGCCCAAAAAAATACAAGAAAAATTATATTTACACTTATCCATAGTAAATAAGAAAATAAGGAAAGAAGAGAAAGTTGATGTTCATAAGTATATTTTTATTTTTATTTAAATCACCCATGAGGCGATGGGGGGGGGCAATTATCAAATCAAATCGGCAAACAAAAAT
Source organism: Sambucus nigra (assembly GCA_949130495.1). NCBI lineage: Eukaryota > Viridiplantae > Streptophyta > Magnoliopsida > Dipsacales > Adoxaceae > Sambucus > Sambucus nigra. Next base: position 134,095,691 of record OX422216.1, read on the forward strand.
GTTTAAATTAATACAATAAGCAAATAATGTTCATAACAAATACAATCAGCAAATAAAACATCCAAACAAATACAATCAAAATTATATTTACACTTATCCATAGTAAGTAAGGAAATAAGAGAAAGTTGATGTGCATAAGTATATTATATTTTTATTTAAATCACCCATGAGTTGATGGGGATAAATTGAAACCAGGAAAAACCTCCAAAACAAAGTAGTCAGAAGAAGTAGGTAATGCGATTTGAAATACAGTTGTTTTGTTTGTCTAGCATCACTATTTTTCCTCTACATTTTCTCCTTTTGGCACGTGTGTATTCCTACTGACTTTTGGAGTTTGGACCCTGTGTTCATCAAATGATCTCCATACTATCCTTTCCATGACCATACCTCTTTCTCTCTCTCTCTCTCTCCCTCTCTTCAAATCTTCAAATCTTCTTCATAGCTCACTGATTAAGGTCGCCTTGCCACACCTCTCTTCTCTCTCTCAATCGTCTTTTACATTATTTTCCCTCATGGACTCCCAAAGGTTAGTCATGAGAGAAGACTCATCATCTTATTTCTCAAAATTACCAAACCCTAACCTTATCAGACTATCCCCTCCCGCTTTCTCTTTTTTTAAACCTATCAAGAGCATACCATTTTTTTTATCAAAATTGTGAGTATCACTGTGATTTCCACGAAAATAAATAGACTTCACAATTGACTTTACATATCCCATTACCAAGTATGGGTATGTGAAATTTTTATTATGAGAAATTGGTTGCCTAACTAAATTAATAGACTTGGGAGAAGAAGGGGTGATGGCAGTTGTAAGGAAGGAAATGACTTTGGAGATGAAAAACCAATGGAATTTGTAACGAACAGTTGACAGCTAAATCGGGTGCGTGAATAACATTAATGACATGGATATCCTTGGTTATGAGGGCAGATGATGTGAATATGCTTTGTGTTGAGGGCTTTAACTACTTGTAAAAAGTTTTACAATAGTACAGAGATTTGTAACTCAAGATCTAAATCCTCAACAGTATAATAAATGAAAGTAGAATTTGAGATAAATATTGGAAGATTAAATCAAATTCATCATATGTTCATAATAAACATACTAGACTATCGAGAGTACCTAATAAAAGAATTGTAGAAAAGGTGTACCTGAATCCATAGTGATGATTGCGACTAGGGGGTTGGAGATCTTGCACAGGCTAATCTCTCTCTATATATAAGTTCTTTCTCAATGATGTGAATGAGAAGAGTGCTTTGAGTGCATTAACCGTGGGGACCAGAACCCCTCATTATAGGCATTTAATTAGTACCCCATAAATTTTAATCAAATGACTCTTGAGTAACCAATAGGTGACTCTTGAGTAACACGACTCTTGAGTAACTAGCAGGTGACTCTTGAGTAACCACACATTACAAAGCCTATACTCATTTTTAGATGTCTTATTGGGATCTACTAATTAAATCACATAATTAGACCATATAAAATAGAAGTCCAAATACAATTACTATTTGTAATATGTAAGCCCACAAGAATATTAGAAAAATATTCCAACAATCTCCCACTTGAGCTGCATATTAATTCCGAAGGTAATTATATTCGATAACCTTAGGTGTGCACCATATTTGCTATTTGTTCTCAAAAAATCTCTGAATCAATATGGTCCATCTATTGTACCAGTTTGAGACCAAAGCGATATGACACCCCGCCTAATTAAATACCGGGCGATCACTCCTTTATTAAATTAAATCAAGGTAAACAGTTGGTTCATTCTCAGCATCACTGTCGATAGAAATACATTTTCCAATTTAACACCCTAAATAATTAAACTAAGTGTCAAAAACATTTTCATACATGCTTTCCAAATTTTAATTTAAGAAAAAGATTTATTTATTTAAAAACAACATTTTTACAACTTAGAATCACATCACAGTAAACCAAATAATATAATACATTCGTCAATCGAATGTCAACATAAGAAAACTAAAGTCACCAATACAAACTGAATAAAACCCATAGTAACCATACTAAAAACAACTGATATACAAATGTCCCAATAACAACGGGATAATGGAGAGAGCTACACATGCTCAACTGGTGAAAGTACTAAGAGTAGATCCGAATGAATGAAGTCGTCTAATCCAGAGACCTGCAACTCCCACCTAAGCTGCAGCGCGTTCCTTCCAAGAGATCCTAATCAAGACGCCCCTGTGGCTGGACAACTGTAATACATACATATATATACAAGAGAGAGAGAGAGAGAGAGAGAAAATGGGTCAGAGCCCGAAAGTGTGTTTGATTTTAAAATACGTTTAGCAAGTATTTAAATTGATACAGGCCAATGAAACAACATATTAGTGCATCACTCTCTTGAGAAATACTCACCTCTCTTCTAATGTGCACACCTATCGTACTAACCTTCCCACCGGTTTATCTTAGCATTTTATTATACTAACCTTCCCAATAATTTAGCGTATCTACTTACTCGTAAGATTTCAAAACCAAACTATATTTTTGTTTACAAAGAATACTTCCAATTAGAAGCACAACTCTCGTTTTAGCTTTTTAATTAATATATAAAGTTCCTCGGTGACATATTGTTTTTCACAAACAAGTATTTACTATAAGAGTCATCAACCATGTCCTACTTATCAAATCACAGTAGGCAGTTTCAAATTTCAAAATCTCATATATATATTAACTACTCGTATAATATATATAAATTAACAGCACCCCTCATAAAACTATGGTGCGTGCATACTCTACTATCCAGAACCCCATATCACTCATATTAAGGGGAATACAATCGGAATCACTCTCGAATTGTATTAACATGAACACACAAACAATATTGAGGCGAAGCATAGATTCCAAGTCTCTAAAAGGATGGCACATACCTGCGTCTCTTAGGACCGTCTGAACTATCACATCGATAGCCTGTACCAAGGATATCTATCTCCTAGGGTACAAGTCAATATCCCCCATAAAGGTCCCATCGAGATAAGACTTGCCCCAGCGTGGTAACCTCAGGGATAGCAAGTAGCGTGGGCATGAATTTTCACAAGTATATAATATATGTACACACAATCATATAAATATACCACTTTATCATATTAATATAGGTTCTTCTCGTCACCCATTATTATACTATTTATCCTTAATTTCACATTTACAGAATTGCGTATAAGGTTTCATTCCTAACCTTAACTCGAAGGGTTTTCTCACTTATTACCTAACAATCGTGGGCTATATCCTCACAAATCTGAATTTCAGTAAGTGTCTTTATTAGGTTCCAACGTAACTCTCTTACGCACCTCACCCTTTAAATTCATAAATCTACCAACCTAAAGTAATTATCCCATAAATACCATTCTCGTTGAAGATTAAAGGTTCCAACATTTATTCATATACCCTACTGGTCCTCAATGTCTCCCAAATCAATTTATCAAGAATGCCCAAGAATTATATCACGACAATTAGAATTGAACGCATTTCAAGAGGGAATTAGGAGTCTGCCAGGAGGGGTAGATCGATCGAAGCTTGGGTCTCGATCGATCGAACCTTCGATCGATCCAAGCTCTAGGCTCGATCGATCGATCAAGCAGGTCTGGGCAAAATTCTGCAGAATGCAGTTACGGGTTTCATCACCAAAATTACACCAAATCCATATTTCCATGTTCCAATCGTCCCAGAATTCTACTACTAACATCATAACAATATACTAGATGATTCTAACGTAAGGCATGTTCATATACATCATTTAAACATGGATTTTCCACATAAAGTTATCTCCAATTATCAAGAACCCTAGAATTTTCTTAAACAGTTTTCTAATCAATCTTTTTCCAGAATTACTTTCTTATGATCATCAAAATTTCGTGATTTAATTTCCTCTACATGACAAGGGTTTCAGAATTTCATATAAATCATTTCTACATGCATTTTCCTAACACAAATTGGGTGTTCTTCCATATTTATTATCTCTAATCAATCCTAAACCAATATAAAGATTGCATTAACGAAAATACGCAAGTTAAACACTTGCCTGGGATTTTTGGTATTCTGATTCACGGTTGATTTTGGTATGGCTGCGTTCCTCGTCTCGCGATCTACGCGGTGGTGGTGGCGGTGGTGCCAACCGGTGGTTTCTTGGCCTTGAATTGCCTTGGAGCTCTCTCCTCTCTTCTCCAATGGCCGTCACTTGATTTTTGGATATTCTAACCCTAAAAGCTAACCTAAATGGCTGATATAGGTTGCTGAATTTCGTGGGTTTAATTACCCAATTATGTAAAATGACTAAAATGCCCTCCTGGGGTACTAATTAAGCCTAAAATTGCCCCGAGACCCAAACCACACCCCCGGGTACACTTTTCTGACTATCTCGACCCTACCGGACGCGTTGGCGCACTCAAAATGACCATACGAACAACTTATAAAATATTCACTTTTTATTTAACCAAATTAGTCCCGACGTGACACGAGCACGTTCCGACTTAAATTTCCGAAATCGTCATTTAATTCACTCATGACAACATTATAAAAATAAATCTCATATATTACTATACTCATCCAGTAATATGCAACAAATAACAAATTTCCAATAATTACTAACTCTCGTCACGCTAGTAAATATTCAAAGCAACATTCCGGATTAAAATTAAATTAATTTATCTCAATTAAATTTAATAAATGCCATAATTTTAAAAGCTATAAAAATACGGGGTATTACATACTTCCCCCCTAATAACTGAATTTCGTCCCGAAATTCGGAAAATAAGGCCTATCCGATAGCACAATTCTGGATATCCTTTTCCGTACACAACTAACTACACATTACGGCGTTCAATTACTATAGCCCTTTCTTCACAGCAACATTGTTTTACATTCTCATTAGGGATACTTCACCTTGTGCTCCCAACCGACAACATTCGCATAAGTCATGCTTATACGTTATACATTTCATTATCTCACTAACATTAAGAGGCCGCACCCTACTATAGACAAATACTCGGATCATTCACATACAAAACTCCCATTCTGAGAAAATATTACGAGCATTTGATCACTCTAGCTCGCCTAATACAGTCGTGGAATTCTACCACATTTATCGGAACTTCTCTTGACCGATCCAAAAATTTTATTTAAGTACCTTGTATGCGATAAACAGGTACGAGTGTTCCTACCGAGCATGCTTGAAATCATAGTACCAAGATTTCAAAATCTCCTTCACATGGCTCTCCAAATCTTTAATCACCATGCGCTTATTCCCTGGCTAAGGGTGATACATCCTACTCGAAATGAAATCTTAACTCCACTGGTTCCTGAAATCCTAAATGAAGGTGGGATTCACCAATCTCATCCTGATTCAGAAATTTGTACTACGCCGGACCATGCACTGGCGCGATTCTTTCTTTTGAAGGAAGTCTGGGGCATACTTGTTAATATTGTAAGCCAGCCCAAAGGAATATCAATCATTTCCTTCTCGGCAACTTAATTCACAAGTTCGGGATAAACCCTTGATCATGTTTTGAGGATGGTAACCCATCCAAGGACTGTACCAACTTTTCCGACCTCTTCCAATTTCAGGAATTGTCGATAAACACAAAATTCTTTGGTTGATTCTCCGCTTTCAACCAAACCTTACTTACGGGTGGTGCATGTAGAGACTACTCACTACGTCTCGCTAAACATCGATTCTCCCCGTGAGATATCTTACATTAAGTGACACGTAATACTCCCCTTCCTCCTTGGAGTATGCCGAAAGTTCCGACCCGGGCTCTTCTCTCCACGATGTGCACTTCTGGATCTCTTATACCATACTAACATCCTTACTCTTTGTATGCGCAAGTCGCTCTCATGCTTGACTAATAATAACTCCGCTCCGGGTGTTCTTCAAAATCATTAAATTCTACTCTATTCAAGGAATACCAATTCTTGAACGTCTTCCACATCCTTCCAATCAAGTTAGGGCGTGCTATTCAATTGCACACTTATGTATGGATTATCGCCCCTCATGTGACGTTTAATCCACTCTATCACTTCCACTTCGTCATACTATTCCCACAAATATATATTTCACACGTCTATTTCCACGTCCCTCCGATTCGGACCATTTTAACTGTAGTTAACCAAGATGCCCACATTTTTGTAACACTTGAACCGCCCTGGGAGAGCAAACGGCGTGCTACTCATCTGTAGAACTAACTAAATTCAACGGAATAGAAGAAATAGGGCATCCAAATTCCATGACAATAAAAGAGGAATAATAATCTCCACCTTCCTCAGATAAGTACAACATTTTTTTCCAAATATGTACAACAACTAAACTAAATCACTAACGCTCTATTCATCAGAATAATTATAGGTCATCTCTTATGTATTGTAATAAGTTCTTTCCAGATAATCCATGCTAAAAACCATTCCAACTTTTTATTCACTTTGTATTCTGTACGCGGTTATGATATTCGGGTACTCTAGATCACCCTAGAAATCAGAATTCTTAAATTCTCCTGTGACACCCCTCAACTTGTGGGGATAACTTTCAATGTTTTCCTACCACAAGATCTGGCTCCAATAACCTTAAAATAAAATTCAACTTCCAACTTACATCCATAATTACTTGATCCCATTTCGACCAGGGTACCAAACTCGTGGGATAGTGACCAAACGTCTCCCTATTTCCAACCTTACGCTAAGTTTCATGCGTGAGATGTCTCGCAAAGAGAAATCCAAACAAGTAACCCCCCCCCCCCCCGATACACTACTACCTAGCTTTGTCGGTCATTGAAATCCGTTAGGTCCTCCGTCCGTGGTATGTACCCCTTTATTCCGTCTCTTGACAGAAAAGTTACAATTCTCCCGTAATTATGCTTAATAAAGAACGTTTCACCAATTTCACTACCGTATTGGTTGATGGTAATAGCATTCCATAAGCCTCGAATACATACAATCGGAATTCTCAAAATTCCTTTCCCTAATAATAGGGTATAAAGATTAACTCCCACATCTCTAAAGGTTAAATATAGAAATGCACTCTTCCTATTACTAAGTCCGGAGTACTAAACATAATACTGAGTTAAATCTTTTCGCTCAATGGTAAATCCCGATACATACGGAATTATACTAACAAAGTCTATACATACAATGGCATCGAATATCTCGATCCCACTATCTCCTCCGAAGTCTCTAGGATAGATAATATAAGTGCGAGTCCAACTCTCTTACATATAAGCCTCGCTAAAACAAACATAAAACATGTTGCACCAGTGCAACTACTCCAATAGCCTCGCAATAAATGCCCACTATCATACTACCCATTTCTATAACGTTTTAACAAGGATAATATCATACTCGTGTATCGTATCACTACAACGAGTAACCTCAATAAAGTTTAAAACACTGTAATATGCTCATTCATCCCCCGCGGATAGCACCAAAGAAAAATCCCGTTATACTAAGAGAAATATTCACATAATGGTAACATTTATAATGATATGCATTAAACTCATCTCACATGCCAATCTAGCAATAAATAAAATATGGTGACTCGCTCGTGTCACATAAACACACCGCATCCTAAGGATACAACTTATACTCCCATCCTGGCAATCGTTTTGACTGCACAAATGGTTTTCGGACGTAACACGTCTGCCCAAACCAAAACAAAATTACTTTACTCGTTGCCTTTTTACTAGGCACCGTATTCTTGCCCTTATACTTACTTCGGAACATATTATCGTGAGCGATCTCACTCCGCACAAAATACCTCAACACATAATTCACCTATCACCTGTCCTACTAACCCGGTTAGGATTGTCCTTTCCTCGGACATTAGTAGACTCGATTTCTGTTAACCATCCCGGTTGTTCCATAGCCTTCTTAGGCCATAAAGATCATGTTACTATCTATACTAGTACTTACTGAATTTACCATCACTTGGTAAGAATTTAACTGTCTGAAGCATTTAAATGGTTTTCCTGATGTGTATCCACATCCTTCTGTGGTGCTATACCACCACCGTTGCATTCAGTCTCATTCTCGACTAAATTCTTCGATTCCTTTAACTTCCTCCACAAATAAGCGTTATCATCTACTCTGACACAATATGACAATGTCAATCTCTGGATCGTTCGTCCATCAGAATTTCCTCCTCGAGTTTTATCAACTATTATTACGAGTTGGTCTTCCACTTGGAGTTGTTTCCCCCACTTGTATCTACATCTTCTAACACAAATGGGCTAATGGTTAAGATTCAAATTCACGAATGGACCCCTGATATACCCTCCCTTGAAGAGTTCAGAACCACATTTGCTTCTCATCCTGAACAGTTAAGGAAGGAACATACGGTCAACACTGTACCTCAAGTTCTCCTATAGGCATAGCATTCCACTTCTAAAATTGGTGGTTGCTCCAACCATTATAATTTCGTCCCGAGAGCCAAGAAAATTTTCCTCTAAATTTTCACTTGCGGTTTGCCACACTCCGTTCTACATTTAAGCCTTTAGATACTTTACCGCCTTAGGTAAAGACACATACAATTTTCGCATTTCTAAAATTTCCCGTTGATAGTCTTTACACGTTTTTGTAAAACGTTGGGTAAGTTTACCCCCGTACCTCATTTGACTATAACAGCATTTGAAAATCATTGCTGCACCTTAGTCGCCTTTCAAGTCTTGGCTTCTCGTGCCATAATGGAGGTGACCTCGACTACGGTCGTCATCCTCGAATATATTTCCTAATCTCAACTGAGCCCTGCCTCCTGATGTACGCTTAACGGTCTTCTTCTGACATCCATCATCGCTCGGCACACGCACACATCCGAATGAAATTAGAATTCACTAATGCATACACATTATAGCAGGAGAACGGAATCTCGCCAAAGGAATCGACAATCCTAAACATAGGGCTCTATAACAAACAAAGTAACGCTGAAAGCATAATAAGCCGTACAGATCCTAAGGACACTAGAACCTGATGCTCTGATACCACCTGTGACACCCCGCCTAATTAAATACCGGGCGATCACTCCTTTATTAAATTAAATCAAGGTAAACAGTTGGTTCATTCTCAGCATCACTGTCGATAGAAATACATTTTCCAATTTAACACCCTAAATAATTAAACTAAGTGTCAAAACCATTTTCATACATGCTTTCCAAATTTTAATTTAAGAAAAAGATTTATTTATTTAAAAACAACATTTCTACAACTTAGAATCACATCACAGTAAACCAAATAATATAATACATTCGTCAATCGAATGTCAACATAAGAAAACTAAAGTCACCAATACAAACTGAATAAAACCCATAGTAACCATACTGAAAACAACTGATATACAAATGTCCCAATAACAACGGGATAATGGAGAGAGCTACACATGCTCAACTGGTGAAAGTACTAAGAGTAGATCCGAATGAATGAAGTCGACTAATCCAGAGACCTGCAACTCCCACCTAAGCTGCAGCGCGTTCCTTCCAAGAGATCCTAATCAAGACGCCCCTGTGGCTGGACACCTGTAATACATATATATATATACAAGAGAGAGAGAGAGAGAGAGAGAAAGAGAGAGAAAACGGGTCAGAGCCCGAAAGTGTGTTTGATTTTAAAATACGTTTAGCAAGTATTTAAATTGATACAGGCCAATGCAACAACACATTAGTGCGTCACTCTCTTGAGAAATACTCACCTCTCTTCTAATGTGCACACCTATCGCACTAACCTTCCCAACGGTTTATCTTAGCATTTTATTATACTAACCTTCCCAATAATTTAGCGTATCTACTTACTCGTAAGATTTCAAAACCAAACTATATTTTTGTTTACAAAGAATACTTCCAATTAGAAGCACAACTCTCGTTTTAGCTTTTTAATTAATATATAAAGTTCCTCGGTGACATATTGTTTTTCACAAACAAGTATTTACTATAAGAGTCATCAACCATGTCCTACTTATCAAATCACAGTAGGCAGTTTCAAATTTCAAAATCTCATATATATATATTAACTACTCGTATAATATATATAAATTAACAGTACCCCTCATAAAACTATGGTGCGTGCATACTCTACTATCCAGAACCCCATATCACTCATATTAAGGGGAATACAATCGGAATCACTCTCGAATTGTATTAACATGAACACACAAACAATATTGAGGCGAAGCATAGATTCCAAGTCTCTAAAAGGATGGCACATACCTGCGTCTCTTAGGACCGTCTGAACTATCACATCGATAGCATGTACCAAGGATATCTATCTCCTAGGGTACAAGTCAATATCCCCCATAAAGGTCCCATCGAGATAAGACTTGCCCTAGCGCGATAACCTCAGGGATAGCAAGTAGCGTGGGCATGAATTTTCACAAGTATATAATATATGTACACACAATCATATAAATATACCACTTTATCATATTAATATAGGTTCTTCTCGTCACCCATTATTATACTATTTATCCTTAATTTCACATTTATAGAATTACGTATAAGGTTTCATTCCTAACCTTAACTCGAAGGGTTTTCTCACTTATTACCTAACACTCGTGGGATATATCCTCACAAATCTGAATTTCAGTAAGTGTCTTTATTAGGTTCCAACGTAACTCTCTTACGCACCTCACCCTTTAAATTCATAAATCTACCAACCTAAAGTAATTATCCCATAAATACCATTCTCGTTGAAGATTAAAGGTTCCAACATTTATTCATATACCCCACTGGTCCTCAATGTCTCCCAAATTAATTTATCAAGAATGCCCAAGAATTATATCACGACAATTAGAATTGAACGCATTTCAAGAGGGAATTAGGAGTCTGCCAGGAGGGGTCGATCGATCGAAGCTTGGGGATCGATCGATCGAAGCTCTAGGCTCGATCGATTGATCAAGCAGGTCTGGGCAAAATTCTGCAGAATGCAGTTACGGGCTTCATCACCAAAATTACACCAAATCCATATTTCCATGTTCCAATCGTCCCAGAATTCTACTACTAACATCATAACAATATACTAGATGATTCTAACGTAAGGCATGTTCATATACATCATTTAAACATGGATTTTCCACATAAAGTTATCTCCAATTATCAAGAACCCTAGAATTTTCTTAAACAGTTTTCTAATCAATCTTTCTCCAGAATTACTTTCTTATGATCATCAAAATTTCGTGATTTAATTTCCTCTACATGACAAGAGTTTCAGAATTTCATATAAATCATTTCTACATGCATTTTCCTAACACAAATTGGGTGTTCTTCCATATTTATTATCTGTAATCAATCCTAAACCAATATGAAGATTGCATTAACGAAAATACGCAAGTTAAACACTTGCCTGGGATTTTTGGTATTCTGATTCACGGCTGATTTTGGTATGGCTGCCTTCCTCGTCTCGCGATCTACGCGGTGGTGGTGGCGGTGGTGCAAACCGGTGGTTTCTTGTCCTTGAATTGCCTTGGATCTCTCTCCTCTCTTCTCCAATGGCCGTCACTTGATTTCTGGATATTCTAACCCTAAAAGCTAACCTAAATGGCTGATATAGGTTGCTGAATTTCATGGGTTTAATTACCCAATTATGTAAAATGACTAAAATGCCCTCCTTGGGTACTAATTAAGCCTAAAATTGCCCCGAGACCCAAACCACACCCCCGGGTACACTTTTCTGACTATCTCGACCCTACCGGACGCGTTGGCGCACTCAAAATGACCATACAGACAACCTATAAAATATTCACTTTTTATTTAACCAAATTAGTCCCGACGTGACACGAACACGTTCCGACTTAAATTTCCGAAATCGTCATTTAATTCACTCATGACAACATTATAAAAATAAATCTCATATATTACTATACTCATCCAGTAATATGCAACAAATAGCAAATTTCCAATAATTACTAACTCTCGTCACGCTAGTAAATATTCAAAGCAACATTCCGGATTAAAATTAAATTAATTTATCTCAATTAAATTTAATAAATCCCATAATTTTAAAATCTATAAAAATACGGGGTATTACAAGCGACCCTTGTTATATTTATTTCGTAACTTAATCCATCAATGATCACCATCCAAAGTGAGATCAAGCCTTAGTGTTTTAAACCTTATGTTATACCATAATTTAAAGACAATACATTCAGAGTAAATAACAAATTGAAAAATCGTCAACTTTATTCTGTAGAAAATTGAAACATCCATAAAGTATCTAATATTGTCAAAGAAAAGACCATTATTACAAGGATAAACTCCCACTAAAACTGAATATCATCAAAAACATCAACATCCATATGAGCAGTGTGCCCATAAAAGACCTTGGTTAGCAAGCCTTTAGCAAGTGGATCTGTGAGCATGGAGTTTGTTTGTATATGTTTAATAGATTTATCTTACTTTGAACTCTTTACTTAACAATAATAAATTTAATGTATATATGCTTAGACATCGACAAGCTTTTGTTGTTATTCGAATAAAAAATTGCTGAATTATTCTCACAATATATCTTTAGTGGTCTTTCAATGCCATCCACAATTTACACCCCAGTGATAAAATTTTGTAGTTGTATCATATGATATGTTGCCTCATAACACGCTATAAACTCCGTTGCCATAGTGGAAGATGCAATAAGTGACTACTTAGCACTTCTCCAAGAAATAGAACCTCCAGAAAACATGTATACATCGCCAAAAGTGGATCTCTTAGTGTCTTGACAACTCGCAAGATCAACGTCAAAATACCCAATGATCTCCAAATTATTTTACTTTCGATAGATGATCATCTAATTTTTTGTTCTCTGTAAATACCTCATAACACATTTGGAATCTTTCTAGTGGTCCATTCCAGGGTTACTCAAATATTTGCCTAACATACCCACTATGTACGCTAAATCAGGACACATACATACTTTATCATATATAAGACTCTTTACAGCTGAAGCATAAGGAACCTTTTTCATATCTTCACTTTCAGTCTCATTCTTGGGGCATTGACAGAGACTAAATTATCTCCCTTAGCAACAGGAGTATCTTATTATGCACAATCTTACATGCCAAATCTAGAAAGTACCTTCTCTATATAGATCTTTTATAATAACCCTAGGACAACCCAAGAGCAATCTCGATGTATCTTAATTTCCAATACAAAAGAGGTGTCCCCAAGATCAATCATTTTAAAATGATTAGTTAGAATTCTCTTAGTTTCGTGCAATAAGCCTACATCGCTGCGAGCCAATAATATGTCATTGACTTAGAGCACAAGGAAGATAAATTTACTTACACTAAACTTATGATATACACAGTCATCAACTGAATTAACGTCAAGACCATATGAGATATTGACTTGATGAAACTTGTGATACCATTGACGGGAAGCTTGTTTAAAACCATAAATAGATTTCTTGATTTTGAAAACTATAGACTTTGGATCGCCGGAGATAAAGTTTTTTGGTTGCATCATATATATGGTTTCCTCAATATTACCATTAAGAAAATCCGTCTTAACATCCATCTGATGTAGTACTAAATCAAAATGAGCTAAAAGTGTCATTATTGTCCTAAAAGAGTCTTTCGTAGAAACTGGAGAGAAAGTCTCTTTATAGTAAATGTCTTTTTCTAAGTAAAACCCTTTGCAACTAGACTCACCTTATATCTCTCAACATTTCCTTTGGAATCTTGTTTGGTTCTAAATATCCAATTTTAACCAATGGTATTCTCACCTTCAGGCAACTTGATAAGATCCCAATGATGTTACTCTTATGGATTTCATCTCATCATTCATGGCATCAATCCACTTTTAAAAATTAGCACTTTGTTTGCCTTGTTGAAAGTCGATTAGATTATCTTCCATTAACCCTATGTCAAATTTATGCTCTAGAAGAAATACAATGTAATCACTTGAAATTGCACTTATTCTTTCTCTAATGGATCTCCTTAGTGTCACTTCCTCATGAGGTTGTTGAGTTTTATCTTTTTAAGTAACTATTTAATTTCGAGTAGGGAAGTCTCTATTATTGTCTTCTTGAATACTGTCAGCAAGCTGAACAATGATCGGGATTGAAATTGATTCCTCTTTAAAGAGAACATTATTATTCTCAACCGTATCTTCCCCCTCAAACTCAACATCCTCAAGAAATCTCGCATTTCCCATCCCGAAAAAGGACTTCTTTGAGGGATCATAGAACGTGAAACCCCTCGACCGCTTAGTGTACCCAATAAAATAGCAGTTAATAATTCTTGACTCCAGTTTCTTTTCAGTTGGCCTATAAGACCTTGCCTCAGATGGACATCCCCAAATGTGTAGATACTTAATGATAAGTTTTTGTCTTATCTATAGTTCATCAGGGGTTTTATCTAGGCACTCTCTTAGAATATATACTGCAGTATTAAGTGCCTCTCCCCGTAGTGATATTCACAAAGAAGAATGACTAATTATACTCCTTACCATGTCCTTAATCATTTTATTTAGTCTCTCAGTAACACCATTCATTCTAGGCTATAATGTCATTGTGTATTGTGGGACGCTACTGCATTCTTCTAGGAATTTGGAAAATGGTCCTAGACGTTGTGCACCTGATTCATCATATCTGCGCTAGTGTTTACCACCACAGTCAAATTTGGCATCTTTAATATTCTTGCCTAGTTGATTTTCAACTTCGGCTTTGAAAGCCTTAAAAACTTCCAAGGATTGAAACTTATTGTGAATTAAATATAAATACCTATAACGATAATAGTTTCCTATAAAAGTGATAAAATACCGTTGACCATTTCAAGGAGGCGTAGGGAGTGGATCGCAAATATCAGTATGTATCAATTTTAAGAAGCCAGAACTCCTTTTAGCACTTAATTTTTGAATTTTTATCTGTTTTCCCTTTATACACCCAATACAAATATCAAAGTATGTTAAATCAAGGGGTTCAAGTATTCCATCTGAAATGAGCCTTTCAATTCTCCTTTGGGAGATATGACCCAAACGTTTATGCCATAAGGCGACAAAATTCTCATTAGTCAACTTGCATTTTGTGCCTCGTGTAGTTGTTTGCAAGGTTTTATTAAATGAAGCACTTGTATTCAATATTTATAATTTAACAACTAAAGAACCAGTCGCAAAAAGAGTAGAATACAAAAAAAATGACTTTATTATTTCTAAATAAACAAGAAAAACCATATTTTTCGAAAATAAAAATAAAACCAAACTCCATCTGAAAGACGGTACTACATAAATCTCTTTTAATCCAATATAATTATCAGTCTTAAAAGGTAGTCTAAAGGTCCTAATTGCTTCAACTAAAACTGTTTTGACATTACCCACATAGATGAATCTTCTAACATCATTTAGCGATCGGCTCCAACCAAAATCTACCCACTAAGTATGAATAGGTACAAAAGACAAATTAATTTCAAAATAAACAAAAGTGAGAAGTGTAGATTTCTTTCCACACCGTGCGACGTACATGGAACAATCCTTCTTCACATGCACAGGTTTCTTACAAAAGTAACAAGTAAATTATGGATCCTACTTCTTTTGTGCAATTTTGGATTGTGATGTTCCTACAGTAGTTCTCTTATTATCATTATTTTTTGTTATTCTTTAAGGTAGATGCAATATAAGAACTTTCAATTATCTTTACTTGCTTCAATCTGTCCTCCCATTACCCATAATGAGAAATGAGCTCAATAAGAGTCCATTTGTCCTTTTTAGTATTATAGCTAACTATAAACTATCCATAGTGTGCAGGAAGGGAAATCAGTACCAGATGCACGAGAAAGTCATCAGATAGCTCTAACTTTAGTGCCTTAAGTTTTGAAGTGATGTTAGACATATTCATAATATACTCCCTTACGTTTACTTTACCTTAATACCTTATTTGGATAAGGTTATCTAGAAGCATACTTGCTTTAGCCGTTTCGTTATTTGCAAAATGATTTTCAATATCTATCAGGAAGCCCTTAGCAGTTACCTTATTAGACATACTACTCCTGAATGTTTTTGGAACGCTGAGCTTTAACATCATTTGACTTAAGCAAGTAGAATGATCCCAATTCTCAAAGTTCGCTTTATCCTCTTTGGAACTTTTCTCTGTAAGAGGAGCGGGTTGTTATTTCTTTAGTGCGTAGCCTGAATCCATGCAGTCGAGAACTATCTATATATTATTTTTCCAGTTCTTGAAGTTTGTGTCGTTAAGCACAAGAATTGTGTTCATGTTGGCAATGATAATAGTAGCAAAAGCAATAACTGAATTTAGAGAACAAATAAACAACATAAGCTCAAAAAAAATTCATATCAAGATTAAAAACATAAATATAAGACATAAATTTTATGCAATTGCAATATTGGGCCCTTTTTCATGATACCTAGCACAACATTAACGTTTAATCTTTAGATAGAAACATCAACTTGTAAGTGGTACTCTCAATGAAAAAATCAAATGTTAATGTTAAGTCCGGTCAACCAACAACCTTTTTTTTGGGCCAGTATGTTATTCATATGGAAACTTTATAATTAACACACATTTATTCCTGCATGTATATTTATTATTTGGCCAATTAACGATATTCATTTGGGCCGATCACTTATCACATAAATAATAAATACACATATCTTAATAACCCAAAATAATTTAATCTACGCAATAGAGGTTACTTTGGCAATATATTACTTCTATTAATTTATTTTAAGATATAAGACAAAAATGGTATTAATAAAAAACACAAATGGTTATGGTTCCAACAAAAAAATACAATTAATCCATAATTGGTCTCGGCCCAACAAAATTCGAGGAGTTGAATCGATTCGCCACTATGGCCGAATCGAATCTCCCCAAGCTGAATCGATTCACCCCAAAATACTGAATCGATTCGATTTTAGGCCGTAATGAAGTATATGGCACCAAATCGATTCAGCAAGAAAACCCGAATCGCTTCGGGTTTGGACATGAACCCTGTTCTGAAGTTCTATATGGGATTTCTAATTGAATCCAAATATACGATCTAAAACAATTAGAAAGCATATGATTTTCAATTTATTTTGAACAAAAAAACTGAATTAGTCCATCTAAATCTATCATAAATAAAAGCCCTTTTGAGCGAAATCAAAAACACTATGGTTTAACAATATTTAATCCATTTGGGGATTATTATTATTATGAAAATGATCAGAAATCATACATATAAAGAATCCTAAAAGCTATATCAGTTCTCACTACATCATATGAATGAGAAATAAAACAAAATCATTTTTAAATCACAATCACAATACTAATCCCAATAATCTAATATAAAGAGGCTATGATACCACTTGTTGGAATAAGAAATAAAATTCATCATATGTTCACAATCAACATATTAGATTATCGAGACTACCTAACAAAAGAATTGTAGAAACTATGTACCTGAATCCATAGTGGTGATTGAGACTTGGGGGTGGGAGGTCTTCCACAAACTAATCCCTCTATTTCTCTCTATGAGTTCTCCCCCAATGATGGGAATGAGGGGTTTTGAGTGCATTAGCCTTGGAAAATAAAAATCTTCATTATATTGACATCTAATTAGAACCCCATAAATTTTAATTATATGACTCTTCAGTAACCAATAGGTGACTCTTGATTAACTAATAACTTGAAAAGCATGTAAAATATAAGCCACCTATTTGGATCATTATACCCCCATATGATGAAATGATCACAAAGGTACCATTGAAACCATCATTACTACGAAACTTATGGACGAACATCTAATTTACGCCCCTTTTACTAGCTTTATCCATATCTCTTCATATTCCACATCCTTCCAATCAAAGTATCCTCTTCTCCTCCCTACTCATATATAAAAGGGGCCCTCTAATCAAGGAGGAGTTACACCTACCTCTTTCTGTATAAAAATCTTCTAGTAGATGTTTTTTAGTTGTGTAGTTATGTGTACCTCTACAAACACAATTAGGGATAGCTCGATCTCATTATGTTGCTCCATATACCGATACAAGAACAAATTCTGACCTATATGAATAAATCGTAATCATTGAGATCCATAAAAGAAAAGAAAATTTGATACATTGGCGATACTGATGTGAAAAAATAAGGGTTTCTTGGTGTTGGAGACCTAAATACGATTCTTCTCATATTGATTGCCGCCGATGCTTAGGTTTTGTACTCCCTTCATTATCTCTTCCATTGTTATTCCTATTATTATTGCCGATTCTATAATTGCACTATTTACCTAAGATTGGTATTCTATTCTAATCATATCAAAATTTTAGTTATATATACATAAGAAGAAACTTTTATTCCTTTTTACTCTGATACTTTCAATATCTCCTTTGTCTCCATCTATTGTTTCTTTCTCCCGATTTATTTATTAGTTGGGTAGTTACGTTCTTACACGTCTTGCCAACTACATGTTTGGCAAAATTGTCTGTGTGGTTTCCTAAGGTATCTAAATACAATGGATATTATAGGTGTTTCTTTAACTAAAACTATATATTTATATAATCTTTGGTTGATTTTGTTTTAATTATTTTAATCTCTTAAATCTAGTTGTAGTTGATGCATGCATTTTCTATACACAACATATTTCATCACCAACTCTTAGTTTTGAAGTGAAGAATGGTTATTTAGTTTAGTCATATGATTGATAATATTAAAACACATGTGTAAAGTTAATTAAAAATCGAAATGATACCCAAATAATGAAAACCACATAACTCTCTGTGTTTTGTCATGTTGAAAATGATGGTAAAGATTTTATCTACGATTTTTATTAGGTTTAACTAATAATATATTCTTTGAGAATAAATTGATAATTGTTTAGAGTTTTTTCCCCAATCCTCATTTATGTATTGGTGGGTGTATTTACCTCATAAATTATTTAGCTTATTGTATTTTAGATTTTCACACTAACTCATGAGAATAATCATTTTTTCAGCAGGGATAAAAAGTTTATATACTATGTACTTTTTTCGCATTATCATCTCGCTAGATAAGTTTGTTTCTCAGAGATTTGTTTTACTTCTACTATTCATTGAAAAACTTATTACTAACAAGTTTGACTAAAATTTATTCATGTTTTTATAAGTATGGTAATCTTATGAATCAATTGTCAAGATTTACCTATTTGACATTTTTACTTTGAGCATATTCTAGGATGTTTCCCTTTTAATTTTTTAGTTTTTATCCTTTTATCTTTTTCTTTCAAAGATGACACATATGATAATAATCTTTCAAAGGAGTCTTGAAGACCCAAGACACAATAGACAACAAGTTCAGTGTTGCCTGACGATGTGTTCTCGTTATTATTTTATGTGTTTACTATTCTTCAAGTAATCTTTCAAGCATTTCACACTCTTTAGTTTAAGATAAAATCTCACATAATGACTTTTGATTCTATTAGACTAAAGAAGACTTTGATGCCACTAAATAAATTATGGTTTTTACTCTTTCATGCATGACTGCATTTTTTGCTATTTTAATGTTTTTGTTTCGTTTCAATATTGCAATCAATAATTAAAATAATAATAATAATAATAATTATTATTATTATTATTATTATTATTATTATTATTATTATTTGTCAATAATTACATGTGCATTCATCCAACGTGGGTCACATATGCAACGCACATGAGTGCCAACTAGTATTGTAAAATGAGATAAATAATTATGGAGATCCAAACCATTTATGGAAATATATTTGTACATCCACGTTATTATTTATGGAAATATATTCGTACATCCACATTATTATAATGGGCATATACCAAATAGTCTCTCGAACATTTTTTAATACTCGTTTAGTCCAAGCCTTTTTATTTGTTCCAAAAAGTCCCTCAACATGCCGCTAACGCAAACTTTAAAATAAGATAATATTGCTTAAATGGGTATTTGAGGGACTTTTTGGAACAAAATAAAAAGGCTTAAACTAAATTTGTATTAAAAAATGTTCAATGGACTTTTTGGTATTTGATCCTTATTAAAATAACTAGCATGCAACCTGCACAACTAGCATGCAACCCGCACGATGTGCAGGCGACATACAATAATACACACACACACACACACACACTCATACAACCCCCATATATATTCATAAATCTGAGTCTCGTAATGAAAGATCACATTAATAATTTGCATTATATAATCATAATACATATGTCTCTAATTAAAAAAATATTATTTAATCAATTAAGCTTCAGTCATATAAAATCACAATTTTTAATGACCTTGAAATAACACATGAAGTTTCTATTTTACCTATTTGTAAAATAGGACTTCTATTCCTATTGAATTGCTAGTAGTTATTCTTTCAAATGAATGAAGTGTCTACAATTATATAAATTCAACATGCTTTTGGTATGATTCACAATGATCACTGTAAGACATATCATATAACATCCAACTTTCATTGCTATCCTATTTTTTAAGCACCTCTCATGGTGATAGGTTCCAAATATAGCATTTATATATTATTTTTTGGAATACAATCGAAGTCAGACAAATACTAAACAATTCAAAATTATTTACATTAAATATTCTTACTCAAAAGAAAAGAAAAATAACAAAAAAAGTAAAAATGGACTCACATCTCCCTACCCTCATCAGATACCCAACCTAGAGGTCCTCCTTTAATATAGTGTTAACCTTCCTTGAATATATCAGACCATTCATTTACTCCATTCACTTATGGGAAGAAGTCATGGATAAAACACTTCAAAAATAAAGTAGTCACCATTTTGGGGAAAACCCCATTATCTTTCTAGAAAAAGTAAAAAAAAAAAAGATTTATTTATCATAACAATTTATTTGCCTCACCTACTTTTGTAAAACACTCAATGAATACAACCCTCATATAAAAAATTCGTCGATTGAGTTTGATTTTTCAGACTATGTGAATCCCTCAAATTCTAGACAAAGTCAGTAATACATACACACGTATAGTCAACGCGCTTGTGTTTGTTGTACATGAGAATGACAATGGAAAACGTGACATAAAAAATATATTTTTCTATCAATGAATTAATTTAGTTATTTTTTTAATATAAAATATCCAACAAAAATTATCGCTATGAGTTCAAATTTAACAAAAACTTTTGGATAAATTTAATATGACGTCTTGAATCATCTAATGCAAGTGGCTTTTATGTTTCAACGAGCTCAAAAATAATAAGTAAGAGGATAAGAAGAGTAAGCCTTCCCAAGCATGCAAATATAAAGATGTAAGAACAATTGGTTGCGAAATTTTTATAAATTTATAGTAAAATAAAAATAAGACTAACTCCAATTTTAATAATACAATAATAAAAAAGTCCATTTTATATTAAACTATTATAAAAGAACAGTGGATGGTAAGCTATACCATCACTTCACACTAGGAAAACAAATACATCATTCACTCATATGCAAGGACATGGAGAATCAAAATGAAATTTAAAAAAACCAATTACTAAGCGTATTCTTAATACCCACTTGATTACCATAAGGCAACTCATGCATGCTACACAACAAAATTTCAAATCAACACAACTGTTCAAACCCTCTCAAGTGCATCTAATTTGATAAATTCCTCAAATAGATGATAGCGAAGAGAAAAGTGACAAGGAGAATGATAATTTATATGTTCTTGTAGTTTATCAAACACTTAATGTGCACAATTTCTACGTAACGAAATTTTATCAAGCACTTACTATGCACGAAGAAAATTATATTTAAAGAAGAGATTGATTGAAATTTATTTTATTTCTTAAAATCAATGAAAACTAAAAAAATAAAGCAAATTACAAATAACATAAATTAACCAACATCATAATGTTGAAATAAGATGTGTAGAATCATATCAACCATGCAATATTTATACCTGGAACTGAGCGTGGTGGTCGAGCGCAGATTGTATTGGAAATCAGCTTCATGGAACAACACAAATCTGTGTCGAAAATTAGGATAACAATAATCTTAAGATGGACTACCTAGTAAATAGTTTTGATAGAATTAGGTTTGGCTCAATGGAAATTATTGGTGTTCAAATGAGAGGTTTGGGTCTTTACAAATTCTATATGAAAAGAGGATGGGGAATGAAATTCTTGAAGAGGGTAGGGCATTGGTAGCCCAACAGTATGGAAGATGGATAAGAAAGAGGAGAGTAATTAAGTTTTGGAGAGAAATGAACCGAAGAGGCAATCCTATGTGTGATGACAAAATAGAGTGAAGGAGGTCCACGTGGACTGTTATATTTGCATTGAAAATTGAATACAGAGCTTCTAGTTTATAGTTATCTATTATATACCTCTAATACGATAGTATTAGAGGCATTATTAGCATTTATTGCGGTTGAATCCAACATTCATCAACCTTTGAAATCGAAACTTAGCCTTTGTCCATTCCCCTCCCTCATATTCACTATTCATAGATCCCTGTAAATCAAAGCATCAATGCTCACAAACATCAACCTATAAAAAAATTACCCTTCACCGGAGGCTTAAAAATGGGCAGCAATCTCGAAGGCAGAATCTCCAAATTCTGATAAATGGAGTTTGCATCTTAGGTTTGGTAGTCTTCCCCTCTATCTTTCTATTTCTCTTTTCTATCCACATATCCACTCATAACTTCTTTAAGCATTTACGTCCAGGAGCAAAATAGCAAACGAACCAATTAGTATTACTACATACATGATAACACCAAGCTTTTCTTAAACCAAAAAAAAAACACCACGCATATATATATATATACACACAGTCCTGCTCTTGTGCGGACCAGTCTGCATTTTAAGAGTGCGGACTGAACATGTCTCACCTGGCGGTGAGCCCTAAAAACAAAGAGACTGTGCCTATAATTTAAACGATAATTTCTAGGCGCACCGTTAGGTGACATGTGTCTGATCCGCATTCTTAAAATGAGGACTAGTCCGCACAAGAGCATATATATATACATATATATATATATATATAAGGTTTAACTAAATAAACTTAGAGGGTTATCCAAATGACAAGGGAATTGAAATAAATAGAGAAGAGAGAGAGAACAAAAAAATAGAAGGGGGAGAGGGGTGTTCTTTAGGGAAAAGGAAGAGTAAGAGGCCGTACAAAGCGATAAGGATGAGAAAGTGGGGGAAATGGGTGGCTGAGATTAGAGAGCCTAATAAAAGGTCTAGTTTTCAGTTAGGGTTTTATTCAATACATGTGGCAGCAGCGAGGGCTTATGACACCGCCGTTTATTATCTACGTGGGCCAACAGGCAGGCTTAATTTTCTAGACAAGTTGGTCGCCGTCGACGGTGATGGGGATTTATCAGTGGCTTCTATAAGAAATAAAGCAATCGAGGTGGGGTCCAGGGTGGATGCGTTATATAACTCGATGAATGAGAATGACGTCGTTCAAGAATAACCCGCTCAATTAAAACCGTTTAACAAACCGTTTGTTGAACCGACCGTTTTGACTCGGACAGGTTTTGGAGGAAAGGCAGGAGTTATTGCGTTGTTCACTTCGTCTCTTGATTTCAAGAGACAAAGATATACAGAATGACCGGTCTCTCTTGAAACAGATATAAACAACACAATATGTATGAGTTATTCTGTGGAATTTTAATGGTACGCGTTATGTTTATTTCTATTAGTTTATGTATGATTTCTCTATCACTTTAATTCGCATGATTTATTTTAAATCTTCTTTTGAAATCAACCTTCCTTTTTATATGATTTTATATATTTAGTTTACTCAACGACAAAAATGATTGAATCAACAAGATTGGTAATTCTTGAGTTAATTAATTTAGAAAATTATTGTATTTTCAATAAATATACACAACAGTTCATGTCATACAATTGTTTAGTTTAGCAAATTAACAAATATGATAAAAAAAAAAGTAGATTTGATTTCGGGATTAAAATATGGTTTTGTATGAGATGATATCATACGATTATTAATTTATATGACAATTTTCAATAAATATTTAAAACAGTTAATTAGTATAGAAATCCATGAAGATAAGGAGAAATGTTCCACTGTGCCTATTTCTTTTCAGATGTATATGTATATTTGATTTCGGAATTAAAATATGGTTTTATTGGTGTAAAAACTGTTCTTTTTAGTTTACTTAAGATATTTTTATTAATTTAACTTTGTAATACCTATTTTATAAGAAAAAAGATTCGTCGTGATTCTATTGTCAAGTTTTTTTAAGAATTATTTGGCTCCTTTTACTTCTTCATTTTTAACTTTTAAGAATCTAAGATTATGTTGCATTAGTTTGTTGTCAATGTTACTTAAGTAACTAGGTACCAACTAATTCAATATTCAACGTAAAATCTTAAACACAACATATTTACAAATGCTATTAATTATTATCTATTTATATCATTAAAATTATTTAAAATAAATTTTTAGTAGTTTTTTTATAAAACGCCCACACATCGCGGGGATTACATACTAGTAATATAGATTACCGTCTCCTCCTAGTTTCCATAGGCAAAATCCAAATAGTAATATACATTTATGTATAAGAATAAATATGGAAATATGTTGAGATCCAAGTACAAGGTTACCAACATAATTATAATAGATATAAATAAAAGTTAATAATCTTGATTATTCACACATAAATAATTACCCATCTCCATCTCTAGAAATACATTGATGTTACAAACGAAATGTTTACTTGTAAATAGTAGAAATTTCAACTTCGGGTGTTTAACCGGAAGTTGCCTTAAACAATTTACACTTGAATGCAATGGTGACCAATGAGATTTAACACATGCACTGACAGTTAATGATGAGGAAAATTTTGAAAAGAAAAACATGTTCCGAAACCTTAAAACACATTCTACAATGATTAATATTCCAACCTAAAATTCCTTTTTTTAGGTAAAATATAATATATTAAACCAAAAGGCACAAGTCCATGAGAGAAAATAAAGAAGTCCAAACTCCCCAAATCCAACGAGCCAATAAATCCCAACAAAACAACCCAACGTAGACAATTAACACTCTAAAAAAACAAGCATAACCCAATGACCTAATTACAAGCCCAATAAAAAACAAGCAACACCAACAATCTCGGATCGGATGCCCATAAACCATAACCCAAATAAAAAACAACCCAACACGTGTATGTCCATGATCCCACAAGACCAAGCTTCCATGCATCGAGCCACGCGTAGCTGCCTCCAAAATGACCAATAAACAAAAAGCAAGATGAAACCTTGTCTGCCACTTTCATCTCAGCCGAATAAAAAGGAAGCTAAACTATTAAAAACTCATTCAAACCATAAACACAAAGCAACTCATCTTCTCTCTACACACAACCAGATGAAAAATCAACCACAAACCATGCTGAATCTAAATACGAACAAAGACATAGCCCTAAACTCCATCAACAAATCAACCCACTGATCAAAAACATCCTAAGCTTCAACCCCATCCAACAAGAATCCAACAAAATAAGGTAATGAAAATATCTATGGAAGAAATAACCAATAAAAATCCATAGAGAAAATATATTCCAAACAATAAGGGTGCGTTTGATTGCAAAGTTGGAAAATGAATTGAAAAGAACTGATTTCCATGGAAAATTATTTTACGGAATTATTTTCTATGAAAAATTAGTTTAGTGGTTGTTTGATTACTTTTATTTTCTTATTGGAAAATTAAATATTTTCCAACTTTTGTTGTTTGATTAGCATTATTTTCCGAGTAGAAAATAAGAGGCTTATGACAATTATATATATGTAAAAAGTTTTTTTTTAAAACTATCAAATTTAAAACTTAATAAATAAATACCGTTCAACTTTCAACATTTGGAACTAGGGCTGTGTTTCGGCCGGATCGGATCGGAAAATGACCTTTCGGAAAAAATTTCAATTTTTTCGGAAATAAAATATTTGTTCCAATTTCCTATCCAATTTTTTCGGAAAATCAAAAAAGTTTCCGAATTCGGAAATATCGGAAAATCGGAAAAAATCGGAAATTAGAAATATGGTATTTTTTTATGTTCTGCCGCATGAAGACAGTATGAGAAATTAGAAATTAGTTTTTTTCTGTTTGGCCGCAGCCATCAATATAACAAACCGATGTAAACAAATCTGTAAACCTATAAACCGATCAATATAACAAACCTATTAAACCTATAAATCGATCCTAACAGATGTATTAGATGAAATAAAAAAGATGTAAACAAATGTAAATAAGATGTAAACCGATCTTATAAACAGAAGTAAACAAGATGTAAACAGAGCCTATAAATCGATGTAAACAGATCTGTAAATAAGTAGAAATAAAAAAAATAAACAGATAAAAATAAACTAGAAAAGGCTTACCTATGTTCGAGACTATAAGGGTCGGACGATGTAAACAAATATGCGCCGCCGAAAGTAGAAGAAAGGGGTTGGACGACCGTATAGAGATTGGGTCGAGAGAGAGAGGTGAGAGATATGCACCGCCGAGGAGAAAGGGGCGAGACGAGAGAGAGAGAGAGAGAGAGAGAGAGAGAGAGAGATGTGAGAGATATTTTAATAAGAATATCATACAACCCTAGTTGCTCTCTACTAAGGGCATATATAAATATATTGGGTAAGGTAAAAAATAAAGGAAATCTAAATTGTACACATTCTTATTACATAAGGATATAACTTATAAGGTAAAAATATATATATAGAAAATATTCGGAAAAAATATTCGAAATATTAATCGGAAGATATATTCGGAATATTAATCGGAAAAAAGATTCGGAAATTATATCGGAAAAATCGGAAAATCGGAATTTAAAACATAGTTCCAATTTCCTATCCAATTTAATTCGAAAAAATCGGAAATCGAAAAATCGGAAATCGGAAACCTTATATATGTTCCAAAATCGGAAAATATCGAATCGGACATTGGAAAAATCGGAATGTTCGGAAAAAAAACACAGCCCTATTTGGAACCCAAAAAAAATGTCACTGAAATAATAAAAATATAAACTCCAATATTAAAATGCTTAAACGTTCCTTCATAACCAACAAAAACTAGAATGTCTAAAAAACTACAAATAATTAACCCAACAAAATAAAAAAAGTCTTAAAACTATTAAAATACGTTGCCAATTTGTCGACTCCTATCCAAGCTTGTCAAGAATCCAAGAACGTGCAAACTCGTCATCATCTAAGTCAATGAATATCCGACCCAATTCTTTGTCTTGCTCGAAATCTTTCATGAGTTGCATTATATCAGTTTTCTCTATGTGCATGGCCTTGAGCTTGTCCAAGATAACTTTCCAATTGGCGTGAGTTTGCGTTGCTTGCTTTTCAAATGCAACAGCTTGCATTTCTAAAGCAACTGCAATTTTTTTTTATGAATCAGCAATAACAGATAAGGCAGCAGAAGCATCGTCCACAGGTTGCCGACGTTTACGTCGAACTTTTGAGTTTGTTCCTTGCGAGGTTCGTTTGGACGTGATTGAAGGACTTGCCTCAGTAGTAACATTCTCATCTGCCTCATTTTCATTGTCTAAGTTCACCTCAATATTTTCACTAGCATCATTTTCATTCATTGGGGGAAAGCCATTTCCCGATACGGTTCGATCACCCGTTGCAATGTCATCACCAAAAATGATACCCAAATCCTGGTAGTGAAGACACACCTTCCCCTTTAACTTCGCTGCATCAGGTTTATCCTAAATAAAAAAAATATATAAAATTAATAAATAACCAAATTTCATTAAACTGAAAAATATAAATAAATAAATAACTGTTAAAGCTAATAAAAAAAATGATGCTACCTTAATGTACTCTTCCCAAACATTAGGATCCGCTGTGATTCGTCCAGTTTTAGCATCCCACCCAAAACCGCTAACCTTGAATAGCTCACGGAGATCCGTATAATCTTTTTTCAAAGTCTTCAAACGTCCTCTTACGTTCTTCTCAATAACCGACACGCCACATACAGAATATACGCGCTCAACCACCTTCAAAATCTGAGTTGCTGTGAATCCATTGTCTGCCCGTTTTGTCCCAGCTAGCACTTGTTCAATGAGTGTGTTTACCAACTGCTCATCCATTTCATCGGTCCAGCGAACTTGCCCTTTTTTTGCATTACCTGGAACTGAGTGAGAAGAGGGTTGACTAACTTCCTCAATACCAGGGTGAGGGCACGTGGTCGTGGTAGGTCGTGGGACACGAAATGGCACAGAACTTCCACTTTGGCGATAAGTTTCCATTAAACCTGTTTGAAATTTTATTGTGAACATTTTTAGATCAAAATTTAATGTATCAAATTAGTCAATTGAACAGGCATACCAATAATTGTACATGAAAATATAATAAATCTAAAATTGCAAATTTAATCTTCCAGCAATAATTCATAATAAAAAAAGCTCAATCAAAGTTAACCCCAACATTGGGGTGTGTTTGATACTCATTCCACATTGCGATAGCCGTAATATTCCTCCTAGTATTCCAACTAGCCTCGGTGTGAAAGTGATGTGGGCATTAAGGGAGGCAACTTCAGGTACATCTTGAGGCGCGGGATTAACATCATCATCACTAACCTCTTCATCGCTACAAACATCATCAATGTCATCAATTTGTATGAAGTTGTGAAGGGCACAACAAGCAAGTACTATTTTTGCTTGTGTGTCAATATTGTGAAAGGGTTGATGTCTTAGATATGCAAATCTTTTCTTAAGCAACCCTATCGTTCTCTCGATGACATTACGGAGTGATGAATGGCGAAAGTTGAACAACTCTTTACTATTTTCTGGTCGTTGACCCTCGATGTCTCTACGGTGATAACGAGTCTTTCGATATGGTGAAAGAAAACTCGGAACCAATGGAAATCCAGCATCGGTGAGATAATATTTACCTAGTATTATAATGAATGAACCATCATTAGATAATGAGATTGTTTTATATAATTTAAAAAAGACAATAAGATGCAAATTTTACCAATAGGAACCGTTAACTTAGTTCCTTGTCGCAAAATAGCACTCCTTAGTAATCGACCGTCATGTGCCGATCCCTCCCAACCGGCAAGTACGTAAGTAAACTTCATATCAAATGTACACGCCACTAAAACATTTTGCGATAAGACTTGCTTTCTGTTGCGATATTTAGGTTGCTCTAATAAATTAACATTAGCGGCGATGTGAGTACCGTCTATCGCGCCCACGACATCCTAAAAGGAAGTTTAGTTAATAAAGGCATACATAAACATGTAAAAAAAAATTAGTAATAAGACCGAACCTCAAAGTAATGGTACCAGTCTACGACATGATCCTTATCGTATGGGGAATTCGCCGCAGTTGCGTTGGTGACTATATCCCTATGGAGCATAAGGCATGCACCTAAAACTCTATGAAAGTAATGGCTCACTGTTTGTCCAGACCTAAAGAAATGTAAACTTTCAACACGATTACGCTCGTCATGGCCAACTGTGGTTAAAAATATAGCAACTTGTTCCTCAACTCTCACAAATCGACTATCGAGTAACCCGTAATTACGTAATCTAGCACACAACCTATGGAATGGACCTCGTTTCATCCTAAGTTGCTCGTGGCAAACCCTATCGCTCATGTTATACAATCGATGTAGTACTATAGCCCTATCTTCATCCCAATTTCTATAAGGTGCCCTAGTGAGACGTCGGTCACGATAACGCCTAATAGTTCTATACAAAACTACCGCTTGCATTACCATTGCCCAAAATGCACCCACAAGTTGGTTGTTGTTTGGTGTTCTTGCCATTTGAGAGCAATGCTTCACATAAACAACGAGAAATTATTAAAAATCTCATACCAATCCAATTATCCGAATTACAATATTAATGACAATGTTATCACTAAATTATAAAAAAAATATACTAATGTAAATTATAGAAATAACTACAAAGCTATCACTGAATTATATAAAAAAAATATATAGTTTAATCAAAAAAACATTTTGTTTCATCCATCATTTCTTAAGTGGGATATTATAAACATTTTGTTTCCTTCATTATATACCTAATATAATATATATAGTATATTGATATAATATATACCTAATATAATATATACAGTATATTGATATAATATATACCTGATATAATATATACAGTATATTGATATAATATATACAGTATATATATATACCTGATATAATATATATATATATATATATATATATATATATATATATATATATATATATATATATATATATATATATATATATTTTTCCAGTAACGAGTTTTTTTTTTTGCAGTGACGAGCTGTATATATTATATCAGGATATATATATATTTTTTTTGCAGTAACGAGTTTTTTTTTTTTTGCAGTAACGAGCTGTATATATTATATCAGGTATATACCTGATATATATTGCAGTAACGAGGTTTTTTTTTTGCAGTGACAAGCTGTATATATTATATCAGGATATATACTTTTTTTTGCAGTAACGAGGTTTTTTTTTTGCAGTAACGAGCTGTATATATTATATCAGGTATATACCTGATATATATTGCAGTAACGAGGTTTTTTTTTTGCAGTGACAAGCTGTATATATTATATCAGGATATATATTTTTTTTTTTGCAGTAACGAGGTTTTTTTTGCAGTAACGAGCTGTATATATATATATATCTGTAACATGAACAATATATACACGTTGCTGTAACAGGACATAACCAAAATGAAAAATATAAACGCTGCTAGTAATAGTGTATTATATCCATTATTTCTCCTATAAACATCACTACAGTGCTTGAAGTGCTCTTATAAACATCACTACAGACCGAGATATGAAGTGTAGCAACCATGGTGATATGTGTCCATTGTGTGGTGGGAATTAAAAGGGTTGAAGCCGACATAGTTAGTATTATGTCCCGTATTTCTCCCACACACCAAAAGCATTGACAAAGTCTTGAAACTACCTTTTTAGACCCAACCAGTAGAATAAGTTTAAAGTCTTTTGTAAGTTTCCTATATATATGCCTGAGTGTTCGCCTAGCAGTTGTTGATTATATCGTCTCAATGATTTTGCACCTGATCTGATCAGCCTCTTGATATGATGGTAATTGGTACATTATTAGGAGAAGTGGCATCGGTATCATAACTTTGAAAATATTTAGCCAATGGTTTAGAGTTATGGTACCCTTGATATCTGTAAGCAGCGTGTATATATCTGGTATATACCTGTTACAGCAGCGTGTATAACCATATATATCTGGTACCTGTTACAGCAGCGTGTATAACCATATATATCTGGTACCTGTTACAGCAGCGTGTATATATCTGGTATATTATGTCCTGATATGTTTACACACACACACACACACACACATATATATATATATATAACAGGTATATATCAGTTATAACACGAAACCTGTTAACAATATGTGTGTGTGTGTGTGTGTATACAAGAACAATATTTTAAACATACACAAAGATGAGAACAAACCTGTTACCAATTTTTTCTTGTGAAATCTTTTATTCAGCAACAGTTCTCTGCAAATATAAGGAATAGCAACTGAGAAATGTATACAATAGAGAGGAGAATAAAAGAGGAGATGGTTTTTTTTTTTGCTGTGAAAGGTCGTGAGAGAGAGAAAGAGGGAAGAGAGTACCTGCTTTGCAAAAGAGGTGGAGAAGTGGGTGGAGAATGAAAACAGATATTGGTTAGAGAGAAAAAACAATACGAAAATAGTGGATAGAATTTTACCTAGAAACCAATTCTTTAGGGGTAGTGGAGAATTGTTTTCTCACTTTTTAAGGAAAATCAAGTCACGTGAGATGATTTTTTGGAAAATATTTCTCTGGAAAAATTTGCAATCAAACACTTAAAAAATGGAAAAAGGATAGAAAATTATAGTTTTCCATGGAAAATATGACCAATCAAACACACCCTAAGCTTATACACACCCTTCAAGAGAGAAAAAATCCAAATAACCATCATCCCTCATACCCAAAGAATCTCTACACAGAGGCTTAGAAGATAATGTAGGAGAAAAACCATACATGCATGCAAAAATACTACAAAGGCTGGAGGATTCACTAATTCCCAACCTCACCAGACCTCAGAAAAGAGCCAAAAATCATCTTGAAGGAGACATCAGACCCTATCAACAACAGAAAGAAGAGAAAAAAGTAAGAGATGCATGAAAAGCACAATGCAGAAAGCATAACCCCGTCATTAAAAAAGGTAGACCTTTTAACTATAATCTTCAAAGTTAACTACTAAAAATATCTTCATCACATCTGACTGATTTTCTAATTTTCTTGGTTCCTAACTATTTTCCTCCACTTGCATGTAATGTTTTAAATGTTTGTTTCAATATCCTTCATAACTTAATCTCTACTACTATTACCGTTCTTAAAAATTCTGCAGTTTCTTACCCTCCATATATTGTAAACATCCGTAGACAAAGCCAATTTCCCCGTACGAAGTTTAAAAGACATTATTCTATTTGTAATTAGTAAAGTCACACTCAAAGGAATGATGTCCCTATTTTCCACCTCCTTGTTACATAAAACACGTAAATCACAATCAATAATACCCCGGCATTTCAATTTGTCTCTAGTTCTCATTTGTCAAGGCATACCAACCATAGAATGAAAGCAAATCTAGTGACTCTTTTATGAAACCAAACAACATTTTCCCAAATAAGTTTTCGATTCCTTTTCCATAGAACATTATGTGTCTATTTATAATTAAACACACCATACTTAGAGGGAATCCAAGTAATCTAATCATCACAATACAATTGAAGTCTTATACTAGTACAATTAATCTTAGCCAAATCAATAGACAGAGGTCTAGGCAAGTTCCAACTTCTATTGAAAATAAAATCAGCAGCCTTTTCATTATCTCTTCTTGCATCATCATAAATAACTCTTCTGCCATACTAATCAACAAGCGGACCCTTCTCATTCCAGTTCTAAATCCGAAAAAAAGTCTTTTACCCATTACCAATATGATATTGAATAAACATTTTAGCCTCATTTCTTAATTTTTAAAGCTTTCTCTAAGTAGAAGAACAATTGGCTCTAAATTTAATTGAACAAATTGAACTATTCTTAATAAAAGAGGAATGAATCCATTTAACCCACAGAGAGTACTTCTTTTTTCTTCCTGGCCAAATCCTAAAGGCATCTAAACATACAAGTCTTATTCCACTTAGTTAAACCTTTCACCATAAGACCCCCTTCATCGCATACAAATATCATTCTAAGAGATTTTAATTCCATTCTTACTTAATTCAACTCCAAACCAAATGAACCCACTTAGGACTTGATTAATCTCCTTTATAACTCCTTTAGTGAGGATAAAAACACACTGATCCAATATACTTTAATGCTCCTAAGAATAGAAATAACAAGTTAAACTCTGCCAGCATAAGATAACCAAATATTAGTCCAATTCTTCACACTTTTCATCAATTTCTCAACCAACACTTAACAATCATAAGTTTTTAGTCTAGTGGAGATCAATGGAACCCCTAGATATCTAACAGGAAGCTTCCCATGTGTCATACCAGTATATTAATCAATTTTTTTTTAGTAGAATCATCTACACCAACAAAGAAAATCTCATATTAAGCATAACTTAGACCTAATCTAGAAAGCTCCTTAAATTCTTTCAACACTTTATTAATAATTTTGAAAGTTTTATCATCAGCACTAGCCATGCTAGCCATGATAAAGATATCATCAGCAAACATAACATAACATGAGAAAGATTCAATTGTCTATAATGAGGGTGAAATGTAAATTCTCCATACTGCACAACATCATCCATAAGCAGAGAAAAACTCTCCATGACCAATAAAAACAAATAGGGGGAAATAGGGTCATCTTGTCTGAGCCCATTTGTACCCCTAAAGATACCACTAATTATCCCATTAACCCTCGTTGTGTAGCTATGAGTTTGAATATATTCCACGATCCAATTAATCACAATATATGGGAAATTCATAACCTCCAACACCATCCTGACAAAATTCTAATCAACAAAACCATAAGCGCTCATTAAATCAACCCTTAAAGCACATATACGAACACCTTTATCTATATGATACCCCTTAGCAAATTCCTACAATAGGAAAATATTATTATCTATATTTCTACCTTTAAAAGAGGCAGACTACCTATTGTTAATAAGGTGAGGAATAATCTCTCCTAGTCTTCTCACAATCACTTTAGAAATGATTTTATAGGTAGTTTTGCAACATGAAATGTCTGAAATCTTTCATTGTACAAGGATTATTGATTTTAGGAATAAGACCGATGAAAATAATACTTCACTCTTTAAGCATCTTTCTATTTTTGACGAAAAACAACACAACTTCAACAATGCTATCCCCAACAATATCCCAATTTCTTTGAAAAAATCCTGCTGGCCCTTGAGCTTTCTTAGGATCAAGATCAAACAATGCATTTATGATTTCCTCCTTAGTGATAGGCACTTGAATATAACTCTTATACTCCTCATTTAACCATCTATGTCTAATACCCCTCGATCTATTAATTTTAACATTCCCACAAGTATGTTTGGATCTAAGCAAATTAGAGAAAAACTTTATGGCTTCCTTTTGAACATCTTTCCTACTAACTATGTTACCATCCATATATGTAATTGAAAGGATTTTATTCTTGGCTATATGATCATTAACCCTTCAATAAAAGAAAGTAATATTTTTATCTCCTAATTTCGACCATCGAACTGTTGATTTCTATTTATTAAACTCATATTCCATTTCCATTAACTCTACATATTCTCGAAGGCACTTCCTCCTATTGCTAATTAAAGTCCCATCACTCCCATTTGAAATTAATTGATTATGAATCCCATTAAGATCCACTTTTTTAGTATTAACTTTAAAACAGATATTAGAGAACCATTTCTTATTCAAAATTCTAAAATCCATCTTCAACATCTTAAGTATTCTAACAACAACAAACATAGGATTACCAATTATTTCAAGATCCTAACCCTTCATAAGAACGTCCTTAAAAGAATTGTGTTTCATCCGAAAATCAAAGAATTTACAAGTCCCAACAATTCTTTCATTTTGAATGTGAATAGAAAGAACATTAAGAGTCACTACACTAAAAATAGCAATCTGGCATGGTTTAAAACTATGCCAGGTCAAATCTGACATGGTTTTGAACTGTACCACAATCGTGTGTTTCAAACTGGAATTTTTTTCTTGCACGATTTAAAAGTGTGTCAATCTACCAAATAGGTTCACTTCTGACACACTTTTAAACCGTACTAGAATTGAGTACATTTTGGTGCACTTTTGGTAGAGTCAAAATCGTGCCAAAATTTGGTTCACTTTTGGCACGATTTTGAAATGTGCCAGATTTTCGAATTAGTAACAGAAATAATTATAAAATTATAAAAAATTAATTAATCATACATATCGAGTAACTAAAAATTAATGAGTAACTTTAGCTAATACAAATTCACAGATGATGACTTTTTTTATAAAAAAGTCGGAGAGCCAAATTTATTAAAACAAAAAGAAGAAGAATCAGACAAAAAATCCCCAAAATGAAAATAATGGAAGAACCTAAAGCCTTATAGAGATGGCTACAAGAAACTAAAGTCTTCAGTTGAGTATTAAACCAATGATTCCTACGCCAAAGATAATCAAAAAAGGAAAAATGAGGATTTTTTTAGATGCAAATGAAATAGATACATATAAGGAGCACAAGTAATAAAAAGCAAATCCAAACGTGGATCATCGAGATCCGTTGGGAAAAAATTGCAACTTTCCATCATCCAAAACACCATGAGCTCTATGAAAATAAAACGTTTTTGCATCAACTTCAAGAGTCTTTTTTGACATGAATCAACTTAACATCGACATGAATCAACTTTACATCGACCGGTTATAAGCTCTAATAGCACTAATAGCAGAACTCCAAAAGAAAAAACACCAGTCTTCTCATACAACTTACACAACGACGATCAGGTGCTGCATCTGAGCTGTCTCTCTCAACTTTAAAGTCCACAAAAATAACATTTTCATTGCCTGCGAAAATCATCAAACCATCTTCAACTTAAATCATGGTTTGAAAAGAAGAAAAAAAAGACGAAATGATCAACTGCTACTTACTCTCCATAGCATCTTCCCCAGCATGACTTAGTTCAGCTACATCTAAATTCTCTTCCAGACTACATTCTCTAATAGATGATAATATGCATATTGATTATATATTCATTTGGGACTATAACAGTTAAAGATATATTATTCTGAGCACAGAAAAAGTAGAATTTCAAAAGATAGGAAAATAATTAAATATGGGAGACTTATATCAAATGTCATATAAGATTTACACAAGAATGCAAATGAAAATTCAAAAATTGATCAAGTAATAATTACCTGTCAGTGATTTAGAGTGATTTAGAGTCCACTGATCATGAGACCTTTACCACCGGGTCAAGTAATTACCTGATATATCAGTGATTTAAAGTCCATCGATAAAATAATTACCTGAAGTTTGATCTGTCACTGCGAATGCCGTGTGATATCGATTTAAATAAATTGCAAATTCTGAATTTTAATTTATTTAACAGGAGTTAATTTTAAAACAAGTTAAATCAATCGTTAAATATGCAACTACGTGTGTGTGTCAAACCATCACAAATAAAATTACTAACTCACATATATTAGGAAAAATCCCTTTCGGGCAAAACCTTTATTTCACTATAATACTTACAATGATTACAATGAAATTCTCAAAAAGTTAATCGCATAAAACCCACATAGACCGCAACCGAGAGTCAGCAATGAATCAACCACAAAAAATCCACATGAACACGCAGTTCGAATAGCCCAGGAACACCCACGAGTACTGCCTATCAACACACAGTCATCTTCATCCCAATACCACAATCAATCGTCACCTAGATCGGCAATAGATATCTTCTCTATAAGAGAAACTTCAAAATAGATGTGTTCTTTGGTTCCAAAATAATTTACAGAAAGTAATTGGGATTTTGTGAATTGAAAACAAATGGATTAAATCCTTAAAAGTGAGAAGACAAAGTATTCTGTCAAAGCAGTTTCGTCTATTGAAAATTCACCGGTCTTCTACTGAAAAACGGATTTAGAGAACTCTATTTATAAAATAGTCAAGGCGATGCATCTCTTGAACGAGATGTTGACGTTCACGTGACTTTGTACGACAGCATAATGTCATTTGAACGAAAATGCTAGTCGCTCGAACTACATGATAAAAAAAATTGTTCCAAAAAATTCGTCTACAGATCTGGAACAAAAATATTGACGAAACACTTTGCTCCAACACTTAGAAAATATTTTGTAAAAATTATCCCAACACATTTATATGAACCATTAAGGGACCTAAATACAACCTTACCAAAATCTGTCTCGCAGAGGTTTGAATGTTAAAGAGCTTTGATATTCGGATCTGTCTTGTTGCATATGCGAACTTGAACATTCTTTGATGGTTGTAGTGGTATACGAAATACTCAATTGTTAACGGACAATGTCCTTACAAAACTCTCTATATGTCTATGCCGGTACAAACTAAAATCATCCGAATTATCAAAACAAAAAAAAAACTATACAAATCTAATACCCTCCCATGAACCCAAAATTGAAAAGGTATAAAAAATTCAAGTAATAAACTTTTCTTCAAAATCTTCAACTTCGAATCTTTAAGCTTTTCTCATCAGGGTGTGCAATAATGATCTTCAATTTTGTACCTGCACACGTGAGACAAAGCAAATACCTTCTTGACGCATTGAGTTTGAAATGATATAAGAATAAATCAATCAATAATCAAATCTCCCCCATAATGCAAAACCACCCCCATAATTCGTTCTCCCCCTTTTTATTTGTCCGAAATAGACAAGAAAACGAATAAATAAAATAAACATGGAATAGTAACGACAAATATGCATAAAAAATATGGATCAAACTACGGTCAACAAACTATTTTTGATTTTTTAATTTTCAAACAAAAAAAATGCGTAAATAATTTTACAAAAAAATCACACACCATGAATTTACACTATGGCAACCAAATCATGGAAACGGGATGAATGGGTGTGAACATATTCGATAGGCAAATCAAAGCAATCAAACAAACATATGTGCATGATGAATATGTGTACTCCTAACGAATGAATCTCAAAACCGTCCTTAGGTGTTAAAAGTGTTGAATTTAAATGACATCGACTCAATCTATCAACACATCAAAGTCAAGAATGATTCCCACACCAATAACGTCTAAAACTATGAAATGCTTTTTCAAGACGTTGTCAGGACGTGCAAACCCATTTTTCATTTCTTTCCATCTAAACTCCCTCATAAATAATAATCATTATATTTTTCTTTTGAGGTGGTCCCTTTTTGGCATATTTATCTTTTTATTGCCTTTAAATTTTTTCAGGCTCTTTTAAATGGTGACTTTCACGATTAGTTAATTGTGTACTCTCACAGCCCTTTCCCGTGATTCACTCATCATATTTTGTTGCAATTAAATCCTCACAGTAAATGGTTCTTACATGCACTACTTCCATTATCAAGTTTTATCGTATATAGTTCATTTTAAAGACATAATTAAAATGACAACACTCCGAACAATATGTGATAAACAAGTAATCAAACAAATTCATGCAACTGTGCATTAAATAAACTCATGAGTCAAATATGTAGGTAGTAATCACGAAGTATATCTCAATGACTCCAAACATTGTAAAGCACACTAATGAAATAATGATGCATATCAAAACACTACCAAATTGTCACATGGATATGGAATGAAATTGTGACTTGGTCATCCAAAATGTCCATTCATATATGGTGTAAACAAAATACAAGACACGTTTTGTCTTTTTCCAAAATTTTTATCAAAAAAATGATACACACTAGCAATAGGAAAAAAATCATCATGCAAATCAACCTATGCCAGAAAATAAGTCTAAACCTCAACCGTTAGGTGCGGTGGAGTTTTACAAAGGTGGTGACATCCAATGAAAAACCTCCATCAAATCATGTGAAGTCTTTACCAAAAACTTTACATGCTCCCTAATATTTTCAAACTCTCTCCTGTAATCATCCGGAGCATCATATGTGGGTGC
Source organism: Sambucus nigra (assembly GCA_949130495.1). NCBI lineage: Eukaryota > Viridiplantae > Streptophyta > Magnoliopsida > Dipsacales > Adoxaceae > Sambucus > Sambucus nigra. The sequence goes on from OX422216.1 coordinate 134,134,725, forward strand.
GTGTGTGTGAACGTGTGTGGTAGAAAAGCATAACACACAACTCAACTTAAAACGAAACTCCCTATGGTGTTCTCTCTTCTTACAGTGTGTGTAAACATAAATAGGCCTAGGTATACCTCTCTCAAAGTGACTCCTATGCGTTATCCTATCAGGTACGGGACTCCTAGATGGGTTGGGTTGAGAGCCATATGGATCAATCACAAACTCATAAATCGTTTTGGGTGCAATGTGAAAAGTGGATGCACCGTCATGACCTATTCCTAGTCTCTCAATATCACCCCAAAACGGGATTGAGAACCATCTTTTCAACCTTCTTAGATGCATTCTCTCAAGGGACTTTGACCTCCTGGACATGGTCGAGATCGCTCTCGAGTTGGGATACACGTGTCATCAGATGAGACAACGTGTTATTCAAATCACTCTTTTCTTGATCTAAATCAATCAACTGTTCACTCAAAGAAACCTTCAACTTCTGGAGTTGACTTACTTTCGCCTCAAACACCCTCAAACTCTCTAACTCCCTCTCCAAATCTCTCACCCTAAGACCTAACTCCTTATTCAATTTCTTAGAATTTAAAGTCTTGGCATACAAATATCTAAATGAAATTTGGAGCACACTTTCATCTCCACTTTCACACTCACTATCACCCTCACTCAAAGCATTCAAGTTATCATCCCCTTCGGAGGTCTCACGTGCACAAGTATCCTCACCGTCGTGGGACAAACTAGGTGTGTTCACGTGGCTAGCTAAAAAGGCAAAAAAAATTCATGTGAAGATTCATCCCCGAAATCTTTCACCTCATCCTCACTATCTCTAAGAGTGGCCGGCATAGCAGTTTTCTTGCACTAGTGGGACACTCAAAATCTCTATGCCCTCTCCCCTCGCACTCAAAACACTTATCTTTTGCCACCGCTCTCTTTGGCCTCCTTTTTATATTTCTCAAAAAATCTTTTATTGGAAGAATTTTGTTTTGAAAATTTGAGAAACATTTTATTGTAAGGACCAAATTTCCCATTGAGTCTTAATGTAGTTTTGACTTATTCTCATAACAAAACATGTTTGAGTCATAAGGAGGTTTTTATTGTTACGATCCACTCAGAGACTATGACGTGTCGAAGATTAATTGAAGACGTTGTGGCAAATCTTCAAGGAATTAATTATGCCAAAGTTTAATTGATGCAAATTTATCGTCTTCAAGGTTTAATTGCGTTCCGAGATCACTTAGGTACGAATGCATAATGTTAATGAAACTCGAAATTTTATTTTATAAAAATAAGGATGTTATTTTTTATAGAAAATGTTTTTAAATATGTTTTAAAAGTGTTTTACTCGTTTACACTTCGTTTAGCGCTGATAAGGTTGGATTAGAGTTTAAATTGGTTTGGACTCTAAACAGGGGATTGTCGTTCAAACAACAAACACTCTCATTCGAACGAGAGCTTATGTCATTAAAACGACGCAATATCTCGCTCGATCAAGAGATGTGCCACCGCCTTAAAATATTTATAACTAGGTGTGTTCAGTTTTCTCGAAGTGTGTATAGTACGAAAAATAGTTTATCATATAGAAAGTTTTCTACACAAAGTTTTCTAAGTGTTTTCACTTTACAAAGATCTGAGTTAACATTACAATATGTTTATGTGATCTTTGTTGCACCAAGTTGGGTTTGTTCAACACTCAAGCAATGTTGGTTTTGCGGTGGAGAAACAAAGAAGGTTACTTTCGTGTTCAAAATCGTAGACGACACAAGGCTGTATCGGTGGATACCGAGGCGAAAGTTGTGAATGAGCATCGTGGAAGAAGGTTACTTTCTACGTGGGCATTGTGAAGATTGGTCGAAGATCAGCGGAGCGTCAAGTCTCGTGGCTGAATCGAGCATCTGACTTTGTAAAACCATTGTCTGGCCTGGGTCGTCCGAGTTTTTTTTCCCGATTGGGTTTTTCCTCGTACATCGGCATTGTGAGTATTGCTTTACTTTGTTTTACTTGCTTTAATCACTAGTTGCATGCTTAGGGTTACACAAGATAAAATTTGGTTAAGTTAATTTGTGTCACAATTTGATGTGGTTTGATAAAATTGAAAATATTTTTCAAAAAGAGAAAATTGATTTGTATTCATCCTTAACTTAATTCCGCTCAAGAAAAAGTTTTTATTTTGGTTGAAAGTTATACATATGGGAACCTATATTTATAATTTTTTTCAAGCATGGCCATATCAAAATCTATTTCACCCTCAAAGTCGGACTCACAAACTTTTACTTTCTTTTTCTTCTCTCTTGTGGACACTTCCTCTCCCTTCCTAGACTGGGCTCTAAGTGATATCCCTCTATCCTTAGCCTTATAGTGTTAAGAAACATGTCAATTTCATATGCCTGGAGGTCTCCTAACAGCTCTTCTAATTTTAAATTGCGCAAATTACCTAAGGTATTCAAAATAGTAACTTTTGGGATAAAACATTTAGGCAGCGATCTTAAAATCTTTTTAACCACTCGTGCATCAGGTATGGGCTCACTAAGATTGAAACTAGTGTTGACAATGTAAGATAAACTTGCATCAAAACGTGCTTAAAAGTCTCAAGCATGGTTATTGTTTCAAATTGAGTAGTTAAATTTTGAATTTTAGACTCTTTGACCGCGTTAGTGCCTTCGTGGGTGAGTTGTAAAACATTCCACGCTTCTTTAGATGTGGTGCACGTCATAATATGTCAGAACTCATTGGGGGTGACGTGTTTGTAAATTTCACTAAGCCCGCGTTAATTAAAATTGATCCACCTAAACTCATCCTCAGTCCAGTCTAACATAGGCTTTAAATTCGTGATATTATTTGCGGTGACAGTGCGAGGAGTCCAGCCTTTTTCACAAATTACCGAAACTCGCTCATCGATTGCCTTTAAATGTGATTTCATGCGAGCTTTCCAGTAAGCATAGTGAGAAAAAATTGGCAACCGATTATATAAGTTTTCATTCGAAACATCGCGATAATTTTTAAAAAATAGATTTTTTCAAAAAAAAATCAATATCACACAAATTTTGCGAAAAGTAGAAATTCACAATAAATTAGTGAAACTTGCTCTGATACCAATTTGTGAATGCTGTGTGATATCGATTTAAATAAATTCGCATATTCCCAATTTAAACTTATTTGAATGGAGTAAATTTTAAACCAAATGAAATCAATCCTTAAACATGTAACTATGTGTGTGTGTCAAACCATCACAAATAAAATTGCTAACTCACAGATATCAGGAAAAATTTCTTTTGGGCAAAACATTTATTTCACTATAATACTTACAATGAATACCGTAATGAATCCCATAATGATTACATTGAATACTCAATTGTTAACGGACAATGTCTCAAAACTCTCCATATGTCTATGCCAGTACCAACTAAAATCATCCGAATTATCAAAACAAAAAAAAAACTATACAAATCTAATACCCTCCATGAACCCAAAACTGAAAAGGTATAAAAAATTCAAGTAATAAACTTTTCTTCAAAATCTTCAACTTAGAATCTTTAAGCTTTTCTCATCAGGGTGTGCAATAATGATCTTCAATTTTGTACCTGCACACATGAGACAAAGCAAATACCTTCGTGATGCATTGAGTTTGAAATGATATAAGAATAAATCAATCAATAATCAAATCTCTCCCGTATTGCAAAAACTCCCCCATAATTCGTTCTCCCCCTTTTTATTTGTTCGAAATAGACAAGGAAACGAATAAATAACATAAACATGGAGTAGTCATGACAAATATGCATAGAAAATATGGATCAAACTACGCTCAGCAAAGGTGTAACTCAAAAGCTTCCATAAACTGTTTTTGATTTTTCAAATTTTCAAACAAAAATATGCAAAAATAATTTTATAGAAAAGTCACACCCTATGAATTTAAACTAAGACAACCAAATAATGAAAACGGAATGAATGGGTGTGAACATATTCAATAGGGAAATCAAAGCAATTGAACATAACATATGTTCACGATGAATATGTGTACTCATAAAGAATGAATCTCAAAATCGTCCTCAGGTGTTAAAAGTGTTTAATTTAAATGACATCGAGTCAATCCATCAACACATCAAAGTCAAGAATGATTCCAACACAAATAACGTCTAAAACTATGAAATGTTTTTTTTTATGACGCTGTCAGGACGGGCAAAACCGTTTTTCATTTCTTTCCATCCAAACTCCCTCATAAATAATAATCATTATATTTTTCTATTGAGGTGGGCCCCTTTTGGCATATTTTTCTTTTTATTGCCTTTAAATTTTTTCGGGATCTTTTAAAGGGTGGCTTTCACGACAAGTTAATTTTGTACTCTCGCAACCATTTTCCCGTGATTCACTCATCATATTTTGTTGCAAATAAATCCTCACGGTAAGCAGTTTTTACATGCGCTACTTCCATTGTCAAGTTTTATCGCATACAGTTTGTTTTAAAGACATAATTGAGATAAAAACACCCTGACCAATATGGGATAAAAGAGTACAATAATCAAACAAATTCGTGCAAGTGTGCATTAAAGGAACTCATGAGTCAAACATGCAGGTAGTAATCACAAAGTACATCTCAATAACTTTAAACATTGTAAAGCACAACAATGAAATGCGGACGCATATCAAAACACTATCAAATCTTCACATGGATATGGAATGAAATTATGACTCAGTCATTCTAAATGTCCATTCATATATGGTGTAAACAAAATACAAGACTCTTTTGTCTTCTTCCAAAAATTTTATCAAAATGAAATCTTTTTGTATTTTTAAAAATTTTCAAAAACACATAAACTAATACAAAAATGATACACGCTAGAAATATGCAAAAATATCATCATGCAAATCAACCTATGCTAGCAAACAAGTCTAAACTTCAACCGTTACGTACGGTGGAGTTTTCCAAAGGTAGTGACATCCTACGAAAAGCCTTCATCAAACACGTAAAGTCTTGACCAAAAACTTTACCTGCTCCCTAATATGTGCAAACTCTATCGTGTAATTATCCGGAGCATCATGTGTGGGTGAGTGTGTGTGAACACGTGGGGTAGTAAAACGTGACACATAACCCAACTTAAAACAAAACTCGCTGAGGTTTCCTCTTTTCTTGGAGTGTGTGCAAACATAAACAGGCCTAGGTACACCTCTCTTAAAATGACTCCTATGCATTCTCCTATCAGGTACGGGATGCCTAGGTGGGTTGGGTTGAGAGACATATTGATCAATCACAAACTCAAAAACCGGCTTGGGTGAAATTTGGGAAGTGGATACGCCGTCATGACCTATTCCTCGTCTCTCAACATTACTCAAAATGGGATTGAGAAACATATTTCCAACCTTTTTAGATGTGTTATGTAAAGGGACTTTAACCTCATAGGCACGTTCGGTATCACTCTCGAGTTGGGATACATGTGTCGTTAGACTAGACACCATGTTCGTCAAATTGCTCTTTTCCCGATCTAAAGCAATTAAAAGCAATCAACTGTTCATTCAAAGAAACCTTCACCCTTCTCAAGTTGCTTTATTTTGCCTCAAACACCCTCAAACTCTCTAACTCTCTCTCCAAATCTCTCACCCTAAGACCTAACTCCTTATTCAATTTCTTAGTCTTTAAGGACTCGGCGTACAAATATCTAAGTCTTTAAGGTCTCGGCGTATAAATATCTAAATGAAATTTGGAGCTCACTTTCATCTCCACTTTCACACTCACTATCACCCTCACTCAAAATAGTCAAGATATCCTCCTCCTCGGGGGTTTCACGTGCACAAGTATCCTCATCGTCGTGGGACAAACTAAGTGTGCTCACTTGGCTAGCTAAAAAGGCGACAAATTTCCCATGTGAAGACTCATCCCCGACATCTTTCACCTCATCCACACTATCGCTAAGAGGGGTTGGCATGTCAGTTCAACACTCAAAAGTTATATGCCCTCTCCTCTCACACTCAAAACATTTATCATTTTCCTCTTTCTCACCGCTCTCTTTGGCCTCTTTTTTCTTAAAAAATATTTTATTAGAAGAATTTTGTTTTGAAAATTAGAGAAAAATTTAAAATTTGTTACAAGCATGGCCATATCAAAATTAGTTTCACCCTCATAGTCGGACTCACAAACTTTTACTTTCTTTTTGTTCTCTCTTGTGGACACTTCCTCTCCCCTTCCTAGACTGGGTTCTCAGTACTATCCCTCTATCCTTCTGCTTGACAGTGTCAGGAAACATGTCAATGTCATATGTCTGGAGGTCTCCTAACAGCTCTTCTAATTTTAAATTACCCAAATTATCTAAGGTTTTCAAAATAGTAATTTTTGGGATCAAATGTTTAGACAACGATCTTAAAATCTTTTTAACCACTCGTGCATCAGGTATGAGCTCACCAAGATTGAAACAGTTGTTGACAATGTCAGATAAACGTGCATAAATGTCATCAAAACACTCAGTCTCAAGCATGGTTATTGTTTCAAATTGAGTAGTTAAATTTTGAATTTTAGACTCTTTGACCATGTTAGGGCCTTCGTGGGTAAGTTGTAAAACATCCCACACTTTTTTAGACGTGGTGCACGTCATAATACATCGGAACTCGTCGGGAGTGTCATGTACACGTGAGTTAAAAGTGATCCACCTAAACTCATCCTCAGTCCAGTCTGACACAGGTTTTAAATTTGTGACATTATTTGCGGTGACAGTGGGAGGAGTCCAGCCTCTTTCACAAATTAGCCAAACTCGCTCATCGATTTTCTGTAAATGTGATTTCATGCCGAATTTCCAGAAAGCATAGTTAGAGTCATAAAAAAATGGCAACCGATTATATAAGCTTTCATTCAGAAACATTGCGATAATTTTTAAAAAATAGATTTTTCAAAAAAATCAATGTCACACAAATTTTGAGAAAAAATAGGAATTCATAATAAATTATTGAAACCTGCTATGATACTAATTTGTAAATGTCGTGTGATATTGATTTAAATAAACTCGCAAATTCTCAATCGAAACTTTTTTAACTGGAGTCAATTTTAAATCAAATTAAATCATCCCTTAAACATGCAACTACGTGTGTGTCAAATCATCACAAATAAAATTGCTAACTCACAGATATCAGGAAAAATCCCTTTCGAGAAAAACCTTTATTTCACTATAATACTTACAATAATTACAATAAAATCCGTAATGAGTTAACCGCAGAAAACTTAGATAGAGCGAAACCCAGAGTCAGCAATGAATCAACCGCAGAAGTTCGACACGAAAATGCAGTCCAAATTAGCCCAGGAACACCCTCGAGTACTCCCTATCGACACTCATTCATCTTCAGCCCAGTACCTCAATCAATCGTCACCTAGATCAGTAGTAGAAATCTTCTCTACAAGAGAAACTTCAAAACAAATGTGTTCTTGGGTTCTAAAACAATTATTAGTAGGGAGTTTGTGAATTGAAAACAAAGGGATTAAAACACTAAAAGTGAGAAGACAAAGTAATCTTCCAAAGCAGTTTCGTCTATTGAAAAATCGCAGTTCTTCTGAAAAACGGAGTTGGAGAACTCTACTTATAAAAAAGTCAAGGCGGCACGTTGCTCGAAAGAAATAGGGTGTGGCTCGAACGAGATGCTGATGTCGTTAGAACGACATCACGCGACAGCACAATGTCGTTTGAATGACAGTGCAACAGTGCTGGTCGCTCGAACAACCTAATAAAAAAAATATTTTTTATTCCCAAAATTTCGTCTACAGGTCTGGAACAAAAATATTGACGAAACACTCCTCTCCAACACTTACAAAATATTTTGTAAAAATTATCCCAACACATTTATATGAACCGTTAAGGGACTTAAACACAACCTTACCAAAATCTGTCTCGCGGAGGCTTGAATGTTGAAGAGCTTTGATATTCGGATTCGTCTTGTTGCATATGTGATCTTGAACATTCTTCGACGGTTGTAATGGTATACTATATACTCAATTGCTAACGGACAATGTCCTTACAGTCATTGCTATTATTCAAAGGAATGAGACTTTTTCTGGACAAAAAGTTAATCTTTCAAAGAGCCTTATTGTTCTATCAAAGCACATATTCATCAATAAAGAAATTTACTATCTACTGCACATTGTATCTTCTAATTTACATATTTTGTAATAGCACGTTGAACGTAGCTCGCATCGTTTTCTCTTTGGTAGAGGTGTTCTTGATCACATCAAAAGTCATTCTAATGAATAGGTTGTTATCCAACCTGTCAGCAACTTCCTGCTAATGGTGAACGATATCAGTCACGTTTTCTCAAGTATCACAGCATCAATGATATTATCAACCGACATGCATATTTTTTCATTATGTTACCATACCCACCACTGGAAAAATGGCCCTCGATACCGACTGTGGGGCAAACTCTGTAATCACCTAGTGAGAATATCCCATGAATATATCAATTCTTCTGAATTTTTTAAACACAAGATGATAATCATTTTTTTTAAGATTCAAAGCATATAATGTATTGTTTAATTTTTACTTAAGAGTTTTGTTCCCCGATATGGGCAAGTACAGTGTGCTTTGACATAATCATTTTTAAATCTTTAATTCTTATTCTTTCGTCACATCTTTTTTAACTTTGACGGTGATGGGCATGAGGTTGAAACATTTGAGTGCATTAGAAAGTTTTGATTACGTAATAATACTAATATTAAACAATCAAACATATCATCATCCACTTTGAATAAGTACTTGTCTAACGGCAGTAAACAATACTTGTCTAAATGGCACAAAGGAAGTATATTCTCACTAGGAGATTACGTAGTTTTCAAGGCACTAGAATTCAAATGGGAGATATCAATCTCCATATGTGTAGAATATGAAAATGACTTGTTCTATATAAATTAAGCTACTGAATGTTGCTCACCTTTCCTACTGCTTGAAGATCATTTCAACATAATATGTTTGTAGGATCTACTTCCAAGTATTCTCCATGGCAATTTATTTTGATAGAGTGAATAAGCCCAAACTTCACATATTTAATGAACATATGGAAGAAAATTATAGAACATTGAAGTTGGTGAAGTTTATGTAGTAGGGAAAAAGAAATTAAAACTTAGAACATTGAATAATTACCTCGTAGAGTTCATCAGATAAAAAGGCCATATGATGGGCAAATTTAAGTTTTGAATTATAGTCTGAATTTCTATTTTGTTAGAGGGTAACCAAGCAAGTATTCCTATCATTAATTCAAATGCATTCAAAGTTACTTACATTCTACAATCCAAAAATATCACCTCATTTCACTATTTCCATTAATTAGATTCTACAAGCAAGTATCCCTATCATTAATTCAAATGTTCTAGTCATTGGAAAGAGATTCTGGGTTTGAAAAAGCTCTACTATAACACTAATGCCAAGCAAGAAACAACTGGTCAAAACACCAAGACCACATCTCATAGTATTAAATCTTTAAAAAACTTTAGCCACCGAAACTCAAAGTCTTCTCAATTGATTCGTCTCTTAATGTTCCACTTCTTAAAGATTCCGACAAGTAGTCCTAGCAGTTTCAACGCGGGTCCAAGGTTCAAATACAAAGGAGTGGAACGGTCTTATTCAGCTAACGTTAGATATAGTATTATATCTAACAGTATATATATATATATATATATTAAAACTATTACCAGATAGCTTAAAAGCAACAAAAACAGTGCATGAAGACCCGACTCGAATCGTATCTTGTAAAATAAAATTACAGAAAATTAATTAGTTGACAAAGTAATTACACTAAATTGTATCTAACGACCTCAACCACTGCTATTAAAGTGCTTGTTATTAGTGAAGGAAGAAGATTTCTTGTTTTAAGGATATTATACATAAGATTATAACGAAATTATTTAGTTCACAAAGCAATTTACTATCTACTGGTGGAAAGTTGATTCTTATAAAGAATGGGTTGCAATCCATGTTCACTTACTTAATATCTGCTTTAAGATCCTCCTAAAAAGGTTATTTATACAATTCAAAATATTATTGCTAACTTTTTTAAGGGGGAAATTAAAGGGATTCCTAACTACCAATTGGTGTAAGTGCCATCTTATATGTAATCCTATTGAATATGGAGGCATGGGTCATCATGATATTGAGGTTGTGATAAAGGCTTTCTCCACAGAAATTTGGTGGAACTTTAGAAATTCTTCTTCCCCATGGTCTAAATTTTTGTGTGGGAGATACTGTAGACTTCACCATCATAACCAAATTCAATAGGGTAATGGTTCAACGATATATAATAGGATGATTAAAGTTAAAAATGGAGTGGAGCAGTGTTGCATCTGGGATGTTGGAACAGGGGATTTGGATATTCTGTTGGATGTTTGGGCAATTCAGCAACCTTTGTTTCATTATTTTCCATCAGTTAATTTGGAAAATGTGAAAGACCTATAGTTAAGTAATGGTAATGGTAAATGGAATTCTGATTTAATTCATAGTTAATTTCCACCCAATATTTCTCAGGAAATGTGTCTAAAGATCCCTACAAATAATGATAAAAATAATTTCCACCCAATATTGCTCAGGTAATTTGTCAAAAGATCCCTATAACTGATGGTAAAGACAAATTGGTGTGGACTGCTTCTCAGTCGGGCAACCTCATTACTGCTTCAGCTGTTAAATTATTTAAAAAGAATTCAACTTCCACTTGAAATAATAAGTTTATTTGTCATAAACTCATCCCTAAAAGTATTTCAATTCTCATGTGGAGACTGACTAGGAACTTGCTTCCTATTGATGACTCTATAAAAAGATTGGAATCAGAGGTCTTTAATGTGTCGCTGTTGCACCAGAGCCTATGAAAAAGACTGAAGGGGAGATTTTTAGGGATGTGTGGAAATTTTTTAGAGATGGATTAGGAATTCCTTTTGTGACTAATGACATTAGGGCTTGTTTTATTAGATGGTGGAGCCATGAGAGTAAAGAATATATGCAAGGCCTTGGTTGCCATGTACTTACCTTTTTTATTTGATAGCAGCTATAGTGCTGGAGAACACGAAAAGGTTATAGGGGAATTCTCCTTTTTCTCCCAACAATCATTGATGTTATAGACAATATGGTCATTCTTTATTTCTTCAACTCTATGTTATCTAGGTTTTATTTTTAAGAATATCGCCATTCAAAATGTCCCATTATATGTAAAGAAATGCCCTAATCTTGTTAGGTGGTGTAAACCTCCAAGGGACTATTTAAAATTGAATGTGGATGGAAACTCAAAAGGAAATCTAAGGGAAAGTAGTGGTTGGGGTGTTTTAAGGAACCATAATGTGGAGGTGTTATGGAGTTGTTGTGCTTACTTTAATGAGGAAACTAATATTTTTGCTGAGGCATTAAGTATTTGGGAAGGCCTTCTTCATTGTAAGGGCATTTACATGTATCCCATCATAGTGGAATTAGACTCCAAAATCATTATCGATGTTCTAAATAGTTCTACTATTTGTCCCTAGAACATAACTCAAATATTTAGAAGGATTCAAAGGTTGACTTGTAATTGGAGTATCTCATTTCATAATGTGTATAGAGAAGGAAATTTCCCAACAGATTTATTAGCTTCTTATGGGTGTATGAACAAAAAAATTTTGATTTATACTGAGTTGGCCGCCTCCCCTTATCAGCTAAGGAGTTTTATTAGACTTAACAGATGGTCCTTTCCTTCCATTAGAAATGACAAAAGATCTTAGAGGGTTAGTTTGTTCGTTAAGTTTTGTTTTGTCCATATTATCGATTGTTTATAAAACTAACTATTATTTACTCTTTCAAGCTTCATTTGATTGTACTTCCACTTAGAGAGGCTATTCCCTCTAAAATGATCCAATAAGATCTTGAGGTTATGTCCTTCTTTCATAAAAAAAGAAGTTACTATTTCAAATAGTTTGATATCTCATTCAAGGTATGAGGATGGATAACAAGGTAATATGAGAGATGGATGCATCTATATTGTGAAAACATATCGAGAGATATATTATAAAGACTTGTGATCATAAGGACTCAATATTGTGCCTACGTACCCGTATATCCACATGATAAAAGTCTGCGAAATTTGGTTGTATACATGTTCAAACGTGATGCGTGTGAAAGTGTGAGGACTTGTCTTGAGAGGAGGAGAAATTATTTGTAGGATTGAGGGTAGCTTCGATAGAGGTTAATAATTGGAGTGAACCTGAATGCACTGACAAAGGCATAGTTTATTATGATTGTCGGGCGATTACTAGTATGACGTTATTGTCCTTCATGATAGTTTGGAGGTGTAATGTGAAGGATTTAATATTCCAGGCATCCTTTGCTACCTACAGGTATGGAGAGAGGAAGGCGTATTTCGGCTTGGAGTGGACGAAAAAGCTAGCGATAGAGATATATGTATCCCTTATTAACATGAGTAAAATTGCAAAGGAGTTGTAGGCCTCGAGCTGATCCAAAGTGTTAAAGTTGATCACTTCGTTTGACTCGAGAATTTTACATTCTTTATCGATGTAGCTTAAGCTAAATTTTTTCCAAGCGAGAGTCCTCGAAGAGGTGGCATCTTTCAATTGGACAGAGCTTCGTTCGGAAGTGAAACTTTCATGGGGTGCGCGCTGAGGTTTGCTTCTATATTTTAGAGGAAATGACTTTTCAGAAGTATGAACTTCACTCGAGATTTTTCTGACAAAACTTAAGATTTTTCTGACAAAACTCGAGATTTAAAGATGCTCGGGGTTGAAGAAAGTTAGAAATTTGAATCAATATTGGGTTTTGTGATGCTTTTGACTATCAGTGGGGACCTCTTTTTATAGGGGCTAATTGGGGTCCTTTGACTGTTCGGTTAAAGTAAGCCTTTAACCGTTCGATTAAAATCCTGGGCACATATAGGTTAGATGATTAGGTGGGGGCACGTGTATGGATGGTGTGAATTTGCAAAGATTCTGCAATCACTGCACCTGGATTATTAACTTTTCACTTAAAGTCATTAACTTGGGTTAAAGGGTAAAATAGGCCTTTAATTGATCGATTAATAGACCCCTAGCAATGAACGTTCATTTTCTCCATCTTTTCATAGACCAAACCATTTCGTTTGTCTTTACCATTGTCTTCAATTCAGTTTCTAGATCTAAGATAGCTAAGATCTAATTAAAAATGTATGAGAAGGGACATAATCCCAAAATAAGATAGAAAAAATAGGAACTTTCGTTAAATGACCCACTAATATCTCTAAAATAAACAACAACCAATAAAACAAAATAACATTCACCAAACCAACAAATAAATATCATAATCGTCAATACTTAAATCCACATGTACATAATGTAATGGGATTTACCTCAATAATGAAATATCATTCCTTGGTGATGAACAACCTTTCTAGAAAGGAGAAGTCATGTGTATGGCCTACAAATTAAAAGAATTAAAAAAAATCATCAAAGAGCATTTAGAGTCTCTATAAGAGGAACTCGAGAAACTATTCTAATTTGTGGTCTAGGATATTATTAACATTCATATGCATACATCCATAGGATAAATATAAGTGAGGAAAAGTGACAAATTGGTATTATATTACGCCACAAGAAGTTTACCTTACAAAGATCTCTTAGTAATTTATAAAACTAAGTACACTATGTTCCACCAACTATCTATAGTAATATATACAGACTAAGACCTCTTTCAAATAAAAAAAAACAAAAACTATGGTATTATTTCTTGGCATCATGACACCAACCACGGGGTTGCACCAAATTTGCAAATACGCCCATTTGTGTCAAAATTTACACAACCTTAATCATGTACCTGTCACAAAAAATATCCAAAATTGTTATACAATTCTCAATTGCTTCACTTTTCATAAGCACATTTTGCAATAAGGCACATGGTCAAAACACTAATATATCCATAAAACAACAATAAGTAAACGAAAAACGATCTCATGTGACCACACAATCTGAACTGAAAAAACTACTGCTATAATAATGTCCTACGATTAGTGATAAATAAAAACTCCAAATAAATTAATTGTAAGGCTATAAACCCCAAAGAGACTTGATTTGAAAAAGAAAACAAACTATTCTTAACCCTAACCTAATTACTGAAAGGAAAAACCTCATTTAAACCTGAAAAAATAGTTTAGAAAAGCATTGATAAAATTTTCAAATAACGAATCTTGAAAACATATAATGTTCATATTTATAAAATGAAGGAGATATGATTATAGCTGAATACTTCCACAAACACCATAGAATCCTACGACATTTATAGCCGCATACTTCCATAAACACCAAATTAGTACCAAAATAAACATTTAAGTAAACTCTAAAATTAAATCAACCCCCGAAAGTAGATTAAGCTCGAATTCGACAACCTAAAATTTTGAGCCGAGATGCATAACTTAAATATGAAACCTAAAATTTCAAAACCCAAAACACTATAATGTGATAGATATAATAAAAATGAAATACATTTGAACAAAGAACCATGATATTGGAACCAAAACCCCCTTAAACCTAGAAGATGATTAAGAGAGAGAGTGCCTGAGATCTCGAAAAACCTCCTTTTTAAATATGAAACCCAAAATTTCAAACCCCAAAACACTATAACGTGAAAGATATAACAAAAATAAAATACATTTGAACCAATAACCATAATATTGGAACCAAAACCATTAAACCTAGAAGATGACTCAGAGAGAGAGAGAGAGAGTACCTGCTTAGGAACCAAAACTCTGAAACCTAAAAGATGATTGAGCAGGTGAGCGCGAGTGAGAGAGCGGGCGGGTAAGCGTGAGAGAGTGAACGGGTTAGCGGGAATAAGAGAGCGGGTGAGCGGGAACAAGTATAATGATTTTTTAAGGTATTTTATATTTTAGTCAAGTTTACTCAATTTTAGCACGCTTTAAAATAAATAGTGTCAAATTTTGGCACGCTTTTAAAGTGTGTCAGATTGTCATTAAACCGTTCTAAAATTTGGTACAGTTATTTTTGGTGCATTGAGTATGATTAGAAACTCCAGGAAAATCAACTTACACCTCACAATCTAAAAATATTTGAATAAACATCTCACTACAAAGAAACCTATCAATTCTACTTTTAATATTAGCATCTCATTCCCTTCTATTACTCCAAGCAGGTAAATCTTTAACCTTTTATATCATTAATGGAATTATTAAAGTCCCAATCACTCCATTTACCCCCTAATCTCCCATCAACACTTTTAGCCACATTAAAGTCTCCTCCAATAATCCAAGGATCGTGATTATAAAAACCAACAACACTTCTAAAATAAATTCATAAGTTGAATTTATTATCCCTCTTATTATACCATAAACTTTAGTAAAAATGAAAGATTTTTGATTGCTCTTAATTGTAGCTCTCACTATTAAAGCTTGATCAATTTTACTAAGCTCCTCAAAATCAAAGATATTAGGATTTCATGCAATCCATACCCTACCAGGACCATTAATAGGAGCATTATGCAATAACTCCCACTAATTGAAACAACCCTCATTGATTTTCAATATACAATTATTCTTCACCTTAATTTCTACCAAACAAAGGAAATTAATTTAGTTAGCTCTAATATATTTATTGACTTCATGATGTTTTGGGGGAGCATTACAACCTTTTATATTCCATATACCAACTTTTATCATTTATGATTCCTAAATCCCACTCAACCTCCCTATGCCCTACTCTTGTTAGCATTTTTACCCCTTTAACACCCTCCTGGACTTTAGATAAATCATTCTCTATATTTTTTTCCTTTGCTACTACCCAATATCTCCTGTACTAATTCATTAATACTATCTTCTTCTTGTAAAACACTAAAATTATTCCCAACTTTAATATCTTCCTCAACTTCCACATTTGTATCCAGAAACTCTTCCAAATCACCTTATTCCATTCCCTTGCATAACCACCTTATCAGGATTGTTATTCTCAATTATATATGCCTGGACTGCAACGATATCTTTAGCTAATCCATTCTTCTTCTTAGCTATATTACTTGGATTATTATTATGAATCGTTCCTTAATGTACTGCAACCATATTCCAATCCTTATTTCTTAAGATAACTTCATCTCTTTCATTATTGGTACTACTAGTGCCATCCATATAATGTCCAGTTCTTTCTTTATTCATATCTACCTTCATCCACTCTTACTCTGTTTTTTTTCGTTCAAACAATTATCCTCCTTATGCCTAAACACATGATAAGTATAACACTTTACAGGGATCCATTCATACTCAACCTTTGGCACCAACATAGAATCATCATGATAGTATATGGGTATGGCTTCTGCTAACACATCTTTAATCCAAATTTCCACACAAATCCTTGCATAGGTCAACCTTTCCCTCCTAGCTGTCATCCTATCTATAAATAATGGATTTTCAATAACACAGGTAATCTTACTTAGCACTATATCAGACCACATATGTAATTTTAAACTTGATAATCTAACCCAAATTGGATCATGCTCCAATCTCTCCTTTTCCAAACTGACATAAATAGACCAAGGTTTGATAATAAGAGGCTTACTATCAAAGGACTATCGTCCTAATTTTATGACCTTCTGTCAGGATTCAACATTATCAAATGCAATAATAAACACTCCAGTTTGAAGAAGAAAGACTTCAGATCCACTAAACTTGTACCATTTTCTATTCACATAACCTTTAATAGCACCAAAAGATACTTTAGATCCAAGCACATAAGCAATAATTGCATTTGTCCATCCATGAACCTCTTTTTTCACCTCTCCAAAATCAATTTTGACACACTTTCTACCTTCATTATCCTTGTGAGAAGGAATAAACTGCAGATTGTTACCAGCAAGCTTGTCACGATTAGAAATCAATATGTTTGCCCTCATTTTTTTATTATTTTCTACTTTTTCTTCATTGTTAACATCCAAATCACATCTAACAACCGATTTTCCCTTGTTATCAACAACATTAATTAGTTTTGGAAATTGGATCTGGAAATTTGCATTGCTAACCTCCTTCTCATAAGATTTATTAATATATATTGTTGATTTTAACACTTTCTTCCTCTTTTCTATTATGATCAATAGTTGGCCTTATAGTACCATCCAAGATCTGCAACTATTTGAATGATAATCGCATAGGATTTTCCTTACTCAATGCACCCCCTTGTTTTTTTTCACTAGATTTATGCATATCTACGACCAATAATTGAAGCTTAAAGTGATTCTGAATTTCACCTCTATCCTTCATAGAAAAATTATTCCTCAAAACTTGCCACCGTTCACCTAAAAAATCCGTGTCAAATTTACTAGAAAAAGGAACTCAAACTCTGTTCGATCTTCTCATAAGAGAAATTAAAACTCTGTTCGGTCAGTTAAAACACATATGCTTTGTATAAAGACAAATATATGTATCTATACGAGACCAAAACAACGCCTAAAGAGGGAAAAAAACTTGTAGTTGCTCGATGAAAAGGATTACCTCACATACGCAAGCAAAAAATACTTTTGTACCATAATCTCATTGATCAGAAACCTTGAAGTCAATAGAGTGAGAAAATGTGCCAATAGAAAAGTCTAAAACTTCACCATGGGAAAATCTTAAAATTTTAAGTCATAATTTTCGCTTCATTATGGAAAGTAAATAATCTGACAATATGAGTACGTGCTTTAAAGTATCAAAGAGACGTATAAAATGAAGATGAGAGAATAGAAGAAAATAAAGAAAGAGTGACCCGAGCCGTTGAAGTTTCGCTTCTTTTACTTAGATAATGCCATATTTTGACTCACCCTCAAAATTCGATAATTAGACTCAACTCCCTAACTTTTGACAAGGTCAATTATCCATTAAAAAAACTCATAAATTGAAATTTGATTTTACCCCTGGTATATTTTGGATAAAAATGCCCTCCTTCCAGGAGTTATGTCAAAATACAGTATTATTTAAGTAAAAAAAGTTACTTGTTTAAAAAAAATTAACTTTTCTTTTTAAAGTTGTACATTAATGAAAACTATTTTCAACTTTTGGATTGCACATGTTTTTTTAAAAAAACAATTTTATCTTTTTTTTAAAATTGTACGTCTTTTTTAATCATTTTTTATTAAAAATTAATGAAAATATAGTTGATTACGCCATGTAGTCTAACACGTGGCTCTTAGAGGCCATGGAGCATGGTCCCCTAAATAGTTAGGGGGAGCTAAGTTAGAATCTAGGAAAATCATCACACATCACAGACAATTAAATTGTAACATGACCCTATAACCTAAAGATAATCTCAAAGTCTAAAGATTGAGATTTATAGGAAACTTGTACTTAAAAATAAGGGCGACCCCACCCAATTGTAACACTTAGCATGTTTTGTTTTAAAAAATATTTTCAACTATTTTTGTAAAATGTATGTGTTTTTTTTAAATAAGTGTGCATTTTTTTTAAATTAACTTCTTTAACTGTTGTTATAAATAAACAGTTAAAATTATTGTTTTATACATTTATATTTTTTTAAATAGTTATTTTTTTAAAATTTTTTAAACAAATATATGTTTTACTTAACATCAAGTAACAGTGTCATATTTTTACATAACCCTCGGAAGAAAGAGGACAGTTTTATCCGAAATATAGTAGGTGTTGATGCAAAAAACTGGACCGAATCCCATTTTTATGATCACAGATAAATAGATAAAAGCAATCCAATAAGGCACATGAGAGACAAAGATTTTTAAAGTGGTTCGGCTATAAGGAAAAGCCTACGTCCACTGTTATTTTATTCCCAGGGGTTTACAATAGCACAATGTGGTGTAGAGAGAGAAAAAGGTATGGATCTTGTGTCTGGTGTCTCTCGGTTCTTGGATCTCTTGGATCTCTCTCCATAGTTGTCCCTTTTGGCTAAGGGAATACATGTATTTATAGTAATGGGAGATAAATAGATTCATTGTATGTAGACATTTATACATTATGTCTGCATTCAACGAATCTAATTGCTTGGTATGCTATGTGTTGTCATCTACAATATAAATGTACATTAATGATCATTAAATACGTAGTTATCCTTTGATATTCCTGGTTGGTATGCCGACCAACACTCTTCGGGTGCCGACCAACTCTCCTCGGGTGCCGACTAATACTCATCGGGTGCCGACCAACTCTCCTCGGGTGTCGACTAACTCTCCTCGGGTACCGACCAACTCTCCTCGGGTGCCGACTAACACTCCTCGGGTGTCGAATATTGCCACGTAGGATGACACGTGTCCTTTTCTGATTGGTCCTCGCAGATGGAGAATTTTTGCGTTAACAGAAGCCCCCAATGCTCCATGCTTGATGGTTTACTTGAAAGGATGGAGTATTTATTCTGCAGTGTTGCTCGGTGCTCGTGAAATTCTTGATTTACCTTCTTAATTTGTTCAACACAAAGTGCATTATCTCCTGGACGACATATGATGCAGGTTGATCGATGGTTGCTAATCTTTCTTTTGAGGAACTCCGTGTGCTATGTATCACCCCTGGGAATTTGGATGCAGCCATGCCATAGTATGCAGCTTGTAGCTTGTCATAATCTTCAAGTATGTTGATTGGTTTGCCAGCCGACCAACTGCTTCCTGTGTCGAGCAACTGAGTGCTAACTTCACGTGCTTGATTCTTCTGATTTATGATCCTCTGAATACTTTGTCGAGTAACATACTAGCTTTTGAACCCAACTCTTCAATCTGATTAGTACCAAGCTAGTGGTGGACTTCGAAACATTTTCACACAATTTCTTCTTCATTATTGGTCGAGACAGTAGTAGCAAATATCTCAGTGCTGTAGATGCTGATTTTGACTTCTACCTCTGCTCGGGGACGAGCAAGAGGTTCTCGGGGACGAGCAAGTGATTCTCAGGGACGAGCAAGAGCTTCTCGAGAATGAGCTAGTGCTTCTCGGACAAATCATCTGTGATGAATATCAGATTGTTGAAAGATCTTAACTTCATAAACTCCCCTTATACTTTGGATGATCCTCCTGCTGGTGAGGAACCTGTTTTAAAAAAAGAGGGAAAAGAAACCAATAGAATAGGAATCTCAATGTAATAGTTAGTATAAATTTTCATTCTCAATGTATTTTGTTTTTTGAGTTTAATGAAAGACTTTCATTTTTGTTCGCAATCTTAATTGCTATTGTTTTGTAAATATCAAACACTTTACATTTATGCATATGTATCTGTTAAAAAGATAACAATATTGTGTTGTTCATCGACCAACTTAGTAATAAAAAGAATTACAAGTATTAAAAATGTTGCTCGATCACTTAATAATAAAGTAATGAGTATAAAAATGTTTAAATTTTTTCCAACCAACCAAGGTTGTTAAATTGTGCTCATCGACCAATTATAGTTAGTGAGAGTTTATCCCCGACTAACCATACTTGGTAAATTTTTGTCTTTATAAAATGTATCCGACCAACTAAGGTCAATAAATTCTTCTTGTCGACCAACTACAGTTAGTGGGTTTTTATTCCCGACCAACCATACTTGGTTTATTTTGTTTTTCAAAGAACTTTTTACTAGTAATCTTACCTCCCGACCAACATAAGTTGTAATGTGAGAGTATATTTTTATCTTACCAACCGTAATTGATCATGCTGGTGTACACCTCTTAACCAAAGGAGTAGTAGTGGTTCTTTCGAACTATATATCCACTAGATATCTTACCAACCGTAGTTGGTCACACTAGTGTACGCCTCCTAACCAAAGGAGTATTTTTTTGGTTCTTTCGAACTGTCCACTAGATATCTTACCAACCGTAGTTGGTCACACTAGTGTCACCTCCTAACCAAAGGAGTATTTTTTTGGTTCTTTCGAACTGTCCACTAGATATCTTACCAACCGTAGTTGGTCACACTAGTGTCACCTCCTAACCAAAGGAGTATTTTTTGGTTCTTTCGAACTGTCCACTAGATATCTTACCAACCGTAGTTGGTCACACTAGTGTCACCTCCTAACCAAAGGAGTATATTTTTTGGTTCTTTCGAACTGTCCACTAGATATCTTACCAACCGTAGTTGGTCACACTAGTGTCACCTCCTAACCAAAGGAGTATATTTTTTTGGTTCTTTCGAACTATCTGGTCCATTAGGTCTGAGGATATCCTGGTGCTGAATGAACCTTGAAAATGTTTAACTGATGACAATAAGTAGTAAACTCCTCGTTATCGAATTGTGTTCCGTAGTCTGTGATGATGGCAATGACGAGGTATTTGAATCTTCCTCGGGTCGTCGGCAGTGGTCCAACCAAATCAATTCCCACATGGAAAATGGCCAAGGATAAATGATGGGTGTCAACAATGTTTGTGAAGTTCTTCGGATGGAGGAAAAGCGTTGGTACTTTTCATATTTCTTGGCATAAGCTATACAATCAGCCCTCATCGTCGGCCAGTAATATACTTGTGTCATCACCCTTTGCAAAAGAGTCCGACCAGCTACATGAGCTCCACAGGATCCTTCATGGATTTCCTCAATCAATTCCCTGACTTCTGATGGATGTACACATCTCTGCAAACCTTCCATAATTCCTCGTCTATACAAAACACCATTAGTTAGTACATACCGAGCAACTTTATACTTCCATTTCTTGGCAGCGAGCTTATCCTCCGGTAATTGTTCCTCCTCAATATATGCTCTGATGGGATCCATCCAAGATGGTCCTAAATCAAGGGTAATAATATTCATCGTCAGGTCTTCATCTATGCTCCGACTTTCTAATACTTCAATTGGTATCGTTCTTCGTAGCTCGGTACGAGTAGCTGATGCTAATCGGGCCAAGGCGTATGCTCTCACATTCTCCATTCTTGATATTCATACCAGTTTGAACAGCAACAAACTCTGATACTAACTCCATCACCTTTGTTTGATACTTGATCATCAATTCTCCTTCGGCTCATTATTTTCCCAACATTTGGTTTACGATCAATTGAGAATTACTGAAGACAATAACCTGCTGTGCCTCCATAGTATTTGACAAATTAAGACCTGCAACCATGGCCTCATACTCAACCTCATTATTAGAAGCTTTGAATTAGAAATGTAGGGCGTATTCCATGTCAACCTCGTCTGGGCTGTTCAAAACGATCCCTGCCCCATAGCCTGTAGTGCAAGATGAGCCATCTACATATAGTCTCCATATAGGCAATTTGTCTTCTAATTTCTAGTCTGACAGAGTTCCTCAGTGGAATACTTTTCGCTTTCTTTCATCATGTCCTGATACTTCTGAATACAACTCTTGAATTTCGATATACCTCCTGAACTTCAAAATTCCTCCTGAACTTCAATATACCTCCTGAACTTCAATATTCCTCTTGATAAAGTGATTAGTCGGGGTTGAATTTGATGCTCGACTGCATGATGATATAAGAATGTGCCACCAAATGAACAAATATATCTGTAATAGAGGCCCCCAACTGTGGAATGTGAACTTTGAATGAGATTTATCGACCAATACCAACCGGAGTTGGATTTTATCTACCAACCGGAGTTGGATTTTGTCTACCAACCGGAGTTGGATTTTGTCTACCAACCGGAGTTGGATTTTATCTACCAATCGGAGTTGGTGGTAATTGATAATGAATGATGAAGACTTCCTCGGAGCTGACCAACAGATTGTTGGGAATAAGATAATATAAATGCTGGAGACCTCCTCGGCGCTGACCAACAGATTTGTTGGGAATAAGATAATATAAATGCAGGATACTTCCTCGGCGCTGACCAACAGATTTGTTGGGAATAAGATAATATAAATGCAGGATACCTCCTCGGCGATGACCAACAGATTGTTGGGAATACGATATAATATAAATGCAGGATACCTCCTCGGCGATGACCAACAGATTGTTGGGAATAAGATAATATAAATGCAGGATACCTCCTCGGCGATGACCAACAGATTGTTGGGAATAAAATATAATATAAATGCAGGATACCTCCTCGGCGATGACCAACAGATTGTTGGGAATAAGATATAATAAATTCCGGAGATATCCTTGGAGCTGAAATGAGAATAGAATATGCATCCAAATAGATATAAAGAATAATTAAAAATAATAAAGTGCCTTGCCGATCCGTCGAGGTAGAATCATATAATGCCGAACAAGAATAAGATCTTTCAGAACATAAGAATATGGCCGAGAACGTTGTCAGGCCTGAATATAAATAAGAATTATCCGAACGAATGTTGTAATTCTCCTTAAAGCTGAATAAGTATCTTGTCGAGGCATAATTGCAGAATGCCGAATAAGAATAATATTTTCCAGAACATAAGAATATGGCCGAGAACTTTGTTGGGCTTGCATATAAATAAGAATTACCCCGACCAACTATCCGTTGGGGGTGAAATATAATAACTGTTGTAGCTTTTCCTCGGAGCCGAATATATATAGAGAGAAGAAATTTTTCGAGCTCCATGCTGAGATAAATATAAAATATGAATCCCAACGGATATAGAATAATTTGTGCTTCAGCATTCGTCGGCATTGAATCTTGTACCTGTAAAAATTAATAATTTGCTCTACCATATGTGTAGGCTGAATTGATTAGTCATGAGAATAATTTACTCATCCAATCAATATATGATATGTATCAGCATAAAAATTTTAAAATATGAAATAATATGTTTTATGCCAAATGTGTGTGAGATGGACAAATTATTATCAAATATGCATCATAAATAAGACGTAAAGTTTTTTGTAAATTTATTTAATATCCAACAACCAATCAGGTATTAGTTGCTGTTTAAAAATATTTTTGGGGTGATCATAAGTTAAAAAGACTTAAGCCTCCTGCTTGTCCCCAAGCCGAACTCGTGTTTAAAGAAATATCAGGGGTGCTTCGCATTTTTTAATACCCCAAGATTCTACTGCTGCCGACAAACGACATGGATGTTGCCGACCAACATTTAAGGATATCTCAAATTATAGAATATATGGTTGGATGACCAGAATATCTCAAATCTTTAGATCAAAAAATAACATTCAATGTAAAATTTAAGCCTTAAGAATGTTAATTAAATGAATAAATATATAACCCACTAGATCGTGTGATTTCGTCAAAGAAACCTTGTGATGTGATGAACGAGGGGCCAAAATATCAAATTTGTTCCCAGTCTTGATATGGTCATGATTATTTTACTGATCCTCTTTTACAAGAGGTGGGTAATGATTTTTCAGGTGAGAGAATTTTTTTTTTTTTTATATTGATCCCTTCCTATTCCCAATTTGGAGAGATAAAAATATGGTGAATGATCGAAATTATTACCAAATTTATATAAAAAATCAATCAATGAGACTTTATTGACATAGATGGAAGATGAACCAAATTAAGTATATAGTTCATAAAAATGAATACAAAGAGACTTAAACTTGTGAATGCAAAGAGACTCAAACTTGAAGAGAGGAAAAATAGATCTGGGTCATGATTTCCATGAGAAGACTTTTCATTGTCTTTAACCTTTTCCCATTCTTTTATTAAAAATATGATGGGAATTTGAATAGACATCAAAGATCTTACAAAATTTATTTCAAAATCAACAATGAGAATGATCAAATCTTATCATCGTCGTATATATTGGCATATGTAATCATTTAAAATATTTATTCCATGATATAAAATTAAAACTTGAGAATCAAGCAAAGAATTATGATTTATGAAATCCATTATTTTTCAGATTTCTAAATAAGAATGAATCTAACAGTTATGATTTAAAAATCATGATATGCAACATTTTGCAGATAAAAATTGGACAATTAATTTATGTATATAAACATAAAAATCACGATTCAATCAAAAGATGTATGTATAATTGATTATACGTAGAGAAAATAAAAACTCAGCTTTTGGTGGAGAACAACGCTTGTAACACGTTCCCACAGACGGCGCCAATCTGTTGATGCAAAAAACTGGACCGAATCCCATTTTTATGATCACAGATAAATAGATAAAAGCAATCCAATAAGGCACATGAGAGACAAAGATTTTTAAAGTGGTTCGGCTATAAGGAAAAGCCTACGTCCACTGTTATTTTATTCCCAGGGGTTTACAATAGCACAATGTGGTGTAGAGAGAGAAAAAGGTATGGATCTTGTGTCTGGTGTCTCTCGGTTCTTGGATCTCTTGGATCTCTCTCCATAGTTGTCCCTTTTGGCTAAGGGAATACATGTATTTATAGTAATGGGAGATAAATAGATTCATTGTATGTAGACATTTATACATTATGTCTGCATTCAACGAATCTAATTGCTTGGTATGCTATGTGTTGTCATCTACAATATAAATGTACATTAATGATCATTAAATACGTAGTTATCCTTTGATATTCCTGGTTGGTATGCCGACCAACACTCTTCGGGTGCCGACCAACTCTCCTCGGGTGCCGACTAATACTCATCGGGTGCCGACCAACTCTCCTCGGGTGTCGACTAACTCTCCTCGGGTACCGACCAACTCTCCTCGGGTGCCGACTAACACTCCTCGAGTGTCGAATATTGCCACGTAGGATGACACGTGTCCTTTTCTGATTGGTCCTCGCAGATGGAGAATTTTTGCGTTAACAGTAGGGGTAAAGTCAATTTTCAGTTTGAGGGAGTTTTTTAATGGATGATCGACGTCGTCCAGCTGTAGGAGGTTATTTTTTTAATTTTGCGGGGGTTAGGTCAAAATATAAAATTATCTTAGAGGGGTTAAGTGAAAAAAAGTCCTTTAAGTTTTGTAGAAGATTTTCACTTGGGGGGGGGGGGGGGGGGGTCCAATAATAAATGGTGCATCTGTTTTGCAACTTTACTAGTACTAGTTTTAAACCCCGCGCGATGCGCGAGCGTAGTATAATTTTATTCGTAAAATATATGCCACATAAATAATATTATCATTACATTTAAACTAATGTTAATATGAGATGAAAAAATGAATAAAAAATTTGGGACATATGAACATGCCTTTATTTTAAAATTACAAATTAACTATATATTTATATTTTTTAGTACAGATGGTAGTTCTATGATTAGTATACACTAAACACCGAGATATTTTTTTTATTTAAGACATAATTATATTTTTATGTCTATTTGACACATTATATAAGTATTAATTAATAATAGATGGAAAGAAAATGGACACTCATATATAATCACAATAATTACTATTATATATATATATGGGTACCAAATAACTCCCACAAATCTCCCCCAAATAGCATTGATGAGTTGTGCCCTGGCGGGACCCATACCATAAGGTATAACACTTAAAGCTATTTGGGGGATGATTTGGGGGAGTTGTTTGGGACACATAACATTTTCCATATATATATATTTCAAAATAATTTACTTAGGCACTTAATCAAATTTACATAAATTATATTTTAACCCCTAATTTTTAAAAAATATAATGAATAGTATCATGGATATGATAGACAGAAATGACAAACAATTAGAACTTGTGTGTTAAGAAAATAAAGCATAAAGGGTATAATTTGTATAAAAAAATCTGAAAATGAGTCAAAATAAAAATATCAAACCTTATAACAAAGCACAAAAATAATTGTGCAATCACAATATAAAAAGAGAAAAATCCAAAAAGGAATATTATATATTTTATTTAAAAAACAATGTTATTAAACATGGAAGTATACCTCACTTCCTTTAACATAGAGCAACATACACCATATGCTTCTAACTAACTAAATGCACATCATATGCTTCTAACTAATTAAACTCACATTTCTATATAAAGATTCAATCGAAATTATCTTAAGAAAAACACTATTTCAATTTTCACATAACACATTCTACTTAAACAAAATCACAGTCTATTCTTTGGCTCCTTGTCAATTTTGTAAGGATTTTTTACTATTTGGGGTCCAATAGTTATTTAGAGTTTTATTCCATTTGTTTACATTCTACTCGTTTGGAATTCAAAATCGACAAAAAACGTTAGTTAGCTAGTTTGATGGTCACTTGACTCATTTTCCAATCAAAAAGACTATTTTACCCATTAGTATAAGTATTTATTAGTGTATTAAAACAAATTTTACATTATATCTTATTTTTTTAAATAGTAAAACTTTTTTTTACTAACACTTTTTTATAAAATAAAAAAGTTTTATAAAATGAAAAAGTTTTATACACTTTTTTTATTAAGTATTTTTTTTTAAATCAAAAAGTTTTACAAAATCAAAAGTTTTTTTTATAAACTTTTTTTAGCACTTTTTTTTACAAACATTAAAAAATATTATTTTTAACTGTTTTTATAAACGTTGAAAAAACTTTATATAAAAACAATCTTATAAAAAACAGTTTTATGAATGTCAAAAGTTTTTTTGTAAATTGTTTTCAACTTTTTTCATAAAATCAATTCTTTATATGAATAAATTAAAAACGTAAAAAACACTTTTTAACAGTTTTTTGTATAAACATTAAAAAAATTATGTAAAAACACTGTTCTTAAAAAAAAAGGAACTCTTTTAAAAAAATATTAAAAAATGGTTTATATAAAACCAACATTTTTTTAAAGAGAATTATAAAACTGTTTTTGAATGTTTATAAAAAACAGTTAAAAATTCAGTGTTTTGTAACGTTTTTTAAAAACAGTGTTTTTTCCTTAAAAAAATAGTGGTTTATATAAACAGTTTTTTAACATTTATAAAAAATAGTATTTTTAACATTTTTATATCAACTGTTTTTGAATGTTTTACGTAAAAAAATAATTTTATAAAAAAAGTAGAAAAAATTGTTTATAAAAAAACCGTTTAACGATTATAAACTGATTTTTTTTAAAAACATTGATTTTATATAAATTGTTTTTTGATGTTTATAAAAAACAATTTTTTTTTAACGTTTAAAAAAAGTGTTAAAAAAATAATTCAAAAAAGAGAGAAAGTAAGAATAAGAGAGGGAAAAGCTCTTATAGTTTATATAAAAACACTTTTTGTTAAAAACACTGTTTTTTAAAAAGGTTAAAAAAACACTATTTTTTTTACTGTTTTTTATATACGTTAAAAAATTGCTTATACAAAAATCATTTTTTTTAAACAGTTATAAACATCAAAAGGTTTTCTAATAAACTCTTTTTAACTGTTTTTTATAAAATCAATTTTTTTTTATAAAAAGACATCAAAAATGTTAAAAAAAAAGTTTTTATCAACTATTAAAAACTACTTTTTATATGAACAATTTTCATATAAAATGTTAAAAACGTTAAAAAAAATAGTATTTTTCAACGTTATTATATAAACTGTTTTTTAATTGCTTTTGACTTAATTTCGTAGTTGGATTAAATTGAAGGAGAGAGAGAGAAAACTCAATAGTTCAATGCATCTATTAAATTGCTTGTATAGTATTTTATAGAAATATAAAATATAGAGTGTCACGTGGACACTCTCAATGAGGAGGAGTCTTAAATGCTCATAAATGCCTTGTTTTGCATTTTATAGTATATAGAGATGGAACCCATATGACAATAAAATACTTGAAATTAATTTTTTTTTACTAAAATAATTATTTACTTTTAGAAAAACATCATTAAGTACTTAAGTTTGTAAGCTTTCATCACAATACAGTAAACTAGATTTCAGCTTGTAACTCTTATGGATATGTGGAATTTTTGTTTGTCTCTACAACACACGATGACATCATCATAGGTATAAGATATTACAGTAAGAAAATATTACCTCTAAAGAAAGGAAGGGCATGCGATTTTGTTGTATGTAATGAAATTTGTTGTTATTTTTTTCCATTAAATATTTTTATATAATTACCGAAAATACATACAAAACTGCAAGTTTTTTAGAAAGGAAATACAAATAGGATGTACCAATATAAACTATTACATTTTTTTTTATATAAACGGTTACAAAATTACATTTGTTCCCTTTATTTTTTCCTTTGTGTTTTCACACATTTATCAATTAATGCAACCAATAGCTACTCAAGGATCCATGCACAATAGAAAAAAGAGATTATAATGCCTCCCTTTTTCAGCATTAGTTAATGGAAATTTAATCTTATTGTTAGTGTTGATACCAAAATTAATATGCTAATGTGGACGAATCATACGAAGACACTTGTCAATCTACGTGATGCAATAACGACGAGGAAGTTCATTTCCCGACCAACTCATGATTCCCTCCGAGCAACGAGGATACACCGAGGAACTCTAGCGCTCCGAGGTACTCTAGCGCTCCGAGGAACTCCTGAGCAACGAGCAACTATGGCGGTCCGAGCTGCATCTCGGTCGTATCATTAATTGCCAGATAATCAACAGTTCAAATATTCATTGAATGTTCATCATCTTGACGCACACGCTGCATTAAATGTATTACCCTTTCATATGTATATCATTTAATGTATCAACCCATTCATGTACAGCCTAAGGGCTATAAATACCTGGTATCACCCTCATTCAAGGGGACCGGAATTTCTTGAGAGAACTTGTATTCAAGAATTCTGCAAACACTCAGCAATAACATAACAGTGGACGTAGGCTTTATTCCTAGCCGAACCACTTTAAAAATCTCTGTCTTATTTATTTATCTGTGATTGAATAATTAGAGCGATCTAGTTTTTTACATCAACAGTTAGAATTTTTATTAAGCTCAATTAAATGTATAGTATAATAAATTATATGCATCGTGGAATAACAAAATTATTAAAAATTTGTAACGGAAATAGCACCTAATAGATTGGACAACAAAGCAACTTATTTTTATTATGGAAGAACAAAATCTATTAAGAACTTTAACATAAACACATTAAAATTGTCAAATTTGTACCATATAAGAATTTCCGTCTTCTACTTTTTTAGCATTACACAAATCATCTTCTACTTTTTTTTAGCATTTCTCAAATTAATTATTATATAAAATGACATTATTAATGGCAAATAGATCAATATTAAAAAATAAAATTTGCTTCACTGAAATATATGAAATAAAACTATTAAATATTATATTCATAATAAATAACTAATAAATTTAGAGCTTACTGCTTTTTACAATCTATATCTATTATTATCTATATTATAACTCTAATACAATAGTATTAGAGGTTAATGCTTCCCATTTACTGCTCCACTTATATGTGAACAGTCGATTAATCACCTACCCGTATCTCTTCTATTTCCCCACCATTCGTCTTCTACTACTCTTTACAAGCCATGCATCTTCTACAAACTCAAACCAACTAAGGAAAAAAAAAAGACCCACATTAAACATGAACCCGCGTCTCCTTCCTTCTTCAACCATGGAAGTTTTATTTTGGAGCAGAAACCCGAAACTATTATAGGTATGTTTCATCAACACGCATATAAGAAATTTGTTCTTTCTTCAACTCAAATGTGAACTTGTAAAGATGCGAACATAACTTTTTCCTTAAACTGAAATCTCCAGTGAAAAATAACTTATTTGAGCAGGTATATATCTAGATTGTGGTTATATATCAAAAGATGTGAGAGTGAAACAACTACTTTTTGTCTATATATAAAGTATATATCTAGATTGTGGTTATATTTGAGCAACACTGATTGCTTGGTGTTTGTTCTTTCTCCAGCAAGAAAAAGAAACCCGATACTTTGTCCTCTACAGAAGTCATCAGAAAACAAATAAATTTTATTGGAAATAACAACTAATGGTCAATTAAGTTACATATATCAATATATGTAACTTAACGAAATGATTATTTGCCAATAGAAAGAAGAGGAAGAGTATTGGGTCACGAATAACTGTGAGTGCTTTAAATCCATTCTCCTCTAAGCCTTAGGTGTTGTTTGTTTTTATCTCTCAAGTCTGAATCAGAACCATTTATACTTAAGAGGTACCAAAAAGTGTTTGTTTTTTTAAATGAATAAGAGGCTAACGACTATATTTGGCTCTTAATATTTAAGAGGTCAAGTTACATCTGAAGTGTGAATCAGTCGAATACATTCATTCAGAGGTACATTCAGACATAAAAAGAAACATATTTTCAGATTTCAGATTTTAGATTCAGATAAAAAAAACAAATGCAATCTTAGTTTACTTTGTTTCCACATTATTAAAATTTCCAATGGAGATTTTGAAGTGTTATGTGTTGAGGGTTAATCTTGGGGATTTTCAGTGGCGATTGTTGTTATAAGGTTGGTTATTTTGGGGAGGACGTTGCACAAGATGAAAAACAGAACCAGGAGTTTGCAGTTAAAGGTCACTATGGATGATAAGAAGGTATCTCAGTTCATGACCCGAGTTGCACGTCTTAACGAGGCGTTCTCAGTCGTGAAGGGGGTTGCGCTCATTCGCCCATCCCTGCCAGTTGTTGGGGTGACACCATGGCCTGTCATGACTTTGAGATAATAAAAAAAAGGGTTTATATTTTGATTTTTGATCCCCCACTGTTAGTACCACTTTGGGTTTGCCCCTTAAAAATTCAAAAGAATTTGAGTTACATCCCCGCTCAATGTTTTAGAAACATTTGTTGCGGGTCTTTTGTGATATATTGTGATTCTTTGTGACACATTTGGGTGCATGTCTTAAAAAAAATTATTTTTATGTTTTGGGGCAACTCAAAATCGGATTGAAAAGTGAGGGTCATAGTGAAAATAACCAAAGAGAAAAGAAGTAAAACTGTAATGTATGTTTGTGAAATAGATTTAGTGGAAGCAGTGTGATAACGAGTTTAATTAGTGTACGTGCATGCACGCGTGCATGGTCATATGGGTTTTTGGTTTTTGATTGTATAATTCGTGTATTCTTGCTTCCTCTTAATCAATCTTGATGTTGTGAAGAAACATTTGTAACATTTAATGGTCATCTATAAACCCAAACTTAATTTAAAAAAAAAAGAGATTACCCCATCCATCTTTTATGTGAAGTGGACTCCAAATGAACTATTTCACGATCTTTGTTTAATAACTTTAGTTATTAGTGTTGATGTAAAACATTAGATCACTCTAATAATTCAATCACAGATAAATAAATGAGACAAAGAATTTTAAAGTGGTTCAGCCTTATAAGAATGACCTACGTCCATTGTTTTTGGTATTGCTGTTTGTATGGGAATTCTCGATTACAAGTTATCTCAAGAAATTCCGGTCTGGGCTCCCCTTACATTGAGGATTGTACAATGTATTTATAGCCCTGAGGCTGTAATGTGAAAGGATAATACATTAAATGATATGCATATGAAAGGGTAATACATTTAATGCCCTATTTGCGTGCGCGTCCAAATGATAAGCATTTAATGAATCAGTTGAATTGTTGGTTATCCAGCTATTAATGATTTGTTCGAGGTGCATCTCGGACCGCCTGAGTTGCTTGGACAGCCTAAGCTTCTCGGTACTCAAGAGTTCCTCGGAGAGGCATTGTTCCTCGGAGCATGTGAGTTCCTCGGGTAAGCAGTGTTCCTCGGGAAATTAGTCTTCCTCGCTGTAGTCTTGTTCCTCGGAGCGTGTGGGTTCCTCGGAAGTGTTTGTAGTTTCCATGTAGATAGCCACGTGTCTTCATATGATTGGTCCACGTCAGCAGATTAAATTTGGTATCAACAGAAGCCCCCAATGTTTCATAGTTCGAAATTTGAGGAGTATGGAACATTCTTTCTTGGAATATGGTAGCTTTAAATAGTCTTCCTGATTTTAGGAGCATTTCCTTTGTATTTATTTCTCCTTCCCAATTCGTAGAATCATGCTTTTTTGGACTTTTGTGCGTGCTTCGATTCCCGCGTCGCTTTTCGTCTTTTTAGCCGCTGTTGTTCGCTTTGATTCCCGCGCCAATATTTAATGCCCTTTTAGCCGCCGGTAACGTAATCATCCTTTTTTGTAATCATTACTTCACCATTTCCCAAGGCAAGGTATTTAAACTTCACAGACACTCCCATCATCTTCTACCTTTTCAAATTTTTATCTTCGAGTTTTTCATTATTTTTTTACTCTCTTGTGCGTTCATCTCTTTCGTCGTTCGTTGTCAACAGCTTCAGTCTTTTTCTGTAAGATCTTCTTCCTTCTTCTTCATTTCTTTATTCACCATGGTTTACCTTGTTGAGTCTCTTGAGAAGTTTTGTTCTGATTTCTCCATCCCCTCTTAGGTTATTTTGGAAAAACTTTCTGAGCCTTCTGATTATTTCAATTTGGCTGAGGGACATTGGTTCCCCAGTCTCTTTTTTGCTGAATGTGGATTTTTTTTTCCACCCAATTCCTTGTGTCTGGAATTCTGTCAATATTTCGATGTTGTTCCTGCACGAATAGCCCCCAACACATGGAGAGTAGTTAATGGGGTGCATAGGTTAAATCAAGTGCATGGAACTCGTATAGGAATCCCAGAAATCATGTTCTGCTATAGATGGGCAGTCAATGAAAATATTTATTATTTAAAAACTAGATTTTTAAATAGAGCCTTAGTAGTCAATCTCACTTATGCCAACAGGGATTATTTTGAACATGGGGTTGTCATAAAAAATTGGCAACACCCTCCATTGACTTGAGATAAGGTTTACCAGGAACCCAGATGCCCTCCTTATGGCAATGGGATAGGTTATTTTTATTTCATTTTATTTATTTTAAATTCATGTTTCTTTTGTGTTTGATAAAATGCGCCACTGATAACAATGTTTGTTTATTTGCAGTTGATAACAAAAGAAAGTGCCCAAAAGAAGCAGATGTCAACATAAGGCATTTTAAACTTATCTGGATTCTTCATTAAAGTGTTGCAGATGAGCACATTAGGTCGACTTCGTATCTGCTCCAGTACAAGAGCTACACCACCTCCTTCACTACTCGTCCTGTGATCAGTGAGGCAGAGCCAGTACCAGCCTCTGCAAGTTCTTCGCCTGAATCTCATATTCCTTTGAGCGAAAGGATGAAGAAGAGAAGAACTCCTGCTCTGTTTGAGAAAACTGCCTCCGGTTCTGGGGAGGTAAAGAGAATTAGGATTGATGTCCCAAGGGAGGGGACAAAGAAGACTGATGCAGCTCCTCCAGCTGCTCCTGCTAAACTCGCCGAGAAGTCGCAGTGGCTCCGAGCAGCTCTACTGCTCCTGGAGAGGTGATTGTGATATCACCGACTAAGGATTCATCCCTGGTTGAATCCGTAAATGTTCCCTCGAGAAGGCTGAAGAAAAGCTCCTCGGTACATTTGACTGACACCATTACTCAGCCCCAAGCCGCTGGGACTAGAGTTCCCACTTTTAGTCCCCCGAGCTCTGCCATGAGCTCGGTAAAGTCCTTGACCATTCCCGAGGTCCAAGGTACTGAAGATAACCTTACTCGGGACATGGTTACTTCTTTAGTTGCTCGTCACCTTGCTTCAATAAGTCTCTTTTACTTTAATTTTTTCATATTTCCTTTGTTGCTTCAATTTCTAACTTGCTTTCTTTTTCTGTTCACAGTTGACGAGCTGCTTCAACATAATCCT
The DNA here is from genome assembly GCA_949130495.1 of Sambucus nigra. Taxonomy (NCBI): domain Eukaryota; kingdom Viridiplantae; phylum Streptophyta; class Magnoliopsida; order Dipsacales; family Adoxaceae; genus Sambucus; species Sambucus nigra. The sequence continues at coordinate 134,169,060 of OX422216.1, forward strand.
GAAGAAGGATGAAGCGATTAAGGCTTCTTTCTCCTCGTCTAGTGTGGAGGGAGCTATGGAAGAGGCTATCAAGTCTTTGGAAGACTCTCGCCAGCAGTATGCCACTGATAAGGCTATCTGGGAGAAAAAGCTTGCCTCCTCCGAGCAAGAAAAAGCTCGAGCGGTTGATGCCTCCAAGGAGTTGGAGAAGAAAAAGACTGCCTTAGAGAAGGTAAATAAAGAGCTTGAAGAGAAGCTCAGAGCTGAAGGGGAGCTTGAGAATAAGCTCAAAGTTGTTGAGGAGAGGTTGGACCAGCTCCAGGAAGTAGGTCGGCAGAAGGAGGAGGTAGAAAATAAATTGAAGGCTGCTGAGAACTTGTTGTCCGAGAAGCTTGCCTTGGAGAAGGCCAAGAGGAAAGATGTGAAGAAGTCCTTCAGCTCTGGCTGGGACAAGGGGTGGAACAAGGGGTGTGCTGCCATGGTATCTCAAGTGGACTATGGCAGTCTAAAGTATTTTAGGGATGGATGGGTTGCTGCCCTTCAGGAAATGAAGGTCGATGAGTCATCCGAGCTCTTCCAGAGACATATCCCTGGTCCCCCTCCTACTCTAGAAGAATTAGAAGAGGACGAAGCTACCTGTGAGGAGTCTTCAATGGTGATGGGAGATCACCCACCAGCCATCCAGTCTGCTGCCGAGCAAGTCGTTTCTTCTTCCGAGCAATAGCTGGTGCTCTCTGAACAGCCCACAGTTCCCTCCGAGCAACCTGCTTCCTCTTCCCAACCTCCCGAGAAGGTTTTGAGAGATAAGGAAAAGGTGTAGTGTTGTTAGGGCTTATCTTTATATTTTTCTTCTTTTGTCAAATGTAATCCAAAACTTGTAACTCTGAATTGTATGATCTAATAAAACTTGAATTTTGTTGCATACTGTTGTCTATTTTCTATTTACACTCTGCTTAATTTTCTTATTGATGATTTCTCTTTCTTTCTCTGCTAGTTTCTAGCCAGGATGGAACTGCTATCTTCCCATGATATAAAGTTGTTGCAGCAATGTAATGAGTACTTTAAGGCTGGTCATCATACCTGAGTGCTGTACAAGTTGCTGATATCCTTGGTCATGATGCTTCAGAACAGGCAGTTGAAAGAATATCAGTACCTGAAGTGTCTACTTGACCGAGCTGTAGCTAATAACGTTGCCTATTATAAAATTATCGAGGATCTTCAAAGCACCCTCGAAGACCTTCAACTTCAATACAAGGAATCCACTGCTTTATTGCATGAGGGGTATGAGAAGAAGTACCAGCAGATTATTACCGAGAAGGGATACGAGAAGCTCTTTGATGGGTACAATATCAGGGAGCGAACCCTGAGGGGCGAGGTTGAGGAATGTAGACAGATTTCTGAGCTGCTGGAGCAAGAGAACAACAATTTGCAGAAAGAGCTAGCTCAGTTGAAGTCTGCAGCTTCTTCTTTAACAGACCTAATCCCAGTGACTGACGAGCAATTTTCATTCTTAGAGGTTGAGAATGCCAAGTTGAGGGACGAATTGGAGACTTTGAGGAGTTCTGACACTTCTACACCTTCTCAGGGACAAGCAAGAGCTCCTTGGGGACGAAGAAGAGCAGCTCGGGTCCTTGTCGAGGAACAGAGAACTCAGTCTGCATTAGAGAACCAAGCTTTCTAATTAATGGCGAAGAACCAGGCTTTGTCTGATATGTCAAAGAAAATTAGGGACTTGGAAAAACAGCTCTCTGCGCAGAAGTCAGTCCTGGAGAATAAAGAACTTTTCATTAAGAGTCTCCACGAGCAGCTAGAAAGGCTAACATATCAATTCCACAAACAGCCCAGGGAGTTCTGGATGGCTTGATACAACGAAGCACTATTCCACTTGGATGATCGTATCCAGAATGCCAACAATGAGGGCTACAAGCAAGGCTGGCTGAATGCTTTAGGTGTGTTGAAGCTCGAATAAGGCCATTATCTGTGGGACTACCATGATCCCAGGTTGCTCGACTTACCTGTGTCACCATAAAATTTGGAGATGGAATGGATCCCTGCTCGGGCCATTCCTCAGAGCTTAATTTCGAAGTATCTCGGTGACTATAGTTTACATTCTCAAATTGAGGTATCTCATCCCGAGCATCTTTTAGATCGACCATCCGTGATGAATGTCAGGATACTGAAGGATCTCAACTTCATCAATTCTCCTCTGTCTTTAAATGATCCGCCTGCTGGTGAGGAACCTGTGTCAAAAGCAGAGGGGAAGAGACCAGTAGAATAGGAATTTTTGATGTAACAGTTAGTATACATGTCAATGTAACTGTAATTTCATTATCAATATAATTTATTTTGAATTTAATGAAATACTTTCATTTTGTTTGCAATTCTTAATTGCTATTGTCTTGTAAATATCAATACTTTACATTTATTCATATCTGTTAAAAATAACAATATTGTGATATTCGTCAACCAATTCAGTAATAATTAAAAAGTTTCAAGTTTCAATAATATTGCTCGATCACTTACTAATAAAGTCACGAGTATCAACCAATCGAGGTTGTTAAATTATGCTTGTCGACCAACTACAGTTAGTGAGAGTTTATCCCCGACTAATCATACTTGGTAAATTTTTGTCTTTTTTATAAAATGTGTCCGACCAACCAAGGTCGATAAATTCTCCTCGTCGACCAACTACAGTTAGTGGGTTTTTATCCCCGACCAACCATACTTGGTACAGTTCGGAATATTTCGTTTCCTAGCCAAACAGGTTGGCATTTTTAGGAATATTTCTCCTCGTAGACCAACTACAGTTAGTGGGTTTTTATCCCCGACCAACCATACTTAGTACAGTTTGGAATATTTCGTTTCCTAGCCAAACAGGTTGGCATTTTTAGGAACATTTCTCCTCGTCGACCAACTACAGTTAGTGGGTTTTTATCCCCGACCAACCATACTTGGTACAGTTTGGAATATTTCTCCTCGTCGACCAACTACAGTTAGTGGGTTTTTATCCCCGACCAACCATACTTGGTACAGTTTGGAATATTTCGTTTCCTAGCCAAACAGGTTGGCATTTTTAGGAATATTTCTCCTCGTCGACCAACTACAGTTAGTGGGTTTTTATCCCCGACCAATCATACTTGGTACAGTTAGGAATATTTCTCCTCGTCGACCAACTACAGTTAGTGAGTTTTTATCCCCGACCAACCATACTTGGTACAGTTAGGAATATTTCGTTTCCTAGCCAAACAGGTTGGCATTTTTAGGAATATTTCTCCTCGTCGACCAACTACAGTTTGTGGGTTTTTATCCCCGACCAACCATACTTGGTACAGTTTGGAATATTGCTCCTCGTCGACCAACTACAGTTAGTGGGTTTTTATCCCCGACCAACCATACTTGGTACAGTTTGGAATATTTCGTTGAGTAGTCTACCGAGCTTTGCCGAGTAGTGCGTAGCACTAGTATTCCCCGAAAAATTTTCAATAAACAGAGAGACTTGTAGAATATTTTCATTTTATTCATACTGATGGAACTGTGTTACATATACATCATTAATAATACTTGCGCAGGTGCTCTACATTCCAGGCATTTTTAAACTCCTCGCCTTCTAAAGTTGTTAATCGATAAGTTCCTGTTACAGAAGTTGTTCGACTAGGCATTTTTAAACTCCTCGCCTTCTAAAGTTGTTATTCGATAAGTTCCTGGTCGAACAACTTCTGTAACTCGGTATGGTCCATGCCAGTTTGCCTCCAGTTTGTTATGCTTTTGAATTACTCTCTTCAGCACATAGTCTCCTTCTTTCAGGTCGCACTTCTTCACCCTCTTGTTGTAAAACAAAGCTGTTCGCTGCTGGTAAGCAGCATTTCTAATGGCTGCTTTTTCTCTAACTTTCTCGAGCATGTTTAAATCCAGCCTTCTCATTAAATCGCTGACAGAGAATTGAAATTTAGCACCCTGTGTGTTGGGAGACCCAACTCGGCAGGTATGACAGCTTTACTTCCAAACGCCAGTATGTATGGTGATTCTCCAGTTACTACTCGGGGAGTAGTTCGATAAGCCCAGAGTACTGATTGTAACTCGTTGATCCAGTTTGCTTTCGCATCATCCAATATTTTCTTCAAACCGTTCAGCAGTGTTCTGTTTGTCACTTCAGTTTGTCCATTGCTTTGAGGATGGCCTGGTGCTGAGTGGACCTTTAAAATATTTGATTGATGACAATAGGCGGCAAACTCCTCGTTATCAAATTGTGTTCCATGGTCTGTGATGAAGGCATGAGGGAGACCATATCGGAAAATGATGTTCTTCTAAATAAATTGGTACACCTTCTCGTACGTCATATCAATGAGTGGCTCAGCTTCTACCCACTTAGTAAAATAATCCACTCCGACGATGAGGTACTTGAACCTTCCTCGGGTCGTTGGCAGTGGCCCTACCAAATCAATTCCCCACATGGCAAATGGCCAAGGGGAAGTTATGGGTGTCAACAATTCTTGTGGAGTTCTTCGGATGGAGGAAAAGCGTTGGCACTTGTCACACTTCTTGGCATATGCTATACAATCAACTCTCATCGTCGGCCAGTAGTATTCCTGCGCCATCACCCTTTGAAAAAGCGTCTGACCTGCTACATGTGATCCACAAGACCCTTCATGGATTTCTTCAATCAATTCTTTCACCTCGGAGGGATGTACGCATCTCTGCAAATCTGCCATAATTCCTCGTCTATATAAAACACCATTAGTTAATACATACCGAGATGCTTTAAACTTCAATTTCTTGGCTGTGAATTTGTCAATTGGCAATTCTCCCTCCTCGATATACGCCCTGATGGGATCCATCCAAGATGTTCATAAATCAAGGGTGATAAAGTTCATCGTCAGATCTTCATCTATACTCCGACCAGATAACGCTTCAATTGGGATTGTTCGTCGTAGCTCGGTGCGAGTAGCTGATGCTAGTCGAGCTAGGGCATCTGCTCTCGCATTCTCCATTCTTGGTATTCTGACCAGCTGAATAGCGGCAAATTCTGATACTAGCTCCTTTGCCTTTGTGTGATATCTGATCATTAATTCTCCTCTAACTGCATATACTCCCATCATTTGGTTTATGATCAATTGAGAGTCACTGAAAATAATGACCTGTTGCGCCTCCATAATTTTTGCTAAACCAAGTCCTGCAATCATGGCCTCATACTCAGCCTCATTGTTGGAAGCTTTGAATTAGAAACGCAAGGTGTATTCCATGTCGACCTCGTCCGGAGTGCTCAAAACTATCCCCGCGCCCCATCTGGCAATACAAGATGAGCAATCTACATATAGCCTCCATATAGGTAACTCGTCTTCAAATTTCGAATCAGTCAGAGTTCCGCGGTGAAATATTTACTGCTTCTTTTCATCCTCCTCGGATTTTTCTCGCTCCTCGTCGATCATTTTTTCTTGCCCTTTTACTAACCGGAGTTGGTCTGAGCTCGAATTTAATGATCTTGTAACATCCACTTGCCCTTTTACCAACCGGAGTTGGTCTGAGCTAGTGTTTGTCGATCCTGTAACATCCACAGGTTGATCAGCGAGCAACTCTTGTTCCTCGTCCGGAGTTCTCACAACTATCTCTGCATCACATCCTGTAACATCCACACGCCCTTTTACCAATTGGAATTGGTCTGATCTTGTGTTTGTTGGTCCTGTAACATCCAAAGGTTGATCAGCGAACAACTTTTGCTCCTCGGGGGTATCAGGATAGGTGAACTCTGCTATAAAGTCTGCTACAGCCTGCCCTTTTAGCGATGATCTGGGTTCATAAATTATATCATATTCACCGAGCTCTATTACCCAGTACATCAATCTCCCTGATTTTTCTGGCTTATGAAGGGCTTGCCTCAATGGCATATCGGTATATACTACTATAGTATGAGCTTAGAAGTATGGCCTCATTCTTCTACTCGCCTCAATCAGCGCCAGTGCCAATTTCTCCAGCCTTGGATATCTGATCTCTGCTCCTCGGAAGGCCTTACTTGTGTAGTAAATTGGTTTTTGTACTCCATTCTCCACTCTGATCAACGCCGAGATAACTGCATTCTCGGATACTGCAAGGTACAAATACAATTTTTCTCCCATCATTGTCCTGGACAACAATGGAGATGCTCCCAAGTATCTCTTCAAGTCTTGAAAAGACTTCTCGCATTCATCATTCCACACAAAAGTCTTTCTGAGTGTCTTGAAGAATGGGAGACATCTATCAGTTGCTCACGACACAAATCTGTTGAGTGCCGCTACTCGTCCTGTGAGACTCTGTACTTCCCTCTTCGTCGTTGGAGATCGCAGCCCTAATAGAGCTTTGATCTTTTCAGGATTTGCTTCAATGCCTCGTTGATTGACAATGTACCCGAGGAACATGCCTTCTCGTACTCTAAAGATGCACTTCGTCGGATTCAGCTTCATTTGATATTTATCTAGTTGATCAAAAGTCTGACTTAAGTCAACTAGATGATCAGCAACTTTCTTGCTTTTCGTCAGCATATTGTCAACATAGACTTCCATATTGTCACTGATTTGTTCAGCAAAGACCTTGTTCATCAGCCTCTGATATGTCGCACCTGCATTTTTTAAACCAAAAGGCATAACATTATAACAATAAGTTCCCTTAGGGGTAATGAAAGAAGTACTCTCCCTGTCTTCAGGTTTTATTTTAATCTGATTGTAACCAGAATAAGCATCCATGAATCTCAGCAACTCGTGTCCCAAGGTAGCATCTATTAATTGATCAATTCGGGGCAATGGAAAGTGATCCTTTGGGCATGCTTTGTTAAGGTCGGTGAAGTCTACACACATCCTCCACATTTTGTTCTTCTTCTTTACCATCACTACATTAGCTAACCACTCTGGATATTTAACATCTTCAATGAAATAAGCTTTCTGGAGCTTCTCGACTTCCTCCTGTATAGCTTGATTCTTCTCGGGACTGAATACTCTTCTTCTCTGCTTCACAGGCTTGATCTCCTTATTCACATTGAGCTCGTGACATAAGAAGTTTGGGTCTATCCCGGGCATATCTTCATGACTCCATGCAAAAGTTTGTCTTTTGCTTCTAAGGAAAGTTATCAATTCTTGTTTTAATGAGGCTTCCAACGATGAACCTATTTGAGTAGTTCGCTCAGGGTGTTCATCGTCCAGAATGATGTTTTCAGTAGCTTCCACCACTTGACCCTTCACGAGTTGCGACTCATCTCGAGGATCCAATGTTTCAATTTCTGCGCCTTCATCCACTTGATAGGTAGTGGTCTTTTTCTTTGATTCTTCCAGCTCTTCTTGCTCGGCGGATGAATAATAGCATTCCCGAGCTACATTCTGATCACCTTTCACAACTCCTACTCCAAAGTTTGTTGGAAATTTTAGGCACTGATGCACTGTAGATGGCACAGCTTCGAATTTCTTCAATCCTACTCTTCCCATGATGATATTGTACGATGATTGGACATTCTTGTCCATCACGAAGAAACATATTCTTTCTGTCCGACAAGCAGGCCACGTACCAATGAATATATCCAACTTGATCATCCCAAGTGGAAATACTTTCTCGCCAGCAAAACCGATGAGGGGTCTGTGGTAAGGCTCCAGTTGAGATAGCTTTAGATTCAAACTATCGAAACACGAGTAGAACATGATGTTTGCCAAGATACCATTGTCGACCAGCACTCTTGAAATCATGACCTCCTTTATTCTTATCTTGACCACTAGTGGATCATCGTGAGGATATAAAACACCTGTAAGGTCATTTTTTGAAAAGCCGATGACCAATTTTTCCTTGTTTACCTTTCTCGGGCGATCTTCCTCAGCTAAATTTATTCGCTGAATGTACGAGCAAGCTTGAGCCCCACCGAGGTAAATTTTTCTTTCTGCAGTAAGGTCTCCTCCTCCTGCATCTCCCCGTGTAATAACATTACAATCAAATGACCCAAAGAGTATTGAAAATACCTCTCGTTCTGGCTGCCTTGGTTTCTTGGGAAGATCGGGGTCATCCTCCGGATCAACTTCATGGTTTCTCTTCTTGTTCTCCTCTGCTCGACGAGGAGATCTAGATCTCTCTCTAGTTCGGTCGTTGTTTCTTCTTTTGCCTCCCCGATCAACATACTTTGCTAGCTTTCCTCGTCGGATGAGTGTTTCAATCTCATTCTGAAGAGCTATGCAATTTTTAGTCATATGGCCATGATCCTTGTGGAACTCGCAATATTTTTCTCTATTCCTCGTGTCAGGGTCTACCTTTATTTTCTTCGGCCAGTTTAACTCCTCGTTGTTCTTAATTTCTTCCAGGACGTGGTTGATATTTACCTTCAAAGGTGTGTAATTATCAAATTTCTTCAAGACCTCCCATGACGACCTATTTTTGGATTGTTTGTCACCACCATTGTTCTTATGTTCTTTCTTATTAGCTTTATCACCTTCCATCTTGGTTTCTTTGATGTCCATATTCTTCTTCGCAGACATAGCCTCCTCGGCATTCATAATCTTGGACGCTTTTCCCATCAGGTCCGACATGGTTCGAGGTGAATCTTTGGCCAAAGTGTAGTACAACTTGTTTGGCAGTAGTCCACTCATCAAAGTAGTAATCGCTGTCTTCTCTTCATAATCAATGACTTCGAGTTTCTCGTTATTAAAACGAGTTATATAATCTTTGATACTCTCACTAACTTTTTGTCTAACACTTAACAAATGTGCTACTCACTTAACTGGCTTTGCTCCAAAGCAGAAATTCCCAATGAATAACTCGGCCAGTTGAAGAAAAGTTGAAATCTTACCCCGAGGAAGATTATTGTACCATATCTAAGCAGATCCGGTAAGAGTTCCCGAGAATTCCCTTCATCTCATCTCGTCTGGGACAGCATACATGTCGGCAGCAGCTTGATATTATTCTATATGAAGGACAGGATCAGTCTTCCCATCATACTTGGGAGTCACAACAGGTGCTTTGAATTTGGAGGGTGTTGGAAAGTTGACAATGTCCTGGACAAAAGATGTTCCTCGAACAAAGGTTCGTTGTAGAGGGTTCTTGACCTTAGCTATTTCCCCTAATCTATCCTCCTGCCTCTGAATAGATTCTTTCCATGCATCATTTCCTTCCTCGGGCCTATTGGTTCGAGCAACTGATCGCGTTGAAGTGGCTTCCTGGGATTTATCCTGACGAGCAACTGGTCGGTCATAGGATTTATCTTGACGAGCAACTGGTCGCGACTGGGCAAATCCTTTCCTTAAATCTGATGGTCGTCGAAAGTTCCTCGACGCTGCATTAAGAGGACTTTTGTTCCTCCTAGGGCCTAATCGGTCGAAAGGAGAAGCCCTGCTTAATCTTTCCAGTGCGATGGTCCTTTCTGGGGAGAGGGTGACACGTTGCTCAGTATCTGTGGCTCGCACTGATGAAGTTCGCCCAGATGGATAAGAAAAATCTCCAGATTCCTCATTGCGATATGAATTAGTACGCCTAGTACGCGAAGAAGATGCACGGGTATTTCTTTGAATGCTTCGTGATCCGGAATGGGCTGATGTACCGCCATGGAGGGTTTGGATGAGTTGTCGCATCGTTTCTTGCATGACGGTCTGGCCCTGAGCCAGATTTACCATTATTCCAGTCAGATCTGGAATAATTGGTGGAGCAGACGGATTTGGAGGGGTTCCAGCATTTTGATTGCTGGATTCAGGAATATCAGCCATTGGTAATTTATTATATTTGATGAGAAATTGATATTATCAGTCGATTCCCACAGACGACGCCAATCTGTTGATGTAAAAAATTAGATCACTCTAATAATTCAATCACAGATAAATAAATGAGACAAAGAATTTTAAAGTGGTTCAGCCTTATAAGAATTGCCTACGTCCACTATTTTTGGTATTGCTGTTTGTATGGGAATTCTCGGTTACAAGTTATCTCAAGAAATTCCGGTCTGGGCTCCCCTTACAATGAGGATTGTACAATGTATTTATAACCCTGAGGCTGTAATGTGAAAGGGTAATACATTAAATGATATGCATATGAAAGGGTAATACATTTAATGCCCTATTTGCGTGCGCGTCCAAATGATAAGCATTTAATGAATCAGTTGAACTGTTGGTTATCCAGCTATTAATGATTTGTTCGAGGTGCAGATCGGACCGCCTGAGTTGCTTGGACCGCCTAAGCTTCTCGGTACTCAAGAGTTCCTCGGAGCATGTGAGTTCCTCGGGTAAGCAGTGTTCCTCGGGGAACTAGTCTTCCTCGCTCTAGTCTTGTTCCTCGGAAGTGTTTGTAGTTGCCATGTAGATAGCCACGTGTCTTCATATGATTGGTCCACGTCAGCAGATTAAATTTGGTATCAACAATTAGTTTGTTGTTGTTTTTTCGTTAAAGATCATTCGACGAAAAAGGGAAACCAATTTCGGCATGTGAAATTGGGAAATCATTCCGCCCATATGGATCATTATGTGAAGAGATTACATTTTCTTGGTTCGGCTTTGTTATGGTTGTAAGATTTGGTATGGTAGAATATTCTAATTCATGTATTGACTATAGAGTTCTCTCTTCCGGTTTTAGAATATACACACTCAATTTTGGAGTTCTTTTGAGTTTAAAGATGAGTTTTTGTTAGATTTTTTGTATTTGTTAGTGTAGCTTTGTTCCATTTTTTTAGAATTTGTTGGTTTGCCACATGGGGACACTTTGATAATTTAATAATATGAGAAATTCTAAATAGCCCAAAAACAACAGTTTGGAATACACTCGGAAATGAGGTTATTTCTAACCCATTTGGTTTGGTACTGTGTTTTTTTAATCCGTAGAAAGAAAATAGAATTTGGGGATATAAATTTTAAAATGTATAAAACGTATGTTTTAGTTCAGATATTTTAGTTTTGCTTTTTGTTTCTTTTCAATAAGATGTTTGTTTGTGTTTTCAGGATTTAACATTTCTCTCTTTTTCTCCCTCTCTTTTCTAATTCATCCTTTTGATAACTGTCGTCGTAACATACATCTCACTCTCCCCTTTTTACTAGTCTAATCTATACTGTCATAAATGCAAGATATATTTATTCTCTTATAATAAAATGCAATACAAGCTATTGAGATAACTAAACTGGAGGGATGTCAACGTGGAAAATGGGTCAGATTCCCACTTCAGATTCGCACGTCAATCACTTAACTCTTCGTCTCCTGCTTCACTTCGACCCTTATGCTGCTATGTCTCTTCAAATTCGTTGCCAGCTCTTTTATCAATGCACCCTTTTATCACACGACCACAAAATCTTAGATTTATTTTTTCCCCAAAACTTTTTTCTACTCTCTATGAAAATAACTCATGAAAAACGTACATCCCCAAGAACAACAAAAAGAAGAAAAAATGTGTGGCTCAATCTTCCAGTGGTTGAGGTGGGGAGGTGGTCTTCGGGAAATGAATTTATGACTATTGGTTTGTGTAAAAATAATCTGATGGGATCCTGATTAAAGGAGAGTCCAGTTCCTTTGTCCATATATCAACAGAAGAAGAGTGGGTTTGGTCTTGGGAAGTCTTGGAACAGGGCAGTGGACTCGGCATTAAGGGGGGGTTAGGACTAGAGAAGAAAGACCAAATACAAGGTGAGGAGTGGCGGTTTAGATTTATTTGAAGAGAAACTGTTGGGATTTTGATTTGAAGAAGTTTGATTTCCCCCTATCATCCCATACTTGGAATCTACACTCCCTATACCTTTGGCCTCTCTCCAAACCCTCTTCTTTTATCCTCCTCCTCATCATCAGCTTGGTTGTGTCTTCCACCATTGGTCTCGCCCAAATCAAACAACAAAAATCGGTGTGGAGAAGATGAGGTTAGTCTTTTACTCTCTCTCATCTCCATTCGTTACATCGAGAAGAAGAATTTCAACAAACCCAACACAACTAAATGAAGTTAGTTAAAAAAAAATTTATTGTACAAGTTTCTTTGTGTTAGTAAGTCTATATCTTATTTTATCCCCTTCTTTACCTTTTTTGTAACTATTTTTTATGGTGGAATGCCCATTTTAATATCGAATATGCAGGGCTATGGCAACTGCAACTGAAGTCCTCAAGGGGTAAGGTTTGTTTTTAAATTTGGCTTTTAAATTTGTTTCTATTTATTACACCTCTTTTTCCAGATTGGACTGAATTGAAAATCCCTATCAAATGTTTGGGAAAACGTTCATTGCAACTGACTACTTTTTAGAGCATTTCTAAGATCATAATTGTGTGTCTAAAATTGAATTACATATAAATTATGTACTACAAATTTGTTGTTGGTTTTAAATTGCTTTACTTCTTTTTATTGGTTACATTTGGAAATTCAAATTGTAAATTTTTATGATTCATATTTAATGTCCACATTTTCTTATTTTTTTACTTTAGCCAGACCCACTGTGCCGAGGGCTAAGGAGTTGGTTTGGTAAATTAGTTTGTTGAATCGTTGAAGTAAGAACTTTCTAGATGATCTCTTATTATTCATCAATTTGTGTTCATGATAATCGTTTCACCCTTATACATATAGGTTATATGGAGTATTTGAACCTATTTACGTTTAATAATTTATTACCTCATTATTTTCACATTGTTATGCTTTATTTTATATTATGTTAGAGTATTCTTTGCCACTGGATTATTTTTTAAAGCAGGGGAACGTCATAGCTCCTTTACAGTTTTAATGTCCTCCATTTCTTTTCGTAATTTAATTTTTCATTTTCATGACGAATTACTATCAATTTAACAGACTATGTCTATATATACTAGGTCACACATCGCGTGGCTTTCATGCTAATAACTATATAAAAATTATAGACCCAATTTCTTTCAGGATGACACATAACAGTAATAAAGACTTGGATAGTTAATATCTTTCCTTGATCCTTACCTCGTTCTCTCTCCTCTAATTAATACTCAACCTTTTATACTCCCTTCACTTTTCAATTTCCAAGATCCTCATTCTCTCTCTCTATTTCTCAAACGCTCCTCTTTTCTCCAAACCATATTTCCATCTCCCCTATCCCCCATTATACCTCCAAGAGGATCTGCCTTCTTCTCTCATTCCCTCAAAGGGATTTTAACGTGTAAACCCCATACATCTCAACAGCCTCCTACTAAATGTATATACAGGGATTCTTTCTTTTCTCTCAATAATATACCCATACCAACTCCACAAAATCATCTATGTAGAATCGCCACCACCCATTCAATATTCAAGGTGAATATCGAATTTTCTTTACATGAATTTGCAGATTTGTCATACTTTTTAGGACTAAGTTACTTTTAATTGTTATCATTTTCAAGTGAATTTTCTACATGAATTTTCACACATATGTATATATCTCTCTACTCTAAAAACTTTGTCTTCTTCTCTTACCATCTTGTCCATTGACTTTGGTTATTTTCTCCACTTTTGGTAATCCTTTTATTTTTTTCATTCATATCCGTGCATTGATTCATTTAATTGGGTTCTTATGTAGATTAAAAATATAAAGATTTATATTATTTTTATTTCATTTTCTTTTTTATCAAATGATTTGTGGGATCGAAGCATTCTCCGGAGACATCTGTGGATGAAATTTCATCAGAGTTAAAATCAAGATGAGAGACTGAGTTTTGGGAACGATCTAACTGAGATGACAGTTCTTGAGGTGAGAGAGAGAAACTCAACTAGTTGTTCATCGAAGCCATTAAACTGAAGGTCAAGGTTTATGGGAAAGGTTGCACCAGTGGAGTGGTTCATTTGGTAGAGAAACAAGGGTGTAGAAATACATGCATGATGAGAGAGACCGAGAGATCATGAATAGTTTGAAGGACAAAGGAAGAAGATGAAAGGTTAAAAATTGTAAGGTATACTCTCAGTTCTCTTTATAAAAAGAATATAATTGGGTCATAAATGGGTTTCTATTGGGTTTGAAATAACGCAATTGATCTGAGTTTCTGTATTTTTTAGAGGCTTTGATTTTTAATTTTTATTCTGATCTCTCTCAGTTTATCTCTGTATGTAACAGCAAAAGTTATAGAGTTTGTTTCTGATGTAATTTTTGTTAAGCAATCTTATATTTGTTGGCTTACGACATTTTAATTTGTGCGTGGGAATAGATTTTCCTCGCAGGTTGTATTTGTTATCAATTTCACTTCCATTATTCTTATACCCCTCATTTGGATTCATTTATCATATTCTTTTATCTTGGATTTGATGGATTTAAAACTCAATCTCATTACTTTTTGTGCTCCAAAGTGGTATATTACTGCTTGATGTTTTAGGCTTCGAAAGATTGTGCTAAAAGTATTGTTATAATTGGATTCATTGAAAAAACATGAATTCAAGTTAATCAAATCAGGGGATTCAGCAAGTTTAATGCTCCTTAAAATTGTATGGTTTTCAATTATATTTAGGGAGTCTTTTTTTTCACTTTTTAGCCTCTTCAAAGTCTAAAATAGTTATTAATATAATATAATTAAATTGTGATTAAAAGTAAAAATTACCCTAAATTTTTTCTTCCTAAATAAATAATGTACCCGACACAACATTGTTTCTTCGAAAAACGTATTGCACTGTAACCTTAAAGTGACAGCGACACTTGACTCGATACCTGGAATTGTCGTATGGTAAAATTAAAACATACAGCTTAAATAACTTCATGGAGGTGTATGTAGGATTGGGGAAAGATATTAACTATCCAAGTTTTTATTACTGTCACGTGTCATCCTAAGAGAAATTGAGTCAATATATATATATATATATATATATATATATATATATATATATATATATATATATATATATATATTCGGTTACGCATCACGTGGCCTTCATGCTAGTATCTAATATATAAGATGGTGCCTCCAATTTAGAATTTTTCACCTGCCAACACAACAATTAATGGCACCTATTATTCACCGCTCCCTCTTTCCATTGATTTCACCTATTTTTCCACACCAATCTTTACCCGTTCAGCTCCATTTCGTCTCTTATTATTGTCTCTGCCCTGAGATCCCATAATTCTCATCATATGAGTCAGGCTTCCGTGCGGGACCCCAAAATGAGGGATCCCTGCGGGATCTTTTTTAGAAAAGAAAAGGTTTATTTTTTTTTTGTGGGTTATAAACATTTCAATGCACTCCTGTAAAAAAAATCAACTCAAAATAACACTTTTTGGTATTTTAAAAAAATGGGTCAATATTTGATAGTATTTTAAGCAGCTTAAGTACTATCAAATATTGACCCATTTTTTTAAAATACCAAAAAATATTATTTTGAGCTGATTTTATTTACAAAGATGCACCGAAATATTTATAACTCATATAAAAAAAAATATTTTTTTTTTAAATCATCCCGCACGGGAGTCCCGCATTTGGGCTCCCGCACGGGAGCGTGATTGCTCATCATATATCTCCCTCGAGATTAATGCCCGACTTTTGGTGTTTATTTTAACGGTTGGTTTCCTTTCTATCTTCATTTCCGTCCATTGAGGTTCTTTAGGCCTCGTTTGGGAGTTTGGGAGAGAAAAGAAAGGAACGGAAAATTTTATTAGGAGAGAAAAGAAAAGAAGAGAAGAGAAAGGAGTTTGTGAGAGAAAAGAAAACAATTTTCTTTCTTGCGTTTGGGAGTTTGGGAGGAAAATAATTTTTTTAAGAGGAAGAAAAAACAATTCATTAAAAAACTTTCCTTTCTCTCAATTTCTTTCCGATTTGGAAAGAAAGTTTTGGAGAGAAAGGAAGGGAAAGTTTTTTAAAAATTTTCCTTTCTTTTCTCTCCTTTGAAACTTCCAAACGAGAGAAAGTCACTTTCTTTCCACTTAAACTCCCAAACGAAGGAAAGGAAACACACTTTCTCTTCCTTTCCTTTCTCTTCTCTCAAAAAATAGAACTCGCAAACGAGCCCTTAATGTTTGAGTTACAAATTCTCTTCTGATTGTATAGTATAAATTGCCTGTCGTGGAGTAAGCGGAGACCACTGCACAGGGCGCAACGATGATGGGGATTTTCTTATTATCGTGAATCTGTAGGTACGTGACTTTATCTGGTCTGGACGAATTTAGGGCTTGTGAGGATTGGATAAGTGGTGGAGTAATAGGGTTTGGTCAGGTTTAATTGAGGGGCGAAATTCAGTTGTTTGGTTGAGGAATTTTTCAGATGAAGTGGCAAAAAATTGTGATTGGTCTCTTATACAACACGTTCTTGCTACTATTCCAGGTGCGAATAGGATGACAATGGGTCGTACAATTCAAGAGAAGGGAATCAATTCGGTTTGTGATGATCGAGTGATTCAGATTGATGTTGGTATGTTAAGAGGGTGTGATAATGGGTTGCCTGAAGTTTTGGAAATTTGTAACAACTCGAAATTGCAGGTTTTGACATCAAATCCCTTGTATCAGAATAGACATGGATCTTACTTGGACGTGAACGAGAAGGTAGGTCCCGGTTTGTTGATTCCTGAACATGCACCGAAACAAGTAGAAATGAAGGCTTAAAGAAGATTATTGCAGTGAAATGTCAGAACAGGTATGACCCCCATCACGTAAATTAGCTGGTAAGAGGATGTTCTAGCTTAACCAAGGTCTCGAGTTCCAGCGTTGGGAATGCAGCTGTGTTAAAATTTGAGAGAGAGAGCTTTGTCGCCCCTGTGGCCCTATCCGGCTCGAACAGGATTAGTCCCACGCCAAAGGTGTGGGGAACCTGGGTCTAGACCAAAAAAAAAATCAGAACAGGTACGGAACTTTTTAAAAATATCTGTTAAAGTTGATAGGGATTAATCATTTGATAATCATTATTAAGTAATTCCACAACTCTAATAATTATAACAGAACTTTCGACGGCAGTTCTTAGCAAAGGAGGTGGATGTGGTTGTTTGGGAGCTTTGCATAGAAGAAGAGTTAGAGCTCATTATCTCATCAAGATTCAATTAACTGCTCAGTGGCGGACCGTAATTGCTCAGTGGCGGACCCAGGATTTTAACGACGGGTGGACGAAAAATAAAATAATATTTAATTAAATTAAATAATATTAAAAAAATCACAATTTATAGAACCTGCATATTATCGAGAATACCATATATAGATAGTCAAATTGTCTTTCATTACAAACACTAGATATCAAATTACATAAGCTTGTTTACAATAAAACTTTTCACGTCTTCATATTCTGAAAGCGTCGAATGATATCTTCATTGTCAATGGCAACCACTGTTTCCCCTTCAATATATGCCACCATACAATCATTCATCATGTCATCTCCCATTTGATTGCGTAATAAAGTTTTGATGATTTTCATTGCAGAAAATATTCTTTCTACAGTTACAATTGCAACGGGTAAGAGTAGTGCCAATTTCACAAGCAAATATACCAACGGATATACACGATCCTTCTTTAATTGAACCAACTTTCTAGCAAGCCCACCAACACCCATTACTCCTGCAAATTGGTCATCGAATCGCAAATCCGCAATATAATTATCAAGTTGACACTCGAGTATCATTACCATTTATGGAGAAAAGTCAGTGGGATTAAACTTAACAAATCGAATCAATTTTCTCTTGTCATATGCAGAGGATGGATTGCTTAGATCAAGACAAGACATGCACAATAACAACTCTGTATTCACCTCATTGAAATGATTGTTTAGCTCTTGAATCTGCAAATCTATCACTGCATAGAACACTTCAACGCGATAATGATGATAATTTGTGGCTTCTTCAGGATTGCGACGAGATCTTCCTATAACCACAAACAAGTCTTCCATACTCGGCACGGGTATGTGATGTTTGACACAAAATAAAGAAGCCTCCTCCAACAATGACTCCCACCCATTATCTCTCATTTGTTGCAATTGTTGTTTGGTTATTTTCACAAGAGTCATGGCATTCACAATGTCTTGGTCTTCTCTTTGTAATGCTTATGATAAATCATTCGCAATACCTAATAAATTTTTCATCAAATGTAAGTGAAATACAAATTCAAAGCATTGCATAAGTACCATTAGGTTCATTGCGTGAGCTCTATGTTTTCGATTTCTTTCATCATCTTCAATAATTAAGAGAACATCCTTTATTGATGAGAATAAGAAAATCAAACTCACAATTGTGCCATAATGAGAACCCCAACGTGTCTCGCCCGCCCGTTTTAGTGCCAACAACCATTTGTTCCTTCACCGATATGTCACGGGACTCATCAACTAAGATAGAGAAATAAGTATCTCCAAGCTCGGCAAGGATAACATTTGTAGTCTCAACTGCAATGGAGTTAATAATATCCTTTTGAATTTTGGGTGACGTCAACGTGTGATTTTGGGGAGCCTTCTTTAATACAACTTTCTCGATTTCCTCATTGTGATCGGAAAGAAATTGCAAAAGATCAAGAAAGTTACCCTTATTTAGTGATTCATTGGATTCATCATGCCCTCGAAATCCCAACCCTTGACTCAAAAGAAACCTAATACAATCAATTGATGCGGTCAAACGAACACGATAGTTTGCTTGAGTTTGACTACATTGCTTAGCTAAAGAAAATTCGATGTGTTGCTTTTGCTTCAATAGATCTTCACCATCCTTTACACATTTATTATGTGTACTCGTAGGTTCTCCAAAATGCTTATTAAAGTTCTCTTTCTTTCTCCAATTCGTATATCCTTCAGTAACAAAGCAACCACCATTATCAGTTTTAAAGAGATAGCAATACAAACACTATGCAGCATCTTTGGCAATGCTATACTCCAACTAATTTCCATGATCATTGAACCACATAGGCCTAAATCTGCGTTTCTCATTTGCACATAAATGCTAAGGAAAGTTGTGATTTTTAGGCTGTAAAGGGCCTTTTGTCAAGTAATACAATCAAACCGCATTCATTTCATTCACGTCTGTAAGAGGGTAGTTTAGATTAGACGGAGGCGTAACCCCTATTTGAGTATGGTAATGATAAGTTAATTAGCCCAAGACCCCTAGGATTAATGATGGGACACACAAACACAACCTGAATGAAGATAAACTCAGTTTAAACTCGCAAATCTCTCGTGTATAACTCAGGAAGTGGTAGTGGAACTTAGAAGTAACTTAGCTAGAGGGAGAGAGAAGTAAGCACCCTAGATACACCTCGGTAGGCAGGTATAAACACACCAAAACACGCTCAATAATCTCTGTCAAGTATTAAAAGCATCGTAATAAATAGCAATGGTGAGCGAGTAAACCCTCTGGTTTGTAATAACTCTCTCTGATGTGTATTCTCTCTAGCAATAACTCTTTCCACTCCCAAAAGATCATCCTCTCCTTAGGGGTGGTTGGGGTCCTTAAATATCCCCCCACGCCATCCCTGAGGCGACTTAGTCATTAAAGACTATGAAAGATATCCCTCATACTTTATGTCATAACATTAAATGCCTGATGCACTAGATGTCTCCACGTCATAAACATTAAATGCCAAGACATGCCTTTTGCCTAACCACTGTGTGTCAGGGGGCTGTTGTCGCAAGGGTGGCTCACCAACTGCCTGACAGTCCCAAATACCACGGTGGTTTATTCAAGTGCAAGTCTGACATTGTTTAGATGACTAGTGACATCACCTACAATAGATGTGATATTAAGTATAGGGCTATTTGGTTCGCAACTCAACGCCCGATGGAACTCCAAGTTGCTCCGTCCGAGGTTCCACGGGCAGGGTCCTTCGGTGTTTTACCAGGTATATCTAAGATGGTAACGACAAGCCCCAACGGTGCCTCACTTCTCAGTCCTCCAAACTAAGCCCCTCTAAAGTTCCCATGGCGAGGTCATTCGATAGAGCATGAAAGCTCTCCCGGGCCCTGCCAAGCCTGGTCTCTCGCGAGTACCGTTTGACCTCACACTAAAACTCGTTATTAATCTCGTTACAACATTACAACCGTTATAGCTTACAGTCAACGTAAACAGAAATACAATATGACTAATACATCAAGCTAAAGTATGAGTTGCCACGTCAAGCTGCCTCGCTGAGTTGCCAGGCTTGAGCTGCTTCGGTTATTTAATCTCAAACACTTTTGCCAATTAAGGAATTATCCTTAATCTCGGGATTACCTTTAAACTCCCTCTACATTTGCCCCTTCGTGGAGAAATTTGTTGGAATAAGAAATGTCTGCAAAAAAATTCTCAATCCGATGAACCCTCTCTGCGTTAAAAAATTCTGGGCTCCTCTCTTCGTTAGAACTGCAGCATTATAATCCCCTGGAAAAAGTAAAATTCTCCCCGATGTACCTGAGCCGAAGCGCCATAATTTATTAGGGCTTGGGCGAAGGGACATCGCCACTTTTTCCTCATGTTTATCCTCAATCGTTCTAGCTTTATTATTTGAAATTCTCCTTAAAGGCCTACTAACCTTCTCAAATACTCGTTTGGACTCGTGGTAAGTGAAATTCTCCCCTGTGATGCCTCGCTATGTTCGAAAAAGCAGAAATTCTCCCCGATGTAACTGAGTCACAATTCAAACAACGTTTAGACATGTGGCGAGGGGACATCATAGCCTTTTTTGAACCGTTGAGGCACTGTCTTCGTTGGGAGTCATTGGATATGTCTGACAAGAATTCTGGCGCCAAAACTCAAACTTGCTGGAGAAGGCAACTCCCTTTTTTCCCAAAGCGTTACTTCATTAATGATGTGGCGCTGTCTTTTCAACTATCGAGACCCTTTCCGAGGTTCCACGTGTTCATTTGAAATGATTATAGGCGGCGTTCCACGTGCCATGGTGGGAAACTCAAACGACAGGTTTCAAAGGGTTTAAAAGCTTCAAACATCTCTTTTATTTCAAAACCCTTATATTTCTTCATCTTCTTCAAGCTCCCCGCTTTCTTTAAAGAGAAAAACTCTATGAGAACTCTGTGCTACCTCCATTGTTACCCCATTCTTTACTCAGTCTCCTCCTTCTCTCATCTTTTGCACCACCACCTGCGGTTGTGCTCCTCCCCTCTTATTTTTAACCCTTCTTACCCAGCTATGCCATTCATCACCACTCTCTCATGGCTTCTTCAAGCACTTCCAAGGTTATCGCCACCACTCAGCCAGGCTCCCCCTCTGTCGCGCTGGCTTTGCCATCTCCCTTGGCGGGGCTGCCCTGGATGCTGCTCGTCAAGAGCAACTACGTTTCTACCGCCGGGTGCCCATCTTTGAAGAAGATGATAAGTTTTCTAAGGAATGCAAGACCTGCCACTTCTCGTCTAAGTTCAACCCCTTACTGTTGGGTGATGAGGAGATGGATTCATCAAAGTGGGGTTATCTTCCACCCGAGGGGACTCTGCGTTTCCGTCTGGATTGTGGCGATTTCCCCTATTCTCAGATTGACTTCGAAGCACCTGGGGGGTCACTAGCCCATTTTACTGCTTGGCACACTTACATGCAGAGCTCCCACGTTGCTGCTCTTGCGAAGGTTGGGCTTCATCACGCATACTGGTTTGGGGAGTTCACACTCTCAAAGCACAAAGCGGTTTTACAAGTGCTAGTGTCCAGATGGAACCTCACAACCTACACCTTCTTCGCTGCGTGGGGGGAGTTTACTGTTACTCTGGAGGACGTCTGTGAACTCCTTGGGTTTTAGCCCATGGGCGAGTTCACCTACCACGACGAGCCTCTAGATGTCGAAGAGGCTGCTGATGGAGTTGAGTTGGATCGGATCTGCCGTAGTTGCACTGGTTCCTCAAACAAAGCCACATTTTCCCCCCTTATTAATTACTTTTTCTAAGCCCCGGCGCCGAAGGATGTCAGTGATGTAACGGGCCATGGTAGAGGTACCTCCCTGGAACTACCAGCCTACATACTTATACTTCTTTCACGCTTTTTCCTTACCGGGAAACCCAACGATCAAGAGGGACCTAATAAACATTTTCATTCGTTTGGCCAGGGGGTTCAACCTTCCCCTGGCCTCCATTGCCCTAGGGTCCCTCTATACCTAGTTGGATAGAACACACATCGATATGGCACGATCACTGGTCGTTACAACTTGGCAAATTTTTCCAACACCATCATTTTGACGGGCTTCCTCTACACCCGCTTTCCTGCTATTGCTGCAAAGTCCATTTCTCTTCCTGTGAGCCGAGGTATCAAGCCCCCATGCCTCCTAATTTTTCACAGAAAACAAAGTCGAAAGGAGATAATGGAGGTTTTTGACCACTTAGACTCCTTTGTGATGAGGCCATATAGTGAGTCTACCTTTGCCCATAGTTGGGACTTCTTTCCTTCTGCAGCCACAACGGTTAGATTCAATCCGGTTGTAGAAGATCCCTTGCAAGCGGTAGTGCTTCTTTTCACCCTCGGGGTTTCTCCCCTCCTACACTAAATGGGGATACACCTCAGAGCCTTACAACCCTGATAGGTGCAGCAGGCAGTTCTGGTTTGATCAGGGGCCCCCTCGACCTGTGTTCTAGGACAACCACTTAAAGGCCACCTTCGCTGAAGCCTGCACCTTCAATACTGCAATCGCGGTGCTTGGTGTAACATCCACCGTTGATGGCCGTGTCACCCTTCCTAGTGCTACTAGGAAGGGGGACGTATCCACTTCCTTTTCTACTAAGTTCCATTTGGAGCAGTTGAAAATGATTCGCGAGTTCATTCAGTCCCCCCTCAATATCCCCCAGTCCTTTCCTTCTTTTCTTCTTAGCTGGGTCTTAAGGGGAACTCCGTGCTTGGGGTTGAGTTTTCCTTGAGTACAACCCTGAAAGAATCTCCCCAAGAATTACCCCCTCATTGCCCAATGATTCCCACTGCCATCCCGAAGTCCAAGGGCGCTGCATCACCCAAACGAACTGCCCCTTCGGCCAAAGCTGCCACGAAAGAGGGGCCTTCTCAGTCGCCTGCTAACAAGGCCAAGAAGGCCAAGTCCAAGAAATCTAAGGCCCAAGTTCAAACGCAAACTCATTTGGAGGCATTCCCAATTGCCTTCATTCCCCTCCCATGTCTCCAGAGATGGCTGAAGAGCTAAGGAAGCAGGTGCAAGCCGAAGTCGACAGAATACATGCTGAGTTTTGACGGCGCGTTGTCGTCGTTCCTCCTCCGGGTACGTTCGCCACAATCGTGGTTGATCCCACGGAGCCAACGAAAAAAAGGATAAGAAGGACGAGGGTACCTGAAGCTGGTGGTGCAATGAGCTCCAGGAAGAAGACACTGGGTACCAAATCCCAGAAGAAACAGATACAAGAGAAGCCTTCTTCCCCAGCTCCTTCGGCTGCCGCCTCCTCGCCACCTTCGCCAGTGGTTATACCCTCTCGTTCTCCCTCTGGATCTGAGGTATGTGTGCATTCTTTATTTCTCATTCCCCTTCTCTTAAGGTGTGTTACAACTGCTCATTTCTTACTAAGAAAATGTTTTGGTGTAGGGAGTTGAAGAAGAAGGGCCTAGTCCCCCCCAGTCCTCCCGTAAGCCGCTTCGTGGGGGGGGGGGGGGGGCATTGCGGTATTTCTCCAGCAGACACTACACTTCCCCGTTACCCCTTCATAAGTCTGACTTACTCTCGCTGTTCATCCTCGCACCGGGTTAGAGATGCTGCCATGAGGGCTGCTGAGATGTCTGACCAACCCGAGGCAATTACTCCAGCCCCCGAATTACCCACCGAGTAAGGGGTCCCTCTGCCCCTCATTGTGGTTGAGGAGAGGGCTTCTGAAGTAAATTTCTTGCCAAGTCTCACATCTTTTATTCATCCCATTGCTTTGTTTATCAATTCTAATATGTTGGGTCGTTTTAAGTGGAGGTGGCATCGCTGATAGCTAACATTCTCCTTCCTCCTGCGTTGTTAAGACCCCATTGTTGCAGTTCCTCTTTTTGGTACCATAACGAGGGTAAGTTAGGTGCATTTCTGCCCCCTTATTCTTTAGTGTTTACCTCTTGTGTCTAACACTTGGTTTTTCATTTGTAGCTTTCTTCAAGTCTCTCTCCACCCTTTGCCCGGAGTGGTATTTTCCCCTCCCAGGCCTGGTTGGTGCTACTGCTCTTGTTAGGGCATCTTTTGAAGATTCAACGTCTTCTTCCGATGATGCCCCCAGATTAGCCTTAGTACCTTATGTTGGTGAGGGGAGTTTTCCCACCATTGAGGCTTCAGCAGCCAAGGGCCCCGTTGAGGCTTTGAGGCAGTGATCCCGCCTCTAATGGTTTCTGCCCTTATGCCCCCGTGGTGGCTCCCGTTCTTGCTCCTACTGCTGCCGAGGTACTTTTCTAGTTTCTCCGTATTTCTCAGTTTCTCGAACTTCAATTGTGTTTGTGACTCAACAATGAAAACACTTGTTAAACACACTTATTAAATTTTTTCCATAAATTCCACCTGTATTGGTGACTTAACAACGAAAACACTTGTTAAGATTTTTTTGTAAACTCCACCTATAACGGTGACTTAACAACGAAAATTCTTGTTAAGATTTTTCATGAACTCCACCTATATCGGTGACTTAACAACGAAAGCACTTGTTAAGATTTTTCATAAACTCCACCTATATCGGTGCCTTAACAACGAAAACACTTGTTAAGATTTTCATAAACTCCACCTATATCGGTACGCTTGTTAAGATTTTCATAAACTCCACCTATATCGGTGACTTAACAACGAAAATGCTTGTTAAGATTTGTCGTAAACTCCACCTATATCGGTGAATTAACAACGAAAACACTTGTTAAGATTTTCATAAACTCCTTATTTCCTCTAACTGTTTTCAGGTTGCTCGGGAGGATTCTCCACCAGTTACTTTTCCATTGCCTCGCCCCCTCGTGAACCTGTCGTTTCCGAAGAAACTAGTCAAAATGATCAAGGTTCCACAATAGGTGCCGCTGTGGAGAGCGAATCTGGATATGAGCTTCCTCTGCCCAACTTGGCTCCCCATGCCTTCTGCCTGATGGTACTTCAACGTTCTCAACAAATACCTGCCAACCACCGTTTGGTAATCAAGCAACTTGTGAGCTATCATCCCGAAACCTTCACGGTGGACTGCCTACGTTCAAACATCTCAGTTATGAGCTATATGCTTCAAGGCATGGCCACCGTTGTTGCTGAAATCGCCAATACTCCAACTGTAAACGTAACCAGACCCCTCCTCAACCAATTCCTGGGTTATCTGAGGGAGTTAGGTCGTGACGAGTTCCGTTTTGACTGGCTCATCGCGCATTTGAAGACTTTAAAGAGCCAGCGGTTGGACAACCAGAGGCAGCTCTTACGAAAACACCAGGCAGATCAGTGGGCTGAGGAAGCTAAGTTGGCCGAGTTAGTACCTCTCCTTGAAGACATTGACCAGGAGGTGGAGGACCTCGAAGAAGATCTGCGCGCGATGAAGTCGAAACGAGAGAAACTCCTGATTGAGCACACACAGGCGCAGACAAGGTTGAAGATCTCTATCAATGCTCAACGGTCCTGCCAAGCAGCTTCTTCGGGCCTCCCTGGAGATTTCTTCTCTTCTCCTGATCTGTGGTTCCTTCTTGGTGAATGAACTTGTGTATATATTTTTCCTTTCTTCTCATGTAATTCTTAGGCGATAACTCCCAATTTTGTAATGCCCCAAAGTTTATAAATGAAAAGGATATTAATTCTCTTGTGCCATTCCTTTGTGTTACAACTTATTGCATGGATTGTGAAGCGTGAAGTTCTATAATTCTTTCATCTCTACTTGAATTATAATAGAAAGAACTTGCATACTCATCATAAGAAATAACTTGTGTATTCATAACAACAGCCAAATACATCAGTGGTCAAACATAACTGCCTATACATGATAAACCTTCAACCACTTATTGTTAATATTAAATGGTTTATCTTCTTATATTTTTGAAATTATGCAATAACCTGAGTCATGAGCCTCCTTTACGATGAAAGGTCCCTCCCAATTCGTTGCAAACTTAGGTAGAGGAAGCCCCCTAATATGTTTAACTGCTGCCTTCAATACAAGATCTCCCTCCACGAACTTCCTTGGTCTTATCAAGTTTTCATATGCCCTGAAGAGCTGCTTCGTGTACATTTGAAAGTGTTGCATTGCATTATCTCTGTGTTCGTCCAATGCTTCCAACTGCATACGTCTATTCTGAGGGAGCATGCTGCTTCGCAAAGCATATCGAGCCGAGGGAACTTCTAACTCCACCGGAAGAATTGCCTCATCCCCATAAACAAGAGAGAACGATGTATACCATGTAGGCTTCCTCTTAGTCGTATGATAGGCCATAAAACAGCGGGTATCTTGTCATCTCACGATCCTGGGAAATCTTCCATCGTTTTAGCCAAGATATTGACCAAAGTTTTATTAGTCGCTTCAACTTGACCGTTTCCCTTTGGGTATGCCACCGTCGAAGTGTGATGGACAATGGAGTATTTGTCTATGAGCATCGTTACTTTTGAATTGACAAAAGGGGTTCCATTTCTGAAAGGATAACCTTTGGGATCCCAAAATGACAAATAATGTATTCTCTGATAAATTTGCTCACTACTCCTGTTGTTGCCCTTCTCAGTGGTATCGCCTCAGCCCACTTTGTGAAACACTCCGTTGCTACTAGGATCCATATCTTCCCCCTCGAATAAGGGTGTATTGCCCCTACCAGGTCGAACGCCCAAGTGTGAAATGGATAGGGCATTGCCAAGGAGTTTAGGTCCACCGATGGGGCATGGATCATATTTCCATGAAGCTGGCAGGCCTTTCATTTTCGAACGAACTCAGCAGAATCTTTCTCCATCGTTGGCCAATAGTAACCCAGAGTCATCAACTGGTCATATAGCTTGGCCCCTCCTATATGAGCTGGATCGTGTGCCTGTTTGAGAACCTCGATTGCCTTTTCCTTCGTGATGCAACGCAACGGCCTGTTGAAGTATCCCCTTCGATAAAGTTGCCCCTCTTGAACATAAAATCTCAGAGCCCTTCGCTGGAGTCCCATCGCATCAATTTTCTCCGTTGGAACAACTCCATCTTTAATAAAGTCAATATAGGGTTATCTCCAGTCAGGCTGAGTCCATAAAATGACATTATGCTGCCTCGAAGAACAACTGGCATTTGTCGCACTTTCGTTGTAACTCGGCTGCATCCTGCTTCATGCGGGGCCAGAAATATCCCTCCCTTTGAATTCTTCTATAAAGGGGGATCTCCGTCGTTTCGTATTGTTCTTCGTGCATTTTTTTCAATCTCTGTCTTGCTTCTTCTAGGCCGATGCACCTTGACAGCCATCCTCCTGTATTTCTGAAGTAAAGGTTTCCCTAGTTGGTAAAGTACTGGGCCAACTCTCTGAGCTCCATCGTTCCTTCACCAGTCTCCAGTTGCTTCTTAATATCTCCTCTCCATTCCGCATCCTCCTCCATCGATAAAATTGACTGTACCATCGAAGGAGATGTTCTTCGTTGAATCACGGCAGTAGTTGTATTGCTCTTCATGATCATCTTCTGGGTGATGGTGGCATAGGCATCTGGGTAACGGTTCATCATTATGGGTTGCCTCTTGATTTTGGTCCGATGGAACCGGCCAAGGAGCCTCTGAATGATCGTTCTGTATGGTGCCAGACTCATGTATTTCAACGCATATTCTCCATTCACTTGCTGAAACACCAAGTTTGAATCCTTCTTGATGGAAAGTGAACGAATTCCTCTTCGGAGAGCCTCTAATAATCCCAACACCAATGCTTCATATTTTGATTCGTTGTTAGAGCAGGGTAAATCTAACTTGTAAGTAAGGCAAATCTCCTCCATTCCTTTCGAAATAATAACCCCTGCTCCTCTTTTTTTCTCCGTCGAGGATCCATCGAACTGCATGATCCATTCCTCAGCTGTTGCTTTTAGGTGATTGTCCTGCAAGTCGTCTCCTGGGATGCTTTCTTTGGGTGGCTCAAACGTTCCCGAAGGGAAAATAACCAACAGATCAGCGTACACCTGGCTTTAATTGCGCGAGGAACCACGCACTTCAATTCATATTCAGAGTGGATAAGGAACCATCTGGCTGCCGTGCCAATCAATATAGTTCTTGTAAGCAAATACTTAATGGGATCACATCGAGTTACAATATGAATTGTAAAAGACAACATATAATGTCTAAGTTTTTGCGCTACAAATACTAAGGCTAAACAATGCATTTCTAAGCTACTATATCTACCTTCTGGTTCGTGGATGATCCTGCTGAGGTAGTAAACTGGACGTTCTTTCCCATCGATCTCCTGTGCCAGCAAAGCTCCCACGGACCTCGTGGTGGATGTGAGATACAACTGCAACGGTATTCCTGCCTTTGGGTGAACCATGGTCTTTGGTGAAACGAGCAGTTTCTTCATCCCGTTGAGATACTCCTAGTGAATCGCTTCCCATTTGAACTTCGTGTTCTTTCGCAGAAAATGCATTAGTGGGTGTGTTATCTCGGACAATCCAGGCACAAATCTCCTAAGGTAGGAGACCTTGCCAAGGAAACTCTTCAGCTCTTTCGTCGTTCTTGGGCACGTCATTTCCAAGATCGCCCGCTGCT
Organism: Sambucus nigra; assembly: GCA_949130495.1. Classification (NCBI taxonomy): domain Eukaryota; kingdom Viridiplantae; phylum Streptophyta; class Magnoliopsida; order Dipsacales; family Adoxaceae; genus Sambucus; species Sambucus nigra. The sequence continues at coordinate 134,197,437 of OX422216.1, forward strand.
TGTCCTGGTCCATATTCACCCCTTGTCGATCGACCACAAAGCCTAGGAATTTCCCACTTGTCACTCCAAAAACACACTTCAATGGATTAATCTTTAATTTAAACTTTCTGCCACGGTAAAACACCTTCCTCAAATCACTCAGATGGGACTCCTCCTTCCTCGACTTGATGACCAAATCATCCACATAGAATTCCACAAACTTGTGAAAGAAGTCATGGAAAATGTCCATCATTGTTCTTTGGTAAGTCGCCCCAGCGTTCTTGAGTCCAAACGGCATCACCTTATATATGAAGTTGCCCAACGGGGTTTTGAACGATGTTTTCTCTGCATTGGAGGGGTTCATCTTGATCTGGTTGTACTATACATACCCATCCATGAAGCTATACATCTCACGACTTGCCGTTGCATCTATCAGGCTATCGATGGAGGGCAGAGGGAACTCTTCTTTGGGACAAGCTCTATTCAAGTCTCTGAAATCCACACAGATTCTTATTTGATTTTATCTTTCTTCCCCACTGGGATAATACTGGACAGCCAGATCGGGTGTTGTATCGGCTTGATAAACTCTACTGTTAGTAAGCGTTGAACCTCTTCCTTGATCTTTAAATCCAGCTCAGGCTTGTACGTTCTCGTTGCTTGTTTTACTGGAATGGCTGAAGGCATCACGTTCAACTTGTGACAGCTCACTTCATCGTCCAGCCCTTCCATCTCTATGTACTTCCACGTGAAGACGTCTATAAACTCCTGAATCAGTTCAATCAAGGCCTCTCGTTTCTCCTTACTGGGATCCTTCGAGATGAAGATGGGCCTTGGGTCCTCCCCTTCTTTTTCCAGGTTCAATTACTCTAGCTCTTGTGCCTGTGGCTTCGGTCGATTTGCCATGTAATTTGTTCCTCGACGACTTCCTCCATAAATTCTTGTATGCTGGAATTGTCTATCACCATACATTGTCCCGGTTAATCCACCAGAAAGCATTCGTATATCGGATCAACCTCATCATCAGCTTCTTCGATCGCCCGCTCACACTGTTACAATTGATACACCACTTTTCCTTCTTCAGTAATGACTTTCTTGCATTGTCTGCTGATAGTGGTGACTGCTTTCCTCTTCTTCTCTCTAGACGCCTCGGCCACTCTTTTCCTTAAGAATCAACTTAGCACGCTTTGTCGTTGGACCTCATGCTCCATTGGATCCACTCTGGGCCTCATCCTGTCTTTAAGTTGCTTCGAGATGCCTTGGGGCCGAGGTACCTCCTGGTGAGCTTCTTCGGTCATTACTCTTGCGTTTCTCGCAACCACTTTACTCTGCTCATTTAAGGGCCCCATCCATTCTCTGATCGAGGGAACCCATGCTCCCTCCATACTCCTCGTTAGGACTCGAACATCTTCTTCCAACTCAGTATAAAATGTCACATCCACCAAGTGAGCTTCCTCGATAGCGAAGGGCCTCTTTGTAGCCCTGATGGTCACCTCTGTCCCCTTGATATTTGCCTTAGCGCATTGGTGGTACGTAGAAGGAACTAGCCCTTGATTGTGCATCCACACTCTTCCTATTAGCAGATGGTATGAAGTTGCACTCTCTATCACGTGGAACTTTATATGGGAACTCAAATTTCCCATCACAATCCCAACATTAACATACCCAATGGATTTGGAAGATTGGTTATCATACCTCGAAATTACCAAAGGCATGGGGACCAACCTTTCTTCTGGAATATTGGTTGCATGAAAGGAGTTAATCGGCATAATATTGATGAAAGCTCCCCCATCCATGAGAGTCCTTGCAAAAATAATTCCGTTGACACTAGCAGTCACGTACAATGGCCTGTTATGATGGAATCTCACAGCCGTATCGGCATCACTGAAGGTCACCTCTAACAGGAACCTCCTTAACAACCTGGTCATGGGTCCCTTCCATTTCAGTGAAGGGACTGCGTCTTTCCTCGTAATATCTAGTATCGCCTAGGTTATTTCCAACCTGCTTTCTTTTGGTATCCCTACCTGTTCCAAGAACCAGGTAAACTTTGGGGATCTTGAGACTGCACAGTACTCTAGGCCCGGATCTGCTTCCTCACCCTCAACGCTATACACGTCCTCCATGTCCTTGGCACTTGCTTCATCGTAGGCTAAAACTAAGTTAGTGATTACCTTAGTACAGGTCTCCAAACCTACTTCATACTCTTCTCTTTCTCCTCTCTCCGCCTCTTCATCATAGGTCACCACTAGATTGGCCCCATGTGCTGGTAGTGGGTTGTTATTGACATTCTGTGGAGGGATTTGCAACGTCCCTGCCTTCACGTACTTGTCAATAATTCTTCTCAGTGTGAAGCGAATTTCTGTGGGGTATTGGATCCTCTGATGAACCTAGCAGTACCTAGGATGCTCCTTCGTTGTCGCATCAGGTTCCCCAACGGGAATGTCTTTTGGTTCGTAGACCGTTCCTCCTTGGACCATTGCATTGTAACAGCTGTCAGCCTCCTCTACTATACAAGGCAATGGTGGTGGGTCCTCCCTGTTTCTTCTGAACTTCCTCTTATTGTCCTTCTTCGGTGCCTTTCCCCCATCTCCTCCTTCGGTGTACCCTACTCGTGGGGGCTGAGACCTCCCCCCCCCCCCCCCGCGAGTTGTATCGTCTTCCTAAACATCATGGGCACCACCACCGGATTGGGACACACCACCAATGAGATATTCCTCGCTGCTTTTAAGAACGCCGAAAAAGTCCCCTCGCGCGTCTCATTGATGAGATGACAGATGTACTCAGGAAGCAACCCCTCAGCGCAGATCTGCAATAACTTGGATTCTTTGGCCTCCTCCCTCACGTCGAGGGATCTTTCTCTGAATCTTCGAACATATGCCACCAATTCTTCCCCAAGTCGTTGCTTCTCCCTGCTCAGTTGGGTCAAAGTAAACTCATCTTCTGCCAGAAAAAACTTCTGGACAAACAATACATGCATCTCTTCCCACATAGAAACACTCCTAGGAGCCAAATGGGAATACCAGGTATATGCTTTATCGGTTAAGGATTTGGAAAACTCCCTCAATCGAAGCTTCTTATTGTTGCAATGTGCCCCCAAGTGTTCGATGAAGCGCTTGATGTGCTCCTTTGGATTCCCACATTTTCCCGTGTATTTTTCAAAAATGGGAAGAATGTAGTCTTTCGGATAGGGCTCATCGTTGTATTCCTGGGGATACGGTGTTCGAAAGTCATCATAAACCAAAGCTACCTCGCCAGCAGATTGTGAGGAAGCCTGCATGAACTTCAGCATCTCCTTTCTCATTTCCTCCATGGGCGATGCCACTGGAGAAACAACCAACGGAACCACAAGCTGAGTGCTCGTCGCAGCTGGAGCAGGCGCCACGGTTGGGGCCATCGATACTCCTGATGTTCCCCATGTTGTATTCACAACAAAGGGTATGCTCGCTAGGATTGTTCCCGTTACACCTACACCTGGTGGGGCCGTTGGAGCTACCCCAGCCTCTAATCCTCCCTGCATAGTTGAAGCTATTGGAGTTTGCAAAAACTCATAAAACTTGCTCATGAGGAGCGCGACCTGAGTGGGTCCCAACCCCGCACTCGTGGAAGCTTGTGTCACCCCCGGAAATCCTAACGTCTCCGGAACCGGAGGTACCTCTACTCGTAGAGCCCCATCTCTTAGGGCCTCCAGTTCTCTCGCAATTTGTTCTTTATTATGCTAGATGTCATAAAAGTTGATCCTTCGATTAGCATTATCCTGCGCCATACTCCTTACTTAGAAGAATGCCTCCCCAACAAAGTCGCCAAATGTAAGAGGGTAGCTTAGATTAGACGGAGGCGTAACCCCTATTTGAATATGGTAATGATAAGTTAATTAGCCCAAGACCCCTAGGATTAATGATAGGACACACAAACACAATCCCAATGAAGATAAGCTCAGTTTAAACTCTCAAATCTCTCGTGTATAACTCAAGAAGTGGTAGTGGAACTTAGAAGTAACTTAGCTAGAAGGAGAGAGAAGTAAGCACCCTAGATACACCTCGGTAGGCAGGTATAAACACACCAAAACACCCTCAAGAATCTCTGTCAAGTATTAAAAGCTTCGTAATAAATAACAATGGTGAGCGAGTAAACCCTCTGGTTTGTAATAACTCTCTCTGATGTTTATTCTCTCTAGAAATAACTCTTTCCACTCCCAAAAGGTCATCCTCTCCTCAAGGGTGGTTGGGGTCCTTAAATAGACCCCCGCACCATCCCCGAGGCAACTCAGTCATTAAAGACTATGAAAGACATCCCTCATACTTTATGTCACAACATTAAATGCCTGATGCACTAGCTGTCTACACGTCATAAACATTAAATGCCAAGACATGCCTTTTGCCTAACCACTGTGTGTTAGGGGGCTGTTGTTGCAGGGGTGGCTCACCAACTGCCTGACAGCCCCAAATACCACGGTGGTTTACTCAAGTGCAAGTCTGACATTGTTTACTGGCTAGTGACATCACCTATAGTAGATGTGACATTACGTAGAGGGTTGTTTGGTTCATAACTCAACGCCCGATGGAACTCCAAGCTGCTCCGCCCGAGGTTCCATGACCAGGGTCCTTCGATGTTTTAACAGGTGTATCTAAGATGGTCAGGACAAGCCCCAATGGTGCCTCACTTCTCAATCCTCCAAACCAAGCCCCTCTAAAGTTTCCACGGCGAGGTCATTCGATAGAGCATGAAAGCTCTCCCGGGCGCTGCCAAGCCTAGTCTCTCGCGAGTACCGTTTAACTTCACACTAAAACTCGTTATTAATCTCGTTACAACATTACAATCGTTATAGCTTACAGTCAACGTAAACATAAATACAACATGACTAATACAACAAGCTAAAGTATGATTTGCCACGCCAAGCTACCTCGCTGAGTTGCCACGCTTGAGCTGCTTCGGTTACTTAATCTCAAACACTTTTGCCAATTAAGAAATTATCCCTAATCTCAGGATTACCTTCAAACTCCCTCTACAACGTCATACTCCGAAATACTTTTTCTTAACCCCAGATCAGCAGGAAAATCTTCTAAATTTTCTTCAATATTGGGTGGGGCCGACGATCCGGGCGGAGGTGTTGGTATTGGGGTTAGGGTTGGTGTTGGGGTTGGGATTGTATGACTTTGACTTGTCTCGCCTCCTCCGCGTGTCTTTTTAAAATATTTCTACATATTTCCCTATATTTCATAAAATGCAACAAACTAATTTAACAATGTTTTTACAATAAACTAGTTTTTTTTCAATAAACTAATTTTTACAACAAACAAATTTTTTTCAATGTTTTTACAATAAACTAACAATGTTTTGACAATAAACTAATTTCAACAATCTAATTTTTACAGTAAACTAATAATGTCAAAAATTAGTTTGTTCAATAAAATAATTTTTACAACAAACTAATTTTTTTCAATGTTTTCACAATAAATTAATAACGTTTTTACAATAAACTAATTTCAGCAATCTAATTTTTAGATTAAACTAACAAGGTCAAAAATTAGTTTTTTCAATAAACTATATTTTTTCAATGTTTTTATAGTAAATTAATAATGCCAAGAAGAACTCAACTCAAGAATGTAAAAAAAATAAAACTTCACCAATGTAAAAACATTACCTGTTTGCTTCTTGAGGCCGGAGTGGATGAATGCCTGAAGCAGCTGAACACACACAGGTTAGGAACATCAGCTGAAGGATGGAGGGAGACGCAGGAGCAACCTCTTGTATAACAGAGGCTGGAGTGGAGGGAGACGCAGGGCGGTAGGAGGCTGGAGGGGCTGGAGGGAGACGCAATGAGGGGCGGTAGGAGGTTGCGCCGCTGGAGAGGAGAAAGAAGAGGACGGGGTAAGAGAGAAGAAAGATGGATGGGACGGCTGTTAGGGTTAAAAACAAAACACGTGTGTTGGTTGGTTATGTGTAGAATATAAGAAAAAGGTTATTTTCATTTCTGGCCCAAAAACATTACACCTTCTATTGTTAAATATTACACATAGGTAAAAAAAAAACCTATACTCCGGGAAAAAAATCCGAAAAACCTAGGTGGGCGGCTGCCCACCTTCGGGACCACCTAGGTTCGCCCCTGTACCTGCTCCATTTTTTTTGGCTCATTTTTCACCAAGACTAAATATAAGTTCTGTTATAGTTACTTTTCTATGTTCTTTCATTCCACAAATTGATTTACCTCTCTATCTCAACAAAGAGTTATGAGGTACATCAACTGTACTTGAAGTAGTTTCATACCAATGGTTGGGATTTCAAGCGTTCAAAGAAGATTTTAATTTGCAATCCAATTAATTCATCACATATCTAAATCATTCACATATTTATTTTTTCAAGATGCTACTGGGCTGGAGTCGTTGGGCGACGTATTGGGTTTCATTTAATGGTCATTCCAAGAAATTGAAATGTAAAGATGACCCATTTCTCACTCCATTTATTCTTTTAAATTTTGACGGCTCTTAATTAGGTTTTGAAGGATGAGGAAGTAGGTTTAGCTTTACGAAGAAATTTGGTGTTTACTTGATTTTGTTTTAATCTTAGAAGTTATAAAAATTGTAGATTAAAAAAAATATCAATTATTTATAGACTGATTTTCATATAGTGATTGTTTTGTAACTCCTTATCATTTACCCGCAATGTAGTTCTATCATCTATAAATGTATTTATTTATATAATTGCTTGATAAATGTCCTGCTATGTTAGAAATGAGACCAAGAGGAAGATTAGTATAGCACAAGAGAGCCTATAACTCCATTTGTGAAGAAGTGTACATCTTCTGTTTTTTAATTTTATCTATATCGTCATAAAAGAATGAAAATGATTGATTTTTTTAAAATCAATTTTTAATTAAAATGACTTGATAATCATGTATAATGTTTCTTTTATCGCTTTTATGGGAGAATATTATATGGTTTTAGACATGATATTAAGTGTTGTAATTTACTTTATTTTTTGTGTATGTGTTCTATGAATAAAATATATCAATTCTACTGCCAAGAAGATGGCAAATGCAAAAGATTATCTATTAGCCATGCTATAAAACGAACCATAATTTCGAATGAGGTATTTCGTGCTCGCTATAGATATTGGAAAAATAATTATATTAATAGAATTAAGTTAAAGGAGAAATCGATCTTTAAACAACATGGTTATATCTGGAACATTAATTTGTAACGACAAAACACGATAAGCCCAAATAATATGGAATAATACGGTGTAATTAAACAACATAGGATGATACTTAAACTCTTTTGTGCATTTTCTTAGACGATGTACTATATGATAATCTTTTAAAGTATAATTGTGTATTTTTTTACTGTCAAATTTGGTAAAAGATTTGTTCCATGGACTAGATTTATTATTTTTTAAGACTACTAAAAAATGGTCGATGGAAGGACACTCAAAGTAGTTATGTACAAGGAAGCAAATTATTTATGTTTATCCACAAAAGTGTAATTATTTTATCATTATATTCTTAATCATTCATTTTTCTTTATATATTAATATGAGTTTGATACGAAATAGTATTATGAGTGTAACACACATGTTCTATTTATACTGATAAATATTTTTGCATGTAGCACATTTGATTCCTATATGTTTGTTAATTTTTAAATAGTACATTGTAAAAGAAGAATTACAAAGCGCCCATGCATCGCGCTGGGTTAAAATCTAGGAATACTTTAAAACGGAAGCCAGATTTAAATTTTCAAAGCTGGATAGGTTGTCCACGTGGCTGGTTCATTTGGGTGTAAATGGTCTTTTCTTCTTTAATTGCTTTTAACCAGAAAAAGTTAAAGAGCTCTCACAACTCAAACGACACCTCTCTCTTTCTCTCCATAATTTATGATACCCTCCATTAAACCACAAAACCGTTCAATACTCTGTTTCTTCCTATTCCTCTCCCTCGCCTCTAAACAGAGAATCCGGGATCTCTCCCCCTATTTATTTCTTCGTTGATTCTCTATCACTAAAGTTGGTATAAATACATTTCCAAATGGGCTCTCGAAGGTGATCCAACAATGTAGTAAGATGCTTAATGGATGAAAAACACTGGGTATCAACGTTCTGATTCTGTTTTACTAATCTTCTTTTTTTCAATTTATTTAATTTATTTAATGTTTATATACAAAGTTATTCTAAAACTTGACAATGGGACTAATTTTTTCGAATTGATCTACAGGTTTTGAGAAATTCTTCAATCATCTTACCCGTATGGTTATAATGAGAGAGATTTAAATATGGTGGTGTGGATGAGTGGTGGTGGTGGGCTCCAGAGAGAGAAAGAGCCGGAGAATAAAGGTGACTATTTTGGGTTAGGAAAATGATAAGTAAAGAGAGTCTTCTACTCTATCGGCTCAATCAACTGCTCAAGCTCAGGACCAGCTGAATCAAAATGGGTTTGCTTCCACTGGTACTTCTCATGTAAAGGACTAGAAAGATCAAGGTGAAGATAAGTATTATTTACCATTACAACAAAAATTTACATTCTCTTATGCAAATTGTTCAGTGAGTTAACACTAACTTACTTAAAAAATTCTAACAACTCCAGTTCATTATTCTATGGCGCAGATTACTGCATTCGGGGTTCATGTGGAAAATATGCACAGAAAATAGTTTATGGCCTGAGTAATTCTTTGATAAGCATAAGAATTTCAATAATAGGACGGATTCTTTTACTTATAGGAGAATTTATCATGTAAGGAGTGAGGTGGAGGAGAATATGTTAAATATAAATGGCAGGAAGATTTCATCTTTATCCTCAGAAGGAAATTTTACTTTCAAAACTTCTTGGAACTCAACTATGCAAGGTTAAACTTCATCAATGATTTGTAGATACATTTGGAACTCTAATTTCCCCACAAAATTTATTTATTTATGTTGAGATGCTTTCATAATATACTGTCAGTTGAGGATTATCCAAGAGTTGGAAATAAAATTATTTTGTATAGGAAGATGTTGTGTTAACTCATGAAAAATTGGATCATTTATTTATCAAGGGCCCTACTGCGGTGAAAGCAGGGGAGTTCTTTGGAAATGTGTTTAGTTTAAAGCTATCCTTTTTATCCATCAATTTGATGTTTATATACTAGTGGCCAAGAAAATCCAAAATGGCATACATGAATTCTTTATTAAATCTTATTCTTGGGGTTGTCATTTGGGAAGTTTGAAAAAATTGAAACCAAAGTTTTTTTGAAGGTAACACTATGAAAAGTCAAGAGATTATAAATTAAGTCTTAGTAATTCAGGAGTTAGGTTTGGGTCAATCATCTCTTCTATGGCATAACGTTTGTTGTCAAATTTAGCAGACAATGTATATTTTTCTTTTTGTCATAAGTTATTCCATTAACATGCAACTTTATGACAATATTAGTTAATTTTACATAAAGATAATCAAATGACTTAATTTCATCTATAATAAGAGTATTGTATTACTGGACTAACATCTGAGTTTTTCTACCCCTAACATATTCATCACCTTTATGGGAGGTGACGAGTGTGTCCCAGACTTCCTTGGAAGTAGAGCAACAAGATATACGTTTAAATTCGTGCTCATTTATGGATTTAAAAATGCAATTTTTTCCATTATTATTGTCAAGTGACATCTTTTTCTCTTCTTTGGTAAACACACTGAAATTTTTCTTAACTCTTTCAGTGTTGATTTCAAACAAAGGCTTAGTTGGGTGTTGGTATCCATTTTCAATCTGTCCCACACATCATCACCCAAAGTCCCTTGGATGAATGAAATCATCCTTACTTTCCAGTAACAAAAATTGTCTCCATCAAATAAGGTTGGATGGGACAGGTTACTTATCTTCTCAAATGTCTCATCTATTTTTAGAAAAAGATTTCAGATAGCAGTTTCTGAAGTTTTAGGATCAAAAATATTTTGACAAACCCGCTTTGATACTACATTAAAAAATGTTCACTTAAGGTTTTTAACACAACGTTAAAAGGTTAAGTAAACTCCGAAAACAAACTCTTTGAGGAAACTCCATTTTTAAAATCTCAAAACACAAGATATGTATAAAACCAATTTAGTTGGATGTTAGACTTGGTAGCCTGATTACCTTAGGTTTTCAATCAAAAACCTATACTAGTTCTTTGTATTGAAACCAAACCATTCAAGAAATTAAGAACTAAAACAGTAAGTTGACACAATTATTTTTAACGTGGTAAAACCTCAATTTGAGGAAACATCCACGCTTACCTCTATGCCACAACCAAAAAAATCCACTATAAATAATTGTAAAAGAGTTCTAAGAACATAAACATGCAACACAAGATCCTAGGCTAAAGAACATAAATATAACTAAATGAGCAAAAACCTCCTCCACGGTATTCTGATTCTAGCTATGATCTTCCTAGAAGTTTCTTTGCATTAACTCCTTGCTCCTTGTTTTGATGGACTCAAGTCAACACAAAATCTCTCGAAGGAACCACACTTTTATTAGGTGTTCGTGTGAGAGTGTGTGTGACTATGAAGTGAAGACAAATGTAATATGCAACTCACTTCTCTCAAAATATTTATACAGACAGTCCTATGAATCACAAATTTCTATATGAGATGTAAAGTTTCACTTTTCAAGAAAATCAGACTTATTGTTTCACAAAATATTTCAAATCTGATGTAAATCTTTCAAAAAATAGATTTGATGTTTCGAACATTTTATTTATACACAAAACTAGTTTCACAAACTATAAAACTTTGTTTTAGAAAAAAATCTATCAGATATCAAATATAAATTTATTTAAAGTCTCTTTTTCAAGAAAAATGAATACGTCTGCAATGCCCAGACATATCATTACACCAAAATTGGCGAATGGTCACGGTCAAAATCCCTGACCAAGATTATGGGTCGCAGATTTGGGCCGTGACCATTTCGGACGCGACCAATTTCGTGGGTCGCGGCCTAAGTTCGTGACCAATCTGGGGTCACAACTCCGAGAGCGTCATGGCAGATGGTCACGGACTTGAGCCGTGACCCACACCGCGACGGGAAAAAAATGGCCGCGGCCAAAGTCAATGACCCCTAACCGTGACAAAAAATGGTCGCGGTCAAAGTCCGTGACCCACACCGCAACGGAAAAAAAGGAAAAAAATGGTTGCGGCCAAAGTCCGTGACCCCTAACCGTGATGAAAAATGGTCGCGGCCAAAGTTCGTGAAGCACACCGCGACGAAAAAAAAGGGAAAAAATGGTCACGGCCGAAGTCCATGACCATTTTTCATCACAATTGGGGGTCATAGGCTTTGACCGCGACCATTTTTAAGCGCGACGGAAAAAATAAAAATGGCCATGGATAAAGTCCATGACCATATTTAACTATAATAAAAAAAATTATACTTTTTTAGGTCCAATCCATAAATTAAGGGTCCCGTAACTACGCGATCGGTTACTACGTGTAACTTTGGACGCGCACGAGGTGTTTCAAATATTTATTATTGGCAAAATAATAAAAAAAATCACAAATTTCTAATTGGGAATGTTGTTAATAAACTAATATACATACAAACTTAAAATATTATAAATCTTAATAATTCACAGAGCAAAAAAAAAATTGGGCAGAGTTTCCCATTTTTTTGGACATTCCAAACCCTCTTAATATAAAACCTACTAATTATAAAGACTGCACGACCATAAAATTTAACAATTAAACAATAAAAGCCCGCACGGCCATAAAACTAAACAATAAAACTATAAAAGCTCACACGACCGTAACACATAAAAAATTAATCCTAAATGTCAACAACATCATATAAACAATCTTCATGTTGTAAACCATTGCCTTCTTCATGTGTTCTACATGTAAAAAAGAAAATGATACAATGTTATACTGCAAAAAATAGTATACAAAAAAGAAATGATATCAGTAGCCAGGTAGTTTTAGAAAAATCATATTCAAGCTGAAAAATTGCATATACGAGTTATAATGATTTGCAAATCTAATGTCGTGTTTTAAAATAATAAAACTATAAAATCTAACGCCGGTCGGGGGCTATTTCGAGTATTCGCCATCTAACGCCGTGTTTTAAGCCTAAGTCTAGATATTTACAAATTATTCTCGTATTCTCAAATTGGGAGTCCAGTGATCGCACGGTGAGTCTCTACGAGTTACATTGGTCCCGTGCGAGGTGTTGGTGCCTCTCATGTGGTCGTTCGGGGGTGGTTTCAGGTTTTCACCCTCTAATGCCATGTTTTTGAGCCTAAGTCCTCATATTTTAAAAATACTGTCGTATTCTCAAATCGGGAGTCCCGTGATCGCGCGATCAATTTCTACGAGTTATATTGGTCCCGTGCGAGGTGTTGGTGCCTCTCACGGGACTGTACAGGGGTTGTTTCGGGTTTTCACCCTCTCACTCCATATTTTTAAGCCTAAGTATAAATATTTACAAATAATCCTCTCATTCTATAACCAGGAGTCCCGTGATCACGCGGTCAGTTTTTACGAGTTACATTGGTCCCGTGCGGGGTGTTGGTGCCTCACACGTGGCCGTTCGGTGGTTGTCTCGTATTTTTGCCTTCTAATGCCATGTTTTAAAGTCTAAGTCTGGAAATTTACAAATTATTGTCTTATTATGAAATCGGGAGTCCCCTGATCGTGCGGTCAGATTCTACGAGTTATTTTGGTCCCGTGGGAGGTGTTGGTGCCTCTCACGGGATTGTGTCGTGTTTTTTCCTTCTAATGCCATATTTTTAAGCCTAAGTCTAGAAATTTACAAATTATCGTCGTATTCTCAAACCGAGAGTCCCATGATCATGTGGTCAGTTTCTACAAGTTATATTGGTCCCGTACGAGGTGTTGGTGCCTCTCATGGGGCCGTTCGGGGGTTGTTTCGAGTTTTCGCCCTCTAAAGCCATGTTTTTAATCCTAAGTATACATATTTTCAAATTATCGTCGTATTTTTATTTCTAAACCCATAAAGGTCCGAACCCAATACATAATGGTGTTTGCCCGTACTAAGTGGTGATAATTACAATAGTAATAATACTAATTATGAAAGAAATCGTTTTCAAATAGCAAACATTTTGGGATAATTTCATTCAGCTAGGAAGATGTTGAAAGCAATGATGATTACTCAGGATTACTAAAAGCAAGAACGGAGACAATTATGGTACATAGAATAAAATCAGGTCTGAATTGAACATCATCGGGCCTCCATCACTGTAGTTGAGGCCGCTTTCCCAACTATAAAAGCAGGTCTTTGGGGTGAAACTAGTGTCGTGTGTTCATTGCCAAATACAATAGGAATATCAGACACGGTGGATCTATCGATGGAATTCTTGAACACACAACAGATCAACAGTAATGTTCCGAGTGGCATTGTTGTCATATTGCTTTCCATACCTGAAAAATTAAACCAATTGGCTTAGTTGCATATTATCTTGTAAAAGGACAGTAGAAATATAACTTTAGATTGAACACAGACTTGATAGTGTGAGAAAATTAGCAACTCACGTATCCAACAAGACTGAAATAATCTGACTTAGAAAATGGTTGCAACATTTGTAACATTACCATTTACTCAAGTTCTAAAGTATTAGAAGTTGCATAATAGTTATATAAGCTGGTATATAACAGTTTAGATAACTGTTATATAACAATTTAGATAATTGTTAAAAAAAATATGAAAAAATCGTATGAGTTTGAGGAAACTAACCTGAGTTCCTCAAATTTATTGTTCGACCTAGATCCGTGAATCAAATCTTCACACAAGATTATGGAAGTGAAGTCAACATTACGCCCAAAAAAATTTGTGTGAAGCACCTGAAGCTAACCATTTGAGATTGAGCAAAAAATATAATCTCTAGGGTTTTGAATAATAGTTTGTCAAAAAAAAATGACCCCAATACAATTTCTAGGGCTTATTAACATAAAATACAATTTCTTCATAGTTACACACATAAACACACATATAAACATAAATCTATACATACACACACACACACACACATACACACATATAAATATAAATCTATACATATACACACATACACACACACACACACACACACACACACACACACATAAACATAAATCTATACATACACACACATACCCACACACAATGAGAATTGAAATGCACACATACATACCCACACACAATGAGAATCAAAATGCACACACACACATAATGAGAATCGAAATTAAGGCTTTAGACAAATCTATACCACAAAATGCACAGGATATGTGAAGTATGAAATCAAAATAAGGGCACAAATTGAAATGGATTTAGACAAATCTATAAATACACACAAATCACCACAAATCTATACATACACACATTCCTTTAAACAAATCGCCAGAAATCGCACAAATCAAAATGGCTTTAGACAGTGAAATTGTTCGACATAAATGAGGATGCAGCGGGTCTTTTTTAAGCTCTGAACCTGGTCACGGCCTAGAGCCATGACCCACCATGCATGATCAATAAATGAAGGTAAGGCGCTCCATTGAACCTAGTCACGGCCTAGGACCGTGACCCACCATGAGCGACCAACAAAACCATCACATCCAGTGTTCAAATGAGAGATGGTCACGGCCTCAAGCTGCGACCCGAACCAAGAAATGGTCACGGGCCCCAGCTGTGACCCACAGTGTGTGTGTGGTGCTTCGCCATGCCTATGGTCATGGCCCAAGTTCGTAACCCATCCGCGACTAAGCTTGGAGGGAATTTTAGGCAAATTTAGCGTGAAGATGGTCACGACCTGGTCACGTCCCAAGTCCCTGACCACTGTGGGTCACGGACTTGGGTCGTGACCACTTCCAGAGCATCCATGACTCAGTGTGGTAATGAATATGGTTACGCCAAAAATTGTGATGGTCACGGCCCAAGTCCGCGACCAGTTGGTCGCGAACTTGGGCCGTGACCCACTGGGCGTGACCATTCGTAGGATTTAGTGTAGTGTATGAAGTGGATCGTGATTCTGAATACGAAGCCACAACGAGGATCCCCAATTTCAAGTGGTTCTTTGACCAAATAGGAGTAAAATATGCACCAGGGTAGTCATAATAAGAAAAGTCTTGGAGGCGGTACATCAGAGAGGAGACCCGTCATTGAATTGTCAGGAGCCGATTGGCAGGCTGATCAAGAGGTATACTTCTGCAGAGGTATTTTTTTAGGCAGATAGGCAGGTGCCTTACTTCCATAACCGCCCACTATATGTCACAGCTATGAACAATGGAGTCTCATTGCCTAGAGAATTAATGGATGGAAGAGCATCCATTAACATTATGCCAATCGACACGTTATACGAGATAGGGATTTATCAAGAGAAGATAGTTCCTATACCATTAGTGATATTGGGATTTGACAACGTCGAAATGTAATCCCTTGAATATGTGAATGTAGGAATTAAGTTGGGTAATTTTACTTACTACATCAAATTCCATGTCATCAATGCCAATACCAACTACCAACTTCTCATTGGGAGGGTATGGATGCATACAAATGGCATAGTGCCCTCAACCTACCATCCGTGTGAAATTTCCACTACACAGTTATGTCATTCGAATTGAAGAATGTCGGGGCCACGTACCAAAGGACCATGATGGCAATTTTTCATGATTTATTTCATGACATACTAGAATTTTATGTGGACGACCTTGTGGAGAAATCTAAGAAAGAAGGAAAGCACATACAAGACCTCCAGAGAGTGTTAGAGAGGTGATGCAGGTACAAGATGCGGATGAACCCCTAGAAGTGTGCCTTTCGGGTCACTACAGGAAAAAAATTGGGGTTTGTTGTGAATAGGCAGGGGGTGCAAATAGATTCAGAGAAAAATAAAGTCATTGTGGTGATGCCACCTTCAAAGAATCAAAGGTAGCTTAAGAGCTTCTTAGGGAAGGTGTCCTACCTAAGAAGGTTCATAACAGCGCTAGCGGAGGTGACCCACCCATTCACACCCATTCTAAAAGACAAGCCAAGTGGATTTGGGGAGATGAGCAAAAGAAGGCCTATGAAAAAATCAAAGAAATTTTATCCTCCCCATCCAAAATGATTCCACTAGAAGATAGGGCGCCACTACTGATCTACCTTACTTCACCAGAAAGATCCGTAGGAGCACTGTTGGCCCAAAAAAAGGAAGGAGTAGAGAAAACAGTGTACTACTTGTCAAGAGTGATCTCAGGTACATAATTTAGATACATTAGCGTAGATAGGCACTGTCTTTCCCTAGTCTTTGTTGCTCAGAAGTTGAGACATTATTTACTTGCTTTCACAGTTCACATAGTCACTAAGTGTGACCCCATCAAGTACCTCCTTGCATGAACGGTTCTTGTGGGATGAGCAGCAAGGTGGTTTTTGATTCTGTCAGAATATGATTTAAAATGCGTAGTGCCCAAAGCCATTCAAAGTCAAGCGGTAGCGGATTTTCTTACCCATTTTCCAAGTGGGAATTTCGAGCTCCCCCAGTGAGGAACTACTTGGGGAGAACTTTCAAGCATGCATGGTGGAAGAAATGGAAAAGTGGGCGATGGAGTTCGATGGCTCCAGTGCTCAAGGAATAGTAGGTGCCAATATTATATTGTCGAACAATAAGGAGAAGATCACCCTCTCCTTCAAGTTAGATTTTAAATGCTCAAATAATGAAGCTGAATATGAGGCAGTCATTTTGGGGATATTGAGGCGCTCAGAAGAGGTGTCAGAGTGTTGTGCATATTAGGGGACTCCAACATAGTAGTAAAACAGGTTAATGGGGAGTTCGCCCTTAAGCATGCTAACCTGGCACCCTACAGATACATCATTTAGAGATTGTTGGGGCAGTTCTTAGAAGTAACTGTGTAGAGACATGCAAGAACAATGAATAGGCACCCCGACGCACTGGCCACGATAGTGTAGAAGTTGGACATGGATGATACAGAAGCAACAATCACAGTACGATGAAGAACAATGCCTACTAGAGTGAGATCTTTGTTCCCAAGCAACGAACCAAAAGATTGAAGGCACATAGTTTTGAAGCAGTTAGAGACTAGAGAGGGGAAAATGAAGATGTTAGAACTAGCTAACTACCACTTGCTATAGGGAACACTTTATTTCAAGAGCCCTGAAGGGTTCCTAGCAATATGTGTGGAAGAAAAAGAAGCCAAAGAAATATTGGCAGAGATGCACGAAAATCATTGTGGGGATATTAATATTCCTCTTTACCATCGTTTGCAGCGGGGGGGCTACTATTGAACCACCATGAGTGAAGAGATTTCTCGTCTGCAACAAGATTATTTAAAGTGCCAAGCCCATTTTGACCAGCCAGCGAAAGCTAACTTTGTGGAAGCCTTCGAAGATTGGAGGCAACCATACATAATATATCTGAAAGATGGTGAGTTAGCCATAGAAAGAACGGATGAAATTTATCATCGAAAAATGATAGCTCATTTTTATTTAGTGGAAGGAGAGATTTATAAGAAGGGGTACAATGAGAAGGCACTGAGGTGCATAGCTAAGGAAGACAAAGGGAGAGTGTTGAAAGAAGCCCGTGAGGGGTGCCAAACTGTATGATCAACTAATGACGCTGGGTTACTATTGGCCAACCATGGAGGCTGACTCCATTGGTTATGTGAAGAAGTACAAAGTCTCTCAAGTACATGGAAATATGGTGCATTCTTCTTCAGTCAGCTTGTAAAGCCTAGTCGATCCCTATCCCTTCCACACATGGGCATTTTACCTAGTTGGAAAAATTAGCCCAACTTCTCATGGCAAAGCTTTCATCATTGTGGCTACAGAATTGTACACGAAATAGGTATAAGCCATCCCTCTAAGGAGAATGACTGCCCAAATGGTAACCCAGTTTATCAAAGAGTATATTATATACAGGTTTGGTATACCTAAAGTAATTTTGACAGATAATAGGAAGCAGTTTATATGAAAGGAGATGGCCCTCCTCACAAACAAGTACAAAATTGTGCACAATAGCTCAACCATCTCCTACCCTAAGGGTAATGGTCAAGAAGAAGCCACCAATAAGACCTTGATCAATATCTTGAAGAAAATGTTATAGGACATGCCAGGGGCATGGGATGAGAAACGACCCATGGTGCTATGGGCTTATCGTACCTCAAAGAGAAAACCAACTGGGTTCGCCCCATTCTCATTGGTATATGGGGTTGAAGCTATATTACCAGTAAAGTTGGCGGTACCCTCATCCAGAGCTTCCCTTAGCAACGGACTCATCCCTGGACCATGACATGTATAACTAAAGGCACTGGACGAGCATAAAGACAAAGCAAAAGAAAATGTTAAAGTTTACCCCCAGCAGTTGTCCAGAGCCTAAAAAAATTTGGTCAAGCCGAGGGAGTTCTAGGTGGGAGACTTATCCATGAGAGCATCCACTCACCATCTCCGCAGCTTGTCGGAATCAAAGTTCAAACCAATTGGGAAGGGCCCTTTATTGTGAGAGGGGTAGGCAAGTCGGGTTATTGACAGATTTCATAACCAAAGAGTGATTGCCTCCAGTCCATCAACTGCAAGTGGCTAAAGAGATATTATGCTTAGCATTGTTAAAAAAAATTCATTTCTATTAAAGAACTGAGCGGCTTGCTTTAGCACCAGAACTATTCATTTTTTTTTCCTTTGTAAAAATGATAGAGCGGTACAATTTTGTAAATGATATGAAAATGAAAAGAAATGAATAGTAACTCCTTTTTTAGCATTACATGATGATTTTTATTTTGCTTGTTTACCTATGGCATAAGGTAGATCCATCAGAATATTTTTTATACCCTCTACTAGATTAGAAGAGGGTCCAAGATAAAGAGAACTTTGCTCATTACACTTGGGGGTACATCCATCCCGATAGAAAAGTATATTGAGCAAAGTCTCTCCAGGCATGTTAGACAAATGATTTTGATCTTGTCACCAGACCAGTAGGAGGACATCCTCCAAGTCATATATATATATAAAAAAAAAAATTAATTTCCTAGAGAACAAGTTTTAACATTCTTTCTCAAAGAGAATGCATTACTTAACTAGACCATAGAAAATATAGAGTAAATGGGGACTTACACTCCCCTTCTCTAATTTCTTATAAAATAAAAAAAGCTCGAGGGAAGGAGAAGAGCTAACCCTTTATCTCCCAGTTATTTTCTAAGAAATGATAACCGTGATAAAATACCCAGAGTTAGAGGGGACAGTTCTTAAAATGATAAATTGCTGAGATAATATGCAAGTACCCCGCAGTTAGAGGGCATAGTTCTAAAAATAATAACTTCCTCTAATAATATGCAAGTACCCCACAGTTAGAGGGGAAAATTCTAAAAATGATAACTTGCTCAGACAATATGCAAGTACCCCGCACTTAGAGGGGATAATTCTAAAAAGATATTATTTGCTCAGATAAAATGTAAGTACCCCACAGTTAGAGGGGATAGTTTTAAAAATGATGACTTGCTCAGATAATATGCAAGTACCCCACAGTTAGAGGGGACAGTTCTAAAAATGTTACTTTCTCAGAGAAAATGCAAGTACCCCCACAGTTAGAGGGGACATGTCTAAATGCAAGTATCCCACAATTAAAGGGGACTGTTCAAACAGATGAAGTGGCCACAGAAAATTAAAGAAGGCCATAGTAAGAAGATATCAAAGTCCACATAGAAGCATATGAGCAAGATGATAGAAACCAACAAAATACTTTTTCATTAATAATGATAAAGTTATTTACATATGAAAAGTGTACAAAAGAAAGTCTATGCAACAAGGCTATCTACCCACTAGACAACATGAAAAATAAATCCTGGCGAGAGCGCAGGTCAATATAAGAAGGACCAGCCTCCTCAACAATTTTCTCCTCTAATCTATCCATCTGAGCCTCATCATCAGCAACACCAGCCTCTAGCATGGCCTCAAGGGACTGAATCTGAGTCTGAATTCGAGCGGCCTCGGCCTGACGTTGTTGCTCCCTAGTATGCCTAGAAGTATCAAGCTTCATCATCTTCCTAAAGGTGGTACCAAGAAAATGATGAACTAAAGCTTCGAACCAATCCATTTGGAAATGATAGAAGCATTGGAGATCATGAAGAACCTGGAGAAATAGTGCAGCCCTCTGAATAGTCATATCAGCATGAGGGGTAGATAAGAAGTCATGTAGATGGATAGCTAGGGGATTCAAGTTGAAGACCCTAAGGCTATCAATGTTGAGGACTTTCTAGGAAGTAAAACTTTCAGGATGGTGCTCCAGAAGCATCTCCAACACCTCACACTCATGTGCACGAAATTGGGAAGGCAACTCTGAATGCCACATCGCGCTCATGAAAGACCTAGGAGCCTCAACCTCTATATCATCGTAGCCTATGTTATGAGACTCAAGCTCTGAAAGAGGGATGGAAGAATACTCTCCAGAAGCAGTATCACTGGTGGCCTCAGAATTCTGGTTGGCCTCACTAGTGGTCTCATTAGGCTCAGCAACCGGATCCTACGGTGTGAAAAGCAAAGGGAGATAAGTTGAAAATAAGAGAAGTAGTAGGAGGTGGGTTACCCATACTTAAATTAAAACAAAGATCATGGAAATCTTGCCCCAAAGTCCATGGGAGTCAATATGCTGTCACCTAAGCAAGGGCGCACCATATGACCTTGAGCACCATCCTAACTGAAATAGACAAGAGTTAGTATTTTTTTTCTTTTAGGAATGGAAAAAGTGAAATGTACTAGATTTAACAGACAACAATAACCCAGGTATGACAGTTTAATACTTGGGGAGTACATGGTATAGCACTCACAGTAGGTTCCGCAGAATTAGGGACGACAACCTCACTAACCTGAAAATAAGGAAACAGGAATGTGAAGGTGAGACAACTTGCACAATAAAAGAGGAAGAAAAATGGGAACAAAGAAAAGAGTAAGGTATGACAATAGAATACCTGACTCACAGTAGTTCCCCCTTGTTGTTCTACAGTCAAAGGAACAATTGTTGTGCTAACCTGAGAACAGGGAAATAGGTAAATGCCAATAAGTATTTACACAGAAAACGTAAGCTCAAAAGATCCAGGAAGATTAAATATTTACCTGAGAGATCCTTGCTGAGATACCTTCCTGAGACTCTTCAGTAACCAGAATAAGAGTGGTACTAACCGGAGGAGTGACCAAAGTCTCCTCCAGCACAAAAACTGGTGGACTACTCACCTGAGGGTCCAAATATAAGTCTCACAAGTAAAAGGATCACATCCACATATATGTTTAAAAAAATAATATAGAATACATAGATGTGTAACTAAGCCAGCTGATAGAGGTTGCAAAGACTGAACATACCACTGAAGCTGGTCCCGCGGAGCTGAAAACAAGCCCCTCAAACTAGGAGACTTCAACCAGGCTGGCTGAAGCAACTTCCTTTATAGAAGATAAAAGGGAAACTCACAAGTTCTACCTCAAGAACTATCTCTGAGACCTTCAATACCTCACGAAATATTGAGGAATCTGATACCAATTACACAAATCGGAAATGATCAGACTAATATTATATGTGGAGAAAGAGAGTACAAAAGAATAAGAGAAATATTACAACTGATGATTTACAAGGGAGGAGGAATACTCCTTTTATAACCTTCATAAAGGTTATATAATTTAAAACGTGGGATGCTGAAAAAGGAAAAGTCATAAAGTGTACAGTAGGTGTACAGTAAAAAGTACACAGTAATTTTTAATAATTGAAAAGCAAATAGTAACTGATTTGGATGTTTTGTCCAAATCGTCATCACATGCGTTAGCTGTTTACTATCCATGTGCATATCACACTTCGTGTGCTGGATGAATTACAGTCGTCCATGTGGGTTTATTTCCTTGTTCCAATTGTCATGCATCAAATGCATTGGCAATATTGGCCTCAGCGACAGAGTCGAAAGACATACTATCGTTAGGGCTGTGATTTGGAGGTCCATGTAATTGGGCTTGTTCGTATTCCTCCGCATGGCTTAATTGTTCAAAGGGAACATCCAAATTATTTTTGTTTTTCAAATTATTTAGAAACTCCCTTACTGCCGCTCGTTGTTCAAGCAAGGTAGTATAATTTATCGGTAAATCGGTAACAAATAATCGTCTGCCATCAGTTACCATGAATTTTAATGCTGATTCCCGACAAAAATATTCTGCATAGTTTGAAGTATTGATCAGGTTTTGTGACCAATATCTCGTTGTGTCCAACTGGTCCAACGGTACATTAAATGCAATTTCCCAATTTTGTTCAATCTCGTCCCATTCATAGTCCTCAATAGCTCTGAGGTACCAGATCTGGTAGGGTTGATAGAAAATTTCTCTTGATCGCCAACCAATTGTGCTTGTGATATAAAATGACAGATATCGAGTATATTTGTACCTGCTTTTTGTCAATACATGATAGATCATGGTTTTGATCATCATAGGTAAAAATTCAAAATGAGTGGAACAAGCTACACTGGAGAAGATTAGTTTGTTTACTAACCCCCATTCAATTGTTTCAATATCCCAAGGTGGATATCCTTCTTCAGTAATGAAATACAGTTTTGGCATGTCATCACTATAATTTAAGCTAGAGTAAAAATGTTGGAGTAAAAGACTTTTTATCTTTTGCTCATGGTCCTCGATTTTTGGTAAAATTTCGATTTGGAATAGAGGACGTGGGAGAATTTTCTTTGCTTTTTCAAATAGACAAATTCTCCTGATAGTATTGAAGATCTTGTCAGAAAAATCATTTTCCAGTAATTCAGAAAATTCCAGAAAAGTATCAATTTTTTCCAAAGGAAAATCTTTATTTTCATAGTTTAAGCTTTTTATGAGTTTGAGGCTCAGACTTTTGAATTTGTCTAAAGTTGCTGTTTGTTCAGCAATTTTGTTAGCAATGATACTCATATTTTTTCTAAAATCTTTTCTTTTATCTCGGAGATGAGATTTCCATGCTTCATTTAATGGTGTATACAACTCGCAGGGGATTCCTGGGTTGTGAAAGTCATAAGTTTCAGTATCAAGGAGGCTTTCCTTGGTCTGTAGTTTGGAGAACTGGTAAATCATATTAGGAGGTCCTAACTGTTTCATCCAATTTTCCCATGCTATAATGGCTTCTGGCATAGTGTCATATTTTTGGTGACATGCACCAGGGTATTTGTTTACTTGCATAAAACATTGATTCCAGTTGTCATAGAAGCCTGGATTTCTTCCACTGAATACAACATAAACAGGATTTTGTTTAGGTTGTGTAGATGATGATGCTTGGGTTTTTGCCTTTTTAGCAACAGTTACCCAATCTCCTTTTACTTCTCCTGGGTGCTTATCTCCCATCCTGAAAATAGAAAACTCCACTTGTTTAGTGGTTTTGATAAAATATATTTCAAAATATTCCACTTGTTTAGTGGGTGTTATTTTAAAATATGCAACATAATCCACTTGTTTAGTGGGTTTCTAAAAACTCTACTTGGTTAGTAGGTTCTTCTTCATAGTTCCTGCTAAGATAATCTGCAAGAAAATTATTAGTACCATTTAAATGTTCAACTTCAAATGTATAGACAGCAATTTGGTTGAACCATTTAAGTTTTCTTCCTTCTAAAATATTTCTTTTATTTATGAGGAAGTCTTTGACAGCTTTATTATCTGTTCTGACAATAAAGTCTTCAGGTGCTAAGAAAATATGGAATTTTTTAATAACAAGCTTAATTGCTAATAATTCCTTTTCAAACATAATATAATTCAGTTCATTTGGTTTAAATTTTCCTGAATTATATCCGCATATCAATTCATGTTTTTGAATTGTTTTTGGGATAGTGGTTTTCTTACCACGAATACCAAAAGTATTGGAAGGATTATTTTCATTCCAGTATTCTGCAGGAATTGCTTTGAGAACACATCCCCAACAATTATCCAAAGCATCGGTTTCCAATATTAATTTATCTTCTGTTTTAGTAAAATAAACTTTTGGACAATTATTAATGATTTCTTGTTTAATTGTTTTAACAACAAGAGTATCATTAGCGCCCCATGTAAAAACTTCATTCTTTTTGAGTTTTTAAAGAAGTGGTAATTCTTTTTGAGATAATCCTTTTATGAAATTTCTTCCATAATTAAGGATTCCTAGGAAACTTTGTAATTTTTTTTTTATCCAAAATTTCCTCATTAAAATCTCTTATTTTAGAGATGATATGATCTTGTAATTGTAGGCCATCCTTGTTTAGGATTATGCCAAGAAAATTAATTTATGTTTTTTCAACATCAATTTTCTTAGGTGATAAAATGATTCCATGTCTTTGGAATTTTTCACAGATAATTTTCAGATGATATCTATGTTCTTCTATGGTTTTGGAAAAAACAAGGATGTCATCTATATAGACAACACAAAAATCTTTAAGGTCTTTAAAGATTTTGTCCATCCATCTTTGATATACCTGAGGAGCTGTGTTTAGTCCAAAAGGCATAACATTCCATTAATAGTGTCCTCTAGGGGTACTAAAGGTTGTCAATGGCTTAGATTCTTCAGTTAGTTTTAACTGCCAAAATCTAGATTTACAATCGAATTTGCTAAAGAACTTTTTTCCTTTAGTTTGGTTAATTAATACATCTTTTCTTGGAATAAAATAACCATCAAATTCTAATTGTTCATTTAGTCTTTTATAATTTATAACCATTCTAGCTTTTCCTCTCGTGACTTCATTGTGTTTTCTCACCATGAAGGCAGGGCTAGAGTGTGGACTTATTGTTTCTTCAATAAGGTTTATATCCAATAATTCTTTGATTTGTTTATCAAATTCATCTATATCATTTCTGGTGTAGATCATTGGTTTTACTCTTATAATGACATTAGGATCTCTTAGTCTGAGATTACAATATCTTGGACTTTTATTCCATAATTTTAGTGGGTTTTCACTAAAATTATCAATTAATATAGTATAAAGCCAGTGAGTTTCTTCAAGGGCTTTGATAAAAGGAGTTATATCCCCTTTCTTAGTAGGGCAAAAATCTCTTTCGCACTTATATTTATGTTGTTGTAGTAAAGGAATTTTTACTACATCTTTGTTGAGGGTTAAATTTATAGTTCCCTCATCAATACTTATAGGCAAGTATTCTGAGATAAAATTGTTGCCTAAAATAAAATCTCCATGCATTTCTGGAAAGCATAAGATTTTCGAAATAATGAATTTCTTTTCATTAAACCATATAGCCACTTTTTTTGGCTTTTAAATCAATGAAATTTTGTGTCCCATTGATGCCTGTTACAGCAATAGGGTTTTTCATTTTTATCCATTTTTCAGGAGGTAAAGCATTAGGTCTACAAGAACATATAGTTGCTCTTGTATCAATTAATGTGCAAAGACTATATGGTTTATAGCCTGCAAAATTGAAGTAGCCTAATACATAAGTATATCTTCTCTTTCTATGGCTTGGTGAGAAGATTATTTCTTCTTTTCCTAATTGAAAACGATAAATTTGACTGGATTTTATATTATCTTCTTTTAGATAATTTGTTCCAGGTAATATTGGTACTTGTATATTTTTCATAGCAATAGGAGGTTTACTATTACTACTTTCGCCTTTTAAAAGGTTTTTCCCTTTAATTTTTCCCAATCATTGTCGGAAAATTCTTTTGCCAATTTTCTGAATACTTATTTTTAAAATAGACATTATTACCAGATACCTGTAATTCAACGCTGTTTCGTTGTTTTTCAGGAGGTGGTTCTGTTATTTGGGGTAGTATCCATTGTCTTGGTACTTCCAAATCTCTCCAGTTGATTAATCTGGTTTGTATTGCCAAATCAAATGGTCGAGGTTCAAATATTTCTATAATATTTCTATCCACATTTTGTGTATTTGTATGTGGTAGAGTTGTCAATTCATGAATTGTTTTCCAATGTATTGACATATTTCGTGAGGTATCTTTCATTCCTATTCCTTTGGTTTGGATTTTTATAATGACAGATTCCTCAATATTTGGATCATCAATAGATATGAAGAAATTTGGTTTTATGTTAAACCAAATAACTCCATTTACCAAATTGGATTGGACTCCTCCAATTATGGTATTCATAGGATTACTGAATCTTTTGTCTAAGACCAGTATAGCTACGGGTGTATCCATACCTTGTCTAAACAGGGCAGTAATACAGATTTGAATAAACCCGGTATGTATATATTTAATATTTGGGTGTTTCTTTTTCCATCTTTTGATCTTTTTTAAATCAAAAAGTTTAATATCAGCTGTTTCATCATCTGTTGAGCCAGCAGTAGTATTACCATTAAATTGTTCAAATATTCTTGTTGAGAATAATTTGAATTTTGATAATTTATAGACATCTTCCTTTTTTATAAGTTGTCTTTGATTATCATTTTCTTGTAGTTGTTCGTTGGTAAAAGTGATTTCTTCTCCAACTATTTCACGAAGGGCTATTGTTTGTAGCTCATCTTCGCTACTACCTCGTACTTCTGCAGTATTATACATAAATACGATTTCTTCCTCGGATGTTTCCGAATCCGATTCAATATCATATAAAATTTCATAATTAGAAATATCAGAATCAGATAAATCTTCTCCATAAAATATTTCTAATTCTTGCTCTTCAAGAAATTTTATCATTTTATTTGCATTTTTTCCTTTTTTAGGACAATCAGGTGCATAATGGCCTTCTTCGTTACAAATGTAACAACGGCACTTCTTTTTTAGAGGTGTTTTTTTAGAAGGTTTCTTTTTTCTAATATATTTTTTATTCTTTGAAAAAGATGTTTTCTTTTTCCAAGGTTTCCATTTAAATTTTCTCTTTCGAGAATGTTTAGAATATTTGGAATTTATAGGAGGTGGATTACATCCTATTTTCCAGTTTTCTTTTAAAATCTTATCACAACATTTATAACCAGCTTTAGAATTTGTGATTTGATTTTTAACTTGTTTCTTGGCTTTTATTTCAATGCAGTGGTCAGACATTTTTCTTAATACCCAATTAATGCGAAAACCAAGATTGTCATCTTTCTCGTCCTTCCCGATAGTTTTTAACCAACCAGGATAAGATTTTAAGGCTATTTCATCCCATGGGTTTGGGAGTTTATGAAAGAATTGATCCATCTAGTGTTTGGTCTCTGAATGTTTTAGTTTGAAATAATATTTTTTATATAGTTCAACAAATTCTTCAAATTGACAAATGTTACATAATTCTAGTTTAGATAAGATGTAACACGCATCCTCTTGGAGTCTGGGTTCTCCAGTATATCCAATTAGATTTTCTTTAATTATTTCAACAAATCCTTTTAATATTTCATCAAAAGATTTGAAGGTTTGTAGGAGTTCAGTTTTTTGCTGAATTCCCTTTTCTGAGCTTTCCCATTGTTGCAACCACTGTAAAACATCACCTTGGAGTGTTGCAGCAAGGTAGTCTAAAAAAATTTCTTTAGACCATGTACTCTTATAATTAGTAATGAGTATAGACATGGATTGTGCCCACTCATTAATAGTTTGTTCTTGATCTTTAAAAGGTACATGCCTTAGATCTAGATAAATACCATGTTGAGATATATTTTGTTTATTCAAATTATCTGTGACAACCCGCTATCCGAAATACAGGGTGGCCAGCCCAATACCCTGATGAAACAGGAATCATGGATAGATACCATTCTCAGCATCACAAAAATCATATAGAGTACCAGGAATAACCACACAATATTCCAGAAAACGAGTTATCAAAAATTTTAGGTTTGCAATTTAAAGAAAACACTTTCAACAACCCATAATAGAAAAAGAGGATGAAAATTCCCACAAACAATTATAAGTAATTAAGTAGATAAGAAAGGACCGAATGAAGCGTCGGTCAATACAATCCATACAATATACAATAAGTTCCGTGTTTTACATAATACATCATTTATACAATTACAACCATTTGGGCCACACGCCCGAATAAAAACTGATCTTAACTAAAAAACAATAATGGAGGTGTCTACACAAAATATCCCGTGATACCCGCAAAAAGTCACGGCTCCCCAAAAGACTCCGAGAAAAGAAAGTCATTATGGGCGACCTTGCAGAGGAACACCTGAACGAATATAGGAGATACATACACAACAAGAAAATGAAGAACCGGTCAGAGGCCGATTTTATACGATCACTAGATAAATGACAGGTATGACAATAATGTACAGGTAAGCATGGATGATATGGATGATATTCTAGCATGGTAACATCATATAAAGAACTAAGACAGTTAAATGATTATTAAAATAGAGTTTAGTTATGCAAAGAAATAAAAGTACTTATAAGCCTTTTTCATCTTTCATCATTTTCAATTCCCTCTTCTTTCCATTCCTTATTAGGAATGCATTTATTACCATGTGCTCTTTATGGCACTTATCTCAATAGTATGCTCTTTGTGGCATATACTTTGCTCTTTATGGCATTAATGTTCCATCGAGTCCAACTCGATAATAGAATAGTTATAAATATAAATATAACGATTCTAAGACCGCCCGTCCAGGTTTCCCCACTGTGCACGTCCCTAAATAACCATCATCTTCCAGGGCCTAACATAAGACAACCTGGGATCCTATCGCAAACGTCGGGAAGCGGCCATATGCCTGCGGGGTAGTCAAGACCACACCCAGAATCTCCTACCCATCGCAGAAAAATATAAAACAAGTGCTCATATGGCCTAGGACTATATCCACCCTGCATTCACTAGCCAGGGGGCTTCACCTCACGCACGGACTTCCCTTAAGATGGTATTTAGAGAGGTGTGTAACATCCATTTTATTAATTTCTATATCATGATTCAGTAAATTATGTTTTACTTTATCCATTTTACATTTTATCAAATGCATTATGGTATATTTCACATCATCACTATAACCTCGAAGATTATTTAAACTCCCAAGTTATCTCTCCCCAAATGTCCTTATTTGGACTTTATAATACCCATCATATGAGATTTAGTTCACATTTACTCCTAAAGTCTCCAAATTCGACCTTACGATTTCCTAGACTTTTATAGAACTACCTGACAAAAATAATGCCAAAACATTAACTTAAATCTCCCCTTTGACAGGAACCCTAGATGAACCCCTTCGAGTCTAGGGAGTCGTCCGAACTCAACTAATACTCTAAGTCTCTATTTTTATTTCATTTAAGAAGGTCCCTATGTTCCTATGAAAAGAAGAAGTTAAGGACTGAAAATCAAATATATGGGAAGAAACAGGGGACCGGTCGACCGGTCCTAATACCGCGGTCGACCGCGTCTCAAGATTTTGCCTAAGAAGAAAAGCAGAAAGTCATTTTGGCAGGACCGGTCGACCGTTCAGGGTACCACGGTCGACCGCGCTATAATTTTAGGCCTTTGAAATAAATGCAGTGAACCCTCTCCCGTAGACCCGGTCGATCGGTCTGCAAAACGCAGTCGACCGATCTTCGCAGACCTAGACCAAACCCAAATCTTCCTATTCAAGCTACTCCCAAAACCAACTCATTTATTGCCACCAACATAACATTAATGCTACTAAATACGACCATAAACTTCATCAAACATCCAACATCTTCTTCAACGGATCAAAATCCACAAATATACAAAGGAAACCCTAGAATAGCTAAACCATGATCAACACATCATTATCATAACAAATCATTTATCTTAACCACAAATAGCAAGTAGAAAACTTGCCTCAAAGAAGAAAATGCAGATTTTCTTGGTGTGGGATCAAGAATCCTTCTCAAGTCTTCAATATCTTCTCTTCTTTCTACTCTTTCTCTCTAGGTTTAGGAAAGACACTTAGGTGAATAGTGACTCAAACAAGACATAAATCGTGCCTTTAGTCAAAATCCCAATTCAATTGATAAATTATTGCGATAAAATAACACGCAATTGCATATTTAAGGTATAATCAGTCAAAAATGCCCAAAATCTCAAAACACATAATGGCACAATATCTGACTATCTCGCACGTTCCGGAATCAACTGCGGTCTCCAAATTATCATTTGGAAATTTTATAAATCAATTTAAGTTCCGATCTCATTATTAAGGCAAATATCATTCTAATTCATATGATATTAATAAGCATAACATTGTAATATTTACCCATAGTTATGGCATGCATGGAAACTCATAGTGAATATTAACTTTTCTTCATAAAATTAACATTCAAATCATACTCCAACACTTATATCGAATTACCATACCTATTAATTAATATAAAATACGTTCTCATAAGCGAGGGTTATTACATACTCCCCTCCTTATGAGGGAATTTTGTCCCCAAAATCAGGCGTACCTTATAAGAAAAGATGTGGATTTTTCTCCCGCATCTCGTCCTCACGCTCCCACGTTGATTCTTTCACATTGTGATGACTCCATTGAACTCTCACCAAGGACACCACACGAGACCTTAACTTGCGCTCCCCATATTCAAGAATAGTAACTGGTTGTTCTTCATATGAAACATCGGGTTGCAAGTCGATATCTTCAAAAGGGATGTGCCAAAGGGCACCCTCACATCTTCTATACTTCTTTAAGGAGGAGACATGGAATACATCATGGATTTGTTGCAAAGGCTCCGGTAAAGCAAGTTGATACGCTACGGGACCAACTTTTGCAATAACTGGGAAAGGTCCAACGAAACGCGGTGCAAGCTTTCCTTTCTTCCCGAAACGTTTAATGTCGTTCATTGGAGACACTAGCACCAATACTTGGTCTCCAACTTCTAACTCTATGTGTCTCCTACCCGCATCGGCGTAGCTCTTTTGACGATCCTGAGCTATCCGAATGCGATTTCGAATAAGTTCAATCTTTGAAGAAGTGTCTTGGATCATTTCAGGTCCAAGGAATTTGTTATCACCCACTTCCAACCAACAAGCAGGCGATCTACATGGTCGGCCATACAAAGCTTCATAAGGTGACATTCCAATAGTGAATTGGTATGAGTTGTTATAAGCAAACTCAACCAATGGGAGGTATTGTTCCCAACCGCCCTTAAAATCAAGTATGCACATACGAAGCATATCCTCCAACATCTGGTTTACCCTTTCAGTTTGACCATCTGTTTGAGGATGATAAGAAGATCTTAACTTCAACTCGGTCCCCATGGCTTCTTGAAAACTTCACCAAAAGTGGGACACAAATATTTTATCTCGGTCAGAAACAATATTTAAAGGTACCCCATAAAGTCTAACGATCTCCTCGATGAACAATTGGGCATAACGAGCGGTATCATAATCCGTACATACAGGCAAGAAGTGTGCCGACTTAGTCAAACGGTCGACAATCACCCAGATCGAATCATGACCCCTCTGTGATCTAGGTAAGCCCGTAATGAAATCCATCGAAATACTTTCCCATTTCCATACTGGAATCTCTAGCGGTTGTAACAAACCTGTCGGTCGTTGGTGGTCAATCTTAAGCAACTGACAAGTAGTGCATTGTGACACAAACTCCGAGATATCCCTCTTCATACCAGCCCACCAATACTGACGGTGCATATCTTGGTACATCTTGTCCCCACCTAGATGTACCGTAAACTTTGACCCGTGAGATTCCGCCATCACAACTCGTCTCAAGTCCCCATCTTCGGGAACAATAAGTCTTCCATGGAAGCGTAGTCCACCCTCAGAACTAATCGAGTACGACTCCGCTCCCTCGGACAACAATCGGTGTATATGGTCTTGACAACCTTTATCTCTTCCCTGGGCTTCCACAATTCTCACTACAATCGTAGGAGTAATGGTCATCATGGAAATGAATGCTCTTACCCCTTCATCCTCCTGACTGAGCTCTCTCCACTTAGCTTTCCACACATTAGCTAAGTCTCCCTCGGGCCTCCTACCTAAGGCATCCGCTACTACGTTCGCCTTTCCAGGATGATAATGGATATCAAATTGGTAGTCCTTCACAAACTCCAACCAACGACGCTGACGCATATTCAAGTCCTTTTGGGAAAATAAATATTATAGGGATTTATGGTCGGTGAAAAGACTAAACTTTTCCCCCAAGAGATAATGCCTCCATATCTTCAAGGCAAAAATGATTGCGGCAAACTCTAAGTCATGCACCGGATAGTTCCTTTCGTGAGGCTTCAACTTACGAGAAGCATAAGCAATAGCTTATCTTTCTTGCTGAAGAACACCTCCTAAACCTTGAAGAGATGCGTCGGTGAAGACTAGATATTCCAATCCCGGTTTTGGCAACGCAAGGACTGGAGCCGAAGTTAATATCTCTTTGAGATCATCAAATGCAGCTTGATATGAACTCTCCCAAATAAACCTCACTCCCTTTCGGGTTAAATTCGTCAACGGGCTAGCGATCTTTGAAAAACCTTTAATAAATCGACGGTAATAACCCGCCAAACCCAAAAAACTATGAACCTCAGTAGGTGTCGTGGGCTGACCTCACTCTCTCACCGCAATCACTTTGTTAGGATCCACAGACACACCCTGGGATGACACCACATGACCCAGAAATTGAACTTCCTTTAACCAAAAGCCACATTTCTCAAACTTTGCATACAATTTGTGATCCCTCAGTCTCTACAGGACTAACTGTAAGTGAGTAGCATGATCAGACTCTGTCTGAGAATAGACTAGGATGTCATCGATGAATACAATAACAAACTGGTCAAGGAAATCCCGAAACACCCCGTTCATAAGATCCATAAATACCGTAGGAGCATTGGTTATCCCAAAGGGCATAACCAAGAATGCATAGGATCCGTAACGGGTCAGAAATGCCGTCTTGGATACATCTTGTGCCCGTATCCTCAGTTGATGATACCCCGTCCTCAAATCTATTTTTGAGAAGTATGACGCTCCCCTAAGTTGATCAAATAAATCATCGATGCGAGGTAAAGGGTATTTATTTCGGATGGTGACTTTATTCAACTCCCTATAGTCCACGCATAATCGGAGAGAATCGTCTCTCTTCTTCACAAACAATACCGGAGCACCCCATAGCGATGTGCTACGCCTAATAAAGCCCTGCTCCAATAGCTGCTGAATCTGATCTCTCAACTCCCTCATCTCCACATGAGCCATTCGATATGAAGCTTTAGCGATCGGTCGAGTTCTCGGCATTAAATCAATCACAAACTCTATTTCCCGACTTGGAGGTAATCCTGGTATCTCCCGAAAAATATCTTTAAAATCTTTAACAATCGGAAGAGAATGTAGGGGAACCACAACATCCCTATATGCATCTTCCAAAATACAATATAAATAAGCACTCGTACTCCCTTCCATACAAGGCATAACAACTAGGAACATTTCTTGTCCCGGAACTGCAAAAACTATGCTTTTCCCATAATAATTTACTATCGCGCGGTATTTCACTAGTCAATCCATACCCAATATTACATCATACCCGACCATATCAAGGACGAGCAAGTCGGCCTCAAAACATAAGTTACAAAGATTAATCCCTACGCTTTTACAAACAAAGAAAATCAATGAACCATCGCCCATCGAGGATTTAACTCTAGTGAAGGTACTTTCAGCAGATTTTATCAAACCTGTGGTCTGGGAAAACTTCTAGAAATAAAGGAGTGTGTAGCACCCGTATCAAATAGTACTCGACCCATATGCCCATGAATGAGAAACTTACCCTCGATCGCTGGTGGTGCCGGAGGAGCTGGAGGAAGCATAGCCTCCTGAATATGGTAAACCCGTCCATACTGCAATTGCTCTTGCTGAGGAGGAGCAACTGGATTCGGTGCCTGAGGCGAAAACTGTACATACGGTTGCTATGGGGCCCTAGGAAGATGCCCTCCAACCAACTGAGGACACGCCCTTTTATAATGGCCCAACTCCCCACAATGAAAACATTTATTAGCCGCGTTCTCCTGAATCCTACGTTGATTGTTTCGAAATTGCCCCGCACCCCGGCCCTGCTGGCCCCTACCTCCATTTCCACCTCTACCTCCCTGTTGTTGTGGTTGTTGACCGCCTTGACCCGGCCTGTTCTTATTATTGTTGCCACCAGCATTAAACCTACCGAAACATTGACGCTTGGACAAATACCCTTGCTGAGGATACCTCTCTTTCTGCTTGTTCCCCGAGGATTGGGACGAAGAAGATGTCCCCCCTCCGCTCCCATTTCCTCCCGATTTCACCACTTGCCCCATTGCTGCAGCCCTCTTATTGTTTTGCACAAATAATCTATGCTCTTGACAGTGAAGTAAAGCAGCATTCATCACGTCCCCGAAGGTTACCAAAGATAGATTTCCAAGCAAAGGTTGTTTTATTCGCCAGTGCAAACCTCCTACAAATCTGGAGATCATCTTCGCTTCCGGAGTCACTTCATCCGGTATAAAGCTTGCTAATCGGGTAAACTCCTCTTAGTACTCGGCAACCGATCTCTCCCCTTGTACTAAATATTGAAGCTTCCTCTGCATCTCCCTTTGAACTGCGGGAGGGAAATACTTTCCATCAAACAAAGCCCAAAAATTTGTGATTGACATTGTATCCCTTTGTTCGGGTGTCGTCATTGACTCCCACCAGTGTAAGGCTGATCCGACAAGCTTAAAGGTAATGAGTATTTGCTTTTTCTCCTCACTACATTCCACCATCCTAAGATGGCGCTGCATGTCCTTCTTCCACTGGTTTGCCTTTATAACGCCAGAACCTCCCTCAAATTCTGGGGGATGACCCTTTAGGAAAGACTCTCTTACCCGTTCCCACTGAGAAGGTCCCGCAGGAACCAGTGCTTCTTGTCCCCTCGCTTGAGCTTGAGCCAATTATTGTGTCACTGCAATCATCGCTGCATTAACAGCTTGGGCCACGATATTTGCCACATCAGCGGCACTGATATTCCCCGGTGGCGGCGGTGGAGGACCAACCTCATCCTCGACAACCCTATTGCGTCTAGCGGGGCGTCCTCTCTTTGGCGGCATTTGAGATAGAGAAGAGATAGAGTTAGAATATTATATAAAACAATCTATCTAGCAGAAGATCGCATACATAAGCAGCAAAATAATCCTAACATTAAGCTCTATATCAAAGAACGCTACGGTAGAGCATGATAGTCCGCATAGATCCTAAAGACTCTAGAACCTGATGCTCTGATACCATCTGTGACAACCCGCTATCCGAAATACAGGGTGGCCAGCCCAATACCCCGATGAAACAGGAATCATGGATAGATACCATTCTCAGCATCACAAAAATCATACAGAGTACCAGGAATAACCACACAATATTCCAGAAAACGGGTTATCAAAAATTTTAGGTTTGCAATTTAAAGAAAACATTTTCAAAAACCCATAATAGAAAAAGAGGATGGAAACTCCCACAAACAATTATAAGTAATTAAATAGATTAAAAAGGACAGAATGAAGCGTCGGTCAATACAATCCATACAATATACAATAAGTTCCGTGTTTTACATAATACATCATTTATACAATTACAACCATTTGGGCCACACGCCCGAATAAAGACTGATCTTAACTAGAAAACAATAATGGAGGCTTCTACACAAAATATCCCATGATACCCGCAAAAAGTCACGGCTCCTCAAAAGACTCCGAGAAAAGAAAGTCATTACGGGCGACCTTGCGGCGGAACACCTGAACGAATATAGGAGATACATACACAACAAGAAAATGAAGAACCGGTCAGAGGCCGATTTTATACGATCACTAGATAAATGACAGGTATGACAATAATGTACAGGTAAGCATGGATGATATGGATGATATTCTAGCATGGTAACATCATATAAAGAACTAAGACAGTTAAATGATTATTAAAATAGAGTTTAGTTATGCAAAGAAATAAAAGTACTTATAAGCCTTTTTCATCTTTCATCATTTTCAATTCCCTCTTCTTTCCATTCCTTATCAGGAATGCATTTATTACCATGTGCTCTTTATGGCACTTATCTCAATAGTATGCTCTTTGTGGCATATACTTTGTTCTTTATGGCATTAATGTTCCATCGAGTCCAACTCGATAATAGAATAGTTATAAATATAAATATAACGATTCTAAGACCGCCCGTCCAGGTTTCCCCACTGTGCGCGTCCCTAAATAACCATCATCTTCCAGGGCCTAACATAAGACAACCTAGGATCCTATCGCAAACGTCGGGAAGCGGCCATATGCCTGCGGGGTAGTCAAGACCACACCCAGAATCTCCTACCCATCGCAGAAAAATATAAAACAAGCGCTCATATGGCCTAGGACTATATCCACCCTGCATTCACTAGCCAGGGGGCTTCGCCTCACACACGAACTTCCCTTATGATGGTATTTAGAGAGGTGTGTAACATCCATTTTATTAATTTCTATATCATGATTCAGTAAATTATGTTTTACTTTATCCATTTTACATTTTATCAAATGCATTATGGTATATTTCACATCATCACTATAACCTCGAAGATTATTTAAACTCCCAAGTTATCTCTCCCCAAATGTCCTTATTTGGACTTTATAATACCCATCATATGAGATTTAGTTCGCATTTACTCCTAAAGTCTCCAAATTCGACCTTACGATTTCCTAGACTTTTATAGAACTACCTGACAAAAATAATGCCTAACATTACCTTAAATCTCCCCTTTGACAGGAACCCTAGATGAACCCCTTCGAGTCTAGGGAGTCGTCCGAACTCAACTAATACTCTAAGTCCCTATTTTTACTTCATTTAAGAAGGTCCCTATATTCCTATGAAAAGAAGAAGTTAAGGACTGAAAATAAAATATTTGGGAAGAAACAGGGGACCGGTCGACCAGTCCTAATACTGCGGTCGACCGCGTCTCAAGATTTGGCCTAAGAAGAAAAGCAGAAAGTCATTTCGGCAGGATCGGTCGACCGGTCAGGGTACCACGGTGGACCGCGCTATAATTTTAGGCCTTTGAAATAAATGCAGTGAACCCTCTCCCATAGACCCGGTCGACCGGTCTGCAAAACGCGATCGATCGGTCTTCGCAGACCTAGACCAAACCCAAATCTTCCTATTCAATCTACTCCCAAAACCAACTCATTTATTGCCACCAACATAACATTAATGCTACTAACTACGACCATAAACTTCATCAAACATCCAACATCTTCTTCAATGGATCAAAATCCACAAATATACAAAGGAAACCCTAGAATAGCTAAACCATGATCAACACATCATTATCATAACAAATCATTTATCTTAACCACAAATAGCAAGTAGAAAACTTGCCTCAAAGAAGAAAATGCAGATTTTCTTGGTGTGGGATCAAGAATCCTTCTCAAGTCTTCAATATCTTCTCTTCTTTCTACTCTTTCTCTCTAGGTTTAGGAAAGACACTTAGGTGAATAGTGACTCAAACAAGACATAAATCGTGCCTTTAGTCAAAATCCCAATTCAATTGATAAATTATTGCGATAAAATAGCACGCAATTGCATATTTAAGGTATAATCAGTCAAAAATGCCCAAAATCTCAAAACACATAATGGCACAATATCTGACTATCTCGCACGTTCCGGAATCAACTGCGGTCTCCAAATTATCATTTGGACATTTTATAAATCAATTTAAGTTCCGATCTCATTATTAAGTCAAATATCATTCTAATTCATATGATATTAATAAGCATAACATTGCAATATTTACCCATAGTGAATATTAACTTTTCTTCATAAAATTAACATTCAAATCATACTCCAACACTTATATCTAATTACCATACCTAGTAATTAATATAAAATACGTTCTCATAAACGAGGGTTATTACATTGTTTAAGTTCAATTTGTTTAGTCTCCTCTTTTAGAATAATATAAAATACGTTCTCTACGTTCTCATAAAACACGTTCAATTTGTTGTTTAGTCTCCTCTTTTAGATCTAAATTTGTGACCGTTTTGAGTTGACTAATTTTTTGATCAACTTTGTTTAAGTTGAATTAAATACAATCTAATTTTTTCTCTACATAATTTTGATTAACGACCTGATGTCTTTCAGTTCGTTTGACCCAACTAAAAACTATATCAGTTAAACTATTTAACGTAGTACTAATTTTACTAATATCATTTTCAGATTTTTTTATCTATATGTAAACTATGATTATACATAGACTCATCTTTTTGTAACCATGGTGCTAAACATTGTATATTAATATTATTATTATTTTGTTCATCTTTTCGAGATTCCATTGGTACCTAAGACCTCCTATTATATGTTATTTCAGGTGCCTAAAACCAGTTTTCCTAACGCCTATTGCTTAACTAGAGTAGCTTTTTGGCGAATGGAAATATGGGCTTCGAAATAATAATAGGGATATGGGTTTTATGAAAACTTTAAAGATTTTCAAAATAATATAATAATATCTTTATATTTAATTCACCCTGATTTTTTACTCTTTTTTTTTTTACAAGGACAGTCGTAACTTGATTATAATATGGAGATTATAACTGCATATACCAATCTTAGCGACAAAACAAACAGTAATATCAAATAACATAGTTATTTATATAAAACTAGGATTAAACGATATTTCATACAACAATTATTATGACACTCAGTTCCAAAAACTTTATATTTTACTCTAAAATTTTCTCGAGAAACATAAGTTCTGTGATGGAGTATAATAGTTTCTACTTTAACATTCATATTAGCATAACAATATAAACATAGTTAGAATGCTAACCTTTGATAACAAGGCTCTGATACCAATTACACAAATCAGAAATGATCAGACTAATATTATATGTGGAGAAAGAGAGTACAAAAGAGTAAGAGAAATATTACAACTGATGATTTACAAGGGAGGAGGAATACTCCTTTTATAACCTTTATAAAGGTTATACCATTTAAAACGTGGGCTGCTGAAAAAGGAAAAGTCATAAAGTGTACAGTAGGTGTACAGTAAAAAGTACACAGTAATTTTTAATAATTGAAAAGCAAATAGTAACTGATTTGGATGTTTTGTCCAAATCGTCATCACATGTGTCAGCTGTTTACTGTCCATATGCATATCCCACTTCGTGTGCTGGATGAATTGCAGTCATCCATGTGGGTTTATTTCCTTGTTCCAATTGTCATGCATCGAATGCATTGGCAATATTGGCCTCAGCGACAGAGTCGAAAGACATACTATCGTTAGGGCTGTGATTTGGAGGTCCATGTAATTGGGCTTGTTCGTATTCCTCCGCATGGCTTAATTGTTCAAAGGGAACATCCAAATTATTTTTGTTTTTCAAATTATTTAGAAACTCCCTTACTGCCGCTCGTTGTTCAAGCGAGGTAGTATAATTTATCGGTAAATCGGTAACAAATAATCGTCTACCATCAGTTACCATGAATTTTAATGCTGATTCTCGACAAAAATATTCTGCATAGTTTGAAGTATTGATCAGGTTTTAGGACCAATATCTCGTTGTGTCCAACTGGTCCAACGGTACATTAAGTGCAATTTCCCAATTTTGTTCAATCTCGTCCCATTCATAGTCCTCAGTAGCTCTGAGGTACCAGATCTGGTAGGGTTGATAGAAAATTTCTCTTGATCGCCAACCAATTGTGCTTGTGATATGAAATGACAGATAGCGAGTATATTTGTACCTGCTTTTTGTCAATACATGATAGATCATGGTTTTGATCATCATAGGTAAAAATTTAAAATGAGTGGAATAAGCTACACTGGAGAAGATTAGTTTGTTTACTAACCCCCATTCAATTGTTTCAATATCCCAAGGTGGATATCCTTCTTCAGTAATGAAATGCAGTTTTGGCATGTCATCACTATAATTTAAGCTAGAGTAAAAATGTTGGAGTAAAAGACTTTTTATCTTTTGCTCATGGTCCTCGATTTTTGGTAAAATTTCGATTTGGAATAGAGGACGTGGGAGAATTTTCTTTGCTTTTTCAAATAGACAAATTCTCCTGATAGTATTGAAGATCTTATCAGAAAAATCATTTTCCAGTAATTCAGAAAATTCCAGAAAAGTGTCAATTTTTTCCAAAGGAAAATCTTCATTTTCATAGTTTAAGCTTTTTATGAGTTTGAGGCTCAGACTTTTGAATTTGTCCAAAGTTGCTGTTTGTTCAGCAATTTTGTTAGCAAGGATACTCATATTTTTTCTAAAATCTTTTCTTTTATCTCGGAGATGAGATTTCCATGCTTCATTTAATGGTGTATACAACTCGCAGGGGATTCCTGGGTTGTGAAAGTCATAAGTTTCAGTATCAAGGAGGCTTTCCTTGGTCTGTAGTTTGGAGAACTGGTAAATCATATTAGGAGGTCCTAACTGTTTCATCCAATTTTCCCATGCTGTAATGGCTTCTGGCATAGTGTCATATTTTTGGTGACATGCACCAGGGTATTTTTCTTAATACCCAATTAATGCGAAAACCAAGATTGTCATCTTTCTCGTCCTTCCCGATAGTTCTTAACCAACCAGGATAAGATTTTAAGGCTATTTCATCCCATGGGTTTGGGAGTTTATGAAAGAATTGATCCATCCAGTGTCCTTCCAATACTTTTGGTATTCGTGGTAAGAAAACCACTATCCCAAAAACAATTCAAAAACATGAATTGATATGCGGATATAATTCAGGAAAATTTAAACCAAATGAACTGAATTATATTATTTTTGAAAAGGAATTATTAGCGATTAAGCTTGCTATTAAAAAATTCCATATTAATATCTTCTATTATAAGAGATATCTTATATTAAGATCTTCTATTAATATCTTCTATTATAAAAAATGCTAGTGAGGCACCCACTAGGATGCCTCACTAGCACTACCCTGCAAGAGAAGAAAAATATGAGAATTTATAAGTCTTTAGTAGTAATGGAAAAAGGAGCCATAAAAGATAAGTAAAGACAAGTCGAAATAATTACCGGGAGAGGTGCTATAATAATGCCTCCTGCAAATACGATGGTTACAGGAGCTTCCCTTGAGGTAGCAGGGACTACTAAAGGGGGAACTGAAGATGCAGATGGAGAAGCGATAGTGCCAACCAACTGGCATAAAAATAAATAAAAATAGAGTATGAAAATGGAAAACTAATGGCAGAGGAAACTGAATCAAAAAGACAAAAGATTCAATGCAGGCGTAACTGAATCCCCTCTAAAGAAGAAGGAGGGAAGATGATCGATAGGATTGTAGTAGTGGATACAACGGCCTAGTTATGTCAAAATGGTTAGTAAACCGAACATAAATAAAGAAAGAGATTAAGCCTAATGAGAATAAGCAATACCTGAGAGGTGGATCTAACCTATGTAATAGGCTCGCTAGATGAAATAGTGAAAACTGGCCTGGAGGATAAAGCTAAATGTGAGGCCTATTGTCCATGGGCACAAAGACTAGTGAAGGCGATAGACCTGGGTAAGGCCTCCCGTAAGAGGGGTTACTACACCAATAGATGAAGGGCCACTGGAAGAAGTTCCCTGCAATAAAAATAGATAAATACAATACAGTAATAATTGTAGAAAATATGAC
Organism: Sambucus nigra; assembly: GCA_949130495.1. Lineage (NCBI taxonomy): Eukaryota > Viridiplantae > Streptophyta > Magnoliopsida > Dipsacales > Adoxaceae > Sambucus > Sambucus nigra. The sequence continues at coordinate 134,238,755 of OX422216.1, forward strand.
AGAATAGAGAAAGACCATAAAGAAGACAGGCTCAAAGTAACTCAGACAGTCCTATGGAGGAACCTCTCACCACCAAGAAAGGGTGAAGTGAATAGAGGCATCCAAGAGAAATAGTCACTTATGTGTATAACAATGGGAGACTTCAAAAGATATGCCTTAAAATGTAACAAGTAAAAGTAAGAGACTGAAGATAGATAATGTTTACCTGAACTGAAGAGGAGGACAAAGAAGAAGTCCTCACTATCATCGGGAATACAATAGATAACTATAAAAAAAGAGATAAGGACTGAAGATGTATTAGTAAAACAGAAAAGAAAAAAGAGAATAATGACTGAGTAGAGGGAAATAACAAACCTCCCTAAATAGGCCCAAATACAAGACTAACATAGAACTTCGGGCCCTAGGAAAAGGCCCCCGGGCAAGAGCAGAGGCGACGAATCACTTGTCGAGAAGGAGGCACCCTGTAAATGCCACAAAGATAAATGAAATTCATATTCGAACTATGTATATAAAAATGGATAGTAAAACAGTAATAGAGAAGTTAAGAGAAAATACTTACAGTGGTAGAGCGGGCGATCTTCCCATTTGGTAGATGTCCGATAGTGGGCCTGTTGGTAGCTGGAGAGCTTATGAGCGCATCTTCGCTAGAAAACTCCCTAGAAACTGTTAATAAAGAATAATTATCAGGATGTTGGTCACTATAATGGGCAGTGACACTCACTCATTTGAAGAAGAACCGTCATCATCATAGGAGGGAGTGCTTCTATAATCGACTAGTTCCTCTTCAAATGATAGAGAAGGGGAATCAACAAGTGAGACCCTCAGAAAGCCAGTTTCACTAAGTAAAAGAGAATGAGGTGTAGTACCTTCACCTATGGGAATGGAAGTAGCAGCGGTCTCTTCAGCAGATAATTTGAGGGCCTCATAACCCTTCTCATGCACAGTCCTATATGTATCATCTACCCCAAGATCGTCAGTGTCAGACCCTTGATCAGGTGCAGAGAGGGGGCATAAGTCTCAGCGTCAGTCTTCTTCTTCTTCCTGCTAGCCATAGTTCTTACTAGAGAAGGGGGAAGTGGGGGCAATAGTGGAAGTAGTAGTGCCAACAGGGGCAATGGTAGTTAGTATGAAGATGGAAACATCCACCTCGGGATGCTTCCTATTTGAAGCAGCAGGTGCTCTTGACTTGCCTCTCGACTTAGGCCTAGTAGTTTGAGGCTTTAGTTTCTTGTAATATATAGACTCATCGAGCAGAGGCCTTACCAGGATTGGAGTCAGTTGCTTAAGAGGAGCCGTAGGTATGGTACTCCGGTGCCACATCGACCTTTGGGTACTTTTACCTAAGTACTTGTCGTTGTTGGGGATCTTTGTGTTAATAGTTTCGTAGGGAACATCCTTTATGCAATTTTGAATTAAGAGAATCTGCTTCTGCCAAAGGGTAAACCAAAAATGTAAAAAATAGGGTAGGTAATCGCAAGAAGTCATAAACAAGTTACCCAAATGACCTACTTTGCTAACCACCCCCTCAAAGATGAAGTTGGCAAAAACCTCAAGATATAGCTCGGAAGGGGAGGTGCTCGAAAGATAAGTAGAATCATGAACCCCCTAGTCATAACCAAATTACCTCCTCACTCTCTTAGAGTGATAGAAGTCCATACCCTCATCCAAGTCCTTCAGTGAAGGTAAAGTACAAGGAAAAAGCATAATGACCACAAAAATATGGGGGAAGGTAGGAACAGACTCCGCATCAGCAGGGCAATAGAAAGTGACCCCAGTAGCTGACAAGGAATGTCAAGAAAAAATACCTCCAACAGTCTTACAGTATGGCCTGAAGGAAAACTCATCGATGTTGAGAAGGAATGTCAAGATCTAGCCTCTAGGGAAAAGTTGGGAAATCTCTAAAATAAGAAAGACATGATGATGAAGGTGTTAACAAAGTTGATAGCGTCATAATGACCACATGAGCGCTCAATATCCATATAGGCCCTATCTAGCTGAGTGTATAAAGATCCCAAAGTCAAACTAAGAGGGGGGTTGCCCTCCCTGAAGCAAGCCTCACAGAAATCTTGAATAAAAGCTCACGAGGAGATTCATCTAGTCTCCCAAGAAGAACAAATCTACTCAGAAAAGTGACAAAAAATTCTGCCAAGTGTGAGGGAGAGTTAATCTTTGGGCCATGCTGGCTCCTCAAAGCCCTTCTCGAGCTCTCCCCCTTGGACAGCTGCTCGAAATCCTTAAACTAGTACCGCTGCCATTTTGTGAAAGAATGTTTGGTGGTCCCCTTCAAGTTGATAACTACATATTTTGAGCACTCACCCAAATTAGAGTGGATCTCCCTCACCATTTTCTCCTTGACCTCGTCCTCAAAACCATCGGTAAGAATATGGCTCCCCAAGTAGGGCAAAGCGTGCAACTCACATATGTCCTCCAAAGTGATAGTAAATTTCCCCCTGCCAGTAATAAAGGTATGGGAATACCTAATCTAATAAGAAGTCAATAAAGTAAAAGCGCATTCTTACTTGGCAATAGAGCAATCCTTGAGACTCCTAATAGTGGTCAGAAGACTTAGCCCCTCAATAACAGCTCTGTATGAGGGGGTGGACAAGACATGATCCACACAGAGACCCCATTGCTCTATGGCACCCCCACTTGCCTTGACTTCAATATTGGAATGTGGAAAGTTAAAAATGCCACTTAAGACGTTTAATACAAAGTTAAACTATTAAAACGGCTCAGAACTGTTTGTTGAAGAAACTCTTTTAATAAAAAAAAACTTAACACAAGATGTGTTTCAAAATTTTATCAAAATAGTTTGAATGAGTGTGAACGAGTTATTTCAGATCTAGTAAACCAGTTTAAAAATAAAACTTAAACTAGTAAATCAGCACGGCCAAGAAGAAGGTGATAAGAAAATGAATAAGAACACAAGTAATTTTTAATGTGGTAAAACCCCACCCAATTGGGGAAACATCCACGGTGACCTCTACGTCACAAAAAAAAAATCCACTAAAATCAAAGTACCAAATTACGAGCTATTTAACAATCAAATCAAACAAACACACCTAAACTAAGTTCATAATCGTTACCAACTCCTCTGGACTAGATCTGACTTCGCTGAAGGTTGTTGTTGTTGATGTTCTCTCGAGCTTTCGTTACTTTACTTGTTTCCAGCCTTTACGTCGACTCAAACAAGTTTTAAGATCATATAACCAATACTTTAAGTGTAGTAGAGTGAAATTGTAGTGGTGATGTTCTTTCGATAAATGCATGCAACACACTCACACTTAATATAGACAGAATGATTTAACAAATTACAAGATCACTAGATATGCAAGAAATTGCTAAATCAATTTAGTCAAAACTAAAACAGACTTTTAGACCTTTCAAAATATCCGCAGATTAAGAGGGAATCTTGTTATGAAATATCCAAGATCCTAACACTTTTTGGGTTTGAAAATATTATATAGAAAGTGTTACCCCAATCAAGATCTCAAAACTAGATCTTAGTCTGATAATGTGGAGTAAAATGAAATCAGAATGAAGATTGTTGGTTTAGGATTTAAAAACATGAAGTCAGTTTAAAAAATAACCAACAAACAAGATTTCTCGAAAAGAGAAATCAAAACAGTAATCTATCTAAGTGAGATGTATCACAGAGACAAGATCTCAAGTTTCTATAAAGAAGAAGCTGAAAAACTCAACGTGATTAAGTTGGAAATATGATCAAGAATAAGAGAGGATAACTTCTCAACACACGATCTAAACACTAAGGTTTAAAAATCACTGAAAAGTGTTTCTGGATTTTGGGTTTGACGAAGTTAGGTTTAGGGTTTATTTTCTCTCTCTTTTTTCTCTTCTCTCTTTTCTCTTTTTTTTCTCCCAAACGAGGAACTTTCAAAAGTCTCTAAATGCCTCACAGAAGGCTCTTATTTATACTGGTGTTTGAAGGATCTGGAACAAAGTCACAAACTAAGGGATGAGATTAATAGGATTTAAATCGTTGTAAATCCAAGGGTTCACATATAGCAGTGCAAAGCTTAACTCTGATTGGATAAAACCATTGCACTTGGATTAGTTCCAAACGCATGCAGAACGTTGATTAAGGAAATTCAATGGTCTAGATCAAGTCACGGGTTTGTGAGTGAGAAGAAACACAAATCGAATCGTTGCCAGATCAACACATGTAGGCTCAAGATTAAGTCTAAAATGCGTATTTTTTATTTCTAAAAAATGCAAGTTTCACCCACAAATGTTTCTGTCACTTTTGTATTCTACCCAAGATAGTTTTAAGGTAAAAGAAATATTTGAAAATCAACCCCAAAGCTTTATTAAGTTCCAAATTTTAATTCCTAAAAATTATATAAAATACTTAGAAAATAATTATTAAATCCCCAAAAATATTTAAATATCATATTAGGGGATTTAACTCACACAAGGTCATAATGAGAATGAAATACAACATGTATACAGTCCTAGTGTGTGGTGTATGTGAAATATAATCAAGAACTTGTAGAGGAATATCAAAGTTGATAAGAAAGTTCTGAGGCTTTTTGGTTCAACTAGGGATGGACATAATTTTGTCACTATTTCCAAACTAGATAAGCTCCTATATCATGCAGACTCAAATGAGTCAAAGATATACGGCGCTTTAATCTACCCCTTTGGAAATATGAGATAAAATCTCCTTTGAGTCAATAAGGACTCCTTGGGATACCAAAAACACATATTCCTATAAAATTCTATCTACCCAATCTCCTAGAAAGAAAAATTACATAACTCAACTATGTACAAACCATTACCCTATCAAAATTTGAATTAATAAGGAGGTATTGAAATATGCAAAAAGATACCTAAGATCAAGTTTAGTAGATAAGAATGTACAAAAGTGTCCAAGTGGACTCAAAATTTCTCCCCCATTTTATCTCAAATGGACAAAGGGCAACAAGAATCAAATAAGAGAGTTATAATCAGATAGATAAGCAAATTATTCAGCTAAAACCATGTCAATTGATTTGCGTAAAGATTTAAAATGCTTAAAGTCCAAAGGTTTTGTAAACAAATCAGCCAATTGTAGATCAGTAGGTAGGTAATTAATCTCTAGCTCTTTTGACTCAACTAATTCTTGTATGAAGTGATATCGAATTTTAATGTGTTTAGTGAAAGAATGTTGAACTGGGTTCTTAGAGATGTTGATCCCACTCTGGTTATCGCAATAGAGATGAAGTTTATCTTCATTTATACCGTAATCTCCCAGCATTAGTTGCAGCCATAATAACTGGGCACAACAACTTCTAGCTGCAATATATTCAGATTCTGCAGTGGATAAAGAGGTGCAGTTCTGTTTTTTTTGTTCCAATTTACCAAGTTGTTACCGATGTAGTAACATGCGCCTGATGTACTTCTATGGTCGTCGAAACACCCAGCCCAATCAGCATCAGTGTATCCAACTATAGTGCTCGATGTGTCATTAGTTTACCATAACCCTAAATTGTGAGTGCCTTTTATGTATTTAATTATTCTTTTTACACATAATAAATGGCTCTCTTTGGGATTATTTTGATAACGGGCGCGCACACACACAACGAACATGATATCTGGGTGCGAGGAAGTTAGGTAGAGTAAGCTCCCTATCATACTACGGTATAAGGTAGAGTCAATGGATTTTCCATTTTCATCTTTGGAGAGTTTGAACGAGGTACTCATAGGCGTTCTAACTTCCTTAGCGATATCTAAGCCAAACTTTTTTACAATCTCTAAGACATATTTTGATTGTGAAACAGATAAACCTTCTGAGTTTTGTTTAACTTGAAGACCTAAGAAAAATTGCAACTCCCCCATAAGCGACATTTGGAATTCTCTATGCATAATGTCTGAGAAAGACTTGGCTTCTGAAGGGGAAGTGGATTCAAAAATGATATCGTCAACATATACTTGAGCAATAGTAATATTGTTGTCAAAATGTTTGACAAACAAGGTTTGGTCATTTCCTCCTGTCCTAAATCCATTATCTAAAAGAAAGGTGGATAGACGCTCACACTAAGCTCTAGGAGCTTTTTTTAACCCATAAAGAGCTTTTTTAAGACGATAAACATGATTAGGATGATGTGGGTCAATGAACCCTTTGGGTTATTCTACATAGGTCTCCTCAGTTAAAATATCATTTAGAAAGGCTGACTTTACATCCATTTGGTAAAGTGTGAAATGTAAATGATAAGCTATAGAAAAAAGTAAACGAACAGATTCGAGTCGAGGAACAGGAGCAAATGTTTCCTCGAAATCTATTCCCTCAATTAGAGAGTAGCACTGGGTAACTAATCTAGCTTTATTTCTAATAATCATTCTAGACTCATGAGTCTTGTTTTTAAAAATCCAACGTGTGACAATAACCCTTTTATTTCCAGGTCTGGGTACAAGATACCAAACATCATAAATGACAAATTGAAGAAAATCTTCTTGCATTGCAGTAATCCACAATGGGTCATTCAAGGCTTCTATATTTTTGGGCTCATTAAGAGACACAAAACATGTAAAATGATCATTGTTACGAAGTTGGGATCTTGTACGAACAGGTTCTATAGGATTACCAACAACGTTATCTATGGGATGGTCTTTAGAAACCTAATTAGGTACTTCAGGGGTCTCTGTTGGTAAAAACTCAATTATTTCAGGAGAGTTATAATTTAAAAAGCTTTCAGACTCTTCTACAATAGCTGGCCTAGTAGTTTTACTTTCTATAGAAGTGTCATTCACAATCACATTAATGGATTCCATCACGGTCTTAGTATGCAAGTTGTAAATACGGTAGGCTCTACTATCAGGTGAATATCCTAAAAATATAGCTTTATCTCCTCTTGTTTCAAACTTAGATAAGTTTTCTCTATCTTTGAAGACATAACACGTATTTCCAAATGTCTTAAGATATTTAAGATTTGTCTTCCTGCCATACCAAAGCTCATAGGGGGTCTGTTTAGAATTCTTCCTAAGGTAGACTCTATTTATAATATGACATGAAGTACGAACTGACTCAACCCAAAAGTATTTAGGTAAGTCTTTGGCATGTATTATAACTCTTGCGATTTCCTAAATAGTCCTATTTTTACGTTCGGCTATCCCATTTTGTTAGGGTGTCTTGGGAGCACTAAACTCATGTTTATAACCATTATAGTCACAATATTCGATGACACCTGAATCTATAAATTCTCCTCCTCCATCACTTCGGATTCTATCTACTTGGGAGTCCTTTTCATTTTCTATACGCAGTAAGATTTTTGAAAACGCTCTAAAAGTTTCAGACTTCTGTTTTAGAAAAGCAACCCAAGTGAATCTCGTGTAGTCGTCAACCATAACTAAAATGTAACTATTTCCACAAAGACTAATAGTACGAGAAGGACCCATTAGGTCCATATGGATAAGTTCTAATGGTTTAGAGGAGAAAATATCTTTAACCCTTTTATGAGAGGCCTTAACTATTTTGCCTTCTTAACAGGGACCACAAACTATGTTTGAAATGGGTTTTATTTTAGGAATACCTCTAAAAATTTTCTGAGAAGACAATTTACTAAGGCTATCATAATTTATGTGACCCATTCTATTATCCCATAATTCATTGTCAGCCATTCTCGCAATATTATAGACCTCTGTACTATGATTAACTGTGTAACAGTTATCTGGAGTACAGAGTCCTGTAATTATGCATTCACCATTTTCATTTAAAATTTTACAATTGTTCTTTGAAAAAGTGACACTATGATTGGAGTCACAAAATTGTGAAATACTTAGTAGATTAGCCTTAAGAACTTTTACTAATAAAACATCTTTAAGAATAGGTAATCCTTCTTCTTGGAGTGTTCATTTGCCTACAATCTGGGCTGAAACACCATCTCCAAACAAGACTTTGCCTCCCGAGAAGTTAGTTTTATTTGAGAGTTTGGATTCATCCCCGGTCATATGCTTAGAACATCCAGAGTTTGAGTACCATCTCGACGTGGTGTGTTCAGCTTTCAAAGCGCTGATCACTATGTTACATTTCATCTGGGGTACTAGATCATCCTTTCTTACCCAAATAGCTCTGGTTTTCAATTTGCGCTCATTAGCTCGAATTTGATAAAACTTGCGAGCTTCATCTTTTTATCTATACAAGTTTTGCGCAACTTTATTGCTGTTATAAACATTTTGAGCATTTAGTTGAGAAGAGATTCTAGGATTATTTCTTGACGATTGTCTTTTAGTATTAGATCTTGTCTTTCTCTTTCGATAGTTAGAGTTTCTGTTTGGTGGTTTAGGAAGGACATAATTGTTACGGCTTCTCCTAGAATAGTTAAAGTTCTGATAGGTAAAGGAGGGATAAGTATTTTGGTATAGGCATTTGGAATAGCAACCATCTAAGGAATGTTCGTACACATCACAATATGAGCAATAAAGATTGCTCGTAGCAGTTAAGTCTTTAGGAAAGTTATTGAACATAGGTTTCCCTAAGTTATGACTTTTGGCATTATTTCTAGAGGGAACAGTTTGAAATGAGGTCTTAATCTTTCTAATGGGAGGACAAACGTACTTGGATTTAAGTTAAACATTATGCTTAGAGGTACTTGTCTCATCAAAGTTTAACTGCTGCTTATTTTTATCAAAGTCATTTTTTAAAGATTGAAAGTCAGGATAAATTTCCATAGGTCTTTTCCCACCAGTAACAAACTTTATGGTTTCAAAAGGTTTAGTTTGTTTAATATTTTTGGTACAAAAGCCTATTCCAGATCTATCATCATAATTGATCTTGCTATCAGCAACACAATCCTCAAAACAATTAAAATTGCTTTCAAATTTTGAGATTTTTTTAAGACTGTTGAAGCCTTTTCTTTTGTTTGTTTCAATTCTAATAATGATCCTTTATACTTCTTTTCCAAAACATTATTGGATTCGGTCAAGTCTTTTAATTTTTGTTCCCAAGGTTTTATTTCCTCATTATGAGTTAAACTTTGAGACTTGTACTCTTCAGCATTTTGTTTAACTATATGGCTTAAAGACTCTAATTTCTTGGAAAGATCTTTGACAAGTTTCTCTAGTCTAGAGCTTTTCTTGAGAGTTTTGGCGTAAAGTGTGTGAATGTCAGGAAGGTCCTCATTATCGGAATCACTAAGTGAGTTGTGGGTTGTGTCCCCTATCGATTCAATTTTAGGACTCACACACCCATTGGCATCAACAATAAGACGATCACTTTGACTCACACACACACGATTTTTAGTACTACAATCATTCTTAAGCAGTAAGGCAGACATATCAATAGAAGCAATATTAGTCATGTTATGATAAATTTCCTCTTCATAATTGTAGATTATCTTAGCAAAGATTAACATGCAAGGGTCATAATAGTTGGATAACTCGATTTCTTTATTTTCAGAGTCACTTGAGTCATTCCAAGTCTTGCATAGCTGAGCCCTATTATGTTTGGGGTGTTTGTGTTAACCCTAAAATCACTAGCCATGTGTCCTAATTTTCCACATCTATAACATATAACATTCTTAAGTTCTTTCTGAGGTCTCTTGTGGTCATCAGTCTTTTGTTTGTCAGGTCTTCTCTCATGAGGCCTATTATTAGAAGTGTTAGAGTAATTAGGTTTCCCTTGTCTAGAAGCAACATTGTTTCAAAAGTTTATAATTTTTTTGAATTTCTTAGACATGAGAGCAATCTGATTATCTATGTTATCCAATTCACAGTCCTCATCAGAGTCAAGGCCAAGGTCAGGTTTGATCAACTTAGATGAAAAAACAATATTAAAATTACCCTATTTTTTACTGGTCTGGATCAATTATTTCTTGAATTCTAGTTCCATTTCAACAGTTCTTAATTTACTACTGAGAAGTTCTGGAGTAAGGTTTTTATCATCCATTTGCTCAATGGCATATCATTTGTTATCAAACTTCTGTGGAAGTGATCTTAGAATTTTTGAAACAATTTCTTTTCTATCATAGGTTATACCATTTGCATGCAATTTAGTCACAATGTCAGTAACCTAATGTAGAAATCATTAAAGGTTTCAGTCTCAGCTATGACAAGAGAGTTATACTGTTTGATAAACATTTGAGTTTTGACAACTTTAACTCTCGTATCACCCTCATGAGCAGTTACAAGAGTATCCCATAATTCCTTAGAAGTTGTGTAGTATGATATCCTCTTGAACTCATCTTCATTTATAGACATAAATATGGCATTCTTACCTTTATTGTTACATAGTGAAATTTGTTTCTCATCTTTAGTGAATTCACTTAGTAACATCCTGATTCTCACATTACTTCCTTTAGCTGCTGGTTTAGTAGGAAAAGTGTAGCCATTTTCTATAACTTTCCAGACTTCATCTCCCAGAGTTCCTTGAATGAAAGCAATCATCCTTACCTTTCAGTAAGGAAAATTGGTTCCATCAAAGGGAGGGGGTCTGGAAAGGTTACCTAGTTTCTAAAATTTCTCGTCCATACTTTCGTTTTGAAAAAACAATTTCAGAAACACAGGATCTAAAAGATTTTAAAATAGCCAAGCTTTGATACCAATTGAAAAATGCCACTTAACACGCTTAATACAAAGTTAAACTATTAAAATTTCTCCGAACTGTTTGTTAAAGAAATTCTTTTAATAAAAATAAAACTTAACACAAGATGTGTTAAAAAAAATTATCAAAATAGTTTGAATGAGTGTGAACGAGTTATTTCAGATCTAGTAAACCAGTTTAAAAATAAAACTTAAACTAGTAAATCAGCACGACCAAGAAGAAGGTGATAAGAAAATGAAGAAGAACACAAGTAATTTTTAATGTGGTAAAACCCCACCCAATTGGGGAAACATCCACGGTGACCTTTACGTCACAAAACAAAAATCCACTAAAATCAAAGTACCAAATTACGAGCTATTTAACAATCAAACCAAACAAACACACCTAAACTAAGTTCATAATCGTTACCAACTCCTCTGGATTAGATCTGACTTCTCTGAAGGTTGTTGTTGTTGATGTTCTCTCGAGATTTCGTAACTTTACTTGATTCCAGCCTTTGCATCGACTCAAACAAGTTCAAGATCATATAACCAACACTTTAAGTGTAGTAGAGTGAAATTGTAGTGGTGATGTTCTTTCTATATATGCATGCAACACATTCACACTTAATGTAGACAAAATGATTTAACAAATTACAAGATCACTAGATATGCAAAAAATTCCTAAATTAATTTAGTCAAAACTAAAATAGACTTTTAGACCTTTCAAAATATCCGCAGATCAAGAGGGAATCTTGTTGTGAAATATCCAAGATCCTAACACTTTTTGGTTTTGCAAATATTATATAGAAAGTGCTCCCCCAATCAAGATCTCAAAACTAGACCTTAGTCTGATAGTGTTGAGTAAAATGAAATCAGAATGAAGATTGTTGGTTTAGGGTTTAAAAACATGAAATCAGTATAAAAAATAACTAACAAACAAGATTTCTCGAAAAGAGAAATCAAAACCGTAAGCTATCTAAGTGAGATGTATCACAGAGACAAGATCTCAAGTTTTTATAAAGAAGAAACTGAAAAACTCAACGTGATTAAGTTGGAAAGATGATCAAGAACAAGAGAGGATAACTTCTCAACACACGATCTAAACACTAAGGTTTAAAAATATTAGAAAAGTGTTTCTGGATTTAAGGTTTGATGAAGTTAGGTTTAGGGTTTCTTTTATCTCTCTTTTCTCTCTTCTCTCTTTTCTCTTTTTTTCTCTCAAGCGAGGAACATTTTCAAAAGTGTCTAAATGAGTCATAGAAGGCTCTTATTTATGCTAGCGTTCGAAGGATCTGGAACAAAGTCATAAATCAAGGGCTGAGATTAATAGGATTTAAACCGTTGTAAATCCAAGGGTTCACATACAGCGGTGCAAAGCTCAACTCTAATTGGATAAAACCATTGCACTTGGATTAGTTCTAAATGCATGCAGAACGTTGATTAAGGTAATTCAATGGTCTAGATCAAGTCACGGGTTTGTGAGTGAGAAGAAACACAAATCGAATCATTGCCAGAGTAACACGTGTAGGCGCAAGATCAAGTCTAAAACGCGTGTTTTTTATTGCTAAAAAATCCAAGTTTCACCCACAAATGTTTCTGCTGCTTTTGGATTCTACCCAAGACGGTTTTAAGGTAAAAGAAATATTTGCATATCAACCCCAAAGATTTATTAAGTTCTAAATTTTAATTCCCAAAAATTATATAAAATGCTTAGAAAATATTTATTAAATGCCAAAAAATATTTAAAAATCATATTAGGGGATTTATCTCACACAAGGTCATAATGAGAATGAAATACAATATGTATACAGTCCTAGTGTGTGGTGTATGTGAAATACAATCAAGAACTTGCAGAGGAATATCAAAGTTGATAAGAGAGTTTTGAGGCTTTTTGGTTCAACTAGGGATGGACACAATTTTGTCACTATTTCCAAACTAGATAAGCTTCTATATAATGCAAATTCAAATGAGTCAAAGATATAGGGTGATTCAAAAGTCACCCATGTCTACTCGTACCCTAAGTATTGAATCAGGTAAAACAATGGGAAAGTCAGAAGACTCACTTAGACTCACTTGGGGTCGCTCGTTGATCCTAGCCACGAACTTGTGGTCTAAATTTTCAAGAGAAGTCATAAAGGTATCCTCCTTGTCAGAGTAAGGTGCTAGATGATAAAGGCCAAAATCTCTCTATTGGCGAGCAGCAAGATACTCCCTTTGGTATTTGGAATAAACCACAGGTGAGGAGGACGAGGTGCCTCCTCTGGCGAGGAGCCCTGGATGAGGAGGACCCAATTGGGGTAAGCACTCCAGCAAGAGAGAAGGTCTCAGCAGTGAGGGAACCCCTAGACGAGGAGGCCCCTATGGTAGATATGGTGATAGACACCCCTCTTGACAGAAATCCCAATTGATGAGGAGGACCTCATTGTAGATACTCCAACAGATGAGGAGATCCCCAAAGAGGGCACCCCAACAGACAAGCCTCCGAAACCCCCAGAAACAGAGTTCAAATTTTTTGAGGAAACAGTGGTGGCTCCGGTGGCCAAAGTCGTCGCGATAGTGACGGAGATGGGCATCGCACCCACTAACACCTCGCTAGTGGTAGTGGCGATGGTGGAAGCAGGGTTTTGAGAAGATGAAGATGCCATTTGGTTTGGTAAAAGAAGGAATGAAGGAAGGTGGCTATGGAAGCTTTCGACTTCTTCTCTCACTCTCTCTAAAGAACTTAAGTTTTGAAAACAAATGACAAAGTAAAAAGGAAGGAGAGTTAAAAAAGGGTTTTTATACTTCTTCTCTCACTCTCTCTAAATATTTTTCAATGATGAGATGTGTGTTCCCCAGGAGACAGGTGCTACCTCGAGACCATAAAAGTGGGCTAAAGTAAAAGGCCTAATTAATGCAATAGTGATGTTTCATATTCCAAGACATAATGAATAATTGTGTACAAAAACTTTGTTATGCCCAACACATAGATTTTTGTACGAGGGGACAAATGTAGAGGGGTGCACATTTGATAGCTCAAAGGCTTGGGGGAGCAGGCCCAATTGGCGAGGAGGGGCTCACCACGAGCACCACCAAGAATTAAAACTGGGGCGAGGAGGGCCCCAGGAAGGGATCCTCACCCCAATTTTCCCAAAGTTCATAAAATCAAAACTTGAGCGAGGAGGACCCCAGAAAGGTCTCCTCACCCCCACTTTTCCCAAAGGTCACAGAATAAGAACTAAAGCGAGGAGGGCCCTAGACAGGGATCCTTTCCCTCAATTTATACAAAATTCACAAGATTAGAATTTGGGAGAGGAGGCCCCCCCGAAAGAGCTCCTCGCTTCAATTTGTACAAAGTTTACAAGATTAGAATTTGGGCGAGGAGGCCCCCCAGAAAGGACTCCTCGCCCCAATGGACGCCAAGTTCGCAGATATTGAACTTGGGAAAGGAGGCCCATTAGAAAGAGCTCCTCATCCTAAACAACTCAAAACATAATATAAATGAAGTTTGGGCGAGGAGTCCTAGCACAGGTGGTTCTTCGCCCCAAATATTCCAAAAGTCACAAGAATGAAGTATGAATGAGGAGTCCCACCATGAGGACCTCCTCATCCCCAGAAATTCTCCTCCTTACAAAATAGAACAGTAGGTGAGGAGGTCCACCTAGAGTGACCTCCTTCTCAAGATTTATTACTCACATGAATGTCAAATCACTAACATGTTACTTTCTTGTATAAGTAGCCCAGTTGAGCAAGCAGGGATCAAAAAGGCAAGTTGGGATCTCTTCAAATTTTTGGCTTGGTGACTGAGGAATAAGGTTTATTGAGTAAGCTCAATCACTTAGCACTTTAAGATTGAGAGAACACTAGTAGATAGATCTTAGAGGCCACCCAGTCCTTAGAAAACTCACACCTAGTCATAATTAATGTGAGCAACCAAGGGGTTTCTCCTGAGAAATGAACAGTTTATAAAATAATTTTTAGAGGAGGTGGTCCTTGAGACCTCTCCCAAGTTTATAAAAGATTTTAGAGGAGGTGGTCCTGGAGGCGCCTCCTCAAGTTTATAAAAGATTTTAGAGGATGAGGTCTTTTAACCCCTCCTCAAGTTTACAAAGTTTGTAAAGAAAGTTACCGTTTTAAAAGATATTTACCAAATCAGATATTTTGTCTTTAAGCGCAGACATATTTGCTTTTTGAATTTATCTTACACCGGGTGGCACCTGTCAAAAGGGACAGGCGGCCGCACACAAATAGGGATAAAAAGTACATTACAGACATTGTCCCTCACCAACCCCCTCAGTTTCGGCGCCCAAAAAGTGCCAACTCAACCCTAGTGCCCAAGTATAAATAGGACCCCTGAGCTAGGTCAAGTCAGTTACACAACTCAAGTCATACCATTACTCTGTCAAAATTACCCTAGATAACTAGTATTTCTCTCCTTGCTCTCTCTCTAAGTGCTGAGTGCTTTGTTCCTTCACTCCACCCTGACAGCCATCATTTTCAGGAGTTTCTCTTGAGAAAAGTTACTATTATTGTAGTGAAGATCATCTTCTTGTAGGGAGTAGTTCATACTTTGGTTTCATTTTTACCAAAAGGAGAATGTATTACCAGGTGCTGTTCTAGAAGTTTTGGAAAACCTTGAAGACAAAGTCCATTGGAGTGGGTCATGCCTCACCCTTTTCAGTTATTCATAGACCCCAGTAGAGCTACCCTCCTACAGATTTTGAAAAATTGGTGATAAACATCTAATTTTAAAGTTTTAGTGGAGAATTTCAGGTTTGAGGCTCATTTTGACCCATTATACATATTAATTTGATCTAAGAGTGAACTAAAAATATGTAGCTCTATGAGTTATAATGTCAACGCAATAAATGGTGTGTAAAACAGACATACGAGTGAAAAGATATAATAAAATTACAAACTAAGGGTAAAGTCGTCCATTATTTAATTTTTTTTCTTTAATGTATCTAAATGTTATGTTTTGATTGGTTAGAGTGGGTGTCACACTTAGGCACACTTTGGCAGCTAAAATCATCCTTTCTTATTCACTTTTAACACACATTTATCTCATAAGAGAACCTTGTCTTGAAGAAAGAGAATTGTGAAGCTTAGGAATAAAAGTGTGAGGAGAAAATTGGAAAAAAATCCATAAAAATCATGTAAGAGTTCCTAAGGTAATTCTCTCCATAAATCTTGTTTATTTTTTTTTATTACTGATTGAAATGATAAAAATCATCAATTTTTCACTAAATTTTCATGCCTCGGTGTATATATATGGATAGATACAAGTTTAAAGAAAGTTGAATGTGTAAACCCTTTTATATTGCTTTGTTTAAAAACCTTGTGTATTCAGACTTCTATATCTTCTTGTATACATATTGAAATTTATTAATTCCAATTGAAGATAAATCTAGACTTATATATTCAAAGAATATGAAAAAATTAGAATTTAACTCCTCGTGGTTATGCCATTCTGATGGTTGGAAATTGGTACATAGTTGCTTTTAATAATTTATTTAGATATGCCTTGAGTTTGATAAAGGCTTTAACGTAGAAAATGACCTCTAAAAATCATGAATCTTTAATTTTTTATTGCTCAGTATGTGTATTAAAAATATGTGGAAAATTATATAAATTTATAGTGCAGAAAAATCATGAAAATTCTTGGAAATTGACTGCATACTAGAGGAGCTTATATGGAAGATTTACTATGTTATAAAGAAATAAGTATATCTTGCTCTAGGAAACTTGAAATGATGTGTCGTGTTTTGTATTGAAAATCTAATATGATAATGATTTAATTACTAAGAAGAAATTAAAGTATGTTTAGTGTATTAAATGCAAATTTAGCAATTAAAAGCATATTATGAGGATAAGTATGCTAAGTATAAGCTGATTATGTTTTCAACCATATTTCCATATCTCCTTTTATATATATATATATATATATATATATATAGAGAGAGAGAGAGAGAGAGAGAGAGAGAGTATTGATTAACTATGAGTCAGTAATTTAGATTATTGAATTGAAATGGTTGATTATGATTTTTGCCATAATTTGGAGATATTAATTATCTTAACATGAAATTCGATGGAACTTCATTTATGATAAATGATTTGAATGGGATCATATGTTGCTTATGAATTGGGTTACATTTAAGTTATTCTTTGGATTATTAATGTTCTTATGATGATATTAATATTATAAGAATGATAGGAAGAGAAGAAGAACCGGTTGAATAAGAGTCAGATAAAGGCAAAGGAAAAGTCCATTAAGTTGCCAAGGTGAATGTACTTATGATTGTTTCATATATATATATATGAAAATGATACGATCGGTGTGAATATAACTCTAAGAGCAAATTAGTTTGAATACTTCGGTATTTAGGATTTGTTCGGATATTCAAATATCTAGGAGTGGTTGGGTCTTATGATCCAATATTTAAATTGGACAAAGATCCAATGATTAGTCTTGTCTTATGACAAGGATTTGTTGGAACTTTTGTTCTAGGATTAGTTACTGCCATAACAGGTAGAATTGTTTAGACTTTATATCCAAAGATCTGATATAGAACTGTTATTTCATTATAGGAAAAGAGTACCTCACTAAGCTTTATAACTTAATATTTATATTTTAACTTTTTTTAAAGTTTGTATACTGCCAGCTAGGACACCATATGATCAGTGATTTTGATATTTGCACCGTTAAAAAGAGTTGGGGTTTATATATGGGAATTTTTTTACTATCACAGTAATGATTTTACTACACTCATACATACTATATATTGAGTTAGAGTGGTTTAATTTGATGATGGTACTAGTTAATCATAGTATTGTAAGTTCGCTTAATTATGACTATGATGTTAATTATGTTATGCTATAGAAAACATGTTTAGGTTCATTGTATAAATTATACATGATAATTATTAAATGCATTATACATCATTTGGTTGGATATTATGATTTAATTATTGTAAAAGAAATTATTAGCGTGGATTTGGGTTTAGGGTGTGACATTATTTGTCGTGATAAATTGCACTAAGGAGAAAAAAGTGTCCCTTGTATACTTTATGTTTGAGGCCGAGGTAGGTCATTGGTGGTCTATGGTCAAAAGAACTCAACTATGGGAAAAGTTTATGGTTATGGGTTATACCAGATTGAAAGAACTTTTTCTGGAAAAGTACTTCCTTATCACGGCTATAGAGAAACTGGAGGTAGAATTCATGGATCTAATTCTAGGAACCATGTTTGTACCACAATATGAGACCAAGTTTATAAAATTATCACACTTTGCCCCTGTCTTACATACACCAAGGAGAAAAGGGTAAGGAAGTTTGAGAGAGGTTTAAAGAGGAGCCTCCGCAGCCGAGTATTGGGACTCGGACTAAAATCTTACATGAAACTGTTTGAGGTGCCCAAATCATGGAATAGGATTTTGAGGATGGACTGAAGGAAAAAGGTGAAAAGAAAAAGGGCATAGAATAGGGACCAAGGAAAGAAGTTAAGCCATGAAAATAAGATTATAGGTCGCGAAACCATTTGAGGACCATTAAAAAGAAGGTGTATGCCGCGGGCATTATGTTCTTCAACTGTTGCACTAATGGGCATTTTACTAAGGATTCCCCACTGGGAATGAGATGTTACAACTTTGAAAAACCTGGTCAGAAGGTTAAATGCTACAAACTGCCAAAAAAGGACCCAGACCAGCCCTGATCTCCTACCAGAGTGTTTGCCCTTAATTCCAAGGAGGCCGAGAAAGTCGAAGACATAACAGCCGGTACCATCACTATAGATTAGAGAAATTCTTATATGCTATTTTACTATGGGACCACACATTCCTTTGTATATACCACTTTTGCATGGAAATTTAAGCACGGGCTATAGACCTTAAACCCACCGTTAGTGATTGATACCCAGGTAAGGGCCTCCTTAAAGGCCACGGTCGTGTATGAGGATTGTGCTGCGAAGATAGGAGATCAAAATTTCAGAGTTTGTTTGATTCCATTAAAAATGGAAGACATCAATGTGATCTTAGGCAGGGATTGGTTATCCACCCACTTTTCTAGGAGAGACCGTAAAAGTGGGGAAGTTAGCTTGTGTTGTCTTAGAACGACCTAAGTGAGTTTTAAGGGGAGTAAACTTAGTAAGAAACCTTTATTAATATTATCCTTGAGAGCTAGAAAAATGTTGAAGGGAGGCTACCACAGCTACCTAGCCTATGTGAAAGATATAAAGAAGGTCGCAACCATGTTAAAACATGTACTTGTAGTCACGAAGTTTAGTGACTTTCCCAGCAGAGTTACCAAGGTTGCCCTCGAATAGAGAAATGGAGTTTACCATAGACCTTGGGTCTAAGGTCGTACCTAATTCGAAGGCACTTCTTAGGATGGCTCTCGCGGAGTTGAAAAAGTTAAAGGAACATTTAGAGGACTTATTAAGTCACAACTTCATAAGTCCTAGCACTTCCCCTTGGGGTGCCTTGGAATTTTTTGTTAAAAAGAATGATGGGTCTATAAGGATGTTCATAGACTATAAAGAATTGAATAAAATTATCGTGAAGAATAAATATCATGTGCCTAGGATTGATGATGTTTTTGACCGATTGAAGAATGTGAGATGTTTCTCTAAAATTGATGTGAGGTTTGGTAATCACCAACTTAATATAAGGGATGCGGATATTCACAAGACAACCTTTAGAACTAGGTATGGTCATTAAGAGTTTGTAGTAATGACTTTTAGGTTAACCAATGTCCCAAATGAATTTATAAATTTAATGAATAAGGTGTTTAGGCCCTTCCTGAATAAATTTATGATTATTTTCATCAATGATATATTAGTTTATTCTAAGACCACAGAGGAGCATGAAGACCATTTTCGGAGAGTGTTTAAGGTTCTTAAGAGATGAGGCTTTATTCAAAAAAATTTAAGTGTGAATTTTGGCTTGAAGAGATAGCCTTCCGCAGTCATATAGTAAACAAATATGGTATGGTCGTGGACCCTGGGAATGTCATGAATATTATTGATTGGGAGAGATAAATGACTGTAAGCGAGGTTAGAAGTTTCCTCGGCCTAGTAGGTTATTATGGGAGGTTTCTAAAAGTATTTTCTAAGATTTTCGTTCCCTTGACCTAGTTGAATTATAAGGACAAGAAATTTATATGGTCCGCAGAGTGTGAGGAGAGCTTTCAAAAGCTAAAGGAAAAGTTGGTGGCCACGCCTATTTTGTCTTTACCCAAGGAGGGTGGAGGCTATGTGATATATAATAATGCCTCAAGCCGCGGACTAGGATGTGTACTGATGTAGAATGATAGGGTGACTTCCTATGCCTCTAGTTAATTGAGGCCTTATGAGAAGAACTACTATACCCACAAATTAGAGCTTGCGATAGTAGCATTTGCCTTAAAGATTTGGAAACATTACTTATATGGAGATATTTATGAGAGATACACCGACCAAACGAGTTTAACGTAAATTTTCACCAAAATATATTTGAATATGAGGAAAAGGAGATGGTTAGAACTAATTAAATATTATGATTACTTGATTAAGTATCACCCAGGAATGGCTAATGTAGTAGTTGATGCCGTAAGTAGAAAGGTTTCTCTTAGTTCTTTGAGAATTACTATCCAATAACACATCCTTAGAGATTTGGAGACAATGGGGATTGGGTTTGTAGACCACAAGGACCGGGGACATCTATGATTCCTTATCGTGGAACCAAGTTTAATTGAAAGGATAAGTATAGTTCAAGCCACGGACCTGGACCTTCAAAAAATACGTAAACTTGTAAGTAAACCGGAGAAGATTAAATTTAGAGTTGATGACCATGAGCCTTACGTCTTGGGACAAGACTTTATGGTCCACGAAATGAAAAAATAAAGGTCGAGGTGTTAGAAGGAGGACATTCATCGCCCTTTGTAATTCACCCAGGGAGAGCCAAGATGTACCAAAATATGAAGGAAAATTTTTGGTGGCCTAACATGAAGAGGGAGGCCGCAAAGTATAATGCAAGGTGACTGCTATGCTAGCAAGTTAAAGCCGAACACCAAAGGTCAGCTATGCTGCTGCAACCTTTGCCTATCCCATGATGGAAGTGGGAGTATATTTCCATGGACTTTATAGTTAATTGGTCATGAATGCAAAGAGGGATGGATTCCATTTGAGTTATTATTGATAAATTATCTAAGTTTGTGCACTTCTGGGGCATTAAGACCACGACCAGTATTGATCAATTAGCTAAACTTTTTATTAAGGAGATTGTAAGACTCCATAGAGTCCGAGTGACCATAATTTATGATCGCTACCCAAAATTTACCTCGAGATTCTGGAAGAGTTTTCGAAAGTATATAAGGCATAGATTAGACTTCAACCTAGCCTTCCATCCCTAAACTTTTGGGCAAATGGAGAGAACCAATCAAACCCTAGAGTATATGTTGAGAGCATGTGCTTTAGATCACCGTGGTAATTGGGAAAACCACCAACCCTTAGTGGATTTCATGTATGATAATAGCTACCAAGAAAGCATTATATGGCCCCTTATGAAGTCCTATCTGGGATGAGGTTTTGTAACTCTCTTTGTTGGGATGAGGTAGGTGAGAGGCAACTTCTTGGCCTAGAAATAATAAAAGAGGTTGCGTCTAAGATCAGGTTGATTCAAGAGAGGATACTGGTTGGTCAGAGTAGGCAGAAGGTCTGGTCCAATATCAAGAGATGGGATGTGTACTTAAAGGAAGGGGACCATGACTTTCTTAAGGTTTCACCTTAGAAGGGAGTTATAAGGTTTGGAAAGAAGGGAAAATTTTATCCGTCATATGTGGGACCCTTTAAGGTACTTGAAAAGATTGGAAATATTTCCTACAGGCTTGCCCTGCCCCTAAACTTATCCCATGTACACAACACGTTTCATATTTCATTGATGAAAAACTACATCAGGGACCGCATCCACATCATTAACTATGAACTAATTGAGATCCGCGAAAACATGAGTTACGATGTGCCGAGATTTTAGAAAGGAAAGAAAAGTAGCTGAAGGCTAAAACCATTTCCCTAGTCAAAGTGCTTTGGACAGACCAGGTCATGGATGAGGCGACATAGGAGCTGGAGTTAGTCATCAAAGAAAATTATCCATATTTATTTCCATTTCTGAGTGAGTTATTGCCTTTAAATTACTTTCCTAAGTTAGGGAGGTTGTAATGACCTTAAAAATACTATGATTCCACGACCACGGTATAGGCCATATCTAAGAGTAACATAAAAAAATGAGGGCCATAGCTTGGGAATATAAAGTTCGCAAAAGGCTACAGAAGGTCACAACCAGGGTATGGGGCATGACCAGTCAAAAGTTAGGTAAAAGGTCATGATCAGAGAGATGGAAGGCCATAGGCATTGGGCAAGGCCACGTCCTAAGGGAAACAGGTCGCGACCAGTAGTGACTTGGGCCCACTGGACTGTAGCAAGTGGGGTAATGACGTGGCCTCATTAGGTACTAGCTTAAAAGTGATTATTAGGAGGTTCTAAAATCTTTTTGAAGGGGTATTCAGGTAAAAGTGACGTCTTAAGGAGAAACCCTAGGTTGTTTAGTGAACCCTAAACCTTCCCAAGTTGCTAATAACCCTACATTAGAGAGAAAAAGTGATACTTTGAGAGGAAATGATGGAGCTGTCGGGGAAGAGGCCGTAGATAAGCACAATTCAAAGGCAGTGAAGAGGTGCTATAGGTAGGGCATTAGATAATATTCATCGGAGTTAGTTCTACCAAGGTAAGGGGCATGTCCTCGTCTTCTTCTTCCTTCTTTAGAACCTTTGTTTCCATATTTTCTATTGAATGGTATGAGCCTTTGTGTGTATTTTTGGGTTAGGCCATGGGATTTGGGGTTTAGAGGCCATGGTTGCTTGTTGACCATAGCCTTTATGGATTTTGTAAGTTGTTCTTGGGAGAATTCTTGATTTTATAAGTTTTTTGTTAAGGTTCTAAAGGAAAGACCTAGTGAGTATTTTGAGGATGCTCTTATATGACCATCTGAGTATTTATCTAGAGTTTTACCTTTGATCTTTGAGGTTTGGAGTTATGAAATAATTAGGGTTTAAAGCTAACGTTTTACAACAATTACCCTCGTTGATTTATTGATCAGGAGTTCTAACTCATTCTTTGAGGTTGTGGCCTATTAGTATAGGTCATGTAGTAAAGAGGCAGCATATGTTATGCCTTGGTAAATTTGATATTGAGTTCGCGCCACAATTTGTCCAGACTGAGATGTCATTGTCTATTTGAGGGCCTACTACTTAGTGCTTGGGGTCAAGATGGTTATTATTAAGGAGATTAAGCTTAAGACTAACTATGGGGCTTATACTGCGGCAGATCTCGACCAGGGTGTGGATTTAGAAGCAAACTACGAATTTTCCATCCTCTTATTGGGTAGGATGGGAGGTAGAGGCCCTTAGTATGACTTAGTAAAAGATACCTAAGATAAGGTCATGGAGATTGAGATGTCCAAGGACATAAATTAAAAGTCGCGGACTATGAGGGCAACCCTTGAGAGATTGAGTCATGGGGAGTTGAGGTGAACCAAGGAAGATTGAGCATTGGATGGAGTCGTAGTAATTTGATCTAAGGGAGTTTGAGCTTTAAGCCATTGGGGAAATCTAAAGGGTTGGAAAACTTATAGTATTTTTCTTCTTACTTTCTTATATTCCACTCTGCAGCTTACTGAAATGATACTTTTGTATTTACACCATTAGTATATCTTGTGTTTGTTAAATACTAACACTGGCAGGTGGGCTCAAAACTTCATTTAACCCTTGATGTGCTATTTAAGATTATCCCTTCCATATTCCTTATTTTTCTTCAGATAGGGATCGCGAAGTGTTAGAGATTGCGAAGGGTTAAAGGTCGAGGAGCTGAGTACTAGAGGTCGTGGCCTATTACCAGGGCCCGCAGATAGTTTTGCATCTCAAAGATTTTTTGGAGAATTTAAATAATTATGCCTTCCCTAAATTATAATCTTTTAAATTTCTATATTAAGGGATCGTATGAACATAAACAATGTTATGTTACATTTTAAGGCTTGTATTTAGAGACTTCTGCAATTATTAATGAAAGTAGTATTCACTTGTAATCTTTTTATGGAGATTTATACTTAGTATATTCCACTAACTCTGGTGATGACGATGAGGCCTTATTAGAAGGTCGTGGCAATGAGAATTGCCTTAAATATAATTGAGTAAATTATAAATTACGAGCAAAAAATGACATAATGACAATGGCCAGATATAGCAAGCTGCGGGGCGTTACACAAATGGTGGCCACATAAATAAGATCTCCAATTTTTTACAACATAAACAATGTCTTAAAGTTCATTTTCATTAGTTGAGAGTCCCATTTTCCTTAGTGGTAGTCGATTACTGAGAAAGAATATTAGTTTATCTTCTTGCATTAACAGTATACTTGTGCTCTCAGTACATGTATCAGTTTTTAAAACAAATTCCTTAGTAAAGTTTGGAAATTCAAGAAGGATTAGTAGCCATATCATGTGTGACAGTATTAAATCCATCTGTTGCTTCAACTGACCACCTAAATTGGTCTTTCTTGAGAAATTGAGTCAACGACATGTAGATAATGCCATATTTCTTGACGAATCTTTTGTAATAGCCAACAAAACCTAAGAAGCCCCTAAGTGCTTTAATAATTTTTGGCACTGGCCAATCCAACATAGCCTCCACCTCATTCCTGTCAGCTACTACACCCATTTGAGAGATTATATGACCCGAGTATTCTAACTGTTTTTTACCAAATGAGCATTTCCTCATCTTGGCATAAATTTGGTTGTGTCTTAATACTTCCAAGGTCAATTGCAAGTGGTGGCGGCCTATTTCTAGGTCTGGACTGTACACTAAAATGTCATCAAAGAATAACAGAATAAATTTTCTCAAGTAATGTTTGAATACATTGTCTACGATGTCTTAAAAAGAGGCAGGGGCATTGGTGAGGCCAAAACGCATCACAAGGAACTCATAGTGCCCCTCAGGTTCCCTAGAAGATGTTTTTGGAATATTAGGTTCATGTACACTAATTTGATGGTTGTCTAACCTCAAATCCAACTTAAAAAAGACATTAGAACCTTATAAATAACCTAATGACTCCTATATTACGGGAATAGGCATTTATTTTTAATATCCAGTTTGTTTAATTCCCTATATTCCACACACATCCTCCATGGATGATCCTTTTTATAAGTAAAAGGATTGGGGACACAAAAGGACTACTAGAATACCTTATAACACCAAATTCCATGATTTCGCTAAAAAAATTAAGGATCGACTTTTGAACATAGGGGTATCTCTAATGTCTTAAATCGATAGGTTCACTTCCACTTTTTAGTGGTATGTGATGGTCATGCACCCTTTTTGGTGGTTGCTCCTTGGGTTCTTTGATCATGTCACTAAAAGTTTCTGACAATGGTGTCAATGAAAAATGAGTAATTACCTTATCTTATGGTTGATATTTCCCATATGTGATGCTAAATAGTTAACCCATGAGAGAATAGTATCCATTATGATTTATGTTCTTCATAGTCTCCCCACTGATTATCTTGATTTTCCTTTCATCTGCATTTCCCCATAACTATATTGTTTTGTCTTCCTTTGTAAAAGAGAGAGAATGATTCTTAAAGTTCAATTAAACATCCCCCAAGATTTAAAACCACTCAATGCTTAATACCATGTCACAACCAACAAGCTTGGGCAGCCTGATGTTGCTTTGGAATAATTCTTCTTGAATTTGCCAAGAGAATGATAGGCACATGGAATTATTGATAAGTTTTCCACCATCAGCAACAGTAACCCATAATTTGTGAGTGGTCACTGTGTTGCAATCCATTTTTTAGCAATAGAAAGATCCTAAAAATTATGTGAACTTCCTAACTCAATTTATATATTAAGGTCTATCTTCTTGGTTTTACCCTTGATCGTGACGGTCTGATAATGGGGATCTTGATATAGCATGTAATTATATAGCAATGCCCACAACTAATTCACTGACTTCATATTGGTTATTAGATTCCCTCACTTTGGGTTCATTTTTTTCTTCCCCTTTTATGAGCATGTGAATAGTCATATTTTTATACTTGTGGACATAAGAGTAAGTTTCATCACAATAATAGCAAAGGCCATTCTATCTTCTTTCTTGTATTTCAGTTGTAGAGATCTTATTGACAGGTAGTGAATTTAGGGTTCTTGGTTGGTGTGTTTGGTTTAAATATGCTTTTGTTTTGGGGTTGGGTGGTGGGTTGTGCAATTTATGGTTAGAACAAGGTTTAGGGTTCCCTTTTGGTTCACAGTTGATTTTTAAGTTTAACCAAACTCATATCATGAATGAAATATTTTGGTTCTATCATCTTCACGGGATTCTTGACAACCCACTAAGAAAACTTATGAAATATTGTTCAGATAAAACTCTTTGTTTGGACATGACTAAGGGTTTCAATTCTTTAAATATTTTTTGATAATCGATTACTAAGTCTGATTGTTGTAACTTGTTGAATTAAGCTATAACATCATCAAAACCCCTGGGGAAAATCTAGCAAATAACTGATCCACAAATTCTTCCCATTTCACCTGTGTAAAGTCTTTAGAAATTTATTGGAACCAAGTGGAAGCAACCCCTTCGAGTAGGTTATCCTCAGTCGATCTTGGGTCTTCTATATCCTTCATATCATCCATGAGTAAGGTTGGGTACCCTCCTTCCTAGTTCAACATTGATAACTGGAGGTTAGTTGATTCCTTATGGTGTGCCTAAAATTTCCCATTGATCATCACTAGGTCTCGCCAATATTTCATTTATTTGATCAAGCTTCTCATCATAATTATTGGATTGCAATATCAAAATTTTCATTAAAGACTCTAGAGAACTTTGCAAACATTGCAAATGCGTCTGTACTCCTTCCTGTTGTTACTAAATCTCTTATACAATTCTTTCCAATTGAATATGTCTTGTTGCCTTCATTTTCTTATTGGTTTCAATTTGGGTTTCAAATTATGCAATATCAAAGGATTCGATACCACTTGTCAAGATTTTTATTGATTAACAATGGTAGAAATGAAACCAGGGATACAAATTGATTGAGAGAGATTAGATGGACAAATAGAGAAAATAAATAGAATATAGAGAGAAATAATTTAGAATTGTCATTAACTGTTCGATGATTACAATTTTTTTCTTTCAAACAACCTACTATAACCATGTCTTAGTCTTGTTTTCTATTTATAATACCTCAAAATAATATACAACTACACGATAGGTGATTTAGAGTAATAGTAAAAAAGATCACAAGTATTTAACAATTAAATCGTAACTAACTAACAGCTATAACAAACCAATTGACTAACAAGTTGTAATTGATTTGAGAACTAATTGAACATATGCAAAAAATAGATTAAGTTGATCGTTGTGTAGTCTGGGTTTGTTTCTTGTTTTAAAAAATTTGGGCTTCCTTCAAACAAATAGCATAAAATAGCATTTTTTTAACCATGCACACAAAATATGAAAAAAAATTCCCCAATCAACTTTTAAAACAATTTTTTCCACTTAATTCACATTTACACTCATCTCTCTTACTCACTTCACCCCACCCTCACTTCCATGATCACTAAGACCCATTCAAATCACGTTGCCTACTAAATTTAAAATTCACTTCTACACTCGTTAAGTGCTGAAAAAGTGCATATTGTTATACAATGGATTGGTAAAGTCATAATTATAATTCTTTGTTGGTATAAAAGTTAGTTGTGTTGAGAAATTGAAATGTGGTTAATAACTCCAAAAATTCAAACATAATCACACATCCAAAGCAGTGGCGGAGCCACAGTGTCAATGACCTGGGCACGTGCCCAAGCCAGAACAGGTAAGTCCATTTTTTTTTTATATTTACACATGTTATGTCTACTATATTGATAATACAAAAGTACAGAATTATGAATAAAATTATAATTACAGAAATAAAAATGAATTACAGAAAATGTAATAACTTACTTGAATTTGCAGAAAAATAATATAACTAGAAAATAATCCAAGCCCTTTGTAACACAGTGTCCTTAAGACAATTTATTCCCTCCAATATTCTCTGAGGTTGATGAATATTGTGTACCAAGATAGAACGGATTTTACAAATTAATTATGTAGCACGACAATAATTAATTTCGACGAACACAATTTCTGTGTTTTCACTCAACCAAACAATATGATAAATGATTATCAAATGAATGCAGGAGGGCAGAAATATGTATCTGGAATTGACAGCTTTTTGGGTTGGAAGAAAGTAGGAGAGGGAATTTTTCATTAGTTTAAAAATGGAGGGAAACATTTATATTTATAGCAAAGTAAGTGACTGTTCAAAATAACTGTCAAAACAGTTAAACGAATTTAACTGTGACAATAATTTATTAATTAAGTAATTAATTTCGTAATTAATTAATAATTAAAGCCCAAAAATTTAAATTAAAATCGTCCAAAAATTTAAGAGATTATAAGCCCAAGCTTAATCCTAAGCTCGAACCGAGCCGAGCCGAGCAGGCCGGCCGGATGGACGACGCACGTGTGGGCTTTGGGGCCAAGCCCAACACATGCATAGTGTAGGCATCTCCCCTTTAAAGAGTTGGAATACCCTAAGGCATCTAAGCCTTAGTCCATACTTGGGGTGTTATTAACTCACCAAATTTTCACTATTCTTCCAATGTGAGACAAAAGTTAAAACATACCGAATGCATTAACTTTCATTACTTTATGAGTCACTTTGGGGACATATTTATCATTCATAACTTAACAAAATTGGACATGGGAATATACTACGTTAATTTCCTTGCGGAGGACAACGCGTTCGTATATGGTCCCATAATTATCGTAGTGTGGGTCCCACCTAAATTTGAGCTCAAAGTTGCTCAAAAATTCTGTCCAAAAATATGGACAACTTTTAATTTCAATCTTAAGTACAATTTTTCAACAATCCCCCACATGAATGATATATCACTATAAATAAAAACAGAGCAGATGTTAATGCAGATGCAGACACAGGTTGAGTAAAACTGAAGACTTATTGCATCGGGAGAAGCAGCCTAGTGGTCTTGAATACTATCGAATACTAAAATACTATCGAATTCACTTGGTTAATCAGTAGACTTCACGTCCTTGAATCGTCAACCGCTTTTGTAAACCTAGACAACAATATTCACACAATAATTCTTCAACACAATTGGTTCTCATGTTTGTGTTCATTTTGGCCATGAACACAACTTGGTTCCGTGAGTATTTTAGAGAATATGCCTTTTCATTATTCTCATAGAAGTGGACCCCTTCTTACTCACGTAGGTGACTTCCATAAAGGGAATTCGCAATACTCCACTTAGACATACTAAGATATGGATGTCATTAAAAGCATAACTTACCCTAATTTCGTGGCAAATGTGTACTGTCTCATCTTTGGAGTGGATAGGATTAAATATCCTCCAGTGCTTACTGAATACAATGTAGTTTGGTTTGTCCATTGAACCTAGATCTTGGGATATCCAGTCAGCTAGGTTGGGTTGCCACCATATTGATTCTTATTTATTTATAGGCTTTAGACCCATTCCTCTCGATGATCTTTCAACTTGCTCTCGGTTTAAACCTTTCGTTAGTGGATCCGCAATATTATCTTTAGACTTTACATAGTCAATTGAGATAATTTCGTTTGAGAGAAGTTGTCTAACTGTATTGTGTCGACGACGAATATGTCGTGACTTTTCGTTATACATGTGATTCTATGCCCTTGCAATCGCCGATTGACTATCGCAATGTATACATATTGCGGGCACATGTTTAGACCAATTTGGAACATCCTGTAAGAAATTTCGAAGCCATTCATCTTCTTCTCCATCTTTGTTTAGTGCAATGAATTCGGATTCCATTGTCGATTTAGCAATGCATGTTTGTTTTAAGGATTTTCAAGATACGGCTGCACCTCCAAGGGTAAACACATACCCACTCGTAGACTTAGAGTCTTTTGTATCGGATATCCAATTTGCATCGCAATGTCCTTCAAGAACAACTGGATATTTTGAGTAGTGAAGTCCATAGTTTTGAGTATATTTCAAATAATCCAAAACTCTCAATATTGCTTTCCAGTGATCTCTCCCTAGATTACTCGTAAATCGACTTAGCTTACTTATTGAGTATGCTATATCCGGTCATGTAGAGTTCATGATATACATTAAACTACCGATATTACTAGAATATTCTAGTTAAGATATGCTTTCACTGTTATTTCTTGCTAGATGTAAATTTACATCTACAGGTGTCTTGGTAGGACTAATATCATACTTCTTGAATTTTTCAAGTATTTTCTCTATGTAATGAGATTGAGATAATATAAGTCCATCCGATGTTTTAGAAATTTTAATTCTTAATATAACATCGGCGATTCCCAAATCTTTCATGTCAAATCGACTACTCAACATTTGTTTTGTAGTTTTGACAATTTCCAAGTTACTACCCATGATAAGCATATAATCAACATAGAGGCATACAATGACATATCCATTTTGAATGTATTTAAAGTAAACACATTTATCGCATTCATTAATTTTGAAACCATTTGATAACATTGCATTATCAAATTTTTCATGCCATTGCTTAGGTGCTTGTTTTAATCCATAAAGCGATTTAACAAGCTTATATACTTTTTCTTCTTGTCCGAGAGCTTTGAACCCTTCAGGTTGCTCCATATAAATTTCCTCGTCTAGTTCACCATTTAAGAATGCGATTTTTACATCCATTTGATGTATTTCAAGTCCATTAATAGCAGTTATTGATATTAACATCCGAATGGACGTTATTCTTGTTACCGGTGAATATGCGTCGAAGTAATCCAACCCTTCCTTTTGCCTATAGCCTTTAGCTACAAGTCTAGCTTTATTTATCACTTGATCCATAGGCCTTCAACTTCTTTTTGAAGATCCATTTATAACCTAACGGTTTTGAACCCGGTGGAAGATCCACTAGTTCCCATGTATGATTTTGTAATATGGATTCAATTTCACTATTAATTGCTTCTTTCCAATTAGAAGCATCTGGTAAGGATATGGCTTCTTTATACGATTGAGGTTCATTTTTTAGCGACTATGTTAGAAAATCCGGATCGAAAGAAGTCGAGCACTACACCAAATCTGCCTAATTGTCACGGTTATTGACCTTGACAAGTTGAACTTGTCAAGGTCAATGACCATGACAATTCGGGGCGAGATAACTATTTTTATCACGGACGTGTCACGGTCATTGACCATGGCAAGTTCGTTAGAATTGTCACGATCGTGTCACGGGCTATGACCGTGACAAGTTTAGTCACAGTTAATAACCGTGACAAAGTCTTGACCGTTTTTTAAAAAAAAATTGTCACGATCATTGACCGTGACAAAGTCCGTGACAACCTTATTTGTCAAGGACTTGTCACGGTCAATGACCGTGACAATTCTGGGCAGAATTTAAAAAAAATCTGCTGGGCAGTATGGCCAGTGCCACTGCCCAGCAATATATTTGTACCTGTTATAGCAACATTGTACCTGTTCAAACATCATATATCCAAACAAACTAAAGATAATGCAAATATATATTCAAAATAGAAACAATATACATGACGATATAATCCAAATATAATTCAAATGTACCAACTTAAAAATAATGTCACTACATGTCTGGGGTAAATGTGAGGAGGTGAGTAGGCCACGCGATATACGAATTGACACACCCACTAATATACATCGTGTCGCATTATTCGCGCAACCACAATAGGGAGTTCTCCTTCCCGTGTATCACATGCGTGACGAGCACTTTGGACTCGATCTCTTGAAGTGCACGTTCATGAACTATTCCACCCTGGACGATATTCGGGTCCCTCAACCCCCGCCCTATCCGCTGGCCATCAAATGCGTCCAATATGAACACACTCGGCCAACCAATTGTCGACATCGGTCTGGGGAAGGGAGCCAAATAAGGAAGTGGATCATTGACGTACGCACGTGTCGGTGATGAAGCAACGAGGTCCACATCCTCGTCATCCTGCGCCTCGTTCTCCCGCACCTCCTCCTCCTCTACCGCCTTCTCCTTCCATTTCCCCTTACAGTCTCCGCCCAACGTACGCTTCATGAATGAGTACATATCTTGGACCTTCGCCTCCAAACGGGACAGCTTCGCGTCATGTGAATCCACCGTTCGAGCCAACCTGGTGTCGCTCGTCTCCAATCCGATGATCCTAGATTTGGCCACCCCCGAGATCACCCCCCTTGTCCTCCCCTCGCGATCAGAGCCAAGCACTTGGCTAAGTGCGTCTGTGGATAAAGACCCCTTGTCGGCATCAGACTGCGACTCATGCACTTCCTTAAGCTTTGCCTGAAGCGACAAAAAGCACATGATTAGTAAAATAAGTAAACTAAAAAATTATAACGTAATTAACAAAAAATAAACTGTTGGATTACTTACAATCGTGGTCGCGACGCTCGGGGACACCTCCTTGTCCTTCCCCTTCTTCGTCCGAAGAGCCACATAAGTATCGAGCCTATGTGGCTTACCCCCTGGGCCACTCCCTACCTCCTGAAATAAAATAAAGTAAAATTAGTATCGGCCCCGCAAAGTAAAATAATGAAGAATAGTATATTTCTGTAGTTATAGAAAAATTAAATCTTACCTTCATCCTATGCTTCACCTCGGCGTAAGACGTCCGTCCAGAGTAGTGCACATCCGCCTTTTTTGCCCGATTTTCCCTCCCCGATTGGCAAGATGCCAATTATCGCTCCTCGATCTCATTGTCAATGAACTTTTGCCATTGTGCCAATGAGATCGACTCCTTGGGCGGGATGGATTCACGCCATTGGATAATGGACTCTCGTGTTTTCGCAAAGTACCGTGTCCGCATATTTTTCTTTCACGTCTTGTGTTGCTCCCTCAACTGCTCCAAGACGGAATTGCATAGCTTTGGATCCAAGTTGAATTATTCCTGTCCAACAAATACAATGTTAGTTGCGAATAAATATAAATATAAATAAAAAATGAAATTGAAATCGAAATTGAAATATTCATATAAATATAAATAAATTACCTATAGTGCCGCCCAAACAGCTAACTTGAGCTCATATGGCACCTCCTTCCAACTCATAAACCTCGGGTCGATGACCGTCTTTAGCAGCTCGAGTGATCTCGCTAATAGCTCCGACTTGTTCTCGATGGTAATCCCAAATTTGTCATATTTGGGGAGCCTAGGGGCCGAGGAGACATCGCCGCCTCCGCTACCACCGAGCCCAGACGACATCATCATAACCAGCATCATCATCCTCGCCTTAATACCTGAAGAAGACATTTGCTATAAAAAATATTATTAGTACAGATAAAAAAAAATTAGAAGAAGACATGCAAATATGTACAATTACTACAAGCCACCCCCTGCCCCCACCACACCCCCTCCCCCACCACACACACGTACGTGTACACGTACCACCCCCTGCCCCCCACCACACACACAATAATCCAATAATGATTAATAATTATATATACTATGTTACATTTAATTATGTCTTATTTATATCCAAATTCAATTATTAATAATTATATATAGTATGTTTCATTTAATTATGTCTTATTTATATTCAAATTCAATTATTCAAAAGTTAAAAAATTCCACCCCCATATGGACAATAATCCAGTGGTCATGCCACTTTTAAAACTAACCAACCCAACATTTACTAAACAAAATAATCCAACAGCAATGTCTACAACAAATGTGTATATTCAAATTCAATTATTAATAATTATATATAGTATGTCTTATTTAATTATGTCTTATTTATATTCAAATTCAATTATTAATAATTATATATAGTATATATTAATTTACTAATTTACAATAAGGAGCAATCATATATTAATTTACTAAAAAAATTAATAATCAATCAATTCTTTACAAGGGACACTACGCGCACACACACATAGACACACATGCAGCCCCCCCCACCCCTACCCCACCACCCACCACCCATCCCTGCCCCCACCCCCACCACACACACGCACACGTACACCCACCCCCCCACCCCACCCCCACCACAACTGCACACACACATAACCCACCCCTTGCCCCCCTCCCCCACCGCACACCACCACACGCATATATACACACACATATACACATACATATACACACATACACACACATATAGAAATGAAAGAGAAAGAGAGAAAAAAATATACCTTAGAGAGAGAGAGAGAGAGAGTGCTGAAATCGCTTGTATAGAGAGAGAAAGAGGGAAACCAAAAAACGGTGGGAAAAAAAAGAGCCTAGGGCTTTTTTTACTGAAGATATTGTCACGGTCGTGTCAAGGTCCTTGACCGTGACAATTATTTTAAGAATTGTCACGGTCAATGACCGTGACAAGTTCGTGATAAATATATTTGTCACGAACTTTTCACGGTCAATGACCGTGACACAAAATGCGTGTTTCTTGTCACGGTCAATGACCGTGACAAGGGTGACCGGCTGAAAGGTGACATTTTGGCCATTTTGATGTAGTGGAGGTTCTTGCTCTTTTACTACGTCTTGGTTCATCCTCTATTGGGTCAATAGGTTGATGAGTACCACTTGTAGTAGCTTCATTTGTCCTTTTAGAAGGACCAGATTCTCGAGTCATGTTATATGGGAATTCATTTTCAAAAAATGAAGCGTCCCTCGATTCAATAACCGTATTTACATGAATATCCAAAATCCCAGATTTACAAACTAGAAATCGATATGCACTGCTATTAGTAGCATAACCGATGAACACACAATCCACGATTTTTGACCCTATTCTTACCTTTTTAGGTTTAGGAACCATCACTTTGGCTAAGCACTTCCACACTCGTAAATATTTATAGGAAGGTCTTCGTCCTTTTCATAATTCATAAGGTGTCTTGTGAGTCTTCTTGTGAGTTACTTTATTGACAATGTAATTAGCAGAAAGTAAGGCTTTCCCCCACAAGTTCTGGGGAGCTCCTGAACTTAATAACATTGAGTTCATCATTTCCTTCAATGTAAGGTTTTTGCGTTCAGCAATACCATTTGACTGAGGAGAATAAGGAGCAGTTGTTTGATGGATTATACCATGCTCAGAACAAAATTCCTCAAAAGGAGATTCATATTCTCCTCCTCTATCACTCCTTATTGCCTTTATCTTTTTACTTAATTGATTCTCAATTTCATTTTTATATTGCTTAAATGCACTAATAGCTTCATCTTTACTGTGTAGCAAATATACATAGCAATATTTTGTGCAATCGTCAATAAAAGTAATAAAATACTTTTTTCCACCTCTAGTTTGAACAAATTTTAAATCACAAATATCAGTGTGAATTAAATCTAAAGGTTCAGTTATTCTTTCAACAAAATGGAAAGGTAATTTGGCTAATTTAGATTCCACACAAATTTCACATTTATGATTTTTATCAATATTAAATTTTGGCAAAAAATCCAAGTTAATTAATCTACGCAATGTATCAAAATTAACATGTCATAATCTAGCATGCCAAATATTAGATGACTCAATCAAGTAAGAAGAACTAGCAATTTCATTCATTGAAACAAATATTTTTGGGGTTACAGTAAGAACATTGATTTTAAAGAGCCCCTCATTTAGGTAGCCCTTTTCTGCATACATGTTATTCTTTGACAACACAAAGCGATCAGACACAAACACAAGCTTGAACCCATTTTTAGTCAGGAGAGATCCAGAAATCAGATTCTTTCGGATATCAGGCACGTAAATAAAATTTTCGAGAGTAAGTTCCTTTTCATAAGTCATTTTTAGACTAATCTTTCCTTGTCCCACCACCTTAGAAGTGGAAGAATTCCCCATAAAGAGGTTCTCCTCATTTTTCAAAGGCTTATAGGTTGAGAACATCCATTTATTTACACAAATGTGTCGCGTGGGTCCAGTGACCACCCACAATTCCTTGGTATTTCCAACCAAGTTACATTCAGAGACCTCAGCAGAAAGATTCATATCCTCCAAGTCATTGGCGATGTTTTCACCCTCAGTTACATTTGCTTGAGGATTATTCTGATTTTGCTTCTTAGGCTTACGACACTCGCTTGAGCGGTGTCCAGGTTTACCACAGTTGTAGCATTTGCCTTTGAACTTCTTCTTGTTCTGTTTGGAAGTGCCTTCCACATCATGCTTTCGCTTGTTCTTCTTAGGACCTTCAACAAAATGGACTTTTGTTTCCATTGGATTCTTCCCACTTTTCTTTTGAGACTCACGGTTATCTTCTTCAATTCTGAGCCTGACCACCAACTCCTCTACATTCATCTCCTTTCGCTTGTGCTTGAGATAATTTTTGAATAAAGTCCAAGATGGTGTTAATTTTTCAACAATTGCAGGAACTTGGAAGGTTTCACTAAGGGACATTCCTTCAGCATGAATGTCGTGGAGGATCACTTGGAGTTCTTGCACCTGCCAGACCACTGGTTTAGAGTCAACCATTTTGAAGTCCAGAAAACGCCCGACGATAAATTTCTTCGTCCCAGCATCTTCAGTTTTGTACTTCTTTTTTAAAGAATTCCACAATTCCTTGGATGTCTTGATCGTGTAGTAGACATGATACAATGTTTTGTCCAAGTAGGCTAGAATATAATTCCGGCACAGGTAGTCAGAGTGCTTCCAAGCATTAACCTTTTCCGAGTCATCTCCCTCTTGAATAGAGGGACAATCTTCATATACAAACCTACCCAGTTGGCAGTAGGGCTGTCAATGGACCGGGTCTGGACCCGGACCCGACCTGAATTAACGGATCTGAGCAAATTTTATAGACCCGATTATCCGATTAGTTAATGGACCGGATCTGGATATACATGACTCCGATCCGATAAGGACCCGACCCGAATGTGTATATATATAATATAAAAAATATATATTTATATATAATATTATATATATATATATATATATATATATATATATATATATATATATATATAAGATAGTTTATATATATGTATATATATATATAAAAATAGTTTATAAAAATAGTTTCATACATATATATAAGTTATATATATGTATGTATAAAAACAGTGTTACTATATATATATATATATATATATATATATAAGATAGTTTATATATATGTAAATATATATAAAAATAGTTTATATAAACTGTTTATATATATATATTCGGGTCGGGTATTCGGGTCGGGTCTCCGGGTCCTTAACGGATCCGGGTCTGGATCCATTTTCTGAGACCCGTCGGGTAATCGGGTAAGACCCGATCCGTTAAAAATATACCCGGATCGGATCTGGATATACCCAGACCCGATCCAGACCCGATCCGTTTACACCCCTAGTTGGCAGGTAGTGAGATAGAAATACATTTGTCCTTGCCAACGTTTGAAGTCAGCCCCATTGAACTTTTTCGATTTCTCTCCGTGTGGCATAGATACGGGTGTAGTCACATTTGTCTTAGTGACAGTCACATTAGCAAGAATAGTGTTCATACTATGTGATTCCATTTCTGTTACAAAAACAGAATTTTTATCCATGAAAATATTCATATAGGAATGAATTAATCAAAACAGAATATAAAATTTTGTACACCAATTTCCTCCAAATATAATTAACAATAAGTGAATTCCAAAATAATTCTAAATAATATTCAGAATTAAACTAAAATATAAACACAAGTTTATACTAGTAAAAAAAAAATTGTGTCACACTATTTTTAATATTAAAAAAATTCCGTACAAAGCAGAATTATAATTTTAAAATTAAAAGTTTTAAATAAGCAGATTTAACAAAAATTTACAAATAAAATTTTTATTTTCTAAAACAAAATATATAAATAGTGTAGAAATTAATTTCTGTAACAATAACTGTTTTATTAAATTTCTGTAATAAAACAATATTTTAATTCGAGTTTTCTGTAAAAACAGATTTATTTATATAGATAAAATTTTGTAATTAAAAAAAACTATTTACAGTATAAACAGTAGAACATGATAAATTGTCTTAAGATTGTTATGTCTACTATATTGATAATACAAAAGTACAGTATTATGAATAAAATTATAATTACAGAAATAAAAATGAATTACAAAAAATGTAATAACTTACTTGAATTTGCAGGAAAATAATATAACTAGAAAAATAATTCGAGCCCTGTGTAACACAATGTCCTTAAGACAATTTATTCCCTCCAATGTGCTCTGATCCTGATGAATATTGTCTCCCAAGATAGAACGAATTTTTCAAATTAATTATGTAGCACGACAATAATTAATTTCGAAGAACACAACTTATGTGTTTTCACTCAACCAAACAGTATGATAAATGATTATCAAATGAATGCAGGAGGACAGAAATATGTTTCTGGAATTGACAGTATTTTGGGTTGGAAGAAACTAGGATCGAGAATTTTTCATTAATTTAAAAATGGAGGGAAGCATTTGTATTTATAGCAAAGTAAGTGACTGCTCAAAATAACTGTCAAAACAGTTAAATGAATTTAACTGTGCTAGTAATTTATTAATTAATTAATTAATTTCGTAATTAATTAATAATTAAAGCCCGAAAATTTAAATTAAAACCGTCCAAAAATTTAAGAGATTATAAGCCCAAGACCCCGAACCGAGCCGATCGGACGGACGAACGACGCGCGTGTGGGCTTTTGGGCCAAGCCCAACACTTGCATAGTGTAGGACATCTCCCCTTCAAAGAGTTGGGATACCCCAAGACACCTAAGCCTTAGTCCATACTTGGGGTGTTATTAACTCACCAAATTTTCACTACTCTTCCAATGTGGGACAAGAGTTAAAACATATTCAATTCATTAACTTTCATTACTTTGTGAGTCACTTTGGGGACATATTTATCATTCGCAACTTAATGAAATTAGACATGTGAATATACTATGTTAATCTCCTTGCGGAGGAGAACGCGTTCGTATATGGTCCCACAATTATCGTAGTGTGGATCCCACCTAAATTTGAGCTCAAAGTTGCTCAAAAATATTTCAATCTTAAGTCCAATTTTCCAACAATATTAGTAAGGGTATTAAAGGAAGAAAAAAATCTGCACAAAAATTCTCCTATTCATGTTCAAAAACAGAACTCCTAAAACTTATACACATTTTCACAATTGTTAGGGTTTGTTGAAATTTTGTGTAGCAAATATTCATTGTTAGAGTTTGTTGAAATTCTGAAAATATGCTTATTTTTTTGTTTTATCCCTTTTAATATTAGTATAAATGTTGTTGTTATTGATTTGTAGTAATTATGTTTTGGGCATGAAGTTGTTGAAATTAATATTGTTGTTATTGGGTTTGTAGTAATTATTCGTTCTGTAATGATGATTAATTTTTTAAATCCTTGTAATTCATCTATTTATATGTAATTTTTATGCATTTAAAAAAATATTATAAGTACTACTAAAAAAAAATTGGGGGCTCCCGCCCCCGAACCCCCTGAATTTTCCTTTTGTGCCCAGGCCAATTAGAATTCCTGGCTCCGCCACTGATCCAAAGTACCCCTTGTTTGAACTTATGATTAAGATGCATTATTTTTATACAAATGTACTTTATTGTTCACCCCTTTATTTGTGGGCGTATTGTATTTATATTGTATGTTTGCCGATTTTTTTTATTTGTATTAATTCTCTCTTATTACAGGTGTGTTTTTTTGGTTCTAATATCTCTTTGTCGGTAGTGAGGTGTTATTGATTTTCGTTTTATCTCTTGTATATACTTTCATGCCTATACCATGTCCATTTAGTGACATTGGGACATGTTTATATAGGGGAAGTTGAAAGCTTTGTTTACTTGCATTTTTAAAGCACTAAAAATGAAAATTCCAAAGAACATAGAAAGTATTAAAAATCCAAAATTATTTTCATTTCTAGCTTAAATTTAATCTTCCTTTTCTAACTTCTTCTTCACTTTTCTTTAGTTAGTAGTTTTAATCCGATGATAAATTACTTATCTTGATTTCCCATTGCATTCTCATGACACGTATCCTTAAAATTTGAATTTGTTAGTACGATATGCTTTCTTTAGCATCATAGTTCCCATTATATATATAATGAGGCCATTTACATATTTTTGATATCTTGGGAAATTATGAGCACTATACACGACATAATTTTTGAATTGAGGTTACTTAGATAAATTAACTTAGAAATCTTGAAAATAAAAAGTGGAGACTCAAACCTTCGTGAGTTTTAGAGCCATTACCATTGTGGTTTTTTTTTACATATACCCTACCATCCTTTGAAAAGTGTACCTCGTTCTCATTATCTTTGCTTTCGTTGGTAGCTAGATAAGTCTACCACCGAGTAGACCTACTAACGGGTCGTTTCGAGGTAGCTAGATAAGTGTACCACCGAGTAGACCTACTTACAGGCCGTTTTGAGAGTTTTTATTGTGTCCGGGTGCTATTTGGTTAGTATCTATATGGGCAAATTTTTTACTGTGTGAAAAAATTATATTCAAACTCAACCCATTACCTTAACATGCCGTGTTCATCCGTTATTACCCATTAAGATAATGAATTATTTTGAATCATATAAATGTTAATACATTAGCCCATTATTAAACATAATTACACTCATTAATTCATTATGATTAAATTAACATTAAGTTATATAAAAGTCCCAAATATATATCTTATTAACGTAAATTAATGGGTCTTGACGGTTATTAACGGCTGAAGTGGGTCAACACTAACCCGACTCATTAACTATCGTATCTTATCGAGGTTACACCGATATGACCCCAAACCATTAAGGGTCGAGACATTAACTTATAACTTCATGTTGGTTCGTTCCATGTCTCATTTTATCATGTCTACCACTGAGGTGTAACTCAAGGACAAGTACTTAGCATTGTTGACACCGAAGAGTCATACGAAACCTTAGAAAATTATAAGTCATCATATACTTAGTCCTTAGACTTTTCCTACCCCTATAAATACATCTACCTATAGTTAGCCTCTTAAGCTGTTATTTAACCTTCCTTTATTGAACCCTGCATACCCTTACCTCATTCCTTATTAGGATTATATCTAATAAATATTATTCTTACCTTTATGCTTGGCAATGTGAAAGGATAATTTGTATGATAGATGTGTATCATTAAATAGAGGAAATTGCTAAGTTTGAATTAAATCTTATATGCCTTAAGTCTTTTATGTGATCTTCATTATTGCCCCGACATTACTCCTAAACATCGTTGAATACTTTTGCCCTTCATTTCGTAGCCCTTATCCTAACATATATTACAACCAACATGAAAAGGTGATTTATGATTCTAGGTGGAATATGGCTTGGAAGTGGAAACAATCAAGAATAGTAACTTGAGTGCATTTCAATTTATCTAGTGATCGAATTTCTATCATGAGATTATCTATTCTTCAATATAAAATATTTTTCATACTTATATTTGAACTCTCGTATCTGACTACATTCATTCTAATTTATCTCACATATATTGATGCTTACACCACATTCAAGCATTTTATTTGCGAGCGTACTCCTGATAAGCATTAAGTCTAAGTGTAACTTTAATAAACCTCTAGGTTCTTTAGTTTTGAGACCTTGCTTTGACCCATTGTCATAAAACACTCATTCTCGTATTTTAACCTTACAAAATGACTTCATGATTAATATAATTTGTGAACTTTATGCTAACATTAATTTGATTTCCATCTAGTTAAAAATCTTTAAAAAATAAATTGTTGAGCGTTCATGTAATGCGAATCCAGGATAAAACGTTGAGGAGTTTTTAGTTTTTTAAGTATATTCACTGCAAAACCCCCACAAGACTTCACTCGTCCTTTAGTTTTTTAAGTTTTTAGTTCCCTCTCATTATCTTG
The DNA here is from genome assembly GCA_949130495.1 of Sambucus nigra. Taxonomy (NCBI): domain Eukaryota; kingdom Viridiplantae; phylum Streptophyta; class Magnoliopsida; order Dipsacales; family Adoxaceae; genus Sambucus; species Sambucus nigra. Next base: position 134,280,155 of record OX422216.1, read on the forward strand.
TGATCACTTGATATGCTAGGGCATAGCATGACCTAGTTGAGGGTGTTATTAGAGCCTAATATTACATATATAATTATATATCTGGGCAATATATATTCCCTAAGACCTTAGTACCTACCATTTATGCAACATTATGAGAATGTATTTTATTTGAACGTTATATGTTATTTGATTTTGAATGTGTGCATTTTTTGGGTCAATGAAGCATATCACATGTGAAGTGAAGCTCATTTCCTCCAAAAAGCATGTATCGGCTTTAACGGAGGATGTCTAACTTTTTAGCAAAGGTTAGAGTAGTATCGGGAGATGTTAAGGAATGAATGGATTTTTTTTACATAAAAATAATACTTCTTAGACAAAATTGAGCGCCGAAGATGATTTTCTTGACGTGCTACAGATCATCTGAATTCCGAGTTATGCCAATTGAGCTGACCGGAGCACTAGAAATAGTTAAGAGCATGATGAATTGGGTGTTAAGACCATTCCTGTATCAATTCGTCATTATATGTATTGACGACATTCTAGTGTATTCTCAATCGAAAAAGGAACATTTGAGCATTGGCGATTGGTTTTGTCGACACTACAGGAGCATAAGTGGGATGTTAAGTTTTCTAAGTGTGGGTTTTGACTTCAAGAGATAAAATTTCTTGAACCAGGTCGTACCGGAGGCTGAGATATCGGTGGATCCTAGTATGGTATCTACAGTTATAGATTGGGGAAATCCCACAACATCTATAGAAGGAAGGAGTTTCTTGGGTTTAGTGGGGTACTACATTCATTCAAGGCTTCTCAAATATTGTCGAGTCACTGACCCACCTCACTTAGAAGGGAGTACCGTTTGTTTGGAGCGTATATCACCAGAAAATGAGTGAGCAGCACAAGGGGAAGCTCACCACCGCACCCGTGCTGGCATTACCACAGGGATGCATGGAGTACATGCTATAAGGACGCATCACTATAAGGATAAGAGGAGTGTTGATGTAAGAAGTAGGGGTGTGTAAAAAATCGACAACCTGAAGAACCGAACCAAATCGACCTTCGTGGGTTGGGATGGGTTGGGTTTTTTTCTCCATGGGTTGGTTCTGGTTCTAAAAAATTGAGAACCGAAGTGTTCGGTTCGGTTCTCGATTTTATACCTGAACCAAACAGAACCGAACGGAGAACAAAACCCATGGAACCGAACCAAAAAACCGAATCGAAGAATCGAACCAAAGAACCGACCGCAAGAACCAACCCGAGAACCGATCCATGAACCTGAACCATTAACCCGAACCATTAACCCGAACCATTAACCCGAACCATTAATCAACCCGAGAACCAACCCACAAACCAGAACCATTAACGAAAATTGCGAACCAAAACCACGAACCAGAACCGCAAATCAGAACCGCGACCCAAATCGTGAACCAGAACCAAGAACCAGAACCATGAACCGACCCGAACCAAACAGAGAATCGATGGTTCGGTTCCGAATCGAACCGAACCGAACCGACCAATTTCGATTCTGGTTCTGGTTCCGTAGTGGAACCGAACCGAACCGAACCGAACCATGTGCACCCCTACTAGGAAGAGAGGCCTATAGCTTATGCTTTCCAAAAACTTAAGTCTCGCAAGGGCAATTACACCACTCACGATCTAGAGTTGACGGCGAAAATTTTTGCCCTTTGTATTTGGAGACATTACCATTAACTGAATGGTTCAGATTTCGAGGACAGCTAGTTGTGCCAGAGAGTTCTGACTTGAGGAGAGCAGTGTTAGCTGAGGCACACAGTTCGCGGTTCAGGGTACATCCCGAAAGGGATAAGATGTACCAGCTTATGCATAGATCGTATAGATTAACCGAGTTGAAGTAAGACATTGCAGAGTGTATGTCGAACTACACCACCTGCAACTACTAAAGGTTAAGTATTAATGGCCGATAGGGGGAATTACATCCTTTGAAGATTTTCGAGTGGATGTTGGAGATCATCTCCATGAATTTCATAGTGGAATGCTGAGGTTTCAGAGAGGTCATGTAACTATTTGGTCGATGCTAATAGATTCACAAAGGTGGATTATTTCCTCCTAGTACAAATAAATTACACCGTCGAGCAGTATGTCAAATTATTCATGTCAGAAATTCTATGGCTTCATAGGCTACCGGGTTGTGTCCGACCAGGACAATACGTTATCTCGGTTATGGAAGGGTTTTTAGGATGCTATGGGAGTACATTTGAATTTGAGTACGACATTTCATCCTTAGTTAGACGGTCAAACTGAGCGGATGAACCGGATCTCATAAGATATGCTTCAGGTATGTCTTGGACCTCAAAAAGGAGTCGACAAGGTCATTATGCAGAATAAGTGCTCGTTGTCGCGTGTGAACGACATGTTGGATCATTCGAAGAGAAGTATCTTATTATGACGAGTTCATCATTGGATTTACAATGACATCTTGATGAAGCAGAATCATTTTTAGCAATGGTGTCCGTTACAGGGCTCAAGTGTGGAACTTTACCAAGATAAGGTATGCAGGTTATAATTGGGAGGAGTCCCCTTCTACGTTGATGAATGAAGAAGGGTACAATTCCAAGAAAATTGTTTGTACTAGAGAGTCCCAAGATACGGAAGGTAGTTTTGGTCAAGGAAAATGCTTCCTGGGTTACATTACGTTCCGAAACCAAATCGGTATACAGTAATTTGAGGAATTCGTACGGTTGGTGTAGTGAAGCGGCTATTGGTATAGTTCATGGCGAGAAGGGCCTCCTACCAATAGAAAAGGTAGAGCATCGACAACATTCAAATAATTGCGGTGTTCAAAATCCTAGTGTAGAAGTGGGAGAGTAAAACTATTGATTTTCGATAAGATTTAGGGTTTCCAAAGAGCACATGGAATCAGTTGGGGTCATTTGGTGAGTTAGATTCACCAAGTTGATCAAGATCTAAGAGTTAACAAGTTATATAGGAATGTATTTAGGATAACTTGGTTAGGGGGAAAGAATGTAATACCCCATATTTTTATGCATGAAATTAATTGTGAAATTATATTATTTGCTTACGTGACACGTGATGTCACTATTTATATGTTTATCCGTGTTTTGTTTATAGTAGTTTCCTATAATGTCGTGTTGCACTTGATAAATAAATGACTTCCATACTCGTACCGGCTACTTTAATAAAATTAACGACTTAAATTAATAATTGATTTATTTCATGTTTTGGGTTGACTTTGGGATGCGTATAATGTTTGTTTTAGTTTATAAGTATGGATTTTAGGCCAGTTGGGCTAGTATAGGACTTTGGTAATAGTTGAGACTTATTGGAGATGTTTTTGGGATCATTTAAATGAGGCTCATATAAGGGTTTAACCTAATTTCGTGGATCGAAGGTTTTAAGAAGTCATTAGTGCATTCATATTTCACAACTGGAAAGGCTCCCTAAGGGTAGAGAGAAGAACTTCAAGAGGAGAAGAGAATTGAGAGGCTTTTGTGCAAAACTCTTCACGAGTTTAATTGACGCAAGTTTAATTAGAGTTAGATTTTAACTGCTCTTGAGTTATAGTATTTCTTTTAATTGAAATCAAAATCTAGTCTAATTATAATCTAATCATATACTATTTAACAATTAAAAACCCATGATAATTGATCGAATCGATGTATAATTGAATCAGATTTGATTGAATACATAAATCTAGGGTTCTTAAGTTAGATTTGCAATTAATACTTTAATCATGTTATAAGTGTACACAATTGATATATATAGGTTTGAATTGATGTTAATATGACTGTATATGAAAAAGAGTGGATGTTTATTAAGGTTTGAGGAGATTGGAACACTTCAATGGAGGTTTAGGGGCTCAAATCCCATAACAAGAAAGAAGAAGATATCTCGGACAATTGATTCATCAGCCCCTGACAGCCGATCAATTGGCTCTTGTGTTTGGGTCCAAGGATATGTAAATCATTGGTTTGGATGGATTTTGGGACTTAAGGATTGGTTAGGGTACTTTCTAGGTCATTTATATATACGAAAGAATGGGGATAATATTGCTTAAAAGATTTGTATTTTGGTATGTGAGTGAGATTCCTAACATTATGAGGATTAGTAGATTGGGTCATCGAAGTTAATACTTAGTAACTTGGAGTCGTCGTCATATACGTAGTTAAAGAGGATATCCTTGTGGGGAGCACACGACGTTGACATCATTGGTACTCTGGTAATAGAGACAAGCTTTACCTTGGCCATTTTACCTCGTAAAATCAGTACTGACATACCCGTGTTATCCCATGGTGATAATACGAGGAGACCTTTTACATATAGCTTGGATATGGTTCCATATGACTGGTGTGAAGGCGTGGTCATTATCCCTAGTTGATGTTTTGGCTTATAGGGGTGAGATAACCTATAACTCTGCCTAGTACGCGTGCGAGATCCCTGAAGGCAGTTGAGTAGGCATTCAATATGTGAAGACTTAAATGGAGCCCATTTATTTATGTACGTAGTTGGGACCATACTTATGTTAAAAGTAGACTTGTATTTAGTGTAGAGTTTAGAACCTAGGACATTGTTATCTGTGTCGCTGCCCTGATCTATTATTTGCATCTTCATCCTTTTCTACTCACTCTCTTTACTACTCGTTTATATTTACAGTAGATTGGATTACATGGAGACAGTGATATATTTTGTATTACACTTTATTGTTGCCAGCTATAATATCATATGTACATTTATCCTATTTTCATGCAAGATCAATGACTTTGTGGATTAATACCTTCACATTTGATATTTGATTTCACATAAGGATTCACCAAATTTATACATCTATATAATCAATCATCATTTATTTTAAGATTAACCTTCACTCTCATTTGAATAATGCCTCTATGGATAATTGATCATTAATAGTTGAAAATAATGAGAGAAGATAATCCCTTCAATTTCTCACTTTCATGTTTTGCGGCAGTAACATAGAACAAGTATATTTCCAACCATTCTCTGAGTACTGGAATTTAAAGAACAGTCGTTCCAAGTTTCAAAACAAAATGTGCACAAGTTAGTTGTGCACACGTTTACACATTAAAAGAGTTTGAAAAGCTACTTAGAAACTTGTACAAAAAACTCACAAGGACATCAAGGTACGAAGATCATTAATGCTAATTTCCTTCCTGTCCTTTGCGCTCTTCCTCCCAAAAGCCTCCCTAGCCAGCTTCATCTTTTTCTCTTGTAGCTCCAATATCCTCTCCTCAATGCTGTTTCTAGCAATCATCCTCACCACCTTAACATCCTCCGTTTGCCCAATCCGATGGACTCGATCCATAGCCTGTTCCTCAACCGCCGGGTTCCACCACGGCTCCATCAAATAAACTCTAGACGCAGCAGTAAGATTTATGCCGGTACCTGAAGCCTTAAGACTCGCGAGCAAAATTGTGGGCCCATCCCCTTCTGAGACACCAAATTCCTGAATCACTTGGGCTCTCCTTTTCGCATTCATCGACCCATCTAAACGCAACGTCTTAAAACCGGCTTTCTTTAGCGGTTCCTCAAGTAAAATCAACATTTTTCGGAACTGTGAGAATACGATTGATTTTGTTTTCGGGTTTTCATCTCTTGATGCTGAGAGAAGTTTTAGGAGAGAGGAGACTTTGGAAGATGTGCTGGAAGAGGAAACTGTGGGTTTATCCTCATCGGAAGATTCTGGTGGGGATGAGAAGAGGTCGGATTCTGATAGGGAATGGCGGCAAAGTGGGCAGCAGGGTTTAGTACGTTTCAGGGTTTTTAGAATGCACAACCGGCAAAAGATGTGGGCACAGCAGGTAATAACGATGTCAGTAGGTGGTGAAATGCAAATTGGACAGTCGAAGTCCTCACCGTCTTGTAGCACCGCAACCAACTTTTTCAGCAATTCCGGGTTGTTTGAGACATCTGTTTGAGGACAGTTATTAAAGTACTGATCATGATACGTGTAAGGAAACAAAGACAGCCCAAAAAAAAAAAATCAATAGATATTCTGCCAGGTAAATACGTAAACTGCTTTGGGGTCTAAAAGTATGCTCATAACAGGATCAAAGCTCTGTTCTTTATATTTATTTCATAAATAAAACAGGATCACGGCCTATGAAGCACGGACTCGTAATACGCGTTTCGACGCGCGACACGTGATTCTTCCGAAAATGAAGATACGACACGTTAGGATAAGTATAATATATAATATATTTAAATATATATATATTAATGAAATGAATCATATTTTCTTCATAAAACACATTATTTGAGCATTTTTAACATGAAATTAAGAAAATGAACCAGATAAAACAAAATTCAAATACACTTTGACATTAAAAATCATAAATAAAACAGAATCACCATCACATGTCCCAGCGTGTCGGTAACGTGTTGGAGTGCGCACATAATAAGTGCTTCAACAAGACACGCGACTCGTAACTTCCGGGAAAATGTCGAGGCTTCATGTATCTGAAGTTATCCGATTATCGATAGCAAGATGACTGCTAATCTCATTCTCAAAAATAGATCGCAGATTGGCATATTTAAATGTCATTCTGATTAGGCCTTATTTCTGTCATCGAAATGTGGCTGAAAGAGTATCTCATATAATACAGTATTCTTTTAAAAAAATGTGATTCTCATCCAAATAGAATAGAATAATAAATTAAATACTTAAGTCTCAGATTTACGCTTGGGATGCTTAAATCATGCTGAAATGTGAGCAGATTTAAAGGTATCAACAGCCCTTGCAAAATGGTTGAGACGGGCACCCGGTTTGGGTCTCAAACATCCAGATGCATACCAAGTTAATTAATAAATTAAAAAACATTGAATATGTTAATAGGATCATATATAAGATAACAAAGGAAAAAATGTCCATGAAATTTATATCAACAGGACTGTAATGTATAAGCGCAAATATGTATAATGAAATACCTTCAATTGTGCTGGTCGGAAGTGATGCTAAGAGATCTGAAGGGCACAAGGCTAAATCTGTACAGATCTGGCGAAGTCGCAAAATTATGCTAAGTACAGTTGAATAATTGTTCATTACACTGTCAGCAGAGATATAGTTCCGGACAACAGTCTTAGCCTCCCCTTCCATCTGATCATACATCTCACGTTCCTCTGCCGAAAGATCGACATAACAAGTCTCTATGGTTTTAGGTGGCAAACCCACTAAACCCTTGTCTTTTGTTCTCCTCAACGAAATGGTAGCCATTATAACCTAATAATCACATCAAATCACAATTAACAGCAATCATATAAGAAATGTAACATCTTCAATATAAAAAGTAAAATGTTCCCACCTGCAACCGGGAGAGCCCCTTCTGATTTCCTTGAGCAAGGGGTCGTTGTACCAAGCTATTCCAATAGCTTCTGATTGAGAATGGTTCGAACCTCAAGAATGCCATGAGAGAGAACAAATCAAAGGAGCCATTTTGTATAGGTGTTCCTGTCACAACCCACCTTCGCTTCGCATTCAAGTTGGTCACAGCTCGACTTTGTTGCGCATTGACATTCTTAATCACATGGGCCTCGTCCAAAATGACTCGCCACCACACTATCTTCTTCATCGGTGACCCTGGCAACGATTCTTCACTAGCCAGAGTACTATAAGTTGTCATAACGACATCATACTTCTGAAGCTCTGCAGCATCATTAGTCCTTTCCCCATAATACATATAAACCTTCAACCTACCCGGCCTAGTATGTTCCCCTAACTGCGTTACCCATGTCGAAAATACAGATGGAGGACACACAATTAACGTAGTTTTCGATCCTATATAGTCACAAGACCTATCAGAACTGCCTACCGATGATTTTCCTTTATCCTCAGTTTTTCGCTTTTTCCCTAAATTATTATTAACGTTTTTATTCACTCTCCCTCTCTTTGATTTTTTACCACCCAACAACAAATCAAAATCTTCATCTATTCCCTCATTTTTATCAACATTTACACTAGAACTATCAACTTCAGAGGTGCTACCATTACCAAAACCACATTTATCAAAAGCAATAAGAGAAAGCAAAGTTAGAGTTTTACCCAAACCCATATCGTCCGCGAAAATCCCACCGCGTATAGGTTCTGGCCTCCTATCCGTCTGGTAATTCGTCAACACATTGACATAATCCCCATCTCTCTCCTCCCAAAACGGCGGCAATTCGCATGAATTCTCCCTATGCACCAACCAACCCAATCCCTCCTTTTGATGCAAGAAAAGCTCCGATTTGATCACATCCTTCGGCGCCTCCATTGGCACCATCACCCCCTTCTTACTCAAATTATCATCCATTAACTTAAAAATCTCATCCAAACTCCTCCCATCCCTCACATTCTTCTTATCCTTCACAACAACAGCCTCGGACAAACTAAAAGAAGGAGCATCATCCGAAATCAAATGCAACCCACCTCTTAAAATCGCAGACCTAACACGAACAAAAGCCTCAACTCTAGCAAAAACATGAACTTGGCAAGGAATCTTAAACTTATTCCCCCTCCCAGCACTGTTTGGCACAATCCCCTCAACAGAAATCATATTACAATCAATTAAAGGGGCTAAAACACTAGCAGCTGACCTTTCAATATGACCCACCTGAACAGTTCTTGTGTTGAGAACTCTTATAGCGTTGGGATCATATGGGTTCAAAGGCTCACGCACAAGCCCCACCATTTCTCTTCCACTGATTGTTCCTGTATAATATTGAAGACCAACTATGTTGACTATTACAAAACCCAACATGTAAGTTTCCGAAGATTGTGTTTGGGTTTGATTTTGAGTTTGGTTTTCTGGGTCACTCTCGTTGTCATCTTCAAAAGGGGAGAGAGGCCAACGATCGAGTGTCATGAAAAGAGACACTGGATCATCTTGGACTTCTAGTTCCACCATTTCTTGGTGTGTGTTTTTTCTTGGGAGTTGTTTTTCTTGGGTGGGTTCTTTTGGTGTTTATAAAGGAGTTGTGGGGGTGTCGTTTTCTATTCTCTCTGTGTCTGTTGGCAAAAGACTGTTTTAACTTGGGGAGTTTGAAAACGGGAAAGCGGTTTAGAGATGGAAAGTAAAGATGAGAAGTTGTTTATCTGTACGTGTGCGTTGTCCAGTTCGAAGGGATCTCTTTTGTTTGAACACCACCAAACGGTGCTGTTTGTTGCGGTACTCTTATGCAATTGACAACCTAGTCCTTAAACTAGGGTCTCATTTTGATTGCTTTAAAATGATGCATAGTTATGTAATAACTCCCAAATATTATCATAATCTAATTTAAGCCTAGAAATATTACCATAATATTGTATAAATAATAATAATGTTCCTCATTTTAACTCTTTGAGTTGTAGTTTAGTATAGTAACTTTCTTATTCTTTTCAATGTTAGGTTTGTGGTTTTAATCTCGATTTTTAAAAACGAAAAGAGATTTAGAAATAGTGTGAAGATGGGAAGTTTATATGCGGGCGTGTTTGTGTTGTCAAGTTTATAAGGGTCTATTGCATATCGTTACAATAACTCTTCTGTTTGAACACACAAAATGATTTGGTTTGATGTGGGATTATCAAAATTTGATACGAATTCAAACTTAGCCTGTAATCTATGGTCTCATTTTGATTTAGACGTTGATCAAATAGTTACTAGTACAACTCTTAAACAATTTATACATGGTTAGGTAAAAAAAGATCACACTTCATGAATGGCCTCACGATCAAAAAGTTTAGCCAAATATGAAAAATTCAGTCCAGTCACATGGTTAGGTCAAAAAGACTTGACCATAACTCACTAGCACAAGGACATTTTTTTATTGCATTTGGCCGACTTGAGAAACCAATGTTGGCACATGGTCAGGATGACAAGATCCATCCACATGGAATAAGCTAGCATAAACATTTGTTGGTCCCAAGCTAAGATAACTCAGGTTCGTCCACCTGGTAGCTAGCAAATTGGGCATAAGATATGACCTCTAAACCATGTGACTAAACTATTAGCAGGCATATCTTAGTAAGCTAGTAAATCGTGTCAAGTTGAAAAGATCCAGTTATATGACCACAAATACTGCGAGGTCGAATATGTACGACCACATCAACTTGTAAAAATATTTTGCAAAAACAATTGATCACAGGGAAGGCTAATAGCGTATCAAAGCGAAAATGTTAAAACATTAGAAATGATTAGATGTTCGTTATAGAAATTGTCCCAAGTAAGAAATATGATCAATTACAAGTATAAAAGCTTCATAAAATTAACAAGATCAAGATACAGGAGTATCTTGTTCAATTTTGTCAGTAGTTTCAGCCATATGAGTGTCTTGGGGAGCCTCCTCAACATTCACCTCAGTAACCTCATGAGTTATAAGAGTCAGATCAACAATAGCATCTCGGTCAATCTCACTACTAAGTTGGTCTTCATCAATTGGCTCGTCCTCCTCCATTGCATCTGTCTCAGCTGCTAAGTCGTTAGCATAGTCGGCAGAGGATTTATACTTTTTGACCGCGTTCTCCTCAGTTTTGTTGAGCTTTTCATTGGCTTTTTTAAGGGCCTCCTCCAAGTTTCGAAGTTTTATAAAATCAGTGTTGAACTGTTCCTTCATCTTTTTATTCTTCTCCTCAACCGAGTTGAGAGCCAAGGTTTTTACAATAAGCTAATCATCTATTTCCTTTAGCTCATTACAAGTCTCCTTATAATCATCCTTGGCCTTGTCCAGATCCTTCCACAACTTAGTATTTGTGACACCCCATAAAATCCATAAATAGATTGATTAGGTTTTATATAAAAATCACGGGAATCAAAAAAATTTCGTAACACTCTCATTATAAGAAATAATCAAAACCAAATGAACAATGACAAGATAATGAAATACTGGATCAACATAAAATAAACTCTGATACCAACCACTTTTTCAATACAATATGAGCCATCTCTGGAATATAAAATGTATCCATATAAAAGCCCAACTTTGAATCTAAGTATACATTTACAACTTGACTGAAAATAAAATAGTACAATAAAAGAATAAGCTCCACTTTCTTGACTCCTGCAATCCTAGGAGTAAGAAATGGGATGTCGCTAGAGATGCTCCTTTAACGAACCCGCATCCACAGGAACTACCGCAAAAAGAACCTGTAAAAAAATAGTTTTTGAACGAAAAGGTAAACAACAAGCCTATGTAAAATAGGAGTATAATTGAATATGGGTCACATTATAACTGCACATCTTCCTCTCGTGTTTCAACATATTTTGAGTTATTAGTTACCTAACCCAATAACCTAAAGGAAGATGCAGGTCTAAATCCCGAACCCATATATATCCCATGTGATCAAAGTCTTACAACGCCATTCTTTAATCTCTAGTTTCTCATCTTTAAGTTTATCTATTTCATGATAATATATAAAATGTGTGGTAGTCTCGAACCTACGGTACGTCTCACCAAATAATCAATATACCAATAACAGGCTTATAACTCAAGTCTAGGCACATTTGACTATTTCATGCCAATAATACAATATGCACGTTTCTAGTATATGCAATACACGGATCTAAAACATAAATATGTAGTTAGATATCCTTATTGTAAGTCATGTACATCTTTAATGTAGCATATAAATCGGTACAACTAACTTTAGTACCGCTACACAATAATCACATAAAGTAGGAGAAAGACTCCATCATATTTAATATAAATATAAAGGTACAACCCTCGACATGTACTAATATATGGGATATTCTCACGCTTGCACATAAAGAAGGTCTATCCCTATTACCTTCATTAATCACTCGCCCGTACTAGGTATAGCCTCAAATTATCCCAATCCTGAGACCTCATCACGATCGAAGGATAAATCACTATGTCTATCCATCTTCCATATGGCCCAGCATACTAAATACCATACTATAAAATCTCTTCATGAACCCTCTCGTTACATAGATACCCAAACGTAGGACCCTGGGGTAAAATGACCATGGAAAACTCGTCTACTCACCAGAACTCCATTGCAGTCTGCATCATACATTGCTTAAAATGGAATCCCTCCTAGTACGTCACCTTGAGTATTTAAAAATGGTATGTAGAATACATAAAATAACCATTTCACTATAACCCTCACTAACGGGATGAATCGAATAAATATATAAAGATGTTGAACCAGCGCTATTGGATGATGTTTATAGCCATTATTAATGGGATTAATCAACGTAACGTATACAACCCTTACTCCTAAGTTAAGAGAAATCACATAAGCGTACGGACCCAATGCCACTGGGTAACATTAAGCATATATATATTTATAAAAAGGGTATAACAAATCTATAACCTTACACTCATTCCAAGATACATTAAGCCTAACACTTCGAGTTTCCAAATTTAGGTCTAGTCTGACCTTACCATACTATAAACTACACACATCAACTGTACTTAATCTCAATTAGCCCTAGTCTATCTCTCAATGCATTACATCTATATATCAAACTACAACCATCAACAAATATGACAACTACCCCACTCTGGGGATTTTAACCAATTCCTAACCTCCTTTAAGAATATAACTCAATATGACCAACATGATGACTCCCATACATCCCGATCAAGATACCACTCCTATATAACTTCATAATTTCCCAATCACATCCCATTATACTCTTGGGTTTACAACTAAAGGCCTCGTCCTTAAATTAACCCCTTTAAATTAACAGTTATCCCTATTATCCAAAAAACCTAAATGGTAGTCAGTAGTAACTCAATTCCTAAGAATATATCTCTATTAAATGAGTATATTAAAACTATGGGCTAACAAATCCTAGCCCGAGGCCTCATAATTAAAATTCCCACCCAAATACGCCAAAGCCCCAAACTAGGCCATACATGTTACCACCGATCGATCAGTTTTCTGCGATTGGTCGATCAGTCGATACAGAAGATTCTTCATCGTCAACCCCCAATTTTCTCTCTCCAAACTCCATTGACAAACCATAAACCTTCTTTTAGTCCCCTAGCCAACATCAAATCAATCACAACACATAATATACCCAATTAGAACCTATATCTAATGTCAAATCTGAAATCTACCTCAAGATTCAAGTTAAATGCCCAAAATATACTCAAGAGCCCTAGATATATCAATTTCTATCAACAACCTACTATTTTCACGAATTGATTTAATTAAACATAAGGATTTTATACGATTCTCAACATAAAGTAGATTCAAATCATTTTCTATTAGTTTTAATCCATGTTCATGAAGAAAGCAATCCTTTCATGAATTAATTTAATTAAACATAAGGATTTTATACAATTCTCAACATTGATAGATTCAAATAATTATCTATTAGTTTTAATCCAGGTTCATGAAGAAAGCAATCCTTATAAAGGGAAAATCAACATAATTAACATCTAGATTAGGTTAATTGAAAAATTAACTAATTAATTATCTAAAATGATATTTACAACATAATTTGATTTAGATTTTCAATAAATAGAGACAATATTGACACATATATAATCATAATTGTATTCTACATAAATTTGTCTTATGGATTGATTGAGAAATCAAACCCCAAATCCTCCTTTCCTCTTAGTGATTTCTTTCTCTATCTCCTCTAGTGCTTCTCAATTGTGTTTTATGATAAATGAGATCCCTAGTATCCCATAAGATCGCTTTAATCTCAAATTTGGGTTTGGGCCCCAAATGGGCCTCACCTAAAACAACCCAAAAATAACTCTAGATGACTTAAAACCCTGTTTCAGCCTTATACTAACCTCATAGGCCTTTAAACCATCGTTTTAAACTAAAATAGATATTTCACACATCCTAAAAGCCAATTACCATATATACCCAAAGCAAATTACTACAAACTCAGTAATGGTACGGCTCCAAATATTAATTTATTTATTTAATTAGTCGCCATGTCTTTCATCCAATTTCAAATCAAATTTAAATAACACGTAAAATATAAATAATGACATCTTCAGCCAAAACAAGCCACGTAATTAATTTTTATTCATTTAATAATTCTCACAACAAATATGGGTATTGCATTCCTCCCACCTTATATAGGGAATTTTGTCCTCAAAATTTGAATTAATTATATCCCTAGTCGAAAATCTAAGAATATCTTACCCGTAAAGTCCTCCCACTACTACGAATGAATATAACCATTATGACCTAATACACACCTACTTCTCTATTGTCGTAAATCTCATTTGGTTATACTCCCAACCAAACTAATCTAACCGTTTAAACACCATCTTTTCACTCAAGGACTCCCTATGTCGTTCCCGTAGAAATGCATCATGCACACTGGTGGTAATAAGGTGTGGTCAAACGACACCGACCTCGCCCTACCTAAACCTTATAAAAGGAACTTAACATTCAGGTTCCTACCCCCCTTTAGGAGCTTAGACTCCATAATTCACGTGTCGAAGGTCACTAAAAACACATAACCTCCCTCCTGAACCTACGAATTAAGCCCCAGCTCATCCTCCACTTTCCCTACCTCTTCGAACAAAACTTCCCACTCTTAATTACGAACAAAGTATCCTCCAAGGTGTCTTAAGCATAGCCTAACATGAATGGCTTACTAAACTCATAACGATAATCGACTTGGTTGATTTAATACTCCTAAATGGTCCTATATCCTTTTTAGAACTCCCGAATCCTATTAAAATCAGTTGGTTTATTCATCCCATGACTATGTTAGGATTTTAAACACTACACTCCCTCAAAATTATCTCATGATTTACCATCTCGACAGGCAGGAACAACCTCATGACCAAATTCATATAAGAATTACTTCATCAAATTAATCATACAGATTTTCTCAAATATTGTACACCCAATCACTTTTGCAATGTATAGCAAACTCCAAAACACATGCCTTGATCGAAATTACTCCTCGTAGTCTAGAGACACCCTCTAAAAAAATCCTTGAAAAATGTACCCCTCTCCTATCATCAAACGTAGAAAGTGTCTTTTTCCCGTGTTATTTGTATACCCACTCTTAATAACTTCAACGTTGGGATGTAAACCTCCTTCGACACAGATTGGAGTGTAGCAAATAAAACTAATACATTATTTCCTCTTTAACAAGATATCATCACAAATCATAACAAACTACCCCCCCCCCCCCCCGAGTGGTCAAAAATCCACAAAATGATGCACCCGTACTATATAGTGATGGAAAGCTTCATGTGGGATATTTCCCTCCCAATTTCACCAGTGGTGATAATATGCTCCTATTCCAATTGTTAGAACAAGACATCCTCCTCGACTAGTCACTAATACATAAAAATAAACACACGTCTCATATCATGACCTTATCCTAATCTTAGTGTTCCACACCTCCATTTAGTGAACCATCCCTCTTTTTGGAACTTCCTCATGGTAATGTTGTCCCTGAATACTCTATTGTTCCAAAAACTATGGTTCCTTCTCCCATGACACCTCTACCAACTATGATAAAGTCAATCCCATAAAATGACCTGACAGAGAATCCAAAGTCAGTGCCCATTCCAAGGAAAAAACTTATGACGCCCTGCTTACTCTAATACCGGTTGATTAGGCCTTTATTATATTAAACGGGAATCATATTTGATTTCATTATTAACATAACTATTGAAAACCAATTAATTAAACTAATAACTTATAAGTTCGGTGCCAAATTTTAAATCTTACTAATATGCATACATGATACCATTCAATAGTAGAATTACAAACATTCACAGTGACTGAAACGTAAAAAAACTAATAACATAAATAATAAACCAAATACATCCTCGGATCCCAATTATAATAATCCAAATACTAAATTGAAATAAAGTAAATGATGTCTAATAATAAACCGCCCAACTATGGGCAACATAACTAAAAAGAAATACTGAATTGAACTTAACTAAAGTCCTATCTAAATAAAAGTGAGGGAAACCTCTAATCAAATCCTACAGGCATCCACAGTTGTTGCACCATCGTCTGACTAGAATGAAAAGCAATCCCTAGTGAACATGTGGTTGAGTACCTAAAAGGTTTTGAAAAGATTTTTGATACGGGTCAGTGCCCAAAATATTTGAAAAACAGTTGTAAGTATTTGAATGCACTAATAATAAAGCAGCAAGAAATATCCATGTTCATCTGGTGTCGCATTCTCATGAGATTTTCCTCACCCATCATCTATAGTTCACACCTAAGGGATTTATTTTATTTGCCCAGTTATGCTACCCTGCCTAACTAGTCTAACCATTTTAAACATAATCTAATCCGTTAATTTCTAGCCCATTTATACTAGTCGTATGTTACTTTCATTTATTTATCACGTCGCTAGCACATAAGCTATTACTTAGGATTTCTTAATTATATTCATACTACTACATAGGCAACATAACTATACACTAGTTATGATTTGATGTTTACACCATCATTTAACTACACTTATACATATATCACTCCTTATATGTATATAAATAGCATCCTCTGAGTGGGACCTCCCAGATGCATCCCTAGTATGCTATTAGGCACCATGTACATCACGTACTACTCCTGGGCCACTAGGTCAGAATCTCACACTGACCATGTACCCACGGATGTGGTATGGTCACGACCCACTATCCATCCGTGGGTCGTGACCATACCACATCACACCGACAAGACTCTAAACCAATTCCTATCCTCACATATGGATAGTGGCCATGTAATAGTGACCTTAGTGAAACAATCTGACACCTGTTGGTCAATGGACCACCCACTACGCGCAACCTCCAACGATAGCATATTAGAGTAGTTATGTTCACATAAATTCATTTACACACACACACACACACACACACACACACACACACACACACACACACACACACACATATATATATATATATATATATATATATATATACTTATCACACTTAATACGTACATATATATAAATCAACTAACATGCATAATATATCCCCTAACACTAGCCTAATAAATCCCAAAGTTTATTCTGACTTCTCGATCTTTGATAAGTATTCACTTATTTATTGTTTAACTCTCTAACTTTATACTTCTGGACAACATGCTATTCTATCCAATTACTAGCCTAATCCTTACTGAAATCCTAACTCAATTTCTACCCGTGAATGTTCACTTGCTTATTCACATATTTCTTACACGGATCCCATCTTTCGATTAGCCTAAAACACTTCCTAACCCCCACACTAGATTCCTGGAAACCTAAACCCATCCTCATACCGAAGATTTCATGATCGACACACAAATGGTCTAAGAAACATAACACAAGGTAGAGGAGAAATGCCAATAGAACCAAATCAGTTCGCTGACTAGACCGAACTGGTTCAATTAGCGAACCGATTCGCTCTCCCAATGAACTGGTTTGGTTTGCTAGGCTGCCAAGATAAACTTTTAACGGATTTCTTCACCAACTTTCAACCACGGAGGTCTTAACCTTCCTAAAACCCCTATATATGAACCTTACATAGTACTCAAACACAAACCAACCAATTTTTACATAATTATTATCCCAAAATAACGTCTAATTCATCCAATAACGAATTACATCAAGAGATCATGTAGGATTAAAATCCTAGTTTTAAGATTCGATCTTTTCTTCTTAAGTCATTCAAGAAACTATCTTTTGTCATTTAATTTGTATCATATTCTACATGTAATCATCATTAGATTTATCTCCTAACATTCACTTCATTCAAAACCCGAATTTATATAGTTTTCCCAACCCCAAATTTGTGGCATTCTTACACCAAACTGCATGAATAAATGAAATTACATATGGGTATTAAAGGAAGTAAATACTTTACTTTAAAATGAGAATTCTTAGATTTATGTTATTTAAAATATTCTTTTGATGATGATGTTCAACCCGAAAACATTAACTCTTCTCCCTGGATCCTCGTTTCCTCTTCTTTTCTCCATTTCTCTTCACTTTCCTCACTTTCTATCAAGCCCTAACCGCTTTGGGTGGATGGATAATAGCCACCCTCTATCCACCTTGATTATATATTAACCTAAAACACTCTAATCCCGAAATAGGGTCAGCCCCCTTAAGTAAAATGATCTGTATACCCTTCTACGACTCCCACTTAGTATAAAAAAGCCCCCAAACCCAAATTATAAACCTAGGGTATCTATTCTAGACTATTTTGACTCATTTCGAACCATTGGGTCACTCAAAATTACCATTCGTGTTATCTAATGTTAAATTCCATCTCATGCTCGACACGACTCTAACACCATGTCCCGTATAAAATACCGATAAATCCCTCGCTTTAACCCACTGCTACATAACATGATTTAATACGTTTTCATTTGCTTATCACATAAGTAAATATAGACATACATAAATATTAATACTTTTATTTTCTAATTGATATTTATTTCAGTCACTTTATTTCACTCTTAAATTAAAATTACGTACACATATGTAATTAAAAATGTTTTAAAAATACGGGGTATTACATACTTCCACCATAACAATAGAATTTCCTCCTTAAAATTTGGACATGCCTGGTACAAAGAGCTCCGGATACATTTCTTGCATGTCATCCTAATGCTCCTAAGTCGACTCATAGGCACTATAATGCCCCCACTGAACACAAATTAATGGTATCACATTCGATCGGAGCTTATGCTCGCTACGATCTAAAATGGCAACGGGTCTATCCTCATACGAGATTTCTGGCTATAAATAAATCTCCTCTAACAATATATGTCAGTAAGCCACGTCACTTCATTGATATTTCTTCAACAATTACACATGAAACATGTTATAAATCCTCTCCAGATGCTCAGACGGGGCAAACCTATATGTAACTTTCCCAATCCTCTCAATGATCGAAAAAGGCCCTACTTACCTCGATGCTAACTTCCCCTTCTTTCCAAATTGCATAACTCCCTTCATGGGAGACACCTTTAATAATGCTTGATCACCCACATCAAACTCTAAGTGTCTTCGATCTACGTCTACATAACACTTCTACCTGTCCTAAGCTATCCATACATAACCCCAAATTAACTCAATATTTGCAGAAGTGTCCTGTATTATCTCCAGTCTAAGAAACTTTTGGTCCCCCTCCTCTAACCAATAAGCGGGAGAATGACAAGGCCTTCTATATAATGACTCAAAAGGTTCCATACCTATCATGAACTAGTAAGAGTTATTATAGGCGAACTCTACCAGTGGAAAGTACTTCTCCCAACATCCCCTGAAATCTGGTATGCACATCCTCGGCATATCCTCCAGCATCTGATTAACTCATTTAATCTGCCATTTTGCCTGTGGGTGATAAATCATACTCCACCGCAACTCAGTCCCCATAGTCTCATCGAAACTCTACCAAAAATAGGACACAAATATCTTATCCCAATCTAACATAATGTATAACGTCACCCCATGAAACCTCTTTATCTCTTTAATAAAGAGCTAGGCGTACTGTCCTATCGTGTAATCTGTCCAAACTAGCAAGAAATGGGCCACCTTACTTAGACGATCCATAATGACCTAGATGGAATCGTGACCTCTCTGCGTTGTTGGTAACCTTCTGATGAAGTCCCTCAAAATGATCTCTCATTTTCATACTAGAATCTCTAATGATTATAAAATCCCATCTGGTCTCTGATGGTCTACCTTCACCAACTAACGAGAGGTGCACTTTGAGATAGACTCAATAATGTTTCTCTTTATCGTGACCCACTAATACTACCTCCTCATATCTTAGTAAATCTTAACCCCTTCGGGATGTATCAAAAATCACAACCCATGAGACTCTGTCATTACTGCATGTCGTAGGTCCCCATCCTCTGGGACTATCAATCTCCCATTAAAAATTAAGACTCCCTCTGAGCTAACCGAGTAAGACTCTGCTCCTTCTGCTAACAACTAGCATAGAGTATCCTAAAAAATGGATCCCCTGACCGTGCCTTCACAACCCTCATGACGATCTCGATTGTGATAGTTAAAATCGTCATACATGCTATGGCCACTACATCATCTTGTGTAGAGGGATTCACACTCAATTGCCCAAACAAGTGAGCGAGCAAAAATATGGTGAGGGGGCCTCACCATGAATAACCCCCCCCCCCCCCAAAGAATACTCTAGCAAAGATAAAAAAAAGATTCAACTGGATGAGGAGGTCTACCACAAGGAGCTCCTCGTTCCCACGACTCAAAATTCACAAAAATAGAATTTAGGAAAGGAGACCCTCCATGAAGGGTTACTCATCCCAAAAAGGTTAAAATTCATAAAAATAGAATTTAGGCAAGGAGGCCCGCCATGAAGGGCTCCTCATCCCCAAAAGCTCAGATTTCACAGAAATAGAATTTGGGCGAGGACACCCACCATGAGGGGCTTCTCGTCCCAAAAATATCAGTTATCACAAAAATATAATTTGGGCGAGGAGGCCCACAATAAGGGTCTCCTCGTCCCAAAAACTCAAAAATCACAGAAGTAAAGTTTGGGCGAGGAGGCCCAGCATAAAGGCTCCTCGTCCCAAAAAGTTCAGAATCACATAAGTGAAATTTGGGCGAGGAGTCCCACCAAGAAGGGATCCTCATTCCAAAATGCTCAAGAATTATAGAAAGGAAATTTGGGTGAGGAGGCCCACTATGAGGGGCTCCTCGTCCCAAAATGCTCAAAAACCACAATTTGGAAATTTGGGCGAGGAGGCCCACCATGAGGGGCTTCTTGTCCCAAAAATCTCAAAAACCAAAGTAAGGAAATTTAGTTGAGGAGGCCCACAACAAAGGGCTACTCGTCCCCAAATACTCAAAGATTATAAAAATAAAGTTTAGGCCGGGAGTCCCACCATGAGGAACTATTTCCCCAGAAATCCAAATGATTTACTGAAAAGAACTAGTAGGCGAGGAGGTCCACCTAGAGTGACCTCCTCCCCAAGATTTATTACTCAAATATATATTAAAGTACTGATATGTTACTTTATTGTACAGGTAATCTGATTGAGCAAGCAACGCTTAACCAGGCAAGTTCGGATCTCGTGGGAGTTTGGCTTGGTGGCTGAGGAACAAGGTTTGTTAAGCAAGCTCAACTACTTAGCACTTTAAGATTAAGAGAACACTAGTAGAAATACCCTAGGAGTCACCTAGTCCTTGTACAGTCATACCCAGTCATAATTGAGGAGAGCCACCAAGAAGTTGCTCACAAGAAATGAATATTTTATAAAATGATTTTAGAGGACGCGATCCTTGAGACCTCCCCTTAGGTTTATAAAAGATTTTAGAGGAGGTGATCCTTGATACCTACCCTCAAGTTTATAAAAGATTTTAGAGGAGGTGGTCCTTGAAACCTTCTCAAGTTTATAAAATATTTTAGAGGAGGTGGTCCTTGAGACCCTCCTTAAGCTTACAAAGTTTGTACAATAAGTTCCTGTTTCAAAAGATATTTACCAAATCAGATATTTTGTCTGCAAGCACAAACATATTTACTTTTTTACTTTGGTTTGTACCATGTGGAACCTGTTAGAGGGGATAGGTGGCTGCACACAGGTAGGGATAAATGGTACATTACAGACTTTGTCCCTCACCAACCCCCTCAGTTTTGGCACCTAAAAGTGCCAACTCAGTCCTAGGCAAGGTCAAGTCACAATCTGAACTCAAGTCATATCGATACTCTATCAAAATCACACTAGATACCTAGTGCTCTCTCGCTGCTCTCTGTCTAGTGCTAAGTGATTTGTTCCTTCACTCCACACTAACAACCATAATTCTTAAGAGTTCCTCTTGAGAAAAGTTACTATTATTGTTGTGAAGTACATCGTCTTGCAGGGAGTAGTTCTTACTTTGGTTCCATTTTTACTAAAAGGAAAAGGTTTTTCCAGGTGTTACACTAGAAGTTCTTAAAAAACCTTAAAGGCAAAGTTTATTGAAGTGGGTCACACTTCACCCATTTCAGTATCTTACCAGACCCCAATCACAAGACCCTCCTATATTTGGCAACTCCGTTGGGGAGGTATCCTCACTTTCTTTGACAAATAAGGTTTCAATATGTCTAAGCAGCTAGTTTTTGAAGACATTCCACCTAGGAATGGAACTCAAAGTGATCATACCACTTAGAAGGATGTGGTGGTGATCAGAGTTAAGATAACTGCTCCTCAAGGAGGGCATACCAGCTCACCGACAGCAGCTCTAATGGCAGGTATGAGCCTTATGGGCATATTTTTTGACTTCTTGAAACAAAACAATATAGACCTAGAAAGTTTGGGTCAAGGTTGTTTAACACTATCAGCTACCCCCTCTAGAGAGGCAGCCACTCCTGCGACGATTTCGATGCAAGTAGCTATGTCATGGAAAGTGGTGCCCGATTAAGTTGTGGCACCGTCATGTTCACCAGCAATAAAGATCATGAGTTTGGAGGAATCCCCCTCCAAAGTTGTTACTATGGATGAGGTAAGGAAGTTTATCTCCTCCTCTCAGAGAGAAGCACCTCATCTATACGAGGAGTTGCAAGACCCTTACCTTCAGCTTGTGAATGAGAAGCCATACCCAGATGGGTATATCCCACAAAAGTTCATTAAGTTTAATGGAAAAGGATAGAACCTAAGAGAACATGTGAAGAGGTTTATTGAGTACCTGGGAGTGCATGGAAATGACAAAAACTTGAAGTTAAGGGAGTTCTCCAAGACCCTTACAGGAAAGGCCTACACGTGATATTCCCACTTGGCACCCAAAAAAATCCCCTCATGGAAAGAAATGCATTTTGCGATTTCTCCAAAAGTTCTTTATAACAGAGGATGAGTACACGTTGAGGCACCTGGCAGAAGAGATGCAAAATCCTAAGGAGGAGTTAATGCAATGTATTAAGCATTTTTTCAAAAGTGCACTAGATATCCTGGAGGAGGTAGCAGAGGCAAGGTTGCTTCAAATATGTATTGAGGGACTCATAGAGGAATACAAGCTCCATTTGGTTAATAAGAGCAACACTGGAATCTTTAGAGAGTTCACTAGGGCTGCAACAATATAGCCATGATAATCAAGTTGGGGTCCTCAAGTTGGAGGACACATGTACCATTGGCTTCTGGAAGGTTTCAAGTCTCGAGGAGGTAAATAGTCAATTATGTGGACAGAAATCCAAAGGGGAAGAAAGGTGGTGTCAGATTTAAAAACAATAACCCAGGTAACAAGAGAAAGTTCAGAGATGATACCCCACCACCACTACCTTGCAGCGTAGAGAAAGCTATAGATTTTTATCATACAGTGGTACAAAAGGGGGTAACAGGTCCCCCTCACTTGAATGGGGAAATCCTAATAGCAGTTTACATAGATAATCCTAAATATTACGAGTTACACCAGAGGGTGCAACACTCCACCAAAGACTATTACTACTTAAAGAGGAACATTAGAGAGAAGGTGTCCAGTGGTACTTTGCAGATAGATCCTATGGATATTAATGAGAACCTACTTCCAGTTCATCATTATGCTACTGCCAATATGGTAGTAGCGTATAATGAAGAAGCAGCTCAAGATCTGATGGAGTGGGAAGGTGGTGAGAAAATATGTGAAGAGCTAAAAAGTCTAGCACTAAACAATAAATAGATAACTGAAATGGAGAGGAGGCGTGATGAGTGGTTCTTCACTCCTGACTAAGAAGAGGGTGGAGGTGAGAAAGTTAAGCAAGTGAACCTCTTAGAAGGCAAAGTGGTTGTCATCCTTGCTCTATATGAGGGGGGACATTTGAGACAGAGTACATGTGTAATTCCCAAGCATATGAAGTGAACTTAGACTCTGAATGTGAAGCTATAGCGAGGAGTCCTAAGTTCAAGTGGTTCTTTTACCAAATAGGAGTAAACTATGACAGTTATAACAAGAAATATTTTAGAAGTAGTACAGAAACGTGGAGACCCCTCACTAAATTAGCAGGGACTAATTGGGAGGTTGATCAAAAGATACACTTTCTAAGTGTTTTTTTTTATAGGCAGACAAGCAGGTGCCTTACATCCATAATCGCCCGTTGTATGTGATAGATATGATCAACGGAATCTCATTCCATAGGGATGGATGGAGGGGCATATATTAATATTATGCCAATCGATAAGTTGTATGAAATGAGGATTGATCAAGAGTAGATAGTGCCTGTGCCGCTAGTGATTTCAAGATTTGACAGCGCCGTAATGCAATCCCTTAGATATGTGAAAGTGGGAATCAAGTTAGCAAATTTCACTTCCCACATCAAGTTTCACATCATCAATTCCTACCAGTTTCTCATTGGAAGGGTATGGATGCATACCCATGGCATAGTACCCTCCACCTACCACCGATGTGTAAAATCCAACATTCGAGAAGTAGAGATCATAATCAAAGCAACACAGAAACACTTTTTTGTTGAGGAGGCCTATCTGGTGGATGAGGCATTCTACATAGAACTGGATGAAGAAAGGAAGAGTACCATAAGAAAGATAGAGGAGAGGCAAGTGGTTAGATGAGGTTCCCATCTAAAGAAGTATGTCCACGATCATTTGGGGGAGAGAGTGATCCCCCACATAGAAAAAGGCAAGAGGAAGGCGGAGGAGGTAGTCAAACCTCCTCGAACTTACAAGAAGGTGGTTCTACCTAATGGGAAAGTCATATACCATTTATAACGGTCTACATGGGTGGCGTTCTAGGATAAGAGCACTGACCCAAAACCAAACTGTTTTGTTATGGATGAATCCCACATCATTGAACATATTGAGGAATCAAAAGAGGCTCCTGAGTGCATGCAAGATGGACCTAGGGAGCAGCTGTAAGAGTTAGAGGAAATCAATCTGGGAGTAAAAGTGGGTGAAAGTAGACTCATTCTAATTTCTAAGAGTCTAAACCCAAAAAAGAAGGAAGAGAACATCGACCTGCTTAAAGAGTTCACTGACATATATGCCTGGACATACACAGAGATACAGGGATAGATCCAGAAGTGAGCTCCCATAGATTAAATGTTCTTCCCAATGCTCTTCCAGTCAGGTAAGAAACACATACGTACAAAGTTGGCCTCAAGCTGAAGATAAAAGTAGAAGTAGAAAAATTGTTAGCGGCAGGGTTCATCAAGCCTATTCAAAATCCTGTGTGGCTCTCCGGCATTATAACTATAGCAAAGAAGAAAAAGATCCAAATCCAAATTTTTGTGGATTTTCGTGACTTAAATCGGGCATGTCCCAAAGATGAATTTCCTCTACCCAGCATAAACATCTTAGTTGACGCTACCACATACCATGAGATGTATAGTATTATGGATGGGTACCTCAGCTATAATCAGATTAAGATGAACCCAACGATCGCAGAGAAGACTACCTTATACACGCCATTGGAAAACTTCCATTACATAGTCATGCAATTTGGATTGAAGAATAGTGGGACCACGTATCAGAGGACCATGATGACAATCTTCCATGATCTATTTTATGATATATTATAATTCAATGTGAACGATATGGTGATGAAGTCTAAGAGAGAATGCAAGCATATATAAGACCTCCGAAGAGTATTTGATAAATGTCGAAGGCATAAGATGCTGATGAACCCCTCAAAGTGTGCCTTCGAGGTCACTGCTAGAAAGTTTTTCGGGTTTGTTGTGAATAGGCAGGGGTGCAAGTTGATGCAGAAAATAAGAAAACCATTATGATGATTCCACCTTTGAAGATTCAAAGGTATCTCAAGAGCTTTTTGGTGAAGGTGTACTACCTAAGAAGGTTCATACCTACGCTAGCAGAGGTGACCCACCCGTTCACACCCTTGTTGTAAGACAAATCCAAGTGGATCTGGAGAGATGAGTAGAAGAAGGACTTTGAGAAGATCAAAGAAATTTTAGCCCCCCATCCATGATGAATTCGCCGGAAGCTACGACACCACTTATGCTCTACCTTACTTCAACAGAAAGGTCCATAGGAGCATTGGTATCTTAGGGGATGGAAGGAGAAGATAAGACAATGTACTACTTGCTAAGAGGGATATCAGGTACATAATCCATATATACCAATGTGGAGAGACACTGCCTTGACCTAGTCCTCATGATTCAAAAGTTAAGACATTACCTGTTAGCCTTCACAGTCCATATAGTCACTATGTGTGACCCTATTAAGTACCTCCTAGCACGAACGGCCTTGGTAGGGCGAGCAACGAGATGGTTCCTAATTTTATTGAAGTATGATCTAAAGTGCATAGTGACCAAAGCCATAACAAGTGAAGTGGTAGCAGATTTGTTGGCTTATTTCTCAAGTGAGAATTTTGAGCCCCCTAGTGAAGAGTTACTTGGGGAGAATTTCCAAGCATAAGTGGCAGAAGAGATGGAAAAGTGGGAAATGGAGTTTGATGGCTCTATTGCTTAAGGAACGGGAGGTGCGGGCATTATACTACCAAATAGTAAGGAGAAGATAACCCTCTCTAAAATGTTAGACTTCAAATGCTCAAACAATGAGGTTAAGTATAAGGATCTTATTTTGGGAATGTTAGAGCACTCTGAAGAGGCGTCAGGGCATTGTGCATACAAGGGGACTCTAACCTGGTGGTGAAATAGGTTAATGGGGAGTTCGCCTCAAACATTCTAACTTGGCACCCTACAGATATATCATCTAGAGGTTGCTGGGATAGTTCCTAGAAGTAACCGTTGAGTGGTATGAATGAATAATAAATTGGAACCATGATGAACTAGATAAAATAGCTCAAAAGTTAGACATAGATGAGCCAGAAGCAACAATCATAGTACGTCGGAGCACAATGCCTACCACAGTGAAATCCTTATTTCTAAGCAATGAGCCGGAAGATTGGAGGCACCTGGTTGTGAAACAGCTAGAAATAAGAGAGGGGATAATGAAGATATTAGAATTGGTTAGCTACCACCTGTTGTAGGGAACACTTTACTTCAAGAGCCCTGGAGTGTTCTTAGCAAGGTATGTTAGAGAAAAAGAAGCTATATAGAGGTTGGCAGAAATGCATGAAAAGCATTGTGGGGACACTGATATCCGTCTTTGTCTCCGGTTGTAGGGGATACTATTGGCCCACCATAAGAGCTGAGGTTGCTCGTCTGTAATAAGGTTGTTTAAAGTGTCAAGTCCATTTTTACCAACCAACAGAAGCTAATTTTTTGGAGGCCTTCGAAGATTGGAGACAATCATACATAGCCTATCTGAAAGACGATGAATTTCCCATGGGGAGGGAAGATGAAATTTTTCTTCGAAAGAGGGTAGCCCGTTTCTACTTGGTAGAATGAGATCTCTATAAGAAAGTCTACAACGAGAAGGATCTGGAGTGTATAGCCAAAGAAGATACATGGATAGTGTTGAAGGAATCTCATGAGCCCTTTCACATGAGAGGTTCCAAACTGTATGATCAACTAATGACGCTGGGTTACTACTTGCCAACTATGGAGGCTGACTCCATTGGTTATGTGAAGAAAACTAAAGCCTGTCATGGGCATGGTAACAAGCCCCTTCAGTTAGTTTACAAAGCTTAGTAACTCCCCACCCTTTCCACACATGGATATTTTACTTGGTTGGAAAAATCAGCCCAGCATCTCATGGAAATGGTTTTATTATTGTGGCTATAAAATTGTACACCAAGTAGGAAGTGGTAACCCAGTTTATCAATGAGTATATTATATGCAGGTTTGGTATATCCAATGTGATCCTAATAGATAATGGGAAACAATTAATATGCAAAGAGATGGCCCTTTTCACAGACAAGTACAAGATTGTGCACAATAGCTCAACCATCTCCTACCTTAAGGGTAATGGACAAATGGAGTCAACCAATAAGATCCTGATCAATATCTCGAAGAAGATGCTAGAGGACATGCTAGGGGCATGGGATGAGAAGATGCCCATGGTACTATGGGATTATCGTACTTTAAAGAGAAAGTCGATGGGGTTTACCCCATTCTCGTTGGTATATGGGACCGAAGCTGTCCTACCAGTGGAGTTGGAAATACCCTCAGCTTGAATTTCTCTAAACAATGGACTCATCCCTGATCCACGACATGTGTAGCTAGAGGCACTAGACGAGCATAGAGACAAAGTGAAAGGGAACTTTAAGGTCTACAACCAGTAGTTGTCCCGAGCCTATGAAAACTTATTAAGATGAGGTAGTTCCAGGTGGGAGACTTGGTCTTGAGATAATCCACTAACCACCTCCGTAGCATGTCGACATCAAAGTTAAAACCCAACTGGGAAGGCCCTTTTGTTGTAATAGGGGTAGGCAAGTCGGCTTATTGCCAGATTTCGGAGCCGAAGAGTGATTGCCTCCAGTCCATCAACTACAAGTGGCTGAAGAGGTATTATTCCTAGTTTTGTGCAAGTTCATTTCTGTCAAAGAATTTGAGCGGCTCCCTCTAGCACCAGTTTTTTTTTTTTTTTTTTGTAAAAATGATAGAGCATCACAACTTTGTAAACAATATAAAAAATGAAAATGAATGAATATCAACTCTATTTTGATCATTACATGATGCTTATTATTTTGTTTACTTACATACTACATGAGGTAAATCCATTAGAATATTTTTCTTTATAAACACTCTCTACTAACCTAGAAGAGGGTCCAGGATAAATAGAACTTTGTTCATTACACTTACGGGGTACATCCATCCTGATAGAAAAGTATATTGAGCAAAGTCTCTCCAGAAATAATAGACAAATAGTTTTAACCTTGTCACTAGATCAATAGGAGGACATCCTCCATGTAATAATAATAAAAAAAATTAACAAAATTGCCTAGAGAATAAGTTTTAATCTCCGTTCTCAAAGAAAATCTTTACTTGACCAGCTCACATAAATTATGGAGAAAGGGAGCCTACACTCCCCTGCTCTAATTTTTTAAGAAAGAGGAAAAAAGGATTCCTAACAAATTGTTTGAAATAAAGACCCCGCAGACCAGGAGCAATGTTTCTATAGAAGATAGTCATCTTTTATTTATAAATTACATTCAAAGTTTGAGGAAAATAGAAGAGCTAACCCTTTTCTCCCAATTATTGCCTAAGAGATGAATGCTCATAAGAAAATTCCCCCACAGTTAGAGGGGGCATCTCTAAAAAAATATTAACTTGCTTAGATAATATGCAAGTACCACACAGTTAGAAGGGACATATCTAAAAATGTTAACTTGCTCATAATATATGCAAGTATTCCACGGTTAGAGGGGACAGTTCTAAAAATATTAACTTGCTCAGAAAATATACAAGTACCCCACAGTTAGAGGGTTCAACTCTAAAAATGTTAAGTTGCTTAGAAAATATGCAAGTATCCCACTGTTAGAGGGGATAAATCTAAAATATTAATTTGCTCAGATAATATGCAAGTACCCCACAGTTAGAGGGAACAAATTTAAAAAATGTTAACTTGCTCAAAAAATATGCAAGCACCCCACATTAGAGGGGGCAACTCTAAAATACCAATATGCTCAGATAATACACAAGTACCCCACAATATATGGGGCAGTTCAAATAGATCAAGTGGCCGTAGAAAATTAGAAGAGGCCATAGTAAGTAGATATCAAAGTCCAGATAGAAGTAGATAATGAACAGAATGATAGAAATTAAGAGAGTGCTTTTTATTAATAATGACAAAGTTCTTTACATCTAAAAAGTGTACAAGTCTGCATAATAAGACTATATACCCACTAGACGAAATAAAAAATAAATCCCGTCGGGAGAGAAGTTCTATGTAAGAAGGACCAGCCTCCTCAATAAGCAATTCCTCTAACCTAGCCACCTGGGCCTCATCCTCAGCATCACCAGCCTCCAGTTTGACCAACTTGGCCTAGAGGGACTAAATCTAAGCCTGGATCTGAGTTGCATTAACCTGACGCTGATCTACCCTAACCTTCTTAGAAGTATGAAGCTTCATCATCTTCTTAAAGGTGACACCAATAAAATGACGAATTGAAGTGTCAAGCTAGTATAGCTGGAAGCGATAACAACATTGAAGATTGTGAAGAGCTTGGAAGAAAAGCGCAATATTCTGAGTGGTCATGACAGCGGGAGAGGTAGCTAAGAAATCATGAAGATGGATGGCCAGGGCCTTCAAGTTGAAGACTGTAAGTCTATCAATATTGAGGACACTCTGAGAAGTAAAAGACTCGGGGTAGTGCCCTAGAAGCATCTCCAACACCTCTCGCTCTTGAGTGTGGAACCTAGAGGGCAGCTTGAAATGCCATAATGCTCATGAAAGATCTAGGTATCTCTACATCTATATTATCATATCTTATCTTATGATAATGAAGCTCTGAAAGAGGAATAAAAGAGTCCTCACCGAAATCTAGTCACTTGTGGCCTCAGAACTCTGGTCGGCCTCACCATTCGTTTCTATAGCTTCACCAACTAGATCTTCCATAAGGAAAAGTTAAAAGAGATAAGTCATAAAGAAGATAAGTAGAAGGTGGTGGAATATCCATGCTCAAATTGAAACAAAGATTATGGAAATCTTACCCCATAGCCCAGGGGAGTCAATATGATGTCACCAAATCGAGGAGGCACCATATGACCCTGAGCACCAATCTAATAGAAAATAGGCAAGAGTTAGCATTTATTTTGCTAAGAAAAAAAAATATACTAACTTTAATAGACAATAAAAACCCAAGTATGATATTTTAATTCCTAGGGAGTGTGCAGTACAATACTCACTATAGGTCCCGCAGAGCTAGGGTCAACAGCCTCACTGACCTAAAAATAAGGAAACATGAACGTGAGGGTGAGCCCACTTGCACAGTAAAAGTAAGAAGAAAAGGGGAAAAAAAGATTAAGGTATGACAATATAATACCTCACTCGCAGTAACTCTACCTAATTGTTTTACAGTTAGAGGAACAATCGCGGTGCTAACCTGAAAACAGGGAAACATATTAGTGTCAGCAAGTACTTACACAGAAAATGTAAGCTCAAAGGTTCTGGTAGACCAAGTGTTTACCTGGGAGATCCCCGCTGAGACACCCGTAAGAGAACCCTCAGTAGCAGGAGTAGGAGTGATACTAACCTGCGAAATGACAAAGCTAGAGGGTGTCAATAGACTCATACATAGATAATGCAAGTCGATGAAAAGAAGAATATGTGACATTATACATACTAGAGTAGTCTCCTTCGGGACACTAACCAGAGTCTCCTCAGATAGAGAAACTAGCGGAGTACTAACCTGAGAGCTCAAACGTAGGTCCCACAAGTAAAGGTACCACATCTCTAGATATGTTAGAATAAATTATAGAATATGTAGATATGCAATTAATCTAGCAAGTAGATGTGTAAAGACTAACATACCACTTAAGATACTCCTGCAGAACTAGGAACAGGCCCCTCAGATAAGGGGACTTCAGCCAGGCTGGCTAAGGAAGTTTCCCCTATAGAAGATAAGGGGAGACTCTCATAGGTGATCACCCAGAAGCTGTCTCTGTGGACTACATCACAGGCACCACGGATGAGGAGGTCTAAATAACACCACCCTACAAATGGATGAATGATATTAATAATTATGAGTTGCTCATAGTAATAAAGAAAACATATAGAAGAAAAGCACAAATAAGTTAGAATAACTATCGAGAGAGGTTTTATAATAATCCCCCCACAAAGACAACAACTGCAGGAGCTTCCCCGCAATAGAATAGTCTACTGCAGAGGAAACTCAAGAAATGATCGGTGAAGTGGTAGTGATAGTCAACTGAAATATAAACAAATAGAAATAGAGTATGAGAATGGAATCCTAATGGCAAAGAAAAATGAGTTAGGAGA
This sequence comes from Sambucus nigra, assembly GCA_949130495.1. Lineage (NCBI taxonomy): Eukaryota > Viridiplantae > Streptophyta > Magnoliopsida > Dipsacales > Adoxaceae > Sambucus > Sambucus nigra. Next base: position 134,311,806 of record OX422216.1, read on the forward strand.
CGAAAGATTCAAAATAAGCGTACCCAAAGTCCTTCTAAGGAAGAAGAAGGGAAGACGACCGACGGGATAGTCGCAATAGATTTAGTGGCCTAATCGTTGCAAAGTTGTCAAAGAACCAAATAATAGATATATAAAGAAACGGAGCCTAACATGTATAAGTAATACCTGAGGGGCAGAGCTAGCTTGTGTAACAAGCTCACTAGACATAATGGTGAAAAATGGCCGGGAAGATATAAGTTGAATGTGAGGCCTATTATCCATAGGCATGAACACCCAGGAAATGGGAATCCTCATCGAAGGTGATAGAACTAGGGCAGTGCCTCTAATGAGTTATGATATTCCCCCCACAAAAGAAGGGCCATTGGAAGATAATCCCTATAAGAGACAAATAAGGTCAATACAATCATATATGTAGAAAGTATAACAGAATGGATAAAGATAATAAAGGAGATAAACTCAAAGAACCTCAGGCAGCCCGTTGGAAGAACCTCTCACCACAGAGGATGGAGGAGGTGAAGAAATGCAGCTAAGAGAAACAGTCACCTATGTATACAAAGGAATAAGACTTTAAAAAATATGCCTCAAAATATGACAAGTAAAAGAAAAAGGCTCAGGATAACTTATGATTACCTGGACCGAAAAGGAGGACACGGATGAAGTCCTCGCTATAATTGGGAATACAATGGATACCTGCAAAAGTTAGATGAGAGTAGAGTCTATATTAATAAAACTAAAAAGAAAAGAGAATAATGACTAAGTAGGGGGAAGTGACAAATCTCCCGAGATAGGCCCAAAGATGAGACGAACATAGAGCTTCTCACCTTAGGAAAAAGCCCCCAGGCAGGAGGCGACAGATCAGTCGCCGTAATAGAGACACCCTACAAATGTCACAAAGATAAATACAATTCATATATGAACTATACGTATGTAAATAAATAATATAAAAATTCAAAAGAGGTCAATAAAAAAGACTTACAGCAGTGGAGAGGGCAGTCCACCCATATGATAGATGCCCAATAGTGGGACTGCTAGCAGATGGAGAGTCTATCATGACACCTTCGCTAGAAGACTCCCAAGAAATTGGTAACAAATAAGAAGTATTAGGGTATTGATCATCATAAGGATCAGTGACACTTATCTCATTCGAATAATCGTCATCATCATAGGAGGGAATGTTTTTATAATTGACTAGTTCCTCTTCAAATGATAGAGAAAGGGAACCAAGAAGTGAAAACCCACAAAAGTCAGTTTCACTAAGTAAAATGGAATAAGTTATAGAACCTTCACCAATGGGAATAAAAGTAACAACATTCTCTTTAGAAGATAACCCCAGGGCTTCATAGCCCCACTCTCGCACAATCCTATACGTATCCTCCACCTAAGGTCATCAGTGTCAGACCCTTGGTTTGGTGAAGGGGAAGTAACCCCATCACTAGTCTTCTTCTTTTTTTTCCTGCTCACCCTGGTTCTTACTGGCGGGGGGAGGGGGGGAGTAGGAGCAACAATAGCAGCATCATTAGTAGTAACAGTGATAGCAGTGGCAGTTGTAACTGGTATGAAGTTGGAAACATACACATCAGGATGCTTCCTCTTTAAAGCAGCAGACGATCTTGCCTTACCTTTTGACTTGGGCTTAGTCGGTTGAGGCTCAGGTTGCTTTGGTCAAAAGGAGCTCGGGAGTGCCCAATGGCCTTCAAATCATTTTTTGAGAGAAAATAGATCATTTGTCCGAACCATTATGCTATTTTATGCACAGTATAGACTGTTGGAAAGGATTTTTAGTGCCCTTCGAAGATTCATTGATCTTTCGCTCTGACTATGAAGTTGATTGGGGTCAAATCGGGGCTCGGGTGCTCCCAGTGGCCTTGAAATCGATTTTAATAGTAAACTGATCCATTCAAATGATCCATTATGCCGATTCATGCACGCGATGGACCATTGGAAATAGAATTCATAGCCCTTCAAAGATTCATTAAGCTTTTCTCTAACGATGGAGTTGATCGGAGTCAAACGGGGCCCGAGAGTGCCTAATGGCCTCTAGATCGGTACTCAAAGTATGATCTAGGGTTTGTAGTGAATGGGGAGGTTCTAGGGACCTAAATAGAGACTTATGGGTCTTATAATGTGGTTTCTACAAAACCCCTTGACAGGTGAGCTTGGAACAAGTAAAAAAGCAAAATAGATACCACATGATGATTTAAGAAAGAGGTTAATTTTTTGGACCTAAAAGGATGAGGATGACAATATCAAAGGGTCGAGGTCGATTATAGGGATCGACGGAAATGCTAGGGATGGACAATTCTGCGAGCCAAGGTCAGTTATGAGGACCTAAGTTTATGGAGTCCAATTTTGAGGGTCGAGGTCAATTCCAAGGACCTTAAATAAGAGCGACCAATTTTGAGGATTGAGGCCAATTCTCAGGACCTTAAGTTGGGGAGGCCAATTCTAAGGGTGGAGGCTAATTCTGAGGACTTTAAGTAGGAGCGACCAATTATGAGGGTTGAAGTAAATAATGAGGACCTTAAGCAGGGGTAACCAATTTTGAGGGTCGAGGCCAATTATGTGGGACTTAAGTAAGGGCGACCAATTCTGAGGATTGATGTCAATTTTGAGGACCTTAAGTTGGGGTGACCAATTCTGAGGGTTGAGGTCAATTCTGAGGACCTTAAGTAGGGGTGACCAATTCTTAGGGTCGAGATCAATTCTGAGGACCTTAAGTAGGAGCAACCAATTCAGAGGGTAGATGTCAATTATGATGACCTTAAGTTAGGGAGACCAGGAGAAACTAATTTTGAGGGTTGAGGTTAATTATGAGGACCTTAATTAGGGGAGACCAATTCTGATGGTCGAGGTCAATTCTAAGGACCATAAGTAGGGGTGAATAATTCTAAGGGTCGAGGTCAATTCTGAGGACCTTAAGTAGGAGTGACTAATTCTATGGGTCGAGGACAATTTTATGGACCTAAAGTTATAATGTGGAGATTTTCTCTTTAGGGAGTCTTTGTTTTACCCTTTTTTGAGACTCTAATGGGGAAGAGACATATGTCTGGGAGTTATGTCTTTTTGAGAAGAGATAGCTTTATTGGGGGAGCTGAAATTCTTAATCATAAAATTCCACTGGGAAAATAGTTGATGACTTGAGGATTTGGGATTCCGCTGGGGAATGTGTTTCTTGGAGACGCCGCTGGGGAGAGATGTTCGGTTAGGGATTTTAGATCTGTTTGGGGAAATTGGTATTTTCTTAAGAAAAAATTTAATTCAGGAATTCATGTTGGCAAAATGGGTAGGATATTACGTAGCTCTGTTGAGGAAGCATTTGATTTGTGCTGTGGATGAGGTTTTGGGATTTCACTAGGGAGTTATAATGGTCTTTTAGGGATGCGGGTGCACTGATTTTTAGGGATTAAGTTGGCAATAGAACATGGTATTAATCCAACTAGGGATTTGGGAGCCTAAAAATGGTTTTCTTGGTGAAAATATGTTCCAATATTCCTTTAGTAATTTTAGGATTTTTTTCGAGAAATTTTTGGAAATTTTTGGCATTTTCTGGGATTTTTTGTATGAAACTTCAGGGGTACTGCTGATCAGAGATTATGAGGAATTGCCAATCGGCAGTGGCATGGTCTTCTGGGATGCCTTGGGAAGGGGAATAGGTAGGTGCCGATCGACAAGTGTCAGGGAATTATCGATCGACATGTATTTTTGCCTCCTATAAAAAGGGGAAAATTCTCTTCATTTTTCATAGCTTCTAGTTTTCCTATCTTTTACTTATCTCTTTTGTAATCTTCTCCTTCATTATTTCCTAGTTTGAGACTAGAAAATGGTGGATTTCATAAGTAGCGAGACTCACATGGAATGGTAGGGCGTTGATGAGGAGTGACGGGCTAGGGTGCCCTTAACTTTGGGCAATAAGAATGCTTTTGACCTGTTCAAGCCTATTGATGATGATCACACTCTTCTGCGTGAGCCTTTGCACCACTGGCCATCTAGGTTGAGGAATCCTAATGGCTATGTAAGTACCACTTGACTTTTGGAATTCTTTTTTCTTTTTGACAATTTCTTATTCTTTGAATTGTGACAAAAGGTTTCTCTTCTATTTTGGCAGAATGACATAGCTTCTATGTGCTTTTATTCCCGGGGGATGATGGGATTTAGCGATATGTGGGAGAACCTTCCTGTGGTAGTGTGCTGGGTAGTCTCCTCCACAGATTTTGGTTGTTTGGCATCTACTTTGGAAGAGATACCACGCTCTACGGCCATTCTGTGTGCGCTGGGGGAGAGGTGGTGGGTCACTACCCACACCATACACTTGGGATTAAGGGAGATTACATTGACCCCCAATGATGTTCAGCAGTTGTTTGGGATCGACTGTGGGGGTATGCAAATAGAGGTGGACCGATCTCTGAGGGTGACACCGGTGGTGGTTGATGTTGTGCTGGGAGATGTGGGGCAGATAGTCTTGGGGACTTGATTCATATTTCTCTTATTCGGGAGGTTTTGTTGAGTTGAAGGATCGACGAGAGCGATGGGATGCAGGTGAGGCAGATGGCCTACTTATTTATTCTTCTGTTGTTGGGGCGGTTTCTTGGTGGCATCAAGCGCCAACGTCATCCACTAATGGTTTCTACCATACTTAAGGTTATTTTCGAATATCCCTATCTATGACTGGGGGAGACTGACTTTGGCGACTCTTTATTCTTCTTTGGATGCTTTCAGCCGGTGCTACCGACAGACTTTTATTGGATCCATGTATCTAATGGAAGTAATTTTCTCATTTCTCTTTATGTATTTTCTTGTATTTACTTTTTAATTTAATCTGATTGTTGTTTCTTGTCCTTTTGCAGATGTGGTTATATGAGGTGATCGGCCTCAATTCCTATTTGATAGGTTTATAGGATAATTCGGTGGAGAGCTTATGTCGGATGGACCATTGGCAATAATCTAATAAAAAATCGAAGCAGTCTCTTTCCTTATCGGCAGTGCGTTAGGTCTTAAATGTCTTGATGAGCGACCTAGTTATTTCTTCTTTTCTCTTCAGAATCCAATTTTTAGCATTTTTTTTTGTGAAAGTATTGACTTTATTTTGGAAAAATGTAGGTGACTTTTAATCCTTAGGGGACGGCTACCTAGCACACAGGGGTGACCGAGGGGAATGTGCAGATGCACCGACTACTGGTGCATGAGTTCGTTTATTCTTAGTATCTGGGAGAGAGAGTAGTCTGACATATAATGGAGGATAAGGTGGTGGTACCACCGAAGATGCCCTCGAGGTACATGAGGTGGGTACGAGAGATGTCAGAGGAGGCCATAACAGTGGCCATGATTGGAGAGCCCTACTCATCCTATACTAACACGATGGTAACTTACGACTACTTTGATTTCATGATGATCTGGATGAGGCCCTCCTATATTTATAATGTAGTGAACATGCCTCGACCTCCTACGGCTTCAGGCAAGGGTACAAGTCGGATGGTGGGATCTTCCCACAGCATTGGTGGTGCATTATCATCAGCGGCAACAGTGGTTATGGAGGTTCCATTCCTCCATCTTGATCATTCTTCCTACAATATCTGACTGGTTAGAGGGGGATCGCTAAGTATGCAACACCGCTCTAAGAGGACATCCTTCAACCAGAGGTATAACTTTTCATTTCTTTGTCCTTTGTCTTTTTGATTTCTTCTTTTTTTCTCTAGACTAACTAATTTTCCCTTTTATTTTTCTTACAATATGTTCGGGTGTCTACTACTTGGTTGAGGAACATCCGAGACTGGGAGCTTTTGTAATGGATCATATTCGGGATTCGATTCCAGTTCCTTCCTGTCTGGTGTCGTCTACTATTTCTAAAGATGGTTTTAGATCAGGTGGTGGAGGCTCCTCAGCTCGTCGCTGGGGGAAGTGCATTCACCGTACGGACGGGGGATTTTAGAGAGAGAGAGAGAGTTTGGGGTTTCGGCTGAGTCTCGTTGTTGTTATTTTCTTCTTTTTTCCTGAAAACAGATGTTAATGGCAATATATATGTACAAATGAATGAAATTTTATTTTATCTTTGTTTAAATGACTTATTCTACATGCACTCTTTACTTTGTTGCTAAGACCGTAAAAAAGATTGGTTATTTTATTTTTTGCAAAAAGAGAGTTTAAATAACTCAAGAAAAATATTTATTTTTGAGATACAATGGGTAAAAATGGATAATGCGGAAGGAATAACCCGAGATCTTTTTTTAAATAAAGATTTATTTTTGAGGTATTCGAATTTGTCAAAAAGGAAAGATAAAATTTTCTAAAAATAAAGGGTTGCAGATCGGCATACCCTATCCTGCCTATCGACATAAGGGTCATGTCAAATCACTCTAGGGTTTTGATTGAACTTTCTTACAGCGTAGAGTCCTTCGGTGGGGTAGGTCTTTCATTCGGATTTATAGACTTCTTATTTTAGCTAAAGTTTTCAAGTATAAAAGGTGATGTTATATTTCACTCATCTTTCCTTTCTCCTTCTTTCTTATTTCTTACCTTTTGTCTTATTGTTTCCAAATGGCCCTTCCCATGAGTGCATAATTTTCTTCATATCTCAAGAATTTAGAGGTTGGTTATCTGTACAATGTATCCTATTACACTTGTAACTTGAGTCAGGTCTCTTTATGGTGAAACTACCTCACCGACTAGAACATGCTAGCGGTGGTAGCACAATTTTGGTATCCCGAGGATCATGTTTTTCACTTTGGCTCGGATGTTATCTGTCCGACCTATGATAATTTTTTTTCTATGCTGGGATTTAATCCCAATGTGGGGGAGGCCATGCCTAAATTGTCTCAGTCCCTTCAGGAGCTGTCAGCAAGACTTCTCCCTATTTCTCCTTCAGCAGCTAGGTTATTGTTCACTGGGGGAATAATCTCTCTCTAAGTTATACTATATTATGTGCGCTGTAGGATTTCAATGATGAGGGCCATATCGGAGCCGTTGCCTTTGGCTTAATTTCAAAGCTACCACCGGTGACCAGGGACATGATGATGGACCCTCAATCGGCTGCTATTATAGCGTGGATATCATATCGTCACAATCCTGCAACGATGATAGCGGCAGAGACCCTAATTAGTCTATATGCTTGGCGGGAAGGCCGTTCTAATTTCTTGAAAGGAAGCCCGATTATTCTATTCATATGTCTAGCCAAAGGATTCTGTTTGTGGTCCCACCTAAATATCCTTGGCGATTGTAACAAATTTATTCACTTGTTATTTCATCAGCTTTGGCCCATCTATAGAGAACTAGGTGAAGTGGATTGTGGATAACAGAGCTAGATGTCTTCATTGGTCGAAACCCTTGTGGGGGGAGTTGCAACCCATTTTGGAACTAGGGGAATACCGATACGTTCGGTTAGTTAGCCTTTGACAGACCTCATTATATTTCCCCTTACAACTCCTGCATCAAGTCGGTTGGGAGCAAATCGGGAGCCTTCCCGTACCCTGGATTTTTTTCATGTAGAGGATGTGACTTAAGGCTTACACATGCGATTGGGCTCTCTATTGGAGAATCATTGGCCATTAAATCATTCTTCCCAATCTGTTGGCAGGGTTTGACATGTTTCTAGAGACTATATGAAATGACTATGGAAGAGAGTAGTGAATAATATCTTGGCAGAGGATACCAACCAGAGATGGTTCATCATTTTTTACACTATGAAGGGGGCGTAGTAGTTTTCTCTAGGCTAGTCTGGGATTATCGCTCCATGGAGCACCTTCAACATACCAACCAAGCAGGGGAAGTTTTACGGCCTCAAGGAGCATATGACGATGGGGTTGGGTCTTCTGACAGCTGCGAATAGGGTCCTTTGGAAGATGAAGTTTATTTGTGAAGCTTTTTGTGATGGGGATGTGTTTGGATATTTTTTATTTTTTCGGGAATAAATGAGGAAAGGTTTGGTTAGTTTTTTTCTAGGGACAGTTTGGTTTGATTTATTTTTAGGATAGTTTGGTTGGCGGGGGTAGATGTTTAACTCCCTACATTGATATTTCATGTAATTGTACCACATTTTCCTATAATGAAATAAAAAAGGATTTTAATTTTATCGTTGTTCCTCTTGATGCATTTTACATTTGAATTATCTACACCAATCGCTAAGGCATACATAATCCTTTTGTTCATGTAAATGGTAAAACGAACTGTAATTCTTGGAGGCAAGAAAAGAATAGTGTTTTGTGAAAAATAAAGGGATTATTCCCATGTAAAGTGTATGAGCTACCTATGTACCTATGGGGGTTTTGAAAACTTTATAACTTAAATTTTTTTAAGTAAAAGGTTTTTAGAGGATCAGGCCCCACGTATATTTGAGTAGAGAGAAATAAAGAATTTTTTTAAAATATAAAGGGGGATGAGATGAGTCGTAGCGCACTGAGATTTCGGACTAGGGATAGAATTTCTTGAGATGGTTCAAGTTGACTATATGTGCCATCTCTTCTCCGTCAAGGTCAGTGAGCATAGCGACGCCACCGAATGTAAGGGCCATTCCAGTTTGGCTTGATTTCTTTTGAGGGCTAATCCCCCTTTTCGGACACCACGATCCTTGACACTCCTGTTGAATGATCGCACTATTCGGCGATTGTAATACTGTATATGATATAGAGCTCTTATCCTCCTTTCATCTAAGAGAAACAACTCGTCGAAATAGCTCTGATGCCAGTCTTCCTCATTGACTTTGCTCTCAATCATGATGCATAATGAAGTTATTTTTAGTTCAACGGGTAGGACTGCTTCCATGCCATATACAAGGGAGTAAGGAGTAGACCCAGTAGATGCCTGGACTAAAGTGCGGTAGCCCCAGATGATATAAGGGATCCGATCGGCCCAATCTCGATAATTTTCAGTCATCTTGCTGATGATTTCTTTAAGGTTCTTATTGGAAGCTTCAACTGCATCATTGGTTTATAGTCGGTAGGGAGAAGATTTGTGTCTTTGAACCCCATAATCGTCGACTAATTCTGTGAATTATGCCTTGAAATGTAACCCGTTATTTGACACTAGCTCATCTAGAACCCCGCACGGTAGATAATGTTCTTCTTTATGAGTTTATATACCTTTTTAGCATTCAACACTGCGTATGACTTGACTTCGACACATTTAGTGAAGTAATCAATGGCAACCAGGATGAACTCGTGCCTATTGGAGGCTTTGGGTGTGACTTTCCCTATGATATTGATGCCTCATATGGAGAATGACCCGAGAGAGGTCATGTTATACAATTACCGTGGATGCAAGTGCTGGTGATTGGAAAAGTGTTGGCATTTAAGGCATCTCTGGACATAGGCAGTTCCATAGTGGTCCAACAGTAACCCTATCGGATCATCTTCTTAGCGAGCATATGGCCATTCATGTGGGGTCTGCTTTCCCCATTGTGGCTTTCCTACATCATTTCTTCAATGTCAGGCCCAGTGATGCAGTGTTAGTGGTTTCCATCGAAATTTCTCTTGAAGAGTGCTTTATTACAGACAATTTACTGGGAAGCCAGTTGGCAGAGGGTCACTCGGTCTTTTTTATTGGCATCTTAGGGGTACCTATCATGCTTGAGGAGGCGCCAAATGTTTTAATACCAGCACTCTGTAATATTCGAGTCCTCTTCTGTGACGAGCTCAATGTGGTAGAAGTGGGTCAGTTTTGCTTACTTTTGGACTAGTAAATGGGCTATCATTATTCCCTTGGGGATATCGACAATAGAGGATAAGGTGTCAAGGGCATTGACTAAGTTGTTTCTTGCTCAGGGCAGGTAGTGGAAGGTGATATCTCAGAACTAGGAGGCCAACTTTTTTAGGTGGGCATGGAATGTAAAAAGCTTTTCATCTTTCACTTTCCATCTTCTAAGGACCTAGCCAATGATGAGGGCAAAATTCTTATAGACATCTAGACACTGGATCCCTTTTTTGAGAGAGACTTTGAGCCATACGATGCATGCCTTGTATTAGATCATGTTATTAGTGCAAGGAAAATCTAGCTTGATGGCAATGGGAGTGTGAGAGCCATTAGGGGCGATTAGGAGTATCCCAATGTCGTATCCTTTTTATTGGAAGCGCCGTCAAAGAAAATTTTCCACCGAATCCTAATAGGTGCAAAGGATATCTTCATTCGGGAATTTGGAGATACAAGCATCGGTCTCTTTTATGGGGTAGTCATCAAGGTAGTCGGAGAGGGATCTCCCTTTTATGACTTTCTGCGTGACATACATGATATCGAATTTAACTAGGCCATTCATCTAAACAAGGCACGTTTCTCAAGTAGGTATTTGATAGGATCCATTCGGGATACAAGTCTAACGGGAAAAGAGAGAAAATAGTGCCGTAATTTTTGCGTGACATAGATAAGGGCGACACATTTTTTCTCCAAGGTAGTGTAGTTGACATTGTACCTGACCAATTTGTGAATGGAGTAGTAGATGGCCCTTTCTTTGTGGTATTATTCAAGGTATTGTCTTGAAAATTTCTAGATATGGTGTTTGTTACGATCAAGTATAGTGATAACTAAACTTTTTGTGTGTATCGTTGTTGAAAGCCAAGTTAGTCAAAACCTCAAATACCTACAAAATTAATAAACTCAAGTGTAGCGGTAAGTAAGGGTATCAATCCACTTCCTAGGCAGTAAGCTAAAGACAAATTCAATTGTAATTCACTTTTATTTTTCTTTTTGTGCTTTTTCACTTTTCTAATTTTTTTAGCTTTTTCAATATTAAAACAATAGGGTGAGGTGAGGATTTAAACTAAACTAAATTAAATGTGATATGATAAAAACTAACTAGAAAATGACTAAAATGGAAAACAAAGTCTAATACTAAAATAAAAGATAAAGTGAGGTAAATAATTGTGAGAACAATCAAGGAATGGGATTACACCACAAATTTTAGTTATTCTAATTAATTAATTTAATTATTTGAATTCTCCCAAATTAATATCAAAATTGCAAACCAACTCTCGTTGCAAGTGTAATTATAATAGTAATCTTTTAGAAAATTAAGTTTAATACCCCACAACTCTAGAAAACTAAATCTACACTCCTTTTAATTAATCACCCGCTAGGATCGATCAATTAGAATTTATGTAAATCTTAGAAAATAAATTTAGAGTTGAAATTCAAGTTATAATACCCCACTTAAGAAACTCCTATCTCTAGTTCGAATCTAAAATGGGTATTATAACTAGAATTTCTATTTTCTCTCGAAAATCATTTACCCTCTCTCGAGGCGTAAATCTAAGGGTGAGGGATCAAAATTAACATCCAAAGGGAATTTTCAAGTAATCAAACTAATTAAACTAAAATACATAAAATAAGGGTTTCCCCCCACCCCTTGAAAGGGGATTTAGCCTAACATGGTATCAAACATAATAAATAAATATTCAATAGGCATTAATATAATAAAAGAGTAGAGAAATAGAACAAATCCACAAGTCTCCTTGAAATTGGCAATTTGAACTCTATCCTTGAAATTGAAGCATACCACACTCCAAGTGAGTGATCAACAAAGATATAAATGAAAATTTTACTCAACTTGAATCTCACACAATTATCACTCACAAATATCTAAAAAAAATGAAAATAAAACTATTTACAAAATTTTCTACCTAATTTATTCTAACCTAACTCTCTACAATTCTCTAGAATTTTCTCTCTATTTGATGATCCTCTCATTCCCACTCAAATGGGGTCATTAGTCTTCTTTTATAGTAGATGCGTGGAGCATGAGGGGTAAAAATGGGAGGACAAGAGTGTATGGAATATGAAAGGTATGGGTGAGGGTTAATTTAGGAATTAATGGAGGGTGCATGTGGTTTGGGTGAGGTCATGTGGGTAGTGAGGTGAGGAAATAAAATCTGATTTGGTTTGAGGGGTGTTTTGGGAAAAAGGGTTACAAGGGTAGTTGGGGGTATTTGGGTAAAAGGGGTAAAAGAGGGTTTAAGTTGCACATGTGGGAATTAAGTTGGTTTTGGTTTGCATTTTGGCTTTTGGAATGGCAGGTCGTGGCTTGGGAATGAAAGTTCGGGAAATGGGTATGAGATTGCTTTGGCTTGAAAATGGGTAATGGGTTGTTTTCAGAGTGGGTAAGGGATTAGAGAGGGTCATGGGTTTGGGGCAGGCAATACCCGAGATGGGTAGCTGGATGGTGCGCCGCCGGAGGAGGTAAGGAGGAGCAGGTCCGGTCGGAATGGTTTCCAGGTTGGAGCCGGAATGGGGGTTGTTAATGGGTCACCGGAGGGATACCAATCGGAAGTCGGCGCAGGGGTTCGCGGCGGGGGTTGCGACGGATCGGTTGGATGGGTTTTGGGTTCGACACCGGCGGCAAGGGGAGCAGCGTCGGTGGGTCGGGAGTTCGCTGGAGCAGTTGGGCAGCGGTTGAACTCGCCGGCATTGGGTCTGGTTTGACGTCGCCAGTGAGAGGTTTGGACTGCAGGCGAGGGGGTGATGATGGGGTGGGGTTTTGTTGGTTGTGTTGGTTCTAAATGGTGGGTGGTGGATAGATGAGAGAAGAGAGAGAAGGTTTGGGCTTGTGGTGGGTATTTGGTTAATGGAGGAGGAGTGAGAAAGTAGGTGTTGGTTGAGTGGGGGTAGATAGAGTGTATGAGGGTGTAGGAAAGTTTGGTGAGGGTGAGGGTTTAGGATAAGAGGTGTTTGTGTGTATGGTAGTTGTGTAGGATAAGTTAGGTGTGAGTGAGTTTTTTTTTTTTTGTGTGTGTGTGTGTTTAATTTGGACCCAACAAAAATAATAAAAAGACTCAACTAAAATAAAAAATAAAATCTAACTGAAAATAAAACAAATTAAAAATAATAAAAATAAAAAATATTAAAAATTAAAATCCTAAGCTTATATAAAAACTAAAAGAAATAAAATTTAAAATCTAAATAAAAATTAAAGTCCTAAAAATATAAAATATAATAAACTAAAAATAAAGCACTAAAACTAATCTTAATAAAATAAGACTAAACTAAAAGCTAATAAAAATAAAATAAAATAAAATTATACTAATAAAGATAAAATAGAAAAATAGAAAACAAAACCTAGAAAATACTAAATAAATCCTAAAAATAAAAATGACTCAAACTAAAAATCTAAAAAATGATAAAAAGACACAAACAAAACACACACAGGGTTTAGGGTAGGCTAGGGTTACGGGATTGGTAATTTAGCTCCATTTTAATTGCAAATTCCTGGAAATATAGGTTTTGACACCGCAACTGCAATTAAGCCTGCATATTGAATAATTAGGCGCATAAGGCCCATATTGTCGAGAATTAGCAACTAAAGTACATCTATTTTGGGTATAAATTGTACAGTTTTGGGTGATTATCACACTATCCCTAAACAGTGCGTTGCTAGTCCTCGAGCAATAAGATAGAGAGAAAGAGAAAGATAAGAAACCAAAAGTGTACCACTTTCGCGGGCACTTACGATTGCACTTAGTATGTGCAACAAGCCTTTAAACCTATAGGTTGCCCTACAGGACGAGTTGTGTCTCGTGAGGGTTTGCATGGAATATATCCACAAAATTCTTATTTTGCAAAAAATTTATTGAAAGGCAGTCTATCTCTTATTAGATGCAGACAAATCGCACAATCCATCACATGAGAAATATTTTGAGAAATACAAGCTAGAAGGTGTAAAAAGTTTAGCTAAGTAAATACACAGGGCACATCCTTCCTAGAACTCAATGTGTATAGTGTGAATCAGTCAAAACGGGTCGAGTATCACAAGAGTAATTCCTAGATTGCCTTGTCGGAATCAACGCTTCAACTTCAAATCTCACGGATATAACTCTCTCAAACAAACTCTCGAGATTTGGGTTAGTGTATCGCTCTTGTATGTGAGGAGGTGAGTAAATATAATCAAGTTCAAACGTCTCACACACATATAAGAAAGAACGAACAATTAGAAAGAAAATTGATCTCATAAAAGAAATGCTAATCACTATAGTGAGAACGTCGAGTTATTCACCACGTCGACTTTCATTTACCCGAACACCTAGGAAAAAATATGGATGTATATGGGTGAGGGGAAATGAAATGGGATTTGTGGGATGAAGGATGATGGTATGAGGGATAAGATAGTGATATGATGGATAATGGATGAGTATGCGATAGAAGAGTGTATACACTTTAGGCTAAAATATGTCTTTATTTTACAACTAACTACTAACTACCAACTCTCTTTCTTTTCTTTTCTCTCTTTTTTTTTTCTCTTCTTTTTTTCGATTTTTCTTTTCTTTTCTTTTTCTTTTTTTCTTTTTTCTTTTTTCTATTTTTGCTATTTTTTTGTTTTTTTTGTTTTTCTCTCTCTTTTCAAACCAACAATGAAGACATTTACATTTGAAATCACACTCTTTTATCTGAAATGGTGAAAGATATATGAAATGAGGTGCGGTATGTATATGGATGGTGAGGGAAATAAATGGGAATATGGTAAGGTAATGGGTGAAATAAAGGAGAAATGGTATAAAAAATGGGTGAGTGTATGGATGAAAATCATAGTGATCGGGACAAATTTCAAGACACGTGTTTCTTACAACTCAAAAGTGATGTCGTTCTCAGTGATCAACCCAAAATTTTATGAAAAATAATGAGATCATACAATAATTACGTGCGGACCCAAAGAAAGTTGAATCAATTTGTGACTCGAAGATTGCGTAAAGCACTCAAAAAATGTGAAAGGCACAAATCTCACAAGCTAAAGTCTCCACTAGTGATCCTTAAGGTTCTCTTTAGAATTGTAGTACTCCTCAACTCTAAACGTAATGACGTGATAAGTGCACAAATTTTGTTGAGTCTAGAAATTCATGGTGCAAAGTGCCTTGTTATGTATTACATAAGCTATTTAGAAAAAATATTCTCTAGCTTGATTCCTAGACTTTAAAAGATGGATGATTGAAAATTCACATCAATGAGTGAGATGCAAAAAACTGCACGAAATTTTAAAATTCAGGTTTAAAAATCAAAAAAATTCCAAAGAGGCACGATTTTGATAAAATTTCCCACCCCCAAACAAAAAGGAACATCGTCCTCGATGTTAAGTAAAATGATTTTTAAAATTGAGAGCATAAGGTGGAAAGCTATTACCAGAATGAACCGCTAATGAAGTGGACAGATATCGCCAATAATAAACCTGAATAAGTGATACGAGAAAAAAAATGTTGTACAAGTATATAAGCATGATAAAGCATTGGGGGATGTGAAACACCACCCCCAAACAGGGTGAGACTAGTACAAGAAATGCAGGATGCCTCTCGGTAGCGCTAAGTTTAGTGTCTTCAGCCAGACCGAACCATTCTCACCCTAAAGATAGGAACTAAGAAAGCACGGGGCGACAGAAAAATCAGGGGCTGAGAATCACCCCCAAACAAGACTGAAGCGTCAGTCTTGTTGGATAGAGGCTAAAACAGGTCAATGCACTTGTGTGGCAAAGTGCATCACACGATGCAAAGCATCGGTGGACCATGGGTAGGTGGGTATTATGAAAAGGGTGAGGTTAAATAGGCATCGGTCACGAGCCTTATTGAGTTGTAAGGTGAGGGTAACTAGGGCCCTATAACAATGGTGCTCAAGTTGGTGAGGAAGGAAATATGGTGGGAAAAGTGGAATGGGATGGGCCTCATAAAAATCACACGATCGTTCTATGAATGGGCGATGATAATGGTCGTGTCGTGACACGCCAGGGAGTTGTTGAGAAGAATCATCACCACAAGCAAGCGGTGTGCATGGAGGAACAAGATCGGTGTCACGAAAGTGGAGAGTATCACCAAAACTCTCGTGGAAGGTGGAGGATGGTTTCAGGTTAGGATCTAAATATGTAGATGGAAACTTGAAATGAGCAAAAGCAAGATCCAAACAGGTGGTGGGGTGGAAAGGATAATGGGTGGGTTGGGTAGGACAAATGGTGTATCGGGTGGGATAAACGGTGGAGGAAGATGATCCAACTCATGAGTAGGAGACACACACTCATTGGAAGGAGTAAAGGAATACTCACAAGGGATAATGGTTTCTAAAGATGGAGTTGTCAACTTCTCCACAAGAGTAGCATCGGTGAATGTGGTGGGTGGGTCAAACGAGGCACCAAGATCGGAGATAGTGGAATCACTAGGAATATGAGGCTCAAAGGGAGCCATGCATGGAGGAACATCATCCATATCCAGATAGTTAGGAACTATCACAGATTCTATCTCGGGAAAATGGTGAGCACTCGTAGCCAGAGCTAACCTAGAATGAAGTGGTTCCTCGGGAACATAAGGGTGAAACTCGATAGGTGTAGACTCGAGCATATTTTTGGATATGAAGGGAGTGTAAACCTCAAGGTGGGGTTCATTTGGACATTGTGGGATTTGATCAGGCTCACTATCGAAAGGTAGGTCAACATAATTGTCGACTTGGGACCCGGACCATGGAATTGTCTCAACTTCGAGATTCTCGGGGTGGTGGGGTTGGTCATACTCAAAATCCGTGTCACAAGATGACGCATCATCACTCCACTTGGGGGCAACAATGGGTTGACTTGGGATAAAATCCGACTCTCTCGCACACTCTAATTCATTTAACCTTTGTTCAAGCCTTTGGAGAGCTTGAGTTTGAATTGCTTGCTCTTGCTCAAGTATGAACTTTTTCAAGAGGGTTTCGAGAGTGGAGGTGGATGATGGTGTTGGGGGAATTATGGGTGGTGGTGGTGGTGGTTGAGGTGGACACAACTCGCTATAAACAGGACTATATGGAGAATACTCATATGAAGTGTGTGGGGTGGGGCCAAGTGCATCATACACGATGAAAGAGTTGCGTGTGTGTTCAAATTAAGAAATTATATAATTAAACACAGTTTAACCCAATTAAACCCTAAAGATGCATCTAGGTGTAATTGAATAAGATGTAAAGCAAGCAAGAACATTCAAACACACACAAATGAATGAAAATCCCCCAAAGGGGCAAAATCATTTATTTCACTATAATTTTGTAAAGTAAAATTTACACGGATTACAATGAAATACAAGGGTGACACGAAATTACCCTCAGGTGTCGGATCTGTAGTCAGCGGCTGGAATTTTCCCTTTCCAGGAGGGTAGTAATGAAGAAGAAGGTCGGTCTTCTCCACAAGGGTATGAACAACAAAAAAATTTGTGTTCTAGGGTTTCAAAAATGATTCACAAATGATTTGGAAATTTGTGTGAATCAAAACATGAGTTTGATAACTCACAAAGATGAAGACATTGAGTTTATGAACTCTGAAAATCGTGTGAAGAAGTCTTGAAAACAAACTCCCCGTAGTGGGTTTATAAAAGAAACTTTTAGCCTAAAAAATCTGAACACGATCTGTTCGAAATTATCCCAGGCGGATCGGTCCGGGTCTGAGGCGGATCGGTCTGAGGGCGCGGATCCGTTCTTTTTAATTTTGGCATTATCGGTTCTCTATCGGTCCGGGGACTACTGGATCTTCAGCAAGTGGATCGGTCCGGTACAGGGGCGGACCGATATGGGGTCGGATCGGTTCTTTTTCTCTGGGCGGACCGGTCCGGCCTGTCAGAATTTTGAATCCTCCTCTTCTTTGATATTCGGATCCGTTGATGACGATATGAACCTTGAATATCTTCAATGGTGTAACGGCGTATGACATAACAAATGATAATGGACAAAATGTCCTTACAAATCTCCCCCTATGTCTATGCCGGTACATACATAAAAACAAACATCCGAATTATCAAATAACACAATGCCTATACAAATCTACCCTTCCATGAACCCAAAACTGGAAAGATACAAATGAATAAAACTTCATCGTTTTGCTCTTCGAATCTTCAAGAATCTCAACGCTTTTCTCATCAGGGTGTGCAATTCAGAGATCATCATATGGTACCTACACACATGAGATAAAGCAAAATACCAAGTGACGTATCGAATTTGAAATGAGATATCAAATGATGAAAGCATACTTTATCAAATCTCAGAAACTCAAAAACTCCCCCAAAATATGATAATTCTTTCTCCTCCTTTTTATGATGTCCCCAATTAGACAAATGAGTAGAAGAAATCAAACAATCAAATCAAGGGTGTCACAAGGAACAAACTACTATTTTTTAAAATTTTTCTCACAAGACAAACACAAAACAACCAAGTCGAGGATTAGCGTAAATGAATGGGCGTGATCAAATTCGAGAGGAAGATCAGTGCATACAAACATGACATATGTGCACGATGAATATCGGATACTCCTAACGAATGAACTCAAATTCTTCCTTTGGTGTAATAAGGCGGTAATATAAGACATTGACTCAATCAAATCAACAAATCAAAGATCAAAGTGATTTCCACACCAATAACGTCCAAAACTATATCATGCTTTTTTAGGACTTTCAAGGAAGTGCAAACCCATTTGTATTCTCCAACCAAACTCCCTCAAATTTTTATTTTGAATAGAGGCTTTCTAAATTCTCAAACTTTGGAGAATTGTTGATGAGGCCTAACTGGCCCGTATGTGGCATACAATTCTTTTGATTGCCTTTAAATTTTTTGGGGCTCTTTTAACCTCTTTGGACCTCAGATAATAAAATTCCTCCATTTTTAGGTCCTTTTGAACGGTGGGTTTTGCGCAAAGAATAGATAATGACCTTTCACAACCCCTCCCCGTTCTCAATCAAACACACAGTCTCACCAAAATGATTTTTACATGCATTCCAATCTTGTTAAGTTTTATCGTATATTGTTCATTATATAGACATAATTGAGATGGAAACACTCAAACCAATATGTGATAGACAAGTGCAATAATCAAATATAGCCGTACATGTGTGCAATAAAGGATATAAGAGTCAAACATGTAAGAAAATATCACTAATTACATCTCGAAGACTCCAAACAATGTAGAGCACATGGATGAAATGATGTAGCGTCTCAAATCTCTATCAAACAGTCACATGGATATATGAAGTGAAGTGGTGACTTAGCTATCTTAACTGTTCATAAAAAAAAAGGCAAACCAGAAATCTTTTTGAATTTTTCAACAATTTTATCAAAATAAAATCTTTTTGTGTTTTTTAAATTTTTTCTTAAAATCAAATCTTTTTGTATTTTTCAAAAGAAATATAAAAAGCAAAGAAAATAAATACACTAAAGATATAATCTAGCAATAGGAATCAAAGGATATGATAATGACAATGCATCCTATGCTAGACATGGACCAACCCCTCAGTCAACTGTGCAAATCCCCAAAGACTTCCTAAGACTCTAAAATCTAAGGGCATCTAAAGGTTTCGTGAAAATATCGGCTAACTGACGGTCGGTAGGAACGAAACTCAGGGATACGACCTTCTCCTCAACTAACTGACGTAGGAAGTGCTCGCATAACCTGATGTGCTTTGTGCGCGAATGTTGGACGGGATTGCTGGATATGTGAATCGCGCTCGTGTTATCACAGGAAATGATCATGGTGTCCTGTGAAATCCCATAATCCTTCAACATTTGCTTCATCCATAAGAGTTGCATGCAACAACTCCCGGTGGCGATGTACTCAGCCTCCGCAGTGGACAAAGAGATGGAGTTTTGCTTCTTGCTCAACCAAGAGACAAGAGCATAACCAAAATAGAAACACCCACCAGAAGTGCTCATACAACCATCTGCATCCCCGGCCCAGTCGGCATCCGAATAAGCAGACAAATGGTCATCGGTATCAAGGGAATATCAAATACCGTATGAGAGAGTCCCACTCACGTATTTGATGATACATTTTAGATCGAGTAAGTGTGACTCTTTTGGAGATGCTTGATATCGCGCACAAACACTAAAGGCTATGTCGGGACGACTGGCAGTCAAGTAGATAAGACTACCTATCATACTCCGATACAAGGTTTGCTCTACGTCCTTGCCTGAAGTGTCCTTACTAAGCTTGATAGAAGTACTCATAGGTGTACGTGCATGCTTAGCGGAGTCTAAACCAAATTTCTTCACAAGGTCTCTAGCATACTTGGATTGGTAGATGAACATCCCATCCTCTAGCTGACGAACCTGAAGACCGAGGAAGAAAGTAAGCTCACCTACCATGCTCATCTCAAACTCACTTTTCATCTCCTCCTCAAAGAGGTGAACATGCTGGGAGCATGTGGATACAAAGACTATGTCGTCCACAAAGACCTGGGCAACCAAAATATCACTGTCATCTCTCCTGACGAACATCGTCATATCAACTCCCCCTCTCTTGAAGCCACGGGCTAAGAGATAGGAAGTAAGCCTTTCGTACCAAGCACGGGGTGCTTGCTTCAAACCATGCAAGGCTTTCCTCAGATAAAAAACGTGCTCAGGTTGCGTAGGGTCTTCAAACCCTTTTGGTTGTTCCACATAAACCTCATCCTGTAGAATGCCATTTAGGAAGGCACTCTTGACATCCATCTGATATAACTTAAAGCGCAGATGACATGCGATGGCGAGTAGTAAGCGGACGGAATCAAGCCTCGCAACAGGAGCAAATGTCTCTCCAAAGTCTACACCCTCTATCTGTTTGTAGCCTTGGGCGACCAACCTAGCCTTGTTTCTGATTATGGTACCATTTTCCTCCATTTTATTCTTGAAAATCCACCGGGTACCTATCACATTAGTATCACTAGATCGGGGGACAAGTTCCCAGACATTATTCTTTTTAAATTGAAGCAACTCATCCTGTATGGCAGATATCTAGTGTTCATCCTTGAGTGCTTATTTATGATTCTTGGGCTCGACTTTAGATGTGCAGCGGAAGTGGCTAACGACGTTCTCTAGCTGAGCACGAGTCTTGACCCCAAGAGTGGGATCACCTAAAATGGATGCCGGATCATGACTCTTGCGAACCCAAGAAGGTGTGTCCCCTAACACAGGAGTAGGGTCCACAGAGTGTGGGTGAGGGATAAGTAGATCACTGTCAGAAGAGTCCTCATCCTCACACTGAAGGTTAAGATCAATTGCCGTCGGAGGTTCGTCATCTTACACAGTGACGTTTATTGATTCTATATCCTTAGAGCTCTTCAGGTTAAAAACTCGGTACGCTCTACTATTCGATGAATATCCTAGCAATATTCCCTCGTCGCTCCGGGAGTCAAACTTTTCTAATTGCTCTCTACCCCGTAGGATGTAGCATTTACTCCCAAAACACGAAAATGTGTCAGGTTGGGTTTCTTTACAGTCCATAATTCATAAGGCATTTTAAGTGTGTGTGGACGCAGGTAAACCCTATTCACCGTGTGGCATGCAGTAGACACTGCCTCTACCTAAAATCTCCTAGAAACATTACGACCTAAAATCATAGATCTAGCCATCTCCTGAATCGTTTTATTCTTTCTCTCAACACTCCCATTTTGCTGAGGAGTCTTCACAGAAGAAAACTCATGTTTGATCCCAAGGCTATCACAATAATAATCTAATTTTTCTTCCTTAAATTCAGTGCCGTTGTCACTACGTATCCTGTTAATAGTGACTCCGTGTTGATTTTGCAGGACATGGCACTTGGTCGTTAAAAACTATACGGCATCGGATTTCTCCCTTAGAAAACCTACAATAGAGTATCTGGAGAAATCATCTACCATCACGAGGATATACCTCTTACCACCCAAACTCGCAGTACGAGTAGGAACCATAAGATCCATGTGAATCAACTCAAGAACTCGGGAAGTGGTAATGGAATGCAACTTCCTATGAGGGCTACGAATTTGCTTTCCCAACTGACGACGACCACAAACCATGGAAGTTGACTTTCCAAGAGATGGTAAGCCACGTACTAGGTCCTTTTTAGCTAAACAAGTTAAATCTCTAACATTCACGTGACCTAGACGTTAGTGCCACAAATCCATAGGAGTGATCGTGGCGCTGTTGCAGACAAGTGAGGAAGTAGGTACAGTCCCATAGCAATTATCCTTGGTCCTCACCCCTTGCACTAAAAGTTTACCGGCTTGATTATAGACTTTACAAGCGTCCTGGTCAAACTTTACGGCAAAGTCATCGTCGCACAGCTGGCTAATGTTGAGAAGGTTTGCTTTCAAACCTTTGGCATACAAAACATTTTCTATCTTAGGAAATCCAGGTAACTCAACAGTACCACGTCCTATAATGCTAGACTTGATCCCATCTCCAAAGGTGACTCGTCCATCCTGATAATCCTCAAGAGATGAAAAAAATGAGGCATCACCTGTCATATGTCTGGAGCACCCACTGTCAAAATACCATTGTGAGGTATTATGTGCTTTGAGAGAAACATGAACAACAAAGGATTTCTTATCTTTCTTAGGCACCCAAGAAGTGGTAACCTTTTGTTTACCCTTGTTGTTGTTGGTTTTAGCTGGAATGTGAGAAGCATTCACTGTCGGCAAAGACATCCGTCTGAATTCCTCCATCAAACTCCGTGATGTGGTGGCTAAAAACTCAACACGCTCTCTCAGACTGGAAAAATTATCAGTATGACGTGGTGGAGTAGTTATACGTCGTGTCCGACCCAAACTATAGCAAAACTCCCTCAGGTGGCCGTTTCTTTTGCAATATGTACAAAAGAACACAGTCTTAGGCAGACCTTGGTTTGCTTTTCTTGGTCAAACTCTCCTTCGTAGATTTTGGCGATGACCATAAGGAGTAGTAGTGAACTCAGGGACTGGTCCAGGTGCAATTTGGGATATGGAGGCATCATCATAACCAATTCCCTGCCGATCTCCAAAACCTAAAGCGGGGTCGAGGAGCATCTTTCCCATCTTCCCAGATCTGTCCTCGATTTGTACCTTGACTTCCTTTGCTCTCTCAAGATCATGAGTAAGCTTAGCAAAAAGTGCTTCAAGTTTCTTCCGTGTCTCCGCAGAGGAATGGAGCTCACTCGTAAGACTAGCCACTTGTTTAGTCAAGTCACCTCTTTTTTTCTCAAAACAACTTTCTAACAGATCACAAGCAGACTCTCTCTCTCTCAGTGCGGTGCAGGTGAAGGACACTTTCTCTCTCGTCTCTTCTAATTCTTCTTCTAACGCAGTGATCCTAAGAACTAACGCTTTGTTACGCTTTTTAGTTTTAAATGACTCATTATATAACTCGGTGTAGGCGCGTTGAAGATTACTCTCACTCTCACTTGCGTAACCCTCCCCCTCAATCACATCGATCTCACTGTCGAGGTGTCCCTGTGATGCAGCATCCTCATCGTCGTGAGAAGTACTCAATGTTCTCACATGACTAGCCATGAATGCGGTGAAGTTACACTCATGCGGTGACTCATCTCTCGAGTCCACCGACTCGACTTCACTATCGTCACTAAGGGTAGCATTAAGGACAGCCTTGCCCTTTTCTCTATTCAGACGAGTAGCACATTCAAACGCTCTATGTCCTCTACCGTCGCACTCATAGCATCTCTCACTGTCTTTCTTAGGAGGGTTTTTAGCATCTTTCTCATTTTTCTTTTCAAACTTATTTTTCTGAAATTCTTCTTATCTTTAAATTTTCCACTTTTCCTAAATTTGAGAATTTTCTTAAAGTTTTTAGCAAATAGAGCCAAATCATTTATGTCAAAATCACACTCAGAGTCAGAAGTTTCACTCTCTTTCTTTCTAGATGACTCTACTCTCTTTCTTTCCGTTCCCTCACTTTTTCTCTCTTGGGCATTAAGTGCAATTCCCTTGTCTTTAGACTTCACAGATTTAGGAAACATGTCTATTTCATATGTTTGCCGGTCTCCTACAAGTTCCTCCAATTTTAGAGTATTTAAATTACCCATAGAATTTAGCACAGTGACTTTAGGGATAAAACGCTTAGGCAACGATCGAAGAATTTTTTTTCACAACTCTTGCATTAGGAATATGTTCATCAAGATTAAAGCTAGTATTAACAATATCAGATAGTCTAGCGTAAAAATTATCAAAACATTCAATCTCATGCATGGTGATGGTTTCAAATTGAGTTGTCAAATTTTACAATTTAGATTCTTTCACATCATTAGTTCCTTCATGGGTGAGTTGCAAAACATCCCATGCTTCTTTTGACTTGGTGCACGTCATGATACGTCGGAACTCATCAGGAGTGATGGATACGAAAATAGCACTTAAACCCTTAGAGTTAAATGATGACCATTTAAATTCTTCTTCAGTCCAAGAAATGACAGGTTTTAAACTGGTCACATTTTCAACAGTGATGGAGGGAGGTGTCCACCCTCTTTCAACTAGAATCCAAACACGTTCATCTATGGCCTTTAAAGCAGACCTCATGCGGGCTTTCCAATATGCATAGTTAGTATCGTCAAAAACTGGCATTTTATTATATGATTTCTTCATTGAACACGCACTTTTTCAAAAAAAATCAATTTTTCAGAAAATTGATATCTTAGAAAAATTTTGCGGAAACTAGGAATACGCGATAGATTAGCGTAACCTGCTCTGATACCAATTTGAAAGAGTTGCGCGTGTGCTCAAATTAAGAAATTATATAATTAAACACAGTTTAACCCAATTAAACCCTAAAGATGCATCTAGGTGTGATTGAATAAGATGTAAAGCAAGCAAGAACATTCAAACACACACAAATGAGGAAAAATCCCCTAAAGGGGAAAAACCATTTATTTTACTATAATTTTGTAAAGTACAATTTACACGAATTACAATGAAATACAAGGGTGACACAGAATTACCCTCAGGTGTCGGATCTGTAGTCAGCGACTGGAAGTTTCCCTTTCCAGGAGGGCAGCAATGAAGAAGAAGGTCGGTCTTCTCCACAAGGGTATGAACAACAAAAGAGTTTGTGTTCTAGGGTTTCAAAAACGATTCACAAATGATTTGAAAATTTGTGTGAATCAAAACATAAGTTTGATAACTCACAAAGATGAAGACTTTGAGTTTATGAACTCTGAAAATCGTGTGAAGAAGTCTTGAAAACAAACTCCTCGTAGTGGGTTTATAAAAGAAACTTTTAGCCTAAAAAATCTGAGCACGATCTGTTCAAAATTATCCCAGGCGAACCGGTCCGGGTCTGAGGCGGATCGGTCCGAGGGGGTGGATCGGTTCTTTTTAATTTTGGCATTATCGGTTCGCTATCGGTCCGGGGACTACTGGATCTTCAACAAGCGGATCGGTCCGGTACAGGGGCGGACCGGTCCGGGGTCGGATCTGTTCTTTTTCTCTGGGGGGACCGGTCCGGCCTGTCAGAATTTTGAATCCTCCTCTTCTTTGATATTCATATCCGTTGATGACGATATGAACCTTGAATATCTTCAATGGTGTAACGGCGTATGACATAACAAATGATAATGGACGAAATGTCCTTACACACGAAAGGATTGCTTTCGTGATGGACAAATGGTTGATACTCATGGGGTGCGTAGTGAGGGAACTAATCATGAACAGGTACACAAGGTTGCCATGACGACTGTTGGAACGTGTGAGGATCCACAACATCGGGTTGGGATTTGTATTGCAGGGAAGGGTGATCAGGCCTCCACGAATAATTGGGGTACTCACATAACTCGGGATTAGGTATAGCGGGGTAGTAGGCTGAGGTGGGTTTCGGAACAGTGTCATATGGATACACATGTTCCATGGTGGATTTCTATGGATATGACAAGTATGGAAACACATGGGACATGTGATCGGCATAGGAACAGTGGGTGCACAACAAAGGAGGAAACACGGCGACACTTGACACCGAGGGTGATGGAATAGGAGGTGCATGCATGGATGGGTCAAGAGTACCAATGGTACTCGTGAGAGAGATGAAACGACTAAGAATATCATAAAGAGACGGCTCGGGATCACTCTCACACGTGTCACGTGTCAATGGAAAATGACCAAAGTAGTCCCGTAAAGGACATTCTTCAGCCATGCGGAGAGAAATATTTTTTTTTGGAGTTTTTAAATTTTTTTGAAAAGGAATGAAAATATTTTTGGGTTTTCTAAAAATAATGGAAGAAAATATTTTTGGATTTTTTATAAAAATAAAAAAAAAATTTGGGGTTTTCTAAAAATAAAAGGAAGAAAATATTTTTGGATTTTTCTAAAATGAAAGAAAGAAAATATTTTTGGATTTTTTTGGAAGAAAAGAGGCGGGGAAAAAATATGGACTCTTGATTTGGACGAACTAACTAAAATTGACCACTGAAAAATGAAATTGGACACACACACAAGTCAAGGAGAAATCGTAACCAGCACATAGCCAATTTTATCTTCAAAATTAGTGAGAGGGTATTCAAATTTTAATTAAGTCCGCGGGCGATAAAAAATCACGGAATTTATATGAGTGATCGCCTTTGCAAAATTTTCTCCTATTGGGCTACCTAGTTGATTGATTTTAAATTTAATGATGGTTAGGGTAGCACACAATGATAAGCGAGTGAGTCGGGTGATGAAATCCCTTCTCGTGAGTGATCGGGTGTAGGTCTTAGTCAATTAATTCATCACACCATTCAAAAAATAAATGCGAGAATAAAATCACACAAGAGCACACAAGAGCACACAAAAGAATTGACTCTCTAACAGGAGAGGCGCGAGTGTTTAGAAATGTACCTCCCACAGTTTTTACACCGTGGGGTGCCAAAAAATTTGAGTCGACCGGGGGGAGAGCACGCCTATCTCAGTTGTCCCCGGGAGTCCTACCGATCCAAAGTAGATAGGCTTCTAAATCCTCGCCTTTGGACGCCCTCTCTCTACCTTGTCCGGTTTTCCTATCATGCTTGTCTTCAATTATTACAAATTTAAATGAAAAATAAATGGTGTCCCTATACACCGCAATACAAGCCAAATAATAAAGTCCTAATACAATCCTTCTAATAAAATGCAAAAATGGTATTAAAAATGAAAAAAATGCAATACAAGTGAATCACAAAATTGAGTCCATTCCGAGCTTCACGATCCCAAGAATGGCAACGGCGCCATTTGATAACTTGACTTTTTTGTATGTCGTTGTTGAAAGCCAAGTTAGTCAAAATCTCAAATACCTACAAAAATAATAAACTCAAGTGTAGCGGTAAGTAAGGGTATCAATCCACTTCATAGGGAGTAAGCTAGAGACAAATTCAATTGTAATTCACTTTTTATTTTCTTTTTGTGCTTTTTCACTTTTCTAATTTTTTTAGCATTTTCAATATTAAAACAATAGGGTGAGGTGAGGATTTAAACTAAACTAAATTAAATGTGATATGATAAAAACTAACTAGAAAATGACTAAAATGGAAAACAAAGTCTAACACTAAAATAAAAGATAATGTGAGGTAAATAATTGTGAGAACAATCAAGGAATGGGATTACACCACAAATTTTAGTTATTCTAATTAATTAATTTAATTATTTGAATTCTCCCAAATTAATATCTAAATTACAAACCAACTCTCGTTTCAAGTGTAATTATAATAGTAATCTTTTAGAAAATTAAGTTTAACACCCCACAACTCTAGCAAACTAGATCTACACTCCTTTTAATTAATCACCCGCTAGGATCGATCAATTAGAATTTATGTAAATCTTAGAAAATAAATTTAGAGTTGAAATTCAAGTTATAATACCCCACTTAAGAAACCTCTATCTCTAGTTCGAATCTAAAATGGGTATTATAACTAGAATTTCGCTTTTCTCTCAAAAATCATTTACCCTCGAGAGAGGCGTAAATCTAAGGGTGAGGGATCAAAATTAACATCCAAAGGGAATTTTCAAGTAATCAAACTAATTAAACTAAAATAACATCAAATAAGGGTTTCCCCTCACCCCTTGAAAGGGGATTTAGCCTAACATGGTATCAAACATAATAAATAAATATTCAATAGGCATTAATATAATAAAAGAGTAGAGAAAGAGAACAAATCTTCACAAGTCTCCTTGAAATTGGCAATTTGACCTCTATCCTTGAAATTGAAGCATACCACCCTCAAAGTGAGTGATCAACAAAGATATAAATGAAAATTTTACTCAACTTTAATCTCACACAATTATCACTCACAAATATCTAAAAAAATGAAAATAAAACTATTTACAAAAATTTCTACCTAATTTATTCTAACCTAACTCTCTACAATTCTCTAGTATTTTCTCTCTCTATTTGATGATCCTCTCATTCCTCCTCAAATGGGGTCATGAGTCTTCTTTTATAGTAGATGCATGGAGCACGAGGAGTAAAAATGGGAGGAAAAGAGTGTATGGAATATGAAAGGTATGGGTGAGGGTTAATTTAGGAATTAATGGAGGGTGCATGTGGTTTGGGTGAGGTCATGTGGGTAGTGAGGTGAGGAAATAAAATCTGATTTGGTTTGAGGGGTGTTTTGGGAAAAAGGGTTAAAAGGATAGTTGGGGGTATTTGGGTAAAAGGGGTAAAAGAGGGTTTAAGTTGCACATGTGGGAATTAAGTTGGTTTTGGTTTGCATTTTGGCTTTTGGAATGGCAGGTCGTGGCTTGGGAATGAAAGTTTGGGAAATGGGTATAATATTGCTTTGGCTTGAAAATGAGTAATGGGTTTTTGTTTTCAGAGTGGGTAAGGGATTGGAGAGGGTCATGGGTTTGGGGCAGGAAATACCCGAGATGGGTAGCTGGATGGTGCGCCGCCGGAGGAGGTAAGGAGGAGCAGGTCCGGTCGGAATGCTTTCTGGGCTGGCGCCGGAATGGGGGTTGGTAAAGGGTCGTCGGAGGGATACCAATCGGAGGTTGGCACAGGGGTTCGGGGTGGGGGTTGCGACGGCTCGGTTGGAGGGGTTTTGGGTTCGACACCGGCAGCAAGGGGAGCAGCGCCGGCGGGTTGGGAGTTTGCTGGAGCAGCTGGGCGGCGGTTGAACTCGCCGGTGTTGGGTCTGGTTTGACGTCGCCGGTGAGAGGTTTGGGCTGCAGGCGAGGGGGTGATGATGGGGTGGGTTTTTGTTGGTTGTGTTGGTTCTAAATGGTGGGTGGTAGATAGATGAGAGAAGAGAGAGAAGGTTTGGGTTTGTGGTGGGTATTTGGTTAATGGAGGAGGAGGAGTGAGAAAGTAGGTGTTGGTTGAGTGGGGAAGATGAAGCGGAGGTAGATAGAGTGTATGAGGGTGTAGGAAAGTTTGGTGAGGGTGAGGGTTTAGGATAAGAGGTGTTTGTGTGTATGGTAGTTGTGTAGGATAAGTTGGGTGTGAGTGAGTTTATGTGTGTGTATGTTTAATTTGGACCCAACTAAAATAATAAAAAGACTCAACTAAAACAAAAAATAAAATCTAACTTAAAATAAAACAAATTAAAAATAATAAAAATAAAAAATATTAAAAATTAAAATCCTAAGCTTATATAAAAACTAAAAGAAATAAAAAGAAATAAAATTTAAAATCTAAATAAAAATTAAAGTCCTAAAAATATAAAATATAATAAACTAAAAATAAAGTACTAAAACTAATCTTAATAAAATAAGACTAAACTAAAAGCTAATAAAAATCAAAATAAAATAAAATTATACTAATAAAGATAAAATAGAAAAATAGAAAACAAAACCTAGAAAATACTAAATAAATCTAAAATAAATCCTAAAAATAAAAATGACTCAAACTAAAAATCTAAAAAATGATAAAAAGACACAAACAAAACACACACAGGGTAGGTTTAGGGTAGGCTAGGGTTACGGGATTGGTAATTTAGCTCCATTTTAACTGCAAATTCCTGAAAATATAGCTTTTGACACCGCAACTGCAATTAAGCCTGCATATTGAACCATTAAGCGCATAAGACCCATATTGTCAAGAATTAGCAACTAAAGTACATCTATTTGGGGTATAAATTGTATAGTTTTGGGTGATTTTCATATAGGAGTAGAGAGAAACCAAGCTCCAGCAGCATAAGTACCAGAGGTCGGGTAAGATAGAGCTTGATTTGGTCAAAGGAATTCTGACAAGCTTTATTCTAGACTTTGGTTGAATCCTTTTGGAGGAGTTTGAAGATTGGTTGAATCTTGTGCTGAGCTCTTTTGGGATCAATGCCAGGCATGTCATCATAGGATCATGTAAAAATGTCCAAAAATTCCTTTAATAGTTATTCGAGTTGCGCGTGCTCATGTTCGTCAAGGGTGGACCCTATCCTAATCTTGCGTAGTTGGCTACTAGAATCGAGATTGATAATAATACTTTCATCTTCATTAATTTGAACACGATTATGTTGATTGTTATTAACCTTATTAATATCAATTAAGAATTGTTCATTTGCAAAATCGTCATCGTCAAGATTTTGATTAGAATCAATACAATTAGTGTATAGCACAATAAGATATTCAAAATCTTCATTTATTTCATTCTCGAGAAAAATAGCATTGAGAACCTCATCGAATGAGGTGTTGATTACATTGTTATCAGAAAAGAGGGGACCAACAAAGGAGGAAGAAATAGGATAAACATCTAGGTTGGGTTATTTTTCAGCAGATGGAACTGGTATAAAAATTCCAGTTGAGGAGGGGTCAATCAGTAGCTTTGATTAGGATGGAAGGATCCGGTGATGTAGCGCCTGAGTGGATCATGCAGAGTGTCAGCCCCAGTGTTTATAGATTGATCAAGTACTCGAAGTTACTTTCTTCAAAAATATCGGTAACAACTATAACCTTCTCCTTGAGGGGTTGTACATGATGCTGGGAGTCTTTGACCTAGGAGTAATTGTCTTAAAAGACAATATCCATCCCTGGTTTTATCTTTTTGTCCACATGATCATACCATGGTTTGGGAAATCCACAAAAGGGGAAATATTCACCCTTTTTGACAAATCGTATGTTCTAGGAATCCCTCGAAACAGTCTTAATACTTTCTAACGTTCGCTTCAACCGAGGTTAGTGGAGCACTCTGAGTTCCTATGATGATGGTTAGTAACTCGGGCCACATGGAGGAAAGGCCTTCTTTAGTATGATGGGTTATAATATCCCCCGTTATCATCATCCCAACCCCAGTTCGAGCATAAAGTTCATATTCTTAAGCATCTGTATAATGTTGACATTGCCATGAGTGTTGTGTTATGGACAGACTCAGTATTTGAAATCATCCCCTGTTGGGAGTGGAAGTGGTTTGACTTGTAATCCAGATAGAAGAATGTCATTTTCCCCATGTTGTATCTCGAGTATCGGGTTACTTGTGCTTTCATTCTCAGTATTATCATCGTCCCCCAAGATGGTGATGACCTGCCCTTGGGTGAAGAACTTTAGTTTTTGATGGATAGAGGAAGATACCCCCTTGATGCTTTAAAGCCACAATCGACCAAGTAATATGTTAAAACAAGAAGGTATGTCGATAACTTGGAACTCGGTAAGGGGATTTATTGGGCCAGCCCCGATTGTAAGCTTTATGGATCCCATTACCTCTCGACGGTCGTTGTCATAGGCACGCACCGCGGCTAAATTCGAAGCAAGGTCACTTACTTTTTAAACTAGGCAGTTAAAGGTTCTTAACAGTCAAACCTTGAGTGTTGTTCCGTTGTCACCGAGTGAGAGGGAGACTGTCTTCCTTGTTACCTTAACAGATGTTAAGGGCATAGTTGTGATTATGACCGAATATTAGAATTTCTTCTTATAAGAAGGAAATCATTTTAGTAGAGGCTAGAGACCTGACCAGGTTCACGACTTCTTTTGGAGTGGTGGAAGGAAGGATTATGGGCTCGGTAAGAAATTTTATTAGAGCTCTTCAGTGTAGTTGTGAAGACATAAAGAGTCCCCATAAGGTGATGTTTGCCTGAGTTTTCTTTAACTGGTCAAGAATCATGCTCTCCTTGATGGTCATTTCTGGTATGGGGAGTTCCCCATACCCTTCCCTTTATCTGTTACTACCGATTGAGGATTCGGACTCCAATAATGCCTCTTAGATCTTGTCATATGGTTCACGGAAGAGGGGAAGAATAAAAACCCCATTTATTCATCTATCGTGGGTTGTTCGACCACTTTGTTGATATCTCATAGCAAATCTTCAAACGATATAATCCCACATATACTGATCACTGGGTTAACCTTTTCCTGGATTGGCTCTTTATCAACACTATCAAATTCGTCCCCGCATCCGGTGGCAACGATGTCGTGTTGCCATGAGAAGTCAATGCATTCCACAACCTCAACGGCTAATTTATATAGATCCTCCCACTCAACGGGGAGGTACAAAAGTGAAAGGACCAACCGCCCTTGTAACTTTAAGGCATCGAGTAACTCAAATATAATGAAAATCTCATTAGTCTATCCCAATAAGCTTACCATGATATGTGATTCACCATCTAAATTGACTTCGTCAATAGGTACCACCCAATTATCTGACTCTCGAGACCACTTCCAGGCTTCCATGAATAGGATGCTAAAATTTTGATAGTCAGTGGTAATTTCAGAGGGAAATTATATCCTAAAATCTAGGAGCTAGTTTAGTACTACTTGAAATTCCAAATCTTTTCCCCCGGAATGAGCATGAACCGCAAGGCATACTCTTAAAAGAAGAAACATAGCTTGGTCAGCAAAATAGCTAGGGTGTAGGAGAAAATATGGGGAAACTTTCAGGGGTTTAAGTGAAGATATGGGTATAATGGGTGATTTATTGAATACAATCTGGGTAAATGGGAAAAATTTGAATCATTTTCTTGGAAGATGGCATTTTCATAATATTGGGGTGGATTCTGAGTGGTGTTTGGTTTAGGGTTATATGGTGGGGCAATGACACCCCGGTCAATCAGACCTTAGATTACATTATAGAGATCGAAGCCCTAATCAGTGGTATGGACAAAATTTTGATGGAAATCATAATGGGCATCGGGTTTGAAATTTTCATGAAGTGGGTTTGGTAATGGATGAGGGTACAATGACTTGATGAGATTTTGGCTCAATGGGGCTTGGTTGACTTTGGAGAGGGGAGTATGAAGCTCGGTGTATTATTTTCTGACTTGGTTGGCATGACTTTCTGGCACCCAAGAAGTAGGAGACTGTGAGATGTTGTTAATGGTCCAGACTGTAGTAGGCTTCTCATATTTTCTTTAAGTGAACTGTCTGAAAACTTTCTTTATCTCAACTTCGGTCTTGGAAAGACTTTATTCAATATACAATATTTATTCCCGAAGGGCTAAAAAATGTGGGTAATATTGCTCTCCCATCATCACTCAGACATGGGGTAAGAGTCTTTCTTGATACTATTAACTTTCTCCTCTTCAAAAGGTCGGTTGATCATAGTAGCCACTTTCTCCCTCAACCTTGCTACGAAATTGCTAATAGTTTTTCTAGGGTTCTTCTTTAGAAGTTTTAAATCATGGCGTGTAACCTCCAACTCATCATTGTATTTGTATTGCGACATGAATTCACATGCAACATCCTCCCAACTACAAATTATTGATTCCTCGAGGGATAAAAACTAATGAAAAGAACTATCTTTCAGAGTCTGTTGGAACATTTAGGCCATTATTTCCTCAGAGGCACCTAGGAGAGTCATGGCTTGGTGGTAGCTTCGAAGATGAACAATTGGGGGCCCACTACCCCCAAAATTCTTAATGTTAGGCATCTTGAATTTTTTCGACAGCCTTGCTCTAGGGTAGGGAGACATGTGGGTGTAATCCATGTAGTTCACGAAGATTCAGACTTAGTCAAACATTTTAGTTAATATATTAATGTCCTCATTGACATTATTTAACTCTTCTTCCTTCGGATCAGTAAGAACCGACAGGTTAGCCTCTAGCTGGGCAAAATTCGATATAAAGAGCTGAGCTGGTAGTGGCTTATATACAGGAGGGGCACGTGGAGCGTTCTGATATTCTTCTAGGACCCAAATAGGCTAAACTGCGGGCACACCCATAGCATGAGGGAAGAGGACCTCAGGTTCTTTGAGAATAGGTACCTGATTTTGGTGCATTTCATGAACCTCGATTTGAAGGTTATCAATCTTGGCAGTAATTTGGACTAGGACCGTCATTAAATTAGGCTGCACATTCGATACTTAGTCTGCCTTCTCCATGGAGAGTTGGTAAAGGTGGATTCTGGACTCGGAGGAAGTAGTGAGAGAACTGACGGAGCTTTAGGGTGGTTCGACGTAAGATCGAAGCCAATTGGGAGCCAGGCCAAGGGTTGGGTGGGTGATCGACCTGAGAAGGAAAATAATTCAACTTTGTTTTTGAAAGAGAAAATGAAGGATATTTTATAGGAAAAGAGGAAGAAGTTTTTTTCATATTTTAGAAAAGGGGAGGACAAAATGTTTTTGGTATTTTTGATAAAATGAAGGGAAAAGTTTTATTTGGTATCGCGATAAAAGGAGGGAGAGAAATGTTTTTTGGTATTTTGATAAAAGAGGAGGAAAAATGTTTTTAGACACTTATGATATAAGGAAGGAGGAAAACAAGAGAAGAGTCTCAGCATGATTATTATTATGTTTATGTTTTCACTTGTATTAAGTTTACCTAAATACAAAAGAAATGTCGGACGAGACCCGAGCCTGGGAAAATTGGGTTTGAAAAAATATGTAAAACATGGTTTAACTTGTTTCTAGGCTCATGGATAGGGTCCCATTTTAGAAAAATAAAAAATTGCGCGAAAAGTTTGGTGGCATGTCGACCCAGCATTTTGGCAGATCGTGTAGTAGCTAACAAACTAGATATAAGTGCCCTAGGTTTGACGCCTATATGAGGGTATGTAGTTGTTAGGTTAGTGGAAAGGTTATCCCCTTTGGCATGACTTCCATGATATACATCTTGCTTTTGAGGGAAGTTTGTACATGTGGACAAGCTATTTGATATACCTAAGTGTACATGAATTTCCTCAATATATACCTCATGGGGACAGTATGTGTGAGAGCGAATTCGATATACTCGATGTACGTGAACAAGTTCCCTGCTATATACCTCCCGTCATGACTTTGGTCAAGCGGTACTATGCGGGGGGAACTGTTTGACATACGTACAAGGTACTAGGCCAATGAAAGGTGAGATTCGTATTACTTAGGCTAACTGCGACCTTCCGGACCAGCTCCCGTCACAAAGTGACCCCCCAGTACGGGATATTTTTTTGTCAATATAGCAATGCTTTTGGTGATATAGTTGGCATAATGCATGATTCTTGATTAGTATATTATGGAGAAAGTATTTAATTTGGCATGATGAGAATTATACTAATAAGGAAGAATGTAAAAGTAAAAAGTAAATCTAGCATAGAGCAAGAAGATTACACTAATCATGAATACATGAGAGAGTGATGTGTGAAAATATATAAGTGAGTGTGTGGTAGTAAATCTAACCATGAATTAACTACAAGTGGCGTGTGATAAGTATAAGTGAGAATGGATATATACAAGTGTGGTAAGTGGAGGTGTGTGCTAGTGATACCTAATCATGGATATTCTAAGTGATGTGTGAAACATGTGAATATAAGTGAATCTATATACAAGTGTAGGTAGTGTGAGGTGTACATGGAGATTATTTATAAGTGTGTGAAGTGAAATGTGAGTGAGAGGTGATATAAACATGAGGTAGATATATACAAGATATAATAGAGTAGAAAAAGGTAACATACATGTAGGTGCATATAGACACAAGCAGAAAATGATAACATGTGACACCCCGACTAATTAAATACCGGGTAGCTACTCCTTTATTAAATTAATTCAAAATGCCAAGTTGGCTCAGTTAATAGCATCACTGTCGAAAACATTTTAATATTACTAACCACCTAGTATTTAAAAAGCAAGTTGCCAAATTTTAATTTAAGTCTGATTAACATGCAACAAAAGTAATGAAGAAGTAAATAACACCATTCACCATACTGAAGTAAAATGAATAACCATCACAATAGAGTAAATAAAGTCTGGAGGAAAAAATCCTCACTACAATCCCACAACTGAAATAAATAATCTGAAACAATACATGCTAAAGTCTGAAAACTGAAATGTAAAAGATGTCTCTAAAGAAATGGGCAACATGCCCTACAACTGATAGATAGTGACTCTGGAATCCAAAAGATAGAAGCGTCTATAAGCAAATCCCTGTAGCTTCCACAAACAGCTACAGCTCGTCACCTGGATGAACATCCTATGCTTGGTGTCCTTGTGGCTGGGCACCTAAAAATGGTTTTACAAGAAAAAGATTTGAAAAGCAAACGGGTCAGAGCCCGAATGTGGAGTTATATTTTAAAAACCTGCAAGTGCTTTAAAAACATTTAAAACATTAAATGCAAAGTACATGTTAGGATGTGCACTCACATGATATTCTCACCTCTCGTCTAACTCTGCACTCCTAACGCAAGTACCCATCTACAATGATATAACCACTAGCTAAGTGACATCATAACTAGCTAGACTGTAATAGTTCCTACCCTTATTACCCGGTTCTATTAACATATAATGCTCGTAATTAAATAGGGATTTAATGTAAACTCAGTTACTAAATATGCCATATATATAAGTATCAGTTAACTCCTTATATAACTCGAAGCAATACTGTAATATGTTCACAATATTAACAGGAGGATTTCCCTTAATTAAAGGTATATTATTCACATCATAAATATACGATACAAGCACCCCGCAATCTAAGCTATGGTGCACACATACTCTGCTATCCATCCCGGTACATCACGTACATAAGGATTACATATTTCGAATCTCTCAGGAATAGTTTACCGATAACAACATCACAAATAATGGAGGCGAACACAGTCACCATCACATGGGTCACGCACATACCTACGCTCCCATGATCAGCGGACTTATTAGTATCACAATAAGTCTTTCTATGACCTATGTTCATCGAGGTACCAGTCTATATCCCCCCCGTAGGCACACAAGGATTAGAGGGTCCTAAGCGAATGCAAACCTCCCGTGATAGCAAGTATGGTAGGTATGTCATACACACAATCCATATACCAATACTAAGTAAACACACATCTTAGTAATACCATATTTTAATCGTAGTACTATTCTCATTCTCGTACTAACTCGTAATTATCACTATATATGCTATACCGGTTTATAATCATACGTGCCATAATTAATTCTCACGTTGTAGTGGACACTCACGTCTCGACCCAAACCGTCCATGTAATACAACTCTCGTATGTAAATTTCTCCTCATAAATACCCAAATGTCCCAATCCTATCATTACTACATCTACGGAATGATATCTATATCGTCAAATCAGTTTACGGAACTCCAAAAGTCAAAACAGTCCAAAATGGCCCAAACTGCCAGCTCGTTAGAAGTCTCGTTCGAACGAGTGTTCGAATGAGTTTGGACTGTCATCTCGTTAGAAGTCTCGTTCGAACGAGTTCGTTCGAACGACCTGGGGGCTGCTTCTAACGAGCTACCAGTTTCGGCCCAGATTTTTCCCCAATTCGTTTTTCACCATTTTTATCACTTCTAATCTCTTCCAAGGTTCATCCCAATAACGTTTTAGGGTCTCTAATTCATCCTAAACATATTTACATCATCTCCTAACATGTTTTCAAGGATTGAATCATCATAACATCAACCAAATTTACAAATCTCTATACTTTTCCCAATTTCTCTAGAACATGAACCCTAGGTTTATATCATCATCAAATCCCATAATTTATTTCGTTTTAATTCCTTCAAATCACAATTATTATAAGGGAAATCATCTACCTATCATACTACATGCAATTCTCTTCACAATTTCTCAAGTTCTATGATCTAAACTACATGGGTTTTCATATTTTCATCAAGAACAAACCATAAATCCGACTTTTCTAACATGGAAAGAACATTTGCTGAAATTAAACATAATTAAACCACTTGCCTTGGTTGTCTCTGAGTTTGGTGTAGATTAGATGAAGTTTTCTGCAGAAATTCCTCTCTCTCCAAGCTCTTCTCCAATGGTAGCTTAAGGTGGCTAGGGTTTGATTTGGGGAAGATTGTAAACCTAATGACAACCTACGTAGCCTTCTAGGTTAATATGGGTTGGTTAATGGGCTTAATGGGCTTAATTCACATCAGATTTACATCTCTAATTTTCGTCACTTTTAATTCCTAAAAATGTAAAATTACCAAAATACCCTTTAAGTTGCCGGTATGGCCTAAAAATACCCCGGGACCCAAACTATACCCCCGGCTAGTGTTTTCTGACTATCTCGACCCTTCCGGACGCGTTGGTGCACTCAAAATGACTATACGGATTATAGATTTTAAATTCACTTTTATTATCAAAATATTACCCCGTGACGCGGCGGTCCCACGCGTCTCAACAAAATTTCTAAAATGCCGTATATAAATCTCACGACAAATTTTATAATACCAAATACATATATAATCATATATGCACCTAATCAAATACCAATTCGCATCTCATTAGTATTTATAACCCGGATTAATTTCCAATTAATACGCATTTAATTAATTAATCCCAAAAATAAATATAGACAAAAGTACGGGGTATTACATACTTCCCCCCTAATAACTGAATTTCGTCCCGAAATTCGAAACTAGAAAGTACCTGCTAAAAATAGCTCTGGATAACGTTCGTGCATCTCATCCTCGCGCTCCCATGTGGACTCCTCGACATTGTGATGTCGCCACTGAACACGCACTAACGGGACTATCTTTGACCGCAGTTTCCTCTCGCTTCGGTCCAAAATAGCAATTGGCCCCTCCTCGTAGGAGCTATCCGGCTGGAGATCGATGTCCTCCACAGCAATGTGAGAATGAGCCAAATTATCTCTAAGGTATTTCCTCAGCGAGGAAATATGGAACACGTCGTGAATCCGGTGCAAGTGCTCCGGTAGTCCAAGTCTATACGCAACGGGTCCGATCCGCTCAATAATAGGAAACGGTCCCACATACCTCGGTACCAACTTCCCCTT
This sequence comes from Sambucus nigra, assembly GCA_949130495.1. Lineage (NCBI taxonomy): Eukaryota > Viridiplantae > Streptophyta > Magnoliopsida > Dipsacales > Adoxaceae > Sambucus > Sambucus nigra. The sequence continues at coordinate 134,350,506 of OX422216.1, forward strand.
CTTCCCAAATCGCATAATCCCCTTTATCGGAGAAATCCTGAGCAAAACCTGGTCCCCCACTTGGAACTCCCTGAAAAACCTCTTCGCATCAGCATAACTCTTCTGCCTGTCTTGAGCTACTCGAATGCGACTCCGAATCAACTCAATCCTTGTCGAAGTAACCTGAATCACTTCCGGCCCAAGTAGTTTGTTGTCCCCCACCTCCAACCAACATGCTGGGGAACGACAAGGCCTACCGTACAATGCCTCAAACGGAGCCATGCCAATCGTGAACTGATAGGAGTTGTTGTAAGCAAACTCTACCAGTGGAAGGTACTGCTCCCATCCACCCCCGAAGTCAATAATGCACATGCGTAGCATGTCCTCCAACATCTGATTGGTGCGCTCTGTCTGCCCATCAGTCTGTGGATGATAAGCCGTACTCAACCGCAATTCCGTGCCCATGGCCTCCTAGAAACTCTCCCAAAACCTCGAAACAAATATCTTGTCTCTGTCAGACACGATATTTAGGGGCACACCGTGAAGTCTCACAATCTCTGAAATGAAGAGCTGGGCATACTGTCCCGTAGTGTAGTCAGTCCTTATGGGTAAGAAGTGAGCGACCTTGGACAACCTGTCCACAATTACCCAAACGGAGTCGTGACCCCTTTGCGACGTAGGCAACCCCGTGACAAAATCCATGGATATGCTCTCCCACATCCACACCGGAACCTCCAACGGCTGTAGCAATCCTGTCGGTCTCTGATGATCCACTTTTACGAGCTGACAAGTGGCGCATTTCGAGACAAACTCAACGATATCTCTCTTCATACCGCTCCACCAATATTGCCGTCTCATGTCTTGGTACATTTTGTCCCCTCCGAGATGTACCGCGAACCGTGAGCCGTGCGACTCTGCCATCACATCGTGCCACAACTTATCCCCTTCCGGAACTACCAATCTCCCATTGAAGCGCAATCCCCCGTCTGAGCTAACGGTATAGGACTCGGCTCCCTCTACAAGTAATCGAACTATCTGCTCCTGACAGAACGAGTCATTAGCCTGTGCCCGTACTACCTTTGTGACAATCTGCGGTGTAACGGTCATCACAGACATGAAAGATCGGGCCACTGCATCCTGGTGTCCCAATTCCTTCCACATTGCCTTCCACACCTCTGCCACCTCATCTGCTGGCCTACGGCTCAACGCGTCTGCTACCACGTTAGCCTTACCCGGGTGGTACTGGATGTCGAACTGGTAGTCTTTCACAAATTCAAGCCACCTACGCTGCCGCATATTCAATTCCTTCTGTGTGAACAGATACTGTAGTGACTTGTGGTCCGTGAACAGCTGAAATTTCTCCCCCAAAAGATAGTGCCTCCAAATCCGTAAGGCAAATACTACCGCTGCCAACTCCAAATCATGCGTGGGGTAATTTTTCTCATGAGGCTTAAGCTTACGGGAAGCATAAGCTATGGCCTGTCTCTCCTGCTGCAATACACCTCCAAGCCCTTGCAAAGACGCGTCGGTGTAAACCAAATACTCAACTCCCGGTCTCGGCAATGCTAACACAGGTGCTGAGGTCAACTTGTCCTTCAATTCATCGAACGCCAACTGACAGGCATCATTCCAAATGAACGGCACACCTTTACGAGTAAGATGTGTCAAAGGACCTGCTATTTCTGAGAAACCCCGAATAAACCTCCTGTAGTATCCTGATAAACCCAAGAAACTACGAATCTCCGTTGGCGTCGTGGGCTGTCCCCACTCCCTCACCGCTGATACCTTCCCCGGATCGACAGATATTCCCTGGTCGGAAATAATGTGACCCAAGAACTGGACTTCCTTCAGCCAAAACCCGCACTTCTCATATTTTGCATACAGCTCGTTCTGACGAAGTGTCTGCAAAACCTGCTTCAAATGCTCGGCGTGCTCCTCCTCTGTCTGAGAGTAAACCAGAATATCATCAATGAAGACAATGACAAACTGGTCTAGGAAATCCCTGAACACTCTGTTCATCATGTTTATAAACACTGTTGGAGCGTTGGTCAAGCCGAAAGGCATAACTCGAAACTCGTAAGACCCATATCTCGATAAGAATGCGGTCTTCGAGACATCCTCCTCCCTGATACGCAACTGATGGTATCCTGACCTCAAGTCAATCTTCGAGAAGAAAGAAGCTCCTCTCAACTGGTCGAATAAGTCATCGATTCGAGGCAACGGATACTTATTCCGTATCGTGACCTTATTCAACTCTCGGTAGTCCACGCACAATCTCAGTGAACCATCCCTCTTCTTCACAAACAAAACTGGAGCACCCCAAGGTGAGGTACTCCTGCGAATAAAGCCCTGCCCTAACAGCTGCTCTATCTGATCCCGTAGCTCTTGCATCTCATCCGGATCCATACGGTACGGTGCACGTGCTATAGGTCTCGTACCCGGTAGCAAATCTATAACGAAGTCTATCTCCCGACTGGGTGGTAAGCCTGGTATCTCCTGAAACACATCTGAATACTCCCTGACAACCGGGATCGAATCCAAAGGAATCACAACCTCCTTAGAGGTATCCTCCTCTATGTAATACAGATGAGCGGTCGATCCTCCCTCTGGGCGAGGCATCGCCACTACAAACATCTCTTGCCCCGGAATGGCAAAAACAATGCTCCCGCTGAAGCAATCAATCATGGCCCTATATGCTACGAGCCAATCCATACCGATGATCACATCGTGAACATGCATGTATAACACTAACATGTCTGCAGGCAATACCAAACCACCAATCTCTACCCCCACTCCCCGGCATATAAAGAAAATAAGTGACCCACTCCCTAATGGTGAGTCGACACACGTCACTGTGCTCTCTGCCGTAGCTAACAATCCTAAAGCTTTCGCGAAGTGTGTAGCTATAAAATAGTGTGTAGCACCCGTATCAAATAGCACCCGACCCATAGTGCCATGGATAGGAAACGTACCCTCGATCGCGGGCGGTGCCTGTGGAACTGCAGCCTGGTGGACGTTGTAGACACGTCCATACTGTAGCTGCCCCTGCTGAGCTGGGACTGCCGGAATGGGTGGCAGTGCTGCCATCTGTGGCGGTGCGGGAAGAGCGGCGGGAAACATAGGTCTCTGTGGCTCCTGGCGAGCACCCTGCTGCTGCTGCTGTGGGGCCCTGCCCCTATCAGGACAATCCTGCTTCTTATGGCCAGTCTTGCCACAAACAAAGCACTTCCCCGGGAAGTTCCCTCCCCTCTGCCCCTGCTGTCCCCGGCCCTGGTGGCCGTTACCATTCTTCCCCTGGCCCTGCTGGCCCTGATGAAACTGTTGCCCATTCTGTCCCTGTTGGCCCTGATGGCCCTGACGGAAACCTCCCTGACCCTGTCTGTAGTTCCCTGACCGGAACCTCTTATTATCCCCCTGCTGGGTACCCTGCTCATTCTGTCTCTGCCCCTGACCGGTTTGTGCCCTGCTGGCATCATGTCCTCCAGTCCTTCCCTGATGGCTAGACTCCCCCGACCGCTTGCCCTCGGCCATATGAAAGCGGTGGTCCTGGCAGTGCAATAATGCAGCGTTAACCACATCAGAATACGTGGCCAACGATAGGTTCCCTAGCAGATGTTGACGGATCCTCCAATTCAACCCGTCGGTGAACTTCTCTATCTTCTTCTTCTCTGTTGGTATCTCATCTGGAACGATGTTCAACAGATTCGTGAACTCGGCCTCATACTCGGCCACTGTCTTGCCCTCCTGCTTCAAACTCATCAGCTTCCTCCTCATCTCTGTATGAACTGCGAACGGAAAGTACTTGCGGTCAAACCGCACCCTACACTCCTGAATCGTGAGGGTATCCCTCTCCTCCGCGGTGGTAATAGACTCCCACCACTGTAGCGCAGATCCTACTAGCTTGAAAGTAGCTAGTACCTGTTTCTGAACATCAGTGCACTCATGCATCCTCAAATACCTCTGTATGTCCTTCCTCCATTGGCTCGAGACTACCACGTCTGAGCTACCTGCAAACTCTGGCGGATGCGCTTTCTGAAAAGCGTCCCGTACACGCTCCCAAGCAGACGGGAATGCATTAACCTGTGCTGGCGCGGCAACCGGCGCCTGAGGCGGTGCCTGCTGAATCACGGCAATCGCGGCATTTACCGCTTGGGCTACTATAGCAGCAACCTCAGCGGCGTTCATCATGCCCTGAGCTGGAGTGGGCTGGGGTTCGGGCATTGCATTCCTGGGAACTCGTCGTGCACGTCGTGGAGGCATCTGAAATAAGAACAAAGTTTATAAGTCCGCAGTTTATAAACTTAAAATAGCTGAAGAACGAAGCATACACAAAAAGAGTACAACAGTCCTAAAATATAGGGCTCTATATCAAAGAAACGTAGCGGAAACATAATAGCCGTACAGATCCTAAAGGACACTAGAACCTGATGCTCTGATACCACCTGTGACACCCCGACTAATTAAATACCGGGTAGCTACTCCTTTATTAAATTAATTCAAAATTCCAAGTTGGCTCAGTTAATAGCATCACTGTCGAAAACATTTTAATATTACTAACCACCTAGTATTTAAAAAGCAAGTTGCCAAATTTTAATTTAAGTCTGATTAACATGCAACAAAAGTAATGAAGAAGTAAATAACACCATTCACCATACTGAAGAAAAATGAATAACCATCACAATAGAGTAAATAAAGTCTGGAGGAAAAACTCCTCACTACAATCCCACAACTGAAATAAATAATCTGAAACAATACATGCTAAAGTCTGAAAACTGAAATGTAAAAGATGTCTCTAAAGAAATGGGCAACATGCCCTACAACTGATAGATAGTGACTCTGGAATCCAAAAGATAGAAGCGTCTATAAGCAAATCCCTGTAGCTTCCACAAACATCTACAGCTCGTCACCTGGATGAACATCCTATGCTTGGTGTCCTTGTGGCTGGGCACCTAAAAATGGTTTTACAAGAAAAAGATTTGAAAAGCAAACGGGTCAGAGCCCGAATGTGGAGTTATATTTTAAAAACCTGCAAGTGCTTTAAAAACATTTAAAACATTAAATGCAAAGTACATGTTAGGATGTGCACTCACATGATATTCTCACCTCTCGTCTAACTGTGCACTCCTAACGCAAGTACCCATCTACAATGATATAACCACTAGCTAAGTGACATCATAACTAGCTAGACTGTAATAGTTCCTACCCTTATTACCCGGTTCTATTAACATATAATGCTCGTAATTAAATAGGGATTTAATGTAAACTCAGTTACTAAATATGCCATATATATAAGTATCAGTTAACTCCTTATATAACTCGAAGCAATACCGTAATATGTTCACAATATTAACAAGAGGATTTCCCTTAATTAAAGGTATATTATTCACATCATAAATATACGATACAAGCACCCCGCAATCTAAGCTATGGTGCACACATACTCTACTATCCATCCCAGTACATCACGTACATAAGGATTACATATTCCGAATCTCTCAGGAATAGTTTACCGATAACAACATCACAAATAATGGAGGCGAACACAGTCACCATCACATGGGTCACGCACATACCTACGCTCCCATGATCAGCGGACTTATTAATATCACAATAAGTCTTTCTATGACCTATGTTCATCGAGGTACCAGTCTATATCCCCCCCGTAGGCACACAAGGATTAGAGGGTCCTAAGCGAACGCAAACCTCCCGTGATAGCAAGTATGGTAGGTATGTCATACACACAATCCATATACCAATACTAAGTAAACACACATCTTAGTAATACCATATTTCAATCGTAGTACTATTCTCATTCTCGTACTAACTCGTAATTATCACTATATATGCTATACCGGTTTATAATCATACGTGCCATAATTAATTCTCACGTCGTAGTGGACACTCACGTCTCGACCCAAACCGTCCATGTAATACAACTCTCGTATGTAAATTTCTCCTCATAAATACCCAAATGTCCCAATCCTATCATTACTACATCTACGGAATGATATCTATATCCTCAAATCAGTTTACGGAACTCCAAAAGTCAAAACAGTCCAAGTGGCCCAAACTGCCAGCTCGTTAGAAGTCTCATTCGAACAAGTGTTCGAACGAGTTTGGACTGTCATCTCGTTAGAAGTCTCGTTCGAACGAGTTCGTTCGAACGACCTGGGGGCTGCTTCTAACGAGCTACCAGTTTCGGCCCAGATTTTTCCCCAATTCATTTTTCACCATTTTTATCACTTCTAATCTCTTCCAAGGTTCATCCCAATAACGTTTTAGGGTCTCTAATTCATCCTAAACATATTTACATCATCTCCTAACATGTTTTCAAGGATTGAATCATCATAACATCAACCAAATTTACAAATCTCTATACTTTTCCCAATTTCTCTAGAACATGAACCCTAGGTTTATATCATCATCAAATCCCAGAATTTATTTCGTTTTATCCTTCAAATCACAATTATTATAAGGGAAATCATCTACCTATCATACTACATGCAATTCTCTTCACAATTTCTCAAGTTCTATGATCTAAATTACATGGGTTTTCATATTTTCATCAAGAACAAACCATAAATCCGACTTTTCTAACATGGAAAGAACATTTGCTGAAATTAAACATAATTAAACCACTTGCCTTGGTTGTCTCTGAGTTTGGTGTAGATTAGATGAAGTTTTCTGCAGAAATTCCTCTCTCTCCAAGCTCTTCTCCAATGGTGGCTTAATGTGGCTAGGGTTTGATTTGGGGAAGATTGTAAACCTAATGACAACCTACGTAGCCTTCTAGGTTAATATGGGTTGGTTAATGGGCTTAATTCACATCAGATTTACATCTCTAATTTTCATCACTTTTAATTCCTAAAAATGTAAAATTACCAAAATACCCTTTAAGTTGCCGGTATGGCCTAAAAATACCCCGGGACCCAAACTATACCCCCGGCTAGTGTTTTCTGACTATCTCGACCCTTCCGGACGCGTTGGCGCACTCAAAACGACTATACGGATTATAGATTTTAAATTCACTTTTATTATCAAAATATTACCCCATGACGCGACGGTCCCACGCGTCTCAACAAAATTTCTAAAATGCCGTATATAAATCTCACGACAAATTTTATAATACCAAATACATATATAATCATATATGCACCTAATCAAATACCAATTCGCATCTCATTAGTATTTATAACCCGGATTAATTTCCAATTAATACGCATTTAATTAATTAATCCCAAAAATAAATATAGACAAAAGTACGGGGTATTACATAACACCCATGCAAACAGAGTCTAGCCCTCTTAAGTATGTCCCCAGCAGAGTCACCACTATGGCCATCTCGAGACCTTCCCCCTCCTCGGGCACTTTTGGGGGGAAATAAGGAGGATAAAGGTCATGCTCCCCTCTATACATTAGGAAGTGCTTCAACTATCATCAGTTTTGGGGTGATGTAAACAGATAGAGTCGCCAACCTATATTGCACAAAACAAGCAAAAGAAAATGTTTCCACCTTGATAGAGTGACATCAAAGGCAAACTGATACTTGCAAAACCAATAGTTCGGAGGTTAAGTTACGGAATAGGAAGGTGTTAAGCCCCCATCATGCCCTTTCGATCTCTCGTGGTCTTATGGTACTATTTTCCTTTATTTCTTTGTGAAGTATGTATGCGTGTATATATAAGTGGAGATCGGAATCACTCGACTCATATCATAAAAAAGATGGAGTGAGGTCATCCATAGGAATGTTCCCGAAATAATGATTAAAAAATATTATGTGTGCGCTTATCGAGATATTGATCGTTATGATGAAACAATAATAGGAAATATATGAAACTTGTGTTGTATATGACACAAGTAGGAATCACAAGTATGATATATATGAATAATACATGGATAAAATAGAAAAATGATGAAAATATGAAAATATGACTCAAGTCTCAAGTTTTGGCACAAAACACCTACGTAGCCAATAAACGCATCAAAGTCCACGTAGTTTGCATTCGGCGCAAGGGTAGGGTTTATTCCATAGATTCAAACGGGAATTTATTATATGTGTATGTGTAGAAAATATATTTTTAGTTTTGAGGAAATGTGATGAAGAATCCTGTCAGAATTAATAGGTGTAACCCTCTTTTTCTTTGCTTTTTTTTTATAGAAAATATATTATATTAAATATAACTAATAAAAGATGAGATATTAATGTGTATGATCTAAATCCAAAATCCAAATTAATAATTTATATAACTAATGAGAGAATAAAAGGAATTTAATGAGAGAGAAGAATGTTTGGACCTTCTTTGGAGACTTGAAATTTGACCTTAATTGTTGATTAACTTACTTGCAAGTTAGGTTGAATGTGGGATGAGAGGGAAGGACATTTTTTCTAAATTGGGTATGAGAGTGATGGGAATTAATGGTGGAGAAGAGTTTCACACAAGGAAACTTCGCTGATTGCAGAAGAATGTTGCTGAGATCATTGAAATTGATGGTTATGAGGTTCCTTGGAAGTGAGCTCATGCTCTCCTTATATAGTGTAGGGGGACTGCCGATCGACATTATTCTTGTCCTTCCTATTGATAGGTAACCCTAGACACACTGCTAATAGGTAGGGAAATGGACCTGCCAATTAGCAGTCTCGTGCAATTTTTTTTTAAAAAACGGTTGTAAAATGCAATCCGTAAGTCCAAATCATGAACGGGGCATATCGTTAGAAAGGTAATTCAGAGACTTTGAGAATCCTTTGGGCTTCTTACGGGTTCAAGAGATGAATTTAGGTCAAATGGGGCTCGAAAGTGCTTGGTGATCGTTTGGATAGAAGATTATCGAACGATGATGGATCGTTCCTCCAAACTGTAAGTCTGAATCGCGCAGGGGGTAGACAGTTGGAAAGGCTGTGCAAGGTACTTTGATGTTTGAAAGAGCTTCACTTGGTTCATAGATTTGACTTTGGTAAAATGGGGACTGAAAGCACCCGATGACCTTTCGTAGTAAAACGGATCATTCATACATACCGTAAGGCTGATTCGTGGATTGGGCAGACCGTTGGAAAGGGTATTCAGTTCCCTTCGAAGATACATTTACTCTCGTTTGAGCTGAAGAGTTGACTTTGATCAAACAGAGCTCGAGAACGCTCTGTGGCCTTTGGATCAGTTTGGGGGAAAATAGATTATTCATCTGAACCATTATACCGTTTCTCATATGGGGCAGACCGTTGGAAAGGGGTTTAAGTGTCATTCAAAGATTCATTGAGATTCTCTCTGATGGGAAGTTGATTGGGGTCAAATCGGGTCCCAAGAGCGCCCGATGACCTCCAAATCAATTTTCGATAGTAAAATGCTCCTTTCGTCCGAACCGTTATATCAATTCGTCACGGGGTAGACCGTTGGAAAGGGGATTCTGAGTCCTTCGAATATTCATTAAGTTTTTTCTTTAACGATGGAGTTGACCGGACTCAAACAGATTCTTGGAGCACCTGATGGACTCTAGATTGGTACTTGGAGTATGACCAAGAGTTTATAGTGAATGGGGAGGTGCTAGGGACCTAAAGAGAGACTTAGGGGGTCCTAAAATGTTGTGTTTATAGGGAAGAAGAGTTATTATTCCTGCCCCTACTTTTGCAAAAAGAAAAACCTCCTCTACAATTGGTTCATTAATAGAGGAAGGTTCACCCCAACTCCCAAGAAATCCAAAACAAAGAAGAGTCCCAACGAATTAAATGGGGTACCCATGGAAGTCGTTCAACCACCAAATCCAGAATTGTTAGTAATGGTGTGTTAAATAGATGTTAAGATCCTTTGTGTATTCAATCCTTTTCCACTTATTCCCCTTGGGTAACCCCTTTTTATCATGCTATTACTTTTTAGGTTCCATGTAGGTTAAGCTCAAATCTTGGTCAATCCATAGAGGTACCTTCCTCTGGTACCAATCTCAGTAAAAAAACATTTGGGTACCAAAACATTGAGGAAGCATGCAACTCAAGATCATGCGATAACCCCCCTCAATCCAATTCCAACACCACTAGGTTCCTTAAAACCCATTTTTTAGAGGATAGCTATGTTGATGAAGATGTTGTAGCTGCTTCAATGCAGGTTGTCCCAATTATACATACTTAAACTACTCTAGAGGTAGCTCCTTACTTGGCTTGTAAGTTTGTTTGTGTTGACGTGCTCTTTTTGATACTTTATTATTTTTTCTCTATTCTTCTAGAATATTAATCCTCTGGTTATTCTCCACTACCCCCAAGGGGCCCCTAAGCCCATTTATAGATGAAACTACCACCGATCTAGTTCTAGCTCATCGTTCATCTACGATTGGTCTTATATACTCAAGGTGTGCTTCTTCTACTCATGCAAGTGAGGTAACATGTAGATTGTTGCTAGAAGAGAAAATGAGGGGCCTTAGTGGCAGTAGTAGTTGGTTCTCTCCGGGAGAGATGGATCAATAAAAATAGAAAAAAACTTGATAAGAGTTACGAGGTGAAATAGCAAGAAAATATTTATAAACAATTTGAAACTTTACCTCCTCAAACTTCTCTCGTGGAATCTAATCCACGATATGACTCATAATAGGGTAAGGAGGAAGAGACTCGTTCAATGCACTGAGAATAGCGAGAACATGAACCTGGGCAAACACATATAACTTAAGTATCATCAACATAACGGTTTGAGGATGTATACTTAAAAAAAATTCAAACAGAAGATAAGTCACTAATGGAAGGTTGGATGGAGGAATCACACCTCGTGGTAAAATGTTGGAGGATGGTGAGTCAGAGGTCATGGAAGAAGAAAGGCCGAGCGTCATTGAAACTTCACCAGTATTATCTGAGGAAACTTAGTGGAAGTTGCCCCTTCTAACCTTGAGATTTGTGCTTCATCATTAGAGCCTACTTCTGGCCTAGTTCTCATGCTAGTTAAAGTTAAATTTTCTGCTCTAACTCAAGAGGAATCTACCTCTGGTCCCTCTTGATGAAGCTAAGGATGTAAACATTCCTTTAGTTTTAATTGTGGTCGTTCAAGTTTTTGAGGTAAATTTTAGTTTAGTATTTTTATTTTCATCTAAAAAATGTTTGAAAGTTCACTTGCTTAGTAACTTAACACTCTTTTTGTAAAACAAAATTCAAATCTCACACCTGCTTGGTGACTTAGAAAATTTTTGCTTTTTTTTTTCAAAATCTCACACTTGTTTGGTGACTTAGCAATCTTTTTGCTAAGAATTTTTTCAAACGTCAAATTTAGTAAACTCTTCGATAATATAAAAATTTCAAACCTCACACCAGTTTGGTGACTTAGAAATATCATTGCTGAGATTTATTTTAAATTTTACACCTGCTTGGTGACTGAAAAACTCTTTACTAAGATTTTTTTAAAATCTTACACCTTCTTGGTCACTTAAAAAACTCTTTGCTAATGTTATTTTCCTAAGTTGCCACTATGGTAACAAAGAAAAAAAAGGCCACATTGTATCTAACTATTATTATTGTCTTTTTTTATCATGTGAGGGAACATATTGAAATATTTGAGGTACCTCAGGCTATTCATTCTCAAGTCGTTATGTCCCCTCAATAGAAGAAGGGTCGCCCCATTAAATTGGATCCTTCTCATGTTGAGTCCCCTAGTGACAGTGATCATGGTTCCATGACTAATGACAATGAAGCCATTAGTGAATTTGGGTATGAGATTCCATTGACAAATATTACACCTTTAAAATTTGTCAACACATGCTTCAAAATGGCCCATACATTCAGCGATGCCATCACACAGTGATAGAATAACTTATTCAACATCACCCATAAACTTACGTTGTAGACTGCCTAAGGTCAAACAATGTTATAATGGGGTATAGACTCCAAGGTGTGGTGACCATTATAGTAGAGATCGTGAACACTCTAATGGACAGTCTAGATAGAGCTACGATCAATCAACACTCGAGCATTCAAATAGATTTGTCCAAAGATGGGTTCAACTTCAGTTGGCTCGTCAATTTTTTAAAACTCTTAAAGGTTGATCAGATGGTGACTCGGTGTGAGTTCTATCTGGACAACATTGAGGACCAATGTGTTGAGGATAAAAGGTCCACTTATTAGGGAGCTTAATAATGAGGTCAAGGTAGCCAAAAAGGCTTTAGCTAAGGCTATGAGTGATCGCAAAAATAAGTTGGAACAGAGGTTCCAAGTTCAAACGAGACTTCATGCCATCATGGAAGCTCAACAAGTTGTTTTCAAGATGCTACTTTATTGCCTGGGGGATATTTCACCTCCCCATATGTAACAACACACCCAATATAGGCATTTAGTCCCTTCAAAGTTCTTAAATTCCCAAGAAACCCTAGATTTTGTAAAATTACCAAAATACCATTAAGTAGAGAATCATGTTGTTATACATTTTTCAATACCAATAAACCCTAATTTTAACCTAAAGTTTGACCAAATAACTTATATTTTACCGGAATATCATGGACCAATCCCCTAAGTTTTGAGAAATCGCACATAAGCTCCTAAAACATTTAAAAAATGATTTATAAGCCCTAAACTCTAAACTAAAAACCTAACTTATTTCCCCTTACCTCTTTACTGGTGTGGGGCTAGCTAGATTGCCAACATGGTATGTACCACATGAAGTACACATGGTACCCATTTAACCCCACATGTACCTTGGTTGAAACTTGTACAAAACTAGGTTAAAAATCACATCTAATTCCACCAATGAACTTTTCCCCATCAACCCTATCAAATGCACTATTTACAGCTTAGAAAACTCACTTCAGCTCAACACAATTTCAAAGTAAAATTTTGACTTTTTATGCATCTTTATCATTGTGTGTGAATGTTGTTTTCTTTCATTTGGTTACGTTTCTGCACTTATATAGATTAAATATATATACATTTACGTGTGAATGTTAACGTGTGAATGCATTGTATAAGCGTAAAAACCAGAAAACTTCATTGAAACTGGAGCTTCAATGGTGGATTCTACTTCCTTGACTTTGAACTAGTTTCAAATTGAGGAAAATTAATCATTGATCCCAAGGAACCAAGTTGCAATGTGTTATTGAACCAAAATCAAGCTATAATGACCCAAATCGAAGTTTGAATTTTTCGGGCCTGAAAATTTCAAAACTTGAATTCAGGAGTTATACTCAACCAAAATCCTTTAAAGGAAAACTGTCTGATTTCATTTTCAACATAGAATTTAACCATTGCCATGCCGAAATATGAATAATAACTTTTAATCACTTATTCTCAAGTAATTTTTTTTCCATTTTTGTAGTAAACAGATAGCTCAAACTAGCCCACCAAAATCTTTGAAATTAATGAGTTTGAATTCCTCTTCAAAATATACGCAACTTTCATTCAGGAACCAACTCAAATGGATTTCTAAGACGTCTCAAAATCAACGTCAAAGTTTCTAAACCCTAAAGTCAAATTTTCGATAGTTGATTGTGAAGTGGATTACATGTGCGCGACTGAAGGTCAAACCAGCCGCGTGTGATGTTTGATTGAGCGTATTGGCGCATCTCCAATAAGAAAAATTTGATTTTTTTTCAAAATTTGTATTTTTTAAATTCTAATAAAATATTGTGTTATATCACCCTATTTGGATACCGGGAAAGCATAATCGCGGGAAAAACAGTTTTAAGTTAAAAATCCAACTTTCATTTTACACATAACTCCCTGGCCAATTTTCCAAGAATTTCAAAACATTCCCAAACTTTTTTCATAAATTCTTTAGGCAAAATAAAGTCATTTTGTCTCTTTCCACTAAACCAAAATCCTAATGGAAACTAAGAAAAATATTAGCTTTTAAACTTTTAAAATTCCATATTACACTCTTGATTATTTTTGCACTGAAATGTGTTTTAATAATTTCACTCTACTGCATCCTATAAGAATTATTTTAAACATATACTACCTACTTATACTCTCCCTGATCTCAAACTATCCAGTCAACCACTTTGAGATAAATGCATAAAATCACAAATCGTATTTTCAAAGTAGGTGATTCTATTTTCAATATTAAACAATTGAACTTATATCTTTGTACATTATTGTTACGAACTTAAATCATATTTTCAAATCGCAAAGTAGGTAATTTTATCTCATACCCTTGTTACGAACTTTTTTTTTGTAGTTCAGATTTATCGAGAATATTGATTTCATCGATATCTCAGTTATTCCAGAAGCCCACTACATCGCTACAACCTATACATTCAGTAAATTAATGAATTTCTTTTAACCCTTAATTGTGGTATAACCTTGCATCTTATTGACTTAGTTTTAATAAACCATGAAATTTGTACCTTTTATCAGTAAAACCCTATAAGCATACCTTACGATTTAGAGATTAGACTTCGGTATACCACGGTAGTTCTAGTTGGCCCGTAGGACTCAAATGGTGAGTGCCAAGTTATTATTTTGCTACAAACGTATGAGTGCCACTCTAGCTAAGTGTGCTAAGCTATTTATTATTCCCCAAGTATTTGGTATTGCCTATCCAAATGTATTCTATGCTTTGGATGATATTGTAATGGTATTACTGCACAGTTGCAGCCCCTATAACCAATAATTATGGGTCATCTGGTTATAATCTGAACCTTCATAATTGTAACTTAATATAATAAGTTATAATTCACCATATTATTCTATTACATATCAATAGACTTCAGTATACCCATGCTAGTTCAATGATATTTCCTTTTGTTTCTATGTATAACATCTGCATAATTTGATTCCAGTTATGTTCTAATACATGCTACTTGCATCTTGTATAGAAATAAAATTATCTACTTGGCATATTTTCTTAATTGTTTTCCTTCCAGATGGACATTGAGCCCCCAAGAAGATGAAATTCCACCTGCACCTATGAACTTTTACTTCGTTTTACCTCCGAAAAATATTTCAGTAACATACATTTGGACGGTAGCAGACAAGGATGGTAGTCTCCACTGGAATGTTTATACTACAACGTATCAACTTGTGTGATTCCCTTATGTTTTCTGCAAGTTTCTCATGTTGTGTGTGGCATGTATGTATAAAGATGTATTTTCTCATTCCTGGATGCAACACCATACCTATGGTTTCTCATAGTCTTATAATTTTTTTTAATTTCTAGGCGATAGTCCCCATTTGTAATGTAATTCTATTAAATTTGAAATACAAAGAAAGTAATGATTTTTGTTGTTGACATTCTCATTTGTGTGTACTCTTACTAATTTGCTTACTTCCAGCACTTTTGTTTGTTACATTAATGATGATTCATTTATTATGTATGTGCTTGCTCATAATATCTAAACACCTCTTAAAGAATCTTACGAACAAAATTAAAAGTAAAAGGATATGAAATAAGAAAGTACAACCAACTCTAAACATGGTGTAATTTCAACCGATTATTGTTAACCTTAAAAGGCCTATTTTCTTATATCTTAGAGATCGAATAGTAACCCAAAACATGTTCTTCTTTAAAAATAAATGGTCCCTCCTATTGGGTGCAAACTTGGACAATAAGAGTCCTCTAATGTGTGTAGCAACTGCTTTTAGAACTAAATATCCTTCTACAAATTTCCTTGGCTTAAATAAATTATCATAAGCCCCGAAAAGATACTTGGTTTACACATGGAAGTATTGTCTCACGTTATCTTTTTGTTTGTCCAATCATTCTAGTTGGATGCCCTGTCCTAAGGTAGCATGATGCTTCGTAAGGCAAATCTAGCAAGGAACTTTTAACTCCACTGGAAAAATTACTACAGCCCTATAGACCAAAGATAAAGGTGTACAACTAGTTAATTCCATTATAGTCATTCGATAATCCTATATCGTACCATTATTTGGCCTTATTCTTTGCTTCAGCTTAACCATTGCCTCTGGTGTAGGCTACCATTGAGGTGTGCCGTATAATCGAGTATTGATGCGTGAGTAAGTTCACCTCCTTGTTGATAAATGGAGTTCCATTATTAGACAAAATATCCTTGGAGCGAAAAATTAGGTACTATTTGATGAACTGTGCCACCATGCCTACTATTTCTCTCTTTAAGGGTAATTCTCTTCCAACTTTGTAAAACTATCTGTTACCAAAAGTATTCAAAATTTTCCCCTTGAGGGTAGATTGATTGACCCCATAAGGTCAAATTACCAAATGTGAAATGTATAGGTAGTTGACAACGAATAAAGGTCTGCCGAAGGAGCATGGATCATATTTCCATGAAGTTGGCATGCCTTACACTTCCAAACATACTCAGCTGAATCTTTCTCTATGGTTGACCAATAATATCCTAAAGTCATAAATTGATCATACAATTTTCCTCCCTAAATATGACCTGGATTGTGGGCTTGGTTAAGAACTTATCCCTCCTTCTCCTTTGCAATGAACCTCAAAGGTCTATTAAATTATAATATGTAAAAGAGATGCTACTCTTGAACATAAAACCTTGGGGATTTACTTCTAATCCACATGACATCAATATTCTCCATAAGAACAGCCTCTTTGATAAAATTAATGTAAGGCTATTTCCAATCTTTTTGGGTTTCCACGACACTCATTTTCTTAAAAGAAAAGCTGACACATAACACATTTTATTTATATTTTAGCTGAGTCTTTCCTCATCGTTGGCCAAAATTATCCACTCATTTGAATTCTTCGATACATAGGGATCACGGTAGTCTCACAATGCTCCTCGTGGTTTTTCTTCAAATTCTGTTCTGATTGCTCTAGACCGATACACCTCCCGAGCCATCATCCTATATTGTTTAAGTATAAACTCTATGCGATAATAAAATATTGTGATAAATCTATGAGCTCCATCATTATTTCTCCCAACTCAAGATGCTTTCGTATTTTACCTCTACAGTATGCGTCATCTTTAGTTAGAAATATTATAAGCACCATAAATGGGCTTATTTTTTTTGGATCACCACCATTGTTGACTCGCCATTCATAGCTACATTCCGTATAATGGTGGCATAGGAATAAACATGCTTGTTCATTATTCTAGGATGTATTTCCATTTTGACATGATAAAACCAATCAATCAACCTCTGAATGATTGCTCTATGAGGTTCTAAGTTAAGGTGCTTAAATGCATATTATCCATCCACTTTCTTAACCACTAAGTTATAATCTCCTTTAATGTAGAGCGAACGAATGCCTCTTCGAAGAGCCTATAGCAATCCTAAGACCAAAGCCTCATATTTTCCTAATTGTTAGAACAAAAGAGATTCAACGTAAAAGATAAGCAAATTTCTTCTTTTTATCTTGAAAGGATGATCCATTCTCCTCATTTTCCTTCCTTCGATAAGCCATCTTAAATATTAGCCTCCAAGAACTTGGCTTGAAAATCATCACCTGGAATGTCTTCATGAGGTGGCTCAAATATCTTAGAGAGAAAAAAATTTCAGTAAATTCGTGTAAGCTTGACTCTTGATCGTGCGAGGAACCACACATTTTAGATAATACTCCGAGAGGATAAAGAGCCACCTTGCTGCCCACCCAATCAAAATTGTTTGTCCTAATAAAAACTTAATGGGATCATATATTTTCATATTTTTAATGGTTAAAGATAACATGCAATGTCTATGTTTTTTAGAAAAAAATATCAAGGCCAAATAATGCCTATCAACATTAGTGTATCTTACTTCTAGATCGTGGATGATTCTACTGAGATAGTAGATATGTCATTCTTACCCGTTAAATCTCTTTTTCTAACAAAGCATCGATAGACTGTGTGGTAGAATTAAGATAAAGCTTAAATAGTACTCCATCTCTTGGAGGAATCATAGTTTGTGGGGATGTGAGTAATTTCTTAAGCTTGCTAAAAGCTTCTTGATGAGGTTCCTCCCATTTAAACTCCACAATCTTGCACAAGAAATCCATAAACGGATGAGTAATCTTAGCTAAACTTGGGACAAATTTTCTCAAGTAGGAAATACTCCGAATGAAGATCTTAAGATCCCTTTTCATTCTTGGGCAAGTCATATCAAGGATAGTCTTCTGCTTGTGTTGATCTATCTGGTATCCCTAGCGATCCACCACAAAACCCAAGAATTTCCCACTCGTTACACCAAAAGCGCACTTGAGTGGGTTTATCTTCAATTTGTATTTCCTCCACATCAACCAAGTGAGATTCCTCCTTTATTGACTTGATGACCAAATTATCCACATAAAACTCAAAATGTCATGAAAAATGGCCATCATCGTTCTTTGATAAGTTGCCCCGGCATTTTTCAAACCAAGAGACATGATATTGTACATAAAATTTCCAAGTGGAGTTTTAAGTATCGTTTTCTATGCATCAGTTGGATCCATATTGATCTAGTTATATCCCACTTACGCATTCATGAAGTTATACATTTCATAAGTTGTTATTGAATTTATTAGAATATCAATAGATGGTAGAGGGAACTCATCCTTCAGACAAGATCTATTGAGATATTTGACGTCAACACAAATGCATATTTGATTTTTGTTCTTCTTCCCCACTTGTATAATGCTGGAAATCCACATTAGATGTTTTATTGGCTTGATGAATCTAGCTGCCAATAACTTTTTCACCTCCTCTTTCATCTTGAGATCCAACTCTAGTTTATACGTTTGTTTTGCTTATTTTATCGATATTACTGAAGACATTATGTTCAACCCTTAACAACTCACCTCTCGATCTAGCCTTGGTATCTCTAGGTATTTCCAATCAAAAATCTTTGTACTCCTGAATGATCTCAATCATCCCTATTTATTTCTCAACATCCAGGTCCTTTGAAATTAAGATTGGCTTTTGATCTTCTTTAGTCTCAATCAAATTAAAATGCACAAATTCTTGGACTTGTGGTTTTAGTTGATCAGTCATGCATTCCGTCTTGTCCTCCATTTCTTTAACAATTTTATGAATATTGGAATTATCAATGAAAATGTATTTCCCTTGATTATCCACTAAGAAATTCTCATACGTTGGTTCTACCTCCTCTTCATCTTCTTCGGTTGCCTGCGCACACCTTCGTAGGCGATACACCACACTTACATCCTCCAGCTATACATTCTTTCACTAGAAGTTGGGCAATGCAACCGCCTTCCTTTTCTTGTCTCTCTTTGCTTCTTCTAACCTCGTTCTAGAAAACCTACTACGGACGCTTTGTTATTTTACCTTATAATCCATCGGATCAATTATTAGCCTTATTCTCTCCCTTAGCTGTTTAGAAATATTTTGAGATTTAGGAATGACCTCGTGCACCTCCTCGGCTCTCTTCCTGACGTCCACGATCTCATTATATTCTTTGTTTGTAGGTCCCAAACTTTCTCCAATCTTAGTAACTATAAATCCCTCTATACGACATGTTAAAATGTACACATCCTTAAATAACTCGGTGTAAAATGCAGCGTCTATAAGTGTGCCTCCTCCTGTGCAAAGGCTTCTTGGCTGCTCGAATTATTATCTCCGTTCCCTTCATGTTAGCTTTGGCACATTGATGATACATCGAAGGACCTAAACTGTGGTTGTCATCCACACTCTTCCTATTAAAATATGGTAGGAAGTATCACTCTAAATCACGCAAAACTTAATGTGTTATGTGAGATTCCCCATCGCAATCCCCACATTAACGTACCCAATGGATTTTGAAGTCTGGTTATCATAACCAAAAATGGCAACTGGCATTGTGATCAACTTTGCCTATGAGATATTAGCCACATAAGATGCTCTAATAAGCATGTTATTAATGGAGGCACCTATATCCATCAAAGCTCGGGAAAAGCTCACACTATTCATACTTTCATCACAATAATGAATAATTATGTAGGAACCTGACTGCTCAATCGACAACAAATAAAGTTATCTTTGACATAAATGTTTTCACCAGTCTATCCATTGGGCCCTTCCGCCTTAGAAAAAGAACTTCATTCTTCTTTGCGATGTCTAGTATCACCTGAGTGATCTCTAATATTCTCTTCTGAGGCATCCCAACCTGATACAACTTTATATTCCAAACTGGGTTCGACCACATGGCCTTCCACACTGTATACTTCATCCATGTCTCTAGCACTTAACTCGTCAAGAAAATAACTACATTTTCCATACCCATCGTCTAATCTTCCAATGCCAACCCAAAATTCTCCCCTATCTCTTTTTAGATTCATCATGTGCTCCTCAGCTTCCACATCATAGGAAACCACCATGTTTTTCCTATGAGTTGGTAGTTGGATGTTGTTGAAGTTTTCCTAAGGTATTTACAACATTCTAGCTAATAAGTTGTAGTGGGGCATCTGCTCGTTAGTAGGCACACTTCAACCTGGATGAGGGGGTCCACCACGAGTGGACCCATCTCCGTTTATGCTATCAGATATATTTCAAATGGCGAGGGGGTCCATCTCGAGTGGAACCACTCCCCAAGACTATGCACTGGAGAAACTATAAAGGGCGAGGGGGTCCACCAAAAGTGTCCTCACTCCCCAAAATCAATAACATAAATGACCTAGGACGAAGGGATCCACCTTGAGTGGACCTATTATCCAAGATTGATACCAACCAATGACACAGGCTGAGGGGGTCCACCACGAGTGGCCCCACTCCCCAAGATTAGTATTTAATAATAGGTTTTAGGGAGAGGGAATCCACTACGAGTGGATCCATCTCTCCTAAATTGTTGCTAAGGAATGTTCTTAGTCGAGGGGGTCCACCACGAGTGGCCCCACTCCCCAAATTGTTACTAAGCAATGACTTAAGGTAAGGGGGTCCACCACGAGTGGCCCCATTCTCAAGATTGTTACTGAAAACTAATAAATTACTAATGATTATTTTGTTATACAAGTTGCCTTAATTGAGAAAGTAGGGATCAAGAAAGTGAGTTAGGATCTCCTAGGAGTTTTATTTTAGGGGTTGAGAGACAAGGTTTATTGGGCAAAGACAAAGCTCAACCACTTGACACTTAAAGATAAAGAGAATACTAGTAGAGGGATTCTAGGAGTCACTCAAGAAATCACACATCCTACACTTAGAATAAATAAGTGAGTAGATAAGATGCTGATCACAAGAGCACTTTCCAAATGACCATCAGCGAGTGGCCCTCAAGGCCACTCGCCAGTTTTTGTAAAAGTATATACAATAAGTTACCGTTTGAAATGATATTCACCAAATCATATATTTTGGCGCTATTAGCCGACATATTTGATTTTTGACTTTGGTATGCACCAGGTGTCTCCTGTCAGAGGGGATAGCTAGCTAACATAAAAATAGGGATAACATGTACATTGCAGCCTTGTCCCTAAACCCCCTATCACTTTTGGCGCCCAAAATGCCAAGCCAGTACTAGTATATACCTATAAATAGGACCATTTAGTAAGGTCAAGAATAAGAAAAAATTCAAATTACACTGTTACTCTGTCAAAATAGCACCAGGACTAGTATTCTCTCCATGCTCTCTCTCTAAGTGTCAAAGTTCTTGCTTTTTCACTCCCATCATTACAACCATTATTCTCAAGAGATCTTTCTCCCCCAAATATCATTATTACTCGGGAAACTTGTTGTTATCTAGTTTTTTTCAGGAGGAAGGCCACAACATTTACTCCACTATTACCAGAAGAGGAAGGTTTCATCTTATAGCCGCTTTTAAGATTTTGAAGACCTTGAAGATAGAGTCTATTGGAGTGGGTCAAGCCTCACCCTTTCCAATTATTGACAAACCTGAGTACAACCACCCTCCTACATTTGGAGACTCCACTAGGAAGGTATCTTCATTTCCATGGACAAAGAAGGTTATAATGTATCAAAGTATCTAGTTTTTTAAGATACTTTGACTGGTAATGGAGTTCAGAGCGACCATAACACACAAGAAGAGGTGGTGGTGATAGGAGTGAGAGCACCTGCTTCTTAGGAGGGGCTAACCATCATAATGAAAGTTATTCCATTAGCATGTATGGTCATAATGAGTATGTTCTATGAATTTTTAAAGCAAAACAACGTTGATTTATCAAGTCTAAGTCAATCTTGTATAACACAGGTAATGGCCCCTGCTAAAAAGGAAGCCACAACTACAACAACAACTGTATGTGACACCCCGACTAATTAAATACAGGGTAGCTACTCCTTTATTAAACTAATGTAGAATATCAAGTTGGTTCAGTCTTAGCATCACTGTCAAAAATATTTAGTTACTTACTATCCACCTAATATTTAAAATAGAGAGATGCCAAATTTTATTAATTAAATAACAATAACCAAGTAATTAACTCATCAACCATCAATCGTATAAACAACCTCATATGAATAACCAACGAAATGAAATAAAATGGGTCCGGAGTAAACACTCCAATAATAATGCCAAAGTAAAATAAAATCCCGATACAAGAGTCTGAATAAATAAACCAACATCTGAAATAAAACTGAAAGTCTGAGAATGCTATCTCTAAATGGAAATGGGCGACATGCCCTAACAGATGAGTAACCCTGAATAGAATCAAGTTCAGAATGTGAAGGCTTCTAATACCGAGATCATGTAACTTCCACAGAAGCTACAGTACGTCAATGTAATGGAACTCCTATGCTTGGTGTCCCTGTGGATGGGCACCTAAAAGTGTTTTTACAAAACAAAATAGATTTGGAGGAAAACGGGTCAGAGCCCGAGGTGAAAACAGTTTAAAAATATAGCAAGTGTTTAAATTATAATTAAAAAACACATATTATAAACATGTTAGATGCGTACTCTCACATGAGTTTCTCACCTCTCAACTAATGTGCATGCTTAACGTATACCCTTAACCCATCCTAGTTATGCCATTATCTAACTAGTCCGTACTAACCCCTGCTATCACATTCTACTATAATGTGTCTACTCGTATTACACACACAAGTTTTATATATAACTCACAGCCACATTCGTTAAATTACTTATCACAAGTGTTATTTAAATTCTCATATTCGTAGCCCATTCAAATATCTTAGTTATTCACATCTACTAAGCAATAGTGAACCAGTCACAAGTATATATATATATATATATATATATATATGGAACCCAAAGGCTAAGCTGCGGTGCACGCATACTCTACTATCGAATCCCGGTACATCACGTAAATAAGGACTACGCGTTCTGAATCACTCAGGAACCGTTTCAATAAACAAAATCACACATATTGGAGGCGAACATAGTTCACATACCCATGGGTCACACACATACCTACGCTCCCATGGTTAGCTGACTTATCAACTCACAAATAAGTCATTCACAGTCCTATGTCCTTAAGGTACCAATCTAAATCCGCCCCCACCCGTAGACACACAAAGATCAGATGGTCCTTTTCCGAAAGCCAACCTCCTGTGATAGCAAGTATGGTATCTATGTCATACACGTAAGAGATTCAAACAATACAAGTAATCGTATATCAATATAGGTATTCACACATTCCATCTTACAAGTCTCATACGTAGTAATTTTATCCCGAATATCCTACGTAATGTATATTTAGCTTGATAACTCTCTTGTCGTATCAATTTGAGTACCTAAACCTATCCCAAAAGGTTACTAGGTATCCTATTAGTTTCTAATGTTATCTCAGTAATTTAAAGTCCCTCTGTTACTATTCTTATCCTTACATAATCATTCATTCCCACTATGGTTTCAATTCGAACAATTTATAACCGTACCTCACTCCGTAAACCCTCGTAAGTAATAGCATTCAATTCTATAAGGTAAACCCTTTTTTCGGGCATCAACTAAGACCCTATTGACCTTAATTAAGTCCCACAATTTTCTATTAATCACCCTAATAATCATTATCGTCTATGGGATTTTCATCAAACCTTAAAGGAAAATAATTACCAAAAATCAGAAGAGATCGATTGATCGAAGAAAAGGGGTCGATCGATCGATCAGGCGATCGATCGACATTCTTGAGTCGATCGATTGATCAAGCAGGTATTTGCCCATAATTTCCTTAAACAGTTACGGGTTCCTCTTTTTACACCTCTAATTCTTCATTAAAATGTCCCAAACTCCCAACCAAGTATACTAATAATCATACCAACATGTTTACATAATTTCTAACGTTACTAGAATCATTAAATCATCCTCAATTAACAATTTCTTGGATCAAAAGTCATAATTATTCCTCTAAACCTAGTTCTTCCAAATTTCTTCAAGAACATCATAAATTCTGATTAAATTTCGTACTTCCCTACACATGAAGCATGATTTCTTATCTGAAATACGGCCAGAAGTTTTAACTACATTCAACCTTAACCAGATTCAATGTTTAATTCTCCCATTTCACAATTTATTTCATTGTTCATGATGAATCTTCAAATCTACACTATCATGTAAAATATATTCTTTGAATCTTTGCAAGATAAATCACTTGTCTATGTTTAGAACTTTTGATCCGTTGATGACGGTATTGGTTGGTTCTCCCTCTCTTTTCGGTCACAAATTCGGCGATGGTGGTGGTTGTTTTGCCTTGGAAACCCTTGGAGTTCTCCTGAAACCCTTTCTTTCTTCTCACGTTACTCTCTCTTGTGTTTAACAAATAATGTCCCTAATAACCATAAGTATTGGCTGATAAATAAAATCTAAATTTCGTAGGTCACCATTCACCAAAAATAGGAATGACTAAAATACCCTCCCGGGTTGGCGGTTAGGCCTAAAAATACCCCGGGACCCAAACTAAACCCCGGGCTAGTGTCTTCTAACTATTTCGACCCTTTCGAACACTTTGGCGCACTCAAAATGATCATACGGATGATATAAATGTAATTTACTTTTAAATTCATTCAAATTAATCCCTGAAGCGACTGACACGCGCGTCCCAACTTAATTACCGAAACTGTCGTATTTTCAATTCACGACAATATTAATAAATTCAATAATCATATATTACCATATTCACTCAGTAATATTCAACATTATTATCATAATCAAATACCAACTCTCATCTTGCTAGTATTTAAATTCGGATTAACTTCCAATTAATTATCTCAAATTAATTTAATTAATCCCATAATTAAAAGCAATTTTATTTAATTAAACTCATAATTAAAAGCCATAAAAATACGGGGTATTACACTGTAGAGTTTACTCCGCCTAACACCAGTGACTTTGCCAACAGTGAAGAAGGTTAGCCTGGAAAAATCTCCTTCCAAGGTTGTCACTATAGAAGAGGTAATGAAGTTTCTTTCCTTTTAGAAAGAAGCCCCTCATATGTACGAGGAGCTACAGAACCCTTACCCATAAAGTATTAATGAAAAGCCATACCTAGAGGGGTATGTTCCTCCAAAATTCATAAACTTTAATGGAAAGGAAGAAAACCCTAGAGAACACATGAAGAGGTTCATCGAGTACTTGGGTGAGCATGGTATTAACAAAGACTTGAAACTACGAGAGTTCTCAAAAACTCTCACATGGAAGGCATATACTTGTGTAACACCCATTTTAATTAAATACCGGGTAGCTACTCCTTTATTAAATTAATACAAAATATTAATTTGGTTCAGTCTTAGCATCACTGTCGAAAACAATTAGTTAATTACTAGCCACCTAATATTTAAAAAGAGAGATGTCAAATTTTATTAATTAAATTAACAATTACCCAAGTAATTAAACCATCAACCATCAATCGCATAAACAATCTCATATGAATAACCAACGAAATGAAATAAACTGAGTTTGGAGTAAACACTCCCATATTAATAATACCAGAGTAAATAAAGTCCCAACACAAGAGTCTGAATAAACCAATATCTGAAAAAAAGAAAGTCTGTAACTACAACCTCTAAGAAGGAATGGGCGACATGCCCTAATTGATACAAATGCTTCTGAAGGAATCAATGATAAATATGGAGTCATCTAATGTTAAGATCTCGTAGATTCCATAGTAGCTACAACACGTCATCAAAATGAATCTCCTATGCTTGGCGTCCCTCTGGCTGGGCATCTAAAAATGTTTTTACAATACAAAATAGATTTGGAACCGAGGTGAAAATAGTTTAAAATATAGCAAGTGTTTAAATTAAAATTAAACAACACATATTATAAACATGTTAGTTGCGTACTCTCACATGAGTTTCTCACCTCTCAACTAATGTGCATGCCTAACGTATGCCCTTAACCCATCCTAGTTATGCCACTAACTAACTAGTCTGAACCACTCTTGTTTTCTCATTCTGACATAGGGTATCTACTCTTAACATCCAACAAATAATATTCATAATCCATATTCACATTCATTAAATTACTTATCTCAAGCGGTAATTAAATTCTCACATTCTTAACCCATTCAAACATCGTAGTTAATCACATCTACTAAGCAACAGTGAACTAGTCACAAGTATATATATATATATATATATATATATATATATATATATATATATATATATATATATCATTACATATATACATATAAGGCACCCCTAGGCTAAGCTGCGGTGCACGCATACTCTGCTATAAAATCCATGTACATCACGTACGTAAGGATCACGTGTTTCGAATCACTCAGGAACCGTCTCAATACAAATCACACATATTGGAGGCGACCATAGTTCACATACCCATGGGTCACGCACATACCTATGCTCCCATGGTCAACTGACTTATCAACTCACAACTAATTCATTCACAGTCCTATGTCCTTAAGGTACCAATCTAAATACCCCGAAGGCACACAAGATAAGATGGTCCTTTTACCGAAAACCGACCTCCCGTGATAGCAAGTATGGTAGGTATGTCATACACATAAGAAATCCATACACTAGGCATTCACACAACCTAAGTAATCATATTTCAATATAGGTATTCACACATTCCATATATTAAGTCTCGTACGTAGAAAGTTTATCCCAAACATCATACGTAATATAAATTTAACTTGATAACTCTCTCGTCGTATCAATTTGAGTACCTAAACCTATAACAAAAGGTTACTATGTCTCCTATTAGTTTCTAATGTTATCTCAGTAACTTAAAGTCCCTCCGTTACTGTTCTTATCCTTACATCATCATTCATTCCCATTATAGTTTCAATTCGAATGATTTCTAACCGTACCTCACTCAGTAGTCCCTCGTAAGCAATAGCACGTAAACCATTTTTTCAGGCATCAACTAAGGCCCTACTTACCTTAACTTTGTCTCACAATATCAAATTAATCAGCCTAATAATCATCATCGGCCTTGGGATATTCATTAAACCTTAAGGGAAAACAATTGCCAAAAATTAGGAGAGGCCCATTGATCAACAAAAAGGATTAATCGACATTCTTGGATCGATTGATCGATCAAGTAGGTATTGCGAATCTGCGTAATTTTGCCCACAGGTTTCATCAAAATTAACCGTAAAATCCTCTACTATAATGTCCCAAACTCCCAAATATTTATTCCTAACATCATACCAAAATAAATACATAACATATAACGTTTTAAAATCATCAAATCCAAATGGGAACTCAATTTCTTGGATCAATTCACTTAATTTTCAGATAAATCCCTAGTTCTCCTATTTTCCTCAAGAAAACTATATAATTCATTACCAATGTATAATTCTCTACCCATGAATCATAATTTCGTTGGTGCATTTATCTCAAACGTTAAACTACATGCAAGACCTACCCAGATTACGATTTTAATTCTTCAAATCCATTCATTATCATTATTCAAGGTTATTCTCCAATTCTAACCTAACATGGATGATATGTGCACTAAATTATTGCAAGTTAAATCACTTGCCTGGTAATGAAGATTCTGATCCGATGAAGTAGACGGTATGGGGATGATCCTTGCTTTCCAATCTATCCGGTGGTGGTGACGATGGTGCAAAAGCCTCTAAGTGGTGGTTCTCCTTTGGAAACTTCCTTATCTTCCTCTCTAATGGACGTTTATGATTTTTGGTTGTGAAACACTAAGGGAATCAAGTGTTGTCTGATATTATCAGTCTAAAATTCGTGGGTTACTATTCACCAAAAATAGGAAAGACTAAAATACCCTTTTGGGTTGCCGATTATGCCTAAAAATACCCCGGGACCCAAACTAAACCCCCGACTAGTGTTTTCGGACTATCTCGACCCTTTCGGACACGTTGGCGCACCCAAAATGCTCATACGGATGACATAAAAATAAAATACTTTTAAATCCATTAAATTGGGTCCTGACACGACCGACACGCGCGTTCCAACTTAATTACCGAAACTGTCGTATTTTCAACTCACGACAATTTTAATAAATTCAATAATCACATATTATCATAATCACCCAGTAATATTCAACATTATCATCATATTTAAATACTAAATCTCGTCTTGCTAGTTATTTAAATTCGAATTAATTTATAATTAATTATCCCAAATTAATTTAATTAATCACTTAATTAAAAGCCATAAAATTATGGGGGTATTACAACCTGGTACTCCCACCTTGCACCTAACAACATTCAAACATGGGAAGATATGCACATACGGTTCCTCCAGAAAATTTTCGTAGCAGAAGATGAGTTCACGTTGAGGCATTTAACATAAGAGGTACAAAAACCAGGTGAAGAACTAAGCAGTACATCAAGCACTTTCCAAAGATGGCATTGCATGTCCATGAAGATATGGTAGAATCAAGATTGTTACTGATATGCATTAAGGGGATCCTAGAGAAGTACAAAATCCACTTGGTCAATGAGACCATGGATGGGACGTTTAATTATTTCACGCTAGCAACCAATAATATCACGATGAGAATCAAATCGAGACCATCAAGTTTGAGGACACAAGTGCCAATAGCCTCAGGAAGATTTTAGGTCTCTAGAAGACAAGTTGTTAACTACATGGACAAGAACTCAAAGTGCAAGAAGGGAGGCTCGGGATTCAAAGGAAATAGTTTAGGAAAAAGAAAGTTTGGGGATGAAGATCCACCACCGCTGCCTTTTAGCATGATGGAGGCCATGGATTACTATCACTTTGCTGCCAGGGGGTAGCAGGTCGACCGCACTCTTAATGCCAAGTCCCAACAGAGACAGAGAAGGCAAATGCCAAGTATTCTGAACTTCATCACATGGTACAATACACTATTAAAGACTGTTTTTACTTATGAAGGATTATAGGCGCGAAAGTGGCCAATGGTAATCTATAAATACTACCTATAGATGTTAGAAAAAATCCCTTCCCAATTCATCACTATGGCACCACCAACATAGTGGTGGCATACGATGAAGAAAAAGCTCAAGAATCGAAGGAATGGTGGAGCAACAAGAAAATGTGTGAAGACTGGTTCGTTAGTCTTGATAGAGAAGAGGAGTAAAACTAGGGGTTAAGGAAGTAAACCTATTGGAAGGTAGCGAAGATGTAGTTCTTTCCCTAGATGAGGTAGGAACATTCGAGGCAGAGTATGAATTCAATGCACAAATATACAAAATGGAGTTAGATTCAGAGTGTGTGGCTATAGTAAGAAGCCCAAAATTTAAATGGTTCTCCTACCAAATTAGGGTTAAGCATGACACCTGTGTGGTCATCACAAAGAGGATTCTAGAATCAGTACAGAAGTGAAGGGATCCCTATCGTCTTGGTCCCATAGGATGGTTGAATAAAAGATACACCTTTGAGGTGGTCTTCTTTTAAGCAGATATGCAAGTGCCTTATTTTCACAATCGTCCTCTCTACGTGTAAAGGGGGTCCAAGCTCAAATATAATTAGCAAAAAAACACTATACAAATGAAAGATCAAACTTGGTTACTCATACAGGACTAAGGTTACTCGATGGACTTCCTACAAAGACCCAACCTATTGGAGGAATATAGAAGGCTCACTTTGTAATAGGGATGATGATGTACTTGAATTGAGTTTTCCTTGTAAATATTAAGTTTACTTTGTAATGTTTGTCAGGTTGATCAGTACCCTCGAGGGATCATGTCTGGCAGAGCATGGAAGAGCTCACATTTTGTATCGAGTAACCTCACATTAGGTATCTTGCAGGGATTTGGTTTGGAGGATTAGGAGTAAGGAAATTTTTGAAATACCAACCCCTTTAGAGTACTTAGGCAAAACCTTTGGTTTGTATAAACACATAATCGAGTTACCACTTGCTCGGGAACCTCCTCGAGGTATTTTAGCAAAAATAGTTTCCCCAAAACTTAATCTTTATCCATCACATACAATTTACAGGTTGTTCTGAGCAACTTGACTTCGAACAACCATCTTTCTAGGTGATGTGACAACACACCTTTTATAGACTACTGTTTACCAACTCCATAACGTCATTGTGTCTAACATTTAGGAACTCGATTAAATAACACTCGAGTGAAATTATTCCTAGGATGGTAAGTTTGTGGCTGACACATCATATCCCAATTAATTCTACCATAACTCCGAGAGCCTAAATAATGTTCCCGCTAAAATATCATATCCTGTGCATTTAATGCCATATCTTTGGAATTTATTATGTGCACTGTTGGCATTAAATGTTCTCAGACGCATTTAATGCAAGCAAGGTCACTCGAGTGACCTTTCTCTCATATAAATACTCCAAAGTTCTGTATTTTATAGGATCATAATTTTAACCTAGAATTGTTGCCAAAACCTCCCTAAACAAGAGAGTTTGTTTTGAGAACATTTATTGTGTCACCACCTTCATGTACTCCATTAATACTGTTATTGAGCATGTATTGTGTTTAAGGTTACTGCGTTGCCTTTATTATACTAAAGGTGCTTGTTCCTTCTCCTTACAATCAAGTTAACTGTGGGATTCCTACTTATTGCATTCGTAGAGCATTTATGTTGTAAAAACTCATATAATATAGGACTTTTGGATATCGAATGTGTTGATCTCTGACTTGAATTTATTATCATTGGTAATTTTTCGTTAGCACCATTATTCATCTTTATAAGGGGTTATGCCTCATTTGATACTAAATATATTCCAAAAACCCACATCTTATACTACTTAACAATCTCGATTAACGGGACCAGTTTCCTTAGAGTGCTAAAGCATGGATGTGCATCCATCACTATCATGACCATCAGCATGTTGTATGAGATGGGTGTCTCTTAAGAGAAGATAGTACCAGTGCCATTGGTGATTTCTAGTTTTGATAGTGTTGGCATGCAGTGACTAGGCTTTGTGAATGTGGGAATTAAGTTGGGTAATTTCACTTCCCATATGAAGTTTCATATCATCAATTCTAATTCCAACTAGCTTATCATAGGTCGAGTGTGGATCCACAATCATGGAATAATGACCTCAACATATCATCAATGCACTTAGGCCAACATTTGTGATACTGAGATTGTGATAAAAGTGATAAAGAAACCATTCTCTATAGACGAGGCCCATCTGGTGGATGCGGCATTTTACACCGAACTAGATGAAGAAAGAAGAAACTCAACAAGAAGGTTAGAAAGAACACAAATGGTTTGAGGATATGCTCAACTAAGAAAGCCTGTCCACAATCGTTTGGGTCAAAGAGTGATCCCATAAGAAGAAAAAGGAAAAGGAAAAATAAAGTGTGAGGAAGTGGCCATACCTCCTTGCATATGAAAGAAAGTTGTACTCCCCGATGGGAAAGTTATATACCGTTTATAACAATATGCGTGAATAGCATTCTTAGATGAGAGCATCAACCCGAGACTGGTATGCTTCTTAGTATACAAATCACACATCATTGAGCATGTGGAAGAACCCGAGGAAGCACCAGAATGTATGCAAGATGGCTCAAGGGAGCAACTTTAGGATCTTGAGTAAATAAACATGGAATTAGAATGGGAGGAAGGAAGACCCATGATAATCTCCAAGGGGTTAGATCCAAAATAGAGAGAAGAGATCATTGGTTTACTCAGGGAATTCTCAGATGCGTTTGCATGGAAGTATACAGAAATGCCTAGGATTGACCCATAAGTGAGTTCTCATAAATTGAATCTCCTTCCCAATGCCCTGCCAATAAGGCAATCCATTCTCACATACAAATCAGATCTGGACCTTAATATCAAAGTAGAAGTAGAAAAGCTGCTAGCAAAAGTGTTCATTAAGCCCATCCAACACCCAATATGGATCTTTAGTATTTTTCATGTAGCTAAGAAGCATAAGACCAGATAAGGATTTTTGTAGACTTTTAATATTTGAATCAGTCCTGCTCGAAACATGAGTTTCCACTGCCCCAATATTGGTAGCTTGGTGGTTATAACTGCAGGCCATAAAATGTACAGTTTCATAAATGGGTACGTAAGCTATAACCAGATTAGATTGGATCCAGTTGACGCTGAAAAGATTGCTTTTTGCACCCTATTTTTTAAATTCCATTATACCATCATACCATTTGGGCTAAAGAACGCAGGTGCAACGTACCAATGTACCATGATGGCCATATTTCATGACATATTGGAATTCCATGCTAATGATCTAGTGGTAAAGTCAAAGAAGGAAAGCAGACATATTTGAAAGGTTTCGCAAGTATAAAATGAAAATAAACCCCTCGAAATGCGCATTTGGGGCAACAACGAGAAATTCCTGGGTTTTGTAGTAAATCAATAAGGAGTGTAGGGGGACAAAGAAAAAAATAAGGATATCCTACTGATGCCACGACCAAAAATCCAGGGGAAACCTAAAAGTTACATAGGTAATACTTCTTACCTAAGGAGATTCATACCAGTACTAGCGAAGGTGACCCGCTTGTTTGATCCACTAATGAATGAAAAGGACAAATGGGTTTGGGGAGTCAAGCAAAAGAAAGATTTTGAGAAAAATAAAAAAGATATTAGCATTCCCCTTAACAATGGTAGAACCAGAGGTGGGTTCACCGTTGCTACTTTAACTGACTTCGACGAAAAGTTCAATAGGAGACTTACTTGCCCAAGAAAGAGAAGGAGTAGATAAGCATGTACACTACTTGTCACGCCTGATTTCGAGCACTGAGTCCAGGTACACCAGCGTAGAGAGGCATTTCCTTACCGTAGTATCTGTTTCCCAGAAGCTGAGGCACTACCTACTCTCCTTCAGAGTCCATATCATCACCAAGTGTGATCCTATCAAGTATCTTCTGAAATGAACGGTCTTGGTGGGGGAGAGCAACATGGTGATTCTGGATCTTTTTTTAACATAATTTGAAGTGCATGATCCCCAAGGCTATCAAGATTCAAGCAGTAGCAGATTTGTTAGCCCACTTCATGAGCCAGAATTTTAAATCTCCCAGTAAAGAATTTCTAGGAGAGAACTTCCAATCCTACTTAGCTAAGGAAATGGAAGAATAGAAGATGGATTTCGATTGCTCTTGTGCCAAAGGTACAGGTGGGGAAGGCATTATTCTCTCAAAAGGTAAAGAAAAAGTCACCCTCTCTTTCAAGCTCGATTTTAAGTGCTCAAACAATGAAGCAAAGTGTGTGGACCTCATATTGGGTTTATTAGAAGCTGAGGAGGGGGGTCAAAGTGTTATGCCTTCAAGGGGACTCTAACTTGGTAGTAAAATAAGTTAGTGGAGAGTTTACCCTCAAACATGATAACCTAGCCCCATATCGATCAATTATTCAAAGATTACTAAGACAAATCTTAAAAGTGACAATCAAGAGGCATGCTCAGACAATAAACCGACACCTTGATGCCTTTGCCACAATAGCGCATAAGCTAGAGATAGTTGAGTAATAATCTACCATCACAGTACGACAAAGAACAGTGCCAACCACAGTAAAGTTATTATTTGTTTCTAAGTGATGAGTCATAGGATTGTAGGTGCCCCATAGTTACACAATTAAAGACATGAGAAGGAAAGATGAAAATATCTGAGTTATAAACTTATAACCTACTTCAGAGAGCACTCTACTTCAAGATCCCCCAAGGATTTTTATAAAGATATGTAGGAGAGGAAGAGGACAGTGAAAGGCTGGAAGCAATGCATGAGAGGCATTGTGGGGATACAAATATCTCCCTTTATCATCGATTGCAGAGAGGGGATATTATTGGCCCACCTTGAGCGTAGAGGTCGATCTTCTGTAACAAATCTGTTAAAGTTCCAGACCCAATTCGATCAACTTGCTGAGGGCAACTTCGTGGAAGAATTTGTAGATGGTAGGAAACCTTACATATTAAATCTGAAAGATGGAGAGATGCCAATAGAAAGGGCGGATGAGATTTATTTGAAGAAGAGAGCAACTAGATTCTACTTGGTAGACTATGACCTCTACAAAATAGGGTATAATGAGAGACCACTGAAGTGTGTGGCCAAGGGGGATATAATAGAATTATCGAAGGAGTCCCATGAGCCTTCTCACATGGGAGGAGCTAAGTTTATGATCATTTGATGACACTAGGGTATCATAGGCCAACAATGGAGGCTGATTTTTCCACTATGTGAAAAAGTGTTGGGCATGTCCAGTGCATAGCAATATGGTGCATTCCCCCTCAGTAAGTCTACAGAGCTTAGCATCCCCTACCCCTCCACACTTGGGCATTTGATCTAATAGGAAAGATCATCCTAGACTTTCATGGAAAAGCCTTCATCATAGTTAATACGGAGATGTATACCAAGTGGGCAGAAGAAATCCCCCTAAGGATATTGACTGCTCTGGTGGTGACCCAATTAATCGGGGAGTACATCATATTCAGGTTTGGTATCACAAAAGTGATTCTCACAAATAATGGGAAGCAGTTCGTACACAAGAAGATGGGGATCCTAACTGACATATACAAAAAATTTCATAACACTTCAACCATCTCATATCCAAATGGGAATGGCCAAGTGGAGGCCATGAATAATACGCTTATCAACATCCTGAAGAAGATGCTGGAAGACATGCCGAGAGTGAGGGATGAAAAATTATCGATGGTGTTATGGGCCTATAGAAGGCCAAAGAGAAAGCTAACGAGGTTTACTCCATTCTCACTGGTTTATGGGACCGAAATTGTCTTGCTAGTAGAGTCAGCGGCACCCTCTGCTAGAGGGGATTTAAGTAATGGCCTCATACCACAACCTCAAGATGAATGATTAGAGGCATTGGATAAACATAGAGACAAGTCCAAGGAGAACTTCAATGTCTACACCCAATAGTTATCTAGGGCTTATGAAAACTTGGTTAAGCCTAGGGAGTTCCAAGTAGGGGACTTGGTCTTATGGGAATACACTCACCATATGTGGAGCATGTCAGCGTCTATATTCAAGCCGAACTAGGAAGGACCCTTTATGGTGTGAGGGGTAGGAAGGTTAAGTTATTGCCAAATATCCGAGCCTGAGAGTGAATGCCTCCAGTCCATCAACTTTAAGTGGATAAAGAAATATTACACCTAGGTCTTACTAAGTTTCATTTTTTGATAAGTCTGCACAATTTGCTCTAGTACATAGATGCTTTCTGTAAACAATATAAACACTTATTATAGTGAAAAAAGTGAATACCATTTATTTCGACCAACATTCGAAAGTGTGTATATGTTTTATTTACCTACATGGGTTGCTAATACACTACGAGTACTCACTCACTAATAAGTTATGAAGTGGGTGCATCCAGATTAATGTTACTTTTTTAAACCATGCAGGGGAACCCTCTAGTAGACTAAACATGTTTTGAAATTTCAAAGTTTAGAAGAGGGTTCATGACGTAATAAAATTTCCTCATTATACTTGGGGATACAACTATCCTAAAGATAAAGTATACTGCACAAAGTCCCTATAGACACAACATTTAAATGTCCCACGGACCAGTAGGAGGTTGCCACCCTAATAATAATAATAATAATAATAATAATAATAATAATAATAATAATAATAATAATAATAATAATAATAATAATAATAATAATAATAATAATAATAATAATAATAATAATAATAATAATTTATATTAGTTTTCTATAAATTTATAATCTAAGAACAAGTTATACCTTACATTCTAAAGAATTACTTTCTCGACTGCATAAGAATGTGAAGAAGGGGATCCACCCCCTCCAAGATTTTTTTTCTTACAGTTTAAAAATTCCCAATTAAAATCTGGAACAAGGACCTCGCAAACTAGGGACAGTTATATCGAAAAAGAAATAGTTATTCTCTTTACTTATTTTCATTTTGATAATTATCTTTTGATTATTTGGTTAAGAAAAAAGGGGTCACCTTCCTCCAAGTTGTTACTTAAAAATGTATATATGACAAGTAACCCCAGAGTTAGAGGGGAAACTTTAAATTGATAACTTGCTCAATCATGTTCAAGTACACCCAAACTACGGGGTAGGTCAATGAGCTAATGTTCTCACAGAAAAGAGAGAAGGTCACAGTAAACATATGCCAAGTAACACAGAGGCAAGAAGAAAAACAAATAAACGAAGACAAAATAATTATTTTCATTGATAAAAGAATAGCCTTTACATTTACAAGAAGAAATAAAAATACACAAAAGAAAGTAAAAGTCTACATCTTAAAGTACATCAAATAGATAAAACAAAAAAGAGATTCTCCCACGAGCGCATGTCAGTGTAAGAGGGACCTGCCTCCTATATGAACTGCTTCTCCAATCTGTCCATCTTGGCCTCATCATCAGAGAGCCTACAGAAATAGCGAAGTCCAAGAACAAGTCAAGTCAGCAGGTGGAGTGGATAGGAAGTCATGGATATGACTGGCAAGGGCCTTGAAGTTGGAGATGGTAAGGCTGTCAATGTTGAGAACACTCTAAGATGTGAAAGTCTTAGGATAATGATCCAGGATCATCTCCAACACTTCCCTCTCATAGATCATAAATATTTTAGGATGCTTCTCACCCCTTATGTCCATCATGAAGGCCTCAGGAGCCTCTAGCTTGATATCATCATAGCCTATGTTCCTGAACTCAAGCTCAGAAGGGAGGAAGGACTTCTCACCTGAATCACCAGCACCACATGAATAAGTGGCCTTAGAGCATTAATCCTCATCATCAGTCGCCTCAACATGGCCCTTGCAGGATCATAAAAAATAAAGAGCATAAAAGTCAGGAGTTAAGGAAATAAAGAAAAAAAGTTGGATGAATTTGACCAGAAAATAAGCAAGAAATAGAAATATTACCCCCAAGGCTCAAAGAGGTGAGTATGCTACCAGTAAAGAGAGAAGGTCCTCCTGGAGGCACTACGCTAACCTAGCAAAGACAAAAAAAATATAATATTGATAATTTCTTCCTTCAGTAAAAGACTTTGAAGAAACACGTTAAGATAAATCAAATATGATAGTTTAATACCTGAGGAGTGCACAGTGTAGCACTCACACATTATTCTGCAGAACTAGGAATGTCAACCTCATTAACCTGAATATAGGAAAACAAGGGTGTGATGGTAAGAAACTTGTGTAGTAAAGTTAAGTATGAAAAGTGGGGAGATAGAAAAGAGGATGAGATATGATAGTATAATACCTCCCTCACAGCAACCTCCCCAATCCGTAATAACTAAAATAGTCGCAACACTAGCCTGAAAATAAAGAAACAGGTAAGTGTTAGCGAACACTTGCACAAAAAAAAAGTTGGAAAGAGATAGTGTATGGGAATAAATACTGGGGTAGCCTCCTCCACGATGCTAGGTGTTCCACAGTCACAGGATCAAGTGAGGTATCAACCTGAGAACAAAGATACAGTTCTCGTAAGTAAATGGACATCACCTACAGATATGTCAAAAAGGGGGGACTTGCACATAAAAAAGGCAAGTATAACAAATAGGTTTGTTAAAAGAAATACCTGAAGAGTCACCTCCACGGTACTCATAACCTTCCTAGCAGATACTGCTAACCTAAAGACAAGTAAATAAATAAGTGTTAGCAAAGACTTGTGCAGTAAAAGTAGGAGATATGGGTGGAATATATAGTACCTATGGGGTCACCTCCATAGGACTCGCAATAGACCCTACAAACAAAGGCTCAACAGTGCTAGCCTAAGGACAAAAAATAGACCAATGTTAGTAAATCACTTGCACGAAAAAATAAAGCTCCAAAGAAAAATTGAAGTGAATACTTGGGCTTATGCTCGTCCCCGCAGAAGAAAGGAACTCACTGGCAGCAGAAGCCACCTACGTACTAGTCATGGGATAAATCGATGAATAGGTTCTGTGAATCAAATAACACATAGACATACAAGAACAAGTCATAAATTAGATGAAGTTGTGATCATGAGTGAAGGCGGTTCAAGAATAGCAAAAACATTGAAGTAATTGGATCCCCGAAAGGGAGGAAGGGTGGAAAGCAATCACAAGTGCAATAGAAATAGCGTCGGGTGGTTAGAAATGGGCATAGAAAAAAAAAGATAATGGCACAAGTAGAATAATTAACACCCGTGAATATGAAATTACTTGTGAAATAGGCTCGCTGAAAGCGATAGTGAAGATTGGCTGAGACAAAAGGGATAGATATGGGGCATGTTATCCATGGGCACACAAACGCGGGGGATAGATATCCTCCCAGAAGGTGATAGACCTAGAATAACAACCCTACTTGGCAACACTATCCCTCCAGTGGTAGAAGGGCTACGTGAAGGAGAGCCCTGTAAAAATAAAGATAGAAGAAACAAAGTCCACATAAGGATTATTCATGCATAAGAACTTAGACGAAAGAAGATGATAAAAATAAGAAAAAATTCAATACCTCTAGGGATGAAGTATCGAAAGGCCGAGCTAAAAATCTGCCCACTAGAGAAGAAGAAGGAAGCGGGGTAGTGAGACTAATGGGAAGAGTCCTATACAAGTGCATGGAGATGAATGCATAAAGATAAGTCTAAGATGCAACAAATTAAAAGACTTAGAGAGATTGATTATTACCTTAAAATAGCAAGAGGACATAAAAGATTCCCTCGTAGTAGTGGGGAACATAAAATAAAGTTGCAGGGTCAACAAAAATAAAACATGTTCGTAAATATTATAAAAATAGAGAGGAGGAGAATTGCCTGAATGGGAAATACAAACCTCTCTAGCCTAGCCCAGAGAGGAAACAAGCATAGAGTTATTTCCATTGGAAAATGAGCTCAAATAAGAGGAGTAAGAGGCGAGGGGTCGGTCCTTACCTCTCAGAACCACTCGCCCCAACTAAAGAAGAATGTGCAAAGTCATAAAATTTAAAGTTAGTGAAACATGAAGAAGAAATTTAAGAGATATGAAATAAATAGCTGAGCAAAGAAATAGAAAAGAAAACACTTACAAAATCTGGGCGAGTTCTCTATCCACAAGGTATTTGCCCAGTTATAGGGCTCATAGTGGAAGGGGAGTAAATCATGGCGTTATTATCATTATCAAACTCCCTCAAAACTAGTAATAAAGTACAAGCGTCAAGTTGATGATCATTAAGAGGATCAAGCACACTCAGGTCATTTGAAGAAGAACTATCATCATCATAGTAAGGGTGCTTCCATAATCAACCAGTTCGGTAAGTGAATCCTCACGGCTAGCAGTTTCACTAAGTAAAGAGGAGTTAGCTAAAGTACTTTCAGTGATCGGGATGGATGAAATTGGTTGATCCTATATAGAAATGCCCAAGGCTTCCTAAGCCTTCTCATGAAATGTCCGTTAAGTCTCCTGCACCCAAAGGGTATCGTTATCCGATCCTTAGTTTGTAATACAAGAACTAGAATAATCTCAGCACTTACTTTATTCTTCTTCTTACTTTCTCTAGTCTTCAAAGGGGAAGGAGGGGAAGCAGGAGCATTGACTATATAAGGAACGAATCTCGAGACATTAGTGTTAGGATGTTTTTATTTTAGGGGAGGCTTTGGACTTGGTCTTCCCCTTCCCTTTACAATTTGTCTTAATAGGTTTAGGCTCTGAGTGCTTTGTATAAATATACTCGTCAAGCAGAGGCCTCACCATAATAGGGGAGGCCTGCTAGACGGGTTCTTTATGACTGTGTTGTGGTACCAGAACTCTTTCTGG
Organism: Sambucus nigra; assembly: GCA_949130495.1. Taxonomy (NCBI): domain Eukaryota; kingdom Viridiplantae; phylum Streptophyta; class Magnoliopsida; order Dipsacales; family Adoxaceae; genus Sambucus; species Sambucus nigra. Next base: position 134,390,263 of record OX422216.1, read on the forward strand.
GTCCTCTTGCCCAAGTATTTATTGGTGTTTGGGATCTTCATGGGAATTGTCTCTTGAAGAAAACCCACCACACAGTTTTAAATCAGAGACACCTACCTGTACTATAAACTAAACCATGAATGGGTGAACGAAGGCAAGTAGTCTTAAGCAGGCACAAATATGCTACCAAGGCCATCAATTGTATGCAGAATCCCCTCAAAAGTAAAATTGGCATAGGAATCGAGGTACAACTCTTAAGGGGAAGTGCTCAAAGGATAGATGGGAGAGTAGACACAACCAAAATATCTCCTCACCCTCTCAGAATGGTAAAATTCCACACCTTGACCCAACTCATTCAGGGATGGAAAAGTGCAGTGAAAAAGCATAATCATCACAGAGATGAGGGGGAAAGTAAAAATATACTCCACGTCAGAAAGATAGTAGAAGGTACCTCTGAAAGCTGAGAAGGACCCCAGGTGAAAACCTCACCCACTCACTTTTAATACCCCAAGGAGGTCTTCCGATATTTTCGATGTCATCTTAAAATTCAACCAGCTTCACTGTGACAGACCCTTACCTCTAGGGAAAAATTACGAAACCTCTCGAAAAGAAAAGCCATCAAAATAAAAGATTTATCAAAATTGGTAACATCATAACAACCCCAAGATAATTCCATATCTAAGTGAGAGAAGTCTAGAAAAGTGTATACAGACCCTAAGGTCAGGGCTACGAGGGAGACATTACTCCCTCGAGCAAGTATAATAGCCAGTCTAAAAAACAACTCTCGAGGGGAGTCATTTGGTCTCCCAAGGAACAAGAACCAACTCAAGAAGGTGACAAAAATGCATCCAGGTGTGAAGGGGACTTAATCTTGTGACACCCTGGCTCTTGACCCCCTGATTTAACTTTCCCCCTTAGGAAAGGGCTCAAAATACCTAAACCAATACCTCTACCACTTTGCAAACGTGTGCTTGGTGGTACCAGTTTTCTTAATAGCAATGTAACGAGAGCATTCATAAAGGGATGTATGAATTTCTTGCAATATCTCCTTCACCATAACATCCTCAAAGCCATCGGTAAAAACATGGATCCCTAAATAAGGAAGACACGTCAACTCACAGATATCCTCTAAGGTGATGGTAAATTCACCCTAACCAATTACAAAGGTGTGAGAGTCTTTAATCTAGTGACAGTCCATCAAGTTAAAAGTCATGGCATGTTTGGCTATGGTGCAGGATTTCAAACTGTCAATAGTTATAGTGAGCCCAAGCCCCTCGATGATAGTCTTATGTGAGGGGGAGGTGAGGACATGACCTATACAGATGTCCCACTTGTCTGTGTCACCTCCATAAATATTAAGATTAATATTGGAATAAGGAAAGTCACCCATATCCCTTCTAACCCTAAGATCCAAAATGATAGGGAGATGAGTGGACTCACCTAGTCCCACTTGGGGTCGCTCGATGATCTTAGCAATGAATTCCTCATCGAATTTGCAAGTGAAGGCATGAAGGTCTCCCTCTCCCCAAAGTAAGGGGCAAGACGATACAAGACAAAGTCCCTCTTTAAACGGCTGTCCAAATACTCCTTTTGTGATTTTGAAAGTGTCTCTCCAAATAAGGTCCCCCCCAACTAATGTAGTGTTATAAGAGGAGCCATAAAATAGGGTGTAGGAAGTAGTACCAACGGTTGTGGACACGACGGTAACACCAGTGGATAATATGGTGGAAACAATCACTGAAATGGGTAAAGACCCCACTAGCAGTTCACTAGTGGTGGTTGCGATGGAGAAAGAAGGAGTCTTTGGAGGAAGAAGGCATGGAAATAGGGGTCGGTTGGAAATTTTGGTAAAAATGGCAATGGAAGTTTTTATCTATCCCTCTCTATTGAACCCTGAAGAAGTTTGAAGTGGTAATGTAAAAATGAAAATTTTCCTTTTAATCAAACTTTATACCAAAAAAAGACCCGCATGCTTAGGCGGCTAAATGGAAGACAAATAATTATCCAAATGATGGGATTCCAGTTTCTAGGATGACATGTATCTCCTTGAGACCATAAAACTAAAGTCAAGTGATAAGACCATTTAATGCCACCACGAGTGGATGAGGGGATCCACCATGAGTGGCCCCATCTCCACTGATACTATCGGATAAATTGTAAAGGGTGGGGGGTCCATCTCGAGTGGCCCCACTCCCCAACACTGCTCACTAGAGAAACTATAAAAGGTGAGGAGGTCCACCACAAGTGGCCTCACTCCCCATGATTAATAACAACAATTACCTAGGACAAGGGGATCCATTTTGAGTGGATCTACAATCCATGATTAATACCAGGCAATGAAATAGGTCAAGGGGGTCCACCCCGAGTGGCCCCACTCCCCAAGGTTAATACTGAAAGGTTTTAGGGAAAGGGGAACCACTATGAGTGTATCCATCCCCCTATAATTGCTTCCAAGTAATGTCCTAAGGCAAGGGGGTCCACTTCGAGTGGCCCCACTCCCCAAATTGTTAATAAGAAATTACTTAGGGTGAGCGGGTCCACCACGAGTGGACCCAACACCAACATTGTTTTTAGAAATTAATAAATTAATTATGACTATGTTCTTGTACAGGTAGCCTTAGTTGATCAAGTAGGGCTCAAGTAGTCCAGTTGGGATCTCCTTGGAATTTTGGTTTGGTGGCTGAGAGGCAAGGTTCCTTAGGAAAAGACAAAGCTCGACCACTTGACATTTTAAGATAGAGAGAATACAAATAAAGGAACTTTAGGAGTTACTTAAGCACTCACACAATCTACACCTAGAATAAAGAAGTAAGTAGTCAAGAATATGCTTATAAGAGAACTTTATAAATGACCATCAGCGAGTGGCCCTAAAGGCCACTTGCAAGTTTTTATAAAATTTTGTATAACAAGTTACCGTTTGAAATGATATTCACCAAATCATATATTTTGGCACTATTAGCTGACATATTTTTCTTTTGACTTTAGTAAGAACTAAGTATCTCCTGTCAGAGCGGATAAACGACTAACAAACAAATAAGGACAAAAGGTACATTACAGGCCGTGTCCCTAAGTTCCCTTTCATTTTTGGCGCCCAAAATGCGAAGACAAATAGGACACTTTAGTAAGGTTAAGAATAAGAAAAAAAATGCATGTTACATTATTACACTGCCAAAATAGCACCAAAATTAATATTCTCTCCCTGCTCTCTCTCTCTAAGTGTCAAAGTGCTTGCCTCTTCACTCCCATCATTACAACCATTATTCTCAAGAGATCTCTCTCTCCCAGATATCATTATTTCTTGTGAAACTTGTTGTTATCTAGTTTTATTTTAGGACGATGGTCATAACATTTACTCTAATATTATATAAAGAGGAAGGTTTCATCTCATAACTTCTCTTGAGACTTTAAAGACCTTGAAGACAAAGTCCATTGGAGTGTCTCACACCTCACCCATTCCAGTTCTTCATAGACCCCAGTACAACCACCCTCCTACACAAAAGCTTGTTGATAATTCTTCTCATTGTAAAGCATGAGTTAGGTGGGTGACAAACGTGCTAATGTATATGGAAATACTTTAGATCAACTTGAACATCTTCTCCTGATGCATATTGGGGAGAGGTCTTGGGTGCATAAACTATCCTATCATGGAGCATCGTATTATAACAGTTAATGGCCTCCTTAATTCTCTTTCTATAAAAAATTTCCTTTTGTTGTCTTTCTTTTGCCTCATCCCAGCTTCACACCTCCATATGCATAACCCACTCATTGATCTTAGCCACTTCAAACCTTATTTTGTGGTTTGAACACTAAATTGGTCATGATTGGGTTTGGATGAATAACCATAAAAATGTTTCATACAGACTAAAAGAAAGATGATATCGTTACCTCATGTGTTTCATTTATCAAGTGAAAAATATATTCAGGGAGAAAACCTTCTGCAAAAAGCTTAAGCAACTTTGATTCCTTGGCCTCCTCTCTCATATCGAGATCTCTCGCCCTAAGTCTTTGTATATATTATACCACACCCTCACCTGGTCATTACTCCTCCCATGTAAGTTGGGTCAGATTAAAGAAATTCTCCGCTAAAAAGAACTTATGGACGAACAAAACATGTATGTCCTCCAATGTAGACACACTCCTTAGAGATATGAGGGATTACGATGTGTAAGCTTTATCCGTAAGGGATGTAGAAAAATCCATTAAATGCATCTTTTGGTTGTTGCAGTGAGCCCCTAAATACTCTATAAACCTCTTGATGTGTTCCTTCGAATTTCCCCTTTCCCATGTACTCGTCAAAGCATGGAGAACATAATACTTAGGATATGGTTCATCGCACTTTACAGAGAAACTGCCACCATCTTCAATATCCCCTTATTTATCTCCTCAATGATCAAAGAAGGTGAAGAAGGTGCCATTGGCCAAACAACCATAGGTGAAATATTTGTGCCAACGGGTGCTCTAATAATAGGTGTAATAGTGTAAGTAAGGTTTCTTGTTAAAAGACAAAAGATTCTAGTCAACGATATTGGAATTCCCTTCGAAAGGCCTCGTAAGGCGCTATAGGAGTGACGAATGAGATGGGGTCCACTGTTGACCCTAAATGTCATCATGGCTATTGGAGTTTTTAAAAACTCCATAAATTTTCCCATGAGATGAGTCATTTGAATGGGCCCCATCACTGTGCTCGTTGAAGCATGGGTCACCATGGCAACTTCAATAATTGTTATAATTAGGGTGATCTCTACATAACGAATTTCATCCCTAGGGACCTTATTTTCCCTCTCTTATTATTCCTCTCTCCATCGAATGTTGTTAAAGCTAAAAGACGGGTAACATTATCTTGAGACATTTGTTAAAAGAATACCACCCCAATGGAGTCGCCATATGTAAGAGATCAGTTCTTCTAATGCTAATGTGCTTAAATATAAATTGAGACGTAGCCTCTAATAATGGTTAAAATTTACCCAAAAAAAAGCTATTTGCGATGAAGAAATAAGCTCAATTGGCATGAATCAAACTCTTTAGTTTAAAATCACAAACTCTAGTGTATAACTCAATAACAAGAAATAAATACCATCTATTTAGAATAATAAATAAACTCTTGAAACAACTAGTTAGAGGGAGAGAAAAGCAAGCACTCTAGACTCATCTTAGGTAGGCACCTCACACACCAGTACGAAGGAATAAATGTCAAAGGTCAATTAATGCCTATTCTCTTGGTAGAAAGCTTGAGTAAAGGTACCAATAGTGAATGGTAGAAGCTTTGTTTTCTCAAGAGTGTCTATCTCTATTTCTTTGATGCGTATTGCCTCTTTTTTCAACCCCCCCCCCCCCCTTAATGAAATAGACTAGTCTATTTATATGGTTTGTCCAAATCCCGTGGAACCTTAAACCCCTTTTACTAGGTTAGCACGCCAAAGTTGGTCCCCCGTCTATCCTTTAATGAAGGACAAAATTGTTCGATGTGGCCTAAAGTTGTTTCCCAAAATGGAAGGAAATATTACTTTAATGAAAAGTTATCGATCGCTACCAACACATTATATAAACTCCCCCAAACCATGTTTAAAAGGAATATTCCTTTGAGTCAGATAATGCTTATGTACGTCAACACCCCATCGCCATTTATGAACACTTTTGGTCAATGGAACTAGTGATTGATTGCAATATGTGTTCTACTACTCATGCCCTCTAAGGCTAGCTAGTGATTCACATGTTGTATGTATAGAGGTTAAGTCATGCCTTAACATTGCCTTGCTCCTCAATCCTCTATACCAATTCCCTTCAAGGTTACCTAAGTGAGGTTGTTCAATAGAGCAAGGAAGCTCTCTAAAGTCCTAGAAAACCTAGTCCCTCGCGGATACTGAGGAACCTTATCTATATTATAATATGTCTCATAAATACACATAACCTAAGTCAAAGTGAAATATAAAGCTTACACGCACAACTCCCTTTGGGAGATTTCTCTGTGCCTTCTTCAAACAATTGGACTTGTTTACCGGCTTTCAACAAGCTTTTCTCTTACTCCATTTTCCTGTATCTTTGGTCGAACTGACTTATAAGATGGCTCACATAACTCTTTACACTTCTTTATAGTCTCACTAAACTTTGTTGATTCCTCTTTAGTTTTCCTTAATGAGGGGAATTATCGTTAATTATAGTTTTACCTTTGAGCCTACCCATACAATAGCTATGCACACAAGCTCACTAATTATAAAATGATATCTCATCTAAAAGTCAACAAAGTTACTGAATCTAAGTCGACCAAACAAGTCGCCACGTCTTTATAATCACGAAGTAAGGTACTCCCCCTCCCGTCTGGGGGTAACCAAAAATACATAAAGTTCTCATGAAATCCATATACCTCATAATCGTAATAAATGTTTGTCAATTTATAAAATACCACAAGTTCATGGCCTATTACAGAAAAGAGAGTGCAAGTATAGGTCAAACCCACGAAAATTTGTCAATTTTTTTTGTATAACATAATTATGACTGTCTAAGTAGAAAAATGAGTTTAAAGATGAAGTGAAATAATAAACTAAGCTAACACAAATAAAAAGTGCAGATATGAAAGATATAATCATATGTGCGAGAAAAATAGGATGTTGAATCCATTTATAACATTTAACTAATACATTGCAATAATTTAAACTTATAATTTCGGATTTATAACTCGAACTAAACTTACTCACGTCGCGTTTAATTTGTAAAATAACATGGTTAAGTCCCCAATAAAATTTAACACCTTTAAATTTAGATGACTAAAACTCCTATTCCATTAGAAAGTTTACATTTGAATATCAAAGTATAGTCTTTATGCATGGACTATCAAAACAATAAAGTTCACGCATAATCCATTAAAAAGTACTCACTTAAAATAAAAAATTATTTTTCAAACAAAGTCAATAATTTAAAATACATTTTTTTTCGTTTTAAATGAATATTGAATTTTTAAACTAATTCAAACAAATCGAGAAATAATGACAATTTTAATTTACACAATATTTATCAAACATAATAAACTTCACCTAGTCCTAGTAAAAAAATCAAGCTAGCATCATTGAAAACAAAATAAAAGTGCAAGAATGAGTAATAACTTTCATTAATAAAACAAACTTTCAAATTAATCGTGTCTTATAATTGATCTTGACAAAAAAATTCCCACAAAAGAATAATTTTAAGCCCTAAACAAATAACTCACAAAAGTGAGGTGTTTGGGTTGGGCGTGAAAGTCTATTTGGTTGGTTATATTTGAGTTGATAATTATCTCATGGGGTCTTGGAAAAAGTTAGAAATAACTGAGAAGTCTTTTTTTTGTATAATTATCCCCAGTTCATGTCACAATTCACGGCACCATATTTACTCGCATTTTTAACCCCCCAAATTTTAAATTCTCATTTTCGTCCGATCTTCAATGTTGAGAGTATTTTAAAGACCTTCCGACACTACCTTAACGGACACTCGAGCATTTTTATAAAAAAAATATTTAGTACAGCTATGTCAATCCCGTTGCGTCGGGGCGTATCCGAACAATCTTTGCATATCTACTCCTTTGTTATCCAAACTCCTAGGGTAGTTGTAAAAATGCAAAATAAAGACAATTAATTTAAAATTGGGGTCATAAATATTTAGAAAATTAAAGAATTACCCCTCTTTTAATTTTGGCCCTCGAAATTCATAAGTTGCTCATTTTAGTTCGAAATTCAACCAAACTTCATAGAGAACTTTATCTCGCCTAGATAAATATTTAAAAATTATTTTCAAGCCCATAAAGTTTTAAAAATTACAGTTTCTCCACACGAGGTTACTAAAATCATATTTTTATTTCGGATTTTATTCAAACTTCTATTTTCTTTTTTATTTATCAAAATGACTCCATAAACACATTATTTATGATACAACGGGTCTAAAAAGCCTACATTTGGAAATAATTCATACAAAATAATATACTCATCAAATACCCTAAACATAAAGTTTGCTAGACCTCGAGCAAAACATTTTTTTTAAATTCTAACTTAGTTTCATTAGAATCACTATTGCAGTTAGTATGTGAAACATGCCGTTAAACTACTAGGTTTCCCTAATGGACGAGTTTTGTCTCGTGAAGATTTGCAATGAATATGACTTTCATATTCAAAACTTGACTCAATATAAAAGATACAAAATTAATATAACCAAGCAAGTATGTAAACTTCATAAATATAGTAGAATTTCGCTTCTTAATCTCAACTTATCATGTGAGTATGCATGGCCAATATAACCGTCTATTTCAAAAGATTTGATCGTTATGTTTTTTATCCGAATGTTCATTTTAATTTCAAAATCTCAAAGGATGCACTCTCAATCGAACACTCATAAATTTTTTATTTTCTTTCAGTATATGTGAATAAAAGAGTAAATTTAGATGAGCAAATTTCACATATACATAAAGAAAAATGGACTTTTTATAGTGGATGAATACGATCTCATGAACGGAAAATCGATTGCTTTTAGAAAATATTCAATTGCGCCGTACTTCCTATTCTTCTTCTCTCCATACGCTAACAAACATCCCTTGAGATCGATTAGGACTTTCATTAGTTACGCTCAGATTTTGGCTAGAAAGAATGGCCCTTGTAGTTCAAAATTTCTGAGAATACAGAGTTTTTTCATTATATTGTCTTTTAGGAACTTTGTCTAATCTCCATTTTTATTTTCTTCTTCTTTTTTTTTTCTTTTTCTTTTTTTCTTTTTTTTCTCATTCTTTCTTTCTTTCTCCTTTTATTCATTATTTTTTTCACACATCATTCTTGTAATCTCTTTTTTCTTTTGGCCTTTTCTTTATGTAATTTTACCCTGATATTCTTAGAAAACATGTATGACTTCTTTTTATGGGCTTTAAACTACCAATTGGAGTTGGGTAGGATAACGGGTTTTTAACAAAAAACTTTTTTGTTTTTTGATCAATTGGTCTTGTAATGGAATAAATTAAAAAGGTTGGTGTTAGGCTAAATTTTGGGCTTTCAAATGATGGTCTAATCTCATTTCTCAAGTTTTATTTTGTTAATATGTGTCCAACGATGAATTACTAATACTTTTAGTGCTTAAGATTCACATTTTAACCTTTTGTTTTCAATAATAGAAAAAAACAAAGAATTTGAGATAATCAACGAATTAATCATTGAAGAAAAGTTTGAGTTATTTTAAATTAGATCGATTTAAATCTCTCAAAAACGATGAATGTCACAATATCTCACTAGGTTAAAATTTCAACATTTATTTATTAAGCATATTGAATTTCGCCCCAAAATCCAATTTAAGTCCTATTATACGGCTAATGTGTAAAAAAATCATAATTTGAGAGATTTATTAACTAATTATATATTAAGAATTGTTTCAAAACTTAATTATGTGGAAAATATTTTTAGATTTTCAAATTTTTTCGATTGTTTTTTATTTTCTATTTTTTTCAAAATACCATCCTTACCCCCAAACCTAATGTTTACATTGTCCTCATTGTATGCTCAAAATAAAATTATTAACAAAGCAAATAAAGTACAAAATTAAAATGATGATATTAACTGTGATCTTCAATTTGTATTACGAACTTCCAACCAATCTCACATTCCTATCATCAGAAATCAAAATCTTGAATATTTGGGAGTCAACCCAATTGACAAAGTTTACATATGCAGACACATAATGAATGTAGTGAGTGAAATTATTGAGATGCATAGTCACAATATAACATAGAATGCCAGAATAAAAAAGACTACCATAATGAAATTTTGAATGACATGTCAAGACAAGGTTTCCCTCAAACTCGATAATTAATAAATCAATCTTTAAATCGGACGATACTCTAGTCATATCCTCGATCTAATCCAAATACTCAAATGGAATCATGGACATGGTGGAAAATAGCAATGCGGTATAAAACAACATGTGTCATGGGGTGAAAAAGATCGAATGATTTTCTCCACCATGTTATCACTGATAGATAAAAACTCACGTGTCAGCATACTCGCAAAAGGCTCGACTTTGTGTTCACATTCAAGGAATTGATATATTCTATCATTCTAGTCATTCTCGTTTAAGTGACAAAATGAGTCTAATAACGATTAGACTTCAAGAGTGAGATTCCATTGATTAGGCCAAATTCATCTTCAAAATCTTCAAGACTCATATTTATAGAAATATCAGGTGGCCAAGCATGTAAATTGGTGGTGTGACTAACCGGTGAGGTATTGACATCAAACACTTCCTGGACATATTTGAATTCATTTTCTCCCTCATCAGATGGCGGATTCTCTAAATTGAACACATTCAAACCCATGGTCATGTTCCTAAATGAGAGGTTCGCTTACCCACTTCGACACCGAATGATAGCATTAGAAGTAGCTAAAAAGGGTCAACCGAGGATGATTGGAATTTGTGTGGATGAGTTTACTACGTGTTACGTGTTTAAGATTATAAATTCTACAAAAAAAAACTCAACCACTTTAATCAAAATATCCTCTACAACACCTATATTCGCCTTAATGGATAGGTCGGCTAAGGAAAATATCATATTAGTGGGCTTTAACTCCCCCAAACCTAGTGTTTTCATACACACTTGGCGAAAGAAGGTTCCTACTTGTCCTAAGTTTAAGAGATATTTCTCAAAGTGATGTTCCTCTATTTTGATAGATATCGTCGAAGTCTAGGGATCCTTATACTTGAAGGTTTTTTTTATAGGACATAATCGAGCTAGCTTGCTTGACAATAAACGTTTTCTTTGCAACGTTAGTCCTCTCAAAGGTATAAAGGTTCTTAAAAAATTTAGCATAAGATAGGACTTGTTGCATAGCATCAAGAAGTGGCATATTGATTTATACTTGCTTTAACAATTCTAACATTTTATCAACTTATGCCTTCTTCTTTTATGACACCAAACATTGCAGAAACAGAGCTTTAGGGAAGTAGGTCAATATGGATGGCTCGAAATACTTGGGTGGGGAGTGAATGGACCCTGACCATTTTCATGGTTCATTGGGGGGTCTTTCTTCTCCTAAACCTTTTTAGTTTATTTTTCGGTCAACTTTTGGACCTTACTGTCTACCTTCTTACCAAACACAAGTGTGATAATAGATTGGACATGATTTTGGGTTTTTGATGAACTAGTAACATCTTGAACGGCATATTAGTTTCTATACATGTTACCCTTTGGGTTGTGTTCGGGCTGAATCAGGAACTTCCCTTTCTCTCTCTCTTTAACTCTTTTATCTAGCTACCTTATTTGTACTTCATGCTTGGCAATTGATTGAGTATTTGCATGAAAAAATTATTGCATCGATTGTTGGAATTGGAGTACGTTTTAGGCAAGCAAGGATAATGAATCCTCTAGATATTGAAATTTTGGGGAGTGGGATACGTAGGAGCGGGAAGAGACTTTTGGAAACACAGGGGTGTGTTAGAGAAATATCCCTTGGACCACGAAAGATTTGGGTGGTCTTTCCATACGTATTGTAGGAGTTTGAATATGGGTCGTACCTTGGCCTATTTTCATATAAGGCGTTATATTACTTTATCAAAGCCCTATTATCCAGGAGAGTGGCGCAATTTTTAACCAAGTGGTCGAATGAATTACAATGTAGACATATAAGGGTGGTTATGTGTTGGATGGTCACTGATGTAGCATGGGTTCCCACTTTACTCATTTCAAGTGCTTATAAACGGAACACCCAGGTGGCCATTTTAGTGTTCATGTCAAAGTTATAGTCAACTTGATACATGGTAGCAACATTGATCATTATTGACCTAAATTCTCAAATGGGTTCCCAATGTTGGGACATTTTTTGCTGCGGACTCTAAAAAATTCCAGGCATTGGTTGAACTCTTTTTCGTGAAATCACCATTGCATATTGATTCGACCATCAATCAGGTGTTGAAGTCAAACAATTTTTAGAGTATTTGCTATAAGTGTCCCAACTCGATCCCATGCTATAAACATTATTGTAGCAAGTCCTTGAACCATTATAAGTATATATAAAGTAATTATCCCTCCCCCCCCCCCCATTCGCTAAATGTGTTTAAGGCATGATGTATTGACGTCGTATTTTGGTTCAATAAGAATTTTTGGAGAAACTCTATACTCGTTTGGTTCTAGGTAGTGATGGAGTGGGTTTTGAGTGATAGGACCCAATGTTTCGCCTTCTCTTTCAAAGAGAATGGGAATAATTTCAGTCTGACGACATCATCGGGGAGTTGTTAGTATTTTATAGTCCCACAAATCTCATCGAATTCACGTATGTGCAAGTAGGGGGATAAGGACTTCTCCAGTTTTCCCTCGTGTCCTAATTTCGGAGCCTACCTGTCGGAGGAATCTAACTCCGATGGCCATAGTGGCGACTCCGGTGGGGATTATGTTTGAGGACTAGACTCTATTTTCACATGGGTGATTTATTTCCTCTCTTACTTTTCTATACGTGTACATATGTCGTCACTTGTATGTTTTCCTTACTCCCATGCTTACATCTTTTATATATATATATATATATATATATATATCATTCTATCATGACATCAATCTCAACCATGATTTTTTACCCTCGTGCATATATCACCTTCTTATCACATACCTTTTGTTCACAAATATATGCTCACCATGTTTCACCCATGATTACTTGTATATATTTACCATATTCATTTCACACACTCACACTCGTATGTAGTCTTACTCTTACTCATATGTTTCATACACCAATTGGATTCATGCTTCAATAACACATAATCTCACATCATTTTATTTATATATATCTTCATTCCCACTTACACACACCTCAAACATCACTTGTAGATTCCCCAATCTTAGTCTCACTAGCACACACCTCCACATTTCTCTCACTTGTTTATATTCACATGATTTTTTTTCACTCACACAATTACCATGTCACTCGCTCACTTTGCACATATTTCTCACACACTTATATATTCACATCTATTACCATGCTTTGTATAGTATCCATGATCCATGTATATGTTCTCTCTAGTGTTACTATCCATGATTATCCTTATTAACCCATGTTACTTTTTTATTTTATACTCTCCCTCATAGTGGTAGTACTTCTCTTATTTAGCATACATAAAACTCTCCATAAGATAATAATTAAGACTCGTGCATTATCGCACACTACATCACCTGAGCAGGGCAATATTGACCAAAATTTTATTCATTACTGGGGGTAACTTTGTGATGGGTGCCGGTCATGCGGGGTGCAGTTAACCTAAGTGATATGATTCCCACCTTTCATGGACCTCGTACCTTTAACGTATATCAAACAGTTCTCCCATACCATACCGCTTAACCGAACTTTTGATGGGAGGTATATAATAGGGAATCATTCAAGTATGCCGAGTATATGGAATTCTCTCTCACACGTACTATCCCCACGAGGTATATCGTGAGGCAATTCATGTACACTACGGTATATCAAATGGCTTATACACACATGCCGATTATTGATTGTCCTTATAGGCAAGAGGTATATCATGGAAGCCACGCCAAAGGGGAGAATCCTTCCAATAATCCACCAAATGCATCAACCTCATATAGGCGTCTATCCTAGGAAACTCATACCTAGTTTTTCGATTGTAATGCAAAATTTTGGCAAAAATTTTGGTCTTCCTACTACCTGAATTTTTGCACTATTTTGCCTATTTTTTAAATAGGACCCAGTCCATGAGTCTAGAAACAAGTCAAACCATATTTTACATCATATACTCTATTTTTTCCCTAGGCTCGGGTCCTGTCAGGCATTTTCTTGCATCTTAGGCAAACATAATACAAGTGGAACCTAGTAATAATAACCATGTTGAGGATTTCCCTTTTCCCTCTTTTCAAAAAATACCAAAAATATTTTCCCCTTTGAAAAGAAAAAATATTCCTCTTTCCCTAAAAAGAATGAAATCATTTTTCCTCTTAAGTGTGATCACGTACCCTAATTTTGGCCTGGCTCCTATTCGCTCCGATCTTTTGTCAAACCAATCTGAAGCTCTACTGCTTCCTCTAATGCTTTAATAGAGTTTGAGATCTCCCTTAGCAACTTATTCATGGAGAATGTAGATGAGGATGCGAATGTTCAACCAGATCCGAAGCTTTACTGCTTCCTCTAATCCTAAGCTCTATTGCTTCCTCAGTTCTCAGATCGATAACCTCCCAGAAGGAAATCCAAAATTTGATCACTCTACCAAAATCACACCCTTCGAAATACCCAAAATACCTACAATCTCACCAAAACCCCTCAAGGTTTGAACACCCTTTCTCCAGCATCCCATGAGCTTCGTTGATCCAACTTTGTCACTCCTCACCCGAGCATGCAATCTCGTGCGTACTCGCTTAAAATCTCATTCGAATTAAGTGATTTGATTTAGATGAATTGTATTTTAGCAATTATGAAATAATCCTTCAATTATTTCTTGGCCTCAACCCGCTGAATCTAAATCGATCATATCAGATCCCTAAGTCCACAAAATAAACCTTGACCCATTGAATCGATCCTTTCAGACCTTAGATTTGCATAATCGACCTCAAATCGCTTAATTGATCATCTCAAATCCTCAGGTTCATATAATCAACCCTCTTAATCAACCATCTCAAATCCTTAGGTCTACAAAATTGACCTTGACCTGCTGAATCAATTATTTCAATCCTTAGAACCACAGAATATACCTCAACCCTCTGAATCGATCATTTTAATCTATAGGTCCATAGAATTGACCTCGACCCTCAGAGTCGGTCATTTTAATCCTTAGGTTCACAGAATCAATCTCGAACTTTTAAATTAGTCATTTCAACTCTTTAGGTTCGAATAATCGACCTCGACCCTCTAAATCGGTCATCTCAACTCTTTAGGTCCACATAATTAGCCTCAACACTCTTAATCGGTCATCTACGTCCCCTAAGTCTGCAGAATCATCCTCAATCCTTTAACCAACCATCTTCTATCTCCTAGTGAGGGCCTTCATCCTTAAACATCGATGATGGTGTCTATATTTTGATGACCTCTGTTTATTCCAATATCTTCCTTCAGATACCCCATTTAGTACCCCCCCCCAAAGTAACTCATTAGGTCCCTAACACTTCTCCTCCCTGTGGAGACCCTAGGTCATACTTCAAGACCTAACATGGAAGACATTAGGTTATTTTAAGTTCCTTTTGATTTCGATTAACTCTCTAACTTGAGAAAATCTCAATAAAATTTCGTATGGTACTGAATCCCCTTTTCAACGGTCCATACCAACGCGAATCAACCTCATGGTTCGCACGAACTTACCTTTTTACTCTGAGACCTAATCTAAAGGACACCTAAACTTTTGAACCCTGTTTGACCTAGATCAACTCTTTGAACTAATTTAAGCTCAATCAAATCTCACATGTCTTTGAAACCCCTTTCCAACGGTTAATACCATGCACGAGTTGATCTCACGATTTTCACGAACGACCCTTTTTACATTGAAAAAAAATCAGATGCTTCCATGCCCCATTTGACCTCTGTCAATTGTCCAAACTAAATTAAGCTTAATTAAATCTCATAAGGCACTAAATACCCTTTCCAACGGTCCATACCGTGCGCTAATCGGCCTCACAGTTCACGAACGTGCCTTTTCTTTAAAACCCCATGTCTAGTGACCATCGGGTGCTTCCAAGCCCCATTTTATTTTATTCAACTCTCAAACCAAGAGTGGATAAATGTAATCTTGTGGGGATATGAATATCCTTTCCAACGGTCCTATTCGTGCACGATTCTGACTTACTGTTTGCATTTTATGCCCATTTTTTTTTAAATTCTGTTATGGACTACCTATAGGCACTCCCTACCTATCGACAAGGGATACTTTCCTAAGCCAGCAAGGCAGAGGTTATGTTGATAGTTAGGATAGGGGCCATGATGATTGACACGCCCCAAACCCTAATTTTTCTCTATTTAAGGAGGCTATGACCTTATTCCCAAAGGGACCTTTTTTATGAATAAAAAACATTCTTTCGAAATCATTGCACTGTCATTCCCAAAAAATCCATTTTTTCAGCACTCCTTCCATTCCTCTTACCTCACATTCTTACCACCTATAGACACCACATACTAGGACCCCATAAGTCTCTCCTTAGCTCCCTATCACCTCCCTAATTCACTAGAAACCCTAGGTTATACTCTGAGTACCAATCTAGAGGCCACCGGGCGCTCCTGAGCCCCAATTTGACCCAAATCAACTCTATAGTCCGAGTGAAATCTCAATGGATCCTCATTGGGCAGTGAAACCTCTTTCCAATGATCTCCACCATGCATGAAATGTCATAATCGTTCGGACGAAATATCTATTTTCCCTTGAAAATTGATGTGGAGGCCATTGGGTGTCCCGAGCTCCGTTTGACCAAAGTCAGCTCTTCAGCTCAAACGAGGCTGAATGAATATTTGAAGGGAATCTAAGTAACCTTTCTAAAGGTTTACTTGGTCCGCGAATCAACCTTATGGTACTAAAAAATTATATGTTGTACTCCGAAAGGTCATCTAGTGAATTTAGGCCACGTTTGACTAAAGTCAACTCCTGGACACGTGGGCAGCCTAAGGATTCTTAAAGATATCTGAATTACCTTTCTAACGGTATGTCTCGTGCACGATTTGGACACACGAATTGCATTTTATGACTATTTTTCCAAAAAATCTATACGAGACTACCAATTGGCAGGTCCATTTCCCTTCCTATCGATAGTGTGTCTTGAGCTACCTGTCGATAGGTAGGGCAATGACTATACTAATCGACAGTACCTATACCCAATACAAGGATAGCTCACTTTAAAAGGAACCCCCAGATCCATCAATATCAATGATGTCAACAACATTCTTCTACAATCAATGAAGTTCCCTTGTGTGAAATTCCATTCCACCTTTCGAACCCATAATTCTCATACCAAATGTAGCAAAAATATCCTCCTCTCTCATCCAACATTCATTCTAGCTTTCAAGGAAGCTCATCAAGGTTCAAGGTCAAGCCTCAAGTCACCAAAGAAGGTTAAACATCCTACTCTCTCTTTAAATTTCTTTATTTTTTTATTAGTTATATAAATTCTTAAGTTATCTTTTACCTTTGATCATACACATTAATACCTCGTCCTTTATTAGCTATATTGTAAACAATTTATTTTCTATAAAAAAAAAAGAAAATAAAGAAAAAGCGAGTTACACTTATAAATTCAAACGGGATTATTCATCACATTTTCTCAAAACTAAAAATATTCTTTCTAGACACACACATATAATAAACTCCCATTGAATTTATGGGATAAATCCCACCCTTATGGTGCATGTGAACTACGTGGACTTTTATGCCTTTATAGGCCATGTAGGTGTCTCGGGCTAAAACTCGAGACTCGAGTTCTATTTTCATATTATCATCTTTTTCCTATTTTTTCCATATATTATTCATATATATCATACTTGTGATTAATACTTGCATCTTATCCAACACATATTATCGTTTCATCAAAACGATCAATATCTTGATAAGCGCAAAAATCATATTTTTCTAATTATCATTTTTAGAACATTCTTATAGATGACCTCACTCCATCTTTTCCATGATACGAGTAGAGCGATTTCGATCTCTATTTATATATACACACACACAATATTCACGGAGAAATTAAGGAAAATAGTAACATAAGCCCATGAGAGACGAAAAGGGAGGGATGGGTTCCTAACACCTTCTCATTACGTAACTTAGCCCCTGAACCTCTGATCTATTAGTTTTGCAATCATCTGTTTGTCTATGATGCCGCTCTCTCGAGGCAACGACATGTTCTTTTGACTGTTTTGTGCAAAATAGGCTGGCGACTATATCTCTTTAAATCACCCCTAAAACTGACGACGACTGAAGCACCCCACGATGTAGCAAGGGGCATGAGACCTTTATCTCCCCCTATTTTCCCTCTGAAAGCCCCCTGGGAAAGAGGGGGAAGATTCTCGGGATGGCCACAGTGGCCACTCTGCTGGGGATAGACTTGAGAGGGCTAGACTTTGTTTGCATGGGTGCTATCATTTTCTTCTTGTGTGCATAGGCACCTAATTGTAACTTTCCTTTTTCTCCTTTATTACTTCTTGTATATATGTACCTCATGTTTATATTACCTCTCACTCACTTTCCACTTCACACACTTGTAAATAATCTCCATGTACACCTCACACCACTTACACTTGTGTATAAGTTCACTTATATCCACATGTTGCACACACCACTTAGAATATTCATACTTCGGTGTCACTATCACACACCTCCACTTATCACACTTGTATATATCCATGATCACTCACACTTATCACACACCACTTGTAGATGATCCATGCTTAGGCTCACTACCACACACTCACTTATAGATAATCACACATCACTCACTCACATATCCCTGCTTTGTCTAATCTTCATATTTCATGCTAGATTTACTTTTCATAATACTTGTACATTATCCCTTATTAGTATAATTCTCATCATGTCAAATAAAGTACTCTCTCCATAATATACTAATCAAGAATCATGCATTTTTCCCACTGCATCAGCAAGAGCATGGCTATTGACCAAAATTTTATCTCGTACTAGGGGTCACTTTGTGATGGGCGCTGGTCTGGAAGGTCATAGTTAGCCTAAGAAATATGACTCTCACCTTCCATTGGCCAAGTACCTTAGACGTATATCGAACGGTTTCCCCCGCATCGTACCGTTTGATCGAAGTCATGACGAGAGGTATATAGCAGGGAACTCATTCACGTACGTCGAGTATATCAAATTTTCTCTCACACGTACTCTCCCCATGAGGTATATAGTGAGACAATTCATGTTAGGTATATAAAATGTCTTGTCCACACGTACAGATTGTCCTCAAAAGCAAGACGTATATCATAGAAGTCATAGCAAAAGGGGAAACCTTTCGACTAATCCAAAACTGCATACCCTTATATAGGCATCAAACCTAGGGCATTCATATTTAGTTTATCTGTTGCTTAAAACTTTGTCGAAATGTCGGGTTGGCATGCTGCCCAATTTTTTGCACGATTTTATCTTTTTCCAAAATGGGGCGCTGTCTATGAGCTTTGCAATAAGTCAAACCATGTATTACATATTTTTCAAACCCAAATTTTTCCAAGCTTGGGTCCTGTCCGACATTTCTTTTTTTCATTTAGGTAAACCTAATACAAGTTAAAACATAAAGATAATAAATATCATGCTGAGACTTTTCTCTCGTTTTACGTCCGTCCTTCCCAAAAGTGTCAAAAACCTTTTTTCTCCTCTTTTATCAAAATACCAAAAACATTTTTTCTCCTCTTTATGAAAATACAAAAAACATATTTTCCTCCTCTTTTCCAAAAAATGTCAAAAACATTTTCCTCTTTTCCAATAAAATGTTTTTCCTTTTCTCTTTCAAAAATAAATTCGAATCATTTCCCCCTCTTAAGTCGATTGCATGCCCAACCCTTGGCATGGCTCCCTATTAGATTTGGTCTTCTGTCAAACTTCCCCAAAACTCTGCCAGTTCTCCCGTTGCTTCCTTCGAGTCTGGAATCCACCTTCACCAACTCTCCATAGAGAACGCAGACCAGTGCCGAATGTGCAGCTTGTTCAATCCTAGTCCAACTAACCGTCAAGATTACAACCTTAAAATTGAGGTTTAGGATATGCAGTAAAATTGGGTACCTATTCTTGAAGAGCCCGAGTTCTTCTTCCCTCGTGTTATGGGTCTGCCCGTGCCTGAGCTTATTTGGGTCCCGAAAGAATATAGCACGCTCTACGTGTCCCTTCTGCTAATGGACCACCACTATCCCATCTCATTATACCTAATCTTACACATCCAGGGGCTAATATACAAGTACCTATTGATCCAAAGGAAGACGAGTTGAATAAGGTTAAGGAGGACTTTAAGCTGTCGACCAAGAAGTTTGACCATCTTCGAATCTCTGAGAACTACATGGATTACACCCATATGCCTCCATACCCTAAACAAAGGCTACTGGAAAATTCAAGATTCCTAACATTGAGAAGTTCGGGGGTAGGAGGCCTGCAATTATTCATTTCCAAAGTTAACATAAAGCCATGACTCTCCTAAGTGCCTCCGAGGAAATAATGACCCAGATGTTCCAACAAACTTTGAAAGATAGCGCTCTTGGTTGGTTCCTATCCCTTGAGGAATCCAGAATTTGTATTGGAGGATGTTGCCCGTGAATTCATGTCGCAGTACAAGTATAATAAGGAATTGGAGGTTACACACTATGATTTAGAACTTCTCAAGCTGAATCCCGGAGAAACTCTTATTAATTTCATATCAAGGTAGAGGGAGAAAGAGAACACCATGACCAATCGGCCTTCCAAAGAGGAGTAAGTTAGAATTGTGATGAAAAACTTCTTACCCCATGTCCGAGCGACAATGGGAGGACAATATTACCCAAATTTTTGATCCCTTTGGGAAGAGGGGGTAGAGATTAAAGAAAATATTGCCAAGATATAAGTTGAGCCAAAGAAAATATCCGGATATTTTGTTCCTAGAAAATATGAGAAGCCTGCTATAGTCTCGACCATTAACAACATCTCACAGCCTGCTACCTCTTGGGCGCCAAAAAGTCGTGCCAGCCTAGTCAGAAAAGAACACATCGAGCTTTATGCTCCACTATCTAAAGTCTACAAAGCCCTATTGAGCCAAAATATCATCAATCCGTTAAACCCTGGTCCATTACCAAACCCACTTCCAAAAACCCGATGCCCATTATGATAACTTCAAAATGCCGGCCATACCACAAATCAGTGTTTCCATATTCATAATCTAATCCAATGTCTGATTGATCGGGGTGTTATCACTCCACTAGCCAATCCTAAACCAAACTCCACTCATAATCCACTCCCAAATTATGCAAATGCTATCTTCCTAGAAAATGATCCAGAATTTGACACATCTACCCAGATTGTACCCAGTAAATGATCCATTATACCCATATTTTGACCTAAACCCCTTAAAGTTTACCCATATTTTCTCTTACACCCTACCTATTTTGCCGATCAGACCATGTTTCTTCTTACAAGAGCATGCATTACCATTCATACTCGTTATGGAGGGAAGGATATGGAATTGCTAGTAGTACTGAACTAGATTCTAATGTTTTGGTGGAAATTTCCCTTAAAAATGACCATTAACTGCCAGAAGTTTAGTATACCATAAAAGCCTGGAAATGGGCTCAGGAGTTAGATAATTGGGAAGTGAACATTGACAAAATAAGTTTGGATGATGCAGTTCAGATCACAGCAGGCTTATTCTGACAGACCAATAAGATTTGCAATATATCTGAATTTCTCAATGCCATAAAACTACTAAGGTGGTTGCTCCCTTCACTTTTGTATCTCCTCGTTGAGTGGGAGGATCTATATGAAGAAGCCATTGAGGTTTTAGAATGCATTGACTTCTTGTGGAAGGATGACATCATTGCCACCAGATGGGGGCGAGTTTGATAGTTTAGATAAAGAGCTAAGCCAAGAAAATGTTAGTCCGATAATAAGTATATCTAGGACGTTATTGTTTGAAGATCTTCTAGGAGAAATCAACAAACTGGTCGTACATCCTGAGATAGATGAAAAATAGGGTTTTTGTTCTTTCCCTTTTTCGTGAACCATATAATAAGATATTAGATGTACTATCAGAGTTTGAATCCTCCATTAACAACGATAGACAAAGGAAAGGGTGTTTTTAAAAAACTCCCCATGCTAGAGATGACCATCAAGAAGAGTAAGATCCTCGACCAGTAGAAGAAAACTTAGGCAAATATCACTTTGTGGGGACTCTTCGTGTATTCCCAATTACACCGAAATGCCTTTATTAAATTGATTATCAAGCCCACAGTCCCTCCTTCCACCACTCAAGAAGAAGCTATAAACTTGGTCGGTCCCTTAACCTCTACTAGAATGCTTTCCTTCTTTGAAGAAGAAATCCCAAAGTTTGGTCCTAACCATGACTATATACTTAACATATCCACTGAAGTAATGAGGAAGACAGCCCTGCTCTCACTCATCGATAACGGATCAGAACTCAATATTTACCTATTAACAACCTTCAACTGCTTGGGTTTGAAAGTATGAGACCTTGCTCCCAATTCCATCGCAGTGCATGCCTATGACAACACTCGTTGGGAGGTGATGGTATACATAAAGCTTATAATAGGATCTGGTCCTATAAATCCTATTATCGAGTTCCAAGTTATCGACATATTGGATTGTTTCAATCTACTACTCGACTGACTGTGGCTTCAAAGCATCAAGGTGTATTTTCTTCTCTCCATCAGAAATTGAAGTTCTTCCACAAGGGGCGGGTCATCACCATCTTGGGCGACGATGCTAATACCGAAAATGCAAGCATAGTAATCTCCTAGTAGAAATATAGCAAGGGATAAATGACATGCGTATATACATCTTTCAAGCCAAACCACTTCCACTCCTAGAATGGGATAATTTCAAAGCCCGAGTCTGTCCAGAGCATTACCCTCACGATAATGTCAACATGATATAGATGTTTAAGAATATTCACTTAATGCACGAACTGGGGCTGCGGTGACGACAACAAGGGATATTAGAACCCATAGTACTAAAGACGACTTTTCCTCCATGTGTTATGGGTTATCAACCATTATCATAGGAACTCAAAATACTTTGCCAACCTCGGTTAAAGAGAAGGATAGAAAGTGCCAAGACTGTTTCAGGACATTCCTTGAATGGGATATTCATCAAAGAGGATGAAGGTTTTACCTTTTGTGTCTTTTTTGAATCATAGTATGATCACATGGACAGGAATATGAATCCAATAATGGAGATCTTTTTCCAAGACAGCTACTCATGGGCCGAAAGTTCCCACCATTATTTGTAATCACTCATTGAGAAGACTACAATTGTTATAGACGTTCCCAAGGGAAGTGACTCCAAGGACTTATTCAATCTACAAACACTGGGGTTGACACTCTGCATGATCTACTCGAGAACTACGTCATCGAATCCATCTATCCTGATCAAGACTACTGATGCACCCCTCCTTAACTGGAATGTTATACCAGTTTCACCTGCTGAAATGTAATCTAACCCAGATATTTATCCTATTTTTTAATCTTTTATTGTTCCTCCTTGTTTTGATCACAATGTAATCAAGACTCCCTTCTATGAGATTCTCAATGTTATTTTTCTCGAGAATGAAATAAAATAAGATTTTGAGTATCTTGTTGTGCCTTATATTAATTTTCTTGATTCTAGTCAAACTCTTGATGATGATAATTTTGCAAATAAATAATTATTAATTGATCTTAATAAGGCTAATAACAAACAACATAACCATGTTCAAATTAATGTAGATGAAAATGTTGTTCTCAATCTCGATCCTAGTAGCCAACTGCGCGAGATTAGGATAGGGTCCACCCTTGGCGAGCATGATCGTGCACAACTCGAAGAACTGTTGAAGGAATTTATGGACGTCTTTGCATGGTCCTATAATGACATGCCCGGCATTCATCCCAAAATAGCTCAACACGAGATTCCAACTCTCCCGGAATGTAAGTCGATTAAATAGAAACTAAGAAAGCTCCAAACTGAATGATTGCTCAAGGTTAAAGAAGCAGTGGTCAAATAGTTAAACATAGGCTTCATCCAAGTGATCGAATATCACACATGGTCAGCGAATATCGTACCCATTCCAAAATCAGGAGGAAAGATCCACATGTGTATTGATTACTGAGATTTGAACAAAGCCTCTTCGAAATATGATTACCCATTATCCAATATTGACATGATTGTAGACAACATAGATAGTCACGCTCTCAAGTCATTCATTGACGGGTTTATCGGATAC
The DNA here is from genome assembly GCA_949130495.1 of Sambucus nigra. Classification (NCBI taxonomy): domain Eukaryota; kingdom Viridiplantae; phylum Streptophyta; class Magnoliopsida; order Dipsacales; family Adoxaceae; genus Sambucus; species Sambucus nigra. The sequence continues at coordinate 134,414,117 of OX422216.1, forward strand.
AATCAGATTAAGATGCACCCTAATCATCAAGAAAAACTTAATTCATCACCCCTTGGGGAACCATCTGTTACACAGTTATGCCATTCAGTCTAAAAAATGTAGGGGCTACCTACCAAAGGTCTAACACAACTATCTTGCATGATCTGATACACCAAGAGATCAAGGTCTAAGAGGATGATATGATCATCAAGTCTAAGACTCGAGAAGGTCATGTTCCTACTCTTTAAAAGTTTTTAAAATGGTTACGACAATACCAGATGTCGGTAAACCCATATAAATGTGTTTTTAGCATTACCAAAGGAAAACATTTTGGATTCTTGGTTAGAGAGAAAGGGAATGAAGAAGATCCTACCAAATTGAAAGCCATACTTGAAATGCCACCGCCTTGAATGGAGAAGGAAGTTCAGGGATTCTTGGGAAAATTATAGTATATCAGTCCGTTCATCAACCAGTTGACTTGTATTTGTAGACCCATCTTTAAGATCCTCCAAAAGGATTCAACCAAAGTTTGGAATGAATCTTGTTAGGAAGCCTTAGACGGAATCAAACAGTGTCTAACTTGGCCTCCTATACTCATGCCTTCGCAACCTGATCTCCCTCTACTCATATACTTGACCATAACAGATACCGTAACTAGGGCTTTGCTAGCCCAATACCTTGAGTAATATCGTAAAGAAATGGCGATATACTATGCCAGTCATAAATTGGTCGGGTATGGAGTCAACTACACTGCCTTGGATAAAGCATGTGTTGCTCTTATCTGGGTCTCTTAAAAACTAAGATACTACATGCTCGTTTTTGCCATTAGACTTGTTTCCTAAATGGATCCTATCAAATACTTGCTCAAGAAACCTGCCATGTCTAGCCAAATAACCCAATGGCTGATGTTGTTACCTGAGTTCGATATTATGTATATCACGTAGAAAACCATGAAAGGGATATCCATCTCCGACTACCATTCTGATTACCCCATGGAAGAAGCCGACATTTAGATCTCTGAATTCCCAAAAGAAGACATCCTTTTCACCTCTCAGGAAAACCTCTGATGGTAATTATTCTTTGACGGATCTACCAATAAAAAAGGATATGACAATGGGATACTCCTGATAACCCCTGATGAATCTCATACTCCCATTGCCATCAAGCTAGATTTTCCCTGCACCTACAACATGACCGAATACGAGAAATGCACTGTAAGCCTCAAAGTAGCTCTCAAGAAAGGAATCCAATGCTTAGATGTATATAGGGATACAGTCCTCATCATCATCCAGGTCCTTAGAAGATGGAAAGTCAAGGACGAGAAGCTCCTACCCTTACATGCCTACCTAGAGGAGCTGGCCTCCCAATTCTAAGATATAACCTTCCACTAATTGCCCCGAGTAAGGAATAACTTGGTTGATTCCCTTGTTACCTTAGCCTCCATGATCGACATGCTTAAGTGAATAACGATGGCCCTATTCCTAGTACAAAAATAAGCTACACTGACCCACTACGACCACATTAAGCTCGTAACAAAAGAGGATTTAAATATGGCTAAGTGCTGGTAAAATGACATTTGGCACCTCCTCAAGCACGGTAGGTACCCCCAACATCCCAACAAGAAATATCGAGAAACCCTTCGCAAATTGGTTACCAAGTAGATTATCTGTACTGTTCAAGAGAAACTTGGATGGAACCTATTTTCACCGCTTCACAAGGGTTGATATTTAAGAAATAATACAGAATATCCATAGCAGGGACTGCGAACCTCACGTGAATGGCCATATGCTCGCCAAAAAAATCATCTGATGGGGTTACTATTGGACTCCCATGGTTCAAGACTGCACCACCTATATCCGAAGATGCCTTAAATGCCAATAGTTTTCCAATATCTAGCACTTACCCCCATGGGAATTATACAACATGACCTCTCCCTGGCCATTCTCCATATGGGGCATCGATATCATTAGGAAAGTAACACCCAAAGCCTCCAATGGGAACGAGTTCATAATAGTCTCCATTGATTACTTCATTAAATGGGTGGAATTTGAGTCATGCGCAATGTTGAATGCTAAGAAGATAGCCAAATTCATCTAGAAAAACATCATCTGTTGATATGGATATGAGCTAGTGTCAGATAATGGGTTACATTTTGAGGCAGAAGTCATAGAATTTGTTGACGAGAATGGGATTTGTAGACAAAAATCTTCTCCCTACCGACTACAAACCATTGGTGTGATTAAAGACACCAATAAGAACATCAAAGCAATCATTAGCAAGATCATCAAGAGTTATCGAGATTGGGCAGATTGAATCCTTTACACCATATGGGGCTACCGTACTTCAGTCGGGTATCTATTGGGTCTTCCCTTAATTCTTTGATATACGATATAGAAGCATTCTTACTCATTGAACTAGAAATACCTTCATTACGTGTCATGCTTGAAAGAAAAGTCAACAAAAAAGACTAGCATCAAAGACGACTTGACGAGTTGTCGCTCTTGGACAAAAGGAGGCCAAAGGCTCTATATCATATATAAGGATACCATCGCCGAATATCACGATCATTTAACAGGAGACACTACACCAAAACTGCTAATCTAGCACGCTGAGACAAGGAGAATTTGGCACGGTTTAAAATAGTGCCAAAATTTGGCACGGGTTAAAACCGTGCCAGATATCGGTATGATTTATTAAAAAATATTATCCCAAAAATTTAAGCGGGATCCAACTAATTTAACCTAAGTATTTCTTTTCTCTTTCTCTCTCTTACTCTTTTCTCTCTCCCCGCTACCAACAGCGTTCCTCTCCTCTCATCCCTTCATCTTTGCCTCACCTAGCTTTCGCCCCTCTCCTTGTTGTCACCCCCTCTCCTCGATGTCACCCCTTCTCCCTACAGCCTCCGTTCATCCAGTGGCCCAAATGACCCGCTGTGAATCTTTCCCGCAATCGCTTCTCCCCACCACCGTTCATCTAGTGGCCCAGGTGATTTTGAACTATGTGTGTTCTTTCCATTTAGGTTCCAATTGTACTTTTATTGTTTTTTTGTTTTGTAGGGGTGAAAAGAGAGTTTTTAATGGAGATTCAAAAGATGCATAAATCTAAATCTAAGGTTTCAATGTTTTTTTGATAAATTTATTATGATGTTCTTAAAATGGAATCTTATATGTTATTTGGGTTTTTGGTTTGTTCCAAATCAATTATTAGTTCTACAAACTCTTTTAGGGGGTATCAACCTCTTAGAACTGTTATGTACATATCTGACATCTTCCCCATTAGGGATGTTATGTACATATCTGACATTTTCCCTATTATAATTACTTTTAATATGATATATACCATTCCATTTGTTAAGTTACTAGAGTTGAGTGCATTTTGGACTTATATATATTTTGAAAATATACAACTTACATGCTGATTTGTATTCACCTATTTTATTAGAGGTACGAAAATAATTTTTACTCGATAGTTATCATTATCTCTTTAAAACATATTAATTAACTAGCCCTAGACGAGAGCTATATGGGGATTTAGTTACTAACTACTAACTTTATGTTGAAATTTTAGTATAAAATACATGTTTATATTTTTAACTTACTTCGGGAATTGTTGAAATATGTTGTTGATGTCTCTACCTCCAAAATAGGCAAGCACGAATAGGACATGTGTCACTTTGTTGCAATTGATATATTCAATGGCAAGAAGCTCAAAGATATTGTCCCATCCTCTAAAAATTGTGATGTGAGAATTCATTTTGCTCTTGAACTCTTCTTGCAAAACTTTACAACGCTATGTTTATGATTCTTGTTGTGATGGAGTTTTCTTTGTAGGTTCCTCGTGTCAACCGTACTAAGAAGAAAAAATTGCTCTGAAAGATTAGTTTGTCTATCGATGATGACATGAGGTTTCCCATCGATGAAAAAAAAATTCCAATTTTTACAGAACCTTCTAAACTTGATTTTCTTTTATGTTTGTTTTAACCGAGATTGGTTACGCCAAGGATGACCTCAGGCTACCCATCGATGAAAATATGCTTGGACAGATATTACACAATCTTATAAAATATTGCCTTTCATACAAGATGGGAAGGTGTTAAAGCATCTTCTGTGTGTTTATCTTCTTTTTTGAAGTCTCCTTTATTTTATCTTCCTTAACAATAAATCTCTATCCATTTAGCAGTTAAGCTTGAGTTGAGGTGGTGCGTGGTAAAAGTTTTGAGTCTCATGGTCTTTATTAGAGGCTTGAGCGTCGAGGCTTTTCGGCCCAAGTTTTACTAACCTCTCACCTCAGGTTAGTCGTCTCTCTCATTGTTTAGTTGTCCAATTAAGTACATATATAAAATATGATCATTTTTGTTACTTTATTTGTCAAGCAGCATCACAAGAACTCATCCCAAATCAGTTGAATGTTGCTGCTCAACTTAGCAGAAAACAAGTTTGGTTTATCTACTTTTTCATTGTTTCATTCACATATTTATTTTTCTCAATAATATTGTGAAACATAACCCGTTTTTGTCTCACTCACTCTATTCCAGTCTCTCAGCATCTAGAAAAAAAGTATCACAACAAAAAGCGATAGGAATAGAGTGACTGACCATGGACAATGATACTTTTGCACTCTGAAAATTGTCCATGGTCAGCCACCCTATATGTTTTGCACTCTGAAAATTGTTCGGTTTGCCCCTATTTTTACAAAACAAGATGAATTGCATTGCCTATGATTAATTTTAGTCTTGCAAATTTATATTTCCCTTTTTAACTATTGTTATTTATATGTACAGCTTTTGTGTTAGTTGTAAGTAGTTTTCTACGTAGTGTTATTTGGTCAATTGTTTCTATACACCCTTATTCACGTAAATTGATAAATGTCAGTTTATTATTGACTTTGCTTTTATCTTGTAAAGAAATGGGATATATTATATTTTTGTTATACTACATGTGGTGACAATTATTATGCAACACAAATAGATAAGAAAAAACAATCACCAAGCAAGAATATGAAATGTAAAATGTCAATCACACAACAAAGGATGTACGTGGTTCAGCAAAGATGTGCCTACGTCCATGGTGGTACAGTCGGTGTTATTTCTATATACTCTGGGGAGTGATTACAGAGAATACAACTTATTCTTTTGCCCCGGACTTAGGGTTCAATATATACATGTACGTTTAGGTGAGTGGGGGAGTTGGATTCCCCCACGTCTTCCATATCTTCCTATAGCCTCCCTTAACGGGGATGTGGGAAGAGACCAGATCCCAATCAAAAATAAAAGGTGGGGGGCCTGGACTTTGGGCCGCCAGAATTGGGCTACTCATCCAGGCCCATGACCTTAATTTTGGGTACCCACAATTGCCCCTAAGTTTTTTGGGCCATGTTTTAGGCCCAATAAATTTTAATGATTAGTCATAATGGCTTTCTGTACATCGTGTAACTTCGAAGGTTGTGAAGCTGATTTTGGCGGCATCCGCTTCGTATTTGGTGCACTATGATTAGAAAAATTTAAAGGTTTTCTGAAACAACCACTTTTCTTCCATCGTTTCAATCTTTCCAGCACTCTTCCATCCCCTGTGAGCTCTAGCACTTCGTACCTTATTCTCTCGATCTCCATTTTCATTGCATTCTTGTTGTTTGGACCCGTGCTTCTTCATCGTTAGAGTCGATCTTCTGTTTTGTAAGTTTCCTGTACCTTTTCTTTGCACTTTCTCTTTGAGTTTGTAGCTTTCTATGGTTTTCCAATGGCGAAGATTGTGAATAGGTCGGTCTCTGAGTTTAGGAAGTTTTACAACATCCCTGAGTGGGTAGATATTGAGTGTTGTGCCTCCCCTCCTAGAAACGTTAGAGAGATAGATGATGCCCACTGGATCCACGTTTTGTTGCTTTCCCAGGGGGGACTCATTTTTCCTCCCAATGATTTGTTTTTGCATTTCTTTGGTTATTTGAATATTGTTCCTGCACAATGCTCGCCTAATGTGTGGAAAATATTTAATGGCGTGCATAGGATAAATCAGTTGTATGGTACTAGGTTAAGGCTCGCCGAGGTCTATTTTTGCTATTCCTTTTCTCGAACTAGCTCTGGTGTCCTCTACCTCAAAGCTAGGATCCCTGACAGGGTATTGATAGTAAATCTACCTGATTCCCATAAGGACTATCGGCAAGAAGGTTTCCTTATTAGAAACTGGCAGTTCCCTCCCCAATTTGAAGGGTTGAGGACTGAGAGGTTCTCTGTTCCCTTTTATGGGGAAGAATATATAGGTAGACTTTGTTATGTTGTTTCAATTTTTGTTGTTTTGTGATCTTTCTAATTCTTCTTTGCTTTTTCTTCCACAGCGAGGTCAAAGAACTTGGAACCTGCTCTCAGCGAGGTTCGTCTCTCGGAATTGGTTAAGGCTTGGAATATCAGGGAGCCTTTGGGTGATGGAGAGCATCCCAGGTTCGTTGCCTTTCTGCTAGAGTATAAGAATGTTGGCTCCAGCTTCATAGCAAGGCCTATGGACAGTATCCCAGAGTTTGATTCTTCCGAATAGACTGCTGCGGATCCTATCCAGTTGGATGAGGAGGAGAACAGCTCTGAAAGTGACATTATAGGAGCCGTAAGTAATTTGGGTGGAGTGAGCCCTAGTAGTAGCAGTTCCTCTGATCATGAGGAGGTGTCTGAAGCTCGAGAGTCGTCGAGCACATCTAGCAGTTCAAGCGAGGAAATGGCTCCTCCAAGGAAGAACTTAATTCGGGACGATGATGATGATGAAGACCATATGCTTCTCGCACAGAGGTTAAAGAAGCAAAAATTAGCGAGGACACGTCTGGTGTTGGATGCCTTATCCGATCAGGATTTTATTCAACCGAAGAAGGTTTGACGACCAGTATAAAATTTGGCCATATTGCCTAAGGATCCCCTGTAGGGCTTCATATATTGCCAGGGGCAATGCTAAGAGGTCCCTCGCGTTTCATAACGATGACCTGAGGGATGCTCCCCTGCTATGGCATAGTGATCAGTGTGCCTGTCATTTGGAAAAGATGTACAATAAAGCTCATATAGCAGTTACTTATTAGAATGCAACCGTTTAAATAAATTTCATTAATGACAAGGAAAGTGAACTTTTAGTTACATAACGAAAGAATAAAAGAAAGATCTAAAAATAGAATCTCTTGAGATTGGCTGCGTTCCATGCTCGTGGTATTTCTCTGCCTTCCATTGTTTCCAAGTGATAGGCGCCCTGCAGATCGTCTCTGGTTATCTTAAAGGGTCCTTCCTAGTTTGGGCTTAGCTTGTCGTCTGATGGTTTTACTGCGCTGCCCAGGACTTTCCTTAGAACGTAGTCCCCAACTCGAAATGTCCTTGGGTTAACCCTTTTGTTGTAAAGTCTCACGAGCTGTTGCTGATAGCTCGCTAGTTTTACTAGGGCTAGCTCTCGATGTTCGTCGACCAGTTCGAGCTCAGCGAGTAATGCTACATCATTATGGCCCTGGTCGACAAGGTTGGACCTTATTGTTAGAAAACCTTCTTCTAGTGGGATGACTGCTTCCATGCCATATGTCAGCAAAAATAGGATTTCTCATGTTGCTCGCCGAGGAGTGGTTCGGTACGCCCATAGGATATGGGGTAGTTCATTTACCCATGCGCCTTTGGCTCGCTCCAATCGCTTCTTTAATCCATCGATCATAATTTTGTTGGAGTCCTCGGCTTGGCCATTGCTCTGAGGGTAGGCCACCGAACTGAAGTGGTATCTGATACCGTGTTCGTTACAAAAATTCTGAAAGGAGCCGCTTTCGAACTGTGTTCTATTATCGGTGATGATGGCTCTGGGGATGCCAAAGCGAGTGATTATATTCCTCCATATAAACCTTATCATATCAGCATCTTGGATGTTCACCAGGGGTTTTGCCTCGATCCATTTGGTGAAGTAGTCAGTCGTAATCAATAGATATTTGCGGTTGTCGGTGGCGGTAGGCAGTGGTCCCACGATGTCCATTCCCCATTAGGCGAATGGCCATAGGCTGGATAGGGATTTTAGATCGTTGGCTGGTTGGTGGACCATATGAGTGTGAAGTTGGCATTTCAGGCATTTACGGACATACACCACAGAGTCCCTTTGCATATATGGCCACCAATAGCCTTCCTTCATTGCTCGAAAAGCTAGAGACCTTCCTCTGATATGGATTCCACAGACTCCTTCGTGAATCTCATGTAGCACTTTCTCGACATCCCCTGGGTGAACACATTGGAGGTAGGGACCGAAGAAGGATCTCTTATACAAGTTGCCTTCTGGTGATAAGTGAAAGCGAGCAGCTTTGACTCTTATCTGGTGGGCAGTCTTCTTGTTATCTGGGAGCGTGCCCTCCTTTAAATAGTCCCTTAAGGGGTCCATCCAGCTGGGGGCTGATCCCACCTGGAGTACCTGTTCCAAGTTTGGTGGCTTGTTGTCACGGTTAATGCTTGGATGAGTGAGGAAATCAATGGGGATGGTTATTTTTAGGTCGGAGTCAACTGCCGAACTCAGGGTTGCTAGGGAACCAGCATAACTGTTTTGCCCCTGGGAAACTACTAGATGTTGATCTCTTCAAAGCTCTACATTAATTTTTTTACTAAGGCGAGGTAAGCTGCCATTATTTCATCTTTTGTATTGTAGTCTCCACTTATCTGATTGGAGACTAGTTGGGAGTCGCCGAACACCTGTAAATGTTTTGCTCCCAAAGTGTGCGCCTTTTGGAGGCCGGCTATTAAGGCTTCGTATTCTGCTTCATTGTTGGAGGCTGCAAATCCAAGCCTGATTCCTTGTTCAAGGATGGTATTCTCTGGAGTAATGAGGACAATGCCTACCCCTACCCCTTTGAGTTGGAGGCTCTATCAACAAACAGTTTCCAGGTTTCCTCTGTTGCTTGGTTCTCCTCTAGCCTTATTGGTCGAGGTTGGTCAGAGGGTTTCTCGCTCGCGAATTCGGCTATGAAATCAGCAAGGATCTGACCCTTGATAGCTATCCTTGGTTAAAATTGGATGTCAAAACGCCCGAGGTCGACTGACCATTTAGACAGTCTGGCTGACAAGTCCGTTTTTCTCAGGATTTCCATAAGGGGATGCGATGTAAGGACGATAATAGTGTGGGCTTCGAAATAGTGCTTCAGCTTCCTCAAAGACACTACTAGTGCAAAGGCGAGCTTCTCCAGTGGTAGATACCTCTGCTCGGCGTCCAGTAGGGTCTTGCTCGCGTAATAAATGGGGTGTTGGACTCCTGCAACCTCGCATATTAATGCAGAGCTGCCAATGTGGTTGGAAACGGAGAGGTACAGGTACAGAGAATCTGTCTGTTGTGGTATGACGAGCAGTGGTGAAGATCTTAAGTAAGACTTGAGCTCGACCAATGCTCGCGAGCAATCTGGGCTCCATTCTACCGTTTTGCTCCCCTTTAGAAGATGGAAAAAAGACTTGCGCTTCTCGAAGGATTTAGAGATGAAGCGATTTAAGGCAGCGAGCATACCAGTGAGTTTCTGTACGTCCCGGATTGTGCGAGGGGGTCGCACCTTGTCGATTGCATCGATCTGGTCTGGGTTAGCCTCTATGCCTCTCTTACTGACCAAGTACCCAAGAAATTTTCCTGACTGGACATCGAAGGAACACTTGATCGCGTTAAGTTTCATTCGGTACTTCCTGAGGATTTTAAAGGTGCTTGACAGGTCTGAGAGGTGATTTTCCTTCTTCTTCTTACTTTTAACGAGCATGTCATCGATGTAGACCTCCATGGTGTATCCCATCTGACCCTTGAACATTTTGGTGACCAGCCGCTGATAGGTTTCCCCTGCATTCTTGATCCCAAAGGGCATGACCTTGTAGCAGTATAACCCAACTGTCGTGATGAATGTCATTTTGTCCTGGTCCGGGGCATATAAGGGGATCTGGTGATACCCTGTGTATGCGTCCAGGAAACTCATTCGCTCGTCAGCTGCAGTGGCGTCTACTATTTGGTCTATTTTTGGGAGGGGGAAACTATCTTTAGGGCATGCTTTGTTGAGGTCAGTGAAGTCGATGCAAACTCTCCACTTCCCGTTGCTCTTCGGAACTACTACTGGGTTGGATAACCACTTGGGGAATTGTACCTCCCGTATGGATCCTGCATCCAGTAGTTTTTCAACTTCTTTTTTGACCGCTTTAGCCTTCTCAGGTGCAGTTCGTCGTGCCTTTTGTGTGATCGATTTGAAGGTGGGATCGACGTGCAGCTGATGAAAGACCGTACCAGGATCAATTCCAGGAAGCTCGTATGGTTCCCACGCAAAAACATCTACGTTGCGTCTCAGCAGAGTTGTCAATTCCTTTTGTTCCTGGTCAGTGAGTGATGCTCCAATCATGAAGACTCTATTACTGTATCCATCTCCAGCCGTAACTTCTACCAGGTCCTCGACGACACGCTCGGAGGGGAGGAGCCTGGTATCCTTTACTCTAGGTCTTCCACATTTTAATTGCTATTTAGAAGGTGTCAGACCTTCTTCAACTTTCTTGCTGGGCTGTTCGGCCTTCTTCTATGGCTTTGGTCGGATGGCTGCTATGAAGCACCTTCTTGCCATCGCTTGGTCGCCATGGATTTCCATTACTCCTCACTCGGTTACATACTTAAGTTTCTGATGGTAGGTCGAGGAGACTGCCTTCATCGCATGAAGCCATCCCCTGCCAAGTATGGCCTGGTATGGCGAGTCGATGTCGACTACCAAAAACTCGATCATGTTGGAGACGTTTCCAACGCGCACCGATAGTACAATCTTTCCTAGAGGCATAGTTATTTTTCCAGCGAAGCCAACTAAAGGGACAGTAAATTCCTTTAGGTTGGTAATGCTTAACTTCAATTTTCTGAATAGGTCGAGATACATTACTTCAGACGAGCTTCCTTAATAGACGAGCAACTTATCGACGACAAAGTTGGCTATCCTGAGTGTAATGATTAGGGCATCATGATGTGGGGTTCTCACTCCCACCAGATCTTCATCTGTGAAGACAATATGCTTGTTATAGTTGATGTCATCTCCTCGTCTACGCTTTTCTGACAGTAAGTTTCTTCATCTCCATTCGAGCTGAATTTCCTTGTATCTGCTTGGCATCAGATGCCCCATGAATTATCGCGAACTCATGTCCAGCGTCATCTTTGAGCACGTTTTCAGGTCTCGCCTCTCTATTGGCAGCCACTTTCTTTGCCCTTTTCTCCACAAACTCGTTCAAATACCCAGACTGGGCCAGCTCCTCCAGGTGAGACTTAAGAGCTTTGCAATGCTCAGTCTTATGTCCTCCTTCTTTGTGACAAGCGCATCTTAGCGCATTGTTCCTCTTCGAGGGATCTCCTCCCATCTTCCTGGGCCACTTGATGAATGGCTCATCTTTGATCTTCGCGAGAATTTTGTAAATTGCTTCTTTGAAGACGGTGTTGACTGCCTGGAATGCTTTTGACGCATCATTGTTCCCTCCGTTCTTGGAGCCATTTTTGCCCCCGTTCTTACCTCCTTTCTTCTGGTTCTCAACTTTGTCACTGCCTTTGGTAGTGAGTTTAGCTCGATCGTTTTCTCCTGTAGTGACGCGGGTGACATCCTCCACCTTAGCGTACTTATCGATGCGATCCATTAGGTCGTCAATAGTCATGGCCTCCTTCTTCGTCAGGGACTGGTATAGAAGGGAAGAACTAGGGAGCCCAATTTTGAAAGAGGCCACTGCCACTTCCTCTGTGCAATCCTCGATCTCATTGAATAACTCCCAGTACCTCTTTGCGTAGTCTCGGAGGGTCTCTTGAGGCATTTTCTTCATTTTCAGCAAAGCGTCCATACTTTTGGGATGGGAGCTACTGGTAATGAATCGGGCCATAAAAAGTTCAGCCAAGGATTTAAAACTCCTGATTGACCGGTGGGGGAGCCTTTCGAACCACTTCTACGCTACATCATGCAGGCTCGAAGGAAAAATTCAGCACATTAGCGCGTCCTGATGGTTCCAGAGGGTCATGGCCTGTCGGTACTGCCTGACGTGATCAATGGGATCAGTCTTACAGTTATAAATCTTAAACCTTGGAATAGCAAATTTCTTGGGGGATTCTTCTTCCTCAATTTCCCTTGTGAAAGGTGACTTCATCTGGGTTTTGAGAGCTCACCTAGCGAGTTCTCGGGTCGATCTAGTACCGTGGTGGGCAGGATGTTGGTCTATCTCCTTGCGGACCAGATTTCGTGTGTTCTCGTCTCTGCGAGCAGGGCTCTGATAACGGCGAGCTCTTCGTAGCTGCTCGCGGAGGTCGTCGTCGTCTGATTCGCCTCCTTCGACCTTTTGAGATCCTCGTCTAGGGCTCCTTCCTCGGCTGTGAGACTTGCTCGTCTGAGGGCTAGGAGTGCGGTATGGACATCTCCTGTTATCAGGATGAAGCTCCCTCTCCAGTCTTTCTATTATTCTTTTCAAGCGAGCATTCTCAGCCTCGTATCTGCGAGAAGACTCCCTCTGCTCGTGGAGCCTTGCCTCGTATGCATCAATCAATCTGAATATCTGTGTGGACCTCGCTAGTCCCTGGCTTTCTTATGAGGCTGGCCTTTCCAAATGAGCCCTCTGATCTGAACGTCGAACTTCAGACCTAATCCTACGAGGAGCAGGTGGTTCTTGAATATCCCCTGCCTGGGGGGCATTGCTGCTGTGACCAGACATTTTAAACTCCTTTCTTGGTGTGGGCTCTTCTCAGGGAAAGATGAACGGTTCCCACAGACGACGTCAATTGTGGTGACAATTATTATGCAACACAAATAGATAAGAAAAAGCAATCACCAAGCAAGAATATGAAATGTAAAATTTTAATCACACAATAAAGAGTGTACGTGGTTCAGCAAAGATGTGCCTACGTCCACGGTGGTGCAGTCGGTGTTATTTCTATATACTCCGGGGAGTGATTACAGAGAATACAACTTGTCCTTTTGCCCCGGACTTAGGGTTCAATATATACATGTACGTTTAGGTGAGTGGTGGAGTTGGATTCCCCCACGTCTTCCATCTCTTCCTATAGCCTCCCTTAATGGGGATGTGGGAAGAGATCGGATCCCAATCAAAAATAAAAGGTGGGGGGGCTGGACTTTGGGCCGCCAGAATTGGGCTACTCATCCATGACCATGACCTTAATTTTGGGTACCCACACTACATAGTACTAATAACCCCTGATTAGATTTGACACATGGGTGTTAATATGTTCAGTAGTCTAGCCGACAAGATCAAATTGCCTAATGTTTAACCAATGGGATGGACCTAACAGTTTTGTGTAGTGGAATGTATTGTGTTGATTTAATGTATTTTAACACGTGGTTGCTTTCTGTAGGAGGATAGTTAGTGGTGGGTGGAGTTACGGGGCATCTCCCTCATGGACCCAGGTGTAACCCCTCACGTAGAGATCTTCATATGAGAAATGGGGACTACATAACTAGTAATAATACAACCACGCCATTGTACCACTTCAAATCTGCCATAAATTAGATTTGATTTTTAAAATAAAATTATAATATTGTTGTTATAGTTTTCTCTATAATATTTTTATGGGTCATTTAGCGTTTGACACCATTTATTATGTTGTATATCACTTTGGGTGCCAAAGTTTAGCGAATTATCATGTTCGGTGCCATTTTCACTTTTTGCGACACTTCTATGGTTTTTGTATCATAAATCTGGGCATATCAAATATATAAAAAAGACCAAGTCTAAATATAAATGGCGACTTAAATGATTCAGAATGTGCCAATATGTTAATTGTTTGCTCATTAAGATATGGAATTTATTTTCTGCAGGATGGTCTTAGGAGGAATTGAAGGATGAAATTCAACGTAAAAGGGATGGTCCATCAAAAGCTTTTTTATATATAAGAGGTGGAAGAGGTATATAATTTCATTTCATTTTCTAATTACTGCATTCTTTTATATATGACTGTTGTATGCCTTAATTTAAACGATTCCCTCCAGAATTTAAACGATTCCACATTCCATTATGATATATCAACCTTGGTCGGAGTGGTAATCACATATAACTATAAATGTGTGTTAATATGATTGCCTTTCAAGTGTTAGGTTAAACCTAAAGGCCTTTTCCTTATTAGGCATGTAATGTTTGTATAACACTATATAGTAGTAGATATAGAATGGAATGGTTACTGCATAAGTTATGAAGGGGATGTGCCAGTAAACAAACCCAAAAACCTCAACATGAGAAACATGCTGTTAGGTAGTGAAAATCCCAAATAACCCCCAAACGGCCCCATAAGAGGTACAGACACGGGTCACGGGTCTTTCGATTTGAGAATAAGACGATAATTTGAAAAAATCTAGATTAGACTTTAAAAATAAGCCATTAAAGGGTGAAAACCCAAACCAACCCCAAACGGCCCCGTAAGAGGCATGAACACCTCGAACGGGACTAATATAACTTTTAGGAACTGACCGCGTAGTCACGGGTCTCCCGATTTGAGGATATGATGATAATTTAAAAATATCTAGATTAGGCTTAAAAACAAGCCGTTAAAGGGTAAAAACCCAAACCTACCATGACACAGCCCCATAAGAGGCACGAACACCTCGCACGGGACCAATGTAACTTGTAGGAATTGACCCGTAATTGCGGGTCTCCTAGTTTGAGAATATGACGATAATTGGAAATATCTAAATTAGGCTTCAAAATAAGACGTTTGAGGGTGAAAACACAAACTAGCTGCCAAACGGCCCCGTAAGAGGCACGAACACCTCGTGCAGTACCAATGTAACTTGTAGAAACTGACCGCATAGTCGCGGGTCTCCCTATTTGAGAATATGATGGTAATTTGGAAATATCTAGATTAGGCTTAAAAACAAGCCGTTAAAGGGTGAAAACCTAAACCATCCGCCAAACGGTCCCATAAGAGGCACGAACGCCTCGCACGGAACCAATGTAACATGTAGAAACTGACCGCATAGTCACGGGTCTCCCAATTTGAGAATATGACGATAATTTGAAAATATCTAAATTAGGCTTAAAAAAAAGTAGTTAAAGGGTGAAAACTCAAACTAGCCCCCAAACAGCCCCGTAAGAGGCACGAACACCTCGCACGGGACCAATGTAACTTATAGGAACCGACTGAATAATCGCGGGTCTCCTACTTTGAGAATATGATGATAATTTAGAAATATCTAGATTAGGTTTAAAAACAAGCCGTTTGAGGGTGAAAACCCAAACCAGTCCTCAAACGGCCCCATAAGAGGCATGAAAACCTCGCACGGGACCAATGTAACTTGTAAGAGATGACCGCGTAGTCTCGGGTCTCCCGATTTGAGAAATGATGATAATTTGAAAATATCAAAATTAGGCTTAAAAACAAGCAGTTATAGGGTGAAAACCAAAACCAGTCCCGAAATGGGCCCATAAGAGGCACGAACAGCTCGCACAGGACCAATGTAACTTGTAGGAACTGATCGCGTAATCGCGGGTCTCTCAGTTTGAGAATATGACGATAATTTGGAAATATCTAGATTAGGCTTAAAAATAAGCCATTAAAGGGTGAAAACCTAAACCAACCGACAAACGGCCTCGTAAGAGGCACGAACACCTCTCACGGGACCAATGTAACTTGTAGAAATTGACCGCATAGTCACGGGTCTCCCGGTTTGAGAATATGACAATAATATGAAAATATCTAAATTAGGCTTAAAACAAGCAATAAAAGGGTGAAAACCCAAACCAACCCCTAAACGGCCCCGTATGAGACACGAACACCTCACACGGGACCAATGTAACTTGTAGAAACTGAGCGCGTAGTCATGGGTCTCCCGATTTGAAAATATGATGATTATTTAAAAATATCTAAATTAGGCTTAAAATTAAGCAGTTAAAGGGTGAAAACCCAAACCAACCCCCAAATGGCTCCGTAAGAGGCACGAACACCTCGCACGGGACCAATGTAACTTGTAGGAACTGACCACATAATCGCGGTTCTCCCAGTTTGAGAATATGACGATAATTTAGAAATATCTAGATTAGGCTTAAAAATAAGACATTTGAGGGTGAAAACCCAAACCAGTCACCAAACGGCCCCATAAGAGGCACGAACACCTCGCACGGGACCAATGTAACTTGTAAGAACTAACCGCGTAATCCTGGGTCTCCCGACTTGAGAATATGATGATAATTTGAAAATATCTAAATTAGGCTTTAAAATAAGCAGTTAGAGGGTGAAAACCTAAATTAGCCCCCAAACGGCCCCATGAGAGGCACGGACACCTCACACAGGACCAATGTAACTTGTAGGAACTGATCGCGTAATCGCGGGTCTCCCGGTTTGAGAATATGATGACAAATCAGCCTCCAAACAACCCCGTAAGAGGCGATTACACCTAGCACGGGACCAATGTAACTCGTAGGAACTGATATGGTAGTCATAACTTGCGTAAGATTTTCAATTTTAAAATATAATAATAATTGCAACTCCTATATGTAATTTTTTAGCTTGAGTAAGATTTTTTTTATAAATTACTTGGTTACTAATATCGTCTCTTCTTTGTATCCTATTTTTTCTGCAGGATAACATTTTATCGTTTGCATTTATTCACGTGGAACACACTGAGAATTCAATGGTTTACAACAAGGGGTTTATTTATTTAATGTCGTTAATATTCATGATTCTATTTTTTTGTGTTATGACCGTGCGGAATTTTGTAATTTTATTGTTAACTTTTATGGTTGTGCGGGCTTTTGTAAGTTTATTGTTATATTTTGTGGTCGTGCGGACTTTACATTACGCAGGTTTTATATTAGCAGATTTTAGAATGTCTAGAAAATAGAGGAAACTCTACCCATTTTTTTTAGTCCGTCAACTACTAAAGACTTGTAATATTTTGAAGTTTGTATGTATATTAGTTTATCAACAACGTGCAATATTTGCAATTTGTGAATTTTCTTG
Organism: Sambucus nigra; assembly: GCA_949130495.1. NCBI lineage: Eukaryota > Viridiplantae > Streptophyta > Magnoliopsida > Dipsacales > Adoxaceae > Sambucus > Sambucus nigra. Next base: position 134,431,003 of record OX422216.1, read on the forward strand.
TTTTCAAATAATTAAAAAAAAATTATTTCATCCAAAAATTTGGCACAATTCAAAACCGTGCCAAAAGTGTATCAAATTTTGGCACGGTTTTGAACGGTGCCAAATTTTTATGAAAATATGCTCAATCTGGCACAATTCAAAACTGTGCCAAAACAGTGCCAGAAATACCAAATTCTGGCATGGTTTTAAAGTGTGCCAAAAGTGTTCATGTTTAGTCAAATCTGTCACACTTTTAAACCGTGCCGAAAAAAATGGCCATTTTGGAACACCTGTTTCTGGAATAGTACAAAAACGTGCCAAATTTGATCTGGCATAGTTTTAAACCGTGACAGATTCCTATTTTTGGTTTAGTGAGAGTCAACAACCATGGTGTCCAAAAATGGGATCTATCCCTCAAAGAAATCATAGAACCCGTCTGGGACCCTATAAGAAAATTCAAGCCAAACTGGACTGTCCCTTACTTCGTGAAGAAGATCCTGTCCGATGGCGCTGCTATGCTCACTGACCTTGATGGAGAAGACAGGACGCTTCCAGCCAACCTAGACCGTCTCAATAAATTCTACCCCTAGTTTGAAATCTCAGTCCCCTACGACTCCTCGCATCCCCTTCTATTCTAAAAAAATATTCATTTCCCTCTACTCAGAACTACGTGGGGCCTAATCCTTTAAAAAACCTTTTTCTTTCAAAAATGAAACTCATAAAATTATTAGAACCCCCAGAGGTACGTAGGAAGCTCATCCACTTTACATGGGCATGGTCCCCTTCTTTTTCATAACATGTTATTGTTTTCTTACCTCCAAGATCGACAGGCCATTTCATCATTTACAGGAACAAATGGATTATGTATGCCTTAGTTATTAGTATGATAATTCAAATGTAAAACTCATCAAGAGACACGACAATATGATTAAAATCCTTTTTTATTCCATTTTGGGAAATTTTAGTACAATTACACGAAATATCGGCGTAGGGAGTCAAACAATTACCCCCGCCAACCTAACTATCCTAAAACAAACCAAACCAAACTATTCCTAAAATAACTAACCAAACCTTCCCAAATTTATTCCTACAACCAAAAATAACCAAATACATCCCAATCATACAAAAGATTCACACTAGCTTCCCTATCCGCAGTTGACAAAAGACCCAGACCCATCATCAACTGCTCCTTGGGGCGCCCAAACTTCCCCTGCCTAGTTGGTATACTGAAGGTTCTCCATAGAGCGATAACCCCGAACTAGCCTAGAGAAAATCAATATGCCCCTTCCATAGTATCGAACATGATAAACCATCTATGTCTGGTCTCCTCCACCAAGATCTTATCCACTACCCTCTTCCACAGCCATCTTATATAATCTCTAGAACCATGACAAACCCCACCAACAGATTGAGAAGGACGGGTTAACGGCCAATGATTATCCCATCGAGAGCCCAACTATATGCAGAACCTTTCAGCCAAATCATCTACAGGAAAGAAATCCAAGGTACCGGAAGGCACAATTTTTCTCCCATTCGACTTGAAACAGGAGCAACTAGGGAAAATAGATAGAGGCCTACTGAAGTCCAACTAACAAAACGTACCATCATTCCCCCAGTTCCAGAATAGGATGCAGCTCCCACCAGCATGGCACCGACCAACTCAGGCATAGAGCTCCATGCTCCACTAATGGGCTAAAGCCGATGAAATAACGAGTGAAAAAATTTGGCACAACTGCCAAGGGATATTCATGTGGGACCACCAAACAGAATCTCCCAGCCATCAACATGAACAGTATAATCGGGCTTCCTCTCAAAAAATTAGAGAGGCCTTCCAACCGAGTATCTAGACGATTCAAGGTCTTCACCAGTATCACCGTCGCAAGATTGCGATGATATGACATCCATGTTGTAATGGCAGCCACTTAAGGGTCCACCATCAGGTCCACAGTCACCAGTAGTAGTTTTAAAGTTGGGCCCAAACCAACAACTCAAGAAAAACCAACATCATTGCAGTCTGTTTAACACACCATATTTAGCATAATTCGAAGAAGACGACAAGCCCCATTTATAACCAAGCTCTTTATCTCCTCATCCATATACCAACCAAGCCTCCAAGGACTACCTCTATTTAAAAAATTCCAAAAAAACTCATGTTTACTTTTTTTTTTAAATAAATCCCTTAAAAGGGGAAGCTCTTTTTCAACCAAACCTCCGAGGCCATCTTCTACTTAAACATTCCAAAAACATATTAAAAAATTTCCAAAAAAACACAATTTTCCTACTCTTTCTCAAAGGAAAAACTCAGCAACAAATTAAAGTGCATGTAGTGTTAGACACTAAATCAAGATAATAAAAAATAGTATGCATCTTTTTTTCCTTTTTAAGTCTCTTTTCAGGAGCAATTCCACTACATCAAGCATGCGACATGGTTAATGTCAAGCTTCCCCGGTCAATGATGAATCTGCAAGAAAATTCCAAAAGGAAGGAACCAGAATCGGATGTCACCTCATCTTCCCCACAACGATCTCTCCTAGGTACCATCCGTACCCAAACTCACGGACCATCAACCGTCGCATCAATGTATGCTGACCTGTCACCCCCGTATCCCAAGGAGCCATCCCTCAAGGGTAAAAGGTCATCTACTTTCCCACATCTCCCAATGCCAATTGTACCGCCTTCGGCATCACCCTCATCTTACGATCCACCTCTATTAGAAAACCCTCGCAATCAATCCCAAACAGTTACCTGACATCCACCGATCGACACCTGCATATTCCCCTTCCCTAAGCAACCTAGAAGATCGTGCCATTTCTGATTGGCAACCCCTATAACAAGCCGATCCACACCACCATTAAATTTTGTACAAAAAAACCCAAAAATGCCAAAAATTCCAAATATTTCATGGAAAATTCCTAAAATTACCAATTAAACATTATCACATTTGTTCACCAAGAAAACCATTTTGCAAACTCCCAAATCAATAGCCGAATTCATACCACTTTTTATAACCAGCCTAAACCTTAAAACTTAGCGCACCCGCGTCCCAAAAACTCAGTACAACTCCCCAGCGAAATCTTAAAAACTTCATCCCCAACAGAAATCAAATGCTTTCGTTTTCCCAACAGGAATTCCCTAAGTAAACTCTTTCCCAAAAAATTCTAATTTTTCCCAAGCAGAGATAGAAGCCCTAACCGGACATCTCCCCCCACCAACACATTCCCCAGCGGAATTTCAAAACCTCAAATTACCAACTGTCTCCCCAAGTGGAATTTCCAGACTAAGATTTTCAGCTCTTTTCAAAATACATAATCCCTAGATAGATGTCTCTTCCCCAGAAGAGTCTCAAGAAAGGTAAATTTAAAATTTCCATGGAGAGATATTCCCCACGCCTCTACTTAAGGTCCTCAGAACTAACCTCGACCCTCAGAATTGGTCGCTCTTACTTAAAGTCCTTAGAATTTTCCTCGACCCTCAGAATTGATCAACATTATTTAAGGTCCTCAAAATTGACCTCGACCCTCAAAATTGGTTGCTCCCACTTAAGGTCCTCAGCATTGACCTCGACCCTCATTAATGGTCTCTCCCCACTTAAGGTCCTCAGAATTGACCTCGATCCTCAAAATTGGTTGAGGTCCTCAGAATTAACCTCGACCCTCAAAATTGGTTGCGCTTACTTAGGGTCCTAAGAATTGACCTCAACCCTCAGAATTAGTTGCTCCTACCTAAGGTCCTTAGAATTGACCTTGGACCTCAGAATTGGTTGCTCCCCACTTAAGGTCCTCAGAATTGATCTCAAACTTCATAATTGGTCGCTTCCCACTTAAGGTCCTCGGAATTGAGCTCGACCCTCAGAATTTGTCACTTCAACTTAAGGTCCTCAAAATTGTTCGCTCCCACTTAAGGTCCTCAAAATTGATCTCGACCCTCAGAATCAGTCGCTCCCCACTTAAGGTCCTCAGAATTGACCTCGACCCTCAGAATTGGTCACTCCCCACTAAAGGTCCCAAGAATTGAACTCGGCCCTCAGAATTGGTCTCTCCCAACTTAAGGTCCTCAGAATTAACCTTGATCCTCAGAATTGTTCGCCCCCAACTTAAGGTCCTCATAACTGACCTCGACCCTCAGAATTGGTCGCTCCCACTTAAGGTCCTCAAATTGACTCCTCGTAATTGGTCACTCCAAACTTAAGGTCCTCAGAATTGACATTGACCCTCAAAATTAGTCGACCCCACTTAAGGTCCTCATAATTGATCTCGGCCCTCAGAATTTGTCTCTCCCACTTAAGTTCCTCAGAATTGACCTCGACCCTCAAAATTGGTCTCTCCCACTTAAGTTCCTCAGAATTGACTTCGACCCTCAGAAGTGGTCGCTCCTATTTAAGGTAGAATTGGTCACTTTCACTTAAGGTCCTCAGAATTGACCTCGACCCTCAGAATATGTCACCCATACTTAAGGTCCTTATAATTTACATCAACCTTTCAAATTGGTCTCTCTCACCTTAGGTCCTCATAATTAACCTCGACCCATAGAAGCCATCCCCAGCATAATCTTAGGTCCTCAAAATCAACCCTGACCCTCTAAAATGGTCATCCTCATCCCTTTAGGCCCACATAATTAACCTCTTTTACCAAAACATCATGGGTTGTCTATTTGATGGCTTTCACTTATTCCAAACTCATCTGTCCAAGGGTTGTGTACACACCACATTATAAGACTCAACTAAGTCTCTCCTTAGGTCCCTATCACCTCCCTAATTCACTACAAACCCTAGGTCATACTTCGAGTACTAATCTAGAGGCCATTGGGTGATCCCGGGCCCCAATTGACTCTGGTTAACTTGATCGTCAGAGCAAAAGCTCAATGAATCTTCGAAGGGATCTGAATCCCCTTTCCAATGGTATGCCCCATGAACGAATCGGCATAATGGTTCAAACAAATGGTCCATTTTAATACTAAAAATTGATCTAGAGGCCACTGGGATTCCCGGGCCTCGATTTGACCCCAATAAACTCCATCATGCGAGAGAAATCTCAATGGATCCTAGAAGTTCACTAAACCCCCTTTCCAATGATCTACCCCATGTGTGAAATGGCATAACTATTCTAGAGAATGATTCATTTTCCCCTGAAAATTGATCCAGAGGCCACCTGGCGCTCTCGGGCTCCGTTTGACCAAAGTCAACTCTTCATCTTGAATGAGGTTGAATGAATATTTTAAGGGAATCTAAATACCCTTTTCAATTGTCAACCTCATGTGGAAACTGCCTTAAAATGTAGACGAACGGTTTGATTTACTTCGAAGGGTTATCGAGCGTTTCCAGGCCCCGTTTGACCAAACTCAACTCACGGACCCGGGAGCGTCAAGGACTCTTAAAGGTCTCTGAATTACCTTTCTAATGATATGCCCCGTGCACTATTTGTACTCACGATTTGTTTTTTATGACCATTGTTCTTAATAATCTACATGAGACTGCCAAATGGCAGGTCCATTTCCCTTCCTATCAGTAGGGCAAGGACTATGCTGATCAGTGGTCCCCCTACCCATATAAGGAGAGCATGATCTCACTTTTAAAGGTAACCCTAAATCCATCAATATCAGTGTTGTCAGCAACATTCTTCTGCAATAAATAAAGTTCCCCTGTGTGAAATTCCTTTCGACCTTTCATTCCCATCATTCTTATACCTAATTTAGCAAAAATCTCCTTCTCTCTCATCCAACATTCATCCCAACTAGCAAGGAGGCTCATCAAGGATCAAGGTCAAGCCTTAAGTCTCCAAAGAAGGTCCAAGCATCCCTCTCTCTTTAAATTTCTTTATTTTTTCATTAGTTATATAAATTCTTAATTTAGCTTTTACTATAGATCATTCACATTAATACTTCATCCTTTATTAGCTATATTGCACACAATTTATTTTCTATAAAAAAAAGAAAAAAAAAAGAAAAAGAGGGTTACACCTATAAATTCCGACGGGATTATTCACCATATTTTCCCAAAACAAAAAATATTCTTTCTACACACACATATAACAAACTCCCGTTTGAATTTAAAGGATAATCCCCACCCCCATGATGCATGCGAACTACGTGGACTTTGATGTCTTTACAGGCTACGTAGGCATCTCGAGCTAAAACCCTAGACTCGAGTCATATGTTCATATTTTCATCTTTTTCCATTTTTTCCATATATATTTATATATATCATACTTGTTATTCACACTTGTGTCTTATCCAACACATATTATCATTTCATCATAACGATCAATATCTCGATAAGCGCACACATCATAATTTTTAATTATTATTTTGAGAACATTCCTATGGTTGACCTCACTCCATATTTTTCATGATGCGAGTCGAGCGATTCTGATCTCCACTTATATATACACGCACACACACGTCACGAAGAAATTAAATAAAATAGTAACATAATCCCGTGAGAGACCAAAAAGTAAGGATGGGTGCCTCAAACCTTCTTATTCCGTAACTTAGCCCTGAAGCATTTATATATTGGTTTCGTAAGGATCAGCTTGTCTTTGATGCCACTCTCTCGAGGAGGAGACCTGTTCTTTTGCCTGTTTGTGCAAAATAGGCTGGCGAATCTATATTTTTACATCACCCCTAAAATCGAGGACGGCTGAAGCACCCCACCATGTAGTAAGGGGCATGGAAACTTTATCTCCCCCTATTTTCCCTCCAAAAGTGCCCGTGTAGGAGGGAGTAAGATTCTCGGTATCGACACACCACCTTTGGCCACTTACCTAACCCTATGTAACTCCTCAGCCCCGATTTATGGTCTACCCATGGGTCAACCCGATCTATCCTGAACGTTAGGTGTGAAGCTCATTGAGACTCCGTAAATAATGATGTTAGTCCAATTTTATTTAATTAACATATCACCTATTTAGCATGTGATTCAAATTTATATCAAGCTACATGTGGGACCCATGGAAAGCGTCCTCAGAAACCAAGCATACAGGGCTACAAACGTAAATAAAAGAATCTTACCTGTATATAATTCTCCCAAAGTACGAAATCACATACAACCTGCCATAACAATAGAAAGGGAATGAGTTGAATGCCCAGTGAGAAATACAAAAAAAACAACATAGAATCGAACCACCTACGTGCACATGCAAATACCATATGTATATATACACACATACAGATACTAATGGATGAATTTATTTATTCAAAAACGTTACTTGAGTTGACTAAATCGAACTAGTCTCGTAAAGGACCCCTTTTTACTTAACTTAACATTAACTTCCTGATTTAACATACCCAATTCAATACTTAAACAAAATAGCATTTGTTTAGGCAAAAACACTTCATTTACAAAAATTTCCCATTTATTCACACCAAATCCACTCTATTTCTTTCCTTGGGAATCACCTTTAGACACACGCACATTTGGTGTTAGAAAGTAATTATTTCCATTTTGAAATTTGTTCACAACACATACTTGTGTTAATTATGGGTAAAAACGATCTTAGGTTTCTCGATTACCCATTAACCATTTCACTTGTGTCATTAACTCATGCTTTACTTGGACTTAGTCATTTCCATATATCTTGTCCAAATTACCCTTCCAAAAAAGGAACATTTGTCAATTTCATTTCACAAAAATTATCTTTTCTAGTTTTCTTAGCATAACTTATTTCCTTATCATGTTTCACTTTTTCTCATTATCTTTTTCTCAAAATTTACCACATAACTGCGTACTTCAAGGGGCTCAACACTACCGGTTACGCTACAGTATACATTGGCCAATGATTTGGGTCTTTCACCCCAAGGCTCCGAGCCTTTATTAATTTTTTCGATTCTTTTGAGTTTCCTTTATCAGGTGTTTTAACACTTTTTCGTGTCCACGTTATTCCACTTTTACCGGCCAAAGCCAAAACTCGGCGACCACTTCCCCATATTTGTGTTACACTTTGAAAAATCATCATTTCTTACCCTTTTTCACTTTAACGTTGATTTCATTCCAAAAATAACTTTCGTTTAGGATTATTTTGTGCATCACCTCTCCCAACATTTTTATTCATAAAAATATTCACCTTTACATAAAATTACCATTTTACCTATTTGTTTTCAAACTTGCCTTTTCTTCCATTTTCATAAGTGTTATTTCCCAGAAACATTATTAAGTTATACATACTGTAAGAAGTGGGCTACAGCGGAATAATGCGACTTCTCAAATAAGTCTAATTTTAAATAACCCAAATTTTAGTTAAACCCTAACGCATGCATTTAGGTGATTTGATAACATATAATCAATAAGCAGTAGGTTACCCTCCCCATAGGAGCAAACTTGAACAAGATATATGTGCTTGGGTTCTAAAAAAACTCACCACAGCTTATGAGATTTTGTGAATTGAAAACAAAGAAGAAGCCAAAAGTGTTCTGCTGATATCGCAGTATTTGCAGAATGAAAAACGAGAAAGACTTCTTGTGAAAAATGGAGTTAAAGAGTCCTATTTATAAAAACTTTAAGGCAGCAGGTCGCTCAAATGAGATAGCATGTCGTTTGAATGACAGCAGCACTTCGCACAACATACCATGTCATTTGAACGACATACGGTGTCGTACGAACGAGATGAATAAAATAATATTTTTTTTCTTTTATCTTTTTCTCGTTAAATGCACCGTCTCAAACACTCCAAAAAATATATTTTTAGACGAAAAACATTTAAAGCTCCGCTCCAACACATAGAAAATATTTTTGTGAAAAATATCCCAATACTCTAAGTGAATAATTATGGAAAAAAACATAGTCTTTACTAAATTCGTCTTGCGAAAGTTTCTTTGATGAAGAACTCTGATATCCGGATCCGTCTTGATGCTTGAATGATCTTGAATAATTCTTCGACGGTTGTAGCGGTATAGGACATACTCTAATGTAAACAGGACTTATAAAAAATGTCCCCCTTACAAATCTCTCCCTATGTCTATGCTGGTACAAAATAAAAACAATCTGAATTATCAACTCAAAATGCCTACACAAATCTAATACCCTCCCATGAAACCAAAAGTGAAAAGGTACTTTAAATGCAAGTCTTCAAATCTTTTTCAGAAATCTTCATCAATCTTCAAATATCAAAGTCTTTCTCATCAGGGTGTGCAACATAATGATCTTCACTTTTGTACCTACACACTTGAGATAAAGCAAATAACTTCGTGACGCATCGAGTTTCAAATGATATAAGAATAAATCAATATAATCAAATCTCCCCCATAATTCGTTCTCCCCCTTTTTATTTGTCCGAAATAGACAAGGAAAAGAATAAACAAACAAAACATGGAGTGTCGCGACAGACAGCACAAATATTAATCAAACTACGTGCATGTAGAGAAAATACTCAAAAGATCCACAAACTATTTTTTATTTTTTCAATTTTTCAAACAAAAACAATTTACAAAAATCACACCATTAATAACATTAAGACAACCAACTCATGGAAACGAAATGAATGGGTGTGAACATATTCAATAGGTAATAAAACTCAATCAATCATATGTGCACGATGCATAAGTGTACTCCTATCGAATGAACATCAAAAACATCCTTAGGGGTAAAATTATTGAATTTAGACGATATCGACTAAATCAAATCAACAAATCAAAGCCTAAGTGATTTTCACACTAATAACGTCCAAACCATTTAGTATCGTTTCGAGAATTTTTCAAAAGATGTGCAAACCCATTGATTACTTTCCAACCACATTCCCTCTTATATAATAATGTCATTTTTATATCAAATGAGGTTCTAAATTCTCAACTTAGAGAAAACTATTGGCCAAAATTTTGGCATATTTCATCTTTTTATTGCCTTAATTTTTTGTGTGGGCTCTTTTCAAATGGTGGATTTCACGTAGTGTAGATTTTACATGCTCATAACCCTTTCCCGCGTCACTCATCATTTTTTCAAATATAAATAAATTCCTCATGGGTAATGGTTTTTACATGCAATACTTTTATTACTCTCGTATTATTGCACTTGGATCATTTTAAAGACAGGATTGGGATAAAAACACTCGATCAACATGTGATAGGTAAGTACAATAGTCAACCAAATCCATGCATGTGTGCATTAAAGGAAATAATGAGTCAAACATGTAGGAAGTATCAACTAATAACATCTCAATGACTCCAAACATTGTAAAGCACATGGATGACATGATATATTATCTCAAAACACTATCAAATTGTCACGTGGATAAATGGAATGAAATTGTGACTTAGTCATCCTAAATGTCCATTCATATACGGTGCAAATAAAATACAAAAATCTTTTTGGATTTTTCAATTTTTCTAAAAAATGGTTTTTTTTTGCATTTTTCTAAAGTTTTGGAAAACAAAAACCATAAATACAAACATGGTACACACTAGCATAATATCGGCATGAGCATCATCCTATGCTAGTAAACAGTAATAACACAAATGAATCAAAAATTAAGGCCGGTGTGGTTAAACAAACAATGCGGTATAAGCAATTAAGCATGAATATTAAGAATGACTTCATATAAACTGTCAGAAGCAACTCAGGAGTACCAATTAATGTAACCAAAGGACACGGGGTACTATAAACAGGGTGGTCAAAGACAGCCAGGTCACTCGAACGAGAATCTCGATCGTTCAAATGACATAGCATCTCGCGAGAAGGCTTCGCGCAAGATCAAAACTCGCTCAAACGAGAAAATAAAATATTCACTAATTCCCTAGAAAGTCAAACAGTGTTACCCAGTGAAAAAATTTCCAAAAAAGGATACCTGGAAGGTGCTGACAGATCCAAAAACAGTGCAAGCGAATCGATGTGTAACGTATGACAATGTAAGCTACTACAATGTGAGTCATAACACTAGTAAGAGTATATCATGGAGCACAACTAGAGTATGACAAATAAAAAACACAATCAACCAAATGATCTCACATGGGGTGAATCACGTGCAAGCAAACGAGAGTGGTGACAAATTAGACCATAAGCCTCTAAATCCTATTTCCTCACCCCAAATCGATGTGTAACGAGGTTTGGGGGTTTGAGGAGTCGAATTTACTTTTCTATTAAACTTCCTAGGTCCTTTTAAAAGATTCTAACAGAAACTCCTAAGATTCCCTTGCTTACTGCAATGTGTGCAAGTGTAAATTGGGCGGTGAATGTTACCTAAAGGCGGTCCTCTCCTCAAATTCCTAGGTGGCGCTCTTCTCAAATTCCTAGGTGCCTATCACACGATGTTCCAAGGAGGCTCTCGCTTGAAAACCCTAGGTGCCTCTCTCCTAACAACCCTAGGAGGATCTCTTACACGTGTGGGATTGGCTTTGGGAAAGGGTGTGACACTCTCATCGAAGCATATATTACCCCTATCCTCCTTAAAATTTTATCTAACTTTTTTTACCGAGACTCCAAATCAAATTTTACTTTGCTTGATTCTCTTCAAATCTTCTCAAGCTAACCTATCCTCGACTCGAGTAAACATCTAGAATCCTTAAACTCTAAAAGTTCCCTTTTCATAGCATCCATAACCCCTCGAAGACAATCTCTCTCTCCCTCGACATATTGTAGCTTCTCTTTCAAAATTTTCTCACGTGCCCTAAGTTCTACAACCAAAACATCATTATCATTTTTAAGGGATGTTATTTCAATTTCAAATTTTCTTTCTTTATTTTCAAAGCTTCAGCATAAAGTTCATTGAAAATCGTTTGCAAGTTACGCTCATCTACAGTTCCATCATCACTCTCATCACCCTCACTATCATCACTAATCACATGGGTGGGAATCTCTCGCCTAGAAGCATACAAAACTTCTTCTTTCGAATCACTATCACTAAGGGTAGAAATATGACATGACGGTTTATTCAATTTCTTCCTTTAATTTATTGGAAACTCATCTATTGTGTGACCAACACCCTCACAACCCGAACACCTTTATGAATCATTTTCAACGAAAAATTTAAAATAAGAGTTCATGTGAATTTTCCAATTAGGCTTTTCAAAAAGTTGACATCGAAAATCATCAAAACCATCCAAATCCATTTTTAAGAAAATTAATTTTCAAACCAGTTTTGAAAAATCATGATCACAACACAATAAGTTAGTGCAACCCTTTCTGATACCAATTTATAAGAAGTGTGCTAAAGGGGAATAATGCGACTTCTCAAATAAATCCAATCATAAATAACCCAAATTTTAGTTAAACCCTAACACATGCATCTAGGTGATTTGATAACATATAATCAATAAGCATGCAAAGGAAACCAATATCAGGAAAAATCCCCGAAGGGAAAAACCTTTTATTTCACTATAATTATAAGTAGCAACTTACACGGATTACAATGAAATATATTTTGACACACGAATACCCGTAGGTGTTGATCGGTGTCGTCAGTAATAGATCCACGCGCAGCTAACCTACAAGAATCGCAATCCCATCTTTAGCCCAGGAATACAGCAGCACTCCCTAATAACATGCAATCAATCAGCCCAGTACCTCCCTCAAGTGGTACCTATTTTCAGCAGTAGGTTACCCTCCCTAGAAGAGCAAACTTGAACAACATGTATGTTCTTGGGTTCCAAAACAATTCACCACGGCATATGCGATTTTTGTGAATTGATAACAAAGAAGAAGCCAAAAGTGTTTTGCTGATATTACAGTGTTTACAGAATGAAAAATGAGAAAGAATTCTTGTGAAAAACGGAGTTGAAGAGCATATTTATAAAAAAAATTAAGGCGGCAAGTCGCTCAAATAAGATAGCATGTCGTTTGAACGAGAAGCAGTGTCATTTGAACGACAGCAGCACTTCGTGCAACATACCATGATGTTTGAACGACATACGGTGTCGTACGAACAAGATGGATAAAATAATATTTTTTTCTTTTATCTTTTCCTTATTAAATGCACCACCTCAAACACTCTAAAAAATATATTTTTTGACAAAAAACATTTAAAGCTCCACTCCAAGACTTAGAAAATATTTTTGTGAAAAATATCCCAATACTCTAACTGAATAATTATGGAATAAAAACATAGCCTTTACAAAATTTGTCTTGCAGAAGCTTCTTTGATGAAGAACTTTGATATTCGGATCCGTCTTAATACTTGAATGATCTTGAATAATTCTTCAACGGTTGTAGCGGTATACAACATATTCTAATGTAAACGGGACTTATAAAATATGTCCTTATACATACTAACTTCTTGAATATTTTTACTCATTAATACTCATTGTACACCTTGGAATTAACACACCTTTAAAGCTGGAAATCTTTTTATCTCATTTATTTTTTTATCAAGAAATCATTTGGCATTTTAAATACTACTCTACAAGAAAACACCATTTTCCCTTATCATCACATATAGTCTTGAAAGCATACCCTTATAAAATATTCCACACTTATTAACACACTTTAGGGGATGAAAATTCCATTTTTTTTATTTTATGTTAAAACTCATAAGAATCTTTACTAAACTTTTTCATATGCTCATTGACAAATTACTATAGGTTTATATACACAGGAAGAGATATTTTAAGTCCAAAAGTTCAAGAAAATGTGTTTAACACATGATTTATTCGAGAAATTTCATAATACTTGCAAAAATATGCTTTTCAAGACTAAAAGACATTTTTTTCTTCAAAAATCGAATAAATTTATAACTTCATAAAATAATCCCTTTGACAAGAAAACTTCATGACTTTATTCATAAAATATCTCAACAAGATAAATATTATTTCAAAATATTTTATTTCATAAAATGTTTAACACTAAGTTTTCTTGAAAATATATCATTTTCTCAAAAATTTTAGATCAATTGTAAACTATTTTGAAAATAACATGAGAACATAGCTATATTGAAATATGCATACATTATACCCTTAAAACTCAATATACAAGACCAATTACTAAGGAAATAGAGTTCTTAAACTTAAAGAGTAAAGTTTCCCACCTCAAAAAAGCTCCAAAGATGGTAGGATCAAGAAGATGGTGATGGCAACCTCCCACCTCCCAAAGTGGCCTGAAGGAGATTGTCTAGCTCCACTAGTAAGCTCCACGAAAACCCCTTTCAAGCTCCTTTATTCTTCTTATTTTCTTCTCCAAAACTCCTATCATCTCCATAAATTTATAACTTATTTATCATGTGGTGTATATGGGTTTTATGGACTTAAATGTGGTGGGAAATGGTTAAAGTATGGTGGTTAAGGGTAAAGGAATAGTGGTAGACGGTGGTTAGGTGATGGTGAGGTTTCAAGAGTTAGAGAGAGAGAGAGAAAATATAATTAAAATGACCTAGAATTAACAAAAAAACTCATTTAAATACCTCCAAAATCTCATTCGAATGAGAACTACTTTCGTTCGAACATACTTCGAATGAGACTCTAATGAGGTTAGGTTCTCCAAACATGTATATGTCGTTATAAGGCCATTTTAATCGGTTGTTCGAATGAAAAAGGGATCTCGTTCGAACGGTCCATGGTCTCATTTGAACGACCTTAAATTTTCCAAATTATAAATTAAGCCATTCCAAATCCATATTAATTTCAGCAAAACCGTAAGATTACCCAAATTTGACCTATTATCCATCTCGCAAGGTCTAAGGCCTAATTAGGTCACATCAAGTCACCAATTTACATATGTACGATCAAAATCATGGGGCAGGTGTTACATTCTTCCCTCCTTAGGGAATTTCGTCTTCAAAATTCTCAGTCCATCAATTCCTCAAGTTCCTAAATGTTATCAATTCCTACTCTAGGTCATAGGGGTCCTTTAAGGCCAGGTCATCAAAATCCTTAAATCACTAGAAAGTCATTATATGTCCTTATGAAAGGGCTTGTCACCAAGGAACTCAACATGGAACAAGTCACAACTCTCATTATTAGGCTAACCATCAAAATCACCTAATAGTCCTTGAGTATCCACTTACCGACAATCGTCCTTAGTTAAATCCTAAGGCTTTCTTCCTATCACCTAAAGCTTACCTGACACATCTGTGGGAGTAACACTCCCAAGTGATCGGAACTCACCCAAGTACAAATCAAAACACAACAAACATTCTATTCATCATTAAAAACTATTTTGAATTTGAGGACTACACATTCTAGGTCTCCTTAAACTCTCGAGTCGTCCTTACCACACGCACTCACTCAAACTTGATACCGACCTCTCATAACTAGTTAGTTACTTTGGGAAGTGGCATACTGACTAAGTCACCAATCGTACGTCCGATCGGTACTTCCATAAGGTCATGTTACAAATTTAAGTCCACTCTAGACATCCAACCATGGAACACTAACTCGAATATTATACAAATCCAATCATTATGGAAAAAAAACACTACGTGCGATGTTTCATATAGTTCTTACATTTTATGATATCCTTAAATCATAATCTTGCTCTTTACAACTAGAGTCACTAATTGCCATGGTGGTCAACCCATAAGATCTTTAATCCTAAGGAAGGAAAATACTATGAACAAACCGTGCGACAGAACACGTAGCCGCACGTACAAGGAAATTGTGCAAAATAAAAGTATACTTGAATAAGGGAACACCTAATTACTGAGCGACAATGACCACACTAGGTCCATTTGTGCTCATACTGATCCAAGCCATGATTTGACCGAACTAAAAACACAATCCAATCCCAAACTATCACCACCTAGGGGACATATTCCTCGGCTATCATAAATAAAGGAACATTGTCCTCGATTACCTGAACTAAATCAATATAACATATCAGAATGAATGAACAATCATTCTGAGATAATCCCATTCATTCGTGATGAGATATGGTTTATGAAAGGTGAATATAAGCCAAACGCTTGAAATCTATGAGTTCTCCTATGCGTTCTCATAGATCCTAGTGTAGAAATACACCCTAACTTAAGTCACCAATCATGAAAAATTGAATCACAAACCATCCATCTTTGCGAGACGAACGAAGAAATCCATACTATTATCATTTGGTAAGTTAAAAATGGACTTCCATCCTTAGAAGTAATGATTCCCCCTTTCATTCTCAACAAACACAAAACCACTCTAGTTGACGAATGCCAAACACCTTTGTCAATGACAACCATGTCCATATCTCTAGTCAACATGACTTCGTGACCATATTAACACACCTAATTTATTGTCTAACTTATCGTGCGGTGATTGTACCCCAAGATCGCCTTAGGCAATGCCCAACTAGGTGAAACATTCACCTCGTAATAGCCACAATTAGTACACGGTCGTCACTGTGCCTATATCCAAATTCTACCTAAATCGAATTTTCGTGATGACCACATCGGTTGCCATTAAAACATAAGTATTGTAAGCACTATATAGGTCTACACCTCCTAATTTGTAAAGGTTTGGTAAGACTTTCTAATAACTAGTACCTTCCCTATTACGGTTATCCTAACATATACCGACGACACGGACCAATATCCTAATCATACTTCGATATCCCATCTTAACTGGTATTCGTAAGATCTCAATCATGGAATTATTAATCCAAGTCTCTATTGCATTTCCTAGTACTCGTCAAAATCAAGTATGACACTTTCTATAGTAGTCAACTTATAACAAACCAGTATTAAGTCCAACCATGGCACAAATTTCCAATTTCCCTTGGAAGGTTACACGACCTTTTTGTGTCAATTTGAACAACATCACGAAAGACTACATTATTATAATCCTTTGACTCTATAACCTCAGATCATCACATGACCATCAATATAAGTATCACTGGAACACATTATATTTCATAATACCTAACTTGATTGGCTCCTTAAGGACACCCATCATACCAAAACATAATTGTCACCAAAACCTGACAAGATTTCATCACCCATGATTTTTTTATACGAAGTATTATAGATACTCCATCCTCGGACCCAATTAGAAACCATCCAAGGACTACATGAAGCATCTCTTTAGGTCCCTAGCACTCACTCATTTATCGCAAACCTTAGGTCCCACTCCAAGCATCGATTTAGAGGCCTCCCATTTAACTTGTTAACTTTACTATCTGAGGTAAAGCTTAATGAATCTTTTAAGGGATCTGAATCCCCTTTCAAACAGTCTACCCCGTGCGCGAATCGGCCTTATAGTTTAGATGAACAGTCTATTTTACAATCAAAAATTAATCTAGAGGCCACCGGGCACTCCCAGGCCCCATTTTTACCCCAATCAACTTTCTCGCCTGAGTGAAAGATTAATGAATCTTTGAAGGGATCTAAATTCACTTTACAATGGTTTACCCTATGTATGAATAAGCCTTATGGTTCGGACGAACGATCCATTTTACCCCGAATAATGATCTAGAGGCCACAGGGTGCTCCCGGGCTTCGTTTGACTCCTGTTAACTCTTCAACTCAAATAAGGCTTAATGATTCATCAAAGGGATCTGAACACCCTTACAAGGGTCCTCCCCTTGCACTAATCAACCTTACGGCACACATGAATGACCCTTTTACTCCGTTTAACCTAGGTCAATTCTCTAAATATAATGGATCTTAATGAAATATCTAAGGGCACTGAATACCCTTTCCAACAATCCATCCCGTGCGCAAATCGGCCTAACAGTTCGGACGAACGATCCCTTTTCCTCCAAAAATTTTCCTGTTTAGTGACTAATGGGCGCTTTTGATCCCTGTTTGACCTAGATCCACTCTCGAAATTAGGAGTGGCTCAATGGATTCTTAAAGGTCTCTGAATATCCTTTCTAATTTTCCACCTCATGTAAGATTTTAACTTAAGGTTTGCATTTTACAGACATTTTTCTAAAAAAACCTGCCTAAGGCAACCAATTAGAAACCTCAAGACCCTGCCTATCAGCAATGTGTCGAGGGTTCTATGCCGATAGGTAGGTCTAAGACCATGTCGATCGGAACTCCATTAGCCCTATAAATATAGGTCATGACCTCACTTTGAAAGGCACCCCTGAACATCCCTCTCGGAAATTTAGAGAGAATTCCCTCGAATTCAGAGTTGTTCTTCCTCTTAAAAAGCCATTTCCCACATTCCTTCCATCCTTCTCATTTTCTTTTCAGTAAATTCCCACCCACCTCCTCAAACCACTATCACTTAATCTTGACATAAGTGCATCTACAATTAAGATCTATTTCAAGTCTTCACAAAGAGGTCTATGTATTCCCCTTTGTCTTTAAATTCTCTTATTTTTTTCATTAGTTAATTTATTTATTTTAATACTTTACTTCATTACATCACACATCTTAATTTCAAACTTTATATTATTAGTATTCGCACATACTTTACTTTCATGGAAAACCCAAAAATAAGAAAAGGTGGGTTCAGTTATAAATTCCAAATGGGGATTTCTCCTCACATTTTCTCACACTAAAACACCTTTTGCTACACATACATATCATAAAGTCACCGATTGGATTTATGAGTTAAACCTCACCTCATATTGTCTTTGAACTACGTGGACTTTGATGCCCCTCGATCTACGTAGGCATCTTGTGTCAATCCCTCGACTGGAGTCCTCTCACATACATTTGTTACCTTACTCTCTTCATATATTCATCATCATCATCATCATCATCATCATCATCATATATATATATATATATATATATATATATATATATATATATATATATATATATATGCGTGTATCTTGTTCGATATATGCAATCGTTCTTCTATATATATTTGTGAATCGACAAACACTTACATCATGATTTGAATTTTTATTTTGAGAACACTTCCAAGGATTACCTCACTATGCCTTTATTTATGATGCGGTTCAAGCTATTCGATCCTCCTTTAATATTATGCACATTAGCACACACATTAAGACTCATTCATTTTTTCACACTACATCACCAAGAGCATGGCTATATTGACCAAAATTGTGTCCCATATTGGGGGGGTCACTTTGTGATAGGCGTTAGACCTGCGGGTCGCAGTTAGCCTAAGTGATATGACTCTCACCTTCCACTAGCATCGTACCTTCAACGTATCTCAAACGGTTCCTCCCGCATCATACCGCTTGACTAAACTCACGACGGGATCTATATAGTAGGGAACTCATTCACATATGTTAAGTATATCGAATTCTCTCTCACGCGTATTATTCCCACGAGGTATATAGTGAGGCAACTTATGTACACTCGGGTATATCAAATAGATTGTCCATACGTACTGATGACTGATTATCCTTATAGGCAAGAGGTATGTCGTGGAAGTCATGCCAAAGGGGGGAACCCTTCTACTAACCCAGCAATTGCATAAACCTCATACAGGTGTCAAACCTAGGACACTCATATTTAGTTTGTCGATTGTCGTGTGAAACTCTACTAAAATTTTGCATCAGCATACCACCTGAATTTTTGCATAATTTCGCCTTTTTTCAAAATAGGACCCCATCCATGAGCTTGGAAACAAGTCCAATGGTGTTTTACATATTTTCAATCCCTATTTTCCTAGGCTCCGGTCGTGTCTGACATTTTTTCTGCATTTAGGTAAACCTAATACAAGTGAGAACTTAATAATAACATTAATAATAATCACGCTGAGATTACTCTCCTTTTTCCCTCCTTTTCCAAAAAAAATCAAAAACATTTTTTCTCCTTCTTTTGAAATACAATAATTTTCTCCCTCCTTTAAAAATAAATTTGAACATTTTTTTCTCTCAGGTCGATCGCATACCTGATTTTGTCCTAGCTCCCTATTGTCTTCGGTCTTCCATCAAACTGCCCCCAAAATCTGTCTATTATTCTGCTAACTTATCCGAGTTTAGGATTTAGATCTTCATAGAGAATGTCGATCAAGCACCGAATGTGCAGTCCGATCTAATGATTGTCTTAGCCCAGCTCAGTGCTAAGATTGACAACCTTCAAATTGAGGTCCATGTGATACAGTGTCACCGGGCTTAGATTCTCAAAAAACCTGAGGTTATCTTTCCTCGTTCCATGGGTCCACCCTCTATAGAGCCTATTTGGGTCCCAAGAGAGTATTAACATGTTTCCCACACCCCGTCTACCAATGGATTGCCACCAGCTCAGCACCCTATTCCAAACCTTGCCCAGCTAAAGGCTAAATTGCCAGTACCAACGGAACCTAAGGAGGAGGAAATGGACAAGGTCAAGGAAGACCTCAAGCTATTGTCGAATAAGTTTGACCTAGTCAAGATATTCGAGAACTACATGGACTATAACCATATGTCTCCCTATCCCAAAGCCAGATTGCTAAAGAAGTTTAAGATGTCGGACATCAAGAAGTTAGAGGGAAGTGGAACCCTAACTATTCACCTTCAAAGCTATCACCGAGCTATGACCCTCCTTGGTTCCTCCTAAGAGATAATGGCCCAGATGTTCCAGCAGACCTTAAAAAAGAGTGCCCTCCGATGGTTTTCATCCCTTGAAGAATCCATAATCCATAGTTGGGAGGATGTCTCTCGAGAAGTCATGTTTTAGTATAAGTTCAATAAGGATCTAGAGGTTACACACCGATATCTAGAGATTTTTAAACATAACCCTGGGGAAACAATTAGTAGTTTAATGGGAAGGTGGAGAGAGAAATATGATACCATGACCAGAAGACACTCTGAGAAGGAACAAGTATGTATCATGAAAAAGAACTTATTGCCTCATATTCGAGTGTCTATAGGAGGACAATACTACCAACACTTCCGAGCCCTTCGAGAAGCTAGTGTATAAATTGAGGAAGGCATTACCGAAGTCGAATCTAAGCCAAAGAAAGCGACTAGATAATTGACTCCCTGAAAGTATGAGAAGCCCGCCAGTGCTGCAGTCCCAACCATAAATAATATTTCATAACCTACTACCTCTTAGCGATCGAAAAATCACCCCAATCCTACCAAAAAATAGTATAGTGAGCTCCATGATCCCCTCTCCAAAGTCTACCACGCCCTGCTAAGCCAAAATCTCAATAAACCCTTGGACACTCATCCACTACCAAATCTACTCCTTAAAAATTTCAAAGCTGATGCTCGTGCTTTCACCTTCGAAATGTGATCCAAGGTTTTATTAACCGGGGTATCATCGACCCACCAGCCAATGCTAAACCCAATACCACTCATAATCCACTTCTAACCCATACAAATGCCATCTTTCTAGAGAATGACCCAAAATTTGATCCATATGATCAAATTGCATCCAGAAATGCACCCATCATACTCGTAATGTCACCCGAACTACTCAAGGTTTGCTCATATTTTATCCTCACCCTACTTGCTTCACCGATCAAGATTTATCACTCATTACAAGGTTTGGGTTGAAACTGGTCGTCGAGATGACTAGCTGTATTGAACCAAATCTTGATATGGAGTTAACTCAAGGTTCAAGGGAAGGATATGGAGTTACTAGCTGTATTGAACCAAACCTTAAAGTTTGGGTTAAAACTGGTCGTCGAGATGACTATTGATTATCGTAAATTCAATGTCTTGTTCATGGAATCCCGAACATGGCATAGAGAGTTAGATGAATGGGATATACCCATTAACGAAGTCAGTTTAGATGATGTAGTACAGATAATGGACAATCTGTTTCGATAGATGAGTAGAATTTAAAGCATTGATGAGCTACTCACTTCTTTGAAGCCTCAGGGACGGTTGGTCCCTTTACTCCTGTAACTCCCCGTTGAATGGTAAGATTTATAAGATGAAGCCGCTAAGGTTTTTTAATGTATTAACTTCTCTTGGCAAGAGAATATAGTCACCACCAAATGAGGGGAAGACTTTGATAGTTTAGATAATGAACCCAGTCGGGTAGAAACCAGTCTAGTAGCCAGTCTGTGCAAAATGATATCCTTAAATGATATCCTTCAAAGATATATTGGGGGAAATTAACAAGGTAGCCATTCAGCCAAAAATATATGAAAACATGGTGTTCTTATTCTTACATGCCTCAGTAAATCACATAACTAGGTTAGGAAGACAATATAAAGATCTGATTCCTCAAATGATCGAGATATATAAGGTAAATGGAGTTATCGAAGAACTTCTTATGCCAAAGATAGCAATCAAATAAAGAAAAGTCCTTGACTAACTCGAGAAAACCCAAGCCAACACCACCTCATAGTGGCTTTTCATGTCCTCCTAGATACACCGCCACATCAGGCCTATAGTCCCTCCTTCCACCACTACCGAAAAAGCCGTAAACATGGTTGGGTCCTTGACCTCTTCCAGGCTCCTCTCCTTTTCCAAAGCAGAGATACCAAAGATCGACCCATACCAAAATTATGCCCTCAAAATATTTATTGAAGTATTAGGAAAGATATTCCCCCTCTTTCTTGTTAATAACGGATCTGCCCTCAATATTTTTCCTCTTAAAACCTTCAATTGCTTGGGCTTGAAAGTTAGTGATCTAACTCCCACTTCCACGGTCGTGTGTGCTTATGAAAATACCCTCTAAGAGGCAATGGGGTCCATAAAACTCATAATAGGGGTTCTCTATATCAATATTGTCATCGAATTCCAACCCATTGACATACCTGCATGTTTCTACCTTCTCCTTGGTCGTCATGTCTCCACGGTTACCGAGGGGTATGTTCTTCTCTTCATTAGAAGCTAAAATTATTCACCAAAGGCCAGGTTAGAACCATCTTGGGGGATGAAGATAGTTTATACATTGCTAGTACTATAAATCTAGTATTAGAGATCTAGAATGGGACGAATGACATGCTCCTCTCTAGAATCAGAGTTAACTCACCTCCCCTTCTAATAGGATATAGTTTCAAAGACTAGGTCTGTTCTTAACACAACTTTCATTGCAACATCAAAGTGATTCAAATGTTCAAAAACATGCATTTTATGCTCGGAATGGGGCTAGGGCAACACTAGCAAGGGATCCTTGAGCCTATAGTCCTGAAGGAGGCCTTCCCCCATGCTGCCTGGGTTACCAGCCCTCACTAGAAGAACTTAAAGAACTTTGGAAACCACGACCAAAAGGAAGATTAGAAGAAGAAAATATTGTTTCAAGAGACTCTTTGAATGAAAGGTTTATCAAGGAAGATGAAGACTTCCCTTTCTGTGGATTCCATGAACCATGGTATGATATTGTTTACAAGAAGATGAAACGGGGGCTGGAAATATTCTTTTAAGATAGAAATTGTTAGACTTCAGACTTCCAACATGACGTTTAACCTCTCACCGGGAAAGTCGTAACAGTTATTGGGGATTTTGAGGAAAGTTATTCGAGGACTCATTCAACCAGCGGACACTTCTACTCAGATGCCATGTTGTCGGACCCATATATTCAAATCAAAGTTGCATACATGCCTCTCCTCCACCAGAATATTATTCCTATCCCACCTGTCCAGATTCCACCCGATTGTGTTGCTTACCCTATCCAAATCTTTTCACTTGATGTTGTTGTTCCTTTTCTTATATCAATGTAACTGAGACCTCTTTTAACGAGGTTCTCAATGTTGTTTTTCCCAAAAATGAATTAAACAAAGATTTCAAGTATCTTGTTGTGCCTTACATTAATTGTCTTGATGCTAATCAGACCTTTGATGATGATGATTTTGTAAATGAGCAATTCTTAACTGATCTTAATACGGAGAACAACAAACAACATAATGTGACACCCCGCCTAATTAAATATCGGGTGATCAGTCATTTATTAAATTAAAAATCAAGGTGAACGGTTGGCTCATTTTTAGCATCACTGTCGCAAAATAAATTTCCAATTTAAACACCCTAAATAATTAAGCTAAGTGTCAAAATAATTTAAACCTTATTTCTCTTTTATTTAATTCCATTTTGAAAACCTTTTCAATAATTAACAGTTTAAGAATCGTATAAATGTTAAAGATGAAAATTAACACACAAGAATTAACCATTCAGATAAACCAATACCAAGTCTAAAACTACAAATGAAATCATTCTTACACGAATTACATCCCAAAGAGTACCAAATACTGAAAATAAATGAACATAAAACTCTGACAAATCTAACTGAATAGGGAAACGGGCGACACATGCCCTAACTAATCAGAACTAAAATAAGAGTAGAGTCAACAACGAGGTAGTCTAAGCAATGGCCTGCAACTCCCACATAAGTTGCAGCGCGTCCGTTCCAAGGAATCTAAGCATGACGCCCATGTGGCTGGGCACCTGTAATATATACATCTATATGCAAGAGGAAAGAAATAACCGGAAATGGGTCAGAGCCCGAGTGTAAAACATTTTAAAAATAGTTTAGCAAGTATTTAAAATGCTTACCGGCTAATGAAATAACCATGTTAGTATGAGACACTCTCTTGAGAAATTCTCACCTCTCATCTAGTGTGCACGCCTACCGTACTATTAATCTCAAAAGTTTGTTTTAACTTAACTTTCCCATAAGGTTCCATTCCGATAAATACTATGGCTAAGATAATTAATTTCTTAAAATTAAGCTCTCTCATATATCTTATGTTATTTAAAATAACCCAGTGATGTCACAAAAATTCCCAAACATATAATAAAGTTAGAGTATTTATTCATTACTTAACTACTTTTATGCACAGTAGAAATTTCCCATACTTAAGTATATATATATATATATATATATATATATATATATATATATATATATATTAGTCACTCATATAATATATATACTATCGGCACCCCACATAAAATCTATGGTGCTGGTATAATCTGCTATCAAGTCCCCGTATCCCTCGTACTAAGGGATATACTAGTTCGGAATCACTCTCGGACTGTATTAATACAAAACACATACAAATGGAGGCGAAGCATAGTTCCAAGTCACTAAGAGGTCAGCACATTCCCTCACGTCTCTTAGGACTGTCTGACTATCAATCAGATAGCCTGTACCAAGGAATCCTATGTTCTAGGGTACAAGTCAATATCCACCATAGAGTCCCAATCGAGATAAGATTGTCCCGCGCGGAAACCCCCTGTGATAGTAAGTAGCTCGGGTATGATTTTTACACAGATATTTAATGTGCACAATCACACAGTCATATAAATATAAAAATATTCACATTTCTAAATTAGGTGCACCCACGACACATAATTATAATTATCCGTTCTTAGTACATTTTACTCGATTATCTCGCATAGCGATTTCGTCACTTTTATTCTCATGTATAATTTAATTCATACTTACTCCTCATTTCTCGAAGTATTCTACCTTCCTAAATATAATTTCAGTAGGCTTACTCGCACTTACTTTCTGGTCTAACTCCCTTACGATCTTGATCTTTTATTAAACGCACGCATGATTTCTTATACGTATGAATAACTCCTCGTTAACCCAAAATCTCATCCTACATTAAGTTTTACTCAACGGGGTCTACCTAGACCCTACTAGTCTTCTCTATATCCCATTATGTTCTAAAAATAGTACTCAAGGGTTCCTACGCATTTTAACCAGATTAAACAAACAAAAGGAAAATACGCAATTTTCCAGGAGGGATCGATCGATCGAGTAAAGGGGGTCGATCATCGATCTATCGATGTTCTTGATCGATCGGTCGATCAAGAATTTATGATGAAACCTGCCATTGTCCAGTTACGTGTTTACCTCTCCAACCTCAACCAAATCTCCATTAACGATCCCTAAACTCCCAAACAACATTACTACAATTACTATATACCTAACTACATGATTTTCTACGTAAAATATGTTCGAATTCATCAAGTATAACTATTTAATGGAGTAAAACTGACATAAACTTCAAGAACCCTAATTTTTATTTTTATTTCCATTCTTCCAGTTCTTTTCCAGATTACTTACCTCTAAATCCATACAGGTTCGTGACTTATCCTCTACATGTGATTCAGATGTCCAGAATATGTCTACTTCCTCTACAACATATGATTTTAAGTCTCAAAATAGTAATTTCTTCCATGAAGCATGTTCTAAACAACCCTAGACTAACATGATTGAAACATTAACTAAAAATAAAGCAAGATAGATACTTGCCTGGAATTTGAGTTTCTGATTTGTGGACGAAACAGGTATGGTTGCGTTCCTCATCGTTCGATCTACGTTTTGGTGGTGATGGCGGTGCAAACGGGTGAGTCTTTGGCCTTGAGTTGCTTGGAAATCTCTCTAACTCCTTCTCTAATCGTCGTTCTTTATTTTTTTTGTTTTTAACCCTAGAATACAACTCCTAAAGGCTGATATATCCTTAGGAAATTCGTGGGTTTAATTGCTCAAAAATGTAAAATGTCTATAATACGCTACCGGGATGCCAATTAGGATTAAAAACATCCTGAGACCCGAACTAAACCCCCGGGTACATTATTTTGACTATATCGACCCTTCGGAACACATTGGCGCACTCGAAAAGACCATGTGGGTGACTTATAATTTATTCACTTTTAATAATAATAATTTAGTCCTGATGCGACACAAGCGCGTCCTGACTTAATTTCCACAATTGTCCAATTATACACTCGTAATAATTTTTAATAAATTAAATTCTACATATTACTCTACTCAATAAGTAATATTTAACTAATCAACAATTTTCCAATAATTACTAACTCTCGTCACGCTAGTATATATTTAAAACAAATTTTTGGATTAATATTAAATTAATCTACCCCAATTAAATTTAATAAATCCCTATATTTAAAAGCCATAAAAATACGGGGTATTAAACATAACCGCGTTCAAATTAATGATGATGTGACAGTTGTTATTAATATCGGTTCTAATAGCCATCAGGGCAAGATTAAGATAGGGCCCACCTTTAATAAGCATGGGCATGCACAATTTGAAGGAATTCATGGTGTCTTCACAAGGTCCTCCGATGAAATGCCCATTATTGACCCTTAAATAACTCATCACGAAATCCCAACATTCCCAGAATGAAAATAGATCAACGAAATCTAAGGAAGCTCTACATTGAATGGTCGCTTAAAGTCAAATAGAAAGTGGCTATGTCACCCCCTAACCCCATTAGAATATAATTAACTAAATAGTTCAAAAACCAATTTTTTTTATTTATTTAGTAATACATATTGAAACAACTTCAAGGTTAATATGCGAAATACTAAAAAATCCAATCGTTTTAAGGAGACATAATTTAAACAGAAATCACATACCATTTAACTTAATTGCAACTAGTACAATGTATAAAACAAACTAACAATACCCTACTACTATTTACTCAACCTCCTAGATCTGGCAGTGGCAGCTTCAGAACCTGAAAATGTAAACATATAAAACCATGAGTTTAAAAACTCAGTGAATGTACTACATATCTATATAGTAAAATTACTATTTTAACATCTCAACATATCAATATATATCCATCTCTGTGCCAAATTAGTCCATATACATATCCGAAGTTAATAAAACCCACATCTGCTGCTCGTAGGTAATAATTATATCCATAGGTTTTAATAACCTAGCATCTCCTGAATTGCGTATTTACTCAACATATCTTGTCTTTTATAAAGCCATAACATCTCAACATCTCTTCAATTTTAATAATCCATAACATCTCAACATCTCATGACTTTTAATAAGCCATATCATCTTAATATATATTATAAACACATCATATCCAAAATCAACTCAGTAAGTACACTCACATTGGGTTGTCAACTATGTATTCACGTTTGCCCCGGGTGGAGCTGAACTTGGTTGATTTGACCTTACACCTGTTAATCCAACTAAATCAGTACTGAATATCAATCATAAGAATTATCTAAATATATCTATGTAACTTACAATGACTATACAACAACAATATAATTCTACTCAAGTCATATTCCATGAAACATGTGTAAAGACGAAACAATGGTATATATGTTGAAAAGGTCATGAACATTCAAACCTAGAAACTACCTCGTAAGGAATTTATAACAAAAATAAGGTAAACATAAAAGTATACTTCTCAATATATATACACATGAAACATATACTCAAAATACCCTTGGGAAGGAGCAAATAAAAACATTCCTTCATGGGGTATCCAATATGGCCTCAAATTATTGTCCTCCATAATTAACCATCCCATATTCATAAAATGTACATATACAGTGTCCAAGCTTATCAATATGAAAATATATCTGAATTTACTTTCCATTATAAGTGACGGTGAAATTTTTCAAGCTTCCTAGAGCAAGTTATGACCATTTCTTAACAACCTATTAAATCTGCCCCACAAGCTCCTCTATTGTTCCTTCAAATTCCAAGAATTTCATAATTTTACTCCATCATAAGTTTCCATTATTTTTCACCCATTTTCAATAAACATACTTAATAGTGCAGAATTAAAGTTTCATAATTTTTTGACTTCATTTGCTAGGCCAAAAGCTTCACAAAACTCAAGGCATATCGAAATTAAATATCCAAACAGCAACTATGTACCAATTTGAAACCATCACCAAGGCCCAACCACAAGTAGTTAAATAATAATTTTTGGGTATGATATGAATATATGAGTATAATTTCATATCCAATTTGAATTTATGAATTCTAGTATGCACACAAAAATATATGCAAGTTTGAATACAAGGGGTTTCAATACAAACCAATATGGCCTATAAACACCACTTACCTCACATATGAAACAATACATATTATCACAAAGGGTGATGGAATTTTAATACCTAATTCACGATTTATATACTTTGAAATAAGTATAATACCAGATTAAAACAATATTAATCCCAAACTTATACCTTGGAAACACTTTAAGGATTTTCTTGGAATTTTCCTAGCCTTTCTTGTAATCTTTCTTCCTTAAACTTCTACTTCTTCTTTCCTTAAGGTTAAATCTCTCAAAACTGAAAACAAGTTAAAGGTAGAGGCTTAAGTCGGCCAAGGCTGCCTCCCATGCCAACCAATCAAATTAAAACATTTGGTTTACTAAAAGGCTACTTACCACTTAAGGGAATGGACAGATTTGCCCCTTATTCGTAAACTTGGCCTAACTTCTTACTCGGACATCCGTTTGATGAGCCGTTTGTTTTTCTGCAAAACTAACTCATATATATACAACTATATAGTTTTCACCTTGAGTCAATTGTTATATTATAAGGGTCAAAACTAGTCTCCAACAGGAACATTTCAACCGAAAATAACAAAATCTTGTGTTTGAAATAATTCGACATTTCATGATTTATGAAAGTAGGATTATACTAACAATGATCAATTAACATTATATATACTAATAAAAAGTTGTTCATATCACTTAAGGTAAGCATGATTTGAATATAATCTATCATAATTATATCTGAATTGTCACAACTTCCCCCCCTTAGAAAATTTCGTCCCCGAAATTTAATATGAATGTCACTTACCAAACAAATGGGGATACTGTCATTTCCCAAGTTGCTTGTTTAATTCCATGGATCCTCCACATAACTTTAACTAAGGTAATAACTTTATTCCTTAATACTTGCTCCTTACGATTAATAATTTCCACTGGTTCCTCGATGTACGACAAGTCTTCCTTCAATTAAACACGGTGAGTTTTTAATTTATGAGATGGATCTGCCAAATACTTACGAAGCATCGATACGTGAAACACATCATGTAAACGAGACAATTTTGGAGGTAATGCTAATCTATATGCCAGGGTCCCAATTCTTTCCAACACTTCATATGGTCCAATGTAACTTGGACTTAGTTTCCCCCTTTTTCCAAATCTCATGACGCCTCTCCATGATGAAATACGTAGGAATACAAAATCTCCCTTTTGAAATTCTAAGGGATACTTCCTCTTATCTGTATAAAATTTCTGCCTGCTTTTCGTTATCTTTATCCATTCTCGAATCATTTTAATCTTTTCGGTTGTCATATCTATCAATTCAGGACCCAAGATTTTCCTTTCACCTACTTCATCCCAACATAATGTCAATCTGCATCTCCTCCCATATAAAGCTTCATAAGGAGCCATACCAATGGTGGACTGATAACTATTATTATACTCGAATTCCATCAATGGCAAATGATCATCCCAACTACCTTTTAAGTCATATACACAGGCTCGTAACATGTCTTTTAATATTTGAATCGTTCCTTCTGATTGCCCATCGGTTTGGGGGTGAAATGCAGTACTGAACTTCAAACTTATGCCCAGGGCATTCTGTAAATGAGGCCAAAACTTAGAAGTGAAAGTTGGATCTCTATCTGATACTATTGACATTGGTGCCCCGTGTAACCGGATAATCTCATCAACGTATATATGTGCATACTTGTCAACAACGTAGGTCATCTAAACTGGAAAAAAATGAACTGACTTTGTCAATCGGTCTACAATCACCCAAATAGAATCATGCCCCTTTGGTGATCGTGGTAACCCTACAACAAAATCCATCGTTATATGTTCCCACTTCCATTTCGGAATAGGCAATGACTGCAATAATCATGTCAGCTTCTGATGTTCCACCTTCACTTGCTGGCATACTAAACATTTGGCTACAAATTTTAAAATCTCACATTTCATATTATTCCACCAGTAATACTCTTTCAAATCTCTGTAAATTTTGGTACCTCCAGGATGCATAGATTAAATAGAACTATGTGCCTCTTCTGATATATCCTTCTTTAAGGATGGATCATTCGGTACACAAATTATATTTATATAACACAAGGATTCATCATTCTTCATTTCAAAGTCACTCTCTTTACCATCCAGGATTTCCCGTTTCTTCTTCTCAAGGAATGGATCATTGACTTGTAAATTTCGTATGCGCTCTTCCAGTAAAGGTCTCACTATAACGTGTGAAATTAACGCCCCCATTTTGGTTAAGTTCAACTCGACTCCCATTAGTCTTAATTCCATAATATTGCCAAACCGTGCACATTGAATACAAGATAACCTCCTCAATGACTTTCAACTCAGAGCATCTGCAATAACATTGGCCCTCCCGGGATTATGGTGAATGGTACAATCATAGTCTTTAATTAACCCCATCTAATGTGTTTGTCTTAAATTCAAGTCTGTCTGTGTAAATAAATACTTCAAACTTTGATGTTCAGTGAAAATTTCACACATTTCTCCATATAAATGATGTCTCCATAATTTCAAGGCAAAAATAACAGCCGCAAGTTCTAAATTTTGTGTAGGATAATTACGTTCATGCGTCTTTAACTATCTAGATGCATAAGAAATTACCTCTCCATGTTTCATAAAAACACAACCCAGACCTTGATGTGAAGCGTCAGTATAAATTGCAAAACCTTCTCCACTGGATGGAACAGTGAGAACTGGAGCTGATATTAGCCTATTTTTCAACTTTTCAAAGTTGTGTTGACATTCATCACTCCACACAAATTTCACTTCCTTTAGGGTTAATTTAGTCAATGGTAAAGCTATAGATGAAAACCCCTTTATGAATCTTCTATAATATCCATCCAATCCTAGGAAACTCCTTATCTCTGTTATATTTCTTGGTCTTTCCCATTTCACAATTGACTCTACCTTCCTAAGGTCAACATAAATTCCATATCCCGAAACAACATGCGGTAAAAATACTACCTGATTTAACCAAAACTCACATTTGCTAAACTTAGCAAACAATTGACTATCTTGCAAAACTTGCAATACAACTCTTATATGATTCTCATGTTCCTCTTGGCTAGGTGAGTATATCAAAACATAATCGATAAAGAAAATCACAAACGAATCTATGAAAGGATGAAATACCCAATTCATTAAATCCATAAACACTGCAGGAGCATTTGGCATTACCAAAAATTCATAATGACCATAGCGAGAATGAAAAACTGTCTTAGAAATGTCACAATCTCTCACCCTTAATTGATGATAACCCGATCTCAAATCAATTTTTGAAAACACTTTAGCACCCTGTAATTTATCAAACAAATCATCAATACAAGGCAGTTGATATTTATTTTGAAGAGTTACCATGTTCAACTGCCGATAATCAATGCAAAGTCGCATGGTGACATCTTTGTTTTTCACAAATAATACCGGAGCACCCCATGGTGATACACTGGGTCGAATAAAACCTCGATCTAGCAAATCTTTCAGTTGAACCTTTAACTCCTTTAGCTCCATAGGTGCTATTCTACATGGAGAAATAGAAACTGGAACAGCACAAAGCACTAAATCAATAGTAAACTCCACCACTCTGCTACGTGGAAACCCTGGTAATTCATCTGGGAACACATCTGCAAAATCCTTAACTACTGGAATATCTTTTAATCTTTTCAATTCCCTGTCTGTATCCACAATATATGCTAAAAAGTCTTGACAACCCTTATTTAATAATTTCCTCGCCCGAAGGGCAGAAATAAGACAATTTGGAACCACATTTTTTTCCCCAGTAAATTTGAATTCTTCCTCCCCCAGAATATTAAATTTAACCTCCTTGCGAAAATAATCAATCGATGCATGGTAAGAAGATAACCAGTCCATACCCAAGATAATATCAAAATCTCTGATATCGAGTGGAATTAAATCAATGGTCAACTCCCTCTCTCCCACATACAATACATAATTTTTATACACACGCTCCACTAACATCACATCCCCCATAGGTGTAGAAATATATAAACCACAATTTAGATAAGAACATGGTCTACCCAAATGCATGGTAAATGACAGTGATACAAATGAATGAGTAGAACCTGGATCAATAAGCACGTAAGCATGTTTGTTCATGATAGAAAATTTACATGTCACCACCTCTAGAGTATCCTGAGCATCCTGTAAAGTCATAGCAAATATTCATCCCGGAGCCCTGGAACCACTAGCTTGTCCTCTACCTACTCCCCTCCCTATGCCTCCAGGTGATGAAACTCAACTAGTAGTAGGTGATTGAATCCCTCCCAGTAGCATAAGATAGTTCTTTTTGGTGTGACCAATTTGATGACAGTGATAACACTCTACCCCCTTTAACTTGGGACAATCTGGACTGATATGGCCCTCAGCTTTACAAAAATAAACTATAACAGGCTTAGACTGCCCATTGTCATTCTCTTGTTGTCTATTATGTTCGCCCATCGATCCTTCACCCCTAAAACTGTTTGGTGTCCTATTTTGAACATAATTTCTAGTCCATCTACCGCGCTGAAATCTTTGACTCCCCTATTTTGAGTATTCTACATTGCCTATCTTTTGCTGAGATGGATCAAATTTATTCCACTTTCCCCTTTGTTCCCTATTATTTATTGCATCATTAACATCTCCTTCAACCATTAAAGCTTTATTAACTAAAGAAGTATAATCTACCATTTCAAGTGCAGTGAGTCTAGACTTGATAACAAAATTCAACCCATCCTGAAATCTGGTGCATTTGTCCTCCTCATTGTGTAAGAAATGTAATCAAAATCGAGACAAAGATATAAATTTAGTTTCATACACCCTGACCTACATATTCCCCTGAGTCAATGATAAAAATTCTCTCTTTTTGCTTCCGGTACATAGGAGGAAAATACTTTTCATATAAGACTTTGAAAAAAGAATCCAAAGTAATTACCTCACCTCCCTCCGGTGTCAGCGATAAATGTTTGAAAGACTCCCACCAATATTTAGCTTCGCCCTTTAACATGCAAGTAGCCAAAATTACCTTTTGCGCGTCAGGTACATTCATCACCCCGAAGATAGTTTCTGTCTCTCTAACACAAGCCTCAACTTCTAAAGGATTTACAGAACCTGAGAATGCTGGGGGTTCAATTTGATAAACTTCTCGTATAGAGTATTCTTCTCCTCTCGTTATATTTCCCATTATCTTATGGCCAAAGTATGCTCCTCCAAGTACTTGACTTGTTGTTCTGCTATTTGCGTCATAAACAAGTTTTGTTGTTCTGCCATTAAAGTCATGGCGCGAGCGATTTTCCTTATATTTGTAAGTTGTTCAGGAGCCGCCTCTACATTATTTGGATTTTGTTAGTTTACTGTATTTGAAGACTCCTCATCCACCCTCCCATGAACACTTGTTCCTTCCATATCTCACTATCTGTCATAAACCACAATTGCAGAAACAAGAATGCAACATTTATATCTAACATAATGGTTAGTCTTTCTCACAAGTTAATATAAATGACCCACACCACACTATTTCTTCCACTGCCACATCTAGACTCTATAACCCTAGAATATAAAAACCAAAATCTTTGATACCAAGTTGTCACCCCCTAACCCCATTAGGATATAATTAACTAAACAGTTCAAAAACTACAGTTATTATTTATTTAGTAATACATATTGAAACAACTTCAAGGTTAAAATGCGAAATACTAAAAAATCCAATTGTTTTAAGGAGACATAATTTAAATAGAACTCACATACCATTTAACTTAATTACAACTATTACAATGTATAAAACAAAACTAACAAGACCCTACTAATATTTACTCAACCTCCTAGACCTGGCAGTGGCGGCTTCAGAACCTGAAAATATAAACATATAAAACCATGAGTTTAAAAACTCAGTTAATGTACTACATCTCTATATAGTAAAAGTACTATTTTAACATCTCAGCATATCAATATATATCCCTCTCTATTCCAAATTATCCCATATACATATCCGGAGTTACTAAACCCCACATCTCCTGCTCGTAGGCAATAATCATATCCATAGGTTTTAATAACCTAACATCTCCTGAATTGCATAGAAACTCAACATATCTTGACTTTTATGAAGCCATAACATCTCAACATCTCTTGACTTTTAATAATCCATATCATCTCAAAATCTCATGACTTTTAATAAGCCATATCACCTCAATATATATTACATACACATCATATCCAAATCAACTCAGTCAGTACACTCACATTGGGTTGTCAACTATGTATTCACGTTTCCCTCGAGTGGAGCTGAACTTGGTTGATTTGACCTTACACCTGTTAATCCAACAAAATCAGTAATGAATCTCAATCATAAGTATTATCTTAATATATCTATGTAACTTTCAATAACTATACAACAATAATATAATTCTACTCAAGTCATATTCCATGAAACATGTGTAAAGACGAAACAATGGTATATATGTTGAAAAGGTCATGAACATTCAACCCTAGAAACTACCTCTTAAGGAATTTATAACTAAAATAAAGTAAACATAAAAGTATACTTATCAATATATAAACTTGTACTCAAAATACCCTTGGTAAGGAGCAAATAAAAACATTCCTTCATGGGGTATCCAATATGACCTCAAATTATTGTCCTCCATAATTAACCATCCCATATTCATAAATTGTACATATACAGTGTCCAATATTATCAATATAAAAACATATCTGAATATACTTTCCATTACCAGTGACGGTGCAATTTTTCAAGCTTCCTAGAGCAAGTTATGACCATTTCTTTACAACCTATTAAATCTTCCCCACAAGCTCCTCTATTGTTCCTTCAACTTCCAAGAATTTTCATTCTTTTCCACCAGCATAACTTTCCATTATTTTTCACCCATTTTCAATACACATACTTAATAGTACATAATTAAAGTTTCATAATTTTTTGACTTCATTTGCAAGGTCGAAAGCTTGACAAAACTCAGGGCATATTGAAATTAAATATCCAAACAGTAACTATGTACCAACTTGAAACCATCACCAAGGCCCAACCACAAGGAGTTAAATTCTAATTTTAGGATATGATATGAATGTATAAGTCTAATTGCATATCCAATTGGAATTTATGAATTCCAGTAAGCACACAAATATATATATGCAAGTTTGAATACAAGGGGTTTCATTACAAACCATTATGGCCTATAAACACCACTTACCTCATATATGAACCAATACATATTATCACAAAGGGTTATGAAATTTTAATCCCTAATTCACGATTTATATACTTTGAAATAAGTATAATACCAGATTAAAACAATATTTATCCCAAACTTATAACTTGGAAATACTTTAAGGATTTTCTTGGAATTTTCCTAGCTTTTCTTATAATCTTTCTTCCATAAACTTCTACTTTCTCTTTCCTTAAGCTTAAATCTCTCAAAAATGAACCTAGGGATATATTTGCTGAATAAATAAGTTAAAGGGAGAGTTTTAAGTCAGAAAAGGCTGCCTCCCATGCCAACCAATCAAATTAAATCATTTGGTTTACTAAAAGACAATTTACCACTTAAGGGAATGGACAGATTTTCCCCTTATTCGTAAATTCGGCCTAACTTCTTACTCGGAGATACGTTTGATGAACCGTTTGTTTTTCCGCAAAACTAACTCATATATATATACAACTATATAGTTTTCACCTTGAGTCAATTGTTACATTATAAGGGTCAAAACTAGTCTCCAACAGGAACATTTCTACCGAAAATAACAAAATCTTGTGTTTGGAAATAATTCGACATTCCATGATTTATGAAAGTAGGATTATACTAACAATGATCGCTTAACATTAGATATACTAATAACACATGATTAATATCACATAGGATAATCATGATTTATATATAATCTATCAAAATTATATCCGGGTTCTCACAACTTCCCCCCTTAGAAAATTTTGTCCCTAAAATTTAATATGAATGTCACTTACCAAACAAATGGGGATACTGTTTCTTCATGCTATCCTCCGTTTCCCAAGTTGCTTATTTAATTTCATGGATCCTCCATATAACTTTAACTAAGGTAACTACTTTATTCCTTAATACTTACTCCTTACGATTAATAATTTCCACTGGTTCCTCGATGTACGGCAAGTCTTCCTTCAATTAAACAGGTTGAGCTTTCAATTGATAAGATGGATCTGCCAAATACTTACGACGCATCGATACGTGAAACACATCATGTAAACGAGACAATTCTGGAGGTAATGCTAATCTATATGCCAGGGTCCCAATTCTTTCCAACACTTCATATGGTCCAATGTATCTTGGACTTAGTTTCCCCCTTTTTTCCAAATCTCATGCCGCCTCTATATGGTGAAATACGTAGGAATACAAAATCTCCCTTTTGAAATTCTAATGGATACTTCCTCTTATCTGCATAAAAATTTTTCCTGCCTTGCGCTATCTTTATCCGTTCCCGAATCATTTTAATCTTTTCGGTTGTCATATCTATCAATTCAGGAACCAAGATTTTCCTTTCAACGACTTCATCCCAACATAATAACGTTCAGCATCTCCTCCCATATAAAGCTTCATAAGGAGACATACCAATGGTGGGCTGATAACTATTATTATAAGCGAATTCCATCAATGGCAAATGATCATCCCAACTACCTTTGAAGTCAAATACACAGGCTCGTAACATATCTTATAATACTTGAATCGTTATTTCTGATAGCCCATCGGTTTGTGGATGAAATGCAGTACTGAACTTCAAACTTATGCCCAGGGCATTCTATAAACGAGGCCAAAACTTAGAAGTGAATGTTGGATCTCTATCTGATACTATTGACACTGGTGCCCCATGTAACTGGATAATCTCATCAACGTATATATGTGCATACTTGTCAACGGTGTAGGTCATCTTAAATGGAAGAAAATGAGTTGACTTTGTCAATCGGATAACAATCACACAAATATAATCATGCCCCTTTGGTGATCGTGGTAATCCTACAACAAAATCCATCGTTATATGCTCCCACTTCCATTTTAGAATAGGCAATGACTGCAATAATCCTGTCGGCTTTTGATGTTCCACCTTCACTTGCAGGCATACTAAACATTTAGTTACAAATTCTGCAATCTCACGTTTTATATTATTCTACCAGTAATACACTTTCAAATCTCTATACATTTTGGTACCTCCAGGATGCATAGAGTAAATAGAACTATGTGCCTCTTCTAATATATCCTTCTTTAAGGATGGATCATTCAGTACACAAATTCAATTTTTATAACACAAGGATTCATCATTCTTCATTTCAAAGTCACTCTCTTTACCATCCAGGATTTCCCATTTCTTCTTCTCAAGGAATGGATCATTGACTTGCAAATTTCGCATGCTTTCTGCCGGTAAAGGTCTCACTGTAACGTGTGCAATTAACGCCCCCATTTTAGTTAAGTTCAACTCGACTCCCATCAGTCTTAATTCCACAATATTGCCAACCCATGCACATTGAATACAAGATAACCTCCCCCAATGACTTTCAACTAAGGGCATCTGCAATAACATTGGCCCTCCCGGAATGACGGTGAATGGTACAATCATAGTGTTTAATTAACACCATCCAACGTCTTTATCTTAAATTCAAGTCTTTTTGTGTGAATAAATTCTTCAAACTTTGATGATCAGTGAAAATTTCACACGTCTCTCCAGATAAATGATGTCTCCATAATTTCAAGGCAAAAACAATAGCCGCAATTTCTAAATCGTGTGTAGGATAATTATGTTCATGCATCTTTAACTGTCTAGATGCATAAGAAATTACCTTTCCATGATGCATGAAAACACAACCCAGACCCTGATGTGAAGCGTCAGTATAAATCACAAAACTTTCTCCACTGGATGGAACAGTGAGAACTGGAGCTGATATTCGCCTATTTTACAACTTTTCAAAGTTGTGCTGACATTCATCACTCCACACAAATTTCACTTCCTTTCGGGTTGATTTAGTCAATGGTAAAGCTATAGATGAAAACCCCTTTATGTATCTTCTATAATATCCATCCAATCCTAGGAAACTCCTTATCTCTGTTACATTTCTTGGGCTTTCCCATTTCACAATTGACTCTACCTTCCTAAGGTCAACATAAATTCCATATCCTGAAACAACATGCGCCAGAAATACTACCTGATTTAACCAAAACTCACATTTTCTAAACTTATCAAACCATTGACTATCTCGCAAAACTTGCAATACAACTCTTAGATGATTCTCATGTTCCTCTAGGCTAGGTGAGTAGATCAAAACATAATCGACAAAGACAATCACAAACGAATCTATGAAAGGATAAAATACCAAATTTATTAAATCCATAAACACTGCAGGAGCATTAGGAATTACCAAAAATTCATAATGACCATAGCGAGAACGAAAAGTTGTCTTAGAAATGTCACAATCTCTCACCCTTCATTGATGATAACCCGATCTCAAATTAATTTTTGAAAACACTTTAGCACCCTGTAATTGATCAAACAAATCATTAATACAAGGCAATGGATATTTATTTTGAATAGTTACCTTTTTCAACAGCCGATCATCAATGCAAAGTCGCATGGTACCGTCTTTATTTTTCACAAATAATATCGGAGCACCCCATGGTGATACACTGGGTCGAATAAAACCTCGATCTAACAAATCTAGCAGTTGAACCTTTAAATCCTTTAGCTCCATAGGTGCCATTCTACATGGAGAAATAGAAACTAGAGTTGTACCAAGCACTAAATCATTAGTAAACTTGGCCTCTCTGCTAGGTGGAACCCCTGGTAATTCATCTGGGAACACATCTGCAAAATCCTAAACTACTGGAATATCTTTTAATCTTTGCAATTCCCTGTTTCTATCCACAATATATGCTAAAAATTCTTGACAACCCTTATTTAACAATTTCCTCGCCCGAAAAACAGAAATAAGACAATTGGGAACCACATTTCTTTCCCCAGTAAATTTGAATTATTCCTCCCCCAGTATATTAAATGTAACCTCCTTGCGAAAATAGTCAATCGATGCATGGTTGGAAGATAACCAGTCCATACCCAAGATAATATCAAAATCTCGATATCTAGTGGAATTAAATCAATGGTCAATTCCCTCTCCCCCACATACAATACATATTTTTTATACACACGATCCACTATCATCACATCCCCCATAGGTGTAGAAATATATAAACCACAATCTAGATAAGAACATGTCTACCCAAATGCATGGTAAATGACAGTGATACAATTGAATAAATATAACCTTGATCAATAAGCACGTAAGCATGTTTGTTCATGACAGAAAATGTACCTATCACCACCTCTGGAGTAGTCTGAGTATCCTGTAAAGTCATAGCAAATATTCTTCCCGGAGCCCTGGAACCACTAGCTTTTCCTCTACCTCCTCCCCTCCCTATGCCTCCAGGTGATGAACCTCGACTAGTAGTAGCTAATTGAATCCCTACCAGTAGCATAGGACAATTCTTTTTGGTCTGACCAATTTGATGATAGTGATAACACTCTACCCCCTTTAACTTGGGATAATCTGGACTGATATGGCCCTCAGATTTACAAAAATAGCATGTAACAGGCTTAGACTGCCCATTATCGTTCTCCTGTTGTCTATTATGTTGGCCCATCGATCGTGCGCCCCTAAAACTACTTGGTGTCCTATTCTGAACATAATTTCTAGTCCTTGTACCGCGCTGAAATCTTTGACTCCGCTATTTTGAGTATTCTACATTGCCTTTCTTTTTCTGAGATGGATCAAATCTACTCCTCTTTCCCCTTTGTTCCCTATTCTTTATTACCCTCATTAACATCTCCTTCAACCATCATAGCTTTATTAACTAAAGAAGTATAATCTACCATTTCAAATGCAATGAGTCTAGACTTGATAACCAAATTCAACCCATCCTGAAATCGGGTGAATTTGTCCTCATTGTGTAAGAAACGTAATGAAAATCGATACAAAGATATAAATTTAGTTTCGTACTCCCTGACCGACATATTCCCCTAAGTCAATGATAAAAATTCTCTCTATTTTTACTCCGATTCATGCGAGGAAAATACTTTTCATATAAGACTTTAATAAAGGAATCCTAAGTAATTACCTCACCTCCCTTAGGAGTAAGAAATAAATCTTTGGAAGACTCCCACCAATATTTAGCTTCGCCCTTTAACATGAAAGTAGCCAAAATTATCTTATGCGCGCCAGGTGCATTCATCACCCCGAAGATAGTTTATGTGTCTCTAACATAAGCCTCAACTTCTAAAGGATCTACAGAACCTGAGAATGCTGGGGGGGTTCAATTTGATAAACTTCTCGTATAGAGTATTCTTCTCCTCTCGTTATATTTCCCTTTATCTTCTGGACAAATTATGCTCCTCAAAATACTTGGCTTGTTGTTCTGCTATTTGCGTCATAAACATGTTTTGTTGTTCTTCCATTAAAGTCATGGCACGAGCCATTTTCTTCATATCTGTAAGTTGTTCAGGATCCACCTCTACATTATTTGGATTTTGTTGGTTTAGTGTATTTGAAGACTCCTCATCCACCCTCTCATGAACATTTTTTCCTTCCATATCTCACTATCGGTCATAAACTACAATTGCAGAAACAAGAATGCAACATTTATATCTAACATAATGGTTAGTCTTTCTCACAAGTTAATATAAATGACCCACACCACACTATTTCTGCCATTGCCACATCTAGACTCTCTAACCCCGGAATATAAAAACCAAAAGCTCTGATACTAAGTTGTCACACCCTAACCCCATTAGGATATAATTAACTAAATAGTTCAAAAACTACAGTTATTATTTATTTATTTAGTAATACATACTGAAACAACTTCAAGGTTAAAATGCGGAATACTAAAAAATCCAATCGTTTTAAGGAGACATAATTTAAACAGAACTCATATACCATTTAACTTAATTACAACTAGTATAATGTATAAAGAAAAACCAACAAGTCCCTACTACTATTTACTCAACCTCCTAGACCATGTAGTAGCAGCTTCAGAACCTGAAAATGTAAACATATAAAACCATGAATTTAAAAAATCAGTGAATGTACTACATCTCTATATAGTAAAAGTACTATTTTATAATCTCAACATATCAATATATATCCATGTCTATGCAAAATTAGTCAATATATATATCCAGAGTTACTAAGCCCCACATCTCCTGCTCGTAGGAAATAATCATAGTCATAGGTTTTAATAACCTAACATCTCCTGAATTGCATAGCAACTCAACATATCTTGACTTTTATAAAGCCATAACATCTCAACATCTCTTCACTTTTAATAATCCATAGCATCTCAACATCTCATGACTTTTAATAAGCCATATCATCTCAATATATGTTACATACACATCATATCCAAAATCAACTCAGTAAGTACACTCACATTGGGTTGTCAACTATGTATTCACATTTCCCTTGGGTGGAGATGAAGTTGGTTGATTTAACATTACACCTGTTAATCAAACTAAATCAGTACTAAATCTCAATCATAAGTATTATCTTAATATATCTATGTAACTTTCAATGACTATACAACAATAATATAATTCTACTCAAATCATATTCCACGAAACATGTGTAAAGACGAAACAATGGTATATATGTTGAAAAGGTCATGAACATTCAACCCTAGAAACTACCTCGTAAGGAATTTATAACTAAAATCAAGTAAAAATAAAATTATACTTATCAATATATATACATATGAAACATGTACTCAAAATACCCTTAGGAAGGAGCAAATAAAAACATTCCTTCATGGGGTATCTAATATGGCCTCAAATTATTCTCCTCCATACTTAACCATCCCATATTCATAAATTGTACATATACAGTGACCAAGATTATCAATATGAAAACATATCTGAATATACTTTCCATTACAAGTGACGTTGTAAGTTTTCAAGCTTCCTAGAGCAAGTTATGACCATTTCTTTACAACCTATTAAATCTTCCC
Organism: Sambucus nigra; assembly: GCA_949130495.1. NCBI lineage: Eukaryota > Viridiplantae > Streptophyta > Magnoliopsida > Dipsacales > Adoxaceae > Sambucus > Sambucus nigra. Next base: position 134,473,464 of record OX422216.1, read on the forward strand.
CACAAGCTCCTCTATTGTTCCTTCAACTTCCAAGAATTTTCATAATTTTTCTCCAGCATAACTTTCCATTATTTTTCACCCATTTTCAATACACATACTTAATAGTACAGAATTATAGTTTCATAATTTCTTGACGTCATTTGCTATGTCAAAAGCTTGACAAAACTAAGGGCATATCGAAATTAAATATCCAAACAGCAACTATGTGCCAACTTGAAACCATCCCCAAGGCCCAACGACAAGGATTTAAATTCTAATTTTCGGATATGACATGAATGTATAAGTCTCATTTCATATCCAATTGGAATTTGTGAATTCCATTAAGCATACAAAAATATATGTAAGTTTGAATACAAGGGGTTTCAATACAAACCAATTTGGCCTATAAACACCACTTACCTCACATGTGAACCAATACATATTATCACAAAGGGTGATGGAATTTTAATCCCAAATTCACAATTTATATAATTTGAAATAAGTATAATACCATATTAAAACAATATTAATCCCAAACTTATACCTTGGAAACACTTTAAGGATTTTCTTGGAATTTTCCTAGCTTTTCTTGTAATCTTTATTCCTTAAACTTCTACTTTCTCTTTCCTTAAGCTTAAATATCTCAAAACTGAACCTAGGGTTATATTTTCTGAATAAATAATTTAAAGGGAGAGGTTTAAGTCGGCCAAGGATGCCTCCCATGCCAACCAATCAAATTAAAACATTTGGTTTACTAAAAGACAATTTACCACTTAAGGGAATGGACAGATTTGCCCCTTGTTTGTAAATTCGTCCTAACTTCTTACTCGGACATCCGTTTGATGAACCGTTTATTTTTTTGCAAAACTAACTCATATATATACAACTATATAGTTTTCACCTTGAGTCAATTGTTACATTATAAGGGTCAAAACTAGTCTCCAATAGGAAAATTTCTACCGAAAATAACAAAATCTTGTGTTTGGAAATAATTCGACATTTCATGATTTATGAACACATTATTCCTATCACATAAGGTAAGCATGATTTAAATATAATCTATCATAATTATATCCTGGTTGTCACAGGCTAAGTAATTGAATGTGGGTTTTATTCACATAGTCAAAATCCTACATGGCCTGTCAATATCATCTCTATACCAAAGTCAGGAGGAAAATTTTGCATGTGTGTCGACTATCGGTATTTGAAGAAAGCATCCCCAAAAGACTATTATCCATTAACCAACGTCGATAAGATTATGGAGAACATGACTAGCCATGCCCTTATCTTGTTTTTTCAATGGATTCACCGGATACAATCAAATCAAGATGCACCTTGACCATCGGGAGAAAATTGCCTTCATCACCCCATGGAGAACCTTTTGCTACACTATCATGCCATTGAAACTCAAGAATGTTGAGGATACCTACCAAAGGGTTGTCACAACCATCCTACATGACCTTATTCCTTTATCATCAAGTCTTGAACTCGGGATGGTCACATCATTGCCCTCTAGAAGTTTTTTGAGCGACTACGGTAATTCCAGATGTTGTTGAACCCATAAAAATGCATTTTTAGCATCACAAAAAGGAAAGATCTTGAGGTTTATGATCATTGAGAAGGGAATCGAAGCTGAGCATGCCAAGATGAAAGCCGTACTTGAGATGCCTCCATCATGAATAGAGAAGAAAGTCCGAGGATTCTTGGGAAAACTATAATACATCAGTCGATTTATCAGTCAGCTGACTTCACCCATTTTCAAGCTTCTTAAGGCCTGCTAAAAAGCCTTTGATCGAATCAAGAAATACCTTACCATACCTCCGGTGTTAATGCTTTCGTAGATAGATCCCCTAACTCTTGTACTTGACCATGACAAACACTACAGCAAGGGCTTTACTAGACCAATACATCAAAGAATCTCATAAGGAAACAGTCATTTATTACTCCAGCCAAAAATTGGTCGGGTACAAAGTAAAATACACTTCTTTAGAGAAAGTATGTGTCACCCTAGTCTGGGTCACCTCGAAGTTACGACACTACATGCTTGCCTTCCCCATCAGACTAGTATCTCGTATGGATCCTATTAAGTAGTTGTTAGAAAAACCCATTTTATCCAGTCAAACGACCCGTTGTTTTATGTTTCCAGACGAGTTTAATATTGTGTACGTCATGCAAAAAGCTATGAAAGGGAGGGCATCTTCGAATACCTTATTGATTACCCCATGGAAGAAGCCAATGTTTAGGTCTCAGATTTTCCAGATGAAGATATTCTCTAGACCTCTCAAGAGGATCTCAGATGGAAAATGTTCTTTGATAGAGCATTGGGATAATCCTAATCACCCCTGATTACTCACACACACCAATTTCCATTAAATTAGACTTACCTTGCACCAACTACAGGACCGAGTATGAGGCATGCATTGTAGGCATCAAGATTTCCCTTTAGAAAGGAATTCGATACCTGGACGACTAGGAAGACTCTTCCCTTATCATCGAAAAAATCCTCAGAAAATGGAAAGTCAAATACGAAAAGATCCTACCCTTCCATGCCCACCTAGAAGAACTAGCCTCCCAGTTTAGCGATGTCAACTTCCACTACTTAACCTACTGCCTCCATGGTCAACATACTCGAGGGAATAATAATGGTCCTTTTCCTGGTTCAAAAATAAGCTAAGCCTATGCATTGCTACCACATTAAACTCATTACCGAGCAATATTTTGATATGATTAAGTCATGATACTATGACATTTGGCGCCTTCTCAAACATTGTAGGTATCCTCAAGATGTCAATAAGAAAGACCGGGCCACCCTTTGCAAATTGGTCGCCTAGTACATCATCTGCGACAAATCACTGTTCAAGAGAAACTTCAATGTAACCCATTTGCACTGCATAGCAGGGGTTGATATTGAAGAAATATTGCAGAAGATTCATAGTGAAGAATGCGGGCCGCACATGAACAGTCACATTATTTCCAAAAAGATCATCCGTCAGGGGTACTATTGGACCATCATGGCTCAAGACTGCACTGCCTATGTCCAAAGATGCCTTAAATGCTAACAATTTGCTAATTTTCAACACTTGCCTCCCCAAAATCAATGCAACATGACCTTTTCTTATCCCTTATCCATTTGGGGCATTGACATCATAGGGAAAGTTACTCCCAAAGCTTCAAACAGTCATGAATTCATCCTGGTCGCCATTTATTACTTCACCAAATGTGTCGAAATCGAGTCATACGCGGTGTTAGATGCCAAGAAAGTGACCAAATTTATCAGAAAAAGCATCATCTGTCGATACGGAGTTCCCCATGAGTTAATGGAAGATAATGGGCTCCATTTCGAGGTTGAGTTCATGGAATCAATTGATTAGTATGGGATTCAGAGACAAAAATCTTATCCCTATCGACCCCAAACCAATGGTGCCATTGAAGCCACTAATAAAATCTTCAAGACCATAATCAGTAAAATGACTAAGAGTTACGGAGATTAGCCTGACCGGATCCGTTACGCCCTCTAGGGCTACTTCCCTTTAATCTTAATGCCTAATGGGGCTAACCCTTATTCTCTAATTTATGGCATGGAAGAAGCCCTACCCGTTAAGCTAGAGATACCTTCCCTTTGCGTCCTACTCAAAAGAAAAGTCGATGAGGAAGAATGGCATCAAAGCCGCTTTGGTGAATTATCACTCTTGGATGAAAAGAGATTGAAGGCTTTGTACCATATACAAGGATTAAATTGTCATATAGCGCAATCATTCAATAGGAAAGTCAAGGTACGTGGTGTCCAAGAAGGAGACCTCACCGTCAAAGAGATCATAAAATCCGTCTGGGACCCTAGAGAGAAATTCAAACCGAATTGAAGTGGCACCTACATCGTGAAAAAGATTCTCTCAGGACGAGATGTTATGCTCACAGACCTCGATGGAGAAGAGATGGCGCATCCAATCAACATGTACAATCTCAAGAAATTTTACCCTTAGTTTGGAATCTCAGCGTGTTACGAGTATTCTCATCGCCCTTCTATTCTAAAAAAAATCTCTCCATTTATCCTACCTAGAAATACGTGGGGCCTGATCCTCTTAAAAACATTTTCGTTTCAAAATGATACTCATGAAAATTTTCAAAGCCCTAAATGTACATAGGTGGCCCATAAGCCATACATAGGTCCGGTCCCCTTTTTTCACAAAATACTATTCTTTTCTAACCTTCGATAACGACGGTTCATTTTATCATTTACATGAACAAAGGGATTATGTATGCCTTAGAGATTGGTTCAGATAATTCAAATGCAAAACTCATCAAGGGGTGCAATAAAATATGATCAAAATCGACTTTTATTACTAATTAAGGAAAACAGTGTTGTTACGCGAACAATCAGCGAAGGGAGTCAAACCTACCACTCCTATCTGTTAACTAAACTGTTCCTAAACAAACCTAAAACTAGAACTAACTATAAATATTATCCCCAAAGTACCCCACCCCACCCCCCAAAAAAAATATAGAAATCACCATAGGTTCACAAAAATCACTTAAGCTTCATAAACATTGCCTTTAACTGTCGAACGACCCCGCTTCATCATCGTTACTAGGCCCTGGAGGTCCCCAAGTTTCCCACTCTTGATTGACAATTCATATGCACTCCATGGAGCGGTACGACCCGATAAGTCTGGATAAAACCATAACACCATCTTCCATGTTGTCGAAAGCCACGAACCACCTTTGGCCGATCTCTTTCGCCATGACTTTCTCTACTACCCACTTCTATAACCACTTCAGGTAGTCCCTAGACATATGCCACGCCCCTTCCATAGATTATGATGGATGAATAGACGGTCAACGGCGCTGCCATAAAGTCCCCAACATCATCCTTAGTGATTCGGTCAAATCCTCCATCACATATAAGTTTGTTATACTAGGGGGAACAATCTATTCCCACCCGACTTGGCATAGGAGCCACGAAGGGAAATAAAAATAAGTCTGTCGAAGGCCCACCAGTTGTATATACCAATAATATCTAAAATGCAAGATAGGCAATAAGCCCCCCTCCCTATGGCATTGACCAGCGAAGACACCAGGCTCTATGCTCTACAAGACAATTCACCCAACTCTCCACAGATGGGCCGAAGCTAAATAAAGGTCTAACAAAGAAATTCGGCACAACCACCTAGATGTACTTAAGAGTGGCCGCCAGGTAAAACTTATCCTCAAGCCACATAAATAACATCACTGGTCTCCCCCTCAGAAAGTCAGAACGACCCTCCATCTAAGAATCTAGGTCATTCAAGGTCTCAGCTAGCACCAAGACATCCAGGACATTATCGTAGCAACCTGGGGATCCACAGTCAAGTCCCCCATCACCAATAATATCCTTGTAGTAAGGCCTAAGGCGACAGCCTTAACAAAGTCTCCATCCTTAAAACCCCTCAAAAGAATTTAATACATAAACTCCTAAAGAGAAATGGCTTCTCCGATAACCAACGGTCAAGTCGCTGAGGGAGAAATGTGAAGCTACTCCGACAAGAAAACCTGGGGAGAACTGGAGAAATCGGGCGTAGTCATCGCTGTAGTAGGGATGACCCCCAACATGATGAAGAACTCATCATAGGTGGTACAAGCCTTGTCTAGGATGAAAGGAAAAACATGGTCTTCAGGATACCGGAATTGTACTGCTGCTTCCAACAGGTTCCATTCTATGGCTCGATTACGCCACATAGTTACCTGGCGCATGTGGAAAGCATCGTAATCCATATTATATAATCACATGTTCTTCAGACCATCAAGGTAAGAAGATAATCCATCAAAAATATGAAGAGCCACTTAAGAATGAGGAATATGAAGCATCGAAAGAAAATATGGGTATTAGTGGAGAAAATCCATCCCACACACCTCCTTTTATACTTAAAATCTTTGGAAAAAGACGAGCCCTGGAAACCTGAGTAAAATTCAACCCAAAAAGAGTACTCTGATGTGCAGGAAAGTGAAATAAATGCCTAGGGATAAATTGACTTGAACCCATGGTGATAGGTTGGTCAAGGGGTATGCCGATTGACAACCCCCTGTTTTGGAAAATTTCTACTTTCCTCTTTTATCAAGATCAATTTCTGAAAAATACTCATTTAAAAAAAATAACCTCGGGTTATTTACTCATTTTTTATCTCAAGAATCCTTTTCTTTGAGTTAATTACTTTTACTCCTTTTTCATAAAACCTTATATTCCATACCTATCTCTATCTTTACATAAAATAAACAATCTCAGCAGAAATTAAAAGTGCATATAGGATAAGTCACTAAATCAAGGAAAATGCCAATATAGAATATGCATGTTCCTTCATATATTTTGTTTCATTGAGTTACATTTTGCAGATTAAAGAAAAAATAGAAAAATAAATAGGACTTTGCTCGAACCCAAAAACTCTCTTTCTAGCTCTCAACACCCATAGCAGACGCACTTTACCCTATGACAAGAGATGGATCCTCCACTCCCACGTGAAGAACTGAACTCTTAATATACTCCGACATGGAGGAAATCCAATCCTCGATATGCCTCAGCCAGGTGGTCGACATTCGAACATTCTGCAAGCAAAGAAGCAATAAGCCAAAGGCAAATCAGTCAAAAAGCAAAGGAAATTAAACATAATAAGAAGAGAATAAAAATTATACAGACGGGCCAAAGGGCATCATTTGTAACTCTCATCAATCCAGACACTGACGCGTGAGGGAGATACAGCACGCTCAGTAACTCCTTGCTATTGAATTGGAAGTTGTAGGAAAGGAGAGTAACCTGAATAATTAGAGCCTTCTTTACTGCCACCACCACTGATGTACCACGGCCTGCACTGTGGGATGATCCCACTAGTGCACTACTCCTCCCACCTAAAGACGTAGCGGGTGGAAGCATGTTCTCCATGACATATATACAGGAAGGCATCAGACAGATCATCACTAAATCCGGGTAATCATAGCTCGCCTTTATATCCGTATAGTGCCTATAGGGATCCTCGATCATCGTCTCCGCCACCCGAGTATCATTCAACATCTCCCTCACCCACCTCATGTACATAGAGGTGCCAACAGTGGGACTGCCACTTTCTCCTCCACAATCTTCCTAACAACCCTTTCCCCTTGGTATAAAACGTAACCAAACTCATACATGATCAACTGTCGCATCTGTGCTTGTTGGCCCATCACCTCCATATCACGCGGAGTCGCCCCCCAGGGGTAGAAGGTCACTTGCAACCCCCAACATAGAATTAGTATCTACTCAAGAAATGAAGATTCCATAGATATCTGAAAGGATAGAAAGATAACTTGATCGTTCGTCAAGACATTCAGAGCCCGTCGCATGTCCACCATGGATAAAGACTTATTTGACGTCGGACTTCCGCCACTGAAAAATTTGACAGAAGTCCACCAAGCCCTCATCCTTCAGGGCTATCAACCCCTGATACACCCGACACCTCATATAACCATGTTTACAAAAAGACGGGATTCAGTAAAAATGAAACCAAAGAAAAATGGAAGGAAATGCATAAATAGGAAAATGAATTCAAGATTACCTCCAGAAGATATGTGGCCCATGTAAAAGTTTATTGGTAGCCCGAGATTAAAACACCCAAAGAATAATAGAGGGACGCGAAGGTCAGACTCCAAAAATCATACATCCGAACACTAGAAATCATCCTCAAGTACAACAAGAACTAAAGATGGACGACGTAGGCACTCGTCATCCACCAGAGAGCCACCCAACAGAAGAAAAAAAATAGATGGTACCTTTGCCTCACCTGACGCCCGTCGGTCACATCCACCCTCAGCTTCAAAAGAGTCTCATTCAAAGCAGAAATATGGATCGAATACCCAGAAATGATCCTACCTACATCCCTCAAAGCTTCTTTCACCGCCTCTAGCGTCACCCTCAACTTATTGTCCACCACTATCTGAAATCCATCATAGTCAACTCCTATCAGTTGTGAACACCTATGGGAGTAACCGTTATCTCCCCAAAGCCAAGATAAAAAGTGTGGGTAGTGTCCCACCACCTCTCTCCTAGATCACATAAAACTCTGGTAGAATGCTGTGTATCATCCAAAGCCTTCACCAAGCGACCAAAACCCACATAGGAGACCATCCATCATACCACACCAGGGAGATTCCACCAAACCTCCTTCAACCCCATCATCCCGTGAGATCGAATAGCCGAAGGAGAAAGTTATCCTGCAAAAGAAAAAGAAGAAAAACCTTTCATTAGCACAAAAGGAGAAAGATAAAAATGAAATGGAATATCAAAAGTCACTACACTTATGTAGAAACTAGGTTTCCTCACCCTAGAGGAATGGTGATATGCCATCTTGCGTAGTAGACTATGCTCATCAGCTGCAGGCCTCCTAATAACGACGGTCAGACACTCATTATTGTACACCTCACTTGAACTATTCATTTTAAGTCTTGAAGCAAAAAGGACTTAGGAATGGTTTTTCGAGGGATAAATAAAAAGATTCTAATACTTGAAGGTATGAAAGATGGGTAGGATTTGCCCCTTTTATAGAAGGCTAAGGGGCATGTCGATCAGCAGCCCCCCTGACCATGCCAGTCGGCATTTGTATTTTCCCTTTCCTAAGAATGCTCAGGATACCGTGCCCTTGTCGATTGGTACCCCCTCCAAATTTTGTACAAAAAAGGGCAGAAAAATTTAAAAATGTCCTGGAAAATTCCCAAAAATCCCAAAAAAAAACATGGAACCTCATTTTCCTCAAGAAAATCATTTTTAAAGCACCAAGACCCTTACAAAATTCCTGGAATCCCTAAAAGGATTAATCTTAAACTCCTATCCCCATCATAATGCCCAACAATATTAATCTTACACACCTATCCTTAACATATTCCACAAGAAGAATCAACGATGCGTCCTCATCCAAGTATACAATTCCCTATCCTAAACATCCCCTAATGAAATCTCAAAAAAACACAATCCCCAATCGGGATCTTAAAGATAAGGCCTTCCTCGATAAAGTCTTAAAACAACACAATCCCCAATGGAACCACAAATGCATCCGCACCCCTAAGATAATTTAACATTCCCTAGGAGAAAAACTCCCTGCGTTACAACTTAAGGTCTTTAGAATTGACCCCAGTCCTTAAAATTGGTCATCGCAACTTAAGGTCCTCAAAATTGACCTCAACCCTTAAAATTGGATATCAGAACTTAAGGCCTCAGAGTTGAACTCGACCCACAGAATTGGTAGTCACAACTTAAGGTCCTCAATATTAACCTCAACCTGTAAAATTGGTATTACTAACTTAAGGTCCTCATAATTGACCTCGTCCCTCATAATCGGTTGCCATAACTTAAGGTCCTCAGAATTGACCTCGACCTGCTGAATCGATCATCCTCATCTCCTTAGGTATACAGAATTGACCTTGTCCCTCAAAATTATTCGCTACAGGTTTAGGTCCTCAGAATTAACCTCGAGCCTGAAAATTGGTTGCTAGAACTTTAGGTTTGCATAATTGACCTCGGACCTCAGAATTGGTCATCCAAACTTTACATCCTCGGAAATGACCTTGACCATGAGAAATTGATCGTCATAACTCAAGGTCCTCAAAGTTGTCCTCAACCCACTGAATTGGCCATCCCCGTCACAACTCAAAAGTTAGGCTTAACCCGTCAAATCGATCATCCTCGCCACTATAGGTTCTCAGAATTAGCCTTGACCTGCTAAATTAATTTCTTTAGCCCCTTTAGAACCAATATTAACACATCTTTGACCTACTAAATTGGTCATCCTCATCCCCTTAGGTCCTTATAACTAACCTTGACCCACTGAATCAGTTATCCCCACTGCCTTAGGTCCTCATAACTAACCTTGACCTACTGAATCGATCATCCTCATCTCCTTAGATTCTTAGAACTGACCTCGACCCATTGAATTGGTCATCTTCATCTACTTAGGTCGTCAGAACTGACCTCGACCCTCCGAATCGGTTAACCTCATCCCTTGGGTCCTCATAATCAGCTTACAAACGTCAATGTGTTATCTATCATTTGTCGGCCTTTATTTGTTCCAAGAACAATCATCGAGGGGATCTATGTAGATACACCATCCTAGGACGCCCTAAGAATTATTCTAGGACTGCCCTAAGAACCTCCTTAGGTCCCTAACACTCACTCATTTACCACAAAGCATAGGTCCTACATCGAGCACCGATCTAGAGGCCACTGGGCACTCCCCCGTACCATTTAAATGCAATCAAATTTCCCGTCTGAGTAAAAGTTCAATGAATCTTATAAGGGCTCTGAATTCCCTTTTCAACGGTCCACCTCGTGCATGAATTAACTTTACTATTTGGACGAATGGTCCATTTTACTTTTAAAAACTGATCTAGAGGCCATCGAGCTCTCCCAAGCCCCATTTTGACCCTAATCAATTTTCTCACTGAGTAAAATCTTAATGAATATTTGAAGGTCTATGAATCCCCTTTCTAACAGTCCACCTCGTGCACGAATCAGCCTTACGGTTCAGATGAACGATCCATTTTATCCCAAAAAATTGATATGGACACTACTAGGCACTCTCGGGTTCTATTTTACTCATGTAAACTCTTCATATCAATCAAGGATGAATGAATCATTAAAGGTATCTAAATACCCTTTCCAACGGTCCACCACGTTCATGAATCAGCCTTATCGTACGGACGAACAACCCATTTTACTTCTAAGGGACTTCAAAAGATTTTGAGCCCCGTTTGATCTAGGTCAACTCTCTGAACAGATGAAGCTGAACAAAATCTCAAAGTTCAACAAATACCCATTCCAACAGTATGTCCTATGCATGAATCGTCCTTATGATTTGGACGAACGATCCATTTTCCTCCAGGAATTTCCTGTCTAGTGACCAATGAGCGCTTTAGGGACCCATTTTACCTCAATCAACTCTCAAAGCTGGGAGTGGATCAATGGATTCTAAAAGGATCTGAATACCCTTTCCAACGATTTGGCTCGCGTGTAATTCTGACTTTTGGTTCATGTTTGACAATTCTTTTTTCAAAAAACTTGCCTCAGACTACCAATTGGCAACCCAGGACCCTGCTTATCGATAGTGTGTCTAGGGATATAGGGTTCTATGTCAATAAGCAGGTATAGGATAATGTCGATTATCACCCCCCTTGGATCTATAAATATAGTCCAGGACCTCACTCTGAAAGCCACCCCTGAACATCCCTCTTAGCAATTCACAGAGAATTCCTTCAAATTCAGAGTTGTTATTTCCTTAAAAAGACCATTTCCCATATTCCTTCCATCCTTTTTCATACTCTTTTAAGTAAATTCCTACCCAACTCCTCAAACCACCATCACTTGATCATGAGATCAGATCATCTATGTGACACCCCGACTAATTAAATATCGGGTAGCTACTCCTTTATTCAAATTAATTTAAAATGTTAAGTTGGTTCAGTTCATAGCATCACTGTCGAAAAACATTTTTAACAATTACTAGCCACCTAATATTTAAAAAGTGAGTTGTCTAATTTTAATTAAATCCAATTAACATGCAATAAGATAGATTATGAAGTGATACATAACCACTACGACATAGTCACAATAGAATAACCATGGAATAATAATGAATCTGGAGGAATACTCCTCACAACAATCCGAATACTGAAATAAACAAATACAAAGTTTGAACCATTAATTAATTACAACCCAAAATCTAAAATAAACTGAATAGATAAAATGTCTCTAAAGGAAATGGGGCTACATGCCCAACAGATGAGAAAATCTGATAATAGAATCAAGATCGAAAGTGGAGGCGTCTACTGACAAGGTCATGTAACTCCCACAGCAGCTACAGCACGTCACCGGAATGGAACTCCTATGCTTGGTGTCCTTGTGGCTGGGCACCTAAAAGGTTTTTACAAGAAAATAAATTTGAAAGCAAACGGGTCAGAGCCTGATTGTGAAAATAGTTTAAAATATATCAAGTGTTTAATATCATTAAACAGTGAATATAAAGTACATGATAGTGTGCACTCACATGAGTCCTCACCTCTCAACTAATTGTGCACGCCTATCGTACCCGTACCCGTTCTAGTTATTCCCATATCTAATTAGTCCAATACACAATCTCACATTACTATACATTTCACGATTCAATTTCCGACATTTTAATTTAAACAGAGAGTTTTACTTTTCTTCTTGGTTCCCAAAATTAATAATATTAGTCACTAGAGATTTTTACATTTTTAGCTTCTACCGCTATGTTGTTATTATTCACACTTACATTTATACAGGACAGTTCATTTTGATTTACAATATATTATTCTCATCATCAATATACAATACTGGCACCCCGAGGCTAAGCTGCGGTGCACACATTCTCTGCTATCCAATCCCGGTACATCACATACGTAAGGACCACGCATTCCGAATCTCTGAGGAATCGTTCTCGAATAACAACAATTACACATAATGGAGTAGAACATAGTTCACATCACATGGGTCACGCACATACCTACGCTCCCATGATCAGCACACTTATTATCTTCTTAATAAGTCCTTCTCTGACCTATGTCCTCGAGGTACCAATCTAAATCCCCCTGAAGGCACACAAAGATTAGATGGCCCTGATCGAACGCTGACCTCCCATGATAGCAAGTACGGTAGGTATGTTATACACGGATAACTACATATACTAAGCATTCGCACATCTTAGATATCTCAAAATATTCATAGAGGTATACTTCTCGTTCTTATACCATCATTTAGTGTTATACGTTTACAAGTCCCCGATTTATGTACATTAAAGTTGTCAATTCTTCTCACGTCGTAATTAGGTACTCGTTTCCTAATCCACAAGTGTCATCCGGTTTACTACAAGATTCTAATTTTTACTCCTCAACGTGCTCCAATCTCACAATTATACTCACTAGTCAATAGGGGAAGGTTATTACTCCATTAAATAAGTTTACGGAACATTTGAAATAAAATCGGGACTAAAAGGCCATTCAGTCAACTCATTAGAAGTCTCATTCGAACGAGGTCGTTCGAATGAGTGTCGTTCGAACGAAAGGCTTTGAATGAACTACCAACTCGTTACAAGAGGTACTGTCATCTCGTTAGAAACTCGTTCGAACGACCTGGGAAGGTCTTCTAACGAGATGGCAGAATACGCCCAGAAAATCCCAAACTCGTTTTTCTTCATTCTCCTCTTCTCTAAATCCACCCTAAGACTATCCAAATACGTTTTAATGTTTGTAAACTATTTTTAAAAACTCTAGATCATTCCTTAACATGCTTTTGGTGTCAAATCTTACAAATTAACATGCCAAAATCATAAATCCCCAATTCTTGTTTCAAAACCCTATGAACTTGAACCCAGAATTTAATTTCATAAAAAGACTCCTTATTAATCCGTTTTCAGACCATCAAAAGACATGTTTTGTATATTGAATTCATCCATAACCATTCTACATGCAAATTCCTACCCAAAACCATAAGTTTCACAATAATTTCATTGCGTGTTCTTCATCAAAATTTCCAAGACATAAACAGTTTTCTACACTACACATGGAGGAAATATTCATTGCAAATAACGACATCAAAACACTTGCCTTAGATTTGTTTCTTCTGAATTGATGTTGGTGAATGAAGGCTGACTTCTCCCCTTTCTCTATAGAATTCTCCCAAGGATGGTGATGGTGGTTGGAGGTTTCTTTTGGAACCTCTTCAAACTCTCCCTTTAACTCCCGTAGCCCACTAACTTACCTAATGCTGATAATAGACCTAGTGGGTTCATTAGTAATACATTATTTAACCCTAAAATTCGTGGGTTTTAATTCCCATATTTTTAAAATTACCAAAATACCCTTCTAGGTTGTCGGTTTGGCCAAAAAATGCCCCGGGACCCAAACTAAACCCCCGGCTAGTGTTTTCTGACTATTTCGACCCTTTTGGACACGCTGGCACTCTCAAAATGACCATTCGGTTGATAAAAATATAATTCACTTTTTAATTTAAATAATTACATTCCTGACGCGACTGACACGGGCGTCCCAACGAAATTTTCCAAATTGTTGTATTTTAGCCTCGTGACAATTTTAATATTTTCAATACTCATATATTTCCATATATACTCAGAAATATTCATTTTTTTAACATCGTAATCAAATACCAACTCACATCTCGCTAGTATTTATATCAGGATTAATTCCCAATTAATTCTCATTTAATTCAATTAATCCCTTAAATGAAGATCAATAAAATTATGGGGTATTACATACTTCCCCCCTAATAACATAATTTTATCCCGAAATTCGAAACTAATGAATACCTGGTAAAAATAGCTCTGGATAACGTTCGCGCATTTCATCCTCGCGCTCCCATGTGGACTCCTCAGCATTATGATGCCGCCACTGAACACGTACTAATGGTACTATCTTTGACCTCAGTTTCTGCTCGCTTCGATCCAAAATAGCAATCGACCCCTCCTCGTAGGAACTATCAAGCTAAAGATCGATGTCCTCTAAAGCAATGTGAGTATGGGCCAAATCGTCCCTGAGATATTTCCTTAGCAAGGAAATGAGCACATCATGAATCCTATGCAAGTGCTCCGGTAACCCAAGTTTGTATGCAACTGACCCAATCCGCTCGATGATAGGAAATGACCCCACATATCTTGGTGTCAGTTTCCCCTTCTTCCCAAAATGCATAATCCCCTTCATAGGAGATACTCTGAGTAACACCTGGTCCCCTACCTTGAATTCTCTGAAGAACCTCTTGGCATCAGTATAGCTCTTATGTCGGTCCTGAGCTACCCGAATATGGCTCCGTATCATCTCTATTCTTACCGAAGTGTCCTGAATCACTTCCGACCCAAGGAGTTTGTTATCCCCCACCTCTAACCAACATGCTAGGGAACGACAAGGTCTATCGTACAATGCCTCAAATGGAGCCATGCCAAAGGTGAACTGGTAGGAGTTATTATAAGCAAACTCCACCAGTGGAAGGTACTGCTCCCAACCACCTCCAAAGTCTAGGATGCACATACGCAACATGTCCTCCAACATCTAATTTGTCCGCTCTATTTTCCCATCAGTCTGTGGGTGATAAGTCCTACTCAGTCGCAACTCCATACCCATGGCCTCCTGGAAACTCTCCCAAAATTGTGAAACAAATATCTTGTCTCGGTCAGACACGATATTTAGAGGCACACCGTGAAGTCTCACTATTTCCGCAATGAAAATCTGGGCATACTGTCCCGTAGTATAATCTATCCTTACGGGTAGGAAATGAGCAACTTTGGTCAATCGGTCCATAATTACCCATATGGAGTCATGACCTCTCTGTGACGTAGGTAACCCCATGATAAAATCTATGGATATGCTCTCCCATATCCACATCGGAACCTCTAATGGCTATAGAAGTCCTGACAGTTTCTAATGGTCCACATTTACTAGCCGACAAGTGGCGCATTTAGAAACAAACACGGTAATATCTCTCTTCATCTCGCTCCACCAGTATTGTCGTCTCATGTCTTGGTACATTTTATCCCCACCAAGGTGTACCGCGAACCGTAAGCCGTGCGACTCTGTCATTACCTCATGTCGCAAGTCTTCCCCTTTCGGAATGACCAGTCTCCCATTGAAGCGTAATCCCCCATCTGAACTAACGGTATAGGACTCGGCTCCCTCTGCTGGTAATCGAACTATCTGCTCCTGACAGAACGAGTCATTTGCCTGGGCCTTTATCACTCTCGTAACAATCTGAGGTGTAACAGTCATCATAGACATGAATGATTGGGACACTGCATCCTGGTGTCCCAACTCCTTCCACTTAGCTTTCCACACCTCGGCCACCTCATCTACTGGCCTACGGATCAACGCATCTTCTACCACGTTAGCCTTCCCTGGGTGATACTGGATATCGAACTGATAATCCTTCACAAACTCAATACACCGACATTGACGTATATTCAGCTCCTTTTGCATGAAGAGGTGTTGTAGAGACTTGTGGTTTGTGAATAAACAAAATTTCTCCCCCAGGAGATAATGTCTCCAAATCTGAAGAGCGAATATGACTCCTGCTAACTCCAAGTTGTGTGTGGGGTAATTCCTCTCGTGAGGCTTAAGCTTACGGGAAGCATAAGCTATTGCCTGACTCTCCTATTGCAGAACACCTCCAAGTCCTTGTAAGGACGCATCGGTGTAGACTAAATACTCAACTCCCGGTCTGGGCAATGCTAACACAGGCGCTGAGGTCAATTTGTCCTTCAACTCATCAAATGCCAACTGACAAGCATCGCTCCAGATGAATGGCACACCTTTGCGAGTCAGATGTGTCAAAGGAACCGCTATCTTTGAGAAACCCCGAATAAACCTCCTGTAGTATCCTGCTAAGCCTAAGAAACTACGAATCTTAGTCGGTGTCATGGGCTGTCCCCACTCCCTCACCGCGGATACCTTCCCCGGATCAAAAGATATCCCCTGGTCTGAAATGATATGCCCCAAAAACTGAACCTCCTTCAGCCAAAATCCACATTTCTCGTACTTTGCATAGAGCACATTCTGACGTAGCGTCTGCAAAACCTGCCTCAAATGCTCGGCGTGCTCCTCTTCTGTTTGGGAGTAAACCAGAATGCCATCAATAAAGACAATGACGAACTGGTCTAGGAACTCTCTGAACACTCTATTCATCAAGTCCATAAACACGGCTGGAGCATTGATCAAGCCAAAAGGCATAACCCGAAATTCGTAGGAACCATATCTCATCAAGAAAGTAGTCTTCGAGACGTCCTATTCCCTGATACGCAACTGATGGTATCCCGATCGCAAATCAATATTTGAGAAGAAAGAAGCTCCTCTCAGCTGGTAGAATAAGTCATCGATTCGGGGCAACGGATACTTATTCCGTATCGTGACTTTATTCAACTCTCGATAATCTACACACAATCTCAATGATCCATCCCTCTTCTGTATGAACAACACAGGGGAACCCCACGGCTAAGTACTCCTTCGGATAAACCCCTAACCCGACAACTGCTTTATTTGATCCCTTAGCTCTCTCATCTCTGCTGGAGCCATACGGTAAGGCGCGTGGGCTATTGGCCGAGTGCCCGACATCAAATCGATCACAAAATCTATCTCTCTACTCGAAGGTAGTCCAGGTATATCCTGAAACACATCACCAAACTCCCTAAAAACTGGAATCGAATCGAGTGGTAACACCACTTCCTTAGAGGTCTCATCCTCTATATAGTACAAGTGAGTGGACGATCCTCCCTCGGGGCGAGGCATCGCCACTAAAAACATCTCCTGCCCGGGAATGGAAAAAATGATACTCCTACTGAAATAATGAATCATGGCTCGATACGCAACTAGCCAATCCATACCAACAATCGCATTGTACTCAGTCATCTCTAACACTAACATATCAGCAGGTAAGGTAAATCTCCCGATCTCTATACCCACACCTCTATAAATAAGAGAAATCACGGAACCCCTACTCAACGATGAATCTACACAAGTAATCGTGGTCTCTGCAGTGTCTAACAACCCCAAAGTGCGTGCAAATCTCATGGCAATAAAACAGTGTGTGGCCCCCGTATCAAATAAAATACGCCCCATAGTCCCCTGAATAGAGAACATACCCTCAATAGCAGGTGGATCCTGTGGGACGGTGGCATGCTGGAGTTGATAAACTCTCCCGTACTGAAGTTGTCCCTGCTTGACTGGGACTGCTGGGATGGGTGGCAAAGCTGGCATCTGTGGAGCTACTGAGAGGGCGGCGGGAAACATCGGTCTCTAGGGCTCATGTCGAGCACCTTGCTGCTGCTTCTGTGGGACCCTACCCCTATCGGGACACTCCTGGTGCTTGTGGACAATCTTTCCACAAATGAAACATTTCCCCGAAAAGTTTCCCCCTCTCGGACCCTGATGCCCACGGCCCTGGTGGCCGTTGCCATTCCTCCCTTGGTCGTTTTGGCCCTGATGAAACTGTTGTTGTTGGCCCTACTGGCCGTGCTATCCCTGTGGGCCGTGCTGATCCTACTGGCCCTGACGAAAACCTCCCTGACCATTTTTTAAACCCCCAGATCTGAACCTTTTAAAATCCCCCTCAGACCCTGAGTAGATTGTGCCCCGCTGGCACCATTTCCCCATGTCCTGCGCTGATGGCTGGACTCTCCTGATCTCTTACTCTCAGACATGTGGAATCGGTGATCCTTGCAGTGAAGCAGCGCTACGTTAACCACATCAGAATAAGTGGCCAACGAGAGATTTTCCAACAAGTGTTGACGGATCCTCCAAGTCAATCCATCCATGAACTTCTGAATCTTTTTCTCCTCGGTTGGAATCTCATCAGGAACGATGTTCAAGAGATTAGTGAATTCGGCCTCATACTCGTCCACGGTCCTCCCCTCCTGCTTGAGGTTCATTAACTTCCTCCTAATTTCAGTGTGAACGGCTGATGGAAAATATTTGCGGTCGAACCGCACCCAGAACTCCTGTATGGAAAGGGCATCTCTATCCTCCGAGGTGGTAATGGACTCCCACCACTGCAACGCTGATCCTACTGTCTTAAAAGTAGCCAGTATCTGTTTTTTTACCTCCGTGCACTCATACATCCTCAAATGTCTTTGAATGTCCTTCTTCCACTGGTTGGACACAACAACATCGGAGCTACCTGCAAACTCTGAAGGGTGTGCTTTCTGAAAAGCATCACGAACTCGTTCCCAAGCAGACGGGAATGCGTGATCCTGAACTGGCGCTACTACAGGTGCCTGAGGTGGTGCCTGTTTCACAACTGCTAGGGCAGCATTTACCGCTTGGGCTACAATAGCTGCAACCTCTACGGCATTCAAGGAGCCCTGAACAGGTGCAGGCCGTGGCTCGGGCTGAGCATCCCTGGGAACTGGCTATGCACGTCGTGGAGGCATCTGAAATGAGAGTAAAGTCTTATAAGTTCGCAGTTATTATCTCAAAATAGCTGAAGAATGAAACATACACGAAAGAATACAACAATCCTAAATTATAGGGCTCTACATCAAAGAAAGCTCAGCGAAAACATAACAAGCCGTACAGATCCTAAGGACACTAGAACCTGATTCTCTGATACCACCTGTGACACCCCGACTAATTAAATACCGGGTAGCTACTCCTTTATTCAAATTAATTTAAAATGTTAAGTTGGTTCAGTTCATAGCATCACTGTCGAAAAATATTTTTAACAATTACTAGCCACCTAATATTTAAAAAGTGAGTTGTCTAATTTTAATTAAATCCAATTAACATGCAATAAGATAGATTATGAAGTGATACGTAACCACTACAACATAGTCACAATATAATAACCATGGAACAATAATGAATCTGGAGTAATACTCCTCACAACAATCCGAATACTGAAATAAACAAATACAAAGTTTGAACCATTAATTAATTACAACCCAAAAAAAAAATTAACTGAATAGATAAAATGTCCCTAAAGGAAATGGGGCGACATGCCCAACAGATGAGAAAATCTGATAATAGAATCAAGATCGAAAGTGGAGGCGTCTACTGACAAGGTCCTGTAACTCCCACAGCAGCTACAGCACATCACCGGAATGGAACTTCTATGCTTGGTGTCCTTGTGGCTGAGCACCTAAAAGGTTTTTACAAGAAAATAGATTTGAAAGCAAATGGGTCAGAGCCCGATTGTGAAAATAGTTTAAAATATATCAAGTGTTTAATATCATTAAACAGTGAATATAAAGTACATGATAGTGTGCACTCACATGAGTCCTCACCTCTTAACTAATTGTGCACTCCTATCGTACCCGTACCCGTTCTAGTTATTCCCATATCTAACTAGTCCAATACACAATCTCACATTACTATATGTTTCACGATTCAATTCCCGACATTTTAATTTAAACAGAGAGTTTTACTTTTCTTCTTGGTTCCCAAAATTAATAATATTAGTCACTAGAGATTTTTAATATTAGCTTCTACCGCTATGTTGTTATTATTCACACTTACATTTATACAGGACAGTTCATTTCGATTTACAATTCTCATCATCAATATACAATACTGGCACCCCGAGGCTAAGCTGCGGTGCACACATACTCTGCTATCCAATCCCGGTACATCACGTACGTAAGGACCACGCATTCCGAATCTCTCTGGAATCGTTCTCGAATAACAACAATCACACATAATGGAGGTGAACATAGTTCACATCACATGGGTCACGCACATACCTACACTCCCATGATCATCAGACTTATTATCTTCTCAATAAGTCCTTCTCTGACCTATGTCCTCGAGGTACCAATCTAAATCCCCCTGAAGGCACACAAAGATTAGATGGCCCTGATCGAACGCCGACCTCCTATGATAGAAAGTACAGTAGGTATGTTATACACAGATAACTACATATACTAAGCATTCGCACATCTTAGATATCTCAAAACATTAATAGAGGTATATTTCTCATTCTTATACCATCATTTAGTGTTATACGTTTACAAGTCCCCGATTTATGTACATTAAAGTTGTCAACTCTTCTCACGTCGTAATTAGATACTCGTTTCCTAATCCACAAGTGTCATCCGGTTTACTCCAAGATTCTAAGTTTTACTTCTCAACGTGATCCAATCTCACAATTATACTCTCTAGTCAATAGGGGAAGGTTATTACTCCATTAAATAAGTCTACGGAACATTTGAAATAAAATCAGGCCTAAAAGGCCATTCTGACAACTCGTTAAAAGTCTCGTTCGAACGAGTGTCGTTAGAACAAACTACCAACTCGTTAGAAGGGGTACTGTCATCTCGTTAGAAACTCGTTCGAACGAGGTCGTTCGAACGACCTGGGCAGGTCTTCCAACGAGATGGCAGAATACGCCCAGAAAACCCCAAACTCATTTTTCTTCATTCTCCTCTTCTCTATATCCACCCTAAGACTATCCAAATACGTTTTAATGTTTGTAAACTATTTTTAATGACCTTAGATCATTCCTTAACATGCTTTTGGGGTCAAATCTTACAAATTAACATGCCAAAATCATAAATCCCCAATTCTTGTTTCAAAACCCTATGAACTTGAACCCGGAATTTAATTTCATAAAAAGACTCCTTATTAATCCGTTTTCAAATCATCAAAAGATATGTTTTGTATATTGAATTCATCCATAACCATTCTACATGCAAATTCCTACCCAAAACCACAAGTTTCACAATAATTTCATTGGGTGTTCTTCATCAAAATTTCCAAGACATAAACGTTTTTCTACACTACACATGGAAGAAATATTCATTGCAAATAACGACATCAAAACACTTGCCTTAGATTTGTTTCTTCTGAATTGATGTTGGTGAATGAAGGCTGATTTCTCCCCTTTCTCTACAAAATTCTCCCAAGGATGGTGATGGTGGTTGGAGGTTTCTTTTGGAACCTCTTCAAACTCTCCCTTTAACTCCCGTAGCCCACTAACTTACCTAATGCTGATAATAAACCTAGTGGGTTCATTAGTAATATATTATTTAACCCTAAAATTCGTGGGTTTTAATTCCCATATTTTTAAAATTACCAAAATACCCTTCTAGGTTGTAGGTTTGGCCAAAAAATGCCTCGGGACCCAAACTAAACCCCCGGCTAGTGTTTTCTGACTATTTCGACCCTTATGGACACGTTGGCGCACTCAAAATGATCATTCGGTTGATAAAAATATAATTCACTTTTTAATTTAAATAATTACATTCCTGACGCGACTGACACGCGCGTCCCAACTAAATTTCCCAAATTGTCGTATTTCAGCCTCGCGATAATTTTAATATTTTCAATACTCATATATTTCCATATATACTCCAAAATATTCAATTTTTTTAACATCGTAATCAAATTCCAACTCACATCTTGCTAGTATTTATATCAGTATTAATTCCCAATTAATTCTCATTTAATTCAATTAATCCCATAAATAAAGATCAATAAAATTACGGGGTATTATAATCTACAATCAAGATCTATTTCAAGTCTTCACAAGGAGGTCTATTTATTCCCATTTATCTTTAAATTCCCTTCTTTTTGCATTAGTTACTTCATTTTCACTTTAGTAATTTACCGCACTACATCACACATCTTAACTTCAAACTTTTTATTATTAGTATTCTCACATACTTTATTTTCATAAAAAAACCCAAAATAAGAAAAAGTGGTTCACTTGTAAATTACAAGTGGGGATTTCTCATCACATTTTCTCACACTAAAGCACCTTTTTCTACACCAACATAATAAAGTCCATGGTTGTATTTATGGGTTAAATCCCTTGACTCGAGTCCAGGGGGGTTTAAGTGGACTTTGATCCCCCCGGGCTATGTACGCATTTTGGATAAATCCCTTGACTCGAGTCCTCCCACATACATTTGTTACCTTACTCTTGTCATATATTCTTGATATATATATATATATTTGATCTTCTTGCTTGCTTGTGTCTTGTCTGATATACACAATCATTCTTCTGTAATGATTTGTGAATCGACAAACACTTACGTCATACTTTGAATTGTTATTATGGGAACAATCCTAAGGATGGCCTCACTCCGCCTTTACCCATGATGTGAGTTGGGGGATTCCATCCTCCATTTATATTATGCACATAATCACACACATCACGGAGTTCTACAAGAGAAGATTAACACGTGCTCATGAAATTCCTAAAAGGGGGGATGGGTTCTAAACACCTTCCCCTTTCATAACATAGTCCCTAAACCCTTGAACTACTGGTTTCATAAGTATCAGTATTGTCCTTGATGTCATTCTCTCGAGGCTGTAATATTTTCTTTTACCTGTTTTGTGAAAAATAGGCTAGCGACTCTATATCTACATATCACCCCACATAGACAATGTCCAAGTGCCCCGATAAAGGACACAATCATGCGTTCACGTCGAAAGGGGAAGGACAGAGTGATCCACCTCGGGACCACCCCCTCGACCCCAAACCTCGAGATAGCCACAGGTATGCTCTACTAACTTTCTATCATTCGTCTCAAACGAATGTTAGATAATCACCCAGATACTAGCCAATAAGTACTAAACATGGCAATCCATAATCGTCGAATACTTAAAGACGTCACATTAAGTATATTTCTATTCCCAAAGGCGCCACATGAAATTACTCTCAAGGGTCGGATGTAGTAGACAATTTCTTTGTTAAATAAGTAAAAAACCCTTTCTAAGGATCCCACTCAGAATGGCTACTAGGCAAGGATTAGAAAAGGCTACTTCCCACTAAACATTGATGAGGTTCGGTTAAAGTCAGCTACTCATATAGATTCTACTTCATATTCAGTCACCACTCGGGCAATTAAAAATAAGCTATGGCACTCAGATGAAAATCTTATTTCCTTTCCTTTTAAGGACTTGGCATAGAGACCCTCTCCTTAGGACATAATAAAAATTCCAAAAACTTTCTTTCTAATGGCTGACGCTATATACTTCATATTAAACCACAAGCTGACACTAGTAAGGATTTTGGCAGTATATAGGACGTCGTGTACAACCTATAAGCCTCTAGTACACACTACCGACATCTCAAGGGAGCCTATTCCTCAAATGTCACATCATATTCTTTAAAACCAAATCATATATGGATACCCAGGGTTTAATCCTATGTCACTTCAAATCATAATCACTATACATGTAACATAATCAATGGCACACAACTCACATCGTAGATTACGATATACATTCATTAATTGACAATTACTAAGTCAGTCATCTACATTGATAGCATCCTATAAACTATGTCTTGAGTACACATCCTCAAGTAATGATTGTCATAGATCAACATGCCTACCAAATTTTCAAATGCTTCTAAAATAACACTACCCGAAGGATCAATTTCACCTAATCGCTTCACCATTATTAATCTATTGTAAGTACCTAACTAATTAACCTAGTGCGCCCTTATCATAAAATTAATACTGCTTACACATGCCACTCTAATCATCTAACCCCACAGTTGGCTCTAAACATCTCACATCTCTAATTCAGTGGACGGTATTTACCTTTATTAACATCGTAACAGAACTCTCACATCATTAAGGGTTTAAATAAAAGCATCTCACACTAGAGAAAGTAGTGTCGCCACTAATGGCCTACGCAGACACCCGCAAGTTACTAACACGTCTAAATAAGAAGCGTAGAGAACTATTAATGGCAACTAACTTGGACACCTACTATTTGTCAATCAATTTCCCATTGTGCTAATCTCCTTGACTCCATCACAGAGAACACGAATCAAAACTGTCAACTATTTAGCGTGACCAGACCAATACCAATATCAAAGATCAACTACCTACCTCACAATTTCACTCCCGTGGGTCAAACCTGTCCGACCTGAACGTTAGGTGTGAAGTGCAATAAGATAACCTAAATAATGTTCCTAGTCCAGTTTTAGTTAATTAACATTTCACTTGTTTAGCAAGCAATTCCAATTTATATCAAGCTACGTATGGGAGCCGTGGGAAGCATCCCCAAAATATATTGATCTACTAATGTAAAATAAAAGAATACTTACCGGTATAATGCTCGCAAAGTACGAAATCGTGTACAACCTTCCATAACAAAGGAAAGTGAATGAGCCAATTGCCCAGTAGGAAATACAACAATACAACATAGAATCGAATGGCAGAAAAGAGACTCTATAGCGTACCACCTATGTGCACATGCAAATATCGTAGATATATATACACATATACAGATTCTGATGCATGAATTTGTTTATTCCAAAAAATTACTTGACTTGATTAAATCACAATAATCTTATATAAGACCGCCCTTTTTTTACTTGACTTAACATTGATTTTCGAACTTAATGCACCCGGTTAAATACTTAAATAAAATAGCCTTTGTTTAGGGAAAAACACTTCATTTACCAAAATTTCCCATTTACTCAAACTAAATTCACTTTAGTACTTTCCTTGGGAACCACCTTTCAACACACGCACACTCAGTGTTAAAAAGTACTTATTTTCCTTTTAAAATCAATTAACAACATTCAATTGTGTTAATTATGGGTAAAATCATCTTAGGTTGCTTGATTACCCATTAACCACTTTACGTGTGTCATTTACTCACGCTTCACTTGGACTTAGTCATTTTTATATTTCTTGTCCAAATTACCCTTTCAAAATAAGAATATTTATTATTTCATTTCACAAAGGTTATCTCTTCTCATTTTCTTAGCACAACCAATTTTCTTGTCATGTTCCACTTTTTCTCATTATCTTTTTCTCAAAATTTATAACAAACTGCGTACTTTCATGGGCTCCATACCACTGGCTACGCTATCTTATTCTCTGGCTAGTGACTTGGGTCTTTCAACCTAGGGCTTCGGGCCCTTCTTAATTTATTTATTTTTGTTCTTACGAGTTTCCTTTATCATGTGTTTTAACACTTTACAGTGTCCACATTATTCCATTTTTAAAGGCCTGAGCCAAAACTCGAGGACTACTTCCCCATATTTGTGCAACACTTTAGAAAATCAACATTTCTTGCCTTTCACTTTAATGATGATTTCATTCCCAAAATCACTTCCGTTTAGGATTATTTTGAGTAACACCTCTTCGAACATTTTTATTTAATAAAAAAAAAATTCTTTACGTAAAATTATTATTTTAGCCATTTGTTTCCAAACTTACCTTCTCCATTTTCACAAGTGTAATTCGCCAAAAATATTATTAAGTAATACATATCAACTTCTTGATTGCTTTCACTCATTAACGCTCATTGTATAGCTTGGAGTTAACACACCTTTCAAGTTGGAAATCTCTTTATCTCATTACTTTCTTTGTCGAGAAATCATTTGTCATTTTAATATTACTTTACGAGAAAACACGATTTTCATGTATCATCACATATAGTCTTTGAACACACTTTAAGGGCTGAAAATTCTATTTTATTTACTCAATGTTAAAAATCATTAAAACATTTACTAAACTTGTTCATACGCTCATTGTCAAAGTACTACAAGTTTATATACATGGGAAGAGAATTTTAAGTCCAAAAATCCAAGAAAATTAGTTTAACACATGATTTATTCGAGGAATTTCATGATACTTAACAAAACATGATTTTTAAGACTAAAAGACATTTTTGTTCTTCAAAACTTGAATATATATCTAACTTCATTAAAAGCCCATTTTTTTAAGAAAACTTCAAGATATTATTCATAAAATATCTCGAGAAGATAAATATTATTTCAAAATATTATATTTCATAAAATGTTTAACACTAAGTTTTCGGGAAAATATATTATTTTTTCAAAACCTTTAAAGATCACTTATAAACCATTTTGCCAATACTATGAGAAAATAGATATTTTGAAACATGCATACATTCTACTCTTAAAACTCTACGTACAAGACCAAATACTAAGGAAATAGAGTTTTTATATGGAGTCCATCAATGTAATTGTAAACGACACTATGGCCAATTCTGTTAGTAAAATACCATTTTCAGAGAATGAAGATGAAACTTTTGAAAACATTGACTCACCTATAAAAACTAATACTAGACCGACTAAAACTCTTGATGTTCCTAGTTGGGTTTATAAAGATCGTCCCACAATTAAATTTCTGGTGAAGTATTAGATCTAGTTAAAATGAGATCACGGCCTTATAATTTTGCAAACTTTTCTTATTTTGTTTCCCTTGTGGAACCTAAAAATATTAATGAAGCTTTGCAAGATTCTGTTTAGATAAATTTTATGCAAGAAGATCTAGCACTGTTTAACACTCACGAAGTTTGGTATCTCATTCCTAGGCCTACTAATACTAAAGTGATCGCTATTAAAAGGATTTTCAAAAACAAACCCGATGAAACAAGAATGATAATTAGAAATAAAGCTACAATAGTAGCTCAGAGATAATGGATATTTGTGGATGAGACATTCAAACGGTTACATGGAGGAGTCTATCTGTCATTTCTTGGTTGTTACTTGTCATTTATAATTTAAACTTTTTCAAATGGATGTTAAATGTGCCTTTTTAAATGGTATTTTAACAGGGGGAGTTTATGTAGAGCACCTAAAGGTTTTATCGACCCTAAATACCCTGAACATGGCTTTATATTCAAAAAGGCATTGGATGGTTTGAGATAATCCCCCTAGTCCTGGTACAACAACTTTTCAACCTTTTTACTCAATTAAGGGTTTGAACACGGTGGTAATGACCCAACATTGTTTGTGCGAAATATAGCACAAGTTTACGGAGATGACAATATATTTGGTTCAACTTCCTCTCAAGAATTTAATTTTTTTTTCAAATTTTATGAGTGGGGAGTTCCAAATGTCACTTATGGGGGAGTTGAAATATTTCCTCGAACTTTAAGTGAAACAATATGATGATGGCTTATTTATATGTTAGTTTAAATATGTTAAGAATTTAATAAAGAAGTTTGAATTAAATGACGCCAAAAAAGCACGTACGCCCCTGAGCACAACCACGAAAGTGACTACAGATTAAAGTGGTAAAATTATTGATACTATGTTATATCGAATCATTATAGGTAGTTTATTCTATTTAATTACTTCTCGACATGATATCATATTTTTTTGTTTGTGTGTGTGCCCCTTAACAATCATCCCCTAAAGAAACTTACCTCATAGGCATTAAGCATATTCTTAAATATGTTAAAGGGACTTTAGATTTAGGATTGTGGTAAACAAAATAGATAACTAGTACTATAATTAGTTATAGTGATGTTGACTGGCAGGTTTCTCTAACGATGGTAAGAGTACCTTTGTTGCTTGTTATTATGTTAAAATAACTTTATTGGTTGGGGATGCAAGAAACAAAAATTTATTTCCTTATATACTGGTGAGGCAGAATACATCACAGTTGGTAGTTGTTATGCCCAATTAATATGGATCAAACAAATGCTAAGTGATTGAGGCATTATAGAAACTCAATTGACTTTATTGTATGATAGTGAGAGCACAATAAATAACTAAAAATTATTTTCAACACTTTCAGACCAAATCCCCTGAAGATACGTCATCACTTTATTAGAAATTTAGTGTAGCTAAAGACTTCTTAATGGAATATGTTAACACTTAAAAGAAATTTTTATTTTCTAACCAAACCTCTCGATAATATTCGTTTTGAAAGTCTAAGAAGAGCAATAAGGATGGTTATACATGATTGACATATCTCTTGTACATGAACCTATATTAATGTCTTTATCTTCCTTATAATATGTTATTTGTGGCTATGGGTATTGGATGTTTTATAAAGATAAAATGCATCTCCCATATCTTGTTAGTGTGAGATTAGCATATGGCAAGACCCGTTTGTTAGTTCATTACTTTTTACACTTGTCTATTTGTGCCAAAAATGGGGGAGAATAGTACATCCATATATTGCATATTATCTTCTTTACACTTTACTTGATATTACTAACTTGATTTGAAGGTATATATTTTATGCAGATTTTGTCATAGATTTTTATTCTTTGAGTCTAGGATCAAATGTTATTAGTTGAGTTTTATTTCACACCCTTCTTATTATTATTTTCGGCTCTAGGTGGGGTAGTCATCTCTTTGATAGTGTTAGGATTTTTTTATCCTAAGAGTTAAAAAGTATTCAACGAGATATGTATGTACTCGATGGAATTTTTCCATAAATATCCAAAGAGGGAGATTATAGAACCCTTTGATAGAGACTCTCCTAGGTTATTGTGAGTCTAAATTATAAAGGTGTTCAACTAGTTTGGATATTTTGTGCAAATAGTTTAGTAGAGATCCTTTCTCAAAATTCATTCACGATTGAAGACATAAGGAAACCCTATCTGCACAATATGATTCTAGTTGGTAAGTTTAAGACACAACATGAATATAGTGGAACACACTCAACATCACTCATTTTTTACACACATGCATTCATATAATTGTCACAAAATCATATAACAATTTTTAGGCATTTAATTGATTTAAATTAGATTTGCCTTAAGAATTAATCAGATAAATTAATCTTATGTTTAATAATGCTAAATTGTGGGAAAATAATATTTTGGTATAATAATGTCTGAAAATAAATATCATTATTCTTCCTTAATTAAAAATAATTTTCTGGCCTTTTTAATTGGATTAATAAAAAAATTACATTTTAATTCATTAAGGTGTGTTTGTTGAGTTTATTTTGTGTCTGCATTTGGGACGTGTGTTATAATCATTGAATCATATTGATCAATGGCTCAGTTTTGGCTTTAGGATTTTCGCTTGGATAGCAAACCTACGTTGTAACTTGTTTCCGAATTAGACATTTTAGCTTACCTTATTCACATTATTTTAGAACCTTGGACTGACACTCGATTGCGATAAAGACACACATCCATCTATTCCAATCGGTGGTAACCTCCTTCTATGCCCTTATATTCAAACCCTCATCTCGATTACATCATAGCCTTTTAGTCAAGTTTAGGGTTCCATTTTTTAGAGAGAGAAGAGAGAAACGTTTGAATTTTAATATTCTATGCAATCACAGTGAATTTGAGTTTGGAACCTATATCAAAGTTCATGTTTACATATATATATATATAGATTTGATTTTGGAGTTCGTTTGGAGTTTAAACTTTTTTTTTAAATCAAAATCTATTGTGTTTAAACATCTTAAAAACGTTTTAAAAATTTGTTAATACTTTTATTTGTTTTGTTTTAAATCAGTTTACTGATTTTTAGATATTTGATATCTTCGGATGATATATTCTTTTATTCATGGAAAACATTTTATTTTTAAAAATGGTTTGAATCTATGATTCTTTAACAGATCTAAAATCTTTAATAATAAATCCGTAAATCTAATTTAAACCATTGTAAATATCTCTTCATGAAGATAAAACTTGTAATTTGGTTAAATCAGATATGTACATGTTAAGTGTGTGTGATTTATACTTGCATTCAGAAAACGAACACAACACTACACAAATTCCACTATTTTTGTACCTGTATCTGAGAGTGGATTCTCAGTTAGGTAACATTTTTTACTATTTTTTATATTTGTTGTAAATGTAAACATGTTCCCTGCTTTTAGTGAAATTGTTTTTTATTTGGGGGCATAAAGACTCTTGATAGACAGGGTTTTGTCGCGGTGTCGCGTCACCGACGCCAATCGTTAGTTATGTTCGACTCACCAACTCTATATAAAAACCTAAACTATGACTACACTCTTTTAAGGGAGTATAGCAGCCAGTCCGGGCATCGAATCCACAAAGACAAGATGCTATAATTTATTCGGTTTAATACTTCTAAAATAAAAGTGTAAAAGATAATTTCTAAAAAAAAGGAAAAGATTAAACTAGGCTAGTGAAAATTAAACTAAATTAACAAAGAGAATAAAAACTATAGGTTGCATCGGATATCCCTCACCTAGAGTTAATTTGTATAAAATGGTTACATGGGCTCACGAGTTATTAAGACTGAGTATCGTTTCGACAGTTAATTAAATCAAGAGTTGTCACACCCCTAAATTCGCATAAAAGTCTAATAAGATTTTGGCATCAATGAATACCCCAAAAATTACATACACAAGGTCGTAAATCGGAGCATACATGATATACCCCCGTTAAATCTCCTAGGCATAATAACTACGACAACCCACTCGAAATAAAAACCTAAAACTCCATCACCAAAGCAAAGCAACCCGTCAACCCATAGGTGAGTTCAATCCAACACAACATAGACTAAATTAGCTAGAAAGCATGGTAAATGACATGAATTAAAAGCAAGAAAGAAAAATTAATTATGAAAGCAATAAATAACAATAAATGAATATTAACTAGTCATGGAAATGAAAGGAAACAAGTAAAGAAAGCATTGAACAAATGAAAGAGATAAACAAAAGTAAACTTACATACATAAAAATGGGGAAATCCTAAAGGAAAATGGAGAAGGGACGAATCTCCTTACAAATCCTAAACCTAATGTAAAATGTAAGATATTTACAAAAGAGAACAAAGGCTCTCTTATATAGTAAGTTGGAAACAAAAAAAGAAAAGAAAAGGAAAAAGAAAAGAAAAGGAACAAGTGCCAAATATCATATGCTACCGGTCGATCGTGGACAGGGGGTCGGTCGATCGGTCCCTTGACTTGATGCTCACTGGTTCCCTCACAAGGCAAAAACCCTATACGTGGTCGACCGGTAGTCTATTTTCTAGTGTTCTTTGGTCTTCATATGGGAGAAAGGGTTCATAATGGAAATGGCCATATCTTCTTCAACCGAACTCAAAACGATGCGCCGTTTAAAGCCACGCGATGCTAACTCAACAAACTATGCATCCGTGAAAATTTCATAAGCCGAAGATGAAGCATGAATTAACTAAAATGCCCTTGAAGTAGCATCCGATGACGGAACTTCTCCGAAATACAACCGATCCTCACTTTTAGCGTTCCAATACCTACAAAAGCACAATTAACCCCTACAAAAATATATATGTCCAAATCCGAGGTTGTCTGGTTAACGAGAATAAATATAGGAATTAAGAACGTAAAAGTGCTAAAATGCACAAAGATAAAGGGCGCATATATGCAATATTCGTGACATATCAACTCTCGTGAATGTTTCTTCTCGAGTTTTACCATGTTATATCTTGTGTTGTCAATGATTATTGTTTTACCTTTAGTTCTTACTCTTACTGATTGGATTTAAAAAAAATATTATGACTTGAAAAAATCTTTTACAAATAAAACCTCCTAGACTCTAGGATACACATCTTGTGTTATCTTTAAATCTATTTTCATGAATAAGGTTTCTTCAACAAACTTGTGGTTTACAAAAACACAGTTATTTATCTTTGTTAATTATTTTTTACCTGAGTGTTTTTCAGTTTATGTGGGATGTGAAAAGTTTATCTTATATTCGGTAGAGGCAATGGTTTCCTAAAAAATATTTTTTCCCTTTATTCAAGAAGCGCATTATTAGTTTATATAAATCATATTAGAAAGAGTTTTCTGATGTTTCATGGAATTTTTAGTTTAGAGAAACCTTAGTTGTATTATTGCATAAACTTATAATTTTGGTAAGGAAATATTTGAAAATTCATTTGGTTACTAAGATGGTAAGAGAATTTCAATTATTTGGTAGATTTTGGTAAAGTTCATTTCTTTCAACAATATTTAAAGTTCATTTCATTCAACAATATTTCCTTAAGGTTCATTTCTTTAACTATATTTCCTTCCTCGTGTGGGTTCTTGGTTGCTTTTATAATAAAAAAGGGTTATATTTGTTTATCTCATTGGTTGCAAGGATTCTTGAATGACATGGGTTATTTGTGTAGATATTAGATTGCAGGGATTCTTAAATGATGTGGGTTCTTTATGTAGATTGGTTTGACTATGAGTGTAGGTAAAATGTGAATTATGTAGATTTTATTTTAACGAAGCCATGTGGGATTAGTTTGGTGTTCAATGTGTGTGTAGGGGGATAGTGTGGAAATTAGTGATAAACTCATTTATCGTGATGAAATAAAGTGAGTTATATTTACTTCTTGTTATATGTGTATATTATCATGAGAGTCTTTCTCAAAATAGTTCTTTGGAATGTGGTCATATTTCCTCTTAATAATATTTCATCAAAATGTGTTTTTTTCAATAAAGATGTGAGTGCGCATAAAAATTCATGTTTGGTATCCAACCTTTATATGTTTTCCTTTTTCATCCGCCTTTTGCAAAAGGTTTACCCAATGTGATGATAACTTTACTTGACTTTGCAGTTGCCTCACTTTGTTTTTATCTAATTCATTTTCCTTTCCTCGTTGATCCTTAATATCCCTATTTTCACATATACACTTGAAAGATTTTCATTAGTAGCATAAGTATATGTAATGTAGATAATATCATGTATGCTCTTTTAGTTTGACACTGCTAGTCATAAGTCAGATATCAAGAAACAAGTTTCTTACACATATCTAATTATGTATAAATATATTCTCAAAACGTAATGGGATGTCCATTACAATCACTTCCTTGCAAGTATTGTAAAATATCATCTATATATGGAAATGCCATATTTTATCAATTTAATTCACAATAAATGACTTACGGTGATGGGATTTCCATTAATATTCAATTAAGAATGTATATCATTTAGGGTCAATATTATGCAATGATGATGGGATTGCCATCAAGTCTTAGGTAAGAATGTATTTTCAATTTAAGCATGTTCTCATATGAAAGGGGATTTACTTCAATAAAATAGTGGGTAGGATTGCTACCAAAATATATATGAATGGGAATGCCATCCTAAATTTACTAAGGTGGGATTGTCACCTCAATCTTATGAGTGGGATTTCCACTCAATTTTCATATTGACAGGAATTCTATCAAATTTCAGATTAAGCGAGCAACTTGAACTACACATGTAGCATGTGTAAAGGATATTTAAATGGTTATTGTAAATAAATGGGCATATGTCACAACAATATATGTTGATATTTGAAGCACGTGTGAAAACACTTAGTGATCATATGTATAAGGCTAACATGGTATTAACATCACGGGAATATGTGATAATATCTAGGTATAAATCAAGATAGCATAAAGGGTTAGGTATTTAAAGAAAAATTCAAATATTATGGACCAAATTATGGTTTTCAAACATCGTTTCATTTTTTTTTTCCTTAAAGAATTATTTTTCAAGACCCATTTAACTTTTAAAGAACTTTGTTCTGTATTGAGGTTACTTTACTCTTCAAACACAACTTTTTCAATTATAGGAATTTTCTCATTTTTCTTTTTGACAGCAATATCTCAAAGCCTTTTCTTCTAAAAATTAATTTCCTCTGTCTTCCTTTTTCAAACAAGATCCGTCATTTTCAAAAATTAGACGAATATCGTTTTTCCAAAATCCTTTCTTTTGGATGTGATCTTTATATGTAACACCCCACTCTTCCACCACCAATATTGTCCCCACTTTAACCACCGCACCTAGTGGTATGGGGTTTTTATTATCTCTCTATCCACAAACTGGTGTCAATCGAGTTTGAACCCCTGACGTGTGCATCATCAATCACAAGCCTTACCAGTGGAGCTAAAAGGCCTCGGTGTTAAAAGAGTGTAAATATACATATATAAACCATTACTATACCTCACCGAGGCGATGTGGGATGTAACTCTCTGGCTACCAAATCAACCATGGCCCAGTCTGTTACAATCCACCCCCTTAGGGAGCTGATACGACGCAAATATAGCGTATTGCACCCATTAACCTACGCATTATTAGCCCCCTTGGGCATCTTAATCCCTATACTTATGCTCGTTAACCATACAACCTCGGATTTCTATATATACATGCTTTTCAGGGGTTAATTGAGCTTTTGTAGGTATTTTGATGCTTAGTATGAAGTTTGGACGCTTTTCGAAAAAGTTCCGTTAAAGATTGCAACTTTGGGGGTATTTTAGTAATTTCATCATTCGTGTTTCGATACCGAACTCTTCACAGAATTGAAGACCTTTTATTTCTCTTCTCGTGGCCGTCAACGGTGTATGATTTCGATGTACAATGAGGGAGTTATGGCATTTTTAGGATAGTTTTGACCTAAAAAGCACACTCAAGGTCAAATTCAAGGGCATTTTAGTCATTTCATATTTTGGTTTTTTGGCCTAATGTCTTCTTGGATGTTGTATACATCTGAGTTATCTTCGTGAAGCCTCTGACCGTGTCTAATTCCGAGTTGTAATGAAGAAGTTACGGCATTTTCCGTAAAGTTGGACAAAGCTGAGAATTCAGCACTCTCAGGTGAGAATCGATTCGGAGTTCAGTAAATCAATTCGGGTGAAGTCCGCAAATTTCATTTTTTAAGTTGCTTTTTTGTGGGGTATATGTATGTAAACATTATATTAAGGGTAAGAACTCATTTTTTTCATCATTTTAGGTTAGTTTTAGGTCAGAGAGGGGATTTTGGGTGGAGCTTTCTCTCTCCTAGGGTTTGCACCCAAATGGGTTTGTATGGCACTATTCATCTTCTTCCTTGTTAATGTAAGCTTTCATTGTTATTTTTCTTACTTTGTTACTTAATTTCTTGCTTTGTCTTTACTTTTCTTGCTTGATTAATTAGTTGTTGTAGCTTAATTCTTATTTTCGTTCATTAACTAGTTGTTTTAATTGTTTTACTTAAGTATTGTGACTAGATAATGGGTTGGGGTTGCGTTTTCGCCATTAATGGGCGTTGAGCTCCGAAAGTTAGTTTTTAGAGAAAATCGCCTTTAATTTAAACCTCGCATATTAAAGACGGATTATTATGTGTTTTAACTTTCTTTGTCACGCAACGTTATTGTTTATAGCGATAATTCGATATTAAGATGCGTGTGACCATTTTGAATTAAATATTTTATCTCGCAACTTTGAGTTAAATTTCTTCTTGCATGATGTTTATGATTAACTACAAATGATTGGTTAAATATTTCTGAACCGAAATTCTAATTATTAGTTGTTTAGTCCATGGCGGGGATGTCATCCCAACTCTCGTTTAATTAATATTGTTTAGAGTTAACTTCTTTATTTTCTCCCATTTCTTTTAAACCAAACCCTCACCTTTTACACTTTTATTCTTGAAATAATAAATCGATTAAAATCTATACGACATTCCCTATGGATTCTTGATACCCGACTTACCGCTATACTTGTATCGCAAGTGCAGTCGTAATTTAGGTTTTTGTATTAACGCGGTGAAATGAATTCAACGATTAGCATTTTGACGCGACGCTACTTTTCACGCTTGATCAGGAGCCCAACGTCCTCGTTGAGATGAAATCAACCATCACCCAACATGTTGATACCAATTGTTAGACCATAAATTATTCCAATAGGGGGATTATTCCAATAGGGGTTAATTGTGATAATGACATTTTGATTACTTTTCATAATTCCAAATTTCATTCTTTTCACTGTCATCTTGTAAGCTTTGCAAATTGGTAAAAAAAATCTTCAGTTCATTGATATAATGACTCTACTATTGTTTTCCTGCTTCCACGTATGTTCACATTCAAGAAATTTAAGTATCAATCATATTAGATTAAGGCATTGATGTAAATATAGGAAAGGGGATAGGGTTTAAAGGAACTTTGCAAACCAAGGTTTCAATGTGGTCCAAACCCACCTACGTCCATGATTTAGACAGTACTCGAGAACTCCACCATCACTGCTTCACTTGTGGTGCAACCAAAACCTCACAAAGAATAAAACCTTTCAAAACCTCAACCAACAAGAAGGTGCCCTCGCCATTTCCCATGCGGTACCCACGCAATAGCTTAAGGGAATACCTTGACTATCCATAAGAATGTCACTACCGATCGTGAAGATATAATGAAGTTCAACCTTAATCAATAGTACAAGATTGGTAATAGAAACATAAAGAAAAGTTTCTTTTACTAAAGCAATGGTAAAATGTGTTTACTTTCTATTTCTAGAAAAATAAACCAACAAGAGTTCCTATGTATTTTTCTCAAAGAGGTATTTACGTTTGGATCCATGTCTTAGGAGTTTGTGTTTTATCTCTAAGCATACATGTTGTTTGGGGGTAACTTGGTTTAAGACATATTTGGTGTTTAAATAACTTTGAAACTCAGATGAAATCATCTTTGATTTTCGGAACTCGTGGGGTTTGGTTTTATTAGGTCTAAATATTCAACATTTACTCTTTAATTTCAATATTTTTACAGTCACGTACATTGCCTTTAACCCAAATTTATCTCATATTTGTTCTACTAAAATTTTTGTCAAATATTTCATGTTTTATGTATTTCTTTTATGTTTTAGAGGTAAATCGAATAATGGGATGGAAGAGAAAATTTAAAACGACAAACGAAATACAAGAAATGTAAGTCAATGGAATATTAATATTTTTTCACCCTAAACCCAAAGAAGTAGCCAACTAAAAATTTTAATAGCTTGAAGTCACGGGAACACTGGAAGAAACGGCACCCCAATCAGAGCTATGATTCGAAAGTTACAAGTATTTAAAGTTGAGAAGAAAGTTCGGTGGCAAAACTGTAAATAAGAGCAAATCATGCAAAATAAGGTAGGCTTGGAAAATATCCTGACCAAACCGATTCAGTCACGCGAATCATTTTGCTACATGGGTTCGGTGAAGGGTTCATTTCGGCCAAAAGGTTCAGTCCAAGATGGGATTTTGCAATTTTTCTTAGATTTTAGTATGAGCAGTTTGAGTTTACCTACTCTTATTTACAAGAATTTTCTTACTTGTATAAACCTATTATTAGTCTTTTAAACCTATTATGCTTCATTCTAAGGCAATCTATCATAAAAACAACTTGGGAGAAGAACTATTGCAATTTTCATCATAATTTCAATACCAGACCATAGCTTTTTTCAGTTTTTCTTAAAGTGTTGATTTCCTGTTGCACGCTTAGATGTTCATCAATC
Organism: Sambucus nigra; assembly: GCA_949130495.1. Lineage (NCBI taxonomy): Eukaryota > Viridiplantae > Streptophyta > Magnoliopsida > Dipsacales > Adoxaceae > Sambucus > Sambucus nigra. The sequence continues at coordinate 134,510,861 of OX422216.1, forward strand.
TTGGAAAACTTAATTTCTAGAACGTTCTTATTATTTCATAATATTTTCTTTTACATCAATGAATTCTTATGTTGAGATTAATACTATGCCCGGACAAACTCATCACGAGTTAAGGAATGTGAACCCAACCTAGGTTTTTGACGTTAGACATAAAAATCGAAATAATTTTGTATGCTTAATAATTAGGGTCTAATATTTTTAATAAGACTAATATAGAATATATCTTAACTCCATTTGTCGAAGTCAACCGGAATGTTTGGGATTAATGTGATATATGTGTCAATAACTCAATCTCGCATTAATTAAATTGTTGAGTAAATATTGTGCAGATTAACACCCTGCGCATATTTAGTGCTTCGAATTAGTTAATGTTCTTCTTATAATTTATTATATAGTTGTCAAGAATTTTATATTTAGCGGAAATACTTGTAGTTCGGGGGATTGGATCATGACTCCATTTTTCCTAAATTATTTTCAAAGCCAAAATGTTCAAATTTTTTGCCTTTTCTTAGTTTAAATTGCACTTGCTAGCTTAATTTTATTAGTCAAATAGAAATTTTTTCTAAACAAAATCATCTTTTCTTTCGTGAGTCAATACCTAGATTTTAGAAGCCGACCCTACTGTCGTCAAAACATTCTATGTCCTATTCCCTAAGGATTCGACCCCAACTTACCGGGTATTACTTGAGTGATCGGCTTGCACTTGAGTCATAGGTACACATGTAGCACACATATTCTGAGTCGTTTAAAGTTTTTGGCGCCATTTTCGGGGATTAATTAGACCACAGGATAGGTCGAATTGATCTAATATTTGACTCTAAATCATAATAGGCCAAAAAATCATAAATTCAAAAAACTCAAAAAAAAATTAAAATATCAAAAATAAAGAAAATAAATATATTCTCTCGAGGCCTTAAATGAAAAATACTCAGCCCAATCCAAATCCCAAGCCAATAGTCAAACTCTCTCCCTCTAGCACTAACACTCCAAAGACTCCATATTTTTGGGTACCACCTCCTACACCGAGTAGTCACAACACAAGTCGAATGTCTAGGAACTCCGGTGAGGGTAGTGACTCTTTAAGTGTGAGTGCAATGTCGGATAATGGTAGTTTCAGAATAGGAGAGGGTGTGATGACATACCTCCCTATAAGAGACCTCTTATACTCAGAGTGAACCGTCACTCCGAGATATATTATATTCCCATATAATGCAAAACAATTCCAATTTAGGAACAGGATGATTTAAATTCTCCATACTTTTTTTTGAAATGGAGTCGTAGAAGCCTTATCTCCACATTAGAGAGTTCGAGGAGACATGCGAAACCTTTAATAATCAATCTTGCACCCAAGATGTCGTACGACTCAAGCTTTTCCCTTTTCCACTTACGGACAAGTCCAAGACTTAGCTTTGGACTTTAGCACTGAACTCTATCAACACGTACAGAGACATGTACGCTAAATTTCCCCAAAATTTATTTTCCGCTCATAGGAACAACTGGATTCAGGCTCAAATCCATACTTTTAAGAAAAATGATAATGATCCCTTTCATAAATATTGGCACAGGTTCAATGAGTTAGTTAACATGTGCCCACATCATGGCTTTGAGAAGTGGAGACTCGTCACCTACTTCCATCATGGGCTTAGTCTAAGCTCAAAGCAATTCGTTGAAATAATACATCCGGGTGAGTTCTTAGGTTTAAATGCAAACAATGTGGTGGCCCACTTTAAATATGTCACTGAGACGACTCAATCTTGGGATACATCGGATCTGAACACTTAACCCAAAGCTAGAATCATGTCCACGGCTCCTTCTGCATCCAGACTCTACCACTTGGACAAGGAAGTGGAGTTGAAACTCCAAATTAATTAATTAGCCAAGCGATTAGAGGAAGTGGTAGAATCTAGGGGGGAGAGATATATTCGGTCCATCTCGATCTTTACAAGAGGAGATTTATGTGATTTGTGAGGTGGGACATTTAACAAAGGAATGTCCGACTATTGTCGCCTACAAAATTATGCTTCAAGAGAAAATTGAGGCAGTGGGAGCTTATAAAGCGAATTTTAAGGCCTTTAGCAGGAATTATTTTAATCCCTCATGGAGAAATCATCTCGATTTTAATTATGGGAAAAAAATGCGTCGATGAACCCAAATTAATACGTTTCCCAACAACCGCCACCACTCTAACCTTACTAACAAATGCCACCCATGCAAGAGCCTCCTCCCGTGACTTATGTAATCCCAGAGCGGAGGAGTTTCGAGTACACTCTTGCTCAATTTATGCAAATTCAGTCGGTGATAAATGCCCAAAATGCTCAAAAAAATTCGACTTAAAGGCAACTCTTTCTAAGTTGCAATATTCCTTAAGTGTTCAAGATAAGGGAAAGTCTCCCTCCCAAGTCCGACGACCTCCCCAAAGTCAAAATTGTTTGAGCTCTACTCCCGATGAAAATAAAGAGCAATGTCAAACGGTTACCACTCTATGTAGTGGAAGAATTGTTGACTTGTCACCTCCTCTACACGTCATGAAAAAAGACAAGGAGGTTTCACCCAGCACGTAAGAGGCCGAAGATGCCCCCTTGTAAGAGGGTGACAAAGATGACACAGTTAGGCCCGAGGTGATAGTGAAACTCCCATAGCCACACCATAAGCCCAAAGGTTATTCCCTCCTCCTAAAGGGGCCTCCCGTGATGACATTCTAAAAGTGTTAAAGCAAGTGAATCTAAACCTACCTTTTCTTGAGGCAATTAAGCAAATTTTGCGTACGCTAAGTTCTCAAAGGACTTACTCATGATGAAACATAAATTAAAAGTATTAAATAAGGTTTTCTTAGTACAAAATTTGAGTTCAGTACTATTAAGCGACCTCCCACCCAAGTATAAAGATCCGCATGCCCCCACCATTTCGTGCATTATTGAAGAGAATAAAATTGAGAGAGCTTTAATAAATTGAGGGTTGAGTGTCAATATTCTACCCAATGCTAATATTCTTTCCTAATAATTTATAACAAGCTTGATTTCGGATGTATTAAGCCCACCAAAATTACTCTCCAACTTGTGGATCGTTCGGTAAAGATACCCCATGGGATAGTTGAGGACTTGATCGTTCAAGTCGACACTTTTTATTTCCCTATAGAGTTTGTCATTTGGGACACGCAACCCTCTTTCCTCTCGAGTCATCATGTTCCCATTATTCTTGGTCGCCCTTTCCTAGCCATGACTAACGCGTTGATTAACATGCATAATTGGAAATGTAACTCACGTTCGGGAATATGACACTTAAAATGAATATCTTCAAAATCACCAAGGAAATGGGTGATGAGGATGATTTACATGAATCAGATATCAATGAAGAGATAGTACACTAACACTTTGAGGGTAATAACATTAGGGGTCCGCTTGAGGTGTGTCTGGTGATGGTGAGCGAGAGTGAGAGAGCGTACTCCGAGTTTGACCTAGAGGTGAGTAAGATGAGAGAGTTTTTCTATGAGGACGAGAGTGAAGAGGATGTGAGAGATGTTAATTGGGTCTCCGTATTTGAGGAATTAACACCGAGGGAATCCTATATGATTCCCTTCGACGTTAAATTTCCAAAACTCAAACTAAAGAAGCTTCCTTCCAATATTAAATATGATTATTTGGGAGAGGATGAGACACATCCAGTTGTTGTCTCCTCCAGACTAAATAAAGAGCAAGAAGGAAGCTTATGGCTATTTTGAGGAAGCTCAAAGGTGCTTTTGGTTGGTCCATTGCGGATTTGAAAGGTATAAGTCCCTTAATTTGTACCCACAAACTCAACCTAAAGGAAGACGTGAAGCCTTCTAAGGATATGCAAACACGTTTGACCCCAATCATGAAAGATGCCATTAAAATGGAGATCATTAAGTTATTGGATAAGGGCATCATCTATCCCATCTTGGATAGTAAATGGATGATTCCTATTCAATTTTTTCCCAAGAAGTCGGGAATGACCGTGGTTGAGAATACGAAGGGGGAACTTATTCCAAAACGTGCCACAATCGGGTGGCGCATTTGCATTGATTATAAGAAACTCAATGTCGGCACTTGAAAATCCCATTTTCGTTTTGTTGTTCATGGACCAAATGCTTAAGAGAATCTCAAGCCACCCGGTTTAATGTATTTTATATGGTTATTCAAGATATAACCAAATAGAGGTGGATGTGTTAGCCCAAGAGAAGACTACGTTCACATGTCTTTTTGTCACGTTTGCCTACAAATACATGCCACTTGGAATTTGTAATGCTCCTCTTACCTATCAAAGGTTTATGCTTAGTCTCTTTAGAAACATGGTTGAGAGAGGACTTGATGTGTGCATGGATGATTTTAGTGTCTTTGGCCCCTCTTTTGACCAATGTCTCGCTAATCTTGAAAAGGTGCTTGCCCGGTGTGTGGAAAATAACTTGGTACTAAATTGGAATAAATTCCATTTTATGGTTACCAAATGAGTAGTTTTAGGCAACATAATTCATCTAAGAGGATAGAAGTTGATAGGGAGAAAACTGACATAATTGTCAAACTTTCCCCACCCAAGTCACTAAAAGACGTGCACTCATTTTTAGACACACGGGGTTTTATCGTAGGTATATTAAGGAATTTAGAACAATTACTAGGCCCTGAAGTAGAATACTTGTTAAGGATGCCCTTTTAGAGCGGAGTAAAACGTGACAAAAGGATTTTGAGAAATTAAAATTCATGCTCGTCTCCGCTCCCATCATGCAAGCTCCGGATTGGAACCTTCCCTTATAGCTTATGTGTGATGAGAGTGACTACGCGGCAGGGGATATTTTAGGGCAAAATAGAGATAAGAAGGCCCATGTCATATACTACGCTAGACGAACTTTAATTGGACCTCAATTGAACTACTCCACTATGGAGAAAAAGTTGCTAGTAGTAGTGTTCACCCTTAACAAATTATGTTCATACCTTATCGAGTCACCTATCCATGATTTACCAACCACGTAGCCCTTAAATATCTCCTTTTGAAGAAGGATGTTAAGTCGCGCCTCATTAGTTATATCTTGCTACTCTAAGAGTTCGGCCCTTCCATTAAAGATAGGAAAGTAGTATATAACGTCGTAGTCAATCACTAATCTGGGTTCTCATCCGACATACCTCAAGATGTCGTACCCATAAATGAGTACTTTCCAAATGAGAAATTTACTTCCTCTCTTCCTTGGTTTGTAGATATCATGAACTATTTAGTCACGGGGCTCGTCCCCTCTAATTAGACACTGCAAGAGAAGAGGAAATTCTTCACATGGTCGTGCATGTTTTTCTATGACAAACCCTTATTATTTAAGAATTGCGTCTACAAAATAATCTGAAAATGTGTTTTGGATGAGGAGATTAAAAATGTAATCCAATTTTGTCATTCAAAAGCTTATGGATGCCACTTTCCCATAAAAAATACGGACGTAAAGATCCTTCAATGCAGTCTCTAATGGGCCACTATCTTCTGGAATGTGAATGTATACTATAGATAATACGATCAGTGCCAAAATATGGGAGTCATTACTAGGCATGATATGATATCGTTGACCCCTATTCTCACCATTGAGATGTTCAACTATTGAGGCATCGAATTCATGGGACCTTTTCCTCCATCTTTCGATTTCCTATATTTCCTTGTCGCAGTAGACTATGTGTCTGAGTGGGTAGAGGCCATTACTACACAGATGAATGACAGTAAAGTGGGGGTAAATTTCATCCATGAACACATACTTTCTTATTTCAGTGCTCCAAAAGCCATCGTTAGTGACAACGGTACGCACTTTTGCAATAGGCCATTTGAAAAGTTAATGAGAAAGTATGGCGTCGTCCACAATGTTTGGACAACTTACCACCCACAAATGAATGGACAACCTGAGTTAGAAAATTGAGAGCTCAAGCATATTCTCGAAAAGACTATTGACTCCAAGCATTGGGATTGGTCTAACCATTTACTCTATACACTATGGGCTTATCGGACCGCGTACAAGAACCCCCTCGGAATGTCCACATTTCACTTTGTGTATGGCAAGCCTTTCCATCTCCCCGTTGAGTTAGAGCACAAGGCTTATTTGGCAATTAAGATGTTGAACTTTAATCTGGATAAATTCAGTAAAACTCATAAACTTAAATTGAGTGAGTTAGAAGAAATACGCAACGATGCGTATAAGATCACACACATTGTCAAAGAGTTGATGAAACTTGCACACAATCGAAATATAAATTGAAAAGAGTTTCATTCTGTTCAAAAGGTGTTCCTTTACAACTCTCATCTTCATTTGTTTCTCAAAAAATTATGTTCATAATAGACAGGCCCGTTCATTGTGAAAGAAGTGTTCCCACATGGTGTGATAAAGGTAGAGGATCCTAAGGATGGGAACATGTTTAAAGTGAATGGACAATGCCTATATCTATATCTAGAGGCATACATCGAGGAAGTCTAGACAATTATATTGTTGGACCATGTATACAGGGATGAGTAGGTGTTTTAAGGAAAGGTTGTCGCACCCCCGATGCGTATGGTTGTAATTTTAAGTCGTTTGCGTGTGTATAGTGTTTAGGAGTGAGTTGAGTCCATTTAAGCAAGAGAGGAGAGCTTTCGATTTTATCATAACCTATCTCGAGAGTGATGAAAATGAGCACGCAGTGAAATTTGAGTGCCTTCGGTCATATTTGATGAATTTAGGCTCAACTTGGTGAGACTTGTAGGATACCACACCCCCGTGCCTCTGATAAAGGGGAAAATAGGAGAAAATTAAGTCTTGACAGCACTGTGAATCGAACTGATTCGGCCCTAGGGGAAACCGGTTAATTAATCGAACCAGTTAGGTCCCATGGGCGAGTCGGTTCGCTCTAGTGTGCTGCCAACACACAATTTTCACCCTATTTTTCACTTCCATCCAACCTTTTCACCTCCCCTCCCTCCCAATTCACCCCTTTCCCTCTATATCCGAAAATCCAACCCGAAACTTCCTCTATCCTAAAAACCTTCTATTTTCCCATTCTCCCTCCATTCCCCACCAAAACACTTTCATTTTACCACACTTTCACACCCCTCACACCTATAAATACTACACCCGTACACTTTTTCCTCCCACACAAAAAATCCTCCATTCTCTCCTTCAAATTATCTCAAGTTCTTCCAATATGCCTTCTTCCTCATGGCTCCTAAATATTTTCTCCGAAAATATGACTCCGTAGCTCGAGGAAAATATCTATTGGTGTAAGAACGTGATTGGTGCAATGAGTACTTTGGAAATAACCACACCGTTCTCACCGAAAGAAATGTCATTTGGGACTAACTACCCGCGAATGTCACTTCTATATTTTCTAGATTCGGGTGAAAGAATTGGTTGGCCAATGACGCGGCTCCCTTCCACGAGGACATTGTCCGAAAATTTTATGGCTCTCTCATTCGCACTTCAAAAGGCCATTACGAGGCCTACGTTCATGAAAAAATTATTCCGCTCATACTCAACATCATCAAAAGAAAAATGCGCGCAATGGGGTCGAATTCTTTGATTGTCCCACCTATCCATATAAGGCCCGGCACTCACTCGTCACCAATTCTTAAGTTGTTAGTCCCCCGACACCCCTTGGACCCATGAGACTTTTCCTTTCGGACAACTTCTTGAGCGCGCTCATTTCGCCAATTTGATCACTTGTAGAACAATCCTCCCTACCAAAAATGATTCAGCGATACGTCTTAGGCAAGGAGCTTTTTTATTTATTATTTGGCATGTAAGCCCGGATTATCCTTGCCCACGTTTACTTTGACGAGATCACTACCGCGGCCTATGAGAGCACCGTTAAGATGTCTCTCCCTTTTACCTACTTTATCACTCCTCTTTGCGTCAATGAGTGTGTCGTTATATAGGGCCACCGAGCGCGTGAGCCCAAGCCCAACAATGCAACATCCATTGGGCAAAATAACATTCAAACAAGAAATGTCCAACCTCCCTCGAGCACAATTTTTAGGATGTTGAAATGGGGAAGGGTACCAAAGAAGAAGAAGGTGTCGAGGAGCAAAAAGAAGAAGGTGGATAAGAAGGGGTTTTCCAAGGGGACGTGCAAGAAGAAGATGATCCGTCTAACCTGAATTATGAGGTCGATTTCGACGAGCATGAATTTAATACAAAGGTCATTAATAGCTGTATGGATCAACTCAAGGCCTGTATTGACGGGTTTATCTCTGAGTACCAGGACGACCGTCGTGACTACCGAAGAGATACTCGGATGATGATGCGGCTTCAAGACGATTTGTATCTCTTGAGCATGGGCTCGGGTGCCCAAATGCCTAACGATTACTAAAACCCATATGCTCATGACCAAACATACCGACCCCTCCTATTTGTTTGTGTTCATGTTTTATCATTTATAGTGTAGTTAATCATTTTATATGGGTATATTTTTCATAGAAATATGTAATATCTCTCTCTCTTATTAATGTAATGTTATTTGGGTTTCTTGGTGTCTATTGCATTTTAATATTTATTTGTCTTATTTTTTCAGCATTTCTTGTCTTGTTTAGATTTTAGTCCTTTTGATTGAGGACAATGAAAAATTCAACTAGATGGGGGAGGGGGGGTAAAAGTGCATCTTTCAAACTTCACAAATTTTAAAATGCCCAAAAATATGGAAAAATATCAAAAACTCCAAAAAATATGAAAATTTTCAAAAAAGTCAAAAATATTTTTCTTCAAAATAAATAAGAATTGAAATTTAAAATCTTCAAAATTATCATTAAATTTTTGTGTGAAGTCTCAATTTGTAAGAACCAAATGCGCTAAAGCCAAAATTGACTAAAAATGAAATTGGCGACTTAACGAATAAGTGTGGAGATTTTAATCTGGTGAGATTTTTTAGCCTATTGTTTGTCAATTTTATGAAATACCAGTGCACGGGAGATTATAGAATAGCGAGTGTAAGTACGGGTCAAACCCACAGAGATTTGTCAATTTTAACTTTTAAAAGAATTGCAATTGTCCAACTAGATCAAATGGGGTAGAGAATAATTATAAACTACACTAAATAAAAGCAACAACCATAAATGAGAGTAACGCAAGTGATTTGTAAGCAATTAGGAAATAATTAGGATTCGGGGTCCATTTATCACGTAACTAATATTTCACACTAATTTAATGTTGTCATTCTGTTTTTATAACTCAAATTAAACCGACTCTCGCCGCATTTAATTTGGAAAATATAACGGTTATGATCAAAATATTTTTAACGTCTCTAATAGACGGCTAAAATTCGTATTCCCTTTGAAAATACAAGTTTTAAAGTTCGCAAATGTATTTAAGCATGGACTATCAAAACAATCAAAGTGCAAGCATAATCCATCGAAATTACTACTTTTAAATCTCAAAACTTTAATTGACAAAATAATTTTGAAGGTTTTAAAACACACTCTCGTGTCGTTTTAAAATGAATACCGAATCTTTGATGACAATTAAAACAAGTAGGGAATAAACAACAATCAAATTAACGTGACAATATTAGCTAATTATGATAAACTTCATCATTATCCTAATAGAATAATCAAGCTATCATAATGAAAGAGAAATTGTAAGAATGAGTAGAGATTTTTTTTAATAAATCAAACTTACAAATAATTCTCTCAAAATAATCTTCAATCCTTTAAAAAATGATAAAGACTTGTCCCTCAAATTGAATACAATCCCTCAAAAATTACTCTCTCTAAAATTCTCTCTCAAAATAATGAACAAAATGGTCTTATTTATAGGCTTAGGAATGAGGTATTTGAGTTGGAGTGAAACTCTCTTTGATTGGTTGTATTTGAGTTGATAATTATCTCATGAAGTCTTGGGAATAGTTGGAGATCATTGAGAAGTCTTCTTTTTTTTAAATAATTATCCCCAATTTCGTCACTATTCATGTCACTATTCACACTACCAGCTTTAATCGCATATTGACCTCCAAAACTTCAAAATCCCATTTTCGTCCGAACTTCATAGTTGTGAATCTTGTCAAGACCTTTTCGAAAAGGTATGGCACGGCCTCAACGGACACTCGAATGATTTTATAAAAAATATTTAGTACAGTTGTGTCAACCGTGTCGTGTTGCGTCGCGACGCGACGTATTCTGACAATTTCTTGCTCATCGATTCCTTTGTTGTCCAAATTTTCGGGATACCAGTAAAAATGCAAAATAAAAATAATTAATTCAAATTTAGGGTCATAAATATTTAAAAATTACCCTTTTTTGCATTTTAACTCCCGAAATTCATGAATTGCTCGTTTTAATCCGGAATTCAACCAAATTTCATAAAGAACTTTATTTTGCTTAAATAAGCATTTAAAATTTATTTTCTGGCACAAAAAGTTTCTAAAATTACGGTTTCACCCCTGGAGTTACTAAAATTGTATTTTTAACTCAAAATTTATTCAAACTTGCATTTTTCTTTTATTTTGCGAAAATGACTCTAAAAGCTCATTATTTATAATACAATGGGCCTAACAAGGTCTAAATTTGGGCGCATAATTTATACAAAATAATGCACTCATCAAATACCCCCAAACCTAAACTTTGCTAGTCCTAAAGCAAAACTAAAATTATAAAATTTAACTCACTTTCGTAGGAATCACGATTGCACTTAGCATGTGCAACACACCGTTAAACTCCTAGGTTACCCTAGCAGACGAGTTTTGTCTCGCGAGGATTTGCAGTGAATATACCCACAACATTCAAAAACTTGACCCAATATAAAAGACTCAAAAGTAATATAACCAAGTTTGAATGCAAACTTCATAAATATAGTAGAACTTCACTTTTCAATCTCAACTTATCATGTGTGTGTGCGCACATAGCCAATATAATCATCCATTTCAAAAGATTTGATCGTTACATTTCTTATCCGAAAGTTCGTTTTGATTTCAAAATCTCACGGTATACACTCACAATCGAACACTTGGACATGGGTTATTTTATCTCGATATATGTGAATAAAAGAGTAAACTTAAGTGAACAAATTTCACGTATACATAATCAAAAACGGACTTTTTTATAATGGATGAATATGATCTCATGAATGGAAAATCGATTACTTTTTGAAAATATTGAATCACATTATAGCTTCTATTCATCTTCTCTCCACGCTATAACTAACTTCCCTTGAAATCGTTAGGACTTTCTTTGGTTCTATTGTAGGCTCGAATTTTAGCTAGAAAAAATGGCTTTTGAGTTCAAAAATTTCTAATAATATAGAGATTTTTTTGGTATTTTGAGTTTTAGGCACTTTTCTTCCAACCTCTATTCACTTTTTCTTTTCAAACTCACATTTTTTTTCTTTTTTTTCTTTCTTCACACATCATTCTTTTGCAAACTTTTTTTTTGTCTTTTTTCAACCGTAATTTCACCCTAGTATTCTCAAAAAATGGGAATGGCTTCTTTTTATGGGGTTTAGACTCCTAGTTGGAGTTAAGTAGGATAAGGGATGTTTAACAAAAAGGCATATTTTATTTTTGCTCAAATGGGCTTGCAACAGAATAATGAAAAAATTATTGGAGTTTAGGCTTAATTTTGGGCTTTGAAAAGATGGTCTAATCTCATTTATCAAGTTTCGTTTAGTTGATTTATATCTCAAGACGACTTACTAAGACTTCTAGTGCTTTAAGATTCACATTTTGAATTTTTGTTTTCAGTAATCGAACAAAACAAATAATTTGAGATCACTAGCGAATATATCACTGAAGGAAAGTTTGAGTTATTTTAACTCGGATTAATTTAAATCTTTCAAAAACGATAAATGGCACAAAATCTCACCAGGTTAAAATCTCCACATTTATTCATTAAGCATATTAACTTTCGCCTCAATATCAATTTTTTATCATATTATATGGCTAATGTGTAAAAAATTTCATAAGTTGAGAGATCCATGAATTAATTCTATATTAAGAAATGGTTTCAAAACTCAATTATATTGAAAATCTTTTTGAATTTTTTGAAATTTTTATGATTTTTTTTTCTTTTCAAAAATATCATCCTTACCCCCAAACCTAAATTTTACATTGTCCTCAATGTATGCTCAAATAAAAATATGGACAAAGAAAATAAAGTAAAGAAGTGAAATGACGATATTACATGTGAACTTCACTTTGCAACCAAAATCCAAAGTAACAAGTGTGTATGTTAACAAACACAAAAAAAAAAGGAAAAAGAAAAAAAATACACTAATAATATACAAACCCATGAAAATTACCATCATCACCATAAATTAATTATCGAAATAGTTGTGGGTCATTCCAATTAATAAATTTTATAGCACTAAGTGCCAAAACATCATAAATTTGAGAGCACGATCGCACAACACAAATTTCAATCTTAAATTCATGGTTATAATAGTGCGCACCGTCATCATCAATAATAAACAAATTTGAATCGCATGAATCATATGTCGATGCATCATATGGGGATAGCAAATTACAATAAGGATCCAAATATTTACTATCCATTTTCCAAAAGTAGTCACGTAAAATAGGGGATGCATACTCCACTCCTAAATGTGAGATTTTACGAAAAGCATGGGAATAAGAGGTATCACGAGGCGATACACTTTCTTCATCAAAAATAGGAGGACCGTCATAAATACTTGAAGTATCACTAAAATCGGATGACGAATCCTCAAATATATTTTCCCACATATAAGAAGAAACAACATTTTTCTCAATTAAATTAGGAGAAAAATATCGACAGAAATTAACATCCAAATCATCACAAATATTATATGTGTCAAGATTGTCAATTTTTTCCTCCTCACAAAATTGATTATCCACATTTAATTCATGATTATTTTTAGAAATAGCATCATTATACCGTTTATTTACCTCTTTCCAATTGATACACTTTGGTGGATAAATAGTAATTACAGGGGTTGGATTTTCATCAATACCTTCTTTAATTTTTAAAATGACTACTGACCCATCTGACTCAAATTGAAATGCGTTGTCACCTAAATTTTTAGTATTTTGTAAAAACACGTCCACTAGATCAATTGAGGAATATGAGAAAGATGACGGGATAACAATATGAGGATCACCCATTGTAATTTACAACGCATGAATTTTTATCCTTTTTTTTAGAATGCAAAAGCAATTATAATTGACTCAAAATCTAATTAGACACCCCATACTTTTTAACAAAGGAGAATTTAAAAGAGGACCAACTACGGTTATCGCCTCAAATCCCGCTTTTTTTCTCCAGGTAGGTGATCGGTACGAAGACTCATTGAAAATTATTTTTTTGAATTTTCAGATTTTTTTTTATGGATTACTGACTAAACAAACGAATTTGGAAATTTCCAGAAAATAAAATAATTTTTTTTTGAGTTTTTTTTTCAATATTTTTGTATTTTAGGATAAAATAGTGCAAAACGTAAAAAAAAAAAACAAAAACAAAAACTAATCCGAAAGTCGTAATTCTTAAAAAAAAAATCGAATAAATCCCCGGCAATGGCGCAACAAACTTGTATGTCAATTTTAAGTGCATGGGCGATTATAGAATAACAAGTGCAAGTACGGAAAATCCACAAAGATCAAATGGGGTAGAGAATGATTATAAACTACACTAAATAAAAGCAACTACGATAAATGCGAGTAATACAAGTAATTTGTAAATAATTAGGAAACAATTAGGATTCGGGGTCCATTTATCACGTAACTAATGTTGCACACTAATTTAATGTTGTCATTCCCTTTTTATAACTCAAATTAAATCGACTCTCGTCGTGTTTAATTTGGAAAATATGACGGTTATGATCAAAATATTTTTAACGTCTCTAATAGACGGCTAAAATCCTTATTCCCTTAGACAATACAAGTTTTAAAGTTCGCAAATGTATTTAAGCATGGACTATCAAAACAATCAAAGTGTAAGCATAATCCATCAAAAATTACTACTTTTAAATCTCAAAACTTGATTTGACAAAACAATTTTGAAAGTTTTAAAACACATTCTCGTGTCGTTTTAAAATGAATATTGAATCTTTGATGACAATTAAAACAAGTAGGGAAGAAACAACAATCAAATTAACGTGACAATATTAGCTAACTATAATAAACTTCGCCCAAATCCTAATAGAATAATCAAGCTATCATAATGAAAGAGAAATTGCAAAAATGAGTAGAGATTTTCATTAATAAATCAAACTTATAAACAGTTCTCTCAAAACAATCTTCAATCCTTTAAAAAATGATAAAGACTTGGCTCTCAAATTGAATACAATCCCTCAAAAATTACTCTCTCTAAAACTCTCTCAAAATAATGAACCAAATGGTCTTATTTATAGGCTTAGGAATCAGGTATTTGAGTTGGAGTGAAACTCTCTTTGATTGGTTATATTTGAGTTGGTAATTATCTCATGGAGTCTTGGGAATAGTTGGAAATAATTGAGAAGTCTTTTTTTTTAAATAATTATCCCCAATTTCTTCACAATTCACGTCATTATTCACAGCGCCAGCTTTAATCACATTTTTTATCCCCAAAACTTCAAAATCTCATTTTCGTCCGAACTTCAAAGTTGTGAGTCTTGTCAATACCTTTCTGAAACGGTATGGCACAGCGTCAATGGACACTCGAACGATTTTATAAAAAATATTCAGTACCGTTGTGTCAACCATGTCGTGTCGTGTTGCGTCGCGACGTATCCTGACAATTTCTTGTCCATCGACTCCTTTGTTGTCCAAATTTTCGGGGTACCAGTAAATATGCAAAATAAAAATAATTAATTCAAATTTAGGGTCATAAATATTTAAAATTACAAAGTTACCCCTTTTTGCATTTTAACCCCCGAAATTCGTAAATTGCTCGTTTTAATCCGGAATTCAACTAAATTTCATAAAGAACTTTATTTTGCCTAGATAAATATTTAAAAATTATTTTCTGGCACATAAATTTTCTAAAATTACGATTTCACCCCTAGAGTTACTAAAATTGTATTTTTAACTCAAATTTTATTCAAACTTGCATTTTTCTTTTATTTTACGAAAATGACTCTAAAAGCTCATTATTTATAATACAAATGGCCTAACAAGGTCTAGATTTTGGCATAATTTATACAAAATAATGCAATCATAACCTATCATCGTTTTCAAGTAATTAAATCCATCTGAGTTAAAATTAACTCATAAGTTTTTTAGGTGATAAAAAGATCGGTTATAAAAAATGAGTGAAATATTGTTTTGAAAGCGCATATGATAATATTATTAGTAATTCGGGTAAATGAAGTTAGGCCATCGTTTGTTCACCCAAAAAAATATTAGCCATTAAAAGTCATGAAAATAGCCTTTTAAAAGCCAATTTGAGCCTGAAAATAATATCCCTTTTCATTTATTGACCCGAAAAATCCAAATTAGCCTAGAGTTGTGAAAATCGAAAAATTCATAAATCAAGTCCAAACGATATATAAGAAAGGGCAAAAAATAAAAATCAAATGCTCAAACAAAAATAGAAATTATAAAAATTAAAAAGAAATAGGAAAGAAATGAGGAAAGTATGAAAATAAAAGGAAAAAGAAAAGAAAAGGAGAAAAATGAGTAAAAGCCTGAAAAATTACCAACAAACGTCGCAAGAAAATTTTCCAACTTCGAGAATTTCTCAACATTCTATTGTTGCCCAATAAACCTTTAACCCCAAAAAGTCCTAACCGAGTCCACATAATGAAGGCAAATACCATGTGGAGAACTAAAAAAATGCAAAAAGATAATAAAGAGACAAAACGAATGACGCTTTTTCATTTTCAAACAACTGTATTCCGTTCATTATATCGTATTCATCATAAAAATTTCAGTCTTTCAAATTGTGTGCATGAACTCGTGTCCAATTACATTTACTCTTAATTTCATGCACACCGAGAGTGTTTGACATAATTGTATACTTAATTACTAGGGTTTGATATTTTTATTGAGACTAATATAGTATATCTCTTAACTCCATTTATCGAAGGCAACCAGAGTGTTTGAAAATGTGATATACGTGTCAATAATTTTATCTTCGCATTAATTAAATTGTTGACTAAAATATTATGTCGATTAACACCCACACATATTTAGTGCTTTGAATTAGTTAATATTTTTCTTTTAATTAATTATATAGTTGTCAAGAATTTTATATTTAACGAAAATACCTTTGGTTTGGGAGATTGGATCCTGACTCCATTTTTCCTAAATTATTTTCAAAACTAAAAAATTCGAATTTCTTGCCTCTTCTTAGTTTAAATTGAACTTGATAACTTAATTTTCATTGTCAAAAAGATTTTTTTTCGAAACGAAATCATCTTTTCTTTTCTTTCGTGAGTTGATATCTAGATTTTAGAATTCGACCCTACTATCGTTAAAAAGTTCTAATCCTATTCTCTGAGGATTCGACCACGACTTACCGGGTATTACTTAAGTAACTTGTTTGCATTTGACTCGTAGGTACATACATAGCACACACATGTTGTGTCGCGTCGGTTTGAACTTGGATATCATTAGTTTGAATTTTGAAGCTTTAGTTCAATACATTTTGCATACATTGGAGATTTGGTTTTGAATCTTAAATCTAGGGAAAGGGGTTTAGGAACTTGATTTCTCTCTTAAAAAGCTTAAGTGGGAAGACACAAACTTGGGTTAAGGCTTGGTGATTTATGATGAGGTTAGATGGTCTTATTTATAGTGTTAGGATATAGCTAAAAAAAGGTTTGTAATCAGGTTGGAAAAGATTAGAGAGTTTTACTAAATTCATAGTTTGAATTTGCACTTTTATTTGACTAAGTAGGGTTTAGTCAACCAAACCTCCTTCTCCTTGGATTTAGTTGGCTGTCTCAAACGTTTAGTTAGCTGTGAAAAAGCTTAGTTGGATAAAACTACTTTTAGGCAACTAAAAGTAAGTTTTAGTTGACTAAACCTCCTAAGTTTTAGGAAAAACATTGTTGGGTTTAGGCCCATGCTTTAGGTAAGGTTTAAGGAGATATAGGGTGGATTTAGATGTGTTGGTTTTGAGAATATACATATTAAATCATGTTCGTTTACTTTTGTACAATAGTTCATAAAATACAACAAAAATAAGTAATAATCAGCAGAACTTTTGAACATTCTCTTAACTTGCTTGGGTCATCAAATATGGGTTAGTGATATGTGTGTATGGTTGAAATTTGTTCTTCTATTAGTTGATGTGATGATGTTTGTATTTTTGAGCTTTAAACTTCTTTTAGTTGGATGTTTAAACTTATCTGGATACTTGGAATATGATCTTGTTTGAAAGTTTGCTTTGTGATGTGATGATGGGCTTACGTGTATGACAGGTTTATGTTGATCTTGTATTACTTGGGATCTTTATTTGCTTGGTCACGTTGGTGTGGTTGCATGTTTCAAGTGTTCCTTGTAACATATCTCATAATGTATTAAGTGATTGTTTTAATCTTAAGTACATTAGAGATAAGATAGTGATGTTATAATCTTATATCAATTGTGTTTTCATCATAAAAATCTTTTCAGGTTAAAATACATTTGGTTTCATAATAATAATTACCTCTTGTAACACCCAAAGTCTAAATTCACCATTCAATTGTGAAATCGCCTTCCCCTTTTTGTTGTTCCCGAATGCATAATATTTCTAAATTGAGTTGAAAATTTTATCAAGAAGGAGCTCAAGTATATTTGATAATGACACAAAGTAAAATTACAACACGAGCTTTATCTCTCCATATGTCGACATCTTCATGGGTTTCAAACATATAACGAACTACTTTCTCATATAGTAAACTTATCAGTTAAAGTCGCTTGCTCATGACTAAACCCCGTCATCGTCCAACTCATATATATATTTCTCATGGTTTATATTAGAACTTCCAATGCTAGGGTTAGGCTTATATTCCCTAATGAACATGGACTCCTCTATAGTATTGTATTCCTTTGCGATGGATCCTTGAATATACCTCATATTATTAACATACTCCTTGAAAACTTTCATTATCTAAATATTATAGTAATTAAAATTCATCAGCCCATATATTATAGTAATTTGAACCTCCATCAACGTATATATTAGCAAGTATGCCTTTCAAATGGGTACATCCATCGATATCTTATTGGTTCGCAAAGAAGCGCTTCATCGCATAAATGCATTAACATGTCAATATACTAATATCAAATAATGTGGCGGGGGGAGTACTTCTCCAATACACAAGTTTCTTCAGCCAGGTCTGCTTTTGCAGCCATAATGTGCTTTTTGTTGACTACTTTTTTACATAGTATTGTGAATTAAGTGCTTATCTGCATAGTGGCCCTGTGTAAATCCTTATGATTAAAGAAACAATGCTTAGACAATAAAGGAACAAGTTTCATGGTCACGTCCCAGTCGTAACACTTGAACTTTTGAAGATCATGTGTGGCATAATTTACAATCCTTCCAAAATTTGATGAAAAACTAAAGGGGACTTTCAAATTATGCAGTGTGTCTAAAATCACCTTTTTTTCCTCGCTCAGTAAAGTATGCGTCATAGGGGGGATTATATTCATTTCACTACTATCTTCCCTCAATCGTAATTGCGACCTAACTTTCAACTGTCGAATATCACGTCATGACTTCTCCCCGTCCTTTGAATAACTTCCCCTTAGGAATGTGCTTACAAGATGTTCAATGATGTTATTATCAACATGCATGATGTCTAACACATGGCGCATGGGGTTACAATTCTAATACGACAAGTCAAATAAAATTGACAATTGAGACCATGCCATCCTTCTCTCGTCATCATTCTCAACAGGGCTCTTTTTATGCTTGACATACTTGAATTTAGGATTTTTCCTCGGCACATTATGTTCGCACGTGGAAGTTCTCATTTTAGTTTATGAACCTGTAAGCTTTCTCTAAGGTGGCCTATGTTCGACACCACCCGGCAAAAAGTTAGCACATTTATCAAAGCTAAACTTGTGATCACTAGGAAATAACCTCGTATAAGAATGATAAATAATATTTTTACTATTATTTAGGTGTTGAGATTCAGTTTTCTCTTCACAAATTAGATAACTAAAGTAACCGTGAACATTATAACCCGATAAAATCTCATAAGCCAGGAAATCGTGGATTGGCTAGATTAACATAACTTACAACGTGAACTCTTTATGTTTGTTGGAGTTATGCTTTCATGCAAGTTACCCATGACTCATTCAATTCTTCTATCAATGGTGCTCGAAATACATCAATGATGTCACTTGGTTCCTTTGGCCCAAGTATTAATAAAGACAACATCAAAAATTCTGATCTTATGCACAACGAAGGAGGGAGATTATGAGGGTGCTAAGATCACCAACCATACACTTTATTTGGTGTTTAGGTTAATGAATGGATTGAACCCATCTACTGATATTTCCAAACGAAAATTACACCTTTCGCTGGCGAAGTCCGAGTATTTCAAACAGTTGAATCAATCGAATGACGTATTAGATTGTCCCCTACTTCTGCTCTGGTGTGCCAAGTCATTTTCTCCACTATCATTTGGTACTGTGAAAAATCTCTTCAACCTAGGGTCAAAGGGGAAATATTTCAATAGCTTTTAAGGAACTTTTGTACCACATTTTGGTACAAATATATGTTCCCCACATACTAGATAATGATAATCATTTTTTTATTCCATTCGATATAATATGCAAGCATACTTGCATGCATGAATTGATTTATACTTTAATCCTTTCAAACCATTCTTCATACTCGGATAGTTTTTTCGTAGCGTATTTTGTGTCAAGGGCAAATCCTTCACCCACTTGCGAGACAAACTAAAATGTCTTTTCAAACTATGCAAACCAACCAAAGAATACAATGTTGTGTAATCTTTGTTTCAATTAGGATACAATGGTAGTGTCGATTTGGCTTTCAAACTTTGGTAGTCATCCTCAAGGTTTATTCCAACATCGTCATCATCACTATAACCTCCTCCATAAATTTCATTGTCTTCTCAATCACAGAAAATACCTGAATACCTATTATCTTGCAACACATGAAGTTCGTAAGCATCATCTAACACATTATGCTCTACGGTATCCTCCACTAATTCCATTATTCCATTATTCCATTATTCCATTACTTGAAGATTGTTCGGGAGATTGTTCGGTAACAAATGGACAATGTATCTCCCCATAAAAAAAACATTTACGATAATTGTCATACATACCCCCAATTAAGCAAATGTAATTCAATTGTTTTCGAGTCAAACAGTTTACCATTTTAACAACGGGTACAAGGATAGAGGAACTCTTCACTATTGAGACACCCCTTTACGAATTTTTCAAACTCGCGTTAGCACCTATATTGTACATATCCCCCAACTTATTTATCTCACTCATCCACTCTTTATATAGAGGACATCCTATCACAACTTGTATAAATCGTTACTTACCATGTATAAACAAGTGGCATAGTTAAAGCGCAACCCAACAAGAACATATTTGACATATATTGTATTTGTAGTTTTCAAATAAAGCTTAATGAATCAACTACAAATTGAGAGAACCCATCAAGCACATATTTGACATATATTGTATTTGTAGTTTTCAAATAAAGCTTAATGAATCAACTACAAATTGAGTGATGTATTTTTGTTAAAATTATATGAGTTTTAGCGAATTAATGTTGGCTCTTATCCTTTTATAGTGACCTTTTTTTAATTAAGAAGGATTAAATATTAAGCATTAATATAAACCCTGATTCAAAATTTCAATTCAAGCATTCATAAATAATCAAACTCATATAAACCCCAAATATAAACCCTAATTAACATAATCCCTAATTCAAAAGCCCTAAACTAAACATTTCATACATGTTAAAGCTACGTCCCATGCACATGCGCGAGCGCGCACACACACACACACGTGTGTGTGTGTGTGTGTGTGTGTGCGCGCGCGTGCGCATGCATGTATATGGGGGTATAATTACATTAAAGAGAAGAAGAAGAAGAAGAAGAAGAAGAAGAAGAAGAAGAAGAAGAAATGGTCGTTTTTTCCCCTATTCCTTCTGTAGCTAGAGGGTCCCGATTATGGCCAAACATCAGAGTTAGCAGTTTACATATTGTGAATGCTTTCTCGTTTCTTTCTTTCTGTCAAGCCCAATGATCAACATCATAGGGCCTTGGTAAATATTTTGGTTTGGTTGGCTCGCGGAGTCAACATTCCTCTTGCTTCCCTTACCCTTGGATCTCTTTTGCTTCCCTCCCCCTTAGATCTCTCTAAACCTAACTATATATCCCTCACCCTGGTATCTCTCTATATAATTAAGTATACCATTTCTAAAAGAATACATATCCAGTGGAGTCGACAAATATAAGAGAGTAGTTCTTTTTATTAGGGTGTTTATAAACTAAGGCATAACCCTTGTTAAGGGTGATAAAATAGTAACAAGTACACTTTAAATGATAAGGGATGAACTCAAGTATATATCACAATAAAGAGTAATAAATACAACTTTTTGGACGATAAATGAACCTCCGTTGGAAGTTAGTTAGAGGAAGAGAGAAATAAGCACTCTAAATACACCCAAGGTAGGAAGGTAAACACCAAAATATGAAGGAATAGTGTTTAAAGCTCAATAAATGCTTAAGTTATTAGTAAGAACTTGAACAAGCATTAGATTTTAGGTCAGAGTACCATACCTAACATGACATTAGCATCACATGCTGAATGAAATATCGAATGACCAGTCGTTGTGTTAGGAGGAACCACAGTGTGTCAGCGCCACATCAACCAATTGTCCATCAATCCACCATTGTTTGTGGTAAGTTTGATTTGACATATGTTAGGTATAGTATGACATCACGCAGATCTTTTTATGGAAATATATTATTTTTGGCACCAAAACTCTACGGATGGTAACTAAGTAAGTTCATAGTTACTACCTCGTGGTTACTCGAGTAATACTCAATAGCGCAAAGTGAGGTGTTTTACCTGGTGTCTAAAATGGTTCAATCATGCCGTAAGGATGCCTTATTCTCTATCCTCCAAACCAATTCCCTCAGAGGTTCCCAATTGAGATTGTTCGATAGAGCGTGAAAGTTCTCCTAGGTCCTGCAAGACCTGGTCCATCGTCGGTACTGAATAACCTCATCAATATTACGACATAGCTCATAATTACATAAAAATAGACAAAATACATAGTGCATCAACTAGCTTCTTTTGGGAGGTTTCCTCGGTCGTCGATTATGCTCCACTTTGTCTTGATTTGTCATTAGTCTCTTAATGAGGAGGTTTGTCTCTAAGTAATGAGGTTTATCTACAAGGCCCTCCTATAAAAGGAAAAACAAAAATAAGGTTAAAGTTTGGTTTAAATATGGAGAGAAAATAACAAAATTTAGGGAAAAAATTGCGTTTTTTTACAAGTCATGGAACATGACAACCGGTTGATGTCACATCGTTGTCACGGTCTTGTCATGGTCATGGACCGTGACAAAAATATCTTAATTTGTTTCACGGTCCATGACCATGACAAGACACTTGTAAGAAATTGATACAAATGGGGATTTTGGTGTAGTGCCACTTTAGTGTTACATTGTGTTAAGAAAACTCCAGCCACCACATATGCTTTGAGACATAAAGAGGAGGCACGCTAGAGAAAACAAAATGGAGAATGACAACTTACCACAATACACTAAAGAATCCTAGAAATTGAGTTCATCTAAAACACAAGACAACAACCTTTTTATACTACCCCTTTTTTACTCGGTAGGTTATTTGTATTACTAACATAAGATGCAATTTGTTATAATTGTGAACTACACTTGTGTTAAAGAATTTTATAGAAAAAATTGATGCTAATCTAGACCACTTGAACTATTTGCCCGTGTACTTGTTTGTCCTTATTCCTCTTACCACCATATGTGGGAAAGGGTGCCGATAAAAACACATTTTAAAATTAGTATGGGTACTTCTTTAAAGACATATATTACATTGGTGTTGATGCAAAAAGAGGTTCTTTAAGAACAAATAAAAAGTGTCTTTAGTTATTATCTCTGTGGGTATTCTTTTTTGCACACAAAAGTAATAAGATTTTGCTTAAGTTTGTAGGAAATATGAAAATTGAAAAATGTTTCAACATAAAAAGCCTTGAGAATTTGATATTGTTAATGTTAAAAAAATTGTGATAATCATGACATCTCTATACTACTCTAAAAGGCTTTACAAGCAATTAAGTCCTCTAAGAGTAGGACTATCCACGTGGCATTTGCCACAATTACTCTCCCTTCTCTCTCTTTTTTCCCGCCTCACTCTTCTATTTAGGACTACAGGAGGCCACTCAACCATTTGGGTTTCCAATGCCTCTCCGCATACTTAATTTATGATTCTCTGTATTGAAACTTGCGATTTGCCCACTCTCACCCACACCCCATTTCAATCCGCCCTTAATTTCCCAATACACAACGTCTACTTTTATATGTCACCTCCCCTTCTAGCCTTATATGGTTTCATCACTATAAGTAGTTGATTAATTTTCACCCTTTCGCAAATGGCTCAAATATGTTCAACCCCCCTCTCATCTCTCTTTCGGGTTTAAAAGATCTCAGTTGCACTCTTTCATCTCTCTAATGGATCAGTGCTCTCTATCTTTAATTTATCTCTCCTCCAATCAATTGAATTTTGAATGGGATTCGGCTATTTGGACTTGCGGTGGTTAACTTTGATGTTGGGTATGTACATTATTATTAACGATGGTTGCAATTGTAGCCAGTTTTATGTGATTTGGTGTTTGGGTATGTTGCGGCGGTGCCGACTTTAATGGATGATTGAGGGTGGGAGAGGGGGATGGTGGTGTTCAGGCAGTGGATTAGAGATTGTGTTTTACAGTGGATAAAACAAGGGTATGAGGCAAATCCTGTTTTAAAAACCCATGATATTCTCAAATATATTCATTCTTCTCCATTACACGGAAATACATTAAGTGGTTCTTAAGGAATAAAAAACACCTATGATTTAGGAATGTGGTAGGTTGGCTATCTCTTAAATTACGTAGACTTTATGAAAGTGTGTATTGAACAATTGATTTGATGAATATACAATTACTATGACTGAGGTTTTGATATAAAGTATCAGATTTTATTTTATTTTTATTTTTATCAACACAAATACGAAGTGGGCCTCATATCAACTTATTGAGTTGTCGTCTTTATTTCTTTCAAGGTGTTTTCTTTTCCTCTCTCTCTCTCAGGTATACTGAATAATATTTATTTTAGGTTCAATTTAAATTTCATTTTGATTTAATCATTCTTCACTAATTTATTTTATCATCTGTATTTGCCGGTTGTTACTGATTATTTTTTTGTATAGTTTTCTTACATTTGTTCATTTTGTGTTATCCCTTTTATTTTCTTTGGAAATTAGGTAGAAAATTGATTAGTTTCATGAAATGAAATATGGGTTTCAAATTTTCTATAATGAGTTTCTGGGTTTTGGTTCTGTTACTTTAGTTTTCTGAAAAATCAATCATATTTATACATGGATTTTTAAATTTTGCACTGATAAGCTCAATTGGAGTTGTTCTAGAGAATTAATGGTCTAATACAATCCGAGTGATTTAAAAACTGTCAAAACCAAATTAGAATTTCAGAGAAGCATAGTGGATCACGCTTTGAACGAGGACTCTAGAGTCAAATTTTAAATACCACATATAACATTGACAAAAACTTGATTTTGTGGGTTGGTGTATATACATACATACATACATATATGTTTTTCTGTTGCCATATTTTGTATTTTCTTTTTCTTTTTCAACCACACTTTCATATCTTCTTGATATTTATGCTATCATATTTTATTTTTTATTTTATTTTTCAAATTTATGACTTTGTTTTTCTCCTATAAAATGTAATGCTAGATGATACTCGACCATAATATGATTTCCTCCGTCGCCAACGGTTGTGCTCTCTACAAACGTATTTAGCACTACAAAGAAACCTTTACTTTGGTACGTCTCTCTCTGCGTCCTTTTTTCTTAAGGTTTTCTCTCTTCATTTCCTTTTCTTTGGGTTTTAATGGTGGTTTTTTTGTGATGGTGCAGTGAAATCATTTGGTACTTTCTAGGATGTTGTCAACGATTTTATTTGGCGGATCGTGGGAGACCCATGATGCCACCAATATCTTACACATGCTTCCAATAAATATGGGGGAATAGGTTATTGGTTTTGTGACTATTTAATTGTTTTGGACTTGGTTAGCTTCCTATTGCGTGTATGAACATCAGAGTTATTGATTCCATTATATGCGTCTAGTAGGAACTTATTGTTGGTTCTGATATCATTTATAAACTAATGGTTTTATTTGGTAGTGTGTAATGTGTGTAATGTGTGGTATATGGAGCAAACACCATGAGTTTGATAGGCTGTCATTGTATGCTCATTTGGGAGCTAAGTGTACATTAACTATCGGGACTTTTATTATTTTGTTGATTCTTTATATTAGGACTCATAATATATGGGCTAAAAAATTTAAGCTATCTCTTTGTTTATTTCTTTTATTCATCTTTATCTCTCATTTTCTATATTTTCTTTAGCTTTATAATATTATTTCATAATTTCTTCACATTTTGTAATTGGTATATTTTTCATTTGTTCAATACATACAATTTTTCACTATTTTGTATTTTCTTCCTCATGAACGTTAAAATGGTATGTAAATCACACCCTTTTATATATTTATTTTTGCATTGTTGAGTTTCATGAGTGTATGCATTAAATTTGATTTTTGACAATAGTGTATCTATAAATTTGAAGCTTTTTCTTGGGAGTTGTTATAGTGCTGATATTTATTAAAACGAGTTGAAGGAGTAGGCATTATTGGCGGAGAGGAGGCAATAAATTGGGGTTTATCGGGACCAATGCTACGAGCTTTCGGAATACAATGGGATCTTCGTAAAGTTGATCATTATGAGTGTTACAACGAGTTTGATTGGGAGGTTCAATGGCAATCTTATTTTTAATTTCTATCAATTTATATATTATTCGCACTTATTTTGGGTCTCAGTGCTTTATTCTTTTTAATACGTTCCTAATTATGAATGTTTTGGGGAGTGAAGTCATTCCCCATTCCGGACAAGATTGATTCTCAGGTTGAAAGTTAGGAGTACCATATCCCTCTACTGATGAGTTTATCTTGATCAAAGAAATATGGTTATGATAACCGGGAATTAGAAGTTAGTCACTTGACTAACGAGCGAACCCAGACTCGAACATATTTTCAATGTTTCACCTTACAACGATATTCGCGCGGAGGCATTCGACTTTATTGAGTCTAAGGTCGAACCTGTAAACGAGATTCGACATAATTTTTCAAAAAACATCTTGGACGGAAGTCTGAGTTACTATATCAAGGACATGGTACAATATTTGGATTTTCATGCTTTTCTTTTTATTTAAATATTACACAATATAAAGCATATGAGAAATTAAAGAACCCCCGCGCATCGCGCAGATTGCAAACTAGTTAGTTATAATTTTTAAGGACAGAACACAGCTAATTTGAATTAAACTGATGATGCTTAGCAAGCAGACATATCTGCAGGCCAACTTTTTTTCCTCTAGTTATGAGGTAAGGGGTATCCTCATGCCAGCTTTCGCACACCAAGACTAAGTCTCCTCTACGGTCCAAAAAAAAGGCAAGCCACTCACGTCATCACTAAGGAATTCATGAGACACACCAACTCCACCCATGACCTCCAAGGAGTTGCCAAGTTATGAACCCGGGATGTTTGGGTTTACAGCTCATAATCACTTGAGGTTGTTAATGAGTTGAGCGTGAGAGAGATTGAGAACACAGGTGCATTGTAGTTTGCAGGTGATAAATAGACAGTTTTTATTTTAAGATTTAAATCAGTTGACAAATTGTTGATAGGAACTGACACAACAAACTAATATTAACTGATAAAAATAGGAACGACATTTTACAGATGTTAGTACCTTCCTATCATTACGAAATAAGATGCCACAATAGTTAGCATAGAAACTAATAGCAGGAATGGCATGACAAATGTGTTGAAATATGAAAACAAAACCGTTGATTGCTTGACATTACACCTGACGAACCAAGTGCAAGTCCACATGGAAATGGCAGCACATGCTAGAGGAATTCAGCCCCAAAGCCCATTTCTATTTTGCCTAAACGCGTATATTTTCATCATGATGGAGCTGGTTTTGCAAGTTGCGCTTAAACAAGCTATACATAGAGTCGAATCCATGAATTTTGGTGAGGGGTAGTAGCACACTTGTTTTATTGTGAAAAAAAAATAAGCAATGAATATATTGTATTTAATATCCATGACAAAATTTCATTACCGGAAATCCAAACAAATTTCTTGAGCAATAAATCTAAATGAAATTTTTTTGGCGTTAAGAGATAATCGTAAAAACCTGTCACGGATAAAACTGTTACAAAATCAATGGACAAAAGTTGTCACGGGAAGAAACTGTGACAAAAATGTGACCAGAAGCTGTCACAGCAGATTTTGTCATGATTTCAAGTCATGGACCTACGCCGTTGGAAAATATCAAATATCAAATATCAAATATTAATATTAATACAAAAAATTTCCAAAAACTCTGGAGGGGTGATTGCCACCCTCGGCCCTACATGGGCCAACCCTTGAAGCTACAGGCCAACAAATACAATATATGTAATAATCGTGTATATATAAAATCAATACCATTACCACTGGTATAGTTCAGCTCGTTAGTCTTTTGAGAATGTCCAACTGACCTAGTGTTGGAAATTAGGTGGGAACATTTACTAGCTCGTTTAGCTTTGAAGGACAACTAACCAGGCGGGTTTATAGTGATTTATATGCAATTATGCATATTCCATCTGGTTTAGTCATAACCAACCCAGTAAAGTGTCCAGGTTGCGGCGGGTTCAGATTGACCCACCGGGCTCGGTCCAATAACACTAATTGGCAAAGATATCATTAATGAATTTTAAATTAGAATTAACACAACCCCAATTGTAATTGCAAAGCTTAGAATTAGAGTTTCAAACGGGACGCTGACTGTAAATTTATAATTTCGCAACTGCGTATTAACAAAGTAGCATACCATTTTTTGACTTCAAAATCAAAAGAACAATTATACAATCTACGCTCAAATTTGTCGTGAGAAACAATCAAACCCCATAAATGACATTCGATCTCTATACATACAATCATAGTAAAGCTTAAAACATTAGTCAACTGAAGCTTCTTTTTCTCTCCATGAGTAGAAAAACATTAACCTGGCTAAGGAGCAGGAGTTGTTGTCATGGACGAAGAGGAAGGAGGTTCCCCTGGTAGCTCCTTGACAACAGCACCAAGTGCCTCTGGGTTGAGACCGAGATCACAGAGGGCGATGAGGATGGAGAGTGTGTGACGATCCAGACCCGTATCAAGAATATTTGACATGTGAAATGCAAGCTCAAGAGATTCCCGGGCAGTCCGGGCAGCCTCCGGATCCATGTCAAGACTCTAAACCTTCCTTTCTCCGGATTAAAGCTTATTCAAATAGATTAACCTTGCAAGACAATCCCTGCAATACAAAAAATTGTTCCCTCTTTAGATAAGTGATACAAGTGCAGTTAATATTATTAAGTGAGATTAAAAAAAATGAAACTGATTTTATCTTCCAAAGTTCATTAATTGAACTTTGACCCCCAATTTTATGGCTACAGATCATAAAAATGACAAGAAATATCTCTGCTTAATGTCAAATTAGATATAAACCAGTGGTGATTCAAGTCTGTGATTATATATAAAACGGAGGGAACCAATTTGTTTTTAGTTATACACTATGGTCAATAATGGTGAATTAACGGAACCATAGAAAATGGGGGCCAAGGTCAGATAATTTTAAATTGGGGACTAAAGTCCGTTTTCACCTAAATTTTGGAGGCCTAATGACCAAAGATGCAGCCAGCGCATATACAAGTAACTTGACTGAACGAGAACCAGAACCAGATGGATATGGATTACATAATTAAATGCGTTTAAACAGTGTTAATTTTGTTGGAGCCAGTGCTAATGTAAATAAATACGGGTATTTTAGGTCTTTTCCACTTGTCACACTTTCCTATTTTTAGTGCTTAGATATTATACTTGGTCTACGTGAATCTAGAAGGTACCATTAGTGTTTTCATGAGTCCACATGTGACATCACTCATGACCTCACTAGTTTCTAACACCTCAAATTAGTTAGCTCCTTTTATGGAATATCCCCAGTCTCAAGGCCTATATATGTAGCCACGTAAACACCGTCGACACATCCAAAGAAGAAGGATCAACAAGCCAAATATCACTAATATATTGAAATGTGAAGTGATTACAACAATAGGCCATTGGCTTATTTATAGACCAAGTTACCCTGCTAGCCAAGATAAAATAAAAAGACTATTAAGGAACTAAAAGAATATTCCATGGGAATATTACCCCCATTAACTAATAACTAATGTAAAGAAATAAAATAAAAGATAAACAATACATAATGAGTACAAATTTAAACCCGTTCACCACTGCTTTAAATTGCGCGCTATTGCGTTTTGCGCTACTAAAACGCAATATTGCACATCTAAAATAGCGCTTGTCACAAATAGCGTGCGCTATTTCACGCTATTGCTTCGCTATTTGCCCGATATTCGTGTTTTTTTTTAATTTTTACCCCACCCACCCACCCAATTTTTCAAAACAAGCTTGTTTAAAGGAAAAGGGAAAGCTAAGTGTCGCATAAGGCAAAAGAGAGAGAGAGAGAGAGAGAGAGAGAGAGAGAGAGAGAGAGACTATCAATATAGTCGCAATACGTTGTAAGCTTTTTAAACATTCGATCGGATCTCTATTTGTATGTAGTTTATTTACATGTTTCTTCACATGAATCGCATAGATGGTTTAGGTATTGTTGCGGAGTTAAGGTCTTACCTTTTTTGTTTGTACGATTTATTTGGTTTGGTGCATATTTGAATTTAATATAATTTGGTTTTTTTGTGTTCAACTCCCTTTATGTTGGATGAGGGGGGCTTTTTTTGAATTCTCATTCGCTTCTCAATTTAATTTTTGGAACTTCATCTGCTTGGGATGATTGTATGGATTTATTTGGTTTGTTTATGATTTTGTTTGGAATAACGTGGTACTTTATGATTCTGACTTTATATGAAATGATGTAACAATTTATTTAGAATCTAGTACTATGTTTGAGATGATTGTATGAATTTCTATGCATTATATGTATGTGTATATATATAGTTATAGTTATAGTTATACTTTTTAATTATAAAAATGAAGTGCATGAATAGTTTGCACGGCAAACGAAGTTATTTGCGCGACGCGACATTTAAAACATTGGCGCGCACTCTTAATTCACAACATGTAGATTTACCATGTGGTTATTCAATCAATACATTTTTGGGAGTTTACGCTAAAGTTATTATAATATTTCTTAGTGTCATTGACGCGTGTCACATCAAGCGGTATTAGAGTTAGGTCTCGCTCCATCATTGTTTAGGTGAACACTAAATCGTAGCACCATTATTGGCCTCAAGGAAAGGATCGTAGCCCGGCCTTGAGCGTTGCACCACACAACTCAAGGCTTCTCTTGATACCCTTATTGGGCAGGTTAGTGCCCTCTTACTCCAAAACCCTAATACAGACCCTGATTTGCGGAATATGTTCATAAACCCTCCCTCAAGGGTTCCACACTTGTGCACTCCAGCTTGCCTTCCAGACGAGGCCACCATCAACTCAGAGGCTCCTGAACGCCCCTTTTCAAAACTCAGTCCCCTGCATCGCATCCCATGGCAGAACCCTCTGAGAGACAACGCAAGCCCAATCACAGAGGCCGTCCACCACGGACAGACTACCCCACCCCCACATTGTGGCCAAGCATGAAGTGCCCACCAGGATCACTTGAGTCGTGTTTACCGACTATTGAGAAGTCTATATGGAGATATACAGGTACAAGGGAATATTCAGCATCAAATGTGTGCGGCTCGGGGTCACCAAGCTCCAAGGCTTGGCCAAAGTGCGGTAGAATGACCTCGTTAAGTCCCGCAAGCAGCAAGGCCTCCGCCCCATTAAAAAACCTAGCATATTTTTAAGAAATCAACTACGGACGACATTCTTACCCGTTACCTGTAAGTGCGGCATCTTCGCACGCATTCAGGTCAGCGACGGTCCTCCACCACGGTCCTCCACTACACAGCACTTCCAACTCCTTTACACCAAAGTCGCCTTACGGGAGAATGAGAAGGAGCACATCGGACACTTTTTTCATAGTTAATAACCCCATATCCATTATGAGATGAGTTTACGTGAGCTTCCCACAGTCTAGAGAGCCATTGAGTACGCCATTCTCTTGAACATCGAGTTGAAGATTAACCGAAGAGGAAGAAGTCGTTTCGCTTACCATTAAGGTGGAGACTGAGATAATGGAGATGACAGGCCATCCCGTCGTGCATGACATTGTCCCACCCAAGTGTTGTACCCGGAGATTGAGGGAAATCAGCTTTAAACTTGCAAATGAACTCTCTTTCAGGTCGGTGTAATGTAAATATAAACAAGGGTATATTTCTGTACTTTTTTTCCTTTTGTCACACTTGTCCTATTTTCAGTGCTCAGATACTATAGTTAGTCTAGTGGGATCAAGAAGGTACCATTAGTGTTGTCATCAGGGGTGCCACATGGTTGACATCACTCATGCTCTATAAAGATACACATTCCCCAATGGAGTTATTCAATCAATATATTTGTGAAAGTTTGCTTGTTAGAGTTGAACAGCATGCAGTTCATCAAAGGGTTGGAAAATTCATAGATAATTCTGAATAATATAGATCAGATGATTAAAAGAAAGGACAAAGAAAAGTCACCGTAGCCGGTCCTGAGAATTTGAAGACCCTAAAACACTTGTATGGAGGTGCGTTAATAATAATAATAATAATAATAATAATAATAATAATAATAATAATAATAATAATAATAATTCTTATTAAAAAAGACATTTCACAATCGGGAGAGTAAAAGGGTAAAAAGGAACTCAAAACCTTTAGGCTGGCATATATGATTACACAAGGCATTTAAATTTCACAAGAGTCAATTTCACACCTTTTCAAGTTGGGAGAGTTACCCCCAGACCCAATTGCGCAGCCCATCTTTTCTCTATAGATAAATATATTTGTTCCCATTTAGAATTTCAAAAACACACCAAAAAAAACATCTGTTACCATGAAAATCACACCAAAAAGAAAACCGAAAAAGTATTTATGTAGAAAAGAATCTACCATGGTCAAGATGAATGGCTTGTTAACCTGAATATGTGGCATCGATTATAAATGTGGATGACTATTACATACTAACAACAGAGCCAATAGTTATATATATGTATGTATGTGTATATATATATATCAAGAAAACAGATCGAAGAGTTCAAGGAGGGGCATATCTAACATGATAAAACATTTTTTTCTTAATGAACATGACAAAATTAATAAATTATATATCAATAGATAATATTACTATTGTGTACAATTATATTTGTTCTTGAGGAGTTCATAGATTTTGAAAGTGTTGTAAGATAACCTTATTATAAGCAATTAACTATGTCTTCTTCTTACACAACCAATCAAAAGATAATTCATCAATTGATCTTCCAACTGATTACGGAACTGTTTTGAACATTTGTAGCAAAAATTGTGGTATGCACCGTAAGAGGGGGAATTTTGGACAACACGAAGTTAGCAAGTTAGGATTGGCCATTCCTTAACATGAACCTGAAAGTAACATAATCACGTAAACATGATAATAAACGGGTCGGGTTAGTGTCAATCATGAATAGCCTAAAAACAACATAAATAAACCACTTAAATGATATTGTATGGACATTGTATCGAAAAAATTTTGTATATTGATCCGCTATTATATAAACATCATAAAATTAGATTATATTTTACCAACTTGCTGCTAATATTTAGAATTAACAAAGTTTAGTTTAGGGAGGGCCAATGAGCATAGTTGTTAAAATCGTACGATTCGAATCGCGAATCGTACGATTCGATTCGATTCCCATAATTTCCGATTCAAATCGATATGAGAATCGGCTGGGTTACTATAATTGGACAGAATCGCCGATTCATGAGTGAGAATCGTGCATCAAAACGATTCCCGATTCACTAACGATTCAAGAAAAATGGGTCAGGTCCGTTTTTTTAACCCGACAAGTACAAAAATGGGGTATGGGATCCTTTTTTTTTTATTTAAACACACGTGCTGCTTAGTTATTAAAATAAAGAAAAGAAAGGGGTAGAAAGAAACAAAACACTTCTTTACAAAAGAGACTTGAAAGAATAGAAAGTTCCATAGTTTAGAAACTCTAGAAATGTTGGTCGTTTCTCTCTTTCTACTCGGAACTGTTGTCGTTTCTGATATGCTTTATGCTTTGTGATACGTAGCGACAAGTAGCGCGTGGTTGTGCTCCCAGAAGAAGACTATTTTTTTATTTTGCATTTTACTTTAGGGTAGTATTGTCATTTCTTTAATTGATCTCCAAGTATTTTTGGGGCTAATTAGTCATTTTTAGTTATTAGTTATCCTTTTTAATCTTTTGGGTCATTACTTGGTTACCAAGTAATTATTCACCTATAAATATGCCCTTGGCATTAATAGAGAATCTAGAGAAAGAGAGAAAAAGAAGCTCATTTTCTTGGTTTAGTTTTATTTGTTGTTGGTGTTATGTAGTTAGTAGTCATTGTATAGTTGTAATAATAACGCTTCTGCATTCATAGATTCACGTCAAATTGGTATCAGAGTTGTGTTTGTTTTTGGTGTTCGTCGTGGTGCGTGAAGTGGGTGTAACACCCCGTATTTCTGAGTATTAAAATTTAATTAATTTGGTTATTTTAAATTACACGCGTGACTTAATTTAAATGGATTAAATATTATATGATTGACTAAAATATTAATCGGGAGGGAATGACTAATGTTTATGAATAAAATTACTACGAGAATAGTAAATTATTACTTTACGTCATAGCAAGTGATGATGACGTGGCAGTATTTTATCTCATCCAGGAGTCGCATGTAGACTATTTGGGGTCGAGATAGGAAATTATTATAGAGTGACTCGGATGGCGATTTCGAGGTCACAGTTGATTCCGAATGGGTCGAGATAGTCGGAGTAGTGTACCTGGGGTGGTAATTGGGTCCCGGAGCCTTTTTAGTCATAACCGAACCCACACGGCGGTGTTCGGGTTATTTGGGCTTGGCCCCTTAGCCTAATTTCGGGATTAGGGATTATAAACCTAAGTCTAATTAGTTGGGGCAACAGCTAAACACATTCTAAACCCTAAGGAATCAAGAGGAGGCCATTAGAGAGGAGAAAGGGAGAGTTCTTGGAGATTTAGCACTTTCTAAACACATTCTAAACCCTAGTTACATAGGTGCTCAGTTGCTGATTATATATAAATATGTTTTACAAAGAGATTAGCTTCACCAGTGCATTTGAAATTTTAAATTAAGATGGAGTAGTATCTGAACTTGTGCAGTCATGGCTTAGTCATGATGTCTATGATTTGATTAACAATGTACATTAGAGTGTATAATCTCGACATTATTAGAGTGCTAAACGAACACCAGAGTTCACTAAGAATATAAGGGTATAATCTCTACATTCTGTCTTGATAGCATCTTGCTCAGTCGGTATTGATTCGTAGGTGGTCGTGGAATAGAAGAATTGGGTTCGATTACCATAGCTCCGATGTGGCGAATAAACATTTGTTTGTGAAAATTTGTGTTATGAATTTTCAGTCGATCATATCTATGGACGGGTAGTTATTGTCTGTTTTATGATTTTATGCATGATTATTATTCTCATGTTTGTAGTATATTAATAAGATTTAACCATTCTTGTGTTATATTAGTTGAGAAGACATTTTTCTTCCCATTTTTTGTTATTGGAGTAAAAAATTCCATTCTTATTAATAATAGTTAAAATCGTCAATGTTAAAATTAAGAATATCACATTCAGAGATGCGGATTGTTAACCCACCATGGTTCGGGTTGTACGACCATGAATCACGGAAAGTAGGGGGTATAGTGATCCTGGTAACTATGAGCGACGGGAGGTTGTTTGCGTGAGCTCCAAGAGAGGATATTATTGCCAAGCTATACACAATAACCACCCGTAGTTAGCCAATCATAAATGCAATTTGCTCAAAGGATTAGAGAATAGACATGAGCGGACTTTCAGAACACTGTGTGTTCGAGGTACTGAAGAATTCGCTTGGTATCTGAACATTTATCACAAAGGAAATAACCTGACGGGTGAGGAACATATATTCGAGACCAACCACACTAGTAATGGGCTGATGAAGCTAACAAATGGACGGGTTTGGCATCAACATGATTGGTGCAGTGAAATAGATCAACGATGTACTCATGTTGAGTGAGACACAGATACATGCCAAAAGTGGTACAAAATACTTTAATGCCCAGAAAGAGAGATCGAGACCCCAAATCTGTGATGGAAAATTCAGAATATAAGTCCTTTCTTACGCGTAACGCCACTGCCAAGATGAATTTCCTGCAAAGATAATGTCATCGTATATAGAGAGAAGGTTAGATGAGCATTTTTAAACATAAAAAGGGATGTATCAGTTTTGGATAGCACAAAACTCAATTCAAGTAGACGAACTGAGAGTCTATGGTATAATCCTCAGGGAGCTTGTTAAGACAGTACAAGGCCTTTTCTAATTTACATACATAAGAAGGAAATGTCAAATCACGAAAACCTGGGTGTTGTGACATGGAGTCCTCTTCTTTGGTAACCCCATGTAAGAATGCATTGTACAAACAACCCAAACAAAACTGGTAGTGAGAGAACAACACATAGTTATAGGCTTCATAACCGGACTAAGATCTCCCTTAAATCAACACCAGATTGATGGTAGTCACCTTTAGCCACCAAATGGGCTTTGTAACACTTGATTTTGAAGATCCACTTGCAACCAATTAATTTCTTATGAGGTGGAGGTGGAGATGAAACAAGCTGCAATGTACCATTTATAATTAAGGCACTGTACTCATCTAGCATAACCATGCCCCATTCATTGGACTGTTAAGCCCAAACATATGTAGGTTCAGAGGTGCTAAAGTCATAGTTACCAGTATCATTACACCCCCTTACATACCACAATCTGGAGTCGTCTGAACCGGAAAATGGTGGATTCTCGATCCGGATCTCTAAATGTGGAGTTTGAAATTTTGACACTGAATATTATAGCTGTTATTATTAATAGTGAAGCTTTTCACCTTAATAACAGAATAAAATACAAGAAAAAAACACTTCTCAACTTATATAATACATGAATGGTTCATAGATTTTAGTAATATATTACAAATATGAAACTATACACAACAGCCATTCTTACTGAACTCTTGCTAGGGTTCTTTTACTACTATAATCAATCGATTATGTATAGCAAACCAAATAAGGTCAGCCCCCCCCCCCCCTCCCCCCACCCCCCTCCCCCAATTTTTTTTTTTCTCTCACCACATACTGACAGAAGCAACATACCCAATACCACGTACAAAAGAGACCCATGTTCCACGTAACATCGCGTAAAACAGAACATAAGACTACATCTATTTCACTCTTAACCACAATTGTACCACTCATTGGCATAGTTGTCAAATCGTGAATCGAATCGTCAATCGGAATCCCTATGAACCGTGAATTGTGAATCGTGAATTGAATCGTAAGAATGGGTATATAATGTTATAATTGTGGTAATATATATATAAATGCATAGATAACCTATGAAGCACGGACACTTCTCTGAAGGCCACGTACGAGTGTCGGACACTCAAAGGACACGGACACGCAAGGGATACGGCTTGGACACATGTCCGACACGCCACGTGGCGTGTCGGGTTTAAAAGGCATTTAAAAATAGTTGGACACGCAAGGGACACGACTGAGACACGCCTGGGACATGGCTGGGACACGGCTGACATAAATATATAATAACTTTAAAAAAAAGGGGGCAGGAAATATATGTTTTTTCCCCTTTTTTCTCACTTGTTTATTTTCAACTGTTTAATCTTTTTTTTTAATCTCTGCTTAATAAATTGCATTAGCCATATGCATATTGATAGTTATTATTAGTATAGGATTTAGTATCATTGTGATGTTTGATTTGTAGAATGGATTTAATACTCTTAATGCTTATATGTTTAATGTGGTTCTTAGTATGAGATTAGTATTAATGTGATACTTCATATTTTTTATATATAAAAATAATTATAAAAAATATTTATTTAATATCGTGTCCCCGCTGTGTCGTGTCGTAATTTTTTTAGATTTGCCGTGTCGGCATGTCCGTGTCGTGTCGGACACGACACCCGTGTCCATGCTACATAGTAGATAACACATTAGAATATGTAATTAGATATGTTATGACCTAAAACCAATTGTAGGACATGATTTCATTGAAATATAAAAATGAGTTTCCATTATAATTACTAAGATGAAGTTTCGTGATTCAATGTTCCCAATTCCAAAAGATCATACCCAATAATATATCCAAGAAAGAAACCATAAAGTATTTTTGCCCCTAAGATGTCACTAGATGGCATGCCATACTTGCATGCCATATTTGCCTTACCTAGTAGTTTTTTATCACTTGTTAGAGTTACAAGGTTCCTACCAAACAATCCCGCACAAGATTTAAATTCCATTTGTTCCGAGACGGTTATTATTGTATCAGTGTCCGGACACATTCTCCCAATTGTTTCATACAAGCCACGTTTGACTTCTTTGTCCGCCTTGAAGTCATCACTAAAATTTTGGATCACCCAAAATAACGCTTTCTACTTTCTTTGAATCAACCTCGTTGGCGAAAGATCCAATAGCCAAATCCTCCGATGCAAACATATGCCTTAGTGGAAGTTTGTTCTCTTGAAAACTCTTCAATGTAAGAAAAGATGCAGCGGATCTCTTTTCTCCCGCTCTAGTTAGCTCCCTCTTTTTTGAATATCTTTTAAACATGTCAAGCACCCATATATGTCGATAAATATACACGGTGACTTCTTTTGCTTTTCTTATTATGTCTTGAAAAATTGGCAAAAATCACCTATGTATTTAAGCATTAAATCAATCAAATGAGAGGTACACTAGGACCAACATAAGCACTTTCTCTTTGCTTCCAACAACCTACCCGTGGTTACATAAGTTGAACCACTATCCGTCACCACTTGCACAACACTCTCTTCCCCTATCTCTTCCACTATCGAATAAAGTAACTCAAACAACCTATCCGCATCCATGATAATGGAGGAGGTGTCCACGGATTTAAGAAAAACCGTCCCACTAGGGATATTAACAAGAAAGTTAGTGAGGGATCTTGATTTTCTATCGGTCTACCCATCCAACATTAGGGTGCACCCTGTTTTTTCCATTCTTTTTTATATTTTGACTACAACTCATGCACACTTTCAACTTCCTTCTTCAAATAGGACCGTTGTTTCATGATAACTAGGAGGCTTCAACCCCTTACCATAATCACCAACCAATTTTTGCATTTGTTTAAACAATGGGCTCTTTACTAAATTAAATGATAAATCATGCATATACATTAACTGTCAAATGCCCTTACACACTGGCTCCCCTCTTCTTGAGCATTTCATTTATCATTTTTTGATTAACTTTACCTTTTTCCTTCATAACATGCTTATCCATCGCTCCTTTAGCCTTGCCCTTCAACTCATCATCATCGTCTTCCCATGGAAAGCATTCATCTTCAAAATTAGCTTCATTCTGAATGTTTTTGTTTTTTAAAGTGCCATCTTTTTCGACCCAAATAAAAATGTTTTAATCAATTCATGAAAAATTTTACGGATCTTTGAATTGCACACACAGGGGTATTAATTGTATGTAGGAACAACACCTATCTCTAAGTCGAATCCTAATATCAAATATCAATTTTCAAAATTAATTTATTAATTCTCGTTAAATAAATTCATTAGTGACTATCCCAATTTAATTAGCCTAGAACAAATCAATAAATAATTAATTCATTAAATTAATTAACCTACGCATTTCATCCCACCCCGTGAATGGGGTGTTTAGCCAGACATGATTAAGAATTCAAGAACAGTAACAACATTCGACAGGAATTTAAATAGAAAGGGAAATAAATACGCTACACATTAATTCCTTGTCGAATGAGTGCATGAGCACGCGTTCCAATCTTTTCACAAATACTTAATTGGATTACAAAACAAAAAATCAAAACCTAAGCTTATAACTTTTTTCGAATCCTAAACTATTTTTTTCCAAATGTTTCCTACCCTACTCCAGTCTCTTTTTTTATGTGTCTCTCGTTTCCGAGCTAATGCCTTCTCTCTTTAATAACCCACGAGTTGTTTTCTTGTGAGAGATTTTTGGGATTTGTTAAAACTCAAAAGACATGCCGATTTAATGGATTATGGAGATATGGAAGGTGGTCTTGGTGGGGGACATGGTTTTGATTTTGATGGGAGAAAATTAGGTCAAGGGTTTTTGGGTTTGGCAATTGGGTACGAGCGAGTTTTGGCCAGCAGATTGGTTACTGGGTTGGTGTTTGGGTTTTGTTGTTGGTTCTGGTTCTGGGCCAAAGGTGCAAATGGGTTCCAGGGCATCCTAATTCCGGATTCAGCTCGTCGGTTGTGGGGTTATAAGGATGGTTTCAGGTAGCAACTATGGTCAAAGGGGGTTTCGTAGGCGGGTCAGAGTGGTTCAGGAGTTGGGTTCGAGTTGTGGGTTAGTGAGTTTCCATGGCCGCCAGCTTAAGGTGGTAGTGGCCAGAGTTTGGATAGAGGTTAGAGGGTGAGAGGTTTGGTTTTTGCTGCCGGGTTGAACTTGGCTTGGACAAGAGCGAACTCGATTTGGTCTGAGTTAAAAGCCGGATTTTAGGACTTTGATCACACACAATTACGTCGTTATGTGTCTTGACAAAATGTTGTTTCATTCTAGATACACCTCCCCATCTTTCACCTCCACTATAGTTGTATTTTAATTTTAAATGCATTATATTGTCCTCCTTGACCCTAGTACAATGAGCGCAAGTAGGATCATTATCTTTGGTACTCTTTTTCTTAACCATTTTGATGTTCAAATATTAACAATAACAATACCTACAATGTCCAAATTCAAACACAACAATATATTATTTCAAATGGTTTACAATTATAAATTGTAATTTGCCAGATTCTAAAAGGCGTAAGGCGTAAGGCGTGGTCGAGCCGTAGAGGTCAAGTCCCAAGCCTTAGGAGCTTAGGCATAAAAATGTGTTTTCCCTTTATTATTGTTTTAATTATTAGAGGTCAAGCATCAAGCATTAGGAGCTTAGACATAAAAATGTGTTTTCCTTTTTTTTATTATTTTAATTATTCTAAGGCTAGTAATATAGTAAAATAATGCATACCTTGAATTTTGAAAATATATTCATATATTTGGTAGCCATCTTTCTCATATGCATGTTCCATAATCAATATACAAAGTGTATTTCTCAAAATTTGATAGGCAATATACAAAATATATTTTTCATCATTCAATAATCAATATCAATACCAATAATCATTCAATAATCGATAATCAATAATCAATAATCAATACAAAATGATTCAATATAAGAAATGTACTTTCACCTCTCAAATGGAACACATAGACTTTTGGTCAGAAGTCGGATGGTTATGAAGCATCGATTCTTCAGAAGTCGGATGGAACACACAGAGGACGAGCTTTTTCGAAGACGGGGAGAATGATGTATATTGGTGACACGTGGCGCGTGGTTGTGCTCCCGGGAGAAGACTGTCTTTTTTCTATTTTTAGTTTAGGGTATTATTGTCATTTTCTTTTATTTTTAGTGTTTAATTAGTTTCCAAATATGATTGGGGCTAATTAGTCAATTTTAGTTATTAGTTGCCCTTTTTAGTCTTTTGGATCTTAGCTTGGTTAGCAAGCTAATCTCTCCTATAAATATGTCCTTGACCTTCATTTTGTAATTAGACTTGAATACTGAAAATCAGAATATAGAGAGAGAAACTCTTTTTAATTTTATTTGGTGTATTTAGTTGGTGTGTAGTATAATAGCAACGCTTCCGCATTCTTGACTCACATCACAAACTCTGCTATGTCCCGCTTCATGCCCGACCACCAATACTGCCTACACATATCCTAGTACATCTTATCCACACCGGGATGTACCGCAAACCTGGATCCGTGAGACTTTGCCATGATTGCATGTCTCAAATCCTCATCCTCTGGAACCACGAGTCTCCCATTAAAGCACAAAACTCCCTCTGAACTGATAGAATAAGACTCTGCCCCATCAGCTAAGAACTGGCGAACTCTGTCCTGGCAATACTGATCCCTTGCCTGGGGATTATAATATTGAAGTAGAATATGAAGCATTGATCGGGCTTTGAATTGGCTCTGTCATTAGGCACCGAGCAGGTCATAGCTCACAGTGATTCTCAGTTAATCATCAATCAAGTGTTGGGTGTATACGAAGTTAGAGGTGAGTTGATGATAAGATATATAGGTAAAGCTGAAGACAAGATATCTAAGTGTCTAACAATCCGAATGGTTAGAATACCCAAAATTAAAAATGCCCGGGCGAATCATGGAAACCCTACCGGCACAGCGGTGCTGGACCCTAGCGCTACCAAGCCTCCTGGCGCCACCTTGACTGACACTAAGCAAACTAACAGGTATGCTATTAAAACCTTTGCTAATATTATCTCGTATAAAACTGCACCGAATACCCATATTCCCATTCTTCCTTCTTCTCAACGTAAAGGGGAGATAGCCCTTTTTTTCAACGAAGACATAAGATCTTTAACTTATCCTTTCAAGTACGC
The DNA here is from genome assembly GCA_949130495.1 of Sambucus nigra. NCBI lineage: Eukaryota > Viridiplantae > Streptophyta > Magnoliopsida > Dipsacales > Adoxaceae > Sambucus > Sambucus nigra. The sequence goes on from OX422216.1 coordinate 134,552,744, forward strand.
ATTGATAGGACAATTTCATCATGGAAGACCCTCTCTTGATACAATCAGGAAATCATTCCTGATATTCTCGCTCAAAATCGGTTTCTCAGTAGGCTTGTTGGACTCCAAACATGTTTTGGTCCGTCTCCAATGCGAAGAACACTTCCATCGTATGTGGTTGAGAAACCTTTGGTATATCCAAAAATTCCCTATGAGAGTTATTAAATGGTCCCCATATTTTAAAGCCAACATGGACAGCCCTCTTGTTCTAGTTTGGGTGAATCTTCCTTATCTTCGTGTCCATTTTTTCCAAGACAACACTATTTTCCATAGCAAATGTGATTGGTAATCCCAATAAACTTGACGAGGCTACGTGATCTCTTTCTCGACCTAGCATAGCTAGGGTTTGTGTAGAAGTAAATGCGTTGAAACAACTACCTAAGAGGATTTGGTTTGGGACGACAGACTCGGGTTTTTGGCAGAAAATATGTTTGAAAGTCACAAGTACCCCCAATTTTTAATTTTTATCAAAATTATTAATTTCCTTTTAGAGATGCGGAATAAAATGATTCAACACAACAGACACAAAAACAAATTTTAATTTCTTTCAAATTAAAATTAAACAAAGTGAAATTAGATTAAACACAAACATATTTTAAATTCACTTAAACATATTAACTCAACCCAAGTCCAAGAAATTTGCCTAACAATTAATTAATTCATTTTTGCAAATTAGGCCAAACCAAATTTTATCCAATAAAATTAATGACTTGAACTAAATTAATTTCAACATTACCCAAATTAATTTTAGCACCAACTCAAGCATGAGTAGTGATTTAAACCATATTTTATCTTTTATTCCTAAACATGCATGTAGGTGATATAGTAAGATAAAATAAATCACAAACCACTATGCCGAGATGTACGAGAAAAAACCCACAATGGGAAAAAACCTAGGACGACCCTAGCCACAAATCCACTAAGTATGGTTTTACAAGTACAAGACACGAAAGACTTACAACACTCGACTTGACTCCGTCCAAACCCCGACGCTTCTTCTTGTACACACCTCAGCCTAGTGAATAACAAAGGAGCTCCACCGCGGTCTCGAAATCCACCGATCGGACTTTTTCGGTCACCGTCACCCGAACTAGGAGCCTTTCTCCAAGTGGGTAAGTCACACCAAACGAACTTCTTCTTTGTGGGAGGTAGAAGCAAACCCAAACTCTCTTCTTGTTGGTAGAGATAAAACCGGTGCCAAAACTCCAAGCAAGGATATATATTAAGGAAATTGGATAAACAAACAATTGGGTGTAAACAAAAGTGTTTAAGGATTTTTCTTGAAAGACAAAACACTCAAAACTTGAACTTTTCTATTTTGGAATTGAAACTCTCTAAAGGAGATGGAGGAATGTCAAAAAGTTGGTTCCAAAATGTTGGTTCCCGCAATAAATCAATCTGGCAAAAGATAGTGGGGAAAAGAGATGGGAAAAGTGGGAAAACCGTAAAAAACTGCCAAAATATCTGTTCCCGCCAAATCTCGTTTGAATGATATTTTCATTCGAAGGAAGTCTCGTTCGAATGATACTTCTAACGAAGTTCCAGTGGCATTTCGTTGACAAACCTCGTTCGAACTAGGGATGGCAACGGGTCGGTTCGGGGTCGGGTTTTAGCTCCCCGTCCCCGTTAAAAAAACCATTCCCCGTTCCCCGTTATAACGGATTAGGGGATCCCCGTCCCCGTTTAAAACGGGTATCGGGTTCCCCGCGGGGAACCCGTTTTAAATTATCTGTTAAGTCTCAAAAAAAAAAAATAGACAAGCGTAAGAGGTTATCTAAAAAAAAAAAAAGCATCTTCAAAATATTATCAAAAAACATCTTCAACTGAAAATTACAACTGAAAATTACAGTTAATTTTATTATCATAACCAATCTTTAGTCTAATACCACACACAAACCCTTGAAGCTTTCATACGCAGATGAGGGATAATAAAAATCAATGGACAATGGTGACAATCTTATAAGAATCAATGGTAACAGTATAGTGAGGGATAATAAAAATCGTTTACCTTGCAAGAATTTTAACTATTAATGGTAACAATAAAGTGAGGGAAATCAATGGTAAAAATCGAATAACAGTATGTTAACTTACAAGAATCAGATGCAGATGAGGGTATGACGATGACGAGGCAGACGCAGATGAAGGGACGATGGGACGACGAGGCAGACGCAGATGAGGGTATGAGGATGAGCAGCGGCGTGAGGGAGTGAGGAAGAGAGCAGCGGCAACGGGAGGGAGGGAGTGAGGGAGAGAGCAGCGGCGACGTGAGAGAGTGAGGGATCTCGTTAGCGGCGTGAGAGAGAGAGAGAGATTGATCTAGGGTATTTTATTTTTAGAGGCTTTTATATACTTATAATATACTAGATGTGCCCACGTGCTTTGCACGTGTTGGCAAATCCAAATATTCAATTGGATTAACTGAATAAATGAATAAGAAGCTGTGAATTTAAAAATTATTCATATAAAGCATAAAAACTATAACAAATTATGTACAAGTAATGAAGTATATGAAATCAATGTGTAAAACAATGAAGCGATAATCACATAATAAGATATGATATCTCATGAAATAGTAAAAATCAATGTCAATGAATCCGAGTTATTTAAAATGTAAAATGCAAAGGAAGAGATAAATTGTTTATGGAAGAACTAAGATAATAACAAAGTGTAATGATAAAATATTAAAATATAATCGTCAAACAAATATGTTGCTTTTGACATTTGTTAGAATTCGATGTGTCTTATTCATCTTCAATTTTATGAGCGACAAAATGTGCAGGCTTTCGATTAGAATCTCTAAGCAATTTTCCTTTAATGTAAAATCTGCTAATTTTGGCAATGCACGTATATAACTTTCAAATATAGTCTGAGTGCACAATCCCCCGTGGAATAAATTAGCATAAAAAAATAAGTATATGAAATTAGTATAGAACGTTTGAAATGTATGCATGAATTTTAAGTTTTAATAAGAATGATATTACCTTTTCTTTAGAAACGATGAAAATTTGAATGTTGCAGGCAATGAAAGACTATGTTTCCTTGAACAGTGTGACTGTTGCTCTTTCGTTGTCATCTTGAACCATTAATTGAAGAAAGTACCTTGTGTTTGGTTGAACAATGAGTTAATATCCAATAATGGTAATATAGCGTGCCCAAATTATGAACAACAAAAATTGAGCTTATAGATATTTGTTAAAAACGTAAGACAAACTTACCTGAAAAGTTGGAACAGTGAGGTTGTAAACATATGTCAAGATCTAATCCTAAGATTAAAAAATATATTTTTTAGGATTTCATATTTTTTTTTAAAACGGTAAATTTTAAAAACATATTATTTTATAAAACTATATATATATATATATAAAGAAAAAGAAACTTTTTTTTTAATAAAAATTGTAATTTTTTTAATAAAAAAACTCTTGTGTATAAAAGTTGTATTACTAAAAAACTTAATTTTTAAAACAAACTGCATTGTTAAAATTTGTATTCATAAAAAATACAATTTAAAAATGCATTTATAAAAATACTGTTTTTTATAAATAAATAAAATACTATTTTTTTTATAAAAACAAAAAAAAATTATTGTTTTTTATATAAAAAAGTAACGTTTTTAAAAAATACAATTTTTTTTCTATATATTTTTGTTTTTTTCTTTACATATTTTTAAGAATTAAATTTTTTCTTATAAGAAATGAAGTTTTTAATTAAAAAATAAGGTTTTTATAAACAATATAATTTTCATAAAAAAATTATACCATTAAAGAGGAAATCATCTCTTTTTATGTATAAGAGATAGAGATAGAGGTGTATATTCAGAGATGCAGAGATCATGAAACCCCAGGAAATAATTAATATGAAATCTAAAGAGCTTCATCCGTGTTTTTTTTACAATTATACTCTCTCGAGTTAATAATAATGATTAAATGTCATAATTTTAAATAAGAACATAGTCAGATGAACCAGATTCTCTCCATACGTGTCTTTTTACTGTCAAAATGAAAAAAATACAATGGTCGGTAATACTGACAAAGTGAGTATACACACAAAGAAATAAATAAAGATAATGCAGATGAACCGGAGTCTTGATTAAAAATCGAATAACGTCTTCACCCGTGTAAATTTCGTACCAAATATGTTCCAAGTGGATTCCTGTTCAGGTATTATTTAAAAAGTATCAAGATCAAAATCCTTATTTTAACAGTCTCAAGATCAAAATTCAACATACTAAATTACAGTCTCAAGTTTTAAAAACTCAATAAATTGTTAAAACATCCATTTTCAAACAGTTTTTGTTCTTAAAACTGTTAAAATCTATGCACATGAATTAAACCTATATACATCACTACACCAATTATATAATGTAAACTCATAAAAAAAAGATAAATTAATGTGTTCAAATTTGGGGGCTTTAAACAGGTTATTATGTAACATGAAACATATTAATCTCTAAAATAAAATAAACAACGTGATAAACAGATCTACACAAAACGATCACAAATTTAAATGTAAATTCGAACCTCATATTTGAGTTATCTTCCACAATGGCATATATGTTTGGGACGGTTTAGTGTTGCTAAGATTATTTCTAGTCCACCTGCTTTTTTTGCGATTAGTTAGAGGATGGTTTAATGAGAGAGATGAGATATTTTGAGAAGTGAGTTTCACTTGGAAAGTCTTCGTAGCAAAAATTGGGCTTTTTCGTGTATTGGGTTGGAAGTTGTGCATAGGAGATCGTTGTCAGTGTACAAAATAAAGTGCAGTGTATGTGGGTGGGATTAAAATACAATGTATAATATATTCTTGAATGAAAGAGAAAGATAGAAGAGTATTGATGGGTTTTTAAATTGTATGGGGATAAAATAGTCTTTATATCATTAAAGAGAAACTCTCATCTTTTAAAGTAGTAGAGATGTATGAGGATAAAATAGTCTTTATATCATTAAAGAGAAACTCTCCTCTTTTAAAGTAGTAGAGATTTATTAGGGGTGGCCATAGGCCCGAGGCCCGCCAAGCCCGCCCAGCTCGCCCAATAAAAAAATAGGGCTTGGGTAAGGTGAATAGGCCCGCAGAGCGGGCTGGCAAAATTTTATAGGCCCGATTTTTTTTCGGGCGGGCTTGGGCATGAGTTCTTAAGCCCGATGAGGCCCGGCCCGGCCCGAGGCCCGAATATATACATATATATATATATATATATATATATAGGGGGGGGGGAACTTTTATAAATATAAAAACGTATATCAAGTCTTTTCATGTAGAGTGGAAAACTTTATATATGGACTTTGTAATACATGGAGTTTAAAACAGATTTTTAATTAAAAAAATTGGTCTTTAAATAAAAAAATAGGTATTTTAATTTTTAAAAAAATCTTTTAATTAACATAACAAGGCCCGATTGGGCGGGCGTGGGTAAAGAGCTTTCAAATCTGGGCGGGCTTGGGATTACATAATAAGGCCCGAGCGGGCTTGGGATAGCACTTAATTTTTCAAGCCCGGCTCGAGCCCGACCGGGCCTGCCCAGGCCCGGCCCACGGCCACCCCTAATATTTATTATAATATAAATATATATTTTTTATTATATATTAATAAATCGGGTATCCCCGCGGAGACCCGAGTGTATACCCGAAATCGAATCGAAATTTTTCGGGGATTTTTTTTACTCCCCGAACCCGACTCGATCCCCGAAATTTCGGGGATTTTTCGAGAATTTTTTTTTGGATATCCGCGGGGACCCGAAAATTCGGGGAAAATTGTCATCCCTAGTTCGAACGACAATTTCGAACGAACTTCCAGAAAGTCTAAAATTTTATTTTTAGCTCAGAACCTTTATTTTAAAGTTTTAAAGAAACCTTCTGAAAATAAACAACAGATTAAAATAAAACTACACCAAATAAAAAAATGTTCCAAGCGCCTATATATATATATATATATATATATATATATATATATATATATATGTAATGCATTCATACCTTAGGAGATTTGGAACTAATATTATTGACGCAGAAACGAGGCACATGTAAACCGACAATGATGAAGCTTTACAAATCTGGTCGCTACGTCTTCAATTAACACGTCATAGGCTTGAATGGATAAGCTTGAAAATTATCCTATGACATAAATGTTTTTGTCCGAAATTGAGCAAAAACTACAACGAACTCAATTGGAAATTTATGTCCTAACAATGTTATGAAAACCTTCCCCCTTATTGTCATATATGTTCTAAGTTGGGCCATGGCAGTATAGACTGTAAAAAGTAAGATGAAACAAATTCCACAGTGGAGAAAAATAATGATCCTATACAATAAGTTCATCCTGCGATACAACGTATTTGGAAACTAATTCAAAAAAATAAAGATGCAACGGGGTTTGTTCGAATAAGAGTGCATGACAATTCATAATTACCTGAGTCAAGTAAAACTATCAAGGGGACAACAGAAACTCACAAAGCTAAAAAGGTCACGGATCTCTCAATGGCCAACTCATTTGAACTTTTAGCAGCAAAAAACTTGGAGCTGGAAGAAGGAGAAGTATAACCAATGAATAGAATAATTGAAGATAGCCCTACCTTTCATGGAAACGTGGAGAATACTCCAACTGATTGGGAGTTTGATATGGCCAACGTTCCAAAACTTAGAAAAATGATCATGGATCCCACGACTATGAATTTTTTTTCCTTTCTCCTAGGGCACCAAGACTTTTAACAGATAGATCCATTGCAGAAGACTGGAGACACCTTTGTGCTTCAGATTCGGGAACTCATTTGGTGAGAGAGGTAAATGATGATTGGGAAACATTTTCAAAAGGCATATGCGAAAAATTCCCAAGACTTAACAGGAAACTATTGTTTGAAGAACCAGTTGTGAATGAAGAAGAGTTTACAGTAGTGAAAAAGAGAAGACCCGGGAAGAATTACTCTGCCTTAAATGCAACTAAAATTCAAACCCGTTCAGGAGGTAAGAATTCAAAAACTTTAATCTTTGCAGTTTCCCAATGATCCAAGGCCTAATTTGGAATATTTGAGGTGTGGGAAATGGTCCCTCTATTCGAAAACTTAAAAGATTAATTCGCATTCATTCGATTTCTATTTTGGCTTTACTTGAACCCAAAATTGAAGATAATAAACTTGAGGAGGTGTGTTGGAAATTAAAGTTTGAGGGTAGAATGACCAATAGCACTAATAAAATATGGATCTTTTGGAAAAATAATTGGAAGGTGACTTTAGCTCATGACGGTTCTCAATGGCTTTCACTTTGGTTGTCTGATTATTTTTTTGACAATTCGATCCTTTTCACGGCCGTATATATGAAATGCAATAAATTAGAGAGATTGGTTTTGTGGGATGATCTTGAATATTTGTCAACTATGGGAGAGATGAAATGGGTAGTGGGAGGATACTTTAATATTGTGGCTTCGAATGATGAAACAATTGGTGGGAATGACATTAATTGGGAAGGGGTGTTGGACTTCAACATGACTCTTTTAAATGTTGGGTTGCAAGAAATTTATTTCAAAGGTTCCCGATTTACATGGTGTAACAATCGAGAAGGTAATGCTCGAATTTGGGCTCGGCTTGATAGAGTGTTGGGTAATACTGAATGGATGAACGAGAATTTTATAAGCTCGGTGGAACATCTCAATAGGAAAAATTCGGATCATAGTCCTCTACTCCTCAAAATTAAAGTATAAAATAAACCTATTTCAAGACCATTCAAACTTTTGTTGTTCTGGCATAAAAGTGGTGATTTCCTTAAAGTGGTGGAACAAGCGTGGAATTACGATGTTAAGGGTAAACCTCTCAATGTTTTTGCGGTGAAGCTTAAAAGGGTTAAATCTTCCCTCAAAATTTGGTCGAGAAGTAAATTCGGAGACAATTTCCTCAAAATTCAAAATTAATGATTTATATTATTCTAGTGAATTATGGTTATACACGTCATGCATTGAGGGCATAATGAATCTTAACAATCAATACTGCCAAGGATTAGTGTATCGGGGGGGTCCTTGTTTGGATTTCGCTGGCGAGACGTCCCACACACGAAACGCAGTGCATTATTGAGAATTGGAAGAAATTTAGTCCTTAGTGCTTAGATGCTAATAACTCATATATATATATATATATATATATATATATATATATATATATATATATTATGACTTTCTTTTAATTAAAATATTCTATTGTTATGGTCGATATATATAGCACTATTGTTTGGGTTCAAGGACCCTAATTGAAAGGAGTAGCCGGTATTCATGCTAAGGGCTTTGGCTCTGACACATGTGTTGATTAATATTTTCAGGAATTAAATTGGAGTAGTTGCATAGATATTTTTGGAGATCCTTCGGAAGTGCAACTGGAACTATATTATCGTTTTAGTCTTTTTTTTTCTCCTATTCAGTCGTATTTGTTGTCAGACTATATTTGGGTTTTTATTGCGCCTTTCGATTCCAAAGTTGTCTTAAGAGATTTCAGTTGGACTTGATTCATTGTAATGATTAAGATATTCGGAGATTGCATGTGACGGACTTTATATCACACTTTGATGATAAATCAGTTGGATGTCCTTAATATTTAGGATTGATTTAAAATATTTATCTTGTGGATTAAAATTTATATATCTCACATCTGTCACATGCTAAGAATGATATTTAATTTATTAATGCCCTGCTTAATTTTGGTGGCGGTCGACGCCAGAATTTAGCGGGGTGTTACAGATGGTATCAGAGCACGGTCTTAAGTCTCGTAGGTTATGAGTCCGTTTAGTATCCGCGTTACCGATCTTTGATTCCCTTTGTTGATTCGTACCTCCTAAAATAGTGGTCCTAGCATACATGTTAGCGAAGTGTGGAAATAGGAATGTCGATGAGAAAGATGCGTTAGCATTTAAATAACTTGGAGTTTTGTGATGATTGTGATAACTGAGGTTAGTAATCTCTATGCGAGTATCGTTAGAGGTAATTTGGAGATGAGAATTATTTTGGGGGATTGCTAGAACAAATTATGGTTATTATAAGTATTGCTTTTTATGATGTGAAGAAAATTTGAGGACCTTGGTGTTTAAATGACTCTTGGAGATGTAATCGGGAGATGATTCGCGAGAACGCGTGGTACGCCGTTATTTTCATAGTTATGTATATATATAGGTTATATACACTATATTTTCGACCGTGAAATTTTGTGTGACTAGAATTGAGCATATGAGCCCCCGAATTTTGGTACTTTACGGGTAGGTATATGTGAGCCTTATTTTTATTTTATGAAGTTGGGTGTTCGTCAAATTTCGAGGACGAAATTTCTTGTTAGTGGGGAAGTATGTAATACCCGGATTTTTAAATGGGTATTTTTAAATAAAATTGTACTTTTGTCAGCAGGTGTCGCGCATGACGCGAACTTGTGTGATTTTTATAGGACGTTTTATTGGAGTTAAAAATAATTTGATCATATTTATTGGATTATAAAAATAGGCCTAAGAGTGCCATGAGGTCAAAAGTCGAAAAATAAATAAAAAAATAAAATATTATTATTTTATTTAAAAAAATAAAAGTGCTCAGAAAATTCTAAAAATCACCATACCGACTCAAAATTTAATTTTGAGCAACTTTCCCTTCTTCGACATTTCCAAAAAACGTTATTAAACCCTATTTAGGCCATTTTTCGATTCGATGAGACCACCTTTTTAACAAATTTTATTTATATTTTAACCTCCAAACTTTACTATAAAAAGGAAGCTCGAGTTAGGGATTTTAACACACAATTTTTGCAAACTCTTAGCAGCCACCATACCCTTCTCTCTTCATCTTCCACCACCAAAACCCAAAACACCATTAAAACAAGTTTTCAAGCTTATGTTTGGGGGTCAAAACAGAATTATTTCAAAGTGGTGCAAGAGAGTTTTTCGATCAATTTGTCGAGGAGAACCCGAATCTCTCATCAATTTCAACATCCTCAAAATCAGACATGTTTATCCTATTCATTTCCTTTAGTGATATATGTCTTGATTATATCCTCCATTAAAACTCATGTGTTCTAAAAGAAATTAAGAACTTAATATATTGAAGAAAATAATTACTGTGTTGTTTTGTAAAAATAATTAATTATAACAAATAAATAAAATTTTGTTGTTATTTGGATTGTAATTACTTAGTTGGTGATTTTATGGATAAATACATGTAGAGTACCCCTTAATAATTTAGTGGACACATACATGTACAGGACCCCTTAGTAATATAGTGGACATATACATGTAGAGGACCCCTTAGTAATATTGTGGACATATACATGTAGAGGACCTCTTAGTAATATAGTGAACACATACATATAGAGGACCCCTTAGTAATTTAAATTGGGCGTTTATGTAAATTCCTAAAAACAATTAAATTAACTGTGCTACGAAATAAATAACTATTATGGAACTTGCAATTTATATTGATTCGGAAAAATCATGATAATAATTACATGTTCTTAATTTCCCCATATTTGGATTAAAAATCATTTATTGGGAATTTAGTATTGTTGAGAATATCATCATAAATTGTTGATAATGTAAATTATGAAATATTATAATATTGAATATTTCGAGAACGTAGGTATTTTAGATAATTGGTTTTTACCCCTCGTTATAGTACACTTGTTAGGTATGTGACTAATAAAGTGGGCCTTAGTTGCAATTTATGCTAATTAGGTATGGGACTAGTCAATATAAATCTATGCGGGTTATGTAATTTGGGGTGGGGGCAAATTCTCTATTTTTACTGTTGATGTGATAACCTAGAATTGATATCTAGTTGAAGTAAATTGTTAAAATCATCATTTATTTATGATGTGATGAAATTGTGTTTTGGGAACTTTTAATTGGGATTAAGGAATATTTTGAGGATTTTCACATCGCAATTTAGGGTGGGAAGAATTTATTGTGAATAACTAGTATGAGAAATTTTGCGAAATTAATACCGCAAGACTAAAACTGGTATTAAAATTTATGGCGACATCATGTGTCTAGACCCGACGGTTTAACCGGGTCAGAGGGCGTTTATGTCGTGCTGTGTGTGGAACCTTGTCATATGTCGAGGATCGCAGGATAAAAATGGGTCAGACGACGAGTATGACAAGAGGATGTGTGTTGTGTGTTGGAACCTGGTCATATATCGAGGGCCGCAGAATAAAATCTGGGTCAGACGGCGGTCTTGACAAGGGGAAGTGTGTTGGAACCTTGTCATATGTCGAGGGCCACAGAATAAAATCTGGGTCAGACGACGATCTTGACAAGGGGATGTGTGTTGGAACCTTGTCATATGTAATACCCCGTATTTTTGTGATATTTATTTATGGGATTAATTAAATTAAATGCGTATTAATTGGAAATTAATCCGGATTAAAATACTAGAGAGATGCGAGTTGGTATTTGAATATAATGTGCATTATATATGAATATTGAAGTATGAAATTTGTCGCGAGATTAAAATACAGCAATTTGGAAATTTTATTGAGACGCGTGTGACAGTCGCGTCAGCGAAATATTTATTTTAATTAAAAAGTAAATTTTAGTTCTATTAACCGTATGGTCGTTCTGAGTGCGCCAACGCGTCCAGAAGGGTCGAAATAGTCAGAAAACACTAGCCAGGGGTTTAGTTTGGGTCCCGGGGCATTTTTAGGCCATACCGGCAACGTATAAGGGTAGTTTGGTAATTTTGGATTTTTGGGAATTAAAACCTACGAAAATTGGGAATTAAAAAGCTGACTTGGTAATTACCCACTAAACCCACTAACCACATCTTAAGACTTATTGGACTACGGGGCTTATTAGAGTTGTTTCAAAAATTCCTAAGGCAGACCCTAGCCACCTTTAGCACTTTGGAGAAGAAGGCTTGTAGAGAGAGAGAGAGAAGGATTCTGCAGAGAGAGAGAGAGTATACTCCATCAAATCGACATCAAAAATCAGAGATTCAAATAAGGCAAGTGGTTTAATTTCAATTAATTGCAGAGAATGCTTCTTCCATGCGTAGAAATTTGTTATAATCGTATTTGTCTAGGAGTTAGATGAGAAACCCATTAAATTTGGAACTAGAATCTTGCATATTGATGAGGAATTGAATGTAAAATTATATGTAGGCGATTATTCTGATGTTAATAATATCTTGGATGAAACAAAAACGGATTTTATTAGGCTCATTGATGATTTATAAATGTTAGGGTTCATGTTCATATAAATTGGGGATAAATAAAGGGATTTGAAGATTTGATGATGTTTAAGATGAGTTGGCCCTATATAAACGTTTGATTATGACCTATGAATGTTAGTACGAATTAGGAACCTTAAAATGATGTTGGGACGATTTTTATGTGGGATTAGGAATGAAGAAAATTGGGAAAACGAAAAAAGGGAAATCTGGGCTCGAATCTGGCCACTCGTTAGAAGACCTGCCCAGGTCGTTCGAACGAGCTCGTTCGAACGAGCTTCTAATGGTTGACCTTTGACCTCTAACGAGGGTGAAGTTCGTTCAATGATTTCGTTCGAACGAGACTTCGTTAGAAAGCCCACTTCGTTCGAACGAACTCTCGTTCGAACGAGACTTCGAACGAGTTGACAGTTTAGGCTTTTTAGCCTGTTTCGATCCCGAGTGTCCCGTAACCTTGTGTATATGTAGAGATAACCTTCCCTTGATGATTAATTGATATATTTGGGATGTTTGGGATATAATGAGGAGTCAAACCTAGAAGTGTAGTTTGAACCTAAGGGAAAATGTGAAGTAGGACGTGAGTGTCGATTACGATGCGAGAACTATTGACGGCCTAATTTATTATATTAACCGAGAACATATAAATTGTGTAGTATTATATGTCGGTACGAAAATGAGAAGTGTACCACCAATATATTATGGTGATTACTAAGATGTGTGAATACTTAGTATATGTATTGATTTTATGTGTATGACATACCTACCATACTTGCTATCACGAGAGGTTTACGTTCGCTTAGGGCCTTCTAATCCTTGTGTTGCCCGGATTTAGATTGGTTACCTCGATGAACATAGGTAAGAGAAGGGCTTATTGGGATATTAATAAGTCTGTTGATCGTGGGAGCGCAGGTATGTGCTTGACCCATGTGATGTGACTGTGTTCGCCTCCATTATTTGTGATGTTGTTATCTGAGAACGATTCCTGAGAGATTCGGAATTCGTGATCCTTATGTACGTGATGTACCGGGATGGATAGCAAAGTATGTGTGCACCGCAGCTAGTCTCGGGGTGCTTGTATTGTATATTTATGACGTGAATAATATACACTTAATTAATGGGAACTTTCATGATTGGTATTGTGAATAATATTATGGTAATGTTTTGGGAAATACATAACGGGTTAACTGTTAGTGAATGGTATTACTAATCGAGAATCTGAGTTTAAATAAAACCCTCTATTTATTTGATAACGCTAGAATGTGATATGGGAATCGAGTAGTAAGGGGTAGAACTTATTACGGTCTAGTTAAATATGTATGTCATGTAGATGGGTACGATACGTTAGGAGTGCACATGTAGTCGAGAGGTGAGAATTTCATGTGAGTGCACGTCCTAACATGTATTTTGCATTTAATGTTTTAATGTTATTAAAACACTTGCTGTTTTTAAAATGATTTCCACTTTCGGGCTCTGACCCATTTTCTTTCAAATCTATTTTTGTAAAAACCATTTTAGGTGCCCAACCACAAGGACACCATGCTTAGGATCCTCATTCAGGTGACGAGCTGTAGCTGTTTGTGGAAGTTACAGGACCTTGCTTGTAGACGCTTCAGCTATATTGACTATATATTCAGTATTTATCAGTTGTAGGGCATGTCGCCCATTTCTTTTAGAGGCATTCCATTTATTTCAGTTATTCAGACTTCGGGCATGTAATTAATTCAGGATTCAGACTTATGTTATTATTTTCATTCGTGGGATTGTTGTGAGGAGTTTTCCTCCGGGCTTATAGTTATTTGTTGGTTATTTCATTACTTCATTATGGTGAATGGATTATGTTGTTCTTCCATTATTTTTTTATTGCATGCTAATCAGACTTAAATTAAAATTTGGCAACTTACTTTTTAAATACTAGGTGGTTAGTAATTATTAAAATGTTTTCGACAGAGATGCTATCAACTGAACCAACTTGGCATTTTGTATTGATTTAATAAAGGAGTAGCTACCCGGTATTTAATTAGTCGGGGTGTCACAGGTGGTATCAGAGCATCAGGTTCTAGTGTCTTTTAGGATCTGTACGGCTTATTATGTTTCCGCTGAGCTTTCTTTGATGTAGAGCCCTATATTTTAGGACTGTTATATTCTTTTGTATATGCTACGTTCTTCAGCTATTTTGAGTTTATAACTACGAACTTATAAACTTCATTCTTATTTCAGATGCCTCCACGACCTGCACAACGGATCCCCAGGAATGCAACGCTAGAACCACAGCCCGCACCAGTTCAGGGCACGATGAATGTCGTCGAGGTTGCAGCCATTGTGGCCCAGGCGATAAATGCCGCACTAGCAGTAGTTCAGCAGGCACCACCTCAGGCGCCAGTAGCCGCGCCAGTTCAGGCACATGCATTCCCGTCTGCTTGGGAACGTGTACGTGATGCTTTTCAGAAAGCACACCCACCGGAGTTTGCAGGTAGCTCCGATGTTGTAGTTTCGAGTCAGTGAAGGAAGGATATTCAGCGGCACTTGAGGATGTACGAGTGCACTGAGGTTCAGAAGCAGATACTAGCTACCTTTAAGCTAGTGGGGTCTGCACTGCAGTGGTGGGAGTCTATTACCACCATGGAGGAGAGAGACACTCTCACTATTCAGGAGTTCTGGGTGCGGTTCGACCGCAAGTACTTTTCGTCAGCTGTTCATATGGAAATGAGGAGGAAGTTGATGAGCCTTCGACAGGAGGGTAAGACTGTGGCCGAGTATGAGGCCGAATTCACTAATCTTCTGAACATTGTCCCAGATGAGATACCGACAGAGGAGAAGAAGATACAGAAATTGATAGACGGGCTGACTTGGAGGATACGTCAGCATTTGTTGGGTAACCTATCGTTGGCCACTTATTCTGATGTGGTTAACGCTGCATTGCTCCAATGTCAGGATCACCGCTTTCACATGGCTGAGGGCAAGCGATCGGGAGAGTCCAGCCATCAGGGCAGGACTGGAGGGAATGGTGCCAGTGGGGCACAATCGGTTCAGGGGCAGAGACAGGGCGACCAGGGTTCCCAGCAGGGGGATAACAAGAGGTTCAGGTCGGGAAATTTTAGGCACGGACAGGGAGGTTTTCGGCAGGGCCATCAGGGTCCGAACGGCCATCAGAACCAGCAGGGTCGAATGGTCAACAACAATTTCAGCAGGGCCAATGGAAGAACGGTAACGGCCACCAGGGCCGGGGGCAGCAGGGACAGAGAGGGGGGAACTTCCTGGGGAAGTGTTTCTTTTGTGGCAAGACTGGCCATAAATGCCAGGACTGTCCTGATAGGGGCAGGGCCCCGCAGCAGCAGCAGGGTGCTCGACATGAGCCATAGAGGCCACTTTTTCCACCAGCCCTCCCAGCTCCAGCCCAGGTGCCAGCTCTTCCAGCCATTCCAGCAGTTCATGTGCAGCAGGGACAGTTACAGTATGGACGCGTCTATAACGTCCACCAGGCAGCAGCTCCCCAGGCACCACCCACGATTGAGGGTATGTTTCCTATCCATGATACTATGGATCGGGTTTTGTTTGATACGGGGGCAACACATTGCTTTATAGCTACACATTTTGCGAAGGCCTTAGGGTTGTTAGCCACAGTAGAGAGCACAGTGACGTGTGTAGACTCACCATTGGGGAGTGGGTCACTTATTTTCTTTATATGCCGGGAAGTGGGGGTAGCGATTGATAGTTTGGTATTACCTGCAGACATGTTGGTATTAGATATGCATGTTCACGATGAGATCATCGATATGGATTGGCTCGCGGATTATAGAGCCATGATTGATTGCTTCGGTGGGAGCATTATTTTTGTCATTCCGGGGCAAGAGATGTTTGTAGTGGCGATGCCTCGCCCAGAGGGAGGTTCGACCGCTCATTTGTATTACATAGAGGAGGATACCTCTAAGGAGGTTGTGATTCCTTTAGATTCGATCCCAGTTGTCAGGGAGTACTCAGATGTGTTTCAGGAGATATCAAGCCTACCCCCCAGTCGAGAGATAGACTTTGTCATAGACTTATTACCAGATAGAAGACCTATAGTACGCGCACCGTACCGTATGGCTCTAGCTGAGATGAGGGAGTTACGGGATCAGATTGAGCAGTTGTTGGGTCAAGGGTTTATACAGAGGAGTGCTTCACCGTGGGGTGCCCCTGTGTTGTTCGTAAAGAAGAGAGATGGTTCACTGAAATTGTGTGTGGACTACCGAGAGTTGAATAAGGTCACGATACGGAATAAGTATCTATTGCCTCGAATCGATGACCTATTCGACCAGTTGAGAGGAGCTTCTTTCTTCTCGAAGATTGATTTGCGATCGGGATATCATCAGTTGCGTATCAGGGAGGAGGATGTCTCGAAGACTGCGTTCTTATCGAGATATGGTTCTTACGAGTTTTGGGTTATGCCTTTTGGTTTGACCAATGCTCCAGCCGTGTTTATGGACTTGATGAATAGGGTGTTCAGAGATTTCCTAGATCAGTTTGTCATTGTCTTCATCGATGATATTATGGTTTACTCCCAGACAGAGGAGGAGCACGCCGAGCATTTGAGGCAAGTTTTGCAGATGCTACGTCAGAACGAGCTGTACGCAAAATATGAGAAATGCGGGTTTTGGTTGAAGGAGGTCCAGTTTTTGGGACACATTATTTCCGACCGGGGGATATCTGTTGATCCGGGGAAGGTATCCGCGGTGAGGGAGTGGGGACAACCCACGACACCAACGGAGATCCGTAGTTTCTTGGGTCTAGTAGGATACTACAGGAGGTTCATTCGGGGATTTTCGAAGATAGAAGGTCCTTTGACACATCTGACTCGTAAAGGTGTGTCGTTCATCTGGAGTGATACCTGTCAGTTGGCATTCAATGAGTTGAAGGATAAGTTAACCTTAGCACCTGTGTTAGCATTGCCGAGACCGGGAGTTGAGTATCTAGTCTACACCGATGCGTCCTTACAAGGACTTGGAAATGTCTTACAGCAGGAGAGTCAGGCCATAGCTTATGCTTCCTGTAAGCTAAAGCCTCACGAGAAGAATTACCCCACTCATGACTTGGAGTTGGCGGCAGTTGTATTTGCCCTTCGGATATGGAGACATTACCTTTTGGGGGAGAAGTTTCGATTGTTCACGGACCACAAGTCCCTACAGTACCTATTCACGCAGAAGGAGTTGAATATGCGGCAACGGAGGTGGCTTGAATTTGTGAAGGACTATCAGTTTGATATTCAGTATCACCCGGGGAAGGCTAACGTGGTAGTAGACGCGTTGAGCCGTAGGCCAGCAGATGAAGTGGCAGGGGTGTGGAAGGCCAAGTGGAAGGAATTGGGACACCAAGATGCAGTGGCCCGATCGTTCATGTCTGTGATGACCGTTATACCGCAGATTGTCACGAAGGTAGTAAGGGCACAGGCAAATGACTCGTTCTGTCAGGAGCAGATAGTTCGATTATTAGTAGAGGGAGCCGAGTCCTATACCGTTAGCTCAGACGGGGGATTACGCTTCAATGGGAGATTAGTAGTTCCGGAAGGGGAGGAGTTGCGGCACGAGGTGATGGCAGAGTCGCACGGCTCACGGTTCGCGGTACATCCCGGTGGGGAAAAAATGTACCAAGACATGAGACGTCAGTATTGGTGGAGCGGGATGAAGAGAGATATTGTCGTGTTTGTTTCTAAATGCGCCACTTGTCAGCTGGTAAAAGTGGATCATCAGAGACCGACAGGACTTCTACAGCCATTGGAGGTCCCGATGTGGATGTGGAAGAGCATCTCCATGGACTTTATCACGGGGTTGCCTACGTCACATAGAGGTCACGACTCCATTTGGGTAATTATGGACAGGTTGACCAAAGTCGCTCATTTTCTACCCGTAAGGACAGACTACACTACGGGACAGTATGCCCAGCTCTTTATTTCAGAGATAGTGAGACTTCACGGTGTGCCCCTAAATATCGTGTCTGACCGAGACAAGATATTTATTTCACGATTTTGGGAGAGTTTTCAGGAGGCCATGGGCACGGAATTGCGGTTGAGTACGGCGTATCACCCGCAGACCGATGGGCAAACTGAGCGTACAAACCAGATGTTGGAAGACATGTTACGTATGAGTATCATTGATTTTGGGGGTGGATGGGAGCAGTATCTTCCACTGGTGGAGTTTGCTTACAACAACTCCTACCAATTCACCATTGGCATGGCTCCATTTGAGGCGTTGTACGGTAGACCTTGTCATTCCCCAACATGTTGGTTGGAGGTGGGGGACAATAAACTACTTGGGCCGGAAGTGATTCAGGATACTTCGGCGAGGATAGAATTGATTCGGAGTCGCATTCGGGTAGCTCAGGATCGGCAGAAGAGTTATGCTGATGCGAAGAGGTTCTTTAGGGAGTTCTAAGTGGGGGACCAGGTTTTGCTCAGAGTATCTCCTATGAAGGGGATTATGCGTTTCGGGAAGAAAGAGAAGTTGGCACCGAGATACGTGGGACTATTTCCTATTATTGAGCGGATTGGACCGGTTGCGTATAGGCTTAGGTTACCGGAGCATTTACATCGGATTCACGATGTGTTTCATATTTCCTCTCTAAGGAAATATCTTAGAGACGATTTGGCTCATTCTCACATTGCTTTGGAGGACATCGATCTCCAACCGGATAGCTCCTACGAGGAGGGACCGATTGCTATTTTGGACCGAAGTGAACGGAAACTGCGGTCAAAGATAGTTCCGTTAGTGCATGTTCAGTGGCGACATCATAATGTCGAGGAGTCCACATGGGAGCGCGAGGATGAGATGCGCGAACGTTATCCAGAGTTGTTCTTACCAGGTACATTCTAGTTCCAAATTTCGGGACGAAATTCAGTTATTAGGGGGAAAGTATGTAATACCCCGTATTTTTGTGATATTTATTTATGGGATTAATTAAATTAAATGCGTATTAATTGGAAATTAATCCGGATTAAAATACTAGCGAGATGCGAGTTGGTATTTGAATATAATGTGCATATATGATTATATATGAATATTGAAGTATGAAATTTGTCGTGAGATTGAAATACGACAATTTGGAAATTTTATTGAGACGCGTGTGACAGTCGCGTCAGGGAAATATTTATTTTAATTAAAAAGTAAATTTTAGTTCTATTAACCGTATGGTCATTTTGAGTGCACCAACGCGTCCGGAAGGGTCAAAATAGTCAGAAAACACAAGCCGGGGGTTTAGTTTGGGTCCCGGGGCATTTTTAGGCCATACCGTCAACGTATAAAGGTAGTTTGGTAATTTTGGATTTTTGGGAATTAAAACCTACGAAAATTGGGAATTAAAAAGCTGACTTGGTAATTCCCCACTAAACCCACTAACCACATCTTAAGACTTATTGGACTACGGGGCTTATTAGAGTTGTTTCAAAAATTCCTAAGGCAAACCCTAGCCACCTTTAGCACTTTGGAGAAGAAGGCATGTAGAGAGAGAGATAGAAGGATTCTGCAGAGAGAGAGAGAGTATACTCCATCAAATCGACATCAAAAATCAGAGATTCAAATAAGGCAAGTGGTTTAATTTCAATTAATTGCAGAGAATGCTTCTTCCATGCGTAGAAATTTGTTATAATCGTATTTGTCTGGGAGTTAGATGAGAAACCCATTAAATTTGGAACTAGGATCTTGCATATTGATGAGGAATTGCATGTAGAATTATATGTAGGCGATTATTCTGATGTTAATAATATCTTGGATGAAACAAAAACGGATTTTATTAGGCTCATTAATGATTTATAAATGTTAGGGTTCATGTTCATATAAATTGGAGATAAATAAAGGGATTTGAAGATTTGATGATGTTTAAGATGAGTTGGCCCTATATAAACGTTTGATTATGACCTATGTATGTTAGTACGGATTAGGAACCTTAAAATGATGTTGGGACGATTTTTATGTGGTATTAGGAGTGAAGAAAATTGGAAAAACGAAAAAAGGGAAATCTGGGCTCGAATCTGGCCACTCGTTAGAAGACCTGCCCAGGTCGTTCGAACGAGCTCGTTCAAACGAGCTTCTAACAAGTTGACCTTTGACCTCTAACGAGGGTGAAGTTCGTTCAATGATTTCGTTCGAACGAGACTTCGTTAGAAAGCCCACTTCGTTCGAACGAACTCTCGTTCGAACGAGACTTCGAACGAGTTGACAGTTTAGGCTTTTTAGCCTGTTTTGATCCCGAGTGTCCCGTAACCTTGTGTATATGTAGAGATAACCTTCCCTTGATGATTAATTGATATATTTGGGATGTTTGGGATATAATGAGGAGTCAAACCTAGAAGTGTAGTTTGAACCTAAGGGAAAATGTGAAGTAGGACGTGAGTGTCGATTACGATGCGAGAACTATTGACAGCCTAATTTATTATATTAACCGAGAACATATAAATTGTGTAGTATTATATGTCGGTACGAAAATGAGAAGTGTACCACCAATATATTATGGTGATTACTAAGATGTGTGAATACTTAGTATATGTATTGATTTTATGTGTATGACATACCTACCATACTTGCTATCACGGGAGGTTTACGTTCGCTTAGGGCCTTCTAATCCTTGTGTTGCCCGGATTTAGATTGGTTACCTCAATGAACATAGGTCAGAGAAGGGATTATTGGGATATTAATAAGTCTGCTGATCGTGGGAGCGCAGGTATGTGCGTGACCCATGTGATGTGACTGTGTTCGCCTCCATTATTTGTGATGTTGTTATCTGAGAACGATTCCTGAGAGATTCGGAATGCGTGATCCTTATGTACGTGATGTACCGGGATGGATAGCAGAGTATGTGTGCACCGCAACTAGTCTCGGGGTGCTTGTATTTTATATTTATGACGTGAATAATATACACTTAATTAATGGGAACTTTCATGATTGGTATTGTGAATAATATTATGGTAATGTTTTGGGAAATACATAACGGGTTAACTGTTAGTGAATGGTATTACTAATGGAGAATCTGAGTTTAAATAAAACCCTCTATTTATTTGATAACGCTAGAATGTGATATGGGAATCGAGTAGTAAGGGGTATAACTTATTACGGTCTGGTTAAATATGTATGTCATGTAGATGGGTACGGTACGTTAGGAGTGCACATGTAGTCGAGAGGTGAGAATGTCCATGTGAGTGCACGTCCTAACATGTATTTTGCATTTAATGTTTTAATGTTATTAAAACACTTGCTGTTTTTAAAATGATTTCCACTTTCGGGCTCTGACCCATTTGCTTTCAAATCTATTTTTGTAAAAACCATTTTAGGTACCCAGCCACAAGGACACCATGCTTAGGATCCTCATTCAGGTGACGAGCTGTAGCTGTTTGTGGAAGTTACAGGACCTTGCTTGTAGACGCTTCAGCTATATTGACTATATATTCAGTATTTATCAGTTGTAGGGCATGTCGCCCATTTCTTTTAGAGGCATTCCATTTATTTCAGTTATTCAGACTTCGGGCATGTAATTAATTCAGGATTCAGACTTATGTTATTATTTTCATTCGTGGGATTGTTGTGAGGAGTTTTCCTCCGGGCTTATAGTTATTTGTTGGTTATTTCATTACTTCATTATGGTGAATGGATTATGTTGTTCTTCCATTATTCTTTTATTGCATGTTAATCAGACTTAAATTAAAATTTGGCAACTTACTTTTTAAATACTAGGTGGTTAGTAATTATTAAAATGTTTTCGACAGTGATGCTATTAACTGAACCAACTTGGCATTTTGTATTGATTTAATAAAGGAGTAGCTACCCGGTATTTAATTAGTCGGGGTGTCACATCATATGTCGAGGGCCGCAGAATAAAATCTGGGTCAGACGGCGGTCTTGACAAGGGGAAGTGTGTTGAAACCTTGTCATATGTCGAGGGCCGCAGAATAAAATCTGGGTCAGACGGCGGTCTTAACAAGGGGATATGTGGTAATATTAATCTATTTTGGTGTAAATCACCCACGGCGGGAGGACTGCCATACCTAATAATAAAGTGAGAACAAATCACTCTGGTTAATTCAAAAACATTAACATCGTGGGGCTTAGGTTAAATTTAAAATAATATTGGTGTGGCACATTTAAACCTTGGGGGTTCCTTGTTTGGATTTCGCTTGCGAGACGCCCCACGCATGAAACGCCGTGCGCTGTTGAGAATTGAGAATAATTAATTATTCTAGTAAATTGGGGTTATACGCGCCATGCATTGAGGGCATAATGAATCTTGACAATCAATACTGCCAAGGAGTAGTGTATCGGGGGGGGTTTCTTGTTTGGATTCCGCTTGACAGACGTCCCACGAACGAAACGCAGTGCAATATTGAGAATTGGGAGAAGTTTAGTCATTAGCACTTAGATGCTAATAACTCATATATATATATATATATATATATATATATATATATATATATATATATATATTTATATATGACTTTCTTTTAATTAAAATATTCTATTGTTATGTTCGATATATATAGCACTATTATTTGGGTTCAAGGACCCTAATTGAAAGGAGTAGCCGGTATTCATGCTCAGGGCTTTGGCTCTGACACATGTGTTGACTAATAGTTTCAGGAATTAAATTGGAGTAGCTGCATAGATATTTTTGGCGATCTTTCGGAAGTGAAACTGGAACTATATTATCGTTTTAGTCATTTATTTTTTCTCCTATTTAGTCGTATTTGTTGTGAGACTATATTTGGGTTTTTATTGGGACTTTCGGTTCCAAAGTTGTCTTAAGAGATTTCAGTTGGACTTGATGCATTGTAATGATTAAGATATTCAGAGATTGCATGTGACAGACTTTATATCACACTTTGATGATAAATCAGTTGGATGTCCTTAATATTTAGGATTGATTTAAATATTTATCTTATGGATTAAAAGTTATATGTCTCACATCTGTCACATGCTAAGGATGATATTTAATTTATTAACGCCCTGCTTAATTTTGGTGGCGGCCGACGCCAGAATTTAGCGGGGTGTTATAATTACGAGGAAGAAAAGGTCCAAGCTCACCTTAAACAGGATTCAGAATGATCAAGGGCAGTGGGTAACAGATGAGCAAGATGTCAAGAATGAAATTGTGGGTTGGTTCCACCAAGTTCTAACTTCGAACACCACATATGTAGACAAAAGCAGCTGCAACGGCAGGTTTAGACAGCAGCAAAACTTTGATACTGCCTTGACAGTGCGTATATATACAATTTCAAATGTTAACCCCCGCAACTGTATTAGCAACTCCGGACAACCCCACTCTAGAAACAATACGGTCTTTTCAGATACCAGTAGCTACCGAGTAAACTCCAACTGTATAGATAATATTTGGGACTGCATTCCTAAAACAGTTCAGCCAAAAGATAACGAGCTGATTAACACTATACCATCTCTAGAAGAAATCCACGAGGCCATTTGTGATATGAACAAAGACGGGACAACATGTCCAGATGGTTTCAATGGTAATTTTTTTACTGTTTGCTGGCATATTATCAAATATGATCTCCACAAGGCTATAAGATCATTTTTTGTTGGTGAAGAACTGCCAGTTAGTTGGACTTCAACTAACGTGGTATTAATTCCAAAAATTGATTATCCTAAATCGTGTGGTGATCTTTGTCCCATCAGTCTTTGTAACTTTTCGTCTAAAATTATTTCAAAAATTTTTGCAAAAATAATTGGACAAATTTTACCCAACATAATCTCTCCACCTCAATTCGGTTTTATCAAGGGTCGTTCTTTATTGGAAAATGTCCTTTTAGCTCAAGAGATGGTGCCTTCCTTTAAAAATAAAGTGAGGGGATCAAATCTTATTATTAAGATGGATATGTCGAAAGCGTACAATAGGTTATCATGGACGTTCATCATCAAAACGCTTAGGAGATTTGGCTTATCAGAAACAATTATCGACTTAATTTGGAGATTGATCTCAAATTGTTGGTACTCAATAGTTGTTAATGGGAAGGCCTGTGGATATTTTAAATAAAAAATGGGGTGAGACAAGGAGACCCTCTATCTCCGGCGTTATTTGTGTTAGCCTCGGAAGTGCTAAATCGGGGAATTCAAAAAATGATGGAAAGTGGAAAAATAAATCATTTTGCTCTAATAAGGGGTTGCCCAATTATTTCTTGTCTTTTTTTTGCAGATGACACTCTTATTTTTGCCAGTGGTGATAGATGATCCCTAAAGCATCTCATGGAATTTTTGAAAGACTATGAAAAAGAGTCGGGTCAAGTGGTAAATTGCAATAAATCCTCCTTTTACCTGCCGATAAATGAGTCACGTGGCATGAAAAAATAGTAGAAAATGTCACCGGTTTCAAATGCAAAAATATCCCAATAATTTATTTGGGGATACCTTGATTCTTAGGCAGTAAAAAGAAATCATACTTTTCTACCTATATTGACAAATTGGTTGGGAATCTTAATTACTGGAATCATCAAAGTATATCTCAAGCGGGGAGGGTGACTCTTATAAAATCAGTGGTAGAATCCATGAATCTCCATCTCCTTACGGTGATTAATCCCCCGCTAAACGTTTTCAATCATATCAATAGTCTGGTAGCATGTTTTTTATGGGGAAAACAAGAAGAGAAGATGAAATTTCAATCGGTGAAACTGGTATGACATTTGCACAACAAAGGAAGAGGGTGGTCTAAATATTAGATCCATGATTGATCTCTCTATTGCTTACGCTCATAATTTGTGGTGGAGATTTTTTAATTCCAATTCTTTATGGTCCCAATTCATGCATACTAAATATAAAAAATTGGAGGCTCAAAATTTCAGAGGAACTATTTCGGCATCAAATCAAGTATGGAAGCGAATGCAAAGTGTTTGGGAGGAATTTTTTGAAAACTTTGAATTTTGTTTCGAAAAATGGATTTTGTCAAAAAATGGATGCTTTACAATTAAATCAGCTTGGCACTTGGTAACAGATCAAGGTTTCATCCAATGCTCATTCTCTCTAATATGGGATAAAAGGATTTCTTAAAAAATTTCAATTTTCATGTGGCGTCTCCTTCATAAAGGAATTTCCATAGACGAGAACATCAAAAGAATTCATATACCACTTGTCTTGAAATGTAGATGTTATAAAGAGGCTTGTGAGGAAGACAAAGATCATATTTTTTTGGGTAGCCCTGTTGCACAATCCGTTTGGCGTCGATTATACAATATTCTCGGGTTAATGTTTATTTCTTCAAACTTTAGTGGCAATTTGATGAATTGGTGGATTAACTCCAACGGTGATAAAATTAGAGGAATTCTATGTTGGATTATTCTAACTTACATTTGTTGGAATTTATGGTGTGCGGAAAATAAATGCATGTACGAGGGAGTTCCAATTAAGGAAGCCTCTATACTTATTTTGATTTGTGGGGAGATTAAAATGGCTTTCTC
The DNA here is from genome assembly GCA_949130495.1 of Sambucus nigra. Lineage (NCBI taxonomy): Eukaryota > Viridiplantae > Streptophyta > Magnoliopsida > Dipsacales > Adoxaceae > Sambucus > Sambucus nigra. The sequence continues at coordinate 134,578,368 of OX422216.1, forward strand.
CAATTTTAGGGAAGCAATCTAGATTTTGTATTGATATTATAGAGGCTTTGTCACTTATAGGTGCTCAAATTGATCATTTTCTAATGTAAGCCACCGGTGGGGGGGCATTTCTCCACTTTTAATTCATAATAAAATCATGGGACTCATTCCTATTAAATAAACTCCCAAGCAAATGCACTTGCTCGACTGGTTTCTAAGACCAGGACAGAACTAAGGAGGACCATTCATATAGAAATACTGACGAACAGGAGCGTCAAAGAAGAAAATGTTAATTTGATCGCAGTAGAATTGGGTCCCTCGTGGATGGATCCCATCAAGGATTATATTAAAAAAAGTAATCTGCTAGACGATCTAAAAGAAATAAGAAAGTTGAGGTACAAAGCATCCAACTACGTTTTGGAAGGAGGAGCCCTATACAAAAGAGGAGTCATTGTGTCATTGCTCAAACGTGTTCACCCTTAAAAGGTACAAGACCTGATTAAGGAGGTACATGATGGATCTTATGGAGCTCATTTAGTAATAAGATCATTGGTATGACGAGTGGCCACCTAAGGATATTACAAGTCAACTATGAAGGCAAATTATGCTACCTATGCGAGTTGATGCGATAAATGTCAGAAGTTCGCCACCATCTATAAAAAACCTGAAGTTTCACTTAGACCGATCACATCCCCATGGCCTTTTGCTATATGTAAAATTGACATGGTCGGTCCTCTACCGAAGACAAGAGGAAGGTTGAAATACCCAGTTGTTGTTATAGATTACTTCATCAAATAGGTGGAAGCTGAATCCCTTATTAAAATGCCCTGTGACAGAGTCTTTCAATTCATATGGATGAATATCATATGCCGCTATGGTATGCCATATGCTTTCATCACAGACCACGGGAATCAATTTGATAATCAGGAGTTTGAGAATTACTGCATTCAGTCTAAAATCCAGAAATTGCACTCTGCTTATGGGCACCCTCAATGCAATGGCCAAATAAAGATAACTAACAAAACACTGCTCGATAGCCTGAAGAGAGGGATAGATGACGCTAAAGGGAACTAGATCAACGAATTACAGAGTGTGCTCTGGGCCTATAGAACCACACCGAGGATAACTATCGACGAGACTCCTTAGATGTTGGCATTTGGGATAGAAGTTGTGATACCAACAGAATTAGGTCTGCCTAGACATATGATACTCAACTTTAACTTTCTAAAGAGAGAACTCATAAGCAGATTAGACTTAGACTTAGTTAAAGAGGTCATAGAGAATGCAGAACTATGTGTGGCAACCTATCGACAACGTACAACAAGAGTCTAAAATAGGATAGTAAAACCAATAAACCTAAAAAGAGGGAGATTATGTTTTGAATAAAGTACTCCAGAAAGGAAACAAGTTGGATTCTAACGGGCATGGTCCTTATCGTATTTCTGCAGTCATTCAACCAGGTACTTATCGCCTACAAACTCTGGAAGGAGAACAGTTCAAGAACCCCTGAAATGTCTAACACTTGAGGAATTATAACCATTATGAGTTGATGCTTCCAATATTTTTGTAAAATGTCTTTTTCAGTCTCAATAAAAATTATTTTCTTTTCAGCAATCAATTTCGTTTTTCGTATTTTTTCGGGGGAATTGGATATGTAATAAATTTCAAAACAAACAAACAAAAAGTAATTCCAAGGCAAAATTAATTTGAATCTTATAACCAAAAGGAGAAATCCTAAAACTTTATGTATGACTTCATCTTTGACAAGCCACGAACAAGAAGTTTCCCATCTTAAAGCTTTATGTATGACTTCTTAAAGTTAAAAATGAGAAGTTTTACCAGACCAAATTAAAGAAAAATCCTATAACATTTGGTCGCCAATGGTAACTAACATGAATACTTGATAAAAAATGATAAGATCTGTTTAGACGACCATAAGTGTGTTAGTAATACCTAATGCTGGACAACTTAGATTCGTCCAAACCGACAACCAGTTAAGCACATTAGTCGGCCAAAATCTGACCGACCACATAATCTAACCTTTAAGCTACTAGTAGGCCAAAATCATATAAAGTAATATAAGTAACAATGCAGATTTATTCAAAAGAAAAAGATATTACCGTATTATATATTCTTATTCATCATTCCATTGTATTGCAGAACCAACACAGAAGTAGTAAAGAAGCTTCTCAGTTTGCTAGGCATTTTCCTAAGGATTTCTCCTTTCCTCCAGGAGGCACATCCAGATCCTAAGGAAGAACGGTAAACCCTAACTCCCTAAGCCTATTTTGCCTACTAGAGCTGGGCTTGTCCACCAAATGCAGAGGTCAGCTGAGTGTATCCTCCCCATGAAGACCATAGTCCCCTAGATATTTCCTAACCAAGATTATGGGTATAGTATCAACGGGGATCCACTTAATGTCGAGCTAAAAATGAGGTTTAGGGTGGTCGAAACATCCAGGGTAAAGCTAATACCATAAAATGTCTTTTTTTGGCACCTTCAAAACTGTCAGAGCATTGAGCCATCCCCATTTGTACCCTTCCTTACTAACATGCTCTAATTCATCACCCATATGTGTCAAGGCTTCATCACACCCATTCATCCAAAGGTTGCGCAGTTTCTTATGAAAATGGAAAGTCATACGATCAACATTTTCAATCAATCTCTTAATGCTATCCGACTAATTCTTTATCAAGTTATCCTGGTAGGCCAATATTTTTTTTGGTCCTTTCTTCTTTAATTATTAGATGAGCGACCATATCCTGCCTAGATGATTGGACACCCTAATATTTTTTTAACCTCTCAATTTCCTCCATTAACTTGGTGTTCTTCTGCTCTAGAAAAGAAACCCCTTCACTATGATCATCATTTGTAGACTTTTTTAATCCTTCTAATTCATCCTTCAACATGTTATTCTCATTCTCTAACAAGATGGCTACTTCCTGAGCACTATTTACCTCACACTTCATCACAAAATCCTTTTTATTATAGGCCGAGGAGGTGTCCTGTAACTTTTTGTCAAAACTACTCTCATTTCTCAACAGAGCGAACTTCTTCTCATAATTGGTTGTCAAACTGGTAAGAGCTTCCTTGTGATCCTTCTATATTTGGAGTATCATCTCATAATAAGAGGCATTGGTCGCCACATCTTGACTAAACAATATATATGAATGAAGATATAAATCTGTAACTTGGTTAGAAGCATCTAAGCCGAGAAATTCTTCTGGTTCTTCCTCGTTAAGATCTTCATGACCTGCCCCAAATATCTGAACACTACTCTTATACACGTTACTCTCGGTAGCTGCCAGAACAGCTTCCCTGGAATTAAATAAAAAGGGATAAATAGGAAATAACTATGAAAATTTAAAGAAAACTTACTACAAACATTAAGGTTATTGATGATAAAAAGTAAAATTCATTAGAATCATTGAATGGTAATACAAAAGAAAGAGACCAGTTCGAATTATAAAAGAGCAACATTACAAGCCAAAGCAATAAAAACATCCTAGATATCTACACCTTCTCCTTATCCTAAGCAACTTCCTCCTCAGGACGTACAACTGCTATAGCCATATCTAGAACCACAGAATATTCATCCTCTCTCTCTTCATTATCCATTTCCTTATCAACCAAAAGAGGAGTACCAAGGTTGTATTACTGAAATAGTTCAAAGTCTGAAGTAGTGATGACCTTTTTAAAAGCAACATCATATCCTTCCTTGAAAGATGACTGATGATGCTGAAAACAACACCACCAGGTAAGGTGTTGACAAGCTCAAGCAAGTGATAATAATGGTAGAACAAGAGTATATGTATATATAATAGAATGAGGTGAGGAGAAGAGAATGAACACTTGAATATAAGTGGTTCAGCCAATCTGGTCTACGTCCACCGTGAGTGTGTGAGTAATATCACTGAATGAAGGCACTAACGGCCATGGATACAGTCTCTCAAGCTTTCTCTCTTTACTGTGTAAAATGACATAGTATCAGCTAGGGTTACAATTATGGATCCCTTTGCAAGGTAGAGGATGACCTCTTTATATAGTGTTTGGGGGGTGTAATGTACCCCCCGGGCATGTAATGAGCATGTGCATGAGGATCAAACTAGTATAAGGATAACACCTGGGTGATCTTAAGTAAGTAATGATGACCTTAATTTTCCCTCACATGGAGGGAATGATTCAGTTATAACAAATTTGTCCACGTGTTCCAAACCATACATGCCCTTGTAAATGCTAGGCCCTCTTTGATTAGTGCAACCTCGGCCTGGAAGAGTACGAGGTTTGTGAAGTTCGACTGTTTCTTTGTCTGAAGTTATTCATAATGACCTCGGCCAGGTAAGCTGGCCGAGGTTAAGTAGGAGTAGTTGTAATGTCGGCTTGGGCCGATGATGACGTTGCCAGATGATTGATGCCATGTAATATTACTGATCTCGACTGATGACTGCAACGTCGACTGGGGCCGATGACGGTGTTGAAGGGTGGCTAAACCCATAAGTCCTTGCTGACCTCGGCTGATGCCCAACCGAGGTTGATGTATGAGGTAAATGAAATGTCGTCTGGGGCTGACCTTATGAGAGACGACCTTACTTAGGGTTATCATAAGCTTCTGGTCACCTTGGCTGTGAGAGTGGCCAAGGTTAGGTGCTCTGAGTAAGAGGGTGCACTTTGGGCATATTAATGACTTTTTCAAAAACTCCACTTACACAGTAATAGTGGAGAATATCTCATCCTAACCCGTGGTATAGGCATCCTCCTTCTCCTTCTTGAAATTTAATTTCAAACCACATTACTTGCCATCAACATTTGTAATAACCTTCTCGGCTCGATCGACCTTCTTCACAGTTTCATCAACAAACTTTACAACATCATTTTTATCCTTCTCGGCCTTCTCTAATACTTCCTTCCATTTATTTTGATCCGTAACCTAGGCCTTTTTAGTAGCATCTAGAAAGTCCTTTAGACCCTAGAAATCAACCTCAATGTCAGGCAAAGACTCCCTCAATTGGTCATACCTTCTCAAAATTTGGTCATAATTAATAAAAAACTGCAAAATCCAAGAGAAGCAAGGAAGCCAGCAAACCACATGATTAAAGAATAAATAAATGAAATACAATGAGTAATGAGATGTTTGTCAAGACCAAATTATTATTAGACCTATCCAACAGTTTATCCATAGAAAGGTAAGCAACAATAACTTCGTCAGTAGGGAGAACCCTTGACCCTATCAAACCATAGGTAAGTCGAGGGTTCACTACTACCGAGGTAAAACCAACTAAACCCTGGTCGGATGGATCCTTTCCTGGAAACTCCTAACGACTGTCAAGTCCCTTATTCGACCTCTTAAATTGATGCTCATAAGTCTTAACTTCTTCAGGTACCACCACCACAGGGCGTTTGTAACTTCCCTCCTCAATGTTCATCTTATCATCTAGAAAAGGTGACTTAGATACGACAAGGAGGGTAGGAATATTTGTTTTCACCGTTTATTCTAGAGAGGAATTAATGGTCGACATCAAATTTATATCCAAAGACTCAAAGTAGGATGGCGTACCTCTAACGGTAAGATTCCCCTCTAACTGGGAAGAAGATTTTGAATTAGTAGTCGAGGAAGATGTGGTCGGTTCCTCTAAGTCAATGGGGGCTACAAGAATGTATTCAATCGATCGAGCAAAAAGTGAAGTGATTAAACTATGGTACTCCAATAAAACTGAAGCTGAGCGAGGATGATGTTCCCCAATCTCTGCTGATGGACCAAACAAGCCTTAAGTTAACAAAATTCACCTCAAATTCAGGTGGAATGCCCTTTTTTCCTTCTCTCTGCCAAACAAAAATATAAGACTACCGATCAGTAAATGAGTAAATTGAAAAGAGAAAAGCAAAAAATATGCAAATAACATAAGTTCTGACCTATGCCATTCCCTTCCCGAGGGCAAAGTGGCATAATATATTCTTTACCCTCAGGAATAGTGGAAAACTGCCAATTCTTAACAATCAAGCCATCTTTATTGGAGTCAGGTAAATTAACCACTAACACCTTGATGGAATATTTGTTCTTCATATAATAAATGTTATTAACAATGGTCCCCCAGCTACAACAGTACATCAATTTCGTTATACCTACACGGGTTCTATATAATTCATTAATGCGATGAACCCCATTTACTACCCTCTAAGTATTTGGAGCCACTTGGCTGGGACCACGTCAAAATATTGACAAAACTCACGAAATAAGAGATTGGATGTGAAATTTACGCTACACTATGCTATAAATATTGTGGGAAGCCAATGACCTTCATATAAGGCACACGGGTTATAGGGACCTGTGAACAACTCAGTTTCCACCCATTGAGGGATCCTACGCTCTGTTCTAAAATCCTCCAAAGCAATCTCATCCACCACATACACCAATATAAAAACTCAAGAAAGAAAGTACAAGAAGGAAAGGATTTGTACAGTGAAGACAAATACTCAGCAACATTTTTCTTCTTAATAGTGAAGTAAAAGCTCAACAGTGAATAAGGAGTTTGAAACTCAAGGTGGAATGAGATTGAGGGTAAAGTACCTTTTTTATGAGTGATGATGCCTCTTGAAGTCCCAATTTTAAAATGATTAAATGTACCATCATTTCAAATATCGACAGCATCTCATTTCCCCAAACGCTCAAATGACCAGCGTACCCCCAGTCCGTTCACTGTTTTTCTAACTATTTATAAAATTGCCACTGTCTTAATGTGACATGGTGAAAGTAACAAGTCCTAGAGTTCAGAGACCGACCAGACCCTCTCCAGTATGCCGAGTAGCTTCTAAAGGATAATACTCCATCCTTTTAACATCCAAAGGATAATACTCTATCCTTGTAGCTTCTAAATGATAATAATCCATCCCTTCACTAATCACCCCATTGCCATCAAGAATGAAGTATTAGGGAATTTTATTGTAACCTAAAATAATTAGGCCATGTGGACCAATAAAATAGTAACATATGTCAGAATTATCACTTAATCCTCAAATAATGAATAGGCCTGGCCGACTCTGATGCTTTGTGGTCGGCTAGGTAGCCGACCACACCCAGGAAGGTGAATGATCAGGAATATGAACAGACACACATGAGATGTTTAACAGTTTTATGCACATGCACGTGAATAAATATCCAGATGCCCATTATTGTGTAAAGATGTAAATACCTAATGTATAAAGGTATTCCATCTCTTCAACTTCCAAATACTATAAATAGATTACTGTAACAACCCTCACTTTTAAGAGACTCGTTTTATATTAATTTACTGCATGAAGCAATTATATAAAATATTGGAACTGGAGTAAATATTAATTGAGTGATTTGACAGCTAATATTTACTATATTGTTGCATATTTACTGTATGCGTAAGTAAATATCATCGTGTTGTATTTTATAGTGTCATGTGCATTAAATGACATTTATGGTTTAAAATGAAACCGAAACTTGAGATGAGTGATAAAATTTCCAAATGATAAATTGGAGGGCGTAGTTAGTCCCGAAATGTGCGAGATAGTCAAAATAAGTGCCATATTGTATTTTTATGTTTTGGGCACTTTTGACTGGTTTTTACTTAAATGCGTATTTGTGAGTCATTTTAATATGGTATTAACCATTTAAGTTGGAAATTTTAGACTTAAGCCATGATTAAGTCTTGCTTTTCATTTAATTCTTTTAAGTGTGTATTACTAACCTAGAGAGATAGAGAGAAGAAGAGAGCTTGGGAGAAAAGAGGAGAAAGAAGAGAAATTGGAGATTGAAGTTGGATTGTTGCTACCACAAAAGAAAATCTGAGATTCCTACATAAAGGCAAGTTTTCTACTTGCTAATATATGGTTTAAGATGAGTAAATTGTGTGATAGTTGTGCATTTGCATTTATGGATCAAAAATGGAATTTATGGTGTTTGAGCCCTAATTATGGTTTAAGTTGATAAAATTGTGGATAATAGTGGTTAATAATCATATAAGATGATTTGGGGTATATTAATGTTGTTGGATGTGTGTGAGATGGAAGATATTTGAGTTTTGGGAAAACTAGGGTTCATAACCCTTAACCCATTCTTATCAAATTCGCAGGGGCGAATCGATTCGGCCCCTGGGTGAATCGATTCGGCAGTTTACAGAGTGTCAGGTCTTTCAGTCCGAACCGATTCACTTTCTAGGCGAATCGATTCGGCCCTAGGGAGAATCGATTCGTTTTCCTGCTGTTTTTGAGTTAGTTTTATAACTCAATTCCAATTCATTTTCTTTAAGTTTAGGGCCTAGGAACCTTCTTATATGAAGTAAACTTAGAGTCCTAGAGTTCTAGATGAGTTAGTTTACTACCCTTGATTAGTAATGGTTTATGTGGGGGTTATTCCGGAGGTAGACAAATTGATGTTAAGGCATTTATTTTCCTCAGTTAATTATTAGGGGTCTAGGAGTTTTAAGGTTATATTGGGAGACTTTAAAAGCTCAATTGAGGTATGTTAGTTTTGGGGGTGGTTTATAACGACACCCTAAAATGTTTGGAGATAATTGAAAGTTATTCACTTCTTCGAGGTTGTAATGACGATATAGAGTACGCATGGCTCCGGATATAATGTGATGATATTAAAGGTTAATGGTTTCAGATAATGAAACACGCACATGGAAATTGGGAATAAAAATGAAATGAAATGGTAATAATGATGTAAATGATTATGGTTTCTGATAAAATGAAACATACATATGGAAAATGAAAGTGAGACTAATATGGTAAATGATAATTTACTAAATTGTGAATATGGTAAATGATAATTTACTGAAACACACCTCTCTAAATGCTATCATAAGGGAAGTTCGCGCATGAGGTGATGTCCCCTGATAAATGAACGTAGGGAGACTATAGTCCTCGGCCATATGAGGGGTTATTATATGTTTACTGCGCTGGTGAGGTGATTCTGGGTGTGGTCATGACTCTCCCGCATGCATATGACCACTTTCCGACATTGTGTAAGGTGCCCAGGTTTCCTTATTTGATAGGCCCTGGAAGATGATAGTCATTTAGGGGGGCGCCCAGTGGGGAAACTCGGAGGGGCGATCTTAGAATCGTTATATGCATAAGAGTATAACTATTCTAAATCAACTGGAACTTGATGGATTATAAGTGCCATAAAGAGCACAATGAAATGCCACAAAGAGCATATGATGATGATTATATTCCTGATAAGGAATGGAATGCATAAAGTGCATAATTGAGATACAATGCCACAAAGAGAATAAAATGGTGATCATATATTTCATGATAAGGAATGGAATTATGAAATGAATTAGTGTACATGATGAAAGTTTTTAATTAATGTTAATCATCCTTATTCTTCTGCTTAACTAAACTGAATTTATGATGAATTAAATCGTCCTAACTCATGCATTGAATTGTGTAGGTAGATCCTTATTACTATTAGTCATGATTTACTATTCATAACTGTCATACCTTTTTATTCATCTGGTGATCATATAAAATCGGGCCCTGACCCGTTCATATTTCTTGTTGTGCATGAATCTTATATCCGCTCAGGTGATCCACCTCAAGGACGCCCGTTCTGACTTTCCTATTCCGGTGTTTTTGGGGAGCCATAATACTTTGCAGAGATTACGGGATATATTGTATAGACGCTTTCATCTTTGTACTCTAGTTATGATAGGGGTTTTTACTCGGGCGTGTGGCCCAAGTTGTTGTATTTGCTTACTGTAATGTATTATGTAATTTACATTAAACTGTTGTAATACGTGGTATGTATTTGTTGACCGACAGCATATTCGGTCCTTTATTAAATACTTATTGTTGTTGTAAAATAAGTTCTTTTCGATTTCCACTTTCTTTTCAAGTTGGGTTATTTAAATTCTTTCCTTAACTTTAAAACTAAAATTTTTGGCAACCCGTTTTTCTAAAATATTGAGTGGTTATCCTGTATGCTTTTATATTGTTGTGATGCTGAGAACGATTCCATCCAAGATTCCTGTTATATTGGAGTATGGGTCTGGCCACCCCATATTTTGGTGAGCGGGTTGTCACATATGGTATCAGGGCATCTGGTTCTAGAGTCTTTAGGAATCTGTGTGGACGTGTTACGTTTTCAGCGTTGCTTTTGATTTGACATAGAGCCTTAGGATTAAGATCATTGATTTCTCTTGTGAGATTTCGTTCTCCTATCATGAGGTAGAACTCATAGAATCTTTTGCGTATTCGTGTGAGATTCGTAGGTCGATTGAAGAAGGGCGCCAGGGAAGGTCGTTGTGAAGGCGTCATGAGATGGGATCACTAAGAACTGTAACTTGTGGTCGGGGATGAGGATTGCTTTGGAGGTCGCTCCCATTTTGTAGCATTTTCTTATCTTGCTACTGCGGCTACTAATTTCTGTAGATATAGTTTTCCAAGTACCGCTAGAAGTAGAGGGCGGTACTAAGCTTGGGATTCCAAGCGATGTTAAATTGTAATGGGGAAGAGCCTATGACGAGGGCCACATGTCGGAGTAAGATGGATGAAATTCATCCTCATTCGTTAGAAGCATTAGGCCCATGATCTTTGGCCTAGAGGGGGTATGGAAGTGCCCAGATGAAAAGGATGGAGGAAAATCCTTCACCCTTAGGAGTAAGGTTGAAATGGCGGAAATGGTAGTTACCATATTTGTGGGTGCAGGAAGTTTTGCCCATGGAGAAACCCGGTGGAGATTTTTAACAACAAGTTTCTCTGGGATAATTGGACTGATGAGAAGGTGGATTATTAAATGTTCACACGAGGATCGGTCGGAGGCCGACAGTGAATAAAGAGTTACGGTTAGGGAGGACGTACCCCAAAATAAGGTGGGTATAGGGAAGAAAGAGCCCTTCAGTGGAATGATAGGCTCCAGAATAAGTGTCGTTAGCACTTCTGAAGGAACAGTGTTCATGAAACCCCATTTGGTGGATATCCGCCCGGGGAGGATTAATTGAACTAATAAAGGGGAGGCTGGTAGCGTATTCTCTTTTGTTGAGAAGGAAAAAAGGACTGCGTGCGCAATTGTTCGACAGCGAGGGTCGGAACAATGGCTATGACGTGGAATGTAGAACCACTCATTTTGATTTTGTTGATTGGAGAATAAGGGCAAAGATAAGGATGCCTAGATGGGGCATAAATGGAAGTAACTTGGTTCGGATGAGACTCGAGTACGGTGTCTGAGAACCATTAGTATTGATCCGGGGTGATTGGCAAGAATGTTAGTGGGAATTCCACCTTATTAGTGGGTGGTGCATCCCTTATGATAAGATGGAGTAGTATTGTGTTTACTCTAGATTCGGGTGTGCATATTGAGCTTGTGGTATTATTGACGCTATTATAGAAAGGGTAATTATATGACTTCCGTGATAGGGAGGTCTATATTTTCCTTCCCTCCTTTTAAATTTTGTGTGTTATGTGTTACTTGTATTATGTGTATTATACGAGTAAAGATATTTTGGTTTGATTGGGGTGATAGCAAGCAAATAAATTGCGACGCTATCCCACTTCTAGTTTCAGAATGGAACTAGTTGTTCTATAATTTGTCTCCTAGATACAGGTTGAGGCTTTATAGAGGTGGTTTGAGGTAAGTAGGAGATTTTCATTATTTGTTGTGTTATCTTGTTTGAGTGTTTGATTGCTCGTTTGCTTTGTTTGTGTTTGTTATGTCTTATATCCACGACCAACAAGTTAAGTAGTCATGTGTCGGAGGGGTTCTTTGTTTGGATTTCGCTTTGCGAGACACTCCGCGCATGAACACTTAACGACGTTGGGAGTGGAGAGATGCTATTCTTTTTCTCTATCTTTTATTTTATTTTATTTTGTTGTAAGAAGCTGGGTTGGAAGATTTAGCCGAGAATCACGTGAATGAATGATTAAGGGGCTACTAAAGTGCGAGATAGGAGCACTAAATATGGTTCTCTCCTCTGATCGATGTGAGGGAGACTCAGATATGAAGTCGAATTGAGACTTCTGGTTATGCCTTGATGAGAAGGCCATTTAAAAAAGTTGTGTATATAGTGGGATATATACATTTGTAAGACTTTATAGAAAATAAACATCCGATTAATTGAAATCCTCGATTATTTGAATGGTAAGACATAGAAGTAGAATCTTATTAGTAGGGTTGTGAGTTAGAATTTTATCCGTCCCGATCATGTGTCTTAGACCGTTATATCTTAATGACCGATGATGCGAGGTAGTAGTGTAACGGGAGGGTTCCTTGTTTGGATTTCGCTTCGGCGAGACGTCCCATGCATGAAACCGAGCGAATGTCGGGAGTTGAGAAAGGTCTTGGGAACTAAGGATATACTTAGTATAATACGTCTACGACTAAGATAGGATATATATATAGATCGACCATGTGACGTTGATTTAGGAAGGGTGTAGGAAGTTGACCACGAATTGGTTGTGGGTTAACTCTAAGAGGGATTAGGTCCCTAAAAACAAGAAGTATGGAATTTCGAGTGATTTAAAAGGGTAGGCCAAAGGAGATGAGGCCTCTCTTAGATAGAGTGTTTTGTTGGTAACTTAACTTTTGGGGAGTTAAAAGGATGTGACACCCCGACTAATTAAATACCGGGTAGCTACTCCTTTATTAAATTAATACAAAATGCCAAGTTGGTCCAGTTAATAGCATCACTGTCGAAAACATTTTAATAATTACTAACCACCTAGTATTTAAAAAGTAAGTTGCCAAATTTTAATTTAAGTCTGATTAACATACAATAAAAGAATAATGGAAGAACAACATAATCCATTCACCATAACGAAGTAATGAAATAACCAACAAATAATAATAAGTCCGGAGGAAAACTCCTCACAACAATCCCACGAATGAAATAATAACATAAGTCTGAATCCTGAATTAATTACATGCCCAAAGTTTAAATAACTGAAATAAATGAAATGTCTCTAAAAGAAATGGGCAACATGCCCTACAACTGATAAATGCTGAATATAGAATCAAGATAAATGAAGCGTCTACAATCAAAGTCCTGTAACTTCCACAAACAGCTACAGCTCGTCACCTGAATGAGGATCCTAAGCATTGTGTCCATGTGGCTGGGCACCTAAAATGGTTTTTACAAAAAATAGATTTGAAAGCAAATGGGTCAGAGCCCGAGAGTGGAAATCATTTTAAAAACAGCAAGTGTTTTAATAACATTAAAACATTAAATGCAAAATACATGTTAGGACGTGCACTCACATGAAATTCTCACCTCTCGACTACATGTGCACTCCTAACGTACCATACCCATCTAAAAGACATACATATCTAACCAAAACCGTAATAAGTTCTACCCCTTACTACTCGATTCCCATATTACATTCTAGCGTTATCAAATAAATAGAGGCTTTACTTAAACTCAGATTCTCAATTAGTAATACAATTCACTATCGGTTAACCCGTTATGTTTTCTCAAAACATTACCATAATTATATTCACAATACCAACATGAAAGTTCCCATTAATTAAGTGTATATTATTCACGTCATAAATATACAATACAAGCACCCCGAGACTAAGCTGCGGTGCACACATACTCTGCTATCTATCCCGGTACATCACGTACATAAGGATCACGCATTCCGAATCTCTCAGGAATCGTTCTCAGATAACAACAATCACAAACAATGGAGGCGAACACAGTCACATCACATGGGTCACGCACATACCTACGCTCCCACGATCAGCAGACTTATTAACATCCCAATAAGCCCTTCTCTGACCTATGTTCTCGAGGTACCAGTCTAAATCCGGGCAACACAAGGATTAGAGGGCCCTAAGCGAACGTAAACCTCCCGTGATAGCAAGTATGGTAGGCATGTCATACACATAAAATCAATACATATACTAAGTATGCACACATCTTAGAAATCACCATATTTTATTTGTGGTACACTTCTCATTCTCGTACCTACGTATAATGTTACACAATTTACATATTCCCGGATGATACAATTATACAAGCCTTTAATTGTTCTCACGTTGTAATAGACACTCACGTCCTAATCCATAATTTCCATTTGGTTCGAATTACACTTCTGGGTTTTACTCCTCTATATATCTCAAATGTCCCTACTATATCAATTTATCATCAAGGGAAGGTTATCTCTACCATTAATAAGGTTACGGGACACGCGAAATCAAAACAGGCTAAAAAGCCTAAACTGTCAACTCGTTAGAAGTCTCGTTCGAACGAGGCTGTTCGAACGAGAGTTCGTTCGAACGAACTGGGCCTTCTAACGAGATCTCGTTCGAACGAAAGTCATCGAACGAACATCCCTCTCGTTAGAAGTCAAACTATCAACTCTTTAGAAGCTCGTTCGAACGACCTGGGCAGGTCTTCTAACGAGTGGCCAGTTTCGAGCCCAGAAATCCCTTTTTTCGTTTTTCCAACTTTTCTTCCTCTCTAATCTCCTCTAAACATCAATCCAACAATTGTTCAAGGTTTCTAATCGTCCCTAATCATACTTAGGTCACATACTAACGTGTTTGGTGGTGTTAATTCATTCTAAACATCATCCAAATATCAAATTTATACATTTTTCCCCAATTTCAAGAACATGAACCCTAGAAATTCTTAAATCCCCAATGAGTCTAATTAAATCCGCTTTTGTTTCATTCAAAATATATTATCATCAGATTAATCACCTACATACAATTCTACATGCAAATCCTCATCAAAATACAAGTTTCTAATTCCAATTTAATGGGTTTTCATCAATCTCCCAAAACAATATAGTTTTATCAATTTCCTACGAATGGAAGAAACATTCTTTGTAATAAACGAAATTAAACCACTTGCCTTATGTGTATCTCTGATTTTGATGACGATCTGATGAATGGTTCTCTCTCTCTCTCTGCAGAATTCTCCTCTCTTCTCTCTCCAAGCTTTTCTTCTCCAAAGTGGCAATGGTGGCTAGGGTTTTTGCCATAGGAACTTTTGGGACTAATTTCAATAACCTCCGTAGCCCATTATGTTATAAGTGGGTTTAGTGGGTAATTGCCAAATCAGATATTAATTCCTAATTTTCGTGGGTTTTAATTCCCAAAAATCCAAAATTACAAAACTACCCTTATACGTTGTCGTCATGGCCTAAAAATGCCCCGGGACCCAAACTAAACCCCCGGCTAGTGTTTTCTGACTATTTCGACCCTTCCGGACGCGTTGGCGCACTCAAAATGACCATACGGTTAATAGAAATAAAATTCACTTTTTAATTAAATAATATATTCCTGACGCGACTGTCACACGCGTCTCAACAAAATTCCAAATTCCCGTATTTAAATCTCACGACAAATTTCATAATTCAATATTCATATATAGTCATATATACGCCTTATAATCAAATACCAACTCGCATCTCGTTAGTATTTTAATCCAGATTAATTTCCAATTAATACACATTTAATTCAATTAATCCCATAAATAAATATCACCAAAAAATACGGGGTATTTCATACTTCCCCCCTAATAACAGAATTTCGTCCCGAAATTCAGAACTAGAAAGTACCTGGTAAGAAAAACTCTGGGTAGCGTTCTTGCATATCATCCTCGCGCTCCCATGTGGACTCCTCGACATTATGATGTCGCCACTGAACATGCACTAACAGGACTATCTTTGACCGCAATTTCCGCTCACTTCGGTCCAAAATAGCAATCGGCCCCTCCTCATAGGAGCTATCAGGCTGGAGATCGATGTCCTCCAAGGCAATGTGAGAATGAGACAAATCGTCTCTAAGATATTTCCTTAGCGAGGAAATATAAAATACATCGTGAATTCGATGTAAATGCTCCGGTAACCCAAGTCTATACGCAACCGGTCCAATCCGCTCAATAATAGGAAATGGTCCCACATATCTCGGTGCCAACTTCCCTTTCTTCCCGAAATGCATAATCCCCTTCATAGGAGATACTCTGAGCAAAACCTGGTCCCCCACTTGGAACTCCCTGAAGAACCTCTTCGCATCAGCATAGCTCTTCTACCGATCCTGAGCTACCCGAATGCGACTCCAAATCAATTCTATCCTCGCCGAAGTATCCTGAATCACTTTCGGCCCAAGTAGTTTGTTGTCCCCCACCTCCAACCAACATGCTGGGGAACGACAAGGTCTACCGTACAATGCCTCAAATGGGGCCATGCTAATGGTGAACTGGTAGGAGTTATTGTAAGCAAACTCCACCAGTGGAAGATACTGCTCCCATCCATCCCCGAAATCAATGATGCACATACGTAGCATGTCCTCCAACATCTGGTTTGTACGCTCGGTCTACCCATCGGTCTGCGGGTGATACTCCGTACTCAACCGTAATTCCGTGCCCATGGCCTCCTGAAAACTCTCCCAAAACCGCGAAACAAATATCTTGTCTCGATCAGACACGATATTTAGGGGCACACCGTGAAGTCTCACTATCTCTGCAATAAAGAGCTGGGCATACTGTACCGTAGTGTAGTCTGTCCTTACGGGTAGAAAATGAGAGACTTTGGTCAACCTGTCCACAATTACCCAAATGGAGTCGTGACCTCTCTGCGACGTAGGCAACCCCGTGATAAAGTCCATGGATATGCTCTCCCACATCCACATCGGGACCTCCAATGGCTGTAGAAGTCCTGCCGGTCTCTTATGATCCACTTTTACTAGCTGACAAGTGGCGCATTTAGAAACAAACACGACAATATCTCTTTTCATCCCGCTCCACCAATACTGTCGTCTCATGTCTTGGTACATTTTATCCCCACCGGGATGTACCGCGAATCATGAGCCGTGCGACTCTGCCATCACCTCGTGCCGTAATTCCTCCCCTTTCGAAACTACTAATCTCCCATTGAAGCGTAATCCCCCGTCTGAGCTAACGGTATAGGATTCGGCTCCCTCTGCTAGTAATCGAACTATCAGCTCCTGACAGAACGAGTCATCTGCTTGTGCCTTTACCACTCTCGTGACAATCTGCGGCGTAACAGTCATTACCGACATGAATGATCGGGCCACTGCATCCTGGTGTCCCAACTCCTTCCACTTTGCCTTCCACACCCCTGCCACTTCATCTACTGACCTACGGCTCAACGCGTCTGCTACCACGTTAGCCTTCCCCGGGTGATACTGGATATCAAACTGATAGTACTTCACAAACTCAAGCCACCTCCGTTGCCGCATATTCAACTCCTTCTGCGTGAATAGGTACTCTAGGGACTTGTGGTCCGTGAACAATCGAAACTTCTCCCCCAAAAGGTAATGTCTCCATATCCGAAGGGCAAACACAACTGCCGCCAACTCCAAGTCATGAGTGGGGTAATTCTTCTCGTGAGGCTTAAGCTTACGAGAAGCATAAGCTATGGCCTGACTCTCCTGCTGTAATACACTTCCAAGTCCTTGCAAGGACGCATCGGTGTAAACTAGATACTCAACTCCCGGTTTCGGCAATGCTAACACAGGTGCTGAGGTCAACTTATCTTTCAACTCATCAAATGCCAACTGACAGGCATCACTCCAGATGAATGACACACCCTTACGAGTCAGATGTGTCAAAGGACCCGCTATCTTCGAAAATCCCCGAATGAACCTCCTGTAGTATCCTGCTAGTCCCAAGAAACTACGGATCTCCGTCGGTGTCGTGGGCTGTCCCCACTCCCTCACCGCGGATACTTTCCCCGGATCAACAGATATCCCCCGGTCGGAAATAATATGTCCCAAAAACTGGACCTCCTTCAGCCAAAACCCTCACTTCTCATACTTTGCATATAGATCGTTCTGACGTAGCGTCTGTAAAACCATTCTCAAATGCTCTGCGTGCTCCTCCTCTGTCTGGGAGTAAACCAGAATATCATCGATGAAGACAATGACGAACTGATCAAGGAAATCTCTGAACACCCTATTCATCAAGTCCATAAACACAGCTGGAGCATTGGTCAAACCAAAAGGCATAACCCGAAACTCGTAAGAACCATATCTCATTAAGAACGCAGTCTTCGAGACATCCTCTTCCCTGATACGCAACTGATGGTATCCCGATCGTAAATCAATCTTCGAGAAGAAAGAAGCTCCTCTCAACTGGTCGAATAGGTCATCGATTCGAGGCAACGGGTACTTATTCCGTATCGTGACCTTATTCAACTCTCGGTAATCCACACACAACCTCAACGATCCATCTCTCTTCTTCACGAACAACACAGGGGCACCCCACGGCGAAGTACTCCTTCGTATAAACCCCTGACCCAACAACTGATCAATCTGATCTCGTAGCTCTCGCATCTCTACCGGAGCCATACTGTACGGTGCGCGTGCTATAGGTCTCGTACCTGGTAATAAGTCTATGACAAAGTCTATTTCACGATTGGGGGGTAGGCCTGGTATCTCCTAAAATACATCTGAATACTCCCTGGCAACTGGGATCGAATCTAAAGGAATCACAACCTCCTTAGAGGTATCCTCCTCTATGTAATACAAATGAGCGGTCGAGCCTCCCTCTGGGCGAGGCATCGCCACTACAAACATCTCTTGCCCCGGAATGGCAAAAACAATGCTCCCACCGAAGCAATCAATCATGGCTCTATAATCAGTGAGCCAATCCATACCGATAATCACATCGTGCACATGCATATCTAATACCAACATGTCTACAGGTAATACCAAACTACCAATCTCTACCCCCACTCCCCGGCATATAAAGAAAATAAGTGACCCACTCCCCAATGGTGAGTCTACACACGTCACTGTGCTCTCTGCTGTGGCTAATAACCCTAAGGAGTTCGCAAAATGTGTAGCTATAAAACAATGCGTTGCCCCCGTATAAAATAAAACTCGACCCATAGTACCATGGATAGGAAACATACCCTCAATAGCGGGTGGTGCCTGTGGAGCTGCTGCCTGCTGAAGCTGATGTACTCTCCCATACTGTAGCTGTCCCTGCTGAACTGGGACCGCTGGAATGGGTGGCAATGCTGCCATCTGTGGTGGCGCCGGTAGGGCGGCGGGAAACACGAGTCTCTGCAGCTCCTGTCGAGCACCCTGCTGCTGCTGCGGGGCCCTGCCCCTATCAGGACAGTCCTGGCGTTTATAACCAATCTTGCCACAAACGAAACACTTCCCCGGGAAGTTCCCCCCTCTCTGTCCCTGCTTCCCCCGGCCCTGGTGGCCGTTATCGTTCCTCCACTGGCCCTGTTGAAATTGCTGTTGACCATTCTGACCCTGCTGTTTCTGATGGCCATTCGGACCCTGATGGCCCTGCCGGAAACCTCCCTGTGCGTGCCTGAAATTTCCCGACCTGAACCTCTTGTGATCTCCCTGCTGGGAACCCTGGTTACCCTGTCTCTGCCCCTGAACAGATTGTGCCCCACTGGCACCATTTCCTCCAGCCCTGCCCTGATGGCTGGACTCTCCCGATCGCTTGCCCTCAGCCATGTGAAAGCGGTGATCCTGGCAGTGTAACAGTGCAGCGTTAACCACATCAGAGTAAGTGGCCAACGATAGATTTCCCAACAAATGCTAACGAGTCCTCCAAGTCAACCCGTCAGTAAATTTTTGTATCTTCTTCTCCTCTGTCGGTATCTCATCCGGAACAATGTTCAGAAGATTAGTGAATTCGGCCTCATACTCGGCCACAGTCTTACCTTCCTGTTTGAGGCTCATCAACTTCCTCCTCATCTCCGTGTGAACAGCTGACGGAAAGTATTTGCGGTCGAACCGAACCCAAAACTCCTGGATAGTGAGAGTATCTCTCTTCTCCACGGTGGTAATAGACTCCCACCACTGCAGTGCAGACCCCACTAGCTTAAAGGTAGCTAGTATCTTCTTCTGGACATCGGTGCACTCATACATCCTCAAGTGCCGCTGAATATCTTTCCTCCACTGACTAGAAACCACAACATCGGAGCTACCTGCGAACTCCGGAGGGTGTGCTTTCTGAAAAGCATCACGTACATGTTCCCAAGCAGATGGGAATGCATGTGCCTGAACTGGCGCTGCTATCGGCGCCTGAGGTGGTGCCTGCTGAACTACGGCTAGTGCGGCATTTACTGCCTGGGCCACAATGGCTGCAACCTCGGCGGCATTCATCGTGCCCTGAATTGGTGCGGGCTGTGGTTCTGGCGTAGCATTCCTGGTAACCTCTTGCGCACGTCGTGGAGGCATCTGAAACAAGAATAAAGTTTATAAGCTCGCAGTTATAAACTTAAAATAGCTGAAGAACGTAGCGCATACAAAAGAATACAACAATCCTAAAATATAGGGCTCTACATCAAAGATAGCTTAGCGGAAACATAATAAGCTGTACAGATCCTAAAGGACACTAGAACCTGATGCTCTGATACCACCTGTGACACCCCGACTAATTAAATACAGGGTAGCTACTCCTTTATTAAATTAATACAAAATGCCAAGTTGGTCCAGTTAATAGCATCACTGTCGAAAACATTTTAATAATTACTAACCACCTAGTATTTAAAAAGTAAGTTGCCAAATTTTAATTTAAGTCTGATTAACATACAATAAAAGAATAATGGAAGAACAACATAATCCATTCACCATAACGAAGTAATGAAATAACCAACAAATAATAATAAGTCCGGAGGAAAACTCCTCACAACAATCCCACGAATGAAATAATAACATAAGTCTGAATCCTGAATTAATTACATGCCCGAAGTTTGAATAACTGAAATAAATGAAATGTCTCTAAAAGAAATGGGCAACATGCCCTACAACTGATAAATGCTGAATATAGAATCAAGATAAATGAAGCGTCTACAAGCAAAGTCCTGTAACTTCCACAAACAGCTACAGCTCATCACCTGAATGAGGATCCTAAGCATGGTGTCCTTGTGGCTGGGCACCTAAAATGGTTTTTACAAAAAATAGATTTGAAAGCAAATGGGTCAGAGCCCGAGAGTGGAAATCATTTTAAAAACAGCAAGTGTTTTAATAACATTAAAACATTAAATGCAAAATACATGTTAGGACGTGCACTCACATGAAATTCTCACCTCTCGACTACATGTGCACTCCTAACGTACCATACCCATCTAAAAGACATACATATCTAACCAAAACCGTAATAAGTTCTACCCCTTACTACTCGATTCCCATATTACATTCTAGCGTTATCAAATAAATAGAGGCTTTACTTAAACTCAGATTCTCAATTAGTAATACAATTCACTATCGGTTAACCCGTTATGTTTTCTCAAAACATTACCATAATTATATTCACAATACCAACATGAAAGTTCCCATTAATTAAGTGTATATTATTCACGTCATAAATATATAATACAAGCACCCCGAGACTAAGCTGCGGTGCACACATACTCTGCTATCCGTCCCGGTACATCACGTACATAAGGATCACGCATTCCGAATCTCTCAGGAATCGTTCTCAGATAACAACAATCACAAACAATGGAGGCGAACACAGTCACATCACATGGGTCACGCACATACCTACGCTCCCACGATCAGCAGACTTATTAACATCCCAATAAGCCCTTCTCTGACCTATGTTCTCGAGGTACCAGTCTAAATCCGGGCAACATAAGGATTAGAGGGCCCTAAGCGAACGTAAACCTCCCGTGATAGCAAGTATGGTAGGCATGTCATACACATAAAATCAATACATATACTAAGTATGCACACATCTTAGAAATCACCATATTTTATTTGTGGTACACTTCTCATTCTCGTACCTACGTATAATGTTACACAATTTACATATTCCCGGATGATACAATTATACAAGCCTTTAATTGTTCTCACGTTGTAATAGACACTCACGTCCTAATCCATAATTTCCATTTGGTTCGAATTACACTTCTGGGTTTTACTCCTCTATATATCTCAAATGTCCCTACTATATCAATTTATCATCAAGGGAAGGTTATCTCTACCATTAAATAAGGTTACGGGACACGCGAAATCAAAACAGGCTAAAAAGCCTAAACTGTCAACTCGTTAGAAGTCTCGTTCGAACGAGGCTGTTCGAACGAGAGTTCGTTCGAACGAACTGGGCCTTCTAACGAGATCTCGTTCGAACGAAAGTCGTCGAACGAACATCCCTCTCGTTAGAAGTCAAACTGTCAACTCGTTAGAAGCTCGTTCGAACGAGCTCGTTCGAACGACCTGGGCAGGTCTTCTAACGAGTGGCCAGTTTCGAGCCCAGAAATCCCTTTTTTCGTTTTTCCAAATTTTCTTCCTCTCTAATCTTTATGTAATACCCCGTATTTTTTATGATATTTATTTATGGGATTAATTGAATTAAATGTGTATTAATTGGAAATTAATTCGGATTAAAATACTAACGAGATGCGAGTTGGTATTTGATTATAATGCGTATATATGACTATATATGAATATTGAATTATGAAATTTGTCGTGAGATTGAAATACGACAATTTGGAATTTTGTTGAGACGCGTGTGACAATCGCGTCAGGAATATATTATTTAATTAAAAAGTGAATTTTATTTCTATTAACCATATGGTCATTTTGAGTGCATCAACGCGTCCGGAAGGGTCAAAATAGTCAGAAAACACTGGCCGGGGGTTTAGTTTGTGTCCCGGGGCATTTTTAGGCCATGCCGGCAACGTATAAGGGTAGTTTTGTAATTTTGGATTTTTGGGAATTAAAACGCCCGAAAATTAGGAATTAATATCTGATTTGGAAATTACCCACTAAACCCACTTAGAACATAATGGGCTACGGAGGTTATTGAAATTAGTCCCAAAAGTTCATAAGGCAAAAATCCTAGCCACCATTGCCACTTTGGAGAAGAAAAGCTTGGAGAGAGAAGAGAGGAGAATTCTGCAGAGAGAGAGAGAGAACCATTCATCAGATCGTCATCAAAATCAGAGATACACATAAGGCAAGTGGTTTAATTTCGTTTATTACAAAGAATGTTTCTTCCATGCGTAGAAAATTGATAAAACTGTATTGTTTTGGGAGATCGATGAAAACCCATTAAATTGGAATTGAAAACTTGTATTTTGATGAGGATTTGCATGTAGAATTGTATGTAGGTGATTAATCTGATGATAATATATTTTGGATTAAACAAAAACAGATTTAATTAGACTCATTGGGGATTTAAGAATTTCTAGGGTTCATGTTCTTGAAATTGGGGAAAAATGTATAAATTTGATATTTAGATGATGTTTAGAATGAATTAACACCACCAAACACGTTAGTATGTGACCTAAGTATGATTAGGGACGATTAGAAACCTTGAACAATTGTTGGATTGATGTTTAGAGGAGATTAGAGAGGAAGAAAAGTTGGAAAAATGAAAAAAAGGATTTCTGGGCTCGAAACTGGCCACTCGTTAGAAGACCTGCCCAGGTCGTTCGAACGAGCTCGTTCGAACGAGCTTCTAACGAGTTGACAGTTTCACTTCTAACGAGAGGGATGTTCGTTCGATGACTTTCGTTCTAACGAGATCTCGTTAGAAGGCCCAGTTCGTTCGAACGAACTCTCGTTCGAACAGCCTCGTTCGAACGAGACTTCTAACGAGTTGACAGTTTAGGCTTTTTAGCCTGTTTTGATTTCGCGTGTCCCGTAACCTTATTTAATGGTAGAGATAACCTTCCCTTGATGATAAATTGATATAGTAGGGACATTTGAGATATATAGAGGAGTAAAACCCAGAAGTGTAATTCGAACCAAATGGAAATTATGGATTAGGACGTGAGTGTCTATTACAACGTGAGAACAATTAAAGGCTTGTATAATTGTATCATCCGGGAATATGTAAATTGTGTAACATTATACGCAGGTACGAGAATGAGAAGTGTACCACAAATAAAATATGGTGATTTCTAAGATGTGTGCATACTTAGTATATGTATTGATTTTATGTGTATGACATACCTACCATACTTTCTATCACGGGAGGTTTACGTTCGCTTAGGGCCCTCTAATCCTTGTGTTGCCCGGATTTAGACTGGTACCTCGAGAACATAGGTCAGAGAAGGGCTTATTGGGATGTTAATAAGTCTGCTGATCGTGGGAGCGTAGGTATGTGCGTGACCCATGTGATGTGACTGTGTTCGCCTCCACTGTTTGTGATTGTTGTTATCTGAGAACGATTCCTGAGAGATTCAGAATGCGTGATCCTTATGTACGTGATGTACCGGGATGGATAGCAGAGTATGTGTGCACCGCAGCTTAGTCTCGGGGTGCTTGTATTGTATATTTATGACGTGAATAATATACACTTAATTAATGGGAACTTTCATGTTGGTATTGTGAATATAATTATGGTAATGTTTTGAGAAAACATAACGGGTTAACCGATAGTGAATTGTATTACTAATTGAGAATCTGAGTTTAAGTAAAGCCTCTATTTATTTGATAACGCTAGAATGTAATATGGGAATCGAGTAGTAAGGGGTAGAACTTATTACGATTTTGGTTAGATATGTATGTCTTTTAGATGGGTATGGTACGTTAGGAGTGCACATGTAGTCGAGAGGTGAGAATTTCATGTGAGTGCACGTCCTAACATGTATTTTTCATTTAATGTTTTAATGTTATTAAAACACTTGCTGTTTTTAAAATGATTTCCACTCTCGGGCTCTGACCCATTTGCTTTCAAATCTATTTTTTGTAAAAACCATTTTAGGTGCCCAGTCACAAGGACACCATGCTTAGGATCCTCATTCAGGTGACGAGCTGTAGCTGTTTGTGGAAGTTACAGGACTTTGCTTGTAGACGCTTCATTTATCTTGATTCTATATTCAGCATTTATCTGTTGTAGGGCATGTTGCCCATTTCTTTTAGAGACATTTCATTTATTTCAGTTATTCAAACTTCGGGCATGTAATTAATTCAGGATTCAGACTTATGTTATTATTTCATTCGTGGGATTGTTGTGAGGAGTTTTCCTCCGGACTTATTATTATTTGTTGGTTATTTCATTACTTCGTTATGGTGAATGGATTATGTTATTCTTCCATTATTCTTTTATTGTATGTTAATCAGACTTAAATTAAAATTTGGCAACTTACTTTTTAAATACTAGGTGGTTAGTAATTATTAAAATGTTTTCGATAGTGATGCTATTAACTGGACCAACTTGGCATTTTGTATTGATTTAATAAAGGAGTAGCTACCCGATATTTAATTAGTCGGGGTGTCACAAAGGATGAGTTAACTTCTACTCCTGAGCCCATGTTGTTAAGCTCGAGAGTGAGTTTAACGAACAAGTTTCTGCCAGGAACGGGAGGTAATAATAGTGGAGCATGGACCTATTGTTTATGCGTCTCACAAACTTAAACTTTATGGAAAGTATTATCCCACGCTTAATTTAGAGTTCGTAGCGATAGTAATCTCCTTAAAGAAATGGAGGCACTATTTCCTGAGCAGGAAATTTGGTCTTTCTCGTGAGCAACCAGTTGTTACAAATATCCTGTGTAATGGAATAGAGTCGGTGTTTGGAGTCCATAAAGGACTATCAATGGTATATTCCCTTTCGATAAGGAAATGCGATTGGGACAGTAGATGCGACGAGTAGAAAACCCGTTAGAGAAATTAGTGAAGACATGGAAAGCCAAGTAGAACGAGCATAATTAGGATGACCTTGTAGCTAGAGCATTCATGTCTGTTACTGACCATTTCACCCAATTGTGTGAGGAGAGTAGTGGTGGAACGAAGAAGGGTATATTCATAGACGTTTTCATGGATTTTGTGGCACCGAAATGGTCATGATCCTATTCGAGAAAATTATTGATCGTTCGACCAAATCGTTGCTTTTTCGGCCATTATGGGCAGACTATATGTCAAGGAGTACGTCCCGCTCTTTATGGAGGAATGGGAGAACTGTATGAAGTGTCTATCAATATAGCAGTGGACTGAGATTTGACATTAGTGTCAAAGGTTGGGTAAAGTTTCCAGAAAGTAATGGGAACCGTATAAAAATGGAGTATATCTTACCACCCTAAAGTGGAAGTTAACCTTATGCCGAAAGGCGTACCTCGAATGTTCACCTTAGGCTAAACGGACGGATGGGACCAGCGGACAATAGGTTCCTTGGACTTGGAGTGGTCCTGGAACATTTCTTAAATGATTGGGCTTATTGAGCCGTAGACTTTGAAGGGCTACGCCTATGCGAAGAGAAGTTGAGTAATGTTGGAGTTAAGCCATTAGCGTTGGTGTAAATACCCCGAGGAGGGATGTAACGTGATTCGGGAATAAGGC
Source organism: Sambucus nigra (assembly GCA_949130495.1). NCBI lineage: Eukaryota > Viridiplantae > Streptophyta > Magnoliopsida > Dipsacales > Adoxaceae > Sambucus > Sambucus nigra. The sequence goes on from OX422216.1 coordinate 134,604,554, forward strand.
GATTTGTGCCGAGTCGAGTGGGTATCTTTTTCCGTTGTAGGAGGGCAAGATCAATAGTTTGTGAGGAACGATTTGGTTCTATGCTAGAGCACAAAGAATGTAGACTGAGATAGATGGTGATGACCTTAGTCCGAGTCCATTTGGGATGCCACAATGACGAGGGGTTTATTAAAGGTGATAGAACGATAGTTTAGAATGGTATTCCCTTTATGCGATTGGGGTACGCCCGAATTTTGAGGGAAAAATTCCCTCATAAGAGGGGGGGGGGGGAGTATGTAACAACCCTCACTTTTAAGAGACTCATTTTATATTAATTTACTACATGAAGTAATTATATAAAATGTTGGAACTGGAGTAAATATTAATTGAGTGAGTTGAAAGCTAATATTTACTAGATTGTTACAAATTTACTGTATGCGTAAGTAAATATCATCGTGTTGTATTTTATAGTGTCATGTGAATTAAATGACATTTACGGTTTAAAATGAAACCGAAACTTGAGATGAGTTATAAAATTTCCAAATGATAATTTGGAGGGCGTAGTTAGTCCCGAAATGTGCGAGATAGTCAAAATAAGTGCCATAATGTATTTTTATGTTTTGGACACTTTTGACTGGTTTTGACTTAAATGCTTATTTGTGAGTCAGTTTAATGTGGTATTAACCATTTAAGTTGGGAATTTTTGACTTAAGCCACGATTAAGTCTTGCTTTTCATTTAATTCTTTTAAGTGTGTATTACTAACCTAGAGAGATAGAGAGAAGAAGAGAGCTTGGGAGAAAAGAGGAGAAAGAAGAGAAATTGGAGATTGAAGTTGGATTGTTGCTACTACAAAAGAAAATCTGAGATTCCTACATAAAAGCAAGTTTTCTACTTGCTAATATATGGTTTAAGATGAGTAAATTGTGTGATAGTTGTGTATTTGCATTTATGGATCAAAAATGGAATTTATGGTGTTTGAGCCCTAATTATGGTTTAAGTTGATAAAATTGTGGATAATAGTGGTTAATAATCATATAAGATGATTTGGGGTATATTAATGTTGTTGGATGTGTGTGAGATGGAAGATATTTGAGTTTTGGGAAAACTAGGGTTCATAACCCTTAACCCATTCTTATCAAATTCGCAGGGGCGAATCGATTCGGCCCGTAGGTGAATCAATTCGGCAGTTTACAGAGTGCCAGGTCTTTCAGTCCGAACCGATTCACTTTCTAGGCGAATCGATTCGGCCCTAGGGAGAATCGATTCGTTTTCCTGCTGTTTTTGAGTTAGTTTTATAACTCAATTCCAATTCATTTTCTTTAAGTTTAGGGCCTAGGAACCTTCTTATATGAAGTAAACTTAGAGTCCTAGAGTTCTAGAGTCCTAGAGTTCTAGGTGAATGATCAGGAATATGAACAGACACACATGAGATGTTTAACAGTTTTATGCACATGCACGTGAATAAATATCCAGCTGCCCATTATTGTGTAAAGATGTAAATACCTAGTGTATAAAGGTATTCCATCTCTTCAACTTCCAAATACTATAAATAGATTACCGTAACAACCCTCACTTTTAAGAGACTCGTTTTATATTAATTTACTGCATGAAGCAATTATATAAAATATTGGAACTGGAGTAAATATTAATTGAGTGATTTGAAAGCTAATATTTACTATATTGTTGCATATTTACTGTATGCGTAAGTAAATATCATCGTGTTGTATTTTATAGTGTCATGTGCATTAAATGACATTTATGGTTTAAAATGAAACCGAAACTTGAGATGAGTGATAAAATTTCCAAATGATAATTTGGAGGGCGTAGTTAGTCCCGAAATGTGCGAGATAGTCAAAATAAGTGCCATATTGTATTTTTATGTTTTGGGCACTTTTGACTGGTTTTGACTTATTGTGAGTCATTTTAATGTGGTATTAACCATTTAAGTTGGAAATTTTAGACTTAAGCCACGATTAAGTCTTGCTTTTCATTTAATTCTTTTAAGTGTGTATTACTAACCTAGAGAGATAGAGAGAAGAATAGAGCTTGGGAGAAAAGAGGAGAAAAAAGAGAAATTGGAGATTGAAGTTGAATTGTTGCTACCACAAAAGAAAATCTGAGATTCCTACATAAAGGCAAGTTTTCTACTTGCTAATATATGGTTCAAGATGAGTAAATTGTGTGATAGTTGTGTATTTGCATTTATGGATCAAAAATGGAATTTATGGTGTTTGAGCCCTAATTATGGTTTAAGTTGATAAAATTGTGGATAATAGTGGTTAATAATCATGTAGGATGATTTGGGGTATATTAATGTTGTTGGATGTGTGTAAGATGGAAGAGATTTGAGTTTTGGGAAAACTAGGGTCCATAACCCTTAACCCATTCTTAGCAAATTCGCAGGGGAGAATTGATTCAGCCCCTGGGCGAATCGATTCGCTAAAAGGTCAGCTTACAGGTCTGTTTGAACCGAAACGATTCGGCCAAGCCGAATCGTTTCGGCAGTTTACAGGGTGCCAGGTCTTTTAGTCCGAACCGATTCGCTTTCTGGGCGAATCGATTCGGCCCTAGGGCGAATCGATTCGTTTTCCTGCTGTTTTTGAGTTAGCTTTATAACTCAATTCCAATTCATTTTCTTTAAGTTTATGTAATACCCTGTATTTTTATTGATATTTATTAAAGGGTTAATTAAATTAAATGTGAATTAATTGAGAATTAATCCGGATATAAATACTAACGAGATGTGAGTTGGTATTTAATTATGTTGTGTATATATGGCAATATATGAATATTGGAAATATTAAAATTATCGCGAGACTGAAATACGACAATTTGGGAAATTTAGTTGGGACGCGCGTGTCAGTCGCGTCAGAAATGTAATTTATTTGAATTAAAAAGTAAATTTTATTTTTACCAACCGAATGGTCATTCTGAGTCCGCCAACGAGTCCGGGAGGGTCAAAATAGTCAGAAAACACTAGCCGGGGGTTTAGTTTGGGTCCCGGAGCATTTTTGGGCCATACCGGCAACTTAAAAGGGTATTTTGGTAATTTTGAAATTTTGGGAATTAAAGCCTACGAATTTTAGGAGTTAATTATACATTATTAGTAACCCACTAAGCCCATTACCAACATTTGACAAGTTAGAGGGCTACGGGAGTTATAGGAAGAGTTGGAAAAGGTTCCCAAGAGAAAACCCATAACCACCATCTTCAACCTTGGGAGAAAATCTGTAGAGAAAGGGGAGAGATCAACCTTCAACATCAAATTCTAAACAACAATCTAAGGCAAGTGATTTAGTATTTTTAATGCATTGAATATGTCTTCCATGCTTAGTGTAGGAATTATCTTTTATTGAAATTTTTGGAAGCAAACCCATGAAAATTGTTGGAGAAACTTTGAATTTGGGTTAGGATTTGCATGTAGTATGATAATGGAAGGATCTAATGCTTGAGTAGTTACATATGATGATTTAAAAACAGATTTATGATGAGTAATTAGACATAAGAAAATTAGGAGTGCATGTTCATAGGGTTTGGAGATATATTTGAAGATTCATAATAATTCCATGATTTTTGTAAAGATTTAACACCTTAAATATGTTAAGGAATGATGTAGGGTGATTAGAAATGGTTTATATACGTTAAAACATAATTTGGATGGTCTTAGGGTGGATTTGGAGGGGAGAAGAATTGAGAAAAACGGAATTGGGATTTTCTGGGCTGAAACTGCCATCTCGTTAGAAGACCTGCCCAGGTCGTTCGAAGGACCTCGTTCGAACGAACTTCTAACGAGATGACAGTATGACTTCTAACGAGATGAAAGTATGACTTCTAACGAGTTGGTATTTCGTTCAAAGTCCTTCGTTCGAACGGACTCGTTCGAATGACCTCGTTCGAACGAGATTTCTAACGAGTTGACAGAATGGCCTTTTTGGCCTGAATTGATTTCTAGTATCCCGTGGACTTATTTAAATGGTGAGATAACCTTTCCTTATTAACTAGTGGGTATAGTTGGGAGATTGGGGTACATTGAGGAGTAAAACTTAGAATAAAGTCTTAAACCGGATGTCATTTGTGGATTGGGAAGCGAGTAACTAATCACGAAGTGAGATTAATCGATAAATTAAATACATATAAACCGGGGACATGTGATTTGTATAATACTAAGTGTTGGTATAAGAACGAGAAGTATACCACTAACAAAATATTTTAATATCTAATATGTGAGAATGCTTAGTATATGTAGTTATATGTGTATGACATACCTACCATACTTGCTATCGTGGGAGGTTGGCGTTCGTTTAGGGCCATCTAATCTTTGTGTGCCTACGGGGGGGGGGGGGGGGGGGGGGGGATTTAGATTGGTACCTCGAGGACATAGGTCAGAGAAAGGCTTATTGACAAGTTAATAAGTCTGCTGATCATGGGAGCGTAGGCATGTGCGTGCCCCATGTGATGTGAACTATGTTCGCCTCCATTATTTGTGATTGTTGTTAATGAAACGTTTTTTGAGAGATTCGAAATACGTGGTCCTCATGTACGTGATGTACCGGGATTTGATAGCAGAGTATGTGAGCGCCGCAGCTTTGCCTCGGGGTGCTAGTATTGTATATTTATGGTGAGAATAATATATTGTTGATTGAAATGGATAGTCGTGAATAATTGTGGGTATAAGTAATAGCAACGGTTTGTAAAGTGAAAATGTAAGATTTAAAATATTGAAATACTAAAGTGGGGAAACTGTGTAATAAGGTACAATACTCTATTAAATAGAAGATGTTGGGATTTGAATTGGATATCATATAGGAATGTTAGATTTAGCATTGGACTAATTAGAGATGGGAGTTAGAATGGGTACGGGTACGATAGGAGTGTACAATTAGTTGAGAGGTGAGGAACTCATGTGAGTGCACACACTATCATGTACTTTATATTCACTGTTTAATGATATTAAACACTTGCATTTTTCTTAAATTATTTTCACATTCGGGCTCTGACCCGTTTCCTTCCAAATCTATTTTTGTAAAAACCTTTTTAGGTGCCCAGCCACAAGGACACCATGCATAGGAGTTCTATTCAGGTGACGTGCTGTAGCTGTGGAAGTTACATGACCTTGACAGTAGACGCCTCCATCTTTGATCTTGACTCCATTATCAGTTTTTATCATTTTTTGGGCATGTTGCCCATTCCTTTTAGAGACATCTTACTTATTCAGTTATTTTAGACTTTGGGTTGTAATTAATTTTAGTGATGCGGACTTTGTATTTATTTATTTCAGAATTCGGTATGTTGTGAGGAGTTTTCCTCCAGACTCATTATTTAATGGATGGTTATTCTATTGTGACTATATTGTTAGTTATGTTAACTTTTCATAATTCATTTATTGCATGTTAGTCGGTTTTAATTAAAATGGACCACCTACTTTTTAAATACTAGGTGGTTAGTAATATTAAAATGTTTTCGACAATGATGCTATAAACTGAACCAACTTGGCATTTTGTATTAATTCAATAAAGGAGTAGCTACCTGATATTTAATTAGTCGGGGTGTCACAGTTTAGGGCCTGGGAACCTTCTTATATGAAGTAAACTTAGAGTCCTAGAGTTTTAGATGAGTTAGTTTACTACCCTAGATTAGGAATGGTTTATGTGGGGGTTATTCCCAAGGTAGACAAATTGATGTTAAGGCATTTCTTTTCCTTAGTTAATTATTAGGGGTCTAGGAGTTTTAAGGTCATATTGGGAGACTTTAGAAGCTCAATTGAGGTATGTTAGTTGTGACAACCCGCTCTCCGAAATAAGGGGTGGCCAGCCCAATACCTCGACATAACGGAATCATGGATGGATATCATCCTCAACATCATAACAATAATTAGGTATATAGGTAAGCCACTCCATAAATCAAAAAGCAGGTTGTCAAAATTTTGATTTTTTAAAAAAGAATTAAGAAATAAATTAAACAACCCAAATCTGACAAAAGTGGAATTTCCATGGAACATATAGATACTTAACCAAAATAATATACAATAAAAGAACCGAATAAAATGTCAGTCCACAGTTACATCACAGTGTTTCACAATCTAATATATGCTACATACCACATCCATTTACAATTACAAAATATGGGCCTCTAGCCCGAATGTAAGACCCAATCATAACTAGATTCCAAAGAGGAGGGCGTCTAACAACATCCTGTAATAATCCGCAAGGTCATACAGCTCGTCAAAATCATAAGAAGGGAAATTCATAACGGGCGCCCTTGCGGAGGAGCACCTGAGCGGATACCACAATATGCACAACATAGAAAGATGAACGGGTCAGGGCCTGATTTATATATGATTCCCAGAAGAGTAAGAAGCATGATAGATGTGGACAATGAATCGTAAATGATATGAAATGAGAATCTAACAACCTAATTATAAAATGTGATAATGCAATTATATATGTTTTTAACAATTATAAAATTAGGCAAGAGAAATTAAATTAATTTTCATTTCTTCCCATACCTTATAAATTTCTATTCCTTAACAGGAATATAATTACCATCACATATCTTATGGAAATTTACATACCTCAAGTCCCACTTGAGTTAGAAAGGTTATATTCATATACATATAACATTTCTAAGACCGCCCCTCCGAGTTTTCCCACTGGGCGCGCCCCTAAATGACTATCATCTTCCAGGGCCTATCTATACAAGACAACCTGGGCACCTAACGCACGTCGGGAAGTGGCCATATGCCTGCGAGTGAGTCATAACCACACCTGGAATTACCTCACTAGCGCAGAAAAATATATATAAACCCCGCATATGGCCAAGGACTATAGTCAGCCTGCATTCAATAGTCAGGGTCATGCGCGAGCTTCCCTTATGATAGCATTTAGAGAGGTGTGTTTAAGTAATTTAACAATTACTAATTTATCCCATTTTCATTATCATGAATCTCATGTGTTTCATTTTACTTGAAACATTTATCTTTGAATATTTCTTATTCAATTTCCTCATCTCATTAGGTCCCAAAGTATTCTCTAAACCATTTCTCGAATTCTCATAAGACCCAATATTTTATATACCTCCAAGGGCTCCTAACATCTCCACTTATGGGCTTAGAACTCTAACTTTAACTAATTTCCCAAAAGAGAAGTGATACCTAAGTATCACTTTAAGTACCCCAGAACTAACCCCAAGTGACCCCACTCAACTATAGGGTAATGACCACACTCAACTAGGACTCTAAAATCCTAATTTTACTTCATACAAGAAGGTTCCTATTTCCTATTTAAAATAAGAAAGCTAGGAAACAAAAATAAGTCTAAGAGTGAAAAACAGGGGACCGGTACTAAGGCCGCGGTCGACCGCGTCTCAAATCTTTTAACTTCAAAGAAAAGCAGAAAGTCCAGGAAAAGGGGGTCGGTCGACCGGTCACGGACCGCACGCCAAAAATCAGGCCTTAGTGAGAAAGCAATGTGCCCTCCCCCGAAGGCTCGATCGACCGGTCCTAGACACGCGGTCGATCGGTCATAGCAGACCCAAAAACCCTTCTTCTTCCAATAACAAGTCTCCACATCATTTATTGCTACCAAAAGATTTTAAATGCTTCCAACACCCAAAATCTATACCAATAACAATTCAAAGCAACCTCCAAGGAGTTAAAACCCATGAATCCACTAAAAAGCCCTAATATCCATAAACCATACATAACCATAACTATCAATGCAACTTATTCTACTTAAATCATACACTAGCAAGTAGAAAACTTGCCTCAAGGTTGTAACTTCAGATTAGGTGAGGATTGTAGGCAAAATCAACACCCAAGCTTCAATCTCTCTTTCTCTCCTTAGGTTTATTCTTCTTCTCTCTAGGTTTACCAATTTAATTAAAGGAATAGTAACTTAGTTGAAGACATAAATCGTGGCTTAGGCTTAAAATTCCAGCTTAAGTGATTAATATGCGGTAAAATAATACGCATCTACTCATATAAACTACAACTAGTCAAAAGTGCCCGGAAACTAGAAATACAATATGGCACACAATTTGACTATCTCAAACCTCCCGGAACTAATGGCACCCTCCAAATTATCATTTGGAGATTTTATAATTCAGTTTAGGTTTCGATTTCATTTTAAGCCCAAATGTCATTTTAAATTCTTACGACATAATAAAACATAACATAGCAAAATTCACCTCTACATACGGTAAATATGCAACATCATAGTAGATATTAACTTATCTTTATTAAATTAATACCTACTCCACAAATCAACATCTTTATCTAATCACTATAATTAGCAGATTAAATATAAAATAGAATCTCAAAAGCGAGGGTTGTTACATACTTCCCCCCTTATGAGAATTTTGTCCCCAAAATTCAAGCGTACCTCGTATAAAGAGATGCAGATATTTCTCCCGCATGTCATTCTCGCACTCCCGCATAGATTCCTTGGCATTATGGTGACTCCATTGAACCCACACCAAGGGCAAGATACGAGACCTCAATCTACGCTCCCCATGCTCTAATATAGCAACCGGTTGTTCTTCATATGAAACATCGGGTTGCAAATCAATATCCTCGAAAGGAATGTGCCAAAGCGCACCTTCACATCTCCTATACTTCTTTAGGGAGGAAACATGGAATACATCATGAATTTGTTGCAATGGTTCCGGTAAAGCAAGTTGATATGCCACGGGACCCACCTTTGCAATAACTGGAAATGGTCCAACAAAGCGTGGCGCAAGTTTTCCCTTTTTACCGAAATGCTTTATCCCTTTCATGGGAGACACTCTAACCAAAACTTGGTCCCCAATCTCCAATTCTATGTGTCGACGAACTGCATCGACATAGCTCTTTTGACGATCTTGGGCTATCCGAATGCGATTCCGAATCAACTCAATCTTCGAGGAAGTATCTTGGATCATTTCAGGCCCAAGAAATTTATTATCACCCACTTCCAACCAACAAGCGGGTGATCTACACGGCCTTCCATACAAAGCCTCATAAGGTGCCATTCCAATTGTGAATTGGTAAGAGTTGTTATAAGCAAACTCAACCAATGGGAGATATTGTTCCCAACCACCTTTGAAGTCAAGCATACACATGCGAAGCATATCCTCCAACATTTGATTTACCCTTTCAGTTTGGCCGTCTGTTCGAGGATGGTATGAAGTGCTTAACCTCAATTCGGTCCCCATCGCTTCTTGGAAACTCTTCCAAAAGTGGGAAATGAAAATTTTGTCTCTGTCGGAGACTATATTCAAAGGCACCCCATGGAGTCTCACCACCTCCTCGATGAATAAGCGAGCATACCGAGCGGTGTCATAATCTGTCCGCACAGGTAGGAAGTGTGCCGACTTTGTCAATCGGTTGACAATTACCCAAATAGAATCACACCCGCTTTGTGATCTCGGCAAGACCGTGATAAAATCCATCGATATACTTTCCCATTTCCACACGGGGATCTCTAACGGTTGCAACAAACCTGTCGGTTTCTGATGATCAATCTTGACCAGTTGACAAGTAGTGCATTGGGACACAAATTCCGAAATATCCCTCTTCATACTCGACCACCAATACTGACGGCGCATATCCTGATACATTTTGTCCCCACCAGGATGAACCGTAAACTTAGACCCATGAGATTCGGCCATCACTGCCCACCTCAAATCTCCTTCCTCCGGAACGATGAGTCTTCCATGGAAGCGTAACCCACCCTTGGAACCAATCGAGTAGGACTCTGCTCCCTCAGACATTAATCGACGAATATGGTCTTGACACTCCTTATCCCTTCCTTGAGCTTCTACCACCCTTGCCATAATGGTAGGAGTAACAGTCATTACCGACATGAATGCTCTCACCATCGCATCCTCCTGACTGAGTTCCTTCCATTTAGCTTTCCAAACCTCAGCTAATTCTCTATTAGGCTTCCTGCTCAAGGCATCCGCTACCACGTTGTCCTTACCCGGATGATAATGAATATCAAATTGATAATCTTTCACGAACTCTAACCATCGGCTCTGTCTCATATTCAAGTCCTTCTGTGAAAATAAATATTGCAGCGATTTGTGGTTCGTGAAAAGACTAAACTTCTCTCCCAAGAGATAATGCCTCCATATCTTCAAGGCAAAAACAACTGCAGCTAGTTCTAAGTCATGCACCAGATAGTTTCTTTCATGGGGCTTCAACTTACGGGAAGCATAAGCGATAGCCCATCTCTCTTGCTGAAGTACACCTCCTAATCCTTGAAGAGATGCGTCGGTGAAGACTAAATATTCCAATCCTGGTTTTGGCAATGCAAGGACCGGAGCCGAAGTCAATCTATCTTTAAGTTCATCAAATGCAGCTTGGCAGGAATCATCCCAAATAAAGCTCACCCCTTTCCGGGTCAAGTTTGTCAAAGGGCTTGCTATTTTAGAGAAACCCTTGATGAACCGACGGTAATAACCCGCCAATCCCAGAAAATTACGAACTTCGGTAGGTGTCGTGGGTTGACCCCACTCCCTCACCGCAGCTACCTTGCCTGGATGCACTGATACACCCTGGGACGTCACCACATGACCCAAAAACTGTACTTCCTGCAACCAAAAACCACACTTCTCGAACTTGGCATACAGTTGATGGTCTCTTAGTCTCTGTAGTACCAACCTTAGATGCATAACATAATCAGACTCCATTCGAGAATAGAATAAAATGTCATCGATGAACACAATAACAAATTGGTCCAGGAAATCCCGAAAGACCCTATTCATGAGATCCATAAATACAGCAGGGGCATTGGTTAGTCCAAAGGGCATAACTAAAAATTCATAGGACCCGTACCTCGTAAGAAAAGCAGTCTTGGATACGTCATCCTCTCGTATCCTCAATTGATGATACCCCGTCCTCAAATCGATTTTAGAGAAGTACATCGCTCCTCGAAGTTGATCAAACAAGTCATCGATACGAAGTAAAGGGTATTTATTCCGGATGGTGACCTTATTCAATTCTCTATAGTCCACACATAACCGGAGAGAACCATATCTTTTCTTAACAAACAACACTGGAGGACCCCATGGCGATGTGCTACGTCGTATAAATCCCTGATCCAACAACTTTTGAATTTGATCTCTTAGCTCCCTCATTTCAAAAGGAGCCATTTGATATGGAGCCCTCGCAATAGGCCTCATTCCCGGAGCTAAATCAATCACAAATTCAATCTCTCGGCTAGGAGGTAAACCCGGTATCTCTCGGAAAACATCCTCAAAGTCTTTCACAACTGGAATGGAATCCAAGGGAACGACTACATCCCTAGAAGTCTCCTCGGCAATGCAATACAAATAAGTACAAGTACACCCCTCTAAGCGAGGTAAAACTATCAGGAACATTTTTTGTCCCGGCACGGCGAAGACTATACTCTTCCCGTAGCAATTTATAATAGCATGATATTTCATCAGCCAATCCATACCCAAAATCACGTCATACCCGACCATATCCAGGACGAGTAAATCGGCCTCAAAATATAAATTACTGAGAGAGATTTTTATATTTTTACAAACAAAGAAGATGAGTGAACCGTCACCCATAGAGGACTCCACACTAGTAAAAGTTATTTCGACAGATTTAATCAACTCAGTGGTCTGAGCAAAGCTCCTGAAAATAAACGAATGTGTTTCACCGGTATCAAATAAAATACGACCCATATGTCCCTGAATAAGGAACTTACCCTCAATGGCTGGCGGTGCAGGCGGAGCTGGAGGAAGCATAGCATCCTGAATATGGTAGACCCTGCCATATTGTAACTGACCCTGTTGTGGAAGAGCAACTGAGTTAGGCACCTGTGGAGGGAATTGACCGTACGGCTGCTGTGGAGCTCGAGAAAACTGTCCCCCGATCAACTGAGGACATTCCTTTTTATAATGACCCGCTTCCTCGCATTGGAAACACCGACCTATCATATTCTCGACATTTCGACCATGATTGTTTCTAAACTGATTTATACCCTGGCCCTGCTGGCCTCTGCCTCCCTGACCACCACGGCCAACTTGCTGTTATGGGACACCCTGACCTTGCCTATAATTTTGGTTCCCCCCATTAAACCCACCAGAACGCGGCCTCTTAGACAAGTCCCCCTGTTGGGGATCCCTTTCTTTCTGTTTACTGCCCGAAGGTTAGGACGAGGGAAAGACTCCTCCTCCAATCCCACCACCTCCCGGCCTTCCACCCTGCCCCACTACGGAGGTCTTCTTACCACTTTGCAAAAAGAGTCTATGCTCTTGGCAATGTAATAGAGTTGCATTGATCACTTCCCCAAAAGTCTGTAAAGAAGGATTACCCAACAAGTGTTGCCGGATCCTCCAGTTCAGCCCTCTCAAAAACTTTGAAACTTTCTTTTCTTCGTGAGTCACTTCATCCGGTACGAAGCTTGCTAACCGGGTGAATTCCTCCTCATATTCCGCTACTGAACTCTCCCCTTGTACAAGGTCCTGCAACCTCCTTATCATCTCCCCTTGAATTGCGGGAGGAAAGTACTTACGATCAAATAAAACCTAGAATTCAGAGATAGACATTGTATCCCTTTGTTCTGGCGTAGTCACGGACTCCCACCAGTGTAATGCGGCACCAACCAATTTAAAAGTAGCAAAGACTTATTTCCTGTCCTCACCACACTCCAACATACGTAGATGGCGTTGAATATCCTTCTTCCATTGATTCCCCTTTATAACATCCGAGCTCCCGTCAAATTTCGGAGGTTGACCCTTCAGAAAAGATTCCCTAGCTCTCTCCCACGGAGAAGGTCCAGTAGGAACTTGGGCATCTGGCGCTCTCTGTTGAGCCTGTGGCGCCTGTTGGACCACTGTTGTCATGGCCGTACTAACGGCTTGAGCCACTATATTCGCCAGATCCGCGGTGTTAAATGTCCCTTGTGGCAGCGGAGGAGGACCAACATCCTCATCTAAGATCCTATTGCATCTCTCCGGGTGACCTCTTTTAGGTGGCATCTGAGATAGAGAACAATAAAGTTAGAATTTCACTCAAAACAATCTATATTCACAGAAGATCGTAAGCATAAACAACAAGTAGTCCTAACATTAGGCTCTATGTCAAAGAACGCTACGGTAGAACGTGACAAGTCCAAAAGATCCAAAAGACTCAAGAACCTCATGCTCTGATACCATCTGTGACAACCCGCTCTCCGAAATAAGGGGTGGCCATCCCAATACCTAGACATAACGGAATCATGGATGGATATCATCCTCAGCATCATAAAAATAATTAGGTATATAGGTAAGCCACTCCATAAATCAGAAAGCAGGTTGTCAAAATTTTGATTTTTTAAAAAAGAATTAAGAAATATATTAAACAACCCAAATCTGACAAAAGTGGAATTTCCATGGAACATATAGATAGTTAACCAAAACAATATACAATAAAAGAACCGAATAAAATGTCGGTCCACAGTTACATCACAGTGTTTCACAATCTAATATATGCTACATACCACATCCATTTACAATTACAAAATATGGGCCACTAGCCCGAATGTAAGACCCGATCATAACTAGATTCCAAAGAGGAGGGCGTCTAACAAGATCCTGTAATAATCCGCAAGGTCATACAGCTCGTCAAAAGCATAAGAAGGGAAATTCATAACTGAGAGTGCAGCAGCAGTGGAAATATTGCTACTTCTCAAATAACAACCAATTTTAATTAAATTCCTTTTAACCCAAAGTAACCCTAAACATGCAACTAGGTGTGATTGAAACAATATGAAATCATGCAAGAATTATTCAACACACAAAGTTTAAGGAAAAATCCCCCACAGGGGCAAAACCACTTGTATATCACTATAATTTGTAAGAGAAACGGCTTACAATCGGATTACACTGAAATACAAGATTTTTGACTAAGAATTACCCTCGGGTATCGGATTCTTTAGTCGCGGCTGGAATATCCCTTTCCAGTAGGGTTGGCGGCTGGAACTATCCCTATCCAGTAGGGCTGAAATGAAGAAGAGAACGGCTTCTCCACAAGGGTTGAACAATAGCAAAGCTTGTGTTCTAGGGTTCTAAAAGATTCACAAAAGTAATTGGGAATTTTTGTGTGAATCAAAAAGATGTTTTGGGACTCAAAAAGATGAAGACTTAGAGTATTTAGGACTCTGAAAATCGTGTTAAAAAGTCTTAAAAATAACTCTCCCGAAGTTGGTATAAATAAGAAAACCAAGGAAAGAGTTTTCAAAAACTGGGACTGCTCGTAATTATCCCAGGTGGATCGGTCCGGATTGAGGGCGGATCGGTCCGATTAAACCGGATCGGTTCTTTTATCCTGAGGCGGATCGGTCCGGTTGGGATCGGATCGGTTCGATCATTTAGGCTTCATCGGTTCGCATTCGGTTCGGGGTCTACTGGACTTCGAGCAAGCGGATCGGTCCGGTTGAGGGGCGGACCGGTCCGGTTTTCCTAGAAAAATAAAATCCTTTTAAAAAGCCTCATTTTGCTTTAAAAAACTTACTTCTTATTTTTATAAAAAACATTTTATAAAAATTTCCCAATACTAAATATGAACTTTAAGGAACGTAAAAACAAAATTTTACCAAGTTCATTCTCGCAGAGGCTATGATGTTGAAGACACTTTGATATTCGGATCCGTTGATGTAGATGCGATCTAGAGTTTCTTCAACGGTGTAACGGCGTACGACATACAAATTGATAATGGACAAAAATGTCCTTACAAATCTCCCCCTATGTCTATGCCGGTACATACATAAAAAAAAATCCGAATTATCAACTTCTGATCTATACAAATCTACCCTCCCATGAACCCTAAAGATGGAAAGATACAAATGTTTAAATCTTCATCGTTTGTTCTTCAATCTTCAACAATCATCAAATCTCAAAGCTTTTCTCATCAGGGTGTGCAACATATTGATCTTCAATCTTTATACCTACACACATGAGACAAAGCAAATACCACGTGACATATCGAGTTTGAAATGAGATAAACATAGATACCAATATATGATAAAATCATAAGCTATATCTCAAAAACTCCCCCAAAATTCAAACTCCCTCATAAAATGATAATTCTTTCTCCCCCTTTTTATGATGTCCCCAAATAGACAAATAGGAAGAATGAATCAAATAAGCAAAATCGGGGTGACACGGTACAAAACAAATACAAACTATTTTTGATTTTTCAAATTTTTCATACAAAGATAGGATACCAATTTGAACAAATATGATACAAAAATCACACCATGGATTTAGACTCAAACAACCAAGTCATGGAAATGGAATGAATGGGTGTGAACACATTCGATAGGTAAATCAACGCAATCAATCATATGTGCACGATGCATATGTGTACTCCTAACGAATGAACATCAAAGGTATCCTTAGGTGTAAAAGTTTGTTGAATTTAGATGACATCGTCTTATGCAAATCAACAAATCAAAGTCAAATGATTTCCACACCAATAACGTCCAAAACTATATAGCGCATTTTCAAGAATTTCAAGGACGTGCAAACCCGTTTTAATTCTCCAACCAAACTCCCTCATATATATTTTCTTTTAGAGGTAATCTAAATTCTCAAACTTTGGAGAATTGGTGCAAAAACCTAAATGGCCCATAATTGGCATGAATTTCTTTTTATTGCCTTTCAATTTTTTCGGGCTCTTTGAACCTCTTTGGACCTCGGATAATAAAATTCCTCCATTTTTTAGGTCCAATTTAACGGTGGCTTAGTATTCGCAAAGGCTAAAGAACCTTTCGCAGCCCTTCCCCGTTTTCAAACAAAGCACACAAACTCACAAAACGATTTTTATATGCACAATTTCCTTATCAAAATTATCGCGCTTGGTTCGTTTTAAGGACAGGATTGAAGTGAAAACACCCAACCAACATGTGATAAGACAAGCACAATAATCAAACAAATCCGTGCCTGTGTGCAATAAAGGAAACATGAGTCAAACATGTAGGAAGTAACACTTAATTACATCTTAATGACTCCAAACATTATAAAGCACATGGATGAATTGACCTATTGTCTCAAAACACTATCAAATAGTCACATGAAAATAATGGAATGATGTTGTGACTCGGTCATCCACAGTGTTCATCCATAAACGGTGTAAACTAAAAAATAAAAATCTTTTTGGATTTTTTCAAAAGTTTTATCAAAATAAAATCTTTTTGTATTTTTCAAAAAAAATCAAAAACAAGAATTTATACAAAAAGTACAAGTCATCACACTAGTAAAAATATATCATGAACCTACAACTAGTGTATGACAAACATGCAATCACAATCAACCAAAAGATTTCACATGGGGTGAATCACGTGCAAGCAAACGGGAATCGTGGACAAATAAACCATAAGCCTCTAAATCCGATTTTCTAACCCAAATTGATGTGTAACGAAGTGTGGGGGTTTTGGGAATCGAATTTATTCTTTCATTAACCTTCCTAGGTCTATTTAAAAGCTTGTAACAAAATCTCCTAAGATGACCTTGCCTACCGCAATGTGTGCAAGTGTAAATCGGGCGGTGTGTGTTACCTAAAGGTGGCCCTCTCCTTAATTTTATCGGTTGCTCTCTCCGAATTTGCCTAGGTGGGTCTCTCCTAATGATCCTAGGAGGCACTCTCACGATGTTCCTAGGGGGCTCTTTCCTAACACCAGTAGGTGTCTCTTTCTTAACAAACCTAGGAGGCTCTCTCACACGTGTGGGAATGGGTGCAACATATTTTTCAAGACCAATCCCACCCCTATCAGTTTTGATCTCGACTGTGCCTAAAATCTTATCAAGTTTTTCAGACCTAGACTCCAAATCAAATTTCACTTTACTTGAATCTTTCAATTTCACCTCAAGTTCACCTATCCTAGATTCAAGTACTCGTTTAGAATCCTCAAACTCTAAAAGCTCCTTTTTCATAGTCTCCATCAACCCTCTAAGACTATCTCTCTCACCCTCGACGTACTCAAGCTTCTCTTTCAAAATTTTCTCATGTGCCCTAAGTTCTTCAACTAAAAAATTATTATTTTTTATGGCACACTCTTTCAACTGAGCTTTCAATTTCAAATTTTCTTTCTTTGTTTTCAAAGTTTCAGCATAAAGTTCATTGAAAGCAGTTTGCAAGTCATGCTCATCTACACTTTCCTCCTCACTTTCATCCACACTCCCATAACTTTCACTATCATCACTAATCACACGGATGGGAAACTCTCGCCTAGAAGCATAAAAAACTTCTTCTTCCGAATCACAATCACTAAGGGTAGAAACATGAGAAATCGGTTTATTCAATTTCTTCTTTAAATTTGTGGTACACTCATGTAACGTGTGACCAACACCCTCACAACAAGGACATCTCTCAGATTCGTTTTCAACAGAAGATTTAAAACAAGAGTTCGTGTGAATTTTCCAATTAATTTTTTCAAAAATTTGACATCGAAGATCATCAAAACCATCAAAAGCCATTTTTGTGCAAAATCAGGAGCAAAACACAATAACTTAGTGCAACAGGCTCTGATACCAATTTGACTTGTAAACGTGAGTAGACAAATTGTATCAGAAAGTAAATCCTCGAAAAATCAGGATCACGCGATAAATTAGCGTAACCTGCTCTGATACCAATTTGAGAGTGCAGCAGCAGCGGAAATATTGCTACTTCTCAAATAACAACCAATTTTAATTAAATTCCTTTTAACCCAAAGTAACCCTAAACATGCAACTAGGTGTGATTGAAACAATATGAAATCATGCAAGAATTATTCAACACACAAAGTTTAAGGAAAAATCCCCCACAGGGGCAAAACCACTTGTATATCACTATAATTTGTAAGAGAAACGGCTTACAATCGGATTACACTGAAATACAAGATTTTTGACTAAGAATTACCCTCGGGTATCGGATTCTGTAGTCGCGGCTGGAATATCCCTTTCCAGTAGGGTTGGCGGCTGGAACTATCCCTATCCAGTAGGGCTGCAATGAAGAAGAGAACGGCTTCTCCACAAGGGTTGAACAATAGCAAAGCTTGTGTTCTAGGGTTCTAAAAGATTCACAAAAGTAATTGGGAATTTTTGTGTGAATCAAAAAGATGTTTTGGGACTCAAAAAGATGAAGACTTAGAGTATTTAGGACTCTGAAAATCGTGTTAAAAAGTCTTAAAAATAACTCTCCCGAAGTTGGTATAAATAAGAAAACCAAGGAAAGAGTTTTCAAAAACTGGGACTGCTCGTAATTATCCCAGGCGGATCGGTCCGGATTGAGGGCGGATCGGTCCGATTAAACCGGATCGGTTCTTTTATCCTGAGGCGGATCGGTCCGGTTGGGATCGGATCGGTTCGATCATTCAGGCTTCATCGGTTCGCATTCGGTCCGGGGTCTACTGGACTTCGAGCAAGCGGATCGGTCCGGTTGAGGGGCGGACCGGTCCGGTTTTCCTAGAAAAATAAAATCCTTTTAAAAAGCCTCATTTTGCTTTAAAAAACTTACTTCTTATTTTTATAAAAAACATTTTATAAAAATTTCCCAATACTAAATATGAACTTTAAGGAACGTAAAAACAAAATTTTACCAAGTTCATTCTCGCAGAGGCTATGATGTTGAAGACACTTTGATATTCGGATCCGTTGATGTAGATGCGATCTAGAGTTTCTTCAACGGTGTAACGGCGTACGACATACAAATTGATAATGGACAAAAATGTCCTTACAATAATGGGCGCCCTTGCGGAGGAGCACCTGAGCGGATACCACAATATGCACAACATAGAAAGATGAACGGGTCAGGGCCCGATTTATATATGATTCCCAGAAGAGTAAGAAGCATGATAGATGTGGACAATGAATCGTAAATGATATGAAATGAGAATCTAACAACCTAATTATAAAATGTGATAATGCAATTATATATGTTTATAACAATTATAAAATTAGGCAAGAGAAATTAAATTAATTTTCATTTCTTCCCATACCTTATAAATTTCTATTCCTTAACAGGAATATAATTACCATCACATATCTTATGGCAATTTACATACCTCAAGTCCCACTTGAGTTAGAAAGGTTATATTCATATACATATAACATTTCTAAGACCGCCCCTCCGAGTTTCCCCACTGGGCGCGCCCCTAAATGACTATCATCTTCTAGGGCCTATCTATACAAGACAACCTGGGCACCTAACGCACGTTGGGAAGTGGCCATATGCCTGCGAGTGAGTCATAACCACACTCGGAATTACCTCACTAGCGCAGAAAAATATATATAAACCCCGCATATGGCCAAGGACTATAGTCAGCCTGCATTCAATAGTCAGGGGACATCACCTCATGCGCGAGCTTCCCTTATGATAGCATTTAGAGAGGTATTTTTAAGTAATTTAACAATTACCAATTTATCCCATTTTCATTATCATGAATCTCATGTGTTTCATTTTACTTGAAACATTTATCTTTAAATATTTCTTATTCAATTTCCTCATCTCATTAGGTCCCAAAGTATTCTCTAAACCATTTCTCGAATTCTCATAAGACCCAATATTTTATATACCTCCAAGGGCTTCTAACATCTCCACTTATGGGCTTAGAACTCTAACTTTAACTAATTTCCCAAAAGAGAAGTGATACCTAAGTATCACTTTAAGTACCCCAGAACTAACCCCAAGTGACCCCACTCAACTATAGGGTAACGACCACACTCAACTAGGACTCTAAAATCCTAATTTTACTTCATACAAGAAGGTTCCTATTTCCTATTTAAAATAAGAAAGCTAGGAAACAAAAATAAGTCTAAGAGTGAAAAACAGGGGACCGGTACTAAGGCCGCGGTCGACCGCGTCTCAAATCTTTTAACTTCGAAGAAAAGCAGAAAGTCCAGGAAAAGGGGGTCTGTCGACCGGTCACGGACCGCAAGCCAAAAATCAGGCCTTAGTGAGAAAGCAGTGTGCCCTCCCCCGAAGGCACGGTCGACCGGTCCTAGACACGCGGTCGACCGGTCATAGCAGACCCAAAAACCCTTCTTCTTCCAACAATAAGTCTCAACATCATTTATTGCTACCAAAAGATTTTAAATGCTTCCACCACTCAAAATCTATACCAATAACAATTCAAAGCAACCTCCAAGGAGTTAAAACCCATGAATCCACTAAAAAGCCCTAATATCCATAAGCCATACATAACCATAACTATCAATGCAAATTACTCTACTTAAATCATACACTAGCAAGTAGAAAACTTGCCTCAAGGTTGTAACTTCAGATTAGGTGAGGATTGTAGGCAAAATCAACACCCAAGCTTCAATCTCTCTTTCTCTCCTTAGGTTTATTCTTCTTCTCTCTAGGTTTACCAATTTAATTAAAGGAATAGTAACTTAGTTGAAGACATAAATCGTGGCTTAGGCTTAAAATTCCAGCTTAAGTGATTAATATGCGGTAAAATAATACGCATCTACTCATATAAACTACAACTAGTCAAAAGTGCCCGGAAACTAGAAATACAATATGGCACACAATTTGACTATCTCAAACCTCCCGGAACTAATGGCACCCTCCAAGTTATCATTTGGAGATTTTATAATTCAGTTTAGGTTCCGATTTCATTTTAAGCCCAAATGTCATTTTAAATTCTTATGACATAATAAAACATAACATAGCAAAATTCACCTCTATATACGGTAAATAAGCAACATCATAGTAGATATTAACTTATCTTTCTTAAATTAATACCTACTCCACAAATCAAGATCTTTATCTAATCACTATAATTAGCAGATTAAATATAAAATAGAATCTCAAAAGCGAGGGTTGTTACATTAGTTTTGGGGGTGGTTTATAACAACACCCTAAAATGTTTGGAGATAATTAAAATTTATTCACTTCTTCGAGGTTGTAATGACGATATAGAGTACGTATGGCTCCGGATATAATGTGATGATATTAAAGGTTAATGGTTTCAGATAATGAAACACGCACATTGCAATTGGGAATAAAAATGAAATGAAATGGTAATGATGATGTAAATGATTATGGTTTCTGATAAAATGAAACATACATATGAAAAGTACATATGGAAAATGAAAGTAAGACTAATATGGTAAATGATAATTTACTAAATTGTGAATATGGTAAATGGTAATTTACTGATACACACCTCTCTAAATGCTATCATAAGGGAAGTTCGCGCATGAGGTGATGTCCCCTGACTAATGAACGCAGGGAGACTTTAGTCCTCAGCCATATGAGGGGTTATTATATGTTTACTGCGCGGGTGAGGTGATTCTGGGTGTGGTCATGAATCTCCCGCAGGCATATGGACACTTACCGACCTTGCGTTAGGTGCCCATGTTGTCTTGTTTGATAGGCCCTGGAAGATGATAGTCATTTAGGGGAGTGGGGAAACTCGTAGGGGTGGTCTTAGAATCCTTATATGCATAAGAGTATAACTATTCTAAATCAAGTGGGACTTGATGGATTATAAGTGCCATAAAGAGCACAATGAAATGCCACAAAGAGCATATGATGATGATTATATTCTTGATAAGGAATGGAATGCCATAAAGTGCATAATTGAGATAAAATGCCACAAAGAGCATAAAATGGCGATTATATATTTCCTGATAAGTAATGGAACTATGAAATGAATTAGTGTACATGATGAAAGTTTTTAATTAATGTTAATCATTCTTATTCTTCTGCTTAACTAAACTGAATTTATGATTAATTAAATCGTCCTAACTCATGCATTGAATTGTGTAGGTAGATCCTTATTACTATTAGTCATGATTTACTGTTCATAACTGTCATACCTTTTTATTCATCTGGTGATCATCTAAAACCGGACCCTGACCCGTTCATATTTCTTGTTGTGCATGAATCTTGTATCCGCCCAGGTGCTCCACCTCAAGGACGCCCGTTCTGACTTTCCTATTCCGGTGTTTTTGGGGAGCCGTGATACTTTGCGGATATTGCGGGATATATTGTATAGACGCTTTCATCTTTGTACTCTAGTTATGATCGGGGCTTTTACTCGGGCGTGTGGCCCAAGTTGTTGTATTTGCTTACTGTAATGTATTATGTAATTTACATTAAACTGTTGTAATACGTGGTATGTATCTGTTGTCCGACAGCATTTTCGGTCCTTTATTAAATACTTATTGTCGTTGTAAAATAAGTTCTTTTGGGTTTCCACTTTCTTTTCAAGTTGGGTTGTTTAAATTCTTTCCTTAACTTTAAAACTAAAATTTTTGGCAACCCGTTTTTCTAAAATATTGAGTGGTTATCATGTATACTTTTATATTGTTGTGATGCTGAGAATGATTCCATCCAAGATTCCTGTTATATTGGAGTCGGGCTGGCCACCCCATATTTTGGTGAGCGGGTTGTCACAATTACCACCTCTCCAAGCTAAGGGACAAAATTACTTCATTCTAGCTCTATAGAGTGTTCTTGAGATACTTGTACCAAACCCTAAAAACATAGGGACGTTACTCTCATGGATGTAGGCACCATATCTGGGCTAAACCACGTAAAATCTCTCTCTCTCTCTCTCTCTCTCTCTCTCTCTCTCTCTAATTCCTTTATCTCACTAGCTCATTATTTTTATCTGTGGTTATAAATATTGGGTAACTTGAGCTAAGCTTATTCTAAATTTTCAAACCCAAATTTAGACATCAATAGATACCTTCTAATTCCAATGTGTTCTATTCAGCTACCCCATTTTCTTATTCTATTTGACTATCCTTCTCCACTTTGGTTACCCAATAACTCCTCCATCCTTTCTCCTGAAGCAACTTTCTCTTAAGTTAAACAAAATAGGCATGCTCTCTCTCTCTCTCTCTCTCTCTCTCTCTCTCTCTATATATATATATATATATATATATATATATATATATATATATATATATATATATATATATATATGTGTGTGTGTGTGTGTGTTTATTGAGTGATAATTTGTGTTTGTTGTGCGTGTGTTCTTAATTTGAGACTGATTCTGTTTTTTTATGCTATAATTTTCTTAGGTATTCTCTAATTTTGAAAGTTGGTTTTGATATTTATTTGATTTGTATTTGTATTCTTATTGTTAGAAATTATTTTTTTTTAATTTTTTTTCTGGATACATACAGATGATGTCTGTGTATATTATATGAATGTATCTATGATTTTCATTTGATATTTCATTTTGGAACTTGAATTCGAGGGTTGATATTTGATAATATCTCTTCTATAATTCATACTTGATAACTTTGTGAACTCAAGGGGAAGAATGTTTAGTCATACATTCAAGTTAATTATAATAAATAAGTATAACACAAAATTCAAAATATTTATTTGTTTAGAATACATAAATAAGTGATGTTTACATTCAACGACCAATCTTCATCATGCTAAGGCATAGAAGGGTATGCTAATTTCCAACTATTTCAACTTAAGAAGATGAATGATTATTACTAATTATCAAACCTACACTCTTGTTATATGTGTTAGGGCAACATTATCTTCACTCAGTTACAAATAGAATTGTTAATATATCAATATTCCATCTCTCTCTCTCTAATTATTTTTATGTTCTTATTTTGATATATTTTATTTTATAGGTATGATTCTATATTTAGTTATTTAATTGGTCACCTTTGTTGATAGATGGTCTTAATTAGGCACATGTTTCATACATCCCTCTTGAAAAATCACATTTCATATATGTACATGTGTTTATGTTTTATTACTAAAAGTCAAATTGACTCACTTATTTCATTTGGATTACTTAGTATATATTAACGACATTTAGCTTAAACATGTTTAGTAGGTTTCATGATGTTCTTCACCGATATTCAGAAAATTAAGGGTAACATTTTATGGGACCAAAAGAAGATTTGCAATAAATATTTTATACATTTTGCCAAAAGAAAGTTTAGTTAGTATTTCCTTACTTCGTGAACATTAATATTGTAACTTTCATTAATAATTTATCTAATAGAAATGTAATTATGGAGTCAATTTTCTTTATTATGTCATAACCTATTGTATAGATCATAAATTATTTTGGACAACTTAATGTTTAAAATATGTAAGCATCACCCTAATGGATAAGAGTTGGATGCAACTCAAGAAGAGTTTTGACCCTGCTTATGAAAAAGGAGTGAAAGAATTCCTTGGTTTTGCATTTACCCATAAAGAACCATGGAGTAATATCCCTTGTCCTTGTATAAAATGCAACAACTACTATACCAAACACGAGAAATTATGGAAGATCATTTGTTTATACGGGCAATAGTAAAGAGTTACACGAGGCGAATACATTATGGGCAAGACTTTGAATGTGGTTTGGATAATGACTTTGAGGTTAAGAATTGTGAGGAAGATGGAAAAGATGACAAAATGCATGAGTTGATTCATTTATGAGATTATTGAATGATGCAAGGTTATCATGGGAGTAAAGGGAAGGCTGATTCATTTATGATATTATTGAATGATGCAAAACAAGAACTTTATCCAGGTTGTAAGAATTCCATGCTAGTTGTCATTGTGAAATTGGTTCATTTAAAAATAATGAATGGATGGAGTGATAAATATTTTAACATGCTAATTGATTTTCTTAAGGACATCCTTCTAGTTCGTGAGGCACTCTTAGGGTCATATTACGAGGCTAAGAAGATAATTAAGAACCCGGGACTTGATTATGTGAAAATACATGCTTGCGTATATGATTGTGCACTTTTTTGGAAGGAGTATGAGGATCTGGATGCATGTCCACAATGAGGAACCTCTAGATCGAAGTATGAAGGATGTAAAAAGATACCTAAATAAGTTTTGCGTTATTTCCCATTAAAATCGATACTTTAGAGTCTATTTATAAACAAGATCATTGCTCAAGATATGAGGTGGCATAATGATAAACGCATGAATGAGGAAAATATTTTGAGGCATCCGACTGATTCAGAAGCGTGGAAAGAATTTTATAAGGATCATTGATCATTTTCACAGGATCCTTGTAATGTTAGGTCGGGTTTGGCAAGCGATGGATTTAATCCTTTTAGTAACATGAGCAATGTATATATCATATGGCCAATTTTTCTTGTTTTATATAATTCACCTCCATGGAAATGTCTAAAGGGCCCTTTTTTCATTATGTCCATGCTTATTTCGGGTCCAAATTCTCCTGGAAATGATATTGATGTATATTTACAAACGTTGATTGATGAATTGAAGGATTTGTAGGGAGATTGAATTGAGACATTTGATGCCAACACTTGGCAAATGTTTTAATTGCGCGCAACAATTCTATGGACTATTAATAACTTCCTTGCATATGCTAATTTTTCTAGATAGAGCATTAAAGGCTATAAAGCTTGTCCAGTTTGCATGGGTGAAACTTCTTCTATCTGTTTACGTACGGGAATGAAGTGTTGCTACACGGAACATCGCCGTTTCCTCCAAAAAAAATCATCGATGGGGAAAAGAGACAAAGACATTTTAAGGTAATAATTATTTTAGGGACCCAATACAACCGTTGTTCGGGGATGACATTTGGAATTGTTTGAATACAATTGAACAAGTTGAGTTTGTTAAGGAACCAATATCGGTTAAAGTGACAAATAAGAGAAAACGGAAAGAAAATGGATTAAATTGGACAAAAGGGAGCATTTGTTTTAATTGACATATTGGAAGACTCTTAAGTTAAGACACAACTTAGATATAATGCACATAAAGAAGAATGTGTGTGATAATGTTCTAGGGACATTGATGAATATTGAAGGGAAAACTAAAAACACTTGGAAAGGGCGTAAGAATTTGATGGATATGAGTTTAATGCCAGAGTTACACCCACATTTGAATGACGCATGCATGATATACTTTATCACACGATGAGAAGAATTCGATGAAGTTTTCAAATGGATTTGCTTTAAATATTTCTCATTGTGTGAAAATGAGAGAATGTCGTGTTTCGGGTATAAAGAGACACGATTGTCATGTTTTCTTACAACGCTTACTCCCAGTAGCAATACGTGGATGCATGCATAAGGAAGTATCTCAAGTGTGTATTGAGTTGACCAATATCTTTAAGCAGATATGCTATAAGACTTTTTACTTAGACAAATTGGAGAAATTAGAAAAGGAGATCCCTTTAACACTTTGCAAACTTGAACGTATTGTGACACCCCGCCTAATTAAATACTGGGCGATCACTCCTTTATTAAATTAAAAATCAAGGTGAACAGTTGGTTCATTCTTAGCATCATTGTCGTAAAAATACTTTTCCAATTTAACACCCTAAATAATTAAGCTAAGTGTCAAAACCATTTAAAACCCTATTCCCATTCTATTAAATCCAATTATAAAACCTTTAACCATATACATTTAAGAGTCACACATTAATAATGAGAATAGTAATGAACATTCCAGAATTGAACCATCAATAAATAATCCCAACATTTAAAACACTAAAGGAAAACATCCTGATAGTAATAAATCCCGAAATAAAGATGCTGGAAGTAAAAAGAATTACAGTCTCTGACAATACCAACTAAATAATAGAATGAGGGCGACACGTGCCACTGCTGGATAAAACCGAACTAGGAGTAGAGTCAATAATGAGGTCGTC
Source organism: Sambucus nigra (assembly GCA_949130495.1). Classification (NCBI taxonomy): domain Eukaryota; kingdom Viridiplantae; phylum Streptophyta; class Magnoliopsida; order Dipsacales; family Adoxaceae; genus Sambucus; species Sambucus nigra. Next base: position 134,631,108 of record OX422216.1, read on the forward strand.
TAATCAATGGCCTACAACTCCCACAAAAGCTACAACGCGTTCCATCCCAAGAATTCCAAGTACGATGCCCCTGTGGCTGGGCACCTGTAATACATATATATATATACACAAGAGAGAGAAAGAGAAAAAGAAACGGGTCAGAGCCCGATAGTGTGTTTGATTTAAAACACGTTTAGCAAGTATTTAAATTGATACAGGCCAATGCAACAACATATTAGTGCGACACTCTCTTGAGAAATTCTCACCTCTCTTCTAATGTGCACACCTATCGCACTAACCTTCCCAACGATTTGTCTTATCATTTATCGCACTAATCTTCCCAATGATTTAACTTATCTTAGATTACTCGTAAGATTCAAAATTTAACGATTCAATTGTTTGAAAAGAATATTTCAATTAGTAACCAAAGTTCTCATTTTAACTTTATTAATCAATAAAGTTTTCCAGTGTCATATTATACTTTCTCAAAATAAGTATTTATAATTGAGTCATCAACCATGTCCTACATATCACATCACAGTAGTCAGGTCCAGATTCCAAAATTTCATATATATATTAACTACTCGTAAAATATATATATATCATAACAACACCCCAAATAAAAACTATGGTGCGGGCATACTCTACTATCCAAAGCCCATATCACTCATATTAAGGGGAATACAATTTCGAAATCACTCTCGAATTGTATTAACACATACTCAAACAATATTGAGGCGAAACATAGATTCCAAGTCTCTAAGAGGATGGCATAAGTCTGCATCTCTTAGGACCGTCTGAACTATCACTGCGATAGCCTGTACCAAGGATATCTATACACAAACAAAATGAGGCGAAACATAGATTCCAAGTCTCTAAGAGGAAAGCACATACCCGCATCTCTTAGGACTGTCTGAACTATCATTCCGATAGCCCGTACCAAGGATATCTATCTTCTAGGGTACAAGTCAATATCTCCCATAAAGGTCCCATCGAGATAAGACTGTCCCAGCGCGGAAACCTCAGGGATAGCAAGTAGTGTGGGCATGATTTTCACACATAGATAGTATATGCATACACAATCATATAACTATACTAATATTACCATATCAATAATGGGTAAATTCTCAATTCCCATAATTACAACATTTGTATTTATTTCTCATTATTTAGTTATCACGTATAACCATTCACATCTTATGTTAATTTGAGGAACTTTTCCACTTACTACATAACGCTCATGGATTCTATCCTCCCAAGTATAAAATTCAGTAGGTATACACATTTGTCCCAAAGTAACTCTCTTACGTGTCTCTCTCTTTAAAGCATAAATTCACCGACCCTTATGTAATTATCCCCAAGTACAATCTTTGCCCGACATCAAGGGTCCCAAAATCTATTCATATGTCCTACTGGTCTTCCCTATCTCCCAAAACATTTTATTAAGGATGTCCAAGAATTATCTCACGATAAATTGAATTTAACTCATTTAAAAAGGGAAATAGGAGTCTGCCAGGTGGGATCGATCGATCGAGGTCTGGGGCTCGATCGATCGAACCTTCGATCGATCGAGGCTCTAGGCTCGATCGATCGATCAAGCAGGTATTGCGATTTCTGCAGAATTACAGTTACGGGTTCTAACACCTATTCTCATCCAATTTCAAGTTTTACATTCCCAAACGTCCAAAATCTTATCCTACTAACATCCTAACATGGTATGATACACATCCTACGTAAAGCATGTCAATTTACGTCACTAAACATGGATTAATCATGCCGAAATTCATTTAAACCTCAAGAACCCTAAAAATCTCTAAATTATGGTTCTAATCTGTTTTACCCTATAATTCCTTTCTTAATTACACCAAAATTTCATGGATTATTCTTTTACATCACAAAAGATTTCCAGAATAAGGTTTAAGTCTTTACTACATGCAAATTCCTATCACAATTTGGGTTTTCTTCCATATATTTCATCCCTAATCATTCCAAAACTAATATGGAAATTGCACCAACGAAATAAGCAAGATAAACACTTGCCTGGGATTTTCAAAAGTCTGGTTTATGGCTGATTTCGGTGTGGTTGCGTTCCTCGTCTCGCGATCTACGCGTTGGTGGTGGCGGCGGTGCAAACGGATGACTTTTGGGGCCTTGGATTGCCTTGGAAGCTTTCTTCTTCCCTCTCCTATGGCCGTCACTTGTGTTTGAGTTTTCTAACCCTAGCTGACTAACCTAAGTGGCTGATATAGGTTTCTGATTTTCGTGGGTTTAATTACCCATAAATGTGAAATGTCCAAAATGCCCTCCCGGGGTACCACTTATGCCTAAAAACGCCCCGAGACCCAAACTAAACCCCCGGGTACACTTTTCTGACTATCTCGACCCCTCCGGACGCGTTGGCGCACTCAAAACGACCATACGAACAACTTATAAAATATTCACTTTCATTTATCAATATTTAGTCCCGACGCGACACGGGCGCGTCCCGACCCAAATTTCCAAAATTGTCATTTTATTCACCCGTGACATTCAATATAATCAATATTACATAGTACTTTGCTCATTAGTAATATTCAACAAATTTTCCATAATTACTAACTCTCGTCACGTTAGTAATTATAACATAATTAATTTCCAGATTTTTATTAAATAATTAACTCACATTAAATTTAATAAATCCCCAAATTAATATAGCATAAAAATACGGGGTATTACATACTTCCCCCCTAATAACAGAATTTCGTCCCGAAATTCGGAAAATAAGGCATACCTGGTAAGAACAAATCTGGATATCCTTGTCAGTACGCAAACTATCTACATAGTACGGCGCTCAATCATTATAGCTTTTTTTTTCTCACAGCAACATTGTTTTACATTCTCATTGGAGACACTTCATATTGTGCTCCCACCCGACAACATTTTCATAGGTCACGCCTATACGTTATAATTTCCTTATCTCACATTCATTAGGAGGCCGCACCTCACTACATGAAAAACTACTCGTATTTATTCATTCACAAAAATCTCATTCTGAGAAGATCATACGAACATTTGACCACTCCTGACTGCCTAAAAAAGTCGTGGAATTCCACCATAGATATTGGATATTTTCTCGACCGATCAAAAATTCTGATTATCTACTCTCCTCTAAACGTACGGAAGGAGAATAGTCGAGGTTCTTCCATAACAATCCTTAATAAGTACCTCGTCTGCGACAAACAGGTACGAGCACTTCTACAGAGCATACTTGAAATCATTGTACCAAGATTCAAAAATTTCTTTCACGTGACTCCACTAATCTTTAATCACCATGCACTTATTCCCTGGATAAGGGTGATACATCCTACTCGAAACGAAATCTTATCTCCGATGTTTCCTAAAATCCCATTTCAAAGGTGGGATTCACCAATCTCATCCTGATTCAGAGATTTATACTGCGCCGGACCATGCACTGGCGCGATCCTTCCTTTCAAAGGAAGTCTGGGGCATACTAGTTAATATTGTAAGCCTGCCCAAAGGAATATCAATCACTTCCTTCTTGGCGATTTAATTCACATGTTCGGGATAAACCCTTGATCTTGTCTTGTGGATGGCAACTCATCCAAGAACTTTACCGGCTTTACCGACCTCTTCCAAGTTCAGGAATTTTTGATAAACACAAAATTCTTTGGTTGATTCTCCTCTTTCAACCAAACCTTACCTATGGGCGGTGCATGTAGAGACTACTCACTACGTCTCGCTAAACATCGATTCTTCCCTTGAAATGTCTCACATTAAGTGACACGTAATACTCCCCTTCCTTCCTTGGAGTATGCCGAAAGTTCCGACCCGTGCTCTTCTCTCCACGAAGCGCACTTCTGGATCTCTTATACTATACTAACATCATTACTCTTTGTATGCGTAAGTCGTTCTCACACTTGACTAATAACAACTCCGCTCCAGGTGTGCTTCACAACAATTATATTCTACTATATTCAAAGAATACCAATTCTTGAATGGTTTCCCACAGCCTTCCAATCAAGTTAGGGCGTGCTATTCTAATTGCACACTTATGTATGGATCATCGCCCCTCACGTGACGTTTAATCCACTCTATCACTTCCACTTCGTTATACTAGTCCCACAAACATAAATTTCACACGTCTATTACCACGTCCCTTCGACTCGGACTATTTTAACTGTAGTTAACCAAGATGCCCACATTTTTGCAACACTCCGACCGCCCTGGGAGAGCGAACGGCGTGCTACTCATATGTAGGACTAACTAAATTCAACGGAATAGAAGGAATAGGGCATCCAAATTCCATGGCAACAAAAGAGGAATAATAATTCTCAACCTTCCTCAGATAAGTACCAAATTTCTCAAATAGGTACAACAACCAAAATAAATCGTTAACGCTCTATTTATCAAAATAATTATAGGTCCTCTCTTTTGTATAGTATAGTTCTTTCCAGATAATTCGTGCTAAAAATCATTCAAACTCTTTAGTCGCCTCGTGTTCTGAACGCGGTTACGACATTTGGGTACTCTCAATCACCCTAGAAATCAAAATTCTTAAATTCTCCTTATCGTCGTTCCACCCCTCAACTCGTGGGGATAACTTTCAATGCTTTCCTACCACAAAAATCCGGCCCTAATGACTGTAAAACAAAATTCAATTTCCAACTTACATACATAATTACTTGATCCTATTTCGACCAGGGTACCGAACTCATGGAATAGTGACCAAACGTCTCCCTATTTCCAACCTTACGCTAAGTTTCATGCATGGGATGTCTCGCAAAGCGAAATCCAAACAAGGAACCCCCCGATACACTACTACCTAGCATTGTCGGTTATCGAAATCTGTTAGGTCCTCTGTCCGTGGCATGTACCCCTTTATTCTGTCTCTTGACATAAAAGTTACAATTTCTCCCGTAATTATGCTTAACAAAGAACGTTTCACTAATTTCACTATTGTTCAGTATAGGTTGGTGGTAATAGCATTTCATAAACCTCGAATACATACACTCGAAATTCCTTTCCCTAATAATAGGGGTATAAATATTAATTCCCACATTTCTAAAGGATGAATATAACAATGCACTTTTCCTATCACTAGGTCCGGAGTGCTAAACATAATACTGAGTCAAATCTTTTCGCTCAATGGTAAATCCCGATACATACGGAATTATACTGACAAAGTCTATACATACTTTGGCATCGAATATCTCGAGCCCGCTATTTCCTCCGAAGTCTCTAGGATAGATAATATAGGTGCGAGTCCAACCTTCTTACTGGTAAAGCTCACCACAACAACACATGCTGCACTAATGCAACTACTCCGATAGCCTTGCAATAAATGCCCACTATCATACTACCCATTTCTATAACATTTTAACAAAGATAATATCATACTCGTGTATCGCATCACTACAACGAGTAACCTCAATAAAGTATAAAAGACTGTCAATATACTCATTCATCCCCCGCGGATAGCACCAAAGAAAAATCCCGCTATACTAAAGAAAAATATTCACATTTTAATAACGTTTATAATGATATGCATTAAGCTCGTCTCACATGCTAATCTAGCAATAAACAAAATGTGGTGACTCGCTCGTGTCACATAAACACGCCGCATCCTCTAAGTATACAACTTATACTTCCATCCTGTCAATCGTCTTGACTGCACAAATGGTTTTCAGACGTAACACGTCTTCCCAAACCAAAACAAATTATTTTAATCGTTGCCTTACTAGGCACCGTATTCTTATCCCTTTTTCTCACTTTGGAACATATTATCGCGAGCAATTTCACTCCGCACCAAAATACCTCAACACATAATCCACTTATCACCTGTCCTACTAACCAAGTTAGGATTGTCCTTCTCTCAGACTTTAGTAGACTCGATTCCTGTTAGATATCCCGGTTGTTCCCTTAGCTTTTTAGGCCATAAAGATCATGTTACTATCTATAATAGTACTTACTGAATTTACCATCACTTGGTAAGAATTTTAACTATCTGAGGCATTTAAATGGTTTTCCTGATGTGTATCCACATCCTTTTGTGGTGCTATACCACCACCGTTGCATTCAGTCTCATTCTCGACCAAATTCTTCGATTCCTTTAACTTCCCCCCACAAAGAAGCGTTATCATCTATTTTGACAAAATATGACAATGTCAACCTCTGAATCGTTCGTCCATCAGAATTACTTCTTTAAGTGTTATCAACTATTATTACAAGTTGGTCTCCCACTTGGAGTCGTTTTCCCCCACTTGTATCTACATCTTCCGATACAAGATTCGCTAACGGTTAAGATTCATATTCACGAATGGACTTCTGTTATGCCCTCCTGCGATGAGTTCAGAACCACGTTTGCTTCTCATCCTGAACAGTTGAGGAAGGAACATACGGTCAACACTGTACTTAAGGTTCTCCTATAGGCATAGCATTCCACTTCTAAAATTGGTGGTTGACTCCAACCATTAAAATTTCGTCCCGAAAGCCAAGAAAATTTTTCTCTAAATTTTCACTTTCAGCTTGCCACACTCCGTCCTATATTTAAGCCTTTGGATACTTTATCTCCTTTGGTAAACTCATACAATTTTCGCGTTTCTAAAATTTCCCATCGACAGTCTCTACACGTTTTTGTAATACATTGGGTAAGTTTACCCTCGCACCTCATTTGACTATAACAACATTTGAAAATCATTGCTGCACCTTAGTCACTTTTCTAGTCGTGGCTTCTCGTGCCATAATGGAGGTGACCTCGACTACGGTCATCATCCTCGGATATATTTCATAATCTCAACTAAGCCCTGCCTCCTGATGTACGCTTAACGGTCCTCTTCTGACATCCGTCATCGCTCGGTATACGCACACATCCGAACGAAATTAGAATACACTAATGTATACACATTATAGCAGGAGAACGAAATCTCGTCAAAGGAATCGACAATCCTAAACATAGGGCTCTATATCAAACAAAGCAAAGCTGAAAGCATAATAAGCCGTACAGATGCTCTGATACCACCTGTGACACCCCGCCTAATTAAATACCGGGCGATCACTCCTTTATTAAATTAAAAATCAAGGTGAACAGTTGGTTCATTCTCAGCATCATTGTCGTAAAAATACTTTTCCAATTTAACACCCTAAATAATTAAGCTAAGTGTCAAAACCATTTAAAACCTTATTCCCATTCTATTAAATCCAATTATAAAACCTTTAACCATATACATTTAAGAGTCACACATTAATAATGAGAATAGTAATGAACATTCCAGAATTGAACCATCAATAAATAATCCCAACATTTAAAACACTAAAGGAAAACATCCTGACAGTAATAAATCCCGAAATAAAGATGCTGGAAGTAAAAAGAATTACAGTCTCTGACAATACCAACTAAATAATAGAATGAGGGCGACACATGCCACTGCTGGATAAAACCGAACTAGGAGTAGAGTCAATAATGAGGTCGTCTAATCAATGGCCTACAACTCCCACAAAAGCTACAACGCGTTCCATCCCAAGAATTCCAAGTACGACGCCCCTGTGGTTGGGCACCTGTAATACACACACACACACACACACACACACATATATATATATATATATATATATATATATATATATATATATATATATATATATATATATATATATATATATATATATATATATATATATATATATACACACAAGAGAGAGAAAGAGAAAAAGAAACGGGTCAGAGCCCGATAGTGTGTTTGATTTAAAATACATTTAGCAAGTATTTAAATTGATACAGGCCATTGCAACAACATATTAGTGCGACACTCTCTTGAGAAATTCTCACCTCTCTTCTAATGTGCACACCTATCGCACTAACCTTCCCAACGATTTGTCTTATCATTTATCGCACTAATCTTCCCAATGATTTAACTTATCTTAGATTACTTGTAAGATTCAAAATTTAATGATTCAATTGTTTGAAAAGAATATTTCAATTAGTAACCAAAGTTCTCATTTTAACTTTATTAATCAATAAAGTTTTCCAGTGTCATATTATACTTTCTCAAAACAAGTATTTATAATTGAGTCATCAACCATGTCCTACATATCACATCACAGTAGGCAGTTCCAGATTCCAAAATTTCATATATATATTAACTACTCGTAAAATATATATATATCATAACAGCACCCCAAATAAAAACTATGGTGCGGGCATACTCTACTATCCAAACCCCATATCACTCATATTAAGGGGAATACAATTTCAGAATCACTCTCAAATTGTATTAACACATACTCTAACAATATTGAGGCGAAACATAGATTCCAAGTCTCTAAGAGGATGGCATAAGTCTGCGTCTCTTAGGATCGTCTGAACTATCACTGCGATAGCCTGTACCAAGGATATCTATACACAAACAAAATGAGGCGAAACATAGATTCCAAGTCTCTAAGAGGAAAGCACATACCCGCATCTCTTAGGACCGTCTGAACTATCATTCCGATAGCCTGTACCAAGGATATATATCTTCTAGGGTACAAGTCAATATCCCCCATAAAGGTCCCATCGAGATAAGACTGTCCCAGCGCGAAAACCTCAGGGATAGCAAGTAGCGTGGGCATGATTTTCACACATAGATAGTATATGCATACACAATCATATAACTATACTAATATTACCATATCAATTTACAATCATGTTTATTTTGAGGGCTTGACTCTATTTACATGGATGCTATATTTGTTTATATTTCCCCTATATCTGCATGTTTCCCTTTTCCATGTGTATCCCATGCTTATGCTTCTGTTCACTCACTTGTAGAAAATTCTCCATGTACACTTCACACCACGTGCACCTAGGATCACATATATCCACATGTTGCACGCATCACCCATCCATACTTGGTGTACCTTTAGTACTTGTACTTTGCTCCCTGTTTGGCATAATCAAGAAAAACATTCTCATCATAAGATACTAATAAGAGAATCATGCATGATTCACACGACATCACCAAAGAGCATTATTATTGACAAAATTTTACCCAGTAACTGGAGGGTCACTTCGTGATGGGCGCTGGTCCGACAGGGTCCAGTTAGCCTAAGCGATATGACTCTCACCTTCCATTGGCCAAGTACCTTCGACGTATATCGAACGGTTCCCCCGCATCGTACCGCTTGATCGAAGTCATGACGGGAGGTATATCACAGGGAATTCGTTCACGTACGCCGAGTATATCGAATTCGCTCTCACACGTACCGTCCCCACGAGGTATATAATGAGGTAATTCACGTACACTCAGGTATATCAAATGGCTTGTCCACACATACCGATTGCCCGTAAAAGCAAGACGTATATCGTGGAAGTCACGCCAAAGGGGGGAACCCATTCCGATTCACCCAACCAACTGCATACTCGCATATAGGTGTCGAACCTAGGACACCCACTTTAGATTGCCGATTTCAACCCGAAACTCTGTCGAAATTTCGAGTCGGCCTTCCGCCCAAATTTTCGTGCATTTTTAAAACGGGACCCTATCCGTGAGCCTGGTTACAAGTCCAGCCGTAGCTTCGCATATATTAACAACCCCACTTTTCCAGGCTCGGGTCCCGTCCGACATTGCATTTAGGAGAATTAAATACAAGTGAGAACATAATAATTGTAATAATCATGCTGAGTTCCATATCCAAAATACATTTCTCCCTTCTTTATCAAAAATCCAAAAATATTTCTCCTTTCTTTATCAAAAATTCAAAAACATTTCTCTCTTCTTTATCAAAAATCCAAAAACATTTCTCCCTTATTTATCAAAAATTTAAAAACATTTCTCCTTTCTTTATCAAAAATCCAAAAACATTTCTCCTTTCTTTATCAAAAATTCAAAAACATTTATCCCTTCTTTATCAAAAATTAAAAAACATTTCTCCCTTCTTTATCAAAAATCTAAAAATAGTTTCTTCCCTTTTTCTCAAAAATAAATCCCATTCTACGCCTTCTCAGGTTGATCGCAAGCCCTTGACCTGGCTCCCTATTGGCTTCGGTATTCAGTCAAATCACCCCGAAGTTTTATCCGCTCCTCTACTACTTTTTCCGAGTCCGGAATCCATCCACTTTCCATGGAGAATACATATCAAGTACCAGTCATACAGTCGGATCTGACGGCAGTCCTAGCTCAGCTCGTGTCCAAGATTGACAACCTCCAAACTGAGATCTTGGAGATGCAACAAAACTAGGTTCATATTCCTCAAGAGCCCGAGGCCCTATTCCCTCGTGCTATGGGTCCACCCGAGCCTATTTGGGTTCCCAAAGAGTATCAGTACGCTCCACGTACCACTCCTATCAATGGGTCGCCGCCTGCCCATCTTCCGATGCCAAACATTGCCCAACTTGTGGCTAACCTGCCTATGGTCATTAATCCAAAAGAGGAGGAGTTGAATAAAGTCAAAGAGGATCTCAAGATGCTCACCAAGAAGTTTGACCAAGTCAAGATCTCTAGGAATTACATGGACTACACCCACATGTCTCCTTATCCTAAAGTGAGGTTACCTGAGAAGTTCAAGATGCCAAATATTGATAAGTTCTGAGGGAGTGGACCCCCGATTGTTCATCTTCGCAGTTACCATCGTTCTATGACTCTACTAGGGGCTTCTGAAGAAGTGATGGCCCAATTGTTTCAACAAACTTTATGGGATAGTTCCCTCCGATGGTTTTTGTCTCTCGAGGAATCCATAATCCGTAGCTAGGAGGATGTAGCCCGAGAATTCATATCGCAGTACAAATACAACGAAGAGCTTGAGGTCACCCATCGTGATTTAGAGTTGCTCAAACAGAATCCTGGGGAATCAGTCAATAACTTCATAACATAGTGGAGGGAGCAAGCAGCTACTATGACCAATAGGCCATCTGAGGAAGAACATGTCAACATAGTAAAGAAGAACTTCTTTCCCCATGTCCGAGCGACGATGGGAGGATAATACTATCCCCACTTCTGAGCTCTCAGAGAGGCGAGAGTAGAAATTGAGGAAAGCCTTGTTAAAACAGAGGTTAAACCGAAGAAGGTGTCCGGACAATTCGCCCCTAGAAAGTATGACAATCCTGCTAGTGCTACAGTCTCAACCATCAATAACATCTCTTAACCAACCACATCATGGGCTCCAGAAAGCTTCCCTGCCTCCATTCGAAGGGAATACACTGAGCTCCATGCTCCCCTCTCCAAAGTTTACCAAGCCCTGTTAAGTCGAAACCTCATCAAACCCTTGGATCCCCGTCCATTACCAAATCCACTCCCAAGAAACTTCAAGGCCGATGCTCATTGCGCCTTTCACCAAACTGCTGGCCATACCACCGTCCAATGCTTTCACCTCTAAAACATAATCCAAGATCTCATTGACCGGGGTACCATCCCCACCAGCCAATCCTAAGCCAAACACTACTCACAATCCACTCCCAAATCATGCCAATGCCATCTTCTTAGAAGAAAACCCAGATTTCGATCCCTCAACTCAAATAACACCCATATACTCTCCTAAACCTCTTAGAATTTGCCCATATTTCCTCCTACACCCTACCAGCCTCCCTGATCAGGAACGTTTACTCCTTACCAGAGCATGCATCGCTGTCCATACCCATTCTGAAAATAGAAGTATGGAATTGTCAGAGGTGTTAAACCAACTCCTAGAGTTAGGGCTGAAATTGCCCTCACAGATGGTCATCGATTGCCAGAGATTCAGTACACTGTTCTTGGAGGCATGAAAATGGGCTCGAGATTCAGACAAGTGGGTGGTACCAACCAACGAAGTCAGCCTAGATGATGTTGTCCAGATTATGGCAGAATTATTCGGGCAAGCCAACATTATTTATAGTATCATCGGGTTACTTGACACTTTGAAGCTATAAGGACGCTTGGTCCCTTCAATCACACATATCCCCACAGAATGGGAAGACCTGTATGAAGAAGTTGTTGAAGTTGTGGAATGCATTGACTTTATATGGAAAGATAGAATTGTTGCCATAGAATGGGGGGAAGAAGTCGAAGATTCGAGTGAAGAACAAGCTTTAGGAAGAACTGGCCCAATAGCCGATATATGTGGGATGATATCATTTGAAGAACTCCTCGGAGAAATAAATAGGGTGGCAGAACAACCTGAAATTGATGAGGAAACGGGATTCATGTTCTTCCCTTCTTCAGTAAATCACATGACCAGATTAGGGAGACATTACTAAATTCCAAGCTCAATACCAGCAAATGACAAAGGGAAGGGTGTTGAAAACCTTCCTATGCCAGAAATGAACATTGAGGAGAGCAAGATCCTTTATTAACTGAAGAAAACTCAAGCTAACATCACTCTATGAGGACTTTTCATGTCTTCCCAGCTGCACAGAAATTCTTTAATCAAGCTGCTCACGGGACCCACAGTTCCTCCATCTACCACACCAGAAGAAGCGATAAATCTGGTCGGATCCTTGACCTCTACCCGAATGCTATCATTTTCTCAGGAAGAAATCCCCAGAATTAGGCCAAATCACAATCATGCACTAAATATTTCCGTCGAAGTTATGGGGAAGGTCGTGCCACTCTCTCTTGTTGATAATGGATCTGCCTTGAATATCTGCCCACTGAGAACCTTCAAATGTTTGGGCCTAAAAGAAAGAGACCTCGCTCCAACCTTCGCCGTTGTACGTGCCTACGATAATACCCGTTGGGAGGTGATGGGATCCATAAAACTTGTAATAGGGGTTGGCCCTATAAACCCTGTCATTGAATTCCAAGTCATAGACATCCCAGCTTGTTTTAACCTGTTGCTCGGACGACCCTGGCTCCACAGTATCTAGGGTGTGTCTTCCTCACTCCACCAGAAATTGAAGTTCTTCGCCGACGGGCAAGTCATCACCATTTTGGGCGACGACGAAAATATCGAGGGTGCAAGCACCAGCAGTCCAATCCTTGAGATACAACACGGGTCAAACGATATGCTCCTATTAAGATTCTGAGTTGAGCCACTCCTACTCCCGACAGGGGACGGTTTTAAAGAAAGGGTTTGTCCATAATATGACCCTCATGGCAATGTCAATGTGATTCAGATGTTAAAAAATATGCACTTCATGATCGGACTGGGGCTAGGGCAAAGGCAGCAAGGGATACTTGAGCCCATCGAACTGAAGAAAGCTTTTCCTCCTTGTGGCTTGGGGTATCAACCATCAGAACAAGAGCTCAGAATGATCCACCAGTCTCGACTAAAGAGAAGATTAGACTGCATTCAAACTATCCCAAGAGACTCCTTGAATGGATGATTCATCAAAGAAGGCGAAGACTTCCCCTTTTACGGTTTTCTAAAACCATGGTATGACCACACAAACAAGAAGATAAAGCCTGGAATGGAGATATTTTTCCAAGATAGCTACCCATGGGTCGAAAGTTTCCCACACCGAGTACAACCGCTCATCAAAGATATCGAAGAGACTGAGGAATGTGATTTTGAAGATTCCTTTAACTTACAGACATTAGGGCTGGCACTCTGCATGGTTCATTCAGGCACTACATTAATGGATCCATCCCATCTGATTAAAGCTGCTGATACACCCCTCCTCAACTAGCATGCTGCGCCAGTGCTACCTCTTGAAATCTTCCCTAACCCCAATGTTTACCCTATTTCTTCTTCTGTTGTCTATCCTTGTTCAAATGTAATCGAGACCTCTTTTGATAAGGTTCTTAATGCTATTTTTCCTATCAATGAAATAAACGAAGATTTTGAGTATCTTGCTGTGCCTTACATTAACTGCTTGGATTCTAATCAAACTTTTGATGATGATGGTTTTGTAAATGAACAATTCTTAACTGATCTAAATAAGGTTAATAATAAATAACATAATCGCATTCAAGTTAATGAAGAAGATACTGTCGTTATTAATCTCGGTTCTAGTATCCAACTGCGCGAGATTAGGATATGGGCCACCCTTAACAAGCATGAGCGCGCATAACTTCAAGAATTACAAAAGGAATTCGTGGATGTCTTCACATGGTCCTATGATGATATTCCCGGCATTGATCCTGAAATAGCTCAACAAGAGATTCCCACTCTCTCAGATTACAAACCAATTAAACAAAAATTGAGAAAACTCCGCACTGAATGGTCGCTCAAGGTCAAAGAAGAGGTGGTCAAACAATTGAACGTGGACTTCATTCGTGTGATAGAATATCCCACATGGCTAGCCAACATAGTACCTATACCGAAATCAGGGGGGAAGGTTCGAATGTGTGGACTACCGAGATTTAAATAAAGCTCCCCCGAAAGGATTCAGCTAAGGTTTGGAAAGAGGCCTACCAAGAGGCTTTTGACCGAATTAAATAATATCTGACCCAACCTCCAGTGCTCATGCCACCACAACCGGGTATCCCTTTGCTCCTATACCTAACCATAACCGACACTACAGCTGGAGCTTTGCTAGACTAATACCTTGAGGACTCTCGCAAAGAAAGAGCCATCTATTACACCAGTCGCAAATTGGTCGGGTACGAGGTTAACTACACTGCTTTGGAAAGGCGTGTGCTGCACTTGTCTGGGTTACCCAAAATTTACGACACTACATGCTTGCCTTCCCCATCAAACTTGTATCTCGAATGGATCCCATCAAATACCTGCTTGAGAAAACTGCCTTATCTAGTCGAATGGCCCGATGTTGATGCTCCTAACCGAGTTCGATATCGTGTACGTCACATAAAAAGCTGTTAAAGAAAGATCCATCTCTGACTACCTCGCTGATTACCCCGTAGAAGAAGCAGATGTCTGGATCTCCGAATTCCCAGATGAAAATATCCTCTGCATCGCTCAAGACCACCTTCGATGGAAAATGTTCTTTGACGACGCTGCCAACAAAAAGGGATATGGCATTGGGATACTTCTGATCGCCCCAGATGACTCCCACACTCCCATCGCCATCAAATTGGATTTTCCTTGCACCAACAACATGACGAAATATGAGGCATGAAAAGTAGGCCTGAAAGTTTCTCTCAAGGAAGGTATTCAATACCTTGATATCTACGGGGATTCTGCCCTCATCATCGGTCAAGTGCTCAAAAAGTGGAAAGTCAAGGATGAAAAGCTCTAACCCTTCCATGCCCACTTAGAGGAGTTACCCTCCCGATTCCGATATATCACCTTCCATTTCCTACCTCGAGCAAAGAATAACCTAGCCGATGCTCTCTTTACCTTGGCCTCCATGGTCGACATGTTCGAAGGAATAAAAATGATCCCCTTCCTAGTTCAAAAGCAAGACAAACCAACCCACTGCTACCATATTGATCTTGTCTCCACCGAAGATCCCGAACTAGCCGATTGTTGGTACTATGATATCTGGTGTCTCCTCAAACATAGTAGGTATCCCGAGGGTTCCAACAAGAAAGACCGAATAACCCTCCGAAGACTGGCTGCCCAGTACATCATCTTTCATAAAGCTCTACTCAAGAAAAGCTTTGATGGAACTCATCTCCACTGTATCGCAGGGGCTGAGATTAAGAAAATAATGTAAAAAATCCATAGCGGGGAATGTGGGCCCCATATAAACGATCACATGCTTGCCAAGAAGATCATTCGACAGGGCTACTATTGGACCAGCATGGCCCAGGATTGCACCGCCTATGTCCGGAGATGCCTCAAATGCCAACAGTTCTCCAATCTTCAACACCTCCCTCCGTGAGAATTATACAACATGACCTCTCCCTGGTCGTTCTCCACCTGGGGTATCGACATCATAGGGAAGTTTACACCAAAGTCTTCAAACGAACATGAGTTCATTCGAGTTGCCATTGATTACTTCACCAAATGGGTCGAAGCTGAGTCATACACAGTATTAAACTCCAAGAAAGTGGCCAAATTCCTCAAGAAAAATATCATCTGCTGATATGGGGTCCCGCACGAGCTAGTGTCAGATAACGGGTTGCACTTCGAAGCAGAAGTCACATAAGTAGTCAACGAGTATGAGATTCAGAGACACAAATATTCTCCCTACCGACCTCAGACCAATGGTGTAGTTGAAGCTGCCAACAAGAACCTTAAAGACATCATCAGCAAGATGATTGGAAGCTATAGGGATTGGGCCGATCGAATCCCGTACGCGCTATGGGGCTATTAAAAACCTCAATCCAAATCTCTACTGGGGATACCCCTTACCCTCTGGTCTACGGCATGGAAGCAGTCGTACCTGTGGAGCTGGAAATACCCTCGCTACGCGTCATGCTCGAAAGCAAAGTTAGCGAAGAAAACTGGTGCCAAAGCCATCTTGATGATATGACCCTCCTATATGAAAGGAAATTGAAAGATCTTTACCACATACAGGGGTACCATCGCCGAATAGCGCGATCATTCCATAAGAGAGTCAAGGACCGCGGTGTCCGAGAGGGGAATTTAGCCCTCAAAGAGATAATATAACCCATCTGGGACCCTAGAGGGAAATTTAAGCCCAATTGGAGCGGCCCCTACATTGTAAAAAAAATCTTATCCGGCGGTGCCTCCATGCTCACTGACCTATATGGGGAAGACATGGCTCGTCCAGTAAACCTGGATCGTTTCAAGAAATTCTATCCTTAGTCTGGAATCTCGGCGCACTACGACTCTTCTCATCCCCCTTATATTCTAAAAAAAAAACTCTCTTCATTTCTCTCCGCCCAGAACTACGTGGGCCTGATCCTCTGCAAAAACCATTTTCAAACAGATTAATTTTTTTCAAAACCCCAGCGGTACGTAGGCAGCTCATACACTTTACATGAGTGCGGCCCTTTCTTTTTCACAAAATACTATTCTTTTCTTACCTTCGAGAACGGCAGTTCATTCTAACAAATACTTGAACAAAAGGATTATGTATGCCTTAGCGATCAGTATAGATAATTCAAAAATACAAAATTCATCAAAATGCACAGCTGGATGATCAGAAACTTGTTTATTTCATTAATTAGAAATTACAGTACAAGTTATATAAGAAAAGGAACGGATAACTCCCTTCCCCCTACTACCATAAAAGCCAAATAAAATCCCCATATCTATTCCCTATTACCTAAATAAACTCTCCAAGAACCCTACCCACAGCTACCGGAGGAGCCTGCACCCTCATCATCTACATCCTGAGGTCCCCAAGTGTCCCCTGCCTAAATAGAGCGCCGTAAACACTCCATGGACCGATGAGCCTGAACTAGCTTCGAAAAGACCATAACACCCCCTTCCATGGTGTTAAATAAAACAAAACCACCTTTTTCCAGTCTCCACTGCCAATATATTGTTGACTACTTTCCTACACAACCACTTCATATAATCTTTAGGGACATGCCAAACTCTCCCGACAGACTGAGAGGGATGGGTCAACGGACGTCGATTTTCCCACAGAGATCCAAGCAACAGACGCAGGCGCTCAGTCAAATCTTCTATCGGAAAGAAATTTGAGGTCCTAGGTGGCACGACCTGTGCCCAGCCAAATTGGCGCAGAAGCCGCCAAGGGAAATAAAAATAAGTCTGTCTGAGACCAACCAGCCGCACATATGAGTACTCTCCTAGCTCCAGAATAGGCAGCAACTTCCCCCACCAAGGCACTGACCAGCGCAGACTCCGAGACCCATACTCTGCAAGCCATTTCTCCTAGCTCTCAATATACAGCCAACGCTGATGAAGTAACGCGAAAAGAAGTTGGGTACAACCGACAAAGGATATTCTGGAGGGACCACCAAGCAGAGTCTTTCAGACAACCACATGAACAACATCATGGGGCTACCCCTCAAAAAGTCAGAACGACCTTCTCTCCAGGCATCCAGGCCATTCAGGGTCTCTGCCAGTATCATCGCCGCAGGATTGCGACGGTATGACATCCACGAAGTAATGGCTGTAAGTTGTGGGTCCACCAGCAGTTCCCCAGTCACCAGCAACAATTTTGAAACCAGGCCCAGAACAATGGCTCCAGCATAGCCAACATCACCTACTTCCCATAAATGCACGGACTAAAGCACCGCCGGGAGGGAGATCATTCCTCCAGCAACCAATGATTTGGCCGCCGAAGGCAAAATATGAAGAAACGCGGCCAATAAACCCCTGGGAGAATGGGAAAATTCGCGCAAAGCCGTAGCAACACTAGGATTTACACCCAACATAGCAGAAAACTCCTCGTAGGTAGGACAAACTTTATCCAACCCAAAGCGGAATACATGGTCTTCGGGGTACCAGAATTGTACCGCCACCATCAACAGGTTCCACTCAACAGGTCGATTGCGCCACAAGGAAACTCGACACATGTTGAAAGAATCATAGTAAACATTATAAGAGAACATTGCTTCCGAGGCTTCGAGGTAGTTAGCAAACTCAATGCTACCAGGAAGAGCCATCTTGCAAAGCTAAGAGAAAATGGGCAAGTAGGTAAGAATGCAAAGGTGTGATGAAAACACTCCACCCTTACCCCTTTTTATACTTGAGAACCCTCACAAGAGACATAATCCCTGCAGAAATCGAAGGGAATCCTACCCCACAAGGTACCAAAGGCTGAAGAGGGTACCAATCAAAGCTTTGAATCGATGGGACTAGACTGAACTACCGATAGGGAGGACAGGGTGCTTGCCGATCGACAACCCTCTATTTTTAGAAATTTCCCTTTTTTCCTCTTTTGTCAAATCAAAAAACTCAATAAAAATAAATTGATATTCTAAACAGAATTTCAAAATCCCTTTTTCTCCTTATAAAATTTCCCCTTTTAATTAAAAACTTTCCTTCAAAAATTCCAAAAATACTCCTTTTTACGATCTCAACAGCAAAGTAAAAAGCGCATGTGCATGCATTCATTCATCATTAATAAGAGATAATAAAAAACTCCATTGCATTGCATCTATATTATTTTTTGTGTTACATAAATTTTGCAGGGAATAAAAAAAAAGTAAAAAATAATGGGACTCAGCCCGAACCCACATTCTTTCTCTCTCTCACCTACCCTTCTCTCTAAGAGCTTCCACCCCTGCGACGTGCTCTCTTTCCCCTACGGCGAGATGCTGTACCGCCACTACCCGAGCCAGAGTCCTCTCCGGACGAAGCAGACGACACCAAGAAAGAAGGAACAGGAACTGCATCCCGAATATGGGCAGTCACCGAAGATATCCAGCCTCTGATGTCCCTTAGCCAAGTGGTCGACACGCGGACTTGCTGCAAGGAAAGGCAAAATTAGTATCAAAGCAGAGATAACCAAAAATAAAAGGAAGAAAGAGAGGAACAAAAAGGTATAACGCAGGTTGGAGGACCTCCTCTGTCAAACCCAACTCCTACAGATCCATCGCATGATGACGGTGCAGCATAGGTACCATCCCTCCATCAGTTCACCGAATGTTGTACGAAGGGGTATGCAACCGCACAAAAGGAACCTCTAAAGTCACCGCCGCTGTAGATGTCGTCGGACCACCGCCATTGTGGGAAGATCCCACTGCCCGACTCGAACCCGTAGGAAGGAAAGGCACGACATCATATATACTGGGTGCCATCAACCAGCTCATCACAAAGTCCATATAGTCATACGGCGCAGCCGTATCAGTGTACAATAAGTAGGACTCTCCGGTCATCACCACGATCCTCTCATCCTTTGAGAGAAGTCGCTCCCGCCTTATAGAAGTAGGAGGCTGTGCGGGTGGAACCACCACCTCCTCCTCAGCAATCTGACGAGCCACCCTCTCCCCGAGATACCAAGAATGGCCGAACTCATACTCCAGCAAATGCCTCATTCGCGCATTCACCCCGGTCACCCTCACATCCTGAATGGTTGTCCCCCAAGGATAAAAGGTCACCTGAAAATCTCCAAGCAAGCATAAATAAATACATGATCAGAAGGTGTTGAAATCAAGACTGGAATGGAAAGAGTCTTACCTTACCACTGGTCAGGTCATTCAAGACCTGACGCACCGCCTCCAGAGAGAGAGATCCCTTCGACTGCCGATTGGCCTTGCCTATCGATACAATCGGTAGAAGTCCCCAACAGTATCGTCCTTTAGAGCGATCAGCGGGGTATTGCACCCAATCACCTCGTAGAACCATGTCTGAATTCACAAACAAAAAGAGACACATAAGGAAAATGAGAATGCATGAAAGGAAATTGTGAATGCATGAAAGGAAAATGCGAATGCATGAAAAGAAATGCGCAAACTAAAGAATACCTCAAGAAGGTACGTGGCCCCAGTAAAGGTCTACCAGCAGCATCGACTGAATGCATCCAGAGAAGAGTAAAGGGTCGCCAAAGTCAGACTCCCCCAATCATAGAAAGGGATGTTCAAAAATATCCTCAGGTACGACAAGAACTACAAATGGACGACATTGCCGCTCGACGCCACCATGAAACCTCCCAATACCAGCAAAATAAATAGCCGGTCCATTTGTCTCACTTGCAGCCCGTCCTCCACATCAATCTCCCTACCCAACAGAACATCCTTCAACAGGGACAGTCGGATAGAATCCCCAGAAACTATCCTCCCCACATCACCAAGTGTCGTACGCACTGCCTTCGGTCTCACCCGCAAAGAGCGATCCACCTCTATCTGCTCTCCATCACAATCCAGCCCCAACAGCTGTTGCACGTCTATGGGAGTCACAGTCATCTCCCCAAGGCCTAAATGGAAGGTGTGGGTAGTATCCCACCACCTCTCTCCCAAAGCGCACAGGACCGCTGTCAAATGAGGCATCTCATCCAGCGCAGATGCCAACCTACCAAAACCCGCTGATGATACCACCCAACGCACCACAGGTGGAAGATGCTCTGAGACATCCCTGAGCCCCGTCGTCCCGCGGGCACACATGCTCTTCAAAGAAATATCAGATTGGAAAAAAGGAAAAATCTCATAAGAGGACAAGAAAGAAAGAAAAATTACCAAAAAAGAAAGGAATGCCAAAGGTCGGGTTACTTACATAACCACCGAGAATCATTCTCGAAGAGCGGTGACGCGATGGCTCCCGCAACAAGGTCCGTTCATCCGCATCAAAAGAGTTCTCACTCCCCAAAGCAAGAGGCGCCCTGGCCCTCCACTCCACATTTGCCCAGTCATTAATGGTCAACCACTCCCTGTGGACTACAGTGCTCACAAAAGTGGCCAGTTCTTGAAGATCGGAATGCTAGAACGATTTGCAGAGAAAGCGAGAAAGCAAAGAAAGCTGTGAAAAAATGAAGAGATTCGCCCCCTTTATATAGGATGCCAAGTGCCATGCCGATCGACACTGACCCCAACCATACCGATCGGCACTGACTCCTCACCTTCCCGAGGTAGCCTAAAAGTCTGTGCCACTGCCGAATGGCACCCCTCATACCATGCCAACCGGCACCTCCTTAAATTTCGTACAGGAATTCCCAGAAAATACCAGAAAGCCCCGAAAAATCTTTGGAAAATTCCTAAAAATCTCAGAAAGGATTTAGAACATTTTCACCAGGAAAATCTCGCATTCCCTCAAGCGAAACCCCTCTTTCCCAACGGAATCCTCAAAAAAACCAAGTGAACCTCCTCCCGGTAAAGCTCTGGAGGATCTCTAAGGATCGCCTGATCACTTCCCCAACACCAAAATAGGTTGTTCCCCCCCTGCGAGGCCTCCTAAAGAAACAAAAGCTTCACCAGCTATCAGCTCCCCAGCTCATATCAAAATCACAAGGCACTTTCTCCAGCAGAATCAAGATCCAATCTTTATCCACTCTTAGGTCAGAATTGACCTCGGTCCTCAGTCGTCACCACTCTTAGGTTAGAATTGACCTCGGTCTTGGATCGTCACCTGAGTTAGGTTAGAATTAACCTCGATCCTCAGTCGTCACCACTCTTAGGTCAAAATTGACCTCGGTCCGAGATCGTCACCACTCTTAGGTCAGAATTGACCTCGGTCTTGGATCGTCACCTGAGTTAGGTCAAAATTGACCTCGATCCTCGGTCGTCACCACTCTTAGGTCAGAATTGACCTCGGTCTTGGATCGTCACCTGAGTTTGGTCAGAATTGACCTCCGTCCTCGGTCGTCACCACTCTTAGGTCAGAATTGACCTCGATCTTGGATAGTCCCATGAGTTAGGTCATAATTGACCTTGGTCCTCAGTCATCACCACTCTTAGGTCAGAATTGACCTCGGTCCTCACCACTCTTAGGTCAGAATTGACCTCGATCTTGGATCGTCACCTGAGTTAGGTCAGAATTAACCTTGATCCTCAGTCGTCACCACTCTTAGGTCAGAATTGACCTCGGTCTTAGATCGTCACCTGAGTTAGGTCAAAATTGACCTCGATCCTCGATCGTCACCACTCTTTAGGTCAGAATTGACCTCGGACTTGGATTGTCACCCGAGTTAGGTCAGAATTGACCTCGGTCCTCGATCGTCACCACTCTTAGGTCAGAATTGACCTCGGTCTTGGATAGTCACATGAGTTAGGTCATAATTGACCTCGGTCCTCGGTTATCACCACTCTTAGGTCAGAATTGACCTCGATCTTGTATCGTCACCTGAGTTAGGTCAGAATTGACCTCGGTCCTTAGTCGTCACCACTCTTAGATCAGGATTGACCTCGATCTTGGATCGTCACCTGAGTTAGGTCAGAATTAACCTCGATCCTCGATCGTCACCACTCTTAGGTTAGAATTGACCTTGATTATTAGATCTTCACCCTAAGCCCATAGAATTGGCTTTGACCCATAGAATCGGTCACCCTCATCACTTAAGCCTGCAGATTTGGCTTTTACCCACAAATTGGTCATCCTCCAACACCACTTCAGGTCCTCAGAGTTGACCTAAACCTTTGATCGTCATTTAAACCATCCCCAGCACACCCCTCAGGTCCTCAAAATCGGCCTCAACCCTCTGAATCGATCATACTCCCTCAAAAGCGTCATGTGGTGTCTATTCGACGGTTATCATTTGTTTCAAACTCACCCGTCGAGGGGCTCTGTAGATACCCCATTCTGTTACCCCTAACTCTCCTTAGGTCCCTAGTACCTCCCTTCATCACTACAAACCCAGGTCATACCCCGAGTACTGACCTAGAAGCCATCAGGCACTCCCAGGCTCCGTTTGACCAAAAAGTAAAACTCTTCAGCTCAACCGAGGCTAAATGAATCTTTAAAGGGCACTGAATCCCCTTTCCAATGGTCCGTCCTGTGAGCGATTCCGACGTACCATGCGGACGAACGGTTCGTTTGACTCCAAGAGGTCACCAAATGCTTCCAGGGCCCGGTTGACCAAAGTCAACTCTCTAAACCGATTCAAACTCTTTGGAATGTCAAAGTACATCACCTAACCTTTCCAACGGTCTTCCCCGTGCGCGATTCAGACTTACCATGCGGACGAACGATCCGTTTGCGTCCGAACGATTCCTTGTCCAATGGACCGATAAACGTTTTCGAGCCATATTTGACCCAAATTTAACTCCCGAACCCGGGAGCGATCCAAAGGACTTTCGAAGGTCTCTAAATTAACTTTCCAACGGTCTACCCCGTGTGTGATTCTGACCAATGGTTTGCCCTCGACAGCTAATTTTCCGAAAAGGCCTAAAACACACTATCAAATGGCAGGTGCCGATAGGCAGGACCAGGTCTGTGCCGATCGGCAGTGACCTGGGCCTATACAAGGAGACCTTCACCTCATTTGTAGAGAGAGCCCAGATCTGATAAAAATCACTCTCAGTGAATCCCAAAAACCTCTCTCGAAGGCAGCACGATTTCAACATCCAAATCCCTTTTTTACTTCCACTTTTCATCATCCTTTTCATCAAACTTGGTGAATTAACCACTCTCCATCATCATCCAAGTGCAGGGGTTGCTTTCCAACATTCAAGATCAAGCTCAAGATCTTCAAGAAGGTCCAACTTTCGCACCTTTCTCTTCAAATCCTCTTAAATTTGCAATAACTTGTTTTATTACTTAACATTTTTATTATCTCATTTCACATATCCTAATATACTTTTTTATTTAGTATTATTGCACATCTCTTATTTTCATATAAATAAAACCCCCCCAAAATAAGAAAAATAGGGTTTGCTCATAAATTCCAAATAGGGATTCTCATACTTTTCTCACAAATAAAACACTTTTTCTCTCTCACACACACACACACACTCACAAATAAGAGATCCCCCATTTGGATTTATGGGATAAACCCCACCCCTCATTTTTTATGCGAACTACGTGGACTTTGATGCCTTTATAGGCTACGTAGGTGTCTCGGGGTAAAACTCGAGACTCGAGTCCTTTTTTCTCACTTTTTCTCTCATTTTCTATCTTCTCTAAATCCAATTTCCTTATATTCTATATACTTGTTCGTAGTGACGTATTACTCCATACGCGTTATCGGTCCATTATAATGATTAACGCAGGGGTAATCGCTTAAATCTTATTTTTTAATATTATTCTTATACCTTCCTACGGATGACTCACTTTATCTCTTCCATGATACAAGTCGAGGATTCCTATCTCCATTATCTATATACATATGCACACATATCACGGGGAAAAATAAAGGAAAATATCAAATATCCATGAGAGACCGAAAGGGCGGAATGGGTGCCTAACACCTTCCCATTTCGTAACTAAGCCTCTGAACCCTTCTCAAATCATTTTGGTTTCACATGCACCAGTATGTCTTTGGATGCCATCCTTCGGGGTGGCTTCCCCTTTTTCTTTTGTCTATTTTGAGTAAAATAGACTGGAGACTCTAAATCTCTCTATATTTTTACATCTCATCTCAAACGACGCCGGCCGAAGCGCTCCCGAGAGGGATGCGCGGGACCCGAGGATCCTTCCTCCACGCAACCGCTCGCGGGCGAGGATCGAGGATGGCCACAATATGAGTATGGACCTACTCATCTCTAAGATACCTCCTCAGTGAAGAGACATGGAACACGTCATGAATCCTATGCAAGTGCTTCGGTAACCCAAGTCCGTACGCAACCATCCCAATTCGCTCAATAATACGGAATGGCTCAACATATTTCGGTGTCAACTTCCCCTCTTTCCCAAACCACATTATCCCCTTCATAGGAGATATACATAACAACACCTGGTCTCCCACATTGAACTCTCTAAAGAACCTCTTGGCATAGGCATAACTCTTCTATCTATCCTGAGCAATTCGAATACGTCTCCTAATCATCTCTATCCTGGCGAGGTATCCTGAATCACCTCTGGCCCACGTAGCTTGTTGTCCCCCACCTCTAGCTAACATGTCGGAGGAAGACAAGGCCTACCATATAACGCCTCAAATGGAGCCATGACAATAGTAAACTGGTAGGAGTTATTATAAGTAAGTTCATCAGTGAAATATACTGTTCCCAATCGCCACTCAAGTCAAGTATACACAATCGCAGTGTATCTGCCAACATTTGATTCGTCCTCAGAATTTGGATAAGTTCTGGCATTAAAACTTTGTATTTTTAACACTCAACTCATCCGTACGTATTTAAAGTTATCTCGTAATAATGTTTTGGTACTTCCACCAGACCTATATAAGTGTCACCCTTTTTGGCTGAAGGTCCATTCCTTACTACTCCAGGTTAGGTACCAGTCATTTCCACTCTTTTATGATGATATATTTCCTTAATTGTCGCCTATACAATGGAACATCGTATTATCGTGAACCCATTAATAATGATTCAAAAAGACGAGCCTACACTTTACTGGCTGTATCATCTATGTTGGAAAATGCCATATTGCCCAGGTGTTCTTTTCTCTTTATGCTAAATCTCGTAACTATCTCTATGGGAGACATTCCTAACCACCCGGACCATTTATGTCCTATTTCGAACTTAGTGTACGGTGGTATACTCTCACCACCTTCCTGAATTTTTAAAAAATAACATCTTAATCGTCTCTCATCGACCCAAGTCAGATTTTTTTAAACCTTCGATCGATTATGCCATAATTCTCGTCATATTATTCCGCTGTGCGGAGTATTTTATGATTATCCTCGAAAATAAAAATGTACATTCTTTGTAATTTTCAACACTCTAATCACCCCCTTTCCGTCTACTCTCCGATTTCTGGTGACACGCCTTGATCTCAACCCAAATATTTTCTCTTCGTCTTATTTTAGTCCCATCTATATATTACCCGTGCATCTACGTTCATTTCATATGTTTCCACATTTTCTCCTCGATAATAATACTAAAATTCCAACTAACTAGGGCGCCCACACACCTTATGTCCTCTGCACTTCAGTACAAGTTAACTAAGCGAAATATACTTGGCATGACCATATTGTAGGGTTATACTCAACCTCCCACTTAGTTGTAACTCCATTATTTTCTAGGTTGCCCCGTAAAATCTATTCATGGTAAAAACGTTCCCTAGTTTTCACACCAGGATTATACGGCTTTACCAACCTTAAATTAAAATAGAACTATCTACTCTTAGTTATATTCACGCATATGTACACTAACCAAGGTACTAAACTCAGGTACTAAAGACCAAACCTCTCCCGACTTCTAACATTCGCTAAGTTTCATGCGTGGAATGTCTCACAAAGCGAAATTCAAATAAGAAACCCCCCAATACACTACTATCTAACATTGCTGGGCATCGAGATCCATTCGGTCCTCAGTCCATAACATGTACTCCTGAATCCCCGACTCTTGACATAATAGTATACTCGTCCACTTTTTTGTTACAAAAGACCACATATATTACGACGCTCTTACTATTACTAGTTTCTTAGCACAAATAAATCACGAG
The DNA here is from genome assembly GCA_949130495.1 of Sambucus nigra. Taxonomy (NCBI): domain Eukaryota; kingdom Viridiplantae; phylum Streptophyta; class Magnoliopsida; order Dipsacales; family Adoxaceae; genus Sambucus; species Sambucus nigra. The sequence goes on from OX422216.1 coordinate 134,657,757, forward strand.
TTATATCTCTCCGCTTGATAAAAGTCAATATACCCTGAATCACATCAGTAAACATCCCTACTCAACGGGATCAAATATAACTAGATAACATACACAATGAAGTCAGCTACACACTATTTTATAACATATACACACATGTAGATGGGCTCACCCTCTTTCAGGTGATACCTCACAAAAATAATATAATTTGTCCCGAAATAATGATTTCAATAGTCTTATGACACAACTTACTACTGTTCAAACCCTCGGTATCCAATCAATGCGCGATGTAAGAAAAATGTTCTCCTCTCATAACACTCAAAGGAGAAAAAATTGAAACATAACATAAAATTTCTCTTAGTATCCGCACATGGTCCTCCCCGCAGGTGAAACAAAAACCCCCGCTACCCAACGGTAATTATAGGCATAATAAGGTTGATACTGCCCGCTCACCCACTAAATTCGACTAACTCTCGAGTTTTAGTGTTACCAATCATACATTGTGACGCACCCAAGTCACCCAATCTGAATCCCATTTTCATATGGATAAAACTAAGATTTTATATCCATTTGTAATCTACCTTGCCTAGTCAACGGGTCCCTGATGATCACTCTTGTACCGGAACTGACCCATGACTTACTGCAATGGTTGTATATTCAGGATCTTATCCTGTAGTTTACCCCCGACCTCATTTCGGTAATCCTTCTGAATATGGTTCCTCTCTTCACGAATGTAATATCTTCCAGAGAGACTCTCCTGCCTCTGGCCCTGGCCCTACTGGCCATCCCCATTATTTCCCTGGTTCTAACGACCATGAGGAATGTAATGCTATTTCTGTTGAGGACTCCACTAGTCCTGCCTAAACCCATTATTCTCGGGTTGGTAACTCTGGGTCTAAATCTCTTAGCCCGATTCTCCTACCGAGAATTTTGCTCCTCCTACTGTTGTACACCACTAGCATCGTTCCCATCTACTTTCCTAACCTGACTGGTCTCACAGTCTCCCTGTGGACAAGTTCGATACTAGTGGCCCTATTCTCCACAAATAGGATAACTTTCTGTGTTATCCCCTATCTTCGGACCCACTGGTCCTGTTGGGGTGTCTATCTCTCGAACTTGGTAGTATTACTACCCTCGTTGTTCCTTTGGCTTTGCAGGCCCTATGGAACTCATTGCTGGCCTTGACGACCCTAATTAAATTCATTGTCACTTTATAGGGATCTAATTGATAGAATTGATTTAAACGGGTCTTCCCTACCAGGAATTCTCCCCCTTGTGGTGCCTCACCAGCACTATTAAATGCATTCTTACCTTTCGCATAGATTTTCCAAATTCTTTTAGCTCTCCCTTCTCGTGGAAGTGTTTACGTAGTTTTGAAAACACACTCTTGCGATGATATCTGCAGCAGTCATCCTAGACGGATTTATACATCCATGCTTGTATATTTCACCCACGAGTCCATTTTCAACTTACGGACCCTTTTTATTCTCCGTATCCCCTTCTTCAGTTACGAAGTTTGCTAAATAAATTAACTTATCTTTGATGGTTGGCCTTTATCAGGCCTACTTATGATAAGTTCGTAATTCCATTCGCATCTCTGTCTGAACAGTAGATAGAAGATCTTATGGAAAACCACACCCAATCTCTCGTTTAATTTTATATATACTACTTAATATGTGGTGACTGTCTATCACCGATCTATGCTGTTCCAATGAGTTAAAATTTCACCCAAAGTTTAATTCTGGGTGTTGCTGCACTCAACCCTACATGTGATTTGTCATTGGGTGTCCTCTTCCCATTGATAAATTACCCTTTATCACTTTTCACGAACTTTAGCGGATAGCTCTTCTAAAAATAAACTTCCTTGACTACTCCCTCTAGCAACTACACCGGGTGAGGCTGAATTTACGCCACTGTCTTCTACAATGGTTCTTGGAGAACTATTGCACCCCAGCGATTATCCCAACGTTATCTATCGGAATAATAATTATGGCGACTTCCATCGTGATCACCGTTCCCAGAATATTCCATGAGTTCTGCTGAGCCTTTCCACCCACAGTCCTTTTAACGACCCTCGTTGGTCGTCCTATAGTGTTCGATATACCACGCCTAATCGAACTCGTATGTGAATAAAATCATCTACACTTAGTAGCAGGAGAACGTAAGTCGCATACATAAAGGAATACAACAATCCTATAATAAGGCTCTACTTCAAAGAACGCTATGCTGAAACGCAATGAGTCGCTCGAATCCTAAAGACTCTAGAACCTGATGCTCTGATACCACCTGTGACACCCCACCTAATTAAATACCGAGTGATCAGTCATTTATTAAATTAAATCAGAATATCCAGTTGGTTCAGAATATGCATCACTGTTGAAAACTTATTATTAACACTAACCATCTAATAATTAAAAAGGTTGATGTCAAAATTTTATCTTTTAATTAACATAAAATCAATTTAATCAATTATTAAACATACACCATTCAAATTAATCACATATGAAATAAAATGATTGAAATAATAAATGTGACTGGAGTAAACACTTCCGTATCACGTATAACCATATGTTTAACGATCACACCAATAATCTACAGTGGTTACCTATATCGCCCGTATCACGTATTACCCTATGTTTAATGATAGTTATTCACATACGAAACCGTAATTCTTATAGGTATTCTTTTTCTCACTAAGAATATTTTTAAATATCGTTATTTTCATATCTACTATTCACGCACAGTAGAATAGGTCACAAATATACATATATTTATCACTCTCTCTATATATACATACTAATCCTGCACCCTTAGGTTATGATCCATTGGTGAAATGCATACTCTGCTATCATGTCCCGGTACATCGGTCACTGCATAGAGGACTATAGGCTCAATCTCTCACGAACCATAAAAATAATCACACATATTGGAGGTGAACATAGTTCCAAGCCTATGGCTATGCACATACCTACGCACCCATATGACTGTCAATACTATCGTTCTCACCGATAGCCCATACCTAGGTTCTATGTTCTAGTGGTAAGAATCAAAATATCCCCGAAGGCTCCTCAAGATATGATCATCCATAACACGTAACCTCCACCCGATAGCAAGCAACGTAGGTATGTCATACACACAATAATTCAACCAATAATTACATAGACACAACCTATTAAAATCATTAGGTATTCGCACAACCTAAGTATCAATATACATACGTAATATATTTCCTCTAATACCCACGTTACGTAGTCATTTACGATTATTCTCTCTATCGTATTCTACTCAACAAGCTCCGCACGTTTAAGACCTTTCATTTCCTAAAAGGTATCCGTAGTAGTTAACTCAATTGTCCCACCACTAAACTATGTAATGAAGCCACTCGGGAATAGCGTAGGTCACTCTCTCTCTCTCGGATTAACCTCGTAAGATTTTATCTCGTCCGGGAAAAATATTCGAACTTCTGAAATCTCGTTAGAAGTTGATGAATTTTTGTTCGAACGACCTAACTTCTGAAATCTTATTGGGTAGGTTGTTGGTATATCGTTCGAACGATATTACTGAACTTCGTCCTTGACCTCCGAGACCTGCGTTTTTTTAACTTTTTCATCACCCAAATCATCCAAAACTTTACCGAACTCAAATCCAACGATTCTAAATTATAACCACTAGTAATTGAAGGCTTTCTAACACATTTTTAACATCAAATCCTTACAATATTATCATAAATTCAGATTAATTTCTTGAATCCTCAAAAAGCCCTAAGTTCCCATAATCACCCTTTATGAAAAATTAAACCCAGATTTGATTTTGTAATTTCAACATATAAAACCCAGATTTCTTATCCCCAAAATATGGTTAGTCAACTACGTGCAAAACCTATACCACAATTATAGATTAGTACCCAATTTCAATCCCAAATTCATAATATCATGGATAAATCATCAAATTAATCTAATATGGAAATTATATGCTCCAAATTAAGCAAGATAAACACTTGCCTTATCGTGAGGGTCTGGATCGTCAAACAAAATTGGTATAGATGCGTTCCTCTCTTCCCGATCTACACATTGATGATGTTTTTGGTGAAAGGTGACTGAGTTTGGCCTTGGAACTCCTAGGAGCCTCTTCTCCTTCTTTCTCTTGGACTCTCTCTTGGGTTTACCAGTTATTTAACCTAACTCTCCCACGCACATGCAGATATATTTCTCCAATTTTCGTCCATTAATTAATCCCAATTTTTCAAAAGACAAAAATACCCTTCTGGGGTGTTGGGTTGGCCTAAAACTGTCTCGGACCCCAAATTAAACCACCGATTAGACTTTTGTGACTATTTTCGACAATTCTGGACACATTGGCGTACTCAAAATGGCCATCTGAATTATCGAAAATGAAATTATATTATTATTCCTCATTTAATTCCCGACACCCAACTAAGTTTACTGTAACTGTCGTATTTTTCACACTCGATAATTATATTATATTCTCATTATTGTTATTACTCGTTCACTAAGTAATATTCAACATAAATAAATATTAATCCTCATTTCGCTAATTAATATCTATTTTTAACCCGGATAAATTTCTCAGATAATTCCATTTAATTAAATTAATCCCACATTTTAAAAATCAGAACATTACGGGGTATTACAGTTAAAGGGGTATGTTATTAATAAGGCAAAACCAAAAGGGTTGCTGAGCATTATATGCAGAATGAGTGTTTAACTTTTTCTTAAATGTACTTGAATAATGTGGAGCCCATATTCAATAGGTCCTAACAAAATGATGATATAAGTGAACAACAAGGCAATTTATAGGTATTTACATGTAATGGTCGCTCATTTGGTGGGACACTGTATGGAAAGTTGGATGTTATTGAGTTAGAAAAGGCTCACATGTATGTGTTGAATGGTTGTGAAGTGGTTGAGAGATATATAAGGTAAGGGAAACATATTTTGGAACATTAAATTTTATGTTATTATAATATTTTGTTTAGCATCTTATAATAAATAATGTGTAGTGACAAGGATTAACTTAGGACTAATGGTGTGAGGTACATAAACAAGACTCATAAATCACAATTCATTAAATGGTTTGGACATCGCGTAAGTAAAGTTACAAGTAGAAATCTTTGACTGTAATGCTATTATCCATTGGTACATATGTACAATTATTTAGCATTGATTATATTTACACACATGAGTAGGTTAATCAATTGTATTGTGAAGGATAGGTCGATGAAGAACTTTTATCCTTAGATAAGGTTCCGGACAACCAAGTGAAACATTACACGGGCTGCAACACAAATGGGTTTAAATTTCATACCCAAGAACGAGATATGAATAGAAAGACCCAAAATAGTGGTGTGATTGTAAATGGATAAAATGATAAGAAGTCAATTGACTTTTACTAGGCTGGAGTATTTGTTGGGGAATAAGTCTGTTTTATTATTTAAATGTATTGGTGGAATACAAGTGGCAATGGAGGCATTTAAATAGACAAGGATGGGAACACTACTAGTGTTAATGTATCAAGAAAATGGCACACTGACGAACCATTTGTGTTGTCATCTCAAGATGCTCAAATTTTTTACATTAAGACATAACACTAGTCGTGAAGAAGATAACTCCTCATGGAAATTATAATGTACGAGAGCATGAAGTAGATGAACCAATCAATATCGAGCAGCCTTTTTAAGAAAAGGATCCCAATGATGATTGTTGATACCAAATTTAATCTGCTGACGTGGACCCATCACTTGAAGACACGTGTCTTCTAAAGTCGTAATTACAAACACTTCTATCGATCAACTTATTTCCACCGAGCTACTCAAGAGCCACGAGAGACTCATACATCTCAAGCGTATCAACCAGCTAAAGTCCCCCGAGCAACTCATGCATACCGAGCTACTTAGGCGGTCCGAGCTACATAGCGTACAGAGCACTCAAATCAGGATAATCATGGAGACGACTGCGCATTAAATGCTCATTATTATCATATAGATGTACATGTCTACTAGATAACAACGCATTATCCTTTCATTTGTACAGCCTCAAGGCTATAAATACATTGTAACCTCCTCATCAGTAGAGGACTCAAAATTTCTTGGTAAATCCATTATCGAGAATTCCAAACAAACAGTCACCAATAACAAAAATAGTGGACGTAGGCCATTCTTTCAAGGCTGACCCACTTTAGAAATCTTTTATCTTATTTATTTTATCTGTGATTGGTTAATTAGAGGTAGTCTAATTTTTTACATCAACATATTGGCGCCATCTGTGGGAAACGACTGTAATTGTCGTTTTTCACCAAAATAATTCATCATCAATGGCTGATCATCCGGAATCCAGCAATCGAAACGCTGGGATCCTTCCAAATCCTCCATCTACTCCTCCAAATGTCCAAGATCTGGCTGGTATAATGGCTAATTTATCCCAGGGCTAGACAAACATGCAAGAGACCATACGACAACTCATGCAAACTATCCAGGGTGGAGCGCCGACCCAGTCAGGACAATGAACATTTAGAGAAATATCCGGTTACCTTCTTCGCGAACTAGGAGAACGTTATTCCCAGAGGAATCTCGATCCAGACGCACCGAATCATATCGTACCGAGAGATCTAACGATACTTCTTATCAACCTGGTCGAACTTCCTCGGTACGAGCTACCGACACTCAACAAAACATCACTCTATCTCCAGAAAGGACAAGTGCTCTTGAAAGATTGAGTAGAGTCTCTCCTTTTGATCATTTGGGTCCTAGGAGGAATAGAAGTCCCCCTAAGATTGTGTCGAGGAACTCTCAACGACCATCTGATTTAAAGGAAGGCTCTGCCCAATCACGACCAGTTGCTCGTCATGAAAGATCCCAAGAGGAACACGATCAGTTGCTCGAAGCAATAGGATCGAGGAAGGAAATGATGCATGGAAAGGCTCTATTCAAAGATTGGAAGATGGATTAGGGGAAATGGATAAGGCCAAGAATCCTTTACAAAGGACTTTTGTTCAAGGGACACCCTTTGTACACGCGATTGTGGATTTTCCAACACCATCGAAATTCAAAGCTCCAATGGTAACACCTAAATATGATGGAAAAAATGACCCTGTCCTTCACATAGAATAATACCAAGCTGCTGCCGATATCTACGCAGTTCCAGATGAGATGAGACGCAGGGCATTTTCAGGAACTCTTGCTGGATCTGCTCAAATATGGTATAACAATCTTCCTTGGGGAAATATCGCGACTTTCTTTCAACTAGCAGAGCTCTTTATTGGGAACTTATGTTTTGGAGCAAAATCAGTCAAACGAGTATCACACTTGTTGAGTGTTAGACAAAAGGCAGGTGAAAGCACCAGGGATTACATTACTCGTTTCAATAGCGAGAAACTCGAAGTAATTGATTACGAGGAGAAGACAGCAATTACTGCTCTGATGAGTGGACTGTTGCCAGATAAATTATACTACACTCTAGCCAAAGACCCGCCTAGAACCATGGCAGAACTAATAACAAAGGCAGCCAAGATTATGAACGCCGAGGAAGCTATGGCTGCGAAGAAGAACATGGACACTAAGGAGACCAAAGTTGAGGCGGATAAGGTTGAGAAGAAGGAGCTGAAGAACAATGGTGGCAACAGGCAATTAAAAGCAAAGCAAGCATTAGAACAGTTGAAGAAATTTGGAAACTACACTCATTTGAAGGTAGACATAAACCACATTCTGGAAGAGATCAAGAACACCGAGGAGCTAAGTTGGCCTGAAAAAATGAAGGCAGATCCTGACAAGAGGAATAAATCTAAATATTGCGAGTTCCATAAGGACCATGGTCACACGACCAAAAATTACATAGCTCTCTAGAATGAAATTGAAGAGCTTATCAAGCGGGGAAAATTGACCAAATATGTGGATCGCCGAAATGGTGGAAAAAGCAACGACTGAGCAAGGCAGAGGTCTAGATCTCCTCGTCGAGCAAAAGAAGATAAGAAGAGAAGTCATGAAGAAGACCCGGATGATGACCAGGATGACCCCGATCTCCCCAAAAGACCAAAACAGCCAGAACGCGAGGTATTTTCAATCCATTTTGGATCATTTTAATGTAATGTTATTATAGGTGGAGATGCAGGAGGTGGATATATGACCGCCGAGAGAAAAAATGACCTCAATGAAGCTCAAGCTTGTTCGTACATTTAGCGAATAAATCTAGCTGAAGATGATCGCCCGAGGAAGGTAAATAAGGACAAACTGGTCGTTGGTTTCTCTAAGAACGACCTGACAGGTGTACTATATCCTCATGATGACCCGTTGGTAATCAAGATGAGAATGAAGGAAGTGGTGATTTCACGAGTACTGGTGGATAATGGTAGCTCGACAGATATCATGTTCTATCCATGCTTTGACAGTTTGAATTTGAAGTTAGCCCAGTTGGAGACATATCATAGACGCCTACTTAGTTTTACTGGCAAGAAGGTTTTTCCACTTGGGACGATCAAGCTGGATATGCTTATCGGTACCTGGCCTGCTTGTCGAACAGAAAGAGTACTCTTTTTTGTCATGAATAAAAATGTCCAATCAGCTTACATTATCATCATGGGAAGAGTAGGTCTGAAGAAGTTCAAAGCAGTACCATCTACTGTGCATCAATGTTTAAAATTCCCAACCAATTTTGGGGTGGGAGTTGTGAAAGGCGACCATAAAGTAGCTTGGGAATGCTATTATTCATCTGTTGAGCAGGAAGAGCGTGAAGAATCTAGGCAAAAGACTATCACCTATCAAGTGGATGAGATAGGAGATGTAGAGATTGAAACATTAGACCCTAGAGATGAGTCTCAACTCGTGAAAGGACGGGTCATGGAAGCTACCGAGAATGTCATTCTAGACGACAAGCATCCAGAACGAACAACTCAAATTGGTGCATCATTGGATGTATCAATAAAACAAGAACTGATAGCATTTCTAAGATGTAGAAAGCAGACTTTTGCATGGAGTCATGAAGACATGCCAGGAATATATCCTAATTTCTTGTGTCACGAGCTCAATGTGAACAAGAAGACTAAGCCAGTGAAGCAGCGAAGAAGAGTGTTCAGTCCTGAGAAGAATCAAGCTATACAGGAAGAAGTAGAGAAGCTACAAAAAGCCTCTTTCATTGAGGATGTCAAATATCCTGATTGGCTAGCAAATATGGTAATGGTGAAGAAGAAAAACAACAAGTGGAGGATATGTGTGGACTTCACTGATCTTAATAAAACCTGCCCAAAGGATCATTTTCCTTTGCCTCGAATCGATCAGTTGGTGGATGCTACCTCGGGACACGAATTGCTGAGTTTCATGGATGCTTATTCTGGTTACAACCAGATTAAAATGAAGCCTGAGGACAGGGAGAGTACCTCTTTTATCACCTCAAGTGAAACTTATTGTTATAATGTTATGCCTTTTGGACTTAAAAATACAGGTGCAATATATCAGCGGTTGATGAATAAGGTGTTCGCAGAGCAAATCAGTCATAGCATGGAGGTTTATGTTGATGACATGCTTACGAAGAGCAAGAAAGATGCTAATCATCTAATTGACTTAGGTCAGACCTTTAATCAACTAGAGAAATATAAAATGAAGCTGAATCCTACCAAATGCATATTCGGAGTACGAGAAGGCATGCTTCTCGGGTATATTGTTAACCAATGAGGTATTGAAATGAACCCTAAAAAGATCAAGGCTCTATTGGGCCTACGATCTCCAACGACAAAAAAGGAAGTGCAAAGTCTCACAGGGCGAGTTGCGGCACTTAATAGATTTTTGTCACGAGCAACTGATAGATGTCTCCCATTCTTCAAAATACTCCGAAAAATGTTTGAATGGAATGATGAATGTGAGAAGGCCTTTCAAAAGTTAAAGAAATACCTGGGAGCACCTCCATTGTTGTCCAGACCAGTGATGGGAGAAAGACTATACTTGTATCTGGCAGTTTCAGAAAATGCAGTGAGCTCGACGTTGATAAGAATGGAGGATGGAGTGCAAAAACCAATCTATTACACTAGCAAGGCCTTCCGAGGAGCAGAGATCAGATATCCAAGGCTGGAAAAGTTGGCGCTAGCATTGATCGAAGCAAGTAGAAGGATGAGGCCATACTTCCAAGCTCATACAATAGTCGTGTATACTGATATGTCGTTAAGGTAAGTTCTTCATAAACCAGAAAAATCAGGAAGATTGATGTATTGGGCCGTAGAACTTGATGAATATGACATAGTTTATGAGCCTAGATTTTCACTTAAAGGGCAGGCAGTGGCAGATTTTATCGAGAGTTCACCTATCCTGACACCTTCGAAGAGCAGAAATTGAATACTGACCAGCCTGTGGATGTTAAAGGATCATCAAATTTAAACCCCGACCAACTAAAGTCAGTTGACAAGCAAGAGAAGATGGTCGACGAGAAGCAAGAAGTGCTAGAGGAAGACATAAAGAAGCAATAAATATTCCACCGAGGAACATTGTCCGATCAAAAATTTGATGATGAAGTACCTATATGGAATTTATATATGGATGGCTCATATTACACTACAGGCAGTGGAGTAGGGACTATTTTAAACATCCCGAATGAGATCGATGTGGAGTATGCTCTGCGCTTTCAATTTAAGGCTTCAAATAATGAAGCTGAATATGAATCTATGATTGTAGGTCTTAGTTTGGCAAAAACCATGAAGGCAGAGCAGCTCATTGTATTCAGTGGCTCACAGTTGATCATAAATCAAATGTTGGGTGTATACGCAACAAAAGGAGAATTAATGATCAAGTATCATACGAAGGCAATGGAGGTTGTATCGAGTTTTAATGCCGTACAATTGATTAGAATATCGAGATCAGAGAACGCAAGAGCAGATGCACTAGCTCGGTTAGAATCAGCCACACGCACCGATCTAAGAAGAGCAATCCTAATAGAAATCCTAACTGATCAGAGCATAAACGAGGATTTAATGATGAATTTTATTGCCCTTGATTTAGGACCATCTTGGATGGACCCCATCAGGGCCTACATTGAAGAGGGGCCTCTGCCGACTAATAAACTTGCAGCCAATAAATTAAAGTTTAAAGCTGCTCGTTATGTATTAACCAATGGCATTTTATATAGACGAGAAATTATAGCAGAGTGTTCACCCCTCTGAGGTGAAAAATTTGATTGAAGAAGTCCATGAAGGGTCTTGTGGAGCCCATGTGGCAAGTCGGACGCTTTTGCGAAGAATAACAACACATGGGTATTATTGGCCAACGATGAGAGCTGATTGTACATCTTACGCAAAGAAGTGTGATAAATGCCAACGCTTATCTTCTATCCGAAGAACTCCCCAAGCATTATTAACACCCATCACGTCCCCTTGGCCATTTGCTATGTGGGGAATAAACTTGGTCGGGCCACTTCCAATGACCAGGGGAAGATTTAACTATCTCGTGGTCGCTGTGGATTACTTTACTAAATGGGTGGAAGATGAGCCTCTTATTGATATGACATATGAGAAGGTGTATCAATTTATTTGGAAGAATATCATTTGTAGATATGGTCTTCCTCATGCATTCATCACGACCATGGAACTCAGTTTGATAACGAGGAGTTTGCTGCGTATTGTCATCAATCCAATATACTGAAGATCCATTCTGTACCAGGCCATCCCCAAAGCAATGGACAAATTGAGGTGACAAACAGAACGCTGCTGAATGGTTTGAAGAAATGACTAGATGCTGCAAAGGGAAATTGGATTAACGAGATACATTCAGTGCTGTGGGATTATCGTACAACACCACGAGCAGCAACATAAGAGTCTCCATACATGCTGGCATTTGGAAGTGAAGCTGTTATACCTGTTGAATTGGGTCGACCTACACACAGAGTATTGAATTTCAATTCTCCTATTAGTGACTTGATGAGGCGATTAGATCTGGATATGCTCAAAGAAGTTAGAGAATAAGCATCAATCAGGAATGCTGCATACCAACAACGAACAACTCTGTTCTATAAATAAGAGGATAAAGAAGTGTGATTTGAAGGAAGGGGATTATGTGCTAAAGAAAGTAATTCAAAAGCACAACAAATTGGAAGCCAACTGGCATGGACCCTACATAGTAACAAGAGTTGTTCGTCCAGGGACATATAGGATTGAAACATTCGAAGGAGAAGAATTCAAGAATGCATGGAATACAGAGCATCTACGCAAGTATTATCAGTAGTTGGAATTCCTATGTAATGCAGTTTTCTTCAGTATGAATAAAGTGTTGAATGTTTTACTCAGTTCTCTCTTTTTATTGAATTTTTTCGAAGTATTAGTGTTACACACTACTCATCAAGTTCAGAATCAATCTCTCCCAACTCTGGTTGGTCGGGAATAAATTTTCTCTAACTCCGGTTGGTCGAGAATCAATCTCCACCAACTCCGGTTGGTTGGGAATCAATATCCATCAACTCCGGTTGGTCGGCAAATTAATCTCATCCAACTCCGGTTGGTCGGGAATCAATCTCCACCAACTTCGGTTGGTCGGCAAATTAATCTCCTCCAACTCCAGTTGGTCGGGAATCAATCTCCATTAACTTCGATTGGTCGGAAAATTAATCTCCTCCAACTCCGGTTGGTCGGGAATCAATATCCTCCAACTCCGGTTGGTCGATAAATTAATCTCCTCCAACTTCGGTTGGTCGGGAATCAATCTCCACCAACTACGGTTGGTCGGCAAATTAATCTCCTTCAACTCCGGTTGGTCGGGAATCAATATCCACCAACTCCGTTGGTCGGAAAATTAATCTCCTCTAACTCCGGTTGGTCGGGAATTAATATCCACCAATTTCGGTTGGTCGACAAATTAATCTCCTCCAACTTCGGTTGGTCAGGAATCAATGTCCTCCAACTCCGATTGGTCGGCAAATTAATCTCCTCCAACTCTGGTTGGTCGGGAATCAATCTCCACCAACTCCGATTGGTCGAAAAATCAATTACAATCAACTCCGGTTGGTTAAACTAAGAAGGATCATGGGGTGTAAGTCGTTTCATTGCTTAGGATCAAAGAGTCATAAGTCACTATAATCAAAAAAATAAAACAGAATGACATATCAAAATATGCATATATTCACAAACAAAGATATTCTGCAAAATACTTAGAAGAGAATAAAGTAGCAAAAGATTAAAAATTTCTTCATTTAAATTAAGAAGAATTACATATGCTGTGAAAACAACAAGTCATTACACAAAATTCCTATTCTATTGATTTTTTCCCTTCTGCCTTTGAAACAGGTTCTACTCCAGCAGGAGAATCATCTAAAGCATAAGGAGAATTTATAAAATTTACATCTCTTAGCATTCTAACATTCATTACAGATGGCGCCGATCAAGTAAATGTTCTGGGCGAGATATCTCGAAGTTTGAATGAAGACTGTAGTCGCCGAGATATTTGGAAATTAAGCATTGAGGAATTGCCCAAGAAGGAATCCAACTCATGTCAAGCTTAAAAGGAGGCATGGGCAACTCGAGCAAACCAGGGTCATAATAATCCCATAGATAGTGGCCCTGCTTCAATTTTAGCACACCCAGTGGATTCACCATCCTTGCTTGTAACCCTCATTATTTGATTGCTGGATTCGATCATCAAGATGGTAGAGGGCTTCATTGTAACCAGCCATCCAAAACTCACTGGGTTGTTTACGGAATTGGTAAGTTAACCTCTCCAGTTGCTCATGAAGATTCTTCACCAGAAGTTCTTTATTTTCCAAGGCAGGGCATTGTGTAGAAAGTTGCTCGCTGAGGTTCAGAATCTTCTTGGACATCTCTGCTAAGGCTTGGTTCTTTGCTACCAACTAAAAGGCTTGATTCTCTAAGGCTGCTTGAGTTCTTGCTTCTTCAATAGAAATCCGACCAGCCCTTGCTCATCCCCGAAAAGAAGATCTTGCTCGACCACGAGTAGAAGTGGAGGGTCCAGCTCTATTCAAAGTTTCCAACTCATCTCGTAAGTTGGCATTTTTGACCTCCAAAAAAGAAGAGCCTTCATCATTAACAGGGACCAAAGCTCCTGAGGAAGACGCAGTAAACTTGAGTTATTTTACCTCCTCTTGCAAGGCAATGTTCTCTTGCTCCAGCAACTTGGCGATATGCCTATGCTCTTCAACCTCAAGCTTTAGAACGCTCTATTTCTTCTCATAAGCAGAGATGAATTTATCATATACTTTGTCAGCACTTAACTGTCGATATCCCTTTTCGTACCCTTGGTGAAAAAGGTGGATGACTCATTGTACTGTTGCTGGAGTTCCTCGATGGTACCCTGGAGATCTTTAATCATCTCATAATATGCCACATTATTGGCAACTGCACGATCAAGCAAACATTTCAGATACTGGTAAGCTTCAATTGCTCGGTCAGAAACACCTGATCCGAGGATGTCGATTATCTGGGCCTCATTCAGATCTGTATTACCAGCTTTGAAGTAGTCATTGCATATTTTCATCAATTCTAAGTCATGAGCTGATAATAGCTCCATCCTGGCCATAAACTAGCAAATAGAAGAAATAGAAAAGATCAATAAGAATGCAGACAGCAAGTAGAAGGTGGTCAAAATGAACAACCAAAAGTTTGAATTTTTATTCATCATAAGGGAAAATACAAAAACCGAGGTCACATTCGATAAAATAACAAAATAAATGCCCGAGCAACTCTAAACCTTCTCTTTGTTTCCGATAACCTCCCCAAAAGTTTTTAAGGAAGAAACAGGTTGCTCGGAGTGTAAAATTAGCTGCTCGGTAGAGGCACTGGTTGGTTGGGGCTGCTCGGTAGGCTGAACAACTGGAACAACAGGAACCTGATCTCCAATCATCTGGATGATTTGTCTGAGGCAGCTTTATCCACTTCTTCTTCTCTGGGAGAGGGAGGAGGGCCATGAATGTGTTGCTAGAACAATTCTGAATTCTCAGTAATTTTTATCTCTTTCAAAGCAGCAACCCATCCATTCCTAAAGTACTTGAGGCTAGCATACTCCATTTGCGAAGTCATGGCAGCCAGGCCTTTGTTCTGTCCTTTATCCCAACCAGCATTGAACGATTTTTTAACAGCCTTTTTCCTATTTTCTTTCTCCGAGGAGGTCCTTTCCCTAAAGAGTTCCTCGACAGCTTTCAATTTCTCCTCCACCTCCTATTTCTGGCGATCAACATTATGAAGTATAACAATTTCATCTTCAGCATTTTTGAGCTTATTCTCAAGATCTTTAGTATTCTTGAGCTTATCCTTAAGCTCTTTATTGTTCTTCTCAAACTCTTTCAATTTCTCCTCCAAATCCTTGGAGGCATCCACAACTCGATCTCTCTCTTGTTCAACGGACTTAATATGCTTCTCCCAAGCAAGTTTATTTTCCTCATACTTCTGATGGGAGTCTTTCAAAGTCTGGATTAATCCAGTAAAAGCCTTTTCTACTCCATCCGAGGAACTGGAGGCCTTGATAGCTTCATCCCTTTTTACAATGCTGTTGAAACACGTTACCAGCTGAGAAAAGAAATAACTCTAAGTCAATGTACGAACATAGTAGTAAAAAGTAAAAGGTTCAGATCAATAATACTTATCGAGGCAATGTGTTGAGAAGCTAGAGCAGTAACTCTCTCACAAGTGAGAGTATTTTCAATGTCATGGACCTCTGGGATAGTCCAAGATTTTACTAAGCCCACAACGGAGCTCGGGGGAACAAAGGTTGAAATACCACCTTCAACAGTTGATGGTTGAGAGACTAGGTCAGCAAGTCTCTCAGAAGAATTTTGCTTTAACCTCCTTGGAGGAATCGGAACATTCTCAACTAAGGACATTGTCTTAGCTGGTGATATGACAATAACCTCACTAGGAGGAGTAATAGCAATAATCTTGCTCGGAGCCACAGGGGGCTTCTCAATAACTTTCTCGATAGCAGCAGGAGGAGGTGCATCAATAATTTTTGTCCCTTCTTTTGGGACATTTTGTTTGCTTTTCTTTGCCTCCACATTGGTAGAGGCAAATTTATCAAAGAAGGCAGGAGCTCTTCTTCTCTTCATTAGGTTACTGATGGGAATATTCGATTCAGAGGAGGAACCTTCTACACTAGCTTCAGAAGCTGGTACTCGATCAATGTCAACCACCACTAGACGAGCAGTGAAGGTTGAAGTATAGCTCTTGTACTGCAATAAATAAGAAGCAGACCTAATGTGTTCCTCAGCAACATATTGGTGCAAACTCCAGATAAGTTTTAAATGCTTCAAATTAACGTCAGCTTCTTTTGAGGATTTTCTTTTACTGTCAACTGTAATGAACAAACACAAATGTCAGTGAAACGTTTTATCAAACACAAAGAAAACAAGATTTCAAAAAATAAAAACAACCTATCCCATTGCCATAAGGAGGACATCTAGGACCATAGTATACATCATCTCCATTTAATGGAGGGTGTTGCCAGCTTTTCATTATCACTCCATGTTCAAAATAATCCCTGTTGGCATCAGGAAGATTGACAACTAACGCCCTATTCAAAAACCTAGTTTTTAGATAAAAAGTACTATCGATGACAACCCATCTGTAGCAATACATAATCTCTGGAATCCCTAAACGGGTTCCATGAAGTTGGTTCAACCTATGAACTCCATTAAGTATCCTCCAGGTATTTGGCGCTATTTTTGCAGGAACAACGTCAAAATATTGACAGAACTCCAAACATAAAGGATTTGGAGGAAAAGAAAATCCACATTCGGCCACAAAGAGACTTGGGAACCAATGTCCCTCAGCCAAAGAAAAATAGTCAGAAGGTTCAGAAAGTTCTTCCAATATGATCCATGAAGGAATTGAAAATTCAGAACGAAATTTGTCAAGCAATTCGACAAGGTAAACCATGATGAACAAAGTAAATAAAAGAGAAGGAAGAAAAATCTTACCGGAAAAGAGTGAATCAGTTGACAACGAACAATGGAAGAAACGAATGCACAAGATAGAGAAAAAATGAAGAGTTCAAAGATACAGATTTGAAAAGTAAAAGACGATAGGATTTCTGCCGCGCTTAAATACTTTGCATCGGGAATAGAGAAAGCAATAATTACAAAGAAGGATATTTGCGTATTCGGCAGCTAAAAAGAAGAAAAGGGGCACAAAAAATGAAGCGGTTATGAAAATTCAAACTACTTTAAAAGACTGATACTATGCACTCAAAAAAGGAGTTATATACGAAGAAAGTTTGCTTAAAATCCATAAAAACCGAAAATCTAAGCAGCAGAATGTTCCTTACTTTTCTTCAACATCAAACTACGAAACATTGGGGGCTTCTGTTGATACCAAATTTAATCTGCTGATGTGGGCCCATTACTTGAAGACACATGTTTTCTAAAGTGGTAATACAAATACTTCTATCGATCAACTTATTGCCACCGAGCTACTCAAGAGCCACGAGCGACTCATACATCTCAAGCGTATCAACCAGCTAAAGTCCCCCGAGCAACTCATGTATGCCGAGCTACATAGCGTACAGAGCACTCAAATCAGGATAATCAAGGAGACGACTGCGCATTAAATGTTCATTATTATCATACAGATGTACATGTCTACTAGATAACATCGCATTGTCCTTTAATTTGTACGGCCTCAAGGCTATAAATACATTGTAACCTCCTCATCA
This sequence comes from Sambucus nigra, assembly GCA_949130495.1. Taxonomy (NCBI): domain Eukaryota; kingdom Viridiplantae; phylum Streptophyta; class Magnoliopsida; order Dipsacales; family Adoxaceae; genus Sambucus; species Sambucus nigra. The sequence continues at coordinate 134,675,374 of OX422216.1, forward strand.
GTAGAGGACTCGAAATTTTTTGGTAAATCCATTATCGAGAATTCCAAACAAACAATCAGCAATAACAAAAACAGTGAACTTAGGCCATTCTTTTAAGGCTGAACCACTTTAAAAATATTTTATCTTTTTTATTTTATCTGTGATTGGTTAATTAGAGGTAGTCTAATTTTTTACATCAACAAAGATGTTGATATATTGAAATTTAATGAAGTTCCTCCATTAAGAAGAGATGATTTGGTACCATTATAATGTATTATTGCTGAACGTGTACTACATTAAAACTCAAAGTTTGGGATAAATGAAAGGGGACATTGCTTTATTGATGACAATGATATTGATGAAGCTTCTGCTGGTAGTGATTATGAAAATGATTAAGAATCTAATTGCAACGATGATAATATTAATAAAAGGGATAGTTCAACCGAAAATGATTTGGATAATGATTAATAAATGTTCATTTGATGTCTAATTTCCTGAATGAGAATTTATTTGTTCTTCAGGTATAATTTTTTTAGAAAATTTATTTGTTCTATTTCAAATCTAAATTTAGTGACAATTTAGTTTTTGTAAATGCTATATTCAATAAATTTCATATTAAACCTAGCCCAACTAAACATAATTTTTTAAAGTCTTTTGATATGCATAAAAAAAGTTTCTCAAACTTCCTTATTTAAATTTGACGGCCCATTATTCAACTAAGCCAAATTCATTTATCTCTTCTCATTCACAGGATCATATAGATGGTTAGACCAGGAAAATGTCGATTTACTCAAAGTGGACTGGATTCATCATCAAAAACTTCAGTTTTAACAGGAGTATCTCACTAATTTTAGGTTGGGATATCACGCAGTGTAGGACCACTTGCACGTGAGACAAACATCGATGCGAATGATGAGAACTTGTCGGTGGTTGAGGGAAATGCCGTGAACATAACAATCACAGGTATGGTATTTCTTAACTCAGATATTTCCTTTTATTTCTTGAATTTCTTGACTTATATACATTACTTCTATAGTTCAAATTTGTAATTATGGAGACATGTAGTGTATAATAGCAACTCTGACTTAATCATAATACATTCCGCTGATGATCAATCACTTATATAATTTAACATAATTTATTTACAGTAATATTTTGTATATGATATTTTCGGCTATGCTGATCCAAATAACCAATATTTAAATAATAGCACAAAACTATTTTTGTGTTCAGAGTTTTGATATATCTCAATCATCCAACATTAGGACTAAAAACTGAGAACATCATATATGTTGATTTGGTCTTCCACATACAAATTTTGTTTTGTATCCTTTTGTAGACTTGTTATAAACAAAGCTTTAAATACACCTTATTCATATCATAGTCATTTACTCAATAGTCATTTCCTTAAAAGTTCACAACTACTATGTCAAGACTTTACTGCATCCCCCCTGGTTGGAGAAAATATGGTGCTTCAATTAAAAGGAAAAACAAATTTCATATAACAATCCTTTACTCAATAACATAGCCGCTCTTTGAAGACTGATTGATAGAAGAATTATACTTCAAATCTTGTTTCATGGTACATTAATGCCATATCCTAAGGTGACACAAATTTTCTTGATAGAATTAGTCATTAGTACTACAAATCCAGTGTTTTCCTTTCTCTGTTCTTTAGGTATCACCATTTTCTCATAAATATTTCCATCGGATTAATTTTTCATCTTTCTTTTTCAATAATGTGTAGAATTACGATCAACATCTTAGTTTTCATCGGCATAGTTTTTTTCTTGGCTAATTTGTGATGAACTTAGTTCACTACATCTATATATATGGTAGGGAATTAAATATCAATAATACTCTGTTCTGTAGAAGAGTATTATTACTTACCTTTCTGTTCACATTTCACAAGATTTTATATGATGTATGTTTGTACGCCCCTATATATTGAAGAGAAAATAGGGACTAACTCAAAATATTTCTCTTGCCAAGAAGAAGGAAGTGGAACAGAAACTATCGATCGAGATAACATCATATAAAAATAGAAAAATGATCGTAAGCATGCCATACTTTAAGTAGAAAAATGGTTGTTTGTTAAAAAAAAAGTATAAAAATGGTCTAAGTTAAGTGAAGTTGATAGTGAGTCCTTGAGGAAGATGGCCAATGTAAGTGCATATCTTGTAAATTTTAATTAAATAAGTTACATATCTTATTATATATAGACATGTATTGAGTTTTGTGAAAAGCCTCCAAAATGCAAATACTACGCAAAAATGTGTGTGTGTGTGAGAGGGAGTTAGATCTGCGATGGTTTACACACATTTGTTCATGCAAAAATTCTAGGGTGACTCTTGATTGGGACTCAAAATTTGGACTCTCGCTGACATGGTGTGCCGTCATAAATTGATTGCTTATGAACATGGGTCTGTGCCAGCGACACTAACCAATCGTGACATGCCATGTCAGCGAGTCGCGATTTTGAGTCCCAATTTTGAGTCGCTGTTTCATGAAATGGGTCCTAAATTTGACGAAGTCTCTTTTATTACTTTTACACCTCTTAAATATTCTTAACTCATAGACTTTAAGCACTTGAACCCCTCTGCTCTCACCACTAATTCATTATGAATGACACTGCTCTTCTTATTTTCCATTAAAATCTTCACAGTTTGAATTCTCAAGAATTTTTGTGAATTTCCAGTAACGTTTACTTTATTTTTCTTATTCTGTTTTCATACAATAAAGAGTAGGGCTGTGGTTTTTTCCAAACTTTCCGATTTTCGATCCGATTTTTTTTGAATTTGGAATGAAATTTAGTTTGCCGATTTCCGATTTTTTCGAAAAAATCGGATCGGAAATCGAAAACAATTCTGAATTTTCTATTTTTTGATTTGTTCGATTCGATTTTTCCAAAACTATGCCGATCCGATTTTTTCCGAATTATTTCTGATTTTTTCGATTTCGTTTCCGATTTTTTGAAAGTTTCCCATATCCCACATCGGTTGGGAGAGGGAGAGGGCTCCAAAATATCCTTTATAAAAGGAGAATATCCTCCTAACTTCTACACAAATAAAAAAAATGGGCCAAATCCTCATGTATTTACATGTTGGGTTAAGCCATTTTCTTTGTTTCTTTAAAATGAGAATTTCGAGTAATCGAAAATCCATAATTTATTTTTTGAAATTTTGGAATTTTCGAAATTTCTAAATTTTTAATATATTCTGTGAATTTCCATTTTTTCCGATTTTCCGATTTTTTCGAATTCGGAATTTTTTTTAATTTTTCGAAGAAATTGGATCGAAAATCGGAATAGTTATTTTATTTCCGAAAAAATCGAAATTTTTTCCGAAGAGGCATTTTTCGATCCGATCCGACCCAAACACATCCCTAATAAAGAGTAAGGAAACGATACCAAAAAGAACTATGAAAAAGTAGAATGAGGTTTTTGCGCCTTCTGAATCCAACAATATATTCTTTGTTGGGGATTTTCTAGAAGAACTGGGGTTTCCACCAGTATTATCGATTTTCATTTACAACAGGTGCCAATTGGATTTCATTTAAAACTTATGTTTGCTCTAACTTCTTTGCATGGTTTTCCCTTTTATATCACAGCCGATGGATTACCTTAGTGTTTTTTACTTATAAAAAGATGGTGCATTTTTTTTAAACAAAGTGAGTGCTTTGATTTTTGATTTGTTATTCTTTGCAGAAGATGTGTCAACATGTATACAATGGACCAACATGTGCATATTGATTTTCTATGCATACAAAATAGAATTTTGATATTTTATATGTGCAATTGAATGGAATCAGTGATTCCGTTGCATCAAATTCGGCATATTATGGTGATTTGTATTTTTTAAAATACTTTGGCAATTTTCACTTTGCTCATTTACTTCATTTTGATGATATTTACAATTGTGAATTCATTTACTTAGGCGCTGTTTGGTTGTGCAAATTGTTTAATTATGTAAATTAGTTCATTGTGAATTAATGAATTGTAAATGAGTGGATTTGAAACGAGTTTAAATCCAATTTTACGCAATGTTTGGTAATCTGAAATTGATATTAAGGTTTTATGAGGAAAAAAAGGATAAAAACAAATTATGAGAGAAATGGGGAGGGGGAAGAGAGGGGAATATAGAGAAAAACATGCACTTTATATGACTCCTATTTCAAATGGATTCATTTCCCTTTTTTGTGAAATGATCCAATTTCAATTTTTACACATGAGATAAAATGGGGTAATTAATGAATTATTTCATTAATAAAACCAAACACAATTAATGGATCAATTTGTAAATGAACCAATTTATAAATGGACCAATTTACAATTTTGAGACAATCAAACGGGGCCTTAATGTTTAATCATGTGATGGAAGACTTCACATGTACCTAAAATGCTTCAACTGACTTTCATTTTCTTTACTATTCAATTTTTAAAAACTAAATGATGTTTGAATGAATTTATTTATTTATTAAATATTTTTTTTCCAATAAGAAAAAAAATCTCATAAACGTTGTAAGAACGTTTAGTTTTGGTAGAAGAGTAATTGGATCGGAACAAATTTTGAGAGTACAGTATACATGTGTAAAACTATAAACACATGTAATTGACATGAGCACAAAAACTTGTAGTTACCAATGATTTTATGAATGAATTTTGAAAAATGTATTCTTTCATATTATTACTATATTTGGAGTTTTATAATATATTTATTATATGCACTTGCTCTTGCATCGTAAGAGTTTACTACTAGTTAATTAATACTCTAGTGTATCGATTTTGTATTATTGTTTACTACTATGGTTTAACTAATTTATGTCAGTGTAGGGTACATTTGAGGTAAAAGGTGAGCGAGTTGTTAAAAAGGTTATTGATGCTCAACTCAACAGGAAATATAGTAATTATTTCAATAAACTTTGTGTAGAGAAATTTAAGAAGTACCCAAGTTAGGAAGTGGCTTTGCAAAACCCACCGAAGGGCATGGACGAGGACAATTGGAAGTATCTACGTAATTACTTTGCATCACCTGCATATCAGGTAGTACTAACTAATAGTGGAAAGTTATAATTGAATGCTTGTATTTAGTAGTCATCATTTTGTACAAAAAATAAGTATCCGAAAACAAATTAGTAGAGCGAAGCAAATTACTCCCCATGTCGCATGGACAAAGTCATTTGCTCGAGTTCGTTTAGAGAAGGTAATTATTGCAAAACCCTCTTCTATGAATGTGACGTTTATAATTCTAAAGGAAAATTTGTTATAGATTTTGATTACAAAACCCTCTTATTTGATATAGATTTTGACAGTATTCATCCACCAAGATTTTAAAGTTGAGATTGTTTTCTTGTATGCTAGAAAGATCATTCGGTAACTCACCAGATTAGGTTTTATTATTTAACATTTAACACTGTTTTATAGGAACTATATTATTATACATCCGTTATGAATATACTATACAAAAACAAATATTCATTAGAATAATTTTTTCCAATATGTGATTTTATATGTATCTGTGTCAAACACGTGAACAAATTATTTTGATGATGAGAAATATGTGTGGCTAAATTGGATATGATAAGTGGATATAATTATTTTCTTTCATACCATCGTAATGTTAGAGCTAATTCACTCATCCAGAGCTGAATCATGGATGTACCAACATCGACACCATGTTGGAGCAATATAGTAAAACAACCTCCTCCCTCAAACGAGAAGAAACATGCTCAGGTCTTTGCCAACCAGTTCTTGATGGGTAGCTGTAAATCAACCAAATACATCGCCATCGCAGTGGTGGACGCCAACGCAATCATACAAGATGACCACCAAGATGAAAATGAAAACACCGGAAATGAAAATGTTGAGGATACTACATATTTAGATCTGTCGACGAATGAGAGTTCTAAAGTAACCCATGTTGAAATCGGGAAGACAATAAATGGGAAAATGGCGATGAAGATTTTTCTACAATTTTAAATGAAATGAGGCTGAAATAGGACTCATTAAGGGACCATTAAGATGCCAAGGAACCAAATATTTCCTTTGATGAAGTTCATTCTAACAATTCTACGATGGCATATGTCGCATATGATAACTGTGAAAATATAGATGATGAAGGGCATGAGGTTGGAGTAAATAATCAAGGGTTAGAGCACTTGGAGATCATAAGACAGACTAGTGAAAATGTTGATAAATCTTATATGGATGATAATAGTAGTGAGAAGAGATGTATGATGAGGTCCCTTTCTAACTCAAGCGTGTCTTGTATAACTGGTGACTTTACGATGCAAAATATACTTGTGCAGATGGTTTTAATGCTGCTAGCACTTGAAAGAATGCAGATCCGTGAGCTACATAGATGGCTATTGAAATGCCATGCTTGATTTAATTTGACTACAGAGAGTGGTAGGATTTTCTGTCTTAAATGTGGGAATGGGGGCACTTTACATAAGGTAGTTGTTACAGTTGGTGAAAATGGCATTATTGTTGCCCGTAGGACATGAAGTACCTTGCGTGGCACATAATTTTAGCTGCCTTTTCCATAAGGTGGAAGAGATGCCATCTCTAAGAACCCTATTTTATAGGAAGATCAGCTCCCACAAAGTTCGTGAACCCCAAAACCACAAAGAAGAATAAACAAGGGAGGGGGGAATCTTTGCTTTGAGTGACCTATTTCACCATCATACTGATAAGAGAGCTCCTTTTCAGCCTCCTGTAAGGAAAGCCATGGCCGATTTTAGTGGAAGGAGAAATCCTAATGACAATCACTTACATCTTTCTAAGCCTTAAATTACATTTTTTTCCATCTAGTACTATGGTATATGAATGTTTCACTCGCTGTCTTGAGTCCAATTTTTCACTCTCTCATGATGATAAAGTAATCTTTGCTTGTGCCAAAAAATTGTTAGAGCTAATTAATAATCACTGGAGAATCCCCTCTTTTTATGTAATGAGGTGCAAGACTTAAACTTAAATGCTAAGTTTTAAATTCTCAATCTTTTAAAAATAAAGAATGCGCAAGTTGGATGTTGGAACTTCAACTACACAAGCCACCTATTATTAATTACCAATATATAAAAAAACTCAACCATCCCAATAAGACACTATTTTCTTGGCAGGTAGTGAAAAATGTCATTCCATGTAACTTGTTTGTCATTTCGCATTAGCTTTTACCCCAAAATAATTCTAGACTCATATGTGTATACGAATCCAAAAATTGAAACACAGGGAAGAGAGAAGCAACTAAAACTATAATTGTAACTGGATACCCCTCTTCACTAGCCTCACTGGCTTCCACAGACTCAGGGGTTTTATGTACTACTGGAAATAAGATATGCTAGAATGGAATATGCTTATCGCTAGGAGTGGCACTTTCCTTTCCTTCATTAGTAAAGGGGTGAATGTAGGAAAGAAGAGTTTGACCGAAGACTTTCTATTAGCATGGGAAAAAAAGGCCATATGCAGATAATGAAGAACCATAAGACTGAATTATCTAGGATGCCTGTGCCCATAAGAAATCGCGGAGCCACCCATTAATAGTAATTGAACTCTGCGCAAAGTTTCCTCTCGTGATATGAGTTACTACCCCTTGATCACTTATACTGAGGCAATGAAATTGTTTTTGTATAAGTAAGGGCCCATACTGCCCTTTAGAGATAGGGGCGATCCAGCTAGTGCTATTTTTCTTTAAGGCTGAAAGTCCTATATAACCGGGTCCTATTTATCAAACTATGGGCAGTAATCCCATCTATGACTCTGGGCTGGGCAAGGATGCTTTGGTGTGTGATATCATTATTCAGGGTTCTTGGCAATGGCCATAAGCGAATTCCCCTGGGCAACTCGATAGCTATCCCTAGTAAACTGGTAACAAAATGAAAGAAGAACTGGGAATAGGATAGGAATGGAATGAATTCAAAGTCGGGAAGAAAAATGTACATAAAAAATATCTAGTAGAAAAATGGAGTTTTCGAACCGAACCTTCTGATGCGTTGGGCCAATGACGCCTCCAAGCTTCTCTTTCATAAGCTGTGATGGCTCTTTTGAATTACCGCTTCCAATGCCCTTGCTTTCGCTGGTACCTAGACCACTGGTGTGGGTTCGCCCCGATCTACTAGTACAGGATCTAGAGACCCCCTAATCAATAAGAGGGAGGGGCAAAGAAAGTCACTTAAAATCTCATGTACGGTTCTGTAGAGTGGCAGTAAGGGTGAGTTATCTGTCAACTTTTCCACTATCACCCAAAAAAAACTAAACTCTGCCTTACGTAAAGTTGCCAGAGTACGATTAACCTCTGGATTTTAAATCACTACTTATATACCCGGTATTGGCCAGACGAGAATCGTAAACTGATAGGGGCAACCGTAGAGGGAACTGCATTTGCGAATACACTGCTAAAAGTATTGGATGGGAAAGAGTGCAGGCTTGATTCAAAATACTTGAGGATTTTCAAGAAAAAAAATACGGTAGGTAATAGCAGGCACAAGCAACTTGAGTTAGGGAGGCCCCTCTGTAACTTAATTAAGGAGGTAGGCGGCTTATCAACTTGACCTTACCCATAGAATTAAGCCCTAGCTCCAAGATAGAAAAGAGATCCATTCTAGGAAGGCAAGCTACATCAATGGATGTTAATGCTATAACGGACGTTACATCTTTCGTCCGCCTTGTTCGATTCCTGAAGTATAAAACGCTCCAGCTGTTCCTGAATAGCTTCTTTCAAAAGGGCTTATGCTTCTTCGGTGAAGGTTTTGGTAGAATATATGATTTATTGAAACTGCGGTTTATTAGTTTTTATGTAAGTACGTAACTCAACAAGAAATTTTCTTACCAGTCCAATTTCTAATTTCAGTCATTCGTTTTAAAAAGATTTGAAGTGATTCTGTTTTTAAATATTAAAGCGAGACTTAGAGAAAACCTTCCTTTCCGTCAAGCGATGAAGTCAAATTACAAGTCTTGACCATATAAGGACAAGACTTCTAACCTGCTGAAGTGGGACTTAGAGGTTCTTGGATACAGACATCTCTACGTCATTCTTGGAAGCATCAAGAATAAGTCTGAAGAAGTGGTAGCTTGCAATATATCTCCAGTATTCACCACAAGGGTACCTTCTCATGTATTATATCCATCCAATTTCCATCCTTTGATATCACTTGGATCCCTCCTAATTCATCTTGATAAACAAATGTTATGCAACTCATATCAGTATGCTTTCCTAGACCCTTAGTTTCTTCTTCTTCTTCTAAATAGTGTGGCTGTAAATAGGTTTTTATCTATAGATACCCACTACAGTTTTAGAATTTAGAATCATAATGTTTTATCTCAAAGCCATCACCCAAGCTCATTAACATAATTTCTTCCCAATTCTCTTTGATAATTCTATCATCTTGCTCCCATATTCTTGCATTATCTCAATATTAAGTGAAAGAAAAATATCCAAAGTATTTTTTAGCAAAATTAAACATAAAATAAGCATTCAATTCAGGTATGCTTATATGCAGTAAACAGTGATTCATGAATTTTAGTATCAAAAGGTAAAAAAAAAAATTAGTGAATCTTTGTTATTAGGACCTTTGTTTTGTTGTTGGTTATGGATATTTTTCTTGAAAAAGATTCTCTACACTACTCCATGATGAAGATTATATTCTAAGGTGGCTAGGAGAACAACCCATAGAAGCATAAGAACATTTATCACGAGAGGCCTCTATATTTCCTTGAGTGTGTATAATTCAAGGTGCGAGGGTTCTTGAGAGGAGGGATGGATAGGAGGATTGCCACTTTAATACTCTTTTCACAAGTCTCTATCACAGATTGTTCCATATGAATTTATACATCTTAAAATTTCACCCTTCAAAGAAATTCTTAGGAGAGAATTGAGGATTTGGTTACTTTACAAAACTTACTAAGGAGCCTATATTAATCAGGATGCTAGGGACTATAGAAGGTGGAACTAGGGGTGGGGATGGGTCTCTTGTCTATCATTCTTCTATGATCTTTAATGATTTACTTCTTTGCCTATTGTTGAACCATATAAATTAATATTGACAGTTAGAATTCCTTGAAAAGTACTAGTTTTTTGTGATTAGTAGATCATGGAAGAGTGAATACTTCTGCTCCAATGCAGGAAATAAATCATAATTGATATCTCTCACCGAACTGGCGTGTGATGTGCTACGACTCGAAGGAAGACACGAATCATTTGTTGGCAGTCAAGTAAATCATCCATGTCTGCCTCTTTGCTTCTTTCTCTTACTTTGAGGATGTAGCACATCACACGCCAGTTCAGTGAGAGATATCAATTAGTGAAGAGTTGTAGGGAGGTTCTTAGACAATAGGCACACATTTGAGGATGTACGAGTCCCCGAGGATAACTTGATTCTTTATTATTATTATTATATGCTAGTAAAATAAGGAATGCCCTTTTTGGGATATCATTAGTTAGGGTATATATACAAATATAAATTTGGAAAGTAGTGTTAGTGAGAAAAAAATCACTGATAGAAGTTGTACTGAGCCTTTGAATATAGACCTTTCACTCCCCCATTATAACCAGACCTCTATAAATGACATGATGAGGCTATTGTTGTTCCTGTGAATTTATTTGCATCACAGAGTGTTTCATCGATAAATTTTATCAACTTCACTGAATAGGCATTATCATTTTTTCCCTGTATGGACCATATATATCGTGGTTGGATCACTATTACTCCCCAATCTCATTGCATTTTCTATAAGTAAGCACTGTTAATTTTTTTAATGGGTAAAAATCATTTGGACAAGATTTTATTTGATTTCATTAGTTTAAATCAAATTGTTTGGTGCACTTCCTAAAATGAGGCGTATTGAAAATTGGGCTGCCACCTTTTAGGTTAATTTAGCCTTTAGTTTCAGTAAGGATTGCTATGAGATTAGCCAAAGAAAATGCAGTTCTTATTTGGATCTTCATCGTGTCCATTGGGCTTAGGCAAGGTCTTGGGGAAACATTATTTGGCTATTTAAATGCCCGAGAAGTACCTCATCTTCCTCATATACATCATATGAAACTTGCTTTACATATATATTTTCAACTCTTTATTTACCGTCCTCTCCCTATGTCACAACGACATCCTAATACACAATTAAAAATGGCTCACCAGACATCATATGCTTGTAAAATATGATGATCTACCGACATCGTTGAATGCTGAAGTTAGTCACAAGACTCACAATAGTACTTAATTTTCCAAATCTAATTATGATACTGCATGAGATCATGCATTAACTTATAGTGATGGAGGCAGAGCCTGAGACCTCTTGTACAATAATTTTATGTACTCACTCATCCCAATATAATAATCTCGTTTTTGGTCTGTCCCAAATTAATTGTCCAGTTTCTAAAATTTATTCATTATATTAGGAGACATTTAAGCAATTATTCAAGTTGAATTATTAATAAGGTAAATTGCAAAAATTCCCCAAACTATCACATGAGTTGCAAATACATCCCTGAATCGTATTGATGGTTTAGTTTTCTTTTATTTTACAATTATGTGCTTGTGTGGAAAATGTTGGAAACTTATTTAAGGGGTTAAAATGGGTATAAAAATATGATATGGATTTATTTGTGTTGGCTTTATATAATAGTAGACGCTACAATTACTAATCATAAATGTAATTATGTTTATTTATTAATTGACATAAAAAGCAAAAATTGGGAAAGAAGTTGGCCCAACTGAGTTATACCAACTAACCTAATTTAGTGATGAAAGAGGTTGGGTTAATGATGATGCAAGAGAAAAATGCAAGTTAATCCTGATGTTGATGTAAAAAACTAGACTAGGTCTAACTTTTAAATCACAGATAAATATATGTAAACAAAAGAGAGAGACAAAAGTTTTTTAAAGTGGTTCGGCTATAATGAAAAGCCTACGTCCATTGTGCTTCTTATTGACTTATATTCTGTCTTGCCTCTCGTGTTTTGAATGAATTCAACGTGCCCTTGATGAAGGGATTACAATGTATTTATAGCCAAGTAATGAGATAGAGAGATGAACGTTGTTAAGTTGGTCGGCTGAAGACTCAACCACCAGAGAAGACTCCCCAGAACCAACATCCACTTCAACTTCATCATCCATGTTAGGGGGAGAGCCAGACTCATGTACTTAAAAGAGTTCAGAGTCTTCTGCTATTCTGACCTCCTTAAGTGTAGCCTACCAACCATCCTTGAAGTATTTTCTCTTGGCATACTCAATTTGAGCAGAGACAACAACAATGGCCTTATCCCAGCCTTTGTTAAAGGAATATTTATTCGATTTCTTCCTCTTGGCCTTCTCAGCATTCAGGCCCTTGGTCATCTCAGCCACCTGCTTTTTGTGGCCTTTACCCCAAGTTCAACTTGAACATCAGTGGATTCAGCCTTCTGCTGAGTTTCCTTGACATCCTTGATTTTTTTATCCCAAGCCTTCTTCTCCGTTGCTAAGGCCTGTTGTGATGCCAATAAAGATATTTTGATACCATCAAAGGCCTCTTCCATATTATCCGAAGAAGAATGAAGAGCATCGTCCTTCTCCAACATCTGGTTGAAATCAACCAGGATTCAAAGAAGAAAAAAAAAGTTAGCACAGGAAGTAGAAGATAATGCATAAAGAAAGATGTCTCACTAGAGTAAGGCTTTGAGCAGCCCTCTCAGATATCTTTAGTTAGGGCATGGAATCATCAACACCCATGTGGTATGGAAGAGTACCAGAATTAATTAATTTCCGGGCCAAACCAGGACCCATGGACAACGAAGGGTCAACACCAGATGGAATAATACCGACCAAGTTTTATTGGTCGGCATCAACAACTTCTTTAACCTACCTGGCAGTAGGACCTCTTCTCAAATGTTTTAAAGGAGACTCCTCTCATTTGTTGGTTGGGGGCTTCTTCCCAGCATCATCCTTCTTTGTGGCTCCACCATCCACAAGCTTGTGGGTACCAGTAGCAGCAGCATCTTTAAGAAGAATGGGAAATCCCCTTTTCCCATGGCCACTGAGAGAGGAATGTATGAGTCAAAGGAAGAGGAGGTGCCAACAACAGGTTCACCACCACCAGATGTAGATGAAGTGGAAACTGGGTCTTTTTCTAAGTCAATCATAACAAATGGTACAACAACTGAAGGTCGTGCTACAAAGGAAGTGATAGAGCTCTTGTACTTCAGCAAGTAGGAAGCCGACCTAGTATGCTCCTCACCAATTCTTTGATTGATGCCCCAGAGAAAGTTGAGCTTGTCAAGTTTAATGTCATCCTCCTTGGGACACTTTCTCTTCCTCTCAACTGCAATCAAACAAACAAAAAATATTAGATAACATATTAGTAGGTAATTCACCAGCATGAATATATAAAATATATTACAAACTATGCCATGACCCTCTTGAAGGCATCTTGGTCCATTGTATACTTCATCCACTTTTTGAGATACATATTGCCAATTTTTAGCAATAACCCCATGATCGAAGTAGTCCCTATTAGAATCAGGCAGATTGACGACTGGATATCTATTAACAGACCTAGTTTTCAAATAGTATGTATTATCACTGGTGACCCATTTGTAACACAACATAATCTCAGGGAGACCGATATGGGTTCCATGGATTTGATTAAGCCTATAGACACCGTTAACTATTCTCTAGGTGTTGGGGGCTACTCTAGCAGGTACAAAATCAAAGTATTGACAAAACTCTAAGCAAAAATGATTTGGGAGAAAAGTGAAGCCACATTCATCTATGAATAAGGAAGGAATTCAATGACCTTCAGACAAAGAAAAAACATCTACAGGGGGACTAGGAAACTCTAAGTCTACCCAGTCTAGTATATTATATTCCTTTCTAAACTCATCTAGAGAGACAACAACGTAAACCATGATTCCATATGAAGAAAATAAGAAAAGGAAAGGATTTTTATAAAAAAATTAAGGACTTAGAAAGAACTAAAAGAAAGGAAGAAAGATCACACGAAAGCTCAAGGGTAGCAGAAAAACTTAGAAGGTTTGGAGTAAAGAGACGACCGGAAAATTTACCTCCTTTTATAGATTGCCTCAAAAACCAATGAAAGTAATGATTAAAGTAAATCGACGATTGAAATTATGGCGGCGATACAAAAAAGACGTATTTACCCAGATGCGGTTCGCTATAATTCAGGATATTTACAAAGATACCATTGTCAACATACGCCACCAATAATACTAGTAAAATTTTACAAGTGTGGGAAATTGACAACCGACCATGTATAATGAATGTAGCCCGAGCTACGACCAGGACTAAATGCTCCATACTTTGAAGCAAGCACCAAGCATAAAATATTGAGGGATTCTGTTGATACTAAAAATTACCCACTTACGTGGATCAACTAGAGATAAACACGTGTTATCCTATATGTTAAGAATCCTAGTCAGCAAGTCATAACATCACAGACTAAGACCTGGGAGGCCGACCAACATGCATAATGCCGACCAACTCCAGGAAGGGTGACCAATAGTGGGAAGGCCGACCAACTTGATCAACAAAATGCCAACAGCCAAGAGAATTATGGACATTATGTACTGATGTAAATGCCTAATTTATAAAGGAATTCCATCTATTAATATTACATCCATCTATCTCCTTACTTGCCTATAAATACATTGTAATACCTTCATTAAGGGCACATTCAAGTCATTCAAAACACGAGAGGCAATGCATAATACAAGGCAATAAGAAGCATAGTTGACGTAGGCTTTCCCTTATAGACGAACCACTTTAAAAACCTTTTGTCTATCTTTTTCATTTACATATATTTATCCGTGATTAAAAAGTTAGACTTAGTCTAGTTTTTTACATCAACAGATTAAGACATAATACAATGCAATAAGAAGCACAGTGGATGTAGGCTTTCCCTTATAGACGAACCACTTTATAAACCTTTTGTATCTCTCTTTCATTTACATATATTTATCTGTGATAAAAAAGTTAGACCTAGTCTAGTTTTTTACATCAACATACTGGCGTTGTCCGTGGGAATGTATTTATAAACATCTTCACTCTCATTCACTTACGATAACATAAAGATGACTGACATTCCTGAGTCCAGTTCCAGAAATGATGGCAATACGCTTATTTCATCTGCACCTCCAATAAACAATGATCTGATCGAAATCTTGGCTAGTCTCGCTAGAGGACATGAGGCCATATAAGATACGATTAGGCAATTGACCCAAACACTATAGGTCGGATCTCCTGCCTTATCTATTCACAGAAATATGCCACCACCACATCCATGAACCAAAAGGCATAGCCACTCCAGGACTTATAGAGATACGTCCTATAGTCCAGGAGCAAGTTCTTCCCTCAGGACTTTAAAGCCATATGATGAATAATATTTTTCTCTCGAAAGGCTAAGTGCCTTAGAAAGGCTGAGCCGAGCATCGCCATTTGATTATCTAGGACCCAGAGGGAATATAAATATTCCCATGGCATTGTCGAGGCATAGTCGACGACCAATCCAGATCATGCGCCTGATGATCTGCCCATACCGAGTAGACCTCTCAGGAGGAGAGCTCAGCATAGACAGTTGATCAGAATAGCTGATTTGCACTGCATAAATCTGATTCGGGTAATCATGCATGGAAAGGCTCAATCCAGAGGTTAAAAGACATGTTAGGAGAAATGGTGAAGGCGAATAACTCTTTGTAATGAAGCTTTGTGAAAGGGTCTCCTTTTGTTCAAACTATTGTGGATTTTCCCACTCCTTCGAAGTTTAAAGCTTCTGTTGTTACTCCCAAGTATGATGGGAAAACCGACCCTATTCTTCATATAGAATAGTACCAAGCAGCAACTTACATTTACACTGTTCCCGATAAGATGAGATGTAGGGCATTCTCAGGTGCCATAACGGGTCCTGCCCAAATATGGTAAAATAAACTACCTAGGGGGCAAATTTCTGATTTTAACCAACTAGCCGAGCCATTCATTGGTAGTTTCTGCTTCAAGGCTAAGCCAGTAAAGAGATTAGCTCACATGCTAAGCGTGTGACAGCGAGTAGGAGAAAGCACCAGGAAAACAACCATCATAGCTCTTATGAATGTCCCGAGAAGCTTTATTACACTCTTTGCAAATATCCTCCCAAGATTATAAATGAATTAATAGACAAAGCAGCCAAGATAATGAATGCCGAGGAAGCAATGGCAGGGAAGCAGAGCTCGATCACAAAGCCTGAGGTTAAAACTGATAAGAAGGATCAAAAGGAACAGAAGTAATCGAAGCAAAGGAAGGATTACAGGCTCAGGAAGTATAATAATTACACTCCATTAAATACGGGCATTCAACATATTTTGGGGTGAAAACGTCGTGAGACTGTGTGATAATTGATTAAATTCGCAAATATCTAATTTGGCTCACTTATTTAATTAGAGTCTATTAATTCATCCCCTAAACATGCATCTATGGTGCATGTGTCAAAACATAAATAAATAACGCATGCGACACAACAAATATGCTGAGACACATATTTCAGGAAAAAAAACCCTTTCGGGTAGAACCTTTATTTCACTATGAATCTATAAATCGCAACTTACAATTACATAGAGAAATCTGCAATGGATCAACGCGCAGCCAACCCACAAAGACTCGCAGTCTTGAACTCAGCAAGAGAATACCCACATCACCCTCTAAGGACTCGTAGTCCTATCTTCAGCAAAGAATCTTCACGCAGCAAGATCCTCAATGACACGCAGCCATATGGTGTAGAGACGCACTCCACAAAAGATGAATAGAGGCAAAGATGTGTTCTTGAAAACCAAAACAATTCACTAAAGCAAGATGGAAGTTTTGTGAATTGTAAATCAAAAAGGGATTAAAACCCTAAAATAAGAAGCCTAAATGATTACTGCTTTGGTGGTGTTTATGTTTTGGAAAACGTATGGACTTCTTAATGAAAACGTTACCATTTAATGAGTATTTATACAAAAATGTACCGCCTCAAAATCCAAACTCGTTCAAACGAGAAGCATATGTCGCTCGAACGAAGTACGCATGTCATTCAAACGACATCGCGCGACTTCCAATCTCATTCGAACGAGATGTTGATCTCGCGCGAACGACCTGGGCGTCAAAATCGAGGTCCGCTATAAAACTTAGAAAAAATACTCATTCTCAATATTTGACGAAAAAGTCCGCTCCAACACTTAGAAAATATTTTTTAAAAGTCTCCCAAAAGCTCTAAGTGAAAAGTAAAGGTATTTAAAACATAACCTTACCAAAGTAAACTTCGCGGAGCCTTGAATGATGAAGAACTTGAGTAATTCGGATCCGTCTTTGATGTAAATGACTCTTGAATGCTCTTCGACGGTGTAGCGGTATATGACATAATAAATTGATAACGGACCTATGAAAATATGTCCTTACATGGGGGAAATCAAGCATAACAAGGAGATACGATGACCTGAGAAGTTAAGAGCATCTGCTAAGAAGAGGGACATGTCCAAGTGCTGCGAGTTTCATAAAGACCATGGACATATGATGGATCATTGTATTGCTCTACAGAACGAGATAGAAACCCTCATCCTCCGAGGAAGACTGGACAAGTTCGTCGATCGATAGGATAACAGAGAAGCTCGACGAAGGTCAAAATCTCCATCTAAGTCCAGAGATAAGAAAAAGAGAACTCACGAAGATGATCAAGAAGATGATCCCGATTTACCCAAAAAACCAAGACAACCAGAAAATGAGGTATTTATGCTTAGTTTTGGTTCCTTTGACTGTCAGATGATTATAAGTGGAGACGCTAGAGGAGGAGATTATACTTCTAAAAGAAAAGCTTACCTTAAGGAGGCTCAAGCTTATTCTTATATTTAGAGGATCAATCTAGCCGAGGAAGATCGATCGAGGAAGGTCAACAAAGACAAGTTGGTGTTTGGTTTTTACAAGAATGACCTCTTCGAAGTCCTTTATCCCTATGACAATCCCCTAATAGTCAAGTTCAGAATCTAAGATACAATAATCTACAGGGTATTAATTGACAACGGGAGCTCTGCAGACATCATGTTTTACTCCTATTTTTAAAAATTGGACTTGAAGCTTAGCCCATTGGATCCTTATCACAGGCCCCTGATCGGCTTCTCTGGTGAAAAAGTATATCCCTTGGGCACAATCAAGTTGGAAGTGTTTCTCGGCACCTGGACGACAAGTCGGATTGAGAAAGTATATTTCTTTGTGATGGACAAGAATGTTTAGTCCGCCTACAATATAATCATGGGGAGGGTAGGAGTGAAGAAGTTTGAATATGTTCCTTCCACAGTCCATCAATGATTAAAGTTCCCGACCAATTTTGGAGTAGACGTTGTAAAGGGTGATCAGAAGGTAGCCAGGGAATGTTATTACTCATCTGCCGAGAAAGAAGATCTGGAAGAACTGAAGAAGAAGACCACTACTTACCAAGTGGGTACTACAAAGCCCAATAGTGAATCTAAGGTTGAGACTTTAAATATAAGAGAGGAAACGAAGATATTTAAAGTCCAGATTGTGGAAGCTACTAAGAACATCATACTGGATGACGACAAGCTAGAAAGGACTACTCAGATTGGCTTGACACTGAATCCTGTTCTTAAACAGGAACTGGTGACATTCCTGAGGCAGAGGAAGAATGTTTTTGCATGGAGTCATGAGGATATGTTTGGGATTGATCCTAATTTCCTCTGTCACAAGATCAATATCAGTAAGGATGCCAATCCGATTACGCAGAGACGTAGAGTGTTCAGTCCTGAAAAGAATCAAGCCATCCAGGAGGAGGTCAAGAAGCTTCAAAAATCTTCTTTCATTGAAGGTGTGAAAGAGCCTGAATGGTTGGCTAATGTTATTATGGTCAAAAAGAAAAATTAAAAGTGGAGAATGTGCGTGGATTTAACAAATCTGAATATAGCATGCCCAAAGGATCACTTTCCTTTGCCCATGATTGATCAGCTGGTGGATGCTACATCGGGGCATGAATTGTTAAGATTTATGGATGCTTACTATGGTTATAACCAGATAAAAATGAAACCTGAAGACAGGGAAAGTACAACTTTCATTACTCCCCGAGGAAGTTATTATTATAATGTAATTCTTTTTGGTCATAAAAATGGTGGTGCAACATATCAAAGGCTGGTAAATAAAGTATTTGAATATAAAATAGGCAAAAATATGGAGGTTTACGTGGATGATATGCTAGCAAAGAGCCAAAAAACCTCTGATCATATTACCGACCTCAGTCAGACTTTTAACCAGTTGGAAAAACATCAGATGAAGATAAATCCGATCAAGTGTGTGTTCAGCGTGCAAGAAGGTATGTTCCTCAGCTACATAGTCAATCAGAGGGGAATTGAGGCTAATACAGATAAAATAAAGGCTTTGATTAAAATGCAATACCCGACTAGCAAGAAGGAAGTTCAAAGGCTCACTGGGCGAGTAGCTGCTTTGAACAGATTTGTGTCTCGAGCAACAAACAGATGTCTTCCATTCTTCAAGGTGTTGAGGAAGACCTTTGAATGGATTGAAGAATGCGAGAAAGCTTTTCAGGAGTTGAAGAAGCATTTGTGATCACCCCCGTTACTCTCCCGACCAGTTTTGGAGGAAAAATTATATTTGTACTTAGCTGTTTGAGTCGGTTGTGAGCTCGGAATTAATACAACAAGACAATGGAGTCCAGAAGTCAGTCTACTACACCAGCAAGGCCTTCTAAGGAGCTAAAATCAGATATCCACGCTTAGAGAAATTAACCTTCGCACTTATTGAGGCGTCCAGACATATGAAACCTTATTTCCAAGCATATACCATAGTGGTGTATACTGACATGCCACTTAGGCAAGCCCTCCATAAACTTAAAAATTCGAGAAGATTAATGTACTAGGCAATAGAGGTGGGAGAATACGATATTGCATATGAGATGCGGTCCTTATTAAAGGGCCAAGCTGAAGTTAATTTTATTGCAGAGCTTACTTATCCAGAGATTTTTGAGCAACAAGGCTTTCAGTCAGAGCAGACCCCGACAGAGGAGAGATCAACTGCAGTTATTGCTGACCAACCAACCGAGCAGACCCCAACAGGGGAGAGCTCATCCAAAATCGCTGTCGACCAACCAAAATTTTCAAGGATACATGAGATGGACCAAAGATATGAGGAGGTAAGCAAAAAAGTATTCCACTATGGGACATTGACAGACAATGGCTTTGACAGTAACATCCCAGTATGGAATTTATATGTGGATGGATTTTCATATACTACAGGCAGTGGAGCATGTATCATACTTAATACCCCTGATGGGATTAATATTGAGTACGATCTCAAATTCGAGTGTCAGACCTTTAACATTGAAGTAGATTAGGAATCCCTGATAGTGGCATTAAGTTTGACTCATTCCTTAAGCGCCGAGCAAGTGGTAGCGCATAGTGATTCACAACTAGTGTTCAATCAGGTATTGAATTTGTACGGAGTCAAAGGAGAATTGATGACCAGGTACCTTGCTAAAGTAGTGGAGGTCATAGCTAAAGTTCTAGTTATTTGGATGAACAGAATTACAAGGATAGAGAATGTCCGAGATAATTCACTTGCTCAGCTATCATCAACCAACATGATTTGATGGCCAAGAAGTCATCCCATTAGAAATTCTAGCTAATCGGAGCCTTGGTAAAGATTTGATGGTTAATTTCATTGCAGTAGATATGTGACCATCCTGTATGGATCCCATTCGAGCATATATTGAGGAAAGAACTTTGCTAAAAGATCTAATAATGGCCAAGAAGCACAAGTATAAAGCAACAATGTACGTTCTGTACAAGAGAGGGTTAACAACCACTTTGCAGCGCTGTGTTCACCCAACAGAGGTTCAAGACCTGATCGAAGAAGTTCATGAGGGGTCTTGTGGAGCTCATGTGGTAAAAATTTCGTTTCTACAACGAATCAACACCCAGGGATACTACTGGCCGACTATGAAGGAAGATTATACATCTTTTGCAAAAAAGTGTGATAAATGCCAGAGGTTATCTAACATTCAAAAAACCACATATGGTGCTTTGACTCCAATCACTCCACCTTCGTCGTTTGCTATATAAGGGATAGACTTGGTCGGGCCATTACTGACCACCAGAGGAAGGTTCAAATACTTGGTCGTCGCTGTGGATTATTTTACCAAATGGGTTGAGGCAGAACTATTGGTGGACATGCCTTATGAGAAGGTATACCATTTATCAGGAAGAACATCATTTGCAGATATGGTTTACCATATGCTTTCATCACTGACCATGGCACGTAGTTCGATAATGAAGAGTTTGAAGCGTATTGTTCCTATTCCAAGATCCAGAAGCTGTGTTCTGCTCCAGGTCATCCTCAAATCAATTGGCAGATAAAGGTGACAAATATAACTTTGCTCAATGGGTTGAAAAAAAGACTTGATGATGCCAAGGGCAATTGGATAAATGAATTTCACTCAGTCCTATGGGCATACCGAATAACTCTAAGAGCTGCTATAGGAGATACAACATTCATGCTGGCATTTGGGACTGAGGTAATGGTACCAGTCGAGATCGGCCTACCAACTCATAGAGTGTTGAATTTTAATTCCCATGTTAGTGATTTAATGCGAAAGCTAGAACTTGATATATTGGAAGAGATATGAAAAGACGATGCTCTGAGGAATCCTGCCTATCAATAAAGGACTGCATGTTTTTACAACAAAAGGGTGAAGCCGACCAACTTGAAAGAGGGGGATTATGTCCTTAAAAAGGTGATTAAGAAGAACAACAAGCTTGAAGAAAATTGGCATGGACCTTATCGTATCTCGATAGTAATCCGACCAGGAACATATAGGATTGAAAATATAGAGGGGGAAGAATTTAAAAATCCTTGGAATGCCGAGCAAGTCTACACCTTCTCTCTATTAGTTTCAACACTTCCACCTTGGTCGGCAGAAGTGGCTTTTAATCACAGATAAATATATGTAAATGAAATAGACACACAAAAGGTTTTTAAAGTGGTTTGGCTATAAGGGAAACCCTACGTCCACTTTGCTTCTTATTGCCTTGTATTCTGTCTTGCCTCTCGTGTTTTGAATGGCTTGAACATGCTATTGATGAAGGGATTAAAATGTTTTTATAGCCAAGTAAGGAGATAGAGAGATGGAATATTAATGGATGTAATGCCTTTATAAATTAGGCATTTACATCAATACATAATGTCCATAATGCTCTTGGCTATTGGTGTTTTTCTCATCAAGTTGGTCGGCCTTCCCACTGTTGGTCGGCCTTCCTAGAGGGTGTCGGCCTTCTGCATGTTGGTCGGCCTCCCAGGTCTTGGTCGGTGATTCTATGACTTAATGACTAGAATTCTTTCCATGTAGGGTGACACGTGTCCGTCTTTGGTTGGTACACGTAAGTGGGTAATTTTTTGTATCAACACTTGCGCTTAACTTGAAATATTGTTATTTTTTCTAGCTTTTATAATAATCTAAAATGGTGTATATATATGTGTGTGTGTGTGTGTGTGTGTGTGTGTGTATGACATGTATTAATATAGTTAAAGATGGAACAACTCAAGTCTCGATCTTCAGTGACAGAGGATGATATATGTTTGCAAGTTCTTGGATTGAATCAAGATACGTACGTGGTCGTGAGCCCGGTCCGAAACCAACTTCAACCTCTTACCATCAATAATATAAAATAGAGTTAAATGAGTTAAGAAATAGGGCAGAGCAATGTGACACCCCGCCTACTTTAATCATGGGTGATCAGTCCTTTACTAAAATAAACAGGAATCTCATTTGGTTCATTCTTAGCATCACTGTCGAAAGCGTTTTAAATTATTAACCACCTAAGTTAAAATAAGCCAATGCCAAATTTTATCTTTCATTAACATATAATAATATATAGAAATAAAAATAATATGAACCATTATCACAATAGCTGTAGTCTAGAACATCGCAGGATAAAATAAGTAAATAAGTAAATGTCGAATAAACCATCGGCTCCAAATCCAACATCCAAATCATAAATCTAATTGAAATGAAATGAATCTAAGTACAGAATCTGAACTGAAAAGATTAAATCCAAATAAAAGTCTAAACTGAATGGGCAACATGCCCAACTGAAATAAGTGAATATGAATCCTAGACTAGGAGTGAAATGACTGAAGCGTTTAATCAAGTCATGCATGCCTCCACAAGCGTTACAGCTACGCATCTTTGGAATGAATCATCCTGCCCAGCGTCCCTGTGGATGGACACCTAAAATTTTTGAAAATAGATTTGATACGGTTCAGAGCCCAAAACCTTTGAAAAATATTTAGCAAGTATTTAAAATGTAGTAAGATCAGTTATTATACACACGGTAGTTTCACGCACCGTCCCTTGAGTTCCTCACCTCTCAACTATAGTGCACACGTAACGTCTCCTACTAAACCCACCTAGTTATGCAATCCAACCTAACTAGTCCCAATAAACATATATCTAACCACTATTATACTTAACTCACCCGTACTACCCATATGATATGCTACTGTAAAATCATAATCAATATTAACCAAATATTATATTTGAACCATTAATCAAGTTTCTCTTCCTTAAGTTACTTTAGATATGTTCTATCTATATCTTCTACTACCACACACGGGTTAAACAAATCAAATGTACACACACACACACACACACACACACACACACACACACACACACACATATATATATATATATATATATATATATATATATATATATATATATATATACACAACTACAACATCCCTGGATAAAAAACCATGATGCATGCATACTTTGCTACCGAATCCATGTACCTCATCAAGGACTACCAGTTCAGTTACACCGTCGAACGATAAATAAAATAAGCACATAATGGAGGCAAACATAGTCCTAAGCCTTTTGGCTACGCACATACCTAACATACCCAAATGACCGATCATACTATCATACATTCACATAGTGATCAAACATAAATTATATGTTCTGGGGCACACATGCAGACTTCATTAGCATCGCTAAAGTGGGATTGCCCATCATGCGTGACCTCCCGTGATAACAGGCATCGTAGGTATGCATACACACATAAAATTCACATAATAGGTATAGACACAACCTATAAATATATCCAATAGGTTTTACGTATGTCCCGAATATCCAACGTACCAATGATTCACACTTCATATAACTTTTTTGTTTTTCCAAGTATCACTCACTACCCGAAGGGTCCCAGTTATACCTTAAGTAATTTCAGTAGTTAATACATCATTAACTTACTGGTATATATTTTGGGTTATTATCTATGCTTCCCGTAACCCGATTTTAAATTCTCGATACTTAACACAATCGTTTCATTTCGTCGGTCCATATATCATTTTACCCTCATTAAGACCTAGATGATCTTTACCTATAGGTTCACTCATATTCTCCAAGACCTCATACAGTTAATAAACCATTACCAAAGTCCCCCATAATTATTGGCAAATATGACCACATAAATAAAAAAAGAACCCATTTTTTGCAGTGGCCGACTGATCGACAAAATTGATCGATCAATCCATGATCGATCCATCCATCCATCCATCTATCGATCGAAACCTGCTTGAAACAACTTCTTCTAAATTCGTTTTTCAGCCATATATACACAACCAAACCTACATATAACTCCTCCAAATGTTCAACCAAGTTAACCAGACATCATATAATAATGTTTAAACATTTTCTAACGTAATATATCCTCGAAATTTACATTAAACGAAATCAAATTCTCATTTTATTCATTTAAACCATGGTTTTACTTTTTTATGCATGTTCATCTCAGTCAAACAATCCACTATCACCCAGACAGAGTCGCGACCTATCTGTGATGTCGGTAACCCGGTACTAAAATCCATAGAGATATTCTCCCACTTAAAAATTGGGAGCTCTAGTGGTTGCAACATCCCCGTCGATCTCAGGTGGTTTAACTTCACTAACTGGTAGGTAACACACTTCGAGATAAACTCTGTTATGTCTCGATTCACCCCAACCACAATTACTTCCTACGCATTTCCTGGTACATCTTATCCCCACTATGATGTACTATAAGCATCGATCCGTGAGACTCTTATATCACTACGTGTCTTAAATCCTCATCCTCTGGAATAATGAGTCTCCTATTGAAGCACAATCCTCCATCGGAACTAATTGAATATGACTCCTCCCCCTCTACTAACAACTGGCGTACTTTGTCCTAGCAAAATTGATCCCCTGCCTGTGCTTTCATCACCCAAATATCGATCTCTGGAGTGATAAATAATATGGAAAAACAAGCTCTGGCGACCGCCGAAGCTCACTCCACTTCTCCTTCCAAACCACTATTATATTCTCCATAGGTCGTCGGCTTAATGCATTTTCCACCACATTAGCCTTCCCAGGATGATATTGAATATCAAACTGGTAATCCTTAGTGAACTCTAACCATCTCCTCTGGCTCATATTCAGACATTTTTGTGTGAACAAATATTGAAGTGATTTATGGTTCGTGAACAATCTGAATTGCTCCCCCAGAAGATAATTCTTCCCAATCCTCAAGGCAAACACCACCGCTGCTAACTTGAGGTCATGAGTGGGGTAATTCTTCCCATGGGGCTTAAGCTTGCGACATGCATAAGTTATATCCATCTACTCCTACTGTAGTACACCCCTAGTCCCTACAAGGATGCATCTGTATAAACACGGTACTCCACTCCTCCCCTAAGCAATGTGAGTACAAATGATGAAATAAATTTTCCATTAGCTCATCAAAAGATAACTGACAGTGGTCATCCTAAACAAATGATACCCCTTTGCGAGTGGGGTTTGTCAATAGATTCTCAATCTTCGAGAAGCCCTTAATAAAGCGAAGATAGTATCAGGCCAACCCCTAAAAACTTTGAATCTCGGTCGGTGTCATGGTCTATCCCCACTCCCTCACTGCCGATACCTTACTCGGATCAATAGTAATGCCACTGTCAGACACAATATGGCCCAAAAACTGTACCTCCCATAGCAAAAATCCATATTTCTCGAATTTAGCATACGACTAATGGTCCCGTAACGTCTGCAGAACCATACACAGATGCTCTGCGTGATCATCCTCTGAAAAGGGCTAAACCATAATGTCGTCTATAAATACGATCAAGAACTGGTCAAGGAACTCTCTAAAATTCGGTTAATATGATCCATGAACACCACCGGCGCACTGGTTAGCTCAAACGATATCACCCTGAACTCGTACGACCCACACCACTTCAGGAAAGCGGTCTTAGGAATGTCCTCTCTAATAGCAACTGATAATACCCAGATCTCAAATCGATCTTAGAGAAGTACTCTGCTCTTCTCAGCTGTTCAAACAGGTCATCGATTCGAGGCAATGAATACTTATTCTGAATCACGACCTTGTTCAACACATTGTAATCAATACACAAACGAAGCGACCCATATTTCTTCTTGATAAATAACACCAACGCACCCCACGGTGATGTACTTCATCGAATGAAATCCTGTCCCAATAGATGCTGGATCTGTTCCCATAATTCCTGTATCTCCAAAAGATCAATCCAATAAGGCGCTCGACCAATCAGCCTCATACTCGATGCTAACTCAATGACGAATTCAATCTCCCGATTGGGTGGAAACTCGGGTATCTCCTGGAACACATCGTCAAACTCCCTCACCAATGGAATCGAATCCAAAGAGACAACCACCTTCTGCGAAGTATCCTCCTCAATATATTGTAGGTTTGTCCTCCCTCAGGAAAAGGCATCGCCACTAGGAACATCTCATATACTGGTATAGAAAACACAATGGTCCTCCCGAAGCATTCTATGCCCAAGATGATGTCATAATCCTCCATATCTAATACTAGAAGGTCGGCGACTAAACATAGTCTCCCAACGTCAATATCTACACCCCCACAGATTGAGTGTATAAGCGACCCATTGGCTAAAGGTGACTCTACACACATAAGGAGACTGTCGACTGTCTCTAATAGACTGACTGCGCGTGCAAACCTAATAGTTATAAATGAGTGCGATGCTTTCGTATCAAATAAAATCCTACCCTTAGGCCCATGAATATGAAACATACCCTCAACAGCTGGTGGAGCCTGCGATTCTTGAAGTAAGGATGCATCGTAGACGTTATATACATGTCCATACTGCAACTGGCCCTGCTGATTGGGCTGGTGCTGTAGGGGGTAACTGCCCCTGCTGCCCCTGTAGGGCACCCTGATTTGGTACTATATCCTACTGTGGACAGTCTCTCCTCTTATGAACCGTCTGTCCACAAGTAAAGTAGTGACCTTGAAAGTCTCCCTGCCTCTAAACCTGATGGCCCAGTCGAGGTTGTACCTGACACTGGCCCTAGTGGCCCCGACCTTACTGGCCTCCCCTATTGTTCCCTTGGTCCTGAAGGCCCTAAGGTACATTCTAATGTTTTGTTGAGCACCCTGGTGGCCCTGCCTGAATCAATTACCCTCGGGTCGGTAACCTCTCGATCTAAATCTCTTGGCTGAATCACCCTGTCGAGAATCCTGCCCCTAGTGCCTATTCATCTACTTTTGCGGTGCCCCACTAGCATCATTCCCTCCTGTCTTGCCTGACTAGATTGTATCACCCCCTCTCTTGCTTCCCTTCAGATGGAAGCGATGATCCTGAAAGTGAAGAAGTGCGGTATTGACGACTTTAGTATAAGTTTTCAATGATGGATTACCAATCAAGTGTTGCCTGATCCTCCAAGCGAGTCCATCCATGAACTTTAACTTCTTTTTCTCCTCGTTGTTCACCTTGTCGGGCACAAAGTTATCCAGACAGGTAAACTCTTCCTCATACTCTGCTACAGAATTGTCACCCTGAACCACCTCATTAAACTTCCTCTGTATCTCTATCTCGACAGTCAATGGGAAGTTCTTGCGGTCAAACCGCACCCATAACTAAGTAATAGGCATAACATATCTCTCATCAGAAGTGGTAATATACTCCCACCACTATAAAGCTTCTCCTATAAGCTTAAACGTGGCCAACTTCTGCATTTAAGTCTCGCTGAACTCAACCATACGAAGGTGGATCTGAATGTATATCTTCCACTGACATGTAATGATCACATCAGAACTACCCTGAAACTCTAGTGGGTGGCCCTTCTGGAAAGCCTCCCTCACTCTTGGCCAATCAGACAACCCCAGATGGGCCTGGACAATCGGTGCCACTAGCTGCTGTGGCTGAGCTTGAGGAAAATGAAGTGTCATGGCTGTCATATCAGCATTAACTGCCTGAGCAATATAGCGGCCACCTATATGGCCGTCACTGTCCCCTATGGTGGCTTTGGCTGTGGTGCCCGTGGCTCCTACTAAGCCTCCTTCTCATTAGCTCTCACCGTTGCCCTAGTCATTTGTCCTCTCTTGGGTGGCATCTGAAACCAGATCGAATTGTATGAGTTCACAGTCAATACAAAAATAATAACAAAAGAAAGAAATCTAGAATAAGTAAATATGAACGTGACTGCCCTAATAATAAGGCTCTATAACAAATGATGCTACATTGAAATCATAGTAAGCCACAAACACTAGAACCTGATGCTCTGAGACCATCCGTGATGTCCCACCTACTTTAATCACGGTTGATCAGTCATTTACTAAAATAAACAAGAATCTCATTCGATGCATTCTTAACATCACTCTCGAAAGCTTTTTAAATTACTAACCACCTAAGTTAAAATAAGCCAGTGCCAAATTTTATCTTTCATTAACATGCAGTACTATGCAAAAATAAAAATAATATGAACCATTTTCAAATAACTGAAGTCTAGAACATTGCATGATAAAATAAATAAATAAGTAAATGTCGAATAAACCATCAGCTCCAAATCCAACATCCAAATCATAAATCTAATTCAAATAAAATAAATATAAATACAGACACTCTGACAAGAGTAAATCCAAATAAAAGTCTAATTAATGGGAAACATGCCCAACTCAAATAACTGAATATGAATCCTAGACCATGAATGAAATGACTCAAGCATTTAATCAAGTTATGTATTCCTCCACAAGCGCTGCAACTACACATCCCTAGAATGAATCATCCTGCCTAGCGTCCCTATGGCTGGACACCTGAAGGTTCTGAAAATATATTTGATACGGGTCAGATCCCAAAACCTTTGAAAAATGTTTAGCAAATATTTAAAATTCAGTAAGAGAAGTTATTACATACATATTAGTTTCACGCGCACTCCCTTGAGTTCCTCACCTCTCAACAATAATTCACACCTAACTTCTCCTACTAAACCCACCTAGTTATGCTACCTAGCCTAATTAGTCCAAATAAAAATCTATCAAACCACTAATATACTTAACTCACCCATACCACCCATACGACACGCTACTGTAAAACCATAATCAATATTAGTCGAATATTATATTTGAACGATTAATCAAGTTTCTCTTACTTAAGTTACTTTAGATATGGATTATCTATATCTTCTACTACCACACACACGTAGAACAAATCACACACATATATAATGCTATCAATATATACAACTACAGCATCCCTGGATCGAGAACCGCGATGCATACATACTCTGCTATCGAGTCCATGTACCTCACATACCAAATCAAGTACTACCATTTCGGAATCACTGTAGAATAATAAATCAAATTAAGACACAGTGGAGGCTGTAGATATCACATTTTTGGACCCCCCTAAGTCTCTCCTTAGACCCCAAGCACTTCCCCTTTCCGCCGCAAAACTAGGTCGCACTCCGAGTACCGATTTAGAGACCATCGGGCGCTAGTGGTGGGTGCGGTCCGATCCGATCCTATTTTTGGCCATTTTAAGTGATGGACCGGATCATTCGGTCCTATATTTGAGAAGACCGAATTCGGACGAATTAATCAGTTTAGCCTATTTATTCGGTCTAGGCTATTTTCGGTCCGATTCGATTAATAATCGGTCCACATTTGCATTTATTTACTTTTTTTTTCAATAAAAACTTATAACTGTTCAATTCCTAAAATCAATTCAAGAACACGTATGTATCAGTTCAGTTTTTAAAATCACTTTAAAATATAATTGTTCTCTCATTTCAAGAAATCATTTCATAAAAGAAACCGTATGTATGGGTTTTAATTTTAAACTGTATGTTATATGGGCTTTAAAATCACAAGAAAATGAATGGGTTTTAAACTGAGGTGAGGCTTTTAAACTGTATGTATGTATGTATGTATGTATGTATGTATGTATGTATGTATGAGTTTAGTTCCTAAAATAAATTCAAAAAGGTGAGGTGATGCTTGGGTTTTAAACTGTATGGGTTTTAAAGTCAGCGACTTGGGTTTTAAACTGCATGTAAGTATGGGTTTTAAAATCACCTCCAGAAGACGAGGTGAGGCTTTTAAACTTTTAAACAGTTGGATCTTTTGGATTTCTTTCATATCATAGCTGGCAGAACCAAAAATCATAAGAAAATCAAGAAAAAAGTATCATACCGTTGGATCTTTAGTCACCAGAATAGTTGCGGTGGAGTTGAGGTTCGCCGGATCTAATGTCCCAGCCATTTCCATTTGTGTTGGGTTGCCGGATCTTGTGTTTATGGTGCCGGATTATGTGTTCATGGTGCCGGATCTTTTTGAACTCCTCAAATGGAGTTAAGGTTTGCTGGACAACATATAGCACTGGGCAGCAAATGGCTCTAGACCAGAGAGTTGGAGTGACTCGAGAGGAAGTGAAGTAGTGTAATGAGAGAAAGAAATTGAGAGAGAAAAATGAAAAGTGAGAAGGGAAGAGGAGTGGGCCAGCGGTCGTTTTTGTGGTGTTGTGTTTTGAGGGTTTAGTTATTTACTAAACTCTAAACTAATATATATATGATATATTTGTATAATATTAAATTAAACGGACCGGTCCGGTCTTAAGACCGAATTTAAAATGAATATTTTAGATCGAATCGAATATTTTGGGTCTCTTAATTTAGGACCGAATTAAGACTAATTTATAAAAAAAGCCTATAAAAATGGGTCCGGTCCGGTCCAATCGGGTCAATCGAGTCAGTTTTCTTTTTTCCACCACTATCAGGCGCCCCCGGGCCCCATTTGACTTCGGTAAATTCTTTCATCAGAGAGAAATATCTTTGAATCTTTGAAGGACTATGAATACTCTTTCCAATGGTCCACCCCATGCACAAATTGGCACAGCGGTTCAGATGAACGGACCATTTCACTATCGAAAACTAATTCAGAGGCCATCGGGCGCTCCTGGGCCTCGAATTGACCCGAATCAACTCCACCATCAGAGCAAAAGCTCTTTTAATCTTTGAAGGGTACAAAAACCTATTTCCAACGGTCTGCCCTGTGCTCGAAACAGCATAACTGTTCGGACGAACGATCAGTTTTCCCCCAAAAATCGACCCGGAGGCCACCGGGCACTCCCGGACTTCGTTTGACCAAAGTCAACTCTTTAGCTCAAACGAAACTGAATGAATATCCTAATGGCACTGAATACCCTTTCTAACGATCCGCCCTATGTACGATTCTGACCTACGGTACCAACGAACGATTCGTTTTACTCTAAGAGGTCACCGGACGCTTCTGGGCCCCGATTGAAAAGGGCCAACTTTATGAACCAAGAAAAACTCTTAGGAATGTCGAAGTACATCTCCTAAAATTTCCAACGGTCCACTCCGCATGCTATTTTGACTTACCATACGGACGAATGATCCATTTTCGTCTGATGATCTCCCTTCCAAAAGACCAATATGCGCTTTCGATCAACATTCGACCCAAAGTCAACTTCCGGACCTGGGAACAGTCCAAAGGACTCTCGAAGGTCTCTAAAATACCTTTCTAACGGTATGCCCCGTGTGTAATTCGAATTAACGATTTGTGCATTATAGTCATTTTTCAGTCCGCACTAGACTGCCAATTGGCAGGTCTTGAACCCTGCCTATCGGCACAGTGTCAAGGGTGACCTATCGATAGGCACCCTTCGGGGTAGGCCGATCGACATTCACTTTTTTCCCTATAAATAAGGGCCATGACCTCACTCCCAAGACACACAGCAAATCCATCAGCATCAGTGATCTCAGCAACATTATCTCGAAATCAGCAAAGTTCCATATGAGAAGTCCCATTCAAGCCTAAATACCCATCCTTTTAACACCCAATTTGGAAAATACCCTTCTCTGTTATCAACATCCATCACAATTCAAAGGAGTTCATACAATATCCAATCTCAAGCTCCAAAGAAGTTCCAATTCCTTCTCCCTCTCTTTTAATATTTTGTTTTTGCATAAGTTACATTAGATTCATAATCTAGTTTCACTTTAGTTCATACATATTAACATCTACGCTTTTATTAGTATATTGCACATACTGTATTTTCCATAAAAAACCCAAAAACAAATAAAAGAGGGTTACACCCATAAATTCCGAACGGAATCGTCCATCCCACATTTTCCAAAACCCAAAACACATTTTGTATACATACACACCTAATAAAATTCCGTTCGAATCTATGGGATAAACCCCACCCCTATTCTACATTCAAACTACGCAGACTTTTATGCCTTTATAGGCTACATAGGCATCTTGGATTAAAATTCGAGACTCGAGTCCAATTTTCCAATTTCTCTTATTTTCCAAATTTCTCAAAATCTCTCATCTTTATCATACATATGCATATGCTATGCTTGTTCGCGTTTCATCTCACACATATTATCGTTTCCCAATAATGATCAATATCACGATTAACGCTCATATTCTATCTTCTACATTTATTATTATTTCGGGAATGTTCCAGTGGATGATCTCACCCTACCTTTTCCATGGTATGGGTCGAATGATTCCAATCTCCATTATATAAACACATGTACACACTTCACGGGGACAAAGAAAAATATTAACATTTTGCCCATGAGAGATCGAAAGGTAGGGATGGGTGCCTAGCCCCTTCCCATTTCATAACTTAGCCCCCGGACCTCCGATCTATTGGTTTCGTATGCATCAGTTTTGTCTTTGATGCCGCTCTCTCTAAGTGGCAACATGTTCTTTTGCCTGTTTTGAGTAAAATTGGCTGGCGACTACATCTCTTTACATTCACCCCACACCGACGACGACCATATCACCTTTTCAAAGAGAAGGGTGTGAGACCGCGACCCAATTCTTCCTTGAGGGATCCTCCCCCCTTTCCCCCGAAACGAACGTTGCGCGCTGCTCGGGATGGCCACAGTAGCGACTCTGCTAGGGACTATTTTTAATAGGGCTAGACTTGGTTTACATGGGTGTTTCATTTTATTGTATATCCCTTATTTGCATGTTTCACTTTATTAGTCATATGTACCTCATGCTTATTATACTATTCACAGACTTGTAGAAGACTCCCCATGTACACTTCACACCACGTGTACCTAGGATCACGTATATCCACATGTTGCACACATCACTTAGAAATCCATGCTTATGTGTCACCAACACACACCTCCACTTGTATATATCTGTGCTCACTTATCACACACTCACTTGTAGATAGTTACACATCACTTATCCATTCTTAGTATATCTTTACTATTAGTACTTGTACCTTGCTCCCTGTTCGGCATGATCATAAAAAAGATACCCTCTCCACAAGATAACTATAAAAGAATCATGCATAATTCACACGACATCACCAAAGGGCATTGCTATTGACCAAATTTTATCCCGTAACTAGAGAGTCCCTTCGTGATGGGCGTTGGTTCGACAGGTCACAGTTAGCCTAAGCGATATGACTCTCACCTTCCATTGGCCAAGTACCTTCGATGTATATCGAACGGTTCTCCCGCATCGTACCTCTTGACCGAAGTCATGACGGGAGGTATAGTGCAGGGAATTCGTTCACGTACATCGAGCATATCGAATTTGCTCTCACACGTACCATCCCCATGAGGTATATAGTGAGGTAATTCACGTACACTCAAGTATATCAAATGGCTTATTCACATGTATCGATTGCCCTAAAAAGCAAGACGTATATCGTGGAAGTCACTCCAAAGGGGGGAACCCTTACCAATTCACCCACCTAACTGCATACCCGTATATAGGTGTCAAGCCTAGGACGCACATGTTAGATTACCGGTTTCGACCCGAAACACTGTCGAAATTCTGGGTTGGCCTGCTGCCCAAAGTTTTGCGCAATTTTTAAAATGGGATCGCCCATGAGCTTGGTCACAAGTCCAACCGTAGCTTTACATATATTACAAACCCAATTTTTCTAGGCTCGGGTCCCGTCTAACATTTTATTTTGCGTTTAGGTGAACTTAACACAAGTGAGAACTTAATAAACGTAATAATCGTGCTCAGACCCGTCTCTCATCTTTTCCTTTCTCTTTTCCCAAGAAAAAAAGTGTCCAAAAACATTTCTCCCTCTTTTATCAAAAATACCAAAAATATTCTTCCTCCTTTTCCCTAAAAAAAGAAAACATTTTTCATCCTCATCTTTTCCAAAAATGTCAAAAATATTTCCCTCATTTTCCAAAAAAAAAATGAATTTCCAAAAATGAATTCCATTTTTTTCTCCTTCTCAGGTCGATCACATAACCTTGGCCTGACTCCCTATTGGCTTCAGTCTTCAGTCGAACCGCCCCGAAGTTCTGTCAGTCCCCTTACTTCCTCCGAGTTTGAGACTCACCCTCCTTCCATGGAGAATTCGGATCAAGTCCCGAATGTACAATCGGATTTGTTGATGATTCTGGCTCAGCTCACTGCCAAAATTAACAACCTTCAAATCGAGATTCATAAGATGCAAAGAAACCGAGTCCCTATCCCCGAATATCCTGAGGTCATTTTCCCTCGCGCCATGGGTCCGCCTGCATTCGAGCCTATTTGGGTTCCTGAAGAATACCATCATGCTCCACGTGCTCCTCCTGCTAATGGGTCGCCACCAGCCCAGCTTCCTATGACAAACCTTGCTCAAACCGGGGATAATTTACTCGCGACTGTTGATCCAAAAGAGGAAGAACTGAATAAGGTCAAGGAAGACCTCAAGATGCTAACCAAGAAATTCGACCATGTCATAATCTCTAGAAACTACATGGACTACACCCACATGTCTCCCTATCCTAAAGCTAGGTTACTAGAAAATTTTAAGATGCCCAATATCGAGAAGTTTGGAGGCAGTGGACCCCCGATCGTTCATCTCCGTAGCTATCATTGAGCCATGACTGTCCTAGGGGCTTCTGAAGAAATAATGGATGAGATATTCCAGCAGACTTTGAAAGATAGCCCTCTCCGTTGATTCATATCCCTTGAGGAATCCAGAATACGCATTTAGGAAGATGTTGCCCGTGAGTTCATTTCACAGTACAAGTGCAATGAGGAGCTAGAGGTTACACACCGTGACTTAGAACTACTTAAAAAAACTGAGGAATCAGTCAACAACTTTATAGCAAGATGGAGATAAAAAGCAGCTACCATAACTAATCGACCTTTCGAAGAAGAACGAGTCAGCATTATGAAGAAGAACTTTTGACCTCATATCCGAGCAACAATGGCAGGACAATACTACCCTCACTTTCGAGTCCTCCGAGAAATAGGAGTAGAAATTGAAGAAGGTCTTGCCAAGACAAAACTTAAACCGAAGAAAACCTCTGGACAGTTTGCCCCTAAAAAGTTTGAAAAACCTGCTATTACCACAGTCTCTACTATCAACAACATCTCTTAGCCTGCCACTTCGTGGGCACTAGAAAGTCACCCAAACCCAATCTAAAAGGAATATATCGAGCTTCACGCTTCTCTCTCCAAAGTCTACTAGGCTTTCTTAAATCGAAACCTGATCAAACCATTGGACCCTCGTCCGTTACCAAATCCACTTCCGAAAAATTTCAAACCTGATGCTCATTGTGACTTTCACTAAACTGCTGGCCATACCACGTACTAATGTTTCCATCTCTGAAACACGATCCAAAGCCTAATTGACCGGGGTATCATCACCCCACCAGCTAATCCTAAACTAAACACTACCCATAATCCACTCTCGAATCATGCAAATGCCATCTTCCTAGAAGAAGACTCAGAACTCGACCCATCTACCCAAATCATGCTAAATAAATCACCAATCATACCCGTATACTCTCCTAAACCTCTCCAAATATGCCCATATTTCCTCTTACACCCTACCAGCCTTGCTGATCAAACCTTATCACTCCTCACCAGAGCATGCATCATTGTCCGTACCCATTCTGGAGGTAAAAATATGGAATTATCAGGAGTGTTGAACCAACTCCTAGAGTTCGAACTGAAATTACCCTCCCAAATGACCATCGACTATCAGAGATTCAGTGGGTTGTTCTTAGAAGCTCAAAAATGGACCCGATAGTTAGACAATTGGGTAGTACCAACCGACGAAGTCGATCTAGATGACCTGGTCCAGATCATGACATATTTGTTTCGACAGACTGATGATATTAGTATCATATCCGAGTTGCTCGACGCCTTAAAATTACAAGGGCACCTGGTCCCTTCAGTCCTGCATTTCCCTGCAGAATGGGAAGAATTATACGAAGAGGACATAGAAGTTGTAGAGTGTATCGAATTTGTATGGAAAGACAATATCGTTGCCACCAGATGAGGGGACAATTTTAAAGATTCAGATGAAGAGCCAGATTCAGGAAAGACTAGTCTGATATCCAACCTATACAGAATGATATCATTCGAGGAGATGCTAGGAGAGATCAACCAGGTAGGTGAGAAACCCAATATCGATGAAGAAATAGGGTTTCTATTTTTCCCCTCTTTTGTGAACCACTTGACTAGGTCGGGGAGACATTACCAGAACCTGAACTTACAACCATCAGCAAGTGATAAAGGGAAAGGTGTTGAGAATCTCCCTATGACAGAAATGACTCTTGAAGAGAGTAAGGTCCTTAATCAATTGAAGAAAACTTAAGCTAACATCACCCTATGGGTAATTTTCATGTCTTCCCAACTACACCGAAATGCCCTAATCAAGCTACTCACAGGACCCACAGTTCTTCCCTCAACTACACCAGAAGAAGCAGTGAACCTAGTTGGATCCCTGACCTCTACTCGATTTCTTTCCTTCTCCAAAGAGGAAATCCCTAAGACTGGTCTCAACCACAATCATGCTCTTAATATCTCAATTGAAGTTATGGGGAAAATTATCCCCCTCTCCCTCGTCGACAATGGATCAACTCTGAATGTTTACCCATTAAGAACCCTCAATTACCAGGGATTAAAAGTGAGTGGCCTTGCTCCAAACTCTACTACCGTACGTGCCCATGACAACACCCATCGCAAAGTAATAGGATATATCAAGCTTACGATAGGGGTTGTCCCTATAAATCCTATTATTGAATTCTAAGTCATCGACATCCCAGCCTGTTTCAATCTGCTTCTCGAACGATTGTGGCTCCATAATATCAAAGGGGTGTCTCCTTCCGTTCATCATAAATTGAAA
Source organism: Sambucus nigra (assembly GCA_949130495.1). Classification (NCBI taxonomy): domain Eukaryota; kingdom Viridiplantae; phylum Streptophyta; class Magnoliopsida; order Dipsacales; family Adoxaceae; genus Sambucus; species Sambucus nigra. Next base: position 134,712,802 of record OX422216.1, read on the forward strand.
TTATTTGCCAATGGACAAATTATCACCATCTAAGGAAATAGTGACAACACCGAGAATGCAAGCACCAGTAATTCGGTACTTGAGATACAACACAGGGTGAACGATATGCTGCTATCAGGCTTCCAAGTCGAACCACTCCTACTCCCAATAGGGGATGACTTCAAATATAGGGTTTGTCCAGAATATGATCCCCATGGAAACGTCAATGTAATCAAAATGTTCAAGAACATGCACTTTATGCCCGGACTGGGGCTAGGGCAAAGACAATAAGGGATAACTGGACATATTCTGTTGAAAAAGGCCTTTCCTCCCTATGGTTTAGGATGTCAGCCGTCAGAAGAAGAACTCAGATTGATCCATCAGCCTCGACTGAAGAGAAAGTTCGAATGCACCTGAACTATCTTGGGAGATTCCCTAAATGGAAGATTCATTAGAGAGGGTGAAGATTTCCCCTTCTGTGGCTTCCTTGAGCCTTGGTATGACCCTGTAGACAAGAGGATGAAACTAGGAATGGAGATCTTTTTTCTTGACAGATACTCGGGGGTTGAAAGTTCCTAGCACTGTGTACAACCACTCACTAAGGAGACCATAACTAATATCAGGGATTCTAAGGACAACGAATCTGAGGACTTTTTCAACTTACAGATACTGGGGCTGACACTCTGCATGATCCATTCATGGACTACATCATCCAATCCATCCTACCTCATTAAAGATGCTGATATATCTCTTCTTAACTGGCATGCTGCACCTGTGCCACCTGTTGATATTCAACCTAAGCCTGATGTTTATCCCCTTTCCCCTTTAGTTGTTTTCGCTCTCTATGATGTAATTGAGACTACCTACGATGAGGTTCTCAATGTTGTTTTTTCTATCAATGAAATAAATGAAGATTTTGAGTATCTTATTATGCCTTACATTAATTGTCTTGATTCTAATCAAACTCTTGATGATGACTTTGTAAATGAACAATTCTTAACGATCTAAATAAGGTAAATAATAGATAACATAACTGCATTCAAATTAATGAAGATGAAACTATCGTTATTAATCTTGGTTCTAGTAGCTAAATACACGAGATTCGGATAGGGGCTACCCTTGATGAGCACGAGCGCACGCAACTCGAAGAGCTACTGAAGGAATTCATGGATATCTTCGCATGGTCCTACGATGATATGCCCGAAATTGACCCTGATATAACACATCATGAGGTTCCTGATCGATCGAAATGTATACCGATCAAACAGAAGCTGCGAAAGCTTCGCATCGAATGTTCACTCAAAGTAAAAGAAGAAGTAGTCAAGCAATTGAAAGTGGGCTTCATTCAAGTTATTGAATATCCCACATGGCTAGACAATATCGTACCCGTGCCGAAATCAGGAGGGAAAGTCCACATGTGTGTCGACAACTAATACTTAAATAAGGACTCTCTGAAGGATTATTACCCACTACCCAACATCGATATGATTGTGGACAATACAACCAGTCACGCCCTCAAATCATTCGTCGACGGGTTTGTCAGATATAACCAAATCAAGATGTACCCTAATAATCAAGAGAAAATCGCATTCATCACCCCTTGGGGAACCTTTTTCTACACTGTCATGCCATTTGGTCTAAAAAAATGCAGGGGATACCTACTAAAGGGTTGCCACAACCATTCTGCATGATCTGATACACAAGGAAGTCAAGGTATATGTAGATGGCACAATCATCAAGTCCAAGACTATAAAAGGTCATGTTCCTGCTCTTCAAAAATTCTTTGAACGACTGTAACAATACCAAATGCGGCTTAACCCACAAAAATGTGTCTTCGGGATTACCAAAGGGAAACTCTTGGGATTCATGGTCAGTGAGAAAGGGATAGAAGCATATCCTGCTAAGCGAAAAGCCATACTTGAGATGCCACCCCTCGAATGGAGAAAGAAGTTTGAGTATTCCTTAGGAAATTACAGTACATCAGTTGATTCATCAGCCAATTGACTTCCATCTGTGAACCCATCTTCAAACTCCTCTGAAAAGATTCAACCAAAGTCTGGAATAAAGCTTGCCAAGAAGCCTTCGACATAATTAAGCAATACCTAACTCGACCTCCGGTGCTCATGACACCGCAGCCTGGTCTTTTCTTACTCCTATACCTAACTGTGACCGATACTGCAGCTGGGGCTTTGCTAGTCCAATACCTTAAAGAAACCCACAAAGAGAAAGCTATCTACTATGCCAGTCAAAAATTGGCCGGTTATGAAATTAACTACATCGTCTTGGAAAAATCATGTATCGCTCTTGTCTGGGTTACACAAAAGTTACGGCACTAAATGCTCGCCTTCTCCATCATACTTGTATCCCGAATAGATCCCATCAAGTACTTACTCGAGAATCCTGCCATATCTAGCCAAATGGCCCGATAGTTGATGCTTCTAGCCAAGTTTGATATAACCTATGTCACACAGAAAGACATGAAAGGAAGGTCCATTTTTGATTACCTTGATGACTACCATATAGAAGAAGCGGATATTTGGATTTCAGAATTGCCAGACGAGAATATCCTTTGCGCCTCCCAAGAAGACCATCGATGGAAAATGTTCTTTGACGGCATTGCCAATAAAAAGGGATATGGCATTGGAATCCTACTAATTTCTCCTAATAACTCCCACACTCCCATTGCCATCAAATTGGGTTTCCCCTGCACTAACAACATGACTGAATACGAGGCGTGCACGATAAGCCTCAAAGTTGCCCCCAAGAAAGGAGCTTGATACCTCGATGTATACGGGGATTTAACCCTCATCATCGATCAAGTACTCAGTAAATGGAAAGTCAAGGATGATAAATTATTACCCTTTCATGCCCACCTTGAAGAATTAGCTTCCCAATTCTAGAAAATCACCTTCCACTATCAATCTTGAGCAAAAAACAACCTGGCTGACTCCCTTGCCACCTTAGCCACCATAATTGACATGCCCAAAGGAATAACCATGTCCCCTTTCCTTGTCTAGAAATAAGATAAACCAACCCACTTCTACCACATCGAGCTCAGCACGAAGGAAGAACTCGAAATAGTCGACTGCTGGTACTATGATAGCCAGCACCTCCTCAAAAATGGTAGGTACCCCCAAGGATCTGACAAGAAATACCGAGCAACTCTCTACAGACTAACTGCCCAGTACATTGTTTATGATAAAGCACTATTTAAGAGAAACTTCGTTGGAACCCATTTACACTGCATCGCTGGGGCTGACATTGAAGAAATGATGTAGAAAATCCACAGCGGGGAATGCAAACCCCACATGAACGACCATATGCTCGCTAAAAAGATCATCTGACAGGGTTACTACTGGACAACCATGATTCAGGACTGCACAACCTACGTTCGAAGATGTCCCAAATGCCAACAGTTCTCCAACCTACAACATTTTCCTTTGTGAGAATTGTACAACATGACCTCTCCCTGGCCGTTCTTCACATGGGGCATCAACATTATAGAGAAAGTTACACCGAAATCATCCAATGGGCATGAGTTCATCCTAGTCTCTATTGACTACTTCACCAAGTGGGTCGAAGCTAAGTCATATGTAGTTCTGAATGCCAAGAAAGTGGCCAAGTTCATCAGGAAAAACATTATCTGCCGATATGGGGTCCCACACGATCTTGTATCAGATAATGGGTTACATTTCAAGGCAAAGATCATGGAAGTGGTCAACGAGTATAATATTCAAAGACATAAATCCTCTCCATATCGACCTCAAACCAACAGAGCAGTCGAAGCAGCCAATAAGAATCTCAAGGCCATCATCAGCAAGATGATCGAGAGTTATCGTGATTGGGCCGATAGGATCCCTTACGCCCTTTGAGGCTACCGCACTTCAGTTCAAACCTCTATTAGGGTTACCCCTTACTCTTTAGTCTACGTCATTGAAGCACTCCTACCCGTGGAGCTTGAAATACCCTCATTGCACATCATGATTGAAAGCAAAGTCAACGAGGAAGACTGTCACCAAAGCCGTCTTGACAAGTTGTCCCTCCTAGACGAAAGGAGATTAAAATCTATATATCACATACAAGGTTACCATCTCTTTATAGTGCAATCCTTTAAGAGGAGAGTCAAGGAACGCGGTGTCCGGGAAGCGAACTTAGCCCTTAAAGAAATAATAGAGCCTATCTGGGACCCCATAGGGAAATTCAAGCCCCATTGGAGCGACCCCTACATTGTGAATAAGATCCTTTCGGGCGGCACCTCAGTGCTCACCAACCTCGAAGGAGAAGAAATGGTGCGTCCGGTCAACCTGGATCGTCTCAAGAAATTCTACCTCTAGTTCGAAAACCTGTCGCACTACGACTCCTCTCATCCCCCTTCTATTCTAAAAAAAAGAAATCTCTTCTTTTCCCATTACCCAGAACTACGTGGGCCTGATCTTCTAAAAACATTTTCAAAAATGAATTTTAAAATTTTTCAAAAAACCCTCAGAGGTACGTATGCAGCTCATTCGCTTCACATGACCACGACCCCCTTCTTTTCACAAAATCTTATTCTTTTCTTATCCTCGAGAATGATAGTTCATTTTAACATATACATGAACAAAAGGATTATGTATGCCTTAGCGATAAGTATAGATAGTTCAAAATGTAAAGGTCATAAAGAGGTAAAACTACATGATCAAAAACTTATTTATTTCATTATCTAAAATTTTCGTACGATTACATCGACGTAAAGAGTCAAATGACTTCCCTTGCCAGCACTACACCTACTAAAAAGCCCCCAGATAATACTAAGCCCCACTACTCCTTAAAATCACCCTCAAATTATTCCCACAAAGCACAAAACCACACCTATTACAAAAAAGTTTTCCAAAACCCTACCCGTAGCTGCCAGAGGAACCAACACTATCATCACCTGCATCCTGGGCTCCCCAAACCAACCCTGCCTGAATAGAGTATCGCAGACGCTCTATAGAGCGATAAGCTCAAAATAGCTTGGGGAAGACCACAACTCCCCCCTCCATGGTGTCAGTATGGCAAACTACCTTTGACCAATCTCCACAGCCAGCATCCTGGACACTACCTTCTTCCACAACCAATTTATGTACTCCTCGAAGACATGCCACACTCCCACCGTAGACTGAGAAGGACGGTTCGATGGACGATGATTCTCCCATAGAGAACCAAGCCGCATGCGCATGCGCTCTGTTAGGTCCTCCACAGGAAAGAAGTTCGGTGTCCATGGTGGAACAAAATTCTCCCAAACAAATTGGCGCAGCAGCTGCCAAGGAAAGTAGAAAGAGGTCTTCCGGAGGCATACTAACCGGACATATTAGTACTCCCCGAGTTCCATAATGGGTAGTAACTCCCCCCACCAAGGCATATACCAACGTAGGCCTCAAGCCCGGTGCTCTACAAACCAGTTCCCCCAACTCTCAATGTCCAGGCCTATGCTAATAAAATAGCGCGAGAAGAAACATAGCACCACCAACAAGGGATACTCAGGTGGGACCGCCATACAAAACTTCTTTGACAACCACATAATCAACATTACAGGGCTACCCCTCAGAAAATTAGAACGACCCTCCCGTGAGGCATCCAGGCCATTCAAGTTCTCCGCCACTAACACCGCAGCAGGATTGCGACCGTATGGCATCCAAGAAACAATAGCAACCAGTTGGGGGTCCACCAGCGTCTCCCCAGTCACCAACATAACTTTTGAAGCAATGCCTAGGATGGCGGCCCCGACATATCCAGCATCACCCACGTACTGCGAACGCACGGACTGTAACACCGCCATAAGGGAAATCATTCTCCCGTAACCAATGGCATGGCTGTCGAAGGTGAAATATGAAGAAGTCCAGCCATTAATTCCCTGGGAGAACGGGAAAACTCAAGCAGAGCCGCAGCAACACTGGGATTTATCCCCAGTATGACAGAAAATTCCTCATAGGTAGGACAAATCTCATCCAACCCGAAGCGAAAGACATGATCCTCAGGATACCAAAACTCGACTGCCGCCATCAACATGTTCCACTCAATGGGCCGACTTCACCACAAAGAGACTCGTAACATGTGAAAGGCTTCACAATTAACATTGTAAGAACACATTGCTTCCAAGGCTTCGAGGTAGTTGGAGAACTCAATGCTACCAGGGAGAGCCATTTTGAAGATAATGAGTAAGTAAGAATGGGAAAAATAAAGAATATGAAAGTGTGAGGAGGAAAGCCCCATTAACACCCCTATTTATACTTGGGAACCCTCAAGCAAAGACAAGAAACCCTACAGAAATTGGAGTAAAACTTACCCCACCAAGTACCAAGCAATTGAAGAAAGTGAAATCAAAGCCTTGGATTGATTGGACTGGACTGATATGCCGATAGGCAGAACATGGGTCATGCCGATCGGCAACCCCCTATTTTGGGAAAATTCTCTTTTTCCTCTTTTGTTAAAATAAAAAAGCTCAATAAAATAATTATTATCTTAAAGGAATTCCGAATTTCCTTTATACTTATGCTTTACTAATCTCATTCTTTTTACGGTCTCAACAGCAAAGAAAAAAGAGTATGTGCATTAATCACTAAATAAGAAAATTAACAAAAAACTTCATTCTTCATTTGCATGTATTTTCCTGTATTACATTGATATTTTGCAAGAAAATAAAAAATAGAAAAAACAACGGGACTTATCTCGAAACCAATTTCTCCCTCTCTCTCTCTCTCTCTCTCTCTCTCTCTCTCTCTTTCTTCTCTCTCTTCTCTCTCACTCTAAGATCCCCCATCCTTACGGCACCCTCTTCCCCCTGAGACGAGATGGCGTGCCCCTACTTCCAGATCTAGACCCTTCCCTGGATGAGGCAGACAACACCAAGCAATAAGGGACCGAAACCTCCTCACGAATATGAGCAGTCGCCGAAGATATCCAGTCCCTGATGTCCTTCAGCCAAGTGGACAAAACAATGATATGCTATAAGGAAGAATAGAAAAGATCAAATCAGTTAAGCATGAGAAGAAAGAAAGAAATCAAGGAAATCAAAAAAGACATACCGCAGGGTGAAGGACCTCCTTCGTCAGACCCAACTCCTCCGGGTCCATCGCATGAGGATGATGCTGTAGACGCACTGATACCCATTAGCTCGTCGAAGGTTGTAACTAGGGGAATGCAGCCACACAAAAGAAGGCCCTGACATCATCACTGTCGCTGCTGACATAGCCGTACCACCTACGCTATGAGAGGACCCCACCTGTTGACTCGATCCCTCCTTAGGGAGAGGCATCACATCATAGATACTAGGGGCATCAACCAACATGAGACGAAGTCCAAATAGTCATACATCACCACTATGTCAGTGTACATAGAGTATGCCTCTCCCATCATCGCAGCCACCCGAGCATCATAAGACATCTCCCGCACGTGCCTCATGAACTTAGGGGGACTCACCGGCAGCACCGTAACCTCATCCTCCATAAATTGTTGGACTACCCTCTCCATAAGATACTAAGAGTATCTTAACTCATGCGCCAGCAGGCATCACATTTGCACATGTCCACCCGTCGCGCCGGTGTACTGAATAGCCACCCCCCAAGGATAAAAGGTCACCTGCAAATCCCTAGCAAAAGCGAAGGATCAGTATCAATAAAAGATCATCAAAGGAAGAGAACTATCTCAACGATAAAAGAATGCTTACCCACTCGCTCGTTAGGCCATTCAAGACTTGACACACTGTCTCTAGAAAAAGGTTCTTCTTCGACTGTCGGTTGGACCTCCGCCATCATAACATCTGGCAAAAGTCCCCCATAGAGTCATCCTTCAAAGATATCAGTTGGGTGTTCAACCCAATCACCTTATAGAACCACGTCTGCAAAGGACAAGGATCATCATTCAGAAATAAAAAAGAAGTGCATGAATGGAAAATAAGAATGCATAAAGGAAAATGCGCAAACTAAAGAATACCTCCAGAAGATACGTGGGCCCAGTAAAAGTTGGCCGGCAGCACTGGCTAAATGCATCCAAAGAATAATAAAGGGTAGCCAAAGTCAGTCTCCCCCAGTCATAGAAGGGCATGTTCGAAAACACCCTCAGAAATGGCAAAAATCACAAGTGGATGACGTCGCCACTCGTTGCCACCAGAAAACCTCCCAACACTAGCAAAATAAACAAGTGGGCCATCTGACGCACCTACTTCCCATCATTCTCATCAACCCTCCTCCTCAGAAAAACTCCCTCAAAGAGGAAAAGCGGAGAGAGTTGCCGGAAACCACCCTCTCCACGTCACCTAAAGCCGCCGTCACCGCATCCGGCATCACCCTCAGTGTCCTGTCCACCTCAATCTGGGTAGCCTCGCAATCAAACCCCAGCAAATGCTGAACAACAATGGGAGTCACCGTTATCTCCCCAAAGTCAAAATGGAAGGTGTGGGTAGTGTGCCACCACCTCTCTCCCAACGCACATAGAACCGCAGTAGTGCGGGGGGTCTCATCTAAAGCTGACGCTAGCCTCCCAAAACTTGCAGAAGACACCATCCAGCGCACCACAGCAGGAAGGTGATCCCAAACATCCTTAAGCCCTGTCGTACCACGGGCACGAATAGTCGACATGGAGACGTCAGACTGTCAAGAAATGAAGAAAATCCTTGTCATATTTAAGAAATAAAGCAATCTCGTCAAGAAAAGAAGAAAGGAATACCAAGAGTCATGCAATACTTACATAGCCACCAACGTTCACCACCCTTGAAGAGCGATGACGTGAAGGCTCATGCAAAAGAGTCTGGTCATCTGCTACCGGCTCAAATGAGTTAAAAGAGTTCTCGCTACTCAATGCGAGGGGCACCCTAGCACTCCACTCTAACATTGCCCAGTCGTCGGCATTAAGCCATGCCATATGGGTTGCACTGCTTGAGAATTCAGCCATTTTGGACACTAGGACGATGTGCATAGGTTTATAGCAGAAGAAAAGAAGTCAGAAAGCTATGCAAAATGAGGAGAACCTGCCCCCTTTTTATAGGAGGCTAAGGGTCATGTCGATCGGCAGTCCCCTCCACCAACCGATCGGTAATAATCCTTTCACATGCTCGAGGTACCCCAAAAGTTTGTGCCAATGCCGATTGGCACACCTCCATCCATACCGTTCGGAACAAACTTTAAAATTTAGTACAAAAGTCTAAAAAAATACCAGAAAATCCCGAATAATTCCTAAAATTTCCAAATCCATTCGAGCACCTTGTTGACCAAGGAAAACATCTTTTACACCCTAGCGGAATTCTAGAGAATCATCCTCCCCAATAACGTCTCCAAAGGACACTCCAAATTTTTCCCCAGGTATAAAATCATCGGATCATTCACTAATCCCTTGCGAAACCTAAAATCCAATCCTCACCCCCAGTGGAGTCCCCAAATTTCTCGAAGGAGAAGTACACCTATTTTAGGTCATAATTGACCTTGGTCTTGGATCGTCACCTTAGTTAGGTCAGAATTGACCTCGGTCCTCGATCATCACCTCAGTTAAGTCAGAATTGACCTCGGTCTTGGATCATTACCTCAGTTAGGTCAGAATTGACCTCGGTCCTCAATTTTCACCTTAGTTAGGTCAGAATTGACCTTAGTCTTGGATCACCACTTGAACTAGGTCAGAATTAACCTCGGTCATCACCTCTTTTAGGTCAGAATTGACCTCGATCTTGGATCATCACCTCAGTTAGGTCAGAATTGACCTCGGTCCTCGATCGTCACCTCTTTTAGGTTATAATTGACCTCGATCTTATATCATCACCTCAGTTAGGTCAGAATTGACCGCGGTCTTCGATCGTTACCTCTTTTAGTTCAGAATTGACCTCGATCTTAGATCATCAGCTCAGTTAGGTCAGAATTGACCTCGATCGTCACCTCCTTTAGGTTAGAATTGACCTCGGTCCTGGATCGTCATCTCAGTTAGTTCAGAATTGACCTCGATCCTCGATCGTCACCTCTTTTAGGTTAGAATTGACCTCGATCTTGGATTGTCACCCTAGTTAGGTTAGAATTCACCTCTTTTAGGTCAGAATTGACCTCGGTCTTGGATCGTCACCTCGGTTAGGTCAAAATTGATCAGGGTTCTCGATCGTCACCTCTTTTAGATCAGAATTGACCTCGGTCCTCTGTCGTCACCGCAGTTAGGTCATAATTAACCTCAGTCTTGGATCATCACCTTAGTTAGGTCAAAATTAACCTCACTTTTAGGTCAGAATTGACCTCGATCTTAGATCATCACCTCTTTTAGGTCAGAATTAACCTCGGTCTTGGATCTTCACCTTAGTTAGGTCAGAATTAACCTCGAGCCTTGGTTGACAACTCAGTTAGGTCAAAATTGACCTAGGTCTTAGATCGTCACTTCAGTTAGGTCAAAATTGACCTCGATCGTCATCGCAGTTAGGTCAAAATTGATCTTGGTCTTGAATCATCACCTCGGTTAGGTCAGAATTGACCTCGATCCTTGATCCTCGGTCGTCACCTCTCATAGGTCAAAACTGACCTCGATCTAGGATCATCACCTCTGTTAGGTCATAATTGACCTCGAACCTCAATCTCCACCTCTTTTAGGTCAGAATTGACCTCGGTCTTGGATCGTCACCTTAGCTAGGTCAGAATTGACCTCGGTCCTCGATCGTCACCTCTGTTAGGTTAGAATTGACCTCGGTCTTGATTGTCACCAAAATTAGGTTAGATTTGACATCGGTCCTCGATCATCACCTCTTTTAGGTCAGAATTGACCTCGACCCTCTGAATCGCTCATTCACATCCCTCAGGTCCATAGAACTGACCTCCCTCCATCATGTGGTGTTTATTAAACGACCATCACTTGTTCCAAGCTCACCCATTGAGGGGCTCTATATACACCACATTCTAGGACCCCCGAAGTCTCTCCTAAGACCCCTAGCACTTCCCCTTTCCACCGTAAACCTAGGTCGCACTTCGAGTACCAATCTAGAGACCATCAGGCGCCCCTAGGACCCATTTGACTCATGTCAACTCTTTCGTCAGAGCGATAGCTATTTGAATCTTTGAAGGGATCCAAATAATATTTCCAATGGTCCGCCTCGCACATAAATCAACATAATGATTCAGATGAACAGACCATTTCACTACCGAAAACTGATTTAGAGGCCATCGGGCGCTCCCGGGCCCCGAATTAACCCCAATCAACTCCACCGTCAAAGAAAAATCTCTTTGAATCTTCTAAGGGCACTGAAACCCCTTTCCAATGATCTACCCCATGCATGAAATAACATAACTGTTAGGACAAACGATCAGTTTTCCCCTGAAAATCGATCCGGAGGTCACTGAGCACTCCCGGACTTCGTTTGGCCAAAGTCAACTCTTCAGCTCGAACGAGACTGAATGAATCTCCTTAGGGCACTGAATACCCTTTCTAATGATCCACCCTGTGCGTGATTCTGACTTACAGTACACACGAACAATCCGTTTTACTCCAAAAGGTCACCGGATGGTTTCGGGCCCCGATTGACCAAGGCCAACTTTCTGAACCAAGCAAAACTCTTTGGAATATCGAAGTACATCTCCTAAACTTTCCAATGGTCCACCCCGTATGCTATTCTAACTTACCATACGGACAAACGATCCGTTTCCGTCCGATGATCTCCCGTCCAAAAGATCGACATGCGCTTTCGAGCCACATTTGACCCAAATTCAACTCCCGGACCTGGGAAGGTCCAAAGGACTCTAGAAGGTCTCTGATATACCTTTCTAATGGTATGCCCCATTTGCAATTCGAATTAAAGTTTTGTGAGCTATAGTCATTTTTCTAGAAAAGTCCGCACGAGACTGCCAATTGACAGGTCCTGAACCCTGCCTATCAGCACAATGTCAAGGGTGACCTGCCGATAGGCACCCCCTGGAGTAAGCTAATCGGCATTCATCTTTTTCTCTATAAATAAGGGCCATGACCTCACTCCCAAAGCACACAGCAAATCCATCAGCATCAATGATCTGAGCAACATTCTCTCGAAATCAGCGAAGTTCCATATGAGAAGTCCTATTCAAGCCTAAATACCCATCCCTTTGACACCCAATTTGGAAAATACCATTCTCTCTCATCAACATCCATCAAAATTCAAAGGAGTTCATCAAAGATCCAAGCTCAAGCTCCATAGAAGGTCCAATTCCTTCTCCCTCTCTTTTAATATTTTATTTTTGCATAAGTTACATTAGATTCATAATCTCGTTTCACTTTAGTTCATGGATATTAACAACTACACTTTTATTAGTATATTGCACATACTTTATTTTCCATAAAAAATCCAAAAACAAATAAAAGAGGGTTATACCCGTAAATTCCGAACGGAATCGTCCATCCAACATTTTCCAAAACCCAAAACACATTTTCCACATGTAATCACCTAATAAAATTCCGTTCGATAAACCCCACCCCTATTCTACATTCAAACTACGTGGACTTTTATGCCTTTATAGGCTACATAGGCATCTCGGATTAAAATCCAAGACTCGAGTCCAATTTTCCAATTTCACTTATTTTCCAAATTTCTCAAAATCTCTCATCTTTATCATACATATACATATGCTAGCTTGTTCGCGTTTCATCTCACACATATTATCGTTTCCCAATAATGATCAATATCATGATGAACGCTAATATTCTATCTTCTACATTTAATATTATTTTGGGAATATTCCTGTGGATGACCTCACCTTACCTTTTCCATGGTATGGGTCGAATGATTTCAATCTCCATTATATAAACACATGCACACACTTAAGGGGGATAAAGGAAAATATTAACATTTTGCCCATGAGAGATTGAAAGGGAGGGATGGGTGCCTAACCCCTTCCCATTCCGTAACTTAGCCCTCGGACGTCCGATCAATTGGTTTCGTATGCATCAATTTTGTCCTTGATGGCGCTCTCTCGAAGTGGAAACATGTTCTTTTGCCTGTTTTGAGAAAAATAGGTTGGCTACTCCATCTCTTTACATTCACCCCACACCGATGTCGGTCGAAGGGTATGAGACCACGTCGCAGTTCTTCCTCCAGGGATCCTCCCCCCTTTCCCCGGGAATGAACACCGCGTGCCGCCCATGATGGCCACAGAGGCGAGCATAGTCCTAATCCTTTGGGCTACGAATAACCTATAAATATATCAAGTACATTTTATATATGTCCCGAATACCCAATGTAACAATGATTCACACTTCATATTGTTTTCCTTTTTTCTCGAGTATCATTCACTACCCGAAGGTTACTAGTTATCCCTTAAGTAATTTCAGGAGTTAATACATCACTAACTTACTGGTATAAATTATGGGTTATCATCTACACTTTCCATAACCCGATTTTAAATTCTCGATACTTAACACAATCGTTTCATTTCGTCAGTCCAAATCTTATTTTACCCTTATTAAGACTAAGCCGAGCTTTTACTATATTTCTACTGATATTCTCCAAGTCCTCATATAGTTAATAAACCATTACCAAAGCCCCCCCATAATTATTGGCAAAGAAAACCACATAAATAAACAAAGATCCTATTTTCACCAGTGGTAGATCGATAGACTAAACTGATCGATCGATCGACATCCCTCGATCGATCGATTGATACCTGCTTGAAATACTTTCTTCCAGATTTGTTTTCAGCCATATATATATATAACCCACCCTCCATGGAACTCATCTAAATGTTCACCCAAGTTAACCAGACATCATATAATAATGTTTAAACAATTTCTAATGTAATATATCCTCAAATCATCACGGAATTTACATTAAACAAGATCAAATTCTCACTTTATTCATATAAACCCCAGTTTTACTTTTTTCATGCATATTCATTTTTAAGAACCCATATATTTTTCATTCTTTTAAACCCAAATATCAAATTTCGTGTTACATTAACATGAAGTTGATTTTTAAGATGATATTATAACTAATCATGAATCAAATGTCTACATATATTCCCAAAAATCATGTTTACATGCAATATTAACCCTACACTATCATGGGTATTATAAATGCTCAAAATAATTGCAAGTTAAACACTTGCCTTAGGGTTGAGTGGTCTAATATTCATTGTTAGATGATGGATGCATCTTCTTCTTGCTCCGATCTTGATTGCAGGAATGACAGTGGTGAAAAATGGTGTAAGTTGGCCTAAGAAACCTTCTCCTACCCTCTCTTATGGCATCTCTTCTCTCCCAAGTATTATAACCCTAGCCTCCCCACCCAAGTGGCTGATATATAACTTTAAAATTCGGAATTTTTCCAACCCTAAACTCCCAAATGACCAAAACACCCTTAGGTAGTGCCGAGTTTATCTAAAAATGCCCCCAGACCTAATTAATACACCCGGATACTCTATTTCACCTATTTCGGCCCATTCAGAATCAACCGTGATCTCAAAATTGCCATTCGAGTCACTCTACATAAATTTCCTATCTCGACCTTAAAATAGCCTACACATAACTTCCGATTGAGATATAACATAGTCCCGTCGATATTACTAACTACGGTGTATAGTAATTATCAATTTTTATTTACTAAATTTATCCCATAAATATTAATCATAATCTCTCTCTCAATCAATATTTACTAAACACGCAGTATTGTATTTTAATTAAATTACTGCACACATGTAATTTAAAAATGTCCGAATTAATTAAATTCTAAATACTAAAAAATAAAGGGTATTACAAGCAGGCTGAGAAATAAAATAATACGATGAAGCAGCAAAACAATGAGATAGAAAATCAAAACAAAGAGATGCAGTTGGAGATGCAAGAAATGAAGTCTATGCTAAATGAATTGATGGCGCATATTCGTAACAGAGGCCAAATGTCAACTTCTTCCTAGTAATTATCATTATTCTCATTGATTTAACTATTTTTATGGCACGCACGGTGTATTATTAAGTAATAACAAATTATCAAACCTTACAATTTACATTTCCACATTATAATCATCAATATTTCCATTGCCAGAACCCACATCCCACATCGATATCATGATGATCTTGTTGAATGCTCTGTTTTCACCTAGGAATTTCATACCCTAGGTGGGGATTTATAATTTCATTAGAGGCTAGCAGTGGTTGGCCATTAATATTTAAGTTATATTCGCATAATGGCCATAATAAGACTCATATGGGCCTCAACTTTAAAAACTTTGCACCGGTTTCGTGCTTTAGGCATCAACAGATTTATCATGGCATATTCGTGATTGCTTTATGTAATTATGATTTAATAATGGAATGAAAGCTCACTTTAGACTGATTGTTGATGAAGAACTTATTCTCTTTTTTGTTTAAGAAAGTGATAGAGATGTAGTAAATTTTTTCGTATTCTTGAATAATACTGTTGTTAGGTGGCATGGAAAATGAAGAAATAAACTTATTAAAATCTTAAGCCTACTATAGGTGATTGAATAAAAGAAACTTGTCCCGTTGTCCCCTCGTATTAACAGTAGCGCTAATTACAATCACTATTGTAGGGAAGAAAATTAATATTTGCTCCAAACAAGGGGGATACAGTAGAGTCTTGATGTAGTAGATGACTGCGAACGTGATGGGAATGTCATATCGAAAATAAATATTGAACTACCAAACTAAGCAATAAGGAATACAAATTGCATTAAAAATAACAAATGAAGTTAATTTTTTTAGTATGTTTATTGCAGTTTTGATCTCTTTTATACCTAAAAAAGTTTTTTTTTACCATATTTAAGTTTCATTTAGACAACTTTTATAGACACTCCATGCGTAACTTATACAAATGGTAGTTTTTTCATGTCTTCTTTTCTTTATTCTATTTTCTTAAATAGTCATTAATATTGTCTAATGTACACATTCACTTTTTATTTATAGATTATGCGATCGTAGGTTAAAGGGATGATAATTCTGCAATATTGGTGGTATACCGGATGTCACGTAGCAGTTTACAAAGATGGGTTCAACAAGTTTGAGTTTTTTTTATGTCAAGTTGTAGGGTTCTAGGTGAAAGGACTTTCGAATGTGTACTCGATATTCGGATAATATAATTTCTTTTTTTATTTATATAGTTTCTTATATTTCTTATCACTTTACTTTTATAATTAGGAGGTAGATTATAATTAGTCAGATTAATGACAACATATTGGTTGTGACTATCGAACAGTTAAATAGTTTTGCAAATTGTCACTTATCATCAATAACATCAGTGACAAGAAGGAAATAAAGTTGTCAAAAATATTTTCTTCTGGAGATAAAATTAAAGTGACAAGCATAAAACCTGTCACTAAATGGCAACATTTAGTGATGATATTATTTTGTGTCACTAATAACTTATTTTTCGTGGAAAAACTCAACTTCGGATTGACCTTATTCTGTGACAAAATTATTATTTTTAGTTATGAAATATTTATGTATTTGTGATGAAATTAGTTATCACTATTTCATGTATATTTAGTGAGAAGCTGTTGGTTGCCAATAATGCCAATAAGTTTAGTGACAATTTGAAAAACACGTCACTATTGACATTTAGTGACATGCCTATAATGATAACTTTGTGACAATTTATATGTTGTCACTAAATATATTTAGTGGGGACAAAATAGTATTTAGTGACAAAAATTTTTGCCACTAAATTCCAAATTTCTTGTAGTGAGTGGACACTTCACTGGCCTTAGTCTAGCACCTACTAACTTTATTTCTTCAAAGGTGTTATAGTAGATAATGTTTACGACAATGTCAGTGTTAAATATTTGGGCTTCAATGAAAAGTGGATTATCACGTCAGATGATTGACTCGTGAGAGTACTTCGCAGTGAAATTTATACTCTCCCAATGATTATGAGGCTTAGGTTCTCGGACTTCCATCACCTTCCATTTTTCCCCTTGTAGGCCATGCGGGCAGAGGCATATTATCCACCGACTGTAATATAAAATAATTTTTAAGAACAACATAATATTAAACAATAATACATTAATTTGATTAAATTTTCATATACAAATATTCTTAATAAAAGGACCTTGGATCTTCATGATTATTACATGTAAGCATTATGCGGAACATAAAAGATGTTAAAATAACATACCTCCATAATTGTCAAAATTAAAAATATTGACGGAGCAGTCAAGCTTAACGTTGTCCGATCGGCCTGGATTTCGAAACATAGCTTCATCTTGTATATAGAAAGAACATACTCCGTGATGATACGAGAAATCAGCCATAAGACGTTCTCATACCAGCAGGTCAAGAGTAATGTGTGTGTTAAGAAAGTAAAGCAAGCGAACAGAGAAGACAAGATATAGAGTGGTTCAGCCTTTAAAATAGGCATACGTCCACTGTGTTGCTCCGTTCTCATTATGTGCATTGCATTGTACAATATAATCGTGCCTATAGAGGCGTACAAGTATGAATATAAAGGAGAGTACATGACAGTATTAGAGATTCCGGTGAGCCCGTGAGGTGGCTGTGATGCAGATTCTTGGCCTCAAAAGCCTATGTTGGGGTGATGCAGAGAGAATCTGTGTTGTAGTACTTCAGGTATGTGTGGAACTGATCCCCTTTCCTTCTAGGTGTGGTCCTCTATTTATGAGAAAATGTGTTGAGTCAGATGCCCTGAGCACGTGGCGTATACCAAGTTTGCAGCAGTTGTGTATAAAGGAGGGTGCGGCCTGCAAGGCAAGCAGTGTTGTAAGCTGAAGGAGTGCCGCATACCCTAAGGTGGGGTGCCGCAGCCTATGATGGAGAGGGCCGCACCCTAAGCGAGTTCTGGCCACGCCCTGAGTGAGGTTAGGCCGTGGCCTGTATGAGAGATGATCCGCGGTAGGGTGCTATATTTGTACTATCAATAAGCCCCCAAGCCGTAGTGCCAAGGGAGATCAACTGGGACTGCGGCTAAGTATTCTAGGTGCCGCGGTACTACCAAAGAGACGATTCGTCTTCCGCGCTCCCTTATATAAATTATTTCTGGCCGTGGACTTCATTACGTTTCCAAAACTTTTGAGAGCACATCGAGAGTGAAACTCTGCACTTTCTTTCTTGCATATTTCGACGACTTTCCGAGGCGGCGCGTGGCGGTTCAAGGTGGTCTGTAGCTGATCTTTGCGACTTTCTTCATTTCCAGGTGATTTTTCAACCACCATTTATAGTTTTCTTCCCTTATGATACTTTTCCTGGTTCATTTGCTAGAAATCTAGGGTTTTATTTGTTCGTTTTGCTTTTTCCACATATGCTGCATATGAAATACGCATAACTGTTCTTGATGTTCATAATCGAACACTCCGTATTCTGTGGGTTTGATCCTAAAAATGGTTAGATTTAGGTAATCAAATTGTTTAGGATAGAGGCCGCGGTATGGTAGGATTTCAATAATCATTTTCGTGAACTGGTACAATACTTCTGCGTCATATAGTGCCAAATGGCCGCGGTCCCTCAAACTATCATCCGCGGCATCAAATCACCACCCTTGGTAGTCTCGGAATAGCCTTAAAACTTCCATGAACCCAAGACATCCATGTTAGATAACTATAGCTGCTATTAGAGCATAAAGAGTGGACTGAAAATTTAGGAATGGCCGTGGCCAGGAACGCCCTAAAAGCAATTCTATCTTATTATCATGGCATCCTATGTTCCTCTGATATGGATGTGTCCGCGGATTGTTGGGACAGTACGATCCCATAAGTAGACATTTTTAACTCAAAAATACCCTTCTGCGGCTTCTTGAAGTTTTACAAATCATACTGGCTGCGGCGCCTAACTGTGAACTCTGCCTTTCAGGTACTTCTGCAGCCATATGAGCTTTGACCCAGACGAGTTCCTGAGAGGGTTTTGGGCAAAGCATTTTGGGACGTCTCCCCCCGAGCTTTCTTCTGTACCCCCTCTAAGATCAGTAGGGCCCTACAAACTAAAAGATTGCCCGAACTGCGTGATAATCAACTCAGACTCCGCGGACTCTGCATCTGGGAAGGATTTCCAATCTCCGCCGATGGAAGAGGATGCCAACTCAAGTACTCATCCCATAGGTGAAGGAGATAGTGCCGCGGCTTCTAGAAATAACTCAAGAGGAACATCTGGGAGGGCTGAGATACCCTTGGCTGCACTTGATATCCGCGGCTCGATGACCCAAGATTGGGTTGAGCAGGTTGCTGAGGCCTTCGAATTTCCAGAAAATTTGACGTTCTCGACCCCTGTCGCGAACCAAAGACCATGCACAGTTCTATCCGATGATGGAATTAGCTTCCCGCTGCACGCCTTCATTTACGGGTTGCGGCTACCAGTCCCAGTTCCTATCCGTCGCCTTTTTCAGGCAATGAACCTGGCCCCAGCACAGCTGGACCCTAATGGATGGAGAGCCGTTCTCGCTGCAATTGTCCTTTGGGATAATTTGTTCAAAAAGGACATCACTCCCGCGGAGTTCTTTCACTTCTACCGTCCAAAGGAGAACACAGTGAAATTCGCGGGGTATTATTACCTCTCTAGCCGCGACAGGGACGAGACCCTTTACACTGGGAGACCGACCAGTGTGAATAATTGGAAGGGGAAATATTTCTACGTCTCCGGTGAAGGCTGGGAGATGCACCCCGAGGAGAATGAAAGAGAGAGAACATATAAAATGCCGCGGCAGTGGGGGTCACCCTCAAAATTAGGTATAAGATTATAGCCGCGTCTTTTTTATTTCACATGTAATTTCCACTAACCTGAATCGTCTTTTCTTTTTGCAGCCCTTGATAATCTGCACTTGAACAAGCGGCAAGAACAAAGGGTTGCTGAGGCCGCGGAAGTTCCTGCTGAACACAAGAAGTTCAGCACACTTGTAACGTCAGCAACCATTTTTGAAGCAGGATTTTTCCCAAACAAATCCATTCCTCAAAAAATGGGTGGGGAAGGTAACTAACTGCACCATAATTTTTACTCAGCGGTTATTTATTCTCTTGAACTCGAACTCATGCCATTCCTTTTCAGGCGAAGAAGTTGACAGGGAGTTGCTAGCGGTGCAGCTAGCGGAGATGGATGAGGACACAGCCGTCCTAAATAATACTGCACGTAGCAGGAAGAGGTCCAAGGCCAAGGGACCTACCGCGACCCCCTCCGGAGAAAATAATGCTGCCCCAGCCGTGGTCGCTGCCGATAAGGCTACTGATCCTGCCGCGGATCAGGTGATCAACGATGAAAACCCTGCACAAGACCATTTTGATGATGACATAGGGGAAAACTTGGCCGCGACTGGCCTGATGTCAACTGAAGTGCCCCTTCAATTATCCTCTCCTCCACTGCTAACTGTAGTGGCGGTTAATGCGAACTTTCCACCTCCTCAATTCCGCGGAGAGTCTGGGCCTGATGGTAGACCAAGGCCTCAATTAAGGCAGCCTGACCCAAATTATTCCTGGGACACTACCGCAAAGGCTGCGCAGAGAATGAAGCGAGACTTGGATGCCGCGGACCTTGAAAGGCTAGTTGGAGAAGATCATGAAGATCTGGAGGACTGTGGCCTCCATAGCCTTCTGAGGGTACGTACCAGTTGTCATTTGACTTTGCATCTCATATTTTTCCATATTTTCTAACATCTTTTCTTTCAGGCCGCGGATGTTATTGTGGTCCAGAAGAGGAAGTACGAGGCCTTGTATAGGTTGAAATAGGCCGAGAAGAGTGCCCATACCGCGGACTTGCAAGCTGCACGGACTTCTTCTTTTGAGGCAGGGAAAAAGTCTGCTGCCGCGGACCTCCAAGCAGCCCATACTGACCTTGAGAAATCTGTCAAGGCGAGGGAGGAAGCGGAGGAGAATTTTAAACAGGCCGCGAAATCCCTGAAATCCTCGCAGGCCCAGACTGCGGAGGCCGCTCGTGTTGCGGAAATTTCAAATGCCAAGCTTGCCCTACTCCAGCAAAAATATGAAGAGCTGGAAGCCAAGTCCGCGCAAAAAGATAAAGATCATGCCGCGGCAATGAAAAAGTTGGAAGAAGATCATGGTGACGCCCTCCAGCAAGCCATAGATCATGCCATGGAGTCATTCAAAGGCTCCAAGGATTTCTTCCTTATCAATAACAGGGCATACCTCCGCGGCTACCAGGAGCTGCGGCAAAGATTTATCAGGAGGTTCCCTAAAACCAAGGAGGATGTCCTTGCCTAGAAGTTAAGCGATGTCGAACATCAAGAGTGCATCGCTGAACTGAGGGCCGTGGCAGAAGAGAGAGCAAGGCTCAGGACCGAGGCAGAGGCAGAAGCCGTGGACGGAGAGACCAAGACTGCCGTGGGCGGAGAAAATGATGATGATGACGATGGCAGCCTCTTGAACTCTTAATTTCTATTGCATCATTAATATAGGGTTGTGTCCCTCCCTTTTGTAATCTTTAAACTTCTTTTGTGGCTGCGGCCTTCATTATGTAATCTATGGCTTATTAATACCAAGGCTGCGGCTATATTTTTACCATTATGATTGACTGCTTAATGTATTCCTTGCTCTTTTATATTGCATGTCTTACATTGCTTGCTCTTTTATATTGCATCAATAATATAGGGATGCGTCCCTCCCTTTTGTACGTTACTGCCTCATTTCTGAAAATGCATCCGCGTCCCGACAGACGTAACATTTCAAGTCCGTGGACAGAGGTCGATTTCTTCGTAGTTTGATTTTGTCAATGTCTGCGTCCATACAAATGGTGTTAAATCCCTGGCATCGACTGCTGCGTCACGTCAGCTGCGTACAAGCCGCGGCTCGTTATTATGTCCATGTAAACAACTTTGTCTGATTATCGCGGCCAGGATTTCAAGGCTGGGACTTGCTAATTGTATGGATCTCTAGCTGCTTTCATTGCACCCGGTTGTCTGAACCGTTTACCTTTTGTTATCCCATAACCAACATGGAACATGTAGAGAACTCTTTCCTTAGACTTGGTACAATTGATTCTCTTCTACCGTCGCATTCGACATTGTAGCTTTCTCATGCTTTAAGATGTTAGTGCCTTATTATTTTCATGAATGAGTGGCTCCTAGAGCTCTGCAACCGTACCGGTGGGATGCAGCACATTTCTGGTTTATCTGAGCAATGCGCCTCTGTAGACATATGTTGGAGTTTCCAAGTCTTCTCGAGCTGGGTCATGTCACCAAGCCCTAACATGCGAGACACTATCAAGCCTCTCCAGGCCGGGTTACATTATTAAGCCACCCACAGCTAATATGCGAGACACTATCAAGCCTCTCTAGGCTGGGTTATGTTATTAAGCCACCCACAGCTAATATGTGGACACTATCAAGCCTCTCCAGGCTGGGTTATGTTATTAAGCCACCCACAACTAATATGCGAGATACTATCAAGCCTCTTCAGGCTGGGTTATGTTATTAAGCCACCCACAGCTGCTGATATATATAAAGCCATCCCTGGCTAGATAGTATAAGCCTCCCGGCCCGATGACGCATCCCAAAAGCTGAGAACGAGCATTATAAGGCCCCGTGGCTAATGAAAGCTCCTTTAATCTTCATACACTTTCGTGAATATTATCATCATATGATAAGATGTAGTTGCGCATATATTAGGGTATGCGGCACATTTTTGGTTTATCTGAACAATGCGCCTCTGTAGACATATGTTGGAGTTTCCAAGTCTTCTCGGGTTGGGTCATGTCACCAAGCCCTAACATGCGAGACACTATCAAGCCTCCCCAGGCTGGGTTACGTTATTAAGCCACCCACAGCTAATATGCGAGACACTATCAAGCCTCTCCAGGCTGGGTTATGTTATTAAGCCACCCACAGCTAATATGCGAGACACTATCAAGCCTCTCCAGGCTGGGTTATGTTATTAAGCCACCCACAGCTGCTGATATATATAAAGCCATCCCTGGCTAGATAGTATAAGCCTCCCGGCCCGAGGACGCATCCCAAAAGCTGAGAATGGGCATTGTAAGGCCCCGTGGCTAATGAAAGCTCCGATTCCAACACATTCCAACGGTCAGATCTCTCAGTATGGCCAAAAAAGTATTTGGAAATTTACTCTCCTTGAGAATTTAGATTTCTCTCCCTTTCTTATAAATTCATGATATTGCCATTTTAGAGTGCCTGAATGATGGAAATCAGTCACTTATTTATTGGCAGGGACATGACCTAAATCTCCAACAGTCACTTAATATCAACCGTCCATAAAGGTAGATGCCCAAGAGTCCTTTTGACTCTTGGTATTTAGAGTACCCTTTCATTAACCAAAGTGACTCTTAGAATTAATATAATTATGGAGCACATAATGTATAATTATACAAAATAATTCTAACAGTCTCCCACTTGATCCATAATTATCATAAAGCGCGCAATAATCCTTGTGTCATCCTTAAATGGTTTTCCATAAACACCTTCATCAAAAAGATCATTAATGCGAGTCATGGCGCTCACACACTAATTCAGGAGCATGATCGCTTCCATATACCACAACATTAACAACTCATCCAATAAGGTGTATAAATAGGGTTATTCCATAGTGGTCCAATAATGTCTTTGTAAAAGACTATTTCTGTCACATTCTTTCATTCACATGCATGTGTATAATAATGACAGAAATAAATGATTCTGAAACACTATATGATATCATATTGTAGTGTCAAAATAAGCACTAAAAAATCCACCACACCAAGATTCTATTGGCTATATTTAAAGACTCGTATCTTAAGCATGCTTCGTTAATGTCTTTCACAGTAGACCAAACATGTGGATTTTCTATATTAACACTTGTACAAATGTGTTAATTGACACTTATTTCAGAATTTCTTCTTTAAAAGGTATTTACATTAAATGTACTTAGTTCCTCATATAATACCTAATGTATCTTAATAAAGAAGATTGCAATGACAGTATCATAATATTTCAGCAACTTGGCAATAGTGTCGACAAATCAAAGTCCCAAAATTTAAATTACGTTGCCATAATCAATAAGTTGTAGCAACAAAGCATGCTACATATTCAGATTTCCATAATAGTCATTGGATTGCGTTGCACTCCTTCATTATATTGGTTGTTAAACCAAAATAAACATAAGTAGATAAGATTGAACTTCATACTTTCCACAAAACCAGTAAATCTAAGTTGTAATAATTGTTCGCCCAAAAATGAACAGTCAACTTTAATGTGAGCATATAATATTTTAGTATCTCATAACTTCATCCATTACATATGGAAAATATATATAACATTTTGTTTCTCTACTTTACAATAAATTGAATATATAAACTTACTCCCACTGATCATAAGTTGTATAAATTGAATATACAATGATTAGAAAATATAATGGTATTACTTCTGAAAATACCATAGGCGGAAAACTTAATTAAGTTTATACAATCATTTCTATATAACATGTCTAAAATATCATAAGAATAATAGTTTTCACATACACTAAATGTAACTCTCATCATAATGATTTACTCACCTCATAAGAATTGTACGTCCTTGGAAAAGGTGATAAGTTTCATTTATAACCCTTTTCTCATTACATATAAAACGTTTGACTACAAATTCTTTATGACCTCTTCATACTCAACTTAAATGTAATTCAATGAGATCTCATAGTCTAGTTACTTCTTATGATTTGTGAAAACAAAAACAAATATTTATTTATCCTTATGACAAATTCATATTCATTTAGATACACCGCATAATCACCTAGAATAGTAGACTCCGTTTAAGATCTTCGTAATACTATTCCTTATGATTTTATCTACATTTGTCTCATAGTGACAATACAATAATTTAATGGTCGATCATTTATTTGTTCTTTGTTGTTTAAGCAATCCAACAACTAAAAGAACAAATATCGAAGAAAGTTATGGGTAATGGGATAAATACCCTACCTTCCTTTATAATCACATTTCATGATTTTCAACTCCCACTAATTTCACCATTCATAATGAATTTGGTTTTCTATTAGTGCAATAAGTACATGTTAATGACGATTATATGATCTATGTAGGTACACTTTAAGGGAATTCTCAAAATCTCCCACTTGGACCACATAAGTCATCCTTGTATTGGATATTGTAATACCTTAAGTGCATAACTAGATGATCAATATTTATTACAGATATTGCAAAAATCTTTTCCATAAAATTATCAAAAGAAGTCTAGATTCAATTTGGGACAAGATTAAAGAGTTTCATAAAAAAATATTGTGATTATGATGCATGAGCAAAACAATATTTAAAAGAAATATATTCAAAACTTTATTTTATACAAAACATAAAAGGAATATCATAACCTTTGAGAAGGACTGGAAGATGCCTTTAAAAAAATATCCCTCATAATAAAGTCCAGACAAATATTTTTCAAGAAAATTGGAAGCATTGAGGGTTTATGAAAAGACAAATGACTTGATTCCCCAAAAATGAAAGAGAAGAAATCTTATTTGCATTTCTAGTTTGTTTTGTAAACAATCCTTGCATCAAAAGTAAATACTTTATGTAACATAATAAGTTTAACTGGCAAACTCTATGAAGATAAAACTCATTTCAAATCGTAAAAGATATATATTATCTCTATCATTATTAGTCCGAGTGTGCAACAGGTAAACAAACTTAATTTGTTTTATTGCTTCAAATTTTATATGAAGTATTCCACACGATATTGATCATCATTAGTGGGCTTAAAAAAAATCCAACATAATAATCGAGAGAAACAAAACTATATCATAACAAGTGAAAGATATGAGATAAATTGCTCACTACATTAATGCTTTGATTTTAGAACACATATGTTAATATCTCGCTAGTACCTAATGTGCATTTTATTTTTCTCATTAGTAACCATTGATTAGAAATTATATGATGCTTGTAGATACTGGAGTATTTAAATATACATGATATATACTTGAATAATGTATATGTTATATAGAGTTGATTCAAACAGTCAAAATCAACTCCCTGTAAGGAACAATCTTGTTTGATAATTAAACTCAATATACTCCACAATTATAAGCATAATAGGTTACTACTGCTATCATCTTTACAGTTAATATTCATGCTCATTATAGTTGGGTCACTATGGTGATTACCAAATAGTTCATAATATGCATATTATATTAAGTAAAGACTTACATACACAAGGCAATATTTTTTTCAATTATGTTCATTAAATATCGCATGAGTAATGAACTAAATTATTCATGTTTGGGTTTCATACACTTAATTGGTGATATCATAATGAAAGAAACAATGGCATCTACATTTGATGACCATTATTGCCTTCCCAAAATATATATAGTACCACTTAATTTGTTGCTCAATAATTGTAATTGGACCTGTAGGCTACCGAATCACAATAATTGAATAAACAATAATATGTGTGCAACATCAGAAATCTTAGCATTCAATATCATATATGGACTAGTAGATAACCAAAATATGCATGATATGAATGCATTAGTCCAATATTTATCGGTTATGGAATGGAGTACTTTAACAAACACGAATCCTTATATAAATATTAGAGATAAGCATACATGTCTAAAATACCCGAAATACATGAATAAATTATATTATTTTTTATATTTCTTAATTTGAAATTCACAAAAAACTAGACATAATGTGAAAATCAAATAGACAAGGAGTTTTCATGAGATATTACACGAACAATAGTAAATGAAAAAACATGCATCATTTACTTTCACTTCATCACTTATGTATGAGTAACAAATCATAAATATTGACCCAAATCATTCATGGTCACACTAATGCACCATATGGTTATAGCATTAAGTTGATGGTATTTGATATTTAATTCAACTTAATGGGAGTACCAGCATTAGAATAAATAATAATTCTAATATTCAACTACATGAATCGTTGGCCTGTGTTTGACACGAGACTCCTTCAACACGAGTATCATAATATTCAACAGTATGAATCATTGGTCTGTGTTTGGCATGAGATTCATCAAAATATGAATAATAACAATAACATAATATTCAATAATATGAATCGTTGGCCTGTGTTTGGCACAAGACTCATCAAAATATGAATATTAATAATAGCGTAATATTCAATAATATGAATCATTGGCATGTGTTTGGCACGAGATTCATAAAAATATGAATATTAACTATTAACATAATATCCAATAATATGAATCATTGGCCCGCGTTTGGCACGAGATTCATCAAAATATGAATATTAACAATAACACAAAACTAATATCCTACCATATGAAATATGTTTGACTTGTGTTTGGCATTTAAATGCACGTAAAATATGAATATTAGTCTGAAAAATATATTCATACATTCAATATTCACGAAATGATCATAACATGTGTTTGGTTTCTAATCCAACAAAAGCATACATTCAAGAATAAATAAAGCAACTCTCATAGTGAAAACACACGCATAATATATGACAAAATCATAACTTTTGACCCCCCCCAAAAAAAAAAAATAGTTAACACTATGGGATGTAGATAATTACTACAAATTCTCAAAATAAATTGTGGAATTCGAAAATCAATTTTCTGGAACGAGATATTGTCGTAAACATTATTTATGTAAAATTAATTCCCTAAAAATATTATACTCAAAACTTAATGTATAATTAAGGGTCCAAATATAGATGCATACACAATAACAGAATATTTATATTTACAATTATAGATTAAGACACTTTTCCCATCCAACATCATATAAATATTATTGTTGAAACATCAATTCGGACATTTGAGCCACCAAAAATAGATTATAATCTAATTTATCGAAATATTATTGTCAAACCCATAATCATACATCTAATATTAAAATTTTTATATTGAACCTTTTAGTCAATACAAATAATACATAACATGAATATTAGACAAACCATGAACAAATAAAAAACCCCATGATGGAAAAATACATAATATTTGGAAAAATCGTAATTTTTGCCAAAAATGAAAATTTTGAGTTAGCACCCCAGGGATGTAGAGAATTACTCAAGGATCACTCTCCAATTTGCGGAATAAAAAATCAAATTTTAAACGAGAGTTATAAGCGTTGATATTATTACCAAAAATGGTAAAAATGCATTTTTAAAGGTCTAAACGACGTTAAAACGTAAAATTGGGGTGTGGACCATTGTTTGCAATGGGTTTTGTTTATTTCGACGTTTCCAATCGACCATAGGAGTTTCAGAAAATTCCGATCAAATTTTGACCTTTCACATTCCGACTAGTGGGTATAGGCGACAAAAAAAATGTCACAAAAAAAAATCCCAGGTACACACAAAAATTAATTTAATGTAGACTCCATTATGGGCAAACACCAATAAAGGAAAATCATGAGATATTAAACTTTAGCTCTGATACCACATGTAAAATAATTTTTAAGAATAACATAATATTAATCAATAATACATTAATTTAATTAAATTTTCATATACAAATATTCTTAATAAAATGACCTTGAATCTTTATGATTATCACATATAAGCATTCTGCGAAACATAAAAGATGTTAAAATAACATACCACCATAATTGTCACAATTAAAAATATTGACGGAGTAGTCAACCTTAACGATGTCTGATCGACCTAGAGTACCCTTTCATTAACCTCAATATCAACCGTCCATCAAGGTAGATTCCCAAGAGTCCTTTTGACTCTTGGTATTTGGAGTACCCTTTCATTAACCAAAGTAACTCTTAAAATTAATATAATTATGGATCATCAAATTAAACTGTTTTATGTGAATTTTCAACTGTTTTAATAATTCCTACAAATCTTGTTAAACAATTAAACTGTTTTCAACATATTTGTTTAAACAGATATGTTAAACAATCAAAAATACAATGATTAACGATCAAAACAGTTTTAAACAAATCACTTTAATCAAGACAATTTCAATTCATATTTTCAAAACAAAAAATCAAATAGAAAATTCTTAACAGATTGAAAATCAACTTATAAAATTATTCTTATTAAAATCAACCAAACATAACAGTTTTTAATCAAATTTAAAACTGTTATAAATCAGATTAAAATTAATCAAATTCTTGACAGAATTATATATTTTCCATAAGAACAATTTCTCACACAATTTAACATGTAACACATATTATGATGATAATTCTCAATCAGTGTTAAAAAAAATAATACGTAACACCACACATTATGATAACCAAATGAGTGTTACAATTATCACGAAAATACTACAAATCATGATAAACAAATCAGCAAAAAAAAAAGTGCGGAATTAATCAAGAAAATCTAGGTTTATCATTATATGTAGTATGAACATATGAATTTCGTAACGGGATAGCATGGCAATATTTAAACAAGGCTCTAATACCACATGTAAAAATAATAAGAATTATTTATAACATAAAATTAATTCTTATAGGATCTTAATATAATCATGCAATCACAAATTCATTTTTAACTACAAATTATAAGGAAAAATACATTTTTCCATGCAGACTTGATTTGTTTGTAGTCCTTGATGTGTCTTGAGAAAAGCTCCTCCAAATGATCCAGAATCTCTTTAGAAAACAGCGAGAATTCCAAAACATGGAAAATTTGTAAAATCAGGATTGTCCCTTCCTAGCCTAAATATATTTTTGTTTGTTCTTATGTACCAAATGGTAGATATTGGTTCACTATATATAGGGTGAAAGGGGACCCAAAATTTCCTTTAAAACTCATCATCTACCATCCACCAAAGTAGCTAAAAGGACTCACAATATACCAAAAGTCATGTGACCTTTGGAATAATAATTTTTCTAATATTAATACATAAATATAATCAAATTCGTCCCCTTTTTTTTACCACACTAATTAGGAGAAATAATTAATTTATTTAATTTATAATTACAAAATTTGGCCGAATTTGGTAATTATTAAATAATTTAATATTAATTCTAACAGTGTAAATCCTCCAAATATCACGTTGATTCGTCGACCTGTTTATGCGACAGTAACCTCCTCCAGGACCTCTTTTCTACGATCGTGTTCCTCAATCTGCTCCGACATTGGTCTCCCTTGTCCCGATTAGTCCAACTATCTGCTTTTTCATCCCTTTCCCCCATGAACACCCTTAGAAACCCCTTATACACCAGGGATTCTATCTCTCTTTTAGGATGAGACAATAATTTGTGTCATTTCCGTGATCGTGGTGAAAATTTCAATACAAATGGAATCTTATTTTGGAGGGTCATCTCCTTGGTCTACTCGACCAGTTCAACATCTTAGAGTCTTCCATGGTGGACAGGACCCGTCCTACTGTCATATTGAGGGGGTGAACTGATCATTCCTCTTTTGGTATCACATAGTGTTCCCTCTCGGGGGCCCTTTTCTTGGTTTGCTCGTCTCCTGATCTTCTTTCACGTGTATCTTCATCCCTTTGAGGATGAAGACGACTGTTGATCGCATCCTCAGCGTGAATAAGCTTCTACACCTTCCTCACCAATTCTATTATATAGGTTGGGATTGGGTTCTTGAATAAGGAGTAAATGGTGTTCATGTTGTAAAGGCCTCACAAGAAGGATGATACTGGTACTCACGCATTCAGGTGATCAATTCGGAGAATCTCATCATTGAATTATTTGATAAATCTTTCATAGATTCACCTTTTATTTAGAGAGCATTGAATAAATAGTCGGTTGTCTTTTAATGGACTCGATTACCAATGAAATGCCTAATGAAAGCGTCAGTAAGCTCCATAAAGTAGGTGACCGAGTTCGGCAATAGTCAATTAAACCTTATTTTAGCCAATCCCTTTAATCTGGTGGCGAAGACCTTATATCGTATCGGGTATGGACTACCCAACAATTACATATACGCCTTATAATGATCTATGAGGTCTCATGGAATTAACGTGTCATTGAACAAGTCCATCCTTAGGATCTTGAGTATTGGAAGCATCACACAGTCGAAGATGTCCCTATAAAGTGGGGAAGCATGAATGGCATCTCCATTGTTGATAAATTCGAGTGGAGGATCAATCCTTCGTAATACCGAAGGCCTTGTGGGGTCAACTGAGCTTGTGGGGTCTCCTATTTATCTACAAGGTTGTGGAAGGATGGTGTAACCTGGTGTGTACTCATAGATTTGGTGCTTGTAGTTCACATATACGTTACAAATTATGTTGAGGTGAAAATCTAACACACGCAACAAAATAATGAGGAATACTAGATAATGAGAGTAAAAAATGAAACGACACAATATGTATGTGGTTCAGCCTTCATGACCTACGTCCATGGGGTAAAGGGAGATTTATTAATTTCACGAGTAATAACGATTATATGCAAATCAACTGAATTGCCTTTTCCTCCTATGCTACCTTAGCTATATATAATCGCCTTACACTATGGTTCATATAACCTCGTTTCCACCACTTCAGGAAGTGGTTATCACACTAATATACATGATCTTCCTTGGTAAAGCTACCATGTTTCATGTTCCCTATTCATTAGGGTAGTGGTCTGTCATCGTAGGAAACGTGTGTTCTATTTGAAGTAACGACTAGTTAATTGGGTCTTTCTTCTGAACGCTCGATCATCCAATAGTGGGTGGGATGGGTGTTCGGTATATTTCCCATACGAACGTCGTTCGCACGGTCCGACCAAAATATCCCTCATCACCTTTATTTAGATAAATATCTACAAAAACATAGTTCTAAAAATCATTGAACATCCTTTTAATCATAATAATTTTATAAAAAAAATCATTAGCCAAGATATTCCCTCATCCCCTAAACGCTTCCAAACCTCAACAATAATACCATTTGGTTTTAAGGCCCTACCTACTTCTATATTTTATGGAAATACTAACCTTTCATGTCATAATTTTACGGAAAAATAGAGCTTTCCTAACTTTTTCATCTTGCCTTAATCTCATAATCTTTTAGTAAGAATATCGAATCATCACTCTTAATACACTTAACGTTATTAAAACCTATTATTTTTATTATCCCTAAATTTATCAATCAAATAAAAAAATCCCTTCTTTTGTTAATAGTTTTCTATAAAGATACACATACATGTGATGCACAAATAAAATTCTCTAACAATATTCAACTAGTAAAAGAGTATCACCCCTAAACTCCATGCGTACACGTGATGCACAAGTTCTTATTTTTATAGTTTACATTGGTCATGACTCAAGGCCATAGGGTGTTGACAAAGATAATGAAAACTAATGTGTTTAAAAGTTTTGATAAGTCAAAACTTTTCTCTCATATGGGGAAAATTTTGATGAAATTATAGAACCAATTTTTTGCTTGATGAACTCGTGATAGAACTGTACATTAGCTAAACTATGACAATTGGATTGTGTAATGTTGGAAGTAACATTTTAATCTGCATTAGTTTTTTTGTTTTCACAATTAGAGTGAATTTGATTAGGACACTTACCGGGGATATATGTTTTTGTGTTTTTTCCCTTGTACCCTAACTTTTTCATTAGTCGTTATTATTATAAGGGACAACCTTGTACTTTTAATTGTGTTTTTTCTTATTTTTTTGTCCCTGGCTTTTTCTTACGGTGACCTTATCAATAGTGGACAACTAGGAGGGTTATCTTTTTTTCATCAAATTTTCACTCTTAGAGATCTTATTAACTTTGGGAAAACTTCGTATTCTAAAGGGTTGAGTTCAAGACATAACACTATTATTATTTATTAGTGGTCACTTTATGAACTCTTTTCTTGTGTTTGATGGTTAAATGTCAATGAAAATTAAAGGCGGATTGGTAATCATAGGTTTCTTCCACTTCTTTTATTTTTCTTATAGAGAAAAAAATGTGTTGTAAATGCATTTTAGTTATTCTTAAAGTTTTATTCAATGCAATCGTCTTATTCACTATGATAAGTGTAGAAAAAATTGCATGGGTTTGATCCAAATGCAATATCCGCCAATTTAGTGTTGATTTAACCCAGTTAGATATTTAAGAGAGATTAATATGAAGAGACACATATTAGTATATGAAAAGACACATACTAGTATAAATATGTGCCTTTCTGGCTATTATGAAGGCAGGCACAAAAAAATCTCAAGTCTCTCTCTCTCTCTCTCTCTCTCTCTCTCTCTCTCTCTCTCTCTCTCTCTCTCTCTCTCTCGGGTTATCACCTAGAACCCTAGGTTTTGTGACATGGATATTTGGGGCAACTCTAGTAGTAAACTAGTTGTCCTTACTGAGATTGGAAGAACGAAAATGAGGAGTTTACGGAGATAGGTGTATCAACAACTAGGTACGTTCCTAGGTATTCCTCGGCATCAAGGTGTAACACCTCGTAATTTCTGGGTCATTATTTTAATTAATTTAATTCGATAATTAGTTATTCTTAATTAATGATAATTAATTAATAGGAATATTTAAAAATAGTTATATTTAAAATACGTTAACGAGTGAGGATTTATTTTAAAACTATAATCCGGATGGCAATTTTTAGTGCGCGGTAGAGTCCGGTAGGGTTGAATTAGTCCAAAAGAAGAAGGTACATATATTTATATATTGGGTATTGGGGTCCAATTACACATGTGTGAACTTAATAAAGAGAGTTAGGGCCAATTTAATTGGGACCCATATGCCCAAAATGTGAATAGTGTTTTATGTGTAAGGGTTAGGCATCATTAAGTCATAATAGAAGACTAAAGGGAGAAAAGAAAGGGAGAGCCAAAGGAAAAGTGAATATGGGGATCTTGAAGAGGAAATTGCAATTAAACTTCATCTTTCAAAGCCCTAGATCATCTTGGTTAAGGCAAGTGGTTTAAATTTTGAGTATTAATTTGTATCCATCTATTCATATCAAAAGAGGTGTAATCCAATTGACTTCTAGGGTTAGTTCTTGTATAAATTGGGGTTTTCTCCTTATAAGGATTAAAAATATGTAGATGATATGGTAAATGATGCATTTAATGATTGAGGATTTGAAATTTAGTGAGATTATTAGCGCTAGAATTTCTTTAATGGAGAAAGGGACTGAAGATGAATTTGGGGAATGTTTCTGCAGAAACCTGTTCAAAACAGGGGTTTCAAATTCTTCAATGGAGGACTGGGTTTATGCAGAAGAAAGAGGGATGAAGAATTACCATGGTCGTTCGAATGACATGGTAATTCATTCGAACGAGATCCACCGTCGTTCGAATGACAGGGCTCTCGTTTGAACCACCTCTGATGGTTGCAAGATTTCTGAAATCCCCTGATTCAGACCTGCTATGTTAGAAATTTAGAGTTTCTGCCCTAACTGAAATTGTGAAATTTAATATTGAAATAGGGTTAATTTGGAATTACTTAACCTTGGAATTATTTGACTAAATTGCATGATACTGGAGATGTAAGTTCATGATTTAGCATGGTATAATCTTGTTATTTAAAGTGATTAAACTTGATTGTAGTAAATTAAAGGGTGGATTAGAACCACTTGATTTCGGGCCGAGAGATAGGAAGTCCGGTTATACTTAAAAAGGGGTTACATTAAGATAAGACAAATTAATGTGTAAATAATAACAATAAGGAAGTCGGGGCGTAGACTTAAATATTTTAGGCTTGGGTATGGGCATAATACTCAAATATCCTGAGTTTCTATATATGTCGGTGTGTAGTATATATATATATATGTGTGTGTGTGTGTGTGTGAATAACATATATTGTAAAGTCATACCAATATAAATGCTATCATAGGAGGTTGTGCGAAGAGGGTGAATCCCCTGGCTTGAGGAGCAGGGTGCGTACAATCCCTAGGCAATAGCGTCTGTGACTTAAATGGTGGATCGTTGGTATGGAACGGACACTTTTGGCGGGAACTATGGCCGCCTCCTATGCGTTCGGTGATAGCATTGTTTATCCGATATATGTGTGAATGTTGAGATATGATACGTATATATATAGTTCATAATTATATACGGAAATTTACATATATACATGGCGTCAAATGTATAGATATTATAACTTGTGGGAATGTTATATGAGCTAAAGTGAAAGATCTATGATCCATGAAAGTTAATGCGAGTAATAACTTAATAAATAAAATACTATACTCACTTGGGGTGTATTAGCGGGGTAATTAGTATAGTATTTAGGAAAGGCTAGTTACGAGGGAAGTGGCTAGGAACATTAGGCTTAATTCGTTAGGCATGTACATTAGTTGAGGGGTGAGGTAAACTCAAGGGAGTGCACGACACTAATTTAAATATGAAGAGAATTTTCATATTTAATTCTTGCATTTAAATTCACTTGCTAAATATTTTTGAATGTTTTGGGTTCTAAACCTTGCTATAAAATCTTTTCAAAAACCTTTTAGGTGTCCTCCCAAAAGGCCGCCAAGCTTGACTCCTTCCTACAGGGTACACGGCTGCAGCTATGTGGAGTGTTGTGGTTTCTTTAATGTAGTTGTTTATCTAATTCTATCTTAGATAGGGATCTTGTCAGTTGTACTTTCATACTTGTACTTTTATATTTGGTCTTGTCATGTATTGAGATACTTTTAGATTCGCATTTGTGGATGGCTTGTAGTCGACGTTGTTCGACAGACTATTGTACTTACTTTGTGGCATGTATTAGTTTCATTCTTGTTTTGGTTTATTTGCTATTTTAGTAGGTTTTTGGGTTGGATTAATAAAGATAATATTTGACATCAACTTAACGAAAGACTAGGTGGTTAGTAATTAATGAATGTACGACAGTGACGCTAAGTATGAACCAAATGAGATTCCTGTTTAATTTGATATAGGACTGATCATCCGGTATTTTATTAGGCGGGGTGTTATAAAAGGTATGTCCTAAACCTATTATATGCGATCTAATACACATACATAAATTTACATTGGTAGCAGATCTTATGTAGTGGTTTGATCACCCATATATATCTATACTTGAGTGTCCACCATTAATGAACAATTTTAGAAAACTTTTATCAAAATGCCCATTTTAATTTTGTTTTGGATTTGGTGTATTCTAAGGCAATTTTACTATGTGGATATGTTGTTATACATTTTTACATGTTACCCTTAAAGTTTTATCAAAACTCGATTCATGGATTGGAAGAAAATCAAACCCAAGTTTGAGTCAAAATTAGTTTTGTTTCAAACTTTGCCTCAGTTATCGATGACTTTAATTATGTTTCCTTTTGTCATCTATTTGTATATTCCGAATCTATGTCGTGATATCTTTCGAACCATATATTACAAGTTAATTTTTGTTAAACAACGAAGGGGATGTGAGTATCCAAAGTAGGCTCGACGAAATTATGAAATTTGGGAATTTTCGGAGGTTAGGTAACGATGAAAAGTAATTTTGAACTTTGGGCACTTTTAAAAAATACTATTGTATTTTTTGGCTCAAATTTCATTCATGTGCTATATTTTGGACGTTCTGAATCCAACAGTGGTGTCCGTTTTAAAAAATTCTTTCTAGCTTTTTTGATTTATTTAACATATTTTTTTTGTATAAAAATTATTAAAAATGTGGAAAATATGTTTTTATTCAAGAACACAAAACATATGTTTATGGTAATGTTCATTAATATAAATAATTTGTGTAATTATTTATCTCATTCAATGTGAATCGTTTTGCCATTTATTTGGCACAATAGTAACCCTGTATTTTTTTAAAATTAAACTATTTTTAATACTTTTTTGTGTAATAAATATGATGTAAAAGAATTGTTGAGTAATTTATAGAATGTTTTAATTATGTACCTATGTTTAGTGTATTTTTATTTTTAGTCAATTTTTTATGCCCGGAAAATATAAAAAATACATAAAATGATTTTTAGAATGTGGGTGAAATTTGATTATGGGAAAGATTAACAACATAAAATTATTTTATACAAAATAGGCCTCATTCATTTAATCAATTATTCAATATAATTGTGTCATATAAATGCTAAACTTGTTTATTTTTTTCTTGAAACTTGTTATATGACTTTCATGCTTGTATGTTATCTTGGACTTATCTATGTGATAAGCCCAATGATTTATATAGTCCACCCATAAGATATATACATGTGGCCTCCTTTCCCTTAAACGGGAATGTGGATAA
Organism: Sambucus nigra; assembly: GCA_949130495.1. Taxonomy (NCBI): domain Eukaryota; kingdom Viridiplantae; phylum Streptophyta; class Magnoliopsida; order Dipsacales; family Adoxaceae; genus Sambucus; species Sambucus nigra. The sequence goes on from OX422216.1 coordinate 134,749,731, forward strand.
TCTTCATTTTATCAACTTTTCTTGCATGCCTAGATGTTATATGGAATAAAGGTGTTAGCATTGAGATTTTAATTTATTATGGAAGACCATAACGTGGTCATAAGGTGCTTCAATATTATAATATAAATGTAAATGCGACATCCCTGACAGTACTAATTTTTAGGGTATACATGTAAGAGAGTGTTATTTATCATTGTTACATATATATTCATTGGATCATCTTAACACAATAAATTAAAACATCAATAGAGTTCTTTATTTAAATGTAAAACTCATGTTATGAGACCTTTTGTTGTGGACACTGTTAGTTAGATTTGTTCTCACTAATAATGAATTTGTTTAAATAAAATCAACATGAAAATGTATTTCAAATTTACATTATTGGGAGATAAATGCTAGACTAGCTGACTTTCGATCTCGACGTGTAGACAAGGATGACATTTTTATATCAGATTAAAAAAATAAAGGATGTGCATAATAATAATTAATGTGAAATCTCTTACAAAAATGCAGTAATGGATAGATTATCTAGAAAATGTCTTGTAGGCCCACTTGCTAAAGTTGACCAACCTATAATGGAGCCTTATTTAGCGAGAAAGCATGTAAGAAGACTTTTGGTAAGGCTTTACAAGCTAATAAACCTCTAGAATGAATTCATAACTACAGATTGATGAGCGTTAAGGCACGCCATGGCGTATCTTATTTTCTCACATTCATTGATGATTAATCATGGTTTCGTCATGTATATTTGATAGCTCATTGCTACGAAGCTTTGGATTATTTTAAACGCTATGTAATCGAGGTTGAGAATCAAAGTTTAAAGAGGTTAAAAACTCTTGGCACAAATACAGGACGTGAATACTTATCGAATCAGTTCAAAGAGTTATGTGAATGAAATAATGTAGGCAGATAAATATACTATTCCAATCACTCAGCAACAAAATAGTGTAATAAAGAGGAGGGATATAACACTTCAAGACGAAACTAGATCTATGATGGTGCAAGGAACCTCCCAATATCCTTTTAGTGGGATGCTCTTTTGACTACAACTTATATACTTAACAGAGTGCATTCTCAATCAGTTTCTTCAACACCGTATGAACTTTGTAAAGGTGAAAATCCACATTTGGAGCATTTGCATCCATGGGATTCACCTGGTTATGTTCGTAATACGTCCTTTAAGTATGGGAAACTTGAACCTAGATCTTGAAAGCATATCGTTATAAGATATTATGAGACCTCAAAGGACTATGTCATGTACGGTGAACATCCTAGTGGAGGAATGCCTAAAATAGAGTCGCAAGATATCTATTTCATAGAGAATGATTTCCCTAGAATAAGTGAAGCTTAAAAGAATCTCGACCTTTATAATCTCGAGGATACTGAAGACAACTTAAAATCTTCAAGCGAGGGTGGGGGATTAATTCCTCATCCTGTAATCGTTGAAGATAGTGGCAGTAATCTTCATCTCAATGGGAGCGTACAATTGGAGCCACAAGATTCTTTAGTTTGCCGAAGAAAATGAGGAAATATCCCACATTATCATTTTGATATTAAGGGGAATACTTTCTTTTTCACTTCTTTAGATTAGGAAGTGCCTATTTTTTATGCATAATTGATTTCCTTAAATTTTATGGATGAGTGGAAAACTTGTTTTGTTTTCGACATTTTTATTATATAATTCTACAATATTCCTATATTGTGTTTGAATAAGTGTTATTGTGTGTAAATTCGATACATATATCATTGGGATTTAATTAAACCTCTAACATGAGTGATTCACATTGTCGCTAGATAGAGAACTAAAAAAACTAATTTTCCCAAGGGTTTGTAGAGAAAATACCACCAAATTGTATTTTCACAATTTTTAATTAACTTGCACTAATTTAGAAAAACCCACAAGTGTTGTTCAAAAATTATTTACCAATTTTAGTCTTGACCTAAGCATGCATCTAAGTGAGTATAAGAAAGAATAAAATAATTAAATCACAACACGATGATGTACGAGGAAAATCCACGACGGGAATAATCTCGGACGTCCTAGCCACACAAGTCCACTATAATATATGCAGTTTGCAAGACCAATTTAGACTTACTCACAGACTCGATGCTTTAAAGCCTTGATGCACATCCTAAATCCTTGTAACCTTCTTCGCAGTCACTATCAGACACCTTCAACAGCTATACAGTGCATGCACGTTTCCCACGTCTCGGTATCCCACCAACGCCTACTTGTCAAGTAACCAGTCCAGTCACCGTACAACACCAAACACTATATCCACAACACGAAACACTCATAATATGAAGAGAAAACCACTTTGATGCAAAACTTGAGATATCTTGAACAAGTTTGTGAACTTAAAATATTGGAAAAGTCTCACCAAAAGCTACTGCTCCACACTCCTACTTATATGGGGATTTCCAAAAATAAAATGATGATGAACATCCATTTGGAAAATCGCGAATAAAACAAAAATTTAGTACTCCTTTGAGCAAGGTAGATCCCGTTTGAATGAAGTATATCATCTCATTCGAACACCTATCCAATGAAATATCCGACAACATTCTAGAGCGATGAGGAAATGGGTCGATCTAAGCCGTTCTAATGAGGTACCATATGTCATTCGAACGACATACAATTATCATTTTAACGACCTTGCAAAAAAAATTCTTCTAAAAAATATTAAATGGGATAAATCATTTTAAGATAATTAAAAATAAATTTATAAAATCCTAACACCTAAAACAAAATCCAGTGATCAAACATAAATATGTATTCATACCTCATTGAGATCCCTCGGATGATGAAGATGAAAATCATCTTGAAACATGATGTATACTTTATCTTTGGCCACTACAATCTTTAATGACACGTCACAGGCTTGAAGGATAAGCAACTCAAGTCCTAACCTATGACTCAAACAAGTTTTTTCCAAATACGGATTAAAGTCAATACATACAAATTGAATCGATTCAGAAATTTGTCCTTACAAACCTCACCATTTGGCTATTCTGGGAGAAAACTTAAACAAAAATCTACTAGGCTGTCAAGCTCATTAAGACTCAATTCCCAACCCCAAAAGGAAAAAAGTCACAGACGTTTGATAGATACAAACTTGGGTAGCTTTGCCCTTCTGCAAGCCTTTGTTGCATCATTGCTAAATATGCACGCTTAAACACACCTTCAAAAGCAAAGAGAATATATTAATATATAAATTGCATATGAAAAACCCTCCCCCTTTATCTAACCATCTCTATCTAAGACTAAACGTCTCCCCCTAAGACAAAGATCTCCCCACACGAAAAGAGTTAGATGCCATTTCTCCCCATTTTTGTTCAGGAATAGAAAAAGAATAAGGTGCACAATAAAAAAAATTATCCCTAGTAAAACCAAATCTCCACCTAAGAGAAGCACGGGTAATCATAAAGGAAAGATAAATATATCATGCATTGGTGTGAAACAAGCATTCAACGACAAACAATTTGGTAACACAAGTATAAATAATCCAAACTACGAGAAAATAATATCAACTATGATGCAAAAATTTAAGTATAAAATTCCAAGATTATCATAGCACATGAAAATATAAATCAAAGATTAAGCATGAGGTAAACATGGATTAAATGAAACTGCAAAAGACTCAAAACGCAAAACATACTATATATATAACCACCCTTACACCAATGAATCACAACTATATATAGGTATAAACAACCACAAAAGACATAAACACATAAGATTAAAACACTCACATCATATCAATATGTCTAGGTATAGTGGAACAGAGTGAAGGGGCGTGAACTAAAAATAAGAGAAAATGACCCAATCATTCAAAAATGTCCAAGAAGATCTTTTTGACCGTAGAAATTTATCAACATTCGATTTAGCCTCACATGTTAAATAAAGAACTCAAAAGGACAAATAAACACAATAGATACTTATTTAGAAAATTTAATGACTATCGAATCAATAGCGTCAAAGAACTTAAGCGCAACCAGGACTCCTTGTGCAACCTCATTGATATTCAACTCAAACCCTAGAAAATATATCATTTTTTCTCTTTCTTTTTCTTTTGAAGATATCTAATTTTCTAAGCATTAATATAAAAAAATTGACCTTAGCAATTTATCTATTTTTATAGTCTCTTAATCTTTTAGGCTCTTGCCAATAGTGGCCTTTTACGCATAGGATATTGCTCCTTTCATAGACCTTTTTCGTGCACACTCAAATTTTCAATAAAGCATAAAAAATCTCGAGCAATGTTTTTCACATGCACAACTCCCCCATATTCGAAAAGTTTATGCATATGACAAGATTGTTAGGAGAACACCTCACTTAGATCATGTGACATAAAATCCAAAAGATCTTGTGTAAAGTGTGTGTGGAGAAAAATACAAAGTGAATTCATCATGCAAATCAATTTCAAACTACTTCATGTAAACATGATTAAGAACAATTCAAGCATTGAAAATCATAATCAAATGTCCTAGTCACATGGATACATGGAAGGAATGAGATTCAAGCACACTAATATGCCACATAATATGTGTAAAAGTAAACTACACATAAAAAAATTTATTTGAGTTTTTAATCATTTTTCAAAACGACTCAAAAGACAAACAAAATACTTTTTGTACTTTTCTCATTAATAACCACAAAATGGAAAACAAAAATACAAGAGATAAACGTCATACACCTAGCAATAACATATAACATAAAGCATAAAAGCTATTATATGAAAACATACAAGCGATCACTCATAAGATATAGCATATGATGAATCGTGTGAAAGTATACAAGAGTCAATAAGACTAACATTAATTTCCTTCAAGTCGAATCTCCTAACCCACATAGATGAAGTGTTATGGACTTGTGCTTGGGGAACTTTGGTTACACTAGTCTTAGTCTTCCTAATACCTTTTCTAAGACCATAGAAAAAGTGCCTAAGGTGATTTTTTCTCTTACAATGTGTGCAAGCGTAAACACGAGGAATGTTACCATTGGGTTTACCATTTTTAACGCCTTGCCTTTTAGTTGGCTCTCTCAAAAGTATGGTCTTATCTTTAGCAGCAAAAGTATTAGTACCATCGGAGCCAATCCCAAAAGTTTCATCTTTGATTCAAACAATGCCTAACATTTTATCAAATTTTTTCGATCTAGACTCCAAATGGAATTTGACCTTACTCGATTTTCTCAATTTATATTATAAATACATAATACTAGACCCAAGTAAATTCCTCGGCTCTTCAAACTCAAGAAGATCATTATTCAAAACCTCCATCAAACCACGAAGTTTATCTCTCCCCCATCAACATACTCGAGCTTCTCCTTAAGAATCTTCTCATTTGCCTTAAGATCCCCATGTAATTTATCATCACCATTTCCTATGGCCCGTTCTTTTATCGTAGCTTCTAAATGCAATTTGGACTTTTTCAACTGTGACACCCCGTCTAATTAAATACCAGATAGCTACTCCTTTATTAAATTAATACAAAATATCAAGGTGGTTCAGTCTTAGCATCACTATCGAAAATAATTAGTTAATTACAAGCCACCTAATATTTAAAAAGAGAGATACCCGATTTTATTAATTAAGTTAACAAATAACCAAGAATTAAATCATTAACCATCAATTGCATAAACAATCTCATACGAATAACCAACGAAATGAAATCAACTGAGTCTGGAGTAACAACTCCAATAATAATAATGCAAGAGTAAATAAAGTCCCAATACAAGAGTCTGAATAAATAAATCAATAACTGAAAATAATGAAAGTCTGTAACTAAAACCTCTAAATAAGAATGGGCGACATGCCCTAACTGATACAAATGACTCTGGAGGAATCAACGAGGAATATGAAGGTGTCTAATACCAAGATCTTGTAGCTTACACAACAGCTACAACACCTCATCGGAATGGAACTCCTATGCTTGGCGTCCCAGTGGCTGGGCACCTAAAATGTTTTTTTACAAAACAAAAATAGATTTGGAGGAAAATGGGTCAGAGCCCGAGGTGAAAACAGTTTAAAAGTTTAACAAGTGTTTAAATTACAATTAAACAACACATATTATATGCACGTTAGTTGAATACTCTCACATGAGTTTCTCACCTCTCAACTAATGCGCACGCCTAACGTATGCCCTCAACCCATCCTAGTTATGCCGCTAACTAGCTAGTCTGTACCGCTTCCGCTTTCGCATTCTACCATAGGATGTCTACTCTTAATATCCCAACAAGTTATATTCATAACCCATATTCGCATTCATTAAATTACTTATCTCAGGTGTTAATTAAATTCTCATTCTTAACCCATTCAAATATCTTAGATTATTCACATCTACTAAGCAACAATGAACCAGTCACAAGTATATAAGTATATCACACTCAGTACATAAATACATATATGGCACCCCTAGGCTAAGCTGCGGTGCACGCATACTCTGCTATCAAATCCATGTACATCACGAAGGTCAGGATCACGTGTTCCGAATTACTCAGGAACCATCTAAATACAAATCACACATACTGGAGGCGAACATAGTTCACATACCCATGGGTCACGCACATACCTACGCTCCTATGGTCAGCTAACTTATCAACTTACAAATAAATCATTCACAGTTCTATGTCCTTAAGGTACCAGTCTAAATCCCCCCCGAAGGCACACCAGGATAAGAGGGTCCTTTTCCAAAATAAAACTAACCTCCCGTGATAGCAAGTATGGTAGGTATGTCATACACATAAGAATTCCATACACTAGGTATTCACACAACCAGTATATATATATACAATTTCAATATAGTTATACTCCTCCACTATATATTAAGTCTCACCCACAGTATTTACGTTCCGGATATTCTACCTAATATTTATTTAACTCGACAAGTCTCGTCATACAGATTCGGTACCGATACCTATCCCAAGTGAATACTAGGTCTCCCATTTGTTCCTAAGGTTATCTCAGCAAATATATAAAATCCCTTAAATTATCTTTCATTCCACTTTCAATCCCAAAATCGAAAGATCTCACATCGTCCTCACTCGGTATCCGTTCGTAATTATAACGCTCGATCCCATAAGTTATAACATTTTTCGACAATAACTAATCCCTACTGACTTTATCTAAGTCCCACAATATTATTTTAATCACCCTAAGAATAAACATCGGCTTTGGGATTTTCATTAAACCTTAAAAGGAAACAATTGCTAAAAAGCAGCAGGGGTCGATCGATCGATCGTTCGATCGATCGACATTCTTGAGTCGATCGATCGATCAAGTAGGTATCAACCCATAATTTCTTAAACAGTTACGGGTTCTCCTCTTTTTACACCTCAAATTCTTCATCGTAACGTCCAAAACTCATAACTAAGTATACTAATCATCATACCAACATGTTTTCATAATTCCTAACACTTTAGAATCGTTAAATCATCCCCAATCAACGGTTTCTTGGATCAAAAGTCATAATTATTCCTCTAAACCTAGTTCTTTCAAATTTCTTCAAGAACATCATAAATCTTGATTAAATTTCGTAATTACCTACACATAAAATATGATTTCGTATCTAAGATCTGTCCAGAAGCTTTAACTACATGCAGCCCTACCTGGATTCAATATTTAATGCTCCCATTTTATAACTTATTTCATTATTCATGATAAATCTTCAAATCAATAATAACATGTAAAATATATGCTTTAAATATTTGCAAGATAAATCACTTGCCTGAAAATACTGATTCTGATCCGTTGATGACGTTATTGGTTGTTTCCCTCTCTCTTTTCGGTCACAAATCCGGCGGTGGTGGTGGTGTGTGGTGGTTATGGCCATGGAAACCCTTGGAAATTCTCCTCTCTTCTTCTCTAACTGCTACAATGATTTATGGTTGTGAAAACCCTAAGAAACTCAAGTGTTGGGTGATAATTATCTCCTCATTTTCGTGGATCACTATTCATAAAACATAAAAATGACTTAAATACCCTCTCGGGTTACCGGTTAGGCCTAAAAATGCCCCGGGACTCAAACTAAACTCCCGGTTAGTGTTTTCTGACTATCTCAACCCTTCCGGACACGTTGGCACACTCAAAATGCTCATACAAATGATATAACAATAAAATTCTTTTAAATCCATTAAATTGGGTCCTGACACGACTGACACGCGTGTCCCAACTTAATTACTGAAACTGCCATATTTTCAACTCACGACAATTTTAATAAAAATTGTAATCACATATTACCATAATCACTCAGTAATATTCAACAACATAATTATAATAATCAAATGCTAACTCTCGTCTCGCTAGCATTTAAATCCGGATTAATTTCCAATTAATTGTCCTAAATTAATTTTTAATAAATCTCATAATTCAAGGCAATTTAATTTATTAAATCACATAATTAAAAGCCATTAAAATACGGGGTATTACATCAACTTCAATGATGCTACATATAACTCTCGAAAGGCCACTCGAATCTCATTATCCTCCTCATCTTCTTCTTCTTCATCGCTCCACGCCTTACTATCATGGAAACTTAAAGATTGGACCTCGAAATCGTTATGCTCGTGATTATCTTCAACGGGGGAAGACACTTCATTTAAGCCCACACAACTAGCCATAAATGCGGTGTGGTTACTCCCACATGGGGAATCACATTCCTCTCACGATTCACTATCATTAAGGATGGCATTATATACCTTCGATTTCTTTCCCTCCTTCCTCAGTTTAGTGGGACACTCATGAGAATAATGCCCCAACCCTTGTCATTCAAAGCACTTATCTCGATTATTCACCTTCTTATGACCATCGCTATTCTTCCTATAATGGTCATTAAAGTTATTAAATTTTTTTCAAAACTCTTATCATCTCTAAGCTTAAAAAAATTCTTGAACTTCCTAGTAAACCTGGCTATCTCTTCAGTATCAAGATCATTGCCACTATCGAAATCCAACACATCCTCATTTTGGGATTTCAAAGCAATACCCTTCTCTTTCTTCGAAAGACACATGTTAAACTCATGGTTTGAAGGTTACCTACAAGATCTTCGACTCTCATAGTGTCGACACTACCGAGGGAATCTAGAACTGTGACTTTCACGTTAAATCTTTTAGGAAACCACCTTAAGATTTTTTTCACCACTCTAGACTCGGGGATATGTTCTCCTAAATTGAATGAGGAATTGATAATATTTCACAACTTGGCATTGAACTCATCAAAAGAATCATTCTCTAACATCTTAATTGTCTCAAACTTAGTCATAAGATTTTGTAACTTGAAAACCCTAATAATATAGGTTCCCTTATGTGTGGATCATAAAATATCCTAAACATCCTTCGTGATCTCGCAAGTCATACTGTGTCTAAACTTTTCAGCGGCCACAGTGAAAAAAAACGTTCACACCCTTGGAATTAAAAGTTAAGGCATTCTTTCCAGCCGTTGTCCAAGAGGTATACACTTTAGGAGAACACCTTATGTAGGAGGAGTCCTCCCATTCTCAATCTATTTCGAAACATTTTCATCTATCAATTTCAAGGAAAAATCTCACCCGAGCCTTCCAATAGGGATAATTTGACCCATCAAACAATGGAAGTTGGTCAACGAAACTTCCTTCTCGGTTAAACTCCATTTAAACCCTAAACGATCACAAAATATGTATCTAACACAACAAACTAGTGTAACTCGCTCTGATACCAGTTCAAGAAATCTAATGTTCCCTAGGGTTTGTAAAGAAAACATCACAAAATTTTATTTTCATAATTTTTATATTAACTTGCACGAATAAGAAAAACCTACAAGTGTTTTGTAATTTTTTTTACCAATTTTGGTCTTAACCTAATCATGCATTTAGGTGAGTATAAGACAGAATAAAATAATTAAATCACAACACGACATTGTACAAGCAAAACTCCCAACGGAAAAAACCTCGGCCGACCCAACCATACAAGTCCACTACGATATAGGCAGTTTACCAGACTAATTTACACTTACTCATAGACTCAACACCTTTAAACCTTGACGTGCTTCCTTGATCCATGTAAACTTCTTTTCAATCACTATTGGACGCCTTCCAACAGCCACACAATGTAGGAGATTTTCCACGTCACGGTATCCTATTGATCTAACTTATCTCGTGACAAGTCCAATCATCTCACAACATTAAACACGATATAGACCACATAAAACACTCACAATATGAAGAGCAAACCACTTTGATGTTATATAGAAGAGATCTCAAACGGACGTGTAGATGTAGAATTCTTGGATCTCAAATGTGGGTGCAAATTAGGGTTTTGGTTTGAAAAAGGTTTTCTCAAATTAAATACAGACTTGGTGGGAATTTTAAATAAGTTTGGGAAGTTAAAAATCTTGGAAAAGTCTTACAAAAATCTGATGTTCCGCACTCTTATTTATAGGAGGTTTTTAGAAAATGAGATAATGATTAAAACCCATTTGAAAAATCTCCAATAAAATAAAAATTTGCGTACTCGTTTGAACGAGGTGCATGTTATTCGAACAACTATCCAACGACGTTCTAGAAAAATGAGGAAATGGTTCGTTCAAAGTTCCTTCGAAGATATTCTAACAAGGTATTATGTCTCGTTCAAATGACATACCAATGTCATTCAAACAACCTTGCGAAAAATACTTTTCTTCAAAAAAATATTAAAAAGGGAAAAAATCGTTTGAAAATAATTTATAAACTTCTAATAACCAAAACAAAATTCAGGGATCATACATAAGCATGTATTCATACGTCATTGATATCCTTGGATGATGAAGATGAAAATCGACTCGAAACATAAAGCGTACATTATCTTTGGTCACTACAATCTTCAATAACACGTCACAGACTTGAAGTACAAGAAACTGAAGTTCTAACCTATGACTCAAACAAGTTTTGCCCAAACATGGAATAAATCCAATACATGCAAATTGACTCGATTCGAAAATTTGTCCTTATACGAATAAGTTGAAACATTTATCAATGACGCTTTGACAGCGAGCTGAAATATTTATATCTTTGGCATCGAAAAGGAGAATAAGATATATACGATTAAGCATTATATGCTATATTCCGTCTTAGTTAAACCTAAGATGCGACCTTACAAAGGTCTATCATTGAAAAATTCCATGACTCCATATAGGTTGTTATTAGCCAAATGGGAGATTTCAGGAAGGTGCTAAGGAAGCCACTCTAGTGAAACTCATGTTAGGCGCTTGAGGAGAAACTAGACTTAGATGTGTATGTCATCCTTTTATTTTTGTGAAAGTGACATACCCATTATTATGGGATGATTCCATATCACACATTTCATATTATATGTGCTTCATCGACCAAGGATTGGAGCGATAAAGGAATCCATGCTTCATCCATGTGTGAGCCACTTGGATCATTATGATCCTACGTTATGACTTTGCCGACTTGAGTCTTTCCTAAAGAGTACTAACTATGATGATACTTTATCATGTTTACCTAGGTCGATGGAAGATAGTGTCTAAGGGACATGTCTAGGAAAGAGGTTGGGTCAAGCTTAAATGTCACGGGGGCTTAAGGAAGACTATTCAATAATACACCATGTTTTGTGACTCATTAGATGGCCAACGACCATATCGACATATCTCTTAAATAATGCTCATGGGTGCATCACATATTATAGGTTATCCACTACTTTCTATGAGGGGTTAAGAGTGCCTGATTCGGTCTAGTTGAACTGTCTGGGAATATACATATTCGTTGATGTGATGCATTATTGCTAGTTTGGTAATAGCGTAGTAATTATGCTCCTAAGGATATTAATTTATTCTTGCGAGGTACCACGTTCCATTTCTTGTATAAAAAGGTGAGTTCTTGAGAATTTTGGAATAGAAGTTTGAACCGTCCTTCGTGGGATAGTGGGAGATGTTAATAAATTGCATGGGTTATGTCCAAATGCAATATTTTCCACATAGTGTTGGGTTGACATGGTTAGATATTTAAGAGAGGTTAATATAAATAGGCACATATTAGTATATGGAGATAAATGTACAAGTAAAAATATGTGCCTTTGTGGAAAATATGAAGAGACACACAAAAAAATCTCAGGTCTCTTTTCCTCCCTTTACATTCCCATATTATTCTCTCTTTTTAGGATTATCACCTAGAACCCAAGGTCTTGGGATGTGGATATTTGTTGCAACTATAGTAGACAACTTGTTGTCCTCACTGATATTGGAAGCACGATAAGGAGGGTTTGCGTAATAGGTGTATCAACTACTCGTTACGCTACTTGGTATTCATCCACATAAAGGTATGGCCTAAACCCATTATATGTGATCCGATATGCATACATAACTTTTACATAAGGATAATGATACATTTCAAGTGTCCTAAACAAAATATTTCTCTTCTAAATATTTACCTACAATTAAAGAGGATATGTCATGTAACCTTTGATCTAGAGAATTAAATTCTTATAAGGAGATTTCAACTTAGGAGTTTGTTATTTTTCATCCATATCCATATGTACTATAGTGTTTAAAAATAATATTCACCTTTTCTCTTGGCTTCTCATGTTTTAGAAAAATACTAGTATTCTCCTATTGTTGGTTTCTTCATGATATTAGAACTTCTAATCTTGGTACATTCATCAATGGTTGTTTATTTAACATCGTCATGTCATTTTTATATCTTTGCTAAGAACTTGTATCACCTTATTATTATTGTCCCTATTAAATTGAACTATATCAAATATCTAATTTGGTAAATTCAATTTTTTTCTTTAATCCAAAGCATGAAACTCACACACCACATCATCATAGGCACATCTTCGTCATCTAAAATAACAGCTTCTACAGACGTAGAAAAATCCAACAATGATAAATGGAAACACATTGATTTACTCCTATGTGGTTGGATTTAGGGTGCTTTATCTAAAGAATCATTAATCTAAGTTATTGGAATGAACACATCCCAATAAGTATGGAGTTGTTTAGAATTAGCATATCTTCAAGTACGAAATAAAATAGAACTCCAACTCAAGAGGTGGCTTCAAATTCCAAAAAGGGACTCTACTCCACTTGAGTATTTGTTGAAATTCAAGTCAATATGTAATAACATTGCATCCATTTAAAGGTCCGTGTTAGATGAAGATAAGAATATTTCGCTCTCATAATATTTTAGAAAGAAATATGAAATTATAGTGACTATGATGTTTTCAAAACCTCCTTTTTCCACATTTTCACAATTCACTAATGCCCTTCAGAATTTTGAGATTCGAAATACTCCCTAAAAAATGATTACCGTGAGGAGGAATATTATCATTTCGCATTCAATGTTCATCACGACGATCGATGAGGTTGTGGTCCCACTAACTATGGCAGAGGTAATTCCTTTTACTCCATAATTCGCGGGTTCATCCCCAAAACTCGTTATCCCCAAAACTCCACTTTTCCACTACCATTCTCATCACCTAACTCGTCTAACGTGCTTCGGTATCCCAGTTGCCTCATTAACACTCTTTACACCCCTCTCGAGTCTCAAGTTACACTTCATCACTCGGTAATCAATTTCATGATGTTGCAACTCAATGCCAAATATGTCTCTGCCCAAATCATATTGCCACCGAGTGTTGCTATTACTATATGTATGTGTATGATGTCCAAGATACACTACCGCAAGCTCTTGTAGTGACTACCTTATCTAAGTCTCCCTCCTCATATTCAAATTGGTACCTCGATACCGACACTACGTCTAAAATGACACCTGATAAAGGTACTTTTCATTCTTTATGTCCTTATAGTGGTTCAAATCATTTTCTTATCGGTGATGGTACTCCTTTACCTATTTCTCATACTTTCAGGATAAAAATTAACACCTCACATGGCTCACTCTCTTTGGATAATGTTTTAGTAGTCCCTCACCTTACAAAAAATCTTTTATTTGTTTGCAAGCTGACTAAACATAATTCTTGCAATTTTGAATTTTGAATTTTATGCTATTGATTTTAAGATAAAGGATGGGGGGAATTCTATCAACAGATCATTGAGATGTTATTAATATTCTTTGGATACCTCTAATATTGAGTCATCACTAGTTGGAATAAAGGCGGGAAAAGCACTGGCATACATTTAGCACAAACGACTTGGGCCTCCACATTCACGATTACTGCGTATTTTGTCTTCCAAAATTCATATTGATGTATCTAATTGGTTCAAAAATTCATTTGAATGTATTAGTCACCAAATGGGAAAAAGTTATCGCATTATATTTTCTCTTAATAATAGACTCTCTATTTTTCCCTTAGAAAAAAAATAATTGTGATTTATGGGGACCAACTCCCGTGCCTTCTGTGCAAAATTTCAGATATTATGTTCTATTTGTTGACGACTTTACTCGATTCATGCGGTTTTATCCCTTAAAGAAAAAGTCATATTTTCTCGACATTTTAACGTTTCGAAAATTTGTTGAAAATCAGTTTGATCGCCGAATTAAAACAATTATATGTGATGTAGGTGGTGAATTTCAATTACAAGAATTTATTTCTCATTTTGTCCGTTGCGATATTTAGAGATCTATTTCTTGCCCTGGGACTCTCGAAAAAAAACATGTTGTTAAACATAAACACCTCCATTTTGTTGAAACCGAGCTTACCGAATTATTTCATGCCCAGTTACCTAAAAAATATTGGGTAAAATTTTTCATGACTGCAATTTATCTAATTAATCAAATTCCCTCCTTCGTAGTTCAAATGGATATTCCTTTATTGCAATTGTATAACAGACTTCAAGATTATGGCTCCTTAAAAATATTTAGGTGTCCGGGTTTTTCGCATCTTTAAAATTATGCTCGTGATAAATTAGTCGTTAGCGTTGAGTTTTAATGTGATCATTTCAGACATGATTTTAAATAATAAACTAACTTATGTAACATCAATAGATGGAAATATTGAGTTTGACTATACTTTTTATGCCATAAGTGATTCTTTTCCTCATTATTTTCATTTCTTGTGCTAATTTTTTATTAGACCGCTCTTTATCGGTTTTCTACCTAGTTGTCATTTAAATTTTTACGAAGAAACACATCCTTTAACGACACACCATGTTTTGAATATGAAAAAGGTTAATAGTGAAAATTGGTTGTACAAGATAGTCTAGACCAATTTTTTTAATTGGATATGATTGAGTTGGATTCGACATGGATTTCTAGAACTCTATAAATTATAATATCCTTTTCAATGGAAAAAATACTTTCTCCATGAAAAATCTAACCAAGTTAGTCTAGCACATGATCACAACCTACAACATAAAATTGCTCCTAACCATTTATAGAAATGTGTTGTTAAAGACACTCACGTTTTCACTAACAAAACTCTTTCTTTTAAATGGCTGTACTCACTATTTAAAAATATTAGTATGGTGTAAGTGATAGAAAACTTTCATGCCTAACAACACCCTCAATTTATTGTGGTACCCATGTGCCTATTAGAAAAACAAAAATAGGGACATAAGGCCCATATTTATTCAAATGTATTAAACCTTTTGAATACTAAATTGACCACATTGTTCTTAGTGTGTAAGAAAATGTAGACGGTGAGAGTCCGAAATATTTTCCTTTAATTCCTTTTAGGTACAAATGTGACAACATAGGTCTATGTGAAAAATGTTTACCAATTAGATTATACGAAAGTTTATCTTCAATATTAAATGAATAGTTTGAATGAGGTATATGGTAAAACAATCACAAAACACAAAGTCATATGAGGAAAAACCCATAATGGGAAAAAACCTCAAACCATACGAAATGACAAATGAACTATGGTAGCTACTTATCGACAACATCTTGCATCACATAATACACTACTAACACCAAAATTCTTTTACATGATGTCTTAGGTCAATGGAGACATTGGCTAGACTAACGACGTGACATGATGTGTTCGCAACCATTGTCTTCTGATGTTTTCATGGAATCAAACTCCCATTTTGTAGCTGAAGATGAACTTCTTGAAAAGGCATCAAATTCTTTAACATCACTGCGTAGGATGTGGGTCTACCTAAATGTTTTGAAAGTATTTGAGAAAATTTTGGCATTTTCAAACTCACAATTTATTTTTGAGATTTCACAATGTCTCTAAAGAATAAAGATATACATATTTTTTCCCAATAAATAAGGTAGAAGTGATTTAAACTTGTATATAACGTTTAATTAAAGCTTGATAATAAAGATCTCGAAAATGAAAAGAGATGAGTGAAGAAAAATTATAAAAATTATTTTTCTCTGGAGGGTTAAAAACTCTTAAACTTCCCCTCTATAGAAATCCTCCTATAAAAATTCTAATAATTATTTTCTTTTAGTGTTTTGACAAAGACCATTTGATAATGAGGCAAAATACTCCTTATATATTTTATTTCTCTTCCTTTGAAGGAAGGAAGGAACACAAGTGATGAGTAGGACACATCACTAAAATTATAACAATTTAGTGATAGAAGAGATATGGCGGCAATTTTCTCTTTTAAGTATTCCCATGAAAAGTAAAAACATATTTTTAAAGATTTACTTTTCTAGAAAAAGTTCGTGACCAGCGCATAAACTTTGTAGACGCGCAGTTCTTCTTCATTGCAGTGAAGGTTCAGTAAAGGGAGGTTAGGAAGGAACAATGTGCATTATGGGAAAAAAAGTAATGGCAAGGAGTGGGGCCAACGAATGAAACCTTATTTCAAGCGGAGCTTTACTTCGCGAACGTGATGAACACGCAAATTTTTGGAAGTTGGTATTGTGTAGTAAAAAATATGTATATTCGAAACTTAATAATAAAATGCATGTGATATATTTATCCAATGTTTCTAAATAATAGATTTTATATGAAAATACATATTAGAAAAATGACATGATCAATACACAAAGAAACATAAAAATAAAAACACAAAAAAATTAAATTTTCAATTATGAAAAAGTTATTTCAAATATGATTAAAGTGTTAAAGTCTTCTAACTCCTTTTAAGTCAAATTAAAGTGTCATTTTAAGACTATAAACATAAAGGATGCCAAGGTGAGATTGATAAAGATTTTTAGAGAATGACATAATTTGAAACTTTGTTGGAACGACCTTATGTATAAAAGACAAAAAGTATATTTTTGAACCGAAATAAGATAATGAAATTGAAGTTAGGAACATGAGTATACATATGCATTTACACACGCAACCATCAAAATTTACATAATAGTATTAATCTAAGAAAAATAAAATTAATTGTTTATTCTTACATTTATTCTCACAACATAAATTATTCTCAACAACTCACACCGAATAACTTGTTTGCTTTAAGATGTTCTCACAACATGATTTCTTTATTATTCAATTTATTCAAATGCAGTAATATTTGTTAATATAGGCCAGGAGATAGGCGTGGGGTGATAAGGACCTCAAGTGGAGTGACTTTGAAGTCGGTTACATCACAACTTTCAGTCATATCAATGGATTCACCTGGAAGTGTCCTCACCTCAAATCCCTGTATGAACCTAGCCAACATCAATGGCAGCATCTCCATAGCTAATGTAATTCCGGGGCAAATTCTTCTCCCACTACCAAATGGAATTAACTCCAAACTATTTCCCCTAACATCGACGTCTTTGTGGGATGTCAAAAATCTCTCAGGTTGAAACTCATTAGGATTAGACCATGAATTTGGATCACGCTGAATCTTCGATAAGTTTGTCAAAAAGCGGGTGCCCTTTGGAATATTATAGCCACCAACCACACAATCTTCCCCAGATTCATGGGGTACTGATAGTGGCACAGGTGGATACAAGCGAAGTGCTTCTTTAATAATGGCTTCCATGTATACCAATTGCTTTAGGTCCAACACATTTACTTGTCGTCCTCTACCCACATGATGATCAATCTCATCTTGTGCTTTTTTTAATGTATGGGGGTTATTGAGAAGTAAAGATAAAGCCCATATCAGAGTCACTGAAGAAGTGTCAGAACCCCCTAGTAGAATTCCCTGCCAAGTAAATCAAATTTTGGTTTCCATCAACAACATTAAATCATATTCAATATCAATAATGGGAGATGTACCAAAGGTTAACCCTAAAGGCACCTCCATTTCCTATATTTACACACTTTTAGTAAAAAAATAAATATTTTTTGGCACAATAAGATAAAATGTTTGCTATGGCTTGCAATAACGTTTAACTATGGGTGATTATTAAATAGTTTCCTTAAAATGAGAGGCCAAATTCATAATTTAGTTAAAACTTTCAAAAAACTAGTCTCAGTGTAAAATTTAAGGTCTCGTTTTTTTTTTATAAATGAACTCAAGTCATATATAAGATAACTCTAGAGACTTTTTGGTCATATTCTACTCTTTCCAAGCTTATTAAAGGTTTAATAAATATTAATAAAGCAGGTCTTGCTTTAATTAGAATTTTTACCCTTTAAATGTAATGGGGTTGTTTGTAAAATACCCATTACAATTATAATGATGAAATACAGTTACCATTGTGATCGTAGCTACATTAATAAGTGTAATTATATGCTTTTGACTTATCATTAATTAATTGAAAAGTTTATGAGTTTATGATATCAACAAGATTGTCGTTTGGACTCATCATATGTAAATAAACTTTCAAGGGATTTATTAGCTAATGCCCATTTTTAAAATGCAAGATGGCACAATATACCGTGTACATAGCTAGATCATTTCCAAAAAAAAAAAATAGTTAAAGTTGAATCACTTAACATAATACCATTAATGGTTTCTCAGTCCAACTAAAAAAAGCTTGTGTCAAGAAAATGGCAATGACATTCGATCATAAGGAAAACCAAGTTTGGTATTTGTGGCTTACATGTCAAATCTATGTATACGATATGTTGTATATACAAATTACCTACTTTCTATTTTTTAGCAAAACTGTTGTCATTATATTGAATTCATAAATAATTAAAAATTAAAATAAAAGAACCCATAAATATGAATTATAAGAATTAAGCAACGAATACTTCTCACAAACATTATCTTTTTAGAGCAAAAGTTTAACACGATTTTGAGAAAATATAGCAAATAACACACACACACACACACGCACACGCACGCGCACACACACACATTATATATATATATATATATATATATATATATATATATCAACACGCTAAAAAGACAAATTAATATTGTTCAAGAACAAAGCATCAATAAAACGATAAAAGAGAAAAATTAAGATGGTTCAAGGGTCGAGCACCAACTTAAATACTGGTATATGAATTGACTATTATTTGTGTGATTGCCTTTGTAGAATGGAGGAATGATAAAGTGACAAATCGGAATCCTTTTGAATTCACTTTAAAGCATAAAAACCCTTAAAGTCATGTCATGGTTGGAAGTCGATGGGAGTGAATGTAAGAGTGTCATTTCGTGTTTTTGTGGGTAATATTTCGGGTCGACACGACATGACACTAGTTTTTAAACACGAATAAAACACAACTTTGTATTTTTTACTTGATACGAACACGATACAACAAGACTAACACAATTTCATAAATTTTATGTTCAATTAGACAAAAATGTGCACAAAACTCAAATAAAAATACAATTGACATGACAAAATACGATAACATGACTTACACAACTCATAATTTTGACACAAACGCGATACGACACGACTTCGTTTAAAAAAACTCGACATCAACAGAACAGATCGTGTCAATTTCGAATAAATTTTGTTTCATTATGTATTATGTCATTTTATCATTTCAAAACTTGACACCCTACGGGAAAGGTCACTAGTCATCACGGAATGAGAAATAATAAGAAAGAGAAAGGAGGAGAGAGAGCGGCAGTGGTTTTCGAAATTTGACTTGCTACCCAATTTAATTTCAAAACATTCATTCAACTGATAAGTAGTACCATATATGGAAGGCACCATGTGTCTGTGTTCACACCAATAAGGACACGAAATGTTTTCACATTTAAAATTCTTCTATTTGTAGTGGGAAACAAACACGTGGGACATGTATCGCATCCGTATCATGTAATTATTGATGTTGTGCATGGACATGTGGTGTCCTCACCTTCACCTATATCTCTCTCGACTATTCCTCGTGTTCTTTTACATCATTTATGTGCACGTAATCTCACTTGCTTGTTTATTATGACGAGATGGAAAACTGATGACTCTACTTCATTTTCCTGAGCTCATCTTTGGTCAAGAAGCCTCAGCCGATTCTAAGTTGACTTAGAAAACAATGGTAGTGTTGTTAATAGTGGTTCTTGTGGTGGAGGACTTGCTTCGGATTCCTATTCCAAAAGAAGACAGTCGGATTCGATAACCCGTTACG
This sequence comes from Sambucus nigra, assembly GCA_949130495.1. Classification (NCBI taxonomy): domain Eukaryota; kingdom Viridiplantae; phylum Streptophyta; class Magnoliopsida; order Dipsacales; family Adoxaceae; genus Sambucus; species Sambucus nigra. The sequence goes on from OX422216.1 coordinate 134,770,048, forward strand.
CGATTAGTGGTTATGATGTGAGCTTTCATTCCTATTCCTTTCGTTTCTAATTAGAGATTTTAGTATGTCTAGTGGAATAATTAACTCACGACAAATGATTTATCCATTTATCATTATGAATTAAACTACTTTTATACGAGCAATATCTGATTACACTTTCATGATAAAGACATTGTGTGCTAATGTGAAAAGAAAGGTATAAGAAATGAGAACGAGGTAGGGACAAATTATAAATATATTGTGAGGGAGAGATAAGTTATCGTTCATTATAAAGAATTAAGATTCCGTTTGATTGTCCCAAAATTATAAATTGGCCCATTTATAAATTATTTCATTTACAAATTGGTTCATTAATTGTGTTTGATTTTATTAATAAAATGATTCATCAATTATCCTATATTATCTCTCATGTGTAAAATTTGAAATTGAAAAATCGTGAAATGCATCCATTTGAAGTAGGATCATTTCACAGAAAGTTTAGAATGTTTGTCCTAGTTGCTCATCCCTATTCGTAAGCACGCTCTCTCTATTTGTTTTTATTTTTTTTTGTTGAACCTTAACATCAATTTCAGATTACCAACTCATTTCAAATCCACTCATTTACAATTCATTGATTCGCAATGAACCAATTTATGTATTTAAACAATTTGTGCAACCAAACGAAATGATAAAATGGGAAGCTTATAGGTTTATAGAGATAGAAGCTCCTTCTTCTCTCTAAAACCTCCTCTCTTTTCTTAAGCATCCACCACTCTTACTATGGGTTCTAGCCCACATCTTAGTTTGGACTTTGATCCTAAGCCTTTCATTGATGATTCTCCTACTCCACCTTATGATGCTCTTGCTCTCAAGCCTTCCTCTCAAGATGTTCATTTAGGCCATCTACAATGGGATCCCATAAACTTATGGGTTTATGGGATGAGTTAATGGGTGAGTGGTGCAATGCAAATTCGTTAAAAATGGGTGTGGGGAGGGAAACATTCTTGCGCTTGGGCCAGGCGGACAAAAGTCTTACGCCTGGCCTTTGTGGCAAATTAGTTGTTGCACAATATTATATTTAAAAATGGTGTGGGACGGACAACTGTTGTCCTTCTGGTCATGGGGCGGACAACAGTTGTCCTTCTGACATGGGATGGTCAAATGTTTCCCGCCTCTGTCACTCTACAGGATCCGTTATCCCTCCTCTACACTTATGGGACACTAAGCGGCTCCCCTCCAAATTATACCGATTATGTCACCAACTGTGAGTCAAAAATTACCAAACTAAAAGGATCCACGATGGGATTAGAGGACCCATTGTGGATGGCCTTACGCCCTCATTATTTTGCTTAAATACTTGGTAAGAAAAGTGCTACCCATGAGAAACCAACTATGAAAACACATTGTCTCCCTCCCCTTTCTCCACCTTTCTTGCGTGGAGGCTCCCTTGTTGTTAGGCTACTTGGTGATGTGTATCAAGAGGTTCTCAATGATTGTAGTTTTAATACACTCACTGGGCGTCTTGTTCTTGCCAAATGACACAAACCTTGGAAGATTTATGAGCTTAAAATGGAACTTGCACATCTTGGACAGATTCAGAAGACATGGTTCCCATAGGTAAGGGCTACTTCAATATTCGCTTTTCACGTTCTTCCAAAATAAGAAAGGTGATGTCCATTAGTCAATTTAAGTTAACTGCTGGACTTTTTATGTTGTTTCAATGGGTCCCTAATTTCAATCTAGAATTGCATGTTATTACCACTGCTAATATATGGGTTAAATTTATGGGTTTTTATCAATTAGTCTCGTTTACTAAGTATGTAGTTTAATAAGTTATAACATCTTTTTTTTGCTCCATCAGATCTTATGAAATAAGATTTTTGTTTCAATAGGTCCTATTTATAAACATAAAATGAATATTCACTGTATGCACAAATAAAACTTAATGAGAAAAAAATATTGTGGGGTGGTGTCAAGACTACTAGGGACCCACATCTTCTTCAGATTACTAGAGGTCTTCCTTTGTGTATTGATAAAGCCACGCTGAAAAGGTCTTTTGGAGATTATGCTAGAGTTTTAGTTGAAGTGGACATGTCAAATAAACGTCTTGAACGTATTTTGGTTGAAAGAACTGTTGGTTCCTTTATTGTTAACATTCAGTACGAGTCTCTTCCATTTTTTTTTTTTTTGTAAGAATGTTGGACACTCAATTAATGAGTGTAGGAATTTGCAAAATAAAGTGGCCCAACCCTTAACAAAAGTGATGACAAAATCAAATCGAAATAAACAAATTGTTGCAAGTATGGATTCTGAAGAAATGAAATCACAATTAAAGCTGGGATTGATTCTGTCTGTCTCTATGTCCCCTAAAGCGGTTTCCAACGCATGTTCCATTCAAGTAAGTCTGATTAATGAGTTAAATCATGAGCCTCATAACATTATCCCCTTAGCTACTGAGAATCTCAACGGTACTATCTCTGTAAACTCTTTGTACGAACAGACAAGTAGGGGCTGTTATATTTCAGATCTACAGTCCGCTAGTAGAAAGGAATTGCCACCAAATCGTTTGCGTTTTTTTATAAATGGGATTAATTTAGGTGACGGTTTTACTGTTCAGGTGGCCGGTGAATCAAAGATAAAACACGATTTTCAAAATGAGAAGGGAATCCCAAAAAATCCGGAAGCATCTGGCACTACTGAGAAGAAGGATAAAAGTTGTTACAATTCAAGATCTCCTGCGACTTCTAAAACCTAAGCAAAAAATATGCAGATTATCCCAATTGAACCGAAATATCAAAACTATAATGCTCTAATTGGTCAACAAATCACGGATGAATTTAATGTTGGCTCAGCAGTCATAGATATACAAAGTAATATGGATGGACATATTATTGCCCCTGCTTAAATTTTATTAGCTTTTTTAATCCAAAATTACATAACTATATTGTGTAGAAACATTTGGCCGTTTGCATTTCAACGGAAGTGGAAATATTTCAGCTAGACTAAATGGGCCCTAAAGGTGAATAACTCTAGTGTGAAATAAAAAATATATTAGCAGAGCATAAAGCAAAGACTAGATAAAATGAAGCAAAACCTTTTGAAATAAAACATTCATACGTACCAGTGATGTAGATTTGATAACAGTATCGGGGTCAAAACCACCAAGTTTATCCGAAGAGGCACCATCAATACTTGAAAGCATCACATCTATGAAGTCCTTATCTTCATTTCTCTTCACCTCTCCTAAGCTTCTCTTTAATTTGTGCTCTGCTAACCAACCTTGTAATATATCATCCATCTCTTTGGCGGCTTCTTTCATGGCCTTCTCTTTACCCCCCAAATCCAAAAACCTCAAAAATGGTATAGCATCCGCCAACATAACCGATGAAAATTTCTCAAAAAATATCTTTATCACATTTTGAGCCCTCTTTCCCTCATCACCGGAAATTCTCTTCCCGGCTAGCACCCTACCCACTATGTTCAAATTCAAACTCCTAATCCATTTATCAAAATCCACCTTCACCGCACCATCTTCACTCCTTTTGTTTTTCATCCAAAACTCATACATCTCTTTCATGGATGCATCAACTTCGGATGCTCGGATATGCGCAAGAACTCCCACCTGTTTGGTGGAAAGAAGCTCACTTGTCACCATCTTTCGCACATAGATCCAGTATGGACCGTAGTCGCTAACCCCAAAGAGAGAGGAGTTATAGCACATGACCTCAGTTCCTATGGATTTTGAACGGTTTGCAAACGCCTTGTCGTTGGTGGTGAAGCACTCTTTTGCCATCTTCATATCACTGACCACTAAAACTGGGCTTGAACCCATTCTAATCATGAAGATTGGACCATATTTGTCAGCCAATGTCCCTAAGGTTTTGTGAGGAACCTCAGTGCCAGACAGAAGAGGAAGGTGACCGATGATAGGCCATGCACCAGCTGGTTCAGGTGGTGTTCCCTTTTTCTGACTGGAACTTCTTGATATCCAGTAAAGAAAGAGAACAAAAGTAACTGTTATGAATACGAAGGTGAGAAGGGTATCCATGGCTTCTTAGTCTTAGATATATGGTTTTGAGTGTGAAGAATGACGGAACAGCGTGCTCTATATTTATATTTATAGACAACAAGTATCACAATCAAAAGCCATGCTCTATATTAAAATAATTCATGCAATTAAAGGCTACTCGTGCTTGTCAAATCAGGATTTCAACGTTCAAAACAAAACCGCTGCATTGATTGGCCAGCGAATGCGCCTTTCTATTTGCACAGATAAATTATGTACCGAGGCTGTACAGAGTTACGTGGCTACATAGATTCCTTCTTCTTCTTTTTTTTTTTTTTTTTTTTTTTTTGTATTTTATTTTAAGATTTTTATTCTTTTGATTTTAAGGATGGATATAAAAACAATTTTTTATATAAAAAAAAACAGTTTTTCTCTTAATATAAAAACAGTCTTTTTTTTATTGAAAGTAAATAGTTTTTTATTAAAATTTAAAATATATTTTTTTTAAACCAAAAAAACAGATTTTTTTTGGTTTTAAACCCAAAAAAAGTAAAAGTATGAAAAAATTGTTTTTTTTAAGTAAAGTAAAACCAAAAAAATGTTTTTTTAAATAAAGTATGAAAATTTTGTTTTTTTAAATAAAGTGCCATTTAAACCAAAAAAAAAAAGCAAAACTTGTTTTTTTTAATAAAAACAAAAAAATTGAATTTTCAATAAAAAACAGTTTTTTTAAGAAAAAATGTTTTTAATCAAGCTATAAAAAATTTATATTTTTTAAACACTGGCGCGAATCCACGTCATTTAAACTATTTTTTTTAAAATGACTTTATTGAAAATACAAATTTTCAATAAAAGTCATTTTTTTAAACAGTGTAATGTTTTTTTTAAACATTTATAAAAAGTTAAAAACATATGAAAATTTGCATTTTAAAAAAAATTGCATTTTTTTATTAAAAATATGAAAAACTATTTTTTAAAACTGGCGCGAACCCACACCATCATCGTGATTGGTTAGTGCCGCTGACGCAGGCCCACATAATCATCGCGTTTGATTAGTGTAGCTGGTGCAGACCCACATCACCATCGCGATTGGTTAGTACCGGTGACGTGGACTCACACCATCATCGCGATTGGTTAGTGCGCTAGCGGTTAGTGCCGGTGGCGCAGACCCACATCATCATTGCGATTAATTAGTGCAGGTGGCGCCTACCCACGTCATTTAATAAAATGATTTTTATTGGAAATACAAATTTTGAATAAAAGTCATTTTAAAAAAAATAGTTAAATGTTTTTTTTTTGTTTTTTAAAACAGTTATAAAAAGTTAATAACATTTTTTTTAAAAGTTAAAAAAAATGTTTAAAAAAAGTTTTTATTAAAAATACAAATTTTTAGTTTTTATTAAAAAAAATTCAAAGTAGACAAATCTCAATAAAAATATGCATTAACTCTCTCTTTATTTTTGTCTTTTACTCATATGTACAAATCTCGGTTAAAGTATCTCGGTGCAAATAGATTTTTTCCGTCCGGTGTGGTCACACATATTTTTATCATAGAGTGTTTTTATTTGCACAGAGAAAATATGTAGAGAATTTGTACATAGTAAGCATGGGTTGGCTAAGTGCCATTTAGACAAAAAAAAAGTAAATTTTGTTTTTTTTAAATAAAAACAAAATATTTGCATTTCAAATAAAAACAGTTGAAAAAAAAACAGTTTTTAATAAAAGAATAAAAAATTATTTTTTAAATACTGGTACGGATCCACATCATTTAAACTATTTTTTTAAAAATGACTTTTGTTGAAAATACAAATTTTCAATAAAAGTCATTTTAAAAAAAAATAGTGTAGTGTTTTTTTTAAAGTATTTATACAAAGTAAAAAACACAAGAAAAATTACATTTTTAAAAAAATTGCATTTTTTTTTATTAAAATTATGAAAAAATATTTTTTAAAAACTGGCGCGAAGCAACACGATCATCGTGATTGGTTAGTGCCGCTGGTGCGGACCTACATTATCAACGAGATTGGTTAGTGTCACTAGCGCGGATCCACATCATCATCGTGTTTGATTAGTGCTGCTGGCACGGACTCACATCATTATCGATTTAGATTAGTGGCGCTGACACGAACCCACATCATCATCGCGATTGGCTAGTGCCGCTGACGCGGACCCACGTCATTTAATAAAATGACTTTTATTGAAAATAATTTTAAAAAAATAGTGAAATGTTTTTTTTTGTTTTTTAAAACAACTATAAAAAGTTAAAAATATATTTTTTTAAAAACAGTTTAAAAAATGTTTTTATTGAAAATACAAAATATTTATTTTTATTAAAAAAAATAGTGATTCTATGGGTACCAAATACATCCCTCAAATTTCTTTCAAATAACATTAATTAGTTGTGTTTTAACGGGACTCATAACACAAAATATAACACTTAATACTATTTGAAGGAGAATTTAAAAGAGTTATTTGGAACATAAAATATTTTTCTAAAAAAAAGCATTTAAAAGAATCTCAATAAAATAATGTATTAACCCGCCCTTTTTCTTTTGTCTTCTAGCCAATAGAATTTTTCGCCAGCGAATATACAGATTTGAGTCACTGAACCAAGACTTAAAGAATAAGAGTGAGTCGGTCACGGACTCCTGGATGTGTTGTTAACGTATTTTAAAACACAAGTGGGAGAATATTCACAATTTTATAATTTACCCACTGACTCACCCATTATAATGTACACTTTCAACCATTAATCACAACTCTCTCATCCGGCCAACATTATATGAGAGAGCTGGAAAAAAAAAAACAGCTCAAGTTTTGGTTTTTAGCGGGAAAAATGTTCGGAGATTCACTTTGTGAACGTATTTTGTAAATATATTGTATTAAAAAATTATATTTTATTATTTTGGGTTTCATTAGGATATCAACCGATGCAATAAAAATTTGTATATATTTTTGTCTTATTTACGAGTCCACGAAATGGGTCTTCCTAGCATTACTCTTTTAACAAAATATATGGTTGGAGACGGAAGATAAACTCATAAATGCTCTCTTATTAAAATATTTATCATAATAATTTGTTCTTCCAAATTAATTATGTGATTTTGATTAATTAATTTCAAATGGGTGTTATTATTTCATATAATTAGAGTGCATACTTATATGTGATCGAGCTGATTCTGAGCTTGTTTTATACCGGAGACAACGTGATTGAATATTACTTGTACAAAGAGGGTAGAGCCACAAAACGTCTTAAAGAGAGCGACCTAACCCGCGACTCAATCCAAGAATCATCTACAACATAATTTATAAACAATTGAAGTAATATTGTTTATTTTTATTGTGCAGTATATATTTGCATGTGGTTCTTATTTATGATATTCGTACGAGGAAACAATTTAATTTTGAGAAGTAGATTAAAATTAAATAATGATTGTATTTTCGATTTCTCCATAAAACTCTTTTAAGTGATTTTTTAATTACAATATATAAATTATATTGACAATTTAAGACGTTTTATATCTATCATGGAGATCGAAAAATAAATCTTGTAGACTTATATGATTATTTTTATGATGCCTAAAATGAAAAAAAAGCCAACAAAGTTTCTATGTCTAGAAATTATAATTTTGACCTTTTACCTCTAGAAATTACAGTGTAGCCCCGGACTTCCTAAATATTATATTTTGTGAAGTAGAAAAATAAATTTTGGTATCTTTGACAAACCGAAATCGATCAATAATTTCGTGAGAAATTAGAATTTGGACAATAATGAACCCCTTCATGAAAAACTCTTAAATATGTCAATCCTATTTTTTAGTTATGAATGTGAAATATTATTTCACATAAGATTTTATTGTTGGAAATGGAATTTTATAAAAAAAAAATGAGAATTTGTTATATGGAATCAATTGAAATTTGATATTTGGAATCAAATGAAAATTTGATATAAGGATTTGAATGATAAATAATAAGTATGTGAGCCTTGCGCTATGTTTACTACAAAATAAATTTGTTCAAATATTTTTTAAAGTACTTATATAAAAGTGTAGTTGGTACTTTTCAACCACACTAAAGTGATTGATGATGAAAAAAAAATCTTAAATTTTTGTTATGAATTTTGTTGGAATATCATCTCAATTTTTTGATGATATATATACTGAAATTTCGTGAATTTTGGCATGCATATAGTAAATTCGAGATTATGAATATTGGGCTTTGGAATTATTAAAAAATAAGTTGTATATCTTTTATTATAATTTTTACAAATGTGATGCGCAATGCTGAAATTTTTGGACAACTTGAAGTAAAACAAGTTTATATTAACTTGTACTTAATATTTTTGAGTGATTCGATTTTGTATAAGACTAGACTCATAACGGGTGAATTCTGAAATATTTCATAAATTTTCAATAAGCGGTATGATCGTGGTGAAATTTCAAACTTGAAGTTTTTCCTTTTGAACAAATATTTTAGACAACAACATTTCCTTAGAAAATTTTACCATGTATTGTTCCCAACGGATTCAAAATATTTTGAAAACTTTATAAATTTCTTGTTAACGGATTTATGAACTATTTAGAAAAAATGGGACTCAAAATTATGAAAGATGAATTATCTTGAAATTGTATAAGGACTTATACAACATTTGAGTTTGTAAGCGCAACCTCTAGAATTTTATATGACTAATTATTCATATTATTCACTTGTATGAGTTGGAAAGGTATATAATAAAATTGTATTCTACTATATTGGAATCAATTGGTGTGCTTCATACAAATATAGAAATAACTTAGTTAGGTAGAGTTATTTTGATCGTATGCTATGTGTTGGATAGAGTTTAAAACTCAAGACATATATTTTACCTATGTATTTATATATGAAATCAAACGTGTTATGCTTTTACGTGTTATGCTTTTGATAGGTTGTTTGATCTATATATGGATTTAGAGTTATAGAGGTCTAATATTACGAGTAAAGATCTCATATGTCAGACTTTATATTGAGTAAATATAATTTATATGTCGAAATGATAATAATAATTGGAGGACTTTATCATAATTGAGTTGGGTGCAAATGCAATCTTTACTTTGGTAAAGATATTCTAATGGAATGATTTGGAATATAAGTTTAAACTCTAATACGAAATATTATCTTATACACTGTGAAAAATAGTATATGAAAAAATGTATATTATATTTTTTTATGAACTAGATTGTGTAATCTATATGTGACTTTGAGACACTTGAAAATTTGAATTTATGACTAGAACGAATGGACATGTATTTTTTATTCGACTATACCCTGAAAGCATTAGGCATGTATTAATTTAAGAAATAAGATTATTTCTTATTTAATATTGAAACTCTATAAGTTTAGATTTTATTTTATGAATTGAAGATATAGTGGGGGCACATTACATGTAGTTTCTCAATGCTATACGTTGAGAATGTTGTGTGACTCTATAAGTAAGACTATTGGGTAATACACCATGTTTTGTGACTCATTAGCCGACGATCAATAATATTTAGATATGTCTTGAATAATAGTCATGGATAAATTGGATAAATTGCATTATAATGTAGTAGTTGCCAAATGAGAAAAAGTTGTCTCATTCTATTTTCTTTTAATAAGTCTCTCTATTATTCCTTTAGAAAAAAACAATTGCGATTTATAGGGACCGACTCCCATGCATTACGTGCAAAATTTCACATACTATGTTATATTTTTTGACGAATTTACTTAATTCACGTGGTTTTATTCCTTAAAGAAAAAGTTGGATTTTCTATCAACATTTTTAACGTTTCAAAAATTGGTTGAAAATCAGTTTGATGACTGAATTAAAAAAAATCAATGTGATGAAGGTGATGAATTTAAATTACAAGAATTTATTTCTCATCTTGGTCATTGCGATATTTAGAGATCTATTTTTCGTCCCGGGACTCCCGAACAGATCTTTGTTGCTGAAGGTAAAACACCTTCATTTGACTGAAATCAGGCTTACCCTATTATTTCATGCCTACTTACCTAAAAACTATCGGGTAGAATCGTTTATGACCACGATTTATCTAATTCACTGAATTCCTTCCTCCGAAATTCAAATGGATATTCCCTTTTTTTCCGATTGTATCACAAGCTTCCTGATTATGGGTCCTTAAAAGTTTTTGGGTGTTTTATGTTTTCCCCATCTCCGAAATTATAGTCGTAATAAATTTGGGGACCAACTATTCTCACACCGCTTTAATACCCCCCCCCCCCCCACCCCACCCCCCCCACCCCACCCCACCCCACCCTTTAAATGTATAAAGATGTTACTACCCTTCAAATCCTTTTAACATTCCTTTCCTAACCTAACTTTGAAAATTACCTCACTAATTAACTTTGAAAATGACAAAATAAAAAATTACAACTAACTTTGACAAAATTAAATACAACCTACTAATTGACGCTAACTTTGATAAAAAAAAATTACAACTAACTTTGATGTAAGGACATTTTTGTCCATTATCAATTTGTATGTTGTACGCCATTACACCGTTGAAGAAAATCAAGATCGCATGTACATCAACGGATCCGAATATCAAAGCGTCTTCAACATCATAGCCTCTGCAAGAATGAACTTGGTAAAGTTTTGTTTTTAAGTCCCTTAAAGTTTCATACTTAGTATTGAAAATTTTTTATGAAATGTTTTTTTATAAAAATAAGAAATAAGTTTTTTCAAGCAAAAAGAGGCTTTTAAAATATTTTTTAATTTCTGGGTAACCGGACCTGTCCGCCCATTTGGAAAACGAACCGATCCGCCCCCGGACCGGTCCGCCTACCTACCGGACCGATCCTCTTTGTACCAGCATACCACGGACCGATTGCAAACCGAAGAAGCCTATTTGGAAAACGAACCGATCCGAGGTCGGACCGATCGGCCTCCATACCGGACCGGTCCGCCTGGGATAAATTCGAACAGTTCAGTATGATGTTTACCCACCAACTCAATATTCCTATATATATAACTATTTCGGTGGTATATTTTTAAGTCTTTGAGAAAACGTTTTTAAGAGTTCAAACGCAACAAGACTTCAATTTTTGATGTGCCAAACATCTTTTTGATTCACACACAAAAATCCCAATTACTTTTGTGAATCTTTTGGAACCCTAGAACACAAGCTTTGCTACTGTTCAACCTTTGTGGGAAGATCTTTGCAACCGAGGGCTGCGTGTCATTGCTGAGGGACTCTCTACAAAGTTTTATGGCCGCGTGTCATTAAGGAGAGCTGCGGTTCTTCCTTTGTTGTTTGGGCTGCGAGTCCTTGGAGGGTGCTGCGTGTATTCTCTTATTGAGTTCAAGACTGCGTGTCTTTGTGGGTTGGCTGCGTATTGATCCATTGCAGATTTCTCTATGTAATTGTAAGTTGCGATTTATATATTCATAGTGAAATAAATGTTTTACCCGAAAGATTTTTTTTTCCTGAAATCTGTGTCTCAACATATTTTTGTATCACATGCTTTCTTTATTTATGGGTTGACACACGCACCTTAGATGCATGTTTAGGGACTCTAACTAAATAAGTGTTACTTGAAAACTTGCGAATTTTAATTTAACCAATTATCACACAGTCGCACGACTTTTCATTTGATAAAATAAAAAAAAGAAACTACTAACTTTAAAAAAAATACACCTAACTTTGAAAAAATTATTACAGCTAAATAAAAAAAATTATCACCTGTTTAAAAAAAGTACAACTAGAAGATAAAAAAAAATGACAAACAATCAGAAATGGAATTCATACTAAAATATTAAAATATGTATTTAATTTTTTTAATGGAATTCCTAATAAATGTTAGCTAGCTATAATGTTTTTTAAACACGTGATAATTGTTTAATATTAGTTAATTGTAACTTTTGTTTCAAAGTTAGCTGTATTTTTTAATCAAATTTAGCTGGGATTTTTTTTTTTATCAAAGTCAACTGTAGCTTTTCTTTATTTTATCAAAGTTAGTTGTAATCTTTTTGTTTAATATCAAAGTTAGTTGTAGTCTTCTTTTTTTTTTTTTTTATCAAAGTTAGCTGTAATCAGGTGGTTGTAATTTGTTTTTTATCTAAGTTGGGTGTATATATTTTTTTTATCAAAGTTTGATGTAGTTTTTTTTTAATCAAAGTTAGCTGTAATTTTTTTATTTACCAAAGTTATTTGAGTTTTTTTTATCAAAGTTTGTTGTAGCTTTTTTTTTTATTAAGGTTAACTGATGTTTTTTTTTATCAAAGTTAGACGTAGCTTTTTAATTTTATTAAAAGTTATCTATAAGTTTATTTTAATTAAAGCTAACTTTATTAGTTGGTTGTATTTTTTTTTTTTTATCAAAGTTAGTTATATTTTTTTTCCATTTTTAAAGTTAATTAATGAGGTAATTTTCAAAGTTAATTAATGAGGTAATTTTCAAAGTTATCTTAGAAAAGCAAAGTTAAAAGGATTTAAAGGGTACTGATGTCTTTATACATGTAAAGGATGCGGGGGAGTATTAAAGGGTGTGAGAATAGTTAGTCCCATTATTTTTTCATCTAAGTTGGTTATAACTTTTTTAATCAAAGTTGACTTTAACTTTTTTTAATCAAAGTTAGCGGTAATTTTTTTTATTTACCAAAGTTATTTATAATTAGTTGGTTGTAATTTTTTTTTTTTTATCGAAGTTGGTTGTAACTTTTTTATAAGGAGCATGTAACAAATAGGTCATCGAACGTTTTTTAATACTCGTTTACTCCACGCATTTTTATTTTGTTTGAAGAAGTCCCTCACCACATAAAAATACTTAAAATTGTCGGAGCTCCAGCGGTGGGTTTGGGGTGGGGGGGGGGGGGGGGGGGGGGAGATGTCGCTAGCACGAAGCTTTTAAATTAAGAAATTATTAGTTAAATGAGTATTTGAGGGAATTTTTAGAACAAAATAATAAGGGTTTTACTAAATGTATATTAAAAAAATGTTTGAGAAATTTTTTGACAATTGATCATTTTTTTAATTAAAGTTAACTGCTATTTATTTTAATCAAAATTAGATGGATTTTTTTTTGTCAAAGTTAGTTGTAAGTTTTTTTTAATCAAAGTTAACTTGAATTAGTTGGTTGTATTTTTTTTAATCAAAGTTAGTTATAGTTTTTTTTTGTCATTTTCAAAGTTAATTAATGAGGTAATTTGTAAAGTTAATTTAGAAAAACAAAATTAAAAGAATTGATGGATAGTAATATTTTTATACATATAAAAGGTGTGTGGAGAGTATTAAAAGGCATGGAATAGTTAGACCCAAAATTTGATTACAAATCTTATCCATATTTAATTCCGCCCCATCTCTTTTTAATGTTTTTATACATATAAAAGGTGTGGGGTTTGATTACAAAATATGATTAAAGGGTCTGGAAGGCGGGTGTGGAAAGTATTAAAGGGAATGTTGGTCCCCCCGCCGCCTAATCTCTTCTTATCTAATGACGTGAATTAACCTCTTCATCAAGTCCACGAACTTGAGTGAGGGGGAAAATAAATATACATGTCTTGTCTAGTCGTCAGCTTTGAATTTCAGAATTGGTTTTTAACAACGGACTAACTTGAGTAGGACTACTCATACCGATCCATTATAATTTTAACAAAGGGGTGGAAGCGGTACGGGTTTTACCGTACCGTACCGTTTTGGTATGGAAAAAAATGATTTTGATTTCATATATTAAAATACCAGAAATCAGTCTTACCGAAACCGAAATTACCGCAAAAAAGTTGGTTGGTTTTGGTTTTAATATTTAAAAAACCGATTTACCGAAAGTACCGTACCGAATTTTATGAAACCAGAAAAAACCGTACCGAAATTACCATACCGTACCGAATTTACCAAAACAAGAAAAAAAACGTACCAAAATTATCGTGCCGTACCAAATTTACCAAAATTACCGTACCGAATTTATCAAAACCAGAAAAAAGTTGGTTTTGGTTTTGGTTTTAATATTTAAAAAAGTTGGTTGGTTTTGTTTTTGGTTTTTGGGGACTTTTAGTGTTGTTTACCGAAACATAAAAAACCGAAACCAGAAACCAGAAAAACCAAAATTTACCGAAACCAGAAGAAACCAGAAAAAATCAGAATTTATCGAAACCAGAAAAAAAACCAAAATACCAGCCGGTTTGGTTTTGGTATTGATTTTGGTGTACCGGGTGGTAAACTGGTACGGTTTGGTTTTACCATCTAGAGTTTGGTTTTGGTATTGGTATCTACTATTTACCGACCAAACCGTACCGCTTACACCCCTATTTAACAGAAGAGTATTTTACATTTCAACCACTAGAAAAATTACAAAGCCACTAAAAAATACAATTAGGGTCTCTTTGATTTAAAAGTGAATAAAAGTAGAGATGGCAAAAATTTTCATAGATAAAATTTGTTATGATAAATTTTACTTAGTTTTTTCACACGAAGCCATCAAATAATAATTAGGCGAAATTCAAGTCAATCCAATTACTTTATTCAAATATTTTACAAAAAGTTTTTAAACAATTTTTAAAACATTTTTTTAAAATTTTGATAAAACAGTTTTTTAAAATAATTTTTACAATATTCAAACAGTTTTTAAATTATTCAAAACAATTTTTAAACCTTTTAAAATAGTGTTTTTAATAGTTTTAAAACAAGTTTTTAATAAAACATTTTTTTAAAGCGTTTTTAAATTATTTTTAAAACAGTTTTTTGAAGTTTTAAAACAATTTTTTAAAAATATTTTTGTAACATTTTTCATAAAACAGTATTTTTTTAAAATTTATAACAGTTTTTAAAACAGTTTTTTTAAACATTTCAAAAACAGTTTTTATAAAACATTTTTTAATAAAACAGTTTAAAAAAATATATTTTTAAATTGTTTTTAAAACAGTTTTTGAACAGTTTTAAAACATTGTTTAAATAGTTTTAAAAACAATTTTTTATAAAACAGTTTTTTATTTAAAACAGTTTGTAAAATAATTTTTTAAATATTTTAGCATAAAAATACAAAAAAAAAACACTTGTAAGAAGTGACAAATTGTTTGACAAGTAATTCTTCCCCAAATAGCAAAGCAAAATTTGCCCACTTTTCATGCATTAGAGGTGTTGTACATCGACAAATGAGTTGTAGGCAAATTTGTTAATCAAACACACCAAAAAGTGGACAAATGCCATATTTGCTCACTGATTTGGCATTTGCCATGACAAATTTGCGAATTAAACGGATCCTTATAAATAATTCATAAAACGCGACAAAATGCAAACATGACCTAATTAAAATAGTAATCTGAATTCACATCTATTTTTTGTTTTACCTAATTAAAATGAGGCAACATGCGACAAGAACTAAATAAAATGTGCCACTATAAGAAATCTATTCACCAATCATGAACTTGATCCAATCAACACACAATACAACACGACACGATACATAATATTAAATTTTGCAAATAAAACACACGATTAATACACGACACAATAAGACATTAACATCCATCAAAATGATACATGGCATGAATCAGACCCAGAAAAAACTTTGCCACACTAGTTTTTTTTTTTTTTTAACTATCACGTTTTATTAAAAAGAAAAAAAACAGTGTTTTATTCTAAAAAAATGTTTATAAAAACAAAAACAAATAAAATTGTTTTGATTCTTTTAAAAAATGTCTTGTTTGAAAAGGAATTTACATTTTAACTAACACCGTTTTATAATAATAACAAAAATAGTGTCTTATATAACAAAAACTGTTTTATATATGTTTTTGAATAAAGTTGTTTTATAAAAAAAAACGTTCCATATAACAAAATATGTTTTATAAGAAAACTTGTGTTTAAAAAAACTGTTTTATAAAAAAACTGTTCTAATTAAGTTCCACGCAGGTAAAAAAATAATTAAAAATATATTACAATTTACAAAAAATGTCGTGTTTTTTATTTAAAAAATTCACTTTAACTTTTTTTTTATATAGAAAATTATTTTTAATTGACTTAATTGGTTAAAAAGAACTATGTAAATTAATTACCTTTACAGTATTACATAAAAACTAACCCATATATTTACAAACAACTATATTGTACAAAAAAAATATACAACTAGTTTATATCAATTGTCCTTGTTGGCATAATAATAACACTATTACTTAATTAATGCACTATTGAAAATTATATTCAATTTTAAAGCAAATTAAACTAAATATCATACAAATTTTCTTAAAGACTAACGCTAATTAGACGGATTTTTTTTTCCAGTCAGTTTTTCGTTTTATACCTAGGGTAGACTTGACAAAATGAGTCACGACACGATAACACGACACGAACGGACACGAAGTTATAAGTTAATGGATGAATTCTTTATCGGTACGGGTCATATCAGTGCCAACCTGATAAGACACGATAATTAATGGGACGGGTTAGTGTTGACTCCCTTCATCCGTTAATAACCTATTGGTCGATAAAACTCGTTATGACCCTTTAGTTTAAGTAAATAAAATATACTCTTGGAGCTTATAACTAATTTATATAGCATAATGTTAATTTAATTACAATGAACTTTACTAAATGAGAGATTTAGTAATGTCAATGAATTAATGGGTTCACTTGGGTTAAAAAACGAAATAACATGTCAACTCGTTTACAATTCAAAATAATTCATTATCTTAATGGATATTAACGAGTGAACACGACATGTTAACCTAACGGGTCGGGTTTGAATATGACTTTTCCCACGATAAAAAAGCCACCTGTTTAGACACGAACTCAATAAAACCTGAGCACGATAAAAAACCTACACGAATAACTCGACACGATCCATTGATAGGCCTACTCTAGTGAGGGTGGGGGGAGGGGGGTAAAAAGTTTTTTTCGCTAACAAGTTTTTGTGTTTTGTTCTTTCTTTTTTAAATTGTTTAACAATTTCTAAAGAGTCAAAAGATAGATGATGTCCAGTTGCGGATTTCGGTATTAAATGGAAGATAATTTTCGACTAGTTTATCATTATTCGAAATAAAAGCACAGAATGGTTTAACACCGTTTTTTATAAAACAAATTTTGTCATACCCTGAAATAAACAAATTCAAAATTATATATAAAAAACAATTCTTACCCAAAAAATTTCATGGCAAATCTTATCATTTTTCAGGTAAGTTTCTTTCATGATATTAATTTTTTAGGTGGGAAAAGTGAAAAGTTTGATAGAATTAATGGCAATAGTGACAAATGTAAACAGACTTATATAAAAAAAAACTTACCATAAAACAGTTATTCAAAAAATAGTTTCTAAAATAAAATTTAACAGGAAAACAACTTATAACGAAAAAGAATTGTTCTTAAAAATATAATTTTTAACAAAAAAATAGTTTATAACGAGGAAAAAAATATTTTTTTCAAGAAAAAACATTTGTAATAAAAAAAACATTTTTAGAAAATGGTTTTAAAAAAACAATTTTGACAAAAATAAAACCGGTTTTAACAAAAAAAAAATAACAATAAAAAAAACAGTTTTGAGAAAAATAAATCAGTTTTTTTTAACGAAAAACCGTTTTTCACAAAAAACAGCTTAAAAAAATACAGTTTTAACACAAAAAAGCAATTTCTTATCCAAAATAACAAGGGATAATTGGGTGTTTGGAGGAATTTTTGGAACAAAATAACAAGAATTTGACCAAATGTGTATTAAAAAATGTTTGAGAAACTTTTTAATAATTGATCCTTTTCTTAATTAAAGTTAATTGCTATTTTTTTAAATCAAAGTTATATGTACCTTTTTTTATTTTGTCAAAGTTAGTTGTAAGTTTTTTTTAATCAAAGTTAACTTTAATTATTTGGTTGTATTTTTTTTTAATCAAAGTTATTTATATTTTTTTTTTCATTTTCAAACTTAATTAATGAAGTTATTTTTAAAGCTAATTTAGAAAAACAAAATTAAAATAATTGAAGGATAGTAATATTTTTATACATATAAAAAGTGTGGAGAGTATTAAAAGGCATGGAATAGCTAGTCCCAAAATTTGATTACAAATCTTACTCATGTTTAATATTGCCCCATCTCAATTTAATGTTTGGAAAACTATATACGCACCGGACTCTTTTATCGGCGTATTACCGGATCAACCTTTTTTTTTTTTTTTTAAAGTTTCTATCATTTTATCTTTAACAATTGAAATAAAAACAATATTTTATATATAAAAAAAAACAGTTATCCTATTGATATAAAAAAAAGTTTTTTTTTATATTAACTAAACAATTTTTAATTAAAATTAAATTAAAAAATATTTCATTCATAAATAAAAAAAATTATGTTTATTGACATGATATCGCGATTGATTAGTATTGCTGACGCGGACCCATATTTGCACTCCCACATCATTTGCTGGATGTGGATCCGGGTTAGCGACACTAATCAAACTGTGTGTTGAATATGGCGCGGTATGTTTTTTTATCATTTAGTCCCTCAAAAAATTATTTACCCAATATTCTCTTATTTTTAAAGGTCCGCGCCAGCGGCACCCCTTATTTTTTTAACTTAATTTTTGTTTAGTGCGACATGTACCGGATGCTTTTACCGGAATATTACCGGATCTCCCTCCCCTTTTTTTTTCGTTTCTTATTCTTTTATTTTAACAATTGTTTATATAAAAAAATAGTTTTCCTATTAATATAAAAAACAATTTTTTTATTTTATTTTATTAGACTAGTTTTTTTTTGTTATTTTTAATTAGTATTTTTGTTATTTTTATAATATTTTTAACTTATTTAGTCCCTCAATTACCCATTTACACAATTTTCTCTTATTTTTAAAGGTCCGCGCCAGCGGCAACCCTTATTTTTAAACCAATTTTTGTTTAAAAGTTCGACTTAAAAAACTAATATAATAAGAAATTATTATTTTTATATTATTTTTAACTCATTTAATGTCTCAAACACCCATTTACCTAATATTCTTTTATTTTTAAAGGTTCGCGCCAGCGGCACCCATTATTTTTTATTTGTGTGTCGTTGATTTTAATTTTTTCATAAAATCATTTTATAAACAGTTTACAAAAATAGTTAAAAACTATTAAAAAGAAACTGTTTTTTTTTTATTAATAAAAATCTAATTTTTTATGTATAAAAAACTGTTTTTAAAAACAAAAGGATAAAAAATTAAAAAAAAAAAGGAAAAAAGAATATCCGGTAAAATATCGATAATATTTGCCGGTAAGAGTGCTCTTAAAGTTTTTATAGATATAATAGGTGTGGGGTTTGATTACAAAATTTGATTAAAGGGCCTCGAAGGGCTTGGAAGGCGGGTGTCAGAGTATTAAGGCCTTCTCCAATGGGTTTTCTTTTCAAATAGCAGTTAAGGGCTTTTTTTTATCTCCTTGAGATAATTTCTAAATTGGTCGTACAATACATTTGTTTTACTTCTCCAATGGTATTGCCTTTCCATGTGAGATGGCGTGATTTCCGAAAAAAATGTTTTGATTTCAACCAACCATTTGCATAATCAAAGAGACGTGGGTGGTTAAATTTTGTCCAAGTCATATTGACTTACTATTGTCAGATTTCTACATGTAGAAATAGCATAAGAAAATTTCAATCTGACTCACCAGACACATCATATCGATTACTACTCTTGGATCAGTTTTTTATCTTCTTAAATTTCTAAGATAGAAATTTTGTAAGATAGAAAAGGACATTGGAGATGGCCTAAATACCATGTACTTGGAATTAAAGATGCACTCGAAAGGTTGTCGGTCTTCATCTGCCATCCAAGTGCATTTCTAATTCCCTCCACAAAATTTTTGATAGAGTCCAATCTCAAAGCCCACACCCTTTGTTTTCTTCCGCCAAAAATGTTGGTCCCCTCACCACCTAATCTCTTCATGTCCAATGACATGAATTAACCCCTCCATCAAATCCATCTAATTTTAATTTTTTAATTATGTGGTGAGGGTAGAATTACTGAGTGGGATGGAAGATTTTTAATTTTTTAATTACATGGTGAGGGTAGAATTGAAGTATCTTTACAAAATGTAAACACCAACTGAGTGGGATGGTTCAAACTTTGCGGCAGGGAAAATATACATGTCTAGTCGTCAACCTTGAATTTTAGACTTGGTACGAGGTAATTGGTCAAACCTCCTTCTTATCTTCAAACGTCGTACCTTTTATGTCCAAACATTTATATTACCCTTTTATTTCCGAACCGGCAAACTCATACTATTATTAAATTATAATTTTAACTACAAAAGAGTATTTTACATTTCAACCGCTAAAAAGATTACAAAGCCACTAAAAAAATGCACATTTCAGTCACTAAAAAAATACATTTAAAACACTTAATAAAACACGACAAAATGCGAACACGACCTCAATAAAATAGTAATCTCAAGTCACATCTATTTTTGTTTTACCTAATTAAAATGAGTCAAAACGCGACACGAACTAAATAAAATGCGCCACTACATGAAATATTTTCATCAAATATGAACACGATCCAATCAAAATACAACATGACACAATATAATACATATTATTGTTTTTTACAAATAAAACACACGATTAATACGCGACATAATAAGACACAACCATCCTTCAAAATGATACATGGCATGAATCATACCCAGAGAAAACTTTGCCATCCTAAATTTGCCAATTTTCATTTTGTATCATATTTTTCTAAGGACCACTAATTATTAGAAAGAAGAAACAGTATTTTATTCTCAAAAAATGTTTATAAGAATAAAATCCAAATAAAACAAATTTTTTTTAACTGTTTTGATTCTTTTAAAAAATGTCTTCTTAAATTTTTTTTTTTTGTACATTTTAACTAACACTACTTTATAATAATAAAAAAATTGTTTTGTATAACAAAAACTGTTTTATAATTTTTTTAAATAAAGCTGCTTTATAAAAAAAATGTTTTACATAACAAAATCTGTTTTATAAAAAAACTGTTCTAATTAAGTTCCATGTAGGTAAAACAATAATTAAAGATATATTATCATTTACAAAAAATGTTGAGTTTTTATTTAAAAAATTCACTTAATTTTTTTTTATAGAAAACTGTTTTAAATTGACTTAATCGGTTAAAAATAACTGTGTAAATTAATTAACTTTACAGTATTACACAAAAAGTAACTCATATATTTTACAAAAAACTACCCAGATATTATACAAAAAAATATACAACTAGTTTATATCAATTGTTAATGACACTATTACTTAATTAATGCACTATTGAAAATTATATTCAATTTTAAAACAAATTAAACTAAATATCATACAAAGTTTCTTAAAGACAAACACTAATTAGAAGCAAAATTTTCTTCAGTCAATTTTTCGTTTTATGTCTAGTGTGTGGGGTGACAGAAAGTTTTTTGGATTGACAACTTTTTGTGTTTTGTTCTTTGTTTTTTAACTTGTTTACCTAGTAAGAAGTTAAAAGATAGAATGATGTCCAGCGGTGGATTCTCTTATGAAATGGAGGATTACTTTCGGATAGTCTATCATTATTCGAAATAAAAATACGGAATCGTTTAACAATGTTTTTTATAAAACAGATTTTGTCATACCATGAAATAAAAAAATTCAAAATTATATATATAAAAAAAATTCTTACCCAAAAATTTTCATGACAAATCCTTACATTTTTCAGAGAAGGTTATTTGATAATATTAATTTTTCAGGTGAAAAAAATGAAATGTTTGATATAATTAATGGCAAAAGTGACAATTGCAAACAAACTGATATAGAAAAAAAGATTACCATAAAATAGTTATTCAAAAAATAGTTTCTAAAATAAAAATTAACAAGAAAACAACTTATAACGAAAAAGTATTGTTCTTAATAATATAATTTTTAACAAAAAACAGTTTATACGAGGAAAAAATGTTTTTTTCAAGAAAAAACTTTTGTAAGAATTTTTTTTTTAGAAAATAGTTTTAAAAGAAAATTTTTGACAAATAAAACCGGTTTTAACGAAAAAAAATTAAAAATTAAAAAAACAGTTTTGACAAAAGTAAAACAGTTTTTTTTTTTTACGAAAAACAGTTTTAAGAATAAAAGGAGTTTTGGGGAAATGTCCAATCTAACTCAAAGAGTATAAAAATATGACACTCCACATAATTTTATAAATTTAGTCCCTACTATGAAAAATGACTAATACATTTGACAACTCATACAAAAAAAAACCCATTAAATTTTTAAAACTCCATAACTTCAAGTCTACAAATCCAAAATTCACAAAATTTATATATTTGAAATCTACTTTTCGAGATCTATCCAACGACACCGATATTTGATATTTTTTTGACAAAAAATCGAAACTAATAAATTTACTATTTCACTAAAACCTCAATTTTTTCGGGCGAAATCTACATTTTTGTCTTCGAACACTATATTTTTTCGCCTAAAAACCTTATTCTCCGGCGCTGGTAATGGTGCCGTTGACGCAGACAAAAAAAATGAAAGAAATAGACGAAGGAAGAGTAAAACGAGGAGAGAGAAATAATCCGACGAGAATTCTGAAGGTCTTGGCGAGGATTCCGGTAGGTGGGGGGTGGGGGTGGGGTGGAGTGGAGTGGAGGTGGGGTTGTATGTTTATTTTTAGAATGAGTTTTAAATGAGTATGACTAAGGGTATAAATATAAATATCTGTTTAATTAAAATAAATTAAATTACCTATTTTGTGTACTCTTAACTTTAAAGGGACCACACAAATAAATGTTATTATACCACATAGACTAGATTTATAAACCTGGAAATCACTGTCCTAAAATTTTAAATATAGATAGAAACATGGTCTTGACATTAATTCTCTATTAAAAAAATATTTTTAACACAAAAAAGCAGTTTCTTATCCAAAAGTGAAATATTTTTAATGGGAAAAATAAAGTTTAAAAAAAATAATTTTTAAGAAAAACAAATTTTCACAATATAAAAATAATTTAAACAAAAACAAAACAGTTTTTTAAAGAAAAATAATTTTTAAAAACCATTTTTTTTAAACTAGTTTTCATACAAAAAAATAGTTTTTAGCCGAAAAATAGTTTTAACAAAGCATAAAAAAATTTAAAAAACAGTTTTTTATCAATGTTTTGACGATGAACATATGGAGAGAGAAGAAGGGTCATGAATTTGGTGGGAAATAACTTTCTTCTTCTATTCTTTTTTTATCAATAGTTTTTTTTGTATATTCTTTTTCATGAGAGAAAAGGCTTTAAGATTTTGTACTTTAGTGTGTACTCTATCTATGTGTCTACTATTACGTGTGGGTCTAGCAATTCTCTTAAAAAATATTAATATGGTGCCAGCAATAAAAAAAACTTTTATGCATAACAACACCCTCAATTTATTGTGGGACATGTGCCTAACACAAGAATAAAAATAGAGACATAGGCCCCATATTTATTCAAATGTACTAAAAATTTGAATACTAAATTGATCACATTTTTGTTAGCGTGAAGATATGTAGATGGGAAGAGTTACTATATTGTCTATTAGTATGAAGGTCACGTTATGCTGTATTATTTTAAATAAAGAAATGCTACAGGGTTAAGTAAATAAAATAATAATTAGGGTCCGTTTGGTTGTTAGTGGATAAAAGCGTGGGCATGGCAAAATTTGCCTAGGAAAATTTTACCTAGACAAATTCAGATGACGCTATCAAACAACATTAGGCGAAATTAAAGTCAATCCAATTAATTTATTTAAAAACAATTTTTATATTATATTTAAAAATGTTAAAAATAGTTTTTGCAATATTTTTATATTACAGTTTTTATATTATATTCAAAAATGTTAAAAAATTTGTAAAACATTCTCTTAACAATTTTTTATAATATCAAAAATAGTTTTTAAAATATTACAAAACAAAATTTAAATATTCACAACAGTTTTTTTAAACTCTTTAAAACAGTTTTAAAAAATGTTTTTTAAAACTTTAAAACAGTTTTTATAATATATCCAAAACAGTTTTTAAAAATGTTAAAAACTGTTTTACAATATTTTTATATTACGATTTTTCAAAAAATTTGTAAAACATTCTCTTAACAATTTTTTATAATATTAAAAGCAGTTTTCAAAACATTACAAAACAGTTTTTAAACATTCACAACAGTTTTTTTAAACTCTTTAAAACAGTTTTAAAAAAACAGTTTTTATAATATATCCAAAACAGTTTTTAAAAATGTTAAAAACTGTTTTACAATATTTTTATATTACGGTTTTTCAAAAAATTTGTAAAACATTCTCTTAACAATTTTTTATAATATTAAAAGCAGTTTTCAAAACATTACAAAACAGTTTTTAAATATTTATAACAGTTTTTTTAAATATTTAAAACAGTCTTTAAAATTATTTTTTAAAACTTTAAAACTGTTTTTATAATATATTCACAACAGTATTTAAAAATTTGTAAAGCATTCTCTTAACAATTTTTTATAATATCAAAAACAGTTTTTAAAATATTACAAAACAAATTTTAAACATTCACAACAGTTCTTTTAAACTCTTTAAAACAGTTTAAAAAAATGTTTTTTAAAACTTTAAAACAGTTTTTATAATATATTCAAAACAGTTTTTACAATATTTTGTTAATCCGGTTTTTTAAAAAAATTGTAAACATTTTCTTAACATTTTTTTTATAATATTAAAAACAGTTTTTGAAACATTACAAAACAATTTTTAAATATTCATAACAATTTTTTAATTATTTAAAACAGTTTTTAAATTATTTTTTAAAACATTAAAATCGTTTAAGAAGTTGACAAATTTGTGGGCAAATATTTCCCACTCAAATAGGTAAGCAAAATTTGCCCACAGATTGTGCATAGGAGGTGCTGTACATTGACAAATAATGCCTAGGCAAATTATGCAACTAAACACCCAAAATGTGAGTAAATTTTCATATTTGCCAACTTTTTAGCATTTGCCTAGGGAAATTATGCCAACCAAACGGACCCTTAAAGAAGAATATCATTAAAATTAAGTATCTGTAACAGTGGAAAAATTCACAATATGAAAGCCTACATATGTTATTTCAATTTTCGTAGAATCATATAAATATAAATATAAATATAACTAAAAAAAATACAAAATTAAAGCAATGCAAAAGTTCCACGATTTGTTACTCTTTTTTGAAATACGCAATCAATAATTCAGAATTCAGCTATGAGAGATTCAAATGAGCGTTGTCTGCAAAAAAAAATTACAAAAAAATTATGATCCAATTGAATAACAGTAAATAAATAAATTTATCATAGTATTTCACATATATATAACTATTGTGATTATTACCCATTGGCATTTACAAAAGGACAAAGACTTTTAACATAACCTTGGAACATTCGAAAATACACCCAAATTTGAACAATTTTCAATGCAATCATCAAATCTCAAACAGTAGATAGATCAATTAACATTTAGTCCTAGGCCATATAAAAGCACGCATAAACAAAATAGAAGCTCAAATAAAAAAGATTGGAAAGAAAGAAAGAGATCGAAAAAAATGAATTATTCCATATGATACCTCCAAACCCATTTTCTCTTTTTGGGAATCCTGAGATAATAGCCGGTGATCTAATTTGGCTCGGGCCCTCACCAAGTATAATCATCTCTTACAGAAGAATGCGAGGAGACCAAAAGGAGAAAAGAGAGACGACCAAGGGGTATGAAATGCGTATTGAGGGGATATAACTCTTGAAGTACGAAGAATAAATAAATTTTTAATGTTGTTGACACGTGGCGATATAGTTTAAATTCAAGGCTACAGTTTTAAATAGATACATAGATTAAAAGCTATGAACACACAATACTCATTACATAGACATAATAGATTCATGAACAAAAAAATATATTTAAGCAAAAAGAGTGTTAGTACCCATTACCCCTAACATATACCCTAATCATAAGCTAGAAAATTCAATAAAAAAATCTCAAAGGTAATCAAGACCCATTAAACAAACATCATATACCCAAAAATAAGCTAAAAAATTCTTATTAAATGAAAGAAACAAAAGGCCATTTCTCAAAAGGGATAAATATCTAAACCATTTCACATACCCAGTTCTAAGCTAAAAGTTCTTATTTAAAAAAACTAATTTAAAGTCCATCATATACAACACTAATCAGAAGCTAAAAATTGTTATAAAAAAACACAAAAAAAAATATAAAAAAAACACTCACTTCTTAAAGGTGATCAATACCCATCAAACCTAATCGTATACCCATTAAACCCCATCATATACCTAATCAGAAGCAAAAAATTAATTTCTTTTTATAAAAAAAATTATTTCTCAAAGGTGATCAATACCCATGAAATCCCATCTTATACCCAATCATCAGCTATAAAAACACAATTTTCATTATATATATATATATATATATATATATATATATATATATATATATATATAGATAGATAGATAGATAGAGAGAGAGAGAGAGAGCACCGATTTTTAACGTTTTGGAACCCGATTTGTGAAGTTTTGGAAGCAGGACTCAATATTTTGTCCCGATTGAAACGAAGACTTGGTTGAAGAAATTGGAACCTCAAACGGATCCACCCTTTCATCCTCCCGTTGCCGTCGATTCCCAACTGCAACTATGTACATGGTTGCAAATCCCTTAGGAATAGAATGAAGAGATAGCAACGTCTAATATCAATAACCTATAGCTTCCACAATAGCTGCAGCTCGTTGAATGATCCAAGTATTATGTGCATGTTAGATATCGAACTCTCACATGAGGTTCTCACCTCTCATCTATTGTGCACGCCTAACGTACATTTAATCCCAACCTAGTCGTCTATAATATTCCCAACTAGGTTATTGACATGAACTCCTAAATATATCTCAAGGGATTAACCCGTATCGCCCATACAATATGCTAATAATATTCGCTTATGCTAGTTACCCATTTTATATTCACTATTTTGACAGGAAGTCTTTTATCCTCTCGAATTACTTTACTTATCCATTTTTATACATTTTCTAATTTCACACATTATAATCATTCATTCTTAAGTATAATATATATATATATATATATATATATATATATATATATATATATATATATAGGAGAAGGCTCACCTACATCATGCTATGTACATCATCCATGCATCACGCTTAATTATAGGCCCTCAAAAACTTTTTTTTTCAAATTTTATATTTTTCCCTTGAAATTAACCTTCTAAGAAACTCATATGCGAAAAATTAGGTCAAAATACATTTTGGAACTATTTTTAAAAAATCCACAAAAAACTACTAAAATTACCTTATTTATAAGGGTCTGCGCCAGCAGTTTTTTTGTGAATTTTTTAAAAATAGCTATAAAATGTATTTTGACCTAATTTTTTGCGTATGGGTTGATTGGAAGGTTAATTTCGAGGAAAAAATATAAAATTTGAAAAAAAAGTTTTCTAGGGCCTAGAATTAGATATGATGTACGGTGTGATGTATAGTTCATGATGTAGGTGAGCCTCTCTCTCTCTCTCTCTCTATATATATATATATATATATATATATATATATATATATATATACACCCCTTAATTAGGAACACTTGGCGCAATGCATACTCTGCTATCGTGTCCCGGTGCATCACTCGCTGCTTAAAGGACAATCGGTTTGGCATCTCTCACAAACCGTAAATCTCATAACACAAATATTGGAGGCGAGTGTAATACCCCGTATTTTTATGCTATATTAATTTGGGGATTTATTAATATTAATGTGAATTAATTATTTAATAAAAATCCGAAAATTAATTATGTTATAATTATTAACATGATTAGAGTTAGTAATTATGGGAAAATTTGTTGAATATTACTAATGATCAAAGTAATATATAATAGTGGTCATATTAAATGTCACGAGTGAATAAAATGACAATTTTAAAAATTTGAGTCGGGACGCGCCCGTGTCGCGTCGGGACTAAATGATAAATAAAAGTAAATATTTTATAAGTTGTTCGTATGGTCGTTTTGAGTGCGCCAACGCGTCCGAAAGGGTCGAGATAGTCAGAAAAGTATACCCGGGAGTTTGATTTGGGTCTCGAGGCGTTTTTAGGCCTAATTAGTACCCCGGGAGGGCATTTTTGTCATTTTGTATTTTTGGGTAATTAAACCCACGAAAATTAAAGGGGTTATATCAGATGTTTAGGTTATCTCCTAGGGTTAGATAACTCAAAACACTAGAACGGCCATTGGAGAGGAGAGGAGAGAGCTCTCAAGGCATTCCAAGGCTCAAAACTCACTCGTTTGCACCGCCGCCACCGCCAACGCGTAGATCGCGAGTCGGGGAACACAACCACACCAAATTCAACACCAAACCAGATTTCTGAAAATCCCAGGCAAGTGTTTATCTTGCTTATTTCGTTAATGCATCATCCATATTAGTTTAGGAGTTATTAGGATGCGATTTATGGAAGAAAAACCCAATTTGAGATGGGAAATTTTCATGTAGTGATGATTTATATAATATTCTGGAAACCCTTTGTCATGTAAAGGATTAAGAGTTTGATTAAGAAAAGAGTTCTAATCAGATACAAACACTAAAAAAAAAATTATTCCGGACGATCAGACCGTTGGAACTGGATGAAATTTCATAAAGAATTAGCTTAAGACGAGAGGAAGCCACAGAAAAAAATTCAGCTCGATCGGACTGTTCAATATTTTTTAATATTTTTTTTTGCTAGACAATTTTATGTTTTGAGGACTCTTAGAGATTAAAAAAAAAATCAATAAAACTCCATTTTAATTCCGATTTCGAAACCGTTTGAAATTCTCATCTTTGAAAATAAAATTCAAAATCCTTTAATGTAAGGCGAAATCTATATTTTTGGGATATTTTGCATAAGGGATAATGTAAGTATATATTAAAGGGGAGAGACACATAAGAGAGAGTTACATTGGAACATAAATGGATATCTACTGAATTGTACATTTGGAAGAATAGAGTCCATGAGGGTTACGTAGTAAGATGAAAAAATCCTTCGAATTAAAGTTAGAAACGAACCATTATACTTGATAAATAATAATGGGAAAATAAGGATAAATGTTGTGAATGTGGGTTATTGGATAAACCTAAATTGATATAATAAAAGTGGTATATTTATATGATTGTGTATGCATATATTATATACTTGTGAAAATCATGCCCGCGTTACTTGCTATCCCTGAGGTTTTCGCGCTAGGACGATCTTATCTCGTGTGCCTTATGGGGGATATTGACTCGTAGCCTAGAAGATAGAAATCCCAGGTACAGGCTATCGAGTCGGTAGTCACGGTCCTAAGAGACGTGAGGGTATGTACTGACCTCTTGGACTTGGAAACTATGCTTCGCCTCAATATTGTTTGTGTATGTATTTATACAGTTCGAGAGTGATTCTGAACTTGTATTCCCTTTAGTACGATTGATACGGGGATTGGATAACAGAGTATGCCCGCACCATAAAATTTTATGTGGGGTGCTGTTAGAATATATATATTATACGAGTATTTAATATATATATGAACTTCTGAAATATGAGAAACTGCCTATTGTGTTATGGTAAGTAAGACATGTATAATGACTCAAATTGGAAATACTTGTTTTGAAAAGTATAATATGATATTGAAAAAAACTTTATGAATCAATAAAGTTAAAATGAGCGTTTTGTACTAAATGAAATTATCCTTTTTTAAACAATGATGTTGTTAAATCTTAAATTTTGAGAGTCACCTAAGATAAGTTAAATCCTTGGGGGAAGGATAGTGTGATATATGATGAGATAAACCATTGGGAAGGTTAGTGCGATAGGAGTGCACATTAGAAGAGAGGCGAGAATTTCTCAAGAGAGTGTCGCACTAATATGTTGTTGCATTGGCCTGTATCAATTTAAATACTTGCTAAATGAATTTTTAAATCATATACACTATCGGGATCTGACCCGTTTCTATTCCTCTTTCTCTCTTGTATATATATGTATATATTACAGGTGCCCAGCCACATGGGCGTCTTGTTTAGGATCCCTTGGAAGAAACGTGCTGCAGCTTAGGTGGGAGTTGCAGGCCACTTGCTTAGACGATTTCATTTACTTGATTCCACTTCTATCATTCTCCTTATTGGGCATGTGTCGCCCTTTCCACTATTTATCTGTTTTATTGGGACAATTGTATTTCAGTTATTTCTAGTAATGTTACTTTGGGATTTATTCAGCATGTATGTTTTACTTTAAGTTTTAAATGCTGGGATTGGGTTGTTAAATGTTAAATTATTGGATTGATTGTTTAATAAAATAAATAAATAAAATTGGAAAGTAATGTTTAAAAAAAATGGTTTTGACACTTAGCTAAATTAAATAGGGTGTTAAATTTGGAAAAGTTATTTTTACGACAGTGATGCTAAGAATGAACCAACTGTTCACCATGATTTGAATTTAATAAAGGAGTGATCACCCGGTATTTAATTAGGCGGGGTGTCACAGCGAGCATACCTACCAACTAAATGGGTCGCGCACATACCTACGCTCCCAATCAACCGTCGAAGCTATGCTACGTAACAGATAGCACGTATCCAAGTTCATTTGCTCTGGGCACAAGTCAATATCCTCCTATCGGGTCACCCAGGATAAGACTGTCCACTGCGCGAAACCTCCATTAGATAGAAAACAGTGTAGGTATGCTATACACATAATAAATCAATACATAGGTATACACACAACCTATTATAATCTCAAGGTATTCACATAAATAAGTATCATGTCCTATTCGCCTTATTACTTTCACTTAATACTCTCGACGTATTATTAACTTTGATTATGATTCCCCCTCCTAATTTTCTAAGGATAATTCATCCCACTTATGCCCAAGTCTTAAATCACACTTGTCATAATATATCATCACTTCAAATCTTAGTGTACTACATTAGAATTTCCGCATTACAAGTCCCAAAAGGTGTCTTAAGGGTCCACAAATCAATTATGAAAAATTTTGCAGGGCAGTCCAGACCCTTTTTAAAACAAACGATCTGGACCTTTTTTTTTTGAAAAACGGTTCGAACCTTTTATGAAAGGCAGTCCGAACCGCTACCCTTTTCGACGCAAATTAACCCAGAAACGTTCTCTTCACCAATTCAACAACTATAACCTCTACGAATCATTCCCCAAACACCGATCAATCTTACTAAATCAATTTTCTATCATGTATGTGTAACACCCCGCATTTTTGATGATTTAAATAATTATGTGATTAATTATTATTATGGAAATAAGTATGCGATTAATTAGTGTTGTTGGATTAATTAAATTAAAATGTGAGAAATTAATTTGTTATTAATTTGGATTAAAATAATTATTAACTAGCGTGCCAAGGGTTAATACTTATGGTTGAGAATTATTGAATATTACTGTGTGATATGTAATACGGAATTATAATATTTGATAAATTGTCGAAAGTGAGAAATACGACAGTTTGATAATTTAAGTTTGACTCGCGTGTGAGTCGTGTCGGGACTAATTGAATAGAATAAAAAGAGAATTTATTTTTGGTAACTCATATGGTCATTTTGAGTGCGTCGTTGAGTCCAAAAGGGTCAAGATAGTCAAAATAGTATACCCGGGTGTTTAGTTTGGGTCCCGGGGCGATTTTAGGCCTAACCGGTGTCCCGAGAGGACATTATGGTAAATTATATTTTTGGGTTTAATTAATGGACGAAAATTAAGAGTAATTATATCAGCCAAGGAAAGTCCGTTAGGGTTAACAAGTTACACAAATCAAGAACGGCCATGGAGGGTGTGAGGGAGAACCAAATTCCAAGAGGGAAGGCCAATCTATCCTCCCCTTGCATAACCGTGACCACCAACGCGTAGATCGAGAAGAGAGGAACGCGTATATACCAACATCACCAACGGATCAGACCATCATATTCGAGGAAAGTGTTTATTACTTGCTTTCTTTTAGCAATAATCATGCTCATGTTAGTGTAGGTGAAAATAATCATGATTTATATATGAATTGGGTGAAAATTGGAGATTTAAATTATGATTAAGGATTGATTTAATTAGTAGTTTAAAGTCCTTCATGTATGTAGAGGATTAATCACAGAATTGGATTATATATAAATGAACGAATCTGGGTTGATTAGGTTCTTTAATTGAAAATTTGGAAACTAGGGTTCATATGAATTGATTTGGGGATTTTATATATTTATGATGATTTATGTCGAATTAATGATCCTAGGAGGTTAGGAATGATTTATAACCTGTTAGGTGTTGATGGGTATTGTTGATGAGTTGTTGGGAATTGAATCTTAGAGGTTTTTAGGTTCAAAAATGGTGAAAAACGCTGAAGTTTGGTGAAGGAGACGAACAGTGCAATCTCGCGCGAAGTGGTTCGAACAACATGTGGAAGTCATTCGAACGACACTGGAAGTAGTTTGAATGACATGTCATTCTGGTTCGAAGGACATGTCATTCTGGTTCAAACGACAGGGTGAATTTCTGGGAATTTTTCTTACAATTAAATTTGGAGTTTGTTATTTTATTGGAGTGAGAGGAACTACCAAATAGTAAATTCAAATAAGGAAGAATTTTGGGAAAAGTATGTGAGAATTAATACTTTAATTATTTCAGTATAGAGAGAATGTACCTTGGAGATTACGAGAGAGATAGTAATCTAAATATTTATACTATACGTAGTGATGAGGTTAAAATACGTTTGAAGAGTATATATGTAGGTGGAAGAAATACATATAAATTATAATAGGATGTGTGTATACCTATTATGTGATATTATTGTTAAGAGCACTAATGGGTGATAACCCGGGGGTGCAAGAACCTTATAATTAAGGGAACTAATGAGTGATAACTCGGGGGTGCAGAAACTCTATTGTTAAGTGTACTAATGGATGATAACCCGGGAGTATAAGGATGATTATTATTAGGCGCACTAATGGGTGATAACCCGGGGGTGCTGGATTAATATTGATAGGTGCATTAATGGGTGCTAACCCGGGGATGCAAGATTTTATTGTTAGACACACTAATGGGTGATAACCCGGGGGTGCTGAATTATTATTGATAGATGCATTAATGGGTGCTAACCCGGGGACGCATGATTTTCTGGATATGTGCACTAATGGGTCTTAGCCGGGGGTGCAGGATTAGTATATATATATATATATGTATAGGGATGATGTGACTATATATATATATATATATATATATATATATATATATATATATATATATATATATATATATATATATATATATATATATATATATATATATATATATATATATATATGGACTTGTGAATATTGCTACTGTGTGAAATTAGTAGAATTGGTAATAATAATAATCATTACATTGCACCAAGCGGTCTTAACCTAAGAGTGTAGGATTAGTGTATATATATAGGGATGATAAGACTATATATATGTATGAGTGTACTTGGGTAACTTTCTACTCTGTGAGACTAGTAGATAAAATGAAAATGAGAAGTAAAATGATCTTAGTGAATAAAAGATTAACCATTCAAACGGTGAATAATGAAACTTAGTATGTGATATAAACTATCTGAATAGCGTATTGTATGGGCGATACGAGAATACTACTAGTGAGCATAGTTAGTATTAATATGGTTACTGACTAGTTAGACTGGGAGGTATAACTAGGGGGAGATTAGATGTACATTAGGCGTGCACAATAGACGAGAGGTGAGAAACTCATGTGAGAGTTCGATAACTAACATGCGTATAAGACTGGTTTTAAGAACCAGTTTTAAATACTTGCTAAATCATTTTTACACATCGGTATCTGACCCATTTCTTATATCTCTTCTCTCTTTTGCTATATATATGTATTATATCATGTGCTCAACCATAGGAGTATCAGATTTAGAGATTTGGATTGCTTGACGTGCTGCAACTGTTGTGGAAACTGTAGGTCCTTGTAGTAGACGCATATATCTTTTCCATTCAGTTTAATCTAGACTTCTTGCTTAGGGCATATATTGCCCACTTCTAGTTCTTCATCTGAGATATTGTATTCAGTTTATTGTATGGTTTGGAGTTTTGAACTGGGAGGTTTTATCCAGTCTTACTTATTTAAGTATTTGATTCATGTTCTGTATTTATTACATTTCTATGCGTGGTGAATGGTTTATATTTTAAGACTGAATGAAAATGGATTTACTTGGTTATATTAAATTGGAAATGTTTTTACACCTAGCTTAATTTTGTATTAGGTGATTAATATGTTAAAAAAAATTTCGACAGTGATGCTGAGAATGAACCAACTGAATATCCTGTTTTAATTTGGTAGAGGACTGATCACCCTATATTTAATTGGGCGGGGTGTCACAGGTGGTATCAGAGCATCAGGTTCTAGTGTCCTTAGGATCTGTGCGGCTTATTACGTTTCAGCGTATCGTTCTTTGATGTAGACCTTATGATAGGGTTATTGTGTTCCCTTACGTATGCGATTTACGTTCTCCTGCTACGAATCATAATGGATGTGACTCATTATATGAAATTCGGTGTGATTCGAACACCGAATATTTTAGCACGGCCAGTGAGGGCCGTAAGAAGAACTGCGGGAGAAGAGGCTCAACAGAATACATAGAGTAATCGGGACAAAAATCACCACGGGAATTACTTAGGTAAGAGATAGTAAAATCGTCACTTGAGAACTGTGGGTTCCCAGGACACAGTCATAGATAACGGTGGAGTGAATTCAGGACCACCTAGCATAGTCGATAAAGGGGAAATCAGAGGGACTCTTTTGAAAACCCATCGGTGAAGATGCAAAAAAAAAATGAGAAAGTGTAACAGACCAGCGGAGGTAGAAAATCCGAAGGCAATTGTGTAGAGTGGGGCGTGAGGACACTCAAAATTTAATTTGGAGTTAAAAGTTATAGCTCTTAGGAACATCATGTAGTGATTAGAGGCAATCACCACATATGAAGATGTGTGTTTGAAATTTAAGGAGAAATTTGGGTACAATTTGACTGTGAGGTCTTCCATTCGACGTGGTAACAAAATACGAGTGAAATTTTGATGTTTAGCACAATGGGTAAGATAGAAATCGATCGTGAGAGAAGGGTTAAATTGCATAATGAACTTCGTATCTGGCAGAGGGTCATAGATTATCCAAAGGGTCTATTGATAATAAAGGACCCGTTAGTAGAATACAAGCATGGATGAGGAATCCAGATAGGATGACTAATGTTGATGTCATCAAAGTTATACGGTTGCTAGTGATTGCAGTCTTTCCAGAAGAAGTGAGCAAAGAAGGCTAGAGAATCTGTCTGAAGAGCAGAAACTGAATTTAACGGTGTTAGTGAAACCCCACACGAGTGTATACCCAATAGGGAACTCGGTTAGATGATTTTAAGTGATTAACTTTAAGAGGATGATGAAGTCAATCAGGCTGTAGAGGCCAACCATAGTTTCGAATAGCTAGCGTAGCCAAAGGGACAATGGAAGAATAATAGTGAGTTGAGACTGTCGGTCCGAGAGAAGGACATTCCCAAAATGGTTAGTGGAACCAGTGACGGGGAAATGGCTCGTGAAGTTTCCCTATGTGAAGGAAGTATAACTACAAGTGTTGAAATTGTCCACAATTGAGAAGTGAGACCGAAGAGATTAGAAATGGTAAACCATACCAGTTAGGCATAACTAGAGGGGCGAGACTTCCAACGAAAGAATTTGGGGTCAAGAGAATTTGGCCTGAGAAATTTATAACCCGAGAGTGATGGGTTCAGGCTGGACCAGTAGAGTCCTCGTTAATAGTACAAATAGTATGTCAGGGTCTATGGGGCTCGGGATGTAAATGGGAGTTCAATAAAGCTATAATTGAGGCCTAGAGAGTTTGGGCCAATGTTTCAAAAATGGGTGCGAAATCCACGTGATGGAATAAATTATTCATGATGAAAGATGACAACTATAGGATAAAATCCTAGGATGTACGATGATTGCAGATGTCCATGGGTCGTGATAGCAGCCACGTGCTAAGACCCTGTGATTTGTCGAGATCGACGAGGTTTTACTTTTCCTTGTGAGTAAAGGATAGATTCTAGTGACGTAGGTGTGCCACAAATTTTATGTAAATTGGAAACCCTAAACTTCACGTGCGGGTCGAGTTTAGTGGGAACATTAGTTTTAACAGTCTTGTTACAAACGCATTTCTCGTTGTTAGCAGGGCATTTTGATGATTGCTCGTAAGTGAATCGGGCGGGTCCTAAGAATGTGTTTTGTTGTTATAATTTACTAATGCATTGAGTCAGCTTTAGTAGAGTTTAATATGGTAATGTGTAGTGATTAATTACCGTATGGTTAAACGATAGTAAAAATGTAGTGATATGACTGTCGTGCCGGATACTCCGGGAGGAGTGATATTAGTTTTGAGCGGCGCCACCTGAAATAGGGTTGGACCCAGATATGAGTATATATGATACTTTTATGGTATTATAGACCTCAGGGAGTATAGTGTCTAATTAGATGTAACTCCCAAGCATAGGAATTTAATTGTCTGTTAAGACTTAGAATACATTGTGTTCTTATCGAGCGACGAAATATAGCTCGTTATATATCTATAGCACCAAGTACTTGGGATAGTGAGGGCGCCATGCTTCATGTTACATTTTTAGGGACATGAGAGTGGACGAGTAAGCTTTTATGTCACAATATGTAGATTGTGGGAAAGTACATAGTATGTACTGAAGGCCTTACGGACCTCGACAACCAGCTAGGTTAGATAGTAGTGTATCAGGGGGTTCCTTGTTTGGATTTTGCTTTGCGAGACATCCCACGCGTGAAACTAGCGAATGTCGGGAATTAGAGAGAAGTTTGGTCGATAGCACATAAGTCTTGTATGTGGATTATTATGCCTATAAAGGAATATATTTGAGAGTTGATAATTTGTTTATGACTTAAGGCCAATAGAGTCGCCTAGTCTCAGTATCATCCAGAATAGAGCAATGATACCATTGAAGGATTGATTAAGTTTTGGCTAGTGGGGTGGTTGAGTATACCCCTACCACATCGACATACTGAGTGTGAAAGAATTGAAGTAAGAACATTTTTGTCATTTGTATAATAATGCGCGAGGCATAGGGTGTATGGGCGCCCCCTAAGGGATTGAATCAGGTAGTGGATTATGATTAGCTTGTGAATTCGATAACATGTAGTCGGGTAAGCTGAAGCTTATTAACGAAGTTTTGTTAGAGACTTACGTTTCAAGATAAATTAAAACTTATTCTAGAGAGTATAAAATGTATCAGAATACAAACAACAGTGGTGATGGGTTACGATGTAGTTTAATATTTCAAGGATAGTCTCCTAGTGGGTCACCTGACGGATTGAAAAAAAATGGTGGACAATTCGAAACTAGTAGGGGCTTCTTCCACTAGAGAATGGAAAAGTATCCCTAAGGATCTTCTCATGTAGCTGAGATGGTGAGATTATAGGTACTAAGATGCGATTGAGTACGACCTAATACCCACAGAGGGATAGGCAGGACAAGCGGTATAATCGGATGCGGGAGAGAAAATTTTATGTGGACCCTGAGATCTTAGAGGAGGACGGGAGCAGTACCTTCCACGTGAAAATCTATAAGTCACTAAGATCAAGGGTCGAACAATAGAAAAACCATACTGAAGTGATTACAAAGCTGAAGGATGACCTTTAGGAAATGGAGGAGATAGGGGCCTCCGTTCAAGAGTAAGTTAATTCCCTGAGGGCCCATCTTCTGGATAGGACTAAGGTCGACCAAGTGGACGAGGTTCTGCAGTCTGAAAATAATGATCTGTGAAAGGAGGTGGCGAGCTTGAACTCTTTTATAGAAGTACTAAAAGACAATGTCAAGAAGCTGAGATAATCCTTTCTGGTATGACCCAGAGAGGTTTTGGAAGATGCCCCAGCAAAACCTAAGGTGGTTGAAAGCATTGCTTTTTCTCGATGATGGTTGAGCGCTCTTAAAGAGGCGATAACCCTAAAGGAATACAAACTTTGGTACATGTACCAGGTCGAATGTTCTGCTTATAGCCATAATCATTTTTTGAAAAATGATGAATGGATTCAAGCCGATGCTATTCCTCCCTAACCCTTGGATCAGGATCTCGATGAAGATATTGAAAAATTTTCTCCGAAGCCGAACGATGGTCATAGGGCAGCTGTAGTAGAATATCTTGCTGACACCCTAGCCCCTCTTAGGCTTTTGCGTATCTATTTTTAGTTTTATGATTATAACCTTGTATTCTCAATAAAGAATTTTCTTATGCTTTGAGCGTGTGCTAACTAAACATATTTTGATTTTACATGCTCATAGGTTACTTAGCACTTCTATCGACAAAAATGATATTGATTGACCAATCATAGTTTGAATTGTTTTGGGCTTTGGCAACCGACTAAATGATGTTTAGGTGTTGGAATTTTGCCTTTAATATGTTTGAACATTCTCCCAGTCCAATATGCCTAAGCAGTATCATTCCATTCACTTTACCTTTTAGGTCATGTCGTCGCATTTCCTTAGGCCTAAGTGATATGATGGCGATAATTTACCTAGTTATTGGGCCATCCACCCGAGTAGGTTTTTTTCGACTAACAGATGTTGGCGACCAACCAAAGTTGGCTTTATTTCATAAGGATCCCTTGTAGGGATTTTGTTTAGTACCAGGACAACCTATTAGGCCTCTTGCATTAACAACAAGGGTCTTAGGGTAATTCGAAGTGTTAGTACTTCAATTGCTAATCGAGTTCATTAAACATTGAAAGTATGCGCATAGAAGACATCATTAGAAAAGGTGGAAATTAATTAGATGAGATGAGTTAAGCAACCAATGTGAACTTTGAGAATAGATGGGCCAGTCCGGCCTTTATTTACTACAAATTGTCTCATCTAGTAACAAAAACTGCAAAAAACTAAAAAAATTGCTAATTAAAAAGATAATGAAGAAGATCTAACAGTAGAACTGACACACCCCAACCCGGTTACTTATAATTAAGTTTGAAAGTCAAAGTGAGTCAAATCACAATTACCTTAACCAAACCATAAACACGAGTATCCTTTTTTTCCAGTTATTAACATGAATCAATAAAACTAAAACTTTTCACAATTTTTGAGGTAATTACGCTTATTCAAACTTAATGAAAAGATAAGTAGGCTCAAATTTCCACTTTTATGTTTGACCAAAATCATGGTTTTATACATCCCTTGCTAACCCCACCGAGCTCCTAGATTTGACAGTGATATCACAATACCTGAAAAACATAAACATAGGAACCATGAGCAAAATAGCACAAAAAAAGCATCACTACTACACTATTGCATAAAATTAAATGCAATAAATCATATCCCCGTGATGATATATGCATACTTATCTGGCCCATTCATAAATAATGACTAATTATATACTTATCCACTCATTCATAAAGAATGACTAATTATATACTTATCCGGCTCATTCAGAAAGAATGACCAATTATATACTTATCCAGATCATTAATAGAGAATGACCAATTATATACATATCAGTCTCATTCATAAAGAATTACTAACTTATCCGAATCATGAGTCACATATCCTATTTGCAATAGATAATTCTCCCCCATTCCGGGTCAAGGAGTAATCTGCCATTTCGATAAAACGAAATGAACAATTTTATATTCATAACATTATGATCATATCCATAAATATGCATAAATACATCTTACCACTGAGTAATATTCTGAGCTTTTCCATAGCCATGTATAAATGCATCTTACTAGTGAGTACACTCACATTGGCCACTTAATGGTTTTTTCCCCTTGGCCTTGTCTGACACTTTCTCAACCGGTTCTCCTTCCCTTCCTATCATTCTTACAATATTATTGTAATCATAAGAATATTACCAATCTAAATAATCACTTAAATGTAATTTAATTCATAAGCATCATGTGATCATATTCAAATCATTTATCATAAATGAAGTCTCATCCAATTTCATTTTAAGATATTTAACATATCCAATTCACAGTCCAAACATACTTTAAATCATTATTGAAAATCCAGTTCTTATCATATTAGGTTCCCAATACAAAATACGACACACAATTTCAAGTTTTTTAGAGCAAGGTATGCCCTTTTCTTTATTACAAAACAAATCGGCCCTATAGGCTCCTCTATCATATATTCAACTTTCAAGAATTTTCATAATTTTTCTATGTCATAAATTTCAATGATATTCCACCAAATTTCAATAAACATATTGAATAATACAAAATTAAAGTTTCATATTTTTTAGAGTTCATTTTCCATGTCAACCAAAACGTCAAACACCTAGTATGCATTCTTACACTTTCAAGGAAGATTTTGTACATGCACTTCAAACTATCCCCCAAGATTCAATTCATGGTATTTTTACATAATTTTCAGACACAATAGGTATATATAAGTGTAGTTTCACATCCAACTTGAATCAATTGATTCCATTATTTATTCACAAAGATACACCAGTTTGATTAACATAATGATTTTGCCCTTAGTTGTATGAATTCAACATGCTTCACACCTACAACGTACACATACCCATATACATACAAAAAACGTATCCACTTGTCCCCATATATGATCTTTAATATCATATAAAACAACATATATCATGTAAAGAATGAAATTTACAAGTTAAATCTTACCTAAGCACCCTTGGATACATAAGCTTGTTTATTTCTCGATTATCTTCCTTAATCCTTCACTAATTTACCCTAACATCTCTTTCTTTCATGGGAACCTCAACCCACTTGAAAGTCTGATGTAGATGAATAATAAGGTATATTTTAAGGTCTTTAAGTCGGAATAAGGTCAGTTCCCATTGGTTCAATCAAAATATGACATGTGGCGCCATATAAGACAAAATATCATTTAAAGTTAAATGGCTACTTTACCCCATGTTCGTAAAAAGATGATTTCTTTTCACTCAAATGTCCGTTCGATGCAACGTTTATTGTGTTACAAACCTAACTCACATATCTACAACTATCTAGTTTTCAACTCAAGTGAATTGTTATATTATAATTGTCAAAACTAGTCTCCAACTTGAACATTCCTACCAATAACTTCAAAAATTTATGTTTGTAACTAATTCGATATCTCATGAGTTGTGAAGGTATGATTAGACTAAACATAATAACTTAACATTATATAAACCAATAACAAATTATCCCCATCCCATAAGGTAAGCATGATTTAAACATGATTTATCATAATTATATATGGGTTACACAACTTTTCCTCCTTAGAAAATTTTGTCCCCGAAATTTAGTATGAATTTCACTTACCAAACAATTGAGGATACTATTTCCTCATGCTATATTCCATTTCCTAAGTTGCTTATTTAATTTTATGGATCCTCCAACACACTTTAACTACAGGACTAACTTTATTCCCTAATACTTGCTCCTTTCGATCAATACTTTCCACCGGTTCCTCAATATACGAAAAATATTCTTTCATAATATCTTAAGTTTCTTTATCATTTGCACGCAAGGATATTTATTTAATTATTTCTTATCAATGAAAACCAATTTCCAACACACATGTTACTTCATACCTTTATATATGTATGTCAAACATTCACATAAAATAAATGATGAGTTGTATCAGCATATATTCACAATGAGTGAACATTCTTAACAAACCTAGTATCATTCTTTACATTTAGCCTTTCATTCCTACAGTCTATCCTTATCATCGTGTAATATTTTAAATCATAATTATCAGACTAAATTATTACACATCATATTTCTATCTTCTATCCAACACCAAATACATGTGTCTGACTTTAACTACTTTTCGTATCATTTCTAAAATTTAAGAGTATGTTAAATATCGTTCTGACGATTTCTTAATCTAAGTATATCCCCACTACTTTTCATATATCAAAATCGAACAATCATTCACTGAATGTTTATTCTTAACCAAGATATCAAATTCACCTGCATGTATATTGTACAGTCATGCATTATGAACTAATATACCTTCTCACTATATTCCCTTTTTCATTATCATTTGATTATTTTTTAACTAAACATACAATGACCTTAGCAAGTCATTTATCCAACACAATAACTTTGTAATCATAATCTTATCCCAATCCTTATTGACATGATATTCTTATGTAATATCACTAATACACTCAGCTTACCCGTTTGGTAGCATGAATGTTAAACGTACAATCACCACCTATAACTTTAACCATACTTACTAACCCCATAATACTTCTCTAACTATTACATGTCTTATTTCTTTCAAATAACCTGTATAAGTACCTTAATATATCACATTA
The DNA here is from genome assembly GCA_949130495.1 of Sambucus nigra. Classification (NCBI taxonomy): domain Eukaryota; kingdom Viridiplantae; phylum Streptophyta; class Magnoliopsida; order Dipsacales; family Adoxaceae; genus Sambucus; species Sambucus nigra. The sequence goes on from OX422216.1 coordinate 134,812,325, forward strand.
TGGTATCCCACATAACACATTAACCTTACACATACTTCTTGGTGACCTCGTATAATGTATATCATATTGATTATATGTTATAGTCTTAGTGATAAAACGTCCGTACAATGACAAATACAACTCAATATCCACCCAAACCAGTTGTCGATATTCTAACCCGATTAGCATCTATCCCATTCTCATACACAACACATACACTTAAAAGGGATCCTCAATATTTCTAAACTTCCAACTCTTTAACACCGCTTCTCAACTTTAATATTCATATAAGCATTTCAAAACATCATAAGGGTAATATCCACTACATATACTCATAGTATTAAAGAAGTACATCTCGACTCTTATTACTCTTTTCTTCTATTTATCATAATTTAGTATGAACCCATATTCGGATCAATTATGATATATTGACTAGTAATTGAATTTCATACCATTTCACATATTAAATTTAAACATATACAACTATTAATCTTCTCACTTTACCTTTACGATGTGAATCTTCATTTTTTTTAGACTCTAACAATTTAAGTCTTATCATAATCATGTAATAGTAATTCTCCTCATATCTCATCCTTTAATAGAATATGGGTTCCCGTACCTCAATCTCTTGCATAAATGGGGCTCACACCGAACCATGGCTTAATAAATGACACAATTCAAGTCCACATATACCCGTATAAGACGAGATCACTTCCAATACTTTACAATTTTCGTATACCACATTTTGTCTTTAAAAATTTTCCCTTCAATGACATGTTTGTCCATACCACGCATAAAACAATACAATGATTCATATAAAAATACATGTATTCGTTGTCATCCACGAATAAACCTTAACATACCATTTCCTTTCCTGTAAGATCCTTACCTTTCATAACCCATGAAACAATATATATGTATAACCAAGGTTCTAAAAAACGCGGGGAGTGATCGAGGCGTGGAGGCCAAGCCTTAAGCCTTAGAAGCCTAGGCGGGCCTTGGCGTAAAAAGGCGTGAAAAGGCGTTTAGATCTTTTTAATATATTTTAATATTTTTTAACCGTAACAAGGCTATTAAAATACTAAAATTGTACATATCATAAAAATATGTCTGAATATTTGCAAATAAAAATACTATTTGATTATTTAGGATGAGATAATGGTCCGGTTTGCAAAAAATATTTAAAAGGCGATATCGTTTCCCTAAAGCATTGTTTTTTTTAGAGAAAAAGTACGTCTTAAGGGTTTTACCAAGCATAAGGCGTCAAAATCTTAAGGCGGGGCGTTTCTCCCAAGCCTCAAGCCTAGGCGTGCCTAGGCGGGTTTTTTAGAATAGTGTGTATAACTTACAAATGCTAGTCAATAAATCCAATTTACTTATGACTCAAATTTTTTTTTTACTTCCACTGCCAAATCTGCGTCACCCCAGAACCTCTAAAACCTAGGCTCTGATACCAAAGTTGACACACCCAATCCGGTTACTTATAATTAAGTTTGAAAGTCAAAGTGAGTCAAATCATAATTACCTTAACCAAACCATAAACACGAGTATCCTTTTTTTTCCAGTTATTAACATGAATCAATAAAACTAAAACTTTTCACAATTTTTGAGGTAATTACGCTTATTCAAAATTAATGAAAAGATAAGTAGGCTTAAATTACCACTTTTACATTGGGCCAAAATCATGGTTTTATGCATCCCTTGCTAACCCCACCGACCTTCTAGATTTGGCAGTGATATCACAATACTTGAAAAACATAAACATAGGAACCATGAGCAAAATAGCTCAGCAAATGCATCACTCCTACACCATTGCATAAAATTAAACGAAATAAATCATATCCCCGTGATGATATATGCATACTTATCCGGCCCATTCATAAATAATGACCAATTATATAATTATCCGTCTCATTCATAAAAAATGACCGATTCTTTACTTATCCGGCTCATTCATAAAGAATGACCATTTATATACTTATCCGACTCATTTAGAAAGAATGACCAATTATATACTTATCCGGATCATTCATAGAGAATGACCAATTATATACCTATCCAAATCATTCATAAAGAATGACCAACTTATTCGAATCATGATTCACATATCCTGTCTGTAATAGACAATTCTCTCCCATTCCGGGTCGGGGAGTAACCTGCCATTTCGATAAAACGAAATGAAAAGTTTTATATTCATAACATTATAATCATATCCATAACTATGCATAAATACATCTTACCAGTGATTAATATTCTGAGCTTATCCATAACGATGTATAAATGCATCTTACCAATGAGTACACTCACCTTGGCCACTTAATAGTTTTTTCCCATTGCCTTTGTTTGGCACTTTCTCAACCAGTTCTCCTTCCCTTTCTATCATTCTTAAAATATTAGTGTCACCATAATAATATTACCAATCCAAATAATCATTTAAATGTAATTTAATTCATAAGCATCATGTGATCATATTCTAATCATTTATCATAAATGAAGTCTCATCCAATTTCATGTTAAGATATTTAACATATCCAATTCATAGTCTAAACATACTTTAATTCATTCTTGGAAATACAATTATTATCATATTAGGTTCCCAATACAAAACACGACACATAAGTTTAAGTTTTCTAAAGCAAGATATGCCCATTTCCTTATTAGAAAACAAATCGACCCTATATGCTCCTCTATCATTTATTCAACTTCCAAGAATTTTCATAATTTTTCTATTTCATAAATTTCCATGATATTCCACCAAATTTCAAAAAACATATGAAATAATACAAAATTAAATTTTTATAATTTTTAGAGTTCATTTGCAATGTTAACCAAATCGTCAAAAACCTAGTACGCATACTTACAATTTCGAGGCAGATTCTATACCTACACTTCAAACTATCCCCCAAGATTCAATTCTTGGTATTTTTCCAAATTTTTAGATATAACATGTATATATAAGTGTAGTTTCATATCCAACTTGAATCAGTCGATTCCATTGTGTATTCACAAAGATACACCAGTTTTATTTACATAATGTTTTCGCCCTTAGTTGTATGAATTCAACATGCTTCACACCTATAACCTACACATACCCATATACATACAGCAAAACGTATCCACGTGTACCCATATATGATCTTTAATATCATATAAAACTACATATATCATGTAAAGAACTAAATTTACAAGTTAAATCTTACCTAAGCACCCTTGGATACATAAGCTTGTTAATTTCTCGATTATCTTCCTTAATCCTTTACTAATTCACCCTAACCTCTCTTTCTTTCATAGGAACCTCAAACCACTTGAAATTATGACGTAGATGAAGAATAAGGGACATTTTAAGGTCTTTAAGTCGGCATAAGGTCATCTCCCCTTGGTCCAATCAAATTATGATAGGTGGCGCCATATAAGACAAAATATCATTTAAAGCTAAATGACTACTTTACCCCATGTTCATAAAAAGACGATTTATTTTCACTCGAATGTCTGTTCGATGCACCGTTTGTTGTGTTACAAACCTAACTCACATATCCACAACTATGTAGTTTTTAACTCAGTGAATTGTTATATTATAATGGTCAAAACTAGTCTCCAACTTGAATATTCCTACCGAAAACTTGAAAAATTTATGTTTGTAACTAATTCGATATCACATGAGTTCTGAAGGTATGATTAGACTAAATATAATAAATTAACATTATATACACCAATAACACATTATCCCCATCCCATAAGGTAAGCATGATTTAAACATAATTTATCATAATTATATCTGGATTATCACAAAAACTTCTTGAGATTGGTTGCGTTTCGTGCTATTGGTATCTCCCTGCCCTCCAGTGTTTCCAGATGATATGCTCCTTGGAGATCATGTGTGATCACTTTGAATGGTCCTTCCCAGTTTGGCCCTATTTTTCCATCTAATGGTTTTACGGCACTGCCGAGGACTTTTCACAGGACATAGTCTCATATTAAAAACTTCCTCAGGTTGACCCTTTTGTTATACTTCTTGTCTAGTTATTGTTGGTAGGAGGCCAAATTGATCAAGGATAGCTCTCATCGCTCATCTGATAGGTCGATCTCAGTGCTTGAGGCTTCATCATTAAGGAATTGGTTGACCAGTGTGGTTATTATAGTAGGAAGGCCTGCTTCCAAAGGGATAATAGCTTCCATGCTATAAGCAAGGGCGAATGGTGTTTCCCCATTCGGTTTCCTAGGCGTTGTGCGATAGGCCCATAGAATATGAGGGAGTTCATCCACCCAGGCATCCTTAGCTTTTCCAATTATTTTTTCATCCCATCGCTCATGTTTTTTTTGTAAGCCTCTGCTTGCCCATTGCTTTAGGGATACACTATTGAACTGAAATGATGCTTGATGCCGTGCTCATCGTAGAAGGCTTGGAAGAAACCACTTTAGAATTGTGTACCGTTGTCGATAATGATGGTTCTTGGTATCCCAAAGCGAGTTATGATGTTTCTCCATTTGAACCTGTTCATATCGGAGTCTCGGATGTTCTCCAATGGTTCGACCTCAACCCATTTAGTGAAATAATCAGTGGTGACTAGTAAGTACTTGATATTTTCAGAAGCAGTAGGTAGTGGTCCCACGATGTTTAATCCCCATTGCGCGAATGGACACGAACTAGTAAGAGATTTTAAGTCATTAGTTGGCTAGTGAACCACGGGCGAGTGATTTTATCACTTTTCACATTTACGAACATATGTGCTAGCGTCTTTCTGCATGTGAGGCCACCAATATCCTTCCTTCATCACTCGAGAGGCTATTGATCTTCCACCTGCGTGACTCCCACATATGCCTTCGTGAACTTCACTAAGTACTTTTTCTACATCTTGTGGGTAGATGCACTGGAGGTAGGGGCCCGTGAATGACTTCTTATAGAGTTTACCTTCTGGGGTAAGGTAGAAAAGAGGAACCTTGACTTTGATTTGGTGTGATAACCTCTTGTCATTTGGTAGCATGTCTCTCCATAGATAATTGATGACAGGATCCATACAACTTGGGGCTTTATCTGTGAGTAGGACTTGCTCGGCTATAACTGTATGATTAATACTAGGTTGTGTGAGGAACTCAATCTGTATTATCCTTTTTAGGCCAGAGTCAATTACTGAGCTTAGTGCTGCTAAGACATCAGCATGATTATTTTGTCCTTAAGGGACCTGTTGAATCTCCACCTCTGCTCTAAGCCTCTCATGAGTCCACTGACTACATCGAGGTATGCTTCCATTTGATCTTCGTTGACATTGAAATCTCCATTTAACTGCTTGGAGACTAGATTGGAATCACCAAATAGGTTTAAGAGTCGTCCCCCTAGTAGTTTGGCCTTTCGCAAATCGGCGATCAACACCTTGGAGGCTTAAAATCCTAGCCTAATTCCCCGTTCAATTATTGTGTCTTCGAGGGTAACGAGAATAATCCCCACTCCTCCCACCTTGGAATTTGAGGCTCCATCAATATACATTGTCATGTCTTTGGACGTTGCATCACTTGTGACCCGTTGCTCTTTGTTTAGCTGATTTATTTGTTGATCTCATGTGAACTCAGCTATGAAATTTGCTAGTATATGTCCCTTGATTTCCGTTCTAGGCTGGAAGTGGATGTCAAATCTTCTAAGCTCAACCGACCACTTTAAAAAAATGCCCAGAGAGGTCAACTTTTTATATAACAGCTTGAGTGGGTGAGAGGTGATTACTGTTATGGAATGAGCTTCGAAGTAGTGTTTCAACTTCCTCGAAGTGATCACTAGGGCATGTGAGAGTTTTTCCAGAGGTAAGTAACGATGTTCATCATCTAGTAGCTTCTTGCTGGCGTAGTATATCAGATGATGTTCTCCCTCTTTTTCACAAACTAAGGCAGAGTTCATAGTATGGTCTGATACTGCCAAGTAAAGGTACAGTTGTTCCCCATCATCTAGAATTACCAATAGTGGGGGCTTATTAAGGTAAGTCTTGACCTCTTCCAAAGCTTGCGAGTAGTATTCATTCCATACTAGGCCTTTGCCTTTCTTCAAGTCTTGAAATAATGATTAGTAGCGCTCTGAAGACTTGGAGATGAAGCAGCTGAGCGCAAAGAGCATTTTAGTAAGATTATGAACATCTCTCAGTGTCCGAGGAGGCTAGACCTTGGTGATAGTATCGATTTGGTCTGGTTTAGCCTCAATTCCTCTTTTACTCACTAGGTAGCCTAAAATTTTTCCTAACTGGACCCCAAATGAATGCTTACTTGCATTAAGCTTAATTTGGTATTTCTGAGGATTTCAAAGGTTGCTGATAGGTCAGAGAAGTGATCCGCCTTGTTCTTGATTTTAACGAGCATATCATCGATGTACACTTCCATCGTCTTTCCAATTTGTTTGCGAAACATCTTAGTTACCAATCTTTGGTAAGTTTCCCCTACATTCTTGAGGTCAAACAATATGACCTTATAGCAGTACAAACCAACTCGGGTTATAAAGGAGGTCTTATCCTAGTCATGCCCGTATAGCGGGATCTGATGATATCCTGAGTAAGCATCAAGGAAGCTCATCCTTTCGTGAGTCGATGTGGTGTTGACCAGTAGATCTATTTTTGGGAGAGGGAAGTTATCTTTAGGACATTCCCGATTGAGGTCGATGAGCTTTTTAAGTACCCTCGCTTTTTAAGTAAAATTGATGCACACCCTCTAATTTCCATTATTTTTGGGCAATACTAGTGGGTTGGATATCCATATAGGGAAGTAAACTTCCTTGATGGATCCTGCATCCAATAAATTTCCTACCTCTTGCTCCACTACCCTCGCTTTCTCGAGTGACGTTCGATGACCTTTTAAAGTAATGGGTTTGAAGGTAGGATCGACGTGTAGATGGTGACATGCCAAGCCGGGGTCAGTCCCAGTCAACTTGTAAGGCTCCGATGTAAAAACATCTACATTTCTTTTAATAAGTGCAATCAGTTCCCTTTTCTATTGATCGGTGAGAGCGAATCTAATCAAAAAATTTATTTCTATCAAGTTGTTATCGGCTACAACTTTTTTCAAGCTTTCGATGACCCTATTTATGGAGTTGACCCTGGTCTCTTCTACCCCTAGTCATCCATACCTTAGTTTATATTTGGAGAGAATGGACCCTTATTGGGCTTTTTCCTGGGCATATTTGGGCTCCTCCTTTTTTATTTTTTTGGGTGGATGGCTTAAATAAAGCACCTTCGGGATGAAACTCGGTTGTCGCGGATCTCGACCACTCCACGATCCGTGATGCACTTCAATTTTTTATGATAAGTGGTTGGTATGGCCTTTATGGATTGGATCCAACCTCTGCCTAAAATAGCATGATATGGGGACTCAATGTCCACAATTGAGAACTCGATTAACTTTGAGATGTTCCCTTGCCCTGACTGGCAAGGTGATCTTTCCCAATGGCATGGTAATCCTTCCTGCGAAGCCAACTAGTGGAACAATGGCTTCTTTGAGGTTAAAGATATTCAATTTTAGCTTATGGGACATGTCCAGATACATAACTTCGGATGAACTCCCCAGATCCACCAATAGCTTATTGACATCCCAGTTAGCAATTCTGAGCGTAATTACTAATGCGTAATGATGTGGGGTCCTTACCTTGACTAAATACTCTTCGATGAACATGATATGCTTCGTGTAATTATTATATTCTGGTCGTCGACGTTTTTCAGCTTGAGTGTTGGCTGGGTCGATCTGAAAATCTTCCATCACGATAGTCACCTTCTTAAGTTCCATTCTAACGGCATTGACCTGAATATGTTTGAGGCCTGATGCCCCATAAATGACTGCAAACTCATATCCTATGTCATCATCGAGGACATTATTTGTCTTTTAGTTTCCGTTAGTTGCGACCTTCTCTGTTGTCTTGTCAATGTACTTGGTAAGATGCCCTTCCTGAACTAGCTCTTGCAGATGTGAATTCAGAGTTTTGTAATTTTTGGTTCGATGACCACCCTCCTGTGGAATGCATACCTTAGTGAATTATTTCTCTTGGTTGGATCTGCGCCCATCTTACTGGGCCATTTGACGAAGGGCTCGCCCTTGATCCTGCTGAGAATCTTGTAAATGGGTTCCTTAAAGACAGTTCTAACATCCTGGAATGCCTTGGAGGGGTCATTCTTACCTCCACCTTAAGAGCCATTCTTGCCCTCATTCTTGCTTCCCTTTTTCTGGGTGTCATTATTCTCTGTCCCCTTGTTCACCTTTGCTCAACCATTATCTCCCCCATTAGGATGTACCATGTCCTAAACCTTGTCGTATTTTTTTAATACGGGCCATAATATCATCAATGTTTATGGATTCCTTCTTGGTGAGAAATTGGTGCAGCAAGAAGGTGGTCAGCATGCCAATTTTGAAGGATACTATGGAAACTTGCTTCGAGTAGGCCTCGATCTCATTAAAAATCTCCCAGTATCTTTTGACGTAATCCCTAAAGTTTTCCTGAGGATTTATAGTGAGAAATGCATCCACCAACTTAGGATGAGAACTGCTCGTTATGAATCTTGTCATGAAAGACTCTGCCAATGTTGCGAAGTTCTTAATTGACTAGTACGAGAGACTCTCAAACCACTTATGTTCTACATCGTGTAGGCTAAAAGATAATATTTTACACACCAGCATATCATTGTGGCTCCATAAGGTCATTGCCTGTCGATATTGCCTGACATGATCTATGGGATCTGTCTTTCCATTATAGATCTTGAACCTGACAACATCTAATTTCTTAAGGGGATCATCATGTTTGATTGCCCTTGAGAAAGGGGTCTTCATATGAGAATTTATAGCTCTTCCAATAAGCTCTCTAGTTGATCTGGCTCCTCGGTGCGCTGGATGTTGGTCCATCTCCCTACGGACCAGAATCATCAAATATTCACATGGTTGGTCATTATTTCTGTGGCACCTCTCATGGTGGCCACGCTCTGATTGTGCTAGCTCTAATCTGTCACGTTCAGTTTTCTCCTGGTCATGCCTAAGGCTCTTTCATCGGCTTGGGGAATTTCTCCCGTGAGGACTAGGAGTCCTGTCACGCCGTTGCATTGTGTTTTTGGAGAGATATCTAGTCACCTCTTGAGGTAAGCATTCCCTTCTTATTGGCTGCGCATCGCCTCTTCCTATTCTCGAAGTATGGCTTTATAGGAATCAACTAGCCTAGAAATTTGAGTGAACCTTGGAGGTCCACAACTCTTTTCTGAGGATTACCGACTTATGGAATGCTTCTGTGGTGGTAAGAAATTGATTGTTTTTTGGTAATGAATTCTTTCATTGGAACACAAGTCGATTCCCACAGACGACACCAATTGTGAGTGCATAAAAAATCACAATAACAAGATCATGAAAGCTATCACAAAAAGCAGAAAGTAAATGAAATCACACAAAATAACGATGTACGTGGCTATGTGGCTCGACATCTTGCCTACGTCCATGGAGAGGTTACTTATTTTCTATTTAGTGTTTTTCAACGATTATAATTTTTTTCATCCCTTCTTCCCGTGTCAGGGAGTACAATTTATACATATGTTACAGAGTCTGAGTTGTTTAAGTAACTTTATCATTATAAGCGGATTGGCTATGAGGTTCTTGAATATCTCATCCGATATTCTTGGCACCTGATTTGGCCATATTCGAGATTATGCTTCCCCAACTAAACTTCTTGTGTAGGAGTTAAGCTATGATTTGGGATAGACCAAATAACTCGAGTTATGTTTGTAGGCTACTTTCATGGGCTTGTAAAAAGTGGGCTCCCACAAAATGAGGCCAAACGTCTCACAAAATACATGAAAAAAATTAATACTAGAATGAATTTGATCTCATGAAAGGAATGTAATCCACCATATTGAGAATGTCGAGTTATCTACCACGTAGACTTTTCATTCTCCTGAACTCCTTACATATGGATAAACAAGGGAGAATTTAATGAATTAGGGGAAAGTGAGAAGGAAAAATGAATGATGTTTTACAAGTTCCGAGAAGGGCAATTACAACTTAAGCTACTAATGTCTTCATCTCACAAAATTTAATCGCATGATTTTATTTTTCTTTCCTATATTTTTCATCATTTTCTCATTTTTTTCTTTTTCTATATATATATATATATTTTCCTATTTTTTTATTGACAACATTTATATGCAATGCGATTGTCTTTAGAGCACGAATGAAGACATTTTACATATATTATTTCAAAACAGTTTTTCTTCAAAATCAAGGGTAATTATGGACATGGTATACGGATGATGTGTGGATATATGTATATAGATGGGTAGGGGTGGTAATGTGAAAAATCATACGTATATTGTGAAATGAGTGAAGGTTTAGTCCTTAGAATGAATTATAAGGCACATGTTTCTTACAATTCGAATGTGATGTCAGTCTCGGTGATTGTGCCAAAATTAAAGAATAACGAGATTATGAAATAACTAAGCGTAGTATCCAAATGAAGCTGAGTCTAATTATGACTCAAAGACTGCATAATAACTCTCAAATGGTGAAAAGATCAAATCTCACGGGTCTAAGTCTCCACTAGTGATCCTTAAGGTCTTTTAAGATTTTTTACACTCTTCAACTTTACACTGTCGTGGTGTGAGAAGTGTGCAAATAGTGTTGAGTCTAGGAACTCATGGTGCAATATGCCTTAAAAAGTATTATTTAAGATTTTAAATGTAAAATCCGACTTCAAGTTCTATTTAGATTATTCTAGACTTAGACTATGAATGATAGATAAATTACATCAAGAACGCTATAAAACCACATAAAAAGTAAACAAAATATGGCTTTTTCTGATTAAATTTTTCAAAAGAGGCAAAATTTGATAAAATTCCGACCCCAAACAAAAGAGAACAACATCCTCTATGCTAAAAAAATATATGAAATTTAATGCGCAAGGTAGGAATGAAATTACTAGAATCAACCGCTAAAGAACTTGCACCGCATGATGGATCAAATGGTAAACCTGAAGAACATTGTCGGCATAAAATTAGATATAAGTCTATAAACCATATATAAATCTTGGGAAAGTGGGTAAAACACCACCCCCAAACAGGTCAAAACCCATACTAAAAATTATGGATACAACAGACTGCCTTCTAGTAGTGCTAAGTTTAACGTTTTCAACTAGACGTAAAGGTACTCACCCCTACAGATATGAACTGCGATTACACGGGACGACAAAAGGTGTGGGTGATGAGAATCACTCCCAAACAAGACTGAAAAGTGAGTCTTGTTGGATAAAGGCTACAGGGGTTAAAGCACTTGTATAGAAAATTACTTCACACGATGCAAAGCATTAGTGGACCAAAGGTAGGTGGGGAGAAGGTTATTGGGAATAATGGAAAGGGTGATTGTGAAGAGGCACTGATCACGAACCTTATTGAGCCTAAAAGTGAGGTATAATGGCCTATTTTAGTAAGTTAAGCGAAACGGTATGACATTTAGGATGGAGTGGGACTCATAAAAATCACGTGACCGTTCTATAAATAGGCGATGATAATAGTCATGTCGTAACACATCGTTGAAGTGATGAAAATAATCTAATATACAAAAGTGTTAAGATTAATAAAAATCTATTTTAAGTCTTTGTTAAAAACATTTTAAACTTCAATGGATGAATACACACACACAAAAAAAATAGTTCTAATTGGTGTGATGTTCAAAGTAAGATGAATTTAAAGTTGAAATAGAATGAGGTGAGTAGAAGGGGAAAAGCACACAATAATTTGTTAATGAGAAAACCAGCATATTGAAAAATCCTGGGTCTTTTTGTTCCAAGACCATACACACCAAAAGTCCACTATAACAAAATTTCAAGTACAATTTAAAGTTTACAATGTGTAAATGAATACGTGCACCCAATACACCCAGTACACTAAGGCTAATACTAAACAAAATCATAACTGCTAAAAATATACCAAACATCACAAACAACAGATTTAGTAGTACACATAAAGCTTCACACTCCAAGACAACAGTATCAGTGAAGATGAAACACAAAAATCAACTTCTAATAATATTTAGTTTTGAGAGAAGGTTGAACAGTCAAACCTAAAGACTAGATAAAAAGGGTCTTTGCTTTAGGGTTTAAAGTTTTAACCGCGTGAAAACAAAAAGTCAGTTTTGTCTATGAAATATTTTAGATCGTGAGTTTTTTTTATAAAATATAAAAAGATCTTCACAAATATGAAAAGAACAAACCAAATGGTGTTTTCAAAGTGTATAAGCGTTTTAAATGAAAATTTAGTTTATAACATAGATCTACTAAACATAAAAGACATATATATGTGTTATAACAAGTTTCGGTAGATCTGTTAGGGAAAGAAATATTTCAAAGTTAGGGTTTTCAAAATTATGGTTTTGTCTTAAAACATGTTAACACATTTTATCACATACAAAAAACAAAAACCCATACAAACTGAGTCTTTGTGTGTGTGTATATATGTTTTTATGTGAAAAAAATAGTTTAGAAATTATACCCCAGTGTAGATCAACAAGACAAACATGAGAATAAATGACTGAACTCCAACAGCCTTTGATTAATCCAACCCATAAAGCCAAACAAGCTTTCAAACGATCTAAACCTAAAAAGATAAACAAACTTTTGAACGATCCAAACCGAGAAAGCCAAATAAGTTTCAAATGAACAAATGCTCAAAATCAGAAAACTCTCAAATTTCCAAACCCTAAAAATATCTAAACATTCAACCTCACATATGAGATTTGCAGGATGAAAAAGTGTTTAGAACAAGGGTTATGGGAAAATCTCTCAAACATATAAGAAGTTTTTTTTAGAGAGAGAGGCGTGCGGTGAAATTTAGGTAGATTTTGTAAATTTTCTCGATATTTTAAAACTCGGTGCCAAGCCATCTATTTATAAAGCCGAGAAATGCCCTAGGTGAGATGGTAATTCGCCAACAAATATGGGCAGTAGGGTGAACAACCTAGGGATTCAAAGGATAAGACTAACAAGGAAAAATAAAGAGGTCGACAAGGGCACATACGTCTTTAGCCAAGGCACTATGGAGGTCAAAAAAGTAAAATAACCCTCGAAAGCCAACAATCGACCTAAACGTGCCCAAGGCTTACGCGTGGGCCAAACCCCTCCTCCTGATTGGTCAAAACCTAATCATTTGGATTGACAACCAAATGGCCCTCCAACAATCAAAACGCTGTCGTTTTTAATATCTGCTGAATTAATTAAGAAATAAATTAATGTTTAGTTTCATTTCTTTTAAATGCTTATTTTAACATTTGTAAAATTCTAGAAAATCATATAAAATATGAAAATTAATTTAAAAATCCTGAAAAATTATAAAACCATGAAATTTATAATATAAAAAATTGAATATAAAATACAAATCGAATATATTAAAATAAAATTAAGGCATATGTTAACCAAAATTCAAGTTAGGGTTTCAAAAGTAGAAAACTTGATTTAAAAAAATATTTTTAGGAATGTGTTTATTACGTGTTATGGCCTGAGTGTATTTGGAACCGTTGTTACAAAATTGAGCCAATTCAAACCCCGTGAGATTTAGAAAGGGTGCTTTCAATCTCCCCCTTTAGCCAATTTTTGGGACAACCCAAATTGAAACTAAAAAAGTACGCCTCACACAGGTAAATACATAACTTAAATATACACTAGATTCCTAAAAACGAAGTGTACATAATTCAACTAACAATATGTGTTCTAAATGGAAGACTACATAACTCAACTAACAACATGTGACTCAATACATACAATAAAAAAATAAGAGTTTCACAAATTCTCCCCATTATAAAAATAAGGAGTCTCAAATTCTCCTCCCGCTTGTCATAAATGGGCAAAGGGTAAGGAAGAACCTATAAAGATGTTAGTACCACAAGGTATTATGATAAAATATGTACTAACATGCAATCCCGACAAATTTTAAATAGGGTAAGCACAAACACCCAAATTGACATTCTATGAGTTTGATAGCATTGGTTATCTAAAGGAAAAGATCTATCAATTGCTCTCTAGTGCTAAGGTATTTGAGGTTAGTTTTATTTTTCTGAATCAATTCTCGAATAAAGTGTTTTCTCATCTTAATATATTTTGTTCGAGAATGGAAAACATGATTCTTTGAAATGATTATAGCCCTTTTAATGTCACATAGTATTAAGAAAAATGTTTCAGTTAAGCCATAGTCACTTAACATTTGTTTTATTAAGTGAAGTTGAGTACGACAACTGTCAACATCAATGTATTCGCCTTCTACCGATGAAAGCGAGATAAAGTTTTGATTTTTAGAGAACCAGGAGACTAGATTGCATCCTAAGTATAACCAAGCACCGGAGGTGCTTTTACTGTTATCGACACAACCTGCCCTGTCAGCATTTGTATACCTGATTATCTTACGATTAGTGTCAAGGAGTACATAATACCTTTTTTATCGCTCCAATTATACATTTTATAATATGCGTAAGTGGGATTCTTTTGGTTCACATAGATATCTAGCACGCGCGCGCGTGCGCGCACACACTATGCATTATATCACGTCCACTCACATTTAATTAAAGAAGGATGCCTATCATAATTCGATATAAAATGAAATCTATCTTTTTTATCGGAAAAGTCTTTTGAAAGTTTGATTGAGGAACTCATAGGTGTTCTATAAGTATTAGAAATAGTTAAACCAAAGAGTTTAATCAAATCAGTAGCATATTTAGATTGACAAATTAAAATATGATCAGATTTTTATGCTACTTAAAGAACAAAGAAGAGTTGGAGTTCTCCCATCACAGACATTTGGAATTCTGATTTCATTATGTTACATTATACAAAAACTATCGACTTGTTAAGGTCTAAAACCGTGACATTTCAAACTTGTCAAGGGATTTGGCCGTATAAGTTTGGGGGTGACAACTGCCTTTATCACAGACTTGTCACGGTCTTTGACCTTATCAAGATTTGCCATGGTCAAAGACCATAACAATCCCGTGATAAAACCTACAAGAATTATCATGGTCAAAGACCGTGACAAGTTTTTTTCTCACAGACTTATCACCGTTTTTGACCATGACAATTCTGGAAAAAATTTAAAAAAAATTACTGGGCAGTATGACCACTGCCACTGTCCAATAATATATTTGTACCTATTATAGAAAAATTATACTGTCCAAATGGCATATATCCAAACCAATCCAACAAATACAATAGAAATACAAATATCCATATCCAAATAGAAATATAAATATCCATATCCAAACCAACAAATAAAATAGAAATACAAATATCTAATATCCAAATAAAAAAGATGGAGATATTGTCGTGGCATAGAGTCTTGATCAGGTTCGAGGATGAAGGAAGGCCACACAATATATCCATTGACAACCCCATAAATTCGTTGAATGCCGCATTATTTTCACAACCACAGAGGTGAGTTCTCCTTTCCGATCACCACATCCGCGATAACCCTTGCCTTAATTTCTTGGAGGGGACGCCCATGAACCAGCATACCTGGGTGGAAGGATGTGTCCCTCAAACCCCTCATATCCGCTCCCCATAATATATGTCGAGTAAAGACACACTCTTCCAACCTATTGTTGGCATAGTCCACTCGACGGGAGTCAAGATGGGAAATAAATCATATTGCGCCACGATGTCCTCGTCTAACTCTATCTCCTTCCCCTTTCCCTTCCCCTTCTCCTTCTCCTTCTCATTCCCCTTCCCCAACTAACGCTTCATGAAGGCTTACATATCTAGGATCGTCGTGTCGAATCTTGATAGCTTATCATCATGGGTGTACACCTTATGTGCTAACCCAGTGTTGCTCGTCTCCATTCCGATGATCCTCGACTTCCCCACCTGTGAACTCACCCCCAGTCCTCCCCTTGCGATCCGTGCCGAGCACTTGGCTAAGTGTGTCCGTAGCTAAAAATGCTTTGTTGACATCAGATTGCGACGCATGCACTTACTTAAGCTTAGCTTGACAAGACAAAAAGTACATGATTATTTAATTAAGTAAATACAAAAATTATAACATAATTAAAAAAATAAACATTTATAACTTACAATCATCGCTGCGATGCTCGAGGCCACATCCTTATCCTTTCCCTTCTTTGTTCGAATTTCCATATAGGCATCCAGCCTATGTGGCCTACCCCCAAGGCCACTTCCCATCTTATGAAATAAAATAATCCATAATAGTAAGTGATGCAAAGTAATTATAAATTAGAATAACATAAAACTAAAATTAAAGAAAAATAAAAACTTACCATCCTGTGCTCCACCTCGACGTAAGATGTCCTCCCAGTGTAGTGCGTGTCCAACTTTTTTACTCGGTTTTCCATACCCGATTGACGAGATGCCAATTGTCATTCATCGATCTCATTTTTGACAAACTTTTTCCACTGTGCCAATGATATCGTCTCGTTCAGGGGATGGTGTCACGTACTCTCAGAATGGACTCCCAAGTCTTCCCAAAGTACCATGCCCGTAAATTCTTCTTCCATGTCTTATATTGATCCCTCAACTGTTCCAACGTAGAGTCATGGACATGTGCGGGAAGGTCGAATTATTCTTGTCAAACAATTACAAACCAAGAAGAAAGTAAGTGTTAGTTTCTTATAAATATAAATATAAATATAAATATAAATATAAATACACTACTTGTAGTGCCCCCAGATGCTAATCTTAAGCTCATTAGGCATGACCCTCCAATCAGTATACCTCGGGCCAACGATCTCCTTCAGCAACTTTAGCAATCTAGTTAATAATTTCGTCTTATTGGACCACATTTGCCCTATTTTAAGGGCCTGCTGGCCGAGGTGCCCTCGACGCCTCCGTTACCGCACTGGGATGAAGACATTTTCTGCAAAAATTGTTATTATTGGTACAAACATGTATATGAACTTTGAATTAATGCTCAAATCCGATAATAATAATACATACAATATCAATTTCAGTTTATACCAATACCAATTTATACTAATACCCAATACCAAATTCTATTTACACACACTGTCCCCCCCCCCCCCCCCCCCCCTCCCCGAACACACACTCCCGGGTTATGGACTTTGAATTAATTCTTAAATTGATTAAAATCCTAATTAACATCCAATACATTCAATAAAACCAATTTTGATTCAAATCCGATAATAACAAAGCACTAAAAGAATATACCCACTGGTTATTACAAGCATTATAATGATCAAGTACAAATTAATAAAGCATTAAATTGTCATCCGATAATAATAAAGCACTAGAATAATACAGCCATTGGTCATTACAAATAATTGGAATATTTATTAGAAATATAAAAACTATTTCAAATTCGAGTTATAAAAAAAATGGATTGATATTCGGTAGGAGCAGCCAAGTCATTCACACTAATGTTTAGATGCTTTGGCGCATGTAGGAAGATTGATCACGACTCATTGTCGATATACTCCAAGTAAAAAACTTGCTTGACCTTTTAGAAAGCACAAACAAACCGCTCATTGCTCACGTGTTCGTTGCTCTTCAACTTGGAGAAGTAAACCAAGATAAAATTGGTGACAGGATCAACTTTACAAGCATTTCTATCCTCAATTCTTACCCAATCACAATAAAACACAACCTCTTTGAATCTTACAAAGTCAAATTTAAATATATTTCGAATTACACCATAGCAAGTCATTGCAGCTTCAACGAGGTTTTTATCTTTCACGCTCACTCTAAAGAAAGTAAAATCCTTGTATGAAATGCTCGAGTTCTGTAGTATTTTTCTCTTACAGCCTTGCACCGAATAAGTAACCATTCAATCGATACTTTTTGTACCCTTGTTCCATGAACAAGGGTCCAGTGGCCAGACGAGCAGGCCTTGATGTCGCATCACGCATCTTTAAGAGCTGAGAATATAGATAAATTAATTAGGTTAGTTGTACTTCTTTCTTGTAATGTGACATTTAATAACAACCATTTTCATTAAAATTACCTCGTGTGGCAACCTCAACCTAGATTCGCTATCTGATAGTGCCATTGTTTTTCATCTTTATTGTTCCCACAGGCTTGATATTTTCTTTATAGAATGTGACGAACGTATTACAAATTAATCATGTATAAAAATTAAAATAATGTAAAAGTTAAAATAATTTAAACTTACTTTTTTCATTCTTCAACATCATCATGTGTGTCAAACAGTAACGAGCTACTTGTTCATGTTGCAAACTCGTTAATTTCACTCGTTTGCCCATCTCATGACCACCCTCATCGACGAAATCATCGATGTTATCCACGCTGGTCGAGTCAGGCATATATTCCCGAGTGTAGATTGATGACTCCACGGAGATACATTCCTTTGCAATTGATCCTTCAATGTATCGTGTTTTCTTGACGTAATATTTGAAAATTTTCATCAATCTTTCGAATGGATACATCCACCGATATCTAACTGGGCCACAGATAAGTGCCTCGTGGCATAGGTGTACCAATAAGTTAACACTTATATCAAAGAAAGATGGGGGAAAGTACTTCTACAACATACAAATCGCTTCATTCAGCGCCAATTTTGTGGCCATTATGTGATCTCGATTGACTACCTTCTCACATAACAGTGATAAGAAGATATTAATTTTCATAATAGCCCTCCGTAAATCCTTGCGCTTGGAGAAACAATTCTTAAACAAAAGAGGAACCAATTACATGATCACATGCCAATCGTGGGACTTACATTTATGTAAATCTTAGGTGGCATAATTCACAATCCTTTGCAAGTTAGACAAAAAATTATATGGAATCTTTAAATTATATATTTTTTCCCAAAGCACTTCCTTTCCTCACTCGTCAAAGTAATTGTACCAGGGGGATTTATTGTCCTTCCCCTACTATTTTCTTTCAACCATAATTGTGGCTTAAGTTTCAAGGCTTTAAGGTATTTTCATAAAATTTCTCCCTCCTTCGAATGACTCCCCCAAGGCATGATGTTCATCGATATTCTTCTCTGGGTGAAACACATCCAATACATGGCGCACCGAATTATTGTTCCATTAAGGCAAGTCAAATAAAATTGACCTCCTAGTCCATGCTTTTTTGTCTTAGTTTCATTCCCAGTTAGGTTATTCTTATGCTTGACATTCTTAAATTTAAGATTCTTACCTGGCATATTAGGACCATAATCAGAAGATTTACTTTCAATTTCTGAGCCTGAAAATTTTCTCAGTGGTAGCCTATGTTCAACCCCGCCCGGTAAAAAAATAAAACCTTTCCTAAATCTAAAACTATGATCGGGGGGGGGGGGGGGGTAAAAACCTCCTATGTCAATGTTATACATTTTTATGCTAGCAGGGAGATGAAGAGAATCATTGTCCTCTCCACAAATAGGACACCCCAAATAATAATGTACAACACAAGCGAATAATGTCCCATAAGCTGAAAAATCATGAATTTCCCACATCAACATAGGTTTTGGCGTAAACTCTTCTTTTTTAAAGGAGTAATATGCTTGCACACCCTCTTACCATGACTCATTTAATTCTTCTTCCAAAGGAGCCAGATATACATCGACGTATTCACTTGGTGCCTTTGGCCCAGGTATCAACAAAGACAACATCGAAAATTCAAGTCTCATACACTATGAGGGAAGGAGGTTGAGTGGGGCTAGGAACATTATCCATACACTCTGATTGGATCTTATATACACAAATGGATTGAAACCATCCTTTGATATTGCTAAACGAATGTTATGCTGTTCTCAAGAAAAATCGGGATACTCAAAACTCAACCTCTTCCAAGCTGTAGAATTAATAGGATGATGCATGATATCATCCCATTCTTATGCCCTAGCATGCCAAATCATTTCCTCCTCTATCCATGGTACTGTGAAAAACCGCTTTAATCTAGGCCCGACGAGAAAATATTTCAACACTTTTTGAGGCAGTTTTAAGCTTGTGCCTTCCTTATCAGTAGATTGGACATATCTAGGTTCATCGCATACCGGACACCGATTGAGATTTTCATACTCCTTTTGATATAATATGCAGTCATACACACAAGCATGAATCGATTTATACTTCATTACCAAACCTTTCAAACCATTTTTCATAGTAGGATAGTTGTTTGGAAGCGTATTCTGCTTGGGTAGTAAGCCCTTCACCCAATTCTAATTCCTGTCACGCTATTGCTAGACAAACCATATGGGGTCTTAAAACTATGCAAACTAGCCATGGCATGTAAAGTTGTTTGATCTTTCTCACAACTAGATTATAATGGATAGATTGCCTTAAATTTTAAACTTTGGTAGTTATCGTCATGGTTTATCTCGATATCATCATGAGAACCTGAACCTTGGACATCGTCAATGACCTCATTCTCTTCCACTTCATTAACTCCATACATGTCATTAACTAAATCCTCTAGTATATTATGATCTACTTTGTCATCCTCCCCTTGTTAAAGGTTTTGTGAAGGTTGCTCATGGACAAAAGGAACTTTCGGTTCCCCGTGAAAAACCTAAATTCGATAACTATCTTGTATACGCCATCTTAACAAATGTAGTTTAACTTCTTTCCACTCAAACACCTTACCATTCTTACACCTAGCACACGAACACCAAAAATCTTCATCATTATGACATCTCTTTGCGTATTTCACAAATTCATTAGTAGCTCTGCGAAACACATCCCCTAATTTATTTGTCTCACCCATCCACTCTATGTATTTAGGATATCCCATCACAGCTACTACAAACAATCACCTATTATGGGTAAGAAATGTACATTCATGGATTAGTATAAATAAAAGTGTGAACATTTAGTTCCCATTAGTATAAAGAATCTCCTATTGAATAAGAATACAGTATGAGAATCATAATACATGCATGAATGTACCCCCCGAAGTAAGTGATATATAAGAAGTTGACTTAATGTAAATTTATACGTGCATTCAAATTCAAATTCAAATTCAAATTCAAATTCAAATTCAAATTCAAATTCAAATTCAAATTCAAATTCAAATTCAAATTCAAATTCAAATTCAAATTCAAATTCAAATTCAAATTCAAATTCAAATTCAAATTCAAATTCAAATTCAAATTCAAATTCAAATTCAATTTCAAATTCAATGTGAAATTGAAATTAAAATTCAATTTGTAATATTAATTCCTATTTCCTCCATATCCTCTAAAGGGTGAGTGGTCATATCCCATTCAAGATCGCATATTTCTGTAACATACTTAACAACTCATGCACATTGTTCCAATTTAAGGAAAATTCAGTAGCATATCCCCATAGTTCTCCAAGTACACGACATAAATTCGCAAGTGTGAGTATTATTTCAAATTTATCAATTGAAATAACACTTAACATCGCATCATCTAGTATGTGTCCAGAGAACATTAAGATACGACTGCAGAACTTCCCCTAAAAGTAACAAGTTTAAACCACTAATAATATTATACATAAACTCTGAAGTCCCAAATTGTTCAAATAGGACAATTTGAGAGGTCTCATTACAGTGGTAATGACTCTCGAACGGGTCTAAGGGCTATTGAATGCGTAGGCATAAGAACTAGAAGGCTAGTATCTATGCGCACTATATGTAATTTAAAGTATATTTCATTTAATTATGTTTTACATAATTCGAGAGATTTCATTTAATTATGTAATTTAAAGTATGTTTCATTTAATTTAAAGTACGCATAAGAACTACAACTTATACCAATCTATACCAATATCAATACCAATTCAAGTTAAATTTCAATTTATGCCAATTTATACTAATATCAATACCAATTCAAATTCAATTTCAACTTATACCAATTTACACCAATATCAACACTAATTCAAATTCAATTTCAATTTATACCAATTTAATTTAATTGAAATTGAATTTCAATTTCAATTCAATTCAATTCAAATTCAGTATTAATATCAATACCAATACCAATTCAATTCATGTTACAAGGCCGGGGCACATTAATACAAATTCAATATCAATACCAAATCAATTCAAACCCCTAGTTTCCTTCACTCTTAAATCACCCCCCACACACCTACACACACTTCCCCCTACCCACACCACCCACGCACCCCTTCACCCCCCACCCCTGCCCCCACTGCCCCCATTTCCCCCCACCCGACTGCCCCCACCCACCCACCCACCCACCCACCCACACAGACCCATGAACGGCACACATACCCACCTACACACACATACGTAGTCCTACACACACACATATATATATGCACACTCACACATATACAAATGTGTGTGAGAGAGAGAGAGATGACGTGAAATGTAGAGAGAGAAAGGGAGAGAGAGAACTGTCGCGCAGTTGAGAGAGAACAATGGCAGGAAATGAAAACGTTGGGAAAAAAAGAGGGGACTAGGGTTTTTACTTAAAAGAGTTATCACAGACCTGTCATGGTCTTTGACCGTGACAAGTATACTTATCACATACTTATAACGGTCAATGACCATGACAACCCCTTGTCACAGACTTGTCACAATAATTGACCGCGATAAAAACTCGTATTTTTTCATCACGGTCAATGACCATGATGAGGGTGGCCATCTAAAAGGTGATAATTTAGCCTTTTTGGTGTAGTCTTAGCATATTTTTCATCTTTTGAGGGAGAAGTGGAACCAAAAACTATGTTATCAATGTAAACTCGAGCAATTATCAAATAACTTTTGTTACACTTGACAAACATGGTTAGGTCGACTACTCCTCGATTAAAACCATTTTGCATTAGGAAATTTGCTAACATATTACACTAGACACGAGTGGACTATTTTAAACCATAAAGGGATTTCTTTCATCTAAATACATGATTTGGAAATAAAGAATTAAGAAAACATTTAGGTTGTACTGCATAAATTTCTTCATTTCGAATTCCATTAAAAATGTTGATTTTACTTCTATTTAATAAAGTTTGATTTTAAATGGCACAAAATAGCAAGCAAAAGTCTAACAGATACTACTCTAGCTATAAGAGCAAAGGTTTCATCTACATCTATGCCATAAATTTGTGAATAACCTTGTGCTACTAACTTAGCCTTGTTTCTGAAAACATTACTAGATTCATCACACTTATTTTTAAATATCCATTTTGTTCCAATTATGTTAGTTTGACTAGGTCGAGAAACTAAATACGAAACATCTTATTGTCCAAATTTTCCTAATTCTTCTTGCATTCCTAACAACCAAAATTCATCCATTAGTGCTTATTTTACATGTTTTGGTTTAACAACAGGCACATAATAAGAAAATAAAGAATTAATAAATTGATATCTAGCTTTTATTGGGTCTCGAACATTTCCTATAATGTTTTTGTTTGGGTGATTTGCCTTAACCCAGTTAGGAACATTGAGTTCATGAGGTGGTAAAAAGTCAGAATCCCTATTTATATACAATTTGGGTAAATCTTCATTTTTCAAAATTGTCAACCGGTAAAAAATTCTCACTTTCTTATAAGTGATGGGCAATACTATCATTCACAAAAATATTAATTGATTCTACTACAATTTTTGTCTTGAGATTAAACACATGATAAGTTCGACTGTTTTGTAAATAACCAAAAAAGATAGTTTTTTCACCTCTAGTGTCAAATATAGACAAGCGTTATCTATCCTTACACACATAACACGCACTTCCAAACACCCTAAAATATTTTAAATTGGGTAGTTTGCCATACTAAATTTTGTATGATGTTTGTTTATAGTTTTTTTTCTTAATTACACTCTATTTATTGTGTGGCACATAGTTTGTGTAGCCTCAACCCAAAAATATATTGGAAAATTTTTAGCGTGAAGCAAGACATGCGCCATTTCTTGTATGGTTCAGTTCTTTCTATCAGCTATACCATTTTGTTGAGGGGTTTGGGATGCACTAAATTCATGTTTGTACCCATTTCCTATACAATACTCTACTAAACTAATGTCACTTCGAATCTTTGTTACTTGGATATCTTTTTCATTATCAATCCTTAAAAGAGTTCTTGAAAAGTTTTGAAAACTATTGGATTTTTCTTTCATAAATGCAACCCAAGTAAATCTAGAAAAGTCATCTACATTGACAAGGATGTAGGGATAGCCACATATACCAATAGTCCTATAGGGACCCATTAAATCCATGTTTAGTAACTTTATATGGTGAGATGTTAAAATATCTTTAACTTTCTTGTCTGGACTTTATGCATTTTTCCTATTTGACATGGTCCACAAATAAAATGTTTGATTTTGAGTATTTTAGGTAGACCAAGTACGAGTCGCTGACTAGTTAATCTAGATGGATTATCATAATTAATATGTCCTAATTTTTCATGCCATAAGTCTAAGTCATTTACCTAGTAAATAAACAATTTTCAAATTATTTATTTTGACTAACAGAATGGCAATTATCACGTGTCCTTTCACCATAAAGAATTGTGTTTTTTTCCATTTAGACTTAGAATTTTGCCCTATGTTTTTGAAAAGTTAGCAGTATGATCAATGTTGTAAAATTAACTTATACTTAATAAATTGGTTTTAAGTCCTTCAAATAATAAGACTTCAACAAGTTAGAAATCCCTTCACATTTAATTACTCCCTTACCTTTGATTCTGGACATTTTATCATCTCTAATGGTGATATTTCCTCCAAAAAAAGTTTTTAAAGAGGAAAATTTTGATTTGTCCCTTGTCATATTTCTAGAACAACTAGAATCAAGATACGACTGAGAGTTTATATAAGAATCATTTAATTCTGATATAAAAATAGTACATCTAAGTTGGTAACTTAATTCTTCTTTTATAATCCAAAATGTCTTAGTTTTTGACAAAAGTGTTTTACACTTGAAAGGTGTGGCCATCCTGATCATCTCCTTCCCCCACGGGGGTGGGGGGTGGGTGGGGAGGGGTGAAGGTCTCGCGCACTTTTTACTCTAGGAGTACTTTGACCGTCTTTGGTGTGGGGTGAATGTAAAGAGATGGAGTCTCCAACCTATTTTGCACAAAACAGAGAAAAGAACATGTCACCTCTTCGAGAGATTGGCATCAAAGACAAACTGATGCTTACGAAACCAACAGTTCAAAGGTTCGAGGGATAAGTTACGGAGTGGGAAGGTGTTAGAAGCCCATCCCACCCTTTCAGTCTCTCTTGGTCTTGTGTTGCTGTTTTCCTTTATTTCTCTGTGAAGTGTGTGTGCTTGTATATATAATGGAGATCCGAATCGCCCAACTCATACCATGGAAAAGAGAGAGTGATATCATCTGTAGGAATGTTCGCAAAATAATATTTTAAAAATATGATTTATGCATTTATCAAAATATTGATCATCATGATGAAACAATAATATATGTTAGATAAAATGCTAATTAGGACACCAAACAATATGTATTCAAATAATGTATAGATGAAAAGGAGACAAATGTGGAAATGGAGAATTTGGGAAAATTGAAAATTGGACTCGAGTCTCAAGTTTTAACCTGAAGTGGCTACGTAGCCTATAAAGACATCAAAGTCTACGTAGTTCGCATGTCGCATAGGGGTGGAGTTTATCCCATAGATTGAAATGGGAATTTATTATATGTGTGTGTGAGGAATATGTGTTTTAGTTTTGAGAAATAGTGACGGATAATCCCGTTGGAATTTATAGGTGTAACTCTCTTTTTGTTTGTTTGATTTTTTTTATAGAAAATAAAGTATGTACAATGTAACTAATAAAAAAGTGAGATGTTAATGTGTATAAACTAAAGTAAAATCTAGATTATGAATTTATGTAATTAATGCAAAATAAGAAATTTAAAGAGAGAGAGAAGGATTTTGGACCTTCTTTGAAGAATTGAAGCTTGATCTTGATCTTGGATGAGCTCCCTTGGATGCTGAGATGAATGTTGGATGTGAGAGAATGAGATTTTACCAAATTGGGTATGAAAATGATGGGAATGTAAGATGGAAAGGAATTACACATAAGGAAACTTCACTGATTGCAAGAGAATATTGTTGAGATCACTGATATTAATGGATCTGAGGTGTGTCTCGGGAGTGAGGTCATATCCTCTGTTTATAGGGGAGGGGGGGATCGATATATCCTAAGGATTACCAATCAGTAGGTAACCCTAGGCACACTGCTGATAGGCAAGGAAATGAACCTGCCAATCGATAGTCGTGTGCAGATTTTTTTCAAAAAAATGATCATAGAATGCAATCTATTGATCCAAATTGCGCACTTGGCATATTGTTAGAATGGTAATTTAGGGACCTTTAAGTGTCCTTGGGGACACTATCGGGGCTGGGAGTTGACTTTGGATTCAAACTTGGCTCGAAAGCGCCTGTCGGTCCTTTAGACAGGTGATTGTCGGACATAAAGGGATCGTTCGTCTGAACGATAAGTTAGAGTTGCACATGGGATGGACCGTTGGAAAGTTTATGCGAGGTAATTTTATATTACAAAGATCTTTGCTCGGATCCAAGAGTTGAACTTAGTCCATCAGGTCCCAGAACGCCCGGTGACCTTTCGGAGTAAAATGGGTCGTTCGTTCATACCGTATGGATGATTCATGGACAGGGTAGATTGTCGGAAGGGTATTCAGTGACCTTAGAAGATTCATTCTGTCGCGTTAGAACTGAAGCGTTGACCTTGCTCAAATAGAGCCCGGTAGCACCCGGTGGCCTCCGGATCAATTTTTGGGGGAAAATAGATTGTTCGTCTGAATGTTTAATGCCATTTCATATAGGGGTAGAACATTGGAAAGGGATTTCAATTCCCTTCAAATATTCAAAGAGATTTCACTCTAGTGGTTAAGTTGACTAGGGTTAAATCGTGGCCTGAGAGCGCCCGATTGCCTCTAGATCGATTCTTGATGGTAAAATGGTCCGTTCGTCTGAAGCATTATGCCGATTCGTGCATAGGGTGGACTATTAGAAAGGGGATTCAGATCCCTTCTAATATTCATTGATCTTTCACTCTGACGAAATAGTTGACCGGAGTCAATCGGGGCCCAGGAGAGCCCGATGGCCTCTATATTGGTACTTGGAGTATGACCTAGGGTTTGTAGTGAAATGGGGAGGTGTTGGGGGACCTAAGTAGAGAATTTTGGGGTCCTAGAATGCGGTGTACGTAGAGCCCCTCGATGGGTGAGCTTGGAATAAGTGAAAGCCGTCGAGTAGACATCACATGATGTTTAGGAAAAAGGTCGATTATGCGGACCTAAGAGGACAAGGATGATCGATTCACAGGGACGAGGCCGATTCAGAGGACCTAAGGAAATACTGGGGATATACGATTGTGTGGACCGAGGTCAATTCTGAGGACCTAAGGTAGGGAGCAACCAATTATGAGTGTCGAAGCCAATTCTAAGGGCTTTAAGTAGGAGCGATCAATTCGGAGAGTCGAAGCCAATTCTGAGCGATTAAGATGGGAGCGACCAATTATACAGGTCGAGGTCAATTATGAGGACCTAAGATGGGAGCTACCAATTCTGAGGGATGAAGCCAATTCAGAGGGCTTTAAATAGGCTGACCAGTTCTGCGGGTCGAAGTCAATTCTGAGGGCTTAAGTAGAGATGACCAATTCTGAGAGTTAAAGTAAATTTTGAGCAATTAAGTAGAGATGAACACTTATGTGGTTCGAAGCCAATTCTTAGGGGTTAAGTAGAGATGACCAATTCTGTGGGTCAAAGCCAATTTTGAGGACTTAAGTAGAGATGACCAATTCTGTGGGTCAAAGCCAATTATGAGGGCTTAAGTAGAGGTGACTAATTTTGTGGGTCGAAGCCAATTCTGAGGGCTTTAAGTAGAGGTGACTAATTCTACGTGTTGAAGGCAATTTCGAGGGCTTAAGTTGTAGTTTTCTTGGGGAAATTTGGAGACTCTACTGGGGAAAAGGTATTAATCCGAGGATTTGGTGCAGGCTTGCAGGGGAATTTTTTTTATTTCTACTGTGTCCTTTGTTGACGTTATTAGGGGAGATATCCTATTGGTTTTGGTAATTATTGTTCCACTGGGGAAGTAAGTGTGGTTTTAAAATGTTTTTCTTGGTGAAAAAGGTCCTAAAATTAATTTGGTACTTTTAGGAATTTTTGGGGATTTTTTTGGCATTTTTTGGGAATTTTTGTATAAAATTTTAGGGACGGCGCCGATCAGCAGGGTGTAAGAGGTGCCAAACGGCAGTGGCATAGTCTTTTGGACTAACTCGGGTAGGCGAAGGGACAGCCCCGAGCGGGTAAATTCTTCGTTCCGGTTGAGATCATTTTTCTTCGATGACCTTTTCAGATATTGAGTTTTCACTGGGGATTTCGTAGGTGACCTCCTATCCCTAGTGGGCGACCATCCAGCAGACGGGAATGACTGAGGGGAACGCACAACTGCGTTGTCTACTGGTACATGAGTTCTATTACTCCTGGTATCTAGGGGAGAGATTAGTTCGATAGATGGTGGAGGACGAGGTGATGATGCCATATGCGAGACCCTCGATGTATATGAGGCAACAGCGGGAGATGTACGAGGAGGCGAGGGTGGCGATGATGGCTGGAGATATTTATTCATCGTATACTGAAATGGTGGAAACCTATGATTACTTGGATTTCATGTCGAGTTAGCTGATGCCACCCAACATATATAATGTTATTCCTCTTCCTCCCACGAGATCTGGTAGGGGCACGAGTCGGCCAGTGGGGTCTACCCATAGTGGGGGTGGTGCGTCGGCACCGATAGCGGTGACGACATTAGAGGTTCCATTTGTACGGTTGGCTTATCCATAATATAACATGCGACGGTCAGACGAAAGATCAGTGCGTGTGCTGCATTATCCCAATGGGATTGTCCCAGAAGAGCTGGGGCTGACAGATGACATCCTTCAGCCGACGGTATACCTTTGATTTCTTTGCCTTTTAATTTTTTGATTTTTTTCCTTGCCTCAGACTGACTGATTTTCTCTTTTTTTTTTTCTTGCAGCACATTCGGGTGTCGACCACCTGACTAAGGGATATTTGGGATTGGGTGGTTTCTGTGACTGCTTATATTCGGGAGTCGATCTCGATTCTGTCCTGCTTGGTGCCATCTGCCTCATCTGCGGAGGGGTCTAGTTCAGGGAATGGAGGCTCATCATCTCACCACCGTGGAAAGCGCATACGCCGCAGGGATATAGGATCTTAGAGAGAGAGAGAGAAAGAGAAGAGAGATAAAGTAGGTGATGGTGAGAGACAAAGAGAGAGTATTTGGGGGGTTAGGGCAGAGTTCTGTTATTTTTGTGTTTTCCTGCAAGGCAAAATGTAATAAAGCAATATCTATGAAATGAAATGGGATTTTGTTAAATTTTTTGCTTTAGCGACTTAATGTATATGCACTTTTTTAATTTGCCGCCGAGACCATAAAAAGGATTTAAAATGATTCGAGAGAAAATTTATTTTAAAACAGGATGAGAAAAAATATATGGAGAAGGAAATTCTAAATTCCTTAGAATACAAATTATTTTTATTGAGTTTTTGATTTTGACGAAAAAGGAAAAAGGGAATTTTCCCAAATTAGGGGGTTACCGATCAGCATACCCCTTTTCTTGCCTATCGGCAGGTCAATCCATTTTAATTAACCTAAGGTTTTGATTGCACTTTCTTCAATTACTTGGTCCTTGGTGAGGAAGGTTTTTCTCCGGGATTTGCCGGACTTTATTCTTTGGCTAAGTTTTTCAAGTATAAAATGGGATAATGGTGGATTATTTTCTTCACCCATCCACATTTCCTTTCTTTTGCATACTTCTTGCTTCTTGTCTCATCATCTTTCCATATGGCTCTCCCTGAAAATGTTGTGTTTGCTTCTTACTTAGAGGCTATGGGCTCATATAATGTAAACCATGACGCTTTCAACACGCGTTGGGTTTCATTATGGCGTAACCGGCCTATTGAATGGAACATACTGATGGTGACGGTAGAATTATGGTACCATGAGGACCATGTTTTTCTCTTTGGCTTGGATGAAGTCTATGGCCATCCCCGATCCTCGAGGCGGGCGGGAGCATGAGGATTCTAGGTCCCACGCGTCCTTATAGGGAGCGCTTCGGCCGACGTCATTGATGAGGTAACCAATGTAGAGAGATGGAGTCGCTAGTCTATTTTGCACAAAATAGACAAAAGAAAGGGAGCCATCCCAAAGGACAACATCCAATGACATACTGATGCATAC
Organism: Sambucus nigra; assembly: GCA_949130495.1. Lineage (NCBI taxonomy): Eukaryota > Viridiplantae > Streptophyta > Magnoliopsida > Dipsacales > Adoxaceae > Sambucus > Sambucus nigra. The sequence goes on from OX422216.1 coordinate 134,842,404, forward strand.
GAAGCCAAAATGATTTGAAAAGGGTCCGAAGGCTAAGTTACGAAACGGAAAGGTGTTAGGCACCCATTGCGCCCTTGCGGAAATGTGTGCATGTGTATATGTAGTGGAGGTAGTAATCCTCGACTTGTACCATGGAAGAGATAAAAGCGAATCATCCGTAGGAATGCAAAGATAATATTTAGAAAATAGGATTTGCGCGATCATGCTTGCGTTAATCGTTATAATGGAATGATAACGTATGTGGAATAATACGCCACTGAGAACAAATATATGCATATATATGTAATCTAAGAGAATTGAATTTAGAGAAAATAGAAAATGGGAAACAGAGTAAAAAATGGAACTCGAGTCTCAGGTTTTACCCCGAGACGCTTACGTAGCCTATAGAGGCATCAAAGTCCACGTAGTTCGTATGCAAAACGAGGGGTGTGGTTTATCCCATAAATCCAATCAGAAGATTCTCTTATTTTTGTGTGTGTGTGTAAACAAGTATTTTAATTGTGAGAAAAGTGTAAGAAAAGTGTGAGAATTCCCGTTTGGAATTTATGAGCAAACCCTCTTTTTCTTGTTTTTTGTTTTTTTACGTAAATAAGAGATGTTCAATAACACTAAATAAAAGGTATATTAGGATATGTGATATGAGAGAATAAAAGTGGTAAGTAATAAAACAAATTAATACGAATTTATGAGAATTTAAGGGGAGAATTGAGAAAATTGGACCTTCTTGAAGATCTTGATCTTGATCTTGAGTGTAGGAGAGGTTAGGACCTTCTTGAAGTACGAATCGTGCACAGGGTGGACTATTACAAAGGTTAGGAGATGTACTTTGACATTCCTTAGAGTTTGATCTGGTCCGGGGAGTTGACTTTGGTCAACCCGACCCTGGAAGCATTTGGTGACCTCTCGGAGTAAAATGGATCGTTCGTCCGTATCGTAAGTCAGAATCGCACACGTGGTGGATCGTTAGAAAGGGGATTTAGTGACCTTTGAGGATTCATTCAGTCTCGATTGAGATGAATAGTTGACTATGGTTAAACGAATCCTGAGAGCTTCCGATGGACTTTAGATCAGGTTTCGAGGGAAAACGGGTCGTTCGTCCGCATGGTAAGTCGGAATCGCGCACGGGATGGACCGTTGGAAAGGTAATTCAGGGCCCTATGAATATTCATTTAGCCTTGGTCAAGCTGAGGATTTTTAATTTTGGTTAAACGGATCCTGGGAGTGCCCGATGGATTCTAGGTCAGTACTCGGGGTATGAGCTGGGTTTGTAGTGATGAATGGAGGTGCTAGGGACCTAAGGAGAGTTTAAGGGGTAACAGATTGGGTGTCTACAGAGCCCCTCGATGGGTGAGTTTGGAACAAATGATAGCCATCGAATAGACATCGCATGATGCTTTTGAAATAGGATGACCAATTTAGGAGGTCGAGGCCGATTCTGAGGACCTAGGGGGTAAGGATGACCAATTTAGAGGGTCAAAGCCGATTCTGAGGACCTAAGGGGGGAATACCAGGGATGGTTTGGAGGAAAGGTTTAGGTCAATTCCTAAGGAGGTGCTGGGGATGACTGATTCAGCGGGTCGAAGCCAATTTTGATTCTGCGGATCGAATCCAATTTCGAGGGCTTGAAGATGAGGGTGACCGATTATGTGGGTCGAATCTAATTCTGAGGGCTTAAAGATGAGGTGACCAATTCTGCAGGTCGAAGCCAATTCTGCGGGCTTAAGTTGAGATGATCAATTCTGGGGGTCGAAGCTAATTCTGCGGGCTTAAGTTGAGATGACCAATTCTGCGGGTCGAAGCCAATTCTACGAGCTTAAGGATGTGGGTGACCAATTCTATGGTCAAAGCCAATTCTGCGGGCTTAAGTTGCAATGACCAATTCTGCGGGCTTAAGTGGAGATGACCTCGGGGAACTCTATCGGGGAAAATTACGTTGTGATGAAATCTTTGTGATTCTGGAAATTTTGTGGAGGTATAGCCAAAATTCCACTGGGGAAGTGATTAAGTGGTCCAAGTTTTGGACGTATTGCTCGGGGAGGTTTGAGATATTTGGGGTTTAGGAGGTGAGCCTTAGAGATCCTCCGGGGGTTTTTCCAAGAGGAGATTCACTTGTCTTTTGAGAGTTTCGTTAGGTAACTAGGGGTTTCTCTTAAGGGAATGAGAAATTTTCTTAGAAAAAATGATTTAAATCTTTCCGAGGATTTTTTAAAATTTTCCGAGGATTTTTTAGAATTTTTTGAGGATTTTTTAGGATTTCCTGGTATTTTCTGGGAATTTTTGTACGAAATTTTATGGGGGGTGCCGATCGGCATGGAGCAAAGGGTGCCATTAGGTAGTGGCATGGACTTTTGGACTACCTCAAGAAGGTAAAGGGGCAGTGCCGATTGACGATTAGGGCGTCAATTCCGATTGGCATGACCCTTCGCATCCTCTATAAAGGGGACGAATTCCCTTCATTTTTCACAGCTTCTTACTTTCTCTATTTTTGCAATTTTATTTTAGCATTCTGATCTCTTAGAAATGGCTGCCTTTGTGAGCACTATAACACATAGGGAATGGTTTACTGTTGATGACTGGGCGAACATGGAGTGGAGGGATGGCTTTGGGGAGAAATAATTACTTTGACGCATTCGAGTCGTTTGCGGATGAGCGGACCTTGCTATGAAAATCATCGCGTTATCTCTCTTCGAGGGTGGTGAACCCTGGTGGTTATGTAAGTAACCTGACTTTTGGCATTCTTCTCTTTTTGGTGATTTTTCCTTACTTCTTGAATTTTTGACAAGGTTTTTTCTTTTGACAATCTGATATCTCTTTGAAGAACATGCGTGCGAGTGGGACGATGGGGTTAAGGATGCCTGGGAGAATCTTCCACCCATGGTGCGTTAGGTGGTATCATCAGCAAGTTTTGGCAGGTTGGTGTCTGCGCTGGATGAGACGCGTTATTTGACAGCGGTCTTATGCGCTCTGGAGGAGAGATGGTGGGATTCTACCCATACTTTCCATTTCGACTTTGGGGAGATGACCATGACTCCTATAGATGTGCAGCAGCTGCTTGGACTGGATTATAACGGAGAGAAGATAGAGGTGGATCTCTCCCTGCGGGTCAGGCCGAAGGCAGTGCGGGCGACGCTCGGTGACGTAGGGAGGATAGTTTCTGGGGATTCCATTCGGCTATCCTTGTTGAAGGATATTTTGCTGAGTAGGATGGTTGATGTGGCGGATGGGGTGCAGGTGAGGCAGATGGCATGGTTATTCATATTATTGGTGCTGGGAGGTTTCATGGTGGCGTCGAGTGGAGACGTCGTCCATTTGTGGTTCTTTCCGTACTTGAGGATGTTTTCGAACATCCCTCTCTATGATTGGGGGAGCCTGACTTTGGTGACCCTCTATTTTTCTTTGGATGTATTCAGTCTGTGCTGCCGGCAAAGTTTTACTGGAGCCACGTATCTTCTTATGGTATTCTACAGTTTGCGCATTCTCCTTTCATGCATTCGCATTTTCCTTATGCGTCTCTTTTTGATTATGAATTCTTGTCTTTTGCAGAAGTTGTTCTATGAGGTGATTGGGTGCAATACCCAACTGATTTCCCTGAAGGACGGGACTGTTGGGTACTTCTGCCGATTGTAACGATGGCGGAAGGCCAATCGACAGGTGAAAGGATCACGTTCTCTGGAGGCGGTGCGTCAGGTCTTGAATGGTTTGACAAGTGGTAGGGTAAGACTTTTTCCTTTTCAGTCTTGGTTTTTGCATGTTCTGATTCTATTTTGACTTATGCCTGCTGGGTATTTTTAGGTGACTTTTTACCCTTGGCGGACTACCATTCAGGATACGGGGGCGACTGGGGTGAACACGCAGATAAGGCATTTGCTGGCGTATGAGTTTGGCTATTCTTGGTATCTTAGGGAACGGGTGGTTCGGCAGATTTCTAAGGAGGAGGTGATGGTTCCACCTAAGCAACCTCCTACGTATATAAGGCAGGAGCTGCTGCTGCCTGAGGATGCGAGGATCACAGCGATGATCGGCGAGTCCTACCTGTTGTACACTGATACAACTGTGCCGTATGACTATATGGAATTTGTGACGAGCTGGTTAATGGCGCCCATCATATATGATGCCTTGCCTTTACCTCCTGTGGGTTTGAGTCTGGCGGTGGGGTCTTCCCACAGCAACGTCGGCGACAACTTCAGAGGTTCCCTTCGTTCGATTGCATAATCCTTTATACGACATTCGGCGGGCTGATTGGGGGATGGTCCCCATGTTTGATCGACCTCATGCGATGGATCCAGAGGAGCTAGGTTTAACATATGAGGTTCTTTATCTTGTGGTATACTTTTTTCCACTTTTTGGTTTCTTTTCTGTTTTGATCCCTTTTTTCTTTGATACAGATTTTTCCTTTTACTTGCAGCAAGTCCGGGTGTCGACCACTTGTCTGAGGGACTAGATATCTTTGGCGACTGCCCATATTCGGGATGCGGTCCCGGTTCCTTCTTGCTTGGTGTCGTCTGCTTCATTCGGGGAGGACTCTTGTCACGACCCCTACCCAAAACAGTAGTAGGGAACGAGTGTCTTGATATGCCACCAAGGCAACATTATTCTGACTTAAATTGTTTCCTTAAATAAGTGCAACGGAAATACAATCACAAGGTTATGGATCGCAAAATACTGAAAGTAAAGGAATTACGTCATCAGAGATTTCTAAAGGAAACTTCATTTTTATTAAAATATCAACGAGTTACAACTTGACACAAAATTCAAAACCTTTTAATTAAAGAGCCAAACATGCTCTATCTAATAAAACAAACTCCTATTTAATGTAACAAAAGGAGATCTAAAAGCTAAAATCTTCAATATAGTCTTTTTTCGTTGCATCCAGGAGCTTAATTATTTCCTGAAAAATGGGTATTTATACAACGTCAGCTAAAAGCCGAATGAGATTCAATCTCCAAACATTCTAGGGTTTTTCAGAAAATTGATACCTATTCAATTTAGAACATAAGGCATATACGTAGAGATAGGAATTTCCAGTAATATATATAAAGTAAATGACAATATATATATTCGGAATAAATAGTTCAGAACAGGGCAGATAAAATAATTGAACATATGTCAATTATTCAGTTTTAGTGGTCATGTACTCTCTAATACCCGGACATATAGTGTTACCAAATGTTTCCACTAGGTAACATCACAGACAAATAATCATGATTTCTGGAACAACGCCTTGTTTAGGGCACACTAGCGATAAACCAGCTGGGAAGGTACCACCAAAATATTTCCACCCGGTAGTCAAGGCCAATATAGTAAGAGAGTTTCCATAGGCCAAATCAATAATTTTAGAATTCAAATCAGATGTTTATATGGAGAGATAAAAATATATAACAAACGACGAAATCATCGGTATCAGATGCATTTTGAGAATAAAATCATTTCACAAAATATGCATAGTTTGCATAATATAATATAATCAAAATGTGCAAGAAATTGCATAGAGTACTCACCTAAAATAGAGGCTCGAAAATATAGATATTGAGTCTTGGATCACACGTTAATCTAAGAAATACAATAAAGGTTTAATTACGTATTCTAAATAAACCCAATTCTAAATATTGTGTTTTAATCCTAAAATAACTTGTTGTAAAAGGTTACTAAAACGATTTTCTCAATTTTTAATATTCGTTCATTGTATTTAAAGAATTCAATTTATAGTTCTTCCTAATCACTCGGTTCCCAGTAGAGATGGAGGGTCACAGGGAAACCACTTAAATACCATTTCATCTAGACAGAACATTTCCAGATTTATTCCCAGTAGAGATGGAGGGTCACAGGGTCACCACTTAAATACCATATCAACTAGACAGAATTTCACTGGGACTGACTTTGGAATTACTTAAATGGGATTCCATAATAACGAGCAATTACTTACAAAAATCATCTTAAAAAGCGTATATATATTTTCAAACACGTTGACATATTTTGAAAATAAAATCAATTTAGATTGTTTCCAAATTTTAAGTTTTGATTAGTGAAGCCTTTAGTGTATTTTTCCAGCATAACTACTAAGTAAAGCTATAAAGCACGAAATTAAAACTATAAAAATGCATTACAACATTTAAATGAAATCATACCTACGAAACGAATTCTTTCTTCAAAATTATAGAACTCTTTCTTAAGATATTTCCTAAGATATCAATCTTTCTTACTATAATTCTCAAGGAATTGGTGTGAGTTATAAATGATCCCAAAGGCCCTATTTATAGGTTTCCAAAAGTATTACGGTGTTGACATGTGTCTAGGTGATCAAGCATTTACAGTGGCAAGTCATCATTTGGGTGTCGGATTCCCGGGTGGTCTTGCAGTCTTAATTCATCGAACTGCGACACATGTTTTAGCTTTTCCTCTAACGACGACACGTGTAAGGTGGTGGTGGCCAGCACGTGATGGAAAGGTGATAAGGGTATAAGGGTCAGTTTACGCATGAAGGGTATTTTGGTAATTTCATACTATATATTTTAAATATTTTTTATAGGTCCTTGAAAATATTTTATTTACAAAATGACCCTTTTTATAAATTTTTTAGTCCCTAGAGTTTCATAAAATTATATTTTCTACCCCAAAACTTATTATTTACCTTAAGATATGTCATAAGACTTTGATTTGATCCAATTTACAGTTGATTCTTCATATTTAAAAATGGGGTTTGTTATATTGATAGCCAATAGTACCACATATCTAATAATACAACATTTATATGATAATAAGTAAGACATGAGTGTAAAAATGAACTATATACATATGTGCATATAAAAGTGGGGTCATTACATCCTTCCCTCCTTATAAAAAAATTTGGTCCCCAAACTTGACTCATATTCATTTACAAACAAGTATGGATATCTCTCCCTTATTTCATCTTCCCGCTCCCATGTTGCTTCTTTAACTGAATGATTACGCCATAATACTTTGAGCGGTGGAATTATCTTGGTTCGTATTATTTGATCTTTATAGTCCAAAATTTCTACCGGATGCTCAATGTATGACAAATCTTCTCTAATTTGAAGAGGTTCGTGGATTAAGATATGTGTTGGATCTGGGACATATTTCTTTATCATTGATACATGAAACACAATATGTACACTAGAGAGTTCAGGTGGTAAGGCTATTTTATACGCAACATCTCCTATCCTTTCAAGGATTTCAAAATGTCCTATTTATCTTGGGCTAACCTTTACTTTCTTCCCAAAATGTATTACTCCCTTTGCAGGAGATACTCGTAAGAACACATAATCTCCTGTTTGGAATTCCAACTGTCGGTGTCGATTGTCAACGTAACTCTTTTGATGACTTTGAGCAGTTCGAAGCCGGTCTTGTTTTAATTTCACCTTCTCTGTTGTGATCTGAATCAATTCTGGTCCCAACAATTTTCTTTCCCCAACTTCTATGCAACATGTAGGGGAACGACACCTTCTACGATAGAGTGCCTCATACGGAGCCATTTGAATACTTGCTTGAAAACTATTATTATACGCGAATTCCACTAACGGTAAATGATCATCCTAATTCCCTTTCAGATCAAGTACACATGCCCTAATCATATCCTCTAAGGTTTGAATGGTTCTCTCAGATTGTCCATCTGTTTGAGGATGAAAAGCGGTACTGAAATTTAATTTTGTTCCCATGACTACTTGTAGGCTTTTCTAAAAATGAGACACAAATCTAGGGTCGCGGTCAGAAACAATTGAAATTGGGGTTCCATGAAGTCTAATAATTTCCCGCACATACAACTTAGCTAACTTTTCTAAAGAATGGGTAATCTTAATGGCAAGAAAATGAGCAAATTTAGTTAGCCTATCAATAATTACCCAAATAGAATCATTACATTTGAACTCCTTGGTAAACCTATCACAAAATCCATATTGATATGTTCCCATTTACACTCCGGGATAGGTAGGGGTTGTAGTAATCCTGATGGTTTTTTATGTTCAACTTTTACTTGTTGATAGACCAGGCACTGAGATACAAATTCCGTTATCTCCCTTTTCATGTTATTCCACCAAAACACTTCTCGAAGATCTTTATACATCTTGGTATTTCCCGGATGAAACGTTAATCTCAAGTAATGACTTTCCTCCAAAATTTGCCTCTTCAGTTGGGCATCATGTGGAACACACACTCTATTTCCAAACCTCAATATATCATCCCGTATCGTAAATTCCATTCTCTTCCCTTCAATAACCTCTTCTCTAATCTTCTTTAGTTGTGGGTCATTTACTTGTGCAATTTTGATCATTTCCATCAATATGGGTTGTACCTATAAGTTTGCAATTATTCCACCTTTATTATAAATACGAATATCTATTTCCATATTTCTTAAATCCTTCAATAGAGCCTTTTGGTTTCTAATAAGACGTGCTAAATTTGGTGTAAACTTTCTACTTAAAGCGTCAGCTACTACATTAGCTTTCCCTGGGTGATAATGAATATTTAAATCATAATCCTTCATCAATTCTAACCACCTCCTTCATCTCATGTTCAATTCTTTCTAAGTAAATATATATTTCAAACTCTTATGATCGGTGTAAATCTCACAAGTCTCACCATATAAATAGTGTCTCCAAATCTTAAGAGTAAAAATTACAGCTGCTAATTCTAGGTCATGGGTTGGATAATTCTGCTCATATGGTTTTAACTGTCTTGAGGCATAAGCAACTACTTTTCCATTTTGCATTAACACACATCCTGAACCATTTTTAGAAGCATCACTATAAATCACTAATCCTTTCGTACCTAAAAGAATAGTCAAAATTAGGGCTGTCACTAATCGATTTTTAAGTTCTTGAAAACTTTTCTCGACTTCCTCAGACCATTCATATTTCACCTTCTTCTGTGTTAACCTATATAGAGGTTTGACAATACTGGAAAATCCTTCAACAAATCTTCGATAATAACCCGCTAATCCAAGGAAACTATGAATCCCACTCACATTAGTTGGTCTTGGCCAATCTAGTATAGCCTCAATCTTTTGAGGGTCAACTGACACTCCCTCTTTGGATATGACATGTCCTAGAAAAGAAACACTTGTCATCCAAAACTCACACTACTTTAATTTTGCATATAATTTCTCTTTCCTAAGGATTTGTAATATTATCTCTAAATGCTTCTCGTGTTCTTCAATACTCTTAGAATAAATGAGAATGTCATCAATGAAAACAACAACACATTGATCCAAATATTTCCTAAAAACTCTATTCATCATATCCATAAAAGCGGCTGGTGCATTAGTTAGTTCAAATGGCATTACCAGAAATTCATAATGACCATATCTAGTACGAAAAACTGATCTTGAAATATCATCATCCTTAATCTTCATTTGATGATAGCCTGACCTAAGGTCAATCTTAGAGAATACTTATGCACCTTATAATTGATCAAACAAGTCATCTATACGAGGTAATGGGTATTTATTCTTAATGGTTACCTTATTCAGTTCACGATAATCTATACATAGTCTCATTGTCCCATCTTCTTTTTCACAAATAACACTGGAGCACCCCAAGGCGATATACTTGGTCTGATAAAGCCCTTGTAACTCTCTTAATTCTAAAAGCGCCATACGATATGGAAGTTTTGAGATTGGTATAGTTCTAGGAATAAGGTCAATGGCAAATTCTATTTCTCTATTAGGAGGAAGGCCTGGTAAATCGTCTGGAAAAACATCCGTAAATTTCTTAGCGATAGGAATATCTTCTAATCTTGGCCCTATCATCTGCAATCTGGTAACAGTTGCAAGAAATCCTTGACATCCCTTCTTAAGTAAACTATAGGCTTGCATTGCAGAAATAATACACATCGGAGATATGATGCCAGTTCCTTCAAAACTATATTTTGGTTGGTGAGGGATTTGGAAAGTAACACTCTTCTCAAAACAATCCACCTTAGCATGATATGATGCTTACCAGTCCATCCCCAAAATGACTTCAAAATCTCTAATGTCTAAAACTATCAAATCAACAAATAGTTTATGACTATCAATGTCTATGTGGCAAGCCTTGTATACTAATTTACCCATCAATAACTCACCCGAAGGAGTAGAAACGTGTATGTTATGATTCAAGGGTTCAGGAAATTTATGAAAGCGATTTAATACATGTATAGATACAAACGAATGGGTAGAATCGGGATCTATCAAAACTTTAAAAGGCTGTGCACATATAGAAACTGTACCTACCACTACAGCATTGGAAGCTTGGGTATCAGAAAGTGCAAAAACTCTACCCTGTCTGCCTTGATCCTTGTTTGTACTTGAAGGCTTTATCGAAACCCTTGCTGGGTTTGGGTAGTCTGTTATCTAATGTCCTTTCTGTCCACATCTAAAACAAGCTCCTGAATCCTTATAACAAGGTCGTCCTCCATGCATCCTTCCACATTGTTGGCACATCTGGTTATTATACTGTTTGTTATCACTAGATCCCCCAACATTGGATGTTTTGCTAAAGAAATTTCTATTATTTGGGTTCTTTCCTTTTTGTTCCCCAAACTTCCTCTTGCCATCTCCAATTCGATTGTACTCCTCACCATCCCTCTCAGCTATTGTAGCCCTAGTCACGACATCAATATATGATGTTAATTTCATGATGGAAATTCGACTATATATATTCAACCTTAATCCATGCTCAAACTTCTTCGCCCTTAAAACATCAGTTACTACAACATGACGGACAAAATTGGATAACTCAGTAAACTTTGCCTCGTATTTACTAACCGTCATATTCCCTTGCACTAGACTCATGAAGTCATCTTCCATTTCGTCTTTCACCGTTTCAGGAAAATATTTCTCATAAAAGATTACTAAGAAATCATTCCAACCTATGTAAGTATTTCTTTCCTCGTGTATTCTCTTAGTTAATCTCCACCAATGTTCGACCTCCATTTCTAACATAAATGTTGCAAATGATACCCTTTGTTCATCGGTACACTTAAGAACATCGAGTATCTTTTCCATCTGCATCACCCAACTTTCTGCTTCGGTGGGGTTAGGAGTACCTTTAAAAGATGGGGGATTCAACTTCTTGAACTCTTCAATAATACATCTACTTAGTTCAAGATTCTTTTGTACTCCATTGTTCACCTGCTGCTCCACAATCTTTGTTAGACTTTCAATTGCCTTGTATGCACCTTCCAGTCATTCTATACACGAATCACTAGTTACCATTGATGATCTTCTCTTGGTCATTTTCTACAGTCATGGCCAAACGTAAGATTTACTATACTATATCAATATTGAAAACTAAAAGACTAATTTTAAAAAATATAACACATAGGGAGGGTTATCACATAAATTAGATATTTAATAATATCTCGTAAGGATGGAAACATGAAATCTATAACATTCGAAACCTATGCTCAGTAGTCTATGGGTTCATAACCTATGCTCTCATACCACCTCTGCCACGACCCTGACCCAAAACAGTAATAGGGAACGAGTGTCTTGACATGCCACCAAGGCAACTTATATTCTGACTTAAATTGTTTCCTTAAATAAGTGCAACGAAAATACAATCACATGGTTATGAATCGTAAAATACTTAAAGTGAAGGAATTACATCATCAGAGCTTTCTAAAGGAAACTTCATTTATATTAAAATATCAACGAGTTACAACTTGACACAAAATTCAAAACCTTTTAATTAAAGAGCCAAGCATGATCTATCTAATAAAACAAATTCCTACTTAATGTAATAAAAGGAGCTCTAAAAGCTAAAATCTTCAATATACTCCTTTTTCGTTCCATCCACGAGCTTAATTATTTCCTGAAAAATGGTTATTTATACAACGTCAGCTAAAAGATGAATGAGAGTTAATCTCCAGACATTCCAGGGTTTTTCAGAAAATTGATACCTATTCAATTTAGAACATAAGGCATATACGTAGAAATAGGAATTTCCAGTAATATATATAAAGTAAATGACAATATATATATTCGGAATAAATAGTTCAGAACAGGGCAGATAAAATAATTGAACATACGTCAATTATTCAGTTTTAGTGGTCATGTACGCTCTAATACCCAGACATATAGTGTTACCAAATGTTTCCACTAGGTAACATCACAGACAAATAATCATGATTTCTGGAACAACACCTTGTTTAGGGCACACTAGCGATAAACCAGCTGGGAAGGTACCACCAAAATATTTCCACCCGGTAGTCAAGGCCAATATAGTAAGAGAGTTTCCATAAGCCAAATCAATAATTTTAGAATTCAAATCAGATGTTTATATGGAGAGATAAAAATATATAACAAACGACGAAATCATCGGTATCAGATGCATTTTGAGAATAAAATCATTTCACAAAATATACATAGTTTGCATAATATAATATAATCAAAATGCGCAAGAAATTGCATAGAGTACTCACCTAAAATAGAGGTTCGAAAATATAAATATTGAGTCTTGGATCACACGTTAATCTAATAAATACAATAAAGGTTTAATTACGTATTCTAAATAAACCCAATTCTAAATATTGTGTTTTAATCTTAAAATAACTTGCTGTAAAAGGTTACTAAAACCATTTTCTCAATTTTTAATATTCATTCATCGTATTTAAAGAATTCAATTTATATTTCTTCCTAATCAGTCGGTTCCCTGTAGAGATGGAGGGTCACATGGGCACCACTTAAATATCATCTCAACTAGACATAATTTCACCGGGACTGACTTTGGAATTACTTAAATGGGATTCCATAATAACGAGTAATTACTTACAAAAATCATCTTAAAAAGCGTATATATATTTTCAAACAACTTGACATATTTTGAAAATAAAATCAATTTATATTGTTTCCAAATTTAAATTTTTGATTAGTGAAGCCTTTAGTGTATTTTCCCAGCATAACTACTAAGTAAAGCTATAAAGCACGAAATTAAAACTATAAAAATGCATTACAACATTTAAATAAAATCATACCTACGAAACGAATTCTTTCTTCAAAATTATAGAACTCCTTCTTAAGATATTTCCCAAGCTATCAATCTTTCTTACTATAATTCTCAAGGAATTGGTGTGAGTTATAAATGATCCCAAAGGCCATATTTATATGTTTCCAAAAGTATTACGGTGTTGACACGTGTCTAGGTGATCAAGCATTTACGGTGGCAAGTCATCGTTTAGGTGTCTCATTCCGAGGTGGTCTTGCAGTCTTAATTCACCGAACTGCAACACGTGTTTTAGGTTTTCCTCTAACGACGACACGTGTAAGGTGGAGGTGACCAGCACGTGGTGGAAAGGTGATAAGGGTATAAGGGTCATTTTACACACGAAGGGTATTTTGGTAATTTCATACTATATATTTTCAATATTTCTTATAGGTCCTTAAAAATATTTTATTTATAAAATGGCCCTTTTTATATTTTTAATTTAGTCCCTAGAGTTTTATAAAATTATATTTTCTACCCCAAAACTTATTATTTACCTTAAGATATGTCATAAGACTTTGATTTGATCCAATTTACAGTTGATTCTTCGTATTTAAAAATGGGGTTTATTATATTGATGGCCAACAATACCACATATCTAATAATACAACATTTATAAGATAAGTAGTAACACATGAGTGTAAAAATGAACTATATACGTATGTGCATATAAAATTGGGGTCATTACAACTCTGGCTCGGGTAGCAGTGGTGCGTCATCTCGCCATAGGGGAAAGAGAGCGCATCGCAGGGGTGGAAGCTCTTAGAGAGAGGGAGAGAGAGATAATATGGGTTCGGGCTGAGTCCCGTTGTTTTTTCTTTTCTTTTATTTCCTACAAAATTTGAGTTAACATAGAAGAATATATATATTCAATGCAATGGTTTTTCATATTATCTTTTGTTAATGGTGAATGCATGCACATGCGCTTTTACTTTGCTGCTAAGACCGTAAAAAGAGATATTTTTGGCATTTGGAGGGAAGTTTTAAAAATTAGAAATTATATAGGGGTGGAAGAGGATTTTTGAAATTCTGTTTGAGAATATCAATTTATTTTTTTATTGAGCTTCTGATTTTGACAAAAGGGGAAAAAGGAAAATATTCAAAAAATAGGGGGTTGCCGATCGGCAAGCCCCTTGTCCTACCTATCGGCAGTCAAGTCTAGTACCATCAATTCAAAGCTTTCATTAGTGCCCTCTTCAGCCTCTTGTACTTTGTGAGGTAGGATTTCCTCCGATTTCTACAAGAGTCATGTTTTTTGTGAGGGTTTTCACGTTTAAAAAGGGGTAAGGGCAGATTGTTTTCATCACACCTTCACATTCTTAGTTACTTGCCTATTATTTCTTAGTCTTGCAGGATGGCTCTCTCTAATAGCATTGAGTTTGGAAACTACCTCCAAGCCTTGGAAGCAATGTGCTCTTATAATGTCGACTACGGTGCTTTCAATATGCGTCGAGTTTCTTTGTGGCGCAACCATCCCATTGAGTGGAACATGTTAATGGTAGCGGTACAATTTTGGTACCCCGAATCCATGTATTCCGCTTTGGGTTAGATGAAGGTTGTCGTACCTACGAGAAATTTTCTTCTATGCCGGGGATAAATCCCAGTGTTTCTTCAGCTCTTCCCGAGTTTTCCCTTTTTCCCATGGATTTTTTGGGCGGGATTCTTCATATTTCGCCTTTGGCGTCTAAACCACTGGTTGCTGGGGGAATGATCTCCCTTTCGGTGGTGTTACTGTCTGTGCATTTGCAGGAGGGTGGCGATGCTGGATACACCGGAGATGTTGTTCTGGGCTTAGTATCAAAGTTGCTGCTGGTGACTGGGGAACTGCTGGTGGACCCATAACTTGTAACTATTAGTTCCTGGATGTCATACCATCACAATCCTGTAGCGGTGATACTGGCGGAGACTTTGAATGGCCTGGATGCCTGGCGAGAAGGTCGTTCTGACTTCCTGAGGGGTATCCCCGTGATGCTGTTCATGTGGTTCTCTGAGGGACTCGGCCTTGCTTTCAAACATGACTCCACGGGTAGGACTGCTTCCATACTGTAAACTAGAGAGTAAGGGGTAGCCCAAGTAGAGGTTTTAATTGAGGTTCGTTATCCCCAGAGGGCATACGAGATTCAGTCGGCCCAACCTCGACAGCTTTCAGTCATCTTACTGATGATGGCCTTGATGTTATTGTTGGCGGCTTCGACTGCACCATTGGTCTGAGATCGGTAGGGAGAAGATTTTTGTCTCTGAATCCCATACTCGTTGACCACTTCTGTAACTTCTTCCTCGAAATGCAAGCCATTATCTGATTCTCGCTCGTGCGGGACCCCATATCGACAGATGATATTTTTCTTGATGAATTTGGCCACTTTCTTAGCGTTCAACATTGAGTATGACTCAACTTCGAACCATTTGGTGAAGTATTCAATGGAAACTAGGATAAACTCATGTCCGTTGGAAGCCTTTGGTGTAACCTTTCTTATGATGTCGATACCCCAGGTGGATAACGGTAAGGGAGAGGTCATGTTGTATAATTCTCGCGGAGGCAGATGCTGAAGATTAGAGAATTATTGGCATTTGAGGCATCTTCGGACGTAGGCGGTGAAATCTTGGGTCATGGTGGTCCAGCAGTAGCATTGTCGGATGATCTTCTTGGCAAGCATGTGACCGTTCATTTGGTGTCTGCATTCCCTGCTATGAATATTTTGCATTATCTTTTCAATGTCAGCCCCAACAATACAATTCAGATGAGTTCCATCGAAGGTCCTTTTTAGCAGTGCTTTGTGACAGATGATGTACTGGGCAACCAGTCTTCGAAGGTTCACTCGATATTTCTTGTTGGAACCCTCAGGATACCTGCCATGCTTGAGGAGGTGCCATATATTATAGTACCAACAATTGGCTAGCTCGGGATCTTCTGAGGTAACGAGCTCAATGTGGTAGCAGTGGGTTGGTTTGTCTTGCTTTTGAACAAGGAAGGGGGTCATTATGATTCCTTTGGGCATATCGACCATGGAGTCAAAGTTTATAAGGGCATCGACTAGGTTATTCTTTACTCGGGTAGGTAATGGAAGGTGATGTCTTGGAATTGGGAGGCTAGTTCTTCTAAGTGGGCATGGAAGGGTTGGATCTTCTCATCCTTTACACTTCATTTTCTGAGAACTTGACCGATGATGAGGGCGGAATCCCCGTAGATGTCTAGGTATTAAATACCATTCTTGAGAGAAACTTTGAGGCATACCGTGCATGCCTCATATTAAGTCACGTTGTTTGTACAAGGGAAATCCATCTTAATGGCGATGGGAGTGTGGGAGTCATCTAGGGTGATCAGAAGTATCCCAATGCCATATCCCTTTTTGTTAGCAGCGCCATCAAAGAACAATTTTCGTCGGAGATTGTCCTGGGTAGTGGAGAGGATGTTTTCATCTGGGAATTTGTAGATCCAGACATCGGCTTCATCCATGGGGTAATTAGCGAGGTAGTAAGAGATGGATCTTCCTTTCATGGATTTTTGCGTGACATACACGATATCAAACTCGACTAGGAGCATCAACCATCGGGCCATTCGACTTGACAAGGCAGTTTTTTCTAGCAGGAATTTGATGGGGTCCATTCGTGATATAAGTTTAATGGGGAAGGCGAGCATGTAGTGCTGCAACTTTTGGGTGACCCAGATAAGTGCGACACATGTCTTTTCCAGAGCAGTGTAGTTGACCTCGTTACTGGACATTTTGCGACTAGAATAATATATGGCTCTTTCTTTGTGGGAATCTTCAAGGTATTAGGCTAGCAAAGCCCCAGCTGTAGTGTCCGTTATGGTTAGGTATAGGAGCAAGGGGAGACCAGGTTGTGGTGGCATGAGTACCGGGGGTCAGGTTAGATATTGTTTGATTCGGTCAAAAGATTCTTCACATGCCTCATTCTAAACCTTAGTTGAATCCTTTCAGAGGAGTTTGAAGATAGGTTCACTGATGGAGGTTAGATGGCTGATGTATTGCAATTTCCTAAAGAAACCACGGAATTCTTTCTCTGTTCGGGGAGGTGGCATCTCAAGTATGGCTTTCAGCATGGCAGGATCTAATTTTATCCCCTTCTTAATGACCATGAATTCCAAGAGTTTTCCCTTTGTAACGCCGAAAACACATTTCTGCAAATTGAGTCTCATCTGATATTGTTGTAGTCGTTCTAAGAACTTTCAGTGAGCGGGAATAAGACCTCCTCTAGTTTTGGATTTGATAATTATATCATCCATATAGACCTCAACTTCTTTGTGAATCAGATCGTGCAAGATGGTTGTGGCATCCCTCTGGTAGGTAGCCCCACCATTCTCGAGACCAAATGGCATAATAGTGTAATAAAAGGTTCCCCATGGGGTGATGAAAGCGGTCCTTTCTTGGTGGTCTGGGTCCATTTTGATTTGGTTGTATCCGATAAACCCGTCGACGAATGAGTTGAGAGCATGGCTGTCTGTGTTGTCCACGATTATGTCGATATTGGGTAGTGGATAATCATCCTTTGGAGAGTCTTTGTTCAAGTCCTGGTAGTCTACACACATCCGAACCTTCCCTCTTGATTTCGATATACGCACTGTGTTGGCTAAGCCACGTGGGATATTCGATCACACGAATGAATCCCACGTTCAACTGTTTAACCACCTCTTCTTTGACCTTGAGCGACCATTCAGTGAAGAGTTTCTCAATTTTTATTTAACTAGCTTGTAATCTGGGAGAGTGGGAATCTCATGCTGAGCTATTTCAGGATCAATGTTGGGCATATCGTTATGGGACTATGCGAAAACATCCACGAATTCCTTTAGAAATTCTCTGAGTTGTGCACGCTCATGCTCGCTAAGGGTAGACTTTATCCTAATCTCGTGTAGTTGGATACTAGAACCGGGGTTAACAACAATAGTCTCTTCTTAATTAACTTGAACGCAGTTATGTTATTTATTATTAACCTTATTTAGATCAGTTAAGAATTATTCATTTTCAAAATCATCATCATCAAAAGTTTGATTAGAATCTAAACAGTTAATGTAAGGCACAACAAGATACTCAAAATATTCGTTTATATCATTGATAGGGAAAAAACATTAAGAACCTCAACAAAGGAGGACTCGATTACATTTGAACAAGGCTAGACAATAAAAGAAGAAATGGGGTAAACATTGGGATTATGGGGGATTTCAACTAGTAGAACTGGCGCAGCATGCCAGTTGAGGAGAGGTGTATCAGCATCTTTAATCATGTGGGTGGATCCAGTGATGTAGTTCCTGAGTTAACCATGCAAAGTGTCAGCCCCAGTGTTTGTAAGTTGAATAATTCCTCGGAGCCACTTTCCTCAGAATCTTCGATGTCTTTGATGAGCGGTTGTGCATGGTGTCGAGAACTCTCAGCCCATGGGTAGCTGTCTTGGAAAAAGATCTCCATTCCACGCTTCATCTTCTTATCTGTATGGTCATACCATGGTTCCAAAAAGCCACAAATGGGGAATTCTTTGCCCTCTTTGATAAATTATCCATTCGAGGAGTCACATGGGATAGTCTGGATGCAGTCTAGTCTCCTCTTTGGTCGAGATTGGAGGATCATTATGAGATCTTTTTCTGATGGTTGATACCCCAAACTAGAAGGAGGGAAAACTTTCTTCGGTTCAATGCGCTCAAGTATACCTTGTTGTCTTTACCCTAGCCCCAGTCCGGGCATGACGTGCATGTTTCTGAACATCTGAATCATATTGATGTTGCCATGAGGGTTGTATTCTGGACAAACCCTTTCTTTGAAGTTGTCCCCTGGTGGGAGTAGAAGTGGTTCAACTTGAAATCTTGATAGGAGCATATCATTTGACCCATGATGTATCTCAAGGATCATACTGCTGGTACTTGCACCTTCGGCATTATCGTCGTTGCCCAAAATAGTGATGACTCCTCCGTTAGTGAAGAACTTTAATTTTTGATGGAGTGAGGAAGACACACCCGTGATACTGTGGAGCCAAGGTTATCCGAGTAATAGGTTAAAACAAGATGGGAAGTCAATAACTTGGAATTCAACGACAGGGTTTATAGGGCCATCCCCTATTATAAGTTTTATGGATCCCATCACCTCCCAACGGGTATTATCGTAGGCACATACTGCAGCAAAAGTTGGAGCGAGGTCACTTTCTTTCAGGACTAAAAATTTGAAGGTTTTTAACCGGCAAACATTCAAGGCGGATTCATTATCAACAAGAGAGTGTGGTATGACCTTCCCCATAAATTCGACGAAGATGTTGAGTGCATGATTATGGTTTAGCCCAATTCTCAGGATTTCTTCTTCAAAAAAGGATAGCATTCGGGTAGAGGTCAAGGATCTGACCAAATTTACCACTTCTTCTAGTGTGGTAGAAGGAGGAACTGTGGGTTCAGTGAGCAACTTGATCAAAGAATTTTTATGCAGCTGAGAAGACATGGAAAGCCCCCATAGAGTGATGTTAGCTTCAGTTTTCTTTAGTTGATCGAGGAGCTTACTCTCCTCGAGGGTCATCTCTGGCATATGAAGGTTTTCAACATCCCTCCCTTTGTCATTTGCTGGTAGTGAGCTTGGAATTTGGTAATTCATCCCTAATCTGGTCATGTGATTTACTGAAGAAGGGAAGAATATGAATCCCGTTTCCTCATCAACCTCGGGTTGTTTTGCCACCTTATTTATTTCTACGAGAAGTTATTTAAATGATATCATCATGTCAACTACCGGTCCATTTTTCTCTGAAGCTTCCTCTTCATTTGAATTTTTAAACTCTCCCCCCCATCCAGTGGCAACAATTATGTCTTTCCATGTAAAGTCAATGCATTCCACAACTGCAATGGCTTTTTCATACAGGATATGTAATGGTGAAGGGACCAGGTTCCCTTGTATCTTCAAAGCATCAAGTAACTCAGTCATACTATAAATATCATTGGTTTGCCTGAATATCTTTGCTATAACCTGGACAATATCATCTAAGTTGACTTCATCGGTTGACACTACCCAACTATCTGACTTTTGAGCCCATTTTCGTGCTTCCAAGAATAGCGTACTGAATCTCTGGCAATTAATGATCATCCGTGAGCGCAATTTCATCCCGAACTCTAGGAGTTGGTTTAAGACTTATGATAATTCCATACTTCCATTTTTAGAATGGGTACGAACAACGATGCATGCTCTGGTAAGGAGTGACAATGCCTGATCAGTGAGGCTAGCAGGATGTAGGTGGAAACATGGGCAGGTTTGGAGAGGTTCAGGAGAGTATATGGGTGTGATTTGAGTTGAGGGATCAAATTCTGGGTTCTCTTCTAGAAAGATGGCATTGGCATGATTTAGGAGTGGGTTGTGAGTAGTGTTTGGCTTTGGATTGACTGGTGGGGCAATTGTACCCCAGTCAATTAGGCCTTGGATTACATTTTGGAGGTGGAAGCATTGGTTGGTGGTATGGCCATCGATTTGGTGAAAGGCGCAATGGGAATCTGCCTTGAAGTTTCTTGGGAGTGTATTTGGCAATGGACAGGGATCCAAGGGTTTGATAAGGTTTAGGCTTAACATGGCTTGATAAACTTTGGAGAGGGGAGCATAGATCTTGGTGTATTCTTTTCTAATTGGGATAGGACGGCTTTCTGGTGCCCACGAGGTGGTTGTTTGAGAGATGTTGTTAATGGTTGAGACTGTAGCATGGGCAGGCATATTATATTTTATGGGGGTGAACTGTCCGGACATCTTCTTTGGTTTGACATCTATTTTAGTAAGACTTTCCTCGATTTCTACTCCTGCTTCTCTGAGATCACAGAAGTGGGGATAATATTGTCCTCCCATGGTTGCTCGGACATGGGGTAAGAACTTATTCTTCACTATGCTGACTTGTTCTTCCTCAGATGGCCGATTGGTCATGGTTACTGCTTTTTCCCTCCATCGGGCTATGAAGTTACTAACTGATTCCCTAGAGTTCTATTTGAGTAGCTTTAAATCACAGCGGGTGACCTCAAGCTCTTCATTGTATTTGTATTACGACATGAATTCTCGGTCTACATCCTCCTAACTACAAATTCTGGACTCTTCGAGAGGCAAAAACCATCGCAGGGCGCTATCCTTCAGAGTTTGTTAGAATAATTGGGCCATCACTTCTTCAAAAGCCCCTAGTAGAGTCATGGAACGGTTATAGATATGGATGATGTACAATTAGGGGTCCACTTCCTCTGAATTTCTCGATATTTGGCATCTTGAACTTCTCGGGTAACCTCGCTTTAGGATAAGGGGACATGTGGGTGTAGTCCATGTAATTCATAGAGATTATGATTTGGTAAAACTTCTTAGTGAGCATCTTGAGGTCTTCTTTGACCTTGTTCAACTCCTCCTCCTCTGGATTAATGATCATAGGTAAGTTGGCCCCATAATGGGTAAGGTTCGACATTGGAAGCTGGGCAGGCGGTGGACCATTAGCAGGAGGGGCACGTGGAGAGTACTGACACTCTTCGGGAACCCAGATAGGCTCGGGTAGATCCATAGAACCAGGGAATAGGTCCTCGGGCTCTTGAGGAATGGGAACTTGGTTTCGTTGCATCTCTCGGACCTCAGGCTGGAGGTTGTCAATCTCGGACACGAGCCGAGCTAGGACTTCCGTCAAATCTGGCTGCACAATGGGTACTTGATCTATGTTCTCCATGGAAGGTGTATGGATTCTAGACTCAGAAGAAGTAACAGGGGAACAGACGAAACTTCGGGGTGATTTGATTGAAGACCGAAGCCAATAAGGAGCTAGGCCAAGGACGTGCGATCGACATGAGAAGGCGCAAAATGGGATTTATTTTTTTGAGAAAAAGGATGAAAATGTTTTTGATATTTTTTTTTGAGATTGGAAGATAAAATATTTTTGGCTTTTTGATAAAGAGAGGATAAACGTTTTTGGATTTTTGATAAATAGGGGAGAAATGTTTTTGGTAAAGAAAGGGGATTTTTTTAGAGACGGTCTCATCATTATTATTATAATTATTATGTTCTCACTTATATTAAATTCTCCTAGTTGCAAAATGAAATGCCGGACGGGACCCGAGCCTGGAAAAAATGGGTTTGTAATATATGCAAAGCTGTGGATGAACTTGTGACCAGGCTCACGGACAGGGTCCCAATTTAAAAAATGAGCAAAAACTCAGGCGACAAGCCAACCCAAAATTTTGGCAGAGTTTCGGGTTGAAACCGATAATCTTATATGTGTATCCTAGGATTGAAACCTATATAAGGGTATGCAGTTGGTTGGGTGAATCAGAAAGGGTTCCCCCCCTTTAGCGTGACTCACACGATATACGTCTTGCTCTTGCGGGCAATCGGTACGTGTTCACAAGCCATTTGATATACCCGAGTGTACGTGAATTGCCTTACCATATACCTTGTGGGGATGGAACATGTGAGAGCGAATTTGATATACTCGGCGTACGTGAACGATTTCCCTGCGATATTCCTCCCGTCATAACTTCGATCAAGCTGTACGATGCGGGGGAACCATTCGATATACGTTGAAGGTACTTGGACAATGGAAGGTGAGAGTCTATCTCTTAAGCTAACTGCGCCCTACAGGACCAGCGCCCATCACGAAGTGACCCTCCAGTTACAGGGTGGAATTTGGTCAATAACAATGCTCTTTGGTGATGTTGTGTGAATCATGCATGATTCTCTTATTAGTATCTTATGAGAATGTCATTTTTTTATCATGCCAAACAGGGAGCAAAGTACAAGTACTAATGGTACTCCAAGTATGGATGGGTGATGTGTGCAGCATGCGAATATATGTGATCCTAGGTGCACGTTGTGCGAATTTTACGTGGAGAATTTTCTACAAGTGCGTGAATAGAAGCATAATAATGGGATACGCATGAAAAAGGGGGACATGCAAAAATGGGGGAAAATATAAATGAACATAACACCCATGTAAATAGAGTCTAGCCCTCAAAATCAAATCCCCAGCGGTGTCGCCACTATGGCCATCCCCGATCCTCGTGACGGGCGGGAGCGTGAGGATCCTAGGTCTCGCGCGTCCCTCTCGGGAGCGCTTCGACTGGCGTCATGGATGAGGTGAAAAATGTAAAGAGATGGAGGCGCCAGTCTATTTTACTCAAAATAGACACAAGAATGGGAGCCATCCCTAAGGACAACATTCAAAGACATACTGATGCATACGAAACCAAAATGATTCGAAAAGGGTCCGGAGGTTAAGTTACGAAATGGGAAGGTATTAGGCACCCATTCCGCCCGTAAGGTCTCTCATGAGTTTTTGCTATTTTCCTTTATTTTCCTCGTGATATGCGTGCATGGGTATATATAGTGGAGATAGGAATCATCTACTTCTACCATGGAAGAGATAAAGCAAGTCATCCGTAGGAATGTAAAGATAATATTTAGAAAATAGGATTTGCGCGATCATCCTAGCATTGATCGTTATAATGGAATGATAACGTATGTGGAATAATACGCCACTGAGAACAAATATATGCATATATATATATATATATATATATGTAATCTAAGAGAATTTAATTTAGAGAAAATAGAAAACTCGAAACAGAGTAAAAAAATAGAACTCGAGTCTCGGGTTTTACCTCGAGATGCCTACGTAGCTTATAGTGGCATCAAAGTCCACGTAGTTCGTATAACAAATGAGGGGTGGGTTTTATACCATAAATCCAATCGGGGTATTCTCTTATTTGTGTGTGTGTGTGTGTGTGTGTAAACAAGTGTTTTAGTTGTGAGAAAAGTGTAGGAAAAGTGTGAGAATTCTCGTTTGGAATTTATGAGCAAACCCTATTTTTCTTGTTTTTTGGTTTTTTTACTAAAATAAGAGATGTGCAATAACACAAAATAAAAAGTATATTAGGATATGTGATATAAGAGAATAAAAGTGCTATGTAATAAAACAAATTAATACGAATTTATGAGAATTTAAGGAGAGAATTGAGAAAATTAGACCTTCTTGAAGATCTTGAGGTTGCTCTTGAGTGTTGGAGAGTAGCCCTTGCACTTGGATGATTATGGAGGGTAGTGAATACACCAATTTTGATGAAAAGGATGATGGAAATTGATTGTTGGAAAGGGTTTCGGATGTGGAAATCACGCTGACTTCGGGAGAGGTATTCTGGATTTGCTGAGAGTGATATGTTTGAGAATTGGGCTCCCTTGAAAATGAGGACATGCCATCCTTTTTATAGGAATAGGGCATTGACATTCGGCATAGCCCTGGTCCTACCAATCGATAGGTGTGTTTAGGCACACTGCCGATAGGCAGGGACTGGGACCTGCCGTTTAGTAGTGGCTTTCTGGCCTTTTCTGAAAATCAACCGCAAAGTGAAAACCGTTGATCTGAATTGCACATGGGGTAGACCGTTGAAAATATAATTTAGATACCTTCAAAAGTCCTTTGGACCGCTCCCGATTTCGGGAGTTAACTTTGGGTCTAATGTGGCTCGGAAGCGCTCGTCGGTCCATTGGATGGGGAATTGTCGAACGAAAACGGATCGTTCATCCGGATGGTAAGTCCGAATCATGCATGGGACAGACTATTGGAAAGGTTAGGAGATGTACTTCAACATTCCTAAGAGTTTGATCCATTTCGGGGAGTTGACTTTGGTCAACCTGGCCTTGGAAGCATTTGGTGACCTCTCCAAGTAAAATGGATCGTTTGTTCGTACCGTAAGTCAGAATTGTGCAAGGGGTGGACCGTTGGAAAGGGGATTCATTTCATTTGGAGTATTTATTCAGTCTCAATCAATATGAAGAGTTGACTATGGTCCAACGAATCCTGAGAGCGTCCGGTGGCCTCTAGATCAGGTTTCGGGGGTAAACGGGTCGTTCGTTCGCATGGTAAGTCGGAATTGTGCACGGGATGGACCGTTGGAAAGAGGATTTAGTGCCCTTTGAATATTCATTTATCCTCAGTTGAGCTGAGGGTTTTTGACTTTTGGTCAAATGGAGCCTGGGAGTGCTCGATGGCTTCTAATTTAGTTATCGGGGTATGACCTGGGTTTGTAGTGATGAAGGGAGGTGCTAGGGACCTAAGGAGAGTTTAAGTCTTAACAAAATGGGGTGTTTACAAAGTCTGTCTGACTTATGAAGAGTTCTCTGCCGTATTGGGGATAAATCCCAGTGTTTCTGCGGCCATACTTGAATTTTCTCGATCTCCTCGAGAGCTGTTAATAGGGCTTCTCCATGTTTCACCCTCGGCGTCTCGATCCTTGGTACGTGAGGAATGATCTCTCTACTGGCTATGCTATATTTTATAAATTTGCATGATGTTGGTGATGCGGGCTATGTCAGAGCCATTATTATTGTCTTAACTTCAAAATTACTGTTGGTGACTAAGGAACTGTTGGTGGACCCACAATTCACACCCATCGCTTCATGGATGCCGTACCATTGTAACCCTATGGGGGCGATACCGGAGGAGATCTTGAATGGTCTAGATTCTTGGCGGGAAGGCCGTTATGACTTCCTGAGTGGTAGCCCCGTTATGTTGTTCATGTGGTTGTCAGAGAGATTTTGTATGGAGCTCCATCCCGAATATCTCTTGGCAGCTGTGCCAAAATTCTTTACTTCGCTACTTTATCATCGTGTACCTGGATATCGAGAGCTGGCATAACTACTTTGTGGAGAACGGGGCTCAAGGTTTGCGTTGTTCAGTGCCTTAGTGGGGATGGCTGCAACCCAATCAAGAACTAGGGGAATACCGGTATGTTCGATTAGTTGGCCTCTAAAAGATTTCTTTCAACTTTCCCTGGAGGCTCTTTCATCAATTTGGTTGAAAGAAGATTGTGTCACCTCGAACACTAGACTTTTTTCTTATGGAGGATTTGACAGTGCGTCTACACATGCGATTGGGCTCTCGGTGGAAGAATCGTCGACCATCGACCCATCCTTCCTAGTCTTTTGGCCGAGTCTGGCATATTTCTGGGATTACATGAAGTGGTTGTAAGGGGGGGGGGGGTTGTTGCCAAAATGCTGGTTATGGAGATGGGGAAAAGGTGGCTCGCCATATCTGACACCATGGAGGGAGGTGTTGTTATTTTTCCTTGGTTGATCCGGGTTTACTGTTCCATGGAGCGCATGCAACATTTTATTCAGGCAGGGGTGGTTGGGGACCCCAGGATTTAGATGATGATGGGGCTGGTTCTTCTGATAGTTGAGGATAGGATCCATGGGGAATTTGTTTATGAAGCTCTTGTGATGTGTTTGGTCATGCATGTGATGAAAGTTGGAAGGGTTGTTTAGGAGTAGTTTTGGCTTCTTTTTAGGAAAAGAAGGTTAGGTTGGGAAGGGAAGTTGTTCGACTCCCTATGCCGATGTAATTGTAACAGAAATTTTCATCAATGAAATAAATAAAATTTTAACTAAATTGTTGTGCTTTTTGATGAGTTTTGCATTTGAATTATCTATACCAATCGCTAAGGCATACATAATCCTTTTGTTCATGTACATGATAAAATGAACTATCATTCTCGGAGATAAGAAAATAATAGCATTTTATAAAAAAGAAGGGATCGTGCTTATGTGAAGCGGATGAGATGCCTATATACCTCTGGGGTTTTGAAAATTTTTTGAATTTCAGTTTCAAAAGAAAAATGATTGTTAGAGGATCAGGCCCCGCATAGTTCTGAGTAGAGGGAAATGAAGATTTTTTTTCTTTTTTTAGAATAGAAGGGAGATGATAAGAGTCGTAGTGCGCCAAGATTTCGAACTAAGGGTATAATTTCTTGAGATGGTCCAGTTTGACTGGATGGGCCTTCTCTTCCCCATCAAGGTCGATGAACATAGTGGTGCCACCGGATAGGTTCTTCCTTACAATGTAGGGGACACTCCAATTGGGCTCGAATTTCCCTTTGGGTCCTAGATGGGTTCTAACTTTTTTAAGAGGAAAGTCCCCTTCTCAGACACCATAGTACTTGACTCTCTTATAGAATGATCGTGCTGTTCGGATATGGTATCCTTGTACATGATATAGAGCTTTCAATTTCCTTTCATCCAAGAGTGACAAATCGTCAAGACAACTTTGATGCCAGTCTTCCTCGATAACTTTACTTTCAAGCATGACGCGTAGTGAATGAATTTCTTGCTCAATGGGTAGGACTATTTCCTTCCCATATTCCAGAGAGTATGGGCTAGCCCCAGTAGATGTTCTAATTGAAGTGCGGTAGCCGGAAATGGTGTAAATAATTCGATCAGTCGAATCTTGGCAAATCTCTATCATTTTGCTGATGATTGCTTTGAGGTACTTATTAGCGGCTTCGACTGTACCGTTGGTTTGAGGTCGGTAGGGAGAATATTTATGCCTCTGAATCAAATACTCGTTAACCAATTTTATGACTTATGCTTTTAAATTCAACCCGTTGTCTGACACTAGCTCATATGGGAACCCATATCGGCAGGTGATATTTGTCTGGATGAACTTGGCCACCTTTTTGGCATTCAGAACTACGTATGACTTAGCTTCGATTTGTTTGGTGAAGTAAGCAATAGTAACTAAGATGAATTCATGCCCATTGGAGGCCTTGGGAGTAACTTTCCCTACGATGTCGCTGCCCCATGTGGAAATGGTCTGGGAGAAGTCATTTTGTATAATTCTAGCGGAGGCAAGTGTTGGAGGTTGGAAAACTGCTGGCACTTAAAACATATCTAAACATAGGTAGTGCAATCTTGAACCTTGGTAGTTCAACAGTAACCCTGTCAGATGATTTTCTTGGCAAGCATATGGCCATTGATACGGGGTCCGCATTCCTCGCTGTGTATTTTCTTCACTATCTCTTCAATGTCATCCCATACGATATAGTGTCAATGGGATCCATTAAAATTTCTCTTGAACAGTGCTTTATCACTGACAACATATTGGGCAGCCAGTTTGCAGAGGGTTGCTTGGTCTTTCTTATTAGAATTTTTGGGATACCTATCATGCTTGGGGAGGTGCCAAATATCATAGTACCAAAAATCGGTTATATCGGGTTCTTCTTCTGTGATGATCTCAATGTGGTACAAATTGGTAGGTTTAGCTTACTTTTGGACTAGGAAGGGGGCCATGGTTATTCCTTCAGGTATGTAAACCATGGAGGCTAAGATTGCAAGGGAATCGACTAAGTTTTTCTTTGCTAGGGCTAGGTGGAAGGCGATGTCTTGGAATTGGGAGGCTAATTCTTCTAGGTGGGCATGGAAGGGTAAGAGTTTATCATCCTTAACTTTCCATCTTCTGAGTAATTGACCGATGATGAGGGTTGAATCCCCATAGACATCTATTGAATTACTTTCTTGAGAGCGACTTTGAGGCCTACTGTGGACGATTAATATTCGGTCATGTTATTGGTGAATAGTAAATCCATCTTGATGGCAATGGGTGTGTGAGAGTCATTAAGGAAAATTAGGAGGATTCCAATGCCATACCCTTTCTTGTTAGCGGTGCCATCAATGAACATTTTCCATAGGAGGTACAAAGGATATTCTCTTTCGAGAACTCAGAAATCCAAACATCAATTCCTTCCATAGGGTAGTCAATGAGGTAGTCAGAGATGGATCTTCCTTGCATGGTTGTCTGCGTGACATATACAATATCAAACTCGGATAACAACATCAACCATCGGGCCATTCGTTTAAATAGGGCAGGTTTTTCGAGCTGATACTTGATAGGTTCTATACGGGATACGAATCTGATGGGAAAGGAAAGCATGTAGTGCCGTAATTTTTGGGTGACCCAGACAAGGGAGACGCATGCTTTTTCTATGATAGTTTAGTTAACTTCTTACTCTTACGACTAACCTAGTAGATGTCTCTCTCTTTATGATATTCTTCGAGGTATTGGACTAGAAAAGCCCCAACTGCAGTATCTGTTAGGTACTGGTATAGGAGTAGGGGACGACCAAGCTATGGTGGCATGAGTACCGGAGGTCGGGTTAATTATTGCTTGATTCTATCAAAGGCTTCGTAGTAAGCTTCATTCCAAACCTTAGTGGAATCCTTTTGGAGGAGTTTGAAGATGGGTTTACAAATAAACGTCAACTGGATTATGAACCGACTGATATACTATAATTTTCCAAGGAATCCCTGAACTTCCTTCTCCGTTCGGGGTGGTGGCGTCTTGGGTATGGCTTTTAGTTTACCAGGATCAACTTTAATTCCTTTTTTGCTAACCATGAATCCCAACATCTTTCCTTTGGTAACGCAAAGACATGTTTCTGGGGGTTAAGTCGCATCGGGAATGACCGTAGTCACTCAAAGAAATTCAGGAGGGTGGGAACATGGACTTCTCGAGTCTTAAATTTGATAATCATATCATCTATATAGACCTCGACTTTGTTATGTATCAGATCATTCAAGATGGTTGTGGCAACCCTCTAGTAGGTAGCCCCTGCGTAGTTTAGACCAAATGGCATGAGAGTGTAATTGAAGGTTCCCCAAGGGGTGATAAATGTGGTTTTCTCTTGATGATCTGGGTTCATCTTGTTATGACTATATCCATCAAAACCATTAATAAATAACTTAAGAGCATGCCTAGTTGGGTTATCTACAATCATGTTAATATTGGGTAGCGGGTAATCATATTTCGTAGAGGCTTTATTCAAATCTCAGTAGTTAACACACATGCGAACCTTTCCTCCAGATTTTGACATGGGTATGCTATTGGCTAGCCATGTGGGATATTCGACCACATGAATGAAATCCACGTTCAACTATTTGACCACTTCTTCCTTAGCTTTGAGTGACCATTCGGTACGAAGCTTTCGCAGTTGATGTTTGACCGATTTGCATTCTGGGAGAGTTGGAATCTTATACTGAGCTATCTTAGGATCAGTACCGGGCATGTCATCGTAGGACCATGCGAATACATCCACAAATTCCTTCAATAATTCTTTGAGTTGTGCATGCTCATGCTCGTCAAGGGTAGACCCTATCCTAATCTCACGCAGTTGGAATCGAGATTAATAACAATAATTTTATCTTCATTAACTTGAATGTGTTTATGTTTTTTATTATTAACCTTATTAAGATTAGTTAAGAATTATTCATTTGGAAAATCGTCATCATTAAGAGTTTGATTAGAGACAAGACAGTTAATGTAAGGCAAAACAAGATACTCAAAATCTTCATTTATTTCATTGTTGGGAAAAATAGCGTTGAGAACCTCATTCAATGAAGTCTCGGTTACATCAGAATAAGAAGGAACAACAAAAGAAGAGGAAGTAGGATAAACATCAAAGCTAGGTTGTATTTTGGCAGGTGGAACTGGTATAGCATGCTAGTTATGGAGAGGTGCATCAGCAACTTTGATCTGGCGGGATGGATCCGATGATGTAGCATTTGAGTGAACCATGCAGAGTGTCAGCCCCAGTGTCTGTAAGTTGAATGAATCCTCGTAGTCACTTCCCTCAGAATTTGCGATAGAAACTATGGTCTTTTGTATGAGTGGTCGGACATGATGTCGGGAACTTTGGGCCCATGAGTAGCTGTCTTGGAAAAAGATATCCATTCTTGGTTTTATCTTCTTGTCCACATGATTATACCACGGTTCGAGAAAGTAAAAAAAGTGAAAATCTTCAACCTCTCTGATGAATCTTCCATTCAAGGAATCCCTTGAGATAGTTTTGGAATTTTCTAGCTTTCTCTTCCACCGAGGTTGGTGGAGCATTCAGAGTTCTTTTGCTGATAGCCACGCATTAAGTGTATGTTCTTTAACATTTGTGTCACATTAATATTTCCGCGAGGACTATACTTTGGACAAACCCTATCTTTAAAATCGCTCCCTAATTGGAGCGGAAGTGGTTCGAATTGAAAGTCTGACAGAAGCATATCATTTTCCCCATTCGTATCACTAGTATCAGATTGTTGGTGCTTGCATCCTCAGTATTATCATCATCGCCCAAACTGGTGATGACATGCCCATTGGCGAAGAACCTCAGTTTCTGTTAGAGGGAAAACGACACACCCTTGATACTATGGAGCCATAGTTATCCAAGCAATCGATTGAAATAATTCGGGATATTGATGACTTGGAATTCAACAATGGAATTTATAGGGACAACCCCCATTGTAAGATTTATGGATCCCATCACTTCCCGACGAGTATTATCATAAGCACGCACTACAGCAGAGGTTGGAGAAAGGCCTCTCACTTTTAGGCCCAAGAAATTTCGGGTTCTCAACGGGAAAACATTAAGAGATGACCCATTATTGATAAGAGAAAGTGGGATGTTTTTTCCCATGATTTCGATAGAGATATTGAGAGCATAGTTGTGATTTGGTCTAAACTTTGTATTTTCTTCTTCGAAAAAGAAGAGCATTCTAGTAAAGGTTAGAGATTTGACGAGATTAACTACTTCTTCAGTCATGGTGGAAGGAAGGACTATGGTCCCGATAGGTAGTTTTATCAAGGCATTCCGGTAAAGCTGGGAAGACATAAAGATCCCCCACAGAGTGATGTTAGCTTGGGTCTTCTTCAACTGATCGAGGATTTTGCTTTCCTCGATGGTTATTTTCGGCATAGGAAGTTTCTCAACACCTTTTCCTTTATCGATCGCTCATGGTTGAGGGTTTGGAACTTGGTAATGCCCCCTTGATGTAGTCATATGGTTCATACAAGAGGAGAAAATAGAAACCTCATTTCCTCATCTATCTCGGGCTATTTGTCCACCTTTTTTATTTCTCTTAGCAGTTCCTCAAACGATATCATTCCACATATGTTGACTATTGGGCTAGTGTTCTCTGGACTTTGCCCTTTGTCTGAACTATCAAATTCGTCCTCCATCCGGTGGCAACGACATCATCATTCAACGAAAACTATGCACTCTATAACCTCAACGAACTCTTCGTATAGATCCTCCTACTCAATGGGGAGATGTAAAAATGATGGTACCAGGCGCCCTTGTAGTTTTAAAGCATCAAGTTGCTTGAACATACTATAAATTTCACCGATCTATCGAAATAAGTCCACTATAATATGAATAACATCAACTAAACTGACTTCATTAGTAGGTACTACCCAACTATCTGACTCTTGAGCCCATTTATGAGCTTTTAAGAAGAGTGTATTGAATCTCTGGCAATCAATGGTCATTTTTTTGGGCAATTTCAACCCAAACTTTGGAAGCTGGTTCAATACTACTTATAGATCCATATCTCTGAAGCAGGTACGGACAACAATGCATGCTATTGTAAGGAGTGACATTGCTTAATCGGTAAAACATGTAGAATGGAGGAGAAAATATGGGCACACTTGGAGGGGTTTAGGGGAATATATGGATATGATGGGTGATTTAGTGGGTACAATCTATGTAGATAGATAAAATTCTGGGTCTTCTTCTAGGAGGATGGAATTTGTATGATTTGGGAGTGGATTGTGGGCAGAATTTGGTTTAGGATTGGATGGTGGGGAGATGATACCCTGGTCAATCAGACCTTGGATTACATTTTAAACATGGAAACCCTAATTAGTGGTGTGGTCGGTGCTTTGGGGAAAGTCTCAATAGCCATCTTGTTTGAAATTTTTTGGAAGTGGGTTTGGTAATGGACGAGGGTCCAACAACTTAAAAAGATTTTTGATTTAGAAAGGCCTGATCAACTTTGATTAAGGGAGCATGAAGCTCAGTGTATTCCTTTTTGACTGGGTTAGGGCAGCTTTCTGATGTCCATGAAGTGACATGATGAGAGCTGTTATTGAATGTTAAAACTGCGGTATTAGCAAGATTATCATACTTTAGGGGAGTGAACTGTCCGAAGACTTTCTTCGGCTCAACTTATGTTTTGGTAAGAATTTCTTCGATCTCTACTCCTACTTCTCAGAGGGCTCGAAAATGAGAGTGGTATTGTCCTCCCATCGTCGCTCAGACATGGTGTAAGAAAATTTTCTTTATAATACTGACTTACTCTTGTTCAGACGATCGGTTGGTCATGGTGGTTGCTTTCTCTCTGTGTATTGCTATAAAGTTTCTGACAAATTCCTGAGGGTTCCGTTTGAGAAGTTTTAAATCACCATGAGTAACCTCTAAATCTTTGTCATACTTGTATTGTGACATGAATTCGCGGGCATCATCCTCCCAACTGCGGATCCTGGACTCCTTGAGAGATAAGAACCAACGAAGAGCACTATCCTTTAAAGTCTTTAGAACATTTGGGCCATTATTTCCTCGAATGATCCTAAGAGACTCATGGCTTGGTAGTATCTTTGGAGATGAATAATTGGGGGTCCACTACCCCAGAACTTCTCGATGTTAAGCATCTTGAACTTTTTCGACAGCCTTTCTTTAGGATAGGGAGATATATGGGTGTAATCCATGTAGTTCCAAGAGATTATGACTTGGCCAACATCTTGAGGTCCTCCTTGAACTTATTTAACTCTTCTTAATTTTGATCAATGGTCACGGGTAGGTTAGCCCTTGGCCGGGCAAGATTCGTCATAGGGAGCTGAGCTGGTGATGGCCCATTAGTAGAAGGAGCACGTGGAGGATGCTGATATTCCTCAGGGACCCCAATAGGTTAGGGTGCAGGAAGACCCATAGTGCAAGGGAAGAGGACCTTGGGAACTTTGAGAATAAGTACTGGGTTTTATGTATCTCATGAACCTCGGTTTGAAGATTGCCAATCTTAGCAGTGAGTTGGTCTCGAACCGTCATCAAAATCGGCTGCACATTTGGTACTTGGTCATCGTTGTCTATGGAAAGTGGATGAACATAGATTCTAAACTTAAAGGAAGTAACGAGGGAACTGACAGAGCCTCGGGGCAGTTCGATGGAATATCGAAGCCAATAGGGAGCCAGGCTAAGGGTCGGGTATGCTATTGTCCTGAGAAGGAGAAACAGTCGAATTTATTTTGAAAGAGAAGGGAGAAAATTATTATTATTGAAAAGGGAGGGAAATATTTTTTGCATTTTTGGAAAAGGGGAGGAAAAAATGCTTTTGGGTAAAAGGGTGGAAAAATATTTATGGTAAAAGGAGGGAAAATCGTTTTTGGTTTTTTGATAAAAGAGGAAAAAATGTTTTTGACACTTTTGGTAAAGAAAGAGGAAAAAATGAGAGAAGGTTCTCATCATGATTATTATTATGTTTATTATGTTATGATTTTATTAGGTTTACCAAAATACGAAAAGAAATGCGGAACGGGACCTGGTGCTGGGGAAATTGGATTTGAAAAATATGTAAAAACATGTTGGACTTCTTGCCAGGCTCATTGATAGGATCCCATTTTGAAAAATATGGAATCATGCAAAAATTTGGGCGGCAAGCCGACCCATTATTTCGGCAGAGTTTCTGGTAAAAATGGACAAACTAAATAGGTTTTACGCATGTATGAGGGTGGGTAATTGTTGGGTTAATTAGAAGGGTTCCTCCCTTTGTCTTGACCTTGATGATATACATTTTTCTTTTGAAGGCAATCGACACGTGTGGACAAGCCATTTGATATACTTGAGTGTACGCGAATTTCCTCACTATATACCTCATAGGGATAGTAAGTATGAGAGAGAATTCTATATACTCGACGTACGTGAATGAGTTTGTAGTGATATACCTCCCGTTATGACTTCGGTTAAGTGGTACGATGTGGGGGGAATCGTTCGATAAAAGTCGAAGGTACTTGGACATTGGAAGGTGAGAGTCATATCGTTTAGGCTAACTGCGACCTACCGGGCCAACGCCTATCATGAAGTGCCCTCTTTGGTGATGTAGTGTGCCACATGCATGATTCTTAATTAGTATTTTATGGAGAGAGTATTTTTATTTGGCATGATGAGCACTATACAAATAAGGAAGAATGTACAAGTATAAAAAGTAAATCTAACATGGAGCATGAAAATTATACTAAGCATGGATATATGAGAGTGATGTGTGACAAGTGTGAGTGAGAATGGATATATACAAGTGTGATAAGTAGAGGTGTGTGTTAGTGACACCTAAGCATGGATATTCTAAGTGGTGTGTGCAACATGTAGATATAAGTGATACTATGTGTAAGTAGTGTGAAGTGTACATGGGAAGTATCTAAAAGTGTGTGAGTGAGTAGTGATATAAACATGAGGTATATAAGTACAAGATATAATAGAGGAGAAAAAGGGAACATACAGATGGGTGAATACGCACACAAGCAGAAAATAATAACATTCATACAAACTAAGTCTATCTCTTTTATGAAAAATAGTCCCCAGCAGAGTCGCCTCAGTGTCCATCCCGATCATCTCCTTCCCCCGGGGGAGGGGTGAAGGTCTCACGCCCTCTTTACTCTAGGAGTGCTTCGGCCATCGTCGGTGTGGGGTGAATGTATTGAGATGGATTCACCAACCTATTTTGCATAAAATAGTGAAAAATGGTACTGGCCTCTCCCTCAAGGCTCTCCTCATTAACTATCTGGGATACCCTCTGTCCAAAGGTCAGATCACAGTTCAAAGGTTTAGGGGCTAAGTTTCATAATGGGAAGGGGTTAGGCACCCATCCCTCCCTTTCGGTCTCTTATGGGCTTGTGTTACTGTTTTCCTTTATTTCTCAGTGAAGTGTGTGCGCGCGTATATATAATGGAGATCGGAATCGCCCAACTCATACCATGGAAAAGAGAGAGTGAGTCATCCGTAGGAATGTTCCCAAAATAATATATAGAAAATACGATTTATGAGTTTATCGAAATATTGATCGTTAGGACGAAATGATTATACATGTTGGATAAAATGTTGATAAGGATCACAAAAATAATATGTATTAAAATAAAATATAGATGAAAAGGAGGCAAATGCGGAAATGGGAAGTTTGGAATGATTGGAAAATTGGAATATTGGACTCGAGTCTCGAGTTTTTACCCAAAATGCGTACGTACACTGTAAAGGCTTCAAAATCCACGTAGTTCGCATGTGGCATAGTGGTGAAGTTTATCCCATAGATTCGAACGGGAATTTATTATATGTGTGTGTGTAGAAAATGTGTTTTAGGTTTGAGAAATGGTGATGGATAATCACGTTGGAATTTATAGGTGTAACCCTCTTTTTGTTTGTTTCATTATTTTATAGAAAATAAAGTATGTGCAATATAACTAATAAAAATGTGAGATGTTCATTTGTATAAACTAAAGTAAAAGCTAGATTATGAATTTATGTAATTAATTCAAAAACAAGAAATTTAAAGAGAGAGAGAAGGATTTTGGACCTTCTTTGAAGAATTGAAGCTTGATCTTGATCTTGGATGAACTCCCTTAGATGTTGAGATGAATGTTGGATGTGAGAGAATGTGATTTTGCCAAATTGGGTATGAAAAGGATGGGAATGTAAGATGGAAAGGAATTTCACATAAGGAAACTTTTTTAATTACATGAGAATTTATTGAGATCACTGATATTGATGGATTTGAGGTGTGTATTGGAAGTGATGTCATGCCCTATATTTATAGGGTAAGGGGGGGCCAATCGGTATAGCCATATCTCTGCCAATCAATAGGTAACCCTAGGCACATTGCCGATAGGCACGGAAATGGACTTGCCAATCGGCAATCTCATGTAGAATTTTATAGAAAAATGGTCGTAGAATGAAATTCGTCGATCCAATTAGCGTACTGGGCATTCAGATACCTTTAAGAGTTCCTTGGTAAGCTCTCGGGTCTAAACATTTACTTTGGGTCAAACGTGGCTCGAAAGCGCTCGTCGCTCCTTTGGACGGGAGATCGTCGGATGGAAACGGATCGTTCATCCGAACGGTAAGTTAGAATCATGCACGGGATGGACCGTTGAAAAGTTTATGTGAGGTAATTTGATATTACAAAGAGCTTCGTTCTGTTCGAAGAGTTGACCAAGGTCAATCGAGGCCCGGAAGCGCCCAGTGACCTTTCAGAGTAAAACAGATCATTCGTCCGTACCGTAAGATTGATTCGCACACGGGGTAAACCATTAAAAAGGGTATGTAGTGACCTTCGAAGGTTCATTTAGTCTCATTCGAACTAAAGAGTTTAGCTCGGTCAAATGGAGCCTGAGAGCGACTAGTGGCCTCCGGATCAATTTTCAAGGGAAAATAAATTATTCGTCCAAATGGTTATGCCATTTCGTGCACGAGGTAGACCATTAGAAAGGGATTTCAGTTCCCTTCAAAGATTCAAAGAGCTTTCGCTTTGACGATGAAATTGACTGGGGTGAAATCAAGGCCTGGGAGCGCCAGGTGGCCTTTATATCAATTTTCAGTGGTAAAAGTGTCTGATCATTCGAACCATTATGACGATTCGCACATAGGGCAGACTGTTGGAAAGGGGATTCAGAGCCCTTCGAAGATTCGTTGTGCTTTTGCTCTGACGATAGAGTTGACCGGAGTCAAATAGGGCTCGGGAGATCTCGATGGCGCTTTTGGATCGGTACTTGGAGTATGACCTAGGACTTGTAGTCCAATGGGGAGGTGCTAGGGACCTGAGGAGAGACTTAGGGTATTTTTAAATGTGGTGTCTACAAAAGGCATTGGCTTAAGTGGTGTGGGTTTCTTAGTAGATTTATCCTTAACAGATATCTTTGGTCTACTAACTTTTCCACTTTCTTGTTTTGATTTAATAGTTTATAACAAAATTATTCTAAGTGACCAATTTTGCAAGAAAAAATAATGTGATAAGTCTGCTTAACATTATAGTGATCTTGAGTCTGCTTATGTTTTTTAAAATGCGGAATAAACATTCAAACTTTTGAAGATTCTGGACAATCTATAATGGAGGTTACAAAATTTGTTTCAAAAATTTATTTTTCTTTAAAACCAATTCCTTCTTTATCAATAGAAGAAGACTTTTCAGAATTCAAATGTTTTTATACCATGATGCCATATGTGTTAAAGGCACTCAGTTTGTTCAAATATTTTATCAGTTTAGTTTGTGATTCATCAAAATAATTTGAGACAATTTTGTGTTTTTATTCCAGTAAAAGACTGCTTTAATTTATTATTGAATTATTTTCTCTAACATCAAGTCTTTAGTCTCAATATATTCTACTTTCATATAAGATTCATCGAAAATCAGGGTTATTTGATTATTGAGAACATCAATTTTAGATAACAACCAAGAATTAGTTTTGCCTAAATGTGTACACTTTTTCAAACTAGACACGTGCAGTTTTTTAAAGTGTAAGTTACTATCATCACATTCATGAGCAAAAGATTAAATTCTAAGGGAAGATTCATTATACACATCATTTGCATCATCCCAGTTAGAATTGCAATCATAAAGGGGTTTAGAATCAATATCAGTAGTACAGTGATATACAGAAGTCTTAGCAGGTAAAGAAGTATTTACAAGAGGAAAATCATAATTGTCTATGAATAATTTAGAATCACCCAACATAGCAGACAAATTATCAATACCATCATCAGACTCATTTAAAAACGTATAAGTAAAATACATAATATTCTTACAACTATCACTATTGCCATTGTTAAAATCAGAACTGTCATCCCAAGTTTTTGATAATTGGGCCTTCTTAGATGATTTCCATATTGTTTTTTTAAAAGCATTTATTCTCGTAATGAACAAATTCATTACACTTTCTACACTAAATACGACTTAAATTTTTGGTACAATCATATTTTTCAAAATGTTTGTTTTTATATTATTTTTTATGAGACCTATTAGTATAACTAGATTGACCTTCTCTAGAAGTAAAATTATTCCTAAATGTAACAAATTTCTTAAAATATTTAGACAACCAAACAATTTCATTATGAAATGACTCAATAGAAATAAAAGAGTCATCTACATTAGACATGGAAGAAACAAATGCAAGACTATTAACCCGACATTTAAACACTACAAGGGGTTATGTAATGTGTGCCTTTTCTTTTCTTCTTGATTTCACTTAAAGAAATTCTAGTTCAATTGTTTTCATTTTACTACATAATAATTCATGTGTCATATTACGGTCAGTCATTTCTTCCATGTTATGTTTCTTTATAGAAAAAGTATGAGGTAAAGATCTAAGTATTTTAGCACAACTTCAGAATTATCATAAACAATACCATTAGGATGTGATTGATTAACTATATCTTGCAACATAAGAAAAAAATTATAAAATGTTTCATCAACTTTCATAAACATGGTATTATACATATGTACTAATTATGACTTAGCCTTTTTAACCCTAGTGTCGCCCTTATGGGTAGACATTAAAATGTCCCAAGCTTTGTTAGATGTAGTTCGGGATGAGATTATTTTAAATTCAAACTCACCCATGACTTGGGAAATAGCATTTCAAACTTTATTGTTATATTGTGAACCTAGTTTATCCTCTTTGATCCATTCATAAAACGGTTTTCTTTTAGTTCTTTGAACATCACCTTCACTAATTACTTTGGTTGGTACAAAAAAACCAATTTCAACTATATCGCATACATCAATTAGTAATCTTTGGATATGTTCAATAATTCTTACTTTCAGAAAGAAAATTTTTCACCATCAAACATAGGAGGACATACATAACTTCTATTTAGGTCTTCCTTTTTAAAAATAAGCTTTAAAAGAGTTCAGAGTCTTAAAGAGTAATTTTTTTTAAAACAAGCAATCATGTTGCTCCGATACAACTTGAAAATAATCTAATACATAAAAGATCTAAGATTAATAAAATTCTCTTTTAACTCTTTGGAAAAAACCTTTTAAACTTTAGTGGTTGAATACACACATAAACACACAATTTAGTTCTGGTTGGTGTGCTGTTCAAAGTAAAATGAATTTAAAGTTGAAATAGAATGATATGAGGAGAAGGGTATTAGCACACAATAATTTGTTAATGAGGAAACCAACGTACTGGAAAACCCCAGGTCTTTTAGTTCCAAGACCACACACACCATAAGTCCACCATAACAATAGTTTAAGTACAATTTGTAGTTTATAATGTCTAAACGAATACGAACACCCAATACACCCAGTACACTAAGGCTAATACTAAACACCCACAACTATTGAAAATATACCAAGAACCACAAATAGTAGATTTAGTAGTACACACACAACTTCACACTTAAGACAAATGTATCAATGGAGATGCAATAGAAAAATTAAGTTTGAGTGATTTGTTTTTCACATAAGGTTGAAGGGTCAAATTTAAAGACTAGATAAAAAGAGTCTTTGTTTTAGGGTTTGAAGTTTCAAATGCATGAAAACAAAAAATTAGTTTTAATTATCAAATGTTTGAGATTGTAAGTTCTTATAAACACAAAAATATATACACAAATCTTAAAAGAATAGACCAAATCTTATTTTCAAAGTGTATGACAGTTTTAAGCGTAAATTTAGTTTATAAAATAGATCTAATAAACATTAAAGACATCTATATGTATTATAACAAGTTTAAGTAGACATGCTCGAGAAAGAAAGATTTCAATGTCAGGGTTTTCAAAACTACGTTTTTGTCTTAAAACCTGTTAACATAGTTTATCACATACAAAGCACACACACACACACACACACACACACACACACACACAATATATATATATATATATATATATATATATATATATGTTTTTCATGAAAAAATAAGTTTAGAAATCATACCCCGGTGTAGATCAACAAGACAAACATGAGAAGAAAAGACTGAACTCCAACAACCTTTGATTGATCCAACTCAGAAATCCAAACACGTTTTCAAATGATCCAAAACTAGAAATCCAAAAAGATTACAAATGAACAAATACTCAAAACCATAAAAATCTCAAATTTCCAAACCCTAAAAATATCTAAACACTCAACCTCACATATAAGATTCATAGGATGTAAAGGTGTTTAGAACAAAGTTAAGGGAAAATCTCTCCAACATATTTGAAGAAGTTTTTAGAAAGAGGGAGAGGTGTTGTGAAATTTGGGAAAGTT
Organism: Sambucus nigra; assembly: GCA_949130495.1. Taxonomy (NCBI): domain Eukaryota; kingdom Viridiplantae; phylum Streptophyta; class Magnoliopsida; order Dipsacales; family Adoxaceae; genus Sambucus; species Sambucus nigra. Next base: position 134,883,187 of record OX422216.1, read on the forward strand.
TGGTTTAGTTTTGTAAATTTTCTTAACATTTTAAAACTCAACCCCAATCCCTCTATTTATAGAGACCGAGGTATGTCGTACATAAAATGGTAATTCCTCTACAAATAAGGGCATTAGGATAAACAACCAAGGGATTTAAGGGTATGACAAGCAACATAACAAAAAGAAGTCGGCAGGGGCACATACATATTTAGTTAAGTCACTATGGAGGTAAAAAGAGTAAAGTATCTGTGACACCCCGCCTAATTAAACCTTGGGTGATCAAGCCTTAATTTAATTTAAAAGGATTCTTAAATGGTCCATTCTTAGCATCACTGCCAAAAGCTTTTTAATTTACTAACCACCTAAGTGAAATTAAGCGAGTGCCAAAATTTATCTTCTTTAAGCAGAAAAATAATCCATACAAACACCTTACAATTCTAGCAATAATAAGACAGTTGCATAAATAACTGAATGCAGGTAAAGTCTTGCCGAAAATCACGGCCAATAAAAGACAACTCAAAATCCAGAATCTGAATAACTGTAAAAGTAAATATAGGAAAACATGTCCCGACTAAGAATACTGAAATTGAGATCCTAAACAATCCCTGCAACATCCACACGTGCTGCAGCTCCCAAATCCTTGGAATGGAATCATGTTGGGTGTCCCTGTGGCTGGGCACCTAAAAGGTTTTTAAAAGTTTTACATAGCAAGAGTTAGTACTCAAAATATTTGAAAATATTTTGCAAGCAGCTATCACAATTGAGTTATTGATCACACATATTAAAGTTTCGCACAACTCCCTTGAACTTCCTCACCTCTCTTCTATAGTGCATGTCTAACGAGGACAATTAGTTCACCTAGTTATACTACCCATAAGTGTAGGTAACTTATTTACTGCTCGTTATCCTTATTCTTGTAATGATTACATCACGCTATAAATTATTACTAGGATATTTACAATTCATTTCATTATCTACTATTCTCAATCTATAGATTATGCACATAGAATACATTTTATCAAAAAATCATGTATTTAATATTAGTTATCACTAACATATCCTTTTTCCACACATAAAAGACTCTTGGTTCGGAAAGATTCATCGACCCCAAGTGAGAGTTGGTTCGGAATGATCCATTGACCCCAACTATTTAAAAATATATATATATATATATATACACATATTCTAGTTCGGGACTCTTTCATCACGACACCAGTTTAAGGTTTGGTTCGGCATTTTACATCGACCCCAAACATATAATAACTTTATGTTAGTTCGGAATGTCTCATCGACCCTAACATAATTAATTTAGGTAAAATTCTCTTAACCCAAACTTTTATATAATTTAGTAGGTACACACCCGACCTATCAAATCATGCCCGTACGTAATATATATTACTTATATTCACCGTACTCATTAATTTACATTTTATTTCACTATTGCATATATTCGAGTATTCACGCAACTCTACGGGCCCTAGTTACCCCTCCTTTAATTCAGTAGTTAAGTTAACTTTAATCTACTTGTATTTTTCCAGAATTTACTCTCACTCTTTTCGTAGCTAAATTCTCAGAATCCCAACATACGGCTCAATTGATCATTCTTCCGTCAGTCCATTTCTCCAAATTTCCCACTCAATCATTTATGAAGAAATCTAACGGTACACCTACTGGTATTTATGAAGTCTCCTCATTGGGAAATATCATCACTAAGGTTCCCATTAAGCAAAGGTAATTAAAAGAAAATTTATTCACAAAATTCTCTAAAGTCCAGCCAGGGTCGATCGATCGATGGGATTTGGTCGATCGATCGACTGCTCGATCGATAGACATTCAAGGGTCGATCGATCGATCAAGCAGTGACAAACCTAGTTCGTCTTCTTCATGAGGGTTTCACCATTTTTATCTATCAATCTGTCATGATAATACATCATATTTGCAACCAACAATTTCTAATCATTCCTACATGTTCTGGGATGATTACTAACGATTTAAAACAACAAAATCATTATAAATCTTGGCCAAATTAACTAAAAATCTTACTAATATTCAAGAACCCTAAAAATACATTCTTTACATCTTTCATCATAATTCCAGATTTTTAGTTCGATTCAATCATCTAGTTTTCCATGATATCAGAATATTTGGAGATCCAAAAACGTCCTATATGCAATCCCTACCAATCATGGATCATAATCAATTGTTTTTCTCCCAAAAATATCATAAAAACCATGTTCTTTATAAAACTTAAATATGGGTATTATAACTCAATTTATTTTGCAAATAACCACTTAGCCTTACGATTTGTAGGGTCTGATTTTGTGGTTGTTGATGATGGTTGATGATTTTGATCCTTCAATCCTCCTTGCCAACAAGTTTGTGGTGAAATCTCCTTAGAATTCCCCCTCCTTCCTTCTTTTGCCTTAGGAAATTGCCTCTCTCTCTTTTCTCTAATGGCTATGGTGTATTTTCTTTCTTTCTAACCCTATCCTCAACTCTTATAATCTGATTTAGGGTTTCAAAATTCGTAGGTCTACTTACCCATAAATGTAAAGAGACCAAAATGCCCTCGAATAGTCCCCATTTAGCCCGAAAATGACCCGACACTCAACTAGTACCCCCGGGTACACTATTTTGACTAATTCGACCCTGTCGGAATCATCCGTGGACTCTAAATTATCGTTTGAGTCTCTTAAAATATTTTTCTAATCTCATCTTCCATTTTTTTTGTCTACGCGTGACGCTCGGTTGAGATAACTCAGGTACGTCCATATAATCCCTAGACCGTACATATCAACATTCAAAATTTACTACTCACATTTAGTAAATTTTTAATCGTCATATTAATCTATTAATCATTATATCACATTAAATTACTCTTCTCTCGTAATTAAAATAAAAAGTATTTTTATCACATTAAATTACTCTTCTCACGTAATTTAAATAAAACGTATCACATTAAATTACTCTACTCAAGTAGTTTAAATAAAACGTATTTTCCCTTTTAAGCAGAATTATGAGGTATTACACACTTTCCCTCATAAAAAAGGAATTTCGTTCTCAAAATTAGAAAATACCTGCTGTGAATAATTCTGGATATTGTTCTCGCATATCGTCCTCCCGTTCCCAAGTAGACTCATCCATATTGTGATGTCCCCACTGTACTCGTACTAAGGGTACCACCTTGGATCGTAGTTTGTGCTCACTATAATCTAGAATAGCCACGGGTCTTTTTTCATACGAGACGTCTAGCTGCAAATCGATCTCCTCCATTGGAATGTGCCAGAAGGCTCTTTCACTCCTCTTGTATTTCTTCGGTGATGCCACATGGAATACATCGTGTATTCGCTGAAGATGCTCAGGGAGTCGCAATCTGTAAGCTACCGGTCCTATCCTCTCAATGATAGGAAATGCCCCACATATCTCGGTGCTAATTTCCCCTTCTTGTCCAACCTCATAATTCCTTTCATAAGAGATACCCGAATTCACACCTGGTTGCCCACATCTAGTTCCATGTGTCTCCTACCGGCGTCAGCATAACTCTTTTGCTTATCCTGAGCTATTCGAATACGTCCTCGAATCAACTATATTTTGGAGGAAGTCTCCTGTATCATCTCTGGCCCCAATAGCTTTTTATCCCCCACCTCTAACCAACAGGCGGGCGAACGACAAGGCCTCCCATAAAGTGCCTCGAATGGAGCCATACCGATAGTGAATTGGTAAGAGTTATTATATGCAAACTCCACCAAAGGAAGGTATGGCTCCCAACCTCCCCCAAAATCTAGGACACACATCCTTATCATATCCTCCAACATCTGGTTTACCTTTTCAGTCTGACCGTCCATTTATGGGTGATATGCTGTACTCAACCGTTAGTCAGTGCCCATAGCCTCCTGAAAGCTCTACCAGAAATGTGACACAAATATTTTATCTCGGTTTGACACAATATTAATAGGAACTCCGTGCAGCTTAACAATCTCTGAAATGAATAGCTGTGCGTACCGCATCGTATCATAATCCGTACGAACCGGTAAGAAATGAGCTACCTTAGTCAGTCGATCCACTATCACCCATATGGAATCGTGACCCTTCTGTCATGTTGGTAACCCAGTAATAGTCCACCTTCGGAGCTGATGGAGTAGGACTCTGCCCCCTCGACCAATAACTGTTGTACTTTATCCTGACAAAATGGGTCCTCGGCCTGTTCCCTCACTAATCGTATAACACTCTCGGGAGTGATAACTAAAACTTCCTTGCATGCTCTAGCTATCTCATCCTCGTGTCGAAGCTCACTCCACTTCGCCTTCCAAATCTCTGCCAACTCTCTAGTAGGTCTTCTGCTTAACGCATCTGCCACCACATTAGCCTTACTAGGATGATACTGTATATCAAAATGGTAGTCCTTCACGAATTCAAGCCACCTTCTTTGCCTCATATTCATATCCTTCTAAGTGAACAGATACTGTAGTGACTTTTGATCCGTGAATAGAGTGAACTGCTCACCTAGAAGATAATGTCTCCATATCCTCAATGCAAAAACGACTGCTGCCAACTCGAGGTCATGGGTGGGGTAATTCTTCTCATATGTATTAAACTTTCGGGACACAAAAGAAATAGCCTTCTCTTCCTGCTGTAACACACCCCCAATCCCTTGTAAGGATGCATCAGTATAGACTCGGTACTCCACTCCGCTCCTAGGCAAGGCAAGAATGGGTGCTGATGTCAACTTGTCCTTTAATTCATCAAATGCTAACTGACAACTATCACTCCATACGAAGGGCACTCCCTTCCGAGTCAAGTTCGTCAAAGGTCTGGCAATTTTTGAGAACCCCTTGATGAAGTGACGATAATAACCGACCAACCCTAAGAAACTGCGAATTTTGATTGGTGTCGTGGGCTGTCCCCACTCCATCACCACCGATACCTTACTCGGGTCAACATTAAGGCCTCTGCTAGATACAATGTGGCCTAGGAACTGAACCTCCCGAAGCCAAAATCCACACTTCTCAAATTTGGCGTACAACTGATGGTCCCGCAATGTCTGTAGAACCATTCATAAATGTTCAGAGTGTTCCTCCTCCATGCGAGAGTAAATCAGAATGTCGTCTATGAATACAATCACAAACTGATCCAAAAACTCCCTGAATACCCTGTACATGAGATCCATGAATACTGTTGGCGCATTAGTTAGCCCAAACGACATCACTCTAAACTCGTATAACCCGTACCGCGATAGGAAAGCGATCTTGGGTACATCCTCTTCATGAATGTGCAATTGGTGGTAACCCGACTTCAAATCGACCTTTGAGAAGTATGCAGCCCCTCTCAATTGATCAAACAAGTCGTCAATCCTCGGCAACGGATACTTATTACGTATCGTCACTTTTTTCAGCTCTCTATAATCTACACAAATACAAAGTGAACCATCCATTTTCTTTACAAATAACATCGGCGCAGCCCATGTCAATGTACTCCGTCGAATGAAACCCTATCCTAATAGCTGCTGAATCTGTTCTCTCGATTCTCGCATCTCCTAAGGAGCCATGCGATACGATGTTCTGGCAATCGGTCTCGTCCCCGGTGCTAGGTCAATAACGAACTCTATTTCCCTGCTAGGTGGTAACCCTGGTATCTCCTGAAATACATCCTCAAAATCCCTCACAACTGGGATTAAGTCCAGAGAAACGACAACCCCATGTGAGGTCTCCTCCTCAATATAATATAAATGAGTTCGCGATCCTCCCTCGGGGAGTGGCATTGCCACGAGGAACATCTCTTGTCCCGGGATGGAGAACACGATAGCCCTCTCATAACAATCTACCATTGCCCTATAGTGCGCCAACCAATCCATGCCTAGGATGACATCATATCCCTCCATATCTAGCACTAGGAGGTCCGTCGCTAGACTCAATCTACCGACCATAATGTCCACACCCTTGCAAATCGAGTGTATAATGGACCCACTACCCATTGGTGACTCCATGTACATAAGATGAGTGTCAGCTGTTGCTAATAGACCGGCTGCCCGTGCAAATCTAGTGGCAATAAACGAATGCATCTCCCCCGTGTAAAAAAAAATACTACCCTCAAGTCCATAAATAGGAAACATACCCGCAACTGCCGGCGGTTCTGGAGGTGCTGGCTAAAATGGAATATCACGGACGTTAAACACACGTCCGTACTGCATCTGTCCTGGCTGTAGGGCATGTACTGCTACTGGGGCTAACGGAACCTGCTGCCCCTGTTGGGTACCTTGTTATTGTGCCCTGTTTGGCTGTGGACAATTTCTACTCTTGTGACCCTGCTGGCCACAAGTGAAACACTGACCCTGAAACTATCTCAGCCCTTAGCCCTGACGACCTTGGACTTGCTATCCTCCATTTTAATTCCCTTGGCCCTATCGGCCCTGAGGAACTGGTTGTTGGGGACCCTGCTGGCCCTGTCTGTCAAAACGATGCCTCCCGTGCTTAAACTTTTTGGTAGAGTTCCCCTATCTGGAATCCTCCCCTAACTGGTCTACTATTTGCTGTTATGGTGTGCTAGTGTCGCTACTCCCAACTACTTTGCCCGGTTGGCTAGGCTCACCTCTCTTGTTTCCCCTTGCATGAAAGCGGTGGTCCTGACAGTGTAGTAGAGCGGCATTGACGACATCTGTATAAGTCACTAATGTCGGATTGCCGATCAAATGTTGTCTGATTCTCCAGGTCAAGCCATCCATAAATTTTAACTTCTTCCTCTCCTCATCGCTCACCTCGTTTGGCACAAAGTTAGCCAAGCGGGTAAACTCCTCCTCATAATCAACAACTGAGCGATCACCCTGAACCACTTCGCTGAATTTCTTCCTGATCTCTGGCTCTACAGCTGGAGGGAAATATTTGCGGTCAAACCGCACCCAAAACTCAGAAATTCCCATAGTGTCCCTTTCCTCGGTGGTGGTAACTGACTCCCACCACTGTAAGGCCGCTCCTGACAGACGGAAAGTGACTAGTATTTGTTTCTGTACCTCGGTGCACTCTAGCACGCGCAAGTGGCGCTATAAATTCTTCTTCCAGTTGCACGCCTCCACTACATCGGTACTACCCTGAAACTCGGGTGGGTGTCCTTTCTAAAATGTCTCTCTGACTCGCTGCCAAGTGGATGGTCCTGCTGGAGCCTGAACTACCGGTGCCATGGGAGGAGGTACCTGGGGCTGAGGAAAATGGGCTGCCATGGCCCTAATGGCTATCTCGACTGCCTGAGCCACTATCACTGCAACCTGAGTAGTGTAAATTAACTCGGGTGGGGGTGGTGGTATCGGCACCTGTGGCTCCTGATGAGCCTCCCTCGCCTTATCCCTGACTTCAGCCCTCTTCGCTCACTATCTCCTTGGTGGCATCTGAAATAAGATTCAAATTGTATAAGTACACAATTTATACAAAATTTAAGAGCAGATGTACGATAATGGAAAAGCGGATTTTGGATCAACATTCCTAATAGTAGGGCTCTAATGCAACCAAACGTTATGCTGAAACGCAGTAAGCTATACAGATCCTATGGACACTAGAACTTGATGCTCTGATACCATCTGTGACACCTCGCCTAATTAAACCTTGGGTGATCAAGCCTTAATTTAATTTAAATAGGTTTCTTAAATGGTTCATTCTTAGCATCACTGCCGAAAGCTTTTTAATTTACTAAGCACTTAAGTAAAATTAAGCGAGTGACAAATTCTATCTTCTTTAAGTAGAAAAATAATCCATACAATCACCTTACAATTCTAGTAATAATAAAACAGTTGCATAAATAACTGAATGCAAGTAAAGTCTTGCCGAAAACCACGGACAATAAAAGACAACTCAAAATCCAGAATCAGAATAACTGTAAAAGTAAATATAGGACAACATGTCCCGACTAAGCATACTGAAACTGAGATCCTGTACTAGAACTGAAAAAGAGGAAGAGTCTAAACAGTCCCTGCAACATCCACACGTGCTACAGCTCCCAAATCCTTGGAATGGAATCATGCTGGGTGTCCCTGTGGCTATGCACCTAAAAGGTTTTTAAAAGTTTTACATAGCAAGAGTTAGTACTCAAAATATTTGAAAATATTTTGCAAGCAGTTATCACTATTGAGTTATTGATTACACATATTAAAGTTTCGTACATCTCCCTTGAACTTCCTCACCTCTCTTCTATAGTGCGTGTCTAACGAGGACACTTAGTTCGCCTAGTTATACTACCCATAAGCGTAGGTAACATATTTACTACTCGTTATCCTTATTCTTGTAATAATTACATCATGCTATAAATTATTACTAAGATGTTTACAATTCATTTCATTATCTACTATTCTCAATCTGTAGATTATGCACATAGAATACATTTTATCACACAATCATGTATTTAATATTAGTTATCACTAACATATCCTTTTTCCACACATAAAGGACTCTTGGTTTGGAATGATTCATCGACCCCAAGTGAGAGTTGGTTCGGAATGATCCATCGACCCCAACTATTTAAAAATATATATATATACGCATATTCTGGTTCGGGACTCTTTCATCGCGACACCGGTTTAAGGTTTGGTTCGGCATTTTACATCGACCCCAAACATATAATAACTTTATGTTAGTTCGGAATGTCTCATCGACCCTAACATAATTAATTTAGGTAAAATTCTCTTAACACAAACTTTTATATAATTTAGTAGGTACATACCCGAGTTATCAAATCATGCCCATACGTAATATATATTACTTATATTCACCGTACTCATTAATTTACATTTTATTTCACTATTGTATTTATTCGAGTATTCACGCAACTCTAAGGGACCTAGTTACCCCTCCTTTAATTCAGTAGTTAAGTTAACTTTAATCTAATGGTATTTTTCCGAAATTTACTCTCACTCTTTCCGTAGCTAAATTCTCACAATCCCAACATACGGCTCAATCGATCATTCTTTCATCGGTCCATTTCTCCAAAATTCCCACTCAATCATTTATGAAGAAATCTAACGGTACACCTACTGGTATTTATGAAGTCTCCTCATAGGTAAAATATCATCACTAAGGTTCCCATTAAGCAGCGGTAATTAAAAGGAAATTTATTCACAAAATTCTCTAAAGTCCAGCCAGGGTCGATCGATCGATGGGATTTGGTCGATCGATACTGCTCGATCGATCGACATTCAAGGGTCGATCGATCGATCAAGCAATGACAGACCTAGTTCGTCTTTTTCATGCGGGTTTCACATATTTTATCTATCTATCTTTCATGATAATCCACCGTATTTGCAACCAATAATTTCTAATCATTCCTACATGTTCTGGGATGATTACTAACGATTTAAAACAACAAAATCATTATAAATCTTGGCCAAATTAACTAAAAATCTTACTAATATTCAAGAACCCTAAAAATACATTCTTTACACATTTCATCATAATTCAAGATTTTTAGTTCGATTCAATCATCTAGTTTTCTATGATATTAGAATATTTGGAGATCCAACTACGTCCTACATGCAATCCCTACCAATCATGGATCATAATCAATTGTTTTTCTCCCAAAAATATCATAAAAAACATGTTTTGCATAAAACTTAAATATGGGTATTATAACTCAATTTATTTTGCAAATAACCACTAGCCTTATGATTTGTAGGGTCTGATTTCGTGGTAGTTGATGATGGTTGATGATTTTGGTCCTTCAATCCTCCTTCCCAACAAGTTTGTGGTGAAATCTCCTTAGAATTCCCCCTCCTTCCTTCTTTTGCCTTAGGAAATTGCCTCTCTCTTTTTTCTCTAATGGCTATGGTGTATTTTCTTTCTTTCTAACCCTATCCTCAACTCTTATAATCTGATTTAGGGTTTCAAAATTCGTAGGTCTACTTACCCATAAATGTAAATAGACCAAAAGGCCCTCGAATAGTCCCGATTTAGCCCGAAAATGAGCCGACACTCAACTAGTACCCTCGGGTATACTATTTTGACTAATTCGACCCTGTCGGAATCATATGTGGACTCTAAATTATCGTTTGAGTCTCTAAAACTATTTTTCTAATCTTATCTTCCATTTTTTTTTGCCTACGCGTGACACTCGATTGAGATTACTCAGGTACGTCCATATAATCCATAGACCGTACATATCAACATTCAAAATTTACTACTCACATTTAGTAAATTTTTAATCGTCATATTAATCTATTAACCATTATATCACATTAAATTACTCTTCTCACATAATTAAAATAAAACATATTTTATCACATTAAATTACTCTTCTCACGTAATTTAAATAAAACGTATTACATAAAATTACTCTACTCACGTAATTTAAATAAAACGTATTTTCCTAATTAAGCAGAATTACGGGGTATTACAGTATCCCTTGAAAGCCAATAGTCAACTCAGACACACGCAAGGCTCTTGCATGGTCAAATTGCATGGGCCAAACCCCTCGTTGTTAATCACTTGGATCGATTACCAAACGACCCTCCAATAAATAAAAGAATGTCGTTTTTAATTTCTGTTGAATTAATTAGGAAACAAGTTAAATGTTTAATTTTTGTTTCTTTTATTGTTTATTTCAACATTTTTAAAATTCTAGAAAATCATATAAGATACGAAAATTAATTAAAAAAAATCTTAGAATATTAAAAGCCTGAAATCTATGTTATAAAAAATATTTTAGTCAAAAATACAAATAGGTTGTATTAATACATAAATAAGGAAAATTGATGTTAAAATCCATTCAAAAAATCTTGTTAGGAATATGTTTATTGCATGCAGTGGCCCGAGTGTATTTGGGACTGTTATTACAAAATTGAGCCAATTCAAATCCCGTAGGATTTAGAAAGGTACTTTCCCGAATGGGTGTATAAGGATGATTAAGCTCCGTGTCAAGTGAGTTGAGAGTGTCACCAAAAACTCTCTCATGGATGGAGGGGTTGAGGAAGAAGTCATGATATGGCTCGTGGAGTTCAAAGGTGGAGGTTGGGGTCAAATAAGGGCCTAAATATAGAAATGGAAGAAAAAAGGGAACAAGGTCCAAACATGGTGGATGGCCGGGTGGAACAATGTGAGGATCGTGTGGGATAATATGTTAGGGAATATGATCTAACTCAATATTATGGTATACAAACGCATGAAAAGGATCAAAGGTAATCTCTAGATAACTCGTGATAGGGAGTAAGGTATCAAAAGAATGAGTGGACTACTTATCGACCTATAAATCACCATTTGAGGTGGTGGTAAAATTAAACGAGGCATTAAAATCTGTAATATAGGGAGCCATAACAAAGTTGTACTTAAGGTGAGTCAAATAATTTTGGAATTGATCGATATTAAGACATGTAGGAACCATCTATGATTCAATCTTAGTGTAATGGGTGGAACTCGTAGCCGACGTCTCGGGGACACGCTCAATGGGTGAAATAGGTATAGACTCAGGTTTTTTAGATTTGAAGAGGTTGTGAACCTTAAATACGGTCTCATTTAGATTTTGGTAGGGAAGGGAGAAATTTGAAATTAGGTTCTTTTGGATGTTTACGGAGCGTATCAGTCTCACTAACGATGGATAAGTCCATATAATTATAAACTTGGGTCCTAGACCATGGGGTGGTTTCATCTTCAAGATTATCGAGGTCATAGGGCTGGTCACACTTAAAATACGTGTCATAAGATGACTCATCATCGTTTCATGTCGGTGCAATAATGGGTTGACTTGGGGGAAAATCTCACTCTTTCGCAGACTTAAATTCATTTAAGCATTTGCCAAGCCGTTAAAGAGCTTGATTTTGTGCCTGAGTAGCTTGATCTTGCACGATGATGAAATTTTACAACAGGCTTTTAAGAGAGGATGTGGATAATGGTGGGGAAGTGATGGGTGGTGGTGCAATGGTGTATGGTTGAGGTGGGAAAAACTTGCTATTAGCATGACTAAATGGAGAATACTCGTAGGAAGTGTGGAGAATGAGGTCAAGTTCGTCATACATGAGAGTATGGTCTCTGTGGGAGACAAAATGTTGATAATTATTGTGAGTCTAGTGAGGAGACTGAGCAGGATAGGAAGCACCTAGTAGCCATGATGATTGTCAAAAAATTACGAGGATCCACAACATGGGGTTGGGATTCATATTGTGTGGGAGGGTGATCAAGCCTCCACGAATAGATTGGATGCTGACACCACTCAGTATGGGATATGTCATGACAATAGGCCGGGGTGGGTTTTGAAATAGTTTCACAAAGATAAACTTTATCTACAGTTAGTTTGGATGGATAAGGGAGGTATGGTCACTCATGGGACAAGTGATTGGCTTGAAAGCACTAGGTGCATGACGAAGCATTGGACGTGTTGACATTCATCACCATAAGCGGGTAATATGAGAGGCATGCATGAATGATTCAAGAGTATCAACGGTATTCATAAGAGAGTTGAAGCCACTAAATAAAGTGTCAAGCATGGACTCGGGTTCAACCTCAAACATATTTCGAGAGAATAGGAAATAACTACAGTAATTCCCTTAAAGGACGTTCTTTGGCCATGACGAAATGGTTGGTGGGAGAAAAGAATTCACCTAACAACATATTTGATTTTTGCTGTAAATTTGAAAAAGGAAGAAGATCTTTTTTTTTAATATTTTGAAAAGGAATGAAGATAGTTTTGAGATTTTTTTAAGTATAAGAAAAAGGAAAGAAAAATATTTTTTTTTTGGATTTTTAAAAAAGAGGGTAAAAATGGACTCTCTTTGAAATACAAAAGGACAGAGCACACACAACCGACTACCAGAGGATTTAAATTGGACATGTACAAGAAAATGACAAAAACTAACTAGATCGTAGCCAATTTTTATCTTCAATTAAGTGACGGTGTAGTCAAATTTTAATTAATCAACGATCGAGAAAAGCATGGAGTGTAATATGTCGCCTTTGAAAAATGTGCTCCTACTTGGCTGCTAGTTAGTCAATTTTAATTATATGATGGCATGGGCTAACAAGTAAGTGAAATCAAGTAATTGAGTGGGTGGTAAAATCCTAACTCGTTTCAATGACCGGGTCTAGGTCTTTTTTACAATTAATTCACTTAACCATTCAAAGTAACATTATGCATAAAATAAAGTCATATAAGAGAAAATAATTAAACAATAAATGGACTCGCTAACTATAGATGCACAAGTGATAAATAAAATCAATCGGGAGAAAGTTATCTTAACTTCAGTCGTCACTTGGAGTCCTACGGGCCCAAAATAAAGAGGTTTTTAATCTACTCCAACGACGCTCTCTCTCTCTTTTGTTTCGTTTCCCTTTTGATTATTTTATAATTATATATTACAAATAATTGGTGTTTAAATCACCACAAATAAATGTATAAGGCCTAAATAACCTAATACCACTAACTAGGGAAAAAAATAAAAATTATATGCAAATGAAACAAATGTACAAATCTTCAAAATGCTTCACCACCCAAAAATCTGGCAATGACAATTGGTGAGAAAGCTATCGCCAAAAATTGAGCAAGTTCAAACGCCTAAAAAGCCAACAAACGACGCCATTTAATAACTAGCCTTTTGTGTATGTGTCATTGTTTCAAGACTCATCAAACAAAAATACCTATGAACCTACAAAATACACTAAAAGATGTATATGGCAAGTAAGGATTATCAATCCAACAACTTAGTGAGGCCAGGAACAAAATGAAGATCCAATATGGTTTTTAAAACAATTTTCAAGGGATATATTCTAATTAACTAAATGGTGACAAATTTAAACTAATCTAACTAATAAAAACCAAAATAAGTGATGCATTTGGTAGATAAATGTGAGAACAAGTAAGGGATGGGAATCCACTTCCATGGTTTATTTATTTTAATCAAGTGACTTTTAATTTTAGAATACTCCAAGATTTATTTGAATCACAAATTGACTCTCATAAAAAATGTGATAAAAATAAAATCTTTTTTGGAAGATTAATTTTAAACTTCCACAAAACTCTAAAAAACAAGACTGCAACTTTTCTAATGAATTATTCATTAGGGATCATTAACTAAAATTATTTTAAGTCTTTTAAAAATAGTTTTAGAGTTAGAAATTTCAAAAATAATATTTAACTAAAGAAAAGTCTATCTCTTATTTGATTCTTAAGAAAATAATGTAATAAAAATTTCAGGTTCTTTCTCGATGACAAGATCACCCCATCTATGATGGGAGGGAATTTTTTTGGTTCATTAGAAATAAATCACCTTCTCTCGGAGCATGACTCGAACCTAATGTTATCTTTAGAAATGAATTTTAATATGTAAAATTCCAATATTTAATTTTAAAATAGCATAATAAAGTTAAAAAATACAAAATAAAAATATATAAAATAACATCATGGAGGTTTCGTCTCTTCCCTTAAATGGGACATTAGCCTACTATATGTGTAAAATCACACAAAAAGTGTAAAAATAATTTCATACAAAATCTTGTAAAACAAAAATAAAGAAAATACACCAAGTCTCCTGCCGTACACTTTCAAATCTTCCCAAAGATACACCTCATAAATATGAGTTACCCCAATAATATTTCTAAATTTAATAACAACGCTCAACCTTTAATCTCACAATATTTCTTTTCCCTCATACAAATTCTAAACGAAAATATGAAAGAAGAAATAAAAATTACAAAAGTAATTTACACTAAATAGTACTATAAACTAATCTAAAATTTTGTTTCTCCCTCTTATCCATTCCCCCCAATTTGTGCTCATATTTTACATTTATAGGTTGGTATAAAGCTAGGGTTTTAGGTTTAGCCGGCTTGTGCTAAAATTATGGTTTTGGTAAAAATGGGCTAAATGGGTTCAAAAGGGTTTAAGTTGGGGTATAAGGGGCAATGGGGGTAATGGGTTATTTGATTTAGAATAGAAAAGAGAGAAGGTGTTGTAATCTCTGGGTTAAAACATATAAAATTGAATATCATAGGATGTGATTATATCTTTTGCATTTAGAGGATCAAACCTTAAATTATTAGGAAATTGAGAATTGATTAATTGATGAGAAACCCTGAAAAGAGTTGATGATTATATTGACTTGGAGAAAAATCTTATGATCCTATATCGTAGCAGCTTAATCTGATGTAAATGCATAAGAAAGAATGTTTCTTGATTCAATTCAATTAGAAAAGAGTAAATTCTTTAAACTAGGACTTTATGCATTTTATAATTCTTGAGATAATTATAACTATATGATTTGGATATGTTTTAGAGACATTTTTATGCTGAAAAATTATTAGTTGATTATGGAAAATCGTTTGGGTATCATATATGATGTTTGGGTGAATAATATGATGCTTATTATGTAAGGTAACTTGAGAATTTTTGTCAAAACTCATAACATCTAGCCCAGTCGAAACTAGGGGCTAACCGGTTTAACCATAGGGCGAACCAGTTCGGACCACCTGTTCAGTCCAAGTTGTTCCTTTTGTGTCCTTAGTGAATCGATCGGGATCCAAATCAATTTAGGGGGTTCGTAAATGATATTTAGGACTTTTGAAAAACATGTAGGACATTACATTACCTTGGGGTAATCGGGAATAAAATTCTGGGTATGAAAATATGGGTATCTAATGCGTGACTTGTTATACCGAGTTCAGAAATTAGGATGCAATTTTTGAAAATAAAATGGGAAAGTTAGGAGATATGTTAACAAATCATAGGCCAAATTTATGTAAAAATTATATGACTATTTAAATGGGAAATTAAGATAATTAGATGATTAATTATAAAATTGAAAATATTAATGGGTGATTTAATAGTATTTCTTCAGGGTAATTATAGATTAATTACCTGTACATATTATGTGATAAAGATATGTATTTTACTTATTTGTGTGAACATACCCATATTCATGGATGACCCATTGGTTGGGGTTGCGTACATCTCGAAATCGGAGCATGCATTGGCATATGTGGGCAGACAATGTGTAGGTCATTATTTAGGGTCCTACGTAGTAACGCAACTTATGAGGAGGTAGGTGTTGATGATGGGATCCATTATTACTATTGGGAGGTATGGATCGTGGAATGGTGTATTGCATATGGACCGCCCCACTTGTATCTATTTTGTGATGTTCATCTGGATGAGGGACTCCTTTAGACTTATCGATAAAGCACAAACATGACACTTAAAGTATATGCGTTTGTGTGTTATATATATGTAAGGACATAAATATATCTAGCCTTATAAATTAATTGAGATTAAGTAACTAGTCTAATGCTGTAAACAGTCAGTTATGAACCCAATACTACATATAGGCATAATGGATGATATGTCATTTCTTGTCGATAATACTGTTGGGGTTATTTTTGGGACTAGGAGCATTATGTATAGATAATCCGCTATGGTTTATGACTTGTGATAGACATATTAAAAATGATATATCATCGTGGTGATTATCAGACTGTATAATTGGGACTTGGGTTGATATGCGTGTAGGACTACACATAGGTGAGGGATGAGGCACTTATCGCATGTGAGTGCCGATGGGAGATACAAACTTTGAATTAATTGTATTATTGCGATGCAAATTTAGAGCGTTGACCCAAATTATAAACTGTATTCCCCCAGGTTTACATAGACAGAGACAGTAGGGCTGACAGGAGATCAAACTTGCGGTCATATTTGCACAACGACTACTTCAATTCATTTGATTCTAGCTTAGGTTGATATTTCCAGTTCAGTTACTTTATTATTTTGGATTATTCTATTGGCAAAAGCCCGAGTTTATTATTTAATTATTGGGACAATTGTATTGTTGTTGGATTTTTATGACTAGTTGTGTATTACATTTTTTTAATTATCGTATGTTATTTAAATAATTTATAGTGCATGATGTTTTTAAAGAGAAATACAAACGTTTTATCGTGGTTTGGTGATAAGAATGATATGGATTAATAGAAAAGTCCCATTTTTAGCGTATTTTGCCTGGTAACCTTTACGAGGAAAATGGGGGTTGTTACAATTTGAGTTTGGTTTGAGTTAGATGAGAGAAGGTTTTCTAGGTTGTGAAGGAAATGGGTGCTAGGTTTTGAACATGAGAGAGGACACGTGGGAATGGAGAGGAGTTTGTTGGCAGTAAGGGGTAAGGGTACAACTAGGCTCGGGTGTGTTGGCGAAAACCAATTATTGGTTATTTTAGTTAGTTTTACCGGTGATTTTGTGGGTTAAGGCCATCGGAGATATACGGTGGTCGGATAAGGTCATGGGTATGGTGGGTACTAGGTAAGCACCTGCTCATGGGTATAAGGTTGTACGAGTGAGAGAGGGAGTAAGATAAGGTGGTAATAGGGTGGTGGGTTTTAATGGAGGAAGAGAGAGAGAGAGAGAGAGAGAGAGAGAGAGAGGGAGATGTACAGTGCTGAAAGTAAGATGTAGAAAATTTTATGGGATTTTGAAAATGTGAGGTGGGGGACTTAATTTGATGTGTGTGAGATATGGGAAATGGGAGTGAAGTGAGGGAGTTAATTTGATGTGGGTCGGTGTATAGAAGCTAGTGTGTACACTATATATATATAGGAGAAGGCTCACCTACATTATGCTCTATACATCACTCATGCATCACGACTAATTTTAGGGCCTAAAAAACTTTGTTTTTCAAATTTTATAATTTTCCCTTGAAATTAACCTTCCAATCAACCCATATGCAAAAAATTAAGTCAAAATACATTTTGTAGCTATTTTTAAAAAATTCACAAAAACCTGCTAAAAATACCTTATTTATAAGGGTCTGCGCCAGCAGGTTTTTGTGGATTTTTTAAAAATAGCTACAAAATAAATTTTGACCTAATTTTTGGCATATGGGTTGATTGGAAGGTTAATTTCAAGAGAAAAATATAAAATTTGAAAAAAAAGTTTTCAATGGCCTAGAATTAGGTGTGATGTACGGTGTGATGTATAGTGCATGATGTAGGTGAGCCTTCCTCTCTCTCTCTCTCTCTCTCTCTCTCTCTCTCTCTCTCTCTATATATATATATATATATATATATATATATATATATATATATACATAAACACAAAACAAACACATTAAGAAAAATACAGAAAATATTTACATATAAAATATAAACACACCCACATATAATAAATACACACACATACATACTATTAAATATATACAATAATAAGACAAAATAAAAAAATAAAGTATATAGAGTCAAATATATATTATGAAATCTAAACACAAAAGTAAAAATAAAATGGCACACATACTGTTATAACCAATTGGGACAACACTAATAATAATAATGATGATAATAATAATAGTAATAATAATAATAAATAACATAAAAATAATATATGAAAACACATATATCGAATAAAATGACATAAGACACCTATAAAATAATAAAATTAGTATTAACAAAAATAATAATATGCCAACACTAATAATAATAATAATAAAAACTAATAAAAATATATACATATAAACTAAAATACAAACTCACACCACACATGAAAAATTAGGGAAGGCTAAGGACAAGATTTACGGGCTCAGTTTGGGGTAGGCTAGGATAGATAAGGAAAAGGTAATAGGGGAACTTAGATACGGGTCAATTCGATATTCTTCATTGACGTTATTTGATCGCTAATTCATCATAATTGTCTTGAAGTAGAGCTTTTGAATCCGCAATTGCGTATTGATCTACAAGTTAAATAAATACGCAGATAAGGACAATTTTATCTAGAATTGGCAATTAAAACGCATCTATTTAAGGTATAATTTTAACACTTTTGGGTGCTTATCAGACTTGTTTTATCTCGGGGATGACGTGACTGTATACTACCTGCACAGAGAGGGTAGATCCACGAAATGTCTTAAAGAGAGCGACCAAGTCAGTGATTCAACCCAAGAATTATCAACAACACAATTTTTTAAAGAATTGAAGTAATATTGAGATTTTATAAATAATTGTAGTAACCTTATATATTTTAACCTTAACAAAAAAATGCATGTGAAATATTTATCCAATGCTTCTAAATAATAGACTTGTATTTGAAAAATATATTCTACATAATTACATAATCCATACACAAGGAACCATAAAAATACACGTAAAAATTAATTTTCCAACTATGAAAAGTTAATTCAAATAACAATAAAGTGTTAAAGTCTTCTAAGTCCTTTAAACTCAATTTAAAGTGTCATTCCGAGACTATGAACATGAAGGATGCCAAAGTGAGATTGATAAGGATTTTTGAAGATTGACATAATTTGAAATATTATCGGAATGACCTTAAGGTCAAAAGACAAAAAGTATATTTTCGAACCGAGATAAAACAATAAATTTAAAGTTACAGATATGAGTATACATATACACTTACACATATATCCATCATAATTTATATAATAATATTAATATGATTAAGGAAAAATAAAAATTACTTGTTTAATTTTACATTTATTCTCACAACACAAATTATTCTCAACAACTCACATCGAATAATTGTAACACCCCGCATTTTTGGGAATTTTTTAAATTACATGTGTGCTCGTAACTCAAGTAATTTGAGAAGATAAAATGAATTGAATAAACGTTAATTAGTGATTGTGAGGATTAATACCTATGTGTTATTACATTTACTTGTGTGATAAGTGAATAAAAATGTGTCATCTTACATTATGTCATAAATGAGTAAAACGGTGGGTTTAAAACGATATCTCATTCGAGACACGCGTGTTGGGATTGAGATGAGAAAATTATGTTGGGTGACTCTAATGGAAATTTCGAGTGTGCTGATGATCTGAAATGGGTTGAGATAGTTAGAATTAGGTATCCGGGGGTGGTAATTGGGTTTCGGGAACTTTTTTGAGTAAACAGGACTCGTATAGGGACGTTCAGGTCATTTTACACTTAGCCTGTAACCTAATTTTGAGATTTGTGATAAAATTAGGGAAGATATGGAGTGGGTAGCCATTCCACAATCCCAAGAGACCTAGACTTGAGAGAGATGAGAAAAGAGAAGGGAGGACTCAAGAAAATCAATTCGGGAGACAATTGGACCAATTTTCGGGCAAGAAGAAAGACGTAAGGAGGATTCTAAGAGGAAGATCAAAATTATCTATGATTAAAGGTAAGTGTTTAAAATTGCTTGGATATTTTTTACTATATCAATAATTCATATTATGGTTGGTGTCAAAATCTGATTGTTTTGGTGGGAATCACATGATAAAATTTGGATTTTGGGAATGGCATTATAGATGTTGCTTTAATTGTAATATCATATGAAATATGAGATTGATTTATATATAAAAGATGTGATCTTGAATAAAATCTGAGATATATTCATAGAGAAGATGTAATCTTGAATGGTTCTTGGTAGAAATTAAAGAATCTTGAGATTTAATTAAGAAAATGAATGATTTCTTATTTTTTATATCGAATCCCATGGATAAATATGTTATCAGATGAACTGGGATGTAAAAGTGTGTATCTTTATGTTTATAATTGAAGGGGTATTGTTAAGATGGGTTTCGATGAATAATGGTGTCCATTTAGTGTGTGGAAGATAAAGAAATTTTGTCAAACTCATAACATACCTGCCCAGGCCATAACCAGGGGGCCTAACATGTTCGGTTAGGGGGTGAACCGGTTAGGACCACCTTTTCAGGCCCGTTGTTTATTTTGGTTATTTTTCAAATCTATTGGGGTTGGAGTTAATTTAGAAGGTACGTAGATGAGATTTAGGACTTCTAAAAAATATGTGGAATATTATATTACTTTGGGTTAGTCAGGGGTATGCAAATATAGGTGTTTATGATGAATGACATTAGAAAATTAATTAATGAAATCGATGGAGGATTATGGAGGATTCTGAATAGAATTAGAATACAGGCTAAAGTATAATAACATAGTGTCCAGAATAATAATTGTGAATTAATTATGAGTAAGTGACTATTTATGTATTCGAAAGTCAAGGTTAGACTCAGGAATTATGGGCTAGTGCTAGGAGTGACATATTCTCATTTATCCGGTTATATATATATATATATATATATATATATATATATATATATATATATATATATAGAGAGAGAGAGAGAGAGAGAGAGAGAGAGAGAGAGAGCCAGGCTATAGTACATCAAGCTTTATAGATCACCCATGCATCACATCTAATTCTAGGCCCGATTTTTTTTTTCAAATTTTATATTTTCCCCTTGAAATTAACCTTCCAATCAACCCATCGGCAAAAAATTAGGTCAAAATACATTTTGTAACTATTTTTTAAAAATCCACAAAAAATTGCTAAAAATACCTTATTTATAAGGATCCGCGCCAACAGTTTTTCGTGGATGTTTTAAAAATAGCTACAAAATGTATTTTGACCTAATTTTTTGTGTATGGGTTGATTGAAAGGTTAATTTCGAGGGAAAAATATAAAATTTGAAAAAAAAGTTTTCTAGGGCCTAGAATTAGGTGTGATGTACGGTGTGATGTATAGTGCATGATGTAGGTGAGCCTTCCTCTCTCTCTCTCTCTCTCTCTATACATATATATACGGGTAGAGAAACAATATATATGTATGTATGAATATATCTGTGTGATTGATATGCACAAAACATACCTACTCTATGGATGCTATCGTTGGAGGTTGTGCATAGTGGGTGGTCTACCCTAGCATTGACCAGAAGGTGTTGGATCGGTTCCCCAGGTCATTGCTCAGTTGCATGACCACTATATGTGAGTTTAGAGTCTTGTGGGGTAATATGGCATGGTTATGACCCACGGATTTAAGACTAAGACCTCCTCTAATTATGTGTTTACGAATTGGTTCAGTTTCGGGATTCCAACCCGTTGGCCTAGGAGTGGTACGTAATGTACTCGGAGCCTCATAGCATGCTAGAGAATTCATCTGCGAGGTTAAGCTCTGGGAGGTGGTTATAGGTATATAGTGAGTGATAATAGGTATATATATATATATATATATATATATAGGTAGGTATGTATATATATGTAGGTATGTATGTATGTGTACGATATGTGATATGTATATACATATATTTGTGTGTTAAATATATATGGGTGAATTAAATGAATGTGTGAACAGTAAGTTATATGCATCCGGGAGGACAACTCGGGGATGCTATGTTTATATACGTATGTAAGAGTGATATATGTATATGTGAGAATTAAATGAAGATGTGAACATGGAAATCATAACAAGCGTAACGTTATGTGAAACAGTTAATGAGAGGGTTATAATTGATAATTATAATGATAAAACTTATGTTTTAGCTAAAGTAGAAATAAAACGAAGTAAAATATATGTAGAACAAATGGGCTAAAAGATTAGCGTGTTGGACTAAGTTACGTGATGGTACTAGTTAGGAAGAGTAGCATAACTAGGGTGTTTAAGATACATGCAGTGGTACTAGTTAGGCAGAGTAGTATAACTAGGGTGTTTCAGATACATGCATTAGGTGCGCAGTATAGATGAGGGGCGAGGATTATCTCATGGGAGAGCGACACCAGTATAAATATGAGCGATTACATTGCATATTTATTATTGTATTTTAAACAGTTGCAAAATATTTTTAAATAGTTTTTGAGATCTGACCCATATGAAATCTTTTCAAAACCTTTTACGTGCTCAGCCACAGGGACGCTTGGCTTAGTTATCCTTCTGGCCAGACGATGCTGCAGCAGTCATGGATGCCTGCACGGATTGATTAAACGCTTTTATATTTTTGATCTAAATAGGACATTCCTTTAGATTTTATTTTCGGCATGCCGCCCAGTTAGACAATATTTAATTATTTAAACTTTATGCATTTTAGTTTCAGTTGGACTATTGTAATGGATATTTACCAAGAGTTATCAATTAACTTACTTATTTCATCTCATTCATTATTCATTTTATTTTTGTGGGGAACGTGTAAATTAGTTACATGGAATGGTTTGTTGCATTGATTGAAAGTTTTATTAAAGCAAGTTAAGTTGCTAATAAGTTTTTAAAATTCTGACACCAGGCATATTAGGGTATTAGTAATTAAATTAATTTTTGACAGTGATACTAAGAATGAACCATACTCAGATTCCTATTTTATTTTAGTAGATGATTGTTCACACTTTATTAGAATAGTCGAGGTGTCACATGTGGTATCAGAGCATCACATTTTAGTGTCCTTAGGATCTGTGTGGACTTACTATGTTTCCAGCATTTCTTTTCTTTGATATAGAGCTTGATAATTAAGATTTTTATTCATATTACACTTGTACGGTTTCTTGGTATTGCGTATAATTAAAGAGAATATTATAAAAATTTGGTTTTGTTTCTAATGCCAAACAGGAGAGGACAACAAACTCGGGCCACTGGGAGGGCTAGAGGAGGAGAGGCTCAGTCGGAGATGTCAGATATTCAGGGGATAGTGACCGCAGCAGAGGTCACCACTCTTGTTGCTCATGAAGTTATTGCTGCGATGACCTCCATGGCATAGAAGATTCCCTAAGAACCGCCATAAAACCCAGTGGAGCCAATTTAGGCTCACCCAGTGTAGTCAGTATGGGAGAGAGTCATAGGATGTTTCTAGAAGGACCATCCACCGGAGTTTCAGAGAAATGCGGATATTGTATTAGCTAGTCAATGAAAGAAGGACATCTAGAGGCATTTATGTATGGTTGAGTGCAGTGACACTTGAAAACAAATCTTGGAAACTTTTTAGCTCGTAAGAGAAACATTGCAGTGGTAGGAGTCAGTCACCACATTTGAAGCAGGAGACATTATGACAATCGGGGAATTTTGGGTGCGGTTATAAAAGAGCATATTTATGTCATTACTCAAATAGCTTAGGCTTACATATATTTTGGCATATTTCGTTACCATTTGACTCAAGCTGTCATAAAGGACCGAATATCCAACATCTCCAACTTTCAAGGATCTCCATACTATGAAGGTATAATGCTATTAAGTGTCTAAATTTATTTCTTGAATTTATTTTGGGATGTTTTTTTTATTAAAACATAAATAGGATTTATTTTCCTTTAAAAATCGAGCCTTGTTTCTTTATTTAAATTTTTTCAAAGTTTGTGCATCTCATTCAAACAAGATAGGATTCTTATTCTAATGAGGTCTCAATTTCGTTCAAAGCATCGTTTGAAGTTTACATCGAACATGTATCAAACAAGGGCGTACTATTTTAGGCCATTTGAATGTCGTTTGAAGATGATTCAAATGAGATAGATGTTTCAATCGAACAAGATTCTATTTCATTCTAATGATATACTATTATCGTTCGAACGAGCGTTATGTTCATTCGAACGATCTTTCGCTTTGAAATTTATGAACATCATATAAATACCTATTTCGTGTTCAGAATTGTTAAGACTTTTGCCATAATTATTTTTGCACATATTTTACAAAAGTTTTAAACCTTTTGAGTTTAGAAAATCTATTTGATTCACAAATCACATCCCCCGAATATGTTTGAGTGAATCAAGTTTAAACCTATAATACCCCGTAATTTTTAGAAATAAATTACTATGATATAAACGGTTTTAATGATTTCGAATTTATCTTGAGAATAAATTAAACTGGGAAGATTTAAAAATTTAAACGAGCAATTTTTCTTAATTTAAGTTACATTATGCCTTTATAAAATAAAACTCAACTGGGTGTAATGGGATTGTGAGTGAAAATTTAATAATGCATAAATAAATTTTATGGGCGGGTGTCGGTTTAACGAAATTAAAGGTCTAAGTGAAATAAAAATAATTGGGACGCATTTTGGGAAGCGTTAGAGACTCGGTTTATTATTTTAAGTATTTATAAATGGTCCTGAGTCATAGGTAAATGAGTTGGGGCACTTTCGAGCATATCGGGCTATGGTTTCGGGCTTATTTAGAGGTCGAGAAGTTAGGCTTAGGGCCCAGCTCAGGATTAGCACTAATTAAGAGTTTAAGTGGGGGTAACCCACTCCCCCACTATAATTAAGGAAAACCTAGACTTGCAGCCACGAGAGAGAAAAATGAGAAATACCAAAGAGGAGAAAGAGGGCAAAGATATAGGAGGAAACAAAGTATTCAAAGGGCCTTTCTTCTAAAATTTTAAAGGGAAGAATTCTCTAGCTTAATTTATTTTACAATTTATTTCTTGATGCATGTAATTATCTCCTTTAAATTTATGGGATTTAGGTTTTAAAGTGCTTGATTTGATGCTGAACATCGCATGTAGAGGACTGATTTCTTAGGTAGATTTGTACCAGAAATTTAGGTATTGTAATTATGAATACTGATGTTAGATTCCTTTAAGTTTTTTAAAGTTGTTTGGGAGTAATTGAATTATCAATGTGGAGATTATTATTTTTAATTAATGCGCAGGAAATCTAGATATAGATCCCCTAGTAAATACTCCTTGCTCAGAAACGAATCCAATTAGAAATTTGAGGTTTTAAACCATTAAAATCAAGGAATGGTAATAAATTTGTTTGGAGTATTTATGAATGCTATACATGTAACGTTCTAGGTTTGTAGCTGCTAAAGGATTAGAAGTTGAATATGGGGAAAACACTGAGAAGAAGAGGAGTGGTGAAGGAAGAGATGTCGTTTAAAAGACGTAACATGTTGTTTGAACGATATGTTTGGTCGCTTGAACGACCATGACGTTTGTTCGAGCGACGACTGGGAGATTTTGCCACCTTTTTCTTTTTCGGATCTGCGGGGGTTGTTCATTTTCCTCATGTTAGATGGAGTAACAGGTGTATTATAGAGGTAGATTTAAATTAGTGGTTAAGAAATGTTATACCCACATTTAAAATCACTAGAAATTATAACTGACTAGTTAGTTAAAGGAATTAGTTATGGATTGAAATTTATAATTAATGAGATGGAAGTTTAACACCAAGGGTAGTGGAAGATTAGGTATTAAGGAATATTAACATTTATGAGGGTATTGAACCTGGGATTTTGGTTCTGAGTATTTTTATGCGTTCAAGTGAGTGAGTGGAATCGATTTCGAGAAAATAAAGTAGTTATTTGAAAATACGGATGTGCCCACATTAAACAAAAAAATTACAATTCACTAGTTGGTTAAATAATTATTTGTGGAATGGAAATAATAATTTGTTAGATGATAAATTATTAATAAATGAATTATTAATAAATGGAAAATGCTGTCGACTTTGGTTGGATTTTTATGGTAATTTGGGAATAATTAACTTTACATATTATATTGAATAATAATATGTACTATTATAGATTTGTGTGTGGACATACCAATGGACCATCCTATCAGCTTGGGGGTTCACGCGTTCGGGACGTAAACCACAGGTCGACACATGAGGGATTGATAATGTGTAAGCCATATAGGTACTACGTAGAGGCTGCACCCTCTAGGGTTGGTGTGGCGTTGACCTTTCTTGTATCACCGTTGGGTATGGGCTGTATACAGGTGTTTTGCGTAGGGACTGCCCCCAACTTATGTGCGTTTTGTGGTGTCCATTTAGGATGTAGGGATTCCTTCGGACTTTCTGACAGAGCACGAAATAGACACTAAAGGTAGATGCCCTTATGTGTCAATTATATGGAAGGACATATATTATAAATTCCCTTGATACTATGGAAATAAAATTTATTGCCTAAGAATGTGGAGATAAATTAAAATTGTGATCATTTATTGAATAGTGGATATTTATGCTTTTATGTTGAAATTATGAGACTGGGAAATTATGGAAATTTATAAATTAAATGTAGTTGGCATATTTAAATCATTTTGACCATTGTATAAAATTGATGCATAGTTGTAGTTGTTATTTTTGGACCTTTTGGATGTGAAACTTCTCACCCTTATATGAGGGGTGAGGTATTATATGCATGTGAGTGACAAAGGGGCAAATAGTTATTGTGTATCAACTGTGCTATTGCATTCATGAATTAACTAAGTTAATGCTTGCACACCTCGGGCTCTGACCCAAATTATTAATGTTTCCCCCCAGGTTATTTCTAGACTGGTATAGCATGACTGTTGCTATACCAGTTGTGCTATCTCTCGGTTCTTAGCAGATCTCCAGATTCTTAACTCTAGTTTAGGCTCTTTTATGTCAGAGTTCAAATATTTTATTTAGAAAAATGTTGTAAGAGCATAAGCCCAAGATTCATTCATTTATTTACATCATGTTTTAATTTAAATTTCTAATTGCCGTGGGATTTATTTATTTAGTTGGTGTTGATTTGAGATTTATTTATTGTTCGTGAGATATTCATAAAGTTTAAAGTATCGGCCTTTTCTTAATTATAATATTTATATTACATTGAGCTGAGAATGGCATTAGTTGATCGATAAGCCCCGTCGTCGGCATATCGTGCCTGGCCAGCATTTACGTGAGAAAATGGGGGTTATTACAGTTGGTATCAGAACAAGGTTCTAGTGTCCTTAGGATCTGTGTTTGGGCTCGTTACGTTCTGCATTGCGTTCTTTCATGTAGATCCATATGTTTAGGAATTCTTGTAATCTTTGCAATCAGTTACTAATACAACCTCGTTTGCTTTCAATTGGTAAATAGTAGCAAAGGCAGATCGAGGCGTGCCACCTCCCCAGCTGTAGAGGAGGGGGCCTAACAGGAGCCGCCACAACATCCACCTCCAGTACCACCTCTGGTAGGACCGACAGAGATAGACACTATCGTGGCCGAAGCAGTGTCCACCGCTATGGCTTCTATGTTAAGGAATTTTCCACCACCGTAGCCTCAACAGCAACCACCACACCCATAGCCGGTGGTGGTACCAGTTCAGGCACCTGGATTGATTTTGGATCGACCGAGGGAGGCCTTCACTAAAGGCCAACCACCAGAGTTCGGGGGTAGCTCAGATATTTTAGTGCCGAGTAGGTGGAAGAGAGATATTCAACGATATTTAAGGATGGCAGAGTGCACACCTATGCAGAAGCAGATTTTAGCATCATTTTGATTCGTGGGGGCAACTCTTCAATGGTGGGACACGACTACAACGGTTGCTGAGAGGGACAACCTTACCATAGAGGAGTTTTAGGAGAGATTTAAGAGGAAGTACTTTCCCCAGTCAATGAAAATAGAGATACATAAAAAGTTCATGGACCTTAAGCAGGGGAGTCTATTGTGGCAGAGTTCGAGGAAAATTTTATCGTTATTTCTTATTTTGCTAAGGAGTATGTGAATACAGAACATAGGAAGATAGAAAAGTTTGTGTTAGGGATAGCTTGGCACATCAGACAGCCACCGTTGGGGAACCCAACTTTCACTACATATAACCAGGTAGTGAATGCTACTTTACAGCATTACCAAGATGATAAGGCATTTCAGAAGGAAAAGGGGGAGAAGAGACACTGTTTTGAGGCGCTTAACCAATAAAGTAGGGAAAATGGAAATAATAACCAGGAGGCCCAAAAATCTTGGGTTCCTCAGCCTTTATGGCAACACAAGAGACCTACGGGTCCTAATGATGCAAGGAGACAGGGCCGAAATGTCTAGGGCCAGTAAGGACAATAGCAGAGAGTCCATCAAGGCCAATAATAAGGAAATTGTTATGTTTGTGGGGAGAAGGGTCACTATGCTAGGAGGTTCCCTCAAATAAATCGAGCGACACACGAGTCAGCGGGACAACGAGGATACTAGGCACCCCAGGAGGGGTGCCAAGCACTGCAGGTGCAGCCAGTGGTAGTAGTTCCAGTCGCACCAGCATTGCCCACTCCACACCAGGGACAACAGCCATAGCTGCAGTACGGGCGCGTGTTCCACCTCGCATCAGGAGAGGGACCAACGCTAGCATAGACAGTGATGGTATAACCCTAATTATTTATTTTATAGGATTCTTAGTTTAGTACTAGTGCATGGTACTACTTAGTAGATGATATCTCATTTGCACATTGGGGAGGGTAGACTCCGTTTTACAATGTTTCACCCACGAGTTGAGGGACAGGCCCCTATGATGTCTCGTGTGTTAGGGTATGAGAATTCACCTCAGGTGAGCTTAAACCATAATGGTTGCGTTGATATTTACATAAATACTAAAATTTAATAGTCAAATGTGGTGTGACTAGTTGGTATTAATGTTTATCTTCACGGTGGAAGATACTGAATGAAATTGTGACACTTTGAGTTTAAATATGGTTAAATGGGTGTCTATAGGGCTTGGAGAGCCTTATAAAAATTTATAGAGTATATTATAAACATGGTTCCTGGATCGACGAATCTCAACGATCGATAATGCTATTTAGTAGTGTATCGGGAGGGTTCCTTTTTTGGATTTCTCTTGCGAGACATCCCACGCATGAAAGTAGCATAGGCCGGGAGCTGAAAAATGTTAGTCTCTAGGACATTTTGGGGTCATGATTATAAGGATAATTAAATGGTTAAATTTAATAGGAATTTATGATATGAGATTTTAATTGGTAATAGGTAAAAGTTAAAAATTTATATTATTACTGCACACATTCATGTTTATTTCATTTTCTTTTAATCCCGGGCTGATGGATCTCAACAACTAATTAAGCCATACAGTAGTGTATTGGGATGGTTCTTTGTTTGGATTTTTCTTACGAGACATCCCACGCATGAAATTGGCAAAAGTTGGGAGTTGAGGGGAGTCGGATATTGCGATCATTATTTTTCTTTCTCATGTATAGGTATGGTGGTATATTTGGTGTATGGTTATGCTTGGTATGAATGGTACAAATTAAATGTATATGTTCTATCCATATTTGTTAATGTTATGTGTGTGTACATATAATGTTGAATATATGAGCACCCAGTGATGTTATGATAGGCAATAGGGGAGCCTTTTTCTTTTTTTCTTAGGGGATATGCGTATGGACTAATTGGGTGTAAAACTTGAGTTGATAATGCGGTTTGAAACATAAGTTTGGGCTTTAGAGAATTTCGAGGATGGAATTCTTATATAAGGGGTGGAGAATGTAATACCCCATAATTTTTAGAAAAAAAATACTACGGTATAAATGAATTTAGTGATTTCGAGTTTGTCTTAAAAATAAATTAAATTGGAAAGATTTAAAAATTTAAGCGAGTAATTTTTTTTAATTTAAGTAAACATTATATCTTTGTATAATAAAATTTAACTGGGCGTAATGGGCTTGTGAGTGAAAAATAAATAACACATAAATAAATTTTATGGTCGCGTGTCGTTTTAACGAAATAAAATGTCTAAGTGAAATAAAAATAATTGGGATGCGTTTTAGGAAGCGTTAAAGACTCAATTTAGTATTTTAAATATTTAGAAAAGGTCCTAGGTCATAGGTATATGAGTTGGGGGACGTTTGGGCTAGTCGGGGTATGGTTTCTGGCTTATTTGGAGGTCCAAAAGTGGGGCTTAGGACTCCACTCAGTATTAGAACTAATTAAGAGTTTAAGTGGGTGTAAACCACTCCTCCACTATCATTAAGGAAAACCTAGAGTAGCAGCCACGGGAGAAAAAATGAAAAATACCAAAGAGGAGAAAGTGGGCAAAGACAAAGGAGGAAATAAGGGATTCAAAGGGCTTTTCTTCTACAATTTTTAAAGGCAAGAATTCCCTTGCTTAATTTATGTTTCCAATTTATTTCTTGATGCATATAATTATCTCTTTTAAAATTCTGGGATTTAGGTTTGAAAGTGTTTGATTTG
The DNA here is from genome assembly GCA_949130495.1 of Sambucus nigra. Lineage (NCBI taxonomy): Eukaryota > Viridiplantae > Streptophyta > Magnoliopsida > Dipsacales > Adoxaceae > Sambucus > Sambucus nigra. The sequence goes on from OX422216.1 coordinate 134,913,776, forward strand.
ATGTTGAACATCACATGTGGATGACTTATTTCTTAGGTATATTTGTACCATAAATTTAGGTATTGTAATTATGAATACTGATGTTAGATTCCTTTAAGTTTTTGATAATTGTCTGGGTGTAATTGAATTATCAATGTGGAGATTATTATTTTTAATTAATGGGATGGAAATCTAGATATAGATCCCCTAGTAAATACTCCTTACTCTGAAACAAATCTGACTAGAAATTTGAGGTTTTAAACCATTAAAATAAGGGAATGGTAATAAGTTTATTGGGACTATTTGAGAATGTTGTACATGTAACATTCTGGGTTTGTAGATGTTAAAGGATTAGAAGTTAAATCTGGGAAAAACACTGAGAAGAAGAGGAGTGGGGAAGGAAGCGACGTCGTTCAAACAACGTAACATGCCATTCGAATGACATGTTAGGTCGCTTGAATGACCATGGCTTCATTTGAGCGACGTCTGGGAGATTTTTTCCACCTTATTCTTTTTCAAATATGCGTGGATTGTTCATTTTCCTCATGTTAGCTGGAGTAAGAGGTGGATTATAAAGGGAGATTTAAATTAGTGGTTAAGAAATGTTATACCCACATTTAAAATAACTAGAAATTGTAAATGACTAGTTAGTTGAATGAATCAATTATGGATTGAAATTTATAATTAATGAGATGGAAGTTTAACACCAAGGGTAGTGGAAGATTAGGTATTAAGGAATATTAACATTCATGAGGGTATTGAACTTGGGATTTTGGTTTTGAGTATTTTTATCAGTTCAAGTGAGTGAGTGGAACCGGGTTTAGGAATATAAAGAAGTTATTTGAATATATGGATGTGCCCACATTAAATAGGAAAATTACAATTCACTAGTTAGTTAAATAATTATTTATGGAATGGAATTAATAATTTATTACATGATAAATTATTAATAAATGGAAAATGTTGTGGACTTTGCTGGGATTCTTATAGTAATTAGGGAATAATTATCTGTACATATTATATGGTATAATAGTATGAACTATTATATATTTGTGTGTGGACATACCAATGGGCCATCCTATCAGCTTGGGGGTTCGAGCGTTCGGGCCATAGAACACATGTTGATACAGATGGGCTTGATGATATGTAGGCCATATAGGTACTACGTAGAGGCTCCACCCTCGAGGGTTAGGTGTGGCGACGACCCTTCTTGTATCACCCTTGAGTATGGGATGTATACAGGTGTCCTGCGTAGGGACTGCCCCCAACTTAGATGTGTTTTGTGGTGTAGATTTAGGATGTAGGGATTCCTTTTGACCTGTCGATTGAGCATGAACTAGTCACCAACGGTAGATGCCATTGTGTGTAAATTATATGGAAGGACATATATTATAAAATACCCGGATACTATGGAAATAAAATTTCTTGCCTAAGGATGTAGATATAAATTAAATTTGTGATTATTTATTGCGTAGTGGATATTTATGATTTATATGGAAATTCTAAGACTGAGAAATTATGGAAATGTATAAATTAAATGTAGTTGGCATATTTATATCATTTTATTAAATTGTATAAAATTGACTCGTAGTCGTAGTTGTTATTTGGGGACCTTTGGCATGAGAAACTTGTGGCACTTAGATGAGGGTTAAGGTGTTATATGCATGTGAGTGACGAAGGGGGAAATAGTTATTATTAATCGACAGTAGTATTGCATTTATAAATTAAATAAGTTAATTCTTGCACACTTCGGGCTCTGGCCCAAATTATAAATGTTTTCCCCCAGGTTATTTCTAGACAGGAATAGCAGGACTGTTACTGTACTAGCCTTGCATCTCTTGGTGCTTAGCAGATCTCCAGATCTTGACTCTAGTTTATGTGCTTTTCTGTCAGAGTTTAGATATTTTATTTAGAAAAATATTGTAGATATGTTTATTGTTCGTGAAATAGTCATAAAGTTTAAAGTATCGGCTTTTTTTTAATAACAATATTTATATTACGTTGTGTTGAGAATGATATTAATTGATCGACAAGTCCCATCTTCGACGTATCCTGCCTGGCCAGCCTTTACGTGAGAAAATGGAGGTTGTTACAAAACTGTATAGCTTGTATGATGCATATACCTTTTTGGAGAGGTATATTCACAACTGAACTTGTGATTTTCAAGAGAACTCACTACTGATGATAAAGGCTCGTCGGTGGATGCCGAGCGTGGACTGAGATGTATTCTTTAGAGATCTGCTAAGGAATTATGAATTATTTTGTGGTAGTTATTAATTATTTTGTAAGTCGATAGTCTTGTAAACTCTCTAAAGTACTAAAAATGAAGATTTTATACGAAGGATTTTTTTCCTTAATTTGTCTTGTTTGTCTTCATGCATTAATTTATCTACTTTATCATTTAAATGCTTATCGTAAGATAGAAAGATAAAATTTGGATTTATGTTTGATTGAACATTTAATTAAATAAATATTCCATCAAGATCGAGATAGTGCACTCTCAAATTGGTATCAGAAACGGTTACACAAATATATCGTGTGATCTTTTTCTGCAATTTTCTATCTTTGATATCAATTTTTTAAAAACTTGTTGATCTTTAAAAAGCCGAATTTTACTAAAGAATTTGTACCATCCAGTTCCTATCTTTGATGGTACTAATTATGCATACGGGATGGCTAGAATGTTGTCTGTCTTAAAAGCCATAGACGAGAGAGTTTAGTGAGTTAGTTAAAGAGGGTGGACTCCTCCCACTATCACTGTTGATAATGTTGTTGGCCTTAAACATGTTTCTTCCTAGACTGATGAGGAATATAAGTGGAGTAATTTAAATTCTCGTGGACTTAGTGCTATTTCTAGAGTCTCCACCGCTGATGATTTCCATCTCATCATGATGTGCACTATGTCTAAAGAATCATGGGATACTCTCCACCTCATTCACGAGGGTACTAACGCTGTAAAGTGTTAAAGCTTCAAAATTTATCAACACAATTTAAGGCCATCACGATTTTAGATTTCGACCCATTCGATGAGTTTTATGTGCATTTATTGGGTGAGAAAATTCTGAAAACGAGAGTTGTAAAAATATTTTGAGGTCACTTTCCCATTTTATTCCTAAGGTCACCACGCTTAATTTTTTAGGTATCCTATACATTCTTAGGTTAGAAAAACTCGTAGTAGACTGTTAGACTTATGAGGTAGATATGCTCCCTAAAACCATTAAAACTAAGGATATAGGGGTAGGTTTAAAGACTCAAACTAAGAAGAAGAAAGATGAGAGAGCTTGTAAGTATGAATGTGAGGGTGAGTGTGATGACTTGGCCTTATTTGCAAACTTTTTAAAAATGTTTCTCGAATTTTCCAAAAATAAGTCTTCCAAGAAAATGATTTTTGAGAAAAATAAAAATAAGAATGAGGTCACGGATAGCGGTGGGAAAGAGGAAGAGATAAGGTTACTTTAGATCTCGAACATGCTCGGGAGGTCAAGGTTACTTTAGAAGACACATCTTAGAAGGTTGGAAAGATATTTCTCGATACCTCTTTGGTTAATGTTAGAGGCTAGGAATAGGTTATGGCAGTGCGTCCACTTCCCACATTACACCCGAGCTGGTTCTCGAGTTTGGGTTAGATTTATATGGCCTTCAAACCTACCCACCTAAGCATCTGAATCCACTTAGGGGAGCTAAGCCCGTTTATGTTTTTCCCATTGCAAGCAAATAGGTCACTTTAGGTGCAAAAAAATATGTCAGGGATAGGGTCTCATAGATTTCTTCCACGATATGCTACCACGCGAGTTCCCGTACGCACTCCCACACATATTACTCAACATGATCCCTCACATCACGTGAGAGATTTTAAGAGTTTTCAATAGTATGTAAGAATTTGGTCAAGAATTTTGAAGATTTGATGGAGTTTTTTCATAGGATGTCATCTCCTTTGGATAACTTCTCCAGGCCTAATGATTAGGGTTGAGACTTGTTTCTAGTATAGGATGATTCTCATGATTCATATCTTACATGCCTATTGCTAGATTCTACTAACATTTTACTTATATTTTTCAAAAATCCTAAAAGATTTTTCTTTTTCTTGAAATTTTTTGAAAAATACAAAAAGATTTTCAGTTTCTTTTTAAGGAAAAGAGAAAAGGGAAAAAAGAATTTATTTTGATAAAATTTAAAAGAAAAATCCAAAAAGAGTTTTGTATTTTCTAACACCATGTGTGGATGAACATGAAATATGTTTGAGTCACCAATTCGTTCCATATCCATGTGGATAATTTGTAGTGTTTTGAGGCGTGACACCATTTCATTTTTGTGCTTCATAATGAGTGGATTCATTAAGATGTGATATAATGACAACTTGCAATATGTTTGACTCCTTGTCACCTATATTGCACAAGAGCACGGGTTTATTTGAATGTTGCACTTACCTATCACATGTTGATTGTAGTGTTTCCATCTCCATTATGCTTTTAAAACGAATGAAATTTGAAAAACGAGACAATAAAAGTAGTTCATGTAAGGACCATTGCCCAGATTGAAAAAAAAATAGAAAATCATTTATCCAGTATATTTGGTATATTTTTGCAATGGAAATACGAAAGACATGTTGACTTTGATTCAAAAGCCACAATTTGTAAACAAAATCGACAAAAGGATTAAAGTCACATAAAAACAGAAGTGCTAGACCAATCTTTGGAACATTGATGCTTCGCTACATACGGGCATTATTTTCTTCAAAAGGATTTGAGTTAATAACTCAAAGTGTTAGCTTTTGAAGGAGTGAAGTCGAAGATCAATAAGTTTGTTCGCCCTATAAAAATCTTGTAAAGCATTACATAGGTTTGGTCGTTATTAGTGTGAAAATAACTTACGATTTAGATTAGTTGATTAGGTTAAGTCAATTTCAATTGAGTTCCCATTTTTTACACCTAAGGTAGACTTTGAGATCTTGTGTTTGTAGTGTCTCATTCCTTCGTGAACATATGTTATGTTTATCTACGTTGATTAACCTATAAAATATGTCCACATCCCTACATTATGTTTCCATGATTCAGGTATTTTTCTGCTTCTCCATGGTGTGTTGAATTTTTAAATTTTTTACACTTGAACACTTGAAAATTTTCAAAAATAGTTTGTGGTCCCATTTTTTACTCCTAAGCTAGACTTTGAGATCTTTTGTTAGTAGTGTCTCATTCCTTCGTGAACATATGTTATGTTTGTCTACGTTGATTAACCTATAAAATATGTCAACATCCCTACATTCCGTTTCCATGATTCAGGTATTTTTCTGCTTCTCCATGGTGTGTTGAATTTGTAAATTTTTTATACTTCAACAATTGAAAATTTTCAAAAATAGTTTGTGGAGCATTCGAGATTCTAATTGAATGGTTGCCATTCTTATATTTTTGTGGTGATATCTTATTATTTTTTATGATGTTCCCAATAGTTCATGTTTAGTTTCTACTCCTTGTCTATTTCGAACAAAATAAAAGGAGGAGAACAGATTACGGAGGTGATTGCATGAGTTTGATTGATGGGGGAAAATTTTGTGAGTTTTTTATATATGTCAGATTCGATGCATCACGGGGTATTTTCTTTGTTTCATCTGTGTAAGTTCTTTTTAGAAGATCATAATCATATTACACTCGATATAGACAAAGTTCCCAAGAGAAGAACCAAGAAGCAGTGGAGATTTTGAAGGCATCATTATTCTTGCACCTATTCATTTTAGGGTTTGGGAGGGTATTAGGATTTTTTTTTTGTCTTAAGGGATTTTAATGTAATTTGGATTTTGGTTTTATATTTGTTCTGAAATAGCCAAATGGGGCGATTTGTAAGACCATATTTTCTGTCATTGCTCAAATAGCTTGGCCTTGCATAGACTTTGGCATATCCGATTACCATTCGAATCGAGTCGTCATGAAGGACTGAATATCCAACATCTCCAACTTTCAAGGATCTCCACACTATTATGGTATATTGCTATTAAGTGTTTCAATTTATTCCCTGAATTTATTTTGGGATGTTTACTTTTATTAAAACTGAAACATTTTTTTTTAAAAATCAAGGCATTTTTATTTATTTTAAAAGATTTTAAAGTTCTCGCATCTGATTCAAATGAGATTGGATTCTTTTTGTAATGATATCTCAGTTTTGTTAGAAGTTTACATCGAACTGTATCAAACGAGCGCATACTATTTTAGGTCGTTTGAGTGACGTTTGAAGATGTTTCAGATGAGATAACTGTTTTGTTCTAATGAGATTCTATTTCGTTCTAACGATCTACTATTCTTGTTCGAGCGAGCCTCATTTTCCTTCGGATGAGCCGCCGCCTCGAAATTTGGGAACATAATATAAATACCTATTTCGTGTTCAGAATTTTTAGGATTTTTGGTAGAACTATTTCAGCACATATTTTGCAAAAGTTTTCTACCTTTTTCAGTTTAGAAAACTTTTTTATTCACAAATAACATGCGTAGAATATATTTGAGTAAATCAAGTTTAGACCCTATTGTCACACCCCACAAAATTCGACAGACAGGGTGGCCAACCACCGCCGCCTAACTATGTTGGACGTGACCTAAATAAATGCCATTCTTAGCATGAGACAGATATGAGACATAAATAAATCAGTCCATAAGATAAATAATTGAATCAATCTGAAATGATCATAAACAACTAAGCGATAAAATATCCATCACATACTAACTCCAAATAAATCCAATCTCCAATAATGATTAAATAAAATCTGAGTAATAAAGATCTTAATAATCCAATAGAAATCCTCTAAACAATTGTGTAACCGAATGGATTAAGAAAACTGAAATGAAGTCTCATAATTAAATACGACAGAAAAGGAAAGTCTAACTAAACTATGCCATAAAATGAATAACTCCAGATGCATCTCCAAAAGATAACTTCGATAATCCTATGAAGCTTCTCCAAATCTTATCCTGAAAAGTTAGTCAACGCACGACGTCAGAGCCCTGATCATGAATACACACTACTCCCCTCAAATAGGATCCTTGAATCCAGACGGTATCATTATACGCAATAAATATAACAATAGAATATTTTAAACTAAACGGGATAATTAAACGTGATAAATATAAAATTAGTAACTACCCGTAGAGATACCCATTTATAAAGGCACACCAATGAGATTTCAAATTCCCAAGTCCAACGAAGTTAATCGTTCTCACTTTTCATTATGACGGTCCTGTTGTCCTAGGTGGTAATCCACCAAAGTGTCACACTTCCCCTTATCAGTCATCCTCTGACCCGTTTAAACTGTCGGCCCCAACTCAAGACAAGGTTCCACAAACAACACAACATAAATCGTCCTCTGACCCGTTTAAACTATCCTCTCCGACACATTATTTCGCCATAAATTTTAATACCAGTCTTTTTATCTTAGGCATTAACCTTAATTTCTCAATTTAACAATTTGTAAATTACCCCACCCTTTTATCGATGTGAGATCGTCAAAATATCCCTTAGTCCCACCCCTAAGGATCCCCAAGTTATCAATCCATCCAATCCTATGTATAGGATGAATTTCTAACCTAAACCTTGACCTAGTCTCATGACTAGGCTTGCGTAACGACGATAAAGTATCAAAAATCAGCCCACCCCGACATAATAAAGTCATAATAATCTACCCTCACTAGTCCCATACCTAGAAGCATAAATCATCAAAAGGCCTACGCACTAGTCCCATACCTCAAAGGCATCCTAAAATATAGGGAGAGAAAAAATACCCAACAGCCCATCGTCACAATGGCAAATAAAAAAAATACCAAAAAGTCATACAAATATACATGATCAATCAACGTACAAAGCTACGCATGATAGTCCAATTCAATTAAATCTTAATTTTAGTTATCACATCGTCAAAATACCCAATTAATCTCATTTAATTATTTTAAATTAAATATACCGAGTTTTCATTATTTGTGAGTCAAAAACCAAATTTTATTATCTCTACACAAATTACATGAGTTCACTACACCAAAAACAACATTTTGGCACACCCTGGTATTAAAAATCTGGCACAGTTTAAAACTGTTCCAGATTTTGGCACGGTTTTATAGAGATTTGGCACACTTTAAAATAGTGCCAAATTTTGGCACTGCTTTAAAGTGTGCCAAAATTGAGTACACTTACTAAAATATATAATACCCCAAAAAAAAAACATTACACTCCTCTCTTTCTCTTGTTCCCGCTCACGATTCCCTCCCCGCTCGTTCTCTCTCTCTAGCCTCTTCGCTCTGTCTCTCTCTCTCTCTCGGCGGTCTCTCTCTCTCGGTCTCTCGGTCTCTCTCTCTCGCCTCTTCGCTCGGTCTCTCTCTCTCGACAGCTGCTGGCGATTTATTCTTTCCCTAGGTCGGCATCTCTACTGCCGACACTCTCTCTCCGGCCCATTCTCTCTTTCTCTGGTCACTGCCCTGTTCTCTCACTGCACTCATCCCAATCGGGTAATTGTTTAAAGCATTGTATTTTTTTTTAACCTGAGCTAGGTTTCAGATTTGATCCTAGAGTTTATGATATGCCTGATTTGATTCGTATTTGCTTTTAAGGGTTTTATATATACATATTTAAATATTTATTATTTTTTTAATGTGTGAGTTTTTGGTGCAAATTGAATGTTGATAATGAAAAATAAATAAATAATGGATTTTTATGTTCTTACCCCTTTAACAAAAATGTATATTTGATCTGATTTGTACATGTTACGTAGTTTTAAGAAAATTTAAGTGCTAAATATTCAATAATAATGTAAAAATAACAAATTGAAAAGTAGACACCTCACTAATTAAATGGATAAATGAGATTATGTGTTGAAAATTTAAGAAAAAACAAAAAAAACTATTTAAATAGTAAGTAGACATTAATACTAAACATTCAAAAATGATGTTACACATGTAGAAAAACCTTAGACCCGTTCAAGAGGTCTCACTATGACTGTGGTGAGAACTCTTGAATTGTCCCATTTTTGGACAGTTTGGAAATGCAAAAGTTTGTAGTGTACATAATGATTATGCATGTCCTATTTTGAAAAATTCGGTGGCATCTCTTTATGTTATTTGGGTGCATACTAGATTGATGTAGTGTTTTGTGTTTTCTTGGTTGAAAAACTTAAGTAACACATGAACACTCCCAATTTAAGTTGTGTACTTGAAGAACTGTAGGGAGATGCTGGCGAAATTTTCTAGATTAGGACATGGCATGAGACATTATGACCAATACAAAATATGCATTTTCGAATGGGATATGACCCTTACCCTATAGTGGAGATGGAGGAAATATAGGAGGTCAAATATATACATATTTACACTTGAATAAACTTCAATATATTTACAGTAAGCGTTTATAGTATAATGTGTGTTCTTTAAACTTATCAGGATGTCGTCGGGAATCAACAAAGAGTGGATAAATGAGAAAAATATCGAGACCGATACATATAGAGATGGGGTGTTACAGTTTCTACATTATGTGCGTAGTAATAGTTCGAATGCTAAACATTCATGTCCCTGTAGACATTGTCGAAATGGGAAAGGACATGTTGTTATAGATGACATATTCGTTCATTTAATGACATATGGTATGGACATGAACTGTACCTTATGTCATTTTCATGGTGAGACATTAGTTGTTGATCAAGTCCAACCACTACCGCAATCTGTGACACCGACAAAACACGTTGATGTGCACAATATTCCAATTTTGAATGATCTTGTGAATGATGCTTGTGAGATGTTTATGGGTGAAGCGGAACCTAGTGAACCTAATTGTGTAGGCAGTGATGAAGCCCCTGCAACTTCTGAGGTTCCCAATGATTCGTACACACATAAATATAAAGGCAAGAAGTATGATCGTTTACATCAACTCGCACAGGATCCATTGCACCCAGCTACCGGTTCTTCACGTCATACCACAATGTATGCTCTTATAAAGTTGAATGATTTAAAAACACAATTCAATTTATCGGATGGAGCTACAGGTGGAGTTCTTAGATTGTTAAATGAACTACTTCCTGAACAGAATAACCTGACAACTAGTTATACAGAAATGAAAAACACCGTTAGAGATCTCGATATGGATTATGTTAAGTATGACGTATGCATTAACAACTGTATGCTCTTTTGGAAAGAGCATGAAAAATCTACTAGATGTATAAAATGTGGTTCTTTACGATACAAGTTTACTTATCTAGACGAGGATGGTGTAGAAATTCAGAACACTAATGGAAAAAAAAAGTACTCTAGGGTTCCTAAGAAGGTAATGCGACATTTCCCTCTAATCCCTAGGCTAAAACGGTTGTATACCATAAAATAGATAGCAGAGAAAATGACTTGGCACGCTCGTGCAATATCTTGTATGGAATTCTTGCGTCATCCCCGAGATTCAGCAGAATGGGTAAATTCAAACATTTTGTGGAGAGATTTTGCAAAAGATCCACAAAATATTCGACTTGCAATAGAAACTGATGGTTTCAGCCCGAATAACATGTTTGGTCGTAAGTATAGTTGTTGGCCAGTGATAATTCAACCTCTCAACCCTCCTCCATCAATGTGTATAAAAAGTGAGTTTTCAATGTTGTCTGTATTGATTCCCGGACCAAAGTCACCATCCAGTAATATTGATGTCTTCCTCCAACCGTTGGTTGATGAGTTAAATATCTTATGGTTTGGAGTTAAGGCTTGGGATGCATACAAAAATGAGAAATTTTAGTCAAAAGCCATGTTGATGTGGGGTATACATGATTTTCCAGCTTATGGGATGTTATCAGGTTGTTCAACTTAAGGTTACAATGGGTGTCCTGTTTGTTCTACAAATACACCTTCTTAATATCTTTCTAAGTCAACGAAATGTTGTTACCAACGATCTCGTATGTTCCTTCCTAAAGACCATCCTTACAGGTTTGACACATTAAAGCAAACATTTAACGGTAAAATAGAGGATGCTATGGCTCCAAGAAAGTTAGCAAGTGTATAAGTTGAGCAGATAGTGTCACTTATCGCTCGAGAAGGTGTTCAAAGAGAGGGAGAGGGAGATAAAAAGGGAAAGGCAAAGGGGAAGGGGAAGGGAAAGGGGAAGGGGAAGGGGAAGGGGAAGGAGAAGGAGGGTGTCGTAATGGAAGACGATGATTATCCAAGTGAGGGTGACGATGAGAATCTAGCGGGTACCAAGGGTTTTTCAAGGAGGTCAATTTTATTTAACTTAGAGTACTGGAAGGACCATGGTATTAGACATAATTTAGATGTTATGCATGTTGAAAATAATGTCACAGAGACTCTTTTAGGTACAATACTCTCGGTGAAAGGTTCATCAAATAAAGATACGATCAAAGCCCGTGAAGACTTGAAAGTTAATTTGAAACTTAAAAGGAAATTATGGATGAAAGATGTTGAAGGCAGTAACAAAAGGCTTATGCCAAAGGAACCTTTTGCATTAGGAAAGGAAGAGAAAGAAGACTTTTTTCGTACACTAAAAACATTAAAGGTACCGATTGGATTTTCATCAAATTTTAGCAACAATGTTAACCTCGATCCACCTGGATTTACTAATTTCAAGTCCCACGATTATCACGTCATTATGCAACGGTTGCTTCCTACGTTGCTTATGCATTCATTTCTGGATGATAAGTCTTTGTTTAAATCTATACAGCGGATAAGCATATTCTTTAATGTGTTGTGTGCCAAAGTGATATTTAGGGAACATCTTTTGAAGGCCAAAAACGCATTGGTAGAGGCAGTTTGTGTCTTTGAAATTTATTTTCCACCTGCCTTTTTTGTGGTGATGATCCACATCTTCCGCCATTTAGCCGATGAAGCTTTAACAGCTGGGCCACCAAGATATCGGGCGATGTGGTTGTTTGAGAGAGAAATGGGAAGATATAAAAAGTGGTCAAAAAACAAGAGGTACATTGAAGGGAGCATTGCTAATGCATATTTGTTACATGAAGCTTCTTTGTATGCCATGAAGTACATATCGAAAAGAGGTGAAGGAACTCATAAGAGGAATCTTGAGGATTTTCTTGATGATGAGTTTGATGACTCGGAATGCCAACGATCATTGGGTAAAAGTAGAGAATTGATCTTAAATAATGTACAATATGAGCAAGTGCTAAGATGGGTTTTATCTCAATGAGATGGTGTTGATGAATGGAGAAGGTACACACTTAGTTTTATGTTAATTCATATTAATTGATTGTAATGTGATTTTTCTTAATTTTGAAACTAATTTCTTGTAGAAAATTTGTGGTAATTGAGACTCAATCGAGGCATACATGTACTTTTTTATCAACCGTAATTATTTTTAATGAAACTTTAGAAAATTATCAATTCCTTACAGATCTCAAGATTTAATGATACGGGAATTTTGCCATATGCCGATGGTCCGCTACATAGGGTTACCAGTTATGAGAAATTTCAATGCAATGGGTACACCTTTTGTACTTCTGGACATGAAGAGAATCATAACTTTCAGAGTAGTGGTGTATCCACTAAGGCCTTTAATAATAAGGGGATTATGACAACCTTTTATGGAGTAATTAGACAAATACTCGACCTCAATTACATTGAGTTCACACATACTGTCTTTTATTGTGATTGGGTGGATGTTGATGATAAGAATGCTTGCAAAGTTGAACCCACCTCAAAATTGGTGATGGTGAATCTTAGTAAGCTCGTGAGTAAAAATACCATTCAAGATGATCCGTTCATCCTTGCATCTCAAGCCAGTCAAGTATTTTATTGTCAAGATGTAAAGCTGAAGGGGTGGTCAGTTGTTTTACACTCTCCCAAGAGACTGACAAAAGAAATAGATGCGATTGATATTGATCGTAAGATGTATGACTCCATTTTCGAGGAAAATGATAAATTGCTGGAGCTTTTGGACACGAATTTCTAGTGCAATGATTTAGTTTGTTGTTGTTGTAAACATTTAATACTTTATTGTTGTTTGAACATTTAATACATGTATGGCTGTTTGAACTTGTAATTCTATGCTTACTGATGTTTTAACATGTAATATACTGGTGTCTATTTGAACATATATTCTTGTAATGTTTATTCTGATCATTTTGATGTCCAATAGTAACTTTTTTCCAGATAAATGTCTCATATTGGTGATACTTCGCAACCGTCAATAAATGGGGTGCACCTATATCAACCTCCCGTTCTAGGGTTGCTTCGGGTGTTTCAAGAGTAAGTGATGACTCTTCCGCCAAGAAATTAAAATTTAATGAGCACGGCCTTCCAGTTGGTGAAGATTCATATACACTCTCAAACAGGTTGGGAGACTTAGCAAGGACACATATTCCCATTTCTTATATGAGTTGGAAATAAGTGGATGTGCGATATAAGAACTCAGTTTGGTCATCATTAATGGTATACTATTCCTTTCTTTTCCAAATAATGTAATAGTTAGTAAATTCAATTATGTGATGTTTTAATTTTATTTCTTCATATATTGTAGAAAGAGTTCCCAGATGTGCGCGAATGTCAGAAGCAAATTTTTATGAAAAAAGCGAACGATGCTTGGAAAAGTTCAAGTCAAAGCTAAGGGTTAATTTGAAGGATGGTGATGTTGGAAAGTGGAAGGAGAAAGTTCCACGAAATATCAAATCTGAGGACTGGGAGTTGTTTTTCAATAATGAAGCTTTAGAGGTTCAAAAAACGTTGTGAAGAAAGAACAAAGAGACTAAACAAAATTTGCAAGTATGACGTAGTCTCGGATCTCCCGATTTGTAAGTATGATGATAATTTGCAAAAATCAACACTTAAACTTAAAAACATGCCATTAAAGGGTGAAAACCCAAACCGGCCACCAAACGACCCCGTAGGAGGTACGAACACCTCGCACGGGACCCATGTAACTTGTAGGAACTGGCAGCGTAGTCCCGGATCTCCCAGTTTGTAAGTATGACGATAATTTGCAAAAATCAACACTTAAACTTAAAAACATGCCGTTAAAGGGTGAAAACCCAAACCGTCCCCCAAACTACCCCATAGGAGGCACGAACACCTCGCACGGGACCCATGTAACTTGTAGGAACTGAACGCGTAGTCCCGGGTCTCTCGGTTTGTGAATAGGACGATAATTTGCTAAAATCACACTTAAACTTAAAAACATGCCGTTAAAGGGTGAAAACCCAAACTGGCCCCCAAACGAACCCGTAGGAGGCACGAACACCTCGCACGGGACCAATGTAACTTGTAGGAATTGACCACGTAGTCCCGGGTCTCCCGATTTGAGAGTATGACGATAATTTACCAAAATCGCACTTAGTTAAAAACATGCCGTTAAAGGGTGAAAACCCAAACCGGCCCCCAAACGACCCCGTAGGAGGCACGAACACCTCGCACGGGACAAATGTAACTTGTAAGAACTGACCGTGTAGTCCCGGATCTCCCGGTTTGTAAGTATGACGATAATTTCCACTCATATATGTAATTTTTTGTTTTGAGTATTTTTTTTTTGTAAATTATTGGGTTACTGATATCATAATTTTTTTGTATTCTATTTTTTTTGCAGGATAACAGTTTATCGTTGACTTTTATTCACGTTGAACACACAAAGAACTCAATGGTTTACAACAAGGGGTTTATTAATGATTCCATTTTTTTGTGTCATGACCGTACGGTCTTTTGTTGTTTTATTATTGACTTTTATGGCCATGAGGGCTTTTGTAAGTTAATTATTATATTTTGTGGCCGTGAGGGCTTTATGTTAGGCAGGTTTTGTATTAACAGGTTTTGGAATGTCCAGAAAATAGAGGAAACTCTGCCCAATTTTTTTTGGACTTGTGAGCTGTTAAAGACTTGTAATATTTTGAAGTTTGTATGTACATTAGTTTATTAATAATGCGCAATATTATTAATTTGTGAATTTTGTGCTTTCAAATAATTTTTTTTTTTAAAAAAAAATTGGCACAGTTCAAAACCGTGGCAAAAATGTATCATATTTTGGCACGGTTTTGAAATCTGTCAAATTTTTTTAAACTGTGCTGAATCTGGCACAGTTAAAAACTGTGCCAAAAGTGTGCCAGAAATATCAACTTCTGGGACGGTTTAAAAGTGTGCCAGAAGTGTTCTTGTTTGGTTGAATCTGGCACAGTTAAAAACTGTGCCAAAAGTGTGCCAGAAATATCAAATTCTGGCACGGTTTAAAAGTGTGCCAGAAGTGTTCCTGTTTGGCTGAATCTGGCACAGTTAAAAACTGTGCCAGAAATATCAAATTCTGGCACGATTTAAAAGTGTGCCAGAAGTGTTCCTGTTTGGCTGAATCTGGTACACTTTTGAGCCGTGCCAGAAAAAAAATCCCATTTTGGAACACCTGATTCTGGCACAGTTCAAAACCGTGCCAGATTTGATCTAGCAAAGTTTTAAACCATGCCAGATTCCTGTTTTGGGTGTAGTGGTTATACGCCCCTAACCCCATTTATTTCAAAACTAGGGTTTTTCTACATGCATACCACACCCACAAAAACCAAAATCCACTCATGAATCCTACGTACCCAAAGGTTATGAATGTTATTCATATTATAAGATTTCATAAAAAGAGCCCCAAACTTTAGTGTTCACTTTCTCTAATTAGATTACTAGTTGATTTTAAGAAAACATTGAATTAAGGTTTAGGCAACACTTAAAACATATAATACTAAAGAAAATTAATAGAGTATTCATGCCTGAATAAAAGTTGGTTTAGAAATCTAATCTTGAATGTGTATTCCTTTAAAAAAATTGACAAAGATTCGTTCTTGACGTGTCTTGAGAAAATCCGCTTAATCTTGACAAAACTTGAGTTGAAAGTTATGTATAATGGGGCTAGGGTTTGGAGGTTGAAGAAGATGATAGGTTTATGATTTTTGAGAAGGTTAAAATGTGTTTTAAAGGACCTAAACTCGTCACTTTATGTTTATATACCAAAAAGAATTAGAGTCCTAATCAAATATAAACACTCGAAAAATCATTACGGACGATAAGATCGCCAGAATCACTTGAAATTCTAGTCTATTGAAGCGAACGGCGAGACACAAATACTGTGAAAAATTTAGCTCGATCGGACGATCGAATTTCTAAAATTATTATTTTTATTCTCCTTAGCTCGGATCCTCCCCGATTTTTATACCAAAAGTTATAATTTCCAAATTTTAATCCCGATTTAAATTCCACTTAAAACCTTATTTTTATATATAAAAAACCAACATATTTTATCATTAAAAAAATTAAATCCAAAATTTTATTTTTTCTCGAATTTTCCAAATAATCAATTTAATTAACTATTAAAAACACCGGGTGTTACATACTTCCCCACTAGCAAAGAATTTCGTCCTCAAAATTAGACGAAGCATACACATCAATCATAAATTGTGAAACGTAAAAATAAGGCTCACATATGCCTACCCATAGAATGCCACAATTGGGTGCCCATACACCCAATCCTACACGCACCTACCCCTCATGCACCCAAAATATATATATATATATATATATATATATATATATATATATATATATATATATATATATATATATATATCCTACCATAGACATATATACATAACTATGAAAATAATAGCGTAGAACGCGCTCTAGCAAATCACCACTCGATATGGTGTCGTTAGAATTGGTAGAAAGCGGTCATTCAAATGACATAGGGTGTCGTTAGAAGTGAGAACCGGTGTCATGCTAAGGTCGTTGGAAGTAGAGGTTCAAATGACCTTCGAGCGAGATCTCACTGCCTTACAGTCCCAGGACGCGCGAAGATTACACTAGACTATATATCGAATGATATGGACATATCATTCGAACGAGGATTAAATGTGTTCAAACAACGTGCTTCAAAAATGTTAAATCTGACTTGCCCTTGTGCACTGTCACCTTTCTGGCCCTTGGATCGTTGAGTTGTTGAAATCAGATGAGCCCAAATGGGTAAAAATGGGATATTTGGTGTCTTTAGAGTTTTTTTAAGGCATGGCTTGGTTCATTTTTGGCATTTAAAGTTGCAAGAAGATGAGAGAGTGAGAGAGGTGGTCTTCCACCATAAGAGAGCTTATCTCTACCTCAAACCACCTCAAAACCACCCTAAACAACCTTATTATTTTAGTATTTCACCACATTCATGCTTACAAGTCCCATTTCCACCATTGTTAAAGTTGAGTTACGAATATTGAAGAAGTGTTGAGGGATTTTTGGAGAAGATGATGGAAGCTTTCATGGAGTTTAAAGGGAGTTTTGGCTTGAAATCTTAAATGGAACACATATGGATTATTTTTGGAGGATTCATTTGGTAACCCCTTGAGGACACCTTTAGATGTGGAGGTTGCTCCTCCTATACCAAACTTCTTACCACCATTTAGATTACACGAGTAAGATGTATTTGGTTAAATGATGAAAATCATGTATAGTAAGTAATAACTATTTTTATAAAATAAAAATATTGCAAAAATGTTATTTTGTTGAAAAATAGTGATGAATAAATATTTCAAAGTTCCTTGAAATGAATATTGAATTTTTTATGAAAATGGTGTATTTTCTAAAAGATTCATGGTTAAATATTTTATCAATTAAAATGTTTGAGAAATTATGTTGATTTTGCTAAAACAGTTGGTGAAATAATATCCTAAATGTTCTTGTAAAAAAATGGAGATTTTCGGAAAAATGGACATTTACTAAGTTTGAACAAATTAATAATATCTTTATGCTTTGAAAAGAATAATTTTGCAAGTCTTGCGCATTTCTAGAATGAATGTATGTGTTAACCTATTTTATAGGATTTCAGGACATAAAATCCACCTCCTCATTCATATAAACTTGTAGTATTTTGATAACAAATATGTGAACAATTTTATAGGAGGTTTTGTTATGTTTAGACAACAAATAAGGTAAAATGAAATTTTAATCTTCAAAGTGTGTGAAAGGGGGGGGGGGGGTTAAAGGTGTAATGCATATAAGATTGTAAGACTACATGTATTGATAAAAAGGAAAGGTATTTTCTTATAAAAGTAGTGTTTAAGTGTAAGTAGGTTCCCTGAATAAAGAAGTAGAGAAACGTCTAATTTGGAAGTATGGTTCAATAAAGGTGTTGGATAAGTGTTTAATTGTTAAACATTGGGAAATTGGTGTGTGTGACTTAATAATGTTTGAAAGATTAACACTTATGAATTTTGAAGGAAATAATGGAATAAAGATATTTTTAATCGAAAGGAAAGTTACTCCAAAAAGGTTAAAGGTTGTTAAGGTGTTTAAAATTACATAATAAGTTAGTATGGGAAACTTAATGGTGTTTTGGGAAATTGACACTTGTGCATTATAGTAAAAGGTGAATTTGGAAACAAATGGGAAAAACGATAATTTTATGCAAAGTGGAGAATTTTTATGAAATAAAATAGTTGGAAAGGATCTTACACGTGATATTCCTAATGAATATGATTTTTGGGAACAAAATAAAAGTTAAAGTGTAAAGGAAATGAAATGAAATTTTCAAAGTATAACACGAGTTGGGGTGAAACCCCAAATTTGGCTTCAACCGGATAAAAAGGGAAATAAGGAATAATGTGTACATTTGTAAAATATTAAAACGCATAAAAGGAACTCGAATGACACCGGGATAATTAAGGAGGCCTGGAGCCTTGGGGTGACATTCCCAAAACCACTCGTCAGAGTATATAGTGGCATAACCGGTGGTGTGGAGCCCGTTATTGTACGCCATTTATTGGAAGATTTTTAGAATATGATAAGGAGTAAAGAACATGTCAAGAAATGGGTTGTGTGGTAAAGTGTATTAAGACAACTTGACTTAAATAAATCAATGAATGTTCCGTTAAATGATAAAGTGGACAAGGAATGTGAAAATTGATTAATATCCATAAAATAAAGAAAAGGGAAAGTGTGATGGTAATTGGGTGAGTGCAACCTAAGAAGGTGTAATCCGTGATTTAACACAAGGGTGTGTTGCGAAAAAGCTTTTCTAAGGTTAAAGAAGTATTGTCTAACACAGTGTTCACGTGTGTTGAAAGATGTTTTTTCAATGAAGTACTGTTGTGCATTGTTTTAAATGGAAGGTGTAATTTCAGTAAAGAAAGGAATTTTGTTAAATAGAGTGTTGTGATTTCAATTATTTAACTATGTGCGTTAAGTAGAGGAATAAATGTCAAGTAAATATAGAAGTAGTCTTTTATGAGATTAAGGTAAATTAATTAGTATAAGTAACGTTTTCGGAAGTAAAACGGTTTCCTGCGTTAAGTATATGTGTGTGTTTGTGTATATATGTGTGTGTGTATGAGGTAGTTTCATGTGCACGCAGGTATAATGTGTTACAATCTTCTTTCTACTGTTCGTTTCTATACTGTATTTTGTATATTCCCAATGAGCATTGGCTCACACCCTCATCTTTGTTACGGTAGGTTGGGTGAGGGTTTGTATTTTGAAGGAGTTATACATGTTAGTATTTTATTTAATTTTACATTCGTAGCTTTGTATGCTTGGACTCCGGGAGCGCTTCCCCTAGGTCCCTTATGTAGTTTAACTTGAGATTTTAATCACATGCTAAACAAGTGAAACATTAATTAAAAATAAAACTGGACTAGCAACATTACATAGGTTATTTAATTGAACTTCATAACTAATGCTCAGGTCGGACCAGGTTGACTACGGGTAACCCATAAATTAGGTTGGGAAGTTATAATTGGTATCAATGCCAGGTTCAAGGTTCCTTTTGGGAGTGAAGTGGTAAGGTCGGTAGTGGATCTTTCTACGCCAGTGTTGGTTTTGGGATGGTCTCTAGTCTTAGTGATGGTTTAGTCCGTATCCTCGACGGTAAAGTCAAAGAGGTTAGCACAATAAGTAAGTGAGGTTAGCACAATAGTTATGAGACTGTGGTTATTAGTGTGCGGTGCTTGTGTTTAATCTTTGATGATGTAGAATCTTTTGAGATGCTAATAAAAGGAGATGATGCCTCTCGGGCAAGTGGCACGAATTGCCTACGGTCAACGGCAAGGGTTGATAATTAGGATATAGTGATTAAGCAATGATGATTGATGATTAAAATGTTCATAAACCCTAGATGTGGCGCTTAAAGGTGGTTAATGCCAATAATGTAGTTTGTCAAATTCAAATCCTTTGGGTAATATCGTAATCGTTGGATAGTTGATGATCATGTAAATTTATGTGAGTTAAAGTTTGAGGTTGGGCACATTAAGTCTAAGTCGATAGGATGATATCTTTATGGGTGAGTACTTTAGTAGTTGTTGGTCAATGAATGTATCTCATAAGCGGTGATTAGAATTATGGGACGTTTAGGGCAAAGGTGTTACATATGAAACAATGATGATTGAGGAGGCCTAGAAGTTAACTCTAGATAGTCTCCTATGATGGGTTTTTAGAAAAATATAGCGAGACTTCAAGGAATAAGATTTTTAGTTATGTCGGCGATGCAGACCTAGAGTTTTATAGGTTTTAGGCGATGTCTTGTAGCCTTCCAAATCCTTAGTAGCGTTAGTCGTGGTTTGTACATGGCATGTGATCATAACAAATGGAATAATGATAAGATTATTATCTAGGTGCACATACTCATTTTACCCACTGAAGTATTGGCTAGGTGCGAGGTAATCCTAGTATGAGTGTGATTTAAAGGCATACTGGAGTGTCTGTAGGACTAAGTGTGCAGATTCATTGGGGACAAGAATCAATTATTGTGACATCCTAAGGTTTTCTATAGTTAAGGTGCGCCATATGTGGAAGCTCGTGGATTAGTGTACTTATGAGGGCAAGTAATCACGATATGGGTATTGAAAGGTTTGTAGAGGGAACCTACAATGATAAAGGTATGGATGATAAAATCTTAACGGGTGTTGAGGATGGCTACATAGGATGTGTTCGGTGTCCTTAAGCGACCAATTAAGTCGGATATGAAGGAGAATGAGCATCCTAGTAATGATTGTGTTGAGGGGCAAGTAATGATCTCGGATTGTTAGTTAGTGTTTAGAAGAGTCGTATAGTGTATGTGTTGGGTGTGGATTCTGAATCGGCACAGATCGATAGTGTAATCCAAAGGTAAGATGATAACTTACGTCATTATAGGAGTGATGCTCTGATTTCATGAAATAACTAGCATTAGTGATGTGACACTCAATTTCGAGGTGTACTAAGAACTGTATTTGGCATTTAGGTTGATGATATCGGGTGGAGACTTGAAATGGCAACCAAGGTGGGGTGATATCGAAGCATGATAGAGTGTTGGCATGTGTCGATGGTATATGCTAGGATATTCTTATCAATGTATGGACTAGTTATTAGACTGTCCTTCCAAGCCGATACAACTTAGAAGACGTACCCCTACGTGGTACTTGCTACCCTTATAATGCCAATGGAAGACGATGTGGTGGCCATGTAAAATCAATTTGGGTGAAACCCAAAAGTATGCTTGGAGGCAATCTCACAAGGTTAAAGGAAATGATAAGGTGAATATATCTCTTGAACTGAGTAATACCTATGAGAATTTTAGATTTTGACCATGATATGAGAAGGCAAACAATAACCTAGGTTTAGTATGTTGGTGATGTCATCACTGATAAGTTGACTAGGTCAACCTAGATAAGGGTGCAAGGCATGTACAAATCGGAGTGGTTCATGTGTGTTAAGCTTGCAAGGGGTAGGGCCTTACTCTGAAGGAGGGAAGTTGGGCAGTGAATCCCTAGAGAACTAAAGGTTAGTATGTTACTTTCGTTTTGAGAGAATGAATAGTTATGATTTGATTCATCACGATTAGTGACCCAAGCCAGGGTATGTGGCTAGGACTAGTACCCGGTGAGAACATCGTGAATAAGTGACATGACCTTTAAAATATGGTGCAGGTTCACTTTCATAAATTATAGTCGGACACTTATGGGCAAAATTTCTCGGGACGGTTTCTTGTTCTTTCAGACTCTCATGTGTCCCTATTAGTTTCAGTAATCGAGGATTAGTATTCTCCTATATAGGGTAACTCAGATTGGTTCCATGTCTTGGTACAACGCGGTTGGGTGTAGTAGAGCATGGTGGACCGGGTATGGTTAATAAACCAAGGTAACTGGGTGCGCCCTATCTGAGGTATTCCCGCTATAGCATAGAGTTCTGTGTACAGGTGGATGCACTTTTGGCCACACAGTTTGCTTGTAGTATTGTCTTTTCTTTGAATTATCGGCCTTTTGACTGGCTAACATGGCAGTAAGTATCTCTAGTTGCAAAGGGAAGAATGATGACTAGAGGATATGGTATAGTGTTAAAAATTGAGGAAAACTTAGCATGCGGTGTTGCTTTGCCACGATGGGTGGAATAGAGCATGGCTTTAGTGAATGATCAAAGTTAAGATGCCCAGCATAGTACTTGGGTCATCAAAGTGAATTTACGGAAGATGTAAGCCGAATGCACGATGATGACTTCGAAAGAATATTACTTCTTGGAGTGAGAAATTAACATAGTATGGTTATTGGCAAGCTCATGCGAGTTGTGTAGTCAGAATAGCCTGAAGAATTATGGGACGCAAGATGTGCAGTCCTAAGATGGGATTGACTTTGGTGATGAGTCTGATAATTGGTTGTATTACGATTCACATTGGGTGAGTGTTGATAGCTAGAGAGAGTGGTCCGTGGAGGCACTGACATTCCTTGAGTAGTTGCATAAGTAGTACTAGAAATTTTCAGACAGGATCATCACGTGAGCGAAAACTCGAAATGGATTATGCGACGTTTATGATTAGTGAGATGGTGAGTGCTAAATCATGTCACATGTTGGCTATTTGGTGACAAACTCCGTGTAGGGGCACGTAGTGTAACCTTAGTATTGAGAACTTCGATTATTTTGTCTTTGAGGGTTTCTATGGATTATAATAGAAGTTGGTGAACCCCATAAGCTAAAGGATTGACGGATCGAGCATTTTGGGGACGCAGTTCCCCATGGAGAGAGTTTTGTAATACCCTTCCCTTATATTTATTTAAATTTTGTATAAATTGTAATGAATTGTGGTTTAATGATTAATATTAGAAGTTGTGGGTCAAAATTAAAGGAAATAAAAGAATTGGTAGAAAGGGGTCGTTCAACGACATTGGGTGTCATTAGAAGCGAGAATCATTGGGAAGTTGGTGTGTTTGACTTAATAATGTTTGAAAGATTAACACTTATGAATTTGGAAGGGAAATAATGGATTAAAGATATTTCCAATTGAAAGGAAAGTTACTCCAGAAAGGTTAAAGGTTGTGAAGGTATTTAAAATTACTTAGTAAGTTAGTATGGACAACTTAATGTTGTTTTGGGAAATTGACTTTTGTGAATTGGAGTAAAAGGTGAATTTGAAAACAAATGGGTAAAATGTTAATTTTACATAAAGTGGAACATTTTTATGAAATAAAAATGTTGGAAAGGGTGTTACACGTGATAGTCCTAATGGATATGATTTTTGGGAACAAAATTAAAGTTAAAGTGTAAACGACATGAAATGAAAATTTCAAGGTTTAACACGAGTTATGGTGAAACCCCGAATTTGGATTTGGTCGGGTAAAAAGGGAAAGAAGGAATAATGTGGACATTTGTAAAATATTAAAACACTTAAAAGGTATATTAAGGAGGGCTCAGAGCCCTGAGGTGAAATACCCCAAACTACTAGCCAGAGTATATAGTGGAGTCACCGGTGGTGTGGAGCCCGTTAAAGTACGCGGTTTAATAGAATATTCCAAGAATAACATGCGGAATAAGGATCATGTAAAGAAATGGGTTGTGTTGTAAAATGTTTTAAGACAACCTAACTTGAATGAATTAATGAATGTTCCGTTAAATGATAAAGTTAACAAGGAATGTGTAAATTAATTAATGTCCATAAAGTAAATAAAAAGGAAAGTGTGATGGTAAATGGGTGAGTTAAGCAACCTAAGAAGGTGTAATTTGTGATTTAACACAACAGTGTAGTATGAAAAGGCTTTTGCAAGGTTGAAGAATTATTGTCTAACACAGTGTTCGCTTGTGTTAAAAGGGTTATTTTCAATGATATACTGTTGTGCATTTTTTTAAATGAAAGGGGTAATTTCGCTAAAGAAAGGAATTGTGTCAAACAGAGTGTGGTGGTTTTAAGTATTTAACCATGTAAGTTAAATGGAGGGTCATGTTAAGAAAGAAGAAGTCTTTCATGAGATTAAGGCAAATTAATCGGGATAAATAATATTTTCGAAAGTAAAATGGTTTCATGCATGAAGTATATGTGTGTATACATTTGTACAATGTAGTTGCATGGGCACATAGGTATAATATGTTAGAGTGTTATTTTTGTCGTTCTTTTCTACTAGTCATTGGCGTACACTTTTGTAATTGTTACAACTGGTTGGGTGTGGGTTCATATATTTAGAGCGTTATACAGGTAAGTATTTTATTTAATTTTACGTTAGTAGCTCTGTATGTTTGGACTCCGGGGACGCTTCCCACGTCTCTCTCTCTTAGTTTGACTTGAAATTTGAATCGCATGCTAAATAAGTAAAACGTTAATTAAAAATAAAATTGGACTGCAACATTACATAATTTGGTTGATTTCACTTCACACCAAATGCTCGGGTTAGACCGGGTTGACTACAATTTACCTATAAATCTGGGCTGTGGCATTATAGAGGGTCGAGCCCGCATTTATTTTATGATTAAGTGGAGACTCTGGAGAGTACATTTGTCTCGTTATATTCAATCCCTATGCATGCGGACTTCACTAATATGATTCAGGGAATATCGGGGTTACCACCGAGCTGAGAGATTAGGATCGTTATTAATTTAGCGTTGGGGACTTTGTGATAGTTTGATCAATGTAGTTTATAACACCTTTAGGTATGTATGAGTTGATGATTAGAATTATACCTCCGGGAACATGATTTTGAGTGTTCCCCATTATGTGGTTTGGGCTTATGGATCTCGATGACCGACTATGCTAGGCAGTAGTGTATCGGGGGTTCCTTGTTTCGATTTCACTTACGAGACGTCCCACATATGAGCTTTAGTGAGCATCGGGAGTGGGGAGACGTGTCGGGTTCTAGGGCATTGATTTTGTACTTTAGTTATTACATGAATATATATTAGACTTTGAGCTGAGAGCTATTATACGATTTAAGTCCAATGGAGCCAGGTAGTGCTGTGTTGAAAACACTATAGAATGTTTGCACCACTAGTTGATAATCGGGGACGTTTTGAGGATAATTATGTCACAATTAGTAGGGTAATCGAGTATACCCTGACGGTATACCCACTCTGAGCATATAGGACCGAGTTTGATATATGCATGTTATGTCTATTAAAATTGTGTAGATATGCATGGGGTATAAGGTGTATAGGAACCCTGGCTAGTTCGATTTTCAGTATCGTCTGAGATAAGGGGACATGGAAATAAATGTTTTCAAGCGTGTTCCTATGGGGCAGTTAGAAGCATAATTGGAAAAGTAGGATCAACTGAACTTCATTAGAGGAGGAAGATAGTTCGAATATATACAACAAGGAGAACTACCACACCCGAGATGGGTTGAAAGACTGTGAAGACACGGTCACGGTATCGTTCGTATCAAAAGTGGATCCAATAATTTTAGGAAGAAGATCGGAGTCATACTCAGTCAAGTTCTAAGGGTGGCTTACACATATATAGGATGTTGACTTTTACCAGATAAGAAGGACTTTGGAAGTGCGTAGTTTTAGAGCAAGCGCATGGGTCACTACTTTTGGTGGTGGTGGTGGTGGTGGTGGTGGGGGGGGGGGGTCCTAAGATGTTGGGGGATATGCGTGGGATGTATATTTTGGATTTTTGGGTAACTGGGAGAAGTAATTACCATTGAAAAAGTTACATGAAATAACTTGGTCAAGTTTGTTATTTTCATGAAGCCTTTTGAGGCTTTGTATGGGACACCTTATCCTCCTCCCTCTGGTTGGTTAGTGGTGGGGGATAACAAGATTCTCGAGCCAGACATGATTCAGGGTCCGTCGGCAAGGATTGAGTTAATCTGAGTTGTTTTCATATGGTTTAGGGACATTGTAGGAGTTACGTCATCAATAATCGAAGATTTAAAGGCTGACGCGAGTGGTTAGGTGTTACTAGTGATGTCTCTAGTGAAGGGAGTGATGAGATTTGACAAGAAGAGTGGTTGGCACCTAGGGATATGCGGTGATTTCTTATTATTGAGATGATATATCCAATGGTATATAGGTTTGTCTAACTGGAACATTTATAGCTGGTTTAGGATGTGCTTTATGTGTTGTCATCTAGGAGAGACTTAGGAATTATGTAGTAAAGTGTTACTTAATGATTTCAAGAAACTCGTCGCTAGTTTTGGGTCGTAGTGAGTAGGGCTTTAGTCAAGAAGGTACTATTAGTATATGTAGCCAAGAGTTGATTTGGGAATATGAGGATGCCATGAGGGATAAACATTTGAAACTTTTGGGTACCAGGTATATCCGAATTTTGAGGACAAAATTGTGTTGTAAAGGGAGGAGAGGAGTATATAACACCTCGTATTTTGGGAAATATTTTAAATTACACGTGTACTCATAGTTTAAGTGATTTGAGAAAATAAAAAGAATTGAATAAATGTTAATTAGAAATTATGAGGATTTACATTTATGTTTTATTACATTTACTTGTGTGATGAGTAAATGAAATATTGTTATTTTAGATTACGTAGTAAGTGAGTAAAATCGATGTGTTTTAATGGCATCTCATTCGGGACAAAGTTAGGGGTCGTGTTGGAACTAAGATGGGAAAATTATTCTAGTTGACTCAGATGGAAATTTCGAGTGTGCCATTTATCCGGAATGGGTTGCCATAGTCAGAATTAGGTATTCGGGGGGTGGTAATCGAGTTCTGGTGATATTTTAGAGTAAACAATATCCATTGGGGTCATTGCACACTTAGCCTATAACCTAATTTCAGGATTTGTGATATAAATTTGGGAAGGGTGATGGAGTGTGCATCCATTACACCATCCCAAAAGACCTAGAATTGAGAGAGAGGAGAAAAGAGATGGGAGGACTCAAGAAAAACTCAAGCAAATCAATTTGGGAGAGAAATGGACTAATTTTCGGACAAAAAGCAACACATAAAGAGGATCCTAAGAGGAAGATCAAAATTCTCAACGATTAAAGACAAGTGTTTAAACGTACTTTGATATTTTTTACTGTAATGCCTCGACCCAAATTTAACCCGGCCCGACTCGAGAGTTAGTTCCGTATTTTGAGAGCGTTATATAGGAAAGTCAATGAAGTGCAAACCTAAATAATGTTGCTAGTCTAGTTTTATTTAATTATCATTTCAGTTTTCTAGCATGCGATTCCAATTTCAAATCAAGCTACGTGAGGGACCCGCGGTAAGTATCCTCGGAGTCCAAGAATATGGAGCTACTAACGTAAAATATAAGAAAGTACTTACCTATATAACGCTCTCAAAATACGGAACTACGCCCAACCTTCCGAACCAAAAATAAGGGAGTGAGCCGAATGCTGAGAGGGAAATATACAACAACGCGATATAAAATCGAATAGCAGAAAGGAAACTCTAACACGTTATACCTACATACACATGAAACTACCTTATATATATACTTATGCACGAACCCGTTTGTATTCTAAAAATTTTACTTATTTTGATTAAGTTACCTTAATCTTTCAAAGAACTTCCTCTTCATTGACTTTCAATTTACCCCCTTTACTTAACACATGCGGTTAAATACTATAACAACTCCACCCTTTTTAATCGAAAACCATTTCTTTGCCAAAATCACCTCTTTCAATTGAACCAATTCACATTAGTATTTTCATTTAAAATGACCCCCCTTTCAACACACGCGAAAATCGTGTTGGAAAATACTAATTTTACTTTTGAAAACCATTCACAATAGACCCTTGTGTTAATTTTGGTTAAACCTTCTTAGTATGATTAACTAACTCATTTAACCCTTATACTTTACCATTCCTTTACTTTATTGACATTAACGAATTTACACGTTTCTTGTCCAATTTAACCTTTACTAGAATATTTAATAATTCATTCAAGTTCACCACACAACCCATTTCTTGATATGTTCCATTTCATTACCTTTTTCTCGGAATCTTCTAATAAAGTGTGTAATTTAATGGGATCCACACCACCGACGATACCACCATATGATTTGGGGGCTCGGGGCCCTCCTTAATTTTTTTGGTTCATCCGAGTCCTTATTAATGCGTTTTAACATTTTGTAGATGTCCACATTACTCCACTTTTCCTTTTACCCAGTCGAAGTCAAAACTCTGGGTTTCACGCCAACTTGTGTTACACTTGAAAATCGTCATTTCTTATCCTTTACACTTTAGCATTGAGTTTTTTCCAAAATTATATTCATTTAGGACCATCATTTGTAACACCCTTGTCAAAATTTTCATTTCATAAAAATGTTGCAATTTACATAAAATTGCCATTTTGCCCATTTGTTTCCATAACTCATCTTTTACTCCATTTTCACAAGTGTTAATTCCCCAAAATATCATTAAGTTATCTACACTAACTGCTTAGTGTTTTTAACACCTTTTTAACCTTTTGTAGTAAAATTCTTCTCAATTGGATTTCCAAGAATTATTGAACATATAAGACAACTTTATAAGAAATATACCATTTCCTTTTATTAACACTTGTAGTCTTACAACCTTACACTTACACAACCTATAACCCCTTTTTCACACCTTTTGAAGACTAGAATTTCTATTTTTTTTTACTTATTTCATGTTTAAACCCAACAAAACTTTATTTAAACTTGTTTATATGTCCATCATCAAAATAATACAAGTTTATATGCATGAGAAGATGGATTTTACATCCCGAAATCCTATTAAATGGGTTAAACATACATATCATTATAGAATTTCATAATAATTTGCAAAAATACATTTTCAAGACATAAAAGAGATTTTATTTCTTCAAACTCATCAAATGTCCCACTTTCATATAATCTTCATTTTTCGAAAGACTTTGGAAAATTATCTCACCAAACATTTTTTAGCAAGATGAACATCATTTTTCAAAATATTTTACATCACAAAATGTTTAATTTCAAACTAGTAGAAATACCATTTTCACATAAGGCCCAAACTTGGTTTCTTTTCAAGAAAACTTTGAAATATCTACTCATCATTTATTTCCCAGAAAACAATATTTTCCCAAAAATTTTATTCCATAAAAATGTTTAATACAAATCTACTAGAAATCGATCATTTTAATCATATGCATTCTATTCTTAACTTCTAACAACAAGGCTAAAAATACACAAAATAGAGTCTTAAATTAAGAGTAGATTTTCCCACATATAATGGAGCTCCAATAATGGTAGGCATGAAATTTCTAAGAAGATGACAACCTCCCACCTCCGAATGTGGACTCAAGGAGGTTGCCTAGCTCCACTAAGCTTGTCTCTGTGAAAGATCCATAAAAAGCCCTCTTCAAGCTCCATGAATATTCCATATTCATCTTCTCCAAAACCACCACCAACACCTCCCAAATTCCTAGTTATGCCCAACAATGGTGAAAATGGGTATCTAGGGCTTACATATGATGGAAAACTAGTTGGATATGGTTGCACAAGGTGGATATGGGCTGATGGAATTGTGTTTCATGGTAGAGAATGGTGGAGGAGTGCATAAAAATGGTGGAAGACCCTCTCTCTCTCTCTCTCTCTCTCTCTCTCTCTCTCTCTCTCTCTCTCTTCTTCCACTCAAAAATAACTCAAACAAACCCTTATAAAACACCCGCAAAACCTCAAATCTCATTTTTCCAATCTGGTATCACCATAGATCGATAGCTCATCCATCGAACGACCCAAAATGAGATAGCGCATAAGGGCAACCCGATTTAAAAGTTCTACATAACCTCATCCGAACAAAAAATGCCCCTCGTTCGAATGAGAATGTATTCTCGTTCGAACTGTGCTTCGAACGAACTTCGAAACCTATACCTATTATATAGTGGGATATTGTTCGATCCCTATTTGATAGCCACTTGGAATGACATGGTAATCTCATTCAAATGACTATATTCTCGATCGAACCACCTATACTAAAATTTTCTCCAATTTTCTAAATTGAACCCATAAGCTTCCGTAAATCCTTATCAAGACTCCAAATAGTCAATTACAGATACAAACCCAAATGGTTACAATTTATGCGGGGAAAAATAATAAAATATTGGGCACGGGTATTACATTCTTCCCTCCATAGGAAATTTCATCCCCAAAATTACTGATTCATGGGGTTTACCCATTCTTCAAATTCATGGGGTTTACCAATTCTCATTATGAGTCATATAATCCATTTAAGACAAATTCATCGAAGTACTCAATAGCTAAGATCACATCACATGCCTTTTCACTAGGATAGTCACTAAAATCTCGACATACGACATGCTCCAACGTTCACCATCATATTGACCATCAATGTCAAATAACCGACCCTGAGTCTCCACTCACTTGATGATCATCCTCAATCAATTCCTGGGACTACCTTTGCAAATACCCAAAGCCTATCAGTGCCTCCACTAGCAACCCTCTCTAGTCATCGACCCACACCCAAGAGTGAATCGTAACACAACAATCATCAAATTTATCATCAAGAACCATTTTCAGCCTTACGAGTACAAATCCCATGTTCCCACGAATTTTTCAGGTTAACCTGACTACACAATTATGCTTAAGCTTGACACTAACCATAGATTGCTAATATCTCACTCAGAGAAGTAGTGCACCTACCAAACCATCATCCCTTTCACGACCCTAATATCATTATAAGTATCTCACTTTTTATCACTCACTTGAGCATCGCATTAATCCACTCACCTTGGTAAGATAACACTGTGTGTTAAGTGTACTAGAGTTCTAACACTATAAAATGTCCTCAAGTCGCCATCT
Organism: Sambucus nigra; assembly: GCA_949130495.1. NCBI lineage: Eukaryota > Viridiplantae > Streptophyta > Magnoliopsida > Dipsacales > Adoxaceae > Sambucus > Sambucus nigra. The sequence continues at coordinate 134,944,680 of OX422216.1, forward strand.
TGGTCTTTACAGCTAGAGCTATTAACTGCCATGCTGGCCAGTCGAGAGGTTGGTAATCTTAATAAAAGGAATTACTACAAGAAAATTGGCAGCCAAAATACAGCCACCTATAAACTAAACTTTATGCAATAAGAAAAATGCCTCAGATTAGGCGCACCCAGTTACCGAACTTCATTGACCATACTAGGTCCACCCATGCTCTACGAGGACCAACCACGTCGTACCATGGCATGGTACAAATCTGAGCTAACGTGTACATAAATATAACGATCATTGAATGACGAACCGGAAAAGGACACACAAGAGTCAGAAGGAACAAGCAACCCTTTCGAGAAAATCTCGCTCGTTTACATCAGACTATGATTTATGAAAGAGAACCTATGCTATATGCTTGAAGTCTTATCACTCATCCCAGACGTTTTCACTGGGCACTAAGTTGGCCATATGCCTTGGCTTGAGTCACTAAACATGATGAATCGAATCACAACCATTAATCCTCATAAGACAAAAGCAACATACGAAACTATCATTCTTTAGACAGTAAAATGCCCAAATTCCCTCCCTAGGAGTAAGGCCCCTCCCCTCACATAATCATCATATATATACCACTCTGATTGGCGGATGCCTAACACCATTGTCTACACTGACCTTGTTTATTTACCGGTGACGACAACCCTAACATATTACACCTAGGTTACTGTCAATTTATCATATCGCGATCTCAACCCCAAAGTCCCCTTAAGAAGTATTCCATTCAAGATAGACATTAACCTTATTATATCCTTTGACTATATGAGATTGTCATTAAGCTTAATTCATGGTTCTACCCAAACTAAACTAGCATGAAGGACACATTAGTCGCCATGGGTATTTTAAGGGTAGTAAGTATCACACAGGGCTATATATTCTAACCCCTACCATCCTTGTAGGACATGTTAAGAACTAGTCCTTGCCTTGCTAAGCGTATCCTAACATATACCGTTGAGACATGCCAACATTCTAATCATGATTTAATATTACCCCAACTTGGTTGCCATTTTCAAGTCTCCACATAGCGTCATTAACCTAAGTCTCTAATACATTAATACTCCTTAAATACAAATGTCACACCTTTACTACAAGTCATTCCTTGACATCCTAGCATCATTCCCCATAAATGACACGAGATTGTAATTCCTCTTTAGAGGATACACCACCCATCTGTGGTGATTGAGGAAACCGCACTCGACATGTACACTATTCGACTCTTCTAAACCTTGAATGGGAACCTATTATCGTCACTTGACCCCCAAAATAATCATTTATAGGACATTACTACTTATTCAAACCGGACTTAACTAGTCTCCTAAGGACACGAAACACATTCCATGTATAAGTCCTTAAGACCCAAAAATATTTTATCATCTATTCCTTTAATCATTGTAGGTGCGCTCCACAAACCTTTCAATACCCACATCATGATTATTAGGTTATGGCAAAGACACTAGTCTACGAGCTCCTACATATCGCTCACCTTAACCATTGAGTACTTTAAGACATCACAACAAGTCAATTTATATGCCTAATTATGCCACGCACAATTTATCCTCTTGACACTCCAAGATGCCCTTAAACCAAACTCACACACTAGAACTACCTCACATTTAGACATTACCTCGGTCACTAAAATGATCTTTGACATTTAGATAACAATCATATCTCTCTTTAAACAGCTGTGACCATAAGCCACGTACCAAACCATAACTAGTACTACTAAGGATTCTAGCAGGATACAGAAGGTCGCCTACAACCAATAAACCTCTACGTCTGTATCACTGACATCACTAATGATTCAATTCCTTGAAATCTCATCGTATTTTTCTAAAACCTCAATATATAAGACTACGTAGATTTCACTCCTAAGTCTCCTCAACCATCATCGTTTCATATGTAATATAGTTACCGTAATTTGGCGATAACACTCACCATACCCCACGAGGTACAACTTTCGATCAAGAATCACCTAGACACTTACTTATAACGATACTATCTTACCTACTTAGATCAAGTACACACCCAAGTGTTGACCAACATGGTTCATCATGTCCACTAAATCATCAATTACCTTCCGACGTGATACTATCCCACGGATCGAATTTGCCTAATTACATCATTAGTACTAACTTCTCGAAAGCACTTAGTCAAAGAACTAAACATGTATCTATCAAAAATTGATACTTCTTAGGTATGATGTATTACCCACCTAATATCTACAGTTAGCTTTACATATTTCATGTTTCTAATTCGACAGACATCGTTCACCATTGTCTAGATCTCAATTGGCTTCTCATATCATCACAAATTGACACTCCAGCACCTCATATTAAAAACCTGCGGTGTCGCCACCACTGGCTTTCACAGACACTCACAACTTACTACCATATCTAAATTAGAAGTGCGAATGAGATCAATAATGACTAACTTTGTCACCAACCACTTGGCAATGAATTCGACCGTCATGCTAACCTCTTTAACTTCACTGTCGAGGACACAAACTAAATAGTCACCAAAACTACCGTGACCGGCCTAAACCAACACTGACATCAAAAGATCCACTGCCGACTTCACTATATAACTCTTGAAAAGAACCTTGAACCTAGAGATCCGATGCCATTTATAAAGCCCGATCCAACCTGAGCATTAGGTCTGAAGTGCAATGCTACAACCTAAATAATATTGCTAGTCCAATTTTATTTAATTACCATTTAACTTGTTTAACATGTGATTCCAATTTCAAATCAAGCTACGTGAAGGACCTGTGGTAAGAATCCATGGAGTACAGACATATAAAGATATTAACTTTTAAAAAAGAGAGTACTTACCTGTATAATGCTATCAAAATATAACACTGCATCCAACCTGTCGTAATAAAAATGAGGGAGTGAGCTAAATGCTCAGTGAGAAATATACAACAATGCAATATAGAATCGAATGGCTGAAAGAAGACTCTAACATGTTATACGTATGTGCACATGCAACTATCACACACACACACACACACACACACATATATATATATAAACTTATGCATGAACCCGTTTTTATTCTAAAAATATTACTTATTTTGATTAAGTTACCTTAATTTTAGAAAGAACTTCCTCTTCCTTGACTTGGAATTTACCCTCTTTACTTAACACATGCAGTTAAGCACTTGAATAACTACACTCTGTTTAATTGGAAACCATTTCTTTACCGAAATTACCTCTTTCATTTAAACCAATTCAAATTAGTATTTTCATTGAAAATCACCCCTTTCAACGCATGTGAACACCGTATTAGAAGATACTATTTTAACTTTTGAAAACCTTTTAAAACACACCCTCGTGTTAATTATGATTAAACCTTTTTAGGTAGCCTAACTAACTCATTTAACCACTATACTTTACCATTCCTTTACTGCATGGACATTATTCATTTTACACATTTCTTGTCCATTTTAACCTTTACCCGAACATTTATTAATCAACTCAAGTTAGGTTGTCTTAACACATTTTCACCACACAAACAATTTCATGACATGTTCCAGTTGCACTATCTTTTTCTCAAAATATTCCAACAAAATGAGTAATATAAAGGGCTGCGCACCACCGATGACACCACTATATGCTTCGACCAGTGATTTTGGGTCTTTCACCCCATGGCTCCGGTCTCTCAGATTTTTCGGTGCCGTTCGACTGATTATTAATGTGTTTTAACTTTTGAAAATGTTCACATTACTCCACTTTTCCTTTTACTCGACTGAAGCCAAAATCTAGGGTTTCACCCCAACTTTTGTTACACTTGAAAATCGTCCTTTCTTGTTATTTACACTTTAGCATTGATTTTATTTCAAAATAATATTCATTTAGGACCATCATGCGTAACACTCTTTCCATCAATGGTAGGCATGAAATGTCTAAGAAAATGGCAACCTCCCACCACCTAACGTGGCCTCAATGAGGTTTTATAGCTCTACCAAGATTGTATCCATTGAAATATTCAATAAAAACCCTCTTCAATCTTCATGAATCTTCATTTTCATTTTCCCTAAACCCCCCACAACAACTCCTATATTAATAGATATGCCTAACAATAGTGGAAATGGGTATCTAGGGCTTGGATATGATGGGAGACTAGTTGGATATGGTTACACAAGGTGTTTACGGTGTGGTGGAATGGTGGTTCATGGCAGAGAGAGGTGGAGGAATAGTGGAAGACCCACTTCTCTCACTCTCTCTCTCTCTCTCTCTTCCTCCACTCAAAATATACCCAATTAATCCAAATAATCCCTTATAAAACACCCTCAAATCCTATTTTTGCCTAATTCGGGCTCACTAGAGCTCAATAACTCATCCATCCAACGACCCAAAATGACACAACGCATAAGGGAAACCCGATTCAAAGGTTTTGTGTAACCTCATTCGAATGAGAAATTGCCCTCTTTCGAACGAGAATGGCTTCTCGTTCAAACTGTTCTTCGAACGACCTAGACCTGTTATAGAGTGGGATCTCGTCTGAACCTCATTTGATCCTTACTTCGAACGACATGGGAATCTCATTTGAACAACTCTATTCTCGTTCGATCCACCTCTACTAAATTTTCCTCCAAATTTCTAAATTGAACCCACAAGCTTCCAACAATCCTTATCAAGACTCCAAAAAAGTCAATTACAAATACAAACCCAAACATAAAGATTTTAATCCCAAGGTTTCCATATGTTTACAATTTATGCGGGGAAAAAAATAAAATATTGGGTACATGTATTACATTTGCAATGTCAACAATTCATATTATAGTTGGTGTAAAAATATGAAGTTTATTTAATTGTAATATAATATGAAATCTGAGATTGATTTATACGTAAAAGATGTGATTGTGAATAAACTATGAGATTGATTTATCGGGAAGATGTAATCTTGAATGGTTTTAGTGAGAAATTAAAGAATCTTGAAATTTAATTAAGAAAGTGATTGATTTCTTATTATTTATGTTGAATCGCATGGATCAATATGTTATCGGATGAATTGGGACGTAAAAATATGTAACATTATGTTTGGAATTAATAGGACGATGTTTGGATCGGTTTGGATGAATATTGGTGCCCATTTAGTGTGTGGAGAATTGAGGAATTTTGTCGGACCCGTGATCGATCAGCCCAGGCCAGAACCAGGTGGTGAATTAATTTGGACCGCTTGTTCAGCTCCGTTATCTGTTTTTATTACTTAACAAATCATTTGGGGTCCGGGTTAATTTAGGAGGTTTTTAAATGAGATTTAGGACTTCTCGAAAATATCTGGGACATTATATTACCTTAGGTTAGTCGGGAATATAATCCGAGGTATGGAAATATGGGTATTTAGGATGCAAGACACTCGAAAATTAATTAATGAAATCCTTTTGGGATCTGAATAGTATTGGGAATCGGGGTGGAGTAGAATAGCTTAGTGTCCAGAATAATAATAATTTTTGTGAATTATTTATAACTAAGTGACTACTTATGTATTCAGGAGTCGGAGTTAGACTTGGGTATTATGAGCTAGTGCTATGAGTGACAACATTTGGCCTACTATATATACAAACACACACACACACACACATACACACGAGTAGGGAGATAATATATATATGTATGGATATATCTGTGTAATTGATATATGTGAAATATACCCACTCTATGGATGCTATTTTTCGAGGTTTCGCATAATGGGTAGTCCATCTCGACGTTGACCAGCAGGTGTTGGATCAGTTCCCATGGTCATAGGTCTTTCGTATGACCACTGTATGTGAGTTTAGAGTATAGTGGGGTAATGTGGTGTGGTTATAACCCACGGATGTAAGTCCATGACCGTCTCTGATTATGTGTTTACGATTTAGGTTTGGTGGTGAGATATTGACCCGTTGGCCCAAGAGTGGTACGCAATGTACCTGGAAACTGATAGTATGCTAGAGAATGCATCCCCGGGGTTAAGCTCTGGGGACACATTTATACGTATATAACGAGTGATATATATGTATGTGCATGAGATGTGATATGTATATACATATATATGTGTGTTAAGTATATATTGGTGAATTAAATGAATGTGTGAACAATAAATTATATGATTGTGGTAGGTCATCTCGGGGATACTATTTCTATATACTTACATAAGAATGATATACTTGTATGTGCAAATTAAACAAAGGTGTGAACTTGGAAATCATAACTAGCGTAAAGTTATGTGAAATGGTTAAAGAAAAGATTATAATCATAAAGCTTATGTGTTAACTAAACGAGAAATGAAACGAATTAAAATAGTTGTAGCACGAATGGAATAAAATATTAGTTTGTGGGAATAAGTTACGTGATGGTACTAGTTAGGCAGAGTAGCATAACTAGGGTGCGTAAAATCATGCATTAGGTGCCCATTATAGATGAGGGGCAAGGATTATCCCATGGAAGTGAGACACCTGTTTAAATATGAGTGTTGATGTATAAAAATGGACTTAATCCAGATTTATAATCACAAATAAAAATATAATAGGTTATTCAAATCACACACACATAAGATTATTTTTATAGTGGTTCAGCTATCAAAATAGCCTACGTCCACTATTGGTCTTATTTCGTAGGGTTACAATAGCTCAGTATGGTGTACATATGAGAGATTTGAGTTGTCCCTTCAGTTGAGGGAGCATTTTGTATTTATAATGGTGTAAAACCCTATATGGAACGCCTTTATATTGCTAGACATTTATATTTGTGTACAATGAATGAAACTCTTGGAATTCATTGCTAGTTGGCATCCCACGCGAGTAACATTTGATGTTCCTGATGGTTGGCATTCTGGAGTAGGTCGTCCTTCCAGTTGACTAAGTATCTCTTATGCCGATCATGGTGGTTGCTCTACCACGTTGGAGGACAATTGTACATTTATCATTGGTCCACGTTGGAGAGTAATTTTTACATACAAAAAATCCCCCAATGCTCTATGCTTGAAGATTGATTGAAAGTATGGAGTATTTGGCCCAAAAAGTTTCTCAACATATTGTTTGAATTGTGTGGTTGGCTGATGACCTCCAATACTTGTAAAAATTTCACTGGTCCTATTTGATAATGGCACTTTTGTAAATATGTTTAACTTTTTTGAACTTCCAAATAAAACGATAGTATTTTGAATCTTTGGTAAGCATGTAGTCGATGGTATCCCAATCGTTCGTTCAGTTAATAATTTTGTTCACATTTATCGAGGAAACCTATAAATAGGTACAATTGCTTTCACCTTAAACCTTCTGCACTTAGTATTTCCTTTGTCTTCAAGCTTTTTTTTTTGCATGATTATTCGCAACTTGTTCATTTTTCTTCAGTTTTTATAGTCACTCTTAGATCTATATCAACCTTCTTTCCCTCTTTCTCTACTTTATCATCATTTTCTCTATTTCCACCATGCATATGTGGATTATGTTACACCTCTGCATATGTGAATTTGGCTATGAAATCAACAACTGCTTGGCCTTTTATTGCAACTCTGGATTCATACTCTCCCAATATAACTGCCTAAGACATTAACCTTCAATACTTGTCAGGTTTATGCAATGCCTGTAGAAGAGGCAAATCCGTGTAAATGACAATGATGTGAGCTTTAAACTATGGCCTCATTCTCCCAAAAGATTTACTGAGAGCTAATGTTAACTTCTCCAGTCGTGGATATCTGATTTTCGCTCCTCGAAATGCCTTGCTAGTATAATATACTAGCCTTTGAACTTCTCCATCTCGTCGGATCAAAGTTGAGCTGACAACTGACTCAAAAATAGCAAAGTATAGATATAATTTTTCTCCCAAAATTGGTCGGGAGAGGAGTGGGGGAGAAACCAAGTACTTCTTTAACTACAGGTAGGCTTTCTTCCATTAGTAATTCCACTTAAAGGTCTTTTTAAGCACCTTAAAGAATAGAAGACATTTATCAGTTTCTCGGGAGACAAGCAGTTTAATGCCACTACTATTCCTGTCATTTTTCGAACATCTTTCTTATTGGTCAGGGACTGCATTTCTAGCAAAGCTTTACTTTTAACAGGGTTTGATTATATTCCCCTTTGATTAACGATGTACCCTAGGAGCATTCATTCCTCAACTCTAAAGATACATTTGGTTAGGTTGAGTTTTATCTGATATTTTCCAGTTAATCAGAGGTTTGAACCAAGTCCGTAATTTTCTCCACATAAAATTTTCTCTTTGTGAGCATATTATCTATGTACACTTCCATGTTTTTTCCATTTTGGTCATCAAAAACCTTGTTCACTAGTCTCTGATAGGTTGGTCCAGCGTTGTTCAACCCAAAGGGCATGGCATTTTAACAATAAGTTCCTTAGCTGGTAATAAAGGAGGTGCTCTCCCTGTCTTCAAGTTTCATCTTAATCTAATTATAACCAAAATAAGCATCCACGAAACTTAGAAATTCATGACCTGCTGTTGCATCAACCAATTGATCATTCCTTGGTAAAGGAAAGTGATCTTTTGGGCATGTCTTATTAAGGTCTGTGAAGTCTACACATATGCATCATTTGTCATTCTTCTTCTTGACTATTACCACATTAGCCAACCATCTGGGATACTTAACATCTTCAATTAACCATGATCGTTATAATTTCTCCACTTTATCATGGATTTCTCTTCTAGAGGCTGAAAACTCTTCTCTTTTACTTAATCGGATGGGTAGGTATTAAGCTAATATCAAATGAAATTTGGATCAATACCTAGTATATTTTCATGTTTCCATGCGAACACATTTTTTCTTTCTCTAAGGAATGTAATTAATTCTTATTGAGAGAGGGAGACAATCTTGACCCAATCCAGGTAGTTCTTCCTAGCTTCTCATTGTCTAGCATAATAGCTTTTATTTCTTCCATAACTTTCCCCTTCAATATCTCCTCCTCTTCCCGAGGATCCATAGTGTTAATATGGAAAGTTGTTGTTCCCTTCATTTGTATTTACTATTGGTAAGCTGAAGTATAATAACATTCCTTGGCCTCTTTTTTATTGCCATTTACTATGTCGACTCCATAATTTGTTATAAATTTCATGCATTAGTGCACTGTAGATGGCACAGTCTTTAATTGCTTCATTCCCACTCTTCATAAGATGATATTGTGGGCTGATGGGAAATTTTTATCTAACATAAAGAATCAAATTCTTTTTATTCTTCTTGTCGGCTAGGTATCGACCAAAACTTCAATTTTAATCTTCCCTAATGAGTATACTTTCTCACCTGTAAATCTTATGAGAAGTTTATGGTATGGCTCCAACTTACTGTCTTATAGCCCTAAACTTTGGAAATAGTTATAGAACATTACATCTATAGAACTCCCATTATCAACTGGTGTCCTTGCAACTCTGTCATGTTGAACTCTGAATGTGATAATTAACAAATCATCATGGGGATAAAGTCCCCCAATCAGATCGTTATTGGAAAATCTGATCACTAGCCTCCCTTTATTGACTTTTCTTGGTTGATTATCACTGGGTTTGACCATATTAATTTGCCTGATAGTTGGGCAGGCCTTGGCTTCATTTAAGTTAGCTTTTATTTCTACAATTACATTTCCTCCTCCAGCATCTCCTCCTGTGATGAAGTGGAATCTAAAGGATATCATGCCCAACTCCACCTCTGGTTCATCAGGCTTCTTTAACAAGTTTGGATCTTCTTCAAAATCATTATTTCTTGCTCTTTTATTGTCTTCCTTTGATTGGGCTAGAGATTTAGACTTTCTTCGATTATCCCAGTTGCCATTTTAATCAACAAACTTGCTTAGTTTTACCTGTTGAATAAGATTTTCAACCTCATTCTTTAGTGCTATGTAGCTGTCAATGTTGTGCCCGTAGTCCCTGTAATTCACAATACTTGGACTTATCCCTTTTGCTGGGGGTGTTTCGACATTCCATTCCAATTCAATTCTCGGTTCCCCTTGATTTCTTCCAACATATGAAGAACACCTTTGTTGAGGGAATTATATTCATTATACTTCTTGATTCGATCAATCTTTTTGTCTTTTTGATCCTTCTTGAATGAATTAAAATTATTTTTATGATTTTTACCCTTGGTTTTAGGAGTTTGCTTAGCTTCCATAGCCCCATCGACAATCATTATCTTTCCAGCCATAGCCATTAATTCTGTCATCGTTTTGGGTGGATTCTTCGCTAAAGCATAGTAAAGATCTTTAGAGAGCAACCCACTTATAAGTGATGCAATGGTTATTTTCTCCTCATAGTCTACCACCTTTGGTTTCTCATTATAGAATGTGTAATGTACTCTCGGGTACTTTCTCCTAAATTTTGCCGCAGAGTCAAGAAATGAGTAACACTCTTCATCGGCTTAGCCCCAAAGCAAATGTTATCTATGAATAATTTAGTTAATTGACAAAAACTAGAGATTTTACCTCTTAGGAGATTATTATAAAATATTTGGGCTGGGGTTGTGATAGAACTTGAGAAAGCTCTACACCCCATCTCGTCGGGCACTGAATAGATGTCGATAGTAGCTTAATATTGCTCTATGATCAAGACTAGGTTAGTTTTTCCATTATATTTGGGAGTGACAATTGGTTTCATGAACATAGAGGGTTTGGGGTATTCCATAATATCCTGGCTGAAAAGTGAGCCTATAGCAAAACTCCTTTCTAATGGATTTTTGATTTTGGCCATTTCACCTAGCCAAGCTTCCAACCATTGCATGGATACCTTCTAGGACTGTTCTTCTAGCTTATATTTTGCCGAGGTATATTTAGTGGCTTTATTGTGTCTATGTGATGAACTCTCCTCCTAAGAGGTCTGCTTAGCATGCACAGAACCCCTCATAGTAGCTCTTGATCTCGCAGACCCTTCTTTGTATTCACGATGACACACCTTCTCCTTGTTACGACATCTAATTACTCGGGGACCTAGACGGTCAAAATAAGACTCTTTGCTTAGCCTCTCCAATAGACTTGGTCTTTCTTTGGAAAAAGATCTACCATTATAGTAATCCGTTGGTCAAAATGAAGAAGTTGTGCCAAGATGATATAATCGTTCATGATAATAATGAGAATGATAACTCCTTTCATTTTTGGCTGGTGGATATGGCATATCTCTTTTAGAATTGGAGGACTTGTCTTGCAATGTGCGAGTCAACTGTCTGACTGATTCTTGTATAGGTTCTCGTCCTTTAACCAAAATGAACAGGATCCTTTGGAGGTCTGTGTCACCAGGGGAAGAGGATATTTCTTGATTATTTCTTATAGCTACAAGGCTATTTTTAGTGATGGTAGCCATTCTTTTAACCAAATAATGAAATATACGCGACAGAGAACGATGACTAGCAGTCGTTCCCACAAACGACTTCGATCCGTTGATGTCTAAAAATAGACTTAATTCATATTTATAATCACATATAAAAATACAGTAGGTTAATCAAATCACACACACATAAGAGAAGATATTTTTAGAGTGGTTAAGTTGTAAAATAGCCTACATCCACTATTGGTCTTATTTCATAGGGTTACAATAGCTCAGTATGGTGTGCATATGAGTGATTCGAGTTGTACCTTCTGCTGAGGGACTATTTTTTCTTTTATAATGGGGTAAAACCCTGGATGGAATGTCGTTATATTTCTAGGCATTTACATTTGTGTATAATAAATGAAACTCTTGGAACTCAGTGTTCGCTGGCATCCCATTCAAGTAACTTTTAATATTCCTAATGGTTGGCATTTTGGATTTGGTCGACCTTCCAACCACTAAGTATCTCTGATGCCGATCATGGTAGTTGGTCGGCCGCATAGGAGGACAATTGTACATTTATCATTGGTACATAGGAGAGTACTTTTTACATACAACTATGAGCGATTACATTGCATATTTATTGTTGTATTTTAAACGCTTGAAAATATTTTCAAATGGTTTTGGGGCTCTGACCCGTATCAAATATTTTCAAAACCTTTTAGGTTCTCAGTCATAGGGACGCCACTTTTAGCTATCCTTCAGGTTAGACGATATTGCAGCATCTGTTGATGCCTATAAGGATTGATTATACGTTTCTATCTTTGTGATCTAAATAGGATATTTCTTCAAGTTTTATTTCGGGCATGTTGCCCAGTTAGACAGTATTTTATTATTCAGACTCTATGAATTTTAGTTTTAGTTGGACTATTGTAATAGAAATTTATCGAGAGTTATCAGTTTACTTATTTATTTCATCCCGTTCAATATTCATTTTATTTTTGTGGTGAATATGTATAAAAGTTAGATGGAATAATTTGTAAAATCGATTGAAAGTTCTATTTAAGCAAGTTAAGTAGTTAATAAGTTTTTAAAATTTTGACACCAGTACTAATAGGGTATTAGCAATTAATTTGATTTTCGATAGTAATGCTAAGAATGAACCAGACTGATATTCCTATTTTATTTTTGTAGAGGAATGATCACCAGTTATTAGAATAGATGGGGTGTTACAATATCTTGGATGTTGTAAGATGTTCTCATAACATGACTTTTTTATTATTTAATTTATTCTTATGTAATAATATTTGTTAATATAGGTCAATAGATAAACATGGTGTCATATGGACCTCAAGTGGAGTGACTTTTAAGTTGGTTATGCCACAACTCTTAATCATATCAATGGATTCATCTAGGAGTGTCCTCACCTCAAATCCCTGTATGAACCTAGCCAATATCAATGGTAGCGTCTATATAGCTAATGAAATCCTGGGGCTTCCCCCACTACCAAATGGAATTAACTCAAAACTATTTCCCCTAATATCGACATCTTTGTGGTATGTCAAGAATTTCTCAGGTTGTAACTCATTAGGATTAGACAATGCATTTGGATCACGCTAAATCTTCAGTAAGTTTGTCATACAGCAGGCGCCCTTTGGAATTTTGTAGCCATCAACCACACAATCTTCCCCATATGCACGGGGTACTGATTGTGGCACATGTGGATAAAAGTGAAGTTATTCTTTGATAATAGCTTCAATGTATACCAATTTCTTTAGGTCTAACCCCTTTACTTGTCATCCGCTACCCACATGAAGATCAATCTTGTGTTTTTTTCATTATGTGGGGCTTAAAGATAAATCCCATATGAGAGTGACTAAAAAGGGTGAGAACCCCCCCCCCCCCCCCCCACACACACACTACAATTACCATCCACGAAAAACAAATTTTGGTTTCTAGAAATAACAATAAAGTATATTCAATTTCATTAATGGGAGATGTACCAAAGTTTAACCCAAAAGGAACCTCCATTTCCTATATCAACACACTTTTAGTTAATAAAAAATATTTTTTGACACAATAAGATAAATTTTTTGCTTTGGGTTGAAATAACATTTAACTGTGGGTGATTATTAAATATTTCCATTAAAATGAGTAACCAAATTCAAAATTCAATGAAAACTTTGAAAATCAAGCGTTAAATTTAAGGTCTCGTTTTTCTATAATTGAACTAAAGTAAAAAATAACATAACTTTAGAGATTTTTTGTTCATATTATACTCTTCCCAAGATTATTGAAGGTTTAATAAAGATTGATAACGTTTATCTTGCTTCAGTTAGAATTTCTTTGTCTTAATTGTAATGGGATATTTTGTAAAATTCCGATTTTTTATCTTTCAAGTTATAGGTTCGAATTATTGGTTTTATTATTTTTTATAGCTTTTGTTAGGGGGATATTTATGAATTCTCAATTTTATGGCTTTCTTATATTAGATTTATTAGGCTCGACAGTATGATATTCTTTCATTTTCTTGGTTTTTAGAGCTTGTAAAATCTAGTTGAGAGAGCCTTTTTCTCGTATGAATTTTTGGTAAAATATGTGGGTCTACTATCACCTTTCTCCCAAAAACATATAATATAAATACTATGAATGTGATGAATTATAATATTAACTAAGAAAATAATCGTGGTTCTTTCTTTTTCTATTTTCTTAATTTTTTTTTAAAATTTAAAATTTTGTATTTTGTATATGTCATTTTCCACACAGATGAAATCTTAGGTATTTTCGAAAGATGTCTCAAAATCGATATAACTAGTGAGATATACTGCGCCAAAAAGTTCTTGTTAAAAATATATTAAAGTAAAATAAACTCCTAGAATAAAAAATAAAAGTAAAAATTTAAAAATTCAAATGCACGATTGTCGAAATTTACATACTATCAAGAAGAATATTTGATACTTTTAGAAATAAATATTTTCCCCCCATTATGAAGATATGAAACCAATTTCTTCATAATCAATCTCATGAAAATAGAACTACGGTTATATAATATTTATTTGGGAGGGTTGCATTTGTGTTATGATGACAAATTGTATCATTGTTGTTTATTGTTCATTTTTTCCACCTTTTTCAAAGGGTCCTCGTTTTATAGTCAGACTAGATTTTAACCCTGTGTGACGTGAGGACATTTTACAAATTTATTTTAATATATATTTTGAACTTACATAATATGACAATATTTAACATAATTATTATTTTTCTAAAAAATCAAACTTGTGTCTAATACATGTGAAAAGGTTGAGGTTAAACCCAAATATTAAGGTTAAGGTTAAACTCAAAGTATATGCTACAATATAACCACAATCCCCTCTATGGGCCTTGTAAAGTGTCTTATTTAACATATATAATATATTACCTATGCCTTTTCATTTTCCATAATTTCAAAAGAATATCTCAAACAAACTTTCCTACAAACATTACTTAGAGGTTTCTTTAAGCCTAAACAACTATAAGTAATTATACGTTAGATTGTATATCTAACATTTTGAGTTTAAACCCCTAAAATTTTGAGTTTGAACCCCTAAAATTTTATAATTATATGTTAGATTGTAGTTGTGAAAAAATGTGATAAACAATGAATTTATTTAAGCCTCAACAATAAAAAATTATCATGATTTTTTTTTCTTTGGGGATGAGGCGAGAAAATAAAAGTTAAAAACTGCAAACTTTCATGTTTGTTGAAGTTGTACATACTGTATGGGTGAAATCTTTTTTGCAATCCAAGTTGTGCAATCAAACACCTCAAAATTCAAAAATTATGAAATCTTTCGTATTTGTTATTCAAAATCTTGCTATCAAACACATCCCATCCTTACACGCTTGATTATATCTCTGATTACTTAATCACTACTTGTTATTTTGTTATAAACACACTTTGGGGGTGGGATTAACACAAAAATGTATTAAGGTAACTACCTTTGTGGTAGAAGGTGCCAAATTAGTTATTATTGCAAATATATGGAATTGTAGGAACAATATTTAATTAAAAATTAAGTTTCACACCAAATTTTAAATTTATATATATTGTGTAGTATATAACCCTGAAATATGGCGTAGTTCCTTTATTGCAAATCAGGCTTACAAAACTGTATTTTACAAATGAATAACAAAATTCTCTCAATAAAATCATCTCTCTATGCCTGAAAAAATTAACAAAAACAATTTGAAGAGGTATATCATAATTAAATAAAACAACGTAGATTAAAATTCAAAAGATGAAAAATGTTGTACGATATCTGGTCGAAATTTTACTAAAATTGGGAGAATGGATGTTGCTAAATTGTTGTTAAAAAAACAAATCAGTTAAAGTTTAATCACCCCACATTACTTTCATTTGTATAAGTAAAGAAAAATAGTTATAATACTAGTTTTTCATCCTGCGCGTTGCGCGAGAATCGTATAATTTTATCTTATATTATTATATAGAGTGCGGCTATTATCAGACCCTATAATACCCCCATACCATTTCAAAGTATAAATACTATATTACCCCTAAACACAATTAATCTCTCTACTTTTTACCATCCTTGCTTCTTATCTCAACAACCCATTTCATCTCTTCACTTCCACTTTTCATCTTCCTCTCATTCACTCCATTCATTTTTTATGATTTTTTTTCAAAAATAGTTCTCACATATAAAGTTAGCTATCAATTTTTTTCTAAACAACCCATTTTTTAGCTTTCATTTTTTTTAAACACGTGATAATTTTTTATTTAGTTTGTTGTATTTTTTTTCTCAAAGTTAGATGTAAGTTTTTATTAATCAACATTAGCTGTAATTTTTTTTAATCAAAGTTAGCTGTAGTTTTTATTAATCACCGCATATAAGGTTCATCAAGAGTCGAATTGAACATTCTCAAGAGGGAGTTAAAGAGAATAAAGATTGCTACCTCTATCGATGTGCAACCATTTTATATCCTTTTATTATTAATAAATAAAAATATAAAAAAATCACTATTGTATTTTATCACTCAAAAACAATTTGTCACGATACTCTATGAATTAACCTTTAGGCTTTTGTCTCACCATTTGCAACACTTGTGTAGTGCAATGATATCAAATATATATGATTTTTATAATTAATATTAGTTTATTGTGATTTGCATTTATAAAGTTTTAATTTGTTTCTTTTGCAAATTATTATGAATTTGAGTAAGTTGTGTTAAAAAAAATGTTTTTTAATATTTTTTAGGTATAAGTATTGGAAGGATTATTCTTTCTATTATATAGCATTAATTAAGATTAAAAAAAACTTTATAAAGGATAATGTATTAGGAGATGATCCATTTTTATATCTTGTTATAAACAATAGATCAATTATGTATATGAAATGCATTAAAGAGGGACGCTTGTCACCCCCCCCCCCCCCCCCGGTCAAAAAGAGATTTTTATAGTTATTATAAACATTTAGACTCCTGCGATGCATAGGTAGTATAAAAAAATGATCGACACATATACATGTTAAAATGATCAAATTAAATATGACATAGTATGGAGAAAAATATATAATGTTGAAATATGCAAGACATTCGCAAAGTTCATCTTTTACTTTCATGAAGTATGCAAATTTTTTTTGTAGTTTTTGTAATTAACATGTAATACAATCAAACCTTTTTTACAAAATTTTATAAATGAATAAAATAGTCCTATTGTTTAATAATTTTTTTTTTCTTTTTAGTGAAACATCAATGAATTATTTTTATGTCTCGTCAATTAAATGCATAGGTATTTAAATTCATGTTAATAATATTTATAGGTACATAAAAATATCTTACAGTAATTTAATTTTGGGTGGCTAAAAAATTTATAAGTAGAAATAAACTCAAATTTAGAGACTTGATTTAAGCTTGGGATTTTGTTGAGATTAATTATATTTCATACTTAAGGATAATGTTGTAACACCTTGTATATTGATAAGAATTATTTTGATAGAATTTAATTAAATAAATTTCGTGAATAATTTGCTTAAGTATGATATGCACTTTTATGTGATTCATTTATGCAAAATGTGTCTACTCGTAGAAAATTAAATTACTTGTTAGATGAATTATTCTCAAGTCGTGATTAATCATAATAAAATGGGTAATTTGGATAAACATTTTTTGCTTGCATTCTAGAGTAAATCGAAAACTCGTTTGGGTGTTTTAAACATCCTAACTTGGTCCTGGGGCATAGGTATACCCTTAGGGAAGATATTGGACCAACCCAAGTAGTATTTCGGGGTTGTTTGGGGAGCCATAAGTAGAGGTTTAGGTGTAATAGGGATTAAGGGTTCAAATATGTTAAAATCAATCTAAAAACTCATTCCATCTATAATAGTACTGTTCTGGCAGTGCCAAAATCCTTTGGAGAAGTTACCAAGGCTAAAGAGGAGAAGAAGAGCAAGAATTTAAGAGAGGAGGCTCATATCACCGGTTCAAGTTAATAATTTCCTTGCTAAATTAATTGTAATTTATTTTCTTGATTAATATACAAGCTTTTCCCATTACAATTCCGGGTTAAAAATCAATCTAAAGATTTAAAACTCATGAGTTGAAATCAAGAAATGTTGAGATTTATCGAAGAATAATAGTGTTTTGGGAATTAAACAATTTTGACAACAAACCCTGAATTGATACCATTTTTATTGGAAAAACTATTGTTAGAATGCATTTGATAGGATATATGTTTATAGTTAAATTTAATTCGTGTATAAATCCCATCATTCTGGAATATTTAAATAGATAATTGAGATCTTGATTTGATTAGATAATCTTTAATGTTGTAAATCCAATTTTGGGGGAGTTACCATGCATAGTGTGGGTATATAATCATGTTTTTACTTAATAATAGGGTTGTAATAATCGAAATTGAAATGTGAGAGATTGCAGATGCGGAATTGGATTTTTGGGGATGAAAACCTTATAGAAAAATACTTCAGATCTGGAAATCTGACATCTCGTCCGAAGCTCGTTTAAGCGAGATATGATTTTCATTCAAACGAGACCTGACTTTGTTCGAACGACTTTTCTGGGTTAGTTAAAGGTTAGCTCATCGAAATGTTCGGGAGATTTTTATGAACTCAAGCGAGTATGTGAGAGGCGGTCCAAGTTAGTGGATATTTAATTCAAAATAAAATTGTTTCGCTAGTTATTAATTAATGATTTTAACTAGATGGTTAATTCTTACGGTATGGGTATTATTTGGAGATTAATAAAGCCTGATTGTGGTGGTTATAGGTGTAATTACATATACATATTGTATAATATATATATATATATATATATATATATATATATATATATATATATATATATATATATATATATATATATATATATATATATATATATATTATTTGTTTAAACTAACCCATGTTCTTGAATAGCCTATTGATTGGGGTTGCGTGTGTCTTCGGAACCGTAGCAGGCATCGACAGAGGTGGGATAGGCGTTGTGTAGGTCATGATTTTAAGTCCTACATGACGACACCACTTGCGATGACGTAAGTGCTATAGCCTAAATCCATTATCATTGTCAGAGGTATGGACTTTGCAATGGTCTACTGCGTAAGACCGCCCCGCTCATGTGTGTTTTGTTTACATCCGTTTTATGAGAGACTCCTAGAGACTTACCGATAGAGTACGAACTAGACACCGAAGGTAGATTCCGCCGTGTACCTTATATATGTAAGGACATACATAATTATGTAAATTAATTGGGAATAAGTCCATGTAATCCAATGAGGTAGAAAACCATAATGAACACAATCATACGTAAATTACATAATGTAATTATATTATATCTCTTATGGGTAGTATTGTGGGATTATATCGAGACTAGAATCATAAGTGCACCTGTTAATTATTTTTGCTAAATGCCTTTGATATTATCATGCTAACATAGATTTCGAACCTAATAATTGAGATATTAGGTTGGAATGCGTATACCATTGCACTTAGATGAGTGGTGATATAGACAGTGCGTTCGAGTACCGATGGGCGGTGTGTAATGTGAATTGACTGCATAATTACATATTGATTTTGTAAGTTAATTATTGCAACTTTAGGGCACTGACCTAAATTATAAAAAATATTTTTTGCCCCAGGTTTACCTAGATAGGGACAACAGGGCTGACAGGAGACCAGACTTCTAGACGCACTCAATTATTATTTAATTCTGTTCAATTGATTTTATCATAGGTTGATATTCTTATTTGAGTCATTTTATTATTCTAGATATTGTATGGGCATTAGCCCAAGATTCATTTTTCTAGTCATTTACTTTCGAGTTACGTTTGAGATAAATGTTTTATAACTTGTGAGAGCTGAGATTTATTTATTGCCAATTATTATTTTAAAATGATTTCATTGTGCGTGTTTCTTTTAAAATAAAAATATCATATTATGGTTTGATGCCGAGAATGGTATTGATATTTATTTATTACCAGTTATTATTTCAAATGATTTCATTGTGCGCGTTTGTTTTAAAATAAAAATATCATATTATGGTTTGATGTTGAGAATGGTATAGATTATTAAACAAGAGCCATCTTCGGCGTATTGTGTCTGGCTAATCCTTACGTGGAAAATGGGGGTTGTTACGAGAGAGAGAGAGAGAGAGAGAGAGAGAGAGAGAGAGAGAGAGAGAGAGAGAGAGAGAGAGAGATAGAGATAGAGAGAGAGATGGAGAGAGAGGGAGAGTTTCATTACAATTTGTTTCCCATCACATCTCATCACAGCTGCACTGAGTCTCTCCCACTCATATGCCCCATGTCTCCATTATTTCACCAATGAAAAAATAATGACTTCTCACTCTCTCTTTATGTCTAAGGATGTGCCATGCGGATCCATTTTTTAAATTGTACAAAAAATTACTTTTAGTTGATTTTTTTTAGGTATTTAAACATTTAAAAATAATTTTTTTTATTATTTGAAAAAAATTAGTTAGCATGATGCAGTCCTTAGGTTGGTTCGCATTGGATCATCTCCACACACACACACGTGTGTGTGTGTGTGTAAGATGCACTAATGTAAAAAATGTTTTATTCCGTCTCACAAAGAGGTTCCTTCCATCTCACATTGAAAAACCAAACAAATTCACCTCAGTTATATGTTGTTGGGCGCATATAATTTACGTTATTTTTTTTTCAAATATATCGAACATAGGACCTAAAAATTAAACCCAAAAATAATTGAAAACTAAAATATAAAATTGAAATACTTATGAGAGAAAAAATAAATCTGATTAGAATACCACCAGGATTGAAAAAATGCATATCGAATGAAAAAACAAATTGAATCAGATGTCAAAAATAAAATAGATGGGAAACCAAAAACCAAAATACGAATAAATACTAAATTAATTTATATTTATATATTATAGGAGATGGAACTGAAAACAGAAAACACTGGTTATATGAATAAGCAAACCGAAAAATAATACATAAATAAAATTTAGAATGAAATATGAGTTTGTCGGTGCTAGAGGTGGAACGATGCGGTGTGCCCAATGAAGACGTTGTCATGTCCTTATATATGTTGAGCACGTGGTACCCTCCATACATGGTATTATTTCTCGATGAGTGTGCCAATGGTGTTTTGCCAACTGAGCGTATTAAAATGATCAACTTACCCCAAAATATCTTTGACAACTAACTACCTCGTTTTTCATAAAAAAATAAATCTGTAAAAGTTCATAATTTCAATTCTACAAATCCAAATTTCAGATTATTTATATATTGGGAATCTACTCATCAATATCTATCAAGCAACACCCATAGTCGATATTTTTTTATTGAAAAATTGAAATATATAAGTTTATTATTTTTGTAAAACCTCCATTTTTTCGACGATTTTTTTCTCAAGCTCCGACAATGGTCAATAAATTATTAGATGTGATGATATTTAATCAATACTTGTTAGGTGGGGTAGCGTAACCAGGTGGGTTTAGAACTATATGTTAGGCGTGCACATTAGTTGAGAGGTGAGGAGCTCAAGTAAGAGCACGTAAAACTAACATGTATATATCTGATCTTATTATCTTTTAAATATTTTCAAAAATGTTTTTAAACCTTTATACTTGGGCTCTGACCCGTTTCAAATCCATTTTTGTAAAAACATTTTAGGTGCCAAGCCACAGGGATGTTAGGCTTAGGACTTCCTTTTTATTTATCGTGCTGCAACTGCTGTGGACGTTGCATGATCTTGGTAGTAGACGGCTTCACATTTATCAATTCCTACTTATAGTTTCTTTATCTTAGTCGAGCATGTTGCCTATCACTAGCTAATGGTTATTTCAGAGACTTTGTACTTCCATTTTATTTCCAGTGTTGGATTTGGTTTTTTTATTATGCATGATTGTATTTGGATTTCAGTTTAGAGTGTTTATTCTAGCCACTCTTACTTATTTAGGTGTTCTAGTATTTATTATGTTGTTATCTGGAATGGTGAATGTGACTTATTAGTTAATTTATTGCCTGTTAATGAAAAGATTAAAATTTTGACACCGGACCATTAGGGTATTAGCAATATTATATAGGTTGTTCCATTGCACTTCACACATAATGCTCGGTTCGGACCGGGTTGGCTCACAGGTAACCCTTACATTAGGGTCAGAGCGTTTCAAATGGTATCAGAGCTCTTGGTTCAAGGTTTCTTTCAGGTGTGACGTGGTGAGGTCGGTATTGGATCCTTCAACGTCGATGTGGTTTGGGTCGATCGTGATAATTTGATGATATTTTAGTCCGTGTACTCGACGGTAAGTCTATGAGGTTAGCACGACAAGTTATATTAGTGTCAAGTGGCACACGATTAGATTGATGGTTATTAATCGCTTCCCCATTTTTTATTAGAACTGTAATAATTTATGGGTGTCCATGTAAGCCTATAGTGGTAACATCATAGTTGTTAGTGTGAGGTACTTGCGTTAAAAATTTGGTGATATAGAATGAAGTGAGATGTCGATAGAATGATATGACGCCCAATGATCAGGTGGCACAAGTTGCATATAGTAAACGGTAGAGGTCGATGGTTAGGGTTTCTCGACTAAGTGCAAATGATTGTGATTAAAAGTTATATATAACCCTTCGGTACGACGCTTATGGGTAGTTAACGCCAGTGATATAATTAGGAAAATTCGATCCTTGGGGTGATATCGCAATCGATGGAATTTTGGTGAGCACTTGTAGTTGCGTAGGCTAATAGTGGCAACACCGCAAACTTTGTGTGAGAGGTGGATTGAGATGACATTGGTGGTGAGAGTAGCCTTGTAGTGGTAGCAATGGGTAGTCTTTATTATGACCTAGTGGTGAAAGTCGTGTATCTCATGTATGGGGACAAGATAGTTGAATATCATTCACAAGTATAGAATTTTGTGGCGAAGGCGTATTAGCCCCTCTTGGGTTGAGGATTTAGGTCGGGTGTACCTTGGTTATGATATGATATTGAGGAATAGGATCTCGTGTGGCGTCCGTGGTGAGGGCCTTGATGTTTATAGGCAATACCCCGTGCCCATATCCTACCAAGATTTATATAGTCATGTAAACTCGTAGGTTTTCACTTTATATAGTATTAGCATAACAAGGAAATTTAGTTACCCTAGTTGAACATTAATTTAAGGATTGGGTCAGGCAGACCTTGAGGTTTATAAACTGCAGGTGACGTCATGTATCATGCCATGACCCGTAGTGGCACTATTTACAGTTTATACGTGACTCATAGTCAAAGCCATCTGAAAGAAGGGTGAGATTAGTATTTAAATGTTGAGACTCATTTTAGTCACCAAGGTAATGGCTAGGTATGAGGAAATCCTAGTGTGTGAGTAGTTCATAGGCACGTCGAGGTGATCGTAGGAAAAATTCTGTGTGACATCATTAAGGATAAATATCAAATTTTGTGATGTCTTGGGGTGTTCGAGGATTAAGGTGCACGATAAGCCAAAAGATTATAGACTAGTGTCCTTGCAAGCAGCAAGTAATATAGATGTGGGAATCATAAGATTTGTAGAATGCTCCTATGACCATAGGAGTATTGGCGATGATATCTTGTCGATCCTTGGGACTTTTGCACGAAATGTGTTTAGTGTTCTTGGGCCACCAATTAAGTCCGGTGAATTGAGACAGTAATTTTTTTTAGTAATGATTAAGTCAAGGATTAGCTGATAATACCGAATTGACAATCGCACAATGTACGTGTCGGGTATAGTCTTCCAATCATCACATATGTGTGTTGTAATACCTAAGTTAGAGATATAGTGGTATTCCTTCTTAAGTGATGCTCGGATGTCACGGAATGACTAGTATGGGTGTGTTAATACTCGGTTTCGGGATGTACTAGGAGACATATTCGAGACTTAGAGTGATGATGCTATGTGGAGACTTAGACATGGAAATTAAGTTGGGGCTGCATCGAATGTTATTGTTATGTTGAGGTGCAGATAATATATGCAAGAGTATCCTTAGAAATGCAATGATTAATTATTGGCACGTCATGTCAAGCCGATATGGGTTCGTCGATGTAGCCCAGTGTGATATTAATTGTCCTTAGGGTATCAATGGAGGAAGGTATGGTCGCCACAAAGATTCCAAGTGGATTCTGTGTGTGTGAAAACCGACAGTGAGTTTGGTGGTAGCTTAGCGTGGTAAAATAACACGGTTATGTGAGTGATTTCCTTGCGCCAAATAAGGTCTGCAAAATTTGGGATTTGATCATGATGTGTTAAATCTGACAATAACCTAGGTGTAATAGGTTGGTGATGCAGTCACTAGTCTTGGATAAGGTCAATATAGACAAGGTGTGATGTATCCATCAGTCAAAATGATTCATTTATGCCAAGGGTGTGAAAGGTAGTGCAGGCATTGACTTCCCAAGGGCTACTGATTCGTAAATTACAATCAGATTGAGAATACAAAGTCGAGATTCGATTCCTCATGGATAGTGACCCAGGATAGGGTATATGTACAGAAGTAATGCTCGGTGAGAGCTTTAAGAATGGGTGACATGAGTAAAAGTATACAACGTAGGCTCATTTTCATAAGTCAGAATCGGTTGCCTATGGGCGATATTCCTCAGGTCGGCTGCTTGTCCCTCTGACTCAAGTGTTGTCTTTTTGGTTTCAGTAATCGGGGTTCGGTATTTCCACTTATGTGGTGACTCATATTGGTACCATGCCATGGTATTATATAATTAAGCCCGAGAAAGCACGGTGGATAGGGTTTTATCTATGTAGCTCGGTAACTGTGTGCACTCATTTGAGGTATTCTTTCCATTGCATAAAATTTTGCGTACGAGTAGCTACACTTTCTGCTATTCAGTTTGTTTATCGTATTAGTCTCCCTTAAGACTATTTGACTCTCGATGGGATGACTCGATAATCAGTGCCTCGGGTATGAAGAGTGGGATGAAAATTTGTGGATATAATATAGTGTTGTAATTTGAGGAAAATTTAGCATACGATGTTGTTTTTCCATAGTGAGTGGACTAGAGTGAGATCTAATGATTACTCAAGGGTGAGACACCTAAGGTGGTGTTAGGTTCATCAGAGTGGCGCAGCAAAAGGTGTAGACCCGACGTAAAATAATGATTTGATGGATTTATGTCTCCTTGGAGCGAGATAATGACCTGGTATGGTTATTGGAAAATTCATGTGAGTTATATAGTGAGAATAACCAAGGAATGTTTGGTACACATGGTGTGCATTCCTAAGATAGAAATTGATTTTTGGTGGTATTTATGACTGATGGTTGTATCACGAATGCTTTGGGTGAGCGTTGACCGCTAGAAAGGGTTCACCCATAGAGGTGACAGTATGCCCTAAATACTAGCACGGGTAGTGTTAAAAATGGATTGGACTTGATCATAAGGCGAGTGAAGAATCTGAGTCGATTATGTAGTGTCATGTTTGATGAAATGGTGGGCATTAGAGAATATTGCATGTTAAATATTTGGCGACTTTAGTACTAAGGAAATCGATTAATTATCTCACAGGATTCCTGGGACGTAGGATGGAGTTGGTGGACCCATGAGTTTGAGGATTAATGGAATGATAATTTCGGGGACAAAATTCCCCAAGGAGGGAAGTTTGTAATATTCTGTCCCGACGATTTAATTAAATTATACTTTGATTATATATTAATGATAATTAAGGAGGAGTTAATTCCAAATATGGAGGAATTATGGGTTAAAAGTTGAAAAAAATAAAAACAAAAAGAAATAGGGCCGTTAGAAGGGTCGTTAGAAGTAGGGCTTCTAACGATCTGCTACTGGATTACAATAACAGGTCGTTAGAAGCGTCGTCAGATTTCCTTAGTACGTTATCACATTTTTGATCATTGATTTGGTGTGTTGTCGAGCCCAGATTAGTCCAACAAGGGTAAAACATGACTTTTGGGCTTAAGAGGTGTTTTATAAAGTGTTGTTTGAGGTTTTATTTGTGTTGAGAGAAAATGGAAGAAGGAGAGAGAGAGAGAGAGAGAGAGAGAGAGAGAGAGAGAGAGAGAGAGAAGGGATGGTTGTGGTCTTCCACCATCACCCACCACTAAACCACCACTCCTCCACCATATATCATCCATGAACCCCCACTTTCAAGATGTATTTCTCCACATTTGGACCAAATATACCCATTTCCACCATATATAAAATAGAGCTACGAATGATGGAGTTATATTTGGGGGTTTTTCTTGGAGAAGATGAAGTGGGTTTTATTGGAGTTTAAGGAGTTCTTAGCTTCGAGATTTGGAGGATGTATTAGAAACCCTCTGAGGCCACCTTTGAAGGTGGGGGTTTCTCCTCTGACACCACCACCACCATTAGAGCCATTAGAGGTGGGTAAACTTTACTCTTAGTGTAAAATGTTGTTTTGCATTTGTAGTCTTGTATTTGGGCTATTTGAGTAGGGTTTAATTGATTAAATGATATAAATATTGTGTAGAAGACAATAAATATTTTTATGGAATAAAAATGTTGGAAAAATGTTATTTTGTTAAAAATAAAGAATGTATAATTATTTCATGATTTTTAAATAATGAAAGTTGATGTTTTATGAAAATGGTGTAGTTTCTAGTAATTTTGATGAAAAATAGTTTATGAAATAAAATGTTTGAAAATAAGCTGAGTTTTGTTGAAAAATGATATTTTGTTGAATTTAAAGAAGAAGTAAATATTTCAATGTTTTGGAATATTAAAAGATGGTACTTTATGAAAATGGGCATTTCTAAACATTTTATGAAGTAAAATGTTTGGAAATAAATATTTACTTGGTAAATATTTGGTGAAAATGTGTTTAAACCATGTAGTGGGATATTTTTGTTTAAAATCAATCTTCTCATGCACATAAACTAGTAGTATTTTGACATAGAATGTACAAACAAGTTTAAAGAAGATTATGTTGGGTTTAAACAAGAAATAATAAAATTTAAAATTTTAGTCTTCAAAGTATGTGTAATTAGGACTAAAAGGAATAATGTGTAAGAAATGTGACACCCCGCCAAATTAAATATAGGGGGATCAGTCCTCTACCAATTCAAAATAGGATATTCAGTTAGTTCATTCTTAGCATCACTGTCGAAAAAAAATTTAACATATTAATCACCTAATATAAAAATTAAGCTAGGTGTCAAAACATTTCCAATTTAGTAAAACCAAGTAAAACCATTTTCATTCAGTCTTAAAATATAAACCATTTACCACACATAGGAATGTAATAAATACTGAACATGAATCAAGTACGGAAATAAATAAGACAGGACAAAATCTTCCAAATCAAAACTCTAAACCATGAAATAAACTGAATACAATATCTCCCATACAATACACTATTCAAATAGATTATCTCACATACTAAATTTCATTATTCATCATTCGAATGGTTAATCTTTTACCCAAAAAGATTATTTTTATTTCTCACTTTCACATTATATACTAGTTTCACAAAGTAGAAAGTTGCCCAAGTACACTCATTTATATATATATAGTCTCATTATCCCCGTATATATACACTAATCATGAACCCTTAGGTTAAGACCATTTGGTGCAAAGTAATGCTTATTATTAGTACCAAGTCTACTAATTTCACACGGTATATATATATATATATATATATATATAGTCACATCATCCCTATACATATATATAAACTAATCCTACATCCCCGGGTTAGGACCCATTAATGCACCTCACAGTAGAATCCTGCATCCCCATGTTAACACCCATTAAAGCAACTAACAATAGAATCCTGCATCCCCATCCCCGGGTTAACACCCATTAATGCAACTAACAATAGAATCCTGCATCCTCGGGTTAACACCCATTAATGCACTTAACAATAGAATCCTGTATCCCCGGGTTAACACCCATTAATGCACTTAACAATAGAATCCTGCATCCCCGGGTTAACACCCATTAATTAAATTAACAATAGAATCATGCATACTCGAGTTAACACCCAATAATGCACCTAACAATAATTGCCCTTGTACCCCGAGTTATCACCCATTAGTATTCTCAGCAATAATATCACATAGTAGGCATACACACATCCTATTATAATTTATAGGTATTTCTACAACCTACATATATATTCCTTATACGTATTTTAATCTCAACGCTATGTATATTATAAATATTTAGATTACTATCTCTCTCGTAATCTCCAAGGTACATTCTCTCTATACCAAAATGATTAAAGTACTAATTCTCACATACCTTCCTGAATTTTTCTATTGTTTAAGTTAACTATTGGGCAGATTATCTCACTCCAATAAATTGGTAAACTCAAAATTGGACTCTAAGAAAAATTCCCAGGTTCTCCACGGTTCTGCAGAGGTACTGGAAATCTGCAGAAATGGAACCAAATCCCCCAGAAATGGAACTGAATTCGTTATGTCAGATCTCTTCTGCAACAATTACGTTTTCACCAAACCAAACCGAATCCCCTAGAAATGGAACCGATTCCATTACGTCAGACCTGTCTACAACAGTTAGGTTTTCACCATTTTTTAACCAAAAAAATTCTAAGATTCATCACCCAACACCTCATCATCAATACCCATCAACACATAGCAGATTATAAGTCATTCCTAACATTCTGGGATCCTTAATTTGATATTAATCATCATAAATATATAAAACTCCCAAATTAATTCACATGAACCCTAGTTTCCAAAATTTCACTTAAAGAACCTAATCAACCTATATTCATTCATCAATATATGATTCAATTTCGTATTTTATCCTCTACATACATGAAGGAATATAAACAACAAATTAGCCCAGTCTCTATTCATCATTTAAACTCTAATTTTTACCCAATTAATATGTAAATCAATGACTAATTAACATGAGTATGATTATTGCTAAAGAAAGCAAGTAATAAACACTTGCCTTAAATCGAAGGTCTGAATCCTTTTGTGATCTTGGTATATGTATGTTCCTCGTCTTTCGATCTATACGATGGTGGTCACGGTAGTGGAAGATGATGCCTAAAAGCTTTGGCTCCTTGGGATTTGCTCTCCCTCACTCTTTGTGACTCTCTCTTGAGTTATGTGAATGTGAGCCCTAGTTTCTCCCATATAACTGATATGATAAAATTCTAATTTTCGTCCATTTAATCTCCCCAAAAATTCAAATTACAAAACTACCCGTACGAGGTGCCGGTTTGGTCTAAAATCTCCCGAAGTCCAAATACAATACTCGGGTGGTGTTTTCTGACTATCTCAACCCTCCCAGATTCAACGGCCCACTCAAAATGACCATACAAGTTAATAAAAGTAATTTCTCTTTTTATCCCGATCAATTAGTCTCGACACGACTCACACGCGCGTCAGACTTATATTACCAAACTACCGTATATTTCACTCTAGACAGTTTATCAAATTTCATAATTCCATATTACATATCATACAGTAATATTTAATAATTCTCAACAATAAGTATTAACCCTTGTCACGCTAGTTAATAATTATATCAATCTGGATTAATAAAAATTAATTTCTCGCATTTTTAATTTAATTAATCCAAGAACAATAATTAATCACATAATTATTGCTACCAAAAATAATTAATCACATAATTATTTAAATCATTAAAAACACGGGATATTACATACTTTCCCTCTTACAACGGAATTTCGTCCCAAAATTCGGAAAAAGTATATCAGGTACAGACAATGATGTTAAAATATTGCGCATCTATCCTTGCGCTCCCTAGTAAGCTACTCCGTACCACCCATATAGTACGCTATTGAGTACCCTTAATTATGAACACTTCACATGTGTTTGTTTTAAACTCCAGGTTACCCTGTCATATTGGTTCTTGCCCAAGACTTTCCTCTTAAGTTTCACTACTTAAACTTTATTTTAGATATTCACTATCTATCCTTCTACTATTTTCACCTTAGTAGATTTATCCTCTTTTCATATACATACGACTCTTTCTCGTGTCGTGCATACAAGTAAATTTGCTATGCAATATATATTTCACACACAATACATACGATAATATCGATTCTTCTCCGACATTTGTAATCATAACTGGTCCCCAACCTTCAACTATCAAGTAGGACAACAACAAAGTTTATCGTGTCATACTTCTACTGGCGCTCTGTCGAACGTGAACTTATAGGCGTTATTTGGACACAAAGTCCACTAATGGAAGGTACTGCTCTCGTCCTCCCCTAAGATCTTAGGGTCCACATAGAATTTTCTCTCCCGCATCCGATTAGACCACTTGTCCTTCCCATCCCTCTGTGGGTATTAGGCCGTACTCAATCGCATTTTAGTACCTATAATCTCACCATCTCAACTACATGAGAAAATCCTTGGGGATACTCTCCCATTCTCTAGTGGAAGAAGCCCCTACTGGTTTCGAATTGTCCACCCTTTTTCACTACCTGACCCAATTACCTAGGGCACCCATACACCCTATGCCTCACGCATCATAATACAATGACATGTAATTTTCCTTCTTCAATTCTTGCATACTGGGTATGCTGATGTAGTAGGGGTTCACTCAACCACCCCACTAGTCATAACTTATTCAATCCTTTAATGGCATCATTGCTCTATTCCAAATGATACTAAGGCTAGGCGACTCTATTTGCCTCAAGTTATAAAAGAATTTTCAACTCTCGATTTTATTCTTTTATAGGTACAATAAACAACGTACAAAACTTACGACTATTGACCAAAATTCACTCCACTCCTGACATTAGCTAGTTTCATGTGTGGGATGTCTCGCAAAGAAAAATCCAAATAAGGAACCCCCCCGATACACTACTATCTAACCTAGTCGGTTGTCAAGGTCTGTAAGGCCTTCAGTCCATACTATGTACTTTCCCATGATATCTGTATTTTGACATAAAATCTACTCGTCCACTCTCATGATCCAAAAATGTAACATGAAGTATGGTGCTCTTACTATTCCAAGTACATGGCGCTATAAATATATAATGAGCTATATCTCTCTGCTCGAAGAAGAACACAATTCATCCTGAGTCTCCTCAGTAAAATAAATTCCAACGCACTGGAATCACATATAACTAGACAATATACTTGTTGAGGTCTATAATACCATGAAATTTTTTATATATTCGTATATCTGGGCCCAACCCTATTTCAGGTGGCATCGCACAAAATAAATATTTCTCCTCCCGGAGTATCCTTACGACAGTTATATCACTCAATTTACTATTGTTTAACCATACGGTATTTAATTACTACACATTACCATAATAAACTCCACTAAAGTTGACTCAATGCAGTAGTAAATTATAACAACAAAACATATTCTTAGGGCTCACCCGGTTCACTCACGGGAAACATCAAAAGCTCTGCTAACAACGAGAAATACGTTTATAACAAGACTGTCATAACTAACGTTCCCACTCAACTCGATCAGCACGTGAGTTTCAGGGTTTCCAATTTACATATAAGTTGTGACACACCCAGGTCATTAGAATTTTATCTTTTATTCATAAGGAAAAAACAAAACCTCACCAGTCTCGCCAAATCACGGGGTCTCAGCACGTGAATGATAACACGACCCATGACCATCTGCAATCGTTATACCTCTTAGGATTTCATCCTATAGTTGTCCCCTCTCATCATGGACAATTTAACTCATCTTGTGGATTTCACACCCATTATTAAAATGTTAGCCCAAAATATCTAGGCCTCAATTATGACTTTACTGAACTCCTGTTTACCTCCCGGGCCCCTTCGAACATGGCATACTATATGCTACTCTTAACAAGGACTCTTTTAGTCCTGCCTGAACCCATCACTCTCGGGTTATAAATTTCCTGGGCCTAATTCTCTTGACCCCAAATTCTTTCATTGGAAGTCTCACTCCTCCAGTAGTTATGCTTAGCTAGCATGGTTTACCATTTATAATCTTTTCAGTCCCACTTCTCAATTGTGGGAACATTCAACCCTTATAGTTTTTCTTTTTTGTACATAGGGAAACTTCACGAACCATTTCCTCGTCACTGGTCCGATTGACCATTTTGAACTATCCTTCTCTCGGACTGACTAGTCATTACTTACTAGCTACGCTGGCCTTTTGGAACTATGGTTGGGTTCCGCGGACCTGATTGAATTCATCGTCACTTTATAGGAAGTTAATAAATCAAAATCACCTAAATGAGTTCCCTATTAGGCACACTCTCAGGTGGTGTTTCACTAACACCGTTATGTTCAATTTTTCCCTTCAGACAGATTCTCTAACCCTCTTTGTTCACTTCTGCTGGAAAGTCTACAATAACTAGTAACCGTATAACCTTCACGACATCAACATTTGTCATCCTAGTTGTATTTCTCATTCATGCTTGTATTCTACTCACGGTTCCTTTATCAACTATAGACCTTTGGATAATTTATGCCCCTCTGCCAGGTACGAAGTTCATTATGAAATTCAACCTTTTTCTCACGATCGGTTTTTATCCTACTCATTGTGATAAACATCAAAGTTTCACTCGCATTTTGTTACCACATCGAATGGAAGACCTCACGGTCAAATCGTATCCAAATTTCACTCTAAATTTCAAACACGCTTCTTCATATGTGGAGATTGCCTCAAATCACTACATGATGTTCCTAAGAGCTATAACTTTTAACTCAAAATTTAATTGTGAGTGTTGTCACACCCCACTTTACACAATTGCCTTCAGATTTTCTACCTCTATTAGTCTATTACACTTTCTCTTTTTCTTCTCCACATTTTCACCGATTTTTTTTTAATAGAGTTAATGTGATTTCCCTCTTATCGATTTTGATAGGTGGTCCTGAAATCATTCCACCGTTATCTACGATTGTGCCCTGGGAACCCACTATTCCCGAGTGACGATTTCTATTATCACTTGATTAAGTGATCCTCATGGTGATTTTTGTCACGATCACTCTTTCCCGATTACTCTATGTCTTTTATCGGGCTTCTTCTTCTCCTGCAGTCCTTCTTACGGCCCTCATTGGTAGTCCCGTACTGTTCGGTGTTCGGAGCACACATGATTTTATATAATGAGTTTCCTCCATTATGATTCATAGCAGGAGAACGTAAGTCGCATACGTAAGGGAACTAAACAATCATATAATAAGGCTCTACATCAAAGAACGATGCTCTGAAACGTAATAAGTCGCACAAATCCTAAGGACACTAGGACCTGATGCTTTGATACCACCTGTGACACCCCGTCCAATTAAATATAGGGTGATAAATCCTCTACCAATTCAAAATAGGATATTCAGTTGGTTCATTCTTATCATCATTGTCGAATTTTTTTTTAACATATTAATCACCTAATATAAAAATTAAGCTAGGTGTCAAAACATTTTCAATTTAGTAAAACCAAGTAAATCCATTTTCATTCAGTCTTAAAATATAAACCATTCACCACACATAGGAATGTAATAAATACTGAACATGAATCAAGTACTGAAATAAATAAGACTGGGTAAAACCTCCCAGATCAAAACTCTAAATCGTAAAATAAACTGAATACAATATCTTTGATGAAGAACTAGAAGTGGGCGATATATTTCCTAAATAAGAAGTCTAGATGAAATTGAATGGAAAAGAGAGATGCGTCTACTGCAAGGACCTACAGCTCCCACAACAGCTGCAACAACGTCAAACACTGCAATCTGTAATTCTGGTACCCCTATGGCTAAGCACTTGGTATATATATATATATAGCAAAAGAGAGAAGAGATACAAGAAACGGGTCAGATCCCGAGGTTTAAAAATGATTTAGTAAGTATTTAAAACTTGTTTTTAACACAAGTCTTATACGCATGTTAGTTATCGAACTCTCACATGAGTTTATCACCTCTCATCTATTGTGCACACCTAACGTACATCTAATATCCCCTAGTTATACCACCCTATCTAACTAGTCAGAAACCATACTAATACTAACTATGCTCACTAGTAGTATTCCCGTATAGTCCATACAATATGATATTCAAATAGATTATCTCACATGCTAAATTTCACTATTCATCATTCGAATGGTTAATCTTTTACTCACTAAGATTATTTTTATTTCTCATTTCCACATTATCTACTAGTTTCACAAAGTAGAAAGTTGCCCAAGTACACTCATATATATATATATATATATATTTATATATATATATATATATATGTATAGTCACATCATCCCTATATATGTATATATAAACTCATCCTGCATCCCCAAATTAGCACCCATTAATGCACCTCACAATATAATCCTGCATCCCCGGGTTAACACCCATTAATGCACCTAATAATAGAATCCTGCATCCCCGGGTTAACACCCATTAATGCACTTAACAATAGAATCCTGCATCCCCGGGTTAACACCTATTTATGCACCTAAGAATAATTTCCCTTGTACTCCCGGGTTATCATCCATTAGTGCTCTCAGCAATAATATCACATAATAGGATTTTTTTTTTAAATAACCAAAACTTTATTGATGAAGGTAGAAAATCCCTACCTAGGTGGCATTACATAAAGAGAAACAAAGATCTGAGAAACATAATTTAATTATTCAACTTCCTAATTGATGGGATGCCAAAGAGATCCATTTTGTAAAAGACCCTAGATAATTTTGGAAGATCCATCACTAAGTTAAAATATTGAACTTCTTAGAAGAAATTGCATGATTTGCTAAAGAGTCTGCTACTCTATTAGCTTCTCTCCAACAATGAGCATAAGATACTTGAACATACATATCATAGATATCTTTTAATATAACTAGAAGTGACCAATGAGGTTTAGGTATGATACCTTTTAGAATATTAATGATAACTTGAGAATCGGATTCAATCAACAAGTTATGTATGTTAAGGTCTTTGCAAATCTTAAGACCAATGAGGATAGCTAAACATTCGACTTTGGTATTAGTCATACAAACTTCTAAGAGGAGAATGCTGTAATGAATTTTCCCTCTTTGTCTCTAAGGATACCCCATGTACCTGCAGCTCCAGGATTACCCTTATATGCCCCATCAAGATTGAGTTTGAAAGAATGATCACAAGGAAAACACCATTTAACTAACATTAAGAAATTTTTTGGAGGAACTGTAAGGATATTGAAGGTAGTCTTAATATCATCAAAGGAGTTAGAGGGAGATTTGGAAGATTTAGAATAAGAACAGGACTGAGTAAGAATGATGATATTTGTAATAACGAAGTTGCTATCCATTTTCTCTCCTTGATAAACACAACGGTTTCTGGACTTCCAAATTTCCCAGAGAATAATACCTGGCAGAATAAGGATAAGATATTGGAGAAAGTTAGAATTTGAAGTTCTAAGCCACCATGAAAGCAACATTTGATTGAGAGAAGAGGAGTATATCTTAATCCCAAAGAGTTTAGCAAAGTAATCCCATACAACTGAAGTAATAGGGCCATTGAGAAATAGATGATTGAAGGATTCTATATGTTTATTGCAACATCTACATATAGAAGCTTTCAAAATTCCTTTTTGTTGCAGAGTTTCATCAATTGGAACTATTTGGTGATAGCATTTCCAGAGAAAGATAGAGATTTTTGGAGGAATCTCTTTATTCCAAATGTAATTGCAAATGATTGAACCAAGTTTAGATTTTCGGATAGTATGCTATGATAATTTAGAAGATAAATCCCCATTGGAAGTTTGAGTCCAAATGAGCTTGCCATTTATCACCTTTGTGTATTTCTTTGCCTCATCTCGAGCACCAATAATTCTTTTTAAATTGTGAGACTAAGTTACTGAATTCTGAAACCTGCAATTTAAAAACACATTACACAAACTATTAGAGTTAGAGAAATTCCACCAGAGCTTCAAAGAAAAAGCTTTGGTGATATCTGATAAAGATTTGAAGTTTAGGCCCCCTTCATAGGATGGATAACAAAGATTGTCCCATTTAATCCAGTGATGTCGTTTTCCATAATCTTTAGACTCTCCTCATAAGAAGTTGCTGAATAAAGAGTGGATGTAATTGATGGTCTTGATGGGGGGATTTAGGGTTGCTAGGCAGTGAATAGGAATAAAGGATAAAACTGCTTTAATGAGGGCTTTTCTACCAGAAAAAGATAGAAATCTAGATTGCCAACTTTGCACTTTAGATTGAATTCTTTGAATCAGGTCTTCATAGTAGCAGTGCTTATTCCTCCCAAAGAAGATGGGACAGCCCAGATATTGAATGGGAATAGATTTCCTTTTACACTTGGTGATCTCTTCTATAGCTTTAATCCTGCTCTTGTTAACATTGTGGTGAATTGTGAAATTGCTTTTAGAGTAATTAATGACTTGGCCAGAGGCATTTTCAAATAACTTTAAGAAGTTCATCAAATTTTTCAAGCTATTCTTATCTCCATTACAGAAAATGATGGTGTCATCTGCAAAACTCAGATTACTGATGAGAGGGCAATTTCTAAGGTGGGAAAAAGGTTTTATCTTTCTAGACTTCATAAGTTTGTGGAGTCCTTGATTCAAAGCTTCAGCTACAATAGTGAACAACCTAGGAGAGAGAGGATCTCCTTGCTTTAGGCCCTTAAAAGACTTGAAAAAACTAGCCATATGACCATTTATAACAATTAAAAACCAGTTGTTAGAAACTAATCTCCAAATTCTATCAATTCATAACTCATAGAAGCCATATTTCCTCAGAATTTTTGTGAGAAATAGTCATGATACCCTATCATAGGCTTTGGACATATCCAATTTAATGACCACATTATCACCATGGGATTTTCTTCCAATTAAGGACAACATCTGTTTGGCTATAATAATGTTTTCTGATATTTTCCTTCCTTTGATGAAACCTGCCTGGGATGGCCCAATAATGTCAGTGAGGACAGGTGCTAGTCTCGTGCAAGAATTTTGGTGATGATTTTGAAGCAAAAGTTGCATAAACTTATAGGCCTGAAGTCTGAACAGGTATTAGGAGATTGAACTTTTGGAATAAGGACAATATTTGTGCTAGTCCAGCTTATAGGAAGGGAACCTCCAAAGAAAAAATATGGAACATCTTTAAATAGGTCTTTTTTTATTATATCCCAAAATTTATTATAAAATAGACCATGGAATCCATCTGGACCAGCACTACTGTTTGGATTCAAATCGAGGTCTGCTTGCCAAACTTCCTGTTCATTTGGATCAATATCCAAGCTACAAGATTGATTAGAGGAAATAGAGGCAGTAATATAATTAAAAATACCATTATCCACTTGAATGCTATCTGCTTTAAAAATATTTTGGAAATATTCAATAAATTCTCCCTTAATAGCTCCAAAATCATCTGTCCAATTCCCCTCTCTGTTTTTAATTCTATGAATAATAAGTCTAGAGTACCTCGCTTTTACCGAGGAATGGAAAAGTTGTGTGTTGGATTCACCTTCAAATAACCACCGATGCCTCATCTTTTGAGCCCAAAAATCCTCTTCCATTTTTAAAGCCCTAATCATATTTGCCTTTGATTTTGATAGGTCTTCTCTATTAGCATCAGAGGAATCTTCTTCATAAGCTGCTTCTTTAAGGCTCACTTCTTTTTCATTCTTTTTTGCCTCTACAAATATGTCTCCATTGCATTATTTATTCCAAATAATAAGATCTTTTTTGAGTCTTTGAAGTCTGGAGAAAAAAACCTTGAAAGGGTTGCCAGTAGCTGGAAGAGACCAAGATTTGCCAATAACTTCTCTAATCTCAAGTTTATAGCACCAAAAGTTTTGGAATTTGAAAGGTTTAGGGGTTGAGTCTAGCTGAGTATTAATGGAAAAGAGTAGAGGGGAGTGATCTGAACATGACTTATTCAGATGTTTAAGGGATTAGGAAAGGTTGACATCCAAGAGGGAGATGCTAAGCCTCTATCAAGTTTACACCAAATTTTTCCTCTTGATCTAAAGTTGTGCCAAGTAAATTTTGGACCTGAATAAATAACCTCCATAAGTCCTGCATTAGCAATAAACAAATTGAAGTCCTCCATAGCAGCAGTATTGTAAGGATTCCCACCTTTTTTCTCTGAGTTTTTAGAGACCACATTGAAATCTCCCATAGTGAGCCAAGGGCTATCATTAGCGAGATGTTTATGGGTCATAAGAGAGTTCCATAGATTAATCCTCTCTGATCTAGAACACTTAGCATATACAACTGAAATGAACACAGAGTTTGGCAGCTGGTTATGAGAGATTTTAATAAGGATTGATTGATCATACACAAACACCTGCTCACAAATGATTCCAAATCTCCAGAACAACCAAATTTTGTTGTTTGAGTTTGAAAGGGCACCATCAAAATTAAGAATTCGCCTGAGATCTTCAGTGCTATGAGTTTTAGCCTTTGGTTCCAAAATGGCAAAAAAAGGAAGGTTATGAAGTCTACACAGCTTTTTCAATCTTGTAGATGGCTTATTAGAAATTCCTCTTATGTTCCATACCACAAAGTTTATCATTGGGAAACTCAGGGAAAGGAATTTTTTGATACCTTGATAGCAGCTCTGGTAAGTCTTTTAAACATGGGATCAATAGGTTTAATGAGGGTTTTCTTAGGAACATTAGTGTCTTGTAGTGGCTCAGGAGAGAACTCTGACAAATCTTATATTTTCTCGGGCTGTTCTTTCACCTTCATCCTTTTGGTTAAGTCTTTGGAAAAGTTGATGAGATCTTCAATCAATGGAATTCCTCCTGCTCTAGAGTAAGAATATATATCATATTTAGATAAATTGGCAAAGATATCTTGTTTAGATTTAGCAGGTAAGTCTGTTCCTTTTGGGGACAACATTAATTTTTCCACAATCTTGGTTTCTTGATCATCTACTTCTTCATTTAGAATTTTATAAATAAATGACCGTATCTTCTTTGATAGCTTTGGGCATAAAGGTGGGAGATGGTTTGTGACTATTGGATTGATATATGTTGGCAGGGCTTGAATGATAGGAGCAGTTACAGGCTGTTTCAGAGGAATGAGAGGTGTAGGACTTGAGACATGGTTCTTAGGAGGGGGGACTTGGTTATATTTGAAGGAGATATGCTAGAATGATGGTAAAGTTTAGAGAGAGGTTGGTCAGTTATTAATATATGGTCTGTAAGGAAATATTGATTGTTAATGGTAAGAGGGTATGAGGTTGATATTTGACCTTGATGAACATTTAAAGGTAATGAGGGGGTTTCAATAGGGATAATGGAAGAGTGCCCAATCTTAGGATTAAGATCTTGGGAAGGTGTCAATGTGGCAGCTTGTTTTGGTCTGTATTGAGTGCTGATAGGTAAGGTATTTTTGGTAGGTTTAGAGTTTAGGTTTGGGGGAAGTTTAGGGACTAAATTGGATAGGATATATTGAGAATAGTCATGGCCCACCTTAAAATAGTTACTGCAATAGAGAGGAACATGTTCATATTCTATGTGTTGCCAAAAACCATCAATACCACAACCAATCCATACCCTTTCAGGTCGATCAGTCAATAAATCTATTTCAACACAGACCCTCGCAGTGCTTGGTCTATTTAAGGTTGCTATAGATCCATCAATTTGTAAGGGCTTACCTGCTACCTGGGCTATTGAATAGAGAGATGCCTTGGAGAAGAAGTGAATAGGTAGAGATGGAAGATTAATCCATGTTGGAACAAGAGAACTCTCCTTATATGGTCTGAACTCAACAGTCCATTTGAAAGTTCGCATAGGATATTTACCAACATACCAGATATTTCTCATCCAAAGTCTAGAAAAATCATCTTCATTAAACTGCCTGATGAGAATATGTGTTTGATAAATCAAGCCTACATTAAAAGACGCTTTGAGATTTATGGTGGCAAAGGTTTTTATAATGACCTCTATGGTTGGTCTGCCATGAGAAAACTTCCCAACTATGGTATGTTTAAATGGTTCAGATAATTTTTTGATGACTTTTTAGGAGAATTTGACTGTTGGTTCTCCTTTGAAGGATGAAACTTGGATCAAATCTATTGCTGTGTCAGTTGTTTTGCCCTTTACGACAGATGAAAATAACTTGTTCCAGGGATTGGGAGGATCTGGGGGTTTGTTAACTTCAGTTGAGACGTGCATGGTGGCTGTCATGCAACCCTAATTAGGGTTTGCACGAGAGAGAGAAAGAGAGGAAATGATTGGGATACACACATCCTATTATAATTTTTAGGTATTTCTACAACCTACATATATATTTCTTATACGTATTTTAATCTCAACACTACGTATAGTATAAAATTAAGATTACTATCTCTCTCGTAATCTCCAAGGTACATTCTCTCTATATCAAAATGATTAAAGCATTAATTCTCACATACCTTCCTGAATTTTTGAATTATTTAAGTTTACTATTGGGCAGATTCTCTCACTCCAATAAATCGGTAAACTCAAAACTGGACTCTAAGAAAAATTCTCAGGTTCTCCAAGGTTCTGCAACGGCACTGGAAATCTGTATAAATGGAACCGAATCCCCCAGAAATTGAACTGAATCCGTTATGTATGATCTCTTCTGTAACAATTACGTTTTCACCAAACGAAATCGAATCCCCTAGAAATGGAACCGATTCCATTAGGTCAGACCTGTCTACAACAGTTACGTTTTCACCCTTTTTGAACCTAAAAAATTATGAGATTCATCACCCAACACCTCATCATCAATACCCATCAACACATAACAGATTATAAGTCATTCCTAACATTCTAGGATCCTTAATTCGTCATTAATCATCATAAATATATAAAACTCCCAAATGAATTCACATGAACCCTAGTTTCCAAAATTTCAATTAAAGAACCTAATCAACCCAGATTCATTCATCAATATATGATTCAATTTTGTTGTTTATCCTCTACATACATGAAGGAATATCAACA
Source organism: Sambucus nigra (assembly GCA_949130495.1). Lineage (NCBI taxonomy): Eukaryota > Viridiplantae > Streptophyta > Magnoliopsida > Dipsacales > Adoxaceae > Sambucus > Sambucus nigra. The sequence goes on from OX422216.1 coordinate 134,985,282, forward strand.
ACTAATTAGCCGAGTCTCTATTCATCATTAAAACTCTAATTTTCACCCAATTAATATGTAAATCAATAATTAATTTTTACCTATTCTAACATGAGTATGATTATTTCTAAAGAAAGTAAGTAACAAACACTTTCCTTAAATCGAAGGTTTGAATCCTTTGGTGATGTTGGTATAGGTGTGTTCCTCGTCTTCCGATCTATACGATGGTGGTCACAGTGGTGAAAGATGATTCCTAAAAGCTTTGGCTCCTTGGGATTTCCTCTCCCTCAGTCTCTGTGACTCTCTCTTGAGTTATGTGAATGTGACCCCTAATTTCTCCCATGTAATTAATATAATAAAACTCTAATTTTCGTCCATTTAATCTCCCCAGAAATTCAAATTACAAAACTACCCCTACGGGGTGCCGGTTTGGCCTAAAATCTCCCGGAATCCAAATACAATACCCGGGTAGTGTTTTCTGACTATCTCAACCCTCCAAGATTCAACGGTGCACTCAAAATGACCATACAAGTTAATAAAAAATAATTTCTCTTTTTATCCCAATCAATTAGTCTCGACACGACTCACACGTGCGTCATACTTATATTACCAAACTGCCGTATATTTCAGTCTAGGAAATTTATCAAATTTCATAATTCCATATTACATATCATACAGTAATATTTAATAATTCTCAACAATAAGTATTAACCCTTGTCACGCTAGTTAATAATTATTTCAATCCGGATTAATAAAAATTAATTTCTCGCATTTTTAATTTAATTAATCCAAGAACAATAATTAATCACATAATTATTTAAATCATTAAAAACACGAGGTATTACTTGAAATTAAAAGAGTACATGTTAAATAAAAGAAATGGAAATTTTCTTATAAAAGTGGTCTTAAGTGTGAATGTATTTATTGAATGAAGAAGTAAAGAAATGTGTACATGAGAGATGTTAATAAAAGGTACTATTTGAGTGTCAATAGGTAAACATGGAATGGTTAGTGACTGTAACTTACTAATGTTATGAAATATTAGCACTTATGGATTTAGAGGGAGATTATAAGTGTAAAGGTGTTTCCAATTAAGAAAAATAGTACTTTATGAGTAAAAAGATGTTAGAGGGTTAAAAATACTTAAGAATTCAGTATGAATAACTTAATAGTGTTTTAGGGTGAAATTAACACTTTTGCAAATGGAGTAAAGGGTGATTTGGGAAACAAATGAGTAAAATGAGGATTTTACTTAAAGTGGAATGTTTTTATGAAATAAAAATATTAGAAAGGGTGTTATCCAAAGTGGTCCTAAACGAATATGATTTGTGGAATAAAAATCAAGGTTAAAGTGAGAAGGACATGAAATGGGAAATTTTCAAAGTGTAACATAAATGGGGTGGTAAACTCTCAAGTTTTTGTCTTCGGCATGGTAGAAAAGGATAAGTGGAATAATTTGGACATTTGTATATATTAAAACATATTAAAAGGAACTCATATAACACCGGGATAAAGAAAGAAGGGCCCGAAGCCCTAGGGTGATTAGCCCTAAATCACTTTCCAGAGCATATGGTGCGCATAACCGTCGGTGTGGAGCCCATGTAAGTATGCGGTATGGAAGATTTCGAGAAAAGATAAAGGAAATATGGAACATATCAAGAAATGAGTAGTGTGGTAAGATGTGTTAATACAACCTAACTTGAATGAATATAGTAAATGTTCATGTAAAGGTGAAATGGACAAGTAAAATGTGTAAATCTATTAATGTCCACAAGATAAGGTAAAAGGATAAAGCAAGTGGGTATATAGGTAATTAAAAAACCAAGTTGTTAAACTCATAATTTGCACAAGATATGGAAGATTTCGAGAAAAGATAAAGGAAATATGGAACATATCAAGAAATGAGTAGTGTGGTAAAATGTGTTAATACAACCTAACTTGAATGAATATAGTAAATGTTCTTGTTAAGGTGAAATGGACAAGTAAAATGCATAAATCTATTAATATCCACAAGATAAGGTAAAAGGATAAAGCAAGTGGGTATATAGGTAATTAAAAAACCAAGTTGTTAAACTCATAATTTGCATAAGTATTTATGGGAAAAGGATTTCAAATGACAAATAAGTATTTTCTAACACGGTGAATGCGTGTATTGACATAGTGCTTTTAAATGAAAATACTAAAGTATGTTTAAATGAATAAAATGGTTAAATTCCAGTAAAGGAATGATTCGGATAAATCAAGCGTAATGATTTTAAATGTCGAACCGGGTGTGTCAAATAAAGTGAGAATGCTAAGTATGAATAAAGAAATCCTTTAATAAGATTAAGGTCAATTGATTAGGATAAGTAAGGTTTTCGAAAGTTAAATTGTTAATGCATTGGAATATGTATTTTTCAAAGGTATATGTATGTAGATATATACATATTTTCACATGAATGTGGTTGTAGCATGTGAGTATTCCTTTATGACATTCGTTTTTATACTTCTTTTATAAATCCCACTGGGCATAAGCTCACACCCGACTTTGTTATGGAAGACTGGGAGCGGTTTTGTATTTTGAAGGCGTTATATAGGTAAGTGTATTTTATTTATATTTACATGAGTAGATATGTTTACTTGGACTTCAAGGTGCTCCCCGTGGGTCCCTCATGTAGTTTATATTAAAACTGGAATCTCATGTTAACAAGGGAAATGGAAACTAAAATAAAATTAGAAACATTATAAGGTTGTTCCATTGCATTTCACACCTAATGCTCGGTTTGAATCGGGTCGACTCACTGGTAACCCATAAATATGGGTCGGGGCATTACAACTAGTTTCTCGATATTGTACAAATGATGTGGTTGTTGTGATTTGTACAAATTAGAACACTTAATGTGATGTTGTGATTTTCGTTTAAGTATTCACATTTCAATGCCTATAGTTTTGATAATATTATTTTCTCTCAATTTATATAAAATTTTCTATATTCATTATTTGAATGTTAAAATTTGGGAGTATTTATATAAATTAGGATAGAAGTTCCTAATCAAATATTAATTACTTTTAATAATGTGGAACTTGAAGTTCCTTAAGAAAAACAAATATGACTATACTTTTGGGCATTTATAATTTGGTTCATACACTTCTGATTGTCTCTATTTTGGCTAAACATTTTATTTTAAACTTAAAACTTTGCCTATTTATAGTTCAACTAATATATTTTAGGAGTTATTATGTGACCCTTATGTCTGTGTATAAATTATGAAAAATTAAAGATTTTGATTCAACATAACCCAATGTTTCTGAATTATTAAATAAAACCAGGAACATTAAATTTCCTTGTTCATTATTCAACATTTGGACTAAAAGTACTTAATTAGTATTTAAATTTTGGACCAGAAGTTACCATATAGTAATTTTATTTTAGGTCCAAATGTTCCCAAGTCATTTAAAATTGGGACTAAAATTTCTTAATTACTATTTAAAATTTGGGCATGAGGTTCCAATAATATATATTTTAAACAAAAATTCGAAGTTTTGAGTATTTTCACAATAGGGTATGAGGCTCTAAAAGTCCCTTAATAGTTATTTATAATTTGGATCCGAAGATCTAATAACTATTTTTTCCTAATCAAAATTGAAGTTTTGATTATTTCAATAGAACGCGTAAGGAAACAAAATGTTCCATAATGATTATTTATAGTTTGAACCTGAAGTTCCAAACAATTTTACCCTCTATTAAACTTGAAATTTTGATACAATTGGGTAAGGCCTCTAAATATTCAACGTTTGAACCTGATGTTCCACTACTAATTGATCATTGGGATTTGCAGTTCCTTGGTAATTATTCAACTAGGACCTGAAGTTCTTAAATTATTTTGACCTAAAGTGTCAAAGAAAATATATCACAATAAAACTTGGAGTTTTGATTGTTTAATTAAAAGGGTATAGACTAAGACTCCCACAATTGCAATAATTTGCGCTATGAAGATCCACAATCAATATTGTGACCAAAATTTCACAACTTACTATTTGGAATTGAGATATAGCTTTCAAAATTTCTATTGAAAATTTGAGACTTAAAAGTTCTTAAGTTATTTTACAATAGCTGGACCTAAAGTTCCTCTAAAATTATACCAAAAAAATAAAAACTTAAGTTTTGATTATTTATGTAATAATGTATGCATGTTAAAAATCCCCACAATAATATTTTATAATTTGGGTCTGAAGTTCCAAAATATATTTTTTGGTAAAATTAGTTTAAAAAGAAATTGGATATTAAAACATGTCTTTTCAACCTCTTAACTCTTAATTTTCTTTATTAAATGAAATACCTTTATAAATACATTTATAATGGTAAATTTTCCATTTAATTATCCTTTTAATGGTTTCATCATTAAAACTTTGTCTATTGGCATTTGATTCATTTAAGGATTAAATTGCATTTTTAATGGTATTTAATTTTAGCTCCTTTTCACATTCCAACCATTTACTAAACATTGGAGTCCTGTCAATGTGTAAATAATGTGAAGAAAAAAACACTCATTCTTTAAACAAAAGAAAATAAGTTGGATTATTATATGTAAGAGATGATATATATTTGACACTTATTTAGAAGAATCTCTAACATTTTACCCCCAATAAAAGATGAATTTTTGATACAAAATGGTAGAGAATTTAATTAATTTGAAGTTCAACTATTTTCATAGAAGCAGAAGTCCTCACATGCACATTATAAAACTTTAAGTTTTATATTTAACATATTTAACACCAGGTGCTTTGTGAATTATTTTAATTTAGGACTCGAAGTTCGAGATTTTAATGTTATCATTTATATGAACCCGAAGATTCATATGCCTATGATATTAAGTAGAAAATGGAGTTCTAAATTGCTATTATAGGAACCTGAAGTTTTATATCACCATATATTTAGAACTTAAAGTTCAATTCATCATGTCAATATATTTGGTGCTTAAATGGAGGACCTGAAGTTCTCATTAATTTTCGGACATAATATTCGTCACAATTATTTTAGTGGTCCATAATATATCCTCAACTATTTATTTTATTCATTACACAATTTTGGGGAAAAAAAGATCAATATTATGCGAGGCCCAAAGTTTTGGTAAATCCTAAAAGTTTATTCCCTAGCTCTATATAAACAACCAAAAGTTAACTATTTTTTGGCCTAAAGTCTCTGGCAGATGATAAGAATAAGAAATTTCAATTCATAAATTTTGAAACCAAGTTCTAAACATTAATTGGTAATTTTTTTCTTCCTTTAAATCTACATCATGATTTGATATTTGAATAATTAAGGTAGCCCTTTGTAATACCCCGCAATTTTATTAATTTTTATTTAAGGGATTAATTGAATCAAATGAGAATTAATTGGAAATTAATCCGGATGTAAATACTAGCGAGGCGTGTGTTGGTATTTGATTATGATGTTAAAATTGAATATTTTTAAGTATATATGGTAATATATGAGTATTGAAAATATTTAAATTGTTGCGAGGCAGAAATACGATAATTTGGAAAATTTAGTTGGGACGCGCGTGTCGATTACGTCAAGATTGAATTTATTTAAATTAAAAAGTAAATTATATTTTTAATCAACTGAATGGTCATTTTAAGTGCTCCAATGTGTCCGGAAGGGTCAAAATAGTCAGAAAAAACTAGCCGGGGGTTTTGCTTGGGTCCCGGGGCATTTTTAGGCCAAACCGACAACCTAGAAGGGTATTTCGGAATTTTAAAAATTGAGGAATTAAAACCCACGAATTTTAGAGAATATTTTTATATTTTTAAAGAGGCCACTAAGGTCATTACCAGAAAAAGGCAAGAGAGTGGGCTACGGGAGTTTTGAGAGGAGTTAGAGATAAGTTAAAAGAGGTTCCACCAAAACCATCTTCCTTCACCAGCATTTTAAAAGGAAATTGTGATCGGAAAGAAGAGAGAGGGACAACCTTGATCATCAAGAACGAATTTGAACATCGTATTTAAGGAAAGTGATTTGATTTCATTAATTGCAATGAATATTTCGTCCATGTTTAGTGTAGAAACCTTATATGCCTTGAAAGTTTTGGTGAAAACCCAATGGGATTATTGTAGAAACTCTTAATTTTGGTTAGGAGTTGCATATAGAATGATTATGGACGAAATTGGTATCCAAAAACATAACTTTGATGATTTAAAAACGGATTAATGATGAGTATTTAGGTACAATAAAATTCTGGGTTCATGTTCATAGGGTTTGGGGCAAAATTTGGGGATTTATGATAATTGCATGTTGATTTAGAGGATTTGGCCCCAATAATATGTTAAGAAGTGACCTAGGAGGACTTAGAGTAGTTTAAAAACATTAAAACGTTATCGGGATGATCTTAGGATGGATTTAGTGAAGAGAAAAATGAAGAAAAACGAAATTGGGAAATTCTAGGCATTTTCAGCCATCTCGTTAGAAGACCTGCCCAGGTCGTTCAAATGACCTCGTTCGAACGAGACTTCTAATAAGATGACAGTATCCCTTATAACGAGTTCATTCGAATCCTTCGTTCGAATGACACTCGTTCGAACCACCTCATTCGAACGAGATTTCTAACGAGTTGACAGAATGGCCTTTTTAGGCCTGATTTTTATTTCAAACTTCCAGTAGACTTATTTAATTGTGTGTTAACCTTCCCTTGTTGACTAGTGGGTATAGTTGTGAGACTGGAGTACGTTGAGGGTTAAAACTTAGAATTTTATAGTAATCCGAATGACATCTATGGGTTAGGAAGTAAACACTTAAAAATTACGACGTGAGAAGGATTGACAACTTTTAATGTATATTCTTCGGGGATTTGTAAACGTGAAACATTTGATAACGATATAGGAATGTGAAATATACCTCTATTAATATTATATGATATCTAAGATGTGTGAATGCTTAGTATATGTGGTTATTTGTGTATAACATACCTACCATACTTGCTATCACGGGAGGTCGACGTTCGATCAGGGCCATCTAATCTTTGTGTGCCTATGAGGGGATTTAGATTGGTACCTTAAGGACATAGGTCAGAGAATGACTTATTGAGGAGTTAATAAGTCTGCTGATCATGGTAGCATAGGTATGTGCGTGACCCATGTGATGTGAACTATGTTCGCCTCCATTATGTGTGTTTATTACTTGTCGAAACGGTTCCTGAGAGATTCGAAATACGTGATCCTTATGTACGTGATGTACCGGGATTTGATAGCAGAGTATGTGTGCACCGTAGTTTAGTCTAAGGGTGCCATTATCGTATGATTATGATGAGACAAATATACTGATAATTGAGATGAATCGTTTGTTGAAGTATAAGTGTGAATAATTGTAACATTTTTAGTAGAGTTAAAGATGGAGAAATTCTTATAAATTATTATAACTAATTCTGAGAAAAAATAGTAAGACCTCTGTTTATATTAAGACATTGGGAAACGAACTTTGAATTATAAAGAAATGTCAAGATACGAATTGGACTAGTTTGATAGTAGAATAACTAGAACGGGTACGGGTACGATAGGTGTGCACAATTAGTTGAGAGGTGAGGAACTCATGTGAGTGCACACACTATCATGTATTTTATATTCACTGTTTAATGATATTAAACACTTGCTGTATTTTAAACTATTTTCACAATCAGGCTCTGACCCGTTTACTTCCAAATCTATTTTCTTGTAAAAACCTTTTAGGTTCCCAGCCACAAGGACACTAAGCGTAGGAGTTCCATTCCGGTGATGTGCTGTAGCTGCTGTGGAAGTTACAGGGCCTCGATAGTAGACGCCTCCACTTTCTATCTTGACTCTATTTCAGATTTACTCATCTGTAGGGCATGTTGTCCCTTTTCTTTTAGAGACATCCTACTTACTCAGTTTTATTTCAGATTTTGGGTTGTAATTATTTAGTGATTCAGACTTTGTATTCAGTTTTATTTAGTGTTTGGATTATTTTCGAGGAGTGTTCCTCCAGATTCATTTATTTCGTTATCATTGTAATGAGGCGGTAATGTGGTTGTGATATCATTATTTCATAATTTAATACTTATTATTTGTTAATCGGATTTAATTAAAATTGACAACTCCTTTTTTAAATATTAGGTGGCTAGTAATTATTAAAACGTTTTTCGACAGTGATCCTATGAACTGAACCAACTTGACATTTTGTATTAATTTGAATAAAGAAGAATCTACCCGATATTTAATTAGTCGGGGTGTTACAGGTGGTATCAGAGCATCCTAGACTTTGGAGGTGGTTGGGAGCAGTAACTTCCACTGATGGAGTTTGCTTAAAATAACTCCTACCAGTTCACCATTGGCATGGATCCATTCGAGGCGTTGTATGGTAGACCTTGTCGTTCCCCAGCATGTTGGTTAGAGGTGGGGGATAACAAACTCCTTGGGATTAAAGTGATTCAGGACACTTCGACAAGGATATAGATGATACGGAGCCGTATTCGGGTAGCTCAAGATCGGCAGAAGAGCTGTGTTGATGCCAAGAGGTTCTTCAGAGAATTCCAGGTAGGGGACCAGGTGCTACTCAGATGATCTCCTATGAAGGGGATTTTAATTTTGGAAAGAAGGGGAAACTGGCACCAAGAAATGTGGGGCCATTTCCTATCATCGAGCGAATTGGTTCAGTTGCGTATAAACTTGGGTTATCGGAGCACTTACATAGGATTCATGATGTGTTCCATATTTCCTCGCTAAAGAAATATCTTAGGGACGATTTGGCCCATACTCACATTGCTTTAGAGAACATCGATCGTCAGCCTGATAGTTCCTACGAGGAGGGGACGATTGCTATTCTGGACCACAGCGAGAGGAAACTGAGGTAAAATTTAGTACCATTAGTACGCGTGCAGTGGCGGCCTCATAATGCCAAGGAGTCCACAGGGGAGCGCGAGGATGAGATGCGCGAATGTTATCCAGAGCTATTTTTACCAGGTATTCTTTAGTTCCAAATTTCGAGACGAAATTCTGTTATTAGGGGGGAAGAATGTAATACCCCATAATTTTATTAATTTTTATTTAAGGGATTAATTGAATTAAATGAGAATTAATTGGGAATTAATCTGTATGTAAATACTAGCGAGACGTGTGTTCGTATTTGAGTATGATGTTAAAATTGAATATTCTTGAGTATATATGGTAATATATGATCATTGAAAATATTAAAATTGTCGCGAGGCAGAAATACGATAATTTGGGAAATTTAGTTGGGACGCACGTGTCGGTCGCGTCAAGATTGAATTTATTTAAATTAAAAAGTAAATTATATTTTTATCAACCAAATGGTCATTATGAGTGCGCCAATCCGTCCGGAAGGGTCGAAATAGTCAAAAAACACTAGCCAGGGGTTTAGTTTGGGTCCCGGGGCATTTTTAGGCCAAACCGGCAACCTAGAAGGGTATTTTGGGATTTTTAAAAATTGAGGAATTAAAAGCCACGAATTTTAGAGTTTATTTTTATATTTTTAAAGAGGCCACTATGTCCATTACCAAAAAAAGGCAAGAGAGTGGGCTACGAGAGTTTTGAGAGGAGTTAGAGAGAAGTTAAAAGAGGTTCCACCAAAACCATCTTCCTTCACCAGCATTTTGAAAGGAAATTATGACCGGAAAGAAGAGAGAGAGCCAACCTTGATCATCAACAACGAATCAGAACATCAGATTTAAGGCAAGTGATTTGATGTCATTAATTGCAATGAATATTTCGTCCATGTAAAACCTTATATGCCTTGAAAGTTTTGGTGAAAACCCAATAGGATTGTTGTAGAAACTCTTAATTTTGGTTAGGAATTGCATATAGAATGATTATGGACGAGATTGGTATCCAAAAACATAACTTTGATGATTTAAAAATGGATTAATGATGAGTATTTAGGTACAATAAAATTCTGGGTTCATGTTCATAGGGTTTGGGGCAAAATTTGGGGATTTATGATAATTGCATGTTGATTTAGAGGATTTGGCCCCAATAATATGTTAAGAAGCGACCTAGGAGGACTTAGAGTAGTTTAAAAACATTAAAACATTATTGGGATGATCTTAGGATGGATTTAGAGAAGAGAAAAATGAAGAAAAACGAAATTGGGAAATTATGGGTGTTTTTTGCCATCTCGTTAGAAGACCTGCCCTGGTCGTTCGAACGACCTCGTTCGAACGAGACTTCTAACGAGATGACAGTATCCATTCTAACATGTTCTTTTGAAGCCTTCGTTCAAATGACACTCGTTCGAACCACCTCGTTCGAACGAGATTTCTAACGAGTTGACAGAATGGCCTATTTAGGCCTGATTTTTATTTCGAACTTCTAGTAAACTTATTTAATTGAGTGTTAACCTTCCATTGTTGACTAGTGGGTATATTTGTGAGATTGGAGTACGTTGAGGATTAAAACTTATAATTTTGTAGTAAATCGGATGACATCTATGGGTTAGGAAGTAAGCACTTAAAAATTACGACGTGAGAAGGATTGACAACTTGTATTGTATATTCTTCGAGGATTTGTAAGCGTGCAACATTTGATGACAGTATAGGAATGTGAAATATACCTCTATTAATATTATAAGATATCTAAGATGTGTGAATGCTTAGTATATGTGGTTATCTGTGTATAACACACCTACCATACTTGCTATCACGAGAGGTCGGTGTTCGATCAGGGCCATCTAATCTTTGTGTGCCTACGGGGGGATTTAGATTGGTACCTCGAATACATAGGTCAGAGAATGACTTATTGAGGAGTTAATAAGTCTTCTGATCATGGGAGCGTAGGTATGTGCATGACCCATGTGATGTGAACTATGTTCGCCTCCATTATGTGTGTTTGTTACTTGTCGAAACGGTTCCTGAGAGATTCGAAATACGTGATCCTTATGTACATGATGTACCAGGATTTGATAGCAGAGTATGTGTGCACCGCAGCTTAGTCTAGGGGTGCCATTATCGTAAGATTATGATCAGATAAATATACTAATAATTGAGATGAATCGTTTGTTAAAGTGTAAGTTTGAATAATTGTAACATTTTTAGTAGAGTTAAAGATGGAGAAATTCTTATAACTAATTCTGAGTAAAAATAGTAAGACCTCCAGTTTATAATAAGACATTGGGGAATGAACTTTGGATTATAAAGAAATGTCAGGATACGAATTGGACTAGTTTGATAGTAGAATAACTAGAACGGGTACATGTACAATAGGTTGGCACAATTAGTTGGGAGGTGAGGAACTCATGTGAGTGCACGCACTATCATGTATTTTATATTCACTGTTTAATGATATTAAACACTTGCTGTATTTTAAACTGTTTTAACAACCGGGCTCTGACCCGTTTACTTCCAAATCTATTTTCTTGTAAAAACCTTTTAGGTGCCCAGCCACAAGGACACTAAGCGTAGGAGTTCCATTCCGGTGACGTGCTGTAGCTGCTGTGGAAGTTACAGGGCCTCGATAGTAGACGCCTCCACTTTCTATCTTGACTCTATTTCAGATTTACTCATCTGTAGGGCATGTCGCCCCTTTTCTTTTAGAGACATCCTACTTAGTCAGATTTATTTCAGATTTTTGGGTTGTAATTATTTAGTGATTCAGACTTTGTATTCAGTTTTATTCAGTGTTTCGGATTATTTTCGAGGAGTGTTCCTCCAGATTCATTTATTTATTTATTTATCATTGTAATGAGTTTGTAATGTGGTTGTGATATCATTATTTCATAATTTAATACTTATTGTATGTTAATCGGATTTAATTAAAATTGGCAACTCCCTTTTTAAATATTAGGTGGCTAGTAATTATTAAAACGTTTTTCGACAGTGATGCTATGAACTGAACCAACTTGACATTTTGTATTAATTTGAATAAAGGAGTAGCTACCCGGTATTTAATTAGTCGGGGTGTCACACCCTTGTGCTTAAAGCATAATGATTAAATTATGATTTGATCCAAAGTCATGAAAAATGCATTATTTTTTAAGCTATATTTATTTGAATTATTTTTCATAAATGCTCTTTATCGTTAGATTGAAATTTGAAATTATTTTATGATTATTAAATATTAGTTGATTCATTAAGAAAGACTAGAAAGTTTTGTTATCCATCCCATCTTTTGAATATCTAACAATTATTTTATAGGAGATATGTTCTCTAACATACTTACGCTTGTTTAGGTTTGGTAACCAAGCACTTGACAATAGCATAAATTATTGTATTTTTGTGCATTACATATTTGGACTCACACACAATTCACAATTTATATTGAATTTTTAATTGACGATTGTGAACCATTATTATAGAATGACATTTGTGTAAGAGACGATGAACAATCCATATTATTATGAAAAAGTAGAAGTGTTTTAGATTTTATATGTATTGTATAACCATAGTTGAACCTCGTAAAATTATTGAAGGCTAGAGAAGATATTATGTGGTACCCGTCTGTTCATATGCGATGGTTTATATGAAAGTAATTCCTGATGAAACTCACTTCAGTTTATGTGAATTAAAATATATGTGTACCAATTGAAATAAATAATGAACAATAATTTTGCATTCCTTCTAGTGTTAGAAGCCAAAATCTTACCATAGCAAACCATCAATCTTTATTCGCGAGGATATACTATACACAGTTTATTCTTGTAATAAATTTTGTCATGGTTCAGTTAGGTGATATTATATAATTACCTATTTAATATTTTTTTAATTGAAGCATATCTTCACCGTTGTTATCACAAGGGCATATATAAGGTATATATAATTCACCCTCTATTGAACCATTGACAAATGTATTGTTTTTGTATATTTAGTAAAATTTTATTATTGATGAGACACTCTTCCCGCTGTTAGGGGGAGGATATAACCTACCTGAAGTAAATTGTTTTCCTAAAAACCGATCCATTCCTAAAGAATAATGAGAATTATCGTGGAATAATTGCACTTTGTCTCTCTAATCTCCCGTATCGCTTAATGCAAAAATGAAGTAAAAATGATATCATGACATCAAATGATCACAAAACTTAAATGTTAGATGTAGTCACATGGATTAGTGCAAATGAGCTTGCCAAAATTATTGTCCTAATAGGAAAAGATAAATTTGGTAGCAAATAAATTTATTGCACACAAAAAGCGTGGCAAACCTATATGTCCCGACTATTTGACTACCCAGTGATGGAGGTTAAATAAAATAATGCCCAAATAAAACTCCATAAGAGGAAATATAAAACGCTTAAGAAGAGTTTATGAACATAACATCCACTTTCTCTAAAACTCCAGAAGAAGTTATTGTCTTTGAAAATACACAACTCCTTAAAGTGATTATAAAGCCCCTGAAGTGGGCAAATGTATCTAATATTAATTAGATCTCAATGTTTTATACATATACAAGAGAAAAGTGGGATAGCCAAAGATGACCATCGATGAAATTATTATATATGTTGTAGCTACATAAAATCAAAGGGCCATGATATTATAAATACGTGTAGTATAAACAAATGTCAACAAAAAATATATTAGTCAAAATGAGAAAATGCCATGATGGCATAATTTAAGTCTCTAAATAAACATGGTGTATTCGGACCTATGTTGTAAACCTCTTGAGATTTTAACCCTGGAGTTTAAGAATGGGTGTTTGTGAGACAGAGACGTGATAAAATCACTAAATAATGCACAATTTGTGGCATAAGGTCTCCTGTAGGACCCAAATATTGACTATATACAAACCTATCATCCTGTAACGACTGTAAATATTATTCAAATATCTGACTAGCTTAACAGTTTTTGAAATGTATTATATAGGAGACTCGTGAATACTATAATTGCTTATTTATACGGGATATAGATAAATAATACATATAAGAATCCTAGAAGGATTTTTTTGCCTTAAGGAAAGATAAGGAGTGAGTACTCATATATACTAAGACGTTCATTACACATGGGGCCATCCATAAGGATATAGGAACAACCCTCTTAGTAAATATTTGTATAAGGATAGGTATAGAAGAAATCATATATTACAATGTGAAATTATAAAAATATTCACAAAAGGATGTTCTCTTGAAGAGCTCAATTGAAATGTAATATATACAAATAAGGAATTAAACATTGAATGACCTTGGGGTAACCAGTTATTGTCTCAGCTTATAGATCAAGCACAAAACTAAATCCACTAATCAAATGGATTGAATAGTCCTTCAATGTTGTAATATATATTAAGCACACAATTTTAGTATACCCACAGTCTCTTAGGATGACAAATATAATTGTGGTCCATAAGTACCATATATGTATGTTACCACTATATTGTTAAATTAAGTGTAAAAGTACTATACACGTAAATTATTTATTATACATAACACAATATTGAGCATAATAACTGCAGTCAATCTCTTTACAAGACACAATTACCATTTACTTCCAAAGCATGGGAATAATATCAATAATATTATGTGATATTTTTATATTTAACCATATCAGTATAATTAGATATATAGATGCAAGTTACCTCTGCGATCCTCACAAGGAACAATCAAAGAACTTATGACTTGCCTCAAACAACATATATTCCTACTAATATTTATGAAAGTAACGGTGCTTGTATAATCCAAACTCAAAAAGACTACATTAAGGGAGACATGATCAATACATTTCAGTTATTCAGCATACGTGAACTCAAGAAGATTGATGCAACAAATTCCAAAAGAGTTACGATATTGAAGTCAAATAGATCCAAAAATGAAATGTTCATCCTTCTTTACCCAAGTAAAAACCTATCAAATCTATACACCAAGTCAAAACAACATTTAAGAAGAATGTGTATATGATAAAAATGCATTGATTCAATCATCAGAGATTTGACATAATCAGGGTAGTATACAATCAGGGGAGTATATTATCAGGGGGAGAATAGAGGAATAAGATATTTTGGACATATGTGAATTGTATTCTATATCCTTTAATAATGTTTTTTCCTGTTAAAGGTTTTAATGAGCAACACTAAGCGCGTCCACCACCGATTCAATGATTATAAAAGTAGTACTCTTTTCCCTACACTGTGGTTTTTTTCCATTGATTTTTTTCTCTGTAAGGTTTTAATGCGTCAAAAATCATTTGATGGTAAAAATAATGTATATCCAAGCGGAACTATATATTTTTATGGATATCCACTGGTATCATGTGACAACCCTGATTTTTTACACCCGTTTGATCAGGATGCACGTGATATACTAAGATGCTAAGATAATATATATCATTCACAACATCAACGATAAAATAAAACTGCAGTAAAAAAAACAACACAGTAAAGATCTCAAAAAAAGGCTATCAATAGGAAATACTAAACTGTGAAATCTGAATCCACTATATAAAAATCTCCGATTATAATTATTTCAACCGAATAAAAAAATACAACCAAAACCTCCTCTGATTACAATATCCCAACTAAAATAAAATAGAATACAAATACAACCACCTCTAAATCAACTCCGAATAACTGACAGCTGCAATGAACTAGCCACTCCACCCTAAGGATACCAAGTTGAATCTCCCCAACTGCATGTGTGATTTATCAGCCTGATAAAATCGTCTATACAATAATAATGCATGGGGAGAAAACATTTTATAATTTGGGTCAGCGCCCCTAAAGTCAGAATAATTAACTTCAATGTCAATAAATAATAATGCAGTTTTATCAAAATACATGTCACCCATCGGTTGTATCTCACTCCTCACCTAAGTGAAAAACTACGCACATTTCCCAACCCAAGGCATAACTATGCTAAAAGCCTCTATATCTAGATAATTAGGTACGATCAAGTAATGAACAACTAACATGTAAGGCTACCAATTACCTAAATAGGATTTCACCCCAAGTCCCACACCTATATTTTCATTAACATATTTTTTAGTCTCATAAAAGTAATGATCTTTCTATTTTAATATCTTTTAATTAATCGAAATATTATACAAACTACCATAAAGGATAAGTAATAACTAGCTAAGTAGGTACACGTGTCAGAATACAATCCAAGTACCTATCCACGCACTGTCACTCACAAGGAATATACAAGTAAACCACTTAAAGTATCTAACATGACATAGGGTTCATTATCAATTGTCTATTATTATACTATATTAACCATTCCTCATTATATATATACACATACACCATCATACGAAGGCAACTACCTAGGTGTTTATCTCATGCCACTGTCAGTATGTTTGTAGGAAGCCAGTACCAAACGGGCTTAAGAAAAACACACAAATATGGTGCGATCACTATGCAAGGACATAAGCAACGGTATTACCGAGACCTTGTTGATGGATCAGGTCATCCTGATTCTCTCATTATGAAGTGGTGATCATTGATCACTTGATATATAATAATGACCTCGACTACACCCAACACATCTCAGTCGGCGCATGGAACTCAGTCCCGATATCGAAGACAACCCCCAAGCGTACCCAAACCTCTAAAACCTTACATCATTGGATATTTATCTAAATTAGGATTACTATCTGTAGGAGGTTACTTTAGATTATATATGGAGGCGTAACCCCTATTGAGTATGGTAAAGACAAGTTAATTGGCCAAAGCTTTGGATTAATGATGGAACACATAAACATGAACCCAATGAAGATAGACTCAGCTTAAACTCATAAAGCTCTCGTGTCTAACTCAGGAAATAGTAATGAACTTTAGAAGTGACCTAGCTGGAGGGAGAGAGAAGTAAGCACCCTAGATACACCTTGGTAGGCAGGTAAAACCACACCAGATACCCTCAGGAATCTCTGTCGAATATTAAAATCTTTATAATAAATGACAATGGTGAGTGAGTAAACTCTCTAGTTTACAATAACTCTCTCTGGTATGTATTCTCTCTCGCAATAACTTCTGAACTCTCCAAAAGTTCCCCACTTCCTCAAAGGTGGTTGGGGTCCTTAAATATCCCCCCACACCACCCCCGAGGCAACTCAGTTATTAAAACTATGACAAGACATCCCTCATACTTTATGTCATAACACTAAATACCTGATGCACTAGCTGTCTCCACGTCATAAACATTAAATGCCACGACATGCCTTTTGCCTAACCACCGTGTGTCAGGGGACTGTTGTCATAGAGGTGGCTTACCAACTACCTGACAGCCCCAAATACCATGGTGGTTTAATCAAGTGCATGTCTGACATTGTTTAGATGGCTAGTGACATCACGCACCGTAGATGTGACATTAAGTAGAGGGCTGTTTGGTCCATAACCCAATGCCCGATGGAACTCCAAGCTGCTCCGCTTGAGGTTCCACGGTCAGGGTCCTTCGTTGTTTTACCAGGTGTATCTAAGATGGTCAGGACAATCCCCAATGGTGCCTTACTTCTCAATCCTCCAAACTAAGTCCCTCTAAAGTTCCCACGGTGAGGTCATTCGATAGAGCATGACAGCTCTCCCAGGCCCTGCCAAGCCTGGTCTCTCGCAAGTACCGTTTGACTTCACACTAAAACTCTTTATTATTCTCGTTACATCATTACAACCATTATAGCTTACAGTAAATGTAACCAAAGATACATTATGACTAACACAACAAGCTGAAGTATGAGTTGCCACGCTTGAGTTGCCACGCAAAGCTGCCATGCTAGGCTGCCTCGCTAAGCTATCTCTATTGCGTTAATCCTTAAACACTGTTGCTAATTAGGGAATTAATCCTCTACATTTGCCCCCTCGTGTAGGGATTGGTTGTGGGGACAAGAAATGCCTGCATGAAAACTTCTCAAATCGATGGACCTTTCTTTGTTGTGAAAATATTCAAGCCTTTTTTCCTTTATGCAGAACCGTTGGGACATCTTCTTCGTTGGGGCTTAATTAGATAAGTCTGACAAGAAATTTTGTTGGCGCCAAAACTCAAGATTGTATAGGAAGGCAACGATTAGTGTTCCCCAGACGTCACTTCATTAATGATGTGGCGCAGTCCTCTCAACTGTCAAAGCACTTCCCAAGGTGACACGTGTTCATTGGAAATGATTGTAGGCGGCCTTGGACGTGTGGTGGTGGGAGACTGAAACAACAACCCCGAAATTTTCAAACCGCCATATTCAAAACACTTTGAACCTTCTCCTTTGTTTTTTTCTTACTCTGTTACTATCTTCTTCAAACTGGCGTTTCTTTTTTAGAGGGAGAGAGCTTCATTCTTCACCTTCTATACCACCGCTTGTGATCATGTTTCTCCATTCTCGCTCTCAATCCCTTTTTTATCGAAGCTTTCTTTGTTACGGTGTCATTATTTGCCATGGCGTCTTCAAGTAACCCCACCGTGTCTGCCACCAGTGTTTCGTCTGCCACCACCACTACTGCCTCCGCCCTGGGTGTTGTTCGCCAAGAACAGCTGAGGTTTTATCGTCGCTCTCCCATTTTTGGGGAGGGTGATGACTTTGCTATTGCCTGTAAGACTGTCTGTTTTTCTTCAAAGTTTGACGCCCTACTATTGGGTGATGAGGACGAAGAATTTTCTAAGTGGGGCTTTCTGCCCCCAGAAGGAACTCTCAGATTTCGCTTGGAGCGAAGGGACTTTCCATGGTCCCACATTGATTTCGAAGCACCCGGGGGATCCCCTACCCACTTTGCTGCCTGGAACTCCCACATGCAGAGTTCCTATGCTGATATCCTCACCAAGATTGGGCTGCAATGGGATAAATGGTTTGGTGAGTTCACACTCTCGAAGAACAATTTTGCCCTTCCTGTCTTGGTCTCTCGATGGAACGTGACTACTCACACGTTCATCGCTGCGTGGGGCGAGTTCACCATCACTCTAGAGGATGTGTGCGAGCTTTTGGGCCTCAATGCAACAGGTCGTGGGCCCTACACCGATGAGGCTCCTGATGCCCAAGAGACTGCCAATCGTTTGGAGTTGGATCGTATATGCCGAAGCTGCATTGGCTCATCCAACAAAGCTACTTTTTCTCCCTTGATTAGTTATTTCTTCAAGGGTTCTGGTGAAGGCAGTTCTTCAGCAGATGCTCCTGGTCAAGGTACACCGTTGGAACTTCCCGCCTACATTCTTGTGATTCTTTCCCGTTTCCTTTTAACAGGCAAACCCAACGACCAACCCCGAAGGGACCTTATCAACCTGTCCCTTCGCTTGGCTCGAGGCATAAAACTCCCACTGGCTGCAATTACCTTGGGATCCCTCTACACCTGGTTGGATAGGACTTTGTTTGACATGGAATGCTCTCTTGGCCGTTATAACTTGGCCAATTTTGCCAACAACGTTCTTCTGACCAGCTTCCTTTACTTCCGCTTTCCTGCCACAGCGGCCAAGACCAACAGTCCTCCTTCGGGGGAAATAATTATGCCTCCACGGTCTTTCATTTATCACAAGAGACAAAGATGAAAGGAGCTAATTTCTGTGACTGACCGTTTTAAGAACTTCGTCCTGAGGCCTTATCAGGAGGAGGTCTTCTTTCACACTTGTGATTTTTTTCATCATGAAGCCAGAGTGATACAGGACCCTTCTCCCGATATTGAGGATCCCTTGCTTGCCGTGGTCCTTCTGTTTTCTACAGGATATTTGCCCTCCTACACCGAGTGGGGATATACGACCGATCATTATAATCCCAACCGATGTAGCCGCCAGTTTGGGATTGACCAGGGGGCGCCACGACCAGTGTTTCAATCGTCAAACCCCAAGGTCTCCTTTGGCGAGGCATGTTCCCTATTTTCTTCGACCTCTGCATTGGGGATATGTTCAAAAATGGCTGGGCGTGTCACCATTCCCAGTATTACTAGGCATGGGGATGTGACCCCTTTGTTTGCCACCAAGTACTGGCCGAAACAACTAGCTAAAATTATTGAGTTCGTTGAGGGAGATCCGGTGTATCCTCCCGTTTCTTCATTTTCTACCCTGGAGTTGGGGCTAAAAGGCAACTCTGTACTTGGGATAGAATTCCCTCTGAGTTCAACCCCTAAAGCACCTCCTACCAATTTTCCCCCATTTTGTCCCATGGTCCTAGTTGCAACGCCAAAACCCAGGACTCCTGCTACTCCAAAGAAGTTTGCCCCCTCTACCGCAGCTACTACCAACGAGGGGGCTTCTCAACCACCTGCCAAGAAGGCAAAAATGGCCAAGAGTGGGTCATCAAAATCGAAATCGAAGTCCTAGAAGCCCCAAACTCCCGTGGCAACTCTTCCCATAGCCTCCATTCCACCTCCCATGCCTGCTGAGATGACTGAGCGTGTAAGGAGGGAGGCCCAAGAAGAAATAGACCGAATAAATGCCGAGTATCAACGGCATGTAGTCGTTTTTCCTTCTTCCATTGCTTTCCCCACGGTGGTGGTTGATCCTACAGAGCCAACGGCTAGGAGGAGAAAGAGCTCTAGGGTTCCTCAAGGGGTCAGTACCGGTGCAACGGGGTCAAGGAGGAAGACCTTGGGTACCAAGCCTTAGAGAAAGCAGACTCTTGAGGTGCATCTCACTCCTGCCCCCTCTCCCATTGTCATATCTCCTTCTGCATCCGAGGTATGTATGCTTGATCTTGTTCAATTTCCTCCTATCTTTTTTCTTAGGGCAGGCTACATTCGCTTACTTACTATTGACAATTATGATGTAGGGGATTGAAGAAGAAGAACCAACCCCCTCCAGTCCTCCCGTGAGACCCTTTGTGGAGGGACACTTTGGTTCATCTTGTACCGATGTGACTCCTCCCCGTTCCCCCATGACGGGGCTTACGTATTCTCGCCGTGTAGGCAGTCAACGTGCAAGGGAAGTCGTTATGGGAGGTGAAGCCGCTGATCCTTTGAGTGATTCCTCACCTGAAGTGGTAACACAACCCTAAGTGACACAATCCGAGATAACACCCTCGGTCCCTTCTGATTTACAGGCCTCACCTGAGGTTCTTCTGCCCATTGTTCTTGTTGAGGAGAGTGGGCCCGAGGTATGATTTCCTCTATAATGTATTTGTTGTAGTCTTTTCGGTCCCACTCTTTTCTTATTTGGCTTGCTGAATTCTGAGATGTTTTGGGTACCCCAGGTTGAAATATCCTCGTTGTTGGCAAGCGTTCTTCCTCCAACGACGCTGATGAGGCCCCTGACTGCCATTCCTCTCTTTAGCACCATAACTGAGGTAAGTAACACGTAAAGATGTTTCTTCATATTTTCTGTGCCCATTCTTCTTTTCTAACACTTTCCTTTGTGCCACAGTTCTCTCCTGATCTTGCACCAACTCATGAAGTCAAGGCCCAGGTTGGTGCTTGTACCCAACATAGTGGTGTGTTTACACCCCATTGTGTTGGGCCTTTGTTTGGGGGCCCAGTGTCTTCGTCCGATGAACCCAGTATGCTGGCCCTGGTGCCCTATACAGGTGATAGAGTTTTGCAAAGCGTGGAGGCTTCTGCGTCCAGGGACCCCGTTATGGCTTCTGGGGTAATAATCTCGCCCCCAACGGTTCCTGTCCCTGCGGCTGCCCCATATGCTCCCGTTGTGACTGAGGTATTTTTTTTTGTTAACTTTTGTTAAGATTTTCCATAATCTCCATCTTATGATTTTTCATAAAATTTTTCTTAAACTTCACCTTATAACGATGACTTAACAACGATTTTCCATAAACTCCACCTTATAACGGTGACTTAACAACGAAAACACTTGTTAAGTTTTTTTTCATAAACTCCACCTTATAACGGTGACTTAACAACGAAAACGCTTGTTAAGATTTTCCATAAACTCCACCTTATAACGGTGACTTAACAACGGAAACACTTGTTAAGTTTTTTTTCATAAACTCCACCTTATAACGGTGACTTAACAACGAAAACGCTTGTTAAGATTTTTCATAAACTCCACCTTATAACGGTGACTTAACAATGAAAACGCTTGTTAAGATTTTTCATAAACTCCACCTTATAACGGTGACTTAACAACGAAAACGCTTGTTAAGATTTTCCATAAACTCCACCTTATAATGGTTGCTTAACAACGAAAACACTTGCTAAGTTTTTTTTTGTTCATAAACTCCACCTTATAACGGTGACTTAACAACGAAAACGCTTGTTAAGATTTTCCATAAACTCCGCCTTATAACGGTGACTTAACAACGAAAACACTTGTTAAGTTTTTTTTCATTAACTCCACCTTATAACGGTGACTTAACAACGAAACGCTTGTTAAGATTTTCCATAAACTCCACCTTATAACGGTGACTTAACAACGAAAACGCTTGTTAAGATTTTTTATAAACTCCACCTTATAACGGTGACTTAACAACGAAAACGCTTGTTAAGATTTTCCATAAACTCCACCTTATAACGGTGACTTAACAACGAAAACTCTTGTTAAGATTTTTCATAAACTCCACCTTATAACGGTGATTTAACAACGAAAATGCTTGTTAAGATTTTCTATAAACTCCACCTTATAACGGTGGCTTAACAACGAAAACACTTGTTAAGTTTTTTTTTATTCATTAACTCCACCTTATAACGGTGACTTAACAACGAAAACGCTTGTTAAGATTTTCCATAAACTCCACCTTATAACAGTGACTTAACAACGAAATACTTGTTAAGTTTTTTTTCATAAACTCCACCTTATAACGGTGACTTAACAACGAAACGCTTGTTAAGATTTTCCATAAACTCCACCTTATAACGGTGACTTAACAAAGAAAATGCTTGTTAAGATTTTTCATAAACTCCACCTTATAACGGTGACTTAACAACGAAAATGCTTGTTAAAATTTTTTCATAAGTTCATCATGTGCGCCCTCTTTTCAGGTTGCTCGGGAAAATTCTCCCCCAGTTCTTTTGCCTGTAGGCTCACCCTTCCGAGAACCTGATGTTTCAAAAAATTCTGGTCATGATGATCAAGGTTCCACGACTGGTGCTGCAGCCGAGAGCGAGTCTGGGTGCGAACTGCCTCTTCCTGACCTGGCTCCTCACGCGTTCTGCCTAATGGTGCTTCGGCAGTCTCCTCAAATGCCTGTTAACCACCGCTTGGTGATCGAATAACTGGTGAATCGCCACCCTGAGACCTTCACACCAGATTTCCCGCGCTCCAATATTCACGTGATAAGTCACAGACTTCAATGCATGGCGATCGTTGTTGCTGAAATTGCCAGTACCCCTACTGCAAGTGTTACCAGATCCCTTCTTAACCAATTTATGGGTTTTCTGAGGGAGTTGGGGCGTGATGGTTTCCGTTTTGACTGGCTCATAACGTATCTGAAGACTTTGAAGAACCAGTAACTGATCGTCCAGAGGGAAGTGTTACGAAAGCACCAGGAGGACTAGCAAACTGAGGAAGCTAGGTTGGTCGCATTGGCACCCCTTTTTGGAAGCAGTGGATCAAGAGGTAAAGGATGCCGAAGAAGCTTTGTGCCTGGTCAAACTGAAGCGCGAGAGACTCCTGATCGAATGTACACAAGTGAAAACGAGGCTGGAGATTTCTATTAACGCCCAACGGTCTTCCACAGCAGCTTCTTCGGGCCTTCCTGGAGATTTTTTCTCTTCCTCGGATTTATCATTTCTTTTAGACTAGTTGCCTCTTGTGTACAGATCCTCCATCTATGTAATTCTTGGGCGATAGCTCCGAAAACAATTTTTTTTGTAATGCTCCATTGTTTACGAATGAAGAATATATACTTTTCAATCCCTTCGTGTGTTGTGATTGTTGTTGTATGCTATAGAGTTTTGTATTTTTACAATTCCTCCATTATGCTAAAAAATGTCACCCAAAACTTGTATATTTATAACAATGGCTAGTCATAACATCAGTTCAAACTTGGTTGTTTACACATGATAAACCTTCAGCCACTTATTGTTAATATTAAATGGCTTGTCTTCCTCTAACTTCGAAATTAAACAATAACCTGAGTCATGGGCTTCTTTCACAATGAAAGGTCCCTCCCAATTAGCTGCAAACTTTGGTAGAGGAAGCCCCCTGATGTGTTTCACTGCCTCTTTCAATACGAGGTCTCCCTTCACGAATTTCCTTGGTCTCACCAAGTTATCGTACGCCCTTGAAAGTTGCTTCATAAATATTTGGAAGTTCTGCATCGAATTATTTTTCTGTTCATCCAACGCTTCTAACTGTACATGTCTACTTGGAGGAAGCATGCTACTTCGAAAAGCATAACGAGCAGAGAGAACTTCCAATTCTACTTGGAGGATTGCTTTGGCCCCATAAATAAGAGAGAACGGCGTGTATCCCGTGGGTTTTCGCTTGGTCGTTCGATAGGCCCACAAGACAGCTGGTATCTTGTTATCCCACGCCCCTGGAAAGTCTTCCATCATTTTGGCCAAAATGTTAACCAAGGTTTAATTAGTTGCTTCGGCCTGACCATTTCCCTTTGGGTATGCCACCGTTGAAGTGTGATGAACAATGGAGTACTTATCCGTGAGCATTGTTACTTAGGAATTGACGAAGGGGGTCCCATTATTCGAGAGAATAACTTTTGGGATCCCAAAACGGCAAAAGATGTGTTCTCTGATAAAGTTACTCACCACCCCAGCCGTTTCCCGTCTAAGTGGTATCGCCTCGGCCCATTTTGTGAAACATTCTGTTGCTACTAGTATCCATATCTTGCCTCTCGAAGAGGGGTGTATTGCCCCCACTAGGTCGAACGCCCAAGTATGAAATGGATAGGGTGTTAATAGAGAGTGCAAGTCTACCGATGGGGCATGGATCATATTCCCATGAAGTTGGCAAGCTTTGCATTTTCGAATGAACTCCGCAGAGTCTTTCTCCATCGTTGGACAATAATACCCCAATGTCATCAACTGATCATACAACTTGTCTCCTCCTATATGTGCTGGATCGTGCGCTTATTTGAGGACCTCCACTGCTTCTTCCTTCGTGACACATCGCAAGGGCCTGTTAAAGTACCCCTTTTGATAAAGCTGCCCCCTGGACGTAGAACCTTGGAGCCCTTCGCCTCAGACCTATTGCATCTATTTTCTCCGTTGGGACAACCCCCTCCTGAATGAAGTCGATGTAGGGCTGCCTCCAGTCTGTTTGAGCTTCAATGAAATGGCACTCAGCTGGCTCAAAGAATAGCTGACACTTATTGCACTTCCGTTGTAGCTCTGTCGCATCTTGCTTCATTCTAGGCCAGAAATACCCTGTAATACCCCGTACTTTTGGCTATATTTATTTTTTGGGATTAATTAATTAAATGCGTATTAATTGGAAATTAATCCGGGTTAAAAATACTAACGAGATGCGAGTTGGTATTTGATTATGTGCATACATGTTTTTATATGAATATTGAATTATGAAAGTTTGTCGTGAGATTTATATACGGCATTTTAGAAATTTTGTTGAGACGCGTGAGACCGTCGCGTCATGGCGTAATATTTTGATTATAAAAGTGAATTTAAAATCTATAAACCGTATGGTCATTTTGAGTGCGCCAACGTGTCCGGAAGGGTCGAGATAGTCAGAAAACATTAGCCGGGGGTTTAGTTTGGGTCCCGGGGTATTTTTAGGCCATACCGGCAACAAAAAGGGTATTTTGGTAATTTCGTATTTTGGGAAATTAAAAGTGACAAAAATTGGTTAATTACATCTGATGTGGATTTGACCCACTAAGCCACTAACCAACCCATATTAACATAGAGGGCTACGTAGGTTATTAGAATTAGGTTTTCTAATATCTTCCCAAAGCAAACCCTAGCCACCATTAGAGCAAAGCTTGGAGAGAGAGATAGAAAGGAAATTCTGCAGAAAGAGAGGAAGAGAGCTTCATCATCATCATCAAAATCAAAGATAAACTCGAGGCAAGTGACTTAATTTCATTTAATTTCTGAGAATGTTCTTTTCATGTTAGACAATTCAAATTTATGTTTGTTCTAGGTGAAATATGAAAACCCATGTAGTTTAGAACTTAGAACTTGAAAATCTTGAGGAGAATTGCATGTAGAATGATAGGTAGATGATTATTCTCTTGATATTTGTGATTGGAAGAAATTAAAACGGAATTATATTGGATTAATTCATGATTCATAAAGTTAGGGTTTATGTTCTTGAATAATTGGGAAAAAGTGTAGAGATTTGTAAATTTGATTAATGTTAGGATGGATTGATCCCTTAAAAACATGTTAGGATGTGACTATATATGTTTAGGATGGATTAGAGACCTTAAAATATAGTTGGGACGAAGTTTAGAGGAGATTTTAGAAGTAGAAATTGGGTGAAAAACGATTTTGGAAATTCTGGGCTCGCAGCTGGTCGCTCGTTAGAAACCAACCCAGGTCGTTCGAACGAGCTTCTAACGAGTTGACCAGTCGCTTCTAACGAGGGGAAGTTTCGTTCGATATCTCGTTCGAACGAGATATCGTTAGAAGGTACAGTTCGTTCGAACGAACTGGAATCTCGTTCGAACAGTCTCGTTCGAACGAGACTTCTAACGAGTTGACAGTGGAATCTCGTTCGAACAGTCTCGTTCGAACGAGACTTCTAACGAGTTGGCAGTTTGGGCCTTTTTGGCCTGTTTTGATTTTTGGAGTCCCGTAAACTTGTTCGAGGGTAGAGTTAACATTCCTTTGATGATGTATTGATAGAATTGGAACTTTTGGGTATTTATGAGGAGGAAATTATATACGAGAGTTAAATTAAATGGATGGTTTGGGTTGAGACGTGAGTGTCTACTACGACGATAGAATAAATTATGGCGCGCATGATTATAAATCCGAAATAGTATAAATTGGGATGATTATAAATTGGTATGAGAATGCGATATGTACTACGATTAAACCACGGGATTACTAGGACGTGTGTTTACTTAGTATTGATATATGAATTATGTGTATGACATACCTACCATACTTGCTATCACGGGAGGTTTGCGTTCGCTTAGGGCCCTCTAATCCTTGTGTTGCCCGGATTTAGACTGGTTACCTTGATGAACATAGGTCATATAAAGACTTATTGGGATATTAATAAGTCCGCTGATCGTGGGAGCGTAGGTATGTGCGTGACCCATGTGATGTGACTGTGTTCGCCTCCATTATTTGTGATGTTGTTATCTGTGAACTATTCCTGAGAGATTCGGAATATGTGATCCTTATGTACGTGATGTACCGGGATGGATAGCAGAGTATGTGTGCACCGCAGCTTAGTTCTCGGGGTGCTTGTATTGTATATTTATGATGTGAATAATATACACTTAATTAATGGGAACCTTCATGTTAATGTTGTGAATATAATTACGGTATTGTTTCGAGAAATATAACGAGTTAACTGATAGTGATATATATTGCATATTGAGCATCTGAGTTTATGTTAAATCCCTACTTAATTACGAGCGTTATTATGTTAATAGAACCGAGTAATATGGGTAGGACCTATGATAGTCTAGCTAGAGATAATGCCACTTAGCTAGTGGGTTGTGTCGTTGTAGATGGGTACTTACGTTAGGAGGGCACAGTTAGACGAGAGGTGAGAATATCATGTGAGTGCACGTCCTAACATGTACTTTGCATTTAATGTTTTAAATGCTTTTAAAGCACTTGCAAGTTTTTAAAATATCTCCACATTCGGGCTCTGACCCGTTTGCTTTCAAATCTACTTTTCTTGTAAAACCATTTTAGGTGTCCAGCCACAAGGACGCCATGCATAGGATACTCATTCAGGTGATGAGCTGTAGTTGTTTGTGGAAGCTACAGGGATTTTCTTGTAGACGCTTCTATCACTTGGATTCCAGATTCTTTATCTATCAGTTGTAGGGCATGTTGCCCATTTCTATTAGAGTTACATTTCCATTACAGTTTTCAGACTTTGGCATGTATTGATTTAGTATTCAGTTTACTTTCCAGTTGTGGGATTGTAGTGAGTAGTTTTTCCTCCAGACTTTATTTACTTGATGTGATGGTTATTCTATTTACTTCTTTATGGTGTTATTATTCTTTATTACACTTGTTGCATGTTAATCAGACTTTAAATAAAATTTGGCACTTACTTTTTAAATACTAGGTGGTTAGTAATAATAAAAAATGTTTTCGACAGTGATGCTATTAACTGAGCCAACTTGACATTTTGAATTAATTTAATAAAGGAGTAGCTACCCGGTATTTAATTAGTCGGGGTGTCACATACCCCTCCCTTTGAATTCTCCTATATAGAGGTATCTCAGTCGTTTCGCAGTGTTCCTTATGCGTTTTCCTCAATATTTGCTCGGCCTCCTCTAGGATGATGCATCTTGACAACCATCCTCCTGTATTTCTAAAATAGAGATTTCCCTGGCTTGTAAAATATTGGGCCAACTCTCTTACCCCCATTGCCCCCTCACCAGACTCCAGTTGCTTCTTAATATCTCTTCTCCAGCCCACCTCTTCCTCCATCGGTAGTATATTGACTATACTACCGAAGGAGCTGTTCTTCGTTGGATCACAACTGTAGTCTCATTGGTTTTCATTATCATCTTCTAGGCAATAGTGGCATAGGCGTCTGGATAGCGTTTCATCATTCTGGGATGTCTCCTGATCTTGGTCCGATGGAACTGGTTGAGGAGCCTTTGAATGATTGTTCTATAGGGTGCCAGGCTCATGTGTTTCAACGCATATTCTCAGTTTACCTGCTGAATTACTAAGTTCGAGTCACCCTTAATGCAGAGTGAACGAATTCCCCTCCGAAGAGCCTCTAGAAGCCCTAGTACCAACGCCTTGTATTCTGCCTCGTTATTAAAGCAAGGGAAATCTAGTTTGTCGGAAAGGCAAATCTCTTCCATCCCTTTTGAAAGAACAGCCCCTACTCCTCCTTTCTTTTCTGCCGAAGATCCATCGAACTGCATCATCCATTCCTCCTCAGTTGCATCCAGGTAATTGGCCTACAAATCATCTCCTGGAATGTCTTCCCTAGGCGGCTCGAAGGTTCCTGAAGGGAAGATGGCCAATCGGTCAGCATATGCCTGGCTTTTGATTGTGCGAGGAACCACACATTTTTAGTCATATTCAAAGAGAATAAGGAACCATCTAGCTTCCCTCCCAATCAATATAGTCTTTGCGAGAAAATACCTAATTGGGTCGCATCTAGTTACAATATGAATGGTAAAAGACAGCATATAATGCCTAAGTTTTTGTGCTACAAAGATCAAGGCTAAACAATGCCTTTCTAAGCTACTATATCTAATTTCTGGCCCATGTATAATTCTACTGAGGTAGTAAACCATCCGTTCTTGCCCGTCTACTTCTTGTGCTAGCAGAGCTCCAACGGACCTTGTGGTGGATGTAAGGTATAGCTGCAACGGAGCTCCTGTCTGGGGAGGAACCATGATTTGTGGTGATACGAGCAGTTTCTTCAACCCTACAAGGGACTCCTGGTGAACCTCTTCCCACCTAAATTTCGTGTTTCTTCGTAGAAGCTGCATCCGTGGGTGTGTTATTTCGGCCAATCCAGGCACAAATCTCCTAAGGTAGGAGACATTACCGAGGAAACTTTTTAGCTCCTTTGCCATTCTTGGAAATGGCATCTCCAAGATTACCCGCTGTTTATCCTGGTCCATCTGTACCCCTTGTCGATTAACCACGAAGCCTAAAAACTTACCACTTCTTACTCCGAAGACACACTTTAACGGGTTCATCCTCAACTTGTATCTCCTGCACCGAGCAAACACCTTCCTTAAATTGTTCAGATGGGACTCTTCCTTCTTCGATTTGATGACCAAGTCGTCTACGTATAATTCCACAAATTTGTGGTAGAAGTCATGAAAAATGGCCATCATCATTCTTTAGTACGTAGCTCCGGCGTTCTTGAGTCCAAACGGCATTACTTTGGACATGAAGTTACCCAACGGAGTTCTGAATGCTATTTTGTCTGCATCAGAGGGGTCCATCTTGATCTGGTTGTATCCCACATATCCATCCATGAAGCTATACATCTCATGACCAGCCGTGACATCTATCAAACTGTCGATGGAGGGTAGGGGAAACTCATCCTTGGGGCAAGCCCTATTCAAGTCTCTGAAGTCCACGCAGATCCTTATTTGGTTTTTGTCTTTCTTCCCTACTGGCACAATGCTGGATAGCCAGAGGGGATGTTGTATCGGCATGATAAGCGGTACACCACTTTTCCCTCATACTAAAAAACACTCATATATCGGGTCAACCTCATTGTTAGTCTTTTCGGTCACCCGCTCACACCATTATAAGCGGTACACCACTTTTCCCTCTTCAGTGACAATTTTCTTGCATTGCCTGCTGGTAGCTGTTGCCACGGCCTTTCTCTTCCTTTATCTGGAAGCCTCAGCGATTCTTTCCCCTGAAAAATGACTCAACACGCTTTGTCGTTAGACCTCATGCTCCACTGGGTCTGTTCTAGGCCTCATCTTGTCTTTGAGTTGGGGAGAGATGTTTTGGGGTCGAAGGACCGCCCGATATGTTTCCTCGATCCTCCCCCTTCGCCATCCTCATTTAAAGGTCCCATTCTTTCTCTAATTGAGGGGACCCATGCTCCCTCCATTCTCCTTGTTAGAACCCGCACGTCCTCTTCAGGCTCTGTATAAAAGGCTGCATCGACTAAGTGTGCTTCTTCGATAGCGAAAGGCCTCTTAGTTGCCCTAATAGTCACTTCTATCCCCTTGATATTCGCCTTAGCACATTGATGGTAAGTTGAGGGAACTAACCCTTAGTTGTGCATCCATACTCTCCCTATTAACAAATGATAGGAAGTTTCGCTTTCGATTACATGGAACTTGATATGGGAACTCAGATTTCCCATCACTATCCCCACGTTCACATACCTGATGGATTTGGAAGATTGATTATCGTAGCCCGAGATTACCAAGGGCATGGGAACTAACCTTTCTTCCGGAATATTAGCCGCGTGTAAGGAGTTTATTGGCATAATATTGATGGAATCACCCCCCATCCATAAGAGTTCTTGCAAAGCTAACCCCGTTAACACTAGTGGTTACATACAGGGGCCTATTATGGGGGAACCTTACAGCTCTATCCGCATCGCTGAAAGTTACCTCTGATAGGAACTTCTTTACCACCCTAGCCATGGGTCCCCTCCATCTCAGCGAGGGGACTGCATTTCTTCTTGCAATGTCTAAGATCGTCTGAGTTATCTCTATTCTGCTTTCTTTTGGGATTCCCACTTGGTCGAAGAACCAAGTGAACTTTAGAGATTTTGAAACTGCGCTATATTCTACGACTGGGTCCATTTCCTCAACCTCAACGCTGTATGCGTCTTCTACGTCCTTAGCAGTTGCTTCATCATAGGCTAAAACTACGTTAGCCATTCCCCTGGTGCAATGCTCCAGTGCCTCATTGAACTTCTTCATTATTGACCTTCCCCTCTCCCTTTCTGCCTCCTTGTCATAGGCTATCACCAGATTGGCCCCATGTGCTGGGAGTGGGTTATTGTTAATGTTCTGCGGGGGGATTTGCAATGTCCCCGCCTTCATGTACTTGCCGATGATCCTTCCCAGAGTGCAGCAGCTTTCTGTTGGATGCTGGACCGTTCGATGAACCTGACAATATTTGGGATCAACCCTAGTTGCCGCGTCGGGCTCTTCCGCCGGAACACCCTTTGGTTTGTAAACCATTCCGCCTTGGACCATTGCGTTATAGTAACTCATAGCCTCCTCCATCGTACAAGGTAACGGTGGCGGGTCTTCTCTATCTCTTCCGAACTTTCTTTTGTTATCCTTCCTTGGCGCCTTGCCCCCAATTTCCCCTCTCGATATATCCCACCCGTGGGGCCTGAGACCTTCCTCCCATGGGTTGTATCGGCTTCCTGAACATCATGGGGGCCACCCCTGAGATAGGTCGTACCACTAAAGAGATGTTTCTTGCGGATTTTAAGAATTCTAAAATGGTTCCCTCGCGTGTCTCATTGATTAGGTGGCAGATATACTCAGGAAGTAGTCCCTCAGCACAAATCTACAGTAACCTGGCCTCCTTGGCTTCTTCCCTTACATCGAGAGACCTTTCCCTGAACCTTTGAATATAGGCCACTACCTCTTTTCCTGGTCTCTGCTTCTCCCTGCCAAGTTGGGTTAGATTGAACTCATCTTCTGCCAGGAAGAACTTTCGTACAAACAAAACATGCCTCTCCTCCCACGTGGGAACACTATTGGGAGGCAGATGAGAGTACCCAGTGTATGCTTTATCAGTCAGGGATTTGGAGAACTCCCTCAATCTAAGCTTTTTGTCATTGCAGTGCGCTCCTAAATGTTCAACAAAACTCTTAATGTGTTCCTTCGGGTTCCCACCCTTCCCTGAGTATTTTTCAAAGGTAGGGGGAATATAGTCCTTCGGGTAGGGCTCGTCATTGTATTCCTGGGGGTAAGGTGTTTGGAAGTCGTCGTAGACCGACGCCACCTCGTCCACAGCCTGCGAGGAAGCCTGCATGAACTTCAGCATTTCTTTCTGCATCTCTTTTCTCATCTCTTCTATCGGCGAGGCTATTGGGGCCGCCAGCAATGGGGTCAAGGGCTAAGCACTCGTTGCAACCAAAATGAACGTTACCGGTGGTGCCGTTGAGACTCCTGAGGCGCCCACTACCGGGTTCACTCCAGAAGATACACCCACTGGGATCGTTCCTGCAATTCCTACCCCTAGTGGGACCGTTGGGGCAACTCCTGGTGTTACGAAAGCGTTAGCCTCTAACCCTCCCAACATAGTTGAAGCCACCGGGGTTTGCAAGAACTCGTGAAACTTGCTCATGAGGAGGGCAATCTGAGCGGGTCCCAACCCCGTGATCGCGGGAGGTTGGGCCGTCCCTGGGATGCCTAACGTTGCTGGCGCCAGAGGTACCTCTACTCGAGGAGCCCCATCTCTTAGGGCCTCTTGCCCTCGCGCAGCCTGTTCTTCATTATGATGAATGTCATCAAAATTGAGTCTTTGAGTAGCATTATCTTGTGCCATACTCCTTATCTAGAAGAATGCCTCCCCAGCGGAGTCGCCAAATGTAGGAGGGTACTTTAGATTATATATGGAGGTGTAACCCCTATTGAGTATGATTATAACAAGTTAATTGGCCAAAGCTTTGGATTAATGATGGAACACATAAACATGAACCCAATGAAGATAGACTCATCTTAAACTCACAAAGCTCTCGTGTCTAACTCAGGAAATAGTAATGAACTTTAGAAGTAACCTAGCTGGAGGGAGAGAGAAGTAAGCACCCTGGATACACCTTGGTAGGCAGGTAAAACCACACCAGATACCCTCAGGAATCTCTGTCGAATATTGAAATCTTTATAATAAATGACAATGGTGAGTGGGTAAACTCTCTAGTTTGCAATAACTCTCTGTGGTATGTATTCTCTCTCGCAATAACTTCTGAACTCTCCAAAAGTTCCCCCTTCCTCAAAAGTGGTTGGGGTCCTTAAATAGCCCCCCACACCACCCCCGAGGCAACTCAGTCATTAAAAATATGACAAGACATCCCTCATACTTTATGTCACAACACTAAATACCTGATGCACTAGCTGTCTCCACGTCATAAACATTAAATGCCAAGACATGCCTTTTGCCTAACCACCGTGTGTCAGGGGACTGTTGTCGCAGAGGTGGCTTACCAACTGCCTGACAGCCCTAAATACCATGGTGGTTTACTCAAGTGCATGTCTGACATTGTTTAGATGGCTAGTGACATCACCCACAGTAGATGTGACATTAAGTAGAGGGTTGTTTGGTCCATAACTCAATGCCTGATGGAACTCCAAGCTGCTCCGCTTGAGGTTCCACGGTCAGGGTCCTTCGTTGTTTTACCAGGTGTATCTAAGATGGTCAGGACAAGCCCCAATGGTGCCTTACTTCTCAATCCTCCAAACTAAGTCCCTCTAAAGTTCCCACGGTGAGGTCATTCGATAGAGCATGACAGCTCTCCCAGGCTCTGCCAAGCCTGGTCTCTCGAAAGTACCATTTGACTTCACACTAAAAATCTTTATTATTCCCGTTACATCATTACAACCGTTATAGCTTACAGTAAATGTAACCAAAGATACAATATGACTAACACAACAAGCTGAAGTATGAGTTGCCACACTTGAGTTGCAATGCTAAGCTGCCACGCTAAGTTGCCACGCTAGGCTGCCTCGCTAAGCTGCCTCTATTGCGTTAATCCTCAAACACTGTTGCTAATTAGGGAATTATCCCTAATCTCAGGATTACCTTCAAGCCCCTCTATACTATCTTTCGAAACAAAGTCAAATATATATTAAGAAGTAGGATACCACCCACACTCAAGCTTACCCAAACATATAAATCCCTAAACACCGTATTATTTTTACATTTTTAAGTTTATCAATCCTAATCCTTATTAAATTCGACTCCTAGTGTATTACATCTCTATACTAGGAGTAAATATATCCCTATATACATACATACTCTTTTATAGCGCACATATGTGTTTCCTCATTAAATTTTGTAAATTAATTTCATGGTCTATATCCTCTCATGACCTGAATTAATTCTCTCAAACACTATAACTCATTACTCTTTAAGCTCAATATATATATATGAACATAGGAAACAGTTGACTCACAAGTTTACCCATTCGAACAAGATCATAACACCAAATGTAAGTACAATAGTACAAGGGCTATAACTCTAACCACATAACTATTCGCACTATTAACCAAGTTTGATTAATCACTAAATTAGGTGCAGTCATCCTTAAGGAAAGTCCCTAATAAAAATCACCGCATCCAATTTTTGATCTCGCGCACCGCTTAGTAAAAAACTTATATCAAAATCAAAAAGTCTGAAAAATATGAAATCAATGCCCACACCTGCGTATTTCGATTCAGCATAACTTGGACAAATTTCTAAATTCATTCATTATGCTTCATCCCCAACTATGGAAAACAACCCTAAAACTCTCCAAAAACCTCTATTAAAGCCCCCACTTAGTTCTCTAATCGAATGCCCATCATATTGGAACCTAAAACTAACATCTAAGGACAATGAATATAATGGTTTCTAATCATAAAAAAAGGTTTCAACATGATTTCAATCAATGATCAAATTAACTCGAAATTCCTCAAAAAAATTATAAATCCCTGATATCTTTAAATTTAAGACTTATTAAACATGGATTCGATTAGAAAGTAACTACAAACCAAAATATGGATTCTAACATAATTTCCACTAGATATTCGATATTGATTTCAGGTTTTGTCACCAAAGCATTAAGTTTCAACATGAGATTAATTAATTATTAATCCTAATCAGTCCCAATCATTAACATCATATGAACTAAATATCCAATATATATATACCTAAAATCATATGGGAAATCATGATTCTAAATTAAGAAACACATTATTTAGTAATATTACAAGAAAATTATTACCTGAAATGGGAAGATTAAAGAAGCCCTCTTGAATCCCCTTGATTTTTTCCTGTACAAGCCTTCCAAACTTCTCCAAGGTGTTTAAGGCTTCTAAGGTTAGGTTTATGTAATACCCCGTAATTTTTACTGATTTTACTTAATGGGATTAATTAGATTAAATGAAAATTAATTTAAAAACTAATCTGGATTTAAATACTAGCGAGACGTGAGTTAGTATTTGATTATGAGGATAATATTGAGTATTACTGAGTATATATGTTAATATATGATTATGGAAATTATTAAAATGGTCGCGAGTCATAAATACGATAACAAGGAAAATTAAGTTGGGATGCGCGTGTCAGTCGCGTAAGAAATCCATTTAATTAGATTGAAAAAGTAAATTACAATTTTATCAACTGTATGGTCATTTTGAGTGCGCCAACATTTCCAGAGGGGTCGAGAGAGTCAGAAAACACTAGCCGGGGGTTTAGTTTGGGTCACGGGGCACTTCTAGGCCAAACCGGCAACCCGGGAGGGTATTTTGGTCATTTTAAAATTTAAGGAAATAAGATCCACGAATTTGAGGGTTTATTTAATTGCTATTGGGAATTCCATTAGGTCCATTATCATCTAAAAGGAAATAATGGGCTACATGAGTTAGACGAGAAGTTGCGGGAGGTTTCCAAACCCTAGCCACTACCTACCACCACCACTTTTAACGAAATTATGACCGAAAAGAAGGAAAGAATCAGCCCTTGGACATCATCAATGATTCTAAACATCAAACTTAAGGCAAGTGATTTAATTCCATTAGTTTCAGTGAATACTTGTTCCATGTTAGTATAGAAATTGGTAATAACCTTGAAAGATGATGAAAACTCATGAAATTTTGTGTAGAACTCTAATTCTTGGTTAGGAATTGTATGTAGATTAGTTATGGACGAAATTTAGTAACCAAAACAAATCCCTTGATGAATTAAAAACAGATTTAAGAAGAGGAATGTCATGGTTCTTGAAGAAAATAGAAAACTAGGGTTTTTATGAAGATTTGATCCATATAAGGTTAACTTATGATGATTTAATGGTTTTGGAATGTTAAAAATAATGTATTTAGGTTCTATAATGATTATATATCCTTAGTTTATAATTTCATACCTTGTAATAGAGTTTTGGGACAAATTTGGGACTGAAAAATGAAGCTGTCCGTAGCCTCATCTGGTGCGATCGATCGATCGACATTCATAGGTCAATCGATCGGACCACCATCGATCGATCGACATTCAAGGTCGATCAATTGACATTCCCATAATTTGTGACATTTTTCCCCTTGTTGAATTTTAGCAAATTGAATCCTAAAGAGTTATTAGTGGGGACCTTGTGAGCACTTTTAAATTTAAGGAAGACCAGTAGGCGTGGTTATGAGGCCCGGATTATTATTAGAATTAAATTTGGAATTTAAGTTAAGACCCAATAAGATTCGATGAGTGAGGTACTACTGGAGATCGGGATTAAATGAGTTAAATCTATATAGTTGATAATATAAGGTTAGTGGCAGAAATATGGACCTTAATAGTTTTGGATTAAAATGTGGGAATAATAGGAGACTTAGTAACCTTTTTTAGTTAGGTTTTAAGTACTTGAAACTACGATGTGAGATGTGTCGATGACCTATATTATATAATTATCCGGAAGTATAAAAATGTACTAATTGGAATAATGGTATAGGTATTGAGAAAATACCTTTAATAATGTTATAAATTTTCTAAGTTGTGGGAATGCTTAGTAAATGGATTTATATGTGTATGACATACCTACCATGCTTGCTATCACGGGGGGTCGTCTTTCGAACCGGGCCATCTAATCTTTGTGTGCCTACGGGGAATTTAGATTGGCACCTTAAGGACATAGGGATATGAATGACTTATTTGTGAGTTGATAAGTCAGCTGACCATGTGAGCGTAGGTATGTGCGTGAACCATGGGTATGTGAACTATGTTCGCCTCCAATACGTGTGCTTTTGCTTATTTGAAACGGTTCCTTAGAGATTCGGAACACATAGTCCTTATGTAAGTGATGTACCGAGATTCGATAGCAGAGTGTGTGTGCACCGCAACTTAGCTTAGGTGTGCCCCAACTGTATAATTATGTTGAAATTAATATGTTGGTGATTATAGCAGACTTCTTGTTAATGTGTGTGAATATTTGCGACACTTAGAGTAAAGTTAGAAATGATAATTTCCTATAAGATTTAATATAAATTAATCTGAGAAATGAAAAGGTAGATTCACATAAGTTAGATTGGAATGTCTTGAACAGACCCCCAAATTATCATGTGAGGATAGGTTGCAGTATAGACTAGTTAGTTAGCGGCATAACTAGGATGGGTTATGGATATACGTTAGGCGTGCACATTAGTTGAGAGGTGAGAAACTCATGTGAGATCATGGAACTAACATGTACTTAATATTCATTATTTAGTGCAATTAAACACTTGCTATATTTTAAACTGTTTTCACATCGGGCTCTAACCCCTTTGCTTTCAAATCTACTTTTATTTAAAAGCCTTTTATCTGCCCAGCCACAGGGATGCCAAGCTTAGGAGTTCCATTTCAGTGACGTGATGTAGCTTCTGTGGAAGTTAAAGGTTCTCGATAATAGACGCCTCCACAATCTATGTTGATTTTATTTCAGAATCATTCATTTGTTAGGGCATGTTGCCCCATTTCATTTAGAGACAACTTTATCATACTCAGTTTCATTTCGGTTTTGGAGTTAATTAATTTGTTATTCAGACGTTGTATTTGGTTTTATTCAGTATTTGGGATTATTCAGAGGAGTGTTACTCCGGACTCATTTACTATTCCTATTATATTCTGTTGTAACTGTGATGTGATTGTGTTATCATTATCTAATAATTCCAAGTAATTGCATGTTAATTTAAGTTAATAAAATTTGACAACTCACTTTTTTAAATATTAGGTGGCTTGTAATTGTTAAAAAAAATGTTTTCGACAGTGATGCTATGAACTTAACCAACTTGACATTTTGTATTAAATTGAATAAATGAGTAACTACCCGGTATTAAATCAGTCGGGCTGTCACAGTTTACTGGATGGAACATAATTGTGATAGTTTAAGTCATTAATAAACTCTGAATTCCTTCACCTCCTAATGAGGCCTAAATTCGTTCCCTTTTAAGACCCCAAAATTCTACCCGTAATAGCCCAGAATCTCTCGTAAGGGTATGCCTACCCCCGGACCAATTTAAATAGATAAAAATACATAAATGAACACCCATGTCACCCCCATAGTCTAGTATAAATGATACTACTCACAACCCACGATAATACCTCACGACCTCATTAAAATGGCACACTTAGTTATTTTATCCGTACTCATAACACACAATCATATAATTAATATTATTAATTAATTATTACTAATACACATTACAAAAATCATACTGCATGCAATATTCGATTATCATCTAAATTATACCAAATTATTATTATTATTAAGACACCTAAGTAATAATTAGTCCCATTTACTAATTTATTCTCACTTAATAAATAATAAAAATACTCCATAAAAATACGAGCTATTATATTCTTCCCCCTAATATAGAAATTTAGTCCTCAAAGTTCTCTAAACCTTAACGTCAAAACATAACCCATAAAAATTTCATAGGCTTATTCACAATTAGCCCGTACTTGTATCCCACAAGATAGGGGAAAAAGGATCACATATGCCTACCATATTGTGTCACGGTTGGGGCACCCATACACCCTATACCTGGTGCACACGTACAAATATCACATATGTAACACACGTATATACACACCAAACTCAGCCACGTACATAATTCATGACTATAAAGTAAAGGTGT
This sequence comes from Sambucus nigra, assembly GCA_949130495.1. Taxonomy (NCBI): domain Eukaryota; kingdom Viridiplantae; phylum Streptophyta; class Magnoliopsida; order Dipsacales; family Adoxaceae; genus Sambucus; species Sambucus nigra. Next base: position 135,024,410 of record OX422216.1, read on the forward strand.
ACACTAATACCTTACTAACTATGACTAAACTCTTCTTGAGATTACCTCATTCATTGCGAACATCCTTCAATGCTATCGACACTGCACTCCTTGGCCTCCGCTGTCCTTAACTCATATAATGTCTCATCGCTTGATGCGTTATATCTCCATCCAAGTAATGTATAACGTACTAAACCAAACGTCCTAGAGACCAAACATCTCTTAACTCTTAAAACTTCATAAGCTTCACGCATGGGACGACTTGCAAGAAAAATCCAAATAAGGAACCCTTCCATTACACCATTATGTAGTCCAGTCGGTTATCGAGATTCGTTGGCCCAAGACAACACATGAAACAATGCTATAACCACATAAATCTCAACATGTGACAATTCTAACAAAAGTCTCACCCCTTTCAAGAGTGGTACCAACCAAACCCATTTAAGTTCATAAGTCCAATAACGCTAAAAACTTCATGATTTTCTCAAACATATGGTAGGACACCCTCTGCCATCCTTAAATCTAATAGAGTGCCTAATCCTTAATAAACCTTTAAATATCTAACCATGACAATATACGTATACTCTCACCAGTCGCCTTGTTAGCATTACTATGCTAACACTATACGTAACCATACACAACTTCATGTAATAGAGGCCATCACTAGCCATAAAATTCTTAAAATTACCAAAAATGTCTATAGTTCAAATTATTCTCATCATGCATATCCTTACATACTAAGATAAATCCATCATCGGCTAACCATCCCATGTAGCCATCCTATACAGTATTCCACCACTATCATATAGTCCATATAAGTACTTCGAACTCAAAAATCACCTCTAATAAATATGCGCATGCCATACGTCAAAATCAATATCTTCATCACATTCACTATAAGAATCCACAGTAGGGTATCGCGACATCCCAAGAATTGATACAAGAGTACATAGGGCATTTATGAAACCCATCAACCATTCGACCCTCTCCTAACTCAAAAATAAATGATAATGACGTAGACATTCACATTTCCACTACCACCCAACATCTGGGGAAGATACACCTAATCTACCTATACATAATGAATACCATAGTTACTTCCATATCAAATGTCTTCTCTCGCACCAATACTATATCCTAGTGAACATGAACCCAAAATCCATGTGATTACATCAATAGTCAACCCACCTATAAAGAGACGACTCTTAGAAAACCATTATACCTAACTAAGGAACATAATCCTACAACATATAGATAATATGAACATCGCGCTTCATTATATCCATAATCCAATAACTATGTCAGTAGCCAACTTAAAATTCTCACATCGTTGCACCTACTCTTGACAAGGTTATACTTACCAATTCATGTGAAACTCGTAGTTATAATCCTAACGCCCGTAAAAATTCCCACCACATAAAATCTACAAACCTCAACTGAACCATCCTTAGGTCTACACGACTATATTCAGTATCCACATTCGATAACTGCTAACCACATGGTCATATACCACATGCCATAAAATTCAAAATCATAATCATAGTATTTCTCTCTCTCAACTTAACTTGCTATTTTGTAATATCCTCTTCCATTCTCTACCGATTGTCTCTAATAGGGGTACTCTCAATCTTACCTTCGTAATTATAACCCTCAATTAAAAAACGCTCTTTCTTTTAGCCTTTTAGAACTTACTTGTTCCTTAACCTTATTCATAACTAATATATCAACAAAATAAACACCTATAATGTGTAAGAAACTCGTACAGATCTATAATTTGATCGCCTTAACGCGAATCAATAAGGAAATCAATCATCTCTTCTTTAATTTTCACTCGCTCAACTATACTGCAAATTATTTCTAACCAGTCTCCAACTCATATTCCGTAATCACACAGTGACCCCACCTCTAGGTCTATACACTCTCACATTAACATTACCTTAATCATAAATGATATAACTCCATAAATGAACCTAGATCAAATTTTAACGCAACACCAATTCCAGTCTTGAATGGGAAACAAATACACATAGATTTATCATCAAAACCCTTATATTTTGCTAAAATGCAAAAATCCATTGATCTCTTTATCAGGTATACAGAATTTCATAAGGTCATTATACTAGATTAAATTTCCATCACAATCCATATTACGATGAGTAAAACCTAAAAATCCAGTTGGCTAATCAAAACTCAATTTCCTTAATGTCTCTAAAAATGAACTCAATGTCAAACAGATTCACTGACTTATGCCTGCAAGAGTTTCTAAGTTGCAGACTTTGCCCCAAAACACAATAATTTCCCATAATCATCCTCACAGCAGCGATTAACACCTTTGTCCAACCACTGGTTATATATATGACCACTAATTGGCAACGATATTCATTCCCATGGTTTTATAATTTCCAATACTCCTGAAGTCTTGATAACGCTCCAACGAAAACAAATAATGTCGACACACACGTCATCGAGACACCAGAGTATAAGATCCTATAACAAGCATGAGACACATTAAAGAACGCTCAACAAAATAAAAAATGGATACAACACAGATCCTAAGGACACCTGAACCTAAATGCTCTAATATTTGTTTTTTCAAACTAAAATGATTTATTCAAATTGAGTGAATAAAATACCTTCACTAATGGCTTACAAAGTAAGAGATGGAAAAATCTGAAATAAATCCTAACATGTATCTAAATTTATAGCCTTTGTAAGGACGAGATTTAAATGAAATTCAAACATCTTCATGGACAATATCAATAATTTTTTAAGCCTTCATGAGTTCTCCTTCATATTCCTTTTTGTTCTGAGCACACCAAATTCTCTAGGAAATGTAACAAGGTACCACAATAGAGAGTAGAGATTTAATGTTTTTCCCTCTTGAGTTTAACCACCAAGACATAAGTGGGCTCTTAAGAGATGAAAAATTAAATCTATAACCCATAATGCCTGAGAAATGGTTCCATACTTGTTGAGCAATGGTACTTCATCCGAATAAGTGATCAAAATCTTCTTTTACAAGATTATAGCAGCATCTACATTTTGAAGCTAAGAAGATATGAAGTGTTTTCAATTTTGAATCTAAAGGAGGAGCCTGTCGGAGAAGTCGCAGCAAAAAGAACGAAACCTTTGGAAGAATTCTTGGATTCAAAATGACTGAGAAGGAGAAAAGAGTACAATCTCTGTGACGAACAAGGTCCCATGCTGATTTTAAAATGAACTTTCCATCTGAGTTTGATTTCTACATAGACGAATTGTTATCTTCTACATTATCATGGTAATTGTCCTAACATTTTTGCATTCTCCGCCAAGTTTAACTTGAGTAAGACGGTAAGCCATATAACTCAGATTCAACGAGAAATTTGTATCTCTGATTCATATACCTTGCCCAAGTACCATTACCTTTATAGAATAAAGACCAAAATTTACAAAAGTAAGCCTTTATAATGTCACCCTAACTTTTAATACCAATGCCACCTTCTGAACGTGGAAGACAAATAACATGCCATTGGACCCATTTGTGCTTCGGTTTACCTTCATAATTGCCCCAAATAAAATTTGCAAACATCCTTTCAAGTCTGTGTAACAGATAAAGGAGGATCAAGAACACAAAAAATGTGAAAAGCCATGGACTGAAGCATTGCACGAAGCAGGACCAGTTGACCACTGTGAGTGAGAAGTTTCCCATACCAGGTACCAATTTTTTAATTCATCGCGGTTTCCAGCTTCTGAAAATAACTTGCAGTCTTCCTACCTGTGTACAGAGGTACATCGAGATATGTAAGAGGCAGAGATGTTTCCATGAATTCAGTTGAAGCCCTAATAATCTATCAACGAGAAGATGCAGTGTTCACCGGACATATAAAATTTAACTTCGAGGGGTTGATCACTTGTCCGGAGGTAGCTTCATACTGATGCATGAACTCCTTTAAGCAGTGTAAACTTTTTTTATCCCCTTTTGTGAAAATTAGGCAGTCATCGGCAAAAGAAAGCGAGTGGATAATTTCACAACCAGGTGGAGTAGAATTTCTTTTTACCCGACCTTGCACCACTAGCTGATGAAGCCCTCTTAAAATAATCTTAGTGACAATTTTAAACAGGCTTGGAGAAAGTGGGTCACCCTGTCGAACACCACATTTTGACTTAAAAAAACCACGAGCTTTCCCATTTACACAAATAGAATACCAACAATTCAAAATTGCACGCCAAACTAAATCAATCCAAGTTTCTGAAAATCCAAACGCATGAAGAACTTTGGTTATACAAATCCATGAGGCCCGATCATAAGCTTTGGACATGTCTAATTTAATTATGACATTGGATTCACGGACTTATTTGTTGAAGTTTGACATAAGATCTTTAGCCAAAAGAATGTTTTCCATTATGTTGTGATCTTTGAGAAATCCCTCCTGAGAATGAGAAATAATTTTTGCAAGAAATTTTGCAAGCCTATTATTCATGATTTTTGTAATTATGTTATTACAAAAATTACTTAAACTAATAGGCCTATAATCTTGACAAAAACTTAGGTTAGGCTTTTTTGGAATAAGAATAATATTTGTAGAGGACAAACTTCTAAGAATATCACGACCTGCGAAAAAATACACAACAGCATTAAAAATGTTAGTTTTAATAATTTCCCAACAATGTTGGAAAAACCAGCCAATAAAACCATCCGACCCGGAGGCACTATTTTTATCCATCCCAAAAACAGTGTCCTTAATTTCTTCTAAATCCGAAAATCTTATAAGCAGATCATTATCCTCCTGAGTAGTGGTAGAAAGGATGACATCCAAAAGATTAAAGTCCATGGGATAAACTGGGGAATGGGTTAGAATATCTTCAAGGTAATTCACTAACTCCTCCTCAATTAACTGCTGATTACTAATTTTAACACCATCCTCTTTTTGAATACTATGAATAAGGAGTTTATTTTTTTTTCGCCTTAGACGTAGTGTGGAAGAAATTGATATTAAAGTCCCCATCAGTTACCCATTTCACCCTTGCTTTTTGACGCCAATATTCCTCCTCAATACTCAATTCTTTGTTGAACGGTGTTTTTCTTTGAAAAATTCCATCTTATTATCCGGGATTGGATCCATATCATAGGCACTTTCTTTAGAGATAATCAAGTCTTCCTCTTTTTTCACTCTTTGATGAATGTTTGTGAACACGTTTTTATTCCAAGACATAAGGTCATATTTTAACTGCTTAAGCTTGGATGCAAAAACGAAAAGAGGTTCCCCATCCACTTCTCTTGTCCAAGAATCTGAAACAATTCTAAGAAAATCATCATGCTTAGTCCAGGAATTGATAAATCTAAAAGGTTTTGGAATACTATCCAATGGCGATTTAACACTGAGAATTAAAGGAGAGTGATTTGAATTAGTTCGATCGCTACACCAAAAAGGCCAAATTGTCACCTTTCAGCCGGCCACCCTTGTCACGGTCAATGACCGTGATAACAAACACGCGTTTTGTATCACGGTCAATGACTGTTACAAAGATTTGTCACGGTCAAAGATCGTGACAAATTTACGTGTCACGGACTTATCGCGGTCAAAGACCGTGACAATATTTTTATTATTGTCCCGGTCAATGACCGTGACACGTCCGTGAGAAATTGTTCAGTAAAAAAACCCTACGCTTTCTTTTTTCCACCGTTTTTTCCCTCTCTTCCTCTCTCTAAGCGATTTCCAGCGCTCTCTCTCTCTCTCTAAGGTATGTTTTTTTCCTCTCTTTCCCTTTCATTTCTATACGTGTGTATATATATGTATATGGTGGTGTGTGGTGGGGGGAGGGGGGCAGGGGGTGGTGGGGATGGGGTGTGTGTGTGTGTGTGCAGGTGTGTGCATGTGTGTGTGGTGGGGTGGGGGTGGTTGGGTGTGTGTGTGCAGGTGTGTGCGTGTGTGTGATGGGGTGAGGAGGGAAGGGGTGGGGTGGTGGGGTTGTGTGCAGGTGTGTGCAGGTGTGTGCATGTGTGTGTGTCGGGGGGAGGGGGCAGGGGTGTGGTGGTGGGGGTGTGGTGGGGGTGGGGGTGTGTATGGTAGGGAAATCTTAACAATTGTATAGCTTTAATTAATAAATTGTATAACTTTAATTGTATAGTTTTAGATGAAAGTAAATTAATAATTAGTGCCCATTTCATATGAAAGTAGGATTGCCCCTCATTGTAAATTAGTAAATTAATAATTATTAGTTTAATTGATGAAATGAATTAATTGAGTAGATGAATTAGAAGGAGTACGTGATACACATTTGTTGTTGACATTGCGGTTGGATTATTTTGTTTAGTAAATGTTGGGTTGGTTTGTTTTAAAAGTGGCATGACCACTGGATTATTGTCCATATGGGGGTGGAATTTTTCAACTTTTTTTGAAAATTACTTTGTATATCAAACAATATATATATAGTATTGTAATTAAATAAAACATACTTGAAATTAAATATAGTGCGCATAGATACTAGCCTTCTAGTTCTTATGCGTACGCATTCAATAGCCCTTAGACTCGTTCGAGAGTCATTACCCCAGTAATGAGATCTCTCGAATTGTCCCGTTTGGACAGTTTGAGACTGTATATTTTTGTATAAGTTTCTTACTGGCTTAAAGTTGTTACTTTTGGAGGAAGTTCTGCAGTCGTATCTTAAGGTTCTCTAGGTACATACTAGATTGACAAGTGTGACTGTTATTTCAATTGATCAATTGAAATAACACTCACACTTGCCAATCTACGCCGTGTACTTGGAGAACTACGAGGATATGTCCAATCTACTAGCAAGGAAGGCAGAAGCTCAAAAGTGCCTCAAAAAGTATTGAAATATTTTCCCGTTGGGCCTAGATTAAAGCGATTTTCACAGTACCATGGATTGCAGAGGCAATGACTTAGCATGCTAGGGCAAAAGTAGGGGGTAATATCATGCGTCATCCTATTGATTTTACTGCCAGGAGGATGATGAATTTTGAGTATCCAGATTTTTCTCGAGAACAACGCAACATTCGTTTGGATATATCAACAAATGGTTTCAATCCATTTAGAAATCTAAGCACCAATCATAGTGTATGGTCCGTAATCCTAGCCCCACTCAACCTCCCTCTTTCACAGTGTATGAGGCTTGAATTTTTGATGATGGCTTTGTTGATACCTGGGCCAAAGGGACTAAGTGATGACATCAACGTCTACCTGGCTCCTTTGGTAGAAGAATTAAATGAGTTGTGGGAATAGGGTGTGCAATCATTTGACTCTTTTAGAAAATAAGAGTTTGCGCCGAAAGCTATATTGATGTGGGCAATTCATGATTTTCCAACTTATGGGATATTATCCGGTTGTGTAGTACATGGTTATTTGGGGTGTCCTATTTTTGGAGAGGAGACTGAATCTCTCCGTCTATCCTTTAGCTCAAAAAATGTATACCATTTCCACAGGAGGTTTTTACACCCAACTCATAGTTTTATGTCTGAGAAAGGTTCCAATTTTTTATTGGGCGGGGTTGAACATAGGCTACCGCCGAGACAACTTTCGGGTTCAAAAATTGAAAGTAAATCTTCTGAATGTGACCCTAATATGCCAGGTAAGAATCCCAAATTTAAGAACGTCAAGCATAAGAAGACCCCAACTGGGAATGAAACTGAGACAAGAAAGGCATGGTCTCGGAGGTCAATTTTATTTGACTTGCCTTATTAGAAGAATTACCCGGTGCGCCATATATTGGATGTGATGCATGCAGAGAAGAACTTCGCTGAACATATTGTGGGACTTGCCTTGGGGGGAGTCATTTGAACGATGGAGAAAATGCACGAAAAGACCTTAAATCGTTGAAACTTAAGCCACAACTATGGTTGAAAGAAGATAGTAGGGGAAGGACAATAATTCCCCCTGGTGCGTTTACTTTGACGAGTGGGGAAAGAAAGGTTCTTTCAGACACAATATATAATTTGAAGGGCCCATCTAATTTTTTGTCCAACTTGCAAAGAATTTTGAATTATGCTTCTCATGATTTACATATGTGTAAGTCCCACAATTGGCATGTGATCATGCAATTGGTTCCTCTATTGTTTAAGCATTGTTTCTCCAAGCACAAGGATTTGTGGAGGGCTATTATGCAAATTAGTATTACCTTATCCCTCTTGTGTGAGAAGATATTCAATCGAGAACACATGGTGGTCGCCAAATTGGCGGTAACCGAAGCGATTTGTGTATTGGATAAGTAATTTCCCCCAACATTCTTTGACATAAGTGTTCATTTATTGGTACACCTATGCGATGAAGCACTTCTTTGTGGTCCAGTTAGATATCGGTGGATGTATCCGTTTGAAAGATTGATGAAAGTTTTTAAACATTACGTCGAGAATACGCGATACATTGTAGGATCAATTGTAGAGGAATACATCACCGTGGAGTCATCAATATACACTCGGGAATCTATGCCTGACTCGACTAGCGTTGATGACATTGATGATGGGAAAACGAGTGAAATTAACGAGTTTGCACCATGAACAAGTAGCTCGTTATCTATTTGACACCCATGAAGATGTAGAAGAATAAAAAAATTAATTTTCGATTATTATAATGTTTAACATTATTTTAGATTATTTTATACATGATTAATTTTGTAATATGCAGAAAATATGAAGCCTGTGACAATAATAAAAGATGAAAAACAATGGTATAATCAGACAGCGAATTTAGGCTGTAGTTGACACAAGAGGTAATTATAATGAAAATAGTCGTTATATAACGTTACATTACACTCAAATTTTACCACTAATATAATTAATTTATCTATATTCTCAGCTCTTAAAGACGGGTGATGCGACATCAAGGCTTGCTCGTCTAGCCACTAGACCCTTGTTCGTGGCACAAGAGTACAAAAAGTATCGATTGAACGGTTACATTTTCGGTACTAAAGTGTACGATGAAAGTACAAATGTACAGAACTTGGGCATTTCATACAAGGCTCTTACTTTCTTTCGAGCGAGCGCAAAAGATAAAAACCTCGTTGAAGCTAAAATGACTTACTATGGTGTAATCCAAAATATATTTGAATTGGATTATATAAGCTTCAACGAGGTTGTATTTTACTGTGACTAGGTAAGAGTTGAGGATAAAAATGCTTGTAAAGTTGATCCTATCACCAATTTGATCATGGTTGACTTGTCCAAGTTGAAGAGCAACGACCACTTGAGTGATGAGCCATTTGTTTGTGCATTTCAAAAGGTTAACCAAGTGTTTTACTCGGAGTATATCAACAACGAGCCGTGTTCAATTGTCCAACACACGCCAAAATGTCTAAATAGTAGTGTGGATGACTTGGCTGCTCCTACCGAATATTAATCCATTTTTTACGATAACCCGAATTTTAAATAATTTTTCAATCTGTAATAAATATTCCAATTTGTATTAAAATATTCCAATGCGTTTGGACAGTTTGGGACTGCATAATTTATGTACAATATTCTTAGTGGCTTAAAGTTGTTACTTTTGGAGGAACTTTCTATTATAAATTGAATTTGGTTTTGAAATTTAAGTTTTGTTTATACTAATCCATGAATATACGCTTCTTACCTTTAATAGGTGATTAGTACATAGTTATTTGGGGTGTCCTATTTGTGGAGAGGAGACTGAATCTCTTCGTCTATCCTTTAGCTAAAAAATGAAGCGAGAATTACCTTCATATCCGAACACTAAGAAATGCCATAATCCTATGGGGTGATGCTCTGCAAATTCCTTCCAACCGTTGTGTAGCCAAACATCACCAGTTGAAGTTGTCAATTCCACTTTCCATACCCCACCACATCGAACCTCTAGAAAAACATAGGAAGATATGGAAAGTGGAATTGACAACTTCAACTGGTGATATTTGGCTACACAATTGTTGGAAGGAATTTGCAGAGCATAACTCCATTAGATTATGGCATTTCTTAGTGTTCAGATATTAAGGGAATTATATTTGACACAATTGCCCGGGGTACATTAGCTGTTTGGGTGGCACTACAGGTAATGTATTTATATTTATATGAATATTTAAATTTCAATTTCGATTTTTATGAATATTTTCTTGTTGGGTGGCACTACACTCTTGTGTAGTGTCTTGCAGTGGCTGATTCTTATAGTGGAACTGGAACTGGAAATTGGTGATGGATTTTCTCAAAAGTTGTCCTCTTCTAGAGGTTCTTATCTTTGAGGTACGTCAAGGGTTCATAACATCACTTCCAGATAAATAGTTTGTAGATTTGGGATAATTGATGGTAATGTTGTTTATTCTTATATTAGGGTTTTTCATTTTGTTATGAACCAATTGGGACATCATGTTTGAGATCACACCTAAAGAAAATCGAAATTACGGGACTGTGGTTGAAAAATGGAGTTTAACAGTTGAGGTACTTTGTGGAGAATCCTAATGTTTTGAACAGGTAAGGGATTGTTTTTATTTTGAATGTATATTTCCACTATCTCTATTTTATCTGGATATATAATGTTTGAACAGGTACAACGTTGCTATAACAGGTACATATATATTGCTGGGTAGTGGTAGTGGCCATACTGTCAAGCAGATTTTTTTTCAATTTTTCCCACAATTGTCACGGTCATTGACCGTGACAAGACCTTGACAAAGAGAATTGTCACGGACTTGTCACGATCAATGACCGTGATAATTTTTTTAACATTGTCACGGGTTTTTCACGGTCCTTAATCGTGACAAAACTTGTCACGGTCAAGGACCGTGACACGACCGTGACAATTCTAACGAAATTGTCACGGTCAATGACCGTGACATAATCGTGACAAAAAAAGTTATCTCGCACAGAATTTTCACGGTCATTGACCTTAACATGTCCAACTTGTCAATGTCAATGACCGTGACAATTCGACAGATTTGGTGTAGTGGATGTAGGTGTTCAACTGAAGTTTGAAGGCCATTAGTACACCACAGAGGGTTATAAAAATTCTGTCAAGGCGTGCCAAAATGCGATTAACACCATCTCTATTGTTGCACCAAGTGAATTGAGATCATTTATAATCAATCTCAAGAAGCCCAGAATTAGAAATACATTCATTAAATTCCTCAACCTCCAGATTATTAATACCACGTCCCCTAACTTTTTTGTCTTGAGACCAAACAACATTAAAATCGCCACTAATGATCCATTGACCTTTAATTGAGTTTGCAATATTTTCAATATCCCCCCATAAAGCCTTCTACCCACCAGTTTGCATTTAGCATAAATGCAAGATAGAAAAATTTCATTTGAAAGATTTGGATGGTCAACTTTTATACAAATAATTGGATTTCTATTTTGCACAGCATTCAAAGGCCAATCAAATTTCCAAAGAACCCAAATTTTATTAGAAACATTAGCAACCCCTCAAAAGAAATTGATCCGTCTACACAGATTATTTAAATCCCCAACATAAATTTTAGGTTCCAATAAGCAAACTACACTGAAATTATGGGACTCAAACAATTTTTTGAGCCGACGCATAGATGGAGTATTCTCCACCCCTCGTATATTCCAAAAAAGGCAACTAATCATTTAAAACATGCACAAAGGTAGTATGTGATGGCTTACTAGAAGACCTGGTAGAATATTCTCTCGGTGGAACCCAGCGTTTCCTAGGGCGCTTACAAATGGAAATTGGAATCTGACCCACTTTAAAAACTTTTTTAAATTTGGAACCCATAGCCTCAGAAAAATCTTCCATGTGTTTTTATTAAGAGTTAAATTTCCTAACTCTTTACTATCAGATGCCCAAGATGGTTTACATTAATTAGCAGTCTCTTTGTTTCTTGTTTTAGGCCTTGGAGACACATGGAGATTCAATAGAAGAGAGGGGTCATGTGTAACTGACCTAAGTTTAGGGAGGTCATCCATATGAAACCCTACGAATTATCCTTCTTCAACAAAATCAATATGAGCTTCAACATTAGGGGGAAAGTATACACCATTATTGGAGATAAAAGGCTCAGAGTTTATAGGAGATGTACCCTCTAACAACAGCTCGAACCTGTTGGAGCAAATGACGGTTGATGGTTTAGAAACTAGGTCAAATTGAATAGGGATATGGTCAGAGCTTGTGGATGGGAGTAGAGCTAAGGTTTTAGGGTTATACGGGGAAGAAAGTTGAGTATTTGGAAGTGGTTTGATATTTGAAAAGGTTGTTTTGGTCTTAGTTTGAAAAGTTGTTGGGTTGACGACTTTTTTGGTAGGGTTTGTTTTGTTGGTTCCAAGAATTTTGGGAACAGAAAAAATAGTCCGAGATTGTTGGAGGTTAGTTGTAGAATTATTCTTGGACGTAGAAGCATCAAGCACTGATTTCCCTTTATCCACTTGCTCCAGCAGAACTCAGTATCCCATACAATCAGCATTCACATGGCCAATCTGCATGTAAGATAAACAGTAGGAAGGTGCATTTTCATAAAATAAAGAATGCCAAAAACTAGGTTTAAAACCATAACCAATCCAAACTCTAGTTGGCAAGGTTTTCGCTAAATCAACTTCAACTAGAACCCTATATTGACTGGGTCTTGAGACTAACGCACTAGCCTCATCTATTTTGAGAGGATTTCCAATCATATTAGCAATGGAAAAGAGAGCACATTTTTCAAAAAATTGAACCGAAAGAAATGACAATGTGACCCACAACAGCATTATGGGGTAGTCATGTTGCCTGGAGAAGGATGGTGTCCATTTAGAAGCAACCATAGAGTATTTAAAGATAGACCATTGGCCCGTAACCAAATACCTGCAACAACCCTAGTTTTTCACGCTTGGTTAAAAAAGCGTACATGAAATACCAGTGATGCTAAAATAATTTATATCATTCTCAACATCAACGGTAAACTAAAACTATAGCAAACTAAACCAACACAATAAATATCTTAATAAAAGATTATCAGTAGAAAATGCTAAACTGTGAAAACTGAATCCACTATGTAAAACTATCCGATTACAATTGTTTTAACTAAATAAAAGAATACAACTGAAACCCCCTCTGATCACAATATCCCAATTGAAATAAAATATAGTACAACTGTAACCACCTCTAAATACATTCCGAATATATTGATAACTACAATGAACTAGCCACTCAACCCTAAGCACACCAAGTCGAATTTTCGCAACAGCAAGTCTGACTGTTCAGCCCTGCTAAACCTGTTTATACAAAAATATTACCTGTATGAGATTTTTTATTATTATTTCAGTTAATGCCCTAAATTTTCAAGAATTAACTTCAATATCAATAAATAATAATGAAGTTGATTCGCAATACATGCCACTCATCGGCTCTCTCATGCAATAAGTATATCACCCCTCACGTAAGTGTGTCCCAACCCAAGGCATATATGCTAAAAGTCAATATACCTAGATAATTAAGTACAACCACATAATGAAAAACTAATATGTAATGCTACTAATTACCTAAATAGGATTTCACCCCAAGGGACACACCTATACTTTCATTAACATTTTTTAGTCTCATAAAAGTAATGCTTTATCTATTTTAATATCTTTTGATTAAACAAAATATTATCCTAACTACCACAAAGGATAAGTAACAACTATATACCCTGGGAAAAAGGATATAACTAGCTACACATGTAAGAATAAAACCCAAGTACCTATCCCCGAAATGTCACTCACAAGGGACATATAAATAAACCACATGAATTATCCCATATGACATATGGTTCATTATCAATTGCTTATCATTAGACTATATATATATATATATATATCATCACACGAAGGCCATTACCTTTAGTGTATATCTCTTGCCTCTATCGTTATGTCTGTAAGAATCCAACACCTAACAGGCTTAAGCAAAACACACAAAAATGGGGTGATCACTAAGCAATGACAGTACCAATGTGAAATATCCATATATTGTTGATGGATCAGGTCATCCTACTTCTCTCATCACAACACGGTGATCGCTAATCGCATGATATAAAATAATGACCTCCACTACACCTATCACATCTTAGCCAACGCATGGTACACAGTCCTAATGTCGAACGCAACCCTCAAATAATAGATTCACCATGAGTAAATGTATATATATAGACACACTATATGTATAGAATATTTCATACACTCAAGTGTACCCAAACATCTAAATCCCCACATCGTTGGATACTTATCTCAATTAGGTTTATTATCTATCAGAAGTAAGTCAAATACATATCACCAAGTAGGATGTCGCTTACACTCAAGCGTACCCAAACATCTAAATAAATAAACACTGAATTATTTTTATGGTATTAGGTTTATCAATCGTAATCCTTATTAAATTCGACTCCTAATGTATTCCCTCTCAAAATTATGAGTATATCTATCCTTATATACATACACACTCTTTCTTAGCATATATATATATATGTTTCCTAATTTAATTACTAAATTTCACCGCCTCTATCATCTTAAGACCTGAATTAATTCTCCCAAACACTTTAACTCATTACTCTCTAAGCTCGATATATACATACGAACATAGGATACTTCTCACTCGTGCGTTTACCCATTCTAACAAAATCCTAACACCGGATGTAAGTATAACAATATAAGGGTTATATATCTTACCTACATAACTATACTCAATATTAACCAAGTCTGATTCATCATGAAAGTAGGTATAGTAATCCTAAAGGAAATACCTAACTAAAAATCATCAAATCCAACTTTCGATCTTGCGCACCGTTTATTAGAAAAATCATATCAAATATAAAAAATCAAGAAAATACAAAATCAACACCAACGCCTTCATATTTTGATTCTGCACAACTTCAAAAAAAATTCAAAGTCATTTGAATGATAATGGCATCTCATTCGAATGAGAAGGGCACTGTTCTCCATCCCCAACTACGAAATCAGCCTTAAAACTCCCCAAAAACCTCCACTAAAGCCCCACTAAGATCTCCAATCGAATCTCCATCTTACCAAAACCTTAAACTAACATTTAGGACAAGGAACCTAACGATTTCTAATCTTAAACAAGGGTTTTGACATGATTTCAATCAGTAATCATATTAACCCAAAATTCCTCAAGAATAAATTTGTAATTTCCTAGTATCTTTCAATTTAAGATTTGTTAAACATAGATCCGAGTAACAAGTAGTTACAAACCTAAACATGGATTCTAACATAATTTGCATTAGTTATTTGATATTGATGATATTTTTTATCACCAAAGTATTAACTTTTGACATAAGATTGATTAACTATTAATCCTAATCAATCCCAATCATTAACATCATGGAAATGTATAAACCTAAAATCATATGGGAAAGCATGATTTTAAATTAAGAAATGCATTATTTAGTAATATTACAAGAGAATTCTTGCTTGGAATTGAAAAATTGAAGAACCCCTCTTGTATCCCATTAATTTCTCCTCTTCAAGCCTTCCTAACTTCTTCCAAGTGTTTACGCCTACTAGGGTTATGTTTAGTCGATGAAAATACCTAATTTTAATAGTTAATGTCATTAATAAAATCCTAATTTCCAAAACTCCTAATGAGGCCAAATTCGGGCCCTTAAAAGAGCTCAGAATGCTAGTCAGAATAGCCCAAAATCTCTCCCAAGGGTATGCCTACACTCGGGACCAGTTTAAAGTGATAAAAATACATAAATGTACACCCGTGTCACCTCAAAATCCTGTCCACAGCCCATAGTATTACCTCACGATGTTAATAAAATTTCACACTTAATTATTCTACGCATACATAACACATAATCATATAATTAATACCACTAATTAATTATTACTAACACAGGTTACAAAAATCATACTGCATGCAATATTCAACTAGCATATAAATTATACCAAATTATTATTACTAAGCTACACAAGTAAAAATTAATCTCATTTATTAATTTATTCTCAATTAATGAATAATAAATACAATTCATGAAAATATAGGGTATTACATATCCTTGATTATTAAAAGGTCTCCGTGGATACCATGATTTGTATTATAAATAGGGATAATACCCATTGAGTATATTATACAATGAAATGAAAAGATCTTTCCCTCTAAATTATCGATGAAATGAAGGTTACTTGATTTAGTCTTATGAGCATAATTTTTGTTTGAGTAGTATACTGTTATGAGCATAAGTTTTGTTTTTAGTTTTTATCATAACATTTAATAATGAAATGAAGTTGAGTTGATTTAGTCTTATGACTAGATACTTATTTGTGTAGTCTACTATTATGAGCACACTTTTTTTTATTTTCATCTTAAAATTTATTAATAGAATGAAGTTGAGTTGATTTAGTCTTAGGAACAAAATTTTTGTGTTGATTATGCGAACACTTGTTATTTAGTATTGAAATGAAGTTTGTAGAACTTTGGTATACAAAGAAGAAAGTAAATAGTTATTAATAATTCTAGGCAGACACCCAAATGTGACACCTTGGTTGTGACACCCTAACATGTCACGACTGTATTTGCTCGTGTTTGGGCTCCATTATTAGCGGGTTCGCACACGAGCCAATATGGGAACAACATGTTATTATGTTTCCCCAAAATGTGTCGATTTTGGGTGTCAACGTAAAATGACTCAAATAGTTATAGCTTGACTGTAACAACCCCCATTTTATCATGTAAAGGTTGTCCAAACATGATACGCCAAACATGGGTCTTATCAACAATTTATGCCAATCTCAACGCTAAAGAAAATAGACATTGCATATATTCTTTACAAAAATTCACATTTAATAAAAACATATGAACAAAACAGATTTAATACATGAATACAAAATTGAATCATCATACAATGCCCGTAATTTAAACATAAGAAAAAAAATTAGGTAAATAAACTCTTGGGATTATGCCCATACAAGTATCTATAAGAAATAAAATGACCAAATGAATAAGTACAACTTATACTAAAATCAATGGAACATAATTCGCTACGTCGATCTCAACTGCAAGTCTGATCCATCATCAGTCTTGTTGTCCCTATTTATGAGGAAACCTAGGGGGAACATTTATAATTTTGAGTGAGAGCCCTAAATTTTCAATGATTCTTCACTAATAATTATGTAAAATTTAACTAACTCATACTTTACGTCTCTCCATCGATGCTCGCACGTATCGAGTATCTCACCTCTCATCTAATAGCAGTCCTACTTGTAACCTCAAAGAAATACCAATTTTAAATTCCATTGTCTAATATTACATGTAATGATAAATCCATCTAGCTATGCGTCAACTAAAAGTGGGTGTTTACACCCAACACCCCAGTCCCTGGATTTACTTCATAATGTTGCCCATTAAATTCCATATAAATTTAGTGCATATTTTTGCGTCATATAATGTTCCTTAACCTTAGTCTATCTCGTTAGACTATTTGATTTTTAATTCACACTAATTATCATCTATACCGTTTGACTATAAGTTTCATTCTCTTTAATGAATATCTGCATTCATAGACTTCCCAATTATTATTCTCATTAATAATTGTCTACCGCATTAGACCATTAAAAGTTATTTTCGTTACCAATTATCCACATCTCTATGTTAATCTGACCTTGTTATCATTAAGTATTGTCTACATCTATAGACTATGAGAATGCATTCTCATACAAGGCACACCACAATGTGTATATTAATAAATATGTATGTCCGCATATATATGTACGACACACGAAGACATCTATCTTTGGCATCATCTTCGTGCTCTATCGATAATAGCCAGAGGAGTCCCTCATCCCAATGTGGGTAACAATAATGCAGAAGCACGTGGGGAGGTACATATGCAGTACACTAGTTCATGGCCTATACCCAACGATGACAAAGGATACCAGCATCTACACTTACCTCTCGATTTGTGCTCCAATCCCGAACGCGCGCACCCTACCAGATAGGACGATCTAAGAATCTAGGTATATCCACAAAAATAATATAATATATACTATCATCCAATATGTACAAGCAGTTACTATATAACAACTTTTACCCGAGGAATCTCCATCCATATAAATATAGCCTTCTCGGCTTATCCATCACATTTTAGTCAGTTCTTACATAATCCATATTAAGTCTATATCCTACGAATACTCCCCAATTAAATATTAAGTCCCATATATCGCCTATTAGACTTAATAATAAAATTTAGTTCATCATTTACATCTCCAAAAATATATAGGTATAGTTATCTCCAAACTAACGTTCCCCAAACAAGTAATGATTTCAGCATCTTTCTCTCTTGGATTAGAATTTAATCCTTTTAGATTATTAATAAATATTCACTTCTTATTCCTTTATGATAAGGTTAATATATACATATATAAGGAGTCAACTAATATGTATATGTAGTTACATCGTAACTACTATCACAACTAATACCAACCACCATGACTTAGCCCACTAGGCTTAAGATACATTTCTTCTTAATGTTTTCATATGATAACAAATTCAGGGAGCTAACCATCAATCATACTCTAAGGTATTAAAATTATCTCTAATGATTACTTCTTGTATTTAATCTTAACCCATCTTAATCATATTATTATTATCATATCTTTTTGGGTCTTATCATCGTTTCCTCTGTCAAAAGGTATCTACTCACTTAGGCATGCCCTTAGTCTTATAACACATCATATTCTTTAGTTTAATTTGGAAACCTACAACAAATTAATTTAATTAAGTAGTTGACTTATAATCTATGATACTAAGCATAAAAGTCTATTTACGTATACATACCGATTCGACTGAGTATTGAAGTTCATGAAAATATCACTAATATCTTGAAACAAGTCTCTATGTCTCACTTGAACGAAATGGTCTCGCACACCCTTTCATAGAAAAACCATAACTAATTCCAAAAATAAAATAAAAAAAATACGAGGTGAGCGCCCACACAATCGTAATCAAAAGATATTAAATTTCATGATTCGAATCGATTCGTCACTAGGACGAATCGATTCGATTCTGGGTAGAAATCAAAACGGCCTAAGATGAAGATGAGGACTCCAAAAATTCCATTAATGCCTAAACTAAGCTCCAAAACAACACCCAATCGATGCCCTAACCCAAGGGACGTATAGGAACACATTTTTAACCCTTTTCATATCATCATAAGGGTACAAGAATATCAAATAAAATATTAAAACTTAAAGAGTTAAACCTTACAACAAAACTAATTAAATCCCTTGTTCATCAAATCTTTACATTCATATATATTAAAATTCCCAGAAATTTTCTACACAAAAATGCCTCAACTTTTCATCATAAATCTTCAACAATCAAACCCATATTTCTAAAATTTATTCTGAAAGAAATTTAGCAATGATTAATATAAATCAAACAATCCATTTCCATCATCTATCATGGGGATTCACGAATTTAGCATCCTATCATATGAATATCACCAAAAACTCAAGTTTATTCAAGAACCCTAACATGGTTGCAATAAATCAGATTTAATCTCAAACATAAACACGGATTCAACAAAAAAATGAAGTTAGAACAAAATGAACAAGTTTGGAAAGAGAATCCTTGCCTGAAAGTGAAGAGAAAACTCCTATTTTCTTTCTCCTGGGTGGCTTCTCCCTTATCTCCCAAAGTGTGCATCCTTCTAATGTGGTGTGGTGTGGTTATGGAGACCTAGGGTTGATCTAACATATTTTAAATATCATTTTAATTAGTTTAAATTCCGATTTCCCCAATGCCCAGAACTAAGGCCCCTAAAAAGGTTTCTATTCATACCCGGTTTGACCCGAAACTCTACCCGAGGTCATACTCAACCTATAGTTCCATTTTTAAACATTTAAAAGGCATATTTAAGTCATATAATTACATTTAAAGTCTATAGAAACTTTATATATTTATTTATATGTTTCATCATCATTATATACGCATATCTGTAATACGACTTAATTAAATCAACGAGTCATCAATATTCGCACTATACCGACATACTATAAAATCATAACACTTTTATCACATCTACGGAATATTATATTTAAAATAAATACTCTAATGAAATTAAACATACACGTTTAATTATTATGTCAAATTAAAGATAAATACAATTATTTCATCCGAATAATAATTCCCACAAGTTTAATTAAGCCAATATAACTTTAATTTAATATTAAAAAATGCGGGGTATTACATTGACCATGTAAATGAAGAGAATAGATGGATCGCTTTGAAAAACTACACTATCGGTGGCCAGTAAATTAGTGGGTAAAGCCTCTTTTCAATCACCTATTAGTTGATATCCCCATCACCGTGTCATTTTTACTGTATCGAAATAGGGTGTCATTTTTAGTGTAATTATGTTGATGGATATCAATTTTACTTTTCGTTTGACTCACATTGGTATTTTTTCAAGAAAAATATATCCAAATAATATTCTAATAACATCACAAAATACAATTTTGGAGTATAATTAAATTTAGTAACTATCATCTATTAAATAAGGCATAATGATGGGTAATCCCATTTATTGGTTCAAAGATACATAAATGATATTAACTTTTCTTTAATGTGTCAAATCTCTCTCTAAATACAAACATATAACTACTTTTTCTCTCTAACAACCCCACCCCACCCCATCGGAGATTAGCCGAAACAGTTTGCCAGAGGCTGCCAGAAATCCTCGTCAGAGTGTTTCCCTCTCTCTTCATCTATTTCATTCCTTTTTCTGGTCCGCGGAACTGACGTGTCCACCCGTATTGCCCATACAATACGTTTCTTAATATCCAAGCCCCTTTTATTAATTAAGAGTCATCAATTAAATGTTAAGTTCGCACATCCTTAGATTATTTTAGATATCATTATCTATCTTATCTACTAGTACACACTTAGTAGAATAAACCACATGTATATATATAAAGACCACACTTGTAATGTATACAAATACGACATCCCTAGGTGGAGACCTGCTATGCGGGCATACTCTGCTATCAAGTCCTGATACATCACGTACTAAATAAAGGACATCGCGTTCAGAATCACTCTCGAACCTTACATACACAATTCACACAAGTTGGAGGCAAACATAGTTCTAATCGTTTGGGATACACACACACATAATGCACCCAAATGACCGGTCACACCCTTATTCACACAAGTGGTTCTCAATACCTAAGTTTTATGTTCTAAGTTACAAGTCAAAATACCCCAAATGGATCATCAGGATCAGACTTTCCACGTTGAGAAACCTCTTGTGATAGCAAGTAGCCTAGGTATGTTACACATGCAAATTCACACAATATGTATTCACTCTATATACATATAATTTTAGTATAGGCATAAATATAAACTATAAGACATCCATATGTAGTCTTTATATGCCCTAAATATTCTATGTATCATTACTTTACCGTAATACTTCTCATCGTATAATCCCGAGCATTTCCCAATACTCGAGAGGTTACCAATTGTCCCTTAAGTCAATTCAGTAGATACCCCATTCACACTCTACGAGTCTAGGTCATACGTTCCCTTAATTTCCCAGGAAACGATATTATTCTCAGAATTAGGTTTTATTACTCGTTTAAACCTAATTAACTTTAGCCCTACGTTCTCCTTATGTAATTAAGTCTTAATCCCAACATTGTCCTACTGGTGATTAAATATATACTATTATAGTTAAAATTTAATTCAAAAGTTAACCTGATCATTTCCAATTAGTTCTAAGAAAAAAAAAGGGTAAAATTATCCAATTTTGCAAAATCGAATTTGTGGGAGCCCATTTTTTACAAGTGCATGAGAATAGCCGACCAGGATAATTTAAGTATTTTGCCCGGCCCAAATCATGACTTAATTTATGCATAGTTAGTTTATTTGAAGTATGGCACTTGTAAATATGGTAAAATCAGGTACAAAGACTCTCGGATGAGATATTCAAGTACCTCATGGCCAATTTGCACCCGATCATGGAGTTCCTTAATCAACTCCATCTTGGGAACAACTGATATGAATTTTACACCCTAACCTGGGGCAAAGGGATGACAAACTTGAGACTTTATGAGACATTTTATAAGAACAAGTAACCTATCCGTGGATGTAAGCAAGTTATCGAACCACGTACATCGTTGTTGTGTGTGCGATTCCATTTATTTTCTACCATTTGTGATTATTTTCGTAGAAACTTTTTTGTGAATTTTTCTGCACTCACAATTGGCGTCATCTGTGGGAAATGACTTGTATTCCTACGAAAGCATTCATTACCAGAAAGCCTGCAATGTCTCACCATAGCAATAACATTCCACAAGATGGCGATGTTTAGGAAGACCCAACTTCTCCTAGGGTCAGGTCTAAAATTCGTCAATATACAAATTGAAGGTATTTCCAAGAAAAGAGACCTTTCGAAGAAAGCCATGGTCCACCCAAATTTTTAGGGTGGTTTATGCCTATAAAGCCATACTTCAAGAACAATAAGAAGATACATATTGCAAAGAAGAAGAGAATGCTCGCCTTAAGAGGCGACTTGAAAGAACAGAGAGAGAGATCCTTAGAAACACAAGGCATCACCGAGATAAGACTCTTAGCCCTCATGGGGGATATTCCCCCAGGTAAGGAAGGAACACTAGGTGTGACCAGGAAAGAACTAAATGTGACAAGTTAGAGTGAGCACGATCAGAGTATGGCCATCAGAATAGGTGCCACAGGAACAGTGACAGAACGAGTGAGGATTTGAGAATTTTGGTCCATAGGAGATGAACCAACACCCGAAGCATCGAGGACCAAATCAACCCGAGATATATCCAGGAAATCTCTCAACTCTTAGATGAAGTCCCCATTTTCAAGGGAAATCAAACAAGAGGAGCCCCCGAAGAAATTCGATATCCCCAAGTTCAAAGTCTATGACGGGAAAATAGAACCTATAGATCATGTTAGGAAATATCGATAAGCAATGACTTTATGGATCTACAATAACGTAATTATGAGAAGGATCTTCCATTTTAGCCTATATGATGTAGCACATAAGTAGTTTGAAAGGCTTCCCCACAGGTCGATCAAGAATTTTTCAGCACGGGCAAAGTCTTTCATGACATGATTCATAACGAGCAGCTTCCATCCTAAGAGGATAGATGCACTGCTCACTATGAAGAAGAATAAGTCATAGGGAAACATCTGAGATTACGCCAAAAGATATTAGAAAGTTTTTAATGAGATCGAGGATTGCTCAGAGCAGTTTGTCGTAGCATCCTTTAAAATTGCCTTGCTGACCAATTCTCTACTGCACCAATCCCTCACCAAAAAAGAAGCCATCAGCATCGATGATCTTATGGATCGTATCGAGAAGTATGCCAGGGTCAAATACGTGGTCCATCCTAGTGGGGGAGATAATGGTTGAGAAAAAGAGAACAAGGGAATAGATAATAATGACACCCAAAAGAAGTGAAGTGAGAATGGGGGCAAGAATGGCTCCAAGAGTGGAAATAAGAATGACCCTCCAAGGCATTCCAGGATGTTAAATTAGTCTTCAAGGAACCCATTCACAAAATTATTAACAAGATCAAGGATGAGCCTTTTATCAAATGGCCCAAGAAGATGGGAAACGATCCAACTAAAAGGAACAACACGCTGAGATGCGCATTTCATAAGGAGGGTGATTATCAAATCGAGAATTGCAAAGCTCTGAAGTCACATTTGGACGAGCTAGTTTAGGTAGGGCACCTCAGCGAGTATTTTTAAAATAAAAAAGAGAAGGTCACAACCAACAGTGACTAAAAACCAGACAATGTCCCTGATGATGATATAAGACACGAGTTTGCAGTAATTCATGGGGTATCAGACCTTAAGCAGATTCAGGGCAACACCGTTCGAATGGAACTCAAGAAGGTGATTGCTGTGATGGAAGGTTTTTATATTGAATCTACCAAAACCCATACAGGAGAGCGTCAGTGACCAAAATACATTGATTACACCTGAAGAAGACATGGTCGGGGTGAGGGACCCACATCATGATGATTTGGTGATCACACTCAGAATTACTAACCGGGATGTCGAGAAGCTACTCGTGAACTTGGCAAGTTCATTCAAAGTAATTTTCCTTGAACTGTTCCATAAACTAAAATTGAACATTTTCGACCTTAAAGAGACCATCGTTCCACTAGTCGGCTTCGCAGGAAGGATCACTATGCCATTAGGAAAGATAATTTTTCCTGTCAGGGCAGGAAACATATCGAAGTTAATCGAGTTTCTAGTAGTGGACATCGAGTCCCCATATCATGCTATATTGGACAGTGGATGGTTCCATGCCATAAAGGCCATTCCATCCATTTATCATCAAAAGCTGAAATGCATTACAGATCGTGGAGTAGTCGAGATTTGTGATGACCATGATACAACCCGAAAGTGTTTATTGCAGCTATCCTCCCAGATAAAGAGAAGAAGAAAGAGCTCGAGAATGCCCAGGAGAAAGCCCAAGAGGGGGTTGTTATCTCCAAATAGATACTAAGGTATGGTCAATAAGGGGTGGAAGAGACCAGGGTCCACCCCATCGACAGGGTTGTAGATAGATTGGAAGAAGTTGTAGTCGATGCCAACTTGATGGAAAGGAAATTTTTAATCATATCTACTCTCACCGATCAAGAGAAAACGGAGTTGGTTTCACTCCTTGAAAAGAACATTGATCTTTTCGCATGGGAGACTTACGAGTTACAAGAGATTGACCCTAGTGTGGTATGACATCGCTTGCACATCGATCCCACTTTAAGTCCATCACTCAAAAGGCTCACCAAACGTCCCCCGGGAAGGCTAAGGCGGTGGAAAAAGAGGTAGGGAAGATACTGGATGCATGATCCATCAGGAAAGTTTAGCTCCCTGTACGGTTATCCAACCCAGTGGTGGTACCCAAAATCAATGGCAGTTATAGGGTGTGCATTAATTTTATCGACCTCAACCGGGCATGTCCTTAGGATATCTTCCCTCTTTCGAAGATAGATCAACTAGTCGATGCTATAGTGACACGTGAGAGCACGAGTTTCCTTAATTTTTACTCAGGATATCATTAGATCCCCTTATACGGGCTCGAGTAGGATAAGACCTCATTTATCACCTCAATTGGATTATACTTCTATAAGATCATGCCGTTTGGCCTCAAGAACATAGGGGCAACTTACGAAGGATTGGAAACCAAGATATTCAGTAAATAAGTGGGATAAAGGATTAAAGTGTACATCTATGACATGATTATTAAAATCATGGACAAGGCTGATAACCTCTTAGATTTAGTAGAAACCTTCGAGATCCTCAAGAAGTATCTAATAAAGCTTAATGCGAGTAAGGGTTCATTTGGTGTCCAGTCACGAAAATTCTTAGGTTACCTAGTAAGTAAAAGGGAAATTGAGGCCAACCCATATCAAATCGATGCTATCACCAGGGTCCAGCCTCCTTAAACATTGAGAGATGTTCAAAATATTACTGGGATGCCCGTGGCACTTAATTTTTTCATCTCCAAGTCTTCGGAATGCTGACGATAATTCTTTCAGCTCTTAAAGAAAGGCAACGACCTTGTATGGGATGACGACTATTCGCAAGCTCTGGGAGAGATCAAGTCTTACCTTAGCTAGCCTTCATTGATGGTAATTCCAATTTATGGAGAAAAACTATGTCTTTACGTGGCAGTATCAGACCATGCTGTGAGCTCTGCCTTAATATGTGAAAATAAGGGAGAATAAACCCCGATTTACTATGCCAGTAAGACGCTCTTAGATGTTGAACAATGGTATTTTCCTTTGGAAAAGCTCATCTATGCCCTAGTAATCGATTCAAGAAAGTTGAAGCACTACTTTGAAGACCATTCCATAATAATAATCAACTCTTACCCACTCAAAGCTATTCTACAAAGGGTCGATCTCTCTAGGCATCTTTTAAAGTGGTTGGTCGAGCTCGGGAGATTCGACATCCACTTTCAGCCCAGAATGACAATCAAGGGATAGATCCTAGCCGATTTTATTGTTGATTTCACAACAGATTGACCTGTAGATCAGCTGAATGAAAAGAAATTGATCACATGTGAAGTGTTGTCCAAATATTGGACACTGTATGTCGATGGAGATGCTATTCTAAAGGGGCAGGAGTGGGGATTATTCTCGTCACCCTCGAAAATGCCATAATTGAGCATGTAATTAGTTTTGGAATTGAAGCCTCCAACTACGAAGCTGACTATGAAGCACTGATCGTCGATTTATGAAAATCCAAACTATTGGGGAAAAATGCCTCCATGTATTCAATGATTCCAAACTGGTCTCCAAGTAAGGAAGTGGAGACTTCAACGACAAAGATGATCGAATAGCAACATACCTAAATATAGTAAGAGGACTCATAGGAGACTTTGAAAAGGTAGGAATTCAACAATTCTCGCAAGGAAAGAGCAGTCACGCTGATGCTTTAGCAGCATGAAGCTAAGTAATTGACTTTGAACTAAGGAGAAATATTCAGGCCGAGTTCTTTCCGCAACCCAATATCAACCATACAGTCATAGTCGAGAAATTTTTCCTCAAGAATAAAGCCCCAAGTTTAATGGACCCCATCATCAATTATCTACGGAGTGATATACTGCCATACGACAGGAGGTCGGCCCATCAAATCAAAGTTAAGGATGCTCGTTTCTACCTCAATACTGAAAGGAAAATTTATAATAAATCATTCACAAACCCCTACCTCTAGTGCGTTCACCCACAAGATGCCGAGCAAGTACTTAGCGAACTCTATGAGGGCACATGTGGGAGTCACGCAGGTGGAAGATCGTTAGCCTTTCGAGGGATCAATGAAGGATATTGGTGGCCTCGCATGCAGAAAGACATTAGTCCATACATTCACAAATATAAAAAGTGCCAAAGGCACTCACTTATGGTTCACGAGCCCGCCAGCGACCTTAAACCACTTACTAGTTCATGGATGTTTGCTCAATGAGGATTCGACATCGTGGGACCACTACCTACTACATCTAGAAATCACAACTATATGATGGTCTCCATAAACTACTTCACTAAATAGGTAGAGGAAGAACCATTGGCAAACATTTGAGACTCTGATAAGAAAAGGTTCATATGGAAAAAGATCATAACTCGCTTTAGAATACCAAGGACCATGTTCACCAATAACGGTACACAATTTCAAAGTAATTTCTTTCAAGATTTTTACGAAAAACACATCATCAAGCCCCACTTCAGTTCTGTGGTGTATCCCCAAAGCAATGGGCAAGCAGAAGATTCCAACTAAACCATGATCGATGGACTGAAAAAATGATTGGAAAAAGATAGGGCACTTGGGTGGATGAACTCCATCATGTTCTATGGGCTTATCGGACAATGCCCAGGAGACCAACTAGGGAAACACCATTTGACCTCGCTTATGGAATGAAGGTTGTCATCCTTTTTAGAAGCATGTATCCCCACTATGAGAACCACTCTGGTTGACCAAGGCCTAAACGATAAAGCACTACGCAAAAAATTTGACCTAGCAGATGAGTGATGAGAGCTAGCCTTGAACAAGTTGGCTTCCTACACACAATAACTAGACAATCAGTATAATAAGAGAGTCAATCTAAGGAAATTTTCTGTAAGAGACTATATCCTGTGAAAAGTCCTCGGCAGTGCTATAAAACCATCAAATGGTAAATTGGGACCAAACTGAGAAGGACCCTTCAGAATAATCAGATATGATCTTCAAGGAGCATATCATTTGGAAATGCTAGAGAGCAGGGAGATACCAAGAGTATAGAATGCAACTAATCAATAGAATTTCTACTTTTAGATCTTCTAAGTTAGCGAAAATTTTATTTTTGTTGCTTGATAGATAATTTCTAATGAATCAATGCTAATTGGCCCCTCTATTCTCGTATTTTTCATTGGCTGCTTAATTTATCTTGATTATATCTCATCAATTTGCTCTTTTTCCAATGATAGCTCCTTTACACATATCTAAATTTCTGATGAATAGGGTTAGCAAGTTAACTACAAGTACTTCAAATTACCCTCAGGATCTTATTGTAATGCAAGAGGCCTCATGAGTTGCCCAATAACAACAACAGACCTACAGTGGATCCTTAGGAAATAAATTCAACTTTAGTTCATCGCTAACTTTTGTTAGATGAAAAAAACCTACTCGGGCGGATTTCCCACTATCCAGGTGCCCATCATCTCACGTAGTCCTAAAGGAGTGTGACGACATGACCTAAAAGGTAAAGTGAATGAAATGATATTTCTTAGGCATATTGGACTGGGAGAATGTTCAAACACATAGAAGGCAGAGTGATAACACTTAAACATCATTTAGTCGGATGCAAAATCCAAAAATGATTAAAACTAAGTATGAGCCTACCTAAAGCCTACGATTGGTCAATCAAGGCACTAAGTAACATTCGAGCAGACGAAATGAACATATGTTTAGTCAATATAGGCTCAAAACATAAAAAAAATTCTTTATTAAAATATAAGGTTACATCTACAAACAAGAAAGAAATACATAAAGTCCTAAAAAGGTCCAGGGCGGCGAGTAAGATATTCTGCTACAATCGCTCTCTGATCATCATCTAGCTTTGGGGCAAACTCTTTTACATCTTCATCAAGATCGTGATCCAAGAGTTGGGAGTGAATATCATCGACTGAGATCCATTCATCATCTTTCGAGAAGGGGTTATGGCTGTAGGCCAAACATTCAATCTGGTATTTATACCAAAGTTTGGATTCTTTTGGAGTTTTGCCTCCTGAAGGGAACTCAACCATACTCGAGAAAAGGAAACGTTTTATGCTTCCTTAAGTTTGGCTGGGGCATCTACCGAACCAACATTGTAACCCTCTCCCTAGACCTCTCGGGGTCCCACCTTGAATGCATATCTCTGTTTCTTGGCATTATCTTTATGCACGACTATAAAAGACTTTAATCTAGCAACCTCCTTTCTCAAAGAATTATTTTCAGACTGCAGGATCTCGCCCACTTGGTCAACCTCAATCCTCTCCAACAGTTGCGCCCTCAAGGAATTTACCTCCTCTTGAATGGAGGCCCCTATTTCCTCCATTTCTTAGCGATCATCTTTCAATTTGGCAATCACTTCTGTCAGGTTCTTATACTGCTCGTTCATTGCTTTTAGCGACTTCTAGATTTTTATAAAGGATTTACGAACCTTTAAGCTGATGTTAGATCCACGAATTCTACCCAGTTGAGAGTTGGGAAAAATATAGCGATCTAAATCAGTAGACTATAAACAATACGCACCAGACAAAAAGAAAGTATATTAGCATATGGAAAATCAAATAAATACATATAAAAAATAAAGGGGAGAAAATTTTCACTGCCATATAACATAGAAAGGTGGCCAAAGGCTAATACATGAGGTTCTAAAAAATGGGAACAAACACACAAGGCTATAAGTTATACAAGGAAACTGTAAACTCCTAGCTTACAAAGCCCTATTATTTCACTTGATCTCCCTCAACTATGGTGTTCCCCTTATTGACCACATGCTGCTCCTGGTCAGCACCAACATGTGACAACCTGCCTACTAAAATAAGTGGTGGCCAGCCCAATACTCCAATAATCATAGGAATCATAGATGGTCCATTCTTAGCATCACTGTCGATTAAAATAATAGTACGAGATAACCACTAGTTGTTTCAGAAAACGGACTGTCAAATTTAAAATTTTAAGTGAAAAGAAAAACACTTAGACAATCCAACTGGAAAAAACGGTGGATACCAAAAATCAACGAGTAAAAGAATGACAATATAATAAATAGTAACCAAATAAGTTGTCGGTTAATAGACCAATGCAAACAGGTTACACCGAGTATTACATTTAAATATCACAGTATAAAAATGATTACAAGGCTTGGGAAACACCCCCGAATAAATATACTGAACATAACTAGAGTACAATTGAAAGAAGCTTCTATAACAAATATCCTACAACACCCGCAAAATGTTATAGCTCCAAGACAACTGGAACGGAGGGATCAATACGGCCGTCCATGCGGAAGAGCACCTGAACGAACAAAGAGTCGTATGCAAGCAAATAAATATAGACGGTTCAGGGCCCGGTTTGATATAATTACCATGTGACTAAAATGCATGACAGTTAAGTGCGTAACTTTCTCTCGCAATAACATAAAATTTCTCACCTCTCAATTCAAAAATCATAACCTAGCTAATATCAATGATGATGCTCAATATTAAAATATGCATGGGAGAACTCATCTACATCCACTCAAGGAGACATCAAATCAAATATTCACACTCTATGCACAGTTCCTATTTCTCTTTAGGAAATATATAAATGGCAATTCATTTTCTCAAATGTTTACCAATTCAAATTCATTTCACAACTTTCTTTACAAATTTTCTTTCCTTTATTCCATTCAGGAAAACATTTATACACACACACACACACACACACATATATATATATATAAAGCAAGTTTTATTATCATAAAAATGCTTTTCCGTTACATAACATCCCATTTCCCTACTTCCATCCAGGAAATGTATATAACTTCCCATTTCCCTTCTTCTATCTAGGAAATGTATATAAAGCTATTTTATTATCATAAAATGCTTTAACAACAATAATGTCCCACAATATTAAAATAGTTATATTTCATATCATATAACGCTTTCTAAGACCGCCCGTCCGGGTTTCCCCACTGTGCGCGCCCTTAAATGGTTATCATCTTCCAGGGCCTATCATCAAGAAAACCTGCGATCCTAACGAAACGTCGGGAAGCGACCATATGCCTGCGGAAGAGTCATAACCACACCTTGAATTACCTCACCATTATAGAAAAACATACAATAATCGCTCATATAGCCTAGGAATATATTCACCCTACATTCATTAGCAAGGGGACTTCACCTTACGCACGCAACTTCCCTTATGATAGTGATTTAGAGAGGTGTGTTTACATAAATTAACATTTATGAAAATCATTTCTTTTTCCATTTAAAAAAATCTAAATTTTACATTCTCAGAAATCATTTATTTTCAATGATGAAATACCAATTTTTGAGTGTGTATTTCTTATTCTTTAAGTCATGTTTTATTAATGACCTGTGACCCAAAGTGTTAATATCCTCAAACTAGTCTCCAAGAGTCCAACACAATCCCATAAATCATCACAGTGAGTCTCCCTCAATAATAATCTCCCAAAAGTCCCAAACTTTATCATTCTATGTTCGATCGATTTTCGGTTAACATCCTATATCAACGAGAGATTAACCTCAATAAACCACCCCTTGGGACATGCCCAAATATCCCCATGCTAGCCTAGGACATTTGTCAACCCAACACACCCTCTAAGACTCCTCATTACTTCCCAAAGGAAGGTTCCTAAACCTCAAACCTAAAAGAAAAGGGGCTAAAACAAAACTAGAAAAATCTCACAAAGACAGGGCATCTGAATCGATTCGCCCTAGAGCCAAATTGATTCTCCCCTGATTTTGAATCGATTCGGAAAACAGCGAATCAATTCGGTGAGTAAAACCAACATTCTGCCTTAGCCGAATCAATTCGGCCCCAACCCGAATCGATTCAGTTTACCCAGACCTGTAACCTTCCCCTTATTCGAATCGATTCTCCCCTAAGGCCGAATCGATTCGGCCCTGCAGAATTGCCCAATTTGGTCTACAGGTTGTATAAACCCTAAAATCCCAAAACCCAAATCTCTTATTTTCTCCAACACCAACAACAACTAATTTTACCCATTCATTTCTACACATCAACTAACTAATATATTCTCCTCAAATCTAATTAAACTACAAGATTAAGGGTTTAAACATCAAATTCATCAAAAAACCAAAAATGGTTCAAATCTCCAAAAACTAACTATACATGCAATTTATCACATTAAATCATGATCTAGCAAGTAAGAAACTTACCTCGGGTTTGTAGTCTCAGATTCTCTTCCGATAGCAACAATTTCTTGCTCTAATCTTCCATTTTTCTCTCTTTTCTCTCATTTCTCCTAAGCTCTCTCTTCTCCCTCTCTCTCTCTCTCTCTCTCTCTTGGCTTATAACATAAGAATGGGAAAATAAAAGGGTTTGGGAGACTTATACGGGTCTTAGACATAAATTCCCCTCTTTTAAATGCCGATACACCATTAAAATGACTCGGAACTACATAATTGAGTCATAACCTGTCAAAAGTGCCCAAAACTCAAAAATTCAACTTGGAACATATTTTGACTATCTCGACTATTCTAAAACCAACCGCACCCCCTATTTTGGCATCCGGAGTAAAGTAAAATATTTTTATGTTCCTACGTCAAGTTATTTCATTAATTATGATCAAATTTAATTATAGGTTATAACCGTCGTTTAAAGTACATTAAGGTACAACGACGCAATAAAACACAACATAGAGCTATTTACCTTCTCATAACAGTAAATAGGAAAAACATGGTAAATATTATCCCTTAATATTACGGGAAATATTATTTACTCCACTTCCTCTATTTTATAAAATTAGCCCATTAGGCAGAATAATATAAAATAGTCACTCAAAAGTCTGGGTTGCTACATACTCCCCCCCTTAGAAGGGAATTTTTCCCTCAAAATTCAGGCGTACCCCATAATCATATAAAGGGTACACTATTATAAACTATCGTTCTTTCATTATTGGAGAACTCCTCGCCATTACGGCGTCCCAATTGGACTTGGACTAAGGTCGTCCCTATCGATTTCAGTCTACATTCTTCATGCTCTAACATAGTACCAAATCGTTCCTTATGAACAATCAATCGTACCTTTCTATGACGGAAGAAGATACCTACATATCTCAGCACTAGTTGCCTTTCTTCCTGAATCATGTTATACCCTTTCCAGGGAATAACTACACTAATATATAATCGCTCAACTCCAACACTACTTAACTTCTATTCGCATTGGCGTAGTCCTTAAAAGTATGAGGCTCAAGGAGCCCAATCCTTTAAGAAATGTTCCCGGACCACTCCAAGTCCACAAAATTTATTGTCCGCTGGTTCCAACCAACGAGTAGGTGAATTATCCAACCGACTACACCAGGCCACCCATGGTGCCATACCTTAAAGAAAATAATCTGAATTATTGTACGGAAATTTCTATCCATATAAGATGCTACTCCCATCCTTCCTTCAAGCCAAACACGCCCATTTTAGGCATGCCTTTCGACATTCGGTTAACTTCTCCATAAAGAGAGGGGCGTACTTCTCTATATTATATATATATATGGTCTGCCCATATTGGTTGGAAAAGCAATGACTTGGTCAAATGATCCACACTTACCCAAGTAGGATCATGACCGTTACGATTCCAGCAGTTCAATGAAGATGCCCACGGATATATCTTTCCTCGTTTCCCCCACTAGTCCCTTCACACTAGTAGGTGAAATGGTCAATCACGGACATGAATGCTCTTACTATAGCGTCTCCTTGGTTAAGCTCGTTCCACTTGGCCTTCCATGCCTTAACTAATCTCTCCAATGGGTTTTCTACTTGGCGCATCAACTACCCCATTCGTATTTCCTTAGAGAAAGGGAATATCCAATTGATAGTCCTTTACGAACTCCAACCACCAACTTTGTTCCTCCAACAACATATTGCAACAACTTATTATATTAAAAGACCAAGTTTCCTGCCCAGGAAGTAGTGCCTTTATTTCTTTAAGGTGAATACTACAGCTACGAACTCTAAATCAAGCGTGGGATAATACTTCTCACAAGGTTTAAGTTTTTGAGACGCATAAACAATGGGTCCATACTCTAGTATTAATACTTCATGTTCCTGTCATAAACTCGTTTGTTAAATCCACTTTCGATCTTAATAACACGAGTGTAGGAGTAAAAGTCAATTCGTCCTTATAACTCCCCGAAAGTTAGGTTACAAACGTAATGCTCTATCTAAGAGAGGCCTCACCTCCTTTGGCCTAAACCTTCCGAATCACTCGAGATTCCATACTCCTTATTTCTGGGGACCTAATCCTACTTAGATTTAACCCACACACCTATTCGGGGTCAACTCCCTACCACCATCCTAAAACCGCATTGCATGACCTAAAGGCCTTACGTCCTAATGATCCTAGGGTCGATCTATATATCCTAACCGAGTCGTATAAGTATTACACTAATTATATCCCTAGTATCCAAGACCTTTCTCAATTTCCAACATTCGCTCGGTTTCATGCGTGGGACAACTCGCATAAGTGAAATCCAAACAAGGAACCCTCCCATTACACTACTACCTCGCATCGTCGGTCATCAAGATATAACGGTCTAAGACACATGATCGGGAATGCTAAAATTCTAACTCGTAACCCTACTAATGCACTTCTACTTCTATGTCTTTCCATTTCAATTAATTGAAAATTTAACTAATCTGACATTTACTTTCTGTAAGATGCCACAAATGTTTTATCCCAATATACATACATACTTCTTTTTAAATGGCCTTCTCATCAAGGCATAATCATAAGTCTCAATCCGACTTTCTTATCCAAATCTCCCTCACATCGATCAGAAGAGAGAACTATATACAATGCTTCTATCTCGCACTTTAACTTTACCCTTTAATCACTCAATCACGTGATTCTCGGCTAAACCTTCCAACCCAGCATCTTAACAATAAAATAAAATAAAAGAAGAAAGAATAACATCTCTCCACTCCCAACGTCGTTAAGGTTCATACGTGGAGCGTCTCGCAAAGCTAAATCCAAACAAGGAACCCCTCCTATACATTACTACTTAACTTTGTTGGCCGTGGAGATAAGGCAGCATTATACACAAACAAAGCAAACAAACAATCAAACAAAACAAACAAAGCAAATAATGAAAACTTCCTACACCTTAAACCATCTCTATAAAGTCTCAATCCTGTATCCAGGTGAGATATTATAGAACAACTAGTTCCACTCTGAAACTAGACGTAGGATAGCTTCGCGATTTATTCGCTTGCTATCACTCCAACCAAACCAAGAACATTTCCACTCGTATATTACATATAATACGAGTAGCACATACCACACATATACATTTAAAGTATCACCGCTCGCCTTATAACGAGTGAAGGAAAAAAATATAGAACCTCCCTACCATGGAAGTTATATAGATACACTCACTAAAATAACATCGACACTACCACAAGCTCAATATACACACCCGAATCTAGGTTAAATACAATACTACTCCATCTTATCACAAGGAATGATCCACCCTTAACTAAGGTGGAACTCCTGCCAACAATCTTGTCAATTTCTTTGGCCACTACCATTGATTCTCAGACACAGTATTCTAGTCTTATTCGAACCAAACTAATTACATAAAGCCCCAACTAGGCACCCTATTCTTTTCGGTTGTCTTCAATTGACAAGATCAAAACGCATGGTTCCACATTCCACGTCAGAACCGTTTCTCCATCTCTAGCCACCATATGATTACCCGTGTAGTTCCCTTAACTTCCTCAACAAAAGATAACACGCTATCGGCCTCCCCTGCCTTAGTTAGATAAGTCTTCCTTGGGTGGATATCCACCAATGGGGTTTCATGAACTCTACTTCTCCGAAAGTGTTAACAACACTTATTCGTGAGCCTATCATTCCACTGAAGGGCTCGTTCTTTCTTATATCTACCTTACTTTGGTGCATGGTTTCCTTAACCATACCACTATTTATTCACGATCGGCCTCTAACCGAACCTTGTGTGAATATTCGAGAATCTACTTCCTCGTCATTCCAATT
Source organism: Sambucus nigra (assembly GCA_949130495.1). Classification (NCBI taxonomy): domain Eukaryota; kingdom Viridiplantae; phylum Streptophyta; class Magnoliopsida; order Dipsacales; family Adoxaceae; genus Sambucus; species Sambucus nigra. The sequence continues at coordinate 135,060,061 of OX422216.1, forward strand.
ATCCTAGAGAAACTCGCTGTTGAAAATATCTAACGGATTTCTCCATGGGCAAAACTTCGTGCTCCACCAAAATATGGTGACTACCGTTTTCGCCATTTTAATATTACTCCTCCAGGTGAAAGATTTTCTTCCATTCTTCGCACTTGGGCACTTCTATACCCCTCTCTAGGCCAAAGCTCTTGGGCCTTATATTTCCACCAAATGAGATTACACTTTCTCCATCTGACTTAACATCAACATATGGCCCTTATCAAGGACCCTTCAACTTCAAATATAGCGTCACTAGAATTACGAACTTAGTACCACTCTCTACTTGCACCGGTACTTGAAACAATATCTATTATACTTAGTAGTCGTAGTAGCAATATAAGATAATTCTACGTAGGGAGAGACCTCCAAAACAGCCCTCATCCCAAACCACAACTTACAGTTCTTAGTAATCCCATCTCGTGACGCCTTCATAACGGCTTTTCATGACGCCCTACATCAGTCGACCCACGAGTCTCACATAAACGTGAAAAAGATTTTATGGGTTTTCATATTATGGCAGGAGAATGAAATCTCACCAAGGAAATCAACGATCATAATCCTACGGCTCTATATCAAATCAAAAGTAATGCTGAAAGCGTAATACGTCCGCACAGATTCCTGAGGACTCTAGAACCTGATTCTCTGATACCATCTGTGACAACCCGCCTACTAAAATAAGAGGCAGCAAGCTCAATACTCCAATAATCACAGGAATCATAGATGGTCCATTCTTAGCATCACTATCGATTAAAATAATAGTACGAGATAACCACCAATTGTTTCAGAAAATGGACTGTCAAATTTAAAATTTTAAGTTAAAAGAAAAACACTTAGATAATCCAACTGGAAAAAACGGTGGATACCAAAAATCAACGAGTAAAAGAATGACAAAATAATAAATAGTAACCGAATAAGTTGTCGGTTAATAAACCAATGCAAACAGGTTACACCGAGTATTACATTTAAATATCACAGTATAAAAATGATTACAAGGCTTGGGCAACATGCCCGAATAAATATACTGAACATAACTAGAGTACAAGGGAAAGAAGCCTCTATAACAAATATCTTACAACACCCGCAAAATGTTATAGCTCCAAGACAACTGGAACAGAGGGATCAATATGGGCGTCCATACGGAGGTGAACTTGAATGGACAAAGAGTCTCATGCAAGCAAAGAAATATAGACGGTTCAGGGCCCGGTTTTATATAATTACCATGTGACTAAAATGCATGACAGTTAAGTGCGTAACTTTCTCTCGCAATAACATAAAATTTCTCACCTCTCAATTCTAAAAGCACAACCTAGCATAATATCAATGATGATGCATATTCAAATATGCATGGGAGAACTCATCTACATCCACTCAAGGAGACATCAAATCAAATATTCAAACTCTAAATGCACAGTTCTTATTTCTCTTTAGGAAATATATAAATGGCAATTCATTTTCTCAAATGTTTACCAATTCAAATTCATTTCACAACTTTCTTTACCAATTTTATTTCCTTTCTTCCATCCAGGAAAACATATATATATAAATCAAGTTTTATTATCATAAAAATGCTTTTTCGTTACATAACATCCCATTTCCCTTCTTCCATCCAGGAAATGCATATAACTTTCCAATTCCCTTCTTCCATCCAGGAAATGTATATAAAGCCATTTTATTATCATAAAATCCTTTAACAACAATAATGTCCCACAATATTAAAATAGTTATATTTCATATCATATAACGCTTTCTAAGATCGCCCGTCCGGGTTTCCCCACTGTGCGTACCCCTAAATGGCTCTCATCTTCCAGGGCCTATCATCAAGACAACCTGGGATCCTAACGAAACGTCGGGAAGTAGCCATATGCCTGCGGGAGAGTCATAACCACACCCAGATTTACCTCACCATCGCAGAAAAACATACAATAATCGCTCATATGGCCTAGGAATATATTCACACTGCATTCATTAGCCAGGGGACTTCACCTTGTGCGCGCAACTTCCCTTATGATAGCGATTTAGAGAGGTGTGTTTTATAAATTAACATTTATGAAAATCATTTCTTTTTCCATTTAAAAAATCCATATTTTACATTCTCATAAATCATTTATTTTCAATGATGAAATATACCAATTTTAGAGTGTGCATTTTTTATTCTTTAAGTCATATTTTATTAATGACCTATGACCCGAAGTGCCAATATCCTAAAACTAATCTCCAAGAGTCCAACATAATCCCATAAATCATCAAAGTGAATCTCCCTCAATAATAATCTCCCAAAAGTCCCAAACTTTATCATTCTATGTTCAATCGATTTTCAGTTAACATCCTATATCAACGAGAGATTAACCTCAATAAACCACCCCTTGCGACATTCCCAAATCCCCATGCTAGCCTAGGACATTTGTCTACCAACACACCCTCTAAGACTCCTCATTACTTCCCAAATGAAGGTTCCTAAACCTCGAACCTAAAAGAAAAGGGGCTAAAACAAAACTAGAAAAATCTCACAAAAATAGGGCATCCGAATCAATTCGCCCTAGGGCCGAATCGATTCGCCCCTAATTTCGAATCGATTTGGACAAAAGCGAATCGATTCGGTGAGTAAAACCAACATTCTACCTTAGCCGAATTGATTCGTCCCCAACCCGAATCGATTCGGTTTACCCAGACGTGTAACCTTCCCCTTATCCGAATCGATTCTCCCCTAAGGACTAATCGATTCGACCGTGCAGAATTGCCCAATTTGGGTTACGGGTTGTATAAACCCTAAAATACCAAAACCCAGATCTCTCATTTTCTCCAACACCAACAACAACTAATTTTACCCAATCACTTCTACACATCAACTAACTAATTTATTCTCCTCAAATCTAATTAAACTACAAGATTAAGGGTTTAAACATCAAATTCATCAAAAAACCATAAATGGTTCAAATCTCCAAAAACTAACTATACATGCAATTTATCACATTAAATCATGATCTAGAAAGTAAGAAACTTGCCTCGGGTTTGTAGTCTTGGATTCTCTTCCGATAGCAACGATTTCCATCTCTAATCTTCCATTTTTCTCTCTTTTCTCTCATTTCTCCTAAGCTCTCTCTCTCTCTCTCTCTCTCTCTCTCTCTCTCTCTCTCTCTCTCTCTCTCTCTCTCTCTTGGCTTATAACATAAGAATGGGAAAATAATAGGGTTTGGGAGACTTATACATGTCTTAGACATAAATTCCCCTCTTTTAAATGCCGATACACCATTAGATTGACTCGAAACTACATAATTGAGTCATAACCTATCAAAAGTGCCCAAAACTCAAAAATTCAACTTGGGACATATTTTGACTATCTCGACTATTCTAAAACCAATCACACCCCCTATTTTGGCATCCGGAGTAAAGTGAAATATTTTTATGTTCCTACGTCAAGTTATTTCATTAATTATGATTAAATTTAATTATAGGTTATAATCATCGTTTAAAGTACATTAAGGTACAACGACGCAATAAAACACAACATAACGTTATTTACCTTCTCATAACAATAAATAGGCAAAACATGGTAAATATTATCCCTTAATATTACGGGAAATAATATTTACTCCACTTCCTCTATTTTATAAAATCAGCCCATCAGGCAAAATAATATAAAATAGTCGCTCAAAAGTCTGGGTTGTTACACAACACTTCTGCCAACCTCAGCAAGAACAATCTCAGTATTTCCAGTAGCATGGTCGCCACCTTCTTTTTCTTCTTCTTCTTCAAGATAAGGGTCGGGACCAGGAGAATGAAGATTAAAAAGCTCAGAGCCTCCAGGAGTTCCATCAGCCTTAAAACCTTGGTCCCATACCTACTTAAAGGAGACCTTACAACCACGGGCCATTTGACGCTCTGCATCTTCATATTCTTTGTAAAATCCTTCACGGTAGCTATTATCCTTCACTTGGGGAATATCACTTTCTATTTTGGAAAATTTGTTAGATAAATTTTTATTGGCCTATACCAGTTTGTACTTCTTAGCAATTATCACCTTCTAAAAATCCTCAAGAGCATCATAGACCTCTTAGACATTTCCTTCTTTTCACGCTCCCACTCTTGGAGAGCGTTGATAAAAACCTCTTTCACAGCTTCTATGGCACTTTACAGTTCATGCTCATTTCTGAAGACATCATTTTGGTTGTCCAAAAGATTAGTAAAATCAGATAGCATCTGTGAACATAAGAGAATAATAGGGAATCAAAACATAAATACAAAGAGAAAAGGAAAATAAGTGAGAAGGAAAAACTTACTAGAGCCATCCCTTGTATAATTTTGATGGGAGTTAGCCAAGCCCCAGCCTAGAGTAACGTTCGCGATCAGCAACAACCATATACCTTTTTAAAAGGTCAGGGGCCAGAGATGGGGAATTACCCACACTATCCCCCTCGAGACCAGGGAAAGTGGACACTCTAGAGGATTATAGGACTAACTTCCTCTTATCCTCAACCCTATCCTTTTCTTTCCTCTTCTCTTCTTCTTTGTTTCTCTCTCTTTTTGTCTTCTTTTATTCTTCTTCTCTTTTTTTCTCTTTTTTTTTCTTGCTCTCTTCCTTTATTAGATGATCCAAAACCATTTCCCTTAGAATAATCTGTTACAGAGATCTTCAAATATGTAATCCTATTAGAAAGGACCGTATGGTTATCTTCATCATCAGGAAGCTTTAACTTCCTCCTCTTGATCAAAGGGGCCATGCCCTCTTCTTCTTCTTTTCCTTCTTTTTCTTTCTTCTTCTTCTTCTTCTTCTTCTTCTTCTTCTTCTTCTTCTTCTTCTTCTTCTTCTTCTTCTTCTTCTACCCCTTCTTCTTCTTCTTCTTCTTCTTCTTCTTCTTCTTCTTCTTCTACCCCTACCTCTCTTCATACCTCTTATTATCTCTCTTCCTCTTCTTCAGAACTCTCCTCTTTAATAACCATTGTATGAGAAGTACCTACATCTTGAGCTTTCAAAGATGAAACCTTATCAACAGGTCGAGCAATAAAGTTAGTGCATGTGTTCTTATATTCTAAGAGAAAGGCTATCGACCTTTGATGTTCATCGTCTTCCAATGTTTCTCTAATGATCCAGGCCTTCACAAGCTTGTCATCATTAATCTCCCTAATAGTAGGCTCCTGATTTTTAGCACGAGCTTCAATAACAAAGAAGAGGACTATCAACCACAAGAATGGGAAAAATCACAAGAAGTCAGCAAAAAAGAAAAAAGAATAAGCGACCTATTTAGGCCTCTCCGTATTCAAAAATTATAGGGCCTCGTGGTATTTCCCCCTCCAACGATGGGGGCACTGCCAGTTCCTAGATATAAACCCATTTTCCCAGTAATCTTTATGGGAATTTGGAAGATTTACCACCAGAACTCGCTTGGCTTTTCTTGTTTTCAAATATAATAGACCTTTTTTGGTCCTTGATAACACATAACATTAACATATATCAGTAAGACCTAGTTTTGTCCCATATAGTGTATTTATTATGTGGACTCCGTTTACTATTTTTTACACATTGGGGGCACAATGGGCAGGCACGATGGCCAAATACCTCAAAAATCTAAGAAACAACTCATTTGGGGGGAATGTCAAACCCCCATAAGTTACCAGAAGGTTGTGAATCCAGTGCCCCCATCAACATCACGAACATTCTAAGGAAAGGGGGCACAATTGATAATCACCCAATCAGGAATATTATATTGGTGCCTAAACTCCTCTACTAACTTATTATCCAGTATCGCCATAATCGCACAAGAAAAAAAAACTAATTATAGTAATAAACTAATGTGAAGAAAAAGAACTAAGATGTAAAAACTAGAACTTGTAGGTAGTAACAAAGCTTTGGAAAGCGCAGAAGAATAAGGACTTCGACTTTTAAAGCAGAAGAGAATCTTAGGATCGAATTATGGACAAGAATGACCAGAGATAGTGAACGAATGGTTGAGTGTACCTCAACTGATCACCAAACCTTCTAATGATGAGTTTCATCTTCCCAGGAAAATTTTGCCACTTCAATTTCTTTTTAGAAAAGCGTACCCCATGTGCCAGCCCTACAATTACAATCATGCCATGGAAGTCTTTCATTATATTTATGGATTTGGGCCTCTGACCCAGTTGAAATCTATTGACCCGCAATTATTAGCCCAATGATTTCAGGGGAAATTGTAGGAGCCCTTTTTTAAAAGTTCGTGAAAGTAGCTGACCATGATAATTTAAGTATTTTGCCCGACCCAAATCATGACTTAATTTCTACACAGGTAGTTTAGTTAAAGCATGACACTCGCATACATGGTTAAATTAGGTACCAAGAATATCGAACGAGATATTCAAGTACCTCATGGTCAATCCACACCCAATCATGGAGTTCCTTAAGAAACTCAATCTTGGGAACAACTGATATAAATTGTACACCCAGCCCGTGGAAAAAGGATGAAAAACTCGATACTTAGAGAGACACTTAATAAGAACAAGTAACCTCTCCATGGACATAGGCAACTTACCAAACCATGTGCATTGTTGTTGTGTGTATGATTCCATATTTTCTACCATATGTGATTGTTTTCGTGGAACTTTTAATGTGAATTTTTCTACACTCCCAGAATTGATTCGGCCTTGTTCCAAATTGATTCGGACAAGGAGGCGAATCAATTCGCTGTAAGAGGTATCGTCTTCTTCCTTTAACTTTTATGAGATTTCACCATTTTCAATCCTCTAAACCATAATTACACAATCCTAAACTCCCAAATAAGTGTACCAGACATCATAGTAACTTGTATAATGATTTCTATTGTAAATGAATCATTAAATCATCAAGGAATTCCTTTAAGTAGAATTAATTCAACATTTAATTCCAAAAACCCTAGATTATCATAATTGTTTAAGAACATCACAAGAACCCAGATTTCTTCACATGATGGGTCCAGATCTATGTTTTGGTGGTGGTTGTGGTGAAAAATGGTGTAAAAAGCCTTACAAGTCCCTTAGAACTCTCCTCCTTCCTTTTATGAAGGCCTTTCTTAGGTTTTGTAACTGATAAACCTAACTCCCCCAACACATATACTGATATAAACTTATAAATTTTGTAGGTCTATTTTTCTTAAAAATTCAATGGATCGAAATATCCTCTCGTGGTGTCGGTTTGGCCTATAAATGCTCCGGGACCCAATCCAAACCCTCGACTACACTTTTCTGACTATCTTGACCCTTCCGGACACATTGGCACGCTCAAAATATTTATTGGATGTTCTAAAAATAAATTACCTTTTATCCCATTAAATTAAGTCCCAACATGACTAACACGCGCGTCCCGACTAAATTACTGTAATTGTTGTATTTCTCACTCACGAAAATCATAATAATTTCTTATTAATTTATTACTCATTCACCAAGTAATATTCAATATAAATAAATATTAACCCTTGTCTCACTAATTAATATTTATTTTAATCCGGATTAATTTCTCATTTTAATTTAATTAATCCCAATATAAAAATGATTAAAATTACGGGGTGTTGCACTTAATTACCAATTTACCCATTTACTTTAATCTTTTTTACCTTATCTTATGTAAATTAATATATTTACGCATTTTAATTGTCCATTTCACCATACTAGAACATTTATTACATTCATTCAAGTTAGGTTGTATCAACACATTTTACCACACAACCCATTTCTTGATATAGGCCTGTCAATGGATGGGATTTTATCCACATCCGAATCCGAATTTGATCCATTTAAACGGATTTGGATCATGCCCAAAATTCGATTTAAACGAATATGGATTCATATACTTTGATCCGTTAATAATCCGATCTGATTAATATTTTTAATACGTATATATATGAAGTATATATAGTGCATTTTTAATTAATATATATTGTATGTAATAATATTTTAAATATATATTACAATAGTCATAATATTATATAAAAAAAAATCACCCTCATATAAAAGGAAAAAGACACACACACAAGGCTCCTAAGAGTTGAAAATTAGAATTATGCAAATCAAGTAGTCAAAAGTATATGTCCTCACATATCATTATTTTTTTTAATGAAAAATATTATAAAAATAATATGTCGGATAATCAGATCGTATCGGATCCGAATCCGTTTAATATAAACGGATAAGGATTTGGAACCCTAAGAGATAATCTGACGGATAATCAGATCGGATCCGAATCCGTTTAATATAAATGGATATGGATTTGGATTTGCATAATCCAGTCCGAATTCGATCCGTTTATAGGCCTATCTTGATATGTTCCATATTTTCTTTCTCTTTTCTTGGAATCTTCTAATACCACATACTTACACGAGCTCCACACCGACAACTATGCGCACCATATGCCCTGCCCAGTGATTTAGGGATTTTGACCTAAGGGCTCTGGGCCCTTCTTGCTTTATCTTGTTGTCATCAAAGTTCCTTTTAATGTGTTTTAACATTTTATAAATGTCCACATTATTCCACTTTTCCTTTTTACCCGGCCGAAGTAAAAAAAACCTAGGACTTTACCGCCCCATTTGTGTTACACTTTCAAAATTTTCCATTTCATGTCCTTTACACTTTAACCTTGATTTTTATTCCCCATACCGTATTCTTTTTGGACCACTTTGTGTAACAACCTTTTCAATATTTTTATTTTATAAAAATGTTCCACTTTAAGTAAAATTACCAGTTTACCCATTTGTTTCCAAAATCACTCTTTACTCCATTTTTACAAGTGTTAATTTCAACGAAAAACCTATGAAGTTATTCATACCAACTTCTTAAGTGTTTTGAACCCTTTAACACCCTTTTACACTTGGAGTAATATCTTTCTTAATTGGAAACACCTTTACACTTTTATTCCCCTTTTAACTCCATAAGTGTTAATATTTCACAACATTAGTAAGTTACACTCACTAACCATTCCATGTTTACCCATTAACACTTAATTAGTACATTTTATCAACATTTCCCATGTACACATTTATTTACTTCATCATTCAAGAAATGCATTCACACTTAAGACCACTTTTATAAGAAAATTGCCATTTCTTTTATTTAATATGTAGTCTTTTAACTTCATACACATTATGCCTTTTAGTCCCAATTACACATACTTTGAAGACTAAAATTTCAACTTTTATTATTTCTTGTTTAAACCCAACAAAATCTTCTTTAAACTTGTTTATATAATCTATGTCAAAATATTACAAGTTTACGTGCATGAAAAGATTGATTTTAAACCCAAAAATCTCACTACAAGGTTTAAACGCATTTTTCACCAAATATTTACTTCCAAACATTTTATTTCATAAAATGTTTAACACTAATATTTTTATAAATTTCCATTTTCATAAAATACCATCTTTCAATATTCCAAAGTATTAAAATATTTACTTATTCTTTAATTTCAACAACATATCATTTTCAACAAAAATCACTTATTTGCAAACATTTATTTCATAAAAAAAAATTCATCAAAATTACTAGAAGATATACCATTATCATAAAATATGATCTTTCATTTTTTCAAAACCTTGAAATAATTATCCATTCTTTATTTTTAACAAAATAACCTTTTTTCAACATTTTTATTCCATAAAAATGTTTATTGTCTTCAACACAACAATTATATCATTTAATCAATGAAACCGTACTCATATAGCCTAAATACAGAACTACAAATACAAAATAATCTTTTACAATAAGGGTAAGGTTTACCCATCTCTAATGGCTTTAATGGTGGTATTGGTATAGGAGGATAAACCCTCACCTTCAAAGGTGGCCTTAAGGAGTCACCAATGCATCCTCCAAAGCTCCAAGCTAAGAACTCCTTCAACTCCATTAAAACTCACTTCATCTTCTCCAAGAAAACCCCCAAATATAACTCCAAAAATTTATAGCTCCATTTTGTCCATGGTGGAAATGGGTATATTTTGTTCTAATGTGTATAAATACATATTGAAAGTGGTAGTTTATGGGTGGTCTATGGTGGAGGAGTGGTGGTTTAGTGGTGGGTGGTGGCAGAAGGCCACCCATCCCTCTTTTTCTCTCACACTCTCTCCTTCCTTCTTCCGTTTTCTCCCAACACAAATAAACAACCAAACAACACCTTATAAAACATCCCTTAGTCCCAAAAATCCCGTTTTACCCTTGCTGAACTGATCTGGGCTCGACAACACACCAAATCAACACTAGAAAAAGTGACAACGCACGAGGGAAATCTGATCTAAAAACTCAACCAACGTCATTCGAACGACTTAACATAGGTCGTTTGAAATGTGCTTTTAATGGCCCTTCTAACAACCTACTACTGTAAACTAGTAGCATGTCATTAGAAGCCCTGCTTCTAATGACCAATGACCCTATTTCTTTTTCTTTTCATTTTTTGAACTTTTCACCCACAATTCCTCTATATTTATAATTAACTCCTCCTTAATTATCATTAATACCTAATCTAAGAAACATTTAATTAAATCGCCAAGATGGGATATTACATTAGTGAATACAAAAAAAACTTGACAAGTAAAGCTTTATTAATACTTATTTACATAATATGTAGATATTTATAAATATCTAACTGGATGCCTTTAATAACAAAGTAATGATTTTAACTATATGTCATTAAAAAGATGTATATAGTCTCAAATCGAATGTCCAACTGTCATAAAGATTAAAATTATACAAACTACAACAGTGATGGAGTTTGAACCATCACGATGATTAAAAACCAAGGAACTTGCTTGGAATTCAACGGTCTCGAAGAATAAAAGAGCAAATGAATTTATTTGTTATATGGTGCAACTAAATCTAAAATACTAATATATAAAGACACAAACAGTAATTGATAATTGTGAGTTGCTCACATAATCGTTAATGTTTATTTGGATATAAATATTTATATGTTAAATAATCAAAGCATATATGAGGGATATTATCCTTTTTTGAAATATCAAATATATAAGTAATGTAAAAGTATAAAAATGAACATAAACTTACCAAAGCCTATTAGACAAAAAAGATTAACTAAAAGACATACCAACGGGAGCCTGGTGGAATTGATTAAGAAAGTCAATGAAATTATTCGACATCGTTCCTGAGTTATAATGTGGAACGTAGATTTCGTGCTCATAAAGTTTTGTAAAATAAAAAGAATATAGATAGAATTTAGAGGTAAATTTTAACACCCGCCCCTATGATTTTGATCATACTCATGTAAATTGGTGTCTTGATGTGACTCAATTGAGCTTTAGACATTGTGAGATGAATTGTGGGTAAAATTTGGGTAATATTGTGACTTTTATACAATTTATCATTTTAGAATGGTCTATATTTAATTTGGATAATAGTGATGGTCGTTCGAATGAGATTCCTATCTCGTTGTAATAATGCTTCAAACGACCTTCCAACGACCCACCCCTGTTTGGAAAGCCTACTCTCGTCAGAACCTCATTCGAAGTACGTTCAAACGAGATACAATTTTCTTTGGAACGAGATCCAATTTGGTTTGAATGATATAGTAGTTCTTGCTTAAATGAGATCCATTCTCATTCGAATGAGACTACAAAAATAAGTTTTTTGCAGGATCAAAAAATGTTGTTAAATCTCTGACCATTAGATTAAAACACATGTCAATCTCCCACAGCAGCATATCAACTTGAGGCATGTGTTCTTGGGCATTTTTGAGATTTAGTCCCTAAGGGTTTTGGGGGTTTTGGCCCATTTTAGGGGATTCTCCATTAGATTTTCTCTCTCTCTCTCTCTCTAACACTTAGAGCTCTCATGGAACTCCACCACCTTATACAACCCTAGAACCACAACCCCTCCACCCTAAACCACCATATTTAGCTTATATTCTACCACATTTAAGCTATTAAACCCATCTATACCATTGTTGGGCTTGATTTATGAAGAAGTTATTGTGGGTTTTTTGGAGAGTAAATGAAGAAGAAATGATGGAGTTTGATGGGATTTTCATGGAGCATGCGTGTGGAGATAGGTAGACTCCTTGAGGCCACCTTAGGAGGTGGGAGGTTTCCATCACCTTCTTCTTCATCCAACCATGTTTGAGGCATTTTTTGTGGTGGAAAAATCTACTCTTTAGCTTAAGAACTCTATTTTTCATGCTATTGGCCTTGTAGTTAGAGTTTGTAAGAGTATAATTCATCTACGATTTAAGAAGGTTATTTCTTATGGTTGTGTAAAATTATTTACAAGTGATTTCAAGAGTTTAAAAGACAAATGATATATTTCAAGAAAACATGGTACTTAAACATTTTATGGAATAAAATATTTGATATAATATTTATCTTGTTGAAGATATTTTATGAACAAATGTCTCAAAGTTATCTTGTAAAATTGGTATTTTCATAAAGTTACACATTTATTCAAGTTTCGAAGAAACAAAAATGTCTTTTGGTCTCGAAAAGCATGTTTTGCAATTACTATGAAATTTCTAAAATGAACCATGTGTCAAACCCGTTTAATGGGATTTTGAACACAATAGTAATTTGGTAATGAACATATAAACAAGTTAGTGAAGATTTTAAGGGGTTTTACACGAACCAAAGAAAATAAAAATTTTAGTCCTTAAAAGTGTGTGAATAAGTGTAGAAAATGTGATACATGGGTATTTCAAGACTACATGTGAAAGTAAAGGAAAATTGGTATTTTCTTGCAAAGTAGTTTTCAAAATGTCAAATGGTTACCTTAGTAAAGAAAGTAATAAAATAAAGAGATTTTCAACTTGATAAGTGTGTTGCTCCAAGGTGTTAAAGAAGTGTAGACATTTCATAAGTTTGTGTGATAACTTAGCAATGTTTTGGAAAGATAACACCTGTGAAAATGGAGGAAAATGTAAGCTTGGAAACAAATGGGTAAAATTGTAATTTTATATAAAATGGAATATTTTTATGAAATAAAAAATGTTACAAAAAGGCGTTACACAGATGGTCCAAAATGAAAGTGATTTTTGGGATAAAATCAACACAAGTGTGTAAAGGACAAGAAATCGTGATTTTTAAAGTGTAACGCAAGGTGGGGTGAAATCCTCAGGTATTGGCTTCGGCCAATAAAAAAGGGGAATAATGTGGACATTTAAAAAATGTTAAAACACATTAGCATGGACTAGGATGAGACTGAAAGATAATTAAGAAGGGATCGAAGTCCTAGGCTGAAAGACCCAAAACACTGGCCACAACATATGTTGTTAAAGTATGAGCTTATTTGGAGGATTCTGAGAAACGATAATGAGAAAAGTGAAGCATGTCAAAAAATTAGGTTGTGTGGTGAATATAAGAAAAGACAACCTAATTTGAAATGAAATTGATAAATGTTCAAGTTGAAAGATAATCGTAACAACCCGTCCTTTTTGGAGACAATTAAATTCCATAATTAAGTATAAATTGGAAATTTGGAGAATCGCTCAAAATAGTGATTTTTGGGATATTCGAGGATAAGATGATTTTTTATGGGTGTTGTAACTATTTTTGGGACTAAATAAGTCGAAGTATTTTAATTATACGTCGTCGTGGAGTAAAGCGACAAAAGGTCAGATTTTAATTAGAAAACCCGCATTAAGTTATATTGGGTTAGAATAGTGATTTGTGGTCAAGTACCTCGAATGGGAATTTTGACTGCGCCGTGAGTCTCGGAATGTCTGAGATAGTCGAAAAAGAGTGTCCGATTGTCGAAATTGTGTTTCGGGGAATTTTGGAGTTAAACGGGTTCGTAAACGAGTCGTTTTTGGGTTTTAAGGGGTATAACCCTTTTCTCACTATATAAAGAGGGAGAGAGGGAAGAAAAGGAAAGAAAGAAAGAAAAGAGAGAGAGGAGGAGAGAAAAAGAGGAGAAAGTGGAGGTTCTGGACAAACTCCGCGGGATTCGGCTCGAGGTCGTCGAATTAGATCCACGAGGCAAGTGTTTACTTGCTTTATTTACTTTTGAGAATAAATCTCATATTGTAGTTTGGTATAAACAAACCCTAAAAATTTTGGGTTGGGTATTCGTAAATAAAACGGGTTTTCGGGAGTTAAAACGAATAAACCCCTAAAATTTTATAATTGGAGAAACTTAAGTTTTAACCTAAATTAATTGGTGATTTCGGGTTCTAGGACGTTTAGAACCCGTATTATATATGTATTTGTAGTTGTTTGAGGTCGTAGGACGTTTGGTGAGGCGACAAAAGCTTGGGAGAAGCTTTAATGGCCGAAACCGTCTCGGAGAAGAAGACGAATAGTGAGACAGCGTCTTTCCGAATCGATTCGGCCCTAATCCAAATTGATTCGGCTCTTGGTCAAAAAATAAAATTTGTATATCTCTTCGACACGGTCACGTGGGCACCGACTGCGTATTTTTTGGATTTATAGTGATTTTTCAACGAAAAGCTGTCCGAGATCGAAATCGTTTGTCAGAAATTTTTCCACATAAATATTAGGGGTTCTCAAAAGGATTGTTAGGACCTCTAAAGAATTTGAGGAGATATTAGAACCTTGCCTTTGTAGGAATAAATACGAGTTATAATTTAAATGGAGGTTGGATTGATTTTTGGGGTATTTTGGAGATTGAAAATAACGCCCAAACAGTGCCCCTCGAACAGGCTGAATCGATTTGGGTCTTGGCCGAATCGATTTGCCAAAGGGGATCTGTAATTCTAAAGTGGTCCGAATCAATTTGAATATAGACCAAATCGATTCTCCATTAAGGACCTATTTGCAGAACACTTTTCGAATCGATTCGGATTGGGGGCCGAATCGATTCGCCCACCCGAATCGATTCGCAATTTGGGCGAATCGATTCGCTTTGGTTAGAATGGCCAGTTTTCTTCCCTTAAGAGTTTGGGGAGTTAAATTTTGATTTAGGAACAGAGGTATATATTCTCTTAGTGAGAAATGGTATAATTGGAGATATCCAATAAATCTATAGATGGGATTTAGGTAAGTATTGATTATTAAAGTAAAGAAATACTTTGGGTTTAGTATCATGCGAATATGAATGCATGATTATGATTTTTTGAGATAATCTTTGGGATTATTGGTCATCGCTAGATGTAATTGGCAATTATGGCCATTTATATATATTCGAGGAGGAATATATGGTATATGTATACTATGTGATTAATGTGTATATATAATTTGAGATAAATGACTTTTGATAATGTAAAAATCAATGTTTTCAAAATGGAAAAAGGAAATGATTTTTATAAATAATAAAATAAGGATACACACCTCTCTAAATCGCTATCATAAGGGAAGTTGCGTACGTATGGTGAAGCCCCCTGACCAGTGAATGCAGGGTGGATATAGTCCTATTGGCCATATGAGCGATTATTGTATGTTTATGTGCTGGTTAGGTGATTTTAGGTGTGGTCATGACTATCCTGCAGGCATATGGACGCTTCCCGATGTCTTGTGTTGTAGGATCCCAGGTTGTCTTGATGATAGGCCCTGGAAGATGATAGCCATTTAGGGGCGCGCACACAGGGGAAACCCGGACGGGCGGTCTTAGAATGCGTTATATTATATGTTAAAGCAATTTATGATAATAAATTGGCTTTAATTTACATTTCCTGGATGGAAGAAGGGAAATGGGATAAATCGTTTGGCTTCGATAACACTTCCCGGATGGAATAAGGGAAGTGGAAGCATACGATATGGTAAAAGCATTTTTATGATAATAAAAATGGCTTTTAAATACATTTCCTGAATATAAAAAGGGAAATGGGATATTTTGAAACGGAAAAGCATTTTTATGTTAATAAAACTGGCTTTTAAAAAGTTATATGATTTGTTAAAGAAATTCATGATAATGAATTGGCTTTTCAATACATTTTTTGGATATGAGAAGGGAAATGGAAAGTTTTGAGATACAAACGAAAAGTATTGATAAATACTTTGTTTATGAATCCTCAGTCCGGGAGATAGATCCGGATGTATATTGTAATATGAATATGTATATATGGATGAATCGAGTACCGAGGGTCTAATGGATCCCGACGATCGACCTTGTCGCATAGTAGTGTATCTGGGGGGTTCCTTGTTTGGATTTCGCTTTGCGAGACACCCCACGAACGAATATGGCAATGTGTTGAGACTGGGGAGAAGTTTAATCCTTAGTGATCTTATATTGAGATGTATCATAAGATGTATATATATAGACATATATTCTGTACTGAGGGACTTGCGGATCTCGAGGATCGACCTTGCCGCATAGTAGTGTATCGGGGGGGGGTTCCTTGTTTGGATTTCTATTTGCGAGACACCCCATGCACGAATATGGCAATGTGTTGAGACTAGGGAGAAGTTTGATCCTTAGTGCTCTTATATTGAGATGTATCATATGATGTATATATACAGATATATATTATGTACTGAGGGACTGGCGGATCTCGACGATCGACATTGCCGCGTAGTAGTGTATCGGGGGGTTCCTTATTTTGATTTCGCTTTGCGAGACACCCCACGCAGGAACATGGCATAGTGTTGAGACTGGGGAGAAGTTTAGCCCTTAGTACATTACTTGGACTATATAGGGTGATAGTGGTTGGGGGATAGACTAGTTTAGCAAGGTAGCTTGACTAGGATGTTTAGAGGGATGCGTTAGGGGTGCACTATTAGTGGAGAGGTGAGGGGTATCTCATGGGAGTGCGATACCAAATTTAAATATGAGATAAAAACTTTTTCTAAAAATAAGGCATTTACGCACTTGCTAAATATTTTCAAAACTCGGGCTCTGACCCGTTTATCTACTTTTCCCTTTCTTGTTATATTATATAATATATAGGTGTCCAAACACAGAGACGCCTAGATGACACATCTTTCGAGTTAGACGTCAGCTGCAGTAGCTGTGGATGCGTGTCGAATTCTCAGTAGACGCTTCTATCCTTGTAATCTAGATAGGAGGTACTGTATACACATTCGGGCCAATGGTCCAACTGCATTTATTTATTCTTTTAGTAGCAGCATTCGATGGTTGTATATTTGGACCGAGTTTTTGGTTATTTTATTTAATTTCAGTTTCATTTTCGCAAAACTGTGTGGTTGTTTTAATTTAGTAATTGTTAAAAAGAGTAGTAAAGTAAAATTTTGACACCGTCCTAATAGGTTATTAGTAATTAAATGGATTTTCGACAGTGGTGCTAAGAATGATCCATATGAGACTCCTATTATAATTTGATATAGGAGTGATCGCCCGGTATTTTATTAGACGGGGTGTGACAAATGGTATCAGCGCATCAGGTTCTAGTGTCCTTAGGAATCTGTGCGGACGTACTACGTTTTCAGCGTTGCTCTCGATTTGTTATAGAGCCTCGGGATTAGGATTTTTTATTTCTCTTGTGAGATTTCGTTCTCCTGCCATATTATAAGATTATAGTAATCTTTTACGCGCTCGTTTGAGAATCGTATGCGGGGCTTGGATGGTGGAAGGAGGTGGGGCTTTGTTGGATCTTTAAGGTTGAAGCTCGTAGTGGAGTTTCCTTTTAGCGAAGAAGTTAAGAGGACTTGTAAGATGATTGTAAGCAGCAGGGCAAAGTTATTTTTATGATCGTTTTACCTCTAGGAAGAGGTATAAGTGGCGTGGCTAGATAAAGTCACGGTGTTCGTTAGCCCTAGACTCGTGTGTGTAATTTGAGCTTTGTGGCGATATCGATAACATTATATCATGTATGCATATGTGTTGTCTGCAATAGCGGAGTTTTATTTTCCTTCATTCGTCATAGAGGCGGGTGTTGATATATTTTATATATTATATATATATATATATATATATATATATATATATATATATATATATGGTTAGTAATACTCGTTTTATATGTTTATACGAGTATGGTGATATGGTGAGTATATAATGTTGTTGGTATTTTCAGAGCGATAGCAGGCTAATGATGGCAAGACTATCGTGTCCGCAATTCTAGGGTGGAACGGGTTGTTGTTGCGGTGTCTCACCTGCATACAGGTTGAGTTCGCCTTTATTATTATGGGTAGATGGAACTTTAATGAGCAGAGGTTTCATTATCGTGATTTGAGTAGATGGTGACCTTATAGATATGATTTATGGCCGTAGGATTATGGATGATCTGTAAGATAAAGCTCATTATTGATTGCGCAACGACTTAAAATTAGTGCGAGCGCCGGGTGGTGTAACTATTAGTTAGAGATAAGAGTTTAGGCCACCTTTTTATTGAGATAGGGGATAGGGTATCCCGGTTGCATATTTGAAATAACGGACCTCCATGACCGACAAAGTTAAGTAGGAGTGTGTGGAGGGGTTCCTTTTTTGGTTTTCGCTTTGTGAGATGCTCCACACATGAATCTTAACAGCGTCGGGAGTGGAGAGATGTTATAAGATGCAAGGATGTTGGTTTTATGGAAAAGTCTTATAGTGTGGATGAACCACTATAAACTATGAGCCATCTGATGATGGTATACTTATGGAAATATTGTGCTATGGAAAAGCACTAAAGTGGTCCTCTCGCCACAAGTGGGTGGGTGAAGCAGGACATAGAGAAATTGATTTGAGGATAATAGTCAGGCCTTAATGAAAAGGCAAACTTTGATGAATTATGTTTTAGGTATGATGTACGTAGTGCTCTTACAGAGATTGGGCACTTCGATTAGTTAGGTTTTCTTTCGTATGGCCGGAAGGATAAAATAATAGAATGCGTTCGTAGGTTAGTAAGATAGGATTTAGGACGTCCCGCTGGTGTGCCTTAGGTCGCCATATATTGATGACCGGCAACGCGAGGGAGTAGTGTAACGGGAGGGTTCCTTGTTTAGATTTCGCTTTGGTGAGACGTCCCATGCATGAAACCGAGCAAATGTCAAAGTTGAGAGAGGCCTTGGGCACTTGGGATATACTTAGGATTATACTAGTTTCACGTAGGTAGGGTAACGCATAGACCGTAGTAGTATTAGGATGTAAGTTTAATAGAGTTAGTTGCGCCGAGGTTAGGAGAATGAATTTAGCAGGTTAGGAGGACCCATAGGTGAGTATTACACTGAAGAAAGGAGACCCTTATTGGGAGAGAGTGTTACGTGTCAAACGTTCATGATGGATGTGCAGATGTACACGGGTTAGAAAGGTGTATGGGCACCTTAGTAAGTTGGTTTATATACCGCCTGAAATAGAAGGGGCGTAGTATATAAATTTGAAGTTTATGCCGTGAGGAACTAGAAATGATTGAGTGCAATGTGAAGCTATTGGAGTCACCTTACAACCGGGGTAGCAGTACGGCATATGGTTGGGAACCATCGGGTTAGTATCGTTCCCCTTGAGGTATTAGGATTTGGAGCGATTCTAGGATTTGCGGTATAGGTTGTATCGGAATTTCGAGGACGAAATTCCGTTTAAGGGGGGGGGGGAGTATGTAACAACCCGTCCTTTTTGGAGACAATTAAATTCCATAATTAAGTATAAATTGGAAATTTGGAGAATCTCTCGAAATAGTGATTTCTGGGATTTTTGAGGATTAGATGATTTTTTTATGGGTGTTATAACTATTTTTGGGACTAAATAGGTCGAAGTATTTTAATTATACGTCGCCGTGGAGTAAAGCGACAAAAGGTCAGATTTTAATTAGAAAACCCGCATTAAGTTATATTGGGTTAGAATAGTGATTTGGGGTCAAGTACCTCGGATGGGAATTTCGACTGCGCCGTGAGTCTCGGAATGTCCGAGATAGTCGGAAAAGAGTGTCCGATTGTCGAAATTCCGTTTCGGGGAATTTTGGAGTTAAACGGGTTCGTAATTGAGTAAACGAGTCATTTTTGGGTTTTAAGGGGTATGACCCTTTTCTCACTATATAAAGAGGGGGAGAGGGAAGAAAAGAGAAAGAAAGAAAGAAAAGAGAGAGAGGAGGAGAGAAAAAGAGGAGAAAGGAGAGGTTCTGGCCAAACTTCGCGGGATTCGGCTCGAGGTCGTTGGATTATATCCACAAGGCAAGTGTTTACTTGCTTTAATTACTTTTGAGCAAAAATCTCATATCGTAGTTTGGTATAAACAAACCCTAAAGATTTTGGGTTGGGTATTCATGAATAAAACGGGTTTTCGGGAGTTAAAAACAAATAAACCCCTAAAATTTTATAATTGGAGAAACTTAAGTTTTAACCTAAATTAATTGGTGATTTCGGGTTCTAGGACGTTTAGAACCCGTATTATATGTGTATTTGTAGTTGGTTAAGGTCGTAGGACGTTGGGTGAGGCGACAAAAGCTTGGGAGAAGCTTAATGGCCGAAACCGTCTCGGAGAAGACGATAAATAGTGAGACAGCGTCTTTCCAAATTGATTCGGCCCTTATCCGAATCGATTCTGCTCTTGGTTAAAAAATGAAATTTGTAGATCTCTTCGACACGGTCGTGTGGGGACTAACTGCGTATTTTTCTGATGTTTTTTGGATTTATAGTGATTTTTCTACGAAAAGCTGTCCGAGATCGAAATCGTTTGTCAGAAATTTTTCCACATAAATATTAGGGGTTCTCAAAAGGATTGTTAGGACCTCTAAATAATTTGAGGAGATATTAGAACCTTGGGTTTGTAGGAATAAATATGAGTTATAATTTAAATGGAGGTTGGATTGATTTTTGGTGTATTTTGGAGATTGAAAATAATCGCCCAAACAATGCCCCTTGAACAGGCCGAATCGATTCAGGTCTTGGCCGAATCGATTCGCCTAAGGGGATCTATAATTCTGCAGTGGGCCGAATGATTTGGATATAGACCGAATCGATTCGCCATTAAGGACCTGTTTGCAGAACACTTTTCGAATCGATTCGGATTGGGGGCCGAATCGATTCGCCCACCCGAATCGATTCGCAATTTGGGCGAATCGTTTCGCTTTGGTTAGAATGGCCAGTTTTCTTCCCTTAAGAGTTTGGGGAGTTAAATTTTGATTTAGGAACAGAGGTATATATTCTCTTAGTGAGAAATGGTATAATTGGATATATCCAATAAATCCGTAGATGGGATTTAGGTAAGTATTGATTATTAAAGTAAGGAAATACTTTGGGTTTAGTATCATGCGAATATGAATGCATGATTATGATTCTTTGAGAGAATCTTTGGGATTATTGGTCATCACTAGATGTAATTGGAAATTATGGACATTTATATGTATTCGAGGAGGAATATATGGTATATGTATACTATGTGATTAATGTGTATATATAATTTGAGATAAATGACTTTTTAAAATGTAAAAATGAATGTTTTCAAAATGGAAAAAGGAAACCATTTTTTATAAATAATAAAATATGGATACACGGGTCTCTAAATCGCTATCATAAGGGAAGTTGTGTACGTATGGTGAAGCCCTCTGGCTAGTGAAAGCAGGGTGGATATAGTCCTATAGGCCATATGAGCGATTATTGTATGTTTCTGCGCTGGTTAGGTGATTTTGGGTGTGGTAATGACTATCCCGCAGGCATATGGCCGCTTCCCGATGTCTTGCGTTGTAGGATCCCAGGTTGTCTTGATGATAGGCCCTGGAAGATGATAGACATTTAGGGGCGCGCACACTGGAAAAACTCGGACGGGTGGTCTTAGAACGCGTTATATTATATGTTAAAGCAATTTATGATAATAAATTGGCTTTAATTTACATTTCCTGGATAAAAGAAGGGAAATGGGATAAATGGTTTGGCTTCGGTAACACTTCCCGGATGGAAGAAGGGAAGTCGAAGCATATGATATGGTAAAAGCATTTTTATGATAATAAAAATGGCTTTTAAATACATTTCCTGAATATAAAAACGGAAATGGGATATTTTGAAATAGAAAAGCATTTTTATGTTTATAAAACTGGCTTTTAAAAAGTTATATGATTTGTTACAGCAATTCATGATAATGAATTGTCTTTTCAATACATTTCCTTGATATGAGAAGGGAAATGGAAAGTTTTGAGATACAAATGAAAAGTATTGATAAAAACTTTGTTTATGAATGCTCAGTCCGGGAGATAGATCCGGATGTATATTGTAATATGAATATGTATATATGGATGAATCGAGTACCGAGGGTCTAATGGATCCCGACGATCGACCTTGCTGCATAGTAGTGTATCGAAGGGGTTCCTTGTTTGGATTTCGCTTTGCGAGACGCCCCACGCACGAATATGGCAATGTGTTGAGATTGGGGAGAAGTTTAATCCTTAGTGATCTTATATTGAGATGTATCATATGATGTATATATATATATATATATATTCTGTACTGAGGGACTGGCGGATCTCGACGATCGACCTTGCCGCATAGTAGTGTATCGGGAGGGTTCCTTATATGGATTTCACTTTGCGAGACACCCCACGCACGAATATGGCAATGTGCTGAGACTGGGGAGAATTTTAATCCTTAGTGCTCTTATATTGAGATGTATCATATGATCTATATATATAGATATATATTCTGTACTGAGGGACTAGAGAATCTCGACGATCAACTTTTCCGCGTAGTAGTGTATCGAGGGGGTTCCTTGTTTGGATTTCGCATTGCGAGACACCCCACACACGAACATGGCATAGTGTTGAGATTGGGGAGAAGTTTAGCCCTTAGTACCTTACTTAGACTATATAGGGTGATAGTGGTTGGGGGATAGACTAGTTTAGCAGGGTAGCTTGACTAGGATGTTTAGAGGGATGCGTTAGGGGTGCATTGTTAGTGGAGAGGTGAGAGGTATCTCATGGGAGTGCGATACCAAATTTAAATATGAGATAAAACCTTTTTCTAAAAATAAGGCATTTATGCACTTGCTAAATATTTTCAAAACTCGGGCTTTGACCCGTTTATCTACTTTTCCCTTTCTTGCTATATTATATATTATATAGGTGTCCAGACACAGAGACGCCTGGATGACACATCTTTCGAGTCAGACGTCAGCTGCAGCAGCTGTGGATGCGTGCAGGATTCTCAGTAGACGCTTTCATCCTTGTAATCTAGATAGGAGGTACTATATAAACATTCAGGCCAATGGTCCAACTGTATTTATTTATTCTTTTAGTACCAGCATTCGATGGTTGTATATTTAGACCAAGTGTTCGGTTATTTTATTCAATTTCAGTTTAATTTCCGCAAAACTGTGTGGTTTTTTTAATTTAGTAATTGCTAAAAACAGTAGTAAAGTAAAATTTTGACACCGACCTAATAGATTATTAGTAATTAAATGGATTTTCCACAGTGATGCTAAGAATGATCCATATGAGACTCCTGTTATAATTTGATATAGGAGTGATCGCTCGATATTTTATTAGGCGGGGTGTCACAATAATGTGGACAAGTGTTATGAGAAATTGGCTAATGTCTATGTAAAGTGAAAAGAATGGTAAAGTGAAGTGATTAAATGGGTAATTGAGCTACCTAAGGAGATTTTAATCCATAATTAACACAAGTGTGTTCTTGCTAAAGGTTTTCAACAAAAAATAAGTATTTTCTGATAGGGAGCGTGCATATATTGAAAGGTCATTTTCAAGAAAATACTAATGTATATTCGGTGTGAGTAAATGACTTATTTCAATAAAAAGAAGTATTCACTCTAAACAAATGGTAATTTGTTTAAGTATTTAACCTAGTATGTGAAATCTGAAAATTTTGTAAGTTATGCAAAAAGGGTCTCTTCATGGATTAATGTCAGTTAATCAAGACAAGTAATGTTTTTGAAATAAAAATGGTTTCATGCATTAATATATATATATATATATATATATACACACACACACACACACACACACACATAGAAGGTAAGTGGAGGTGCACGTAGGCATAAAGTGTTAGTGTCTCTTTTCTATCATTAGATTATATATTGCATTTTTGTATTTCCTAGTGCGAATTTATCTCATTCCTTCTTCTTTATTGAAAAAAGTTGTGTTCGGTTCTATATTTTAAGAGCATTGTACAAGTAAGTATCCTTTTCATTTTACGTTATTAGTTTGAATGCTCGGACTCTGGGGACGCTTCCCACGAGTCCCACATGTATCTTGATACGGATCGAAATTTCATGTTAAACGATGGAATTGTTGACAAAATAAAACTGGACTAGCAACATTATTTAGGTTGCCTCATTGCACTTCAAAACTAACATTCGGGTCGGACCCATAAATTTTGGCCGGGGAGTTATATAGAGAGTTTTTTCATTTCATTGTATTGTATAGTCGGGGGTATCACCTCTATTTATAATACAAGTCATGGTATCCCAAGAGACCCTTTAATAATGAGTAATATCAATGTACATCCATAACAATACATATTTTATAAAATTAATAAATTTTGTGATAAAAACTAAAAAAAACGTGTGCTCATAACAGTACACTACTCAAATTTTTTTTGCTCATATGACTAAATCAACTCAACTTTATTTCATTATGATAAAAAATAAAAAAAATAAAAATGTGTGCTCATCACAGTAGACTACTCGACTTCATTTCATCACTAAATAACATTTGTGCTCATAACCAAACCCGTTATACTTCATTCAACATAATGATCAGTTATTAAAATAAGATTTTTCTGGTTAAGCATAACTTCATTCAACGGAATGAATGATAATTAATATAACTAAACCTAGAATTTTGTCATTACAAAATACAACAAATTGTATCCAATTGCACACTGTTTTTCAACTGTAAATTATGTTTAGCGCTACAAAAATCGGAACTAAGACTCGTTTATCATCATCTTGTCTTGGTTATTGCATATACCCAACTGCAAATTATTCAAGGATAATGTTACAAATTCTATATTTTTAGCCCATACATTTCACACCATAAAGGATTATTGCAAGCCTGCATTTGTCCACAAAGCATGTCAAAAACTTCAGTAAATTGCTTGTATACTTTATATTATCTTCATTTCTGAATCCCTTTAAGCAATGGAAAAAATGTTAAAGAGTAGGTTGGGAATGAAAATAAAATGATTCAGAATGTTCAATAGAATGTTAGGTTTTATCTACCTCTTGATATAATTCTAACCCTTTCTCGTTATCTCTAAATTTCCCTTTCTTTATCTTTCTTTTATTTGAAATTGCTTTCTCCACCTTCGATTATTTTCTCTTGGGCGGTGATCGACATTTGGTTCGAACAACCAATGGACTACGAATAATGTGAGTCTCTTTCATGGTGGGATTAGTGTCATGACCATGACATGAGGATGTATGCACTTGTTTAATCTCTAATTAAATAGGCTTACTTGTCGCACATGTTCCTTCACCTTTTTTACTTCATTATTTATCTAAGTAATCCATTTTATAACGAGATTTGTTTTTTATTCATTGTTCGTTGTCAAATCTGTTGCCTTATAAAATGAATTGCACATTATATTAAATCACTCATTTGGGGGTTAAAGTCCAGTCAGCGTACATTTTAACTTTCTTGTGGAATCTCTTCACATATTTACTCCATCGACGAAGGATGTATTTTTCAGGAATGGTATGGATATTTTTGTAAATGAAAACCAAAATAGCATGCCTGCATAAGATACCTTCGTATTCAAACAATCGACAACTACATTTAATATCACAGTCAACCTATTTTAAAAAGCAACAAAAGTGACTTGTCTCTCCGTCCCCTCAACCACGTCTTTGCAAATACTGTAAACGTGGAAACCATGTTCCTCTCTAATTGAAGACATGTTACAATACATCTTCTTGGTTATATATTGTTGAAACTCCTTAAACTTTGTTTTGGTGTGAATATCTTGGAATTATATATCCATCCTATCTCAAGAGAAACACGAGATCCAAGATTTAAAAGAGTTAGAATTCTCGTGAGATTCTTCTTATACCTTTCTCCTTAATGAATTCTCATATTATGCGAGAAATCTATTTAAATTGGTCTTTGAGTTGATATTCACATCAAAGAATTCATGCATCCTCTGGCTTCTTTGGTTTGAGGACATTCCCGCCTAAAAAGTATCTTTAATAAATGTTGGTACCCACCGTCTCCTCTCATCATACAATTCACTCAACCAATCATTATCTTGAAGGTTAAATTTCTCAATGAAAATGCTCCAACTTACTTTAACCTTCTTACAAGTTAATAACTCATAAACTGAATATTGCATTGCGTACTTGAGTAAATCATAATGTTTGTGGCTCCATAATTTAATAGTCAATTTTTTCGTTATATATCATATGCACCATGTGTGACGCGTGTTGGGAAATACATTTTCAATAGATTTTTTCATGGCTTTATCTTAGTCGGTAATAATAGATATAGGTGTAAGACCATCCATACAAGTAAGCCTTGACTTAAAAATCTATGTAAAAATGTCACTTTCATCACTCGTATCAAGCCATAAACTAATAAAATTGACTGTCCATGATGATTGACACCTACAAAAGGATAAAAAGGCATGTTGTATTTATTAGTCAAGTATGTCATGTTAAATGTGGTTGCATATTCAATCTCCTCAAACACAGCATGACTTCTTGCATCCTCCCAAAATAAATTTCTCAACCTATAATCGTTATCCAAATTCATCATAGAAAATAAATGTGAAATTATGGCTTGCATTTTCATGATCTAGTTTTGAGTCAAAATGGCATCCCCTTCCCCAATCCTTAACTACCTAACTATACCACTATAATTATAACAATCCTTCTCTAAAAATGGGGCATTCTCATGTCCACCCCTTTCCACAACAAATGAGTTAAAAAAAATTGTGCAGCCGTGTACCCACCCTATCAGTCAACTCAAGACTCCTTTTTACATATGACCTAATCACCCGATATTTCTTGTAAAACTAAGATAACCTTATTAGGTTAAACAAAGCCTTATAGCCTTTGCCTAACATGCACTCTTTGCTAATCGGGTGCTTTTTTAATGCATTTCTTGCATTGCTTTCCACCTTGCTGTGACACCCTGCCTAATTAAATCCCGGGTGATCAATCCCAAATTAATTTAAAATAGGTTTCTCAGTTGGTTCATTCTTAGTATCACAGTCAAAAACTTTTTAATTACTAATCACCTAAGTGAAATTAGACCAGTGCCAAATTTTATCTTTCATTAACCCAAGAAAATTTCTCATGCGGAAATAATAATCAAACATTCACAATATGCTATAATTCAAACCATCACACAATATATGAAGAATAAAGTCTTGCTAAGTCAACAATCGTCTAAAATCCAAAACTGCAAAATAAAACCAACATAATCCAAAATTGAATATCTGAAATAATGACAATGGACATCATGTCCCAATAGTGAGTACTAAAATGAGATCCTACACTAGATCTGAATGAATGAATCGTTTATGCAAAGTCCTGCCAGCCTCCACAATGCTGCAGCTACGAGTCCCTGGATTGAATCCTCAAGTATTGCGTCCCTGTGGCTTAACACCTAAAAGGGTTTTGATTATATTTTGATAGCAAGAGTTAGTACTCAAAACATTTTAAAAATATTTAGCAAATGATTATCACAGTAAGATGAGTTATTGATTACACATGTTAAGATTTGTGTACACTCTCTTGAGTTACCTCACCCCTCATCTATAGTCCACACTTAACGTCCCGTTCTTAGCCCACCTAGCTATACTACCCAATCTAATGGTAGTATAGTATTCAACTGAACTTAACTACGCGACTAAGTTCTTATACCGCCTATATAGTATGAAATAGTAACCATATCTAATGATTTATATACTTAGGTAACTTTTCATGCCTTGTTATCTTTAGCCTTGTTATAATTAGGTTTCCCTACTTAATTTGGTTTTAGATGTATTCACAGCATCTCATTATCTACTAACTCGCATAAGTAGATTATTAATACTGTATACATTTCACACATAATATATACTCATAAATTCATTCATTACAAATATGTCCTCATAACACACATCAAGGACCCTTGGTTCGGAATGGTCCATCGACACAAAGTAAAAGGATTCATTCAGAATGTCACCTCGACCCCAAGTTTATTTCATTTATTAGTTCAAAACTCTTTCATCACGACCCCAATTTACAATTTCCATATATTAGTTCAGAATCCTACCTCGACCTTAATATAGAGAATTATACTTTAGGTATTCTCTCCACCTAAGTATCTATACAATTCTGTAGGTATACACGTAACCTAATAATAGTGCTCAGACGTAATATTTATCTTAAATATTCACCTTACTTATTAATTTACTATTTATCTCACTACCGCATTTTAATTAAGTATTCACACAACTCTAAGGGTCCTAGTTACCCCTCCATTCATTTTAGTAGCTAAATTATCTCTAACCTACTGATATTAATTTGGATTGACGTTATCTTCCCTCATAACTCAATTCCATAATCCCCAATACACGGCTCGATCGGTTTATCTTCGTTGGTCCATCTCTCCAAATCTTACACCCATGATTATGACGGACCCCCACAAAATACCTATTGGTCTTCACTAAGTCCCTACATAGGTATAATATTATCTATAAGGTTTTTCTCAAGCATTGGTAATCACTTAGGACTCAACCAACAAAAGAAACCAAAATCAGCCTGGGTGGATCGATCGACATTCATAGTCAATCGATCGATCGAGTAGTGACAGACGCAGTTCTTCTTATTCTTTATGCGTTTTCCACCATTTACAATTTTCCAACTCCCATGATAATACACCAGACTTGTAACTAACGATACCTAACCATTCCAATGTATACTAGGATGATTTACAACAATTTAAACAGTATAAATCCTTAAATTTAGCCCAAAATAATTCAAATCTTCTAATTATTCAAGAACCCAAATATGACACGTTTTTCCCATGTTGTAAATCATCAACCCAGATTTTAAATTCGTACTAACAATCATGGTTCCTCTAATTTTCAATCCTCTACAGATCTAAATCTAACTACATGTTATTTCTACCCGAACATGCAATTAATCAATTCTTTTTCTCCAAGAATATTCATCAAAATCAATTATTCATAAATCCTATGCATGGATATTATAACTCAAAATAATTTTCAAATAACCACTTGCCTTGATTAGATGATGATCTGATTTCAAGTTTGCAGAAGGTGTTGGGTTTCTTTCTCTTCCAATATTCCTTCCCGAATCACTTGTTGTGCAAGAACTCCTTGAAATCTCCCACGGTTTTCCTTTTTAGCCATGAGAATAATCTATCTTCTCTATCTGATGTCTTCTCTTTATGTTATGAGGTTTATAACCCTAACCACACTTTTAATCAACTGATAAAACACTCAAAAATTGCTAGGTCTTCTCACCCCCATATGCCAAAAGACTAAAACGCCCTCGTTTGGTCCCGATTTAGCCCAAAAATGCCCGGCACCCGACTAGTACCCCCGGATATACTATTTTGACTAATTCGACCCTTTCGGAATCATCTGTGACCTCTATCTCATACTCAATTTAGTCTACACACGACACTCGAGTAAGACAAAATCAAGTACGTCCATATCACTCACTATGTCGTACAAATTAACTATCAATATTTACTATTCACACTTAGTAAATTTGAATCATAATATTAATCAGTGTCTATGTCTCGATTAATATTTGAAATCACAATTATTATTTATTCACTTACTAATCATAATTATCATTTAATCATATTAAACTACTCTACTCACGTACTTTAAATTAAACGTATTTTCTATTTAATTACTCAATTAATTAAATTCTAAATATGCAGAAATACGGGGCATTACACTTGCATGCTGATATAATGCAAAAGAAACCCATTTCAAATCACCTTCATCTCAGATAATTGAAGATAATTTTTTATTGCAAACACTTTTTCATCACCATACTTTTGGTAATAAAAAAAATAATCATCATACAAATAAAAAACCATGCCTACTTCAGGGTCTTCTGTTTTGTCCTCTGTATTTATATCAACAATTCCATCCTCAAAATCATCATTCAAATTCAGAACGATACTCCCACTTCCCATCTCTCCACTCTTGACATTTTCATTATTTTGGGTTAAACTATGACAATGGGGTGAGAAGGGGGCAATGGGGTGAGTGGAATTGTGTCAACCCATTAACTTTAGTCTTGGTGGGAACAAAAGCTAAAAGTTTTTGCCAAAATGAGAAATGAATAGGTTAGATTTTTTAGTTCACAACTCTGCTTTTCAGTCATTGAGATAGTGCCACATCATTATGTCGACTTTACTATGTAAAAGTAAGGTATCGTCCTAACTTTTTATAAAAATATCATATATCAAAACAATCAACCAAAAACATAATAAACAACACAAAAAGATAAACTTTGAAAACACTAAACTATATATCAACTCACTAAACAATGCCAATTACAAGTTATATTTTTGCATTGTCCTCAAAGATGATCATAGTAGGTAGAATGTTACATTTATTAAAAAAAACAAATCAAGAAAACTCAATTTTTTAGATTTTATACTTCACAAATAAATACATTTAAAACTGAAAATTATGTCAATGCATTAAGAAAACACGAAAAAAATGTAATAAGACAACAAAGAAAAATCGAATATTGAGCTCAACTAACCTAATAGTAGTGAAAGACATAGATGTATGAATGTTTGTATTTCTTGGGTGTCCTCGGTCGATGCAAGAAAATAAATATTAACAATTCCAAGCGTGTTAGATTTCCAACCATTTTCAATTAATGACAACAAACTACACTTGCTCTAGTTCAACAAAGAATTAGAAAAACAAAAGTATAAGCATCACTGATAATGCATATTATAACAGTAACATGACTTGTTAAAATGTAACACACTCATTCCAGATCTTGTCTACACGTGTCAAATCAATCTTAAGAACAAGATAAAATTACCCAGTACTCATTAATTTAATTAGACTTTAGTATGCAATTTTCTTAATATAAGAATTACTTATATACATATTTTAAAACATGATTGAATTAATGAAACAATAGGACTTACCTTGATCCAAGGATATGGTACAATTTGGTTTAGAAATCTTCTTTTGAATCGTTAAGATAATTGATCCAGCATAACCTTTATCAGTAATGATGCAATGCTTGGATTTCTCCATATTTCCTATAACTTTAATGTGTTTAATTAGGTATAGATTACTGATGGAATATAATGTACTATATATTTAGGGTGAGAGAGAACCCAATTTCCTATTTAGACAATAATTTTTTAATCCATCACAATAAAGTTTGATTATGAAACTAACCCCCCATCAGTATCCTTAACATTTAGATGACTTTTCTAATAAAAGAGAAAAGGATGGAGAAGTTTGTGTCAGGGACGATTTGGCATATCACGTAATCGTTGTTAGGGAATCCAACTTTTACCTCTTACCCTCAGATGGTGAGTAACACTTTACTGCATTGTTAGAACCATATGTTGTTTAAAAAAGTAAGGGGGAGAAGAGACCTATTTCAGAGTCATTGAGTCACTAGGGTAACAAGAGCGAGAATAATAGATAGGAAACCTAGCAGTTTAAGGGGTAGCAGGTAAGTGATTAGCATAAGAGGAACATGGGTTTTGATGATCATAACAAGGAGGCCCATCCGAGCCAGGTCCAGTAGCAAAAAAACTATCAAGGCCTGTGACAGTAGGGCCAAGGCCAATAGGTCCAACAAAGGCGACAACATGATAGGTGTCAGTTTTAAGGAAATTATTACATTTTTGGAGAGAAAGGAAACTCATCGAGGAACTTCCCCCACAATAATCTTACGTTACAGGAGCTAGGAGGAGAACAAGGGTGCCAGGCACCCTAGGGTCAGCGTTAGTCATTGTCAATCTAGCTAGTGGAGGCAGTGCCAACAGTACCAGCATTATTTACCCCTCCTCAGGGACAACATCTACAATTACAGTATGGGCGCGTGTATCATATCTCCCTCGAGGAGGGACCAACACCAACATGGGTAGTGTAGGGTATGTTCCCTATTCTTGAGCATGTAATGCATATTTAATTTGATACTAGTGTATAGTACGCAACTGTTAATACTACTTTTTTAGTGAATCGAGGACGGTATACTTAGAATTTGACATAGTACTTTATGTTGATTCACCCATGGGTAGATGGGAACTTATGCGTTCCATGTGTAGAGGTATAGATATTAACATTGGGAGACTTGGGTTCGTGGTAGACCTATTTGCATTAGATTTATTGAAGTATGGTGTCATCCTAGGGATGGATCGGCAAACCACTTACAGGGCTTGTTTTGATTTTTATAGGTCCGTTTATAGTTAATAGTCAAGTGTAGAATGACTGATCTGATAATGATTTTCACTATAGATGTGACAACTATTATGTAAATTATCATGTTTTAGGTCTAGTTATGGTAAACTGGATGGCGATGTTAAATTGTGTTAGTACAATGTCTTTAGGAAATTTGGTGCACTTAAAAGAGAGAGAGAGTGACTTATTAATTCAATTGTGAGGATTTTGAGGAAAGATTTAGGGGAGGACGATGATTAAACATCATCAAATTGATGATGCACTCATATTGGGTAAGAATCATTCATGTTGTTGGAATGTTAATGATTTCGGTGAGAATAATGTGCGAGTGTTTGAACTTGGGAGTAAGGTCACCGTGTGATTTTAAAATATGAAGGGAGATGACTCAATTAGAAAAACTTGTATGAGGACGATGTGACTTGTGCATCATAGACGTGTATTGTATTGATGTATAATAATGGATAAGGTTTATGGACAAGTAGATGTCCAAATATGAATTCTGGAGATGGTAGCATAGGACCCATTATGGTTCGATAAAGTTTTATAAAACCTATGTATTGAGAGTTTATATAGTCATTGGGATTCTAGTTGCGGGTTTTACGTGAATTGGTAAGAGTTTCCTTATCAAGAGTTGGTACAATAATTCAAAGATTTTAAGGTTGGTTATGGACGTATTTCTTGAATTAGGGATACAATGAATTTTTTAATCAGGGTATGGATATAGGCTAGATGCTAATGATGGAATACTTTAAGGGATGAATAAATGCAACGATCATCCGAGGATGGATTTATTTTGGTAGGTAAGGATATGTATAATGAGAAGCCATTATATTGTAAAAGTTTTGGGTTACTTTGAGAGATTTAGGGCTAGCAGCAGCCATATTTATAGGAAGTTTTGTATGGTCAAGAATAGTGTTACAATAATGATGTTGTCATGGAAAATGGGCGATAATAGACTTTATTAAGATGAGTAGATCTTTAGAGGCATAGAACTGATTAAGTGCTCTACTATATTTTAGGATGGACAGAGGGTGTCCTATCGTATGTGTGAAAATGATCATGATGTTCTTAGCATTATTGGATTGATTAAATTAATGGGAGTTTAGTGTAACTCTTGGAAGGATGAGATTTTGTTAAAACTGGCACAAGTGGAAATCTATGTGGTTAGCTTATTGTTTCATGCTTAGTCTTGGACCAATGGATCTCAATAATCGACTAAGATATGTAGCAGTGTATCAGAAGGGTTCCTTAGTTGGATTCCTCTTGCGAGACATTCCATGCATGGAATTTAGCAAGTTTCGGGAGTTAAGAAACCTTTGGATTCTAGGATGTTTTTTAAAACTAAATACATGGGTGGAGATATAACGAATCGGGCAACATTATATTAGATGAGTCAAAGCCACTGGGGCCAAGGAGTGCAGTGATGAGAGCGCTTTGTAATGTTTACACCACTAGTAGAATAAGCGGGACAATATCAAGAAGAAATGAGTCACGATCAACCAGATATTAGAGTATATTTTTCCCCATAGATGTGCATGGTATGCATAGTTCATTTTGGATGTATATGGGTCATCCATATGTGATGTTTGTGCGCATGTGTGTGATATGTGGTGTATAGGCATCCCGATCACACTATGGTAGGCATAAAAGAGCCTTTTTCTTTTATCACATGGGATACGAATACAACCAAATTGAGTATAAACATATGATATTTGTGTGAATTAAGTTTTGATGTT
This sequence comes from Sambucus nigra, assembly GCA_949130495.1. Taxonomy (NCBI): domain Eukaryota; kingdom Viridiplantae; phylum Streptophyta; class Magnoliopsida; order Dipsacales; family Adoxaceae; genus Sambucus; species Sambucus nigra. Next base: position 135,093,947 of record OX422216.1, read on the forward strand.
ATGCTTCAGTGAATTCCAAGGACGAATTCCGTTATTAGGGGGAAGAATGTAATACCCCATATTTTTATAATAAATTAAATCAGTAGAAATTAAATTAATTTGGTAGAATTTAATTAAAAATCGTGAATAAATTACTTAGTTGTAATTTAATGTTAATTTGATTCATTTATGCATGTTATGTTTACCCTTAAAAATAAACTTGCATGTTATTTAAATTATTGGTATGTGGTGTTCAACATAATAAAAGTGTGAAAATTGGGTAGATATAGTTTGGGCATGTTCCAGGATGATTTGGGGACTCTTTTAGTTGTTTAGACATCTAAAATTAGGCTCGGATATAAGTATACCATTTGGGGAGTTATTGGGCCAATCTGGGAATGGTTTTGGGCTTGTTTAAGGGCCCAAGTGTGGGGGTTTTAGGGTTACTCGGGAATAGTGTTATAAGAGAGTAATTAACAAATCACCTTTCCATCTACCAAAACATAACCCTAGCAACCCCTCACCTATTGGAGAAGTTACCAAGGCTAGAGAAGGGAGGAAGATCAAAGATCCAAGAGAAAGAAATCCCCATTCATTGAACTAAGGTAATAATTCTCTTGCTAAATTAATTTCCAATGTGTTTCTTAATTCAATTATGTGTTTCTCATAGAAATTTTTGGGTTAAGAATATAAATTAATGTTTATATGATTCGAATAAATCTTAGGAATATTAAATAACAAAGCTGAAATTATAACGTTTAACGATTAAACTAATTGGTGGCAAACCAGAAAATTGAGTATCGTGTTAATTGAGAGTTTAACCTTAGAACTCATGTTGTAGGAATTATGAATCTAACATATATTTATAGAGAAACATCGGTTCTTGAATGATTTAAAAGAGAAACTAATGAATCTTGAAATAGGGTTTTAAACCATGTCAGAATCTTGATATAAATAGGGTGATCATAGGAATTCGATTATTTAGGATGAAACATACGTAGAAAGTTGTTAATTTATTTTTGGGATCGGGTTTGTAATCATATTTGGGGTGTACATGAAGGTTAAAACTCATAAGGTTGAATAGGAAAGAGAAAATGTCGTCTTAAGTTCGTCATGGCAACCCATCAGAACTGAACTTGTTCACTAGGGGGAGCTAATTGGTTTGCTCACCAAACCATTTCGGCCCAGTCAACGAACCGGTTCAATTCTGCTAGCTGGACAACTTTGTCTCGTGTTTGTTATTATGATACTTTGGGGATTGATCATAGAATCGTGGGTCTAGGAATTAGTTTAGGTTTCTAGGAATCCAATTTGAGGGTTAGGAAGTGTTATGGAACAAATGATGAATTCCGTGTAAGGGTTGGGTAAGATTGACACTGTGGAAATGTTCGGGTGATTTTTACGAACTTAGTGGAGTATGCGAGAGGTCATCCAACTAAGTGGATAATTCTTAAAAGTGGATTTTGTCTCACTATTTTATTAGTTGTGGAAGTTGACAATTAACTAGATGATTAATTCTTCAAGTAAAAATACTACATGTAAATTAATGAGACTTATTGGGGGTAAGTATAAGGTTAATTACCTATACATATTGTGTGATAAAAATATGTATTTAATTATTTGTTTGAACATACCCATGTTTGTGGATGGCCTATTGGTTAGGGTTGCATATGTCTCGAGACCGGAGCAAGAGTCGACATAGGTGGGCTAGGCATTGCGTAGGTCATTATTTTAGCTCATATGTAGCAGTGCCACTTATAAGGAGGTAGGTGGAGAGATAGGGATACATTGTCACTATTGGGGGTATGGACCGTGCAATGGTATATTGTGATAAATTGCCCCACTGGTGTGCATTTTGTGATGTTCGATTGGATTAGGGATTCCTCCGGACTTACTATTAGAACACGAACGAGACACTAAAGGTAAATACCTTTATGTGTAATATATATGTAAGGACATATATAACTATATAAATTAATTGAGAATAAATCCCTCTTCTCTAATGATGTAGGCAACTGATAATGAACCCAATACTACATAATTCATAATGGATGTTATGTTACTTATTGTGGGTAGTATCATAAGGGTTACTTGGGAAACGAGAAGCACATGTGTAAACAATTAGTTCTCTATATGAATTATACTAAATGCATCGAATATTATCTTATTGTGATGGTTATCAGACTTTCATATTTGGGACTTGGGTTGATATTCGTATAGTATTGCACTTACATGAGGGGTGAGATACTTATTGCATGTGAGTGTCAATGGGCAGTGCATACTTTGAATTAGCCGCATCATTTCATTTTAGTTTTCCAAGATAATTATTGCAACTCTAGGGCACTGACCTAAATTACAAAAATATCCCCCCCCCCCCTCAAGTTTGCCTAGACATGGACAATAGGGCTGACAGACGATTGGGCTTGCGGTCACATTTTCTCATCAGTCATTTAGATCATTTTACTATAGTTTAGGTTTTTATTTCTCTTCCAGTTATTTTTATTATTTGAAGATTATATGGGGATAAGCCTGAAGTTTATTATTCAGTCTATTTGAGGTCTGTCGTACTTATGTTGGAGTTCAGTTATTAATTAAATCAGTTTCATCGTGCGTGTTGTTTTAAAATAAAGACATTTCGTTTTGGTTTGATGCTGAGAATGATATAGATTAATAGAGAAGCCCCATCTTCGGCGTATTATGTCTAACCAACCTTTACGTGAAAAATGGGGGTTTTACATAAATCTAATTCAAACATTTTCCAAAGAAGAGACATAATTTCCATGCTTGAAATTAGGACACCATTTAAAGATTTTGAACAAATCAAGATCAATTCTAGAGGACATATAATCCAAACCATGTGCATATCCTCTAAAGACTCAAAGTACAAGTTGTAGAAGCCCTTTTACTTGTGTTATCAGTCTCCAAGAGTTTTTAAGTCAAAGAATTAATGTTGTGAACTAGTTCTCTCATTATTTTGTCCTTTATCATACCTTAATTTGATTCTCTGAAATTTCACATTTGATATATTTTAATTTTTTTGAGACCAACTTCTTATTATGAAATGAGTAAGTTAACATACAATTAATCGAGTACATCTTTGTCCGAAAGTTTTATAAGAGTATCCCATTATTAATGATGAAATTTATGTGGTACACTCCATATATATTTTGAAAGAGATTTATTATTTTGTTGATTCAAATTAATTATTTCACGAACATACTACAATGTAGAAATAGTAAATCTAATTATGAACTATATTTTTCATACAAATAGATTTATAGTATGTAACGTCTCCGATCACGTTAAGGTAGAATATGTGAAATGTAATGCATGATTCGAAAAGATATATTTTTGAAAGAAATAAACTCTGGTATGTTTTGAGTCATAATAAGGTTGTCCAAAAATGTTCAAACTTGTATTCTTTACAAAATTACAAAAAAAATTTTTTACTCAATTTGCCTTTTCGTTTTTTCATAAACCCTCAATGATTTTGTAATACCCCATGTTTTCGTGATAAAATATTGTGGAAGAATTTAATTATATAAATTCATGAATATATTATTTTGGTGGAATTTAAATTTAATTGGTAGAATTTAATGTGAGAAAAAATTTCTTATTCGTGATTGCATATTTATTTGATTCAGTTGTGCATGTTGTGTTAATCGTGGAAAGATAAATTTTTCATGTTAATTAAATAATTGATATGTGGTGTTTAATCAAATCGAAAAATGTGTAAGTTGGGTAAAAAAATTTGGGCACGTTCTGGGATGATTTGGGGACTCGTTAAGGTGTTTTAGACATCTGAAATTGGGCCCGAGGTATAAGTATACCATTTGGGGAGTTGTTGGACTAATTCGGCTATGGGTTCAGGTTCATTTGGGGGTCCAAATATAGAGGTTATAGGGAAACTCGGGATTAGCACCCATTATAAGTTAATTAGGTGTTAAGAACACTCCTTTTATCCACCAAAATTTGACCTAACAACCCCACATCCATAGGGAGAAGTTACAAAGGCCAAGAAAGGGAACAAGACTAAGGATCCAAGAGGAGAGGCACTTAATCTTCAACATAAGGCAAGAATTCTCTTGCTAAAATTAACTTTCAATATACTTCTTTATTCATTGGTGTATTTTCGCATGATATTTCTAGGTTCAAATATATAAATTATTGACAATAAAACAGGATTATACCTTATGCATGTATAAGAACAAATCTGAAATTTTTATGAATTGGGATTGATAAATTGATGATAAATCGGGAAATTTGATGATCATATTGATTTGGAGAGAAATCTTAGAATCTCATGTTTTAGGAATATTAAATCTGATGTAAATCAATAAGAAATAGGGGTTCTTTAACGGATTGAAAGAGATAAGGTTTAATCTTGAAATATAGGGTTCGTATATTGAACAATTTTTGAGAAAATTAATGCTGGACGAATTCGATATGTTTTAAGAACATTTTTCATTGAGAAAACTATTATTTTATGATGGAACTTTTTTTGTATTCATATATAAAGCTTGGGGGAAGGTTAGAGGTGTTTTGGGTGAAGTGGTAAGACTAAATCACATATTTGGTTTGCCATGGAAGCCAGTTGGACTAAATCAGTTCACCGGCAGGGGGCGAATCTGTTCGCTGATCGAAACGGTATGGTTAGCCAAGCAAATCAGTTCGGTTTTCCTGGCCGGTCCCCATTGGTTTGTATAATTTTTCCGAAGGTCATTTAGTGTGGAAAAATGATTACTAGAGTCCGAGAGTTAGGATTGTACTTCTAGGAATAAAATGGTGAGATTATGAAGGTCCTTAACCTAATCATAGATCAATTCCTTGCAAAGGTGGGATTATTATTTAAGCGGGGAAGATAACGATCAACTAGATGGTTCATTCTTGTAGTAGAGAAATTAATTGAAAATGCACAGTACATCTTACGGGTAATTATATAGTTAATTAACTATACATATTAAGTGATAAAGATATGTATTTATTTACTTGTGTCGACATACCCACATTCGTGGATGGACTATATGTTAGGGTTATGTATATTCGAGACTTGAGCACGTGTTGGTACAGGTGGGTTAAGCATTGTGTTGGTCATTCTTTAGGGTCCTATGTAGCGGCAACACTTACGAGTAAGTAGGTATAGATGCTTGGGTCCATTGTCACCATAGGGGTATGGACCGTGCAATGGTGTACTGCATAGGAACCACCCCACTTATATGTGTTTTATGATGTCCGTTTGGATGAGGAACTCCTCTGGACTTACCGTTAGAGAAAGAATGTTAAACTGAAGGTAGATGCCTTTATGTGTCGTATATATGTAAGGACATATATAATTGTATAAATTAAATTAGATTAGTTAATTAGTCTAATGATGTAGGCAACCAATTATGAACCTAATGTTACGTGAATGCATAATAGAGGGTCATGTTACTTTTGTGGGAAATATATTTGGGGTATTATTGGAATGGGAATACAAGTATAGACAATTAACTTCGACAAGTGATTTATGCTAGATGCATCAGGTGTTAATTATTGTTATGGTTATGAGTCTTTCAAAGTTGGGAACTTAGATTGATATGCGTGTAGTATTGCACTTAGATGAGGCCTGAGGTACTTAACGTATACGAATGCCGATGGGTGGTATATATTTTGAATTAACTGTATTATTGCTTCTTAATTTACATAAGTTAGTTCTTGCGACTCTAGGAAGCTGAACCGAATTACAAGATGTTTCTCCCCCAACTTTATATATACAGGGACATCGGTGCTGATAGGAGATCAGACTTGCGATCGTATTTGCACAACAATTTCTTCAATTAATTCGACTCTAGCATAGGTTGTTATTTCGATTTTAGTTAGTTTATTCTTTCAGATATTGTATGGTCATAAGACTGAGCTTACTATTTGTTCTTTTGGCATATGTGTTATACTTATGTTGGAAACTTCATTACTAGTTAGGTATTAGATCTTATTTATTATTAGTTATTATCTAAATGGTTTATTATGCATGTCAATTTTAAAAGAAAAATTCAAACGTGTTATTATTATTATTATTATTATTATTATTATTATTATTATTATTATTATTATTATTATTATTATTATTATTATTATTATTATTATTATTACTATTATTATTATTATTATTATTATTATTATTATGGTTTTGATGTTGAGAATTATATAGATTGTTAGACAAGACCCATCTTCAATGTATTGTATCTGGCTGACATTTATGTGGAAAATGGGGGTTATTACAGTTGGTATCAGAGCATCTAGGTTCTAGTGCCCTTAGGATTTGTGTTGCATTCATTATGTTTTGTGTCACGTTCTTTGATGTGTAGAGCCCTATGTTTAGGAATCATTATATTCTTGTGATCTGTTATTAATACAAACCTCATTTTTTTCTGGTGGCAAATGGTAGGAGAGGCAGACCATGAAGCGTTGCCACAAAGACAGCAGAGGAAAGGGCTCAACTCGATATGCAACCTCACCCACAACAACCACTAGCCCCACCTATGGTTGGTCCAACGGATATTGACACTATTATGACTCAGGCAATTTCCATAGTGATGGGTGCTATGCTATATCATTTCCATCCACTGCAGCAGCAACAACCACCACCACAAACGGTGGTGTTACCAGTGAAGACACCTGGTTCAGTGCGGGATAGAGATAGGGAGGACTTCACTAAAGGCCACCCACCAGAGTTTTCTCAGAGTCCTGACATTCTAGTGGACAATCAGTGGAAAAGGATATACAGTGACACTTGATAATGATCGAGTGTACACCAGTGGAAAAGAAGATGTTGGCCTTATTTTGACTGGTTGGGGCAGCTTTACGGTGGTGGGAGTCTGTCAACATATTAGAGGAGAGAGACAAGTTGATGATTGACAAATTTTAATGCGTGTTCAAGGAAAAGTATTTCCCATCGGTGATGAAATCTAAGATGAGAAGAAAATTCATAGACCTTAAGAAAGAAGGTCACATAGTAGCTGAATACGAGGAAGAGTTTATCGCATTGTCCTTTTTTATTGGGGATGAGGTAAACACTAAAGAGAAAAATATGGAAAAGTTTTTGTAGGGGATAACTAACACATTGGGAGGTCTTTATTGGGGAACCTGTCTTTCACCACCTACACTCAGATTGTGAATGTTGCTTTGTTGCATTGTCAAGATCGCGGGGCATTTCAGTAAAATAATGGGGGGGGGGGGGGGGGGAAGAGACCCATGTAGGAGACGTCGAACCAACAGGGTAAAAAGAATGGCAACAGAAGTTAGGGGCACCAACAGTCTAGGGGGCCATAATCTAGTGATCAACACAAGAGATTTAGTGGTTTCGACGATCGAAACAGACATGGCCAACAAGGCCAGGGTGAGTAGGGCTAGAAGTAGAGAGGCCACTAGGGTCAATGGCAATAGGATCAGGGCCAACAGGGGTAACAACCAGATATGCGTCAGTTTCAGGGGAACTGCTACGTTTGTGGAGATAAGCAACACTTCACGATGAAGTTACCTCGTCTCTAGAAAAATAAGACAATGCGATAAACTCTTAATCATATTCTATTGTCGTACGAATTGCATACTTAAGGTGGTCCTCCTCATATCTGATTTCATGGCTAATGGGAAACACTTTCCCTCAAACTTGACTCGAAACTCATCAATAGTCAATTGATCCTGCTCCTCTAGTGTGGTGACAGACTCCCACCACTGTAAGGCTTCCTCTACCACTCAAAACGAGGCTAACATTTGCTTGTGCACTAGCATGCACTAAACAATCCTCAAGTGTTGATGAATATTCTTCGTCCACTAACTGGACACCAATATATCTGGACTCCCAGCAAAATCTGGTGGGTGGCATATAGTGAAGGCTTACCTAGCTCTCTCCCATACCGAGACATGTGCCTAAATGGGTAGCACCACCTGTAGTAGGGGTATGGAGGTCATCTTCATAAAGACTGCCTACATCACTATCGTGTCAATTCCTATTGGAGTAACCTCGGGTGGGGCTGATGGTGGCTGTGGGAGTGGTTGAGGCACCTATTGAGCCCCTTCCTCTACAGCCTCTATGGTGACAGGTCGTGGTCTACCATACCTGCCATTTTCCATCTTAAAGCAAATAAGGTTCATATTAGTAACAGATCACAAAAAGTACAATAATTCCTAAAAATAGGGCGCTACACATCAAAGAAATGTAACATAGATTGTAACGAGTTCAACACAGATCCTAAGGACGCTAGAACCTGGCTTTGATACAAACTGTAACAACCCCCATTTTCCACATGAAAGTTGGTTAGACATAATACGCCAAAGATGGAGCTCGTCTATCAATCTATATCATTCTCAGAATAAAATCATAAAAAACGTATTTATTTTAAACAACATGCACGATAAACCCGATTTAATTAATAACGGATAATAAATAAGTTCAACATCTAAATAGTAATAAAAACTCCAACATAAGTACGACTTATCTCAAAAAGACTGAATAATAAACTTCGGGCGTATGCCCATACAATCTCCAAATAATAAAAATAACAGAAGGGAAATAACATCCAAAAAAATAACAACCTAAACTAGAGTCAGATGATCTGAATAACTGATGAGTGTTACCATAAGTCTGACCTCCTGTCAACCCTATTGTTCCTGTCTAGGAAAATCTAAGGGGGAATTTTTTATAGTTTGGTTCAGAGCCCTATAGTAACAAGAATTATCTTACAAAATTAAAATTCAATGATGCAGTTAATTCAATGTATGCACCACCAATCGACACTCACATGCGGTAAGTATCTCACCCGTCATCTAAGTGCAATACTGTACGCATATCAACATAAGTCCCAGGTATCAACATCTGATAACATTAACAATAAGATAATAGTCAACGCATGTCGTATAATTCATATACCGAACTAATCATCTACACACGTGCTTCTCGTTTTCCAAGTAACCTTTACGATACTACCCATAAGAAGTAACATAACATCCATTATGCATTATGTGGTAGTGGGTTCATTATGAGTTGTGTACATAATTAGACTACTGGTATTAATCCTTAATTAATTTATATAATTATATATGCCCTTATATATTGATAAGCACCCAAAAGTGTACATTTTAACCCCGAATAGATGCATTTTAGTTACTAATTCTTGGCAATATAAGACTTATGATAACATTTGTTTGTTTTGTATCTCAATAAGCGTTTGCGGAGTTTAAAGTGATAATTCAGGGAAAATGCATGACAAAAGTAGCTAAATCTCGAAATCCTGTAACCTGAACCTTGTCCTGTACCAAAACCGAGCCTAAACTTAGCCCAAACCTTTACCCGAGCCCCATGTGTGTGTTGTGTTTGTACTTTTATTATTTTTAGATTTTTACTTGAGTCGTGTTAATTTTTAGGATTTATTTTAGAGTTATTTAAAATTTTCTAGGATTTATTTTCTATTTTTACATTTCTTTTTAATTAGTGTGATTTTATTTTGATTTTTGATTTTTAATTTTTATTAGTTTTTAGTTTTTAGTTATCTTTATTTTTTTATTATTAGGATTAGTTTTTTTTAGGATTTCATTTATTTTTAGTTTCAATAGATTTTACATTTTTTTAAAAATTTTAGTTTTTGTTTCAATTGATTTTTATTTTTATTTTTTATTTCTTTTTAGTTACAATTTTTTATAGATTAAGATTTTTACTTTTAGTAGATTCTAGTTTTATTTTTTTTAATTAATTAGTTTTATTTATTTTTGGGTACAAATTAAACACACGAGTAAACCCACTCACACCCAATTCCATACACCTAACATACACACAAACCACACCCTCACTCTCACCCTCACCACACCAAAGCAAACTCAACCCATCTTCTTCCCCCACCTTCCACTCTCTTCTCTACCTCCATTAACACCACACAAATACACCCCATTCTCTCTCCTCTCTCTACCCACCACTAAACATTATACCACGAAAAACCTCATCTCTCATACCCGGATATAACCCCTTGCGACCCATCTCCAACCCCAAACCACCACGGCTGACCCTCCACCCAAACTGAGACCGCCAGCGACCCAACCCATCCACGAACAACATACCAAACCTTATACCTAAACAGCCCCTCTTTCGGTCTAAAAGATTTCAACCCTTAACTCGAAACTCTCCAACCCGAGTCCCATAAACCCGTCTCCGAAGCAAACCTCCCTCAACCCCATACCCCCTGTTGAAACCCACTTCGGGTGATCCAAACCCACTGCCTGAACCCGAGAACTCCGAACCCATCTCAACCTTTAAGCCAAACCAAGGCCCATTCCATTCCTTCTCCACCCATTTCACCCACTCAGCCAAATCATTTTTTATAACCTGCCAAATCAAAGAAACCCAAATACAATAAAAACAAACTAAATGCCCATATGTCTTTAAAATCCATTTAACCCCTTTCCCATTTTAACCCCCAACTAACTTCTTTTAACCATTTACCCAAAATGCCCCCAACTAGCCCCTCATATCAAATCTGATTTCCTCTCACCATTTCCATGCACACTAAAGCATAAACTCCTCAATTTACCCCTAGCCTCCATGTTTGCCATGTATAAATTGAAGACTTGGGCTATTTTCAAGGGGATATCCAACTTAGTTTTTAAAACCTTGTGTGATAATCTTTACACTCCTCTATAGAGGGTATTTGCATTTTTAGCAAATATCTAAATATAGAGGTGTGTAATGAAATTTATCTCTAGGATGAATTCCACCCCACCCCTCTATATTGAATTTTTTCATTTTTAGCAATTATTTCAAAATAGATTAATGTAGTTGAATTCATCCCTTATGGGAGATAAATTCTAATCCATTCCTTTATGTTGAGATTTTGCATTTGTAACAATTATCTCAATATAAAGTAATGATCTAGAATTTATTTTTTTGGATGAGTTCTAATGTACAATTTTATAATGTTAGGATTTGCATTTTTAGCAAATCTCTTTTATTATTTAATTTTCCATTATGAATTCATCCATTATCCTTTTTTATTTTTATTTTGTAGTTTTTATTTTAGATTCAATAAATATATTAGTGAGGCATTGTGATTAAGAGAATTTTGATGTATAATTGAAGAGTTTCTCCAATTCGAGTACAAATGGGTTTCATCTATCCCTCTCTTATTACTTTTATTTTAATCATCACATGCTTTCATTTGTTTATCTTATATTTTTGGATGATTATTATTGAGGGCTAATCTCCCATTCATGGGATGTATTTTGAAGCCCTCATGAGTATAATTTAGTTAGTTTACTTTTTAGCACCATTTTGTTTACCTCATTTTCTTATTAGCTTTTACATCTTAGTTAGTACTATAAAAATTAGTATATAGTTAGTTAATTAATAATCCCTTAAAAAATCCATAAAAAATATAAAAAGCAAAAATAGAAAAATATAATAAGGTGCAAATGAATTTACACTTTTATCTTCTCATATTTTGTGTTTCATCCTTAGAGTTGGATTGATACTCCCTTACTTACCCATATACATATTTTGAGTTTATTTTTAGATTCAAGGGAATTTTGATGGAAAAGAAGTTGCAACAACGACACAAAAATACACATAAGAGAAGCAAGTTTTTTACTCTATCACATATATATGACACATAAAGGCACTTACATTTAACGTCCCATTCGTGCTCTATCAGTAAGTTCGAAGGAGTCTCTCATCCAAACGGACATCACAAAACATACACAAGCAGGGTGGTCCTTACGCATTACACCATTGCACGGTCCATACCCCCGATGGTGACAAAGGATCCCAACCTCTACAGCTACCTTTTCGTAAGTGGTGCTGCAACGAGGACCTAAAATAATAACCTACACAATGTCTAGCCCACATGTGCCAACACGTGCTATGGTCCTGAGACGTACGCAACCCCAACCGGTAGGCCATCCACGATCATGGGTATGTTCACACAAAGAAATAAAAACATATTTTTATCAGATAATATGTATAGGTAATTAACCCTATAACTACCCCTAATAAGTCTCATTAATTTACAAATAATATATCTACTTTAAGAATTAACCATCTAGTTAAATTTTAACTTCACCAACTAATAAAATAGTGACCCAAAATCCACTTTTAAGATATTATCCACTCCCTTGGATATCCTATCACATACTCGCCTAAGTTTGTAAAAATATCCGAACTTTTCCTCGTTGCCAACCTAGCCCAACCTTTACACAGAATTCATCTCTTGTTAGTCTACGACACTTCCTAACTCTCAAATTGGATTCACAAAAAGCTAAACTCATTTTCACACTAAATATTCCTTGCCCAATCCTCAAATGGTCCAAAAAAATAAACACAAGGAAAAGTTGGCAAGCCAGTAGAACCTAACCGTTTCGCTGGCTAGACCGAACTGATTAGGTGAGGGAACTAGTTCACTCCTCCCAGCGAACCGATATGATTTTAGAGGGCTGCCATGATGAACTCAAGAAGAGATGTTCCCTTTTCCCTTCAACCTTAGGAGTTATAACCTTCATGTACATCCCAAATATGATTACCAAACCAATACTAAACATAAATTAAAAAGTTTTGACATACTATTCATCCCAAATAACATCTAATTCATGAGATCACCCAATTTATATGAAGATTTATACATAGTTTAAAACCATATTTCAAGATTCAATATTTTCTATTTTAAATCATTCTAAAACCTACCTTTCTTTATCAATATATATTGTATTTATCATTCCTATAACATGAGTTCTAAGGTTAAATTCCTAATTAACATGATACCCAATTTTTGAGTTTGTCAATAATTACTTTAATCCTTAAACGCTATAATTTTAATTTTTTTCTTCAATATTCATAATGTTTATTCCAATTATATAAACATCAATTTATCCACTAAACCTAGAAATTTTTATGAGAAATACACAATTGAATTAAGAAACACATTAGATATTAATTTAGCAACAGGGTTATTGTCTTAGTTTGACGATTGGGGATCACTTTCTCTTGGATATTTGCTCTTCCTCCCTTCTATAGCCTTGGTAATTTATCCAATGGGTGTGGGGATTATAGGGTTGAGTTGTGTTGAGTGAAGGTGATTTTTTAATAGTTTTAGGCCCCTTTTTCTATGCGAAAAGTGTTTTTAAGGATGACAGAATAATTTTCTTTTTATGAAAACCCTTTTTCCAATTTTTAACTAGCACCAAGTTATGAACCAAATTTTATCTTAATTAATCCTAAACATGAATCTAGTGATTAAAGCAAGTAAAGTAAGGAAAATAATTCTCACAACGTCGGATGTACGAGGAAATCACTAAGGAAAAATGCCTCGGACGGCCCAAGACACATAATCACTATGATGTGGAATTATAAGGAACAGACACAAGTCTTACTCAATGACTCAATCCCGACGAGACTTGATTCTCTTCGAATCTTCAACCACTCCTCTATAGTTCCCACGTCGAAAGTTCTTCTTCCTCGATGCTCGTCCATAACACACACATCCATGTATGCTCAGTGTCCACCGATATGGCTTGAAATCTCAACGATGTTGAACACGGCTCTTTCGCTTCTTCACCGCAAAACCCAGCAAAGTTCTATGTAGAACAAACTCTGAATGTTGCCAACAAAGATTACTACAACATATAGTAATGAAAACTCAGATCTTTGAAACTCTAAGGATTTTTTAGACTTTAGAAAACCTTAGAAAACATGTGCATAAAACGTACTAGTTTGTAAACTTTTCTAGAATGCACACTTATGAAATTCTGATGGAAACACGCCTCTTATAATTTTCTTGAGGTGATGTCTCGTTTAAGAGACTTTGATATGTTGCTCGAACGAGATGGACACGTCGTTCGAACGATAATATCATCTCGCTCAAACGACTGGTTAAGTCGTTTAAGCGATGCAACGAATTAGAGTTCCAATAAAACACTACTCTAATCTGTCCTTGTCAATATAAAAAGAAGGGTAAACGTTTTTAAAGTCTTTTAAAAATATTTCTTTATAAAATAACATCCTTAAACAATTTAAAATAAATTTCGATTCCCATAAAAATACGAATTCATACCTGAGTGATCTTGGAATGCAATTAGACTAGAAGACAAAATATGCACCATAAACTGGCATGATAAATTCCTTGAAGCTTTGACACAACGTCTACAATAAACTTCAATACGTCATAGTCTGTGTCGGATCGTGACAATAAAGATACGACCTATGACTCTTCAGGAATAAGTCAAATAAACATATTACGGACTTAATTGGAAATTTTATCCTAAGAAATCTCTCCTTTTGACTATTCCGGAACAACACCAACAGTGAAATGCATAATTCGGGACGTCAACCCGTATGACACCTAAATCCCATCCCATAAAATCCAAAATCAAAAATTACAGGACAAGACTAGTAATGATGGTCCAACAAGCATTAATTGTCTGAATGTGATGTAGACTTGAAATCTCCAATCTCTAAAGCACACCTACACACATGAAACAAACAAATACCGTGTGAAGTATGTAGGAACCAATGATATAAACCACTATGTATAATCAAATCCAAATAATTTGTTATGTGTGCAAAACATGATATCAATATTTAAACATCTAAATCAGGATAACAATTTGTTCCGATGCAAAAACAATATGATACCAATTTGTGTAAACTAATCAATATAAACATGAAAGCATATGATCACAAATATGATACCAAAAAAATAATGCCACAAATGTATTTTCTCATCAAACAAACTCTCCACTTACACCACATACATCTCTCCCGCTTTTTGTCTCGATTACACAACCTGGTGAAAAGATAAACAGTTTAATGATATATCTAACACAACCATAATTAATGAAATATATCTTGATAATCATGCAAACAACTAGCTAATGATGATCAATGGTATCAAATCCGTAGATAGAAAATAATAATCATACAACAAGAATCAACAATCTAAACAGGTGTGCCTAAACTAACATAATGAATCAAAATATGATCAATGATAATCTGCATATAACAAACTGTTTAGAAGCAACCCAGTAGTACCAAAAAAAATGTAATATGAACCAGGGTACTGAAATATAAGGAAAAAATTCCAAAGGGTTTCTCGAACGAGACAGCCTTATCATTCAAACGACATAGGCTTCTCACGAGATGGATTTGCGCGACATCTATTTCTCAGTCGAACGAGAAAATCAAACTCTCACATCCAGTTCTAAAAATTAAACAGTTCGCCCAAGCGAAAGTTTTTTGTGAAAAAACTAACTAGAAGTGACAGAAAACTAAAAAACAGTAGCAAAACATTAGTGAAAAAAATGAAAAACAATATGAGTTACATGCGAACATAGTACCGATGTGCTCAAACATGAACATGGAATGTATGGCCATGAACTACAACAAATGAATCACAATTCCAACACATCGAAACGATCAAGAAGCTATAATTGATAGCAATAAATCATTAAACTTTATCATGTCCATACGTGACAGTTAAAGTGTGAGCTTAATGAACTAAGCAATCGAACATGCACACATAAATTCGAAATTCTGATGATTTTACAAAAAATAGCATCATGATACGATTTTTCAATACTAGGATTCGTGGTGCAAACCCGTTTAAATATCCATCCAAACTCCCTCAAATATATATCATATATTTCTTTTGGAATGAACATAAACTAATTTGGACCATTTTGGCATATGATTCTTTTTATTGCTTATAATTTTTCGGGTTCTTTTAAACGTTGGCTTTCACGACGAGTCAATTGAGCACTATTGCATATTTTTAATTTCAATCCTCATGGTAAACGATTATTACATGCACACCCTTTACTTAAGTCTACTTACGCATAGATGGCAAAATTGAGATAATAACGTCTCACCAAACTCAAATATGCAAGAGATGTCAAACATCTATATAAACTCGTGCATGTGTAAAATTCTGGCATATAAACAAAGTCGAATCAAAATGCATATCAACTTCAAAACAACCCCATAATACAATGGTTAAGATCATTCTAAGCATCAACAATTATGACCAAATGTCCTAGCCACATGGATAATGAAAGGATGGGGATCCAAGAACACCAATATGCCACATCAAACATGTAAACTCAAAAACAAAAACAAACCGAAAATCTTTTTGGTTTTTCAACGTATTTTGACTCAAATAAAAGCCAAATATTTTTGTATTTTCTCAATAAAAAATTAAAACTAAAAATCTTTTTGTATTTTTTCAAATAATATTCAATTAATGAAAAAATTAATACACAAGATACACATGTCATTACACTAGCAAGATATAAATCATGATGCAAAGACTAGCGCATGACAAACATGGCAACACAATCATCCTTTAGATTTAGCATGGGAAGAATCAAGTGAAACCAAATGAGAACCATGAATTTTTAGTCCTAAAACCTTTAAGTTCGATTTCCTAACCTAAGTAGGTGTGACATGACACATGGGGGTTCTGGGAACCGACACAACTTTATTCCTAAACTTCCTATAATAATTTCTAAGGTCATAGCAAAAAGTCTAATGTGAGCTTTCCTACCCCAATGTATGCAAGTGTAAAGATGGAGGGAATGATTACCAAAATGTCAACCTCTCCTCACATTTCTTGTGGACTCTCTCACATGGTTGGTATTGGTTTTAGGAATGGGAACAACTCTATCATCGTAGTCTATGCCAAACCTATCACTTTTGACTTAGACGGTGCCTAACATCCTATCCAACTATTTCAACCTAGATTCCAAGTCAAACTTAACTTTACTCGAGTCTTTCAACTTCTCCTCTAACTCACAAATCCAAGATTCAAGCACATGCCTAGACTCCTCAAACTCTAGAATCTCCTTTTTCAAAGTCATCAAACCCCGGAGACTATTTCTCTCTTTCTCCACACATTCTAGTTTCTCCCTAAGCATCCTCTACCGTGCCCTAAGATCCTCCATCAAATCATCTTTATTTTCTACGGTATGCTCATTCAACCTAGCATGCAATTTCAAGTTTTCCTTTTTCACCTTCACCGCCTCGACATACAACTCATTAAATGAAACTTGCAAATCTTTCCCATTAATTTCTTCCTCCTCAGTCTCCTCACCCTCACACACTTGGTATTTAATCTGAACGGCCTCAGAAGTGTCATAAACATGAGTATCTTAGTGGGAAGATTTATCATCGTCACTCACATGACATGCCAAGAAAGCAAAAAACCTGCTCTCATTGGGGGGAACTCTCTGCCTCTTCTGGATCACTATCACTTAAGGAGGCACTATAAGTTATCAATTTCTTGCCCTCTTTCTTAAGTCTAGTACGAGACTCGGTAGATTTGTGACCATACCACTCACACTCAAAATACCTATTTGACTCAATCCTATTAAATTTCTCACTCTTATCCTTAGGGTTGGAATCTACCTTCTTGTTCTTGAATTTCTCAAACTTTTTGGCATCTTTCGATTGCTTTTGAAATTTAAGAAAATTTTTGAACTTCTTTGCCAATAAAGCGATATCCTAAAAATCGAAATCATCTTCCAAAACTTTAGTCTCCTCCTTCCGGGTTTTTAAGAAATGCCTTTTTCTTTCTTTGGCACTTGCTTGGAGGTGAACATATCAAATTCATAGGTTTTGTAGTTCACCTACAATCTCTTCAAGTTTCATCTAATCAAATATACCAAAAGATTTTAAAATGCTCACTTTTGCATCAAACGTACTCGACAAAGATCTCAGAATTTTCTTTATCACACGATTGTCAGGAATCTTCTCTCCTAAGTTAAATGAGGAGTTCACAATGTTAGACAACCTAGTATAAAAATCATCAAAAGACTCACTTCCTAACATCTTAATCGTCTCAATGTAGTGAGGTTTTGTAGCTTAGACTCCCTAACCGTGCAAGTGCCCTCGTGAGTAAGTGCAAGTATATCCCAAGCTTCTTCTGAAGTCTCACAAGTCATGATTCTATTGTACTCTTTCGGTGTGATATATGAGGAAATTACGTGCAGACATTTAGAGTTATCAAGTACAAGCCTATGTTTAGCCTCGGTCCATGACTCAAAAGGTTTCAAACTAGTGACCTCACCCTCTCGTGTCACTAGTCGTAACCAACCCGCATGTTTATAAATGGATTTTAAAGAAATTCTCATTCGCATTTTCCAATAAGTACAATTTTGTCTATAAAAAATAGGAGCACGAAAACATTTAAAACCACCAAAATTCATCCTAAAAAACATAAGGAATCCCCACAATAAAAATTTGTTTCTAGCTCTGATATCAACTTGTAGGCCCCTTTTTCTATGCGAAAAGTGTTTTGAAGGATGTCAAAACCATTTTCTTTTTATGAAAAAACTTTTTCCAATTTTTAATTCGCACCAAGTTGTGAACCAATTTTAACTTAACCAAATTTTATTTTGATTAATCCTAAACATTCATCTAGTGATTAAAGCAAGTAAAGTGAGGAAAAGAATGATAACAACGCCGTATGTATGAGGAAACCACTAAGGAAAAAACCTCAGATGACCCAAGCCATACAATCACTATGATGTGGAATTACAAGGAAAAGACACAAGTCTTACTCAACGACTCGATCCCCACAAGACTTGACGTTCTTCTGATATTTAACCACTCCTCCACAGTTCCCACGCAGAAATTCCTTCCTCCACGATGCTCGTCCATAACACACGCATCCATGTATGTCTTGGTGTCCACCGATATGGCTTAAAATGTCTACGATGTTTAACAAGGCTCTTCCGTTTCTTCACCGCAAAACCCAACAAAGTTCTATATAGAATAAACTTCGAATGGTGCCAACAAAGATCAGTGCAGCATATAGTAATGAAAACTCGGATATTTGAAACTCTAAGGATGTATTAGACATTAGAAAAACTTAGAAAACATGTGCATAAAATGTAATGTTCGTAAACCGTTTACCAAAATGCACACTTACGAAATTCTGAGCGACTTTGACATGTCGCTCGAACGAGATGGACACGTTGTTCGAATGATAATACCATCTCGCTCGAACGACTGGCCATGTCGTTTGAGTGACGCAGGGAATTAAAGTTCCAATAAAACGCTACTCTAATCCGTCCTTATCAGAATAAAACGAAGTGTAAATGTTTTCAAACTCTTTTAAAAACATTTTTTTAATAACATAACATCCTTAAACATTTTAAAATAAATTTCGAGTCCCATTAAAATTTTACATTCATACCTGAGTGATCTCAGAATGCAATTAAACTTTAAGATGAAATATGCACCATAAACTGGCATGATAAATTCCTTGAATCTTTGACGCAATGTCTTCAAAAAAACTTTAATACGTCATAGTCTATGTGGGATCGTGACAATAAAAATATGACCTATGACTCACACGTGTTTTGTTCTGGGAATAAGTCAAATAAACATACTACGGACTCAATTAGAATTTTTGTCCTTACAATTGTAAATTGAACTCTTATAAAACTAATCCCCAGTTACCCATAAACCCCCACATTTGGGCCCAAACAAGCTCGAAACCATACCCGGATTGTCCCAATAACTTCCCTAATGGTATAGCTATACCTCAAGCCTAATTTAGATATTGGAAACACCTAAACGAGTCCCCAAATCATCCCCGAACATGCCCAAACTATATATACCCAATTTACACACTTTCACTATATTGAACACCACATACCAATAATTTAATTAACATGAAAATTTATTTTTTTATAAGTAAACATAACATGCATAAATGAATCAAATAAACATGCAATTATAACTAAGTAATCTATTCACGAATACATTATTTTAAATTCTACAAAATTAATGTAATTTCTATCGATTTAATTTATTATATAAATACGAGGTATTACAATTTATAGACCCGGAAGATGAGTATTGGCATCCAAGGCCTTTATTAGATATTGCTCGTGGGGTAGGAAATCTGGTGAGAATAAATCTGACAAATTTGGACCAAAAATACGGATTGTGTGCAAAGGTTTGAATTGAGGTGGAGTTTTCTTATTATATGCCTAAGTCCATCAACATAGAGAAGGAGAATTGATCCTGGCTTCAAATAATTATTGGGGTTAGGTAGTTCCATGCATATTGTGATTATTATGGACGTGTCGGTCATGAAATTTCAATATGTAAGAATTTCAGAGTTACTAATGCTCAACCTCGACTGAGTACATGATGTTGAAAAAAAAAGATGAAGTTTTAATTTGGCCAATAGTTCATAATAATTAAAGGAAAGGAGTTATGCAATATGACTTTAAAAATAACTCATTTGATCCAAATCCATATTATGTAGGTGTTGTTTTGGTATTTGATAAAAAATATTTTGATTTCATAATAGATAATGTCGATGAAACACAGGATAATAACTACTCATAAATGACCGAGAAGTTAGATAAAGTCAAGAAAATAGGGCTGAAAGTTCTATGATTTTACATCCGTCAAATCAAGATCAAAACAAAGATATTTATTTGAATGGTAGTCATACATAAGTGAAGAAAGAGATCCATCCTAATTCTCCACATCTCTTAAGTTTTTATTGATGTGTCTCATGTTGGATTGCAAATTGATGTTACCTTGAAATGTAACATCCAGCTAATAAGATGAACTCAGTAAGATATGAACATGAACAGTAATTGGGTATGATAAAGTGCAGTAAAAGTGATAATAAATTAGATCAACCCACATATATAAGTGGTTCAGCCAATTGCCTACATCCATTGTTAAGTAACTCATTCTCTATTAGTTGAATAATGGTATACAAGTTACAAGTTTAGTAACTTCTCTCGTTAATAATATTTTACTAGATTTTTGGTGTGTTTTACCAATAAATAACTTATGGAAGAAGTAGGAGGGTACAATATATTTATAGGTAGCTTGGGGTGTAATATGAACCCCGATTCACATAGAAAATGATGATTTGATGTAATCCTCTTGATTATTAACAAATGTCTTTCTAGAACTGCATAGAAAGTGTACACATTCTCTTCACATCCAATATATACATGTGGACCCACTTGGTTGTGCTTGATAGAAAAAAATCCCTTTGTAGTGAATTTTGCTCATTCTTAGCTTTCTGAACATATGATTGTGTGAGGCTAAAGGTATGAGGTGGATCAGATGACGATATGAGACTGACAAATTTTGGGAAGAGTTTCCAAAATAATCAAATTATTGAGAAGGGGTCACTTTAACTATCATCAATTATCCCATAGACTTTAATCTTCTGAGTTGCTCCGACTGTGATAGATTATTTAAGGCTATGAGCCAAACCTTTTTGGAGACAAACCTGTTAATAATAGACCATGGATGAAGCGTTAAAATGTTGAAGCTAAATGAGAATAAGGTGGAACATTGGATGAGGACTTAAAGTGTCCTAAGGATAATTAGTCCAAAACTTGGATGATGCCTTAAAATGTTGAGGCCAAAGGAGAAGTAGGTCAAACCTTTGAAGAGACCCTAAAATTTTAAGGACGAATGAGACTCGGATGACTCCTTACAATTTGAGGTTGAATGAACATTAGGTCAAACCTCGGGTAAGGCCTTAAAATATTATGTTTGGGGCAATGTAGGCCAAGGCATGAGCCGAGGCTTAAAACTTTTGAGGTTATGAAGGTTCACTAATTATTGCATTCAATTCCTATAGTACGAAGGTTATAAGGGTTTATTAAATCTTAGAGTCGAATGTCACAAGGTTCCATCAAATGTTGGAATCATCCCCTTATAGGTCGATGGTCACGAGGGTCCATTAAATGTTGGAGCCAAATTTCATAAGGGTCCACCAAATGTTTGAGTCAACCCCATACATGCTTAAGAAGATGAGGGCTCATTAAATTTTGGAGTTAAATATCATGAGGGTCTATCAAATGTTAGAGATGACCCCTTACAAGCCGAAGGTCATGAGGGTCCATTAAAATATTGGAGTCGAATGTCATCATAATACACCATATGTTGGAGTCAACCCCCTATAGGCCAAAGGTCATGAGGGTCCATTAAATGTTGGAGACGCACATCATGACGTTCCATCAAATATTGGAGTCGACCCCTATAGGACGAAGGTCATGGGGTCCATTAAATTTTGGATCCAAATTTTATGAAGGTACATTAAATGTCGAAGCTAACTAAATGTTTAATTTGACCCCTACTAGTCCAGATGCCTAATGTATCAGTTAAATGTTGAGGTCAAATGTCGGGAGGGTCCATTAAATGTTGGAACGACCCCTTACAAGACAAAGGTCATAACAGCCATTGAAATTGTAAGGTCGAATGTCAGGAAGATTCATTAAATATTGGAGATGACCCCACGGGATGAGTGTCATGGTAAACTTTAAAATGTTGAGGCCAAATCAATTAATGTTCTTCTGAATACGAGAGTCGAGCCTCCACTGGAAAATTAGATTGTTGCGTATTTCCTTGAGTCGAAGGCAGACATCAGATAATGAGTTGTATAGGAATTTCATTTCGATTTGTCCACCTCTTTCTGACTTGGATCATTCACATTTCCCAATGATAGGGCTTAGCATGTGAGACCTAACCCATTTCCTCCTTATATAATGGTCCTTCCCATTTGAAAAATCATGTCTTGAAAACTCCCCAAGGGCCCCCGAATTTAAAATCCTTATACTTAAAATCAATTTGCTTGTTGATTTAGATATGCGAAAGCGTAAAGGTGATGGTTCAATAAAACGAATTACAAAATTTTAATTTCTTCACAAATTAAAATTAAACCAAGTGAAAATATGATTAATACACACACAATATTGATTTCACTTAAACACAATTAATTCATTCAAGTCCTAGAATTTGACTAAGTCATATTTATCATTATTTCCAAGTTAGGCCAAACCAGTTTTAACAATAGACTTGAATTAAATAAACTTTACCCAAATATAATTATGCACCAAATTAAATTAAGTGTGGCAATTAAAACCAATTTTATCTTGAATTATCCTAAGCATGAGTTTTAAGTCATTATGCAACATAAAATAAATCAATCACACTACACCGCGATGTACGAGGAAAAACCCACAATGGGAAACAACCTCAAATGGCCCTAGCCTCAAATCCACTAAGTACGGAATTACATTTACAAGACAGATGAATTACTTCCTCAACACGAACCCTCTTTAGACTTGACGCGTCTTTTTGTAATCACCTCTTCCTAGCGGATAACCACGGAGTTCCACCGTGATCTTGTACTCACCAATCGGACAATAGGTACACCGTCAACCACACGTGGTGTCTTTTACCACATGAGAATGCCGCAGCAAAATGAACTCTTCTTCTTTAAGGGATGTAGAAGAAAACCCAAACAATCTCTTCAATTCGGTGTAGAGATAAACCCGGTGCCAAACTCCAAGCAAGATGTATATATATATGAACTTGGATAAACAAAACAATGGGTGTGTATGTGTTTTTTGATGAATTTAATCCATAAAAATCAAACACAAAACATGGAATTTTTTCTTAAAAGTTTTGCTCTCAAAAGACTCTTAGAATGTGAAAAAGTTGTCTACAAAAAGTTAGTTCCCTCACTTAAGAAGTATGTCAAAAAGGAAGTGGGGCAAAGTAGTGGAAAAGTGGAAAAAACTGGCTTAAAACTGTTCCCGCTATTTTTTCGTTAGAAATCTCGTTCGAACGAGACTTCTAACGAAGAGATAGAATGAAAAACAAATCTCGTTTGAAAACTGGTTCGAATGACTTCTCGTTCGAATGACCTATCTAACGAGTTCTCAGGCCATGGTTCTAGATAATTTCGATACGAATGCGTGGCCGCCAATTTCATATTTTTCTGATTTTTTTTGGATTTGATATGATCTTTCTAATGAAAGGTGTCCGAGAAAAAAATATTTAGAACTACGAATTCAAAAAAAAAAGTTTAACAAAAAAATACTAACACCCAAAATAAATTTCTAAAATACACCCAATAAATAATTTTCCATGCTCCTATATATATATATTAAAATGCATTCATACCTTAGGAGCAATGGAACCATGTTGATGATGTAGAAACGAGGCACAACACACACGACATTTGATGAAGCTTTAATATTTTGGCCGTTACATCTTCAACAAACACATCATAGGCTTGAATGGATAAACTTGATCTCTATCCTATGTCTCAAATGTTTTTGTCCAGAATTGAGCCAAAACTACAAAGGACTCAATTGGAAATTTGTGTCCCTACAAATCTCCCCCTTTGGCTATTCCGGGACAAAAACCAAACAAAATTCCTAAAGGGACGTCAAGCTCACTAGACTCAAAAACAATGTCCCACCCAAAATAAAAATACAATGCTTGGCTCAAACAACCCAAGGATCAATATCTTTGCCGATGTTGAATGTTGCCATTTTGAAGTATTCCTGTACACTTAAGCAAACTATCAAACGCATAGGAAATATCAAAATATTAAATGCAATTAAATAATTACTCCCCCTAAATTAATTCTCCCCTTTATCAAACAAATGACCTACTTAGAAAGACGTCTTCCCCTAAGATAAATCTCCCCCAAACTAAGATACGATAATAATAGGATTAGATACCATTTCTCCCCTTATCATTCTCCCCTTTTTTGTTCAGGAATAGACAAAGGCTAAAGAATCAAAATAGTAACTTATCTCCCCCAAATAAAGCATATACACCCTCTAAACTAAGCAAGGGATAAAAGAATGGGATAACAAGCTAAAACATGTAATTGTGCATATAGTGATGAGAACGTTAAAGCATATGGGCAACAAAAGTTCAACTAATCCAAACAATAACATCGGATACCAACTAGGATGCAATAAAATGATACCAATATGGTATATAAATTATTAAGCATGTGATATCAACAAAGAATGCAATAAGATGGATACTAAGTATGAATTAAAGCATATATGGATTAGAAATCAAAGCAAAGACTAAATAAAAATATCAAATATATGTATACATAATATATATTAAAGAGACTCAAGTACACATATATAGATATAAACACACAAATGACACACACAAAATATAATAGGAGTCTTTCACACTCTTATGGCAAAAATGTGTCATATGGAAACGGAAGTGTTGGGGTGTGAACTAGTAACGATTAAATTTAGACCCAATCACTTAAAACATGTTCACGTAGTTCTCAATTGATTACAAACTTCATCACATTTGAATATAACCTCATGTGACAATATAAATTGAACTCAATGAACAAACATACACAATGCATACAAGCCTAGCATTTTGATGATTCTACAAACCAATAGAGTCATGACATGAAATACATAACTAGGATAAACGAACATTGTGCAAACCATTGATATACCATCCAATCTCCCTCAATATGCATTTATATTAAATTTGAGTGAATATATCAATCAAGCATAGGCCTGGGAAAATTATTTTTCTTTTTAATGCCATATTTTCTATTTTTAGGCCTTTGAACCATGTATTTCTTTAGGTCCATTAAAAAATGGTGGCTTACAATCGCAAAGGATAACTAAGTACTTTTGGAGCCCTTCTCCGTGCACATTTGTATTTATCATGTTTTTATGTTTCACACAAATCTCACTTGCAACGGATTTTGACATGCACTAGTCCCCCTAAGTCACAAATATGTAGATGACAAGATTAGTAGGAGAACACTTCTCAAAGATCAAATATACATATGAAGTTAAAATTTTAAAAGAGCTCATGCATGTGTGAAAAGAGGCATATAAAAATAGAATCCATTTAATCAACACAAAATCCAACTACTCCATGTAAGCATGGTAAATAACATAATAAGGATTGACAATCTAAACCAAAAGTTCTTGCCATATGAGAGCGTAAAAGATGGGATTCAAACACAAGTGTATGCCACATAAAGTGTGTCAAACTAAAATACACACAAAATAAAATATTTTTGAGTTTTTGAAATTTTTAACCAAAAATAAAAAAATACATACTCAAAAGACAAACAAAAATCATTTGAATTTTTCATTAAGCTTAAATTACCAAGAGATAAAATCCAAATGATAAACAAAAATCTTTTTGTATTTTTCATTTGATGCAAATAAAATGAAGGAAATATAATACAAAAGATAAACAAAAATCATAATTCTGGCATGTGATAAGCATGAAGCATAGACTAGAAAATGATTAAACAAGCATACATTTA
The DNA here is from genome assembly GCA_949130495.1 of Sambucus nigra. Classification (NCBI taxonomy): domain Eukaryota; kingdom Viridiplantae; phylum Streptophyta; class Magnoliopsida; order Dipsacales; family Adoxaceae; genus Sambucus; species Sambucus nigra. The sequence goes on from OX422216.1 coordinate 135,120,052, forward strand.
GAATGTGAATATAACATGAAGTACAAAAGCTAAAGTATGCAAACATTAACACATTCATCCTTTAGATTTAGCAAGGGAGGAAGCATGTGAAAGTAAATGAGAATCAAAAACCCAATTTTGCAAATCAACCAAGTCGGATTTCCTAACCCAAATTAATGAAGAATGACTATCTTGGGGTGTAGAAATTTTAACTACCTTGGTTGCTTTACGTTGGGATTTTCTAGGAGTACGTTTAAGATCAAAACAAAATTTCCTAAGATGACCTTTTCGACCACAATGTGTACAAGTAAAAACATGTCAAAAATACTTACCTAAGGAGTGATCTCTAAAGACTTTCCTAGTAGATTCTCCTAATACATTGGTTTTGGCGTTATGAGTAAATTCATTACAAGTATTGAAGCCTAAACCACAAGTGTCATTTTTAATTTGGCCCGTTCCTAATATTTTATCTAATTTTTTCGAACGACACTCCAAATCAAATTTGACATTACTAGAGTCTTTTAATTTATTTTGCAATTCTAAAATGTTAGACTCTAATAAAACATTTCTCTCTTCAAAAGCAAGAAGCTCCTTTTTCAAGGATTCCATAAAACCCCTAAGGCTATCTCTCTCGCCTTTTATATATTCAAGCTTCTTTAGAAGAGATTTCTCTCGTGTCCTAAGGTCTTCAACCAACATATTATTATCAACGACCTTGACACGTTCTTTCAAACTAGCTTCTAACTTCAAATTAGCTCTTTTCAATTTGATAGATTCTTTATAAAGTTCTTGAAAAGCATTTTGAAGTTCACTCACATTAACCTCTTCTTCATTTTCACTCTCTCTTTCTTCTCCACTCTCACTATCATCAAAAACAAGGGAATCAAAAACTTTGACCTCGGAAGTGTCATGTGTTAAAGTTTCATCAATCGACGAGTTCTCACTATCACTCACATGACTAGCCATAAAAGCCACAAAGTTGGACTTAGTGGGGGAATCGGGTCCCTCTTTCTTATCACTATCACTAAGGGTTGCATTATATAAAATGGGTCGCTTACCCTCTTTCCTTAGTTTAGTGGGGAACTCAGAAGCCCTATGGCCATAACACTCATAACCAAAACACTTATTTGACTCGTCCCTATTTAATTGCTCATTGATAGGTTTAGGGATCTTCTCGATTTTGTCATACTTAGAAGTTTCAAATTTCTTAAATTCATTTTTAAATTTATCTTTGTTAAATTTAAGAAATTTTCTAAATTTCTGAGCAAACAAAGCCATGTCTTCCGAGTCACTATCACTCTCGCTCTCTACTACTTGTTTGACCTCTTTTTGGGATTTTAAAGCAATGCCCTTTTCAATTTTCTTTTCGGTTTTAGAGGGAAACATGTCTAGTTCATAGGTTTGTAAATCACCTACGAGCTCTTCTAATTTCATAGAGGCTAAAGTTGGTAAAGAATTTAAAACGGTCACTTTTGGAATAAATCTATCGGGTAGGGACCTTAAAATTTTCTTTACAACTCGGTTGTCAGGTATTTTCTCTTCCAAGTTAAAAGATGGATTAACAATATCTGAAAGTCTAGCATAAAATTCATCAAAAGTTTCATTATCGTTCATTTTGATGGTTTCAAATTGAGTGGTGAGGTTTTGGAGTTTAGAAGCCTTAACGACACTAGTTCCTTCATAAGTTGGTTGTTAAATATCCCAAGATTCTTTAGCGATTTCACACATCATAATACGTCGAAATTCATCCGGTGTGACCGCGCTAAACACGGCATTTAAACCTCGGGAATTAAAATTAGAAAGTTTGAACTCATTCTCAGTCCATCTATCGGCCGGTTTGGGAACACGTTCATTTTCAACTAAATGAGTTGGTGGAGACCACCCGTTAACTACCGATATCCAAACCCTATCATAGATAGATTTTAGTGCCGATTTCATATGCACTTTCCAATACACGTAATTAGAACCATCGAAAATAGGAAATTTTGAAAATGGGGAAAATTCCATTTTAGCCAAAAATAGTTAAAAGATCTTTAACGAAGTAAATTATCGTTTTTGGATCTGATGCCAATTCGAAAACGCCCCAAGGGCCCCCGAATTTAAAATCCTTATACGTAAAATCAATTTCCTTGTTGATTTAGATATGCGAAAGAGTAAAGGTGATGGTTCAATAAAATGAATTACCAAATTTTAATTTCTTCACAAATTAAAATTAAACCAAGTGAAAATATGATCAATAAACACACACTATTGATTTCACTTAAACACAATTAATTCATTCAAGTCCTAGAATTTGACTAAGTCATATTTATCATTATTTCCAAGTTAGGCCAAACGAGTTTTAACAATAGACTTGAATTAAATAAACTTTACCCAAATATAATTATGCACCAAATTAAATTAAGTGTGACAATTAAAACCAATTTTATCTTGAATTATCCTAAGCAAGAGTTCTAAGTCATTATGCAACATAAAATAAATCAATCACACTACACCGCGATGTACGAGGAAAAACCCACAATGGGAAACAACCTCGAAAGGCCCTAGCCTCAAATCCACCAAGTACGGAATTACATTTACAAGACAGATGAATTACTTCCTCAACTCGAACCCTCTCTAGACTTAACGCATCTTTTTGTAATCACCTCTTCCTAGCGGATAACCACGGAGCTCCACCGTGATCTTGGACTCACCAAACGGACAATAGGTACACCGTCAACCACACGTGGTGTCTTTTACCACATGAGAATGCCGCAGCAAAATGAACTCTTCTTCTTTAAGGGATGTAGAAGAAAACCCAAACAATCTCTTCAATTCGGTGTAGAGATAAACCCGGTGCCAAACTCCAAGCAAGATGTATATATATATGAACTTGGATAAACAAAACAATGGGTGTGTATGTGTTTTTTGATGAATTTAATCCATAAAAATCAAACACAAAACATGGAAATTTTTCTTAAAAGTTTTGCTTTCAAAAGACTCTTAGAATGTGAAAAAGTTGTCTACAAAAAGTTAGTTCCCGCACTTAAGAAGTATGTCAAAAAGGAAGTGGGGCAAAGTAGTGGAAAAGTCGAAAAAACTGGCTTAAAACTGTTCCCGCTGTTTTTTCTTTAGAAATCTCGTACGAACGAGACTTCTAACGAAGAGACAGAACAAAAAAAAAATCTCGTTTGAAAACTGGTTCGAACGACTTCTCGTTCGAACGACCTATCTAACGAGTTCTCAGGCCATGGTTCTAGATAATTTCGATACGAATGCATGGCCCCCAATTTTGTATTTTTTTTATTTTTTCTGGATTTGATATGATCTTTCTACTGAAAGGTGTCCGAGAACAAAATATTTAGAACTATGAATTCAAAAAAAAGTTTAACAAAAAAATACTAACACCCAAAATAAATTTCTAAAATACACCCAATAAATAATGTTCCAAGCTCCTATATATATATATATATATTAAAATGCATTCATACCTTAGGAGCAATGGAACCATGTTGATGATGTAGAAACTAGGCACAACACACATGACATTTGATGAAGCTTTAATAACTTGGCCGCTACATCTTCAACAAACACGTCATAGGCTTGAATGGATAAACTTTATCTATATCCTATGACTCAAATGTTTTTGTCCGGAATTGATCCAAAACTACAAAGGACTCAATTGGAAATTTGCGTCCTTACATGTCTCAATTTCTTTCAAGAAAAACTTTCTCTCTCTAGGGGCTTCAAATGTTTTGAGAGTTCTTTGATCTTTTTTTCTTTTTTGGTAAGGCTCTGCCCCTTTATATCCTTTTAGCACTATTTTACAGTTCATAACAGTTTATTTTGTGCCCATAAAATCACTAAATGCATTTATGTATTTATTCTTCATTATTCTTATTGATGTTCATCAATGTTGGAAACGTTTGATCATTAATCTTATAAAATATATTGTATTTGTTGGTTTCTGAATGCCCAATCCTTTTGAAAAGTTTAGCAGTAATCTTGTTAGGGAAACCCTTTGTGCCAAGAGAGTAGCTCGGGGGTATTTTTGGTTGCCCCCTTTATTGGTTTTTTACACTATAGAATCCTCACACCGAAGGTTTTTATCCCCTTCATAACCACGAGGACTCATATTCCATAGTTAGAATTAGTTCAATTATTTCTTGTCGTCTTGGTGAGTGTTCTATCAGTAGAAATACAATGAGTCAAGACAAAGACTCTTTTTTAGCTTCCATAGATAACATTACCAATTGTATACCGATTTGATGATCTTTACATAATGTTACTTTGGCCTATTCCTCTAGAACTATCGTTAGGGAAGAGAACTTAGTTTTGTCATCTTCTTTTAGATATTCACCCTCTCCCCATGAGTCCTAGTCCTCCTAAAATTCTAAAGATTCCCCTTCCTTCGAGACTACTTCTTCTGAAAGAGATCCTGATGCTCATGAGGCTATTGACCTTGAGGAGTAAAATGGAAAGTTGGAGAATACTTTTTGTGGACATTTCCACTACTTTCCCCATTTAAATCATGACATTAAAGAGGAAAATATTAAAGATGAAGAGGTTTACACACTTGACTTCTTATGAGATAGCCTTTATAGAAGTATGATCAACAGGATTAAGTCTTATAGACTTAGGCATCTTTACAGTAAAAAGTCCTCTATCACTGTGAGGTCTTCTGAAGATGATGAGAGAGTGTATGATGTGAAAAATTCCTCCGAGATTTCCTTATACGATGTTGTGTTTCATTTAGGATTTTGGCTTTCCTTCCATACAAGAATACGAGACATACTTTCTCATCTTGGTGTTGGTAGTTACTCAGTTGGCCCCAAATTTTGGAGGATCATACTTAGTTCCATCGTAGTTTGGAGATGGGTTCACACTGAGAACTTTACTAGGGAAATATACAGGAGTTGTATATTATCATATCCTCTAAAAAAAATTTGGGGTATTAATTTCTAATCCCTCATAATCGAAAATGTAAACTTGTAAGGTTTCCTAAACCTCCAATCATAATTAGAATACTAGCTTCTTTTTCATTAGTGGGGATTACGAATTTTTTATGGAAAAAAGAAAGGAGTTATAAGGGTCCCGCGTAATTAGGCAAATCCTCCTTTGAGCAGTATATATTTCTACCTTTGATTCCTTCTTATTCTCTTAGTATATGGTTTAATTTCTGCCAAAACTTACACTTGGTTTGCACACTACGCTATCCAGACAAAGTCACTCCCGCTTTGAGTGTCACTAACTAGAATCTAGTAGATGATGTTGTTAACTATGGGATTAAGACTTACAAGGAGTTGTCTCGCTTGGCCAATCTTAGGGAGTTCAATATCATTTCCAACCCTCACCCTTTAAAAAACATCATAAGTTTCTTATTTCGTACCTTTTTGAGGATCGGTTTTGTATTATGTTTAGTTGATTGCATTTTGTTTTTGGTGAATATAAGCCTTTTTACCTTAGTGCATAAAAGTGGGGTATGTTGGTCTTTAAACTCATACATGATAGGGTTATTGAGTCCGAGGGGAGGCTCAGTGAAGAAACTGACGAGTCAAAGAGGAAAGGTAAAGAACCTGCTGGCAACAAGCCATTGAAGAAGCAGAGGAAGGAGTCTCGCTCTTCTAAAAGGACTGAGGGAAATATGAGTCCTATGAGACTATTGATGCAACAAAATATTTCCTTATTTAAGGAGATATATAGGCTTTTTAAGACGACCCCAAAACTCTCTGCTAATTTAGTAAGGGCTTATGACTTCTTAGTGAAGAACTTGCCAGATTGTGATAAAGGGTACTTTGGAAAATTATAGAGGGGTGAGGAGGTTGATCTTGCTATCACCAACATTTTGCAAGTCCGTGCTTACACTAACTTCCCCATTTTTTGTGTAAGTCTTTCTCAGTTGTTGACATCCTCATATCATATTTTAATTTAGGATCTAATGATGATGGTGTGACACCCCATCTAATTTAAACATAGGTTATTTAGGCCTTTATTAAGATTAAAACAGGTTTCTCATGTGGTTAATTCTTAACATCACTGTCGAAAACTCTTTAAATTACTAACCACCTAAGTGAAATTAGATTGGTGCCAAATTTAATCTTTCTTAATAGTAGATGAATGAACCATACTGAACTAAATTAACTAATCACAATAATATAGAATCCAACCATCATAATGTATAAATGAAATCAAGGTTTGCCGAATTAATAGTCGGCCAAAATCTAAAGCAACTACTCCATAATAAGACAAATCTAAATAACTGAAGAATGTCATTGGACAACATGTCCGTGCATGAAATATATAAATGGAATCCTACACTAGATCAGAATGATGGAATCTTCTAATCAAATAAACCATGTCAGCATCCACAGTGCTAGAGCTCCAAGTCCCTAGATAGAAGTCACGCCTGGCATCCCTGTGGTTAGACACCTAAAAGGGTTTTAAAACATTTTATAGAAAGTGTTGGTGCAAAAAACGTTTTGAAAATATTTAGGAAGCAGTTTATCATAGTAAAAATCAGTTATTTATTACACATGTTAGGAACACGTACACTCTCTCTTGAGTTTTTCTCACCCCTCATCTATAGTGCACGCCTAACGTTCTTAGCCCACCTAGATATACTACCTAAGCTAACTAGACAAAAGTATCTCATTGAACTTATCTATTCATCTAAGTTCCCGTACCGCCCATAAAGTATACCCATTTTATTAACATCCCTCATATGTTAATTATTTACTAAGTAACATTTTCCCATAAGTTAGCTTTCCATATTTATCATTAAGTTTCACTACTTAATTTACTTGAATGTAAGTGTTCCATTTAATCATCTACTATTACACTTAAGTAGATTTTTCATACGTATATAAATTTCACACATAATATATACTATAAGTGTATTTTTTGCTATAAAGTCCTATTATCACATGTTAAGGACTTATTGGTTCATACTTTTCCATCGACCCCAATTCATCCTATCATTTGCATTGGTCCGGATAGCCATCGACCCCAATGTATATGTTTTTCGTATATTAGTCCGAAAAACCATCGACCCCAATGTAGTTGGTATGCCTTAGGCATTCACACCGCCTAAGTAGTTAGTATAAGAGGTATGCATGCCACCTATGAGCTTACATTGGTCAGGATAGCCATCGACCCCAATGTAAATATTATACATGCACATATATTGGTTCGGATAGCCATCGACCCCAATATAGTCAGCTTACTCTAGACATTCACACTTCCTAAGTATTTACTATATGTAATATGTGAGTGTAGATTTGAGGAGGCACCACGTCGAGCTTATTTTAGACTTGAGCAACGTGGTTACGCCTACGTATCCGTCTTTGCAGAATCAAAGTCTGCATAGTTCGTGGGTCCATATGATATGAAAGAGAGAGCTTGGTTTTTATGGTTTTGGTGCGTGGGGGTGCCTAATCCGGTGAGTCGCCTCTCGAACACCCATTCTTGGTAGTTTCGGTGCGTGGGGGTGCCAATCCGGCTATCCGTCTCTCACATGCCCATATACCGTATAATGAAACTATAAAAATCTGCTCTTCATTATTAAACTCGTGATGGATCTCCAAAGTTGTTTGGGGGAGGAGATCTATATTTCATCTCTTTACTTTGCCCCCAAGACCATCATCCATAAAAATGAGGGGGAAGCCCTCTTTATATAGTAAAAGTTCCCAAGTGGGCTTGACATGTGTCATCTTTTCTGTGGAGCCAAGTATCCAATATTTATGGTGCTACTTGTCACAATATATGTGGTGTCATCTCAAATAATTAATTAAATCATTACTAGAGTATTGTCTAGTGTAATTAATCAAATGTGGAGTATACACGGTATATTAAATCGTGTGCAATAATATCTCAGCCCGTGTAGGGTATGGATTGTAGTAAAACTCAATGAATCATGAATAAAATATGTGGGGTTAATTATTGGAGCGTTGGTGGTTTATTTATTTAACCCCCCTCTCCATTTCCCCCTCATAGACATAATTGGTGTGTTGATGCTTTGGCTGAGACATATCAACTATGTGTACGAAATAAATTGCTTAGCCTGTTCGACTAGAAAATTATCACATAACCATATTCGGTTTGTTATCATGCGTGCATATGCATATATCATCTGTATGCAGTTTTTTTAGGTCTATCTTTGCTTCCTCTATTTTTCATTTTGGAGGAGTATTTCGGGGGGTTTCCCCCATTCCTCTCGAATGAGCATGTCTCCATAATTTTATTGCGGCTTCAGACATTTCGAATAACAAACTTTCCATATGTACTGGCCCGAGAAACCAATTGTTGATTATATAAGTATAGTGGATCTTTTGCAATCATAAGATCAAAACCTGTTGAGAGTACTCGGTCGAGCAACTATTAGTGCTTCGAGTGAATTGGAATTTTTTAAGCGTGCCTAATTAATATAGGACTTTAGTTTCTCATAAATCAGATTCATGCCTAGTAATGTAGGTCCTTTAAGTCTCCCTTAAGAGGTTCATGCGTGCCTAGTAGTATAAGACTTTGGTGCCTAGTAATATAGGACTTTGAATCTCCCATGAGCGAGGGTCGGGTGCGCCAAGTTATATTGGACTTAAAAACAAAATCTCCCATAACCGAGGGTCAGGCGGGCCAAGTCATATTGGTCTTAAACAAACAAAATCTCCTATATTCGAGGGTCACACGGGACTAGTAATGTAGGCTATAAATCTCCCATATCCGAGAGTCAGGCGAGCCTAGTCTTATAATCATAATCTCACATAATCGAGGGTCAGGCGGACCAAGTAATGTAGGCTATAATCACCCATATCCGAGGGTCAGGAGTGCCTAGTAATGTAGGCTATAAATCTCCCATATCCGAGGGTCAGGCAGGCCTAGTAATGTTGGCTATAAATCTCCCATAACCGAGGGTGGAGGCGGACCTAGTCTTATAGGCATAATCTCCCATAATCGAGGGTCAAGCGGACCTAGTCTTATAGGCATAATCTCTTATAACCGTGGTTCAGGTGGACCTAATATTATAGGCATGATCTCCCATAACCGAGGGTCAGGCGGACCTAGTCTTATAGGCATAATCTCCCATAATCGAGGGTCAAGCGGTCCTAATAATGTAGGACTTTATGAGAACTGTAATGCACCACTTTGGGTGACTCACCACAATACTGGCAAGGTTTTTGTGAAAACTATAATGCACCTCTGTGGGCGACTTACCTCGAAACTGGTAAGATTTGTGAAAACTGTGATGCACCTATGTGGGCGACTTACCTCGAAACTGGTAAGGTTTGTGAAATCTATAATGCACCTCTGTGGGCGACTTACCTCGAACTAGTAAGGTTTGTGAAATCTGTAATGCACCTCGGTGGGTGACTTACCACGAAACAGGTAAGGTTTCCAAAATCTGTAACGCACCACTATGGGCGACTTACCTTGAAACTGGTAAGGCTTTGTGAAATATATAATGCACTTCGGTGGGTGACTTACCTCGAAATTGGTAAGATTTGTGAAATCTGTAATGCACCTCTGTGGGCGACTTACCTCGAAACTGGTAAGGTTTTGTGAAATCTATAATGCACCTCTGTGGGCGACTTACCTCGAAACTGGTAAGGTTTTGTGAAATCTATAATGCACCTCTGAGGGCAACTTACCACAATACTGGTAAGGTTTTGTGAAAACTATAATGCACCTATACTCGAAACTGTTAAGGTTTTGTGAAAACTATAATGCACCTCTGTGGGAGATTTACCACAATTCTAGTAAGGTTTTGTGAAAACTATAATGCACCTCTGTGGGCGACTTACCTCAAAACTGGTAAGGTTTTGTGAAAACAATAATGCACCTCTGTGGGAAACTTACCACAATTTTGGTAAGGTTTTGTATGCAAACGCTATATCTATGCTCCAGGTTTTATGGGTAATTTTATTGGCCCCCTGTTGCTTTGCTGGAAATAATGTAATGTAGTTAGTGCTGTATATGAGCCATCTGATGGCTATGCTAAACAACTCTGATATTTCATTTGGGGATGCTTCATCAATGATGGCCACTCTGGGACCGAATCTAATCATGCTTGTAACATGTGTTTACATCTAACTACAAGTGGTACACTATACAGTACTTTTCTCCCTCTTTACTTTGCTTTGTCTTTTATCTGAAGATAAATTAAAGTAGAGAAAAATAAACAATTGGTTACAACACCATCTAAGAATTGAAATAATTTAAATATATTTCACGGGGGTTTACCCCCAATTAAAATATAATCTCTTGAGTGTTTGGCTTTGACACCTGTAAGTCCTGATGTAATTGCTTATGCTCGATTTGATCATATAAGTTCAATATCTACAATGATAAGAAATCATCTCAAATTCTGGCACAAAAATCATTAGTAACTCGTGAGGCATATTGTAGTGACATAGATAATCATATGGGTAATATCTTTCCCCCCTCAATTTTATTCTATGTTAATAGAATAAAATAAACTTGAAAACATGCTTCGAGGAATCATAGACATATTGTTCTATGCAATATTTATGATGCGAATGTGATATGCTACAATATGCAATTGATAAAGTGTAGATATATCATGTGGTGAGATATTTATCTCATGCCCCCGCTATTTTATCAGAGTTGAGAAAAACTCAGAAATGGTCCATTAAATCATTTATAGAATAAATTAGTCAATAAGCATGCTCGGTCACCTCAAGGTGAGTAATAAATATAAATTTCAGATTTTATGTAGCTAACATCATCATGTGAATAAATCATAGTTTAGCATAAAATGAATGCAAGATAGCATAAAAAGTTGTTCCAGGCGACCATGGATGCAGTTGCTTAGGGGGTTGCTCCGAGCAACCGTGAATGAGGCAACTCGAGTCACTAGGACGAGGCTGCTTGAACCACTAGGACAAGGCCGCTCGATCCACTAGGGCGAGGCCGCTCGAGGCACTGCGGGTGAGGCCACTCAAGGTACCTACTCGTGGCACCATGGGTGAGGCTGCTCGAGGTACCTACTCGAGGCACCGCGGGTGAGGTCGTTCGAGGTACCTACTAGAGGTACCATGACTTGATAAATTATAAGTTTCAAAAAAGATTTTTTTATTTTGTGAGATGCTCGAGGAGGTTCCTCCGAGGCTGATCGAGGAGGTTCCCCCGAGGCTGATCGAGGAGGTCCCTCCGTGTCTGCTCGAAGAGGCTGTTCGAGGGGGTTCCTCCGAGGCACTAAGAATTTAGCAAATTTTCCAGAAAAAGGTTATTTTTGCCAAGGTCACTCAAAAAATATCATTTTGATATGGTTGTTTGAAGGATGTCATTTTTGACATGGTTGTCCAAAAATATTATTTTGGCAAGATTGATCGAGTACATGTACGTACTAAGTCTTTAAATGTTTTCTCATGGGATAACATGAAAACATTCACAATTTCGAGGGGTATAAGATTTTTCAAAAATAAATATTTTTTCTACTCGAACAACTTAAATTCCTACGAGACTACAAATAGTTTGAAGTATTGAAGAGAAATTTTTCAAGCTCTATAAATAAAACAAGCTTAAATCAAATATCATAACGCCTTGAAAGTAACGAGTTAGGTGGTATATATTTTTGCCACGCATCAAATAATCTTTAAGGAAAGAAAACAGTTCCAAACTTGGAACATGGAACCCAAAACTTGGTTTCAACAACGCTTAGGACAAATTGCTTGATAAATTCTCTGCCCCGCCCCGAGGTAGGCTGGTTTTCCAGGGTTCGTCAGATGAAGTCCCTTCGAGCTACTAACGGAGATCAAGGCTTCTCGAGGCCATATTGCTCGGATGTAGATGGTGCCTCGGTTTGAATGAAGACGGAAGTGGATTGGTGATTGAAGCGTGGTTGCTCGGGTTTCGTGGTTCGTCGAATTTCCAAGGTCGAGTTATAGATGTTCGGGTGATGTTATGGTCTCACCGGTAAGTGGCTCAAAGGTCTAGGGCCTTGGCGGGTTTCATCTATTCGGATGTCAAACCCAAGGTAGTTCATTGGTTTGAGGCCCGTCGGAGGTCTAGATTGTTCTAAGTTTGAAGTATTTCATGGTTTCTTCATGTGTTGTATTGAATCGGTGTTTGGGAAGAGTTTTTTTTTTCACCGGAGTTTGGTTTCTCAAGATTTCAATCTCTATTTTATAGAACCAGGTCGGTTTCAAAATTGTGTTGTTGATTTTAAATTCTTATTGGGTTCATCCCCCATGGTGAATTAGTTCAAACAATGGAAATATAATGGTCCGACCCTGAAAATGAGGTTTGTTCTTCAGCCTTGACCGGGTCGTTAAACTATGAGGGATCCAGTCGATGCTGGTGGAGATAATTTGTCTAGCGAATATCACGTGGGGAGTGTCATTCAGCGCGTGGGCAAATAGTGCATTATTATGTACATTTTGTACAGCAGGTCCCTCCCTATGTAAAGCGCGTGGTCCCTATATCAACTTTCGTACAGAAAATTCTAGTTGTGATCTTTAATAAGATCTGTAATGAATTTAAAACTATTATAATGTACATTTGTACAGTTGGTGCATGCAGCTGGAAGAAAATTGTGTGGCTCAAAATTACTTTTTGCATCAGATATTTTTTTACTTTCAACACTTATAGAGTGTTGTCAAGTTAATATAAATGACACACACAAACTACTAAAATCTGCATCCTTTTTTTTTTCGTGTATTATACACAATCAACAATATCTTGTGACCAAATAATTATGACTAATAAAAATTTTAGCCAAACTAATGCTGAAAATCAACAATAATAATTTTTTTCAACAGCATCATCATGTGTATGTTTTTTTTCAAATATTCTGATTGAAGATAAATGTTAACAGATTTTATCTGTATTCTAACAAACATGATTTTTGATATTCACCATAAAAAAGATATATGGGATATCTTCACAAAGCAAACGATGGAATAAAATGCAATAATACTTATCTTTGTTGAATAAAAGTGTTCCACCGCCACCGAGTTTTCCGTGTGTGCGCACAAAGCGTTACGCAACTGAAATCATGAATACCTCTCTATCATAGTTACTAAATGTAAGATGTGAGTGCAAATTTGAGGAGGCACCTCGTCGAGCTTATTTTAGACTTGAGCAACGTGGTTGCGCCTACGTATTCGTCTTTGTGGAATCAAAGTTTGCGTAGTTCGTGGGTTCGTACCATATGCAGGAGAGAGTTTGGTTTTGGTGGTATTGGTGCATGGGGTGCCTAATCCGGCGAGTCGCCTATCGAACGCCCATTATTGGTAGTTTCGATGCGTGAGGGGATGCCAAATCCGACTATTCGCCTCTCAAACGCCCATATACCGTATAATGAAACAATAAAAATCTGCTCGTCACTATTAAACCCGTGACGGAGTTCCAAAGGTGTGTGCGACAAGAGAGTTATATTTCCTCTCCTTACTTTTCCCCCAATATCATCATCCATAAAAATGAGGGGGAATCCCTCTTTATATAGTAAAAGTGCCCAAGTGGGATTGACATGTGTCATATTTTCTATGGAGCCAAGTGTCCAATATTTATGGTACTACTTGTCACAATATATGTGGTGGCATCTCAAATAATTAATTAAATCATCACTAGAGTATTGTCTAGTGTAATTAATCAAATGCGGAGTATACACGATATATTAAATCACATGCAATAATATCTCAGCCCGTGTAGGGTATGAATTGTAGTAAAACTCAATAAATCATGAATAAAATCTGTGAGGTTAATTACTGGAGCGTTGTTGGTTAATTCATTTAGCTCCCCTCTACACTATAGTAGGCATTAACACAACCTAATAATTCACATTGGTACACAATATGTTTCTCTCTAATACTCGCCGTACCTTTTATTTTACGATTTCTTCCACTATTCTATTATATTTAGGGTCAATTATTTAATAGTCCCTACTATAAATATATATTTTTTAAAAAGGACACATATTTTTAGTTTAAGCCATTTAGTCCCTCAAGCACTCAATATTCTCTTATTTTTAGAGGTCCGCGCCAGCGGCACTCCCTTTCCAAAATATGTGGCAAAAGACTTTTTGAGGCAAAATAAAAAGGCTTGGACTAAATGAGTATTAAAAAATGTTTGAGGGACTATTTGTTATATGTCCCTTATATTTAAGCCTTCACATAATTCTAAAGGTACCTAGTTACCCCTTATATATAATTTAAGTAGTTATTAGCTCTAACATACCGGTATACATATTGAATTGACTTTAAATCTTCCCATAACTCAACTCCCAATTTCCCCCGATATACGACTCCATCGGTGTATTCTTGTCGGTCCATTTTCTAAGTCCTATACCCATTGGTCTTAATGGACCTCAACAATATACCTACTGGTCATTATTCAGTCCTCAATTAAGTATAATATCATTCCTAGGGTTCCCCTCCCTTTTTGATCAACACAAGAATTTAAGCAAGCAAAAGAACCAGAATTTATCTTTGGTTGATCGATTGAGGATTTGGTTGATCGATCGATTATTCAAGGGTCGATCGATTAATCGAGCAGTGACAGACCCAGTTCGTCTTCTTCATGCGTCTCCCTCCGTTAACACACCTCAACTCTCATTATAGTCCACAAAATTAACAACCCATCACCCAAAACTATTTCTACATGTATAAGGATGATTTCTAACATTCCTAACATATCAAATCTTCGCATAATTCAGTCAAGAACGGATTAAAAACTTTTATCATTGAAAACCCTATTTTTATGTTCTTCCCAAAGGTTCAACCACAAACCTAGATTTAAATCCGTGAAGAAAAAGTGAAATATCATCTGAATCCAAAGTCCTTTACATGTATAATTTCCTCCACATGAAATCCTATCTCAACATTAAATTCATCATTCTTCCCAAGAATTTATTCACGATCAAATTATTTATCAATCCCTACACATGGGTATTACAACTTTAATTTAATTTTCATTAAGAAACTTGCCTTGATTACTATAGAGTCTGATTTCGTGAAGAAGGTAATGAATCTATATGTTTCCTCTTCAAATCTCCACTCCTTCGGTGCTTAGGGTGAAAGAATTCCTTCCAAACTGCAAGAATTTTCCTTAAGCCTTTTGGGAATGGTTCTTATCTTCTCTCTAATGGCCTCTCTAAGTTTTTATGAGTTATAAACCCTAACCTACGATCCTAACTATCAAATTGAGGCTTTAATTTTCGTAGGTCATTTATCCTCTATTTTCAAAATGACCAAAATGCCCCTAATAGATGCCAGTTTTGTCCAAAATTGACTCGGGGCCCAATCTAAACCCCTGGGTACACTATTTCAACCCTATCGGAGTCATCTGTGACCTCTAAATCATCATACGAGAAAATATATTTCTCATTTCTCACCTCAAACTAGACTTCACGCGACTCCCGGTGAGATAAATTAAAATACGCACATATGACTCGCTATGTCGTATAATAATAACCATTTATTATTTATTATTCACACTTACTAAATTTCATCAAAATATTAATCAGTATCTATCTCTCGATTAATATTTAATTAGCACATTTATTAAATAAATGACATTAAATTACTTCACTCGTGTAATTTAAATAAAATGTATTTTCTTATTTAATTTTAGAATTAATTAAATTTAAAATACGCTGAAATACAGGGTATTACATACTTCCCCCCTTAAAAAGGAATTTCGTCCCCGAAATTAGGACATACCTGCGGTGAATAACTCTGTATGCTGCTCTCACATGTCATCCTCCCTACTGAACCCGCACTGAACTCGCACTAGTGGCACCACCTTGGACCGTAGTTTACGCTCACTACGATCTAAAATAGCCACGGGCCTCTCCTCATATGAGACGCCTGGCTATAATTCGATCTCCTTAAGTGGAACATGCCAGAAATCCTTCCCGCTTGTCTTGTATTTCTTCAGTGATGACACATGGAACACGTCATGTATTCACCGAAGATGCTCTGGATGTCCCATCCTGTATGCTATCGGTCCCACCCTCTCTATAATGGGAAATGATCCTATATATATCGGTGCTAACTTCCCATTTTTGCCAAATCTCATAATCCCCTTCATAGGAGATACTCGGACTAACACCTTGTCGCCAACCTCTAACCCCACATGTCTCCTATCGGCGTCTGCATAACTTTTTCTGCCTGTCCCGAGCTATCCGAATGCGTCCTCAAATCAACTCAATCCTGGTAGTAGTATCTTGAATCATCTCAGGACCTAATAACTTGTTTTCCCCAACCTATAACCAATATACGAGTGAACGATAAGGCCTCCCATATAATGACTTGAACGCTATCATACCGATAGTAAATTGGTAAGAGTTGTTATACGCAAACTCTATTAATGGAAGGTATCTCTCCCATACTCCCCCAAAATCTAGGGTGCACATTTTTAGCATATCCTCAAGCATCAAATTCACCTTCTCAATTTGTCCGTCAGTCTGTGGGTGGTACGCCGTACTCAACCGTAAGTCTATGCCCATGGCCTCCTGGAAGCTCTACTAAAAATGCGACTCAAAAACTTTATCTGTATCAGACACAATATTAATTGGGACTCCGTGAAGCTTAACAATCTCCAAAATAAATAGCTGTGCGTACTGAATCGTGTCGTAGTCAGTGAAAACTGGCAAGAAGTGAACCACCTTGGTCAACCGATTCACTATCACCCATATCGAATCATGACCCCGTTGTGAAGTAGGTATCCCAGTAATAAAATCCATCGATATGCTTTCCCACTTCCACATAGGAATCTTAAGTGGCTATAACATCCCCGAAGGTCTCTGATTGTCAACTTTCACTAGCTAACAAGTAACACACTTTGAGACAAACTCTGCTATGTCTCTCTTTATGCCGGATCTCTAGTACTGTCTCCTCATGTCCTGGTACATCTTATCTCCACCGAGATGTAGTGCAAACCTAGAACCATGAGACTCATTCATCACTGCCCGCCTCAACTCCTCATCCTTGGGTACTATCAATCTCCCATTAAAGCTCAGGCCTCCCTCTGAGCTGACTGAGTAAGACTCTACACCCTCAACTAGTAATTTCCGCACCCTATCATGACATAACTTATCCTATGCTGTATCCCTAATACTCGCATTACTATCTCGGGAGTGATAGTCATAACTGCCATGTATGCCCTGGACACCTCATCCTCCTGCTGGACCTCACCCCAATTTGATTTCCACACCTTAGCTAAATCCCCAGTAGGTCGTCGGCTCAATTCTTCTACCACCACGTTAGCTTTACCAGGATTATATTGTATATCGAACTGGTAATCCTTCACGAATTCTAGCCACCACCTCTACCTCATATTAAGATCCTTTTGTGTGAAAAGATACTAAAGTGACTCGTGATCCGTGAACAAAGTGAAGTTATCTCCCAACAAGTAGTGTCTACATATCCTCAATGCAAAAATGACCGCTGCCAACTCTAGGTTGTGGGTGGGATAATTATTTTCATGGGGCTTTAGCTTTTGAGATGCATAAGTTATTGACCTCTCCACCTGCTTCAACACACCCCCAAGTCCCTGTAAGGATGCAACTGTGTAGACCCAATCCTCCACCCCACTCCAAGGCAATGCAAGTACTGGTATTAATGTCATTCTATCCTTTAGCTCGTCAAACTCCAACTAACACTGGTTGCTCCACACGAATGGTACCCCTTACGAGTCAGGTTCGTTAAAGGCTCAACAATATTTGAGAACCCCTTGATGAAATAACGGTAATATCCTACTAATCCCAAGAAGTTGCGAATTTCGGTCAGTGTCGTGGGCTGGCCCCACTCCCTCGTCGTCGATACCTTACTCGGATCAACAGCTATGCCCCAGTCGGACACAATGTGGCCAAGAAATAGTCCCTCTCGAAGACAAAACCCACACTTACTAAATTTAACGTACAACTGGTGGTCCCGTAATGTCTGCAGAACCATCCGTAAATGCTCGGCATGCTCCTCCTTCGTCTGTGACTAAACTAGGATATCATCGATGAATACTATCACAAACGGATCCACAAACTCTCGAAATACTCGGTTCATGAAATCCATAAACACTGTAGGCACATTATTAAACCCGAATGGCATCACCCTGAACTCATAGGATCCATACCGCGACAGGAAAGTGATCTTAGGAACATCCTCCTCCCAAATACGTAGCTAGTGATATCCTAGCCTCAAAACGATCTTAGAGGAGTACGCGACCCCTCTCAACTGATCAAATAGGTTGTCAATCCTAGTTAACGAATACTTATTTCGTATCGTTAGCTTGTTCATCTCTCTGTAATCCATGCGCAGGATAAGTGAACCATTATTCTTCTTCACAAACAACACCGAAGCACCCCAGGGTGAAGTACTTCACCGAATGAAACCATGCCCTAAGAGCTGCTGAATTTTATCTCTTCGTTCTCTCATCTCTGAAGGAGCCATGTGATACAGTGATCTGGAAATCGGTCTCATCCCCGGTGTTAAGTCAATGACAAACTCTATTTCCTGGCTCGGTGGTAACCCAAGTATCTCCTGGAACACATCCTCAAAATCCCTCACTATAGGAATCAAATTGAAGGGAACAACTACGTGAGGTCTCCTCCTCGATGTAGTATAAATGACTGTGCGATCCTCCCTCGGGAAGAGGCATCGCCACTAGGAACATCTCCTACCCCAGAATATAAAACATAATCGTCCTTTCATAGCAATATACCATTGATCGGTAGCCTGCTAACCAATCCATACCTAGAATCACGTCATATCCCTCCATGTCTAACACCATGAGGTCTGTCGCTAGACTCAGTCTCCCAATCAATATATCGACTACTCTACAAATCGAGTGTATCAACGACCCATTACCTATAGGTGACTCAACATACATAAGAAGACTAACGATTGTCTCTAATACTCGAGTGGCTCATGAAAATATAAACTTAATAAATGAATGAGATGCCTTAGTATCAAACAGAATCCTACCCTTAAACATGTGAATAGGAAACGTACCCTCAACTTCAGGCGGTGGTGGAGGTGGTGGAGGCGCGGCTACATGTCAGACATTGTACACATGTCAATAATTTATATGACCCTACTGCTGCTATGGGGCTGGTGCGGGCACTGAGGATGGAGCTAAAGGATCCTCCCCTGGTGGGCACCCTATCACTGAGGCCTATCTCATTGTGGGTACGCCCAACTCTAGTGACCCTGCTAGCCACAAGTAAAACACTGCACCTGGAATTGTCTCTGCCCCTGGCCCTGTTGGCCATAACATTGGCCCTGATGGCCTTAACCCTATTAGCCTCCCCCTGGTTCCCCTGACCTTGACGGTCCTGAGGGAACTGCTGCTGCTGAGGACGCTATTGGCCCTGCCTATCTGACGTAAACCCACCATGTCTAAATTTCTTGGAGGAGTTACCCTATCAGGAGCTATGCCCCTGCTGGATCACTACCTATTGCTTTTGAAGTGGTACCCTACTGCCACCACTCCCTCGGTGTTGCTCATATGGCTAATCTCTTCTCGTCTCTTGCTCCCCTTAGAATGGAAGCGACAGTATTGGAAGTGTACTAGTGCGGCATTTATAAGATTAGTGTAAGTCATCAATGCAGGATTCCTGATCAAATGTTGCCTGATCCTCCAGGAAAAACCATCCATGAATCGAGCCTTTTTCCTCTCCTCGTTGCTCACCTAGTATGGCATAAAATTATCCAGGCGAGTGAACTCCTCCTTATAATTAGCTACTAATCGATCACCCTGACATACCTCCCCAAACCTCTTCCTCATCTCTGACTCAAGTATAGATGGGAAGTACTTAAGGTCAAATCGCACCCAGAACTCTGAAATTGTCATCGAGTCTCTCTCCTTAACAGTGGTCACTGACTCCCACCACTGAAGGGCTACTCCCGCTAGCTTGAAGGTATCCAACATCTATTTCTGGACCTCTCTACAATCTAACATGCGCAGATGCTTCTGAATGTTCTTCTTCCATTGGCATGCCGTCACTACATCTGTACCACCCTGAAACTCCAGCAGGTGGACTTTTTGGAAGGTCTCCCTGATGCTGTGCCAAGTGGGTCGCCCTGGATGGGCCTGAATGCTGGCGTTGCGGGTAACTATGCCTAAGGCTGAGGAAAGTGGGTTTCCATGTCCCTCATAGCTATTTTAATGGCCTGTGACACTATCACTGCCACCTGAGTAGTAGAAATCATCTTCGGTGGTGGTGGGGGTCCCTGCTGGTCCTAAGGGTCCTCCCTAACCTCATCTCGAGCCGCTTCCCTTTCGAATCTCTCTCTCCTCGACGACATTCTGAAATAACAATTTAAATTGTATAAGTATAAACTTTATACAAAATTCCAATAGCAGAAGAACGATATCGTAAGCACGTAAAGAATAAACAACAGTCTTAACAATAGGGCTCTATAACAAAATGACGATGCGCTGAATCCGTAGTAAGTCATACAGATCATAAGGATACTAGAACTTGATGATCTGATACCATTATGACACCTCGTCTAATTTTAACATCGATTGATCAGGCCTTTATTAAGATTAAAATTGGTTTCTCATGTGGTTCATTCTTCGCATCACTGTTGAAAACTTTTTAAATTACTAACCACCTAAGTGAAATTAGACTGGTGTCAAATTTTATCTTTCTTAATAACAGATGAAAGAACCATACTGAACTAAATTAACCAATCACAATAATATAGAATCCAACCATCACAATATATAAATGAAATCAAGGTTTGTTGAATTAACAATCGGTCAAAATCTAAAGAATTACTCCATAATAAGACAAATCTAAGTAACTAAAGAATGTCATTGGAAAACATGTATGTACATGAAATATATAAATGGAATCCTACACTAGATCAGAATGAAGGAAACGTATAATCAAATAAGTCATGTCAGCATCCACGGTGTTATTGCTCTGAGTCCTTGGAAAGAAGTCACGCCTCGTGTCCCTGTGGTTGGACACCTAAAAGGTTTTTAATTTTTTTATAGCAAGTGTTAGTTCACAAAACGTTTTAAAAATATTTAGCAAGAAGTTTATCGCAGTAAAAACCAGTTATTTATTACACATGTTAGGAACACGTACACTCTCTCTTGAGTTTTTCTCACCCCTCATCTATAGTGAACCCCTAACATTCTATACTTATCCCACCTAGCTATACAACCCAAGATAACCATAGACACCACATTTTAGGACCCCCTAACTCTCTCCTTAGCCTCCTAGCACTTCCCCCTTCCACCGCAAACCTAGGTTGCACTCCGAGTACCGATCTAGAGACCATCGGGCTCCCCCGAGCCCCATTTGACTTTGGCCAACTCTTTCGTCCAAGAAAAATCTCTTTGAATCTTTTAAGGGCACTAAAACCCCTTTCCAACGGTCCATCCCATGCATGAAATAGCATAACCATTCGGATGAATGATTAGTTTTCGCCCCAAAATCGATTCGGATGCCACTGGGAGCTCCCGGATCCTTTTCACCAAAGTTAACTCTTTATCTCGAACGAGACTGAATGAATATCCAAAGGGAAGTGAATACCCTTTCTAACGATCTGCCCCATGTGTGATTCTAACCTACGGTACGGACGAACGATCCATTTTACTCCAAAAGGTCACCGAGCGCTTCCGAGCCCCGGTTGACCAAGGTCAAGTTTCCAAAACAATCTAAACTCTTTGTAATGTCGAAGTACATCTCCTAACCATTCCAACGGTCCACCCCGTGCACAATTCTGACTTACCATGCGGACGAACGATCGATTTAAGTTCGGCGATCTCCCGTTCAAAGGACCGAATTGAGCTTACGAGCCACATTTGACCCAAAGTCAACTCCCAAACCCAGGAGTGGTCCAAAGTACTATCGAAGGCCCCTAAAATACCTTTCTAATGGTATTCCATGTTCCCAACTCGGATCAATGGTTTGTGCTCTACAATCATTTTTCCATAAAAGTTTGCACGAGACTGCCAATTGGCAGGTCCTGAACCCTGCATATAGGCACATTATCAAAGGTGAGTTGTCGATAGGCCCCCCTGGAGTATGACAATCGGAACCCAATTTTTTCCCTATAAATAAGGTTCATGACCTCATTGCCAACAGACAACAAAAACCCATCAGCATCAGTGATCTCAGCAACATTCTCTCGAAGTCAGCGAAGTTCCATATGGGAGACACACACACCTAATAAAATTTCGTTTGAATATATGGGATAAACCCCACCCCTATTCTACATTCAAACTACGTGGGCTTTGATGCCTTTATAGTCTATGTAGGCGGCTCTGATTAAAATCCAAGACTCGAGTCCAATTTTCTAAATTTCCAATTTCTCTTATTTTTCAAAATCCTCAAAATCCCTTATTTTCATAATTATCATAAATATATATATAACATACTTGTTCACGTCTCATCCCACATATATTATCGTTTCCCAATAACGATCAATATCTTGATGAACGCTCATATTCTATCTTCTACATTTGTTATTATTTTGAGAATATTCCTATGAACGACCTCACCCTATCTTTTCCATGGTATGGGTCGAACGATTCCAATCTCTGTTATATAAACACATGCATACACTTCACGGGGATAAAGGAAAATATTAACATTTGCCCATGAGAGACCGAAAGGGCGGGATAGGTTCCTAACACCTTTCCATTTCGTAACTTAGTCCCCCGAACCTCCGATCTATTGGTTTCTTATGCATTAGTTTGTCCTTGATGCCGCTCTCTCGAAGTGGCAACATATTCTTTTGCCTGGTTTGAGCAAAATAGGTTGGTGAATCTATCTCTTTACATTCACCCCACACCGACGACGGTTGAAGCCCCCTTTTTGAAGAGAAGGGTGTGAGACCGCGACGCGGTTCTTCCTCGAGGGATCCTCCATCCTTCCCCCTCCGGAGAGAACGCTGCACCGACCCGAGATGGCCACAATAACTATACTAAAGTATCTCATTGAACTTATCTATGCATCAAATTTCCAGTACCGCCCATATAGTACACCCATTTTATTACATCTCTCATATGTTAATTATTTACTAAGTAACATTTTCCCATATGTTAGCTTTCCATATTTATCATTAAGTCTCACTACTTAATTTACTCGACTGTAACTGTGCCATCTAATCGTCTACTATTCCACATAAGTAGATTATTCACACGTATATATATTTCACGCATAATATATAATATAAGTGTATTTTCTGCTATAAAGTCCTATTATCATATGTTAAGGACTTATTGGTTCAGACTTTGCCATCGACCCCAATTCATCCTATCATTTACATTGGTCTAGATAGCTATCGATCCCAATGTAAATGTTATTCGTATATTGGTCTGTACAACCATAGACCCCAATATAATTGGTATTCCTTAGGCATTCACACCGCTTAAGTAGTTAGTATAGTAGGTATTCACACCACCTCTGAGTTTACATTGGTCCGAATAGCCATTGACCCCAATGTAAATATTATACATGCACATATATAGGTTCGGATAGCCATCGACCCCAATATAGTCAGTATACTCTAGACATTCACATTACCTAAGTATTTACTATAGTAGGTATTCACACAACCTAATAATTCACATTGGTACGCAGTATTTTCTCTCCAATACTCACCTTACCTTTTATTTTACGACTTCTTCCACTCTTACATTATATTTAAGCCTTCACATAATTCTAAAGGGAACTAGTTACCCCTTATATATAATTTTAGTACTTATTATCTCTAACTTACTGGTATACATATTTAATTGACCTTAAATCTTCGCATAACTCAATTCCCAATTTCCCTTGATATACGACTCCATCGGGGTATTCTTGTGGATCCATTTTCTAATACCCAATGGTCTTAATGGACCTCAACAATATACCTACTGGTCATTATTCAGTCCCCAATTAAGTATAATATCATTCCTAGGGTTCCCCTCCATTATTGGTCAACGCACGAATTTAAGCAAGCAAAAGAACCCGAAATCAGCTTTAGTCGATCGATCGAGGATTTGGTCGATCGATCAATCCGTCGATCGATCGATATTCAAGGGTCGATCGATCGATCGAGTAGTGACAACCCTAGTTCATCTTATTCACGTGTCTACCTCCATTAACACACCTCAACTCTCATGCTAGTCCACCAAATTCACAACCAATCACCCAAAACTATTTCTACATGTATAAGGAGTTTTCTAACGTTCCTAACGCATCAGATCTTCGCATAATTCAGTGAAGAACGGATTAAAAACTTTATCATTAAAAACCCTAGTTTTATGTTCTTCCTAATGGTTCAACCACAAACCCAGATTTAAATCCATGAAAACAAGTGAAATACCATCTGAATTCAAAGTCCTCTACATGTATAATTGCCTCTACATGAAATCATGTCTCAACATACATTAAATTCATCATTCTTCCCAAGAATTCATTTGCAATCAAATTATTTATCAATCCTTACACATGGGTATTATAACTTTAATTTATTTGCAATAAACAACTTGCCTTGATTATTGTAGAGTCTGATTTCGTGAAAAGTTAATAACTGTATATGTTTACTCTTCAAATCTCCACTCATTAGGATCTTAGGGTGCAAGAATGCCTTCCAAACTCCAAGAATTTTCCTTAAGCCTTTTGGGAATGGTTCTTCTCTTCTCTCTAATGGCCTCTCTAAGTTTTTGTGAGTTATGAACCCTAACCCACGATCCTAACTATCAAATATAGGCTTTAATTTTCGTATGTTATTTATCCTCTATTTTTAAAATCACCGAAATGCCCCTAATAGATGCCGATTTGGTCCAAAATCGACCTGGGACCCAAACTAAACCCCTAGGTACACTATTTCGACCCTATCGGAGTCATCCGTGACCTATAAATCATCATATGAGTTACTAAAATATATTTCGTATTTCTCACCTCAAACTAGTCTACACGTGACTCCCGGTAAGATAAATTAAAATACGCACATATCACTCGGTATGTCGTATAATAATAACCATTTATTATTTACAATTCACACTCTGTAAATTTAATCAAAATATTAATCTTTATCTATCTCTCGATTAATATTTAATTATCACATTTATTAAATAAATGACACTAAATTACTTCACTCGCGTAATTTAAATAAAACTTATTTTCTTAGTTAATTTTCGAATTAATTAAATTAAAAATACGCAGAAATACGGAGTATTAGAAATGGTCAATATTCACCAATTGACCAAGAAGAAGAATTATTCTCTTGTGAATTCCCATGACAATAAAAAGGCTTTAGACGACTATAAGGGAAAGTATGAGGCCCTTATAGGCAAGAGTAATACTAAGTTAGAAAACTACAAGAAGGGGAAGATAATTAGTTTTTTTTATTTTGCTGAAGTGGTTGGAACTTGGAAAATAAACGATGATATGGGCAAATCTATATCCTTCAAGTTTTATGCTCAGGGGGATGCAAGGGAAGTGGTTGAGGTTGACATTGATGTTATAACTGACCTTCCTCTGAATGTTGTGGAGACTCTTGAAGGAGATAATGATGTTGCTTTGGACCTTGCTGTCAACGTCGGCACTCTTGAGGATGGAGAAACATAAGTTTAATTTGTTTTGATCATTATCTAGGATTTATGTGGGCTTTGATATATGTATATTTTTTTTAATGTATCGTTTGTAACCTTTAACACCCCCTCCTGAGGGGCTACATTTAACTCCTAGGAGTTTTATTTTTACATTAATATATTTTTGTTACTCCATTTTTATGGTATCATTGTGTGTGGATTTATTTGAGCATTTTGGTTGAGCATGTTATGTTGTAAGTTTGCCTATTGGTATCCCCCATATGCTTCACCTTATTACTCAATCTCACTTATAGGTTTGAGGTTGAAACTTATGTAGTGCCTATGGCTTGTTTAATTTATTTTTCAACCAGCTCTTTATAAAATAAACAAATAAATTAATAATATGTCAACCTACAATACACACATTTTTTTTTGAGTTTTTGATTTTTTAACCAAAAATAAAAATATGTACTCAAAAGATAAACAAAAATCATTTGTATTTTTCATTAAGACTAAATTACTAAATAAATAAAACACAAATGATAAAAAAAAATCTTTTTGTATTTTTCATTTCATGCAAACTAAAAAGTATAATACAAAAGATAAACAAGTCATGATTTCTAGCATGAGATATGAAATAAAGCAATGACTAGAAAATGACCAAAAAGAGCATAAATTTAGCATGATAATATAGCATGAAGTACAAAAGCTAAAGTATGCAAACACTAGCACATTCAACCTTTATATTTAGCAAGGGATGAATCATGTGAAAGTAAATGTGAATCAAAAGTCCTGTTTTATAAAGCTACCAAGTCGGATCTCCTAACCCAAACTAATGACGAGTGACTAACTCGGGTTATAGGAATCTTGGCTACCTCGGTTGCCTTACGAAAGGATTTTCTAAGACCTCTTTTAAGATCAAATCAAAATTTCCTAAGATGGCCTTTTCGACCAAAATGTGAACACTTAAACTCACGGCGAAAAGATTTACCTAAGGAGTGATCTCTAAAAGCTTTCCTAGTGGATTTTCCTAAAACATTGGTTTTGGCTTTCTGAGTTGATTCACTACACGTATCGACGCCTAAACCACACAAGTCATTTTTTATTTGGACCGTTCCTAAGATCATATCTAGTTTTTCGGACCTACACTCCAAATCAAATTTGACTTTGCTAGAGTCTGTTAGTTTAATTTCTAATTCTACAATTTTAGACTCTAAAAAAATATTTCTCTCTTCAAACTCGAGAAGCTCCTTTTTCAAGGATTCCATTAAACCTCTAAGGCTATCTCTCTCGCCTTCTATATATTCTAAATTCTCTCGAAGATATCTTTCTTGTGTCCTAAGGTCTTCAATTAACACATTCTCATCAACGACATTGACACGCTCTCTCAAACAGGCTTCTAACATCAAATTAGCTCTTTTCAATTTAATAGATTCATCAAATAATTCTTGAAAAGCAACTTGAAGTTCACTCACATTAACCTCTTCATTTTCGCTCTCTTTCTCTCTCTCTCTATCTCTTTCACTCTAATTACCATAAAAAACAAGGGAATCGTAAACTTTGACCTCGGAAGTGTCATGTGTTTGAATATCTTCATGGAAAGATTCATTATCGGTGCTCACATGACAAGCCATAAAAGCCACAAAATTGGGCTTAGTGGGGGAATTGAGTCCCTCTTCCTTATGACTATCACTAAGGGTCGCATTATATGAAATGGGTCGCTTACCCTCTCTCCTTAGTTTACTGGGACACTCAGAAGTCCTATGGCCATACCCTTCACAACCAAAACACATATTTAACTCGTCCCTATTTAAATTTTCTTTAGAAGTTTAAGGGAACATTTCGGCTTTGTCATGCTTAGAAGATTCAAATTTCTTAAAATCATTTTTAAATTTATCTTTGTTAAATTTAAGAAATTTTCTAAATTTATGAGCAAACATGGCCATGTCTTCCGAGTCACTATCACTCTCGCTCTCTACTATTTGTTTGTCCTCTTTTCGGGCTTTTAAAGCAATGCACTTTTCTATTTTCTTTTCAGTTTTAGAGGGAAACATGTCTAGTTCATAGGTTTGTAAATCACCTACGAGCTCTTCTAATTTCATAGAGGCTAAAGTTGGTAAAGAATTTAAAACGGTCACCTTTGGAATAAATCTATCGGGTAGGGACCTTAAAATTTTCTTTACTACTCGGTTGTTGGGTATTTTCTCTCCCAAATTAAAAGATGAATTTATAATATCAGAAAATCTAGCATAAAATTCATCAAAAGTTTCTTTATCGTTCATTTTGATGGTTTCAAATTGAGTGGTGAGTTTTGGATTTTTAAATCTTTAACGACACTCTTACCTTCATGAGTGAGTTGTAAAATATCCCACGCTTCTTTAGCAGTCTCACACGTCATAATGAGTCGGAATTCATCTGGTGTGACAGCGCTAAACAAGGCATTTAAACCTCGAGAATTAAAATTTGAAAGTTTAAATTTGTTCTCACTCCATCTATCGATCGGTTTGGGAACACGTTCATTATCTACTAAATGAGTTGGTGGAGACCACCCGTTAACTACACACAACCAAACTCGCTCGTCGATAGATTTAAGTGCCGATTTCATCCGCGTTTTCCAGTACGCATAATTAGAACCATCGATAATAGAAAATTTAGAAAATGGGGAAAATTCCATTTTAGCTAAAAATACTTAAAGAATATTTAACGAAGTCACTTATTATTTTGGCTCTGATACCACTTGTTGGAATGTTAGGCCCCCAATTTTTGAAAACTTACCAAAAATTAAATTAATTTCCTTTTTAAATAGATGCGGAAGCGTGAGATGGTTAAACTTAAACAATAAATTTTAATTTCTTTTCAAATTAAAATTAAACCAAGTGAAATAAGATAAAACTCACACTTATGTTAATTTCACTTAAACACAATTAACTCAACCCAAGTTCTAGAAATTTGCCTAAGTCATATTTTCAATATTACCAAATTAGGCCAAACCAATTTTATTAAATTAATGACTTGAATTAGCTACACATTACCCAATATTAATTTAGCACCAAATTAAACAAGTAGTGATTAAACCAAATTTTATCTTCTTACCTAAGCATGCGTTCAAAGTGATATAGCAAGATAAAATTAAACAACAAACCACTACCCTGCGATGTACGAGGAAAACCCCACAACGAGAAATAACCTCGGACGGCCCTAGCCTTAAGTCCACTAAGTATGGTTTTACAAATTACAACACTGATGACTTACTTCCTCGACTTGACCCCTTTCAAGACTTAACCCGTCTGCTTGTAAACACCTCCGCCTAGTAGAAAACCCCGGAGCTCCACCGAAATCTTGGACTTCACCAATGAGACAATAGGTACACCGTCAACTACACATAGTGCCTTTCACCATGTGAGAATGCCGCAGCAAAATAAGCGTTTTCTTCTTTGAGGGATTTAGAAGAAAACCCAAACGAACTCTTCAATAGGTATAGTAAATCGGTGCCAAAACTCCAAGCAATGTATATATAAAGAAGACTTTGAATAAACAATATGGGTGAAAAAAAATGTTTAAAGGATTTTTCTTTGAAAAATGAACACTTAAACTTGAACTTTTTCTTAGGAAGGATGAACTCTCAAAACTCTCTCTAGGAGTTAGAATATTATGAAAAGGTTAATTAGAAAAAGTTGATTTCCGCACTTAAGAAGTTATGTCAAAAGATAGTGGGAAAAGAAGTGGGAAAGTGGGAAAAAAACTGCTCAAAACTGCCAATAAACTGTTCCCGCCTAAACTCGTTCGAACGAGATTTTTGTTCGAATGAAGTCTCATTCAAACGAGCCTTCTAACGAAGTTCCAGTGTGAACTCGTTAGAAATCTTATTGGATATCTCGTTCGAACCATCATTCTCGTTCGAACGATACTTCGAACGACATTCTAGTAGCCTTTTGGGAAACTCGTTGGTAGCTTCGTTCGAACGACATTCTCGTTTGAACGACAATATCGAACGAAAACCAGAAAGTTGTAAATTTTGAATTTATCCCAGAAACTTTATATACTTTATATAAAAGTTTTAATAAAAAATTTCTGAAAAATAAACAACAGTTTTAAATAAAATTCACCCAATATAAAATGTTCCAAGCTCCTATATATATATTCAAATGCATTCATACCTTGGGAGCAATTGAAACTATGTTGGTGACGTAGAAACAAGGAACTTGAAACACGGCATTTGATGAAGTTTTATACTCTTGGCCGCTACGTCTTCAACTAAGCACATCATAGGCTTGAATAGGTACATTAAACACTATCCTATGACATAAACATTTTTGTCCGGAATTGAACCAAAACTACAATGGACTCAATTGGAAATTTATGTCCTTACAAATCTCCCCCTTTGGCTATTCCGGGACAAAAACCAAACAAAAATCCTAAGGGGTCGTCAAGCACACTAGACTCAAAACATACCCACCCAATACTTGACACAAGACCCAAGGATCAAAAACTTTACCGGTGAAGGTTGCCGCTTAGAAAAATTCTTGAACACTCAAGCAAACTATCAAACGCATAGGGAATATCAAGATATTAAATGTAATTCACATAATTATCCCCTAAATTAATTCTGCCCTTTATCAAGCAAATGGTCAAATTAGAAAGACGTCTCCCCCTAAGTTAGATCTCCCAAACTAAGATATGATTATAATAGGATTAGATATCATTTCTCCCCCTATCATTCTCCCCCTTTTTGTTCAGGAATAGAAAAAAGATAAAACTAATTTTAAACATGCAAATGTGCATAAAGTGATGAGAACATTAAAGCACATGGGCAACAAAATGCATAACTAATCCAACAAATAACACTGGTGTCAATTAAGATGCAAGAAAATGATACTAATATGATACATAAAGTATTAAGCATGTGATATCAACAAAGAATGCAATAAGATAGATACCAATTATGAATTAAAGCATAGATGGACTATAAATCAAAGCAAAAACATAAAAATATCATATATATACATAGACTAAATATACCAACAATGCACATGCAAGTATATATAGATATAAACACACAAATGACACAAAATAAAATAAGCTCTTCACACTCGTATGGCAAAAATGTGTCATATGGAAACAGAAGTGTTGGGGTGTGAACTAGTAAAAATTAAATTTAGACCCAGTCACTTAAAACATGTTCACAAAGTTCTCTTTTGATTGCAAACATCATCACATTTGAATATAACCTGATGTGACAATATAGATTGAACTCAATGAACAAACATACACAATGCATACAAGCCTAGAGTTTTGATGATTCTACAAACCAAATAGAGTCATGACATTTAGAATGCAACTAGGATAAATGTACATTGTGCAAACCGTTGATATACCATCCAATCTCCCTCAATAAGCATGTATATTTGAATGAATATATTAAATAAAATAGGCCTTGGTAATTATTCTTATTTTTAATGTTATTCTATTTTTAGGCCTTTGGACCACGTATTTCTTTTAGGTCCAAACAAACGGTGGCTTACTATTCACAAAGGATAATAAATCCTTACGAAGCCCTTCACCGTGCACATTCATATATACAATTTTTTATATCTCACGTGCAACGGATTTTGACATGCACTAGTCCTCCTAGGTCACCATTATGTAGATGACGAGATTGGTAGGAGAACACCTCACAAAGCTCAAATGTACATATAAAGTTAAATTTCAAAAGAGCTCGTGCATGTGTGAATTGAGGCATATAAAAATAGAATCCAGTTAAGCAACACAAAATCAAACTACTCCATATAGGCCTGGTAAAGAACATAATAAGGATTAATAATCTAAACCAAAAGTTCTAGCCACATGGAAGCGTAAAAGATGGGATTCAAACACAAGTATATGCCACATAAAATGTGTTAAACTAAAATATAACCAAAAAAAATCTTTTTGAGTTTTTGACTTTTTAACCAAAAATAAAAATATGTACTCAAATGACAAACAACAATCATTTGTAATTTTCATTAAGCCTAAATTACTAAATAAATATAACACAAATGATAAACAAAAATATTTTTGTATTTTTCATTTCATGCAAGCTAAAAAGTATAAAACAAAAGATAAACAAGTCATGATTTATAGCATGAGATATGAAATAAAGCAATGAATAGAAAATGACCAAAAAGAGCATACATTTAGCATGAAAATATAGCATGAAGTACAAAAGCTAAAGTATGCAAACACTAACACATTCAACCTTTAGATTTAGCAAGGGAGGAAGAATGTGAAAGTAAATGCTAATCAAAAGTCATGTTTTGTAAAGATACCAAGTCGGATCTCCTAACCCAAATAAATGACGAGTGAATAACTCGGGATGTAGGAATCTTGGCTACCTCGGTTGCCTTAAGAAATGATTTTCTAGGACCTCTTTTAAGATCAAAACAAAATTTCCTAAGATGACCTTTTCGACCACAATGTGAACACTTAAACTCACGGTGAAAAGATTTACCTAAGGAGTGATCTCTAAAAGTTTTCCTGGTGGATTATCCTAAAATATTGGTTTTGTCTTTATGAGTTGATTCACTACACGTATCGAAGCCTAAACCACACAAGTAATTTTTTATTTGGACCGTTCCTAATATCTTATCTAGTTTTTCGGACCTAAACTCCAAATCAAATTTGACTTTTCTAGAGTCTGTTAGTTTAAATTTTAATTCTACAATTTTAGACTCTAACAAAACATTTCTCTCTTCAAGCTCGAGAAGCTCCTTTTTTAAGGATTTCATTAAACCTCTAAGGCTATCTCTCTCGCCTTCTATATATTCTAGCTTCTCTCGAAGAGATCTCTCTCGTGTCCTAAGGTCTTCAATTAACGCACTCTCATCAACGACCTTGTCACGCTCTCTCAAACAAGCTTCTAACTTCAAATTAGCTCTTTTAAATTTAATAGATTCATCAAATAATTCTTGAAAAGCAACTTGAAGTTCACTCACATCAACCTCTTCATTTTCACACACACACTCTCTCTCTCTCTCTCTCTTTCACTCTCATTACCATAAAAAATAAGGGAATCATAAAATTTGACCTCGGAAGTGTCATGTGTTTGAATATCTTCATGGGAAGATTCATTATCGGTGTGCACGTGGCAAGCCATAAAAGCCACAAAATTGGGCTTAGTGGGGGAATCGGGTCCCTCTTCCTTATGACTATCACTAAGGGTCGCATTATATGAAATGGCTCGCTCACCCTCTCTCCTTAGTTTAGTGGGACACTCAGAAGTCCTATGGTCATACCCTTCACAACCAAAACACATATTTAACTCGTCCCTATTTAAATTTTCTTTAGAAGTTTAAGGGAACATTTCGGCTTTGTCATGCTTAGAAGATTCAAATTTCTTAAAATCATTTTTAAATTTATCTTTGTTAAATTTAAGAAATTTTCTAAATTTTCGAGCAAGCAAGGCCATGTCTTCCGAGTCACTATCACTCTCGCTCTCTACTACTTGTTTGTCCTCCTTTCAGGCTTTTAAAGCAACGCCCTTTTCTATTTTCTTTTCAGTTTTTGAGAAAAACATGTCTAGTTCATAGGTTTGTAAGTCACCTACGAGCTCTTCTAATTTCATAGAGGCTAAAGTTGGTAAAGAATTTAAAACGGTCACCTTTGGAATAAATTTATTGGGTAGGGACCTTAAAAAAAATTTACTACTCTGTTGTCGAGTATTTTCTCTCCCAAATTATAAGATGAATATACAATATCAGAAAGTCTAGCATAAAATTCATCAAAAAATTCTTTATCGTTCATTTTGATGGTTTCAAATTGAGTGGTGAGGTTTTAGAGTTTTGAAGCTTTAACGACACTCGTACCTTCATGAGTGAGTTGTAAAATATCCCACGCATCTTTAGCAGTCTCACACGTCATAATGAGTCGGAATTCATCTGGTGTGACAGCGCTAAACAAGGCATTTAAACCTCGAGAATTAAAACTTGAAAGTTTAAATTTGTTCTCACTCCATCTATCGATCGGTTTGGGAACACGTTCATTATCTACTAAATGAGTTGGTGGAGACCACCCATTAACTACACACAACCAAACCCGCTCGTCGATAGATTTAAGTGCCGATTTCATCCGCGTTTTCCAGTACGCATAATTAGAACCATCGATAATAGAAAATTTAGAAAATGGGGAAAATTCCATTTTAGCTAAAAATACTTAAAGAATATTTAACGAAGTAACTTATTGTTTTGGCTCTGACACCACTTGTTGGAATGTTAGGCCCCCAATTTTTTAAAACTTACCAAAAATTAAATTAATTTCCTTTTTAAATAGATGCGGAAGCGTGAGATGGTTCAACTTAAACAACAAATTTTAATTTCTTTTCAAATTAAAATTAAACCAAGTGAAATAAGATAAAACTCACACTTATGTTAATTTCACTTAAACACAATTAACTCAACCCAAGTCCTAGAAATTTGCCTAAGTCATATTTTCAATATTACCAAATTAGGCCAAACCAATTTTATTAAATTAATGACTTGAATTAGCTACACATTACCCAATATTAATTTAGCACCAAATTAAACAAGTAGTGATTAAACCAAATTTTATCTTCTTACCTAATCATGAGTTCAAAGTGATATAGCAAGATAAAATTAAACAACAAACCACTACGCTGCGATGTACGAGGAAAACCCCACAACGAGAAATAACCTCGGACGACCCTAGCCTTAAGTCCACTAAGTATGGTTTTACAAATTACAAAACAAATGACTTACTTCCTCGACTCGACCCCTTTCAAACCTTGACGCGTCTTCTTGTAAACACTTACACCTAGTAGACAACCCCGGAGCTCCACCAGAATCTTAGACTTCACCAATGAGACAATAGGTACACCGTCAACCACACATGGTGCCTTTCACCATGTGAGAATGCCACAACAAAACAAGCGTCCTCTTGTTTGAGGGATTTATAAGAAAACCCAAACGAACTCTTCAATAGGCAGAGTAAACCGGTGCCAAAACTCCAAGAAATGTATATATATATATATATGAAGAAGACTTGGAATAAACAATATGTGCGAAACAAAGTGTTTAAAGGATTTTTCTTTGAAAAATGAACACTTAAACATGGACTTTTTCTTAGGAAAGATGAACTCTCAAAAATCATTAGGAGTTAGAATATTATGAAAAAGTTGATTTTCGCACTTAAGAAGTTCTGTCAAAAGATAGTGGGAAAAGAAGTGGGAAAGTGGGAAAAAACTGCTCAAAACTTCCAATAAACTGTTCCCGCCAAAACTCGTTCGAACGAAGTTCCAGTGTGAACTCGTTAGAAATCTCATTGGACATCTCGTTTGAACCATCATTCTCGTTCGAACGATACTTCGAATGACATTCTATTTACCTTTTGGGAACTCTTTGGCAGCTTCGTTCGAACGACATTCTCATTCGAATGACAATCTCATTCGAACGACAATATCGAACGAAAAAACAGAAAGTTGTAAATTTTTAATTTAGCCCAGAAACTTTATATACTTTATATAAAAGTTTTAATTAAATTTTTTTGAAAAATAAACAATAATTTTAAATAAAAATCACCCAATATAAAATGTTCCAAGATCCTATATATATATATATATTCAAATGCATTCATACCTTGGGAGCAATTGGAACTATGTTGGTGATGTAGAAACAATGCACTTGAAACACATCATTTGATGAAGGTTTATACTCCTGGCCGCTATGTTTTCAACTAAATACATCACAGACTTGAATAGGTACATTGAACACTATCCTATGACATAAACGTTTTTGTCCGGAATTGAGCCAAAACTACAATGGACATTTGTGTCCTTACATAAGTATCCCTCTTTTTCTTGTTCTATGTCAGAACCATATTTTTCATTAGGATGAGGATGACATTGTTCTCCATGCAATAATAATCTTGTTATCAAACTAGTGTTTCTTAAACTATCCCAACATGTAGTGAATATCAATACACCTTTCCTTAAACTAACTTTTAAGAAATTGGTCAAACTAGTTAAATTTTTCCTATTGTGTTTATCTTGGATCGTATGCAAGTTTTAAATTAAGGAGAAGGTCACTTTATTTATAAAAGAGTTTTTCTTGAGCGTTGTCGTATTACTTTTAACTTATGATTTCTATGTTTTACTAGGGGAATTTATGCTAACCTTGTAAAAGTTTTTTACCTATAAAGTGGTTGATTAAGATCTATTTGATCTTAGGCAACCTTTTGGCTATCGGCCTTGATCTTTTTAGACGATTCTTTTTTACCCTCATAGTTTTATCCTAAGGATGAACCAAATTTTTATTAGTTCATACTATTTAGGAGGTAACCCTTATCTATGTCATGCTATGAGAAATGACTATGATTTCAGATCCCTAAACTTTTCCATCTTTTATATTATACATGAGTTTAATATAAGAAGAAGATATAACAAATCAACATGTATGATGGAATGGAAAATTTCATTTGTATTCATTCATATAAGGACGATTTACATCGTTTGACAATGTTTATTTACAAAAATCCGATTTCCTATCTCTAGTGGGAATATTTCTTCAAATATTATGCACAGATGTCTCAACAAAAGGGATGAGAGGAAGAGGAAGTATAGAAGTACAATTTAAACGTGGTAAAACCCCATGACGCGACTCAAATGTGTCTTAGAAGTGCGTACTCTCTAGGCTCAAGTGCAAGCCTGTTGCTCAAGTAATAATCCAACAAGTCAGGTATCGATCCTCAGGGAAAAAGGACAACAAAGTTGTAACGACGGGAAAAGACGGAGGAATCTTAGCTTTGACTCTAAAAAGAAAGGAAAAATGATTTGGTTTGAGAATTGATTATAATAAATGCAATTATGAAATTATGAAAAGTGCAACTACACAAAATTACCTAAAATATTAATGAAAGCTGATTTGAAACTTTTGACTAAGTGATGAGAAAAACAGGACGGGAATATAATCCCCCAACCCTAGCGTATTGTAGTTATAATACTAATCGTAAATTTAACTGATTAATTTGATCCAAAATTTAGTACTCCCAAGCATTACGTATACGAGGTTCAAGCCCGCGTCATACTTAATCTGTGGATGAGTAAATCGGTATCGCGATAGTTGCACTCGAAATGCATTCTAAATCATCCCGGTTACCCAGAGGCAAACGAGATATAAAGACCTACAATTGTTGTGTTCCTACGTAATGCGGTCGTAATCAGTCACTAAATTCAGAGGACTAATTTTATACACATGCAATTAACACTTCAGGCTGGGTTCATGTATCCCGGCCTTAGAAAATCTAGCCTAACATGCTGAAAGTAATGAAAACAGTGCTTGATGTGAAGAAATTCATGATTAATCTAAGGAAAACTTGTAAATTGATGTAGAAAGGAATTAAACATACGAAATCACTTACTAATCTTACCAAAGCAGTAACAACAGCAATGAAGAGCACAGAATTCTGAACTAACCTTCAATCTTTGGAATTAAACTGGAAATTATATCTAAACTAGGGTTTCTAAAAAAGAATGGAAAATTATAAAAAAATTCTCCATCGTAATAATAATAATAATAATAATAATAATAATAATAATAATAATAATAATAATAATAATAATAATAATAATAATAATAATAATAATAATAAAATGGTTTTTTATACCCTACAACAATTCAAGAGTTTCAGCTCCACTAGGATTCTTTTTCGAAGAAGATAAGATTTGAGAATCTCAATAGCCGGACCGGTCCGGGCCTTAGGCGGACCGGTCTGCCTCCCATGCGGATCAGTTCTTTTTATTTCCAGGCGGACCGATCCTTTTATTTTTCACCCTTCTTCGGTTTGCTTTCGATCCGAGGTCTACTGGAGTTTTACAAAGCGGACCAGTCCGGGGTAGGGGCGGATCGGTCTGCCTGTTTACCTTTTTGCTCAACTTTGGCTACTCATATCTTTTGTTCTCGAACTTCGATTGAGGTGTCGTTTCTTCCTATGTGCTCATGAGTGTGATATCTTCAACTTCTCTTTAGGTACCTCATTCGAATTCCGGGTGGAAATTACACTTTTGCCCTTTTGACTTTCCTTCTTATCTTTCTTGATTATTTCGGTTTCCTTCTTCCGTTTCTTGACGTCAAATACCTGTAACATCACTATGAAATACCAGAAACTCGGTGTACTCATTAGGATTAGTCAGTAGAAAGATTATTATATAAATTCAAATTGATTACGTTGTTCGAGGTGCTAAAAGTACCTAAATTATGGGATAAATTAGGAAGAATTTATGCCTAATCAAACCCCCCTAACTTAGAACTTTGCGCGTCCCGAGCAATGTAAAAGAATCTTAGCAAGGCTCAATTCTTAAAAATTATTTTATTGGGATAGAATACCTGTTTCTCGGTCAAGAGGTTGCATTTAGGGTATACAACAAGCCTTTAAACACCTAGGTCACCTTAGTAGGACGAGTGGTGTCTCGTGAGAGTTTGCAGAGAACGTACCCACAAAATTCGACTCAAAGGAAATTCAAAATACGCAAAAATTATACAATTCAAACCTTTCCAGCAAATAGTCATCATCAAGTCATATTTACAAGTCTCAAACCGTAGTGTGTGTGTTCGAAGCCGAAAATATAACC
Organism: Sambucus nigra; assembly: GCA_949130495.1. Taxonomy (NCBI): domain Eukaryota; kingdom Viridiplantae; phylum Streptophyta; class Magnoliopsida; order Dipsacales; family Adoxaceae; genus Sambucus; species Sambucus nigra. Next base: position 135,158,123 of record OX422216.1, read on the forward strand.
GCCAATTTCCACCGATTGATCTTTACGCCACTTATCCGAAAATTCGTTTTGATTTTATATTCTCTCGGAATGCTCTCTCAAACGAATCACTCGGAATGTGGCTATTCTCTCGGTATGCGTGATATAAAGAGTAAATATAATGGACGCAAAGTCACCCACACAAGTAGAAAGACGGAAATTTCATGGTGAAAGGATCTCATCAACGGATTACGGTTTTAAAAACGGGAACATTGCCTCTTATTCGCACATTTAATCTCTTATATTATTTTTGGGTGTATTAGCTCTCCACGCGGTAATCAATTTCGCAATTTGGACTCGGTTAGGACTTTTTGGGGTTTTAAGTTGTATGTGGCAACAAGAAAATGGTAGGGAAGGTTGGAATTGTAAAATTCATTTATGATATCCACTTGTGCTTTTTTGGGGGCTATTGCTCATTTTTTTCTTCTTTTTCTCTATTTTTTTTCTGTTTTTCACTTCTTTTCTTTTCTCACTATTTTTGTAGAGCTTATTTATTTTTTCTTGCCCCTTTTTATGCACTTTCTGGACCTAAATTCTAAATTTTTCCATTTTTCGCAATTCCGGGCTATTTGAGTTTTTCAGGTTATCAAACGAAATGAGTAATTTATGTGGCTCAATTTGGGTTACAAAAGGTGTAATTTTTCGCTACTTTTTCTGGCCAATATTTTTGGGTGATAAACGAGGGCCTACTTCATTGTCCAAAATGCCAATTGCGTTACCATATGCGTTTCGAGATGAATTTAAGTTTAGAGATCACTTTTGGCATGTTTTTCAAAGCAAAATCACACACGTTTTTCATAACCGATCAAACTGAAAGGGTTGAGATCCTCGACAACTTTTTAGGCGCTGAAAAGAACTTTGAGTTAACAATTAATTCGAATTGATTTAAAAACTTGCAAAAAGTGATAGGCTTGAATCTCACCGGGTTTGTTAATCTCCACACTTATTCGTTAAGTCGTCAATTTTCGCTCAATTTCCATCTTTAGTCAGTTTCGGCTTTGTGTATGTTGAATTTTACAATTTGAGACTTCAATTCGACTTTTAATGATATTTTTGAAAAATTTGAATTCCAATTTTTATTTATTTTGAACAAAAATATTTTCGGGTTTTACAAAATTTTATGATTTTTTTGGAAATTTCTGGGCGTTTTGGAAAATTTGTGAAGTTTTAAAAATACGCACTTGTGACCCCCCCTAACTTAGACTTTTTCATTGTCCTCAAGCAAAAAAGACTAAAATCTAAATAAAGAAAAGTAATAAGTGCGATAAATAAAACAAACAAAAGGAGAAAATGCAGTTTTATAACAAACAAGACTGTGGTACAATTACAAGGAAAAGCATACAAAATGTGAACAGGAAAAACAAACAAAAAGCTGCCAGAACCACATCAAGCTTTACTGGGGCGGGGGATGGGAAGTACCGGGCGCGTCGGGGCTATAGGGGTCATGGTAATAGGATAGCAGTGGCTCATTGGGATCCCCTTGGCATCGATAGATGTCCGCTTGGAAGCGGAGTATTAAGCTTATGTCGCGGCTATAATCGATCAAAAAATTCCCGAAGTTCATTTCAAGTGACGCCCTTCGGTTTGAGAGGTCGCTTCCCGCCCACTCAAAATCTGGATTGTCCTCTTCGTCCGCCAACTCTTCGTCCGAACCGACATCCCCCATTCCGGCTGCCTCTTCTTCCTCGTCGCTCTCGCTTGAGGTAGCCTCTTCTTCACTATCACCACCCCGCCTTTCCCATATGATAGCAAGCTGTTTAGGGCTCTTAGTGCGGGTCCCTTATCCAAAAGGACCGAGAATGCGAGTATGATCGAGCGGCACCGCTATGCCAACATCCTTGAGGATAGAAGTGATCAAACGGGCATAGGGAAGTGGGGAAGTACCCTTCTCATCCAAGGATGCGTTGATGATATTGGCATATAAAGTGCGGGCCAAGTGGATGGATGTGTGTGGATCAAAGAGGCGATAGGTTAAAGTGGCTTTTCGGGGTCGCATGGCGGAATCGTTGGATGTTTGCCATATGTTGGCGCACACAATCTGAAAGGTGAGGCGCGCCTTCTTGTTAAGGCATCCAACGGCAACGGTTTACCCCGTCCAAGCCACATCCGGTGCAATGCGGGCCATGATAACTTCCTTATCGACCGGGGGGACGTTTCGTGGATAGGTGAATTCTTGAATGTCCGAAACATAGAACTCGACCAACTTAGCCGTGAGAAGAGCCAAAGAAAATGGGATGATATTTATCCATCAACGTAAGCTTGGGCCTCGAATTGGCCCGTCCTAACTAGGGTGACATAAAAGGATCGGACTTCAGTTGCCCAAACCGCTTCATAGGAATCATTGAGGAATCGACACCAGCCCTGAGCCATGAATAGGGCGGTGATCGAGTTTGGCACCCCGGTCCATTGGACAGCGCGCTCCATATGGAGTTTGTGATCCAAACTGATGAACCGATGGCACCATCACTCCTCTTGGCGGGAGCGAAATTTGCCATGACCGGAGGGGAGGATGTCGGTGGAGTCATACTTGGTGGGGGCAGTGCGTTGGGCCATGGAAACAAGAGGGATTTTTGCTTGGAGAACTAGAGAGGGAGAAGAGAGGATTTGGGTTGAAGGTGTGAAGATAAAGGGAGGGTATCGGTGTGTATTTATAGGTGGAGGCGTGAGTGTAGCGGTTGGGTTTGGAGGGAAAAGGGAGTGAATTTGGGAGGGAAATGTTGGGGTTGGGAGTTGGGAAAATGGATTGGAGGGAATGAATGGGATTGGGGAGAAGGGGGGTGAATCTTGGGAAGGGAAAAATCACATCTACAAAAGGCGGACCGGTCCGGGGTAGGGGCGGACCGGTCCGGTCCTTTAATATTTAGAAAATCTGACTAGCGGATCGGTCCGCCTTAAAATTAAATGAACTGGTTCGGGGGCGGACCGGTTTGGCCTTAAATTAAAGGAACCGGTTCATGGTTTTTGTCCTGGATTTTCCCCGAACTGAATTTTGATCTCTCATCTCCGAAATTTTTCACTTTCACAACATACTCCCTATCAATGTGGACTAAAAACCCTCTCGATTCGCTGGTCAACGCCCTTTGACTTGATATTCTCGAAACATGAATGTTTTTTCCCGAATGTACCCTAATCCTATTGATGCTCACTACACACACGACTCTCACAACACACACGACTCTCACCCCATACGCGTCGGGGGTGCGACAACCTCACTGTAACAGCTCACTTTACCCCGTAAATGGGGTCCGACAACCAGACGGTGTCGACTTCTTCCGCACACACCTCTAGATATGGCTTTAGGCGTTGTCCATTCACTTTGAATGTATTTCCCCCTTTTAAATCGTCTAATTCAATAGCTCCATGGGGGAAGACATTCTTCACTACGAACGGACAATCGTGACCGCAACTTGCCCGAAAATAGATAAAGCCGAGAGTTATAGAAAAGAACTTTTTGCTCGGGAAGAAACTCTTTGCGTCGAATGATGTTATCATGAGCGAGTTTCATCTTTTCTTTGGAAATTTTGGCATTCTCATACGCATCAATGCGTAGTTCTTCTAACTCATGCAATTGAAGCTTGCGGGCTTCACCGGCCTTATCCATGGCATAATTCAGTTGCTTAATCACCCAATACGCCTTGTGTTCTAGCTCAACGGGAAGATGGAAAGGTTTGCCATACACAAAGCGAAAAGGGACATTCCGAGTTGATTCTCATATGCGGTACGATATGCCCATAGCGAATTGTTCAATCTAAGTGACTAATCTTTCCGGGTAGGATTGATGGTATTTTCAAGAATGTTCTTGATTTCTCGATTCGCTAGTTCGGCCTGCCCATTAGTTTGCGGGTGATAAGTCGTTCCAACCTTGTGAACGACACCATACTTTCTCATTAGCTTCGCGAATGGCCTATTGAAAAATTGCATGCCATTATCACTGATTATTGCTTTCGGAGCACCGAAGCGGGAAAGTATGTGTGCCTGCAAGAACTGTATCACCACTTTGTTGTCATTTGCCTTGGTAGCTATAGCTTCCACCCATTTAGACATGTAGTCTACCGCGAAAAGGATGTATAGGAAACTAAAGGACGGGGGAAAAGGGCCCATGAAGTCAATAACCCAACAGTCGAAGATCTCAATAATGAGTATAGGGGTAAGAGGCATCATGTCTCATCGGGTAATGGCCCCCATCCATTGGCACCTATTGCAAGATTTGTAAGCAGCGTTCACATCTAGGAATATTATAGGCCAATAGAGGCCGCATTGCAGAATTTTTGCGGCCGTCTTTTTCGTAAAAAAGTGGCTTCCACAAGCTTCTGAATGACAAAATTGGATGATTTTTGGGATTTCATCATTCGGTACACATCGTCGGATGATTTGGTCGGCGAAATATTTAAAAAGGAATGGATCGTCATAGAAGAACATGCACGACCAAGTAATAAACCTCTTCTTATCTTACGGTGTCTAGTCGGGAGGGACGGCTCCCGTGACAAGATAGTTCACTATATCCGTAAACCAGGGCAAAGAAGAGGTAGCAAAAAGTTGCTCATCCAAAAAGTATTCGTCTATGGGTACGGGATCACTAGGTACGTCGGACGAAAGCCGTGATAAGTGGTCGGAAACGACGTTTTCTACTCCTTTTTTATCTTTGATGGAGAGATTGAACTCTTGTAGGAGTAGGATCCACTTTATGAGGCGCGGTTTGGCATCTCTCTTTGCAAGTAGGTATTTCAATGCCACGTGGTCGGTGAAACAAGTAATGGGAGAATCGATAAGATATGACCAAAATTTATCAAGGGCAAAGACTACCGCTAAAAACTCTTTCTCCACGGTAGAGTAGTTGAGTTGCGGTCTGATAAGAGTCCGGATAGCGTAGTAGATGACATGAGATTGCTTATTCTTTCTTTGGCCCAAAACAGCCCCTATCGCATAATCGCTAGCATCACACAAAAGTTTGAATGGTAAAGACCAATCCGGAACTTGCATGATGGGAGTGGAAACAAGCATGGTTTTCAGTTTTTCAAAAGAGCTTTGGCATGCTTCCGTCCACTCGAATGGGGTGTCCTTCATGAGTAGGTTGCTTAAGGGTCTAGCGATGGCGCTAAAGTCCTTAATGAATCTTCGATAAAACCCCACGTGGCCCAAGAAAGACGCACGTCCTTAAGCGATTTTGGTGGGGGAAGGTCAGCTATGACATCTATCTTTGCCCTATAAACTTCTATCCCGTTGAATGATACTATGTGGCCAAGAACTATTCCCTCGGTGACCATGAAATGGCATTTCTCCCAATTCAGCACTAAGTTCTTTTCCACACACTGGGCAAGTACTTTTTCCAGTTTTTCGAGACAAAGGTCGAAAGAGGTGCCAAAAACGCTGAAATCGTCCATGAACACTTCGAGTGCTCTCTCGACCATGTCGCTAAATAAGCTCAACATACACCTTTGAAAGGTCGCGGGTGCATTACACAAACCAAATGGCATACGTTTGTAGGCAAACGTACCAAAAGGGCAAGTGAAGGTCATTTTCTCCTGGTCAAGTACATCTACCTCAATTTGGTTATATCCGAAATAACCATCAAGGAAGCAATAGTAAGGGTGGCCCTCTACTCTCTCAAGCATTTGATCAATAAATGGCAAGGGGGAATGATCTTTCCTAGTTCCCGCCTTGAGTTTCCGGTAATCAATGCAAACGCGCCTCCCGATGGTGGTACGTTGGGGAACTAGCTCTCCCTTAGCATTCTCAATCACTGTCATTCTCGACTTCTTCGGGACAACTTGAATAGGGCTCACCCACTTGCTATCCGAGATTGGGTAGATAATCTCGGCATCCAATAACTTCATAATCTCGGTTCTCACAACTTCTTCATGTTGGGATTTAGTCTTCTTTGCATTTATCTAGAGTGATTAACATCCTCTTCGAGATGGATCTTGTGAGTGCAAATAAAAGGACTTATCCCCTTCAAATCAGTAATGCACCAACCAAAATCACTTTGGTGCTTCCTCAGAATTTTCAACAATTTACCCTCCTGCTCTTCGTCTAAGCTAGAGGAGACAACAATAGGAAATGTATCATACTCTCCTAGGTATGCATATTTAATATGGGATGAGAGCTTCTTTAATTCAAGTGTTGGAAATTTGTCACTGGAGGGAACCATGCGTGTATCCCTCGGAGGTAACTCCTCAAATCTAGAAACCCAATTAACATCTCTCGCGTCCTCGTCCGACGCTTTCTCATCGAGTAACTCTCTTAACTCCCTAACCTCCCTCTCAAAGTGGGTGTACATACCCTCACTCTCGTGTCTCGCCACTAAACAGGACTCTAAGGCATTTCCGTAATAATTCTCCTCAAAGTACTCCTCTACTATCTCATCTATGAGGCTCACTGTATGAAGATCATCTTCCTCCCCCGTATGTTGGGCTATGTGGAAGATGTTTGTTTCCAATGTCATGTTCCCAAAAGTGAGTTGCATTCGCCCATTTCGAGTATTGATGATTGCATTAGCCATAGCTAAGAATGGGCACCCAAGGATGATGGGAACATGGTTGCTCGAGTTGAAGGAGGGCTCCATGTCCCAAATGACAAAATCTATAGGGAAGTAGAAAGTGTCAACTTGGACGATCACATCTTCGACTATGCCTCTTGGGGTCTTCACGGTTCGATCCGCTAATTGGAGAGTGGCCTTTGTGGGCTTGAGTTCACCCAAGTCAAGTTGCCTATAATGGAGTAAGGGAGGATATTCACGCTTGCTCCCAAGTCAAGGCTTTTTCGATTTTATTTTCTCCAATGATGTAGGAAATGGTGGGTGCACCGGGATCTTTGAATTTAGGCGGGAGATCAGTTAGTAGAATGGAGCTCATGTTCTGGGCTAGAAAGACATTCTTCTTTACCTTCATCTTTCTCTTTACCGTCAACAAGTCTTTGATGACTTTAGCATAAGCTGGAATTCGCTTAATGGCATCGACGAAAGGTAAATTCAGCTTTACTTGCTTTAGCACTTCTAGCACGTCCTCACGTGGGTTTCCTTTATGGGAGGGAATCAACCTTTGAGGAAACGGTGCCGCGGAGGGTGGTTTCACTACTACTTCTGGCTCACTAATGTCTTCTTTGTGTAATACCCCGTAATTTTATTGATATTTATTTAAGGGATTAATTAAATTAAATGAGAATTAATTGGAAATTAATTCGGGTATAAATACTAACGAGATGTGAGTTGGTAATTGATTATGATGTTAAAAATTTATTATTTCTGAGTATGTATGGTAATACATGAGTATTGATGATATCTAAATTGTCAAGAGGTAGATATACGGAAATTTGGAAAATTTAATTAGGACGTGCGTGTCAGTCGCGTCAGGAACGTAATTAATTGAATTAAAAAGTGAATTTTATTTTTATCAACCGAATGGTCATTTTGAGTGCACCAACGTGTCCAAAAGGGTCGAATAGTCAGAAAACACTAGTCGGGGGTTTAGTTTGGGTCCCGGGGCATTTTTAGGCCACAGCGGCAATCCAAAAGGGTAGTTTGGTAATTTTAAAAATAGGGGCATTAAAACCCACGAATTTTAGAGGTTATTTTATATTAGAAAAGAACCCACTAAGCCATTATTAGCATTTGGGAAGTTAGGGGGCTACGGGAGTTATAGGGAGGAGTTGGAAGAAGTTCCAAAAAGGAAACTCTAGCCACCATCACCATCTTTGGAAGAAATTTGTAGAGAGAGGGAGGAGAATCAACATTCAATTCTTCAACATCAAATCAGAACACCTAAGGAATGTGGTTTAATTACATTAATTTCAAGCGAATGTTTCTTCCATGCTTAGAATTGAATAATTGTCTTATATTGGAAGCTTGATGAAAACCCATGAAATTGGAGGTAGGATTCATAATATGATATAGGGATTGCATGTAGAATGTTATTGAATGAATGTCATATACAAAATATATCTTTTGATGATGTGAAAACGGATTGATAAGGAGAAATTGCAGTCATTAAATTCTGGGTTCATGATTATAGGGTTTGGGACAAGGTTTGGGAATTTTGATGATTATATGTTAATTTAGGAAGCAGTGACCCCATATATATGTTAAAGAGTGACCTAGGAGGACTTAGAGTACTTTAATAACGTTAAAATACTATTGGGATGATCTTATGATGGGTTTAGAGAAAAGAAAAATTGATAAAAATGAAGTAGAGAATTTATGGGCTGAAACTGCCATCTCGTTAGAAGACATGCCCAGGTCGTTCGAACGAGCTTCTAACGAGATGACAGTATCCCTTATATTGAGTTGGTAGTTCGTTCGAAGCCTTTCGTTCGAACGAACTCGTTCGAACGACCTCATTTGAATGAGACTTCTAACTTCAAATGTTCCGTAAACCTATTTAATTGGAGTATTAACCTTCCCTTATTGAATAGTGGGTATAATTGTGAGAATTGGGGTATATTGAGGAGTAGAACTTAGAACCTTATAATAAAATCAGATGTCAATTATGGAATAGGAAATGAATACCTAATTACGACGTGAGAAGGGTTGACAACGTTAATATACAAATCGTGACTTATAAACGTATAACATTAAATGACGCTATAAGAATGAGAAGCATACCTATATTAATAATTAGAGATATCTAAGATGTGTGAATGCTTAGTACTTTTGGTTTTATGTGTATAACATACCTACCATACTTGCTATCATGGGAGGTCTGCGTTCGATTAGGGCCATCTAATCTTTGTGTGCCTACGGGGGGGGGGGGGGGGGGGTTTAGATTGGTACCTCAAGGATATAGATCAGAGAAGGACTTATTGAGAAGTTAATAAGTCTGCTGATCATGGGAGAATAGGTATGTGCGTAACCCATGTGAGGTGAACTATGTTTGCCTCCAAAGTTTGTGATTGTTGTTATTGAAAACGATTCCAGAGAGATTCAAAATACGTGGTCCTTATGTACGTGATGTACCGGGATGGGATAGCAGAGTATGTGTGCACCGCAGCTTAGTATCGGGGTGCTAGTATTGTATATTTATGATGAGAATAATATACTGTTAATTGAAATGAACTGCCATGTATATATGTGAATATAAGTAATTGCAACATTATGTAAAGATGAGATGAAAGATTTCTAGTAAGTAGTGTTACTAATACGGGAAACCAAGAATATATGAAAAGATCTCTGTTTAAATGAAGATGCCGAAATTAAATCGTGAATCGTATAGTAATGTTAGATTTTATTTTGAACTAGTTAGATATGGGAATAACTAGAATGGGTACGGGTACGTTAGGAGTGCACAGATAGTCGAGAGGCGAGTATTTCATGTGAGAGCACGTCCTAACATCTATTTTGCATTCATTGTTTTAATGTCATTAAAACACTTGCTATATTTTAAACTGTTTTCCACAATCAGGCTCTGACCCGTTTTCTTTCAAATATATTTTTGTAAAAACCTTTTAGGTGCCCAGCCACAAGGACACCATGCATAGGAGTTCCATCCAAGTGACGGACTGTAGCTGCCGTGGAAGTTACAGGACTTTGACAGTAGATGCCTCCACTTTCGATCTTGACTCCTTATTATCAGCTTTCCTCATCTGTTGGTCATGTCTCCCTATTTTCTTTTTATAGATACTTTAGTTATTCATTTATTTCAGAATTCTGAGATGTAATTAATTTAGTGACGCAGACTTAGTATTTGTTTATTCCTATATTTGGATTGTTGTGAGGAGTATCCCTCCAGACTCATTACTATTTTATGGTTATTCCATTTTCATTATGTTGTGGTGGTTATGTTAGCATTTCATGATTTAATTATTGCACGTTAATCGGATTTAATTAAAATTGACAACTCACTTTTTAAATATTAGGTGGCTAGTAATTATTAAAAATGTTTTCGACAGTGATGCTATGAACTGAACCAACTTGGCATTTTGTATTAATTTAATAAAGGAGTAGCTACCCGATATTTAATTATTCGGGGTGTCACAGGTGGTATCAGAGCATCAGGTTCTAGTGTCCTTAGGATCTGTACGGCTTATTATGTTTCCCCTGAGCTTTTTTTAATGTAAAGCCCTATATTTTAGGACTATTGTATTCTTTTGTGTATGTTTCGCTCTTCAGATATTTTGAAATAATTACTGCAAACTTATAGACTTTACTCTCATTTCAGATGCCTCCACGACGTGCACAGCGAGTTCCTAGGGATGCTCAGCCCGAGCCACAGCCTTCACCAGTTTCGGGCACCATGAATGTCGCAGAGGTTGCAGCTATTGTAGTCCAAGCGGTAAATGTCGCCCTAGCCGCTGTACAGCAGGCACCACCTAAGGCGCTGATAGTCGCTCTAGTTCAGGCTCATGCATTCCCGTCTGCTTGGGAATGCGTTCGTGATGCTTTTCAGAAAGCACACCCTCCGGAGTTTGCAGGTAGCTCCGATGTTGTTGTGTCCAGTCAGTGGATGAAGGACATTCAGAGGCACTTAAGGATGTACGAGTGCACAGATGTTCAGAAGCAGATACTGGCTACTTTTAAGCTAGTAGGATCAGCATTGCAGTGGTGGGAGTCCATTACCACCACAGATTAGAGGGACGCTCTCACCATTCAGGAGTTCTGGGTGCGGTTCGATCGCAAATATTTTCCATCAGCTGTTCACACTGAGATGAGGAGGAAGTTGATGAACCTCAAGCAGGAGGGAAATACCGTAGACGAGTATGAGGCTGAGTTCACTAATCTCTTGAATATTGTTTCGGATGAAATTCCAACCGAGGAGAATAAAATTCAGAAGTTCACGGATGGATTGATTTGGAGGATCCGTCAGCACTTGTTGGGGAATCTCTCGTTGGACACTTATTCTGATGTGGTTAATGCTGCAGTACTTCACTGCCAGGATCATCGCTTCCACATGTCTGAGAGAAAGAGATCAGGAGAGTCCAGCCATTAGGGCAGGACCGAGGGAAATGGTGCCAGCAGGGCATAATCTGCTCAGGGACAGCACAGGCAGGGTGATCAGGGTTCCCAACAGGGGGATCATAAGAGATTCAAATCCGAGGGTTTTAGGAATGGTAAGGGTAGGAATGGTAACGGCCAGCAGGGACGTGGGCAGCAGGGTCAGCGAGGGGGAAACTTCCCGGGGAAGTTCTTCGTTTGTGGAAAGACTGTCCACAAATGCCAAGATTGTCCTGATAGGGGTAGGGCCCCACCGCAGCAACAGCAGGGTGCTCGACACGAGCCATAGAGACCTATGTTTCCCTCCGCCCTCCCAGCACCACCACAGATGGCATCACTACCACCCATTCCAGCGGTCCCAGTCCAATAGTGACAGCTTCAGTATGGGAGAGTGTATCAGCACCAGCATGCCGCAGTCCCACAAGATTCGCCTGCTATTGAGGGCATGTTCTTTTTTCAGGGGACTTTGGGGCGTATTTTATTTGATACGGGGGCCACACATTATTTCGTTGCCATGAGATTTGCATGCACTATTGGGTTGTTAGACACCGCAGAGAGCACGGTTACTTGTGTAAATTCATCGTTGAGTAGGGGTTCCATGTTTTCGCTTATTTGTAGAGGTGTGAGTATGATATCGGGAGGTTTACTTTACCCACTGATATGTTAGTGTTAGAGATGACTGAGTATGATGCGATTATTGGTATGGATTGGCTAGTTGCGTACCGATCCATGATTGATTATTTTAGTAGGAGTATTATCTTTTCCATTCTCGGGCAGGAGATGTTTTTAGTGGCGATGCCTCGCCTTGAGGGAGGATCGTCCACTCATTTGTACTATATAGAGGAAGAGACCTCTAAGGAAGTGGTGATACCACTTGATTCGATTCCAGTCGTGAGGGAGTTTGCTGATGTATTCCAGGATATAATTGGATTACCTCCTAGTAGAGAGATAGATTTTGTTATTGATTTGATGCCGGGCACACGGCCCATTGCTCGCGCACCGTACCGTATGGCTGCAACAGAGATGAGAGAGCTAAGGGATCAGATAGAGAAGTTGTTGGGCCAGGGTTTTATCCAAAGGAGTACTTCGTCGTGGGGTTCCCCTGTGTTGTTCGTAATGAAGAGGGATGGACCGTTGAGGTTGTGTGTAGATTAACGGGAGTTGAATAAAGTAACGATATGGAATAAGTATTCGTTGCCCAGAATTGATGACTTATTTGACCATTTGAGAGGAGCTTCCTTCTTCTCGAAGATTGATTTATGATCAGGATACCATCAGTTGCGTATCAGGGAACAAGACGTCTCGAATACTGCTTTCTTAACGAGATATGGTTCCTACGAGTTTCGAGTTATGCCTTTTGGTTTTACCAACGCTCTAGCCATGTTTATGGACTTAATGAATAGGGTGTTCAGAGAGTTACTAGACCAGTTCATCATTGTCTTTACTGATGACATCCTGGTATACTCCCAGATAGAAGAGGAGCACGTCGAGCATTTGAGATAGGTTTTGCAGACACTAAGTCAGAACGAGCTTTATGCAAAGTATGAGAAGTGTGGATTTTGGCTGAAGGAGGTTCAGTTTTTGGGGCATATCATTTCAGACCGGGGGATATCTGTTGATCCAGGGAAAGTATCCGTGGTGAGTAAGTGGGTATATCCCATGACACCGACTGAGATCCGTAGTTTCTTGGGCCTGGCAGGATACTACAGGAGGTTTACTCAGGGTTTCTCAAAGATAGCGGGTCCTTTGACACATATAACTCGCAAGGGTGTGCCATTCATCTGGAGCGATGCCTGTCACTTGGCATTCGATGAGTTAAAGGACAAGTTGACCTCGGCACCTGTGTTAGCATTGCCCAGATCAGGAGTTGAGTATTTAGTTTACACCGATGCGTCCTTACAAGGACTCAGAGGTGTACTGCAGTAGGAGAGTCATTCGCTCTTCAGATTTGGAGACACTATCTTCTGGGGGAGAAATTTCGTTTGTTCACGGACCACAAGTCTTTACAATAACTCTTCACACAAAAGGAACTGAATATGAGTCAATGACGGTGGCTTGAGTTTGTGAAGGATTATCATTTCAATATCCAATATCACCCGGGGAAGGCTAATCTAGTAGCAGACGCGTTGAGCCGTAGGCCAGTAAATAAGGTGGACGGGGGGTGGAAAGTCAAGTGAAAGGAGTTGGGACACCAGGATGCAATGGCCCAATCGTTCATGTCTGTGATGACTATTACATCTCAGATTGTTACGAGGGTGGTAAAGGCCTAGATAAATGACTCGTTCTGTCAGGAGCAGATAGTTCGATTACTAGCAGAGGGAGCCGAGTCCTATACCGTTGGCTCAAATGGGGGATTACGCTTCAATGGGAGACTGGTCATTCCGGAAGGGGAGGACTTGCGACACGAGGTAATGACGGAGTCGCACGGCTCACGGTTCGCGGTATACCCTGGTGGGGATAAGATGTACTAAGACATGAGACGACAGTATTGGTGGAGCGGGATGAAGAGAAATATCGTCGTGCTTATTTCCAAATGTTCCACTTGTCAGCTAGTAAAGGTGGACCATCAGAAACCGGCAGGACTTCTACAGCCGTTAGAGGTTCCGACGTTGATATGGGAAAGCTTATCCATGGACTTTATCATAGGGTTACCTACGTCACAGAGGGGTCACGACTCCATTTGAGTAATTGTGGATAGGTTGACCAAAGTTTCTCATTTTCTACCCGTGAGGAACGACTACACTATGGGATAGTATGCCCAGCTTTTCATTGCAGAAATAGTGAGACTTCACGGCGTACCTCTAAATATCGTGTCTGACCGAGACAAGATATTTGTTTCACGATTTTGGGAGAGTTTCCAGGAGGCCATGGGTACGGAGTTATGGTTTAGTACGGCTTATCACCCGCAGACTGATGGGCAAACCGAGCGGACAAATCATATGTTGGAGGACATGTTGCGTATGTGCATCCTAGACTTTGGAGGTGGATGGGAGTAGTACCTTCCACTGGGGGAGTTTTCTTATAACAACTCCTACCAGTTCACCATTGACATGGCTCCATTTGAGGCGTTGTACGGTAGACCTTGTCGTTCCCCAGCATGTTGGTTAGAGGTGGGTGGGTAACAAAATCCTTGGACCGAAGGTGATTCAAGACACTTCAACAAGGATAGAGTTGATACGGAGTCGCATTCGGGTAGCTCAGGATCGGCAGAAGAGCTATGCTGATGCGAAGAGGTTCTTCAGAGAATTCAAAGTGGGGGACCAGGTGTTATTCACAGTATCTCCTATTAAGGGGATCATGTGTTTTGGGAAGAAGGAGAAACTGGCACCAAGGTATGTGGGGCCATTTCCTATCATCGAACGGATTGGGCCAGTTGCGTATATACTTGGGTTACCGGATCACTTGCATAGGATTCATGATGTGTTCCATATTTCCTCGCTAAGGGGATACCTTAGGGATGATTTGGCCCATACCCACATTACTATAGAGAACATCGATCTTCAGCCAGATAGTTCCTACGAGGAGGGGCCGATTGCTATTTTGGACCAAAGCGAGCAGAAACTGAGGTCAAAGATAGTACCATTAGTACGTGTTCAGTGGCGGCATCATAATGCCGAGGAGTCCACATGGGAGCGCGAGGATGAGATGCGCGAACGTTATCCAGAGTTATTTTTACCTAGTACTTTTTAGTTCCGAATTTCGGGACGAAATTCGGTTATTAGGGGGGAAGTATGTAATACCCCGTAATTTTATTGATATTTATTTAAGGGATTAATTGAATTAAATGAGAATTAATTGGAAATTAATTCGGGTATAAATACTAACGAGATGTGAGTTGGTAATTGATTATGATGTTAAAAATTTATTATTTCCGAGTATGTATGGTAATACATGAGTATTGATGATATCTAAATTGTCACGAGGTAGATATACGACAATTTGGAAAATTTAATTGGGACGCGCGTGTCAGTCGCATCAGGAACGTAATTAATTGAATTAAAAAGTGAATTTTATTTTTATCAACCGAATGGTCATTTTGAGTGCACTAACGTGTCCGGAAGGGTCGAATGATCATTTTGAGTGCACTAACCATCTGTGACACCCCGCCTAATAAAATACCGGGTGATCAGTCCTATACCAAATTAAAACAGGAATCCCAGTTGGATCATCCTTAGCATCACTGTCGAAAACTTTTTAAAACTTACTAACCACCTAGTATTCCAAAAACTGGTGCCAATTTTAACTTTTTAATTAAACAAAACAATACATGCGGAATTAAAATATAAACCATTCACACAACTGAATGAAAGTAAATAGAATAATAATTACACAACTTGCCGAATAAATCACCGGCCACCAAATAAATAATCCAATACAAATATTCAACACCTGAATGAATTACACCTGAAAACTGTACCGCGAAGTCTGGGCGACAAGCCCTAAATAAAACTGAGACTAATACAAGATTCCTACTCTAGTAATGAATGAATGACGCGTCTAATCCAAACTCCTGCTAGCATCCACATATGCCGCAGCTCCGTGTCCCTGGAATAGAATATCAATCCTGGCGTCCCTGTGGCTGGACACCTAAAAGGTTTTGAAAATAGTTTTATAGCAAGGGTTAGATGCCAAAACATTTTGAAAATATTTAGAAAGTGAATTAACTGAAGTAATTTAAAATGCATGAATGCGCTTCATATTTAAGTTAGTGTCGCACTCCCTTGTGGACATTCTTACCCCTCCACTTTTGTGCACACCTAACGGTTACCTTGACCCCACCTAGTTGTACTACCCCGTCCAACTAGTTCTAGTATAACCTTCCCTTACCATATTACTCTAACCCGAGTATAATAATTTCTTGAATTATAAGTTATCTCACAATTAACTTAATTAAATCCTCTTAAATAGTAGCATATAACAGTCTCACAAGTTATATAAAGTAAATACATCACACACTGTATTATTCCAGCAAATGAATAACTTAATTAATTTCTCATTAATTAACAGCATATAACCGTAACCCAAGTTATATAAGGTAAATACATCACACACTGTATTATCACCTACACATAATATTTACTACCATATTATACGTACCTTTACTAACATCCACACATATATCATACAAGTATCCATCCTTCCGAGTATACCCTCACCGGATGATTCACTCTAAAATGCCATCTCACTAGGTGTGCTCACAAAACCTAGTTTTCCAAGTTGGATTCGCTCACCAACCTGGTCTACTACATAACGAATTGGAGGCGGTCATATTCCTTCCTGAAAGTGAGATAATCTCCTCACCCATGTACCGGACGCTATGACCTGGGGATATACTCACCCTACTCCTCAAGCTAGGGGATTCACCCACATCGCGCAACCTCCCTTGATAGCATTAGAGTATATAATTTGAATAAATATCTAGTCACTGATATTTAATGTCACACACAATATATACACGTATATATATACTATCACTACACCGTATATATATATATATATATATATATATATATATATATATATATATATAATATAAACTCCGGCTTTACCGTGTACTCAAAATCCCGTATACTGCCTGAAATTTAAATTTCACGCACAATAGACACGTATATATATATATATATATATATATATATATATATATATATATATATATATATATATATATATATATATATATATATATATATATATATATATTATAACCCTGGCCTTACCGTGTACTAAAAAAATCCCGTATACTGCCTGAAATTTCCTGAGTCTGTGGCCCGACTCAACGTAATTAATTTTCTCACTTAATAATTTACCGTCTCCCCGAGTCTATCACCCAACTCTAATTAAATTAACTAACACACATATTAATTTAATATCTCCCCGAGTCTATCATCCAACTCTAATTAAATTAACTAACACACATATTAATTTAATATCTCCCCGAGTCTATCGTCCAACTCTAATTAAATTAACTAACACACATATTAATTTAATATCTCCCCGAGTCTATCGTCCAACTTTAATTAAATTAACTATCACACATATTAATTTAATATCTTCCCGAGTCTATCGTCCAACTCTAATTAAATTAATTATTACACCCATTAATTTAATACTTACCCGAGTCTACAATCCGACTTTTTATTTAATTAATTTACACATTAATTAATCAACACATATCCGAGTCTACAATCCGACTCCAATTAAATTAATTATCACATTTATTAATTTAATAACTTGGTGTCACCCAACCATTATCCCCGGACTCTCTCACTTGGCCCGTACCTCAACATTTCTCGAGTCAATGTTTCGACTCCAAATTAATTACTTTCTCTCAACAATTAATTTAATGCCTTGATGTCACTTAACCAACATCCCCGAACTCGCTCACTTGGTCCAATTTACATCTCCTAATATAATACCCACATTTTCGCCTACAATGTGTCACACCTTTATTTCTATAATTTTCCCAATTATATTTGCCTTTAATTATTAACATACCCGGACTCGATTCACTTGACTCTAAATTAAATATTTCCCAAATCTATATCCCGGCTCTAAATTACTTAGTTTATCTCCAAACTTAATTCACTACCTTGGGTCGCTTTACCAATATACCCGGATTCACTCACTTGATCCGTACCTCACTATTTTTGAATAAAGTCTCTCAAATTTATCCATTAAATGTCCCACATAAATTCATCCTAGTCCCAATTACTTTCTCCCATAATTGCTAGGAATATTTGTTTCATAATTATTTACCACTAATAATTGTATGGAAATTATTTTAAAATTAATTCCCCCTTATACCTCACCCAAGGCCGAACTGCACAGAATTTCCCATCGTCGATCGATCGATGCCCCCCTATCGATCGATCGATCGATCCCTTCGTGCCAGCGCTCCTTCCTCGCTGAATTCCACCATTAGCGAAATTTCAAGGTTTCTTTCCTCAAAAACCAACCTCAAATCAGTCTATTAATCATCTTATAACATTTCTCATGAACCACAAACATCATCTAAACCTTTTAACATCATTAACACTATAAATCTTGACCCACCCAAGAACACAAATTTCTATGGTATAATTTCAATTTCAAATTCAAATTCCATCCTTTTATATTCCGATTTTTCTCATTCAAACCAGATAATCATACTCAGAATTATATATCATAACTAATTCCTACCTTAAATTTCATTCAATGGTTCCATCAACAAAACCCCCTTTTTGTACCCATTTATCCCCAAAACGAATTTTGGTTTACACAACACTATGATATGAATTGATTATCACACTTTAAGAATCAAAACAGTTAACCACTTGCCTCTAAGTGTTTGTAGTGTTTGATCCGTTGTTGATGTCCCTTAATTTGGCTCCAAAAATCTCCAATTTGCTCTTGATTTGTTTTTCCCCAAATCCCCTCTCAAACCCTAGGTTTAGAATTGTGTTGGTTGAAAATTTCCTAATCCTTCACTTAGTTAAAAACCCAACATCCTGTTTTTAGCCTAATGGGCTTAATTAAAGTGGCCCAACTCACCCCGTGTGGGCCTGGCTATGCCCAAAATTACCCCGAGACCCAATTACTATCCCCGGGTACTCTTTTCTGACTATCTTGACCCATCCGGACTCAACCGCGCACTCAGAATTGGCGTCCGAATTAATTTATAAAAATCCTTATCTCACACCCAATTTAGTCTATACCGACTCCCGGCTGGGATAAGTGTATACCTTGTCATTAATACTCGAAATGACGTAATTAAATTATTACTATTCACTGAGTAAATAAATTTCCCTAAACATTAACCATTCACTCCCCGATTAATATTTAAATATATATATTGCCATAATTAATTCAATTAAAATTACAATACACAAGTAATTTAAAATTCCCGAATTAATTAAATATTAAATGTACAAAAATACGGGGTGTTACACTTAATATACAAATCGGGACTTATAAACGTATAACATTAAATGACGGTATAAGAACGAGAAGCATAATTATATTAATAATTCCAGATATCTAAGACATGTGAATGCTTAGTACTTGTGGTTTTATGTGTATAACATACCTACCATACTTGCTATCATGGGAGGTCTGCTTTCGATTAGGGTCATCTAATCTTTGTGTGCCTACGGGGGGTTTAGATTGGTACCTCGAGGACATAGGTCAGAGAAGGACTTATTGAGAAGTTAATAAGTCTGCTGATCATTGGAGCGTAGGTATGTACATAACCCATGTGATGTGAACTATGTTGCCTCCATAGTTTGTGATTGATGTTTATTGAAAACGATTCCTGAGAGATTCGAAATACGTGGTCCTTATGTACGTGATGTACCGGGATTGGATAGCAGAGTATGTGTGCACCGCAGCTTAGTCTCGGGGTGCTAGTCTTGTACATTTATGATGAGAATAATATACTGTTAATTGAAATGAACTGCCATGTATATATGTGAATATAAGTAATTGCAACGTTATGTAAAGATGAGATTAAATATTTCTAGTAAGTAGTGTTACTAATACGAGAAATCGAGAATAAACGAAAAGCTCTCTGTTTAAATGAAGATGCCGGAATTAAATCGTGAATCGTATAGTAATGTTAGATTTTATTTTGAACTAGTTAGATATGGGAATAACTAGAATGGGTATGGGTACGTTAGGAGTGCGCAGATAGTCGAGAGGTGAGTATTTCATGTGAGAGAACGTCCTAACATGTATTTTTCATTCATTGTTTTAATGTCATTAAAACACTTGCTATATTTTAAATTATTTTCCACAATCGGGCTCTGACCCGTTTTCTTTCAAATATATTTTTGTAAAAACCTTTTAGGTGCCCATCCACAAGGACACCATGCATAGGAGTTCCATTCAGGTGACGGACTGTAGCTGCCGTGGAAGTTACAGGACTTTGACAGTAGACGCCTCCACTTTCGATCTTGACTCTTTATTATTAGCTTTCCTCATCTGTTGGGCATGTCTCCCTATTTCCTTTTTAGAGATACTTTAGTTATTCATTTATTTCAGAATTCTGGGTTGTAATTAATTTAGTGATGCATACTTAATATTTGTTTATTCCTGTATTTGGATTGTTGTGAGGAGTATCCCTCCAGACTCATTACTATTTTATGGTTATTCCATTTTCATTATGTTGCGGTGGTTATGTTAGCATTTCATAATTTAATTATTGCATGTTAATCGGATTTAATTAAAATAGACAACTCACTTTTTAAATATTAGGTGGCTAGTAATTATTAAAAAAAAATTCCACAGTGATGCTATGAACTGAACCAACTTGTCATTTTGTATTAATTTAATAAAGGAGTAGCTACCCGGTATTTAATTAGTCGGGGTGTCACACTTTGTCACTCTCATTCAAGGGGACAACTTCGGCCTCTTTCGTGCCGAGCGAAATCTCCTTATCTTTCGTTGTGTCATGTGGGGGAGGTGATAAATCAACGACTCTCCCACTACGAATAGTGGTTACAACTTGACATTGCTCATGATGTTCAGTGGAGGTGGAGCTAACACTAGTTTGACCTTGTAGAGGTCTTTGGCCTTAAGCAGGAAACTTGACCTTCTCTTGGACACTCAACGAGGATTGTATCTTTGACAGACTCGCATTTATGTCACCAATCAGATGATCATGTTTGGAATTGGTTGCGGTCTGGCTTGCGATGAATTTATTCATGATATCCTCGAGAGTTGTCCACGATGGCGGGATATAAGCTCCTTGACGTGGTGGTGCTTGCAGATGTCCTTGCATGTGTGGAGCTTGTTGAAAGTGTTGTGGTGGAGGAGGGGAAACATGAGAATTAGGGTTCATCGCAGCATGTTGTTGCCCATAGCTAAAACCAGGATGGTTTTTCCATGAAGGGTTGTACGAGTTCCCGTTCGGTGCACCGAAATTACCCTTAAATCCTCCTATACCACTAACTTGCTCTTGAAGCATTACTTTGTAGGCGGGTATAGTCAGGCATTCCTCGGTTGAATGACCCGCCTCACAAATCGCGCACACCTTATCGACGGGGTTTGGTATGGATCCAGCTGGTCCTTTTCCATATATCTCGCATAGGTCTCGAAATCCTTTCTCAAGGGTATCCAATCGACTGTCCATCATAGAATTCTTATCTACATGAAATAGGACGGACGCCGATGGAGTGGTGGTCACTTGACAATTTCGATTTTGAGCGTTAGGATCAGATGTATCCCAGGATTGGGTAGTCTTGGCGACATACCTCAGGTGAAGCTCAGCATCGTGGGCGTCTAAGTCGACAAAAGGACCACTTTCAACAAGTTGCTTGGAGTTAAGATTTAGCCCATTATAGATAAAAGAGATGATTTGCACTGAATCAAATCCATGATGGGGGAATGAAGTAACTAACTCATTGAAACACTCATAACATCTATGAAATGGCTCATTTTCAGATTGTCTGAATGCTTGAATTTGCGCCTTTATGGAGATTGTTCGATGTGTTGGGAAGAATTTCTTGAGAAATCTCGATTGCAACTCGTTCCAAGATGGAATCGAGTTTGGAGGTATAGACCATAGCCAGGTCTTAGCTTTATCTTTGAGCAAGAAGGGGAAGAGTTTGAGGCGGATCACTTCTTATGTGTAAGTTTGATCATTGAGAGTATCGCACACATCCTCATATTCCCTAATGTGGAGATATGGCTTTTCAGAATCCATACCATGATAATGAGGTAACATCTGGATCATCCCATTTTTTAAACGTAATTTTCCGACATTATACGGGAGTATAATGCATCTCAGAGTTACAGTGCGCTCGGGATATAAGAATTCTCTCAGCGGGCGGTATGGGGCCTCTTCCTCATCGGCGGTTGCACTACCGTGTTGCAGCATCTCTCTCTCACTTAATGACTCGGTGCTCTCACTTGGTGTGCTCGAAGGTGTGTCCTAAGAAGGAAAACATAGTGTTATTAGAGATTGAGTGTGACGGTGTGGGAGGTGGGATCCAGAACTGTGGGGCGTTTGGAGTGTGGGGACTATCGGGGTTGTACTCAACCATTGGATTTTCGTGAATGCTGGTTGGAGTATTATGGGGTGTGGGACTGAGTTCAGAATTTTGCATTAATGGCTTGTGAGAGATGATGGTGAATCTTTTTGTGCTTTTTGAATTTTTTTTTTGTTTTTGGATTTTTTTGAAAATTTTTGGTCAAAGTTTTAGATTAACTCAATATAATCCTAAGTCTACCTAATTCACTGGCAACGGCGCCAAAAACTTGATGCGACTCAGAATGTGTCTCAGAAGTGCTTACTCTCTTGGCTCAAGTGCAAGCATGTCGCTCAAGTAATAATCCGACAAGTCGGGTATCGATCCTCAGGGAAAAAGGACAACAAAGTTGTAATGACGGGAAAAGATGGCGGAATCCTAAATTTGATTCTAAAAAGAAAGAAAAAATGATTTGGTTTGAGAATTGATTATAATAAATGTAATTATGAAATTATGAAAACTGCAACTACACTAAATTACCTAAAATATTAATGAAAGATGATTTGAAACTTTTGACTAAGTGATGAGAAAAACAGGACGGGAATATAATCCCCCAACCCTAGTGTATTGCAGTTATAATACTAATCGTAATTTTAACTGATTAATTTGACCCGGAATTTAGTACTCCCAAACATTACGTATACAAGGTTCAAGCCCGTGTCATACTTAATCTGAGGACGAGTAAATCGGTATCGCGATAGTTACACTCGAAATGGATTCTAAATCATCCCGGTTACAGAGAGGCAAATGAGATATAAAGACCTACAATTGTTGTGTTCCTACGCAATACGGTCGTAATCAGTCACTAAATTTAGAGGACTAATTTTATACACATGCAATTAACACATTAGGCTGGGTTCATGTATCCCGGCCTTAGAAAATCTAGCCTAACATGCTGAAAGTAATGAAAACAGTGCTTGATGTGCAGAAATTCATGATTAATCTAAGGAAAACTTGTAAATTGATGTAGAAAGGAATTAAACAGACGAAATCACTTACTAATCTTACAAAGAAGTAACAACAGCAATGAAGAACACGGAATTCTGAACTAACCTTCAATCTTTGGAATTAAACTGGAAATTATATCTAAACTAGGTTTTCTGAAAAAGAATGGAAAATTATAAAAAATTCTCCGTCGTAATAATAATAATAAAATGGGTTTTTATACACTACAACAATTCAAGAGTTTCAGCTGCACTACGATTCTTTTTTGGAAAAGATAAGATTTCAGAATCTCGATAGCCGGACCGGTCCGGGCCTTAGGCGGACCGATCTGCCTCCCGTGCGGATCGGTTCTTTTTCTTTTCTAGGCGGACCGACCCTTTTATTTTTCACCCTTCTTCGGTTTGCTTTCGATCCGAGGTCTACTGGAGTTTTACAAAGCGGACCGGTCCGGGGTAGGGGCGAACCGGTCTGCCTGGTTGACTTTTTACTCAACTTTGACTACTTATATATTTTGTTCCGGGACTCCGATTGAGGTGTCGTTTCTTCCTATGTTCTCATGAGTGTGATATATTCAACTTCTCTTTAGGTACCTCATCCGAATTCCGGGTGGAAATTACACTTTTACCCTTTTGACTTTCCTTCTTATCTTTTTTTATTCTTCCGATTTCCTTCTTCCAACATCACTACGAAATACCAGAAACTCGGTGTACTCATTAGGATTAGTCAGTAGCAAGATTATGAGATAAAGTCAAATCGATTGCGTTGTTCAAGGTGCTAAATGTACCTAAATTAAGGGATAAATTAGGAAGAATTTATGCCTAATCACCCCCACCCAATTGGGAAAACATCCACGGAGGTCTCTACACCTCAAAACTAAAAATCCATTAAAATAGAGTAATAGTTTATAAACTATATAACAATCAAGACACACAATCAGACATAGTTCTAAGTTCAGAAATGTACTAACTCCTCTGGATTTTCTAACTTCTCCCAAGGCTCTAATGTTGTTGTTGATTTTCTCTCAGCTTTGTAACTCTACTCCTTTTAGCTTTGCATCGACTCAAATGTCCAAGATCTCAATACCAACACTTTTAAGTGTAGTAGTGCGAAGGTGTAAGTGGTGATGTGATCTAAATCACATTCATGCAACTCACACACACTTAATTACAGACAAGATGCTAATCAAATTACAAACATATGACAAATATGTAAACATTTCCAAAATTAGTTTAATTGAAACTATCAGACTTTGGATATTTCAATGTATCCACAAATCAAGAGGAATCTTGCTTTAAACACGAGCCAAGATCCTAAACACTTTCTTATTTTGAAAATGAACAAACTATTTTAGTAAATGTGAAATATGTGAAAGTGTAAATCCCCAATCAAGATCTTAAACTAGATTTAAGTCTGAATGTTCAAAGAAATTGAAATCATAAACTGTTTTATTGGTTTTAGGGTTTGAAAACATAATAGTTGAAAACACCCAACAAAACTATGATTTCACGAAATAAGACATCAAAACAAAGAGAGATAAACGTGGAATGTATCATAGAACTTCAATCTCAATTTTCTATGAGAGAAAATGAGATCAAACTGTTGTGATTAAATTGGAAAAGAGATAAAGGACAGAAGAGAAATGATCTTCACAACCCTCGAACTAACACACTCTCATAAATATTTTTCTGGTGAGATTTGGTCGGAGTTTAGTTTAGGATTTCCTATTTCTCTCTCTCTCTCTCTCTCTCTCTCTCTTTTCTCTTTTCTCTTTATTTTCTCTCACAAGTGAGTCAAGCCAAAGATCATAATCGCAACACATAAGGCATGTATTTATACTAAGCCATGGAAGCCTCTTATTGGTTTAAATAAAAACACAGGAATCGGGTAAAAACTCATGCAGGACATAGATTAAAACAATCCAATGGTTCACAATCAAACACAGGAATGTGAGGGCAAGGAAACACACATCCAACTGTTGTGAGATAAACACGTGTAAGGCTGTGATGGCTTGTAAAATGCGTGTTTTTGAACTTTTAAAAATATAAATTTTACCCACGCAATTATCAAGCGCATTTGGTTTATACCCAAGTAGGTTTTTAACAGCTTAATGAAATTACAAAACAACCCATAAACTTTTAAAAGCCAAATTTTAATTTCTAAAAATTATTTAAAAAATCTGAGAAATTATTTAAAATATCCCAAAATTATGGTAAAATTAGTTTAAAGGGATTTAACTCACACACCCTTATATTATGAATAATGTAATATCATATGTAATACATAAATGATCCTAGGTATGGTGTTGGTGTTTATACCTTTGGACTATTAGAGGAAATCAAAATGAAGAGTCTAAAGGCTTGCTGGTTTGAAAGGGGTATGACTCAATTTTGTCACTATTTCCAAACTAAATGAGCACCTATATAATATAGACTCAAGCGAGTCAAAGATATAGGGTTATTCAATCTCACCCTTTGGAAATATGAGAAAAAATCTCCTTTGAGTCATCTAGGACTCGTAGGGATATAAAAGAATAATAAAAACTTAGTCCTATACAAAAATTCTATCTACCCAATATCCTAGAAAGAGAAAATTTCATAACACAACTAGATACAAACCAATACCCTATCAAAATTCTGTTGCAATTGAAGATACTGATTCTTAAAAATCAGAGCTTTTTAGTTGAGAATACACCAAAATGTCCAAGAGGACTCAAATTTTCCCCCATTTTGTCTCAAATGGACAAAGGGCAGAGTAAACAAGTAGGAAACAATAAATCATTGTTCTGCAATAACCATACCAATAGATTTGCGTAAAGATTCAAATCGAAGAAAGTCTAATGGTTTAGTAAACATGTCAGCTAATTATAATTCAGTAGGTAGGTAATTAATTTCTAACTCCTTAGATTCAACTAACTCGCGTATGAAATGATAGTTGATTTTAATATGTTTGGTATGAGAGTGTTGAACTGGATTTTTAAAAATATTAATCGTGCTTTTATTGTCACAGTAGAGATGTAACTAATCTTCAGTTATACCGTAATCTTTCAGCATTTCTTTCAGCCAAAGAAATTGAGCACAACGGCTTCGTGCTGCATTATATTCTGATTCGGCAGTACATAAGGAAGTGCAATTTTATTTCTTTCTACTCCATCCTCCAAAATTGTTACCGATGTAGTAACACGCTCCTGAAGTACTCTTGCTATCATCAGTACTCCCTTTAGTTTAATAATTGTAGGGTTTAAAAAAGTCCTCGCAGTAGCTCGCGTCTTTTTCATGGGGAATCTCACCCTCCAGTTTAACAACCTTGTCAGATAAGTCCTTATTGGCCTTCGTCGTCTTAGTCTTCTTTGAAATAACCACCTTCTGAGTAGCCCTAAGTGCGCCATAGGCCCTTTACATTTTTTCCTTCTCACTCTCCCATGCTTGACGAGCATCAGCAAAGGCCTTCTTCTCGATTTCCAGGGCATCTTTAACTTCTTTCTCTCTCTTGGAGCTATCAGCTTGGGTGTCTAAAAGAGTGGTAAAATCAGATAGCATCTGCATAGAGAAGAAAAGAACAATGAATCAAAAAAATAACATGGAGAGTAAAGGAAAACAAATAGCAAAAAAGACTTACTAGGGTCATCCCTTGCGCATTCTTGAGGGCGAGTTGGGATGGTCCCAACCTAGATAAATGCTTACGATCAACAGCGAGCACGGAACTCTTCAATAGGTCAGGGGACAGAGAAGGTGTGTCACCCACACTATCCCCCTTAAGATGTGGGAAAGAATGTACCCCAGAGGACTGCATAACCAACTTCCTCTTGGACTCCACTCTCTCATCTTCTCTCTACTTATCTTTCTCTCTCATTTTCTCCTCTTCCTCTCTTTTCATCTCTTTTTCTTTTTCTTTCTATTTCTCTTTCTTTTTCCCCTTATCAGATGGGCTAGAACCACTGCCCTTAGGGGAATCAGTTGCAGATGTCTTCAGATAAGGGATCCAATCATACAAGACCATATGGTCATCATCTTAAGGGAGCCTCAACTTTCTCCTCTTAACCAGAGGGGCCATGTCTTCTTCCTTTTTCTCTTCCTCTTCCTCTTCATCTTCCTCTTCCTCTTATTCTTCTTCTCCTCCTACTCTTAATCCCTCATCTTTGCTTTTTTCCTCTTCTTTCAAGATTTCCTCTTCAATAACGATTGACTCAAAAGGAACAACCTCACGAGCTCTCAAATCAAGAACCTTATCAAAAGGATAAGAAATAAAGCTTGTTGTAGTAATTTTATACTCCAAAAAATAAGCTGTTGACTTGGGATGCTCGCCCTTAGGTGGACTCTCTTTAATGTAAAAGCTCATCATCATTGATCTCACTAACGTCAGACTCAAGATTCTTTGCACAAGATGCATAACAGAGGAAGAAAGGACAATTATTAGAAGACAAAAAAGAGAAGAAAATAAAGACCAAAATAATAATAAGATAAAAAGCAGTGACCTATGCGCTCCTCCCTATAATCAAAGACTACTGGGCCTCTTTACCTCTCACCTGCACGAGCATCAAGACGTTGCTAATTTCTGGAAATAAAACCCGGGCCCTAGTAATCTTTGTGTTAATCTATAAGATTTACCATAGAAACTCGATCAGCCTTCCTGGTCTTCAAGTAAATAAGGCCTTCACTTGTTCTCGACCTACATAACAGTAACAGATTTCAATAAGACCCAATTTTATATCATGCAGGGTATTAATTCTATGAACCCCATTTACTATTTTTCACACATTAAGGGGACATTGAGCAGAAACTACTGTAAAATATCTAAAGAATTTAAGAAAGAGAGGGTTTGGACGAAATGTCAAACCCCTTTGGGTTATCATAAGGATGTGAATCAAGTTCTCCCTTCAATGTCATGAACATTTCTAGGTAAGGGGGCATAGTTAATTTCTACCCAATCAGGAATGTTGTACTTCTTCCTAAATTCCTCTGCTGATTTATTATCAAGCTTTGCCCTGAACGCACAAGAACCCTTGCTGAAGTTGTAGAAAAATGTTAAGAAGAGGAAAACGGAGAAGGTGAGATGAACTTATAAAAATTGACGAAGCTCTAAAGAAAAATAAGACACTCAAGAAGATGTACGTTGTGAAGCTTAGAAAATAAGGAAGAAGGTACACTAAACTTAACTGATGAAAAGAACTGTATCTCCGATTAAAAGTTCAATGATAATGATCACGCACGATCCTCGAAACGATTATAGGCGGTTCAAATGCCTGGTCGGACAATATCACCCTCGATCATTCATCTAAATTCCAAGTATGCCATGGTATTTGTCTCATGACGAGCGTACCCTCACCAACTTAACCAATTCTACAAATATGACATTATAGTGGCAAAGCTACTAGTAAAGTTAAAAATTATTGACCCATAACTCATAAAAGCCCAAAAATTTTAAGGGCAATTATGGGGACCCATTTTTTATGATCAATGAGAGTAGTCGAACAGGCCCAAGATACTTAAGGGTTTTCCCGGTCCAAATATAATGATTGACCATCACGTGTATATTAAATATATAATGGAACACTTAGAGATATACTCAAATCAACCTATAAGAATCTCAGCAGAGATATTTAGGTGGTTTATGATATATCCAACGTGACTAATTGAGTTCCCTACGCAACTCAGCCTCTACGAAATAAGATCTATAAATTTAAACCCTGACTCGAAGCAAAGGGATTAAAACTTGAGAATTTGAGAGACATTTAATAAGAATAATTAACCTCTCCGTGAACGTAGGCAAGTTGTCGAACCACGTATATCGTTGTTATGCGTGTGATTTCTTTTACTTTTTGCTCTTTGTGATTATTTTCGTGGATTCCTTTATTGTGATATTTTATGTACTCACATTCCTCTACCTCCTAAAGCTTCAGTAAAAGGTACGAGTCGATCGATGGGATCTTTTCACAGCACTGGTGGTGTGTTGATGTCAGCGGCGGTAACGGTGGTGGAGGTTCCATTTATCCAACTTACTCCTCCTTCCTACAATATTCAATTTCCTGGAGGGCGATTGTTGAGTATGCAGCATCGTCCTAATGTGATGGACTCAGTAGTGTTGGGGCTGACGGAGGACGTCATTCATCTAGAGGTATATATTTTCACTCCTTTGTATGATTTGTCCTTTTATTTTTCTTGTAGCATGTTCGAGTGTCGACTACCTGGCTGGGGGACATCCAAGACTGGGTGGCTTCTGCGATGGCTCATATTCGGCATTTGATTATGGTTCCTTCCTACCTGGTGTCGTCTACTATTTCTCATGAGGGATATGGAACATGAAGTGGAGGCTCCTCAGCTCATCATCGGGGGAAATGCGCATGTTGCTAGGACGGGGGATCCTTAGGAGAGAGAGAGAGAGTTTAGAAATGAGAGAAAGTGTGGGGTTTTGAGTTGAGTCCCATTATTTTTCTTTTTCTTTTTCTGTAAAAAATGTAATGATGGAAATATATATGAAATGAATGGGGTTTTTATGTATTTATCTTTTCTTTAAATGACTTAATCTACGATCACTTTTACTTTTCTATTAAGGCCATAATAAGGATTATAGATACTCGAGAAAAAATATACGATGAGTAAAATATAGGAAGAAAAATCCCGAATTCTTTGAAATAAGGATTTATTTTTGGAGTTTTTTAATTTTAACAAAAAAGGAAATATGGAATTTTCTAAAAATAGGAGGATGTCGATCGTCATGCCCCTTGTCCTGCCTATCGGCAGGTCAGTCCAGTCAAATCACCCCAAAACTTTGATTGCACTTTCGTCAGCTACTAGTACTTGATTGCGTAGTCTTTTATTCGAATTTTGCAGGATCCTTGTTTTTAGCCAAAAATTTTAAGTATAAAAGGGGGTAAGGCAGTGAGGTTTCTTCATCCATTCACATTTTCTTTCTCTTGTTTATTTCTTGTCTTGTGTCTTATTATTTCCAAAATTGCCCTTCCCATAAGTATAAAATTTACCTCTTATCTCGAGAATTTAGAGGCTATGTGTTCGTACAATGTAAACTATGACGCCTTTAACCTGCACCAGGTCTTTTTGTGGCGTAATAGGCCCATTGACTAGAACATGCTGACGGCGACAGCATAATTTTGGTATACCGAGGACCATATTTATCATTTTTGCTTGGACGAGGTACGCCCAACCTATGAGGAATTTTTTGATATATTGGGGGCGAATCCTATGTGGCGGTGGTTATGCATGAATTTTCTCGATCCCCTCAGGAGCAGTTAGCATGACTTATCCACAGCTCTCCTTCAACGACTCGACCATTGGTCATAG
The DNA here is from genome assembly GCA_949130495.1 of Sambucus nigra. Taxonomy (NCBI): domain Eukaryota; kingdom Viridiplantae; phylum Streptophyta; class Magnoliopsida; order Dipsacales; family Adoxaceae; genus Sambucus; species Sambucus nigra. Next base: position 135,188,308 of record OX422216.1, read on the forward strand.
GAGGAATGATCTCCCTCCTAGTTGTATTGTACTTTGTGCGTCTGTGGGATGTTAATGATGTGGGCCATACCATATCTGTTGCCCATGGATTAACTTTGAAGCTATTGCTAGTGGTCGGGGACCTGTCGGTAGACCCTTAACTTGCTTCTATTATTGCTTGGATGGCATATCATCACAATCCTGTTATGGTGATATTGGCAGATACCTTGAACGATCTAGATGTTTGGTGAGAAGACATTCTAATTTTCTGAGAGGTATCTCGATTATGTTATTCATGTGGCTGTCTGAGAGATTCCTCTTGACAGTCCCCCTGAATATCCCTTAGTAGCTATGCCTAATTTCTTCACCTGTTATTTAATCAGCTTTTTCTTGACTATAGAGAATTGGGTAAACTGGTTTGTGGATCACCGAGCTCGATGTTTGTGCTGGTCAGTGCCCTGGTGGGGGGAGTTGCATCCCATTCTGGAACTTGGGGAATATCGGTATGTTCATTTAGTTAGCCTCCAACAGACCTCCTTCTATTTTCCCTGGTTGCTCCTAGGTTAAGTCGGATGGGAGCACATTAAGCCCTCCCATATCCTGGACTTCTTTTATGTAGACTATTTAACAGAAAACATGCACATACGGTTGGACTCTTTGTGGTAGAGTCATAGGTTATCAACCCGTCTTTCCCAATCTGTTGGCAGGGTTTGGCATGTTTCTAGAGACTACATGAAATGGCCATGGAAGAGGGTGGCGGCTAAGATCTTGGCTGAGGAGACCGGGCAGAGATGGTTTGCCATGTTTGACACTATGGAGGGAGGCTTAGTGGATTTCTCTTGGCTGTTCTGGGCTTACTATTCCATGGAGAATCCTAGGTATACTATCCAGGTAGGGGAAGTTTGGGGGCCTCAAGATGATGATGGGTTGGATCTTCTGGTAGCTGTAGGTAGTGTCTTTTGTGAGGCTAGTGTTCATTAGTGAAGCTTTTATGTGTTTGGTTATATATTTTGTTATGGGGATAAATTTTGGAAGGTTTGGTTAGTTTGTTTAGGAGCAGTTTGGTTTGATTCGTTTTAGAATAGTTAGGTTGACGAGGGTAGTTTTTTGACTCTCTATACTAATATTTCCTATAATCGTACCAAATTTTCCCATAATGGAAAAAAAAGGACTTAAATTATATTGTTACGCCTCTTGATGAGTTTTACATTTGAATTATTTGTACCAATCGCTAAGGCATACATAATCCTTTTGCTCATGTAAATGAAAAAAATGAATTCTCATTCTCGGAGGTAAGAACATAATAGCATTTTATGAAAAAAGAAGAGGACCGTGCCCATGTAAAGCGTATGAGCTGCCTACATACCTCTAGGGGCTTTGAAATAAAATTGGCTTTCATTTTTTAAAGCAAAAAGTTTTTTTAGAGGATCAGGCCCCACGTAGTTCTGAGTAGAGGGAAATGAAGATTTGTTTTTAAGAATAGAAGTGGGATGAAAGGAGTCATAGCGCTGAAATTTTGGACTAGGGGTAGAATTTCTTAAGAAGTTCAAGGTTGACTAGATGGGCCATATCTTCTCTGTCAAGTTCAGTGACCATAGCAGTGCCACCGGACAGTATCTTCTTCATAATGTAAGGACCACTCCGGTTTGGCTTGAATTTCCCTTTGGGGTCCCAGACGTGTTCTATAATTTCTTTTAGGCCTAAATCCACTTCAAGGACACCACGGTCCTTAACTCTCATATTAAATTATCATGTTATCTGGCGCTGGTAACCCTGTGTATGATATAGAGCCTTTAGCCTCCTTTTGTCCAAGAGCGACAACTCGTCAAGTCGTCTCTGAAGCCAGTCTTCTTCGTTGACTTTGCTTTCAAGCATGACGCATAGTGAAGGTAATTCTAGTTCAAAGAGTAGGATTTATTCCATGTCGTATATGAGAGATTAAGGGGTAGCCCAAGTAGATGCTCGGATTGAAGTACGGTATCCCTAGAGGGCGTAAGGGATCCGATCGTCCCAATATTGACAACTCTCTATAATCTTGTTGATGATTGCCTTGAGGTTCTTATTGGCGGCTTCAACTGCACTAGTGGTTTAGGTTCAATAGGGAGAAGATTTGTGTCTCTAAAATCCATACTCGTCGACCAATTTTGTGACTTCTGCCTAGAAATGAAACCCGTTGTCTGATACTAGCTCGTGCGTGATAATGTATCATCAAATAATATTCTTTCGAATGAACTTGGCTACCTTTTTGGCATTCAGTACTGCGTATGACTCGGGTTCAACCCATTTAGTGAAGTACCTATGGTAACTAAGATGAACTCGTGACCATTAGAGGCTTTGGGTGTAACTTTCCCTATGATATCGATGCCCCGTGAGGAGAACGACTAGGGAAAGGTCGTGTTGTATAATTCCTGCGGAGGCAAGTGCTGAAGATTGGAAATTTTTTAGCATTTAAGGCATCTTTGGACATAAGCGGTGAAATCTTGAACCATGGTTGTCCAATAGTAACCCTATCAGATAATATTTTTGGTGAGCATATAGCCATTCATATAGGGTTCCCCGCTGTGGATCTTCCATATCATTTTTTCAATGTCAGTCCCTATAATGCAGTGTAAGTGGGTTCCATCAAACTTTGTCTTGAACAGTGCTTTATTACAGATAATGTACTGGGTAGACAGTTTGTGGAGGGTTTCTCGATTTTTCATGTTGCCATCTTGAGGGTACTTACCATGCTTGAGGAGGCACCAAATGTCATAATACCAGCACTCGACCATATCAGGATCCTCTTCTGTGATGAGCTTGATGTGGTAGTAGTGGGAAGTTTTAGCTTATTTTTGGACTAAAAAATGAGCCATCATTATTCCCTTGGTCATGTCGATCGTGGAGGCGAGAGTAGCAAAGGAATCGACCCAACTGTTCCTTACCCAGGGCAAGTGGTGGAAGGTGATATCTCGGAACTAGGAGGCTACATCTTCTAGGTGGGCGTGGAAGGGTAAGAGTTTTTCATCTTTGACTTTTCACCTTCGAAGGACCTGTCCGATGATGAGGGCAGAATCCAATAGACATCTAGGCATTGGATTCCCTTCTTGAAAGTGTCTTTGAGGCCTACAGTACATGCCTCGTATTCATTCATGTTGTTGGTGCAGGGAAAATCAAACTTGATGGCAATGGGAGTATAGGAGTCATCACGGGCGATCGGGAGTATCCCAATACCATATCCTTTTTGATTGGCAGTGCCATCAAAGAACATTTTCCATTGAAGGTCTTCCTGAGAGGTGCAAAGTATGTTTTCGTCTGGAAATTTAGAGATCCAAATGTCACTTCTTCCATGGGGTAATCAGCAAGTTAGTCGAAGATAGCTCTCCCTTTCACGGCTTTTTACATGACATACACAATATCGAACTCGTCTAGCAGCATCAACCATTGGGCCATTCGACTAGACAGGGCAGGTTTTTTGATCAGGTTTCATAAAATCCATTGGGGACACAAGTCTGATGGGAAAATCCAGCATGTAGTGTAATAATTTCTGAGTGACCCAAATAAGGGCGACACATGCTTTCCCCAAGGCAGTGTAGTTGACTTCATCCCCGGCCAATTTATGGCTGACATAGTCTATAGCCCTTTCTTTATGGGATTCTTCAATGTATTGGGTTAGCAAAGCCTCAGGTGCAGTGTCTATTCCAGTAAAGTATAGAAGTAGAGGGAGATCAGGCTGCGACGGCATGAGTACCGAAGGTCGGGTTAGATACTGCTTGATTTGTTCAAAGTCTTCTTGACAAGCTTCGTTTAAGACTTTGGTTGAATCCTTTCGGAGGAGTTTGAAGATCGGTTCATAAATAGAGGTCAACTGGCTGATGAACCGGCTAAAATACTATAATTTTCCCAAGAATACCCAAACTTCCTTCTCCGTTAAGGGTGGTGGCATTTCGAGTATGGCTTTTATCTTGGTAATATCTGCTTTAATCCCCTTCTTGGTATCCATGAATCCCAAAAGTTTCCTTTGGTAATGCTAAAAACACATTTTTATGGGTTAAGTCGCATATGGTATCTCCATAGTTGTTTGAAGAACTTTCGGTGAGCGGGAACATCGCCATCCCGAGTCTTAGACTTGAACCCATATAGATCTCGACTTCTTTGTGTATCAGATCTGCAAGATGGTTGTGGTAGCCCTTTGGTAGGTAGCCCCTACGTTTTTTAGACCGAATGGCCTAACTGTGTAACCGAAGGTTCCCCAGTTGGTGATGAATGTAATTTTTTCTTGATGATTAGGGTGCATTTTGATCTTATTGTATCCCGTAAACCCATCAACGAATGACTTGAGAGCATGAATAGTTATGTTGTCCAAAATCATGTCGATATTGGGCAGCGGGTAATCATCCTTTAGATAAGCTTTGTTAAAATCTCTGTAATCAATGCACACGCGGACTTTTTCTCCTGATTTTATCACGAGTACAATGTCAGCTAACCATATGGGATATTTAATTACCCGAATGAAGCCTATGTTCAAATTTTTAACCACCTCTTTTTTAAACTTGAGCAATAATTCGGTGAGGAGATTTTGCAGTTTATGTTTGATTGGCTTACATTCTGGGAGAATTAGAATCTCGTGATGGTCTATCTCGAGATCAATGTCGAGCATGTCATCGTAGGACCATGCGAGGATGTCCACTAATTACTTCAGTACTTCTTTAAGTTACGCACGCTCATGCTCGTCAAGGGTGAACCCTATACTAATCTCACGTAGTAGGCTACTAGAACCAAGATTAATAACAACAGTTTCATACTCATTAATTTAAACGCAGTTATGTTGTTTGATATTAACCTTATTAAGACTAGTTAAGAACTATTAATTTGTAAAATCATCATCATCATGAGTTTGATTAGAATAAAGACAATTAATGTAACGCACGGCAAGATACTTACAATTTTCATTTCTTTCATTATCGAAAAAAAATCATTGAGAAACTCGTCAAAGGAGGTCTTGATTACATTGTGATCAGAACAAGGAGGAACAATAAAAGAGTAATAAATTGGATAAACATCTGTGTTGTGTTGTATATCAGCAGGTGAACTGATATAATATTCCAGTTACGGAGGGGTGCATCAGTAGTCTTGATTAGGATGGATGGATCTAATGAAGTAGTGCCTGAGTGGATATGCAGAGTGTCAGCCCCAGTGTATATAAATTGAATGAGTCCTCGGAGTCACTTCCCTTGAAAACCTCGGTAATAATGAGTGGTTGCACATGATGCTGGGAACTTTTGTCCCATTAGTTGCTATCTTGGAATAATATCTCTATCCCTAGCTTCATTTTCTTGTCCGCATGATCATACCATAGTTAGGGAAAGCTATAAAAGGGAAAATCTTTGCCCACTTTGACGAATCTTCCGTTCAAGGAATCCCCTGAAACAGTATTGGAACTTTCTAGCCTTCTTTTTAGTAGAGGTTAGCGGAGCATTCTGAGTTCTGCCGATGATGGTTAATAAACTAGGCCACATAGAGGAAAGGCATTATTTCTTACTATAGGTTCCATTATCCCCTGTTGTCATCATCCCAGACCCATTCTAGGCATGAAGTGCATATTCTTGAACATCTGTATAACTTTGACATTGTTGTAAGGGCTATGCTCTGGGTAAACTTGTCTTTGAAATCATCCCCTGGTGGGAGTGGAGGTGGTTTGACTCAAAATACAGACAAAAGCATCTCATTTGCCCCATGTTTTATCTCTAGTACCAGGTTACTGGTGCTCGCATTCTTGGTATTATCATCATTGCCCAAGATGGTGATCACGTGCCCCTTGGCGAAGAATTTCAATATCTTATGGAGAGAGGAGGATACCCTTTTGATGGTATGAAGCCACGGTCAACCAAGAAATAGGTTGAAACAAGTCGGTATGTCGATGACCTTGCACTCAGTAATGGGATTTATGGGGCTAATCCCAATTCGTATGGATCACATCACTTCTCGACGAGTGTTTTCATAAGCACGCATCGTGACGAAAGTTAGAGAAAGGCCGCTTACTTTCAAACCCAAGAAGTAGAAGGTTCTTAGCGGGAAAATATTAAATGTCCATTCGTTATCGACAAGTGAAAATGGGACTATCTTCCTCATTACTTCGAGGGACATAAAGAGAGCATAGTTATGATTAGGACCATACTTAAGGATTTCTCCATCAGAGAAGGAGAGAATTCTAGTAGAGGTTGAGGATCAGACCAGGTTTACGGCTTTTTTTGGAGTGGTGGAAGGAGGGATGGTGGTCCCGGTAAGCAATTTTATTAAGGCATTTTGATGCAGTTGGGAAGACATGAAGATTCCTCATAAAGTGATGTTAGCCCGAGTTTTATTCAACTGGTCGAGGATCTTGCTCTCCTAGATAGTCACTTCCGACATAGGGAGTTCCCCGATAACTCCCTTTCTTTTATCTGTCCTAACTGACTAAGGAATTGGACTCTGGTAGTGCCTCCCAAACCATGTCATTTGGTTCATATAAGAGGGGAAGTATAAAAACCCTATTTCTTTATTAATCTAGGGTCATTCGACCACTTTATTGATCTCTCCTAACAGATCTTCAAATAATACCATCCCATACACACTGATCACTGGGCTAACCTTCCCCTGGCTTGGCTCTTCATCTGAACTATCAAACTCATCCCCCCATTCGGTGGCAATTATGTCATCCTTCCATGATAATTCAATGCATTCCACAACCTCAACGGCTTCTTCATATACATCCTCCCATTCAATGGGGATAAGCAGAAGTGAAGGGACCAACAGCCCTTATACCTTTAAGGAATCAAGTAGCTTCGACTTATGTAAATCTCATTGGTTTGTCAAAATAATCCTGCCATGATCTGAACTGCATCGTCCTAACTTACTTCATCGATAGGTACCTGTAAGGACAAAATTTCCAATTTAGTCCATTGTAGTACTTGACTTATTCCCGAAACAAAACATTGTTTTTAAGTAATAGATAGATTTTTATTATCACGATCCCACACAGTCTATGACAAAATTTATTAAAGACATTGCGGCCAAGCTTCAAGGAAAAATTATGTTGAGATTATTTTGGTGCACGTTTTACGTCTTCATTGCATTTCGAGATCGCTCAGTTATGAATGCGTAATGTTTATGGTACTCGAAAAATGTTTTTAGGATGATATTTTTATTAAAAGAATGTCCTTAAAAAGTTAAACTTCATTTATTCCTAGATAAAGATCGTTTAGAGTTGTGTATTTTGCAAACTCTTGAGCTTCACGATTCAAATGACTTTGTAGGTCGTTCAAAATAGATGCACATGTCGTTCGAGTGACATGGACATTTCGCTCGAGCGACATGCTTATCTCGTTCAAATTGCGCCGACTCAAGTTTATTATTTAAAGCACATTTCTCTCAAAAGTTCGTAGGTTGCAAAACCAAAAAATTAGTTTACATACAGTACGTTTTCTGCAAAAAATTTCTAAGGTTTTAAAAGTCTAAAAACATCCTTAGAGTTTCAAGATCCGAGATTTCGTACTCTTATTCTATAGAGATCTTAGTTTGCACCATTAGAGTTTGTTCATCACTTTCAACGTTAGGTTTTGTGATGAAAAAGACATAGAGTTCGAGTTTAACATCAAAGACATTGCCTAGCAGTATCGGTGGATGTCGAGACATACATGGACGCGTGTGTTGTGAAAAAGCATCGTAGAAGGACTTCTGCATGGGCACTGTGGAGGAGTGGTCGAAGGATCAGATGAGCATCAAGACTTGTGGGGTATCGAGTCGTTGAGTAAGCCTATCGTATGTACTTCGTAATACCATATCATAGTGATTGTCTGGCTTGGGTCGTCCGAGGTTTTTTCCATTTGTGGTTTCGGTAATACCCTGTGACTTTGGGACTGAGAAATTAAATTTTTGGGAGAAATAAAATTTATTTAAATTGGAAAATTTTAAGATTTAGAAATTAAGGTCCAAAATTTAGGATGTTATAAAGTAGTTCGGATGACGATTTTGAGTGCGCCATCGATTCCAGATGAGTCGAGATAGTCGAAATGACTTTCATTGGGATTTGTTTCGATTTCGAAATATTTTTAAGTTAGATTGACTCGAATTAGAATAAACGAGCCATTTAAAGTGTGTATTATCATTTAAAACTGGGACTTATGTTTTAAAGGTTTAAAGGGCTTACGGATCATCCCTTCTCATTTATGAGAAGAGGGAAATAGAAAGAAGAGAAAAAGAAGAAGAAAGAAAGAAGAGAGAGGAAAAGCTTGGAGGTTTTCGGCCCAAACGCGATCTCGAGGATGATTCAACCTCTATAACTTTGAGGCAAGTGTTTAATCTTGCTAAATAATTCATTTGTGTAGTTTATTTCATAATTTGTGGATAAAACAATTGAATTTTGGGTTATATATCAAAACCCATAATTTTATGGTTTAAATCTTGTATTTGATGTTTATACATGGGTTTAAGGGAGTAAAACTTGAGGAGACTAGATATAGGAGGAGATTTGATATTAGGAACATATTTGGGTTGAGGATAAATGGTTGTAAGTGGTATAAATTGGATTTTGGGAATTTTTTTTTTTTGTGGAGAAATTACCCATTTCGTGGCTTGCTGGACTGGCCGAATCGATTCGTCCCTTGCGAATCGATTCGCCATGTTGCAGAAACATCAGGTCTTTAGGGCCGAATCGATTCACCCCTTGCGAATAAATTCGTTATGTAGCAGACTTAAAGGTCTAGTTGGGACGAATCGATTCGCAACTAGGACCGAATCGATTCGGAGGGGACGAATCGATTCGAAAATAGGGAAGTTTTTCTTAATTTATCTAGAATGAGTTTTAAACCCCTTTCGGTTGGGTTTCTTGATTTGGAACTCACATATATGATGCGAGATTTATGTTGGGAGTATTTTTTATGGTTTCTCACATGTTATGATCGCGGGGGCCTATCGTAGTAGTTTGGGAAGATATAAATGTATTGGAATATTTGTATCGAGGTAGTGGGAAACCTCATTAGGGATGAGAGTCCTATTTGGAGATTAGAGGTGAATTAATACATGATGCGAGGTTGAGGATATCATGAGAAAGTTATGATGGAATAATGTGAAATTTAGATGCCGACTTTTGTGTCAAATCCTTATTGCGACAGGATTCTATTTAAGATAGGATTGGGAATCAATGAAAGAGAGATGCCGCGTATCCCTAGTGATGATTAACTCAAGGAATATTGTGAATGCGCTAATGTGAAAGGTTCATTATGAGACATTGAACCATAATCTAAAATGAGGGTAATTTAACTTATTACCGACCAATAGTTGTGAGTAGACTTATCGTTGAACTAGTCTATACATATCGGCGAGTGTAAAACTATGGGATATCCCAATGTATGATGAGATCATAAAATAAATGTATTTTCGATCTTGAGGCTTACAAATTATTGATTGTGTGATTTACAATTGGGATTCCAATACTTGAAAGGATTATGAAATGAATTGAGGATTAAGATTGTGGTTTGAAGACTATTAGTTATGTGTATACATATAGTCGGGATAATTATTAGATATATCGAAGTGCATTCGGATATAGATGGATGTATAATGATCGTTACATAACTTCAACTTTGAGCTAGTAGTCTTAATGTTGTATATATTGGAAGATTATTCATTTCATAGGGGCAGTGAATGAATATATGTCTAGTGAGACACTGTATAAGGGAGAACGCTTTGAGTATATTTGCGTCGTAACAAGGGTGAGTATCACGAGATTGTAAATATATCGCCATCTTATGTTACATGATTAATAATTATTGGAGATAGAGTATGCATTTATATATGTATAAATATATATTGAAATGGCTATATGAATATGGAACAAATGTATATATCTTGTGTGATGATTTATACATATGATGTGATTGTTGGTATATATACTGTGTGAATGATATATATACTTATGGTGTGAAGCATACCCGGCACATGCTATCATGGGAAGTTGAGCGATGAGGGTGAGCCCCTGGCTTGAGGAGCAGGGTGTGGATATTCCCCAGGTCATAGTCGTCCCTTTTTATTTGAGTTATTTTATATTTTGGGGGTGAGAAGTCTTGGGTATGATTCATTCCCACATGACCGGTTTGGATCTATGAATGCTTCCTATACGTCTCTGACCTTTGACCATGGAGTAGGTGATATTTAGTCCTACCGGTGGTCCCCCGGATGGTATGTGAGTGATTCCCTGGAAGATGATAGCATGGTGTAGTATTTTTGTATCCAATAACAGTTTATGTTATGTGTATGGCATAGTATACATTATGTGTGTTATGTATAAGTGGTTATAGGAATGAATGATTGCATATATATATCCTACAAGTGATGGTGATATGAATCTTCTAGATTGTACATCTTGGGTGATTTAGGTGTACTAGTTTATCAAGGTCGAAAGATTGTACGGAGAGACAATTATGGATATATCGACCTCAAGGAGTTTGATAGAAATTGTATTTATGTTCTTAATTATAATACTCATTATTTAAGTAGTGGTTGTAGTATGTTATATGTAGATGACATGATGGATCCCTACAATCGACATTGTTAAGGAGTAGTGTATCGGGGGGTTCCTTGTTTGGATTTCACTTTGCGAGACGCCCCACGCACGAAACGCAGTGCAATGTTGAGAGTAGAGAGAAGTTTTGTCCTTATTACTTGAATGTATGATGTTTGGAGAATAAACTCTTATATTGAAATCTAATGTGAATGTGTGACTTACTAAGACTTATAACAGGTTTAAGTTAAAAATTGGAACCTAAGACTAGTAAGGCATTTATGTGTGAATATATCTATTTATGTGGGTTTAAAATAGAAAGAAAATTTGGGTTATGTTAAGATGGCAGGTAAAGCGGGGATAGACCATGCGTTCAGTTAGGTAGTTTACCCTTAAAATGTGTCGGGTAGCTTAATTAAGGTTTCGGGAATTGAATAGGTGCGCACTGTAGATGAGAGGTGAGGTTGGGGTTTCACAAGAGTGCGACTCCACTTTAATTATGAACATTGCATTAATGATTATTATGCACTATTATGCACTTGCTAAACAGTTTTACACCTCGGGATCTGACACATTTATATTTCTCTTTTGCTATATGTATATATATATATACTGCTTACTAAAGGTGTCCCACCGCATGGATACCAGATGCTTTTCTATCCAGAGTCTTGGGAGTCGCGGCAGTTACGGACTGTTGCGGGATTTATACTATTGTCGTTTTCTATTCCTTTGTACATCTAGACATGATTCATGTTGTGTATCGAGTTTATACCCAAGAGTCATTTGCAGTTATTTATACTTTTTATGTTGATTATTGTACTCTTTGTGACCCAACATCTTATTCGGGTTTATTTCTTTTTGTGTACTCATTTCATTTTAATTTGAGCATTTTCTTTTATCATGGTACTTGTTTGTACTCTACCGTTTCCATTAGTTCTATATTGTTTGTTGGTTATCTGTTGTATGTTTTATTTAATTTTGGCATCCACTTTTATAGTTTTGGGTAGTCAGCCTTATTTATTTTAGTATCGTCAGTAGATGCTGCGAATGATCCATCTAAGATTCTTGATTAAATGAAGTATAGGGTTGGCCACCCATTATTACTTTAAGCGGGATGTCACAAATGGTATCAGAGCATCAGGTTCTAGTGTTTTTAGGATCTGTGCGGGTTTTCTGTGTTCTTACGTGAGCATTCTTGATATAGAGCCCTATTATTAAGATTGTTGTGTTCACTACGTTTATCTTCTTCTGCGAGGTGTACTTACCAAAACTTTGACCACACCTCGTGATTCTAGTGGGATCTCACACACGATTGGTATTGGCTTTGGGAATGGAAACAACACTATCATCATAACCTATACTAAACCTATCTCCCTTAATTTGGATGGTTCCTAACATCCTATCCAACTTGTCCAATTTAGCGTCCAAATAAAACTTCACCTTACTCGAGTCTTTCAATATCTCTTATAACTCACTAATTCTAGACTCAAGTAAATGCCTAGACTCCTCAAACTCTAGAATCTCCTTCTTTAAAGCCTCCATCAAACCACGAAGACTATCTGTCTCTTCCTCAACATCTTCTATCTTCCCTCTAAGAGTATGCTCCCATGCCCTAAGATCCTCAATCAAAGCATCATTATTCTCTATGGCATGCTCATTCAATTTATCTTGCAATTTCAATTTGGCCTTTTTCACTTTTACCGCTTTCGCATACAACTCACTAAAGGTAACTTGCAACTCTCATACATCAATCTCCTTATCATAGCTACATTCACCCTCACTCACTTGGGATTCACACTTAACAAACTCGAAAGTGTCATGCACATGAGAATCTTCATGAAAAGATTTACCACCGTCGCTCACATGACATGCCATAAATGCTAGAAAGTTATGCTCAATGGGGGAACTCTCTCCCCCTTTCGATTCACTATCACTTAAGGTGTCATTATATGCTATCGGTTTCTTGCCTTCCTTCTTAAGTTTAGTGGGACACTCGACAACCTTGTGACCATACCCCTCTCACCCAAAACACATATCCGACCCAACCCTCTTGACATTGTCACTCTTATCCTTAGGGGCAAGATCTACCTTGTGGTTCTTGAATTTTTCAAGTCTTTTGACATCTTTCGATTGCTTTTGGAAATTAAGAAATTTTTTGAACTTCTTTGCCAAGAAGACTACATTCTCAAAATCGGAATCAGAATCATCATCGAAAACTTTAGTCTCCTACTTCCGGGCTTTCAAAGTAATTCCCTTTTCTTTCTTTGGTACTTGCTTAGAGGTAAACATGTCGAGTTCATTGGTTTGCGGGTCACCTACAATCTCCTCAAGTTTCATCAATTCAAGCATACCTAATGAGTTCAAAATGGTAACTTTTGCATAAAATCTACTCGATACCGACCTTAAGATTTTCTTTATGACTCGGTTGTCGGGTATTGTCTCTCCCAAATTAAAATACGAGTTGATAGTATTTGACAATCTTGTATAAAACTCATCGAACGACTCACTCTCCAGAATCTTAATCGTCTAAAACTGTGTAATGAGGTTTTGAAATTTAGATGCCCTAACTGTGCTAGTTCTCTCGTGAGTAAGTGCAAGTATGTCCCAAGCTTCTTTCGAAGTTTCATATGTCATGATTTTATTATATTCTTCCAGTGTGACATGTGAGGAAATAATGTGAAGACCTTTAGAGTTGTAAAGTGCAAGTCTATGTTCGTCTTCGGTTCATGACTTAATAATTTTTAAAGTAGTAGTCTCACCCTCTCGTGTAACTGGTGGAGTCCTACCCTTTTCGACCACTGACCACACATTCCCATTAATTGATTTCAAAGAACTTCTCATTCGTATTTCCCAATAACTATAGTTAGTGCCATAAAAAATAGGAGCTCTAAAACTTTCATCATTTTTGAAATTCATCCTTAAAAACATAAAGGATCAACACAATAAAAAAAATTATTTCTAGCTCTGATACCAATTTGTAGTCCCCTTTTTCGTTCGAATGTTCTTTAAGGATGTTAAAAGAAACTTTATTTTTAAAAAACCTTTTTCAAATTTTAAACCACACCAAGAGTATGAACCAGTTTTAGTTAAGCCCAATTTTATCTTAATTAATCCTAAACATGCATCTAGGTGATTAAAATAAGTAAAAAAACAAGTTCATAAAAGCGGCGCTGGATGTACAAGGAAACTATGACAGCCCGCTTAAAATAATGATGGGTGGCCAGCCCTATACTTCATTTAATCAGGAATCTTAGATGGATCATTCTCAACATCTACTGACGATACTAAAATAAATAAGGCTAACTACCCAAAACTATAAAAGAGGATGCCAAAATTAAATAAAACATACAACAGACAACCAACCAACAATATAGAACTAATGGAAATGGTAGAGCACACATAAGTACCATGATAAAAAAAAATGCTCGAATTAAAATGAAATGAGTACACAAAAATAAATAAATCCAAATAAGTTGTCGGGTCACAGACAGTACAATAACCAAAATAAAAAGTATAAACAACTACAAATGTCTATTGGGTATAAAAGCGATTCACAACATGAATCCTGTCTAGATGTACAAAGGAATAGAAAATGACTATAGTCTAAATCCCGCAACATTCCACGACTTCCACGGCTCCCAAGACTCTAGATAGAAAAGCATCTGGTATCCAAGCGGTGGGACACCTGTAGTAAGCTGTATATATATATACACATATAGCAAAAGAGAAATATAAACGGGTCAGAGCCCGAGGTGTAAAAATGTTTAGTAAGTGCATAACAGTGCATAATAATTATTAATGCAATGTTTCATAATTAAAGTGGAGTCGCACTCTCGTGAAACCCCAACTTCACCTCTCATCTACAACGCGCACCTATTCGTTTCCCGAAACCTTAATTAAGTTACCCGAACATTTCAAGGGTAAACTATCTAACGGAACGCATGGTCTATCCCCGCTTTACCTTCCATCTTAACATAACCCAAATTTTTTTTCTATTTTAAACCCACATAAATAGATATATTCACACATAAATGCCTTACTAGTCTTAGGTTCCAATTATTAACTTAAACCCGTTATAAGTCTTAGTAAGTCACACATTCACATTATATTTCAATGTAAGAGTTTATTCTCCAAACATCATACATTCAAGTAATAAGTACAAAACTTCTCTCTACTGTCAACATTGCACTACGTTTCGTGTGGGGGGCGTCTCGTAAAGCGAAATCCAAATAAGGAACCCCCCGATAAACAACTCCTTACCAATGTTGATTGTAGGGATCCATCATGTCATCTACATATAACATACTACAACCCCTACTTAAATAATGAGTATAATAATTAAGAACATAAATATAATTTCTATCTAACTCCTTGAGGTCGATATATCCGTAATTGTCTCTCCGTACGATCTTTCAACCTTGATAACTAGTACACCTAAATCACCCAAGATGTACAATCTTGAAGATTCATATCACCATCACCTATATATATATATATATATATATATATATATATATATATATATATATATATATATATATATATATATATATATATATATATGCAATCATTCATTCCTATAACCACTTATACATAACACACATAATGTATACTATGACATACATATAACATAAACTGTTATAGGATAAAAAAAAATACTGCACCATGCTATCATCTCCCAGGGCATCACTCACATACCATCCTGGGGACCACCGGTAGGACTAAATATCACCAACTTCGTGGTCAAATGTCAAAAACGTATGGGAAACGATCATAGCTCCAAACCGGTCAAGTTCGAACGAAACATACCCAAGACTTCTTACCCCCAAAATATAAAATCACACAAATAAAAAGGGATGACTATGACCTGGGGAATATCCACACCCTGCTCCTCAAGCCAGGGACTCACCCTCATCGCGCAACTTCCCATGATAGCATGTGTTGGGTATGCTTCACACCATAAGTATATATATCATTCACACAGTATATATACCAATAATCACATCATATGTATAAATCATCACACAAGAAATATACATTTGTTCCATATTCATATAACTATATATATATATATATATATATATATATATATATATATATATATATATAATCTATACTCTATCTCCAATAATTATTAATCAAGTAACCTAAGTTGGCGATATATTTACACTCTCGTGATACTCACCCTTGTTACGACGTAAATATACTCAAAGCGTTCTCCCTTTATACAGTGTCTCACTTGACATATATTCATTCATTGCCCCTATGAAAATAATAATCTTCCAATATATACAACATTAAGACTACTAACTCAAAGTTCAAGGTATGTAACGATCACTATACATCCATCTATATCCGAATACACTTCGATATATCTAATAATAATCCCGACTATATGTATACACATAACTAATAGTCTTCAAACCACAATCTAAATCCTTAATTCTTTTCATGATCCTTTCAAGTATTGGAATCCCAATTATTACTCACACAATCGATCATTTGTAAGCCTCAAGATCGAAACTACATTTATTTTATGATCTCATCATACAGTGGGATATCCCATAGTTTTACACTCGCCGATATGTATAGACTAGTTCAACGATAAGTCTACTCATAACTATTGGTCGGTAATAAGTTAAATTACCCTCATTTTAGATTATGGTTCAATGTCTCATAATGAACCTTTCACATTAACGCATTCACAATATTCCTTGAGTTAATCATCACTAGGGATACGCGGCATCTCTCTTTCATTGATTCCCAATCCTATCTTAAATAGAATCCTGTCCCACTTGTAACCAATTTATACCACTTCCAACCATTTATCCTTAACCCAAATATGTTACCAACATCAAATCTCCTCCTATATCTAGTCTCCTCAAGTCTCCCTTAAACCAATGTATAAACATCAAATACAAGATTTAAACCATAAAAATTTAGGTTTTGATATATAACCCAAAATTCAATTCTTTTATCCACAAATTATGAAATTAACTACACAAATGAATTATTTAGCAAGATTAAACACTTGCCTCGAAGTTGTAGAGGTTGAATCATCCTCGAGATCGCGTTTGGGCCGGAACCTCCAAGCTTTTCCTCTATTTCTTCTTTCTTTCTTCTTCTTTTTCCCCTCATCTATTTCTCACTTCTCATAAATGAGAAGGGCTGATCCGTAAGCCCATTAAACCTTTAAAACATAAGTCCCAGTTTTAAATGATAATACACACTTTAAATGACTCGTTTACTCCAATTCAAGTCAAACTAACTTAAAAATATTCCAGAACTGAAACAAATCCCAATGACAGTCATTTCGACTATCTCGACTCATCCGAAATCGATGGCGCACTCAAAATCGTCATCCGAACTACTTTATAACATCCTAAATTTTGGACCTCCATTTCCAAATCTTAAAATTTTCCAATTTAAATAAATTTTATTTCTCCCAAAAATTTAATTTCTCAGTCCCAAAGTCACGAGGTATTACATACTTCTCCCCTTTACAAAAATTTCGTCCTCGAAATTTAGGTTATGCCTAGGATTTTGAACTTCATCTAATTCTTACATTTACTCTCAGGATTACTATCCTTATCTCCTCCATCTCACACCAATTCACAGGAACTTTAAAATCAAACTAGCTAACCAGGGCACCCATACACCCCGTGCCCGAGCTCCACTCGTAAAACATAACCCGGCTCCACTAGCCTCCAACCGTAATATAACTCTCAATAATTAAATCTATAATAGCGTACTAAGAATATAAAAATATAAAATTTCCAAGGGTTGAACTCTTCTGAATTCCTGGCATTCGCTACATTCATGCGGGGGAGGTCTCACAAGAGAAATCCAAACAAGGAACCCTCCCAATACACTACTGTGTAGCTATGTCGAGGATTGAGATCAGTTGAACCAGGATTAAGGTTTTATAAAAGATTTTCGATTCATAAATATTGCCCGTAGGCCTATATAGCAACACACTATGAAATAATTCTGTGTCTTTCGACATGCCAATCAAATACCTTATGTTCAAGACACATGGCCCCAACAACCACAATAATCTTACCAATACCTAGTTCTCCTAACTAGCACAGCCATGACCTAAATTCTCTGCTCGAAAATAAATTTGCTAAACTCTGAACCTCTTTAGTTTTACAAATCCTTTACATTATATCAAAGCATTTCCGCAAAGTAAGTCCTTCCGTCATAGGAACACTATAATTACGTACTGCTAATCTAATTACAAAATAACAACCTTAACAGTCTGCACTTCTGAAAATCAATAGCAAAACTCTCTACTAGCTCATCACGAGACGGTCTATTATCCCAAAAGATACCATACAAATACCACACTTTCTCACTCCTTCCTCGAAAGAAATTATGCACACACTATAGTTATAGCGGTCAACCCCTCATTAAACTTTACATGCGGCGCTCCCAATACCGCGCAAAGAATGAACTAACTCCAAAGAAAGGTATTCTACCTTATACTTCCATAATCCAATTGTTTCACTTCCTCCATGAATTTCTGTTCAAATCCCTCTACTTCTTCCAGGAAAATCTTTTCTTCCTAAAGCCTAATTATCCATAGGAGAAACATCTTCCAAAAAATTCCTTCCTAACCCTCCTGAAGGACAAAACGCTATTGTGACCCCTGATAAATCCTTCGGTCCTACTCAATGAACCCGAGTCTTCAAATTTCTCACTCCCTTCTTAAATAAAGACGATACTCCTAACAATGGGGTAATGCCACATACCTTCTAAGTCCTTCACTATTTGCCTCTCCTAGGTGCTTATTCAAGTAAATTTCTCTTTCTTACCCAAACACCGATAGATCACCTTGAATCACTGTCAGAAATCTCTTTCATACCTCCCCTGAGTCGCGGGAAGAAAATACCTCCAGTCAAAGCGTACCCAAAACCTGTTATGGGTATTGCATCTCTTATCTTACCCCTTCCTGGATGACTTATTCTTGGCGACGTCTGAAACGAGAGCAACTGTGTCAGAATGTCGTACAAATGAGTCATTTTCGTTGTGTTTACACTTGCACTTATTGTGGTAGGAAAGGTCACCTTAGACATTTTTTCTACGACCTTAGGAATGCTCCTAAGAAGTTAAGAAATAAAGTCGTTTCGGTTCTCAAAAACCCCATGCGTAATTTCACACCTACTTGGGTTAGTAAATCGGACTTAGAGGCTTTAGGAATTAAACTTCATGGTTCTTGTTTGGTTGCACTTGATTATTTCCATGCTAAATATAAAGGATGATTGTGTTGCCATGTTTGTCACACGGTAGTCTTTGCATCATGATTTACATTTTGCTAGTGTTATGACATATGTATCTTTTGTATTAAAAAAGTCATTTATTGAGTCTTATTTGAAAAATACCAAAATATTTTGGTTTTAAATATTTTTTTGAAGAAAAACAAAAAAAGATTTTTTTGTCAATCATATCTTGAAAATTAACCAAAAATGGTATGTTTTTATTAGTCATACGTTTATTTTTTGTGTCGTGAGATTTTCATGTTTGATGTGGCATATTAGTGTGCTTGGACCCCCATCATTTTATTATCCATGTGGCTAGGACATTTGGTCATAATTTTATATGTGTTGAACGATCTCAGCCATTGTTAATATGAGGTTATTTTGAAATTGATATGCATTTGAATTCGAATTTTTATATATGTCATCCTTGCACACATGCACGAGTTTATATGAATGTTTTACATCTCATGCATATTTGAGTTTGGTGAGACATTCTTATCTCAATTTTGTCATCTATGTGTAAGTATAATTAGGAGGAGGTGTGCATGTAATAACCGTTTACTGTGAGGATTATTATTGCATAAATTGAAAAAATGATGAGTGTTCACGGAAAAGGGCTGCGAGTGAATAATAATCTCATCGTGAAAGCCACCGTTTAAAAAAGCCCAAGAAAAAATTAAGGAAATAAAAAGAATCATATGCCAAAAGAGGGCCAATATGATTTCTCTAAGTTGAAAAGAATAGAAAACTCAAAAAAGCTTTATATAAGGGAATTTGGATGAAAAATTTAAAAGGGTTTGCACCACGAATCCTTATGTTGAAAAAATCATATCATGACGCTATTGTTTGTAGAATCGTCAAAATTCTGGATTTGTGTGTATGTTGATTGTTTAGATCATTTAGCTCAATATATTAACTGTCATATATGGATAAAACTAATTTTGATGACATTTAGCTATCAATTAGAGCTTCATGACCTTTTTTAATGTGTTGGAGTTGTGATTCATTTGTTGTAGTTCACGCCCATTCACTCCATATCCATGTTTGAGCACACTGATTCTATGATAGCAAGAAACTCACATTATTTTTACTTGTTTTATTTTTTCTGTTTTGAGTCTGTTTTGCTGATGTTTTCTCTTTCCAGTTGATTTTTTCAGGAAATTTTTTCACTGGACAAAACTTCATAATCTATAGAACTGGAATTGAGAATTTTTTATGTCGTTCAAATGACAACTGGGTTTTGTTTGTACGGAAACTCAATGTCGTGAGATTTTATGTTCACACGAGGTTCAAGCGAGAGAAAGAAAAGCGTCAGGTATGGGTCACTTGAAAGGTCGAGCGAAGGTCGCTTGAAAGGTTTTATCGTGCGAGAGCACACTTTTTTACATTTTGTGAGGTCGTTAGATGACCTAGTTCGAGCGACATGCAAAGTCGTTCTAACAACAGTGCATTGTCGTTCAAGCAACCTATTGGATTATTCTGATTTCGTACCCGCTTTGTTTTACTGATGATATTACACTACTTTGGTACTTCTGGATAGCTTTTATGCAGCATAGGTTGATTATGCTGATGGATTTTACTGCATTATTTGTTTAGTCACATCATTCCTGATTTTTATGCTTCATATTTTGTGACTTATGTTTGCTAGCTATGACTTGGTACGTCGTGATTATATTTAGCTGGCGGTTCATGTTTATCTTGATATGCTTCATCGAATATGATTGTCTAGATATGATGTTTGTTTATCGTTTTCACTTATTGTCTATTCGAGACAAAAAGGGGGAGAGATTTATGTGATGTACGGAGAGAATTTTTTTGATGAGCACATAGTTTTTGTTGTATAACAAATTGGTATCATATGCTTTCGGTGATTTTTTTCACAATTGGTATCAAAATATTTTTCTCACATGTTCAACAAATGATTTCATTTTAATTTTACAAATTCGTATTGATATTTCATATTGGTATCATAATGGTTATATCAATCGTTGACAAAGTTTATTAAAGATGTTACGGCCAAGCTTCAAAGATAAATCATGTCGAGATTATTGTAGTGCACTTTCACGTCTTCATTCCATTTCGAGATGATCGCTCAGGTATAAATGCGTAATGTTTATGGGACTAAAAAAATGTTTTTAGGATGTTATTTTTATTTAAAAAAACCTTTTAAAATGTTAAACTACGTTTATTCTGAGATAAAGATCATTTACTGTTGTGTATTTTGCAAACTCTTCAGTTTCATGGTTCAAACGACTTTGCAGGTCGTTCAAGTAAGATGCACATATCGTTCGAGCAACATGGACATTTCATTCAAGCGACATGGTTATCTCATTCGAACAAGTCGCCGAATCAAGTTTATTATCTAAGGCGTGTTTCTCTCATAATTTTATAGGTTGAAGAACCAGAAAATCAGTTTACATATAGTACGTTTTGTGTACAAGTTTTCTAAGGTTTTCAAAGTCTAAAAACATTCTTAGAGTTTCAAGATCCGAGCTTTCATACTCTTATGCTATAGAGATCTTGGTTTGCACCATTGGAGTTTGTTCATCACTTTGAACATTAGGTTTTACGGTGAAGAAGCGAAGGTGTTCGTGTTCAACTTCGTAGACATTTTCGGTCTGTATCGGTGGACACCAAGACATACGTGGACGCGTGTGTTATGACTGAGCATTCATAGAAAGACTTTTGCGTGGTCACTATGGAGGAGTGGTCGAAGGATCAGAGGAGCGTCAATACTTGTAGAAGATCATTGTACTTTGTAATACCATATCATAGTGATTGTCTGGCTTGGACCGTCCGAGGTTTTTTACCTTAATGGTTTCCTCGTACATCCGACATCACTTTTGTGAACTTATTTATTTTACTTGCTTTAATCACCTAGATTCATGCTTAGGATTAAACAAGATAAAATTGGGCTTAACTAAAATCGGTTCACACACTTGGTGTTGTTTAAAATTTGAAAAAAGTTTTTTAAAAAATGAAGTTGTTTTTCACATCCTTAAAGAATATACGAAAAAAAGGGGGGCTACAGTACCATCCAATTATATGACTCACGAGCCCATTTTCGGGCTTCCATGAATAGTGTGCTGAACTTCTGGAAGCCAATGATCATTTCAAAAGGAAATTTTAGCCGAACTGCAGAAGATTGTTCAATACCACTGGCAATTCTGTATCTTTCTCTCCGGACCAAGTAAATACGACAATGCATGCTCTTGTAAGAAGTGACAGGTCCTGATCGGGAAAATAGGTAGGGTGTAGGAGAAAATGTGGACAAAATTTAAGGGGTTTAGGTGAATATATGGGTATAATGGATGATTTACTAGGTATAATCTGGGTAGATGGGTCGAATTCTGGGTCATTTTCTAGGAAGATAGCATTCGCATGATTTGGGAGTAGATTGTGAGTAGTGCTTGGCTTAGGATTTTCTGGTGGGGAGATAACACCCTGGTCAATCAGATTACATTTCGGAGAAGGAAGCACTTATTGGTGGTATGGCCGGTATTTTGATGGATATCACAATGGGCGTCGAGTTTAAAATTTTTAGGAAATGGGCTTGGTAATGTACGAGGGTCCAACAACTTGATGAGGTTTCGGCTTAATAGGTATTGGTAGACTTTGGAGAGGGGATCAAGAAGCTCAGTGTATTTTTTCACACTGGGTTGGCATAATTTTCTAGAAACCAAGAGGTAGCAGGTTATAAGATATTATTGATGGTCGAGACTGTAGCATGCTTCTCATATTTTCTTAAAGTGTATTATCCGGATACTTTCTTTAGCTCAGATTCTGTCTTGGCAAGACTTTCTTCAATCCCCACTCCTGCTTCCCAGAGGGATCAAAATTAGGGGTAATAATGTCCTCCCATCGTCGCTCGAACATGGGGTAAGAAGTTTTTCTTTACAATACTGACTTACTCCTTTTAGGAGGGTCAGTTGATCATTGTGGCCACTTTCTACCTCTATCTTTCTATAAAATTCCTAACAGTTTATCTGATATTCTTCTTAAGAAGTTCTAAATCACGGCGTGTAACCTCCAACTACTTATTGTACTTGTACTGCGACGTGAATTCACATGCAATATCCTCCCAACTGCGAATTCGGAATTCCTCGAGGGATATGAACCATCAAAGAGCGTTGTCTCTCAAAGTCTGTTGGAACGTATGGGCCATCATTTCCTAATGGGAACCAAAGAGAGTCATGTATTGGTGGTAACTTTGAAAATGAACAATTGGGGGTCCGCTACCCCCAAACTTCTTAATGTAGGGCATCTTAAATTTTTTGGGTATCCTTGCTTTAAGGTATGGAGACATATAGGTGTAATCCATGTAGTTCCCAAAGATTTGGACCTAGTCAAAGTTCTTTGTCAACAGTCTAAGGTCATCCTTAACCTCGTTCAACTCTTCTTCCTTCGGATTGATAGGTTAGCACCTAGCTGGGCTAGATTTGGCATAACGAGCTGAGCTGGTGGTGGACCATTGGTAAGAGGGGAACGTGGAGCGTGTTGATACTCTTCTGGGGCACAAATAGGCTGAGGTGCGGGCGGACCCATAGAGCAAGGTAAGAGGACTTCGAGCTCTTTGAGAATAGGGACCCGGTTTCACTGTGTCTCATGAACTTCGATTTGAAAGTTATCAATCTTGGTGGTAAGTTGGACTAGAACTGTCATCAAATCATGCTACACATTCGGTACTTGATCTGTGTTCTCCATGGAAAGTGGGTGAAGGTGAATTTTGAACTCGAAGGAATTAGCGGGAGAACTAACGGAGCTTTGGGGTGGTTCGATGAAAAACCGAAGCCAATAAGGAGCCAGGATAAGGGTCAGGTATGCAATTGACCTGAGAGGGAAAAAATTATTAGAAATTATTTTTTAAAAAGAAAAGGAGAATCTTTTAGAACAAAGAGGAAAATGTTTTTGATATTTTTTGGAAATATAAAGAAAAATTATTTTTTGTATTTTTGACACTCTTGGTAAAGAAGGAAGAAAAATAACAGAAGAGTCTCAGCATAATTATTATTATTATTATGTTTTCACCCTTATTAGGTTTACCTAAATGCAAAAGAAATGTCGGACGGGACCCGAGCCTCGGAAAAAATGGGTTTAAAAAATATGTAAAACACAGTTTGACTTATTGTCAGGTTCATGGACAATGTCCCATTTTGGAAAAAGATGAAATCGAATGAAAATTTGGGCGACATGCCGACCCGACATTTCGGAAGAGTTTTGGGTAATAACAGGAAAACTAAATATGAGTGCCCTAGGTTTGACACTTATATGAGGTTATGCAGTTATTGGATTAGTGGAAAGGTTCCCCCTTTGGCATGACTTCCATGATATACGTCCTGGTTTTGAGGGCAATCGGTTTGTGTGGACAAGCCATTTGATATACCTGAGTGTACGTGAATTGCCTCACTATATACCTCGTGGGGACAGTACGTGTCAGAGCGAATTCGATATACTCAATATATATGAACGATTTCCCTGCGATATACCTCCCGTCATAACTTCGGTCAAGTGGTGCGATGCGGAGGGAATTGTTCGATATACGTCGAAGTTATATTTCCAATGGAAAATGAGAGTCATATTGCTTAGGCTAACTACGACCTGTTGGACCAGCACCTATCACAAAGTGACCCCTAGTACAGGATAAAATTTTGGTTAATAATCATGCTCTCGATGATGTAGTGTGCAAAATGCATGATTCTTATTTATATATTATGGAGATAGTATTTTATTTGGCATGAGTACTATACTAATAAGGAAGAATGTACAAGTATCGTGAAAATTAAATCTAGCATGGAGCATGAGTGAGTAATGTGTGAATTTCTATAAGTGCTTGTGTGTTATTGAATTTAATCATGGATCAACTACAAGTGGTGTGTGATAATTATAAGTGAGCACGGACAGATATATACAAGCATGGTAAGTGGAGGTGTGTGCTGGTGACACCTAAGCATGGATATTCTAAGTGGTGTGTGAAGCATATGAGTATAAGTGAACATATATATAAGTATAGGTAGTCTGAGGTGTATATGGAGATTATTTACTTGTGTGTGAAGTGAAATGTGAGTGAGAGGTAATATAAATATGAAGTAGATATATACAAGAATTAATAGTGGAGAAAAGGGAACATACAGGTAGGTTCATACGAACACAAGAAGAAAATGATAACACCCATACAAATAGAGTCTATCCCTCTTAAGTCACTCCCCACTGGATTCACCATTGTGGCCATACTGAGATCTTTCTCCCCCCCCCCCCCCCCCCCGCTTTTGGGGGAAGAAAGGGAGAATAAAAGTCCCGCGCTCCTCGCTACATCTTGGGGTGCTTCGGTCGTCGTCAGATTTGGGGTGATGTAAAGAGATAGAGTCACCATCCTATTTTGCACAAAACAGACAAAATAGCATGTTGCCGCCTCAAGAGAGCGTCACAGAAGACAAATTGATGCTTGCGAAACCAATTAGATAAGTTCGGGGGCTGAGTTATGGAATGGGAAGGTGTTTGGCACCAATCCCGCCCTTTCGGTCTCTCATGGGTTTACGTTACTATTTTCCTTAATTTCTCTGTGAAGTCTGTGTTCTTGTATATATAAGTGGAGATGGTAATCGCTCAACTCACACAATGGAAGAGATGGAGTGAGGTCATCCATAGGAATGTTCCCAAAATGATAATTAGAAAAATATGATGTGTGCGTTTATCGAGATATTGATCGTTATGGTGAAAATATAATATATGTTAAATAAAAAAGCAAGTATGAATAACAAGTAAAATATATATATAAATAAATATGAATAAAATGGAAAAAGATGAAAATAGGGAAAATAGAAAAATAGAAAAATAGGACTCCAATCTCGGGTTTTAGCTCGAGACGCTTACATAGCCTATCAAAACATCAAAGTCCACATAGGTCGCATGCGACGAAAAGGTGGAGTTTATCCCATAGATTCAAACGAGAGGTTATTGATATGTGTATGCATATAAAATGTATTTTTAGTTTTGAGAAAATGTGATGAAGAATCTCATCGGAATTTATAGGTGTAACCCTCTTTTTCTTTGTTATGGGTTTTTTATTGAAAATAAATTGTGTGCAATATAACTAATAAAGGATGAGGTAGTAATGTGTATGATCTAAAGTAAAATATAAATTGAGAATTTATATAACTAATGCGAAAATAAAGAAATTTAAAGAGAGACGAATGTTTGGACCTTCTTTGGAGACTTGAAGCTTAACATTGATCCTTGATGAGCTTTCTTGAAAGTTAGGATGAATCTTGGATGAGAGAGAAGGAGATTTTTGCTAAATTTGCTATGAAAATGATGGGAATGAATGGTGGAAAGAAATTTCATACAAGGAAACCTTGTTGATTGCAGAAGAATGTTATTTAGATCATTGATATTGATGGATCTGGGGTGCCTTTCGACGTGAGCTAATGCTCTCCTTATATAAGGTAGGGCGACCTCCGATTGCCATAGTCCTTGCCCTGCCTGTTAGCAGGTTACCCAATACACACTGCTGATAGGCAAATAAATGGATCTACTAATTGGTAGTCTCGTGTAGGTTTTCCAAAAAAATGGCCGTAAAATGCAATCCATAAGTCTAAATCGCGCACGGGGCATACCATTAGAAAGATAATTCAGATACCTTTGAGAATCCTTTGGGTTGCTCTTGGTTCTCAAAGTTGTCTTTGTGTCAAACGGGGCTCAAAAATCTCCGCCGGGCCTTTGGATGGAAGATCATCAAACAACAATAGATCGTTCATCCAAACTGTAAGTCCGAATCACGCACATGATGGACCGTTGGAAAGGTTATGCGAGGTACTTTGACATTGTAAAGAACTTCACTCGGTTCGAATGGGTGAATTTCGTCAAACTGGGCCCGAAAGCTCATGGTGACCTTTGGAAGTAAAACTAATCGCTCATCCGTACCGTAAGGCTCATTCGCACACGGGGCGAACCTTTGGAAAGGGTATTCAATGAACTTTAAAGATTCATTCAGCCTTATTCAAGATGAAGAGTTGAATTTGGTCAAACAGAGCTCGGGAGCGCCCGGTGGCCTCCAGATCAGTTTTTGAGGAAAAACAGGTCGTTTGTCCGAACTAATGGACCTTGGAAAAGGGTTTTATATCTCTTCGAAAATTCAATGACTTTTCTTTCTAACGGTGAAGTTGATTGGGGTCAAATCAGGACCCGGGAGAGCCCGGTGGCCTCCAAATCGATTTTTGGTAGTGTTGATGTCAAAAATGGACTAGATCCAACTTTCTAATCACAGAAAAATATATTATTGTAATGAAATAATCAAATAAGAGACAAGGAGTTTTAAAGTTGTTCGTCTATGAAATACAACCTACATCCATTGTTATTATATTGATTTGAGTGATTACATAAAGCTAGGTACTCTTGTTAAGAAGAATATCCTAGAATTCGTTTTATCTTACCTTTTGTGAAAGGAATACAATATATTTATAGTGATCCAAAGATTAAGGGTCCGAATGCCTTTTGTATATTCAAGCATTTACACCCGTACATAATGAATGTGATGGTTGATAGTCTAGCCCATGTGTGGGAGGACTATTGGTTATTTACCCATGTAGTGATTATGTATGTACTTTGATGGTCTGAATTATTCATGTTGGTCGGCCTGCTTATCGAGCATCTATCTTTGGGGAAAATTAAGTGGCTGTTGACTAGGATTATTGCCACGTAAGGAGACAAGTGTCCATTTCTGATTGGTCCACATAGATGGATAATTTTTGGTATCAACAGAAGCCCCCAATGCTTCATTCTTGATGTTTCATTGAAAGGATGGAGTATGTTTTCTTCAAAGTTGTTTAGCGTAAGACGATTTGTGGGATTTTTGAAAAAATTTCATGCCTTGATCTTGTGATGGTAATTTTCTGAATAATTTAAAATTTAGCGAATCACCAAAGGGTATGTTGGTATTTTCATGCTTTTAGAGTTGTGCAATCGTCAGAACGTCAATCGTCTATACAAGTAATCATTTTTTGCACAGTTCACTAGGTAAGCGATAAGAGACGAGAGTTTGCCAATTTTTTCACCACAACTTTTCAAATTTTCGAACTCTTTTTTCCAAGTTTTTTGTCTTTGAGCTTCCCTTTTCGTCCTACCCTTTCTTCTACCACTATTTTCTCTTTATTTCTTCTTCCCTTTTATTTTCGATTTCTTTCTTTCTTTAACATAACCATAGTTTACATTGTTTATGGGGATTCTTTAGATGAATTTAGGAAGGAAAGGAACATCCCTGATTAGCTAGAGTTAAAAATGCATGTACCACCTGTTGAAGTGTTATCACTACCAGAGGGTCACAGGATTCCCTCATTGTTTATAGTTAAATGTGGTTTCACTTCCCCCAAATAGTTTATATCTGGACTTTTATCAATAGTTTGACATCATCCCTGCTAGAATATTCCCCAATACTTGGAGAGTAGTGAATGGTATACATA
This sequence comes from Sambucus nigra, assembly GCA_949130495.1. Taxonomy (NCBI): domain Eukaryota; kingdom Viridiplantae; phylum Streptophyta; class Magnoliopsida; order Dipsacales; family Adoxaceae; genus Sambucus; species Sambucus nigra. The sequence continues at coordinate 135,216,519 of OX422216.1, forward strand.
GGCTTAACCAAATACACGGTACCCACATTGGCATCCTGGAGCTGATGTTCTATTCCAAATGGGTTACTAGTGACAGTGCCTATTATATGACAACTAGAATTGCCAATAGAGCTTTAGTTGTTAATTTACCTGACTCCAACAAAGACTATTTTGATTATGGGGTTATAGGGAAGAATTGGCAACATGCTCCTCTTCAAAGAGGAGAAGTGTATGACGGGCCCAGATGCCCTTAAGTAGGACATGGCATAAGTTATTGATTTTAATTATTGTACCTTTATTTTTTTGCTAACCAACTTTTTGATAGTATGTTGACTAATGCTTCTTGTTCTATTTTTCATAGTTGAAAGCAAGAAAAAGTGTCCCAAAGAAGGGGACGTAACCCTTCGAGAGTTAAAATTCCTGTGGAGCATTTACCAAAGGATTGACGAGGAACACCCAATAAAAGCCTCCTATTTATTGCAATATAGGATCTCAATCACTTCCTTTGTTTCTAGGCCCATCATTGTTGCAGCTTTAGCCCCTATTGATCTAGAAGAAGAACCAGTGCCCACTTCTTCAGCTGAGGAGTCTGTAGGGGTTGAAAAGGATTTTGGTACCTCATTTTCGTTTGAGTCGTTGGACATTTTTACTGTTCCCACCTCCCCACTTGCTATCATAGGAATGAGAAAAATTCCAGACTTAATGATTGGAGCTTTGTCTCCCACTTCTAAGAGAGCTGCTAAGAAGACTAGCAAGGCTGTTGATGCCAAGAAGTCATAGAAAACATCCAAAGTTGTTGAAAAAGAGAAAGTTCCTCAGGTCATCATTACTGAGGAGGTTGATGTTGTTGTGCCTAAATTCAAGAGGTTAAGAAAGGGTATTTCTGAAAAGAAAGTTGAGAAGATTTCTGCCAACCAGGAGTTGATCGCGAAAATTCAAGAGGATATGGCTATTACAGGGTCATCCTCTATTGTTATTAATCCTGTTATGGCTAAGAGATTGATAAAAATTGGTACTCGCTCTGCTAATAGATCCACTATAGCTTCACTACCACAATTAAAGTTGGTAGAAAATGCTTGCCAGAGTTTGGCTTTGGTAATTCTTTCCCATTTATTACTTGCCTTTACTGTCTTATTTTTCTTCTTGTAATCTGATATTTTTACTTTGTGCAGTTTTTGGTGAACTTCAACCAATTGATGGAGAAAAACGATCAACTTTATTTTTGGGAGGAGATGTAAAGAGGTCATGTAAGGGTCTAAGGAAATCTGTGGAGAATATTGAGACCAAAATAACAATTACTGAAAATAAGGCCAAGGTGGCTGAGGAGAAGTTGGTGGAAAATCATACCTTCCTTAAGTCTGCCGAGGAGAAAACAGTTGGTCAAACTTCTGAACTGGTTACAGAGAAGGCCAAGAACAAGAAAATAAAGGAAGACTAATTTAATAATGGTTGGAATAAGGCGTTTCTGGTTGCCTCAGCATAAATTGAGTACGTCAAGAAAAAGTCTTTTAAAGATGGCTACTTGGAGGCTTTAAAGGAGGTCAGCACTGCTGAAGACTCCGAACTATTTCAAAGGCATGACCTAGGCTCTCCTTCAAACTTGAAGGAAGACATTTTGATGAGGAAGGGTCTCGAGAATCTTCTATTCATCCCACAGAGTCTGCCTTGAAGCCAATTGATGAAACCATACTTTTTGTTGAGCTGCCTTATGGGACTAATGTTCAGGATAAGGAGAAGGTTTAGCTTCTTTATTTTTCCTTTTTGTTCTTCTGCCTTATAATAGGATAGTTTTTATGTAATACGTCCTAGTTTATTGATGAAAACATTTCCTTTTTGGCTGAATGTGTTGTATTTGCCATACTTATGACTTCTTGCTTGGTTGATTTATCTTCATGAAGTCACACACTTAGTCTTATATTTGCTCAGTAATCACACTTATGTTCTTATATTTGTAATTTTCAGTTTAATGCTAGGAAAAAAGCCATAGTTTCTCCTGAATCCGACCTACTCAGGCGGAGCAAAAATCTTTTGGAAGCTGGATATGTTCCTTTATCTGAAGAAGACTTAGTTGATTTTCTTAGTCCAGATGTGTCCGACCAAGTAAGGAGTCATACATCCATATTCATTGCTTATTGGATAAGGAAGTGGCAAATAATGCTGCTTATTGTGAGATGATTGAGGATTTTCAAGAAGACCACGAGTTTTCCTTGGCTTCACTCTATGTCGACTATGAAGCTAAGTATAAAGTATTGAGTGGAGGATAGGGCTTTGAGAAAAATCTTGAAGAGTATGCCTCCGTGTACAGAAGGAAAGGGTTCTTGTTGAATCGAGAAATACATGAAGCTCGGGAGGTAGCCAAACTTCTTGAAGAGGAAAAAAATGTCTCGAAAATGAGATGGACAGTTTAAATAAGTCATCTGCCAGTGGTTCTGATGAGGGTGTTTCTTTCTTGGATGCTGAGAATGCCAGATTAGTAAAAGAACTTGAAACACTGTAAAAAACTAAACCCCGATAAACTTCCAGGCAATAAAGGACTAGCTGACCAAATGTAAATGAGGCAAGAACTAGAAAAATGCTAGCCGACCAAGCTGCCCAATTAAAAGTAGATAGTCAGGCCATTGATGATTTGTCTATCCAGTTAGAAGCTAAATATAAATCTATCGCCGATTAATCCATCCAGTTGAAAGTTAAGAGGGATGTTCTGAAGAAACTTCAACATCAGGTTGAAAGGTTAACCTTTTAATTTCACAAGAACCCTAGGGAGGTTTGGATGGAAGTCTATAATGAGACCCTTAGACATGTTTATGATCATCTTACCTAGATCCACGGTGAGGGTTACAAATGGGGATGGACCAATTTATTGACCTTGCTAAAATATGATCAAAACAGTGAGCTATGGTACTGGAATGATCCTAGTATGTTAGATTGTGAAAATCCCCCATAGAAATTGGACATATCATGGATTCCTCCAAATGTTATTCCCCAATGCTTAATCACCAAATACCTAGGAGATTACGGTCTTTATGATGTGCATAAAATAGTTCGTCCTCCTCATCTGATCAACAAGCCGAGCAGCAACAATAGATAAATGTTGAGGGATTTTAACTTCATTAAATCCCCTTATACCCTGGATGATCCTCCTATTGGAATGGAGAGAATGCAACGAGAGAGAGCACTATAAACTTCCAAAGCTTAAGGAAAACGTCCAGTAGAATTATTCTTCTGTATTTTGTACTCATTTAATCTTGAATGTAATACAGTTAGTACTTGAATAAAAATTCATGATTTTTGTTGTCAACTTATGATTAGTTAATTAATCAGTCAACGAAGTTATCGTTTAATAATGAATTATTAAACTGTGATTGTAGGGCCTTAGATTCTACTACTGCACTTGACTGAAACTATAAATAGTTGTATTAATCCAAGTTTAGCATAAGTTATCAGTGGTGACCAAGTGTATGAGGAATATATGTGTGTATTCCAGTGGTTAGGAATGTATACATATCTTCATGCATTTAACTTAGTCGGGTAAAACTTGTTTTTAATTATTGGAGTAAGATTTATCGACTTCTTATTCTTGACTTGTCAAAGATGAAGTCATACATGAAGAAAATTATTAAGGGAGACCAAGTGTGTTAGGAATATATTCCTATATTTAACTTGATCAGGTAATACTTCATGTTCGTGACTTATTAATACAAAGTCATACATGAAGTAATAACTTAGTCGGGCGAGATACGACTACGCATTAAGTTGTTGGTGCATCTCAAATTTGATAAGTTCAACTTGATTAAGTGTGTCTTGTTGATTGGCAAGGGCTGAAGACCAAGAGACATTGTGTGCTTATTGTTTCTGGGGGATATATATATCGCCCTACTCCGAAAAAAATTGAAATAATTAAGGGAACCAAAATTAAAATTTTTATTGAATTTGGAAAATAGTTGTGTTGAACATAAAGTAAAAATAAATTCAATATCCCAATGCCTTTATTCACTGATAATATTTGTGGAGGTGCTCGGCATTCCAAGGGTTCTTGAACTTCTCCCATTCAAGTGTCTCAAATCAAAAAGTCCCTAGTCGGATCATCATTGAAATGCAGTATGGTCTATGCCAGTTGGCTTCAAGCTTATTTCCCTTATGGATTACTTTCTTGAGGATGTAGTTGCCTTCTTTTAAGTTGGTCAGCTTGATCCTTTTGTTATAAAAGTGAGCAGTCTTTTGTTGATATGAAGCATTTCTAAGGGTGGCATCTTCTCGAACTTCTTCCAACATGTCCAAATATAACCTTCACATCAAGTCACTCTTGAGATAATCAAAGTTTATCACTATGTGAGTTGGTAGACCTATCTCGACCGGTACCATGGCTTCTTTCCCAAAAGTAAACATATAAATTATTTCTCTAGTTGTTATCATCGGCGTTGTTCTATACGCCTAAAGAACATAGTGCAATTCATTAATCCAATTTTGTTTAGCAGCATTAAGTCAATTCTTCATCCCATTGAGAAAGATTTTATTTGTCACTTCTATTTGACCATTTCTTTATGGATGACCTGGTGCATAATGGAGTTTCTGGATCTTGGATTAAACGCAGTATGTTTCAAATTCATCATTATCAAACTGGGTTTCATGGTTTGTAATGAAGGCATAAGGCATGCCATACCTTCATATGATGTTCTTCCAAATGAATTGGTACACCTTCTCATAAGGTATATCTATCAATGGCTCTACTTCCACCTATTTTGTGAAATAGTCAACAGCAACTACCAGGTACTTGAACTTGCCTTTGATGGTCGGTAGTGGGAGGAATAAGTCAATTCCCCAAATGGCGAACAACCAAGGAGAAGTAATCGGTGCCAGAGCAGCATTGGGTGCTTTGTGAATTACAAAAAACCTCTATCACTAATCACACTTTCTTGCAAAGGCCCTACAGTTTGCCTTCATAATTGGCCTGTAGTATCCCTGTGTGTTGATTCTCTGGAGCAATGACCGACCAGCTGATTGAGATCCATAAGAACCTTCATGCACCTTCTTAATCAAATCCTCAACTTCCAATGGATGGACACAATGTAATAAAGAAATGATAAAGACCATTTTTTATAAGACTCATTTGTCCAACACATATCTGGTTGCTTTATACCAGAGCTTTTTTTCTTCTTTCGAATTAGTTGGTAGGATTCCTTCTCCGATGTAAGATTTGATTGGATCCACCCATTAAGGTCCTAAATCTACAGTAATGAAATTAATCATTGGATCTTCATTTATGCTCCATCTTGATAAGATCTCGATTGGAATGTTTCTCCAGAGTTCTATTCTTGTTATCGAAGTGAGCCGAGCAAGTGAATCAACTCGGGCATTAGTTATCCTTAGTATCATGTTCATTAGCATGGATGGAAATTTGTAAATGACTTTCATTGCCTTGGTTAAGTATCTCATCATTAACTCTTCCTTGACTCCATATAGATAAATCACTTGGTTGACAACCAACTATGATTCGTTGTGCGCCACTACTTGCTCGGTTCCTAATGAATGAGTTAATCCTAGTCCGACTATCAAATCTTCATACTCTACTTCATTATTTAATGCTTTGAACTAAAATCTAAGGGAACATTCAAAATCAATATTATCAAGAGTATTAAGTATGATACCTTCTCCACTTCCAGTTGTGCATGAAGATCCATCCATATATGAGTTCCACAATGGAATATCACTACTAAAGTTCTTCGGAGATAGAACTCCATGGAGAAATATCTTTTTACTTTCTTCTGCATACATCTAAGCCATCTCTTGAGTGCGGGATAATAGGTTGGTCGGCTACGACTTTGGCTTTATTTTGAGTTGAGCTCTCTTTCGAATAAGTCTACTCGGCAGGAAAGTTTTATTGGTCAGTAACCTCTCGATAGGTGAACTATGCAATGAAATCTGCCAAAGCTAGTCCTTCAAACGATGACCTTAGTTCATAAATGATTTCATACTCTCCCATATCTACTTCCTAGTACATCAATCTTCCTAAATTTTCAGGTTTGTGGAGTGCTTATCAAATAGGTAGATCAGTATACACAATAATAGTATGTGCTTGGAAGTAAGGTTTCATGCACCTGGAGGCTTCAATGAGTGCTAAGGCCAGCTTTTTCAAGCTTGGATCCTCGAAATGGTTTACTAATGTAGTATACTGGTGTATTATACTGGTTTCTAGACCCTATTTTCCAACCGAACCAATGCCGAGCTAACTATAGACTCAAATACAGCTAAGTACAAGTACATTTTTTCTCCCAAAATAGGTCGGGACAATAATGGAGGTGATCCCATATCCTTCTTAAATTCTTGATATGCTTCTTCACATTTTTCATTCCACTCAAAGGTCTTTCTAAGCATATTGAAGAATGGCAGACACTTATCTATTGCTCAAGAAATAAACTGGTTTAAAGCAGCTGCTCTACTTGTAAGTTTTTTAACATCCTTCTTACAGGTTTATGACTGCATCTCTATCAGATCTTTGATTTTGGTAGGGTTAGCTTCAATTCCTCTTTGGTTTACTATAAAGTCAAGGAACATTCCCTCTTGAACACCAAACACACACTTGGTCGGATTTAACTTCATTTGATGTTTTTCCAACTGGTCAAAATTCGAACTAAGGTTCTTGATATGATCTGAAGCTTTCTTACTTTTAATCAACATGACATCTACATAAACCTCCATATTTTTCCCAATTTTCTCTTCAAACACCTTATTGACCAACCTCTAGTACATTGCTCCAGCATTTTTGAGCCTGAAGGGCATTACATTGTAGCAATAAGTACCTCGGTGGGTAATGAATGAGGTGCTTTCTCTGTCCTCTGTTTCATTTTGATTTGGTTATATCTGAAATAAGCGCCATGAAGATCAACGACTCATGTCCAACTCTGGCATCTACTAACTGATCAATTTTGGGCAGAGGAAAATGGTCCTTTAGGCAGTGTAACAACCCCGGCTTTTGAGTGACTATTTTATATTATTTTGCCTGATGGGCTAATTCTATAAAATAGGGGAAGTTGGAGTGAATATTATTTCCCGTGATGATAAGGGATAATATTTACTATGTTTTTTCTATTTACCGATATGAAAAGGTAAATAGCATTATATTTTGTATTATTGCGTCGTTATATGTAAAATGACAGTTATGACTCATATATAAATTGGAGTATAATTAATGAAATAAAATGAAGTTGGAATATAAAAATAGTTCACTTTACTCTGAATGCCAAAATAGGGGGTGCAGTTGTTTTTAGAATAGTCGAGATAGTCAAAATAAGTGCCAAGTTGTATTTTTGAGTTTCGGGCACTTTTGACCGGTTATGACTCATTTATGTGGTTACGAGTCCTTTAAATGGTGTATTAACATTTTAAAGAGCGGAATTAATGTTTAGAACCCATATAAGTCTCCCCACCCCTCTTATTTCTTCATTTTATGTTATAAGCCGAGAGAGAGAGAGAGAGAGAGAGAGAGAGAGAGAGAGAGAAGAGAGAGAATTGGGAGAAAATGGAGAAAAGAGAGAGAAATGGAAAATTTGGGCTGGAATCCGTTGCTACCGGAAGAGACTCAGAGACTACAACCTCGAGGCAAGTTTCTTACTTGCTAGATATTTATTTAATGTGATAAATTGCATGTATAGTGACATTTTGGGAGATTTGAACCATTTTTGGGTTTGGGGGGTTTTTGGTGTTTAATCCCTTAATCCTTTATATAATTTTATTTGAGGAATATATATTAGATATTAATTGTGTAGAAGTGATTTGGGAGAATAATTTTGGTTGTTGTTGAAAGAAATTGGAAGATTAGGATTTTTGGGATTTTAGGGTTCTTCAACCTGTAGCCCAAATTAGGCAAATTCGCAGGGCCGAATCGATTCGGCTCCCAGGTGAATCAATTCGGTTAAGGGGTAGGATACAGGTCTGGGAGACCGAATCGATTCGGGTTAAGACTGAATTGATTCGGACAAATGCAGAAAGTTGGTTTTACTCACCGAATCGATTCACTTTTGTGCGAATCGATTCGGATGCCCTGTTTTTGTGAGATTTTTCTAGTTTGTTTTGGGTCCTTTTCTTTTAGGTTCAAGGTTTAGGAACCTTCCTTTGGGAATTAATGAGGAGTCCTAGAGGGTTGTTTTGGGTTAATGAATACCCTAGGTTAGCATGTGGTTATTTGGGTTTATTCTAAAGGTTAGAATATGTAGGTTAATGTCCGAATGATATGGGAAGTTAACCTAAAATTTATAGAAGATAAAATGATAATGTTGAGACATTTGGGAGACCATTGTTGAGGGAGACTCACTTTGATGACTTAGGATATCATTGTGGACTCTTGGAGACTAGTTTTAGGATATTGGCACTTCGGGTCTTAGGTCATTAATAAAATATGACACTAAGAATAAGAAAGACATATTCTAAAATGTGGTACTCAATGAATAAGTACAAATGATTTTTGAGAATGTAAAAGTGAATGTTTTCAAATGGAAAAATAAATGATTTTTCATAAATGTTAATTTATGGATACACACCTCTCTAAATCGCTATCTTAAGGGAAGTTTACGCGTGTGGTGAAGCCCCCTGGCTAATGAATGCAGGGTGGATATATCCCTTGGCCATATGAGCGTTTATTATATGTTTCTGCGCTGGTGAGGTAATTCTGGGTGTGGTTATGACTCTCCCACAAGCATATGGCCGCTTCCCGACGTTTCGTTAGGATCCTAGGTTGTCTTGATGATAGTCCCTGGAAGATGATAGCCATTTAGGGGCGCGCACAGTGGGGAAACCCGGACGGGCGGTCTTAGAAAGCATTATATGATATGATATATAACTATTGATAATAATGTTGGACATTCTGGTTATCAAAGCATTTTATGATAATGAAATGGCTTTAAATTACATTTTCTGGATGAAAGAAAGGAAATGGAAGGTTGAATACATTTTCCGGATGGAAGAAGGAAAATGGAAGATATGAAATGAAAGAAAAGAATTTTTTTGTTAATAAAACTTGATTTTAAATATGTATTTTTCCGAGATGGAATAAAGGAAATAAAATTGGTAAAGAAAGTTTTGAAATGGAATTGAATTGGCAAACATTTGATAAAATGAATTGCCACATATGTATTTCCTAAAGAAATTAGGAATTGTGCCTTTAGATCGGAAATGAATTCTCATTTCGGAAGATATATCCGGAAGTGTAGCATGATAAGTATATAAAAGTGAGTATGAAAGTTAATGATGAATATGTTATGTGTAATTAAATTAGATATATACACTAATAATGTGATGAGGGTCTAATTAGATCTCGACGATCGACCTTGTCGAATAGTAGTGTATCGGGGGGGTTCCTTGTTTGGATTTTGCTTCGCGAGACACCCCACGCACGAATATGGCATAATGGTGAGACTGGAGAGAATTTTAGCCCTTAGTACTTTGGTTAAATAGAGTACTTCTTAAGAGACGACATTAGGGCTTTTAGATTGAGAGGTGAGAACCTTTATATCATATTGCGAGAGAATTAGGCACTTAACTGTCATGCATTTTAGTCACATGGTAATCATATCAAACCGGGCCCTGACTCGTCTATATTTCTTTATTTTGCATATACTCTTTGTCCGTTCAGGTGATCTATCGCAAGGACACCCGTATTGACCTTTCCATTCCAGTTGTCATGGAGCTATAGCATTTTGCGGATGTTGTAGGATGTTTGTTATAGACGTTTCTTTCCATTGTACTCTAGTTACATTCAGTTTATTATCCGGGCGTGTTGCCCACACCTTATATTCTTTTATTACAATGTGATATTTAATTTGTAATACTCAGTGTAACTATTCTATTGGTCTGTTAACCGACAGCTTATTCGGTTATTATTTCTTATATTGTCATTCTTTATCCGTTGATTTTTGGTATCCACCATTTTTGCAAATGGGATTGTCTAAGTGTTTTTTTTTTACTCTTAAATTTTTAAATTGACAGTCCGTTTTCTAAAATGATTGGTGGTTATTTCGTACTATTATTTTAATCGGCAGTGATGCTGATAATGGACCATCTATGATTTCTGTGATTATTAGAGTATTTGGGCTGGCCACCTATTATTTTAGTAGGCGGGTTGTCACAGGCATGTTTTATTTAAATCATTAAAATTTGCATACATTCTCCACTTATCTTTTTTCTTTTTTACCATCACAACATTGGCCAACTAGGTTGGACATTTGACATCCTCAATGAATTGGGCTTTTTGTAGATTATCCACCTCTTCTTGTATGGCTTAGTTTTTTTCAGGACTGAACACCCTACGCCTCTGCTTGATTGGCTTGGCATCCTTACTAATGTTGAGCTCATGACAAGGTAAATTGGGATCAATCACATGCATATCCTCATGGATCCAAGTGAATACATTACTTCACTCTCTTAAGAATGCGATCAACTCTTATTTGAGGAGTGGATCAATTGTGGAATCGATATGGGTGGTTCTTTACGGCTTGTCATCATCCAAGATTATGCTTTCGGTGGCTTCCACAATCTTCCTTTGGAATAGCTCTGTTTCACCTCGGGGATCCAAAGTATCAAGTTCTGATTCATTGTTAGGCTCCAAAGTGTCTACCTTATAGATGGTGGTAATGTTCTTCAAATCCACCAAATATTCTTGCTCCACTGAAGAATAATAATATTCTTTGGCGACCTTTTGATCACCTTTCATGACACCAACCCCAGAGTGAGTAGGGAACTTCAAACACTGATGGACTATGAATGGTACAGCTTTAAATTTCTTTATTCCTACCCTACCCAGGATCATATTATAAGCAGACTAAACGTTCTTATCCATAATAAAGAAGCATATATTTTTGGTACGGCTTGTTGGCCAAGTGTCGAACAACACTTATAGCTCGACTGTCCCAAGGGGGATAGACTTTTTGTCCTGAAAAAACTATCCAAGGCATGTGGTATGGTTCCAGCTGACTAAGTTTTAGTCCTAAACATTGAAATCGTGGGTAGAACATGATATCGGACGAGCTCCCATTATCAATCAGAACCGTAGTGATGATGTCTTCCTGAATTCTAAACTTGACGACCAACGGATCATCATGGGGATACAGTACCTTAGAGAGATCATTTTTGGAAAACTCAATAACCAATTTGTCTTTATTAACTTTCCTGGGTCGCTCATCCTCATTCAGATTGATTCTCTTTATATAGGAGCAAACAAATACTTCATTCAGGTAGGCCTTTCTCTCTGCAATTTGATCTCTCCCTCATGCATCTCCACCTGTAATGACATGGCAATAAAAATAGCCAAAACGTACCATCGCTACTTTAAGTTCTGATTTCTTGGGCATTTTTGGCAGGTCAGGATCATCTTCATTACTATTTTCATGGTTTCGCCTCTTGTCATCTCAAAGTTTGCAGGGGGAATTTGACCTTCCTCCTGTTTCTCGACTTTTACGCCTATCAAAAAATTTATTCAGCTTTCCTCGACGAATGAGGGATTACACTTCGTTCTTCAAAGCAATACAGTTATCGATCGTGTGGCCATGATCCCTATGGAATTCACAATATTTAGATTTATCCCTCCTATTGGGTGGTGCCCTCTACTTCTCGGGCCATCTAAAATCTTTACTGTGCTTAATTTCCACCAGTATATGGCGAATGTTGGTCGTCAATGGAGTATTTGATCCATACTTTTGGAGCTCATCGTCTTTCTTTTATTTCTGCTCCTTCTTCCCAGGCTTAGTGACGGGACTTTGCTTTGCATTCATTGGTTCCTCCGCATTCATGATTTTTCCTTCCTTAGCCATGAGCTCATTCATGGTTTTGGGAGGATCTTTTTTACCAAAGCATAGTATAGTTTCTCTAAAAGTAATCCACTCATCGAAGCGGTGATGGTTGTTTTCTCCTCATAATCAACCACTTCAAATTTCTCATTGTTAAAAGGAGTGATGTATTCTCTGGTGGTTTCCCCAGGATGATACCTGACACTCAGGATATGGGCTACTCTCTTAACTGTCTTGGCCCCAAAATAGAATTTACTGATGAATATCTCAATAAGTTGATTGAATTTGTCAATTTGTCCTCAGAGTAAATTATTTTATTGTATTTGGGTTGAACCAATAATGGTGCTTAAAAAAGATCTACATCTAATTTCATTGGGAATAAAATATATGTCAGTTGCAACTTGATACTACCTAATATGTAAAACTGGATCAATTTTACCATCATATTTGGGGGTAACCACTAGGGTTTTAAACATGGATGGATTTGGGAAATCAATAATTGGCTAGATGAAGGGAGACCCTTTAACAAAATTTCATTGCAATGGATTCTTTGCCTTGGACAATTTTCCTAGTCTATTTTATAATCATTAGATTGATCCTTTCCATGAAGGATTTCCTGCATTAGATGTATTTGAAGCAGCTCAATCGTCCCGACCATGTGTTTGTGGTTGTTTCTCTTCCTGAGAAGTCTGCTCGGCATGCACAGATCATTGGACGCTTGATCTAGACCTAATTGAGGCTTTAATATGTTATCCTGGGTGTTCATTGGCTCTAGATAAATCTCTAGGATGATTCTCGTTTACTCTGGGTCCCAAACGATCAAAAGGCGAAGCTCTGCTCAATCTTTCCAAAATGTTTGGCCTTTCAGGAGAAAGAGAATGGCTGTCATAAAAATATTTTGATCTAAGTGATGAACTTACTCCTAGACAGTAAGATCCATCACATGAGATCTAGAATAGCTATGTAGGATATGCCTAGGAGGCGGAGGTGGAATTCCTCTCCTCGAAGAAGGATCTGTATTTTGCCTTAAAAGGGCTGGAGACCTGACTTATAAAGATTGAGCCAACTGCCTCATGGTTTCATGTTGGCATCTTGATCCCTTGCAATACTAGCAAGAATATTATTTAAGTCGGTTGATGTAAATGGATCGGATGGGATGGTACTGTTGCCTTAATTTTTGGTACTACTTTGTACAAGCTAGAAAGTAGTAATAGACACGCTTTCCCATAGATGGCGCTAATCTTTTAATGTCAAAAAATGGACTAGATCAAACTTTCTAGTCACATATAATATATAAGATTGTAATGAAATAATCAAATAAGAGATGAGGAATTTTAAAGTGGTTCGGTAATGAAAGAAAGCCTACGTCTACTGTTATTGCATTGATTTGAGTGATTACAGAAGGCTAGGTACTCTTGTTAATAATAATATCCTAAAATCTATTTTATCTTACCTTTTATGAAAGGAATACAATGTATCTATAGTGACCAAATATCAAGGGTTGGAATGCCTTCATATATTCAAGCATTTACACACGTACATAATGAATGTCACGGTTGATAGTCTAGGCCATATGTGGGAGGACTTTTGGTTGTTTCCCTGAGTAATGACGTTTATCTACTTTGATGGTCTACATTCTTTATGTTGGACAGTATGCCAGTTGAGCAACTATCTTCGGGGAAAATTAAGTGGTTGATAACTAGGATTATTTCCACGTAAGGAGACAAGTGTCCATTTCTGATTGGTCCACGTAGATGGATAATTTTTAGTATCAACAGGTAGAAAAATGTGATAACTAGACTTTTGGGTGTATGTCGTTGTTTGAAGCCAAGTTAGTCAAAACCTTAAATACCTACAAATAATAACAATCTAAAGTGTAGAGGTAAGTAAGGGTATCAATCCACTTTCTAGGGAGTAAAGCACATGGAACAAATTCAATTGTAATTCACTATTTATTTTCTTTTTGTGCTTTTTCACTTTTCTAATTTTTTTTAGCTTTTTCAATATTAAAACAAAAGGGTGAGGTGAGGTCTAAACTAATCTAAACAACTAACTAAAAAGTGACTAAAATAAAAAATAAGGTCTAACACTAAAATAAAAGATAAAGTGAGGAAAATAATTGTGAGAACAATCAAGGAGTGGGATTACACCACAAATTTTAGTTATTCTAATTAATTAATTTAATTATTTGAATTCTCCCAAATTAATATCAAAATTACAAATCAACTCTCGTTGCAAGTGTAATTAGAATAGTAATCTTTTAGAAAATTAAAATTAACACCTCACAACTTTAGAAAATTAGATCAACACTCCTTTTAATTAATCACCCGCTAGGATCGATCAATTAGAATTTATGTCAATCTTAGAAATTAAATTTAGAGTTGAATTTCAAATGATAATACCCCACTTAAGAAACCCCTATCTCTAGTTCGAATCTAAAATGGGTATTATCACTAGAATTTCGATTTTCTCTCGAAAATCATTTACCCTCTCTCGATGCGTAAATCTAAGGGTGAGGGATCAAATTTAACATTCAAAGGGAAATTTCAAGTAAGCAAACTAATTAAACTAAAATAATATCAAATAAGGGTTTCACCCCACCCCTTGAAAGGGGTTTTAGCCTAACATGATATGAAACATGACAAATTAATATTCAAAGGCATAAAATAATAAAAGAAGGGAAGAGAACAATCAAACCAAATCTCTTTGATTAAGTTGAACTCCAATCCTTGAAATTGAAGCATACACCTCTTAATTGATCTTCCAAATGATATGAAATCAATTATCCACTCAATTAATTCTCTAACAATATTTAATCTCACAAATATCTAAAAATAAAAAATGAAAAACTATTTACAAAAATTTATTTTCTAAACTAAACTATCTCTCTCTAGAATTTTCTCTCTACAAAGCTCTTCTTTTCTAGAATTCTTTCACCAAATGGGTCTTCTTCTTCATTTTATATGCAATGGAGAAAAGGGGCATAATGGTAAAAAGGTAGGGAGTGCATGTGGAAATAGTGTGAGGTAATGTAAAGTGAGGTGAGGGAAAAATCAGATTGTTATTGAGGGTAATGTGGGAAAATGGCTTAAGGTGGTTAGTTGGGGGGTATTATGGTAAAATGGGGATAGGTTGGTTAAATGGTATGTGGCTTAATTGGTTTGGCTTGGGATTGTTTTGTGCAGGTGAGGCAATCGTGGAAGATAAAATGGGTGAAAATGGGAAATGGGTCTTGGAATGGGTTTGTCTTGAAAGTGGGTATGGGTGTATGGTGTTTTGAAGATAGAAATGGGTTGGATTGGAGATGAGGGTCGGAGGGTATCCGGGTATGGAAGATGGGAAATGGGTTTTGGGTAAATGGGTTTTGGCATGGAGGGTTCTCGGCTGGGCGGAGAGAGAGAGGTGCGCCGAGGAGAGAGAGAGGCCGGATCGTGGCTGCCGCTGGAGCAAGTGCGTCGACAGGTAGTATGGTCGCCGCCGGCGACGGATTTAGGTGGGAGAGAGGGGCGGTCGGAGTTGGGTACGGGTAGGGGCTGCCGGGGTTGGTTCCGGCGACGGAGTGGGAGCGTCGCTGCTGTGGTCCGACACAGAGGATGGAAATGAAGAAGGTCGGTTTAAGGGATTAGGATGGTTTGATGGTGGTTGGCAATGGTGGAGTAGGTGAGAGAAAGAGTGGGTGAGGTAGGAAGAAGATGAAATGGGGTATGGTTGTGTGGGTGAGGGTATAGAAAAGTAGGGTGAGGTTTAGGGAGGTTTAGGATAAGTGGGGGTATGTGGTGTGTGTGTGTATTAGTTTGGACCCTAATAAAATAGAACTAAAAATAAAAATAAAATCAAAGTAAAAAAATAAAACTTATAAAAACTAAAAACTAAAAATTAAATTCCTATACTAAAAATTAAAATCAAGACTCAATAAAAATAAAACTAAAAAGAAATAACAATGTAAATCTATTAAACTTAAAAACTAAAGTCCTAAAAAAAATAAAATGTAATAAAACTAAATTCCTAAAAACTAATCCTAAAAAAAATAAAATCAAATAAGATAAAAACTAAAACTAAAAACTTAATCAAATAAAATAAAATTATATTAATAAAAATAGAAATAAAAAATATAAAAATAGGAAATAAAACCAAAAAAATTCTAAAATAATCCTAAAATTAAAATGACTTAAACTAAAAATCTAAAAAATTAAAATAAAATAAAAATGGACCAAACCAACACACACGGGTCTTGGGTGACGGTTTAGGGACAAGTTTAGGCTAGGATGGGTTAGGTTAGGGTCAGGAAATTTGGTATTTAGCTCCGTAAAATGCACAATTTCCTTGAAATACGCGTTTGAATACCGCAACATACATTAAACCTGCATATTAAACATTTAAGCACATAAGACCCATATTGTTGAGAAATAGCAACTAAAATACAACTATTCGGGGTATAAAATGTACAGTTTTGGGTGCTTATCACACCACCCCCAAACAGAGCGTTGCTAGTCCTCGAGCAATAAGATAGAGAGAAAGAGAAAGATAAGTAACCAAAAGTGTACCACTTTCGCGGGCACTTGCGATTGCACTTAGCATGTGCAACAAGCCTTTAAACCTATAGGTTTCCCTACAGGACGAGTTGTGTCTCGTGAGGGTTTGCAGGGAATATACCCACAAAATTCTTATTTGCAAAAAATTTATTGAAAGGCACTCAATCTCTTATTAGATGTAGAATAATCTCACAATCCATCACATGAGAAAATGATTTGAGAAATACAAGCTAGAATTTGTAAAAAGTTTAGCTAAGTAAATACTAAAGGCACATCCTTCCTAGAACTCAACGTGTGTAGTGTGAATCAGTCAAAACGGGTCAAGCATCATAAGAGTAATTCCTAGATTGCCTTGTCGGAATCAACGCTTCAACTTCAAATCTCACGGATATATCTCTCTCAAACGAATTCTCGAGATATGGGTAAGTGTATCGCTCTTGTGCGTGAGGAGATGAGTAAATGTAAGCAAGTTCAAACGTCTCACACACATATATGAAAGAACGAACAAAAAGAAAGAAAATGATCTCATGAAAGAATGCTAATCACTATAGTGAGAATGTCGAGTTATTCACCACGTTGACTTTCATTCGCCCGAACACTAAGGGGAATATGTATGTATATGGGTGAGGGGGTAAATGAAATGGGATATGTGGGATGCGATGAGGTAGGATAGGATGGTATGATGGTATGATGGATGGATGGTGGATATGCGATGTGAAATGGATGAAAAATGGATGCGAAAGAAGAGTGTATACACATTAGGCACAAATGTCTTTATTTCAAAACTAACTACTAACTACTAACTCTCTTTCTTTTCTTTTCTTTTGTTTTTTTTTTTCGATTTTTCTTTTCTTTTTCTTTTTTTCTTTTCTTCTATTTTTCCTATTTTTATGTTTCTCTCTTTTTTTTTCTCTTTTTTCTTTTTTTTTTTGTTTTTCTCTCACTTTTCAAACCAACACTTAAGACATTTATATTTTGAAATCACACTCATTTTCTAAAAAATGATGGATGATATATGAGTGGAATGATAAATGGATGGTGTGGGGAATGTATATGGATGGGAAAAATATGAAAAGATAATGGAAATGTAATGGGTGAAGTGTATGGGTGAAATGAACGGTAAATGGTATGTGTATGGAGAAAAAGTGGTAGGTGTAAAGATGAAAATCCAGTATTCGGGACAAATTTCAAGACACGCGTTTCTTACAACTTGAAAAAGATGTCATTCTCAGTGATCAACCAAAATTTCAAAGAATAATGAGATCATACAACAATCTAATGCCGGACCCAAACGAAATTGAATCAACTTGTGACTCGGAGATTGCGTAAAACACTCTGAAAGGGTGAAAGGCACAAATCTCACAAGCTAAAGTCTCTACTAGTTATCCTTAAGGTTATCTTTAGAATTGTAGTACTCTTCAACTCTAAACCGTATTGACATGATAAGTGCGCAAATTTTTGTTGAGTCTAGGAATTCATAGTGCAAAGTGCCTTGTTATGTATTACATAAGCTATTTAGAAAAAATATTCTCTAGCTTGATTCCTAGACTTTTGAAAGATGGATGATTGAAAATTCACATCAATGAGTGAGATGAAAGAAACTGCACGAAATTTTAAAAATCAGGTTTAACACTCAAAATTTTTCAAAAGAGGTACGATTTTGATAAAATTCCCCACCCCCAAACAAAAAGGAACATCGTCCTCGATGTTAAGTAAAATGATTTTTAAAATTGAGAGCATAAGGTAGGAAAGAGATTACCAGAATGAACTGCTCATGAAGTGGACATGTGAAGCCAAGAATAAACCTGAGTAAAAAAATGTGTACAAGTCTATAAGTATGGTAAAACATAGGGTGATGTGAAAACACCACCCCCAAACAGGATAAGACTAGTACAAGAAACGCGGGCTGCCTCCCGGTAGCGCTAAGTTTAATGTCTTCAGCCAGACCGATGAAATCTCACCCTAAAGATAAGATCTATGAAAGCGCAGGGCGACAGAAGAATGGGTGATGAAAATCACCCCCAAACAAGACTGAAGCGTCAGTCTTGCTGGATAGAGGCTAAAATGGTCAATGCACCTGTATGGCAAAGTGCATCACACGATGCAAAGCATCGGTGGACCAAGGGCGGGTGGGGATGAGGGTAAGGGTGAAGAGGTATCGGTCACGGGCCTTGTTGAGCATAAAGGTGAGGGAAACAAGGGCCCTATAAGCATATTGCTCTAATTGGTGAGGGAGGCGAAATGGTGTGGAAATTGTAATGGGATATGCCTCATAAAAATCACACGACCGTTCTATGAATGGGCGATGATAATGGTCGCGTCGTGACACACCAGGGAGCTGTGGATGGGAAAAGTGAACATCACAAGAGAGTGGTGTGCATGGAGGAACAAGCTCGGTGTCATGGGAGTGGAGGGTAGCACCAAAAATACTCTCGGGGATGGAGGATGGTTTTAGGTGAGGATCTAAAAATGTCAATGGAAACTTGAAATGTGCAAAATCAAGATCCAAACCAGGTGGTGGGGTGGTAGGTATAATGGGTGGGTCAGGTGGGATAAATGGTGTATCGGGTGGGATAAATGGTGGAGGAAGATGATCCAACTCAAGCGTGGGAGACACACACTCATTGGGAGGAGTAAAGCAATACTCACAAGGGAGTGTGGTTTCTAAAGATTGAGTGATCAACTTCTCCATAATAATAGCATCGGTAAATAGGGTGGGTGGATTAAACGAGGCACCAAGATCGGAGATAGAGGAATCACTAAAAATATCGGGCTCAACGGGAGCCATGCATGGTGGGACATCATCCAGATCCGGATAGTTAGGAACTATCACGGATTCTATCTCGGGAAAATGGTGAAGACTCGTAGCTGGAGCTAACCTAGGATAAATTGGTTCCTCGGGAATACACACGATGTGCTCAATAGGTTTAGACTCGCGCATTATTTTGGATTCAACGGGAGTGGGAAGGTGAATTGGAACCTCAAAGTGGGGTTCATATGGACAGGGTGGGATTGGATCAGGATCACTAATGAAAGGTATGCCAACACAATTGTCGACTTGGGACCCGGACCATGGAATGGTCTCAACTTCAAGATTCTCGGGGTGGTAGGGTTGGTCACACTCAAATTCTGTGTCACAAGGGAACACATCATCGTCACACTCGGTGGCAACGATGGGTGGGGTCATGGGAATATCCGAATCTCGCGCACACACCAATTCATTTAACCTTTGTTCAAGCCTTTGGAGAGCTTGAGTTTAAATTGCTTGCTCTTGGTCAAGTATAAACTTTTGCAAGAGGGTTTCGAGAGTGGATGTGGATGAAGGTGTTGGTGGAATGATGGGTGGTGGTGGTATGACGGGTGGTGGCGTTGGTTGAGGTGGACACAACACGCTATAATCGGGAGTGTATGGAGAATACTCATATGAAGTGTGTGCGGTGGGGCCAAGTACATCATACACGAAAGGATCGCTTTCGTGATGGACAAATGGTTGATACTCATGGGGTGCGTAGTGAGGGAACTGATCGTGAGTGGGTGCACAAGGTTGCCATGACGACTGTTGGAACGTGTCAGGATCCACAACATCGGGTTGGGATACGTATTGCGTGGAAGGGTGATCAGGCCTCCATGAATAGCTCGGGTACTCACACAACTCGGGATTTGATACATCGGGATAATGGGCCGAGGTGGGTTCCGGAACAGTGTCATATGGATACACATGTTCCGTGGTGGGTGCAGATGGATATGACATGGAAGGGCACTTATGGGACATGTGATCGGCATAAGAATAGTGGGTGCACAATAAAGGATGAGGCACGTCGACACTTGACACCGAGGGTGATGGAATAGGTGGTGCATGCATGGATGGGTCAAGAGTACCAACAGTACTCGTGAGAGAGGTGAAATCATGAAGAATATCATAAAGAGATCGCTCGGGACCACTCTCACACGTGTCACGTGTCAATGAAAAATGACCAAAGTAGTCCCGTAAATGACGTTCCTCGGCCATGTGGAGAGAAATATATATATTTGATTTTTTGGATTTTTTCTAAAAATGAAAGAAATAAAATATTTTTGGATTTTTTTTGAAAAATAAAGGAAGAAAAATATTTTTGGAGTTTTGGAGTTTTTTTTTTTTTTTTGTGGAAGAAAAGGTGGGGAAAAATATGGACTCTTTGAATTGGACGGACTAACTAAAATCGACTACCGAAAAATGGAATTGGACACACACACAAGTCAAGAAAAATTCCTAACTAGCACATAGCCAATTTTTATCTTTAGATTTAGCGAAAGGGTAGTCCAATTTTAATTAAGTCCGTGGGCGATAAAAATCTCGGAAATATTTTAGTGATCGCCTTTGCAAAATGTTCTCCTAGTGGGCTACCTAGTTGATTGATTTTAAATTTAGTGATGGCTAGGGTAGCACACAATGGTAAGCGAGTGAGTCGGGTGATGAAATCCCTTCTCGTGAGTGACTGGGTGTAGGTCTTAGCAATTTAATTCATCACACCTTTCGAAAATAAATGCGAGAATAAAATCAAATAAGAGCACACAAGAGCACACAAAAGAATTGACTCGCTAACAGGAGAGGCGCGAGAGTGTAAGAAATGTACCTCCCACGGTTTTTAGGCTGTGGGGTGCCGAAAAAGTTGAGTCGACCGGGGGGAGATCACGCCTATCTCAGTCGTCCCCGAGAGTCCTACCGACCCAAGGTTGAGAGGCTTCTTTTCCTCGTCGTTGGAAGCCCTCTCTCTACCTTGTCCGGTTTCCCTATCACGCTTGTCTTTAATTATTACAAATTTATATGAAAAAAAAATGGTGTCTCTAAGCACCGCAATACAAGCAATGATAGAATAATCCTAAATACAAGCCTTCTAAAAAAAATTGGTACAAAAAAATAATAAAGTGTAACGAAAAATAAATGAACTACAATATGAAATTCCCTCCGAGCTTCACAATCCCAAGAATGGCAACGGCGCCATTTGATCAAAAGGATTTTGCGTATATATCGTTGTTTGAAGCCAAGTTAGTCAAAACCTCAAATACCTACAAATAATAACATTCTAAAGTGTAGAGGTAAGTAAGGGTATCAATCCACTTTCTAGGGAGTAAAGCACATGGAACAAATTCAATTGTAATTCACTATTTATTTTCTTTTTGTGCTTTTTCACTTTTCTAATTTTTTTTAGCTTTTTCAATATTAAAACAATAGGGTGAGGTGAGGTCTAAACTAATCTAAACAACTAACTAAAAAGTGACTAAAATAAAAAATAAGGTCTAACACTAAAATAAAATATAAAGTGAGGAAAATAATTGTGAGAACAATCAAGGAGTGGGATTACACCACAAATTTTAGTTATTCTAATTAATTAATTTAATTATTTGAATTCTCCCAAATTAATATCAAAATTACAAATCAACTCTCGTTGCAAGTGTAATTAGAATAGTAATCTTTTAGAAAATTAAAATTAACACCTCACAACTCTAGAAAATTAGATCAACACTCCTTTTAATTAATCACCCGCTAGGATCGATCAATTAGAATTTATGTCAATCTTAGAAATTAAATTTAGAGTTGAATTTCAAATGATAATACCCCACTTAAGAAACCCCTATCTCTAGTTCGAATCTAAAATGGGTATTATCACTAGAATTTTGATTTTCTCTCGAAAATCATTTACCCTCTCTCGAGGCGTAAATCTAAGGGTGAGGGATCAAATTTAACATTCAAAGGGAAATTTCAAGTAAGCAAACTAATTAAACTAAAATAATATCAAATAAGGGTTTCACCCCACCCCTTGAAAGGGGTTTTAGCCTAACATGATATGAAACATGACAAATTAATATTCAAAGGTATAAAATAATAAAAGAAGGGAAGAGAACAATCAAACCAAATCTCTTTGATTAAGTTGAACTCCAATCCTTGAAATTGAAGCATACACCTCTTAATTGATCTTCCAAATGATATGAAATCAATTATCCACTCAATTAATTCTCTAACAATATTTAATCTCACAAATATCTAAAAATAAAAAATGAAAAACTATTTACAAAAATTTATTTTCTAAACTAAACTATCTCTCTCTAGAATTTTCTCTCTACAAAGCTCTTCTTTTCTAGAATTCTTTCACCAAATGGGTCTTCTTCTTCATTTTATATGCAATGGAGAAAAGGGGCATAATGGTAAAAAGGTAGGGAGTGCATGTGGAAATAGTGTGAGGTAATGTAAAGTGAGGTGAGGGAAAAATCAGATTGTTATTGAGGGTAATGTGGGAAAATGGCTTAAGGTGGTTAGTTGGGGGGTATTATGGTAAAATGGGGATAGGTTGGTTAAATGGTATGTGGCTTAATTGGTTTGGCTTGGGATTGTTTTGTGCAGGTGAGGCAATCGTGGAAGATAAAATGGGTGAAAATGGGAAATGGGTCTTGGAATGGGTTTGTCTTGAACGTGGGTATGGGTGTATGGTGTTTTGAAGATAGAAATGGGTTGGATTGGAGATGAGGGTCGGAGGGTATCCGGGTATGGAAGATGGGAAATGGGTTTTGGCATGGAGGGTTCTCGGCTGGGCGGAGAGAGAGAGGCGCACCGAGGAGAGAGAGAGGCCGGATCGTGGCTGCCACTGGAGCAAGTGCGTCGACAGGTGGTATGGTCGCCGCCGGCGACGGATTTAGGTGGGAGAGAGGGGCGGTCGGAGTTGGGTACGGGTAGGGGCAACCGGGGTTGGTTCCGGCGACGGAGTGGGAGCGTCGCTGCTGTGGTCCGACGGCAGAGGATGGAAATGAAGAAGGTCGGTTTAAGGGATTAGGATGGTTTGATGGTGGTTGGCAATGGTGGAGTAGGTGAGAGAAAGAGTGGGTGAGGTAGGAAGAAGATGAAGTGGGGTATGGTTGTGTGGGTGAGGGTATAGAAAAGTAGGGTGAGGGTTAGGGAGGTTTAGGATAAGTGGGGGTATGTGGTGTGTGTGTGTATTAGTTTGGACCCTAATAAAATAGAACTAAAAATAAAAATAAAATCGAAGTAATAAAATAAAACTAATAAAAACTAAAAACTAAAAATTAAATTCCTATACTAAAAATTAAAATCAAGACTCAATAAAAATAAAACTAAAAAGAAATAACAATGTAAATCTATTAAACTTAAAAACTAAAGTCCTAAAAAAAATAAAATGTAATAAAACTAAATTCCTAAAAACTAATCCTAAAAAAAAATAAAATAAAATAAGATAAAAACTAAAACTAAAAACTTAATAAAATAAAATAAAATTATGTTAATAAAAATAGAAATAAAAAATATAAAAATAGGAAATAAAACCTAAAAAATTCTAAAATAGTCCTAAAATTAAAATGACTTAAACTAAAAATCTAAAAAATTAAAATGAAATAAAAAGGGACCAAACCAACACACACGGGTCTTGGGTGACGGTTTAGGGACAAGTTTAGGCTAGGATGGGTTAGGTTAGGGTCAGGAAATTTGGTATTTAGCTCCGTAAAATGCACAATTGCCTTGAAATACGCGTTTGAATACCGCAACGTACATTAAACCTGCATATTAAACATTTAAGCGCATAAGACCCATATTGTCGAGAAATAGCAACTAAAATACAACTATTCGGGGTATAAAATGTACAGTTTTGGGTGATTATCACACCACCCCCAAACAGAGCGTTGCTAGTCCTCGAGCAATAAGATAGAGAGAAAGAGAAAGATAAGTAACCAAAAGTGTACCACTTTCGCGGGCACTTGCGATTGCACTTAGCATGTGCAACAAGCCTTTAAACCTATAGGTTGCCCTACAGGACGAGTTGTGTCTCGTGAGGGTTTGCAGGGAATATACCCACAAAATTCTTATTTGCAAAAAATTTATTGAAAGGCACTCAATCTCTTATTAGATGTACAATAATCTCACAATCCATCACATGAGAAAATGATTTGAGAAATACAAGCTAGAATTTGTAAAAAGTTTAGCTAAGTAAATACTAAAGGCACATCCTTCCTAGAACTCAACGTGTGTAGTGTGAATCAGTCAAAATGGGTCGAGCATCATAAGAGTAATTCCTAGATTGCCTTGTCGGAATCAACGCTTCAACTTCAAATCTCATGGATATATCTCTCTCAAACGAATTCTCGAGATATGGGTAAGTGTATCGCTCTTGTGTGTGAGGAGATGAGTAAATGTAAGAAAGTTCAAACGTATCACACACATATATGAAAGAACGAACAAAAAGAAAGAAAATGATCTCATGAAAGAATGTTAATCACTATAGTGAGAATGTCGAGTTATTCACCACGTTGACTTTCATTCGCCCGAACACTAAGGGGAATATGTATGTATATGGGTGAGGGGGTAAATGAAATGGGATATGTGGGATGCGATGAGGTAGGATCGGATGGGATGATGGTATGATGGATGGATGGTGGATATGCGATGTGAAATGGATGAAAAATGGATGCGAAAGAATAGTGTATACACATTAGGCACAAATGTCTTTATTTCAAAACTAACTACTAACTACAAACTCTCTTTCTTTTCTTTTCTTTTGTTTTTTTTTTCGATTTTTCTTTTCTTTTTCTTTTTTTCTTTTCTTCTATTTTTCCTATTTTTATGTTTCTCTCTTTTTTTTTCTCTTTTTTTTTTCACTTTTTTCTTTTTTTTTTGTTTTTCTCTCACTTTTCAAACCAACACTTAAGACATTTATATTTTGAAATCACACTCATTTTCTAAAAAATGATGGATGATATATGAGTGGAATGATAAATGGATGGTGTGGGGAATGTATATGGATGGGAAAAATATGAAAAGATAATGGAAATGTAATGGGTGAAGTGCATGGGTGAAATGAACGGTAAATGGTATGTGTATGGAGAAAAAGTGGTAGGTGTAAAGATGAAAATCCAGTATTCGGGACAAATTTCAAGACACGCGTTTCTTTCAACTCGAAAAAGATGTCATTCTCAGTGATCAACCAAAATTTTAAAGAATAATGAGATCATACAACAATCTAATGCGGACCCAAACGAAATTAGATCAACTTGTGACTCGGAGATTGCGTAAAACACTCTGAAAGGGTGAAAGGCACAAATCTCACAAGCTAAAGTCTCTACTAGTTATCCTTAAGGTTATCTTTAGAATTGTAGTACTCTTCAACTCTAAACCGTATTGACATGATAAGTGCGCAAATTTTTGTTGAGTCTAGGAATTCATAGTGCAAAGTGCCTTGTTATGTATTACATAAGCTATTTAGAAAAAATATTCTCTAGCTTGATTCCTAGACTTTTGAAAGATGGATGATTGAAAATTCACATCAATGAGTGAGATGAAAGAAACTGCACGAAATTTTAAAAATCAGGTTTAACACTCAAAATTTTTCAAAAGAGGTACGATTTTGATAAAATTCCCCACCCCCAAACAAAAAGGAACATCGTCCTCGATGTTAAGTAAAATGATTTTTAAAATTGAGAGCATAAGGTAGGAAAGAGATTACCAGAATGAACCGCTCATGAAGTGGACATGTGAAGCCAAGAATAAACCTGAGTAAAAAAATGTGTACAAGTCTATAAGTATGGTAAAACATAAGGTGATGTGAAAACACCACCCCCAAACAGGATAAGACTAGTACAAGAAACGCGGGCTGCCTCCCGGTAGCGCTAAGTTTAATGTCTTCAGCCAGACCGATGAAATCTCACCCTAAAGATCAGATCTATGAAAGCGCAGGGCGGCAGAAGAATGGGTGATGAAAATCATCCCCAAACAAGACTGAAGCGTCAGTCTTGCTGGATAGAGGCTAAAATGGTCAATGCACCTGTATGGCAAAGTGCATCACACGATGCAAAGCATCGGTGGACCAAGGGCGGGTGGGGATGAGGGTAAGGGTGAAGAGGTATCGGTCACGGGCCTTGTTGAGCGTAAAGGTGAGGGCAACAAGGGCCCTATAAGCATAGTGCTCTAATTGGTGACGGAGGCGAAATGGTGTGGAAATTGTAATGGGATATGCCTCATAAAAATCACACGACCGTTCTATGAATGGGCGATGATAATGGTCGCGTCGTGACACACCAGGGAGCTGTGGATGGGAAAAGTCAACATCACAAGAGAGTGGTGTGCATGGAGGAACAAGCTCGGTGTCACGGGAGTGGAGAGTAGCACCAAAAATACTCTCGGGGATGGAGGATGGTTTTAGGTGAGGATCTAAAAATGTCAATGGAAACTTGAAATGTGCAAAATCAAGATCCAAACCAGGTGGTGGGGTGGTAGGTATAATGGGTGGGTCAGGTGGGATAAATGGTGTATCGGGTGGGATAAACGGTGGAGGAAGATGATCCAACTCAAGCGTGGGAGACACACACTCATTGGGAGGAGTAAAGGAATACTCACAAGGGAGTGTGGTTTCTAAAGATTGAGTGATCAACTTCTCCATAATAATAGCATCAGTAAATAGGGTGGGTGGATTAAACGAGGCACCAAGATCGGAGATAGAGGAATCACTAAAAATATCGGGCTCAACGGGAGCCATGCATGGTGGGACATCATCCAGATCCGGATAGTTAGGAACTATCACGGATTCTATCTCGGGAAAATGGTGAAGACTCGTAGCCGGAGCTAACCTAGGATAAATTGGTTCCTCGGGAACACACACGATGTGCTCAATAGGTATAGACTCGCGCATTATTTTGGATTCAACGGGAGTGGGAAGGTGAATGGGAACCTCAAAGTGGGGTTCATATGGACAGGGTGGGATTGGATCAGGATCACTAATGAAAGGTATGTCAACACAATTGTCGACTTGGGACCCGGACCATGGAATGGTCTCAACTTCAAGATTCTCGGGGTGGTAGGGTTGGTCACACTCAAATTCTGTGTCACAAGGGAACACATCATCGTCACACTCGGTGGCAACGATGGGTGGGGTCATGGGAATATCCGAATCTCGCGCACACACCAATTCATTTAACCTTTGTTCAAGCCTTTGGAGAGCTTGAGTTTAAATTGCTTGCTCTTGCTCAAGTATGAACTTTTTCAAGAGGGTTTCGAGAGTGGATGTGGATGAAGGTGTTGGTGGAATGATGGGTGGTGGTGGTATGACAGGTGGTGGCATTGGTTGAGGTGGACACAACACGCTATAATCGTGAGTGTATGGAGAATACTCATATGAAGTGTGTGCGGTGGGGCCAAGTACATCATACACGAAAGGATCGCTTTCGTGATGGACAAATGGTTGATACTCATGGGGTGCGTAGTGAGGGAACTGATCGTGAGTGGGTGCACAAGGTTGCCATGACGACTGTTGGAACGTGTCAGGATCCACAACATCGGGTTGGGATACGTATTGCGTGGAAGGGTGATCAGGCCTCCACGAATAGCTCGGGTACTCACACAACTCGGGATTTGATACATCGGGATAATGGGCCGAGGTGGGTTCCGGAACAGTGTCATATGGATACACATGTTCCGTGGTGGGTGCAGATGGATATGACATGGAAGGGCACTCATGGGACATGTGATCGGCATAAGAACAGTGGGTGCACAATAAAGGATGAGGCACGTCGACACTTGACACCGAGGGTGATGGAATAGGTGGTGCATGCATGGATGGGTCAAGAGTACCAACGGTACTCGTGAGAGAGGTGAAATCATGAAGAATATCATAAAGAGATCGCTCGGGACCACTCTCACACGTGTCACGTGTCAATGAAAAATGACCAAAGTAGTCCCGTAAAGGACGTTCCTCGGCCATGTGGAGAGAAATATATATATTTGATTTTTTGGATTTTTTCTAAAAAGGAAAGAAATAAAATATTTTTGGATTTTTTTAAAATGAAGGAAAGAAAATATTTTTGGATTTTTTTTGAAAAATAAAGGAAGAAAAATATTTTTGGATTTTTGGAGTTTGTTTTTTTTTTTTTTTTGTGGAAGAAAAGGTAGGGAAAAAATATGGACTCTTTGAATTGGACGGACTAACTAAAATCGACTACCGAAAAATGGAATTGGACACACACACAAGTCAAGAAAAATTCCTAACTAGCACATAGCCAATTTTCATCTTTAGATTTAGCGAAAGGGTAGTCCAATTTTAATTAAGTCCGTGGGCGATAAAAATCACGGAAATATTTTAGTGATCGCCTTTGCAAAATGTTCTCCTAGTGGGCTACCTAGTTGATTGATTTTAAATTTAGTGATGGCTAGGGTAGCACACAATGGTAAGCGAGTGAGTCGGGTGATGAAATCCCTTCTCGTGAGTGACCGGGTGTAGGTCTTAGCAATTTAATTCATCACACCATTCGAAAATAAATGCGAGAATAAAATCAAATAAGAGCACACAAGAGCACACAAAAGAATTGACTCGCTAACAGGAGAGGCGCGAGAGTGTAAGAAATGTACCTCCCACGGTTTTTAGGCCGTGAGGTGCCGAAAAAGTTGAGTCGACCGGGGGGAGATCACGCCTATCTCAGTCGTCCCCGGGAGTCCTACCGACCCAAGGTAGAGAGGATTCTTTTCCTCTTCGTTGGACGCCCTCTCTCTACCTTGTCCGGTTTCCCTATCACGCTTGTCTTTAATTATTACAAATTTAAATAAAAAATAAATGGTGTCTCTAAGCACCGCAATACAAGCAATGATAGAATAATCCTAAATACAAGCCTTCTAAAAAAAATTGGTACAAAAAAATAATAAAGTGTAACAAAAAATAAATGAACTACAATATGAAATTCCCTCCGAGCTTCACAATCCCAAGAATGGCAACGGCGCCATTTGATAAAAAGGCTTTTGCGTATATATCGTTGTTTGAAGCCAAGTTAGTCAAAACCTCAAATACCTACAAATAATAACAATCTAAAGTGTAGAGGTAAGTAAGGGTATCAATCCACTTTCTAGGGAGTAAAGCACATGGAACAAATTCAATTGTAATTCACTATTTATTTTCTTTTTGTGCTTTTTCACTTTTCTAATTTTTTTTAGCTTTTTCAATATTAAAACAATAGGGTGAGGTGAGGTCTAAACTAATCTAAACAACTAACTAAAAAGTGACTAAAATAAAAAAATAAGGTCTAACACTAAAATAAAAGATAAAGTGAGGAAAATAATTGTGAGAACAATCAAGGAGTGGGATTACACCACAAATTTTAGTTATTCTAATTAATTAATTTAATTATTTGAATTCTCCCAAATTAATATCAAAATTACAAATCAACTCTCGTTGCAAGTGTAATTAGAATAGTAATCTTTTAGAAAATTAAAATTAACACCTCACAACTCTAGAAAATTAGATCAACACTCCTTTTAATTAATCACCCGCTAGGATCGATCAATTAGAATTTATGTCAATCTTAGAAATTAAATTTAGAGTTGAATTTCAAATGATAATACCCCACTTAAGAAACCCCTATCTCTAGTTCGAATCTAAAATGGGTATTATCACTAGAATTTCGATTTTCTCTCGAAAATCATTTACTCTCTCTCGAGGCGTAAATCTAAGGGTGAGGGATCAAATTTAACATTCAAAGGGAAATTTCAAGTAAGCAAACTAATTAAACTAAAATAATATCAAATAAGGGTTTCACCCCACCCCTTGAAAGGGGTTTTAGCCTAACATGATATGAAACATGACAAATTAATATTCAAAGGCATAAAATAATAAAAGAAGGGAAGAGAACAATCAAACCAAATCTCTTTGATTAAGTTGAACTCCAATCCTTGAAATTGAAGCATACACCTCTTAATTGATCTGCCAAATGATATGAAATCAATTATCCACTCAATTAATTCTCTAACAATATTTAATCTCACAAATATCTAATAATAAAAAATGAAAAACTATTTACAAAAATTTATTTTCTAAACTAAACTATCTCTCTCTAGAATTTTCTCTCTACAAAGCTCTTCTTTTCTAGAATTCTTTCACCAAATGGGTCTTCTTCTTCATTTTATATGCAATGGAGCAAAGGGGCATAATGGTAAAAAGGTAGGGAGTGTATGTGGAAATAGTGTGAGGTAATGTAAAGTGAGGTGAGGGAAAAATCAGATTGTTATTGAGGGTAATGTGGGAAAATGGCTTAAGGTGGTTAGTTGGGGGGTATTATGGTAAAATGGGGATAGGTTGGTTAAATGGTATGTGGCTTAATTGGTTTGGCTTGGGATTGTTTTGTGCAGGTGAGGCAATCGTGGAAGAGAAAATGGGTGAAAATGGGAAATGGGTCTTGGAATGGGTTTGTCATGAAAGTGGGTATGGGTGTATGGTGTTTTGAAGATAGAAATGGGCTGGATTGGAGATGAGGGTCGGAGGGTATCCGGGTATGGAAGATGGGAAATGGGTTTTGGGTAAATGGGTTTTGGCATGGAGGGTTCTCGGCTGGGCGGAGAGAGAGAGGTGCGTCGAGGAGAGAGAGAGGCCGGATCGTGGCTGCCGCTGGAGCAAGTGCGTCGACAGGTGGTATGGTCGCCGTCGGCGACGGATTTAGGTGGGAGAGAGGGGCGGTCGGAGTTGGGTACGGGTAGGGGCTGCCGGGGTTGGTTCCGGCGACGGAGTGGGAGCGTCGCTGCTGTGGTCCGACGGTAGAGGATGGAAATGAAGAAGGTTGGTTTAAGGGATTAAGATGGTTTGATGGTGGTTGGCAATGGTGGAGTAGGTGAGAGAAAGAGTGGGTGAGGTAGGAAGAAGATGAAGTGGGGTATGGTTGTGTGGGTGAGGGTATAGAAAAGTAGGGTGAGGGTTAGGGAGGTTTAGGATAAGTGGGGGTATGTGGTGTGTGTGTGTATTAGTTTGGACCCTAATAAAATAGAACTAAAAATAAAAATAAAATCAAAGTAATAAAATAAAACTTATAAAAACAAAAAACTAAAAATTAAATTCCTATACTAAAAATGAAAATCAATACTCAATAAAAATAAAACTAAAAAGAAATAACAATGTAAATCTTTTAAACTTAAAAACTAAAGTCCTACCTAAAAACTAATCCTAAAAAAAAAAAAAAAAATAAGATAAAAACTAAAACTAAAAACTTAATAAAATAAAATAAAATTATATTAATAAAAATAGAAATAAAAAATATAAAAATAGGAAATAAAACCTAAAAAATTCTAAAATAATCCTAAATTTAAAATGACTTAAACTAAAAATCTAAAAAATTAAAATAAAATAAAAATGGACCAAACCAACACACACGGGTCTTGGGTGACAGTTTAGGGACAAGTTTAGGCTAGGATGGGTTAGGTTAGGGTCAGGAAATTTGGTATTTAGCTCCGTAAAATGCACAATTGCCTTGAAATATGCGTTTGAATACCGCAACATACATTAAACCTGCATATTAAACATTTAAGCGCATAAGACCCATATTGTCGAGCAATAGCAACTAAAATACAGCTATTCGGGGAATAAAATGTACAGTTTTGGGTGCTTATCACACCACCCCCAAACAGAGCGTTGCTAGTCCTCGAGCAATAAGATAGAGAGAAAGAGAAAGATAAGTAACCAAAAGTGTACCACTTTCGCAGGCACTTGCGATTGCACTTAGCATGTGCAACAAGCCTTTAAACCTATAGGTTGCCCTACAGGACGAGTTGTGTCTCGTGAGGGTTTGTAGGGAATATACCCACAAAATTCTTATTTGCAAAAAATTTATTGAAAGGCACTCAATCTCTTATTAGATGTACAGTAATCTCCCAATCCATCACATGAGAAAATGATTTGAGAAATACAAGCTAGAATTTGTAAAAAGTTTAGCTAAGTAAATACTAAAGGCACATCCTTCCTAGAACTCAACGTGTGTAGTGTGAATCAGTCAAAACGGGTCAAGCATCATAAGAGTAATTCCTAGATTGCCTTGTCGGAATCAACGCTTCAACTTCAAATCTCACGGATATATCTCTCTCAAACGAATTCTCGAGATATGGGTAAGTGTATCGCTCTTGTGTGTGAGGAGATGAGTAAATGTAAGAAAGTTCAAACGTCTCACACACATATATGAAAGAACGAACAAAAAGAAAGAAAATGATCTCATGAAAGAATGCTAATCACTATAGTGAGAATGTCGAGTTATTCACCACGTTGACTTTCATTCGCCCGAACACTAAGGGGAATATGTATGTATATGGGTGAGGGGGTAAATGAAATGAGATATGTGGGATGCGATGAGGTAGGATAGGATGGGATGATGGTATGATGGATGGATGGTGGATATGCGATGTGAAATGGATGAAAAATGGATGCGAAAGAAGAGTGTATACACATTAGGCACAAATGTCTTTATTTCAAAACTAACTACTAACTACAAACTCTCTTTCTTTTCTTTTCTTTTGTTTTTTTTTTTTTTTTCTTTTCTTTTTCTTTTTTTCTTTTCTTCTATTTTTCCTATTTTTATGTTTCTCTCTTTTTTTTTTCTCTTTTTTTTTTCACTTTTTTCTTTTTTTTTTGTTTTTCTCTCACTTTTCAAACCAACACTTAAGACATTTATATTTTGAAATCACACTCATTTTCTAAAAAATGATGGATGATATATGAGTGGAATGATAAATGGATGGTGTGGGGAATGTATATGGATGGGAAAAATATGAAAAGATAATGGAAATGTAATGGGTGAAGTGTATGGGTGAAATGAACGGTAAATGGTATGTGTATGGAGAAAAAGTGGTAGGTGTAAAGATGAAAATCCAGTATTCGGGACAAATTTCAAGACACGTGTTTCTTACAACTCGAAAAAGATGTCATTCTCAGTGATCAACCAAAA
This sequence comes from Sambucus nigra, assembly GCA_949130495.1. Taxonomy (NCBI): domain Eukaryota; kingdom Viridiplantae; phylum Streptophyta; class Magnoliopsida; order Dipsacales; family Adoxaceae; genus Sambucus; species Sambucus nigra. The sequence goes on from OX422216.1 coordinate 135,249,520, forward strand.
TTTTAAAGAATAATCAGATCATACAACAATCTAATGCGGACCCAAACGAAATTGAATCAACTTGTGACTCGGAGATTGCGTAAAACACTCTGAAAGGGTGAAAGGCACAAATCTCACAAGCTAAAGTCTCTACTAGTTATCCTTAAGGTTCTCTTTAGAATTGTAGTACTCTTCAACTCTAAACCGTATTGACATGATAAGTGCGCAAATTTTTGTTGAGTCTAGGAATTCATAGTGCAAAGTGCCTTGTTATGTATTACATAAGCTATTTAGAAAAAATATTCTCTAGCTTGATTCCTAAACTTTTGAAAGATGGATGATTGAAAATTCACATCAATGAGTGAGATGAAAGAAACTGCACGAAATTTTAAAAAACTGGTTTAACACTCAAAAATTTTCAAAAGAGGTACGATTTTGATAAAATTCCCCACCCCCAAACAAAAAGGAACATCGTCCTCGATGTTAAGTAAAATGATTTTTAAAATTGAGAGCATAAGGTAGGAAAGAGATTACCAGAATGAACCGCTCATGAAGTGGACATGTGAAGCCAAGAATAAACCTGAGTAAAAAAATGTGTACAAGTCTATAAGTATGGTAAAACATAGGGTGATGTGAAAACACCACCCCCAAACAGGATAAGACTAGTACAAGAAACGCGGGCTGCCTCCCGGTAGCGCTAAGTTTAATGTCTTCAGCCAGACCGATGAAATCTCACCCTAAAGATAAGATCTATGAAAGCGCAGGGCGGAAGAAGAATGGGTGATGAAAATCACCCCCAAACAAGACTGAAGCGTCAGTCTTGCTGGATAGAGGCTAAAATGGTCAATGCACCTGTATGGCAAAGTGCATCACACGATGCAAAGCATCGGTGGATCAAGGGCGGGTGGGGATGAGGGTAAGGGTGAAGAGGTATCGGTCACGGGCCTTGTTGAGCGTAAAGGTGAGGGCAACAAGGGCCCTATAAGCATAGTGCTCTAATTGGTGACGGAGGCGAAATGGTGTGGAAATTGTAATGGGATATGCCTCATAAAAATCACACGACCGTTCTATGAATGGGCGATGATAATGGTCGCGTCGTGACACACCAGGGAGCTGTGGATGGGAAAAGTCAACATCACAAGAGAGTGGTGTGCATGGAGGAACAAGCTCGGTGTCACGGGAGTGGAGAGTAGCACCAAAAATACTCTCGGGGATGGAGGATGGTTTTAGGTGAGGATCTAAAAATGTCAATGGAAACTTGAAATGTGCAAAATCAAGATCCAAACCAGGTGGTGGGGTGGTAGGTATAATGGGTGGGTCAGGTGGGATAAATGGTGTATCGGGTGGGATAAACGGTGGAGGAAGATGATCCAACTCAAGCGTGGGAGACACACACTCATTGGGAGGAGTAAAGGAATACTCACAAGGGAGTGTGGTTTCTAAAGATTGAGTGATCAACTTCTCCATAATAATAGCATCGGTAAATAGGGTGGGTGGATTAAACGAGGCACCAAGATCGGAGATAGAGGAATCACTAAAAATATCGGGCTCAACGGGAGCCATGCATGGTGGGACATCATCCAGATCCGGATAGTTAGGAACTATCACGGATTCTATCTCGGGAAAATGGTGAAGACTCGTAGCCGGAGCTAACCTAGGATAAATTGGTTCCTCGGGAACACACACGATGTGCTCAATAGGTATAGACTCGCGCATTATTTTGGATTCAACGGGAGTGGGAAGGTGAATGAGAACCTCAAAGTGGGGTTCATATGGACAGGGTGGGATTGGATCAGGATCACTAATGAAAGGTATGTCAACACAATTGTCGACTTGGGACCCGGACCATGGAATGGTCTCAACTTCAAGATTCTCGGGGTGGTAGGGTTGGTCACACTCAAATTCTGTGTCACAAGGGAACACATCATCGTCACACTCGGTGGCAACGATGGGTGGGGTCATGGGAATATCCGAATCTCGCGCACACACCAATTCATTTAACCTTTGTTCAAGCCTTTGGAGAGCTTGAGTTTAAATTGCTTGCTCTTGCTCAAGTATGAACTTTTTCAAGAGGGTTTCGAGAGTGGATGTGGATGAAGGTGTTGGTGGAATGATGGGTGGTGGTGGTATGACAGGTGGTGGCATTGGTTGAGGTGGACACAACACGCTATAATCGTGAGTGTATGGAGAATACTCATATGAAGTGTGTGCGGTGGGGCCAAGTACATCATACACGAAAGGATCGCTTTCGTGATGGACAAATGGTTGATACTCATGGGGTGCGTAGTGAGGGAACTGATCGTGAGTGGGTGCACAAGGTTGCCATGACGACTGTTGGAACGTGTCAGGATCCACAACATCGGGTTGGGATACGTATTGCGTGGAAGGGTGATCAGGCCTCCACGAATAGCTCGGGTACTCACACAACTCGGGATTTGATACATCGGGATAATGGGCCGAGGTGGGTTCCGGAACAGTGTCATATGGATACACATGTTCCGTGGTGGGTGCAGATGGATATGACATGGAAGGGCACTCATGGGACATGTGATCGGCATAAGAACAGTGGGTGCACAATAAAGGATGAGGCACGTCGACACTTGACACCGAGGGTGATGGAATAGGTGGTGCATGCATGGATGGGTCAAGAGTACCAACGGTACTCGTGAGAGAGGTGAAATCATGAAGAATATCATAAAGAGATCGCTCGGGACCACTCTCACACGTGTCACGTGTCAATGAAAAATGACCAAAGTAGTCCCGTAAAGGACGTTCCTCGGCCATGTGGAGAGAAATATATATATTTGATTTTTTGGATTTTTTCTAAAAAGGAAAGAAATAAAATATTTTTGGATTTTTTTAAAATGAAGGAAAGAAAATATTTTTGGATTTTTTTTGAAAAATAAAGGAAGAAAAATATTTTTGGATTTTTGGAGTTTGTTTTTTTTTTTTTTTTTGTGGAAGAAAAGGTAGGGAAAAAATATGGACTCTTTGAATTGGACGGACTAACTAAAATCGACTACCGAAAAATGGAATTGGACACACACACAAGTCAAGAAAAATTCCTAACTAGCACATAGCCAATTTTCATCTTTAGATTTAGCGAAAGGGTAGTCCAATTTTAATTAAGTCCGTGGGCGATAAAAATCACGGAAATATTTTAGTGATCGCCTTTGCAAAATGTTCTCCTAGTGGGCTACCTAGTTGATTGATTTTAAATTTAGTGATGGCTAGGGTAGCACACAATGGTAAGCGAGTGAGTCGGGTGATGAAATCCCTTCTCGTGAGTGACCGGGTGTAGGTCTTAGCAATTTAATTCATCACACCATTCGAAAATAAATGCGAGAATAAAATCAAATAAGAGCACACAAGAGCACACAAAAGAATTGACTCGCTAACAGGAGAGGCGCGAGAGTGTAAGAAATGTACCTCCCACGGTTTTTAGGCCGTGAGGTGCCGAAAAAGTTGAGTCGACCGGGGGGAGATCACGCCTATCTCAGTCGTCCCCGGGAGTCCTACCGACCCAAGGTAGAGAGGCTTCTTTTCCTCTTCGTTGGACGCCCTCTCTCTACCTTGTCCGGTTTCCCTATCACGCTTGTCTTTAATTATTACAAATTTAAATAAAAAATAAATGGTGTCTCTAAGCACCGCAATACAAGCAATGATAGAATAATCCTAAATACAAGCCTTCTAAAAAAAATTGGTACAAAAAAATAATAAAGTGTAACAAAAAATAAATGAACTACAATATGAAATTCCCTCCGAGCTTCACAATCCCAAGAATGGCAACGGCGCCATTTGATAAAAAGGCTTTTGCGTATATATCGTTGTTTGAAGCCAAGTTAGTCAAAACCTCAAATACCTACAAATAATAACAATCTAAAGTGTAGAGGTAAGTAAGGGTATCAATCCACTTTCTAGGGAGTAAAGCACATGGAACAAATTCAATTGTAATTCACTATTTATTTTCTTTTTGTGCTTTTTCACTTTTCTAATTTGTTTTAGCTTTTTCAATATTAAAACAATAGGGTGAGGTGAGGTCTAAACTAATCTAAACAACTAACTAAAAAGTGACTAAAATAAAAAAATAAGGTCTAACACTAAAATAAAAGATAAAGTGAGGAAAATAATTGTGAGAACAATCAAGGAGTGGGATTACACCACAAATTTTAGTTATTCTAATTAATTAATTTAATTATTTGAATTCTCCCAAATTAATATCAAAATTACAAATCAACTCTCGTTGCAAGTGTAATTAGAATAGTAATCTTTTAGAAAATTAAAATTAACACCTCACAACTCTAGAAAATTAGATCAACACTCCCTTTAATTAATCACCCGCTAGGATCGATCAATTAGAATTTATGTCAATCTTAGAAATTAAATTTAGAGTTGAATTTCAAATGATAATACCCCACTTAAGAAACCCCTATCTCTAGTTCGAATCTAAAATGGGTATTATCACTAGAATTTCGATTTTCTCTCGAAAATCATTTACTCTCTCTCGAGGCGTAAATCTAAGGGTGAGGGATCAAATTTAACATTCAAAGGGAAATTTCAAGTAAGCAAACTAATTAAACTAAAATAATATCAAATAAGGGTTTCACCCCACCCCTTGAAAGGGGTTTTAGCCTAACATGATATGAAACATGACAAATTAATATTCAAAGGCATAAAATAATAAAAGAAGGGAAGAGAACAATCAAACCAAATCTCTTTGATTAAGTTGAACTCCAATCCTTGAAATTGAAGCATACACCTCTTAATTGATCTGCCAAATGATATGAAATCAATTATCCACTCAATTAATTCTCTAACAATATTTAATCTCACAAATATCTAATAATAAAAAATGAAAAACTATTTACAAAAATTTATTTTCTAAACTAAACTATCTCTCTCTAGAATTTTCTCTCTACAAAGCTCTTCTTTTCTAGAATTCTTTCACCAAATGGGTCTTCTTCTTCATTTTATATGCAATGGAGCAAAGGGGCATAATGGTAAAAAGGTAGGGAGTGTATGTGGAAATAGTGTGAGGTAATGTAAAGTGAGGTGAGGGAAAAATCAGATTGTTATTGAGGGTAATGTGGGAAAATGGCTTAAGGTGGTTAGTTGGGGGGTATTATGGTAAAATGGGGATAGGTTGGTTAAATGGTATGTGGCTTAATTGGTTTGGCTTGGGATTGTTTTGTGCAGGTGAGGCAATCGTGGAAGAGAAAATGGGTGAAAATGGGAAATGGGTCTTGGAATGGGTTTGTCATGAAAGTGGGTATGGGTGTATGGTGTTTTGAAGATAGAAATGGGCTGGATTGGAGATGAGGGTCGGAGGGTATCCGGGTATGGAAGATGGGAAATGGGTTTTGGGTAAATGGGTTTTGGCATGGAGGGTTCTCGGCTGGGCGGAGAGAGAGAGGTGCGTCGAGGAGAGAGAGAGGCCGGATCGTGGCTGCCGCTGGAGCAAGTGCGTCGACAGGTGGTATGGTCGCCGTCGGCGACGGATTTAGGTGGGAGAGAGGGGCGGTCGGAGTTGGGTACGGGTAGGGGCTGCCGGGGTTGGTTCCGGCGACGGAGTGGGAGCGTCGCTGCTGTGGTCCGACGGTAGAGGATGGAAATGAAGAAGGTTGGTTTAAGGGATTAAGATGGTTTGATGGTGGTTGGCAATGGTGGAGTAGGTGAGAGAAAGAGTGGGTGAGGTAGGAAGAAGATGAAGTGGGGTATGGTTGTGTGGGTGAGGGTATAGAAAAGTAGGGTGAGGGTTAGGGAGGTTTAGGATAAGTGGGGGTATGTGGTGTGTGTGTGTATTAGTTTGGACCCTAATAAAATAGAACTAAAAATAAAAATAAAATCAAAGTAATAAAATAAAACTTATAAAAACAAAAAACTAAAAATTAAATTCCTATACTAAAAATGAAAATCAATACTCAATAAAAATAAAACTAAAAAGAAATAACAATGTAAATCTTTTAAACTTAAAAACTAAAGTCCTACCTAAAAACTAATCCTAAAAAAAAAAAAAAAAAATAAGATAAAAACTAAAACTAAAAACTTAATAAAATAAAATAAAATTATATTAATAAAAATAGAAATAAAAAATATAAAAATAGGAAATAAAACCTGAAAAATTCTAAAATAATCCTAAATTTAAAATGACTTAAACTAAAAATCTAAAAAATTAAAATAAAATAAAAATGGACCAAACCAACACACACGGGTCTTGGGTGACAGTTTAGGGACAAGTTTAGGCTAGGATGGGTTAGGTTAGGGTCAGGAAATTTGGTATTTAGCTCCGTAAAATGCACAATTGCCTTGAAATACGCGTTTGAATACCGCAACATACATTAAACCTGCATATTAAACATTTAAGCGCATAAGACCCATATTGTCGAGCAATAGCAACTAAAATACAGCTATTCGGGGAATAAAATGTACAGTTTTGGGTGCTTATCACACCACCCCCAAACAGAGCGTTGCTAGTCCTCGAGCAATAAGATAGAGAGAAAGAGAAAGATAAGTAACCAAAAGTGTACCACTTTCGCAGGCACTTGCGATTGCACTTAGCATGTGCAACAAGCCTTTAAACCTATAGGTTGCCCTACAGGACGAGTTGTGTCTCGTGAGGGTTTGTAGGGAATATACCCACAAAATTCTTATTTGCAAAAAATTTATTGAAAGGCACTCAATCTCTTATTAGATGTACAATAATCTCCCAATCCATCACATGAGAAAATGATTTGAGAAATACAAGCTAGAATTTGTAAAAAGTTTAGCTAAGTAAATACTAAAGGCACATCCTTCCTAGAACTCAACGTGTGTAGTGTGAATCAGTCAAAACGGGTCAAGCATCATAAGAGTAATTCCTAGATTGCCTTGTCGGAATCAACGCTTCAACTTCAAATCTCACGGATATATCTCTCTCAAACGAATTCTCGAGATATGGGTAAGTGTATCGCTCTTGTGTGTGAGGAGATGAGTAAATGTAAGAAAGTTCAAACGTCTCACACACATATATGAAAGAACGAACAAAAAGAAAGAAAATGATCTCATGAAAGAATGCTAATCACTATAGTGAGAATGTCGAGTTATTCACCACGTTGACTTTCATTCGCCCGAACACTAAGGGGAATATGTATGTATATGGGTGAGGGGGTAAATGAAATGAGATATGTGGGATGCGATGAGGTAGGATAGGATGGGATGATGGTATGATGGATGGATGGTGGATATGCGATGTGAAATGGATGAAAAATGGATGCGAAAGAAGAGTGTATACACATTAGGCACAAATGTCTTTATTTCAAAACTAACTACTAACTACAAACTCTCTTTCTTTTCTTTTCTTTTGTTTTTTTTTTATTTTTCTTTTCTTTTTCTTTTTTTCTTTTCTTCTATTTTTCCTATTTTTATGTTTCTCTCTTTTTTTTTTCTCTTTTTTTTTTCACTTTTTTCTTTTTTTTTTGTTTTTCTCTCACTTTTCAAACCAACACTTAAGACATTTATATTTTGAAATCACACTCATTTTCTAAAAAATGATGGATGATATATGAGTGGAATGATAAATGGATGGTGTGGGGAATGTATATGGATGGGAAAAATATGAAAAGATAATGGAAATGTAATGGGTGAAGTGTATGGGTGAAATGAACGGTAAATGGTATGTGTATGGAGAAAAAGTGGTAGGTGTAAAGATGAAAATCCAGTATTCGGGACAAATTTCAAGACACGTGTTTCTTACAACTCGAAAAAGATGTCATTCTCAGTGATCAACCAAAATTTTAAAGAATAATCAGATCATACAACAATCTAATGCGGACCCAAACGAAATTGAATCAACTTGTGACTCGGAGATTGCGTAAAACACTCTGAAAGGGTGAAAGGCACAAATCTCACAAGCTAAAGTCTCTACTAGTTATCCTTAAGGTTCTCTTTAGAATTGTAGTACTCTTCAACTCTAAACCGTATTGACATGATAAGTGCGCAAATTTTTGTTGAGTCTAGGAATTCATAGTGCAAAGTGCCTTGTTATGTATTACATAAGCTATTTAGAAAAAATATTCTCTAGCTTGATTCCTAAACTTTTGAAAGATGGATGATTGAAAATTCACATCAATGAGTGAGATGAAAGAAACTGCACGAAATTTTAAAAAACTGGTTTAACACTCAAAAATTTTCAAAAGAGGTACGATTTTGATAAAATTCCCCACCCCCAAACAAAAAGGAACATCATCCTCGATGTTAAGTAAAATGATTTTTAAAATTGAGAGCATAAGGTAGGAAAGAGATTACCAGAATGAACCGCTCATGAAGTGGACATGTGAAGCCAAGAATAAACCTGAGTAAAAAAATGTGTACAAGTCTATAAGTATGGTAAAACATAGGGTGATGTGAAAACACCACCCCCAAACAGGATAAGACTAGTACAAGAAACGCGGGCTGCCTCCCGGTAGCGCTAAGTTTAATGTCTTCAGCCAGACCGATGAAATCTCACCCTAAAGATAAGATCTATGAAAGCAAAGGGCGGAAGAAGAATGGGTGATGAAAATCACCCCCAAACATGACTGAAGCGTCAGTCTTGCTGGATAGAGGCTAAAATGGCCAATGCACCTGTATGGCAAAGTGCATCACACGATGCAAAGCATCGGTGGACCAAGGGCGGGTGGGGATGAGGGTAAGGGTGAAGAGGTATCGGTCACGGGCCTTGTTGAGCGTAAAGGTGAGGGCAACAAGGGCCCTATAAGCATAGTGCTCTAATTGGTGACGGAGGCGAAATGGTGTGGAAATTGTAATGGGATATGCCTCATAAAAATCACACGACCGTTCTATGAATGGGCGATGATAATGGTCGCGTCGTGACACACCAGGGAGCTGTGGATGGGAAAAGTCAACATCACAAGAGAGTGGTGTGCATGGAGGAACAAGCTCGGTGTCACGGGAGTGGAGAGTAGCACCAAAAATACTCTCGGGGATGGAGGATGGTTTTAGGTGAGGATCTAAAAATGTCAATGGAAACTTGAAATGTGCAAAATCAAGATCCAAACCAGGTGGTGGGGTGGTAGGTATAATGGGTGGGTCAGGTGGGATAAATGGTGTATCGGGTGGGATAAACGGTGGAGGAAGATGATCCAACTCAAGCGTGGGAGACACACACTCATTGGGAGGAGTAAAGGAATACTCACAAGGGAGTGTGGTTTCTAAAGATTGAGTGATCAACTTCTCCATAATAATAGCATCGGTAAATAGGGTGGGTGGATTAAACGAGGCACCAAGATCGGAGATAGAGGAATCACTAAAAATATCGGGCTCAACGGGAGCCATGCATGGTGGGACATCATCCAGATCCGGATAGTTAGGAACTATCACGGATTCTATCTCGGGAAAATGGTGAAGACTCGTAGCTGGAGCTAACCTAGGATAAATTGGTTCCTCGGGAACACACACGATGTGCTCAATAGGTATAGACTCGCGCATTATTTTGGATTCAACGGGAGTGGGAAGGTGAACGGGAACCTCAAAGTGGGGTTCATATGGACAGGGTGGGATTGGATCAGTATCACTAATGAAAGGTATGTCAACACAATTGTCGACTTGGGACCCGGACCATGGAATGGTCTCAACTTCAAGATTCTCGGGGTGGCAGGGTTGGTCACACTCAAATTCTGTGTCACAAGGGAACACATCATCGTCACACTCGGTGGCAACGATGGGTGGGGTCATGGGAATATCCGAATCTCGCGCACACACCAATTCATTTAACCTTTGTTCAAGCCTTTGGAGAGCTTGAGTTTAAATTGCTTGCTCTTGATCAAGTATGAACTTTTGCAAGAGGGTTTCGAGAGTGGATGTGGATGAAGGTGTTGGTGGAATGATGGGTGGTGGTGGTATGACGGGTGGTGGCATTGGTTGAGGTGGACACAACACGCTATAATCGGGAGTGTATGTAGAATACTCATATGAAGTGTGTGCGGTGGGGCCAAGTACATCATACACGAAAGGATCGCTTTCGTGATGGACAAATGGTTGATACTCATGGGGTACGTAGTGAGGGAACTGATCGTGAGTGGGTGCACAAGGTTACCATGACGACTATTGGAACATGTGAGGATCCACAACATCGGGTTGGGATACGTATTGCGTGGAAGGGTGATCAGGCCTCCACGAATAGCTCGGGTACTCACACAACTCGGGATTTGATACATCGGGATAATGGGCCGAGTTGGGTTCCGGAACAGTGTCATATGGATACACATGTTCCGTGGTGGGTGCAGATGGATATGACATGGAAGGGCACTCATGGGACATGTGATCGGCATAAGAACAGTGGGTGCACAATAAAGGATGAGGCACGTCGACACTTGACACCGAGGGTGATGGAATAGGTGGTGCATGCATGGATGGGTCAAGAGTACCAACAGTACTCGTGAGAGAGGTGAAATCATGAAGAATATCATAAAGAGATCGCTCGGGACCACTCTCACACGTGTCACGTGTCAATGAAAAATGACCAAAGTAGTCCCGTAAAGGACGTTCCTCGGCCATGTGGAGAGAAATATATATATTTGATTTTTTGGATTTTTTCAAAAAAGGAAATAAATAAAATATTTTTGGATTTTTTTAAAATGAAAGAAAGAAAATATTTTTGGATTTTTTTTGAAAAATAAAGGAAGGAAAATATTTTTGGATTTTTGGAGTTTGTTTTTTTTTTTTTTTGGAAGAAAAGGTGGGGAAAAAATATGGACTCTTTGAATTGGACGGACTAACTAAAATCGACTACCGAAAAATGGAATTGGACACACACACAAGTCAAGAAAAATTCCTAACTAGCACATAGCCAATTTTTATCTTTAGATTTAGCGAAAGGGTAGTCCAATTTTAATTAAGTCCGTGGGCGATAAAAATCACGGAAATATTTTAGTGATCGCCTTTGCAAAATGTTCTCCTAGTGGGCTACCTAGTTGATTGATTTTAAATTTAGTGATGGCTAGGGTAGCACACAATGGTAAGCGAGTGAGTCGGGTGATGAAATCCCTTCTCGTGAGTGACCGGGTGTAGGTCTTAGAAATTTAATTCATCACACCATTCGAAAATAAATGCGAGAATAAAATCAAATAAGAGCACACAAGAGTACACAAAAGAATTGACTCGCTAACAGGAGAGGCGCGAGAGTGTAAGAAATGTACCTCCCACGGTTTTTAGGCCGTGGGGTGCCGAAAAAGTTGAGTCGACCGGGGGGAGATCACGCCTATCTCAGTCGTCCCCGGGAGTCCTACCGACCCAAGGTAGAGAGGCTTCTTTTCCTCGTCGTTGGACGCCCTCTCTCTACCTTGTCCGGTTTCCCTATCACGCTTGTTTTTAATTATTACAAATTTAAATGAAAAATAAATGGTGTCTCTAAGCACCGCAATACAAGCAATGATAGAATAATCCTAAATACAAGCCTTCTAAAAAAAATTGGTACAAAAAAATAATAAAGTGTAACAAAAAATAAATGAACTACAATATGAAATTCCCTCCGAGCTTCACAATCCCAAGAATGGCAACGGCGCCATTTGATAAAAAGGATTTTGCGTATATATCGTTGTTTGAAGCCAAGTTAGTCAAAACCTCAAATACCTACAAATAATAACAATCTAAAGTGTAGAGGTAAGTAAGGGTATCAATCCACTTTCTAGGGAGTAAAGCACATGGAACAAATTCAATTGTAATTCACTATTTATTTTCTTTTTGTGCTTTTTCACTTTTCTAATTTTTTTTAGCTTTTTCAATATTAAAACAATAGGGTGAGGTGAGGTCTAAACTAATTTAAACAACTAACTAAAAAGTGACTAAAATAAAAAATAAGGTCTAACACTAAAATAAAAGATAAAGTGAGGAAAATAATTGTGAGAACAATCAAGGAGTGGGATTACACCACAAATTTTAGTTATTCTAATTAATTAATTTAATTATTTGAATTCTCCCAAATTAATATCAAAATTACAAATCAACTCTCGTTGCAAGTGTAATTAGAATAGTAATCTTTTAGAAAATTAAAATTAACACCTCACAACTCTAGAAAATTAGATCAACACTCCTTTTAATTAATCACCCGCTAGGATCGATCAATTAGAATTTATGTCAATCTTAGAAATTAAATTTAGAGTTGAATTTCAAATGATAATACCCCACTTAAGAAACCCCTATCTCTAGTTCGAATCTAAAATGGGTATTATCACTAGAATTTCGATTTTCTCTCGAAAATCATTTACCCTCTCTCGAGGCGTAAATCTATGGGTGAGGGATCAAATTTAACATTCAAAGGGAAATTTCAAGTAAGCAAACTAATTAAACTAAAATAATATCAAATAAGGGTTTCACCCCACCCCTTGAAAGGGGTTTTAGCCTAACATGATATGAAACATGACAAATTAATATTCAAAGGCATAAAATAATAAAAGAAGGGAAGAGAACAATCAAACCAAATCTCTTTGATTAAGTCGAACTCCAATCCTTGAAATTGAAGCATACACCTCTTAATTGATCTTCCAAATGATATGAAATCAATTATCCACTCAATTAATTCTCTAACAATATTTAATCTCACAAATATCTAAAAATAAAAAATGAAAAACTATTTACAAAAATTTATTTTCTAAACTAAACTATCTCTCTCTAGAATTTTCTCTCTACAAAGCTCTTCTTTTCTAGAATTCTTTCACCAAATGGGTCTTCTTCTTCATTTTATATGCAATGGAGCAAAGGGGCATAATGGTAAAAAGGTAGGGAGTGCATGTGGAAATAGTGTGAGGTAATGTAAAGTGAGGTGAGGGAAAAATCAGATTGTTATTGAGGGTAATGTGGGAAAATGGCTTAAGGTGGTTAGTTGGGGGGTATTATGGTAAAATGGGGACAGGTTGGTTAAATGGTATGTGGCTTAATTGGTTTGGCTTGGGATTGTTTTGTGCAGGTGAGGCAATCGTGGAAGAGAAAATGGGTGAAAATGGGAAATGGGTCTTGGAATGGGTTTGTCTTGAAAGTGGGTATGGGTGTATGGTGTTTTGAAGATAGAAATGGGTTGGATTGGAGATGAGGGTCGGAGGGTATCCTGGTATGGAAGATGGGAAATGGGTTTTGGGTAAATGGGTTTTGGCATGGAGGGTTCTCAGCTGGGCGGAGAGAGAGAGGTGCGCCGAGGAGAGAGAGAGGCCGGATCGTGGCTGCCGCTGGAGCAAGTGCGTCGACAGGTGGTATGGTCGCCGCCGGCGACGGATTTAGGTGGGAGAGAGGGGCGGTCGGAGTTGGGTACGGGTAGGGGATGCCGGGGTTAGTTCCGGCGACGGAGTGGGTGCGTCGCTGCTGTGGTCCGATGGCAGAGGATGGAAATGAAGACGGTTGGTTTAAGGGATTAGGATAGTTTGATGGTGGTTGGCAATGGTGGAGTAGGTGAGAGAAAGAGTGGGTGAGGTAGGAAGAAGATGAAGTGGGGTATGGTTGTGTGGGTGAGGGTATAGAAAAGTAGGGTGAGGGTTAGGGAGGTTTAGGATAAGTGGGGGTATGTGGTGTGTGTGTGTATTAGTTTGGACCCTAATAAAATAGAACTAAAAATAAAAATAAAATCAAAGTAATAAAATAAAACTTATAAAAACTAAAAACTAAAAATTAAATTCCTATACTAAAAATTAAAATCAAGACTCAATAAAAATAAAACTAAAAAGAAATAACAATGTAAATCTATTAAACTTAAAAACTAAAGTCCTAAAAAAAATAAAATGTAATAAAACTCAATTCCTAAAAACTAATCCTAAAAAAAAATAAAATAAAATAAGATAAAAACTAAAACTAAAAACTTAATAAAATAAAATAAAATTATATTAATAAAAATAGAAATAAAAAATATAAAAATAGGAAATAAAACCTAAAAAATTCTAAAATAATCCTAAAATAAAAATGACTTAAACTAAAAATCTAAAAAATTAAAATAAAATAAAAAGGGACCAAACCAACACACACGGGTCTTGGGTGACGGTTTAGGGACAAGTTTAGGCTAGGATGGGTTAGGTTAGGGTCAGGAAATTTGGTATTTAGCTCCGTAAAATGCACAATTGCCTTGAAATACGCGTTTGAATACCGCAACGTACATTAAACCTGCATATTAAACATTTAAGCGCATAAGACCCATATTGTCGAGAAATAGCAACTAAAATACAACTATTTGGGGTATAAAATGTACAGTTTTGGGTGCTTATCAAAATGGTTCATTCGTCCGAACCATTTTGTTGTTGCATTCATAAGGCGGACCGTTGGAGAGGGGATTTAGAGCTCTTTGAAGATTCGTTGAGATTTCGCTGTGACGATGAAGTTGGCTGGAGTCAAATGGGGCCTGGGAGTGCCCGATGGCCTCTAGATTGGTACTCGGAGTATGACCTAGGATTTATAGTGAATAATGATGTGCTAGGGACCTAAGGGGAGACTTAGGGGAGTCCTTGAATGTTGTGTCTATAGTGGGGTGGATAGCTTATCAAGATAAAAGACTGAGTTTTCATGGGATACCTAATATTAGGGGATACAAAGGCGCTAAACCCTAACAAAATTAAGAGACCTAAGCTAACCAACTCAGTTGTCATCTAAATGCCAACACTCCTTAAACAAAATAACCAAATTTTAAATTAATAGTTTATCCACAACAAGACTAAGATGGCAGAAAAATTAATAAAAGATAATTATCATGAAAAAGCCCTAAAAATGACAAAATAGAAATGGGGGTATACTTGAAAGACTGATCGGGCATAAATATTGTATATTTATCTCCCTAATTTCGATACCTTTTTGAACCCGAGTGGTGAAATTGAAATGGATTTAACTTTTAATTATGATACTAACCTTATTTAGCAAGTATTTCATGTTTTGTGTTTCTCTTATGTGTTTTACAGGTAAATTATGCAAACAGTGCTAAAGAGAAATCGAAATAATGAAAGAAAGGCTAGGAAGGCAAGTTCAAGGGTATTTTCGTAATTCTATAGCCTAATCCCGGAGGTGGGACTAACTGGAAAGTTGAAAAAGATCGAAAAAATGATAGCACTGGAAAAAACGACACCCCAATACGAGCTACGGTTAAGGAGTTATGATCATTTGAAGTTGAAGAAAAATCCTAGAAAGAAAAGAAGAAAGCATGAAAATTTTCTACGTGTTGGTGTAAGGACATATTTTTATAAGTCCGTTATAAATTTGTTATGTCATATACCGCTACACCGTCGAAGAGCATTCAAGAGCAATCTACATCAAGACGGATCCGAATTATTCAAGTTCTTCATCAAAAAGACTCCGCGAAGTTTACTTTGGTAAGGTTTTGTTTTAAGCACCTTAACTTTTCACTTAGAGCTTTTGGGATATTTTCTTAAAATATTTTCTAAGTGTTGGAACTGACTTTTTTGTAAAATTTAAGAATGAGTAATTTTTTTCTAAGTGTTGAAGCATACCTCGATTTTGACGCCCAGGTCGTTCGCGCGAGATCAGCATCTCGTTCGAGCGAGATTGGTATGTCGCGCGATGTCGCTTGAACGACATGCGTCCTTCTTTCGAGCGACACCCTTATCTCGTTCGAATAAGTTCGTATTTCGATGCGTCACAGATTTTGTAGGAAGTTGTAGGTCCTTGCAGTAGACGCATCTATCTTTTCCATTCAGTTTCATCTAGACTTTTTATCTAGGGCATGGGTCGCCCACTTCTAGTCTTTCATCAGAGTTATTGTATTCAGTTTGGCTTATAGTTTGGAGCTTTGAACCGAGATTTTTACTCAGTCTTATTTATTTCAGTACTTGATTCATGTTCAGTATTTATTTACATTTCGATGTGTGGTGAAAGGTTTATATTTTGAAATTTAATGGAAATGGATTTACTTGGTTTTACTAAATTGGAAATTTTTTGACACCTAGCTTAATTTTATATTAGGTAATTAATATGTTAAAAAGTTTTCAGACAGTGATGCTAAGAATGAACCAACTGAATATCTTGTTTTGAATTGGTAGAGGACTGATCACCCTATATTTAATTGAGCGGGGTGTCACACAAGGGTTAATACTTATTGATTGATTATTACTGTGTAATATGTAATATGGAACTATACACTTCGGTAAATTATCAAGAATAAGAAATACGATAGTTTAGTAAATTAAGTCAGATGCGCGTGTGAGTCATGTTGGGACTAATTTAAGGGAATAAAAGATTAATTATTTTTGGGTAACTCATATAGTTATTTCGAGTGAGTCGTAGAGTCCGGAAGGGTCGTGATAGTTAGAATAGTATACTCGGGTGTTTAGTTTGGGTTCCGGGGAAATTTTAGGCCTAACCGGCACCCCGAGAGGGCATTATGGTAAATTGTATTTTTGGGTTAAATTAAGGGACAAAAATTGGGAGTTTATTTATCATCCACGAGAGGTCCATTAGGGTTGAGAGATACAGAAAGAAAAGAACGACCATATAGGGTGTGAGGAAGAACCAACTTCCAAGAGGGAAGGCCAAATTAACACTACCTTGCATAACCGTCACCACCATCGTGTAGATCGGGATAAGGCGAACACGCCTATACAAACAACATCAACAAATCAGACGACTAATTCGAGACAAGTGTTTATTACTTGCTTTCCTTTAGCAATAACCATATTCATGTTACTATAGGGTTGTTCTAAATATGTATTGTTCATGAAAAGTGATTAAAAAATTGGAGAATTAGGATGTATAATTCGAATATAAGATTAATTAGATTGAACCCTTCACATAGGTAAGTTAGAAATTACGTTTTGATGGACTTATGTGTAGAACGAATCTAGAATCATGTGTTCTTGACAAAGAATTTGAAGAACTAGGGTTTTTATAAATAAATTTGGGGATTTCATATTTATTGGATGATTCGAAATGATTTAATGATTATAAGATGTTTGAATCCATATGTAATTGTTAGGATTAGATTTGGATCTGTTTTATTGGATTTTGGGATGTTAATTTAGAGGTTTTAGGGTTAAAATGGTGGAAAAATGCTGAAATTCTGGATAGAAGACGAAACAGTTGGTCTCACGCGAAGTCGTTCAAGCGAGATGCCTATCTCGCGTGAAGTCGCTCGAGTGACACGTGGAAGTCATTCAAACGACATGCCATCTGGTTTGAGCGACAGGGTGAATTTTTCAGGAAATTTCTTAGGGGTAGTTTTTGAATTTAATAGTCTTTACGACTGAGAGAAATTACCAGTTAACCGATTTGAAACGAGGAAGGCTACAAGAAAGTATGTGGATTTTATACTTTAACTAATTCGGAAAGAAGAGTTACTTTGGAAATTACTAAAGAGTTGTGCTAATTTAGTAATACTATAAAATACGTAATAATGAGAATGAAATATGTATGGTAAATTTACAAGAACGTTGGGAGAATACCCATAAATATTAATACGATGTGTGGATACATATTACTTGTTTAACATTATGTGTATGTCATACCTAGCTGCTGGCTATCTCGGGGGGTTGTGTAGAGACAGTCTTATCCTGGGTGACCTTCGGGGGGATATTTGACTTTTATCTCAGAACATAGTATCGTGAAGACTTATTTGTGAGTTGATAAGTCAGTTGACTATGGGAGCGTAGGTATGTGCATGACCCATAGGTATGTGAACTATGTTCGCCACCACTATGTGTGTTTTGTGTCTATGGTTCGTGGGAGACTTCGGAACAACACTTAAACGAATTAATAAATGATGGTATTAATAATGTGGAAAACTGGGAATCAAGGGTTTCTACCACGACGTATAACAAGAAGTATAAATCGTTATCTAGTTAGAAGTGTTACGGATGGCTAGGTGAGAACAGATGTACATTAGGCGTGCACAATAGACGAGAGGTGAGATTCTCATGTGAGAGTTAGAACTAACATGCATGTGATACTTGCTTTATCGCAAATTTTAAATACTTGCTAAAACAAATATTTTTACACATCGAGCTCTGACCCGTTTCTTACATCTCTTCTCTCTTGCTATATATATGTATGTATTATATCAGGTGCTAAGCTACAGGGACACCAACCTTAGAGTCTTGGATTGCTTGGAATGATGCAGTTGTTATGGAAGCTATAGGTCTTTGCATTAGACGCCTCCATCATTTCCTTTCCATTCTATATAGACTTTCTATTTAGGGCATGTGTCGGCCATTCCTTAGACATTTATTTGAGATTGTATTCAGATAACTTTCCTTTTATTTCAGTTGGATTTATTGTTCCCATGGTTATTGGTTTAGAGTTTTGCACTAGAATATTTTATCCAGTATTATTTATTTCAGTATGTGATTCAGATTTAGTATTTACATTAATTAGTTGTGGTGGATGGATAATGTTTATATTCTTGGATTAATAATTGAAAGCTTGTTTTTAAAAAGGAAAATATTTTGACACTAGCTTAATTAATTATTAGGTGGTTAATAAGGTTATATTATTTTCGATAGTGATGCTAAGAATGACCCAACCGAACATTCTGTTTTAAATTTTATAAAGGACTGATCACGCGATATTTAATTGGGCGGGGTGTCACATCTCCCAACATCCTTAAGCCCCATTATCCCTAGGGCATGCATAGTCGACATAGAAACATCAGACTGTCAAAAGTAGAAAGAAAAAACCCTTGTCAAAATTCAAGAAATAAGGAAATATTTCCAAAGAAAAAAGAAAATAATACTACAGGTCATCAATACTTACATAACCACCAATGTTCACCACCCTAGAAGAGCGATGCCACGAAGGCTCACACAATAGAGTCTGATCATACGCCAATGGATCGAATGAGTCAAAAGAGTTTTCGGTGTCTAAAACAAGGGGCACCCTAGCCCTCCATTCCAAGCCTTCCCAATCATCAGCATCGAGCCATGCCATGTGTGTTGCGCTACTTGAGGAATAATCCATCTTTTGACTTGGAACATTAGAACGATTTGCAGAAGGTAATTGCAGAAGGAGGCAAGTCAGAAAGCTGTGAAAAATGAGGATAACCCGCCCCCTTTTTTATAGGAGGCTAAGGGGCATGCCAATTGGCATATCCCTGCCACCCACTAATTGACATTGTCCCTCCACCTACTCACGGTACCCCAAAATACCAATTCGCTACCATTTCGAACCCTCCCAGCCATTCCGATCGGCACCCTCTTTAAAGTTTTTATAATAATTTCCAAAATAATGCCAGAAAATCTAAAAAAATCCCAAGAAAATTCCCAAATGGATTTTAGAATCTTTGTCACCAAGAAAAAAAAAATTCCATTGAAGGATTTTTATCACCCCAGTAGAATTCCCGTAATCAATTTCATGTCTCCCCAGCAACGTCCCCAAATGACACCATAAAAACCAAGGAATTCCCCAACTAAAAAAAAAACAATCCTCGGATCATTCCATCTTACTCAATGGATCCTAAAATCAAATGCTCCCCCTTATCCCTAGTGGAACTACAGGAGACATATCCCCGGTGGAGTCTCCAAATTTCCCCAAGAAAACTTAAGCCCTCAGAATTGTCTTTGACTCGCAGAATTGGTCGCGTTTACATAAGCTCGTATAATTGGCTACGACCCGCAAAATTGGTCGCCCTACCTTAAGCTCACAGAATTATCTTTGACTCATAGAATTGGTCACACGTATCTTAAACCCGCATAATTGTCCTCGACCTGCATAATTGGTCGCTTCTACTTAAGCCCTCGGAATTGTCTTTGACCCTCAGAATTGGCTTCGACTCACAGAATTGGCCGCTTCTACTTAAGCACTCAGAATTGGATTCGACCCATATAATTGATATCTTCTACTTAAGCCCTCAGAATTGGCTTTGACCTGCAGAATTGGTCACCCCTATCTTAAGCCCACAGAATTGGCTTCAACCTGTAGAATTGGTTGATTTTACTTAAGCCCTCAAAATTGGATTTGTCCCGCAGAATATGTCACCCCTATCTTAAGCCCGCAAGATTGTCTTCGACCTGCAGAATTGGTCGCTTATACTTAAGCCTTCAGTATTGACTTTGACTTGCAGAATTAGTCACCCCTATTTGAACCTGTATAATTGGCTTCGACAGCAGAATTGGTCACTTTTATTTAAGCCCGCAGAATTGGCTTTGACCCGTAGAATTGGTCACTTCTACTTAAGCCCTCAGAATTGGCTTTGACCCACATAATTGGTCACCCCTACTTTAGCCCTCAGAATTGTCTTTGACCCGCAAAATTGGTCACTTTTACTTAAGCACGCAGAATTGATTTCAAACCTCAAAATTGGTCATCTCTAACCTAAGCCCTCAGAATCGGCTTCGACTCGCATAACTGGTCGCTACAACTTAGGTCCTCAGAATTGACCTCGGCCCACAGAATTGGTCACTCCCTAACTTTGACCTTAGTCATCACCCTATTTTAGGTCCTTAGAATCGACCATTATCAGCAACCCCTTAGGTCCTCAGAATCGACCTCGACCTTCTGACACTACAAGAAAAATACCTTTTTATGACACTTGTAAAATTGACAGTTAAAAAAAATCTGTCATTAAAAGTATAATAATATTATTTAAATGACATATTATTTACAAACTGTCATTATAAATTTATTTGTGTTAATGTATATGACAGTTTAAATATAAAAATCATGTTTAATAGTACATATTATGACTGTTTTTTTGTTAAAAACAACTAAATATGACCGTTTTTTTTTCCTCCCAAAATTATTCATGCGGGTAATGAAAAAAAGGCGGAATTATTTCCCCCCATCTCAAATCAAAACTCTTTCTCCAAAGTAAGCCCAAATTCTCAGCCACCTTCACCTAAAATCAAACACGCTCCTCTAGCCAAATCCACCTCCGATCATCTAGCCCTCTGATTTTGGCTCGTCGGCAGGTACTCTCTATATATCTATATATTTCTCTGATACACACACACACACACACACACAAATGTTCGTTCATAGTAGTTTTCGTTCACACGCAGAAACCCACATATTCGTTCAGACACAGAGACACACATGTTCATTCACAATCGGGTCATCTAAAGCCAAGATTTTGATTTTGTTTCGGTATCAAACCCTCACTGATTTCAATTTTGTATCGAACCCTCACCTGTTCATTACTATCGTGTGATATATGATATTTGGAGATCCTAATGTTATCAAAATATATGTCTTTTTTTCAATGATATTATCAATTACAAAGTTTGCTGATAGATTCCTATGACACGTTCATTTTTTATTGAAATTTGTTCTCGTTCTCATCTGTTGTAAATTATAAAAACTTGAGAGGCAAAAATGTAATTTAGGTAAAGTGTTGGGCATGTTCATTTTTCTTAAATTTTGGGCGTCAAAACGTAATTATTAATAAATTACGGGTTTAAATGTAATTTATAAAGATAAGTGATGTTTTGAAAAATGTGTTCTATGATTGATCAATGTGATTCATTTTATTTTTTGGGTATTGTATCACTCCATTTGAGGTTTAATCTTCATTGCAAAAAATAATTAAAATAAGGATTGTTTGCCCTAAGTTGGCCTTACATCTTTTGACAAAGTTCTTGATTTACAAATAACATGTTTGTAAATATGTCAAAAAGATTATATATTTTTTTTGCACACATTTTTGGTAGGCTTGAATGGGGTGTTTATTATTATGTTTATCTCGCTGAGAACGTGTTGCCCTCAGAAACTTGGTATATAATTCCAAATGACATGGTTTGTAGCATGTTTTATTTTTATATCTGATTCTTCAAATATTATTCTACATTTAATTCAACTTTTTGTTAAAACTTGGGATTTTGATTTGGGTTTTGTAGGATTCCATAAATCCCGGCAACATATACAACTCAAGCAATTTGTGAACTATTTTGTTGGCGCATTTGTTTCTTCTCACTTCTAGTGGATGAAGACATGGTGTTGTGAGTTTCTCACATTTTGAGTTGTTTCTATTTAATTGATCCAATTGTCCATTTGAGAGAAGCAAGTTGGTTATGCTTTTGACTACCATATATGGTTTTGTTTTTCCAGACTAATTTTGGCTTTGGCTTAATTAAAGTAAGTGAATACGTGTGTGGGTAGCCCTGACAACACTTAGCTTGACCCGAACATAACATGATAAAATCTAGTGAGCATGTGTGTCACTAAATTTTTTAATCCTTTACAAAATTTTCAATTAACAAATTGAGTGTAGCCAAAGGTTATTTATACAGATTGATAGTGGGTATTAAGGGTAAAAAATCCCAATCAACAACCAAGTTGTCCAGATATAGGCATGGACACCCCATGGGGCATAAATGTAACCCGTGGAAAGTGATCGCGTCCTCACCGGACTCTCGATTAACTAAATAGTTAGCATAAGATTGTTTTAAGGTTTGAAGTGGGATTTAAGGAGGAAAAAAATTCAAAATAGCGATCTAGTTGTCTATAGATAGGCGCAAACACTCCATGTGGCATAAAGTGACCCGTGGGAAGTGACTATTTATAAATCTACATAGTTTTAAAGGAGCGTATTAATGATTTATGGTTTAAAATTTGTTATTTATTGTATTTGTTTATGAAATTTTCTTGATGAATCTAGCAACAGTTTTTTGATAGTGTGAGGTAATCAACAATCTTTGTATTTATATGTAACCAAATTTTAATATGTTAATAACACGTTTTGTTTTTATACATCTAATTTTTATTACTCAATCATATGAAAAAAAATTGGGTACGAAATCTAAAGGAGGGTGAGGTGTCAAAGGAATTTGCAATTTTGGCTTCAGGACCCTCCCAATGGGCTAGGAGATAACGAGATATATAATAGTGAAGTTATGCTTGATGCCACCACCGAAATTTTTGCAAGTGCAAAGGACAAACGACCTTTTTCGGGGGATGTAACATACTATGGAGTATTAACATATATATTTGAATTATGCTATTCAAATGATTTCATGTTTACGGTATTCAAGTGTGATTGGGTTGATACCCATTCGGGAACGACAAATGATGATTTTGGGTTCACATTAGTGAACTTCAAACATTCACTATACAACCATAATTGACTGTTAGATAACCTATTTATATTAGCATCTCAGGAAAAACAAATTTGGTATGTGCGAGATCCAATTGAAGAAGATTGAAATGCTATCATGAAGATGACACCGAGAGATTTGTATGACATGTATGGTAAATATACTTATGGAGATGACACAATAAATGAATAAGTTGAGTTGTACAACATCCATCAACTCGATGACACTCTAATCAACCATGATGGGGATATTCATGGGTTCGGGCTGGTGTGGAGGAAACGACTATTGACAATATAGTTGATATAAATGGTGGTGATGATATCCGTGCTCATATTGATGAGGACTGTAGAGTGGGGTTAAATAAATTAACCACCAACACTTTAATACATCAACCCCATAGATTTGATCAAATATTGATCTATGATTTATCAAACTTTACTACTATCTAGACCCTACACGGGGCTGAGATATTATTATGAGCGATTTAATATATTGCGTACACTCCGCCTTTGATAAATTACACTAGACAATACTCTAGTAATGATTTAATTTTTTCATTTAAGATGCCACCACCGATATCGCAATTCTTAAAATATTAAACTAGTGGGGCACTTAGTTCCACAGAGAACATGACATGTGTTAAGCCCACTTTAGGCACTTTTACTATAAAAAGAGGGTTCCCCCTCATTTGCAAGGATGACGGTCTTGGGGGCAAAGTAAGGAGAATAAATCTAACTATTATCCTTCACGGACCTCTTCAGCTCCGTCACGGGTTCGAGAATGTTTCTGAGACTTATGAAGATGATTCAGAGGCAGATGAGGAACCTAATGCGAGTGATATAGATGAAAGTGATGAAGACGAGGAGACCGGTGATGATTATGATATTGAAAGTGATGATTATGATATTGATATGGATAAAGATGACAATTGATATGAATTTTCCATTTATGAATGGTTTTATTTTTAAGGATGCGTGTTCACGAAATTTGACATTCTTTTCTTAGTTTAATATTTCAAAAATTGACTAATGAGTGAATGCATTTTATTTGTTTTACATCATATGTATGAATGGATAAATAATGATGGATAGTCAAGTTCTTTTTTTTGTTTTATTTCTTTATTTATTGATGATTAATGAATGGTTGCTTTTATATTTCTTGCCTTTTATTATTGATTACATCTACTATTATATAGGTGTTTCTCAATGTGTGATGTTATGGTATAAAATTCAATTTGCACTCACATATTCAATGGATGTTGTTCAAATTACAGTTAGAAAGTTCCTTTTAAACCCAAAATTTTATCTCTTTTTGATGCAATAGGTCATTTGACCACTTTGGCATTGGTGTTTGTTAATTTATCAAGGTATTTTTTCTTTGACAACATAATAACTGTCTCATAAGTAATTATTTGACGCGTTCGATTCACTTTCACATTGTCATATCCCGGTGATTCTTACTCTGCCCATAAGCCAAATCTTGAATCTTCCATTATTTTGCAACGTAACTGATAGTGTGAACATTTCTACTGACGAACCATTTCAATAGTATGGGTGTAGTCGTGCCATTAGGCTTGACTGTGAATATTTATTTAGATAACCTAATCCAGTAATTTAATAATCCTTTTCTATGTTTGTTTCAATTGTATAGTGTTTAGTTAAACACTAGACTTTGAGATATGTATTTTTGAATACATTATCGAGGGGATTCTTATCAAATTATGTCATATGTTATGATTTCAGTACATGTTTACTCTATTAAAATTTTGTATTTGAGAAAAATTTACTCTGATACAATTTTTTTCTTAGTTGACTAATACCTGCTTCAACATATACTTGGTATGTTTGTCTATGTTTTGTGTTTATGTTCAAGGAACTTGAGATATGTATTTTTGAATACCATTATCGAGGGAACTCTTACCAAATTATCTCATATGTTATTATTTTAGTAAGTCATCCTAATTTTTAAGGCAAAATGTACACACACGCACACACACACACACACACACACACACACACACATATATATATATATATATATATATATATATATATATATATATATATATATATATATTGTATATGTTATGCTCCTCATATTCTACACACAGTCTGAAATAGTGTGTTGTGTTAGAGATGGCATTGAGGTTGAGTGGTGGATATCTGGGTGGGTTTAAGTTGTTATTTAGTATGGGGGTGGGTCATATCTGTTTTGGTGTACTCGATTTTACACATGTACTTTATTACACCCTTGGGTTTTGATGCCTCTTTGGATCGATTTTTGGAAGCTAAAGTTGTGCCAAAGAAGAAGTGGGAAATGGCCCAAAGCTATGGAGCATTTTGATGTGCTGGAAATATCATATTGTCATGCTTAGAAGGGATCAAGTTATGTGCGTCCCTACTGCGCTATTATTGTGATTTACAACTTGCAACTAGTTTCATTGCTCTAACACACAACACTAAACTACTAGTAATGGGACAATCATAAGCAGGTAACTCACCCCTAATGAAGATAAAGTTGAGAACCACGCTATGCTAGTGCTAGCTTGAGAAATGACTCTAATGAAATTGATGTTGCATTGTCAATAATTCACAAGAAAGATCCCAAATTAAGGAAATATTCTCACGTAATATTAGTCAATGGTTACAAGAGGTAGAACAACTTTGTTGGGATCTTTGGGAAAAACTTGGATTTTTTCTCTCTTTTGAGAGAATGGAATATGGAATTTTTATCACATAAACCATCTATAATGTTTCCCCAAGTCTTTCTTATAAAAATCTTAATGAATTTGTCGTAAGTATTGAATTGAAGTATTATTATATGCTCCCAAAGATGTAAATAAATTTTTAACTTTCTTCAATAAATATAAAAATGCTACCAGTTATAACTTCAAATTGGAGTATCATATGATTACAAGAAAATAATATTTTGGTATTTCAATTTTGGGTGCATTTGGTTACAAAGCTAGAAAAAGATTAAAAAATAGGGTCAAATCCTCTGTCTAGTTCGAGGGCTTTGGAGAGCCGAAATTCCTTTTTAAACTAAGTTATCATCTTCAACAAAACCTATCCCATCGATCCTTACTTCGTTACTGCAATATCTATGAATGACAAATATATGTATCCTTATTCTTTTTTTGGGGAAACCTATTTACTTGATACTTCTTAAGAAAATGCAGTGACAATGATGTTTCTGATTTGATATTTCTAAGTTCAGTCATTGAACATTATATATACCTATGACAATGGTGACAATTACTAAAGGTGAAATATTGATCCCACTTGAGTTTCTTTAACCAACATGATGTTTATTCTGTTAGCTTGTTGAATAATGGCTGCAATTTCATGTTTGTTGATGGAAAGTAAAGTGGAACAATTACAATCTTGGAGGTCTTCTTTTACTAGAGGGTTTGCATTCATACAGTCGTGGAATCATATTTAATATTTGTATATTTCTCAGTCAATGGATTCCACTCTTGTACATCCATTTCATTCACGATCCTAAGAATGCATGTTTTACAAAGAATGTTATCTAATTCTACTCCTTTGTCTTCACCCGAGACAAGCTCTTTGGCATAGTGTGGGATAACGGTTATGATCTGGTTGGATTCTAGTATCCCGATGATAAGCACCCAAAAGTGTATATTTTATACCCCGAATATGTGCATTTTAGTCCCTCGTTTTAATTAAAATTGGCCTTATGTCGCATTTTATTATTTTCCAGGTCAATCACGGGTCGCAGTATCAAATAATGCTAAATCAAGTCAAATGCGATGCAGAAGCTATCAAAAGCGTACATCGAAGAAATCTAAAGAGACCGCGAAGTCTAGAGTCAAATCTGAGTTTGCCCAGAAGAGATCCGATGCCCCGAAGCAGTCCCGTAATCCAAACTTAAGCCTACACCGAGCCCAGACCATTCCCCGAGCTCCATGTGTGTTGAGTTTGTACCTTTATTATTTTTCTAGATTTTTATTTTTAGAATTTATTTAGATTTATTTAGAATTTTCTAGGATTTATTTTTTATTTTTTTATTATTTCTTTATATTGATTTTTGATTTTTATTAGCTTTTAATTTTTAATATTTATTTTATTAGAATCAACTTTTTAGGAATTTATTTTTATTAGATTTTATTATATATATATATATATATATATATATATATATATATTTTTTTATTTATTTATTTATTTATTTTAGTTATATTTTATTAGGATTATATTTTTCTAGGATTAATAGAGTTTTATTTTATTTAGTTTGAGGTGTTAGTTTTTTTTTGTTTTATTAGATTTTAATTTTTTATTTTATTTGGTTTTTTTTTTTTTTTTTTTAGTAGATGTCATTTTTTAGGGATACTAATTAAACACACACACATACACCCCTAAACCAACCTACACCCAAACACACCCCTAAACCACTATTCATCATCATCCACCCACACCCGATTCTCTCACCTCCATTACCAAAAACCCATTTCACCATCTCCGCCATTGTTTACACACATACAATCATCACCCCTCTGTAATACCCCGTATTTTCTGCGTTATTTATTTTTGGGGATTAATTGAATTAAATGGTTATTAATTGGAAATTAATCCGGATAATAATATTAACGAGATGCGAGTTAGTATTTTATTATAATGTGCATACTTGGCATTATATGAATATTGGTAATATTGATTTTGTCGTGTGATAAATACGGCAATTTGGGAATTTTGCTTGACGCGTGTGACCGCCACGTCATGGTATTGTGTTACATAATTAAAAAGTGAATTTTAGTTCTATTAACCGTATAGTCATTTTGAGTGCGCCAACGCGTCCGGAAGGGTCGAGATAGTCAGAAAACACTAGCCGGAAGTTTAGTTTGGGTCCCGGGACATTTGTGGACCATACCGACATCATAAAGGGCATTTTGGTAAATTGCATTTTTGGGAATTAAAAAGTGACGAAAATGGGAATTAAAAATCTGACTATTTCTCAACCCACTTAAACCACTAACCCCACTATATGTCATTATGGGCTACGGGAGAAGTTGATATAGCATTTCAACTTCCACAAACCATTACTCACCTCCATATTTCATTATCTTCAACCTTGGGAAAAGCTTGAGAGAGAGAGAGAGAGAAGGAAACCTTGAGAAGAGCTTGAAAGAGAGAGAAGGAAGAGAATTCTGCAGAAAAGTGAGAGGGAGAACAACTGGACTTCAAGATTCAACACCAAATTCTGAGATAATTAAGGCAAGTGATTTAAACTCCTTTAATTCAAGATATGTTTCCATGTTTAGGAATTTTCGGAATTGATTTTTGGAGATAAATTAGACCCATGAATTGAAAGTTAAAGGACATGATTTATATAGGAATTGCATGTAGTATATTCTGGACGAATTTATATGTTGAAAACAGAACCTTGATGATCAAAAGGTAGAATTAGAAGAAACTTAATGATATTCTTGAATGGATGAAATCTGGGAATTATTTTGATGTAGTTTTAATCCAAGTAAACATTTAAATGATGAATTATGGGATTTAGAATGTTATTACTGATGTAGGATGTTAGTATAACGTTATAGTAACCTTATCTTGAAGTTTCATGCTTAAAAATGGTGATTTGGGACGAAACTGTAATTGCAAAACGAAGCAGTCCGTAACAGACCTGTGTAATCGATCGATCGACATTCATCAGTCGATCGATCGACCACAACCGATCGATCGAAGGTCAAGGTCGATCGATCGACCTTCCCAGAATAGATAAAGTTTTCCTTAAATGAATTTTAATGATGATAACCCTTGGATAATATTATCGGAGACATGGTGATTACCCTAAATTTTAAGGAAGACCAGTAGGCATGATTTTGAGATTTGACATTAATTGGAATTTAATTTGCGGAATTATTCTAAATTAATGAAATTCGTTATGTGAGATAATATTTGGGTTAATAGTACAAATTTGAATAATTTGATGAAATAAGGTTTGGGGCAGAAGTAAGGACCTTAGGTATAGCGATGTTATATGAGGGAATTATGGGAACTTAATAGTCTATTTGAGACAGGTTTTAAGTTTAAGATATTACGACGTGAGACGTGTCGACTACTTAATTTATATATTGTCGGGACACTTGAAATATATGAATTGGGAATAATGGTATAATGATGTAGAGAATACCCTTTTTAATATTGAAATATCTAAGATGTGTGAATGCTTAGTGGATTACTTTATGTGTATGACATACCTACCATACTTGCTATCACGGGAGGTTACGTTCGCTTAGGACCTTCTTATCCTTGTGTTGCCCGGATTTAGATTGGTGCCTAGAGGACATAGTTCAAGAGAATGACTTATTTGTGAGTTAATAAGACAGCTGACTATGGAGCGTAGGTATGTACGTGACCATGGATATGATTGAATTATGTTCGCCTCCATTTATGTGTGTGGTATTAATTCCAACAATTCCTGAGAGATTCGGAATTTGTAATCCTTATGTACGTGATGTACCGGGATGGATAGCAGAGTATGTGTGCACCGCAGCTTAGCCTTTGGGTGCTTGTATTGTATATTTATGATGTGAAAATATACGGTTAATCGAGAAGGAATTTACTATAATAAATTGTGAGTATAATTATGGTAATGTTTGAAAGATAAAAAGAGATCTTTTATCAAATAAATGGTTTGGTTAATAATTGGGAACTTGGGAATTAAAGTAGAACTCTCTATTTAATTGTTAATGACGAAACTTACAACGTGAACCGAGTAGCAATGTTAGAAACTCTTTAGATAGTTATGAGTTAACATATGAATGGGTACAGGAACGTTAGGAGTGCACAGTAAGATGAGAGGTGAGTATATCATGTGAGAGCACGTCCTAACATGTACTTTACATATACTGTTTTAAATGTTTTTAAAGCACTTGCAGGTTTTTTAAAATATACACATTCGGGCTCTGACCCGTTTGCTTTCAAATCTACTTTTTGTAAAACCATTTTAGGTGCCCAGCCACAAGGTCACCATGCATAGGATCCTCATTCTGATGACGAGCTGTAGCTGGTTGTGGAAGCTACAGGGATTTGCTTTTAGTCGCTTATATCATTTGGATTCCTTATTCATTATTCCTCAGTTGTAGGGCATGTTGCCCAAGTTCTATTAGATACATTTCCATTTCAGTTTTCAGACTCTAGCATGTATTGCTCAGTATTCAGTTTTAGTTATTTAATTCAGTTTACTTATCAGTTGTGGGATTTGTATTGAGGAGTTTTTCCTCCAGAGGTTATTTACATTTTGTGATGGTTATTCGTTTCATTTCATTATGGTGAATGGTGTTATTTAGTTATTCATTACTCTTGTTGCATGTTAATCAGATTTAATAAAATTTGGCACTTACTTTTTAAATACTAGGTGGTTAGTAATAATAAAACGTTTTCGATAGTGATGCTATTAACTGAGCCAACTTGGCATTTTGAATTAATTTTATAAAGGAGTAGCTACCCGGTGTTTAATTAGTCGGGGTGTCACACCCTCCATCTTCAACCACACCAACCTCACTCTTTCTCCTACTCCATTAACACACCAAAGCTCCTACCATAACCCATCTCCTCCATTAAAATCCCCATATCCGATCCATTATACCAGCAAACCCGACCCGATCGCGGCCCGATTCCAAACCCGATCGCGGCGCAGCTCCGACCCGGTACTCCGAACCCGCAGCCAGCGAACCGTTATCCTCAATCCGATCCAAGTCGCGGCCCAGTCCGAAACCGACCCTGTTCTGTTAAACCGAGACCCATTTCAGATCCCACAAAAATCGGTCCATTCCAAGCCATCTTCAAATCCCACCAATATCTCTTCAAAGCCAAGCATCATGGGTCAAAAAAAAAAAAGGAAAGAGCTTATAAGACTCTCTCAACAGCAAATAGAGATACAGAGATAGAGAGAGACGGTGACACAGAAAAAAAAAGAGGGTAGAAAAAAGTAGTCAGAAAAATACAAAAAAAATAGTTTTAGGTTTAAAAAAATTTGTAGGTTTTGTTTCTTCTTTTAGTTTTGTAATCCAGTGTAATTTTTGTGACGAGTTTGAGACGCGTGTTCATGTCACAATTGACCCATAGAATTATTCGTATCGTATTTCTTTCTCTTCTTTTTAATTTCTTATTTGTTGATTGTGTTTGTGCTAAAATCTTAATCATGTCTGGCTAAACACCCCATTCAAGGGATGGGATGAAACACGTATGTTAAATTAATTAATTAAACAATTGTTCAATTGATGTGTTCTAGGCAAATTAAATTGGAAATCACACATTAATTTATTTAACGAGATTTAATAAATTAATGTTAAAAATTGATATTTGATTTTTGGATTTAACTTAGAGATAGATTTCATTCTTGAATTCAAATATTAATCATGTGTGTGCAATTCAAAGATCCGTACATTTTTTTATGAATTGATCCTAGTGGGTAGTTTGTAAAAAAGGGTATGAATATATTTTTTTTCCTGTTATGACACTTTCTGATTTAATTGCTAAAAAAAATAATTTTGAATTTAGGATTGTAACGAGAAGTTAAATTTTAAATTTCAATATTATTTCGAACATATCAAATGAATAATTGGAAAAATTAAATTAAAGTAATTACGTGGAGTAATCCCATCTCTTGTCTCTTTTCATAAATTCTACACTCGGTTACTTTTCAAAATTTCGTACTTACTTTAGTTGCGTAAAATTTCATTTCCTCCATTAAAATTTGTTTTAAATAAAAAATAAAAACACAAAAAGATTTTTAATAAAAATTGAAATTGCAAGTTTTCACAATAACGGTTTCGACGCTTGAAATTGGATTGATACCCGAATTTGCCACGATACTAAATTTTTAATAAGTTTTGTAGGGAATTCCAGGAATTTTGATACTCGAAGTTTGACCGCAACGGCATTCCAAATCATATCCGAAGGAATACAAATTAAGAGTTATCACCCGACTTTCATCCAATTGATTTTCATTCCCTTTACAATTTTTTTGTATCCATTCATGAAATCGCAAGAGCTCTTGAACTCATTTGGGAGACTAAGGAGTGAGAAGTCAGATAAACCAAATCTGCCTTCGTATAATATGTTGTCAATGCAAAAAGTAACTTTAGTAGTCGAATATATTCCTCTAGGTTGGTACATTTATTTCAAGTAGCATGGGATAAGGGTAGTATGCCAGTCATTAGCAATGGACACAACATCGTCCCCATGCGATCCGGTGAAATATTTATGATTTTTAAGATTCAAAACTCTTGGTGCTTCAAGAGCTTCCTGTTATAGCAAGCTGAACTGAATTTGATTATCCTGGTAATCTTCTCTGACAATGGGTCCATACACTTTTGATCCATTTTTTCCCCAAACCTTAGAAAAAAATAGTGGATGGTCAACAAGTACGTAATCAACTCCTTGCTTGTAGCAATGGAAGAATCGAACCTTTTCCTTTCTATCCCTTCTTGTAACTCAGCAACAACGTCTATTTCCCAAGCGTCCTTATACTGATCAAGCCGAGGAGATGCAATCATCACGCGATGTCCACTGGCCGCCATGGCCAGTGGCAAACCACCAAGCACATCACCAAGTCCATTGGTTTTACTCGATGATGCCACTTCTGAACCCATAAAGACCAAAATCATGTCCCCATTTGCACAGATTATTACTGGACATAACCTGGAATTCCCATTTTTAAAACTTTCGAACAGTCCCATTTAACACTGCCTTCTTATGCAACTCAACCACATTATTCAAGAACCTTAGTCCTTCAATTGACTTGGTACTCTTGTGGTTCCTTAACCCAATTCTTTCAATTGTTGCTTTAGGCTTAATTCCACAAGTAGTTAACCGATAGTTGAGATGTGAGCTTCTTGATACAAAGTTTGATGCTGTCACTTTGATTAAAAAAATTCTTTGGTAGAAAGGCTTGAAAGAGTAGAATTAAGCCCAACTATCTATCTGTGCACGCAATAGTGGGTTTTATCCTCATTCTCCATTTGTGTTGTGATCATATTTCTCATCACTAGTTTACTCTGTCTTTTTTTATATCAACGATTATGTTTGCATTTTGTTGTCAACAATTTAATGTCTATGCATTGATGATGTAAACTGTTGGGCACATATTTTCTGAATTCTCATACAGTCGAATATGATACATTAATTAATTAACTAGATGTTTGCATTCGATTAAGTGATATCTTTAGGAAAAAAAGAAATTGAATATACCAAGGGTAATAGCTTTACTTCTCTGAAGCTCGGATTTGTAAATGCATGGCCAAGACACAAAATCTAAGTTTTAAAATGTGTTTTACTAGTACATCTTGATTGAATATAGACTTCGAAAATGTTTATTTTCCATTTTACGTTTACGTTTACGTTTATGAGACAAAGGCTGTGGCAAATAGGGCCAAATCCTCACCTTTAGGGAGAAGCCCCTTCACAAGTTATACCCTTCTCTGGTACATCCTTTTCGCTTGAAATCTGAGGCTCATTAAGGGTGATTTTTTTGGATAATATAACTTTAAATTTGGTGCTTATAGGCCATAATCTTGGCGGATAGGTGATTTAAGATATCTTTTGACTTTTGTGGTTTAATATTCAGATTCATTAATAGATTTAAAGTGCCATTTGCTAATCCGAGCTAAGAAACCACTGTGAATTATCTATGTCCTTCTTACATCATATCAGGGAGTGAAGTGCATATATTTTCACTGGCATTTACGACTTGTAGAGGCAGTGAAGTCTGAAGATGATAATTAATAAGACTATTATGTCAAAAAATTTAAATCTCTTAAATGTATAAAATTTCCTTTAAGAGTTTCACTATAAATAAGAGAATCATTTTAGTCGAAAATACAAGTACTATTATGCCTCTTTCATTTTAGTCGAAATTTCCTTTAAGAGTTTCACTATTATGCCTCTTTCACTTAGCAGCACGGGTAACTTTTAAAGTTTTAATGACATAATTTTTTTTGTTCAATATTTAATTTTTTTTGTTTATTATTTTCAGTTCAGTATTTTAGTTTAATTTTTATTAGATAATGTTTATTCTTTAATTAGGTTAAACTTTGAAAGTTCAACAATGTAAAATGTTAAATTAGTTTAATTTTTCTGTAAAATGTTAAGTTAGTTTAATTTTTTAATGTTTAAATGATTGAATGATTAAATATGTTTATTGTAATTTCTGAAAAAATTGTTAGATTAGTTTATAGTGTTGAAGTTAAATTGTTGTGATTTAATTGTTGAGTTCCTCCTATTTTTTTAATATTTAATTCTTGAAATTTTTGTTATATGATATTTTTTCCTAAAATATAACTTGAATGAGTAATTCTCATACTACAACTTAAATACGTATTTGCAAGCATGCTAGTTGTCTAATCGGATACATGAGGTGCGAGAATAAGTTGTTTTCATCTTAATTTTATTTGGCTATTTCTTATATAATATATTTTAATTTTGTTTTTTAGATTCTTGTACGAGAAGTTTCAAAATAATCTGGATTTTATTGTATTTGTTAATCCCGAGGCTACTCAACAAGCTTATTTGAAGAAAAAATGCATATTTTTATTAGAAACACAATGAAAAATGCTAAAGAGACCCACACATATTTTATGCCAATTAACATAGGATAAGTGTATTTATTGTCTTAAGTTGTTATAATTATATCAAAACATGGTTGTATCATTGTTGTTAACAACTCATTACATTGTAGGTTTCATTGGTCGTTAGTCGTTATTGATTTCTCTTCGAGGAATATATTCTATTTGAATTCTTTACGTAGGGCGCCAGATCGAGACTTGAAATTCTTTACAAGCACGTGAGTAATGACTTATATATATATATATATATATATTGTCTTTGTACTCATGTTTTTCATTTTAATATTTGTCTTGAAGTGAATTTAAAGTGTTGGTGGCATCGAAAGGAGGAAGAATTTCAGGTTCAAACTGGGAGAATGTTAAGTTACGATAATATTAATGAATATACATTACTGACTTATATCTTAAATCTTAATATAACTATTATTTTCAACATACCATTCTATAGGGCCCTCTACAACCGGGGAGTGTTGAATGTGGATTTTGCATATTGAAGTTCATGAGAGATCTAATGGAGAATCCGTCTCAATCTACTAAACTAAAGGTAATAAATATTTATTTTATAATATTTTTTTCCCCTGCTAATTACTTTTATAAGGAAAAATTGAATACTTGTGTTATTTGATTTGTTAGATGAAGGAGTTGGCTGAAAAATCAACCGATGAAATTCATGGGATAGAAAAAGTTCAGCATGAGTTCATCGATTTCATTCAGGATTATTTTTAGTGAGTTGTGGACAATTTTGGCATATCTTTTGAGGTACCTTTTCTTGTCTTCAATCTAATTAATTACTTTGTGTCGATGTTAATAATGTTTAATATAGAAAATCAAAATACTATATATGAAAATATAACAAAAAATCATAATTAATATTATCAAAACACTTTAAAAATATGATGTCAAGAATAATGTTGCTGTTAATGAATGGACGGGGTGAGATTTATATTATCGTTGTTGTTGATGATGATGTTGAATGCCTGGGGTGGGCTTTATATTGCTGACGGTGAATGCCCCGGGTGGGCTTTATTTTGTTGATGGTGAATGCCTAGGTTGGGCTTTATATTATTGTCATTGGTTAAACATGTCATGTTTAATTTTGGATTATTAAAATAATAAAGGAAACTCTGCCGAAATTTTCACTAAACCTTCCCCATTTATCTCTTCCTTGTGTTAAAAAAGAATGAAGTAAAAATTAACTATGAGACTTTGCAAATCTTGTGTGATCCCCGTGGTGGCCTCTATATTGTTTTTTATTGTGAATCTCCAAGGTGCTCATTATATTGTTATCATTGACAGGGAATGTGCATGGTTGTATTTGTATTGTTATTGTTGATAGTGCACCCCCTCAATGGGATTTATACTATTGTTATTACTATTGTTGACGATGATGAATGCCTAAGGTGGGCTTTATATTGTTGTGGTTGGTTAAACATGCGATGTTTAATTTTGAATTATTAAAAGACAGAGAAAACTGTGTCAAAATTTCCATAAAACCTTCCCCATTTATCTCTTCCATGCGTTAATAAAGAATAAAATAAAAATTATCTTTGAGATAATACAAATGTTTAATTGTGATGTCCGTTTGGGCCTTTATATTGTTGTCGATTGTGAATGTCAGGGTGGTATTTATTTTATTATTATTGATAATGAATGATGCTCGGGGTGGAATTTATATTGTTGTTGTTGTTGATGATGCTAAATGCGCGGGGTGGGCTTTATATTATTATTGATGGTGAATGGTCATATTGGGCTTTATATGGTGGTTGGTAAAAAATGTCATTATTTTGGATTGTTAAAAAACAGAGAAAATTCGACTAAAATTTTTATGATACTTTTCCCTTTTATCTGTCCCACGCCTTAATAAATAATGAAGTAAAAGTTAACTTTAAAATTATGCAAATGTTTATTTTCTGATGCTTGATATTATATTAGAATGTCATTATTGTTTGAGCTATATTCTTTATATGGTTAATCTGTTTTAGTTGTTAATTGCTATTTGTTTCCTTCTTTTGTTCAGATATAGATCTCGTTGTTGCATGTTGTGTATCTGATGTAGATGTTGCTAAATTGGATTTCCACACTACACGAATGGAGCTACTGTTGCAATTTAATTTTATAGTTTTTTGTCTATAGTATAGGTCGTTTTAGATATCTTTTTGTTTGTGAGTTGTCTAGAAGTCAATTGGAAAACTGTTGGTGTATATTTATTTTTTGTAATTTCAAATATTAATGACAATTTTTATACTTATTGTTCAAGTCATATTGATATTTGGAATTTACTACTTTGAGTATGGAAATTTGTTCTTTGAATTTGTAAATCGTAGTTTTATGCATTACATGTTTGGGATATTTGAATAGTCCAATGCAAAAAAAGAAAGAAAAAAAACTTTTATGACGGTTTACAGTTCACATTTGAAAACGGGTATTGCTTTATGATTGTTTTATGTACGTTGTCATTATAGTTAACAAATTAAACATCGTAATAGGTACCTTTTATGACGGTTTATATGGAAAACTGTTGTAATAGGATAGTTTTTTATGACAGTTTTTTAACATCAATTTTATTAAGACACACAACATTATTGTTAATGACGATTCGTACGAAAAGCTGTCATAATAGGATAGTTTGTTACGACAGTTTTGTCAGCACCAATTTATTATGACACACAACATTACGACGGTTTTTAATGTTTTGAAAACCATCATAAATAACCTTTTATGACCCTTTTTCCCCGTCATAAAAATGTCTATTTCTAGTAGTGTGAACCGGTCATCCTCGTCCCTTAGGTCCTCAGAATCGACCTCTTTCCAAAAATATCATGTGGTGTTTATTCAACGGCTTTCACTTGTTCCAAACTCACCCGTTGAGTGCCTCTATAGACACCACATTCTAGGACCCCCTAAGTTTCTCCTTAGGTCCACAACACTTCTTCATTTCACTACAAACCCTAGGTCGCACTCCAAGTACCGATCTAGAGGCCATTGGGTACTCCTGGGCCCCGTTTGACTCCGGTAGAGTCTACCGTCAGAGAAAAAGATCTTTGAATCTTTGAAGGGTACTGAAACCCCTTTTCAACTATCCATCCTGTGCATTAAATGGCATAACCAATTTAGACAAATGATCAGTTTTCCCTCGAAAATTAATCCGGAGGTTATTGGGCGCTCCCGAGCTCCGTCTCTTCAACTCGAACAAGACTAAATGAATCTCCAAAGGGCACCGAATACCCTTTCCAACGGTCTTCCCCGTGGCCGATTTTGACTTACAGTGCGAACGAATGATCCATTTTACCCCAAGAGGTCACTGGGGATATTCAGGCACCGATTTACCAAGGTTAACTTTTCGAATAGAGCAAAACTCTTTAGGATGTTGAATTAAATCTCCTAACCTTTCCAATAGTCCACCCCGTGCACAATTCTGACTTACCAGGTAGATGAACGATTCGTTTCCATCCGACGTTCTCCCATCCAAAGAACCGATATGTGATTTCGAGCCATATTTGACCCAAAATCAACTCCCGGACCCAGGAGCGGTCCAAAGGACTCTTGAAATTACCTGTTGTAACTTCCTAACTGAATGCCCCATGCATGATTCGGATCAACTAATTACGTTCTATGATCATTTTTCAGGAAAATTTGGACGAGACTGCCAATTGGCAGGTCTAGTACCCTGCCTATCGGCAACCCCCTAACCCTATAAAAGGAGGGATTGACCTCACTACCAAAGAGACCAACACAAGAGATCTATCAACATCAGTAATCTCAGCAACATTCTCTCAAAATGAGCAAAGTTCCTCCATATGAATTTATATTCAAGCTTCCATTCCCATCCTTTTCATACCAAATTTAGCAAGACATCATTTTCTATCATCCCACATTCAGGGAAACTGATCCAGGATCAAAGATCAAGCCTCAAAGATGGTTCAAATCCTTCACTCTATCTGTAAATTCCTTAATTTTGCATAAATTTCATTCGATCCATAATTTAGTTCTTGCTTTAGTTCATACACATTAATATCTACATTTTTATTAATATATTGCACGTACTTTATTTTTTATAAAAAAAACCCAAAACAAACAAAAAGAGGGTTACACCCATAAATTCCCAATAGGATTGTCCATCACACTTTTTTGAAACTAAAACATATTTTTCTACACACACACAAATAATAAAATCCCGTTCGGATCTATGGGATAAACCCCACCCCCATGCCGCATCTGAACTACGTGGAGTTTGATGCCTTTATAGGCTACGTAGGCATTTCGAATTAAAAGCCAAGACTCGAGTCCAATTTTCCTATTTTTCTAAATTCCTCATTTTAATCATATTCTTGCATTAATATACACAATATTTCTTTTAGCGTTTCATCTAGTACATATTATCATATTATAATAACGATTAATATCCCGAGAAACGCATAAATCATATTTTCTATATATATTATTTTGGGTACATTCCTATGGATGACCTCACTCTAACTTTCCCATGGTATGAGTTGAACGATTTCAATCTCCATTATATATACACGTACACACACTCACGAATAAATAAAGGAAAACAACAACACAAGCCCATGAGAGACCGAAAGGGCGGGATGGGTGCCTAAAACCTTCCCATTCTGTGACTTAGCCCTCGAACCCTCGAACTATTGGTTTATGAGAAACCTTATATGTTTGATACTGATTTAAATAGTTGTGAAAATTCCAATCACTAACTAATTTAATTGTAGTCAATTTATCAATCAAATTAATTGAGCCGTTAAACTCAATTAGCAACGTGTGTGCAGTGTCAAACCAATATAAATAAAATATGCGACACAAAATTAAGGAAAAATCCCCGAAGGTCAAAACCTTTATTTCTATAACTTTGATAAGTTTACAAGACCATTGACTTACATACAACCTGATAATTTCCCACAAGTGTAACGCACGGTGTCTTTATCAAACCTTGAAAGCATCGGCTAGAAACCAACAATGGTTCACACGCAGCTATACCACAAGGACACGCAGTCTTCAGCAAAAAATCAACACGCAGAAGATTCTCAATGATACATATTCATAAACTTTTTAGAAACTCACTCCATAATAGAACACATCCCTAAGTTGTATAGATCTCCTCACAAAGTATGAACGATAACAAACTATGTTTTAGGTTCCATATAACAACTCACACAAAAGCAATTGGGATTGCGAATTGTAAAACAAAAGTTACGAACCCTCGAATGGTTGGAGAATAAATAAAAACACTCAAAATCGTATTTGGTTTAAAACTAGAGTTTCTCCACCCAAAAATCAGAAGCCTAACACCCTTATTTATAATAAAAATCAATGCGGTGACGTGTTAGCAAAAACCTCTGTCATTTGAACGAAGGACCACGTCGTTTGAGCGATACTCTATCTCGTTTGAATGAGATGTGATGTTGTTTGAACGAAAGTCACTTATCCAAAAAAATTTAGTCTTTTAAATATTTTAGAATCCTCAAAACTAAAACTGTTTACGAAATCATAAAAGGTTTATCCAAAACTTTTATGATAAAATGTTTTTGAAAAAATAAAAAACATTTTTTAAATTTGAAAAAATCATTTTAGCTTTTATAAAAAATATCCCAACACTTTTAATGTGAAATGTAAATGAAACTTAAACACATTTTAAAAAATTCATCCTTGTTGGGCTTGAATGTTGAAGTCTTCTTGAAATTCGAATTCGTCTTGTGTAGATGTAATATTCTCAATCCTTCGATGACTTGTATAAACTTGTAGCGGTATATGACATACTTAATTGTGACGGACAATGTACTTATAGTTTCGTATGCATCAATTTGTCTTTGATGCCGCTGTCTCGAGAGGACAACATGTTTTGTTGCCTGTTTAGTGAAAAATAGGCTGGCGAATCTATATCTTTACATTTACCCCACACCGACGACGACCGAAGAGTTCCTACGCTAAAAAGGGTGGCGAGATCTTTCGAAATCCCCACCCCAGGGCTCGCGATCTCGATCGGGATGGACGGAATTGGGAAAGATAAATATTTGTTTATAGTTATCTACTATTAATATATATTATTTAAGTACAAATTTATTTTAACAACAATTGTAAAAATAAACATTGCTCGAATTGAGCCCGTCACAGCTGAATGTGGGTAGCCCAACAAATATGGGATATATTTGACACTGTTAGATTTGTTGATAAATAAAAGGGAATATATATCCACAAAGAAGTTGGAAATTTGTCAATAGACAATTAAATAATCATTTTCACAAGTCGTTAGATTAAACATGTGAATGGTTTTACATGGAATTTGTCTGGACTAGTGTTAGAGTTGAAATTCATATCGGGTTATGAGTGAGAAAATGTCAACTGTGAACTCATATTCATAATACGTATATAAATATTTATTTATGTATATCGTTGTTATTCAAAATATTTTAGAACTCATGTTAGATTCATAATTCATAATTCATATTCATAATAAATACGTATATTTACTGAATGGAATATGTAACTAGGTTTGATGTGCCTTTATTAATTGTTTTTTCTTTTATTATTGTTACTAGTTTATTGCGAGTTTGATTTCTTTTTGAACTAGAATTATTTTTCACTTTCCCGAAGTTTTGTTTATATTGCTAATATAATTATTATAAAGTTTTGTTATGACCATTGATACTTTATGCATAGGTTATATAAATGGTAGTTTGTTCACATCATATTTTATTTATATGGTTTTCTTAAATGGCCAATATTGTATAATTTACACATTCATTTTCTTTGTGCAGATTATGAGAGTTATAGGTTCAAGGGATGATATTTTGCAATATTGTCCCTATGCACGATGTCACGTAGGAATTTGCAAAGATGGGTTCAACAAGTTTGAGTTGTTCATTTTATTTTTATTTTTTGACAAATTGTGATTTTTTTAAATTAAAGACTTTCAAAATTATACTGGATATTTGGTAATCGAATTGTTGGGTATTTTAATTTAGTTTCTTAGATTAATATATATCCCTTTCCATTTTTTATTATTATTAGGAGGTACATACATTATAATGAGTCAAATTAATGACATCTTAGTTGTCACTAATGAGTTCTGATGGGACAAAAAAGGGAAATAATTTGGCCACCAAATATTTATGTGTTAAAAAATAAAATTTGCAAACTGTCACTTAATAATAACATCATTGACAAGGAAAATATGTTGTCACAAAAAAATGTACTTTTGGAGATAAAATGCTAGTGACAATAACAAAACTTGTCACTAAATGGAAACGTTTAGTGACAGTATTATTTTTGTCATAATTTAAGTTTTTTTAGTGACAACCTAGCGCTCGGATTGACCATAGTTGTGGAAAAATAAATCGTTTTAGTGACAAATAAATTATTTACTTTTTTGCAAAATTGGTTGTCACTATTTAAAATCTGCAGTGACAATAATCCCAATAACTTTAGTGGCAACTTATAAAAGTCATCACTGTTTACATTTAATAAAAGCCCTAGAATGACAATTTAGGGGCAACTTATATGTTGTCACTCAAAATATTTAGTGACGACAAAGAAGTATTTAGTGCCAAAAA
The DNA here is from genome assembly GCA_949130495.1 of Sambucus nigra. Taxonomy (NCBI): domain Eukaryota; kingdom Viridiplantae; phylum Streptophyta; class Magnoliopsida; order Dipsacales; family Adoxaceae; genus Sambucus; species Sambucus nigra. The sequence goes on from OX422216.1 coordinate 135,291,636, forward strand.
AAATCGCCATTACAATTCAAATTTCTTATAGTGGCTTATGACATTGGGAATGTATAATTTGATGTTGTTGGATTTTCTTGTTCGGTTTTATATATAGGGATTAAAATGAGTAAATGATCATTGGGTTACTTAGATTAGTATAAAAAATTAATTTGGGGCTTTAATGTGTTTTAGGTTATATTTAAAGGTTATTAGAATCAAGGATGTTGAGAGACAATATGAAGATTAGGGAAAATCATGGATTGAGGAACTAAAATGAAGACTTGGGAGAATGATTTAATGCACATTAATGTTTAGGGATTATAGTTAGACTTAGGAGATTTAAGTAACTTGAGTGAACTTTGGTATAGGTGGATTAAGTAAAAATGTGGATATATTAGTGCGGGGGATGATATGTTATTGTCTTTATGCTTGGTTTTGTCGAGTTTTGAGTTATTAGATTATGTGGATTGGGTTTACATTTTTTGGATATGTGGATTGTAGACAACACTTAGTGGAGAAGGGATTATAGTTTTAATTTGGGAAATTGATGAGAATTGAATGATTATAGAAGTAGTGATATAAATCTTTTGAGTGATTGTGTAGTATATGAGTGAAGATTAAGGATCGACATTTGTAGAATTAGTTTAACAAAGATTTTCTCTCAACAACTGCCTAATCTAGAAAAAAATTTATGGGGGGTTCCTTGTTTGTTTTTTATTCATGAAACATCCCACTTATAAAGTCTAGTGAAGGTTAGGAGTTGAGAGCTTAGTAAGCGAAGGGTCTGTTGGAACTTTAGGTTTGGTAATTAACGACGATGTTTTCTTAGAAGGGTGATTCCTAGGTATGGGACTAGTAAGATTATGTTTATTTTAGAGTCTTGGCGACCATCTAATCTCGACCAAGTGTATCGAGGGTTTTCTTGTTTGGATTTCATTTATGAAATGCCCCACATACGGAATCTAGAGAAGCTTAAGAGTGGGATATTAGGAATAAATAAATGTATCATGATTATGTGTGGAGTGTATAATGATATAATAGTAATTTTCAAGGATACCGAATCAAAATATTTATACAGGTGTAAACTAAGACATGGAACTTTCTTTGTTGCATGCTCATTTTTATAATGGTAAGATTTGAAATGATGGAGCATGATTTTATGTGTGCGCCCTTAGTGAGCGGTGTGCCCATGCTTGTGAATGGTGGGTCTGAATTCATTGTCAGTTTTAATGCATCACTTGTTCCTAGTGGGCCATTGGCAGCGAATGATGGTTCCTGAATAATGTGACGATATTATGTGCGTGTACTACATGATTTATTTGTGGAGGCTAGGGATAACTGGCAGATTGCTAATACGGTTGGACTAATTAAGAGAATTAATTAATTTTTGAAACTAAATATTTAATTAAAATTGATTGTGAGGTTACATTTTACACATGTGTATGCAACTATAAGTATGAGATTGGTATAATTATGTACGATGATACGTAGGATACATGATTTTATGTGTAGGGATATGTTGGAGGCCGGTAATAAAGCTATCAATATAAAGATGTATAAATGAGTTAAAAATCTCTATCAGTGGTTAATGTGCTTTTATAATATTAAACGAAAGGCCAGTTAGCGATATAAATGGAATATACAAAAGATGTTAATAATGGAATATGAAAGAGGAAAGTCATTAAAAGTCTTCTAATGAATTTATAAAATTAAAAAAGTGTATAGTTGTTAATATTTGTTTATAAGTATAGAATTGATGTTACATGTCATTTCTTGGATGGTGGCTGAATATATCATTAAATGAGTAATTATTGAGATCTTTTGAGTAGATAGTCGTTTATACTCTTGTTATTATGTAGACCATTGTGTAACACCCCGTAATTTTGAGGATTTAATATTTAGTTATTTTTGGGAGATATAAAAATATTTAAATTGGAGAGACTCAAATTTATGATTTGGAGAATTTATTTGAGTGGAAGATTTGTTTTTATAATTGGCGACTTTAAGTTTAATTGTCCGAATTAATGTGTGTCATATTTTTGAGGTTGAAATTTGGAAATGTCAAAAAGTATTTTGGATGGCAACTCTGAGTGCGCGGTTGAGTCCGGATGGGTCGAGATAGTCAGAAAAGAGTGCTTGGAGGGTTGTAATTGGGTCTCGAGATATTTTTGGGCATAGTCGGGCCCACACGGGGTGAGTTGGGCCATTTTAATTAGGCCCATATGGCCAAAAACGGGATTTAGTACTTTTAACCTAATTGAGGGATCAGGAACGGCAGATAGAAAATTCTAAACCTAGGGTTTGGGAGAGGATTAAAGGAAGCTAATCAAGAAGTCAATTGGGGTCTTTTGGAGCCAAATTAAGGGACTAATTTGGGGTGTTCTTCATCAACCATTCTCTACACCAACGAAATCTGACCCTACGAACAATTCCAGGCAAGTGGTTAACTTGCTGTAATGATAGATTTATGATATCCAATTCATATTTTAGTGATGTGTAAACTAAAAATTTGTTTCGGGTATATATGGGTGAAAATGGGGTTTTGGTAATGGAATACTTGGCTGAGATTCAAAGTAAGAAATAAGTGTATTATATATCTCTAAGTATAGATATCTGATTTGAATGAGAAACCGAAATATAAAATGGTGGAATTTGAATCTGGAATTTGGATTTGTAGAACAAAGTTAATGGAGATTTATGGAAAAAACCATTTCGGCAATTGTGAGATAAGTTGAGAAATTCATATACTAGAAGGTGTCTATGATATATAGGATCAAAGTTCAATATGTTTATGTGGTGGGATGACTCGATTAGAGGTTGAAATTAAGGTTAACAAACCTTGAATTTTCGTTAATGGTGGAATTCAGTGAGGGAAGAAGAGCTTCCACGAAAGGATCGATCAATTGATCGGGGTCGATCGACGATGGGAAAACCTTGGCAGGTCGGGCAGTCTAATACCTTGCCTTGTTTTCTTTTTTAGATTTTGGGTAAAATTTTAATTGGTGAAAAATTATAGAGAAATTAATAGCTAGGGGCTCAAAAGATAGCTATTAGGAATGTGCAATCTAAGTTAAGAGATGAGATTTAGAGTGAGAATTTTGGGTGAAACATATTCAATTTAATTATGGACCAAGTGGGCGAGTCCGGGTATGTTGGTAATTATAGGTAAATATAATTGGGAAATTTGATGGAGATGAATATGTGACACATTGTGGGTGAATATGTGGGAATGAAATTCTGAGATGTAAAAATGGACCAAGTGAGCAAGTCCGGGTATGTCGGTTAAGTGACACCAAAGTATTAAATTAATGTAATAACCCAGGTTTTTTGAGCGACTATTTTATACTATTTTGCCGAATGGGCAAATTTTATAAAATAGGGGATGTTGGAGTAAATATTATTTCCCGTGAGACTTAGGGATGATATTTGCTATGTTTTGCCTCCTTACCGTTATGAGAAGGTAAATAACATTATATTGTGTATTATTGCGTCGTTGTATGTAAAACGACGGTTATGACTCATAAATACAATTGGGTAAAATTAATAAATTAAAATGAAATTGGAACGTAAATATAGTTCACACTTTCCCGAATGCCAAAATAGGGGGTGCGGTTATTTTTAAAATAGTCGAGATAGTCGAAATAAGTGTCCAGTTGTAAATTTTGAGATTCGGGCATTTTTAAGGGGTTATGACTCAAATTAGTGGTTACGAGTCATTTTAGTGGTGTATTAGCAATTAAATGTGGGGATTTATGTTTTGAAACCCGTATAAGTCCCCCACCCCCCTTTTCTTTTTCTCATTTGTGTGGGAGAAGCCAAAGGAGAGAGAGAGAAAGAGAGAAGAGAGAAATTGGAAGATTTGGGCCGGAATCCGTCACTACCGAAGGTGATCCGAGACTATGAACCTCGAGGCAAGTTTCTTACTTGCTAGATATTGGTTTAATGTGATAAATTTGCATGTATAGTTAATTTTGGAGGTTTAAACCATAAATGGGTTTTTGGTTGATTTTGGTGTTTAATCCTTAATTCTTGTAGATTGTGTGGTTTAAGGTTATTATATGGATTTATTTTGGTGTAAAATTGTTGGGGTAATGTTGTTTGTGGAGGGGAATGAAGTAAGTAGAGGATTATGGGACTTAGGGTTCGGTTTTGGCTTTGAAGAAGAAGGGTTTTTCGTGGACCTGATAGGCGCGGTCGACCGCGGTCCCAGGACCGGTCGACCAGTCATGCCAAAACTAGCTTGCTGCTTTTGTTGGTAGACCAAACCTGAAAGGGCGGTCGACCGCGGTCCCTTGACCGGTCGACTGTTCCCCTATTTTTCCACCGTTAATTTTCCTTAGTTTTCTTTTGCCTTTTTATTTTAAGATAGGAACTTAAGGACCTTCCTTTGGGAAGTAATAGGGAGTCCTAGAGGGTTGTATTGGGTAGACTAATGTCCTAGGTTAAGATAGGATATTTGGGTTTACCCGAGGGCTAGTTGTATAGGTTAATGTCCGATTGATATAGGAGGTTAACCTAAAGATAATTTGGAAGTTAAAATATTAATGTTGAGCTTTTGGGAGACACTCCATTATGGAGACTCACTTTGAGGGTTTATGAAATAATATGAACTCTTGCTATTTTGAAGTTAGTGGCACTTTGGGTCTAAGGTCATTAATAAAATATGACTTAATAAGAATGAATTGCACATTCTAAAACTTAGTGCTTAATGGTTAAATGGATGATTTTTTTGAAATGTAAAATATGAAGTTTTTTTCAAAATGGAAAAAGTAATGTTTTTCATAAATGTTAATTTATGGATACACACCTATCTAAATCGCTATCATAAGGGAAGTTGCGCGCTTTGGGGTGAATCCCTTGGCTAATGAATGCAGGGTGGATATAGTCCCTAGGCCATATGAGTGTTTGTTGTATATTTTCTGCGATGGTTAGGAGATTTCGGGTGTGGTCTTGACTATCCCACAGGCATATGGCCGCTTCCCGACATTTCGATAGGATCCCAGGTTGTCTTGGTGATAGGCCCTGGAAGATGATAGCCATTTAGGGGCGCGCACAGTGGGGAAACCCGGACGGGCGGTCTTAGAATCGTTATATATATATTATTATAACTATTCTAAATCAAGTTGGACTTGATGTATGATGGGTGCCATAAAGAGCACAATGAAATGCCATAAAGTGCATGAGAAAGTTTCATAAAGAGCACGATGAAATGCCATAAAGAGCATATAATGATGATTATATTCCTGATAGGGAAGAGATTTCTACAAAATGTATAATTAAGATAAAATGCCACAAAGAGCATAGAAACTATGATTATATTTCCTGATAAGGAATATAATTTCGAAATGAAATAGTATATGATGAAAGTAATTTGGTAAACATTTGATAAAATGTTGTACCATTTATATGTATATTCCTAAAGAAAGAAATTAGGAATTGTCCATTAGATGATGGATGGGTTTGTTTTTATATTCCTTGAGTAGCTGTAGATGTGACCTCCCACACATATGCACACACATACATTTGTTGTTTATTTTGTGCTAAGGATCTAATGGATCTCGATGATCAACCTTGCCTAAGTAGTAGTTTATCGAGGGGGTTCCTTATTTGGATTTCGCTTTGCGAGACACCCCACGCACGAATAGGGCATAGTGTTGAGAATGGGGAAAAGTTGTCCCTTAGTACTTAGGGTTAACTAAAACATCTCACGATATTGCGCTAGGTTGCTGCTAGATTGAGAGGTGAGAAATATTACTGTTATCTGCGAGAGAATTACGCACTTAACTGTCATGTATTTTTAGTTACATGGTAACACCGGGCCCTAACCCGTACCTATATTTCTTTGTTCCTGCATATTATTTGCCGTTACAGGTGCTCTATCGCATGGACACCCGTGTTTACATTTATATTCCAGTTGTCATGGAGCTACAGCATATTGCGGATGTTGTAGGTTACTTGTATTAGACGCTTCTTTCCATTATACGTTAGTTAAGTTCAGTATATTTATTCGGGCGTGTTTTGCCCAAGGGATTGCACTCATCCATTATATTGTGAATATTGAATTGTAATACTCGATGTATTAATTGTATTGGTCTGTTCACCGACATCTTATTCGGTGATATTTATTATATTGTCATTCTTTATCCATTGACTTTGATACCCACCGTTTTTACAAATGGGATTGTCCAAGTGTTCTTCTTTTCTTTTCAAAAATTTAAATTTGACAGTACGTTTTCTAAAATGATTGGTGGTTATCTCATACTATTATTCTAATCGACAGTGATGCTAAGAATGGACCATCTATGATTCCTGTGATTATTAGAGTATTGGGTTGGCCACCTATTATTTTAGTAGGCGGGTCGTCACAATTAATTATTGAGAGAGTAAATTAATTTAGAGTCGGAACATAGACTCGGGAAATAGTAAGTTACGGGCCAAGTGAGCGAGTCTGGGTATAATGATTGGGTGACACCAAGTATTAAATTAATTAATGTGTAAATTAGTTAAATTAGAGTCGAACCACAGACTCGGATTGGTATTAAATTAATTAATGTGTAAATTAGTTAAATTAGAGTCGGACCACAGACTCAGATTGGTATTGAATTAATTAATGTGTAAATTAATTAAATTAGAGTCAAACTATAGAATCAGATTAGTATTAAATTAATTGATGTGTTAATTAATTAAATTAGAGTCAGATTGCAGACTCGGGAAGGTATTAAATTAATAGGTGTGTTAATTAATTTATATTAGAGTCGGACCATAGACTCGGGGAAAATAATAAGTTAATTAATGTGTGAATTAAATATATTAGAGTCGGACCACAGACTCGGTACAATGATAATTTAATAAGTGAGAAAATTTAATTAGTTGAGTCAGGCCAGAGACTCAGGAAATTTCAGGCTAGTGTTACGGGTTGTGAGTACACAGTAAAGTCGGGGTTTATAGTATGTGTATATATATATATATATATATAGTGTAGTGATAGTATATATATTTGTGTATATATTGTGTGTGCTATTAAATATCAGTGATTAGATATTTATTTAATTTATATACTCTAGTGCTATCAAGGGAGGTTGCGCGATGTGGGTGAATCCCCTAGCTTGAAGAGTAGGGTGAGTATATCCCCAGGTCATAGTATCCGGTATATGGGTGAGGGAATTATCTCACTTTCAGGGAAGGAATATGATCGCCTCCACTTCGTTTATGTTTTAGGCCAGGTTGATGGGCGAATCCAACTTGGGTAACTAGGTTATGTGAGCACACCTAGTGAGATAACACTTTAGAGGGAATCATCCTGCGAGGGTATACTCGGAGGGATGGATATACGGATGTTATACGTGTGGATGTTTAGTAAAGGTACGTATATAATGGTATTCAATATTATATGCGGGTAATAATACTGTGTGTGATGTATTTACTTTATATAAATTGTGATACAGTTATATGCTATTATGTAAGAAGGAATTAATTAAGTTAATTGGTGAAATAACTTATAAATTCATGAATAATTATACTCGGGTTAGAGTAATATGGCAAGGGGAGGTTATATCAGGACTAGTTGGACGGGGTAGTACAACTAGGTGGGGGTCAAGGTAACCGTTAGGTGCGCACATTAGTGGAGGGGTGAGAATGTCCACAAGGGAGTGAGACACTAACTTAATTCACTTGCTAAACATTTTCAAAATGTTTTGGGTTCTAACCCTTGATATAAAACTATTTTCAACACCTTTTAGGTGTCCAGCCATAGGGATACCAGGATTGATATTCTATTCGAGGGACACGGAGCTACGGCATATGTGGATGCTAGCAGGAATTGGGATTAGACGCATCGCTCATTCATTCCTAGAGTATGAATCATTTATCAGTTTTAGTTTTATTTAGGGTTGTCGCCCAGACTTCTCAGTACAGATTAAAGATGTATTTATTCAGGTGTTGGATGTTTGTTTTGGATTTCACTTTGGTGGCCGATGGTTTATTCGGCAAATTGTTTAACTAATTATTTCAGTTGAGTTTTATTCAGTTGTGTGAATGGTTTATATTTATTTCCGCATGTACTGTTTTGTTAATTGAAAAGTTAAAATTTGGCACCAGCTTTTGGAATACTAGGTGGTTAGTAAGTTTTAAAAAGTTTTTGACAGTGATGCTAACGATGAACTAACTGGGATTTTTGTTTTAATTTGGTATTGGACTGATCACCCGGTATTTTATTAGGCGGGGTGTCACACGTTGTTTATTCTAATTAGTATTCACATAGTTTTTCATTCATGTTATCATTAGAGGTTATACGGTTATATTAGTTGCTAAATTAAAAGAATATATTGCGATATTTACTTCATCCAGTATTTATTTGGATGGATTTATGTTACTCCCTTTGGGATGATGTAGCTAGTATTCTTGTGGTGGGCCTGGCCCATCATAATCATGGACCAACATCTTGAGTTATGAGTGAAATTCTATAAGTGACAAGATCTTGGAGTGCAAGCTTTCTCTTTAGAGATATCATGATGTACAATATAGTTTCCCTTTCCATCGTTTACTTTATACGAGACATGTTATTGGATTGATGGGTTACTTACGATCCCACGGTTGTATTTGGGACTTTATTGGAGATTATACTTGTTGATGATTTATGTTGGAGGTATTGCATTGTTGGATACTATTATTAGAGGTTATTCCAATTACCTTTCATGCATCTTATATTATTGGAAAATGTATTAAATTATTTCATATTTCTATCACATGATAAGAATGATACTTTAATTTTAATGACTGACATATCATGGCATAGGGACTTGATTAACACCTATGGTAACATATGCAGGTTAATATAGAAAGCAAGGTCGCTCTTAGAGCCAAAGTTTGTCCAATTTTGCAGATTTTTACAAAAACTAGAATTTTCTTGTTTTCACTTAAGAACCAAGTAAATTATAAATACAAAGGACACATTTTTAAATAGAAGTTTTAGATAAGAAGAAGATACTACATTATGTATTTGACAACATCAAAAACGTCAAAGTTGAAATTAAAACATTTTCCACTTTAGGAAAGTTATATAACCAATGGGTAAATCTAAGTCCTCTAGTCAATATACCTTTAACCTAAGTGGTTAACTCCGGAAAATGGCATAAATGATTCGGTGACAATTTGGACCTCTTAGACTAGACTCAAAGTGTGTTTTGAATACTTAAAATAAAATAGTCCAAATAACATGGGGTACATGATGTAACACCCCGCTCAAAATAATAACGGGTGGCCAACCCTATAATAGATTAAATCAGGAGTTTCTGATGGTCCAGTCTCAACATCAATTGTCGGTACTATATAATATAGGACTAACTACCCAATATCACATAAGCAAGATGTTAAAATTAAATAAAATTTGCAACAAACAACATACCAACACAATAACACTACTAATAAAGGAAAGAAAGATGCATAAAAGAACTATGATAAATGAAATGCTAGAATAAAATGAAATAAATAACTACAACTAAATATACTACAAATAAGGAAACCCGAATAAGTTGTCGGGTCACAGCCAATAGAATGACTGAAATGAAATAAATATACACATGTATAAATATCTCTTGGGTATAAACCCGATATACAACATGAATCCTACCTAGATATTTAGAAGTAGGAAGCGACTATAAGATACATCCCGCAACAGTCCGCACATGTCACGGCTCCCAAGACTCTTGATAGAAGGTCATTCGGCATCCATGTGGTAGGACACCTGTAATAATATATATATATATATATATATATATATATATATATATATATATATATATATATATATATATATATAGGCAGGAGAGAAAAGTATACGGGTCAGAGCCCGAGTTGTAAAAATATTTAGCAAGTATGTTAACCGTGCATAATAAATATAAATGCACTCATTTCATAATTTAAAGTGGAATCGCTCTCTCACGAAACCCTAACTCACCTCTCCTCTAACAGCGTGCCCCTAATCGCGTCCTGAAATTTTACTTAAGTACCCCACCTATAAGGATAACCTAACTAAACATAGGCATAGCCTACACCCAAAAGACCTGTCTTCCTATCCTAGCCCAAGAATCCTCCCTTGCAATCATATTTAATTATTTTTACACCTATATCCCACTCTAGGCTAGATTTAAAATTTTATTAGCTTGCAACATTATAAGGACGAAACTTCTCTCCACACTCAATACTGCACTAAGTTCTTGCGTGGGGTGTCTCGCAAAGCGAAATCCAAACAAGGACCCCCCCCCCCCCCCGATACACTACTACATGGCAGGGTTAGTGGTGGAGATCAATTAGGCCCGAAGTACGAAACTAAGAGTATAAATACACACACACACACACACACACACACACACATATATATATATATATATATATATATATATATATATATATATATCTTACTATATACCTCCGGATAATACCTCCCGGATTGAGGTTTTACCAACTCAATTTCATCATTAAAGTACACATCCGGATCTATCTCCCGGACTGAGGGTTCATATACAATGTATTTATCAATACTTATCATTATTATTTCCAAAAACTTTCTATTTCCCTTCTCATATCCAGGAAATGCATTGAAAAGCCAACTCATTAGTATGAATTGCTTTAACATAACATATAACTTTTTAAAAGCCAATTCTTATTATTATAAAAATGCTTTTCCCCTTTAAATTATCCCAATTCCCTTCTCATATCTAGGAAATGTAATTAAAAGCCATTTTTGTTATCATAAAAAATGATTTTACCACATCATATGCTTCCACATCCCTTCTTCCATCCGGGAAGTGTTACCGAAGCCAACCATATAACCCATTTCCCTTCTTTCATCCGGGAAATGTACTTAAAACCAATTTATTATAATAAATTGCTTTAATAAATCTAAGACCGTCCGGTCGGGTTTCCCCACTGTACGCGCCCCTAAATGGCTATCATCTTCCAGGGCCTATCAATAAAGACAACCTGGGAACCTAACATCGTCGGGAAGCGGCCATATGCCTGCGGGATAGTCATGACCACACCCAGAATCACATAACCAGCAGAGTACAAATAATCACTCATATGACCTATAGGACTATATCCACCCTGCATTCGTTAGTCAGGGGGCTTCACCATACGCACGCAACTTCCCTTATGATAGCGATTTAGAGAGGTGTGTATCCATAAATTATTATTTATGAAAATTATTTATCTTTCCGTTTTGAAAACATTCATTTTCACGTTTTCAAATTTCATATACAAGATATATGGGTATCCACAACATAAATATATCCATATATTCCTATCCATACATATATGTATATACATATATTCACATATCCATATATATATATATATATATATATATATATATATATATATATATATATATATATATATATATATATATATATATATATATATATATATATATATATATATATATACCATCTAATTCTTATTCATAAGTATAAGATATATCCACTCTGCTATAAGTATACGTAATCCTCAATATACAAGCCGTCACCACAGTCTCATTTAATTTACCTGGATATGTGAATACAATCCCTCACTTGAAGCATATTCATCCATTTTTCGATGACGAATAGTCTCCCAAACAACATACGGATATATATATATATATATATATATATATCCAACATTAGGGTTATCACCCAAGGTTAAGTGTAGGAAACCATCACTACACATACCATCTATATCAGAGAGCACATTAAAGAATCTAGTAATAATTTCGACTATCGTCATACACCTAACTAATAGTTTATAAGCCTCAAGCTCAATCTTATTTTCATTAAATAATCCCATTTCTTAGGGAAAATACCCGTTGTAAATCACACATCGATAAACAACATCTACCCCAACTAGATTATACACTCTACTCCAGTTGGTAATATGATCCCATCGCTCTCGATTTCGACTACGGTTCAATCACCTTTGTGAATCCCCTAGTCTAAGATCTCTCGGATTTATTTCTTAAAGCTTATCATTACAAAGGGTATGCGACCACTCTCTTCCATTGGGCCCCAAACCGTATCTGAATCATATCCTATCCTTATAAGGATTCAATATAAATGTCGGCCCAGAATTTTCACAACATACACTTGCGACTCTTTCTAAGAGTTCTTAGCCTCCCAACACATTTATACGTACAATTTGTCATTAAGTATTATCCTCAATCCCAATGAGGTTTCCCCACAATCTCCATACACATCTCCAAATACATAATTGAACATATTTTTCCCAAAACTTCCCAAGAAGTCCCCATGATCACAATGTGTAATAAACCCCCTAGTGTCTCCAAAACATATCTCTTACACCATAAGAAAAGACCCCAAATTAATAAACCCTACCAAATAGGGTTTGAAATCACTATAAAGAAAATTCCTCAAAATACCCTGTTTTCGAATCGATTCGGCCTAGCAAATCGTTTCGGCCTCCAAAGCGAATCGATTCGGGTCCAAAGTCCTGGGCTTTTGCCACATGCCGAATCGATTTAGCTTGGGTCTGAATCGATTCGGTCAATGCAGACCTGCCAATTTCCCTAAACCAAATCGATTCGCTTAGGGGGCGAATCGATTCGGGCCTGCAGATTTTGAAGGGTTCTTCTTCTTCAATGAACCCACGAATTTTAAACCCTAAAATTTTTATTCTAACCCCCAAACCTTCATCAAATCAGGATTTTAATCCATTAAATCAACCCAAAGTTTATCCCAACCATTTCTACACCCTTAAACCCATATTTAAACATTGATTTCAAGATTAAACCCAAAAATCTAGGTTTTGATATTAATACCCAAAATCCATTTTTCTTACCTACAATTATGAAATCAAATATACAAATGACTTATTTAGCAAGATTAAACACTTGCCTTAGATTTGAAGAGGTTGGATCGTCCTCGATGTCGTGGTTGGGCCGAAAATCTCCAAGCTTTCTTCCTCTCTCTCTTCCTTTCTTCTTCTTTCTCTTCTTCTTTCTCTCTTTTCTTTCTCTTTCTCTCTTTCTCAAAATGAGAAGGCTTGATCCGTAAGCCTTTAAATCCCTTAAAAACATAAACCCAAAGTTTAAATGTTAATACACACTTTAAATGACTCGTTTACTCCAAATCGAGTCAAACTAACTTAAAAACATTCTGGGGCCGAAATAAAACCCAATGACAGTCATTTTGACTATCTCAACCCTTCCAGGATCGATTGTACCCTCAAAATCATCATACGGGATACTTTGAAATGTCTCTATTTTTGGACTTCAATTCCTAAATTTTAAAATTCTCCAATTAATTTAATTTTATTTTCCCAAAAATTTAATTTCTCAGTCTCAAAATCATGGGGTGTTACACATGAGTATCAATTCACTCTTACATAATGTTAGAATGATGGTATTCAACCACTTATTCATAGGAAAAGAGAGGACACAAGTCTTTACTAATATCTCAATCTCTGCCATTCATCAACCTAGATACCCAATATTCCATAAATACATAATTAATCAAAGATATCTTTTTCATTATCCATTATAAATGAAATTGACTTTTGGTATTATGAATACCATTTCATGAACCAAATTTGACTGTTAGTATTATTAGTTATAGGCCACATTAAGGAATTATTAGAAATTAAATAATATCTTTAGCACTCCCACTTAATACATAACTATAATAAATTGCACAATGAACTTTTATTCACCCCTATACTATTCTTCAAATACATGTTAATTAAATAAATTTTAATTTGAGTCATAGGGATTTCACACAAATTTCAGAGCTTGGTTCCTTTCATGTAATAGGACCTTAATAAGTTATTTAAAAAGGTCAATAATATGGGTTATAATCATGGTATAATAATTGTCTTATAATAATTATTTTTATCACATTCGTCAATTAACATGCATATAACATTATTGGAAGACATTAAATGTTCAGAAAACACCTTTCAAAACCGTGACTAGGTATTGGCCCGAAAATATACCCAAGGGGGGGGGGGGGGGGAGGGTAAACTATGTATATGAGTTTTAAGGGCAATTATAAAATTTCTTAACTTTATTTAAAGATTAATTGTAATAGGATAAATCAAATCAGCTGTGAACAATTAATCAATAATAAGGATAAGTAGTTAAGAGAGAGAGTTTAAAGGATATTTGTAAATCAAGATTTTAAAGTAGTTCAGCCACTGCCTATGTCTATGCTCAAAACGATACTCAAGAAACTTCACTATCTTCGATTCACTTAAGGATGAACAAAAATCCTTACAAGGAATTATGACACCTTGCAAACCGCATCCAATAAAATGTTGAATTCTTCCTTTCCCAAGCGGTACCCGCGCAAGAGCCAAAAGTCTTGAAACACATTGACTCCCTACAAAAAAGACACTACCGGCTGTGAAGATACAATAAAGTTTATAAAAAGTCATAATAATGAGATTTGTAATAAAAATGTAAAGCAAAGTAGCTTTACTAAAACAATGGTGAAATGGGTTTACTTTTCGTCTCTGAAAAAGTAAGCAAATAAGTAATATTTAACACCCCGTATTCATGAGTATTTAGAAAAATTAATTAATTTCGTGATTTTTGGAATTTCACATGTGGCATAATTTAGTGGAATTAATTATTTTGTCTTCAATAAAATATTAATCGGGAGGGATGATGATTTAATCAGTGAATAGTAATTTGGTATTTTACCTCTTAACGAGTAAAGTGAAGATGTCGTGTTAGATCTCAATCGGGAGTCGAGAGCAGACTACATGAGGTCCAGATGGGAAATTTTGGTAGAGTGACTTGGGTTGTGATTTTGAGGTCATGGTTGGTTCTGGATAGGCCTAAATAGTCAGAATAGTGTATCTGGGTGCACTGATTGGGCCCTGGGACGATTTTAGACCAAACTAACACCAAATAAGGGCATTTTGGTCATTCGAGAGTTTGTGGTAGATGGAACTACGAAAATATAAGAAGTATATAATCCCATTGGAGTGGGAGAATAATATTAGAAAACTTTAGAGAGAGAGGAGGCCATAGGAGAGGAGGAAAAGAAGGAAAGTAAGCCTTCCCACACCGTTTTGTACCACGAAATCGCCAGACTCGAGATCGAAGCAAGGGAAGACAAACTCTATCATCAATTAATAAAAATTAGACCTAATGGACCCATTCAAATGTTTATCTTGCAATTCTATTAAGCATGTTATAATACCCATGTAGTGTAGGGTTGAAATTACATGATTTGGGTCCATTCTTAGAATTTCTTTGGGTGTAATTCAAGATTTGGAGTAGAATTCATGTAGAATTAATCCCTTTATGTAGATAATATGAAATCTAAAATTATGTAATGAGTAACTTGAAATAAATTTGGGTATATTGATGAACATGCAAGAAGAATACTATGAACTAGGGTTTTAAGAATTTGGAATTTAATCTGTTCTTGGGTATATTTCTTATAGTTTTGATGTATTATTTATGTTAGAAATTGTCCCTAGACATGTATTTGAGGTTTGGGTATGTTGGATAAGAGTTTGGGAGAGTTTCATGTAGGTTTGAGTATTTAGCCATGGAGAAAAATGAGTTTGGGACGAAGCTGTCAGGAATCGTTGAGATCGTTCGAACGAGATTGAACAAGATCTGAATGTCATTCGAATGAGATTAGTATGTTTTTCGAATGAAGCCTAGTTTAGGTCATGGGGATATATCTTTTCGTTATGAATGCGTGGCCGTGAGTTTCGTATTTTTTTTTATTTTTTTTGAATTGGTTATGAATTTTCTACAGAAGGGTATCCGAGATCGAAACCTTTAGTCAGAAATTAAAGTAAGGTATAGAATGATTTATGAAATATATGAGGACTTTTGGAATTTCAATAGACTTGTAACCGGGGCTTAAGCATAGGAATAATGAGGGTAAATTGAAAATAGGGCCTATGAGATTTTAACAATTGTGTATTGTTGGGAATTTGAAACGGGTTACGGGAAGTGTAGATGATGACCCAAAATTTATACCAGTAGGTTAGTGATGTTTTAAAAACTAAAATTTCTTAATGTATAATTGGGAACCTTCGATTAGTGAGTGATACTCGAAAATTACGAATATAATACTATGTGTGAATCGTTAGTACGTTGAGTATTCGAGAGATATAAATACTATGTACTGGATATACTTATAAGTTACGTGTATACCTATACTGGATATAGTTTTAGGTTGTGTGTATACCTATACTGGAAATATATATATATATATAGTTTGTGTGAATACCTATACTGGATATAGCTATGTGTGTGAACATACCTACGCTGCTAACTATCACTCGAGGTTTCGCGCAGAGGGAGATCCTACCTTGGCGATTCTAGCGAGGTCTAAATTTATGGCCCAGAACATGGAACTGAGGGTGGCTCACTATGTGTAATGTATTAGTGGGACCGACGTGTCATTTGGGTACGTTAGGTATGTGCTCATCCCAAAGGCTTAGAACCATGTTTGCCTTCATCGTGTTTTGATTGATTTTTTGGTTCAAAGAGACATGTCAAACCAGCAGTCCTTGATTTGGTATGAGAGGTACAGGGACTTGATTACAGATTATTGTAGCATCATGAGGTGCCATTCCATGGATGCTATAGTTGTATATATTGTATATGTGATAAATATATACAAGTGTGATTTATTCTACTTATTTGTGATAGTAGAAAAGATAGATAGTGTATTTCTAAAAGTAACGTAAGAGTGATAAACCTTAATTAATGGTGTTATAACAATGTGTGATTATTCTACTTGTGTGAAAGTATGAACATAGATAGTGCATATCTAAAAGTGATTTAAGTATGAAAAACTTAAACCAAATGATTCAATAATAATATGCACGAACATTATCTATTGGTAGTACGATAGCGTATTGCATGGGTAGTTATGAGGTAGTTGAATCTTTTGTGGTTAGTTAGATACGGATGTCTAGTTAGGCTGGGTAGCATAGCAAGGTATGACACGTTAGATGTTCACTTTAGATGAGGGGTGATGAACTCAATGGAGTGTACGCGGAACTAACATGTGTATCTAATAACTGTTTTCAAATACTTGCTAAATATTTTCAAAAGGTTTTCTCAGGCTTTGAACTGTGTCAAATCTATTTTTCTATATTTCCAAAATATATTTGTTGTTCAGTCATAGGGATGCCAAGCTTGATGACTCATTCAAGGGATGTATAGCTGCAACAGTAGGGAGGCTTGTAGGATTTGATATAGACGCTTTAGTTGTTCATTCTTAGTCATTTCAGTATTTCATTTGGGCATGTTGCCCCTTCACACTATTCAGTATTTCTGTATTTTTCGGACTTAGTCTTATTTACTATAGAGTTTTAGTTGGATTTTGTTTTAGGAACCGACGGTTTATTCAATATTATTTTATTTAATTATTTATCATGTGATGTTTTAGACTCGACTTTGTGTGGATGGTTTATATTATTTTATTTTTCTTGTTGTTGTGTGGTTAATGAAAGATAAATTTTTAACACCAGCTATATTTTAACATAGGTGTTTAATAATTTTAAAAAAAGTTTTTCGACAGTGATGCTGAGAATGAACCAAATGAGATTCCTGTTTGTTTCAATAAAGGACTAATCACCCGTGGTTAAAATAGGAAGGGTGTCACAGTAATGACAAATATAATTCCCCAATGGGTTTTGGTTCAAATCTTTAACACAAGTGGGTATTGGGTGTATAACTTTGCTAAAAGGTATTGAGGGTGGAGATTTAAGCTCAAAGATGTTTTGGGAAATGCTTGGCTTCAATGGAGTTTTAGGTTTAAACATATTGCTTTTAAATGGGTTTAAAATTTGGTTTCTCTCTCTAGAAAACTCAAAGATTTTGACACAAACTTGGGAATGGAACTTCGATCAATGGGATTGATGTTTTGATCTTGGGTGTTAGATTATGGAACCCAAGGTACCTTTTTTATGATCATTTGGAGAAACTTGATATTGTTAAATAGTGTGGTAAACTCTGGTCTCTTAAATTCAATGTTGAAAACTAATCATTATGAGATTTTGGGTTTTCAAACATTTACAGTCGACTATACATTTTGTATACTAGACTAATTCATCTTTGGTTAAAATGGGATTTTGGGTTTTTAAAGTTAGATCCACTTAGCATATATTAGTCGACCATACCTCAATGTTTATTCTACTATACATTGAATTATAGTTGACTATACATAGTTATAGCCGACTAAGTTCTCCTTGTTTGGGGTTCCATGATGTTGGGGTTTGGTTCCATTTTTTATGTAGGTTTAGGTAAGTCTAGGACGTTTGATTTTGAGCACATACAATATCAACCAAGTTTACTTACATTTGTACAATAGTTCCTATAGGTGATCAAGATACTGAAAAGGTCTTATGGTCTTTGATATTTCTTTTGAGTTGCGTAGGGAACATGATGTTTCTTTGTGTGAGATGATCATGAACATGCTTATATGTATGGTTTGAACTTTAACATCTCTTGATTCCTTTGTTTAATCTTCATGGATTGATCTTTTGATGCTTATGAGTTGAACATGATAGGGTTGGTTGAATGCTTTGAATCTTCATTTTAATGCTTGGAAAATGTTTTTATTGATAAAATGATCCTTATAACATATCTCATTATATATTGAGTGCTTGTTTTTATCTCAAATACATTAGAGAAGATGATGGAGTGTTATCATATATCAATTATGTTTGTCATCATACAAAATCCTTTTTACTTGAAATACACTATGTTTCACTATCTACCCCTTTTTTGTTGATGTCAATACAAATGATATGGATTGAAAAATATTTGAAAGTCTCCCCCTTTATTTGATACTTGGTTTTTGAAAACTATTTTTCTCTCCCTTTGTTGTAGCATATCATTATTTCTTCCCATTTGTAATTAACGAAAAGGGTGGGGGATATTTGAAAAGTGTACTCTTGTTCACATGGCATGGAAAGGTTTTTGAGATGTTTGTATCCTCCGTTACTTTCTTGATATGGACTGCAATAGAGAGTTGCTACAAAAATACTTTTTTAATATTGAAATGATGCATGTATTTTGAAATATAGTGAGCCAATATTTTTTTATATTGGTGAGGAATACCTTAGATGTGCCGCGAGGAAGTATGTAATGGAAGTGTAATGTTATGTTACTTTGGAGATATATTAGGGTGAAGTATTTTATGAAATAACTATGTATTATTGATGTTTTATTTTTGTTTTAACTTGGAGTTTGAACACATGAGAGCTATAGATCTGTGATTTTAATTGAAGCATAACTACATGCATTGTTGATTAAGTGAGTCAAGAGGTTAGACAAACAAGTAGTACATAAATATGATTATAGGAATCCTCTAAAAATTACATCGATGGTGTAATACCCCGTCGTCATATTTTAATTATTTTTTCGCACAAGCTGAACTAAAATGAGAACCTTGGGATTTGGATAATTATATCTGGGATTATATTCTGATTTGACCATATTTGGAGGCTTGATGATGATTAGTGGAAGTCACGGGTTAAAATTGGAGAACCAATTAAATAAATACAAGAAGATTCGTTCGAATGAAAGATAGGTCGTTCGAACAAGAATTAAGGATCGTTCAAAGTAAGAGATCAAACGAACCTCAAATGAGATCCCACTCAATAACTGATCAGGGTCGTTTCGAAGGTTGTTAGAAGCGAGTGACCGAATGAGATGCCTTTCTCATTCGAACGAGGGTCGAATCTCGTTCGAATGAGGCCAATCGAATTTTTAAGTCAGACGGCCCTTGTGTGCTGTCTCATTTTGGGCCATTGGATTGATGTGCTATCGAGCTCTCGTGAACACAGATTGGGTAAAAATGAGATTTTATGTCTTCAACATGCTTTTATAAGGGTTGTTTGACTCATTTGAGTCAATTAGAGTTGGAAGAAGAGAGAGGCAGAGAGAGAGGTGAGTCTTCCACCATTTGTGTGTGTTCCTCCACCTCTCTACACCACAAAACACCATGCTACCACCATTATTCCAGCTTAACCATCATATTCTTCTAGTCTTAACCATATCCAAGCTTTTGATACCCATTTCCACCATTATTGGAGCATAGCTACGAATTTATGGAGTGTTGGTGGAGGTTTTGGAGAAGATGAATAAGGGAGTTTCATGGAGCTTGAAAAGTTTTTTTTTATGGATCTTTCATAGAGACAAGCTTGGTGGATCTAAGAGACCTCCTTGATTCCACCTTAGGAGGTGGGAGGTTGCTATCTTCTTAGACGTTTCATGCTTTTATTGTTGGAGCTTCATTTGAGGTGGGAAAACCTACTCTTAGATTAAGACTCTATTTTGTGTATTTGTAGTCTTCATCTAGAATTTAAGAGTAAAATGCATACGAATAAAATGATGGGTTTCTAGTAGATTTGATATTAAACATATTTATGAAATAAAAAACTTGGCAAAAATTTCATTTTTGTTGAATACAAATGATGAGTAAACATTTTGAGGATTTCTTGAAATATTTAAGATTTTTAAGTAAATGGCATGTTTCAAGAAGTTTGGTGATAAACATTTTATAAAATAAATATGTTTTAAGTTTACATTTTATCATGCTAAAGATATTTGGTAAATGATTTCTTGCAAAAATGAAGATTTTATAAAAAAAAATGGAACATTGGTTGAGTTTTAAGAATTAAAATGTCCCTTAGTCTAAAAACGTATATTTTTGAAAGTGTTATGTGAGAACACAATATATGGCTGACTCACTTAAGTCTGTACCATATAGGAGTTCCAACTAGTTTGGATATAGTGACAAAATAGGATTAGATTTCATGAGCATCCCCTCCAAGGTATATACAATCTTCATCATCAAACATCATCCAGTCTAAGAACAACGCATCTACTAAAACGGAAGTAATCTTATCTTTTAAACATACTATAGGACACAATTCATGCATATAGGTGTTAATGTGTGTGCACAAGTGTTTACATATTTTTAGGGATTTTAAAAACATTTTTAAGGATTTTAAAAATATTTTTAAACATTTAAAATCATATTTTAAAATGTGATGAGCTTAATTAGAATTATTATTTCTCCTTAAAAATATGCCAGGGTAGAATATAAATCGGCAGAGACATTTATGGGTGAAATTTGGATTTTTAAAAAAGTTCAAAAGCACGCGTTTGTCATTCACATCCTTACACGTGTTGATCTTTTGTTAGTTGGATTTGTGTTTTCTATGTGTATGTGATGAGAGATATAATCTAAGCCTTTGCATCATTTTAATCTACGATCTGCGTGTCTCTTGAGTTAATCCGAGTGAGAGTTAAAAGAACCAATGGGAGAAAGCCTTTGTGGTGTGCATTTGTATTTGTTAAATTAAAAGTAAAAAGGTCAAATGAATCCAAGCTATTTAAATCGTTCGATGTTCCAAATACTTCTCAGATCAGTTTAAATAGGCTCCATGGCTTAGACTTTAGATAACTTCGGTCATTCGTCTAACTTGAGAGAAAAAATTGAGAAGAGAGAGGTTAGAGAGAAAATAGAGAAAATATATATATATATATATATATATATATATATATATATATATATATATATATATATATATATATATAGAGAGAGAGAGAGAGAGAGAGAGAGAGAGAAAGCCAATGCTCGTTTCACACAAAACCCTTAGAGTTCCATTTATCCCAGAAAACCTACCTCTTGAGAGTTGGAATTAGTTAGGTTTTTGTGAGTTTGATTTTTGGCTGAGTTTGAAGACCCTCTTCACTCATTATCTCTCTTAGGAATCACGTCTCACAGTGGATCTTGCATTTATTTCTAGAAACAGCAAGATTTGCTAAGATATATATCACACAATATAGTTTAGGGTTTCTGATATCTCTTATTTGTTGGATCTTGTTTTGCATGTGTATTTTCTTTAAGATCCATGCGATATTTTCAAAATCTTTGAAAAAGAGACTTCAAGTAGTATAAAATCTCAGATCTGAAAAACCTTGTTTTAAAAATACAAGTTTCACAGTTTGTGAAATTATATCATAAATAAATAAGTTTTGAAACGATAAATCTATTTTTAGAAGGATTCTTTTTTAGATCTAAAAATAATTGTTGAAGTCTGATTTTCTTAGAGATTTGAACTCTTTTCATATAGAAGATGTGTAATTTGTAGGATTTATTTGTATAAGTCTTGAGTGGTGTGACCAGCATACAAGAATGTAGTTTTAGTCGGATCACTATCACTCTCACACTATCACATAGTAGTGTGGTTTATTTGAGAAATCCTAAGTTGTTTGAGCCACTACAAAAAAAGAATAAGGAGGAAGGAAAATAAGCTGCTATGAATGTCAAAAAGGTCAGATAAGAATTACCTTAGAGAGGGGAACTTGTGTAGGTACATTTCTATATTAGTCTTAGGATCTTGAATGCATGCTTAGTACTTGTAATCTTGTAACTATTTTTTTATTATTAGCAGATTTCTTTTTTGCTTTGTGGCATAGAGGTCACCGTGGATGTTTCCCCTAATTTGGGGTTTTACCATGTAAAAATTTTTGTCTCTTATGAGTGGTTTTTACTTCTTCACTATTACTGCTGCAAACTAGACTTAGGTTTAACTTTAAAACCTATTTCTAAGAAACTAAAATAACTTGTTCAATTATAAAAGAGTTTCCTCAAAACGTTGTTCGGAACTTAGTTAACTATTCTAAATTATTTTGAATGACTTAGTGATTAGGCATAAATTCTTCCCATTTATCCCCTTAATTTAGATGTTTTTATCGCTATGCGCAATGTAATTCAAGTAGATTTATGTCATATCTTCGATAATGGAAAGTTTTTAATGAGTATGTCAAGTTTCGTGTGTTCGTCATCTATTTTACTGGTGTTCGGTGTTCTAATCCAAGTTCCATACCAAAAGCTTCAAAGAAATACAAGAAGAAAAGTATTATGTAAAAACTGGCAAAAACGAACCGAATCCACCTTGGGAAAACTTCCTATGAAAAGATGAAAAGATGGAACCGAACCGAAGCTGGCAAATAACGAATCGATCCCATGCTCGAAGAACTTTTTGTAAACTCTACAAAAGATGGAACCGAACCGAACCATTTACCCGGATCGGTTCTGTTGTCGATTTTTTGGATTTATCCATTTGTAAAAATAGAGTCCTATTTGGTTCAAACTCTTGTATTTCATAGAATATAAATTGTAACTCCTCCTAAACGTAAAAGGAGGCTTCAAATTCATTAGGTAAGCTTTGTAATCCATTTTAGAGAGGAAGAAAAACAAACCCTAGTTATTTTCAAGTTTCAATTCAAGTAAAAGCATTCCAATTTCTGTTTCAATACTTATTCTAGTTGCTTGTTCATTACTAATTTCAACTTCCTTCATCTTCATTCATTAGAAAAAAAATGGTTTCTTTCATTCTAAACGTGCTGTTTTTAAGTTTTCACATGTCCAGGTAGATTTAAAAGGTCGAGATGCATGAACTCAACCTGATGTGGTAGTTGCATGTGTATAAAATTAGTCCTCTAAATTTAATGATTTGATTGTGACCGTATTGCGTAGAAACATGACAATTGTAGATATTTGGATCTCGTTTGCTTCAGGGTAACTGGGATGCTACAGAATGCAATTCGAGTGTCACTATCGCAATACCGATGTACTCGTCCTCTGATTCAGTATGGCGCAGGCTTGAACCTCATATACGTAATGCTTGGGAGTACTAAATTTTGGGTCTAATTAATCACTTAAATCTATGATTAGTTTTATACCTGCAATACACTAGGGTTGAGGGATTGTTCCCGTCATGTTTTCTTCATCATATAGTTCAAGTGTTAAGTCCTTCATCATCAGTATTTTAGGAAATTTAGAATAGTTGCATTCCATTCATACTTTAGTTCATTAGTTAATTATTTCAAAATTGCATATAGTTGTAGCTATCCCACCAATCAAATCACCTTTTCATTTTCTTTTTAGAGTCAGAGTTAGGATTCCTTCATCTTCCAACGTCGTCACAACTCTGGTGTCCTATTTCCCTGTGAATACGATCCCGACTTACCGAGTTTATTACTAATGCAACAGGCTTGCACTTGAGCCTAGAGAGCACGCACATTAAACACACTTTCTTAGTCGCGTCAAGTTTTTGGTGCCGTTGCCGGGGAAATAGGTAGACTTAGGATTAGATCAAGTCAATCTCAAACTTTGGCCAAAAATTTCCAAAAATCCAAAAACATATAAAAATTTGAAAAATCACAAAAATATTTCTCATCATCTCTCTTAAGTCCGTTAATGCAAAATTCTGAACTCACTCCAACTCCCTATAATACTCCAATCCACAATTAAGAAAATCCAATAGTTGAGTACGACCCTGATAGCCCTCGCACTCCTATCGCTCCACAATTCTGGGTTCCACCTCCCACACCGTCACACTTAATCTCAAATACCACTCCGTTTTCTCTCTTAGGACAAACTTCAGAGCACGCCCCGAGTATACTAACTGAGGATACCGAGTCTTTTAGAGAGAAAGACATGTCATAACACGGTAGTGCAGCCGACAAAAAGGGAGAGGCCCCATATCGCCCTTTGAGAGAGACCTTATATCCCGAGCGCACTGTCACTCCGAGATGTTTTTTACTCCCGTATAATGTAGGGCAATTTCTATTTAGGAAAGGGATGATCCAGATACTTCCCACTTACCATGGAATGGGTTCAGAAAAGCCATATGCCCACATCATGGAATTTGAGTAGGCGTGCGAGACTCTTAGTGATCAAACTTGCACAAAAGATGTGCTCTGCCTTAAAATATTCCCATTCTCGCTAAAGGATAAGGCTAAGGCATGGATATGGTCTTTACCTCCAAATTCGATTTCATCATGGAACAAGCTACAAGCTAAATTTCTCAAGAAGTTCTTGCCGCCACATCGAACGAATTCCATCAAGGATCAAATTCAAACTTTTCGACAATTAGAAAATGAGTCATTCGATCGATGCTACGAGAGTTTCAATGAGTTAATTGCTTCATGTCCCCATAATGGTTTTGATAAAAAGCAAATCATTTCCTTGTAATACCCCGTACTTTTGGCTATATTTATTTTTGGGATTAATTAATTAAATGCGTATTAATTGGAAATTAATCCGGGTTAAAAATACTAACGGTATGCGAGTTGGTATTTGATTATGTGCATATATGATAATATATGAATTTGGAATTATAAAATTTGTCGTGAGATTTATATACGGCAATTTGGGAATTTTGTTGAGACGCGTGTGACCGCCGCGTCATGGTATATTATTTTAATTATAAAAGTGATTTTTATTTCTATTATCCGTATGATCATTTTGAGTGCGCCAACGCGTCCGGAAGGGTCGAGATAGTCAGAAAACACTAGCTGGGGGTGTAGTTTGGATTCTGGGGTATTTTTAGGCCATACCGGCATCATAAAGGGTATTTTGGTAATTTCGTATTTTGGGAAATTAAAAGTGACGAAAATTGGTTAATTACATCTGATGTGGATTTGACCCACTAAGCCCCTAACCAACCCATATTAACCTAGAAGGCTACGTAGGTTATTAGAAGAGTTTTCTAAGTTCCCCAAATCAAACCCTAGCCACCTTAAGCCACCATTGGAGAAGAAGCTTGGAGAGAAGAAATTCTGCAGAAATCTTCACCAAACCAACATCAAAATCAGAAATCAAATCAAGGCAAGTGATTTAAATTACATTCCTTATGCAGTGAATGCTTCTTCCATGTTAGAAACCTTGATAATCAATCTTATATAAGAGTTAAAGAAAAACCCATGAAATTGGAAGTTATTATTTACTTTTGGGATAGGTTTGCATGTAGAAACATTGTTTGAAGATTGAATTCAGAGATTTCATATTTATGTGATGTAACAACGGATTAAAATCTGGGAAATTATGATGAGAAAAATCTAGGGTTTATGTTCTTGAAGAAAATTGGGGAAAAATGTAGAAACTTGTGATTTAATGATGTTTAGGATGTATTAAACCCTTAAAAGATGTTAGTATATGACCTTAACATGTTTGAGGATGATTAGAGAACTTAATACATTGTTGGAACGAATTTTAGAAGAGATTTGAGGAGTAAAAATGGTGAAAAACGAAACTTAGAGAAAGCTGGGACGAATCTGGTAGGTCGTTCGAACGAGCTTCTAACGAACTCGTTCGAACGAGCTTCTAACGAATTGACCAGTCGATCTAACGAAAGGGAGCCTCATTCGAACGAGATCTCGTTAGAAGGTACAGTTCGTTCGAACGCACTGGAATCTCGTTCGAACAGCCTCGTTCGAACGAGACTTCTAACGAGTTGACAGAGGAATCTCGTTCGAACAGTCTCGTTCGAACGAGACTTCTAACGAGTTGACAGTTTGGGCCTTTTTGGACTGTTTCGATTTTTGGAGTCCCGTAAACTTGTTCGAGGATATAGATAACATTCCGATGATGATGTAATGATAGAATTGGGACTTTAGGGTATTTATGAGAAGGAAATTATATACGAGAGTTAAATTAGATGGACGGTTTGGGTTGAGACGTGAGTGTCTACTACGACGTGAGAATAAATTATGGCGCATATGATTAATAACCGGAAATCGTATAAAGTGTGTAAATTATATATTGGTACTAGATTGAGAATAGTACTACGGTTAAACTACGGGATTACTAAGACGTGTGTTTACTTAGTATTGGTATATGAATTGTGTGTATGACATACCTACCATACTTGCTATCACGGGAGGTTTGCGTTCGCTTAGGGCCCTCTAATCCATGTGTTGCCCGGATTTAGACTGGTTACCTTGATGAACATAGGTCATAGAAAGACTTATTGGGATATTAATAAGTCCGCTGATCGTGGGAGCGTAGGTATGTGCGTGACCCATGTGATGTGACTGTGTTCGCCTCCATGTGACACCCCGCCTAATTAATCCCGGGTGATCAGTCCTAAATCAAGTTAGAACAGGTTTCTCATTTGGTCCATTCTTAGCATCACTGTCGTCTTATTTAATTACTAACCACCTAAGTGAGAAAAGTAGACTGGTGCCAATTTTTATCTTTCATTATTTAACAAACACCCATGCGGAAAATAAAACTATATAACAATCACAGATAACTAAATTAATCATTCACAAGTAAAAATAATTGACCGAATAAACCAACGGTCCAAATAATAAATCCCATAAAGATAAGAACAAACTCTCAACAAGTCTAAAACAAATAAATGGAAAGTGAGCAACATGCTCGAATACTAATTATGAACTTCTACATTTAAGAATGAAGAATGAGGCGTCTATCAAAACCCCGCAACATCCACATATGCTGCAGCAACGGATCCCTGGAATATGGTCAAGGCTGGCGTCCCGGTGGTTGGACACCTAAAAGGTTTTTAAAAGTTTTTATAGCAAGGGTTAGTACCCAAAACATTTGAAAAACATTTAACAAATGATTAACTTGCAGTAATAAATAAATATGCATGCTCTTCATATTTTTAGTTAATATCGCATTCTCTTGAGGACTTCCTTACCCTTCCTCTATTATACCCTACGAATGCTTTAATTAAATTACCTAGTTACTCATCTCATGACTAGATAATTAACAAAGTTCCTTTATACCCACCCTACTCTAACTGAGTATGTAGTGATTTTGATATCTAAGTTATTTGTAACATCAACTTAACTAAATCATTTCCCTTTTTATATTCATATAACTTCTACACTTGTTATACCTGTAAAATCACTCACTTTTCATTAATATTCCGTATATAATTAATTATAAAATTATATACTTATAATCATATTCCAGCATTCACAATCATACTGTAATATATCTAATAACTTGCAACCTCCCGAGTAAAAATACTCCCGGAATGTAAATTCTATAAAGTGCTATCCCACTAGGTATAATCACATAGCCTAGTTATCCCAAGTCAGAATTTTCACACCAACTTGATAAAAATAAAATAATTGGAGGCGGTCATATTCCTTCCCTGAAAGTGAGTTGTCCCTCACCCATATAACGGACGCTATGACCTCGGGAATATACTCTCCCTACTCCTCAAGCTAGGGGATTCATCCACAACGCGCAACCTCCCCCTATAGCACTATAGTAACAAATATCTAATCACTGATATTAATTGACCACACCATATATATATATACTAACGCCTCCGTATATATAAATATAAAAGTCCCGGCTATACCGTTCAATAAATCCGTAACATAAGCCTATTAAAATTATTAAGAGTTTATGGTCCAACTCTAAGTATTAATTAAATTGCACTTTAATTAATTTAGTTATTGTTGGTGTCGCCCCCACCATAAATTTGGACTTACTCCCGTAGCCCAAAATAAATTTACCCGAGTCACAATTTCCGACTCTAATTTATTAGCCTCAAACCCTAATTAATTTATCTACAATTAATTAGATTTAAACTCATGTATTTAATTTCTCAATAATTAATTACATAAGATTTTTATATAAATTTCCCCTCTTATATAACCAACTGGCGAAACTGCCAGATTCTGGCGACCGTCGATCGATCGACCCAGACCGTCGATCGATCGATCGAACAGGTCTTCGTCTTCTTTGCGAAGACAGGGCAGCCATGGACGAGATTCCTTAAACCCTAATATTTTTTAACATGAATTTTAAGCCTTTATAACACCAGTACATATTAGAAACCTTATTAGGACCCCCCAGAAGGTCCACAACAATCATCAATTCGTCCATAAACTACTAATCCATAATTTTGGGAAAAACCTATCTTTTTCCTTAAACCCATTTTTACTCCAAATTTCTTCATTTAAATTCGTTTTAATTTATCTGAATATCATCCTAACAGATACACGTCAATATTCCAATATCAGATTTTACATAACTCCTCATAATTTCGGGCAAATCAGATTCATGTTTTCTTTTGAATTATCAAAACCCCATGTTTATACCATGAACACCAAAACGAATTTTAAATTCATAACAGCACACAAATATGAATTTGAAAGACAGATTTTA
This sequence comes from Sambucus nigra, assembly GCA_949130495.1. NCBI lineage: Eukaryota > Viridiplantae > Streptophyta > Magnoliopsida > Dipsacales > Adoxaceae > Sambucus > Sambucus nigra. Next base: position 135,320,606 of record OX422216.1, read on the forward strand.
TGCTATTGCAAGTTATTCACTTGCCTTAGGTTTCGTAGTGTCTGAATCTTCAATGGATTCCAAGGTTGAAGATGACCTAGTTGGTTCTTTGAGATCCCCAAATTGGCTTTGGCTGCTACTAGGGTTTCCTAACCCTTTAATTTCTTTCTCTGCTTAAGCTTAGCTAGCCCTTATTTTCTTTTTATTAAGTTAATTAATCCATTCCCGTTTTTTGACTAATGGGCCAAGCCCAAGTTACCAAAATGCCCTCGAGTAGGCCCGACTATGTCTAAAAACGTCCCGTTACCCGTTTACTACCCCTGGGTACACTTTTCCGACTATCTCGGCCCATCCGGACTCAACTGTACACTCAGGATTTGCATCCGAATTAATTTATAAAAATACTTATCCCCCACCCAATATAGTCTATACCGACTTCCGGATGTGATAAGTACATATCTCGTCATTAATACTCGAAACGACGAAATTACATTATTACTATACACTCAGTAAATAATTTTTCTTTAAATATTAACCATTCAATCCCAGATTAATATTTATATAATATTCTATCATAATTAATTCATTAAATTACAACACACTAGTAATTTAGAATTTCCGAATTAATTAAATTTTAAATGTACCAAAAATACGGGGTGTTACACTCCATTATTTGTGATGTTGTATCTGTGAACTATTCCTGAGAGATTCGGAATATGTAATCCTTATGTACGTGATGTACCGGGATGGATAGCAGAGTATGTGTGCACCGCAGCTTAGTTCTCGGGGTGCTTGTATTGTATATCTATGATGTGAATAATATACACTTAATTAATGGGAACCTTCATGTTATTGTTGTGAATATAACTACGGTATTGTTTCGAGAAATATAACGAGTTAACGGATAGTTATATATATTGCATATTGAGCATCTGAGTTACGTTAAACCCCTACTTAATTACGTGCGTTATAATGTTAATAGAACCGAGTAATAAGGGTAGGACTTATGACAGTCTAGCTAGATATGATGGCACTTAGCTAGTGGTTTGTGTCGTTATAGATGGGTACTTACGTTAGGAGTGCACAGTTAGACGAGAGGTGAGAATATCATGTGAGTGCACGTCCTAACATGTACTTTGCATTTAATGTTTTAAATGTTTTTAAAGCACTTGCAGGTTTTTAAAATATAACTCCACATTCGGGCTCTGACCCGTTTGCTTTTCAAATCTATTTTCTTTGTAAAACCATTTTAGGTGCCCAGCCACAAGGACACCAAGCATAGGATACTCATTCAGGTGACGAGCTGTAGCTATTTGTGGAAGCTACAGGGACTTTGCTTGTAGACGCTTCTATCTTTTGGATTCCAGATTCATTATCTATCAGTTGTAGGGCATGTTGCCCATTTCTATTAGAGTTACATTTCCTTTACAGTTTTCATACTTTGGCATGTATTGATTTAGTATTCAGTTTACTTATCAGTTGTGGGATTTGTAGTGAGGAGTTTTCCTCCAGACTTTATTTACGTTTTGTGATGGTTATTCTATTTACTTCATTATGGTGAATGGTGTTATTATTCTTCTTTACACTTGTTGCATGTTAATCAGACTTAAATTAAAATTTGGCACTTACTTTTTAAATACTAGGTGGTTAGTAATCATTAAAATGTTTTCGACAGTGATGCTATTAACTGGACCAACTTGGCATTTTGAATTAATTTAATAAAGGAGTAGCTACCCGGTATTTAATTAGTCGGGGTGTCACAGGTGGTATCAGAGCATCAGGTTCTAGTGTCCTTTAGGATCTGACGGCTTATTATGTTTCCGCTAAGTTTCTTTGATATAGAGCCCTATATTTTAGGATTGTTGTACTCTTTTTGTGTATGCTTCATTCTTCAGCTATCTTAAGTTTATAAACAGCGAACTTATAAACTTTGTTCTTATTTCAGATGCCTCCACGACGTGCACGACGAGTTCCCAGGGATGCAACGCCCGAACCCCAGCCCGCTCCAGTTCAAGGCATGATGAATGCCGCTGAGGTTGCAGCTATAGTAGCCCAAGCGGTAAATGCCGCAATTGCCGTTGTTCAGCAGGCACCACCTCAGGCGCCGGTTGCCGCGCCAGTACAGGCAAATGCATTCCCGTCTTCTTGGGAATGTGTACGTGATGCTTTTCAGAAAGCGCATCCGCCAGAGTTTGCAGGTAGCTCAGATGTGGTAGTCTCGAGCCAGTGGAGGAAGGATATGTAGAGGCACTTAAGGATGTATGAGTGCACGGATGTTCAGAAGCAGGTGCCAGCTACTTTCAAGCTAGTTGGATCTGCGCTACAGTGGTGGGAGTCTATTACCACCATGGAGGAGAGGGATACTCTCATGATTCAGGAGTTCTGGGTGCGGTTCGACCGCAAGTACTTTCCGTCAGCTGTTCATACGGAAATGAGGAGGAAATTGATGAGTCTGAAGCAGGAAGGTAAAACTGTGGCCGAGTATGAGGCCGAGTTCACGAATCTGTTGAATATCGTTCCAGATGAGATACCAACAGAGAAGAAGAAGATTGAGAAGTTCACGGACGGGTTGACTTGGAGGATCCGTCAGCATCTGCTAGGGAACCTATCGTTGGCCACCTATTCTGATGTGGTTAACGCTGCATTGTTACACTGCCAGGACCACCGTTTTCATATGGCCGAGGGCAAGAGGTCGGGGGAGTCTAGCCATCAGGGCAGGACTGGAGGACATGGCGCCAGCGGGGCACAATCTGGTCAGGGGCAGAGGCAGAATGAGCAGGTCTCCCAGCAGGGGGATAATAAGAGGTTCCGGTCAGGGAACTACAGACAGGGACAGGGAGGTTTCCGTCAGGGCCATCAGGGTCCAAACGGCCATCAGGGCCAACAGGGGCAGAATGGGCAGCAGTTTCACCAGGGCCAAGGGAGGAACGGTAACGGCCACCAGGGCCGGGGACAGCAGGGACAGAGAGGAGGGAACTTCCCAGGGAAGTGCTTTGTTTGTGGCAAGACTGGCCATAAGCGACAGGATTGTCCTAATAAGGGCAGGGCCCCACAGCAGCAGCAGCAGCAGCAGGGTGCTCGCCAGGAGCCACAGAGGCCTTTGTTTCCCGCCGCTCTTCCCGTACCGCCACAGATGGCAGCATTGCCACCCATTCCAGTAGTCCCAGCTCAGCAGGGGCAGCTACAGTATGGACGTGTCTACAATGTCCACCAGGCTGCAGTTCCACAGGCACCGCCCACGATTGAGGGTACGTTTCCTATCCATGGCACTATGGGTCGGGTATTGTTTGATACGGGTGCTACACACTGTTTTATAGCTACACACTTTGCGAAAGCTTTAGGATTGTTAGCTACGGCAGAGAGCACTGTGACGTGTGTCGACTCACCATTGGGGAGTGGGTCACTTATATTCTTTATATGCCGGGGAGTGGGAGTAGGGATAGGGATTGGTAGTCTGGTATTACCTGCAGATATGTTGGTATTAGATATGCATGTTCACGATGTGATCATCGGTATGGATTAGCTCGTAGCTTATAGGGCCATGATTGATTACTTCAGCGGGAGCATTGTTTTTTCCATTCCGGGGCAAGAGATGTTCGTAGTGGCGATGCCTGGCCCAGAGGGAGGATCGACCGCTCATCTGTATTACATTAAGGAGGATACCTTTAAGGAGGTAGTGATTCCTTTAGATTCCATCCCAGTAGTCAGGGAGTATTCGGATGTGTTTCAGGAGATACCAGGCTTACCCCCCAGTCGATAGATAGACTTTGTTATAGATTTGCTACCGGGTACGAGACCTATAGCACGTGCACCGTACCGTATGGCTCCAGCTGAGATGAGGGAGTTACGGGATCAGATAGAGCAGTTGTTAGGTCAGGGCTTTATTCGTAGGAGTACCTCACCTTGGGGCACTCCAGTTTTGTTTGTGAAGAAGAGGGACGGTTCACTGAGATTGTGTGTGGACTACCGAGAGTTGAATAAGGTCACGATAAAGAATAAGTATCCGTTGCCTCGAATCGATGACTTATTCGACCAGTTGAGAGGAGCTTATTTCTTCTCGAAGATTGATTTGAGATCGGGATACCATCAGTTACGTATCCGGGAGGAGGATGTCTCGAAGACCGCGTTCTTGTCGAGATATGGTTCTTACGAGTTTCGGGTTATGCCTTTTGGTTTGACCAACGCTCCAGCTGTGTTTATGGACTTGATGAACAGAGTGTTCAGGGATTTTCTAGATCAGTTTGTCATTGTCTTCATTGATGACATTCTGGTTTACTCCCAGACAGAGGAGGAGCACACCGAGCATTTGAGGCAGGTTTTGCAGACACTTCGTCAGAACGAGTTGTATGCAAAATATGAGAAGTGCGAGTTTTGGCTGAAGGAAGTCCAGTTTTTGGGACACATTATTTCCGACCGGGGAATATCTGTTGATCCGGGGAAAGTATCAGCGGTGAGGCAGTGGGGACAGCCCACGACACCGACTGAGATTCATAGTTTCTTGGGTCTAGCAGGATACTACAGGAGGTTTATTCGGGGTTTCTCGGATATAGAAGGTTCTTTGACACATCTGACTCGTAAGGGTGTGCCCTACATCTGGAGTGATGCCTGTCAATTGGCATTCGATGAATTGAAGGACAAATTGACCTCAGCACCTGTGTTAGCATTGCCGAGACCGGGAGTTGAGTATTTGGTTTACATCGATGCATCTTTGTATGGACTGGGAGGTGTATTGCAGCAGGAGAGATAGGCCATAGCTTATGCTTCCCGTAAGCTTAAGCCTCATGAGAAGAATTACCCCACGCATGATTTGGAGTTGTCGGCAGTGGTATTTGCCCTATGGATTTGGAGGCACTACCTTTTGGGGGAGAAGTTCCAACTATTCACGGACCACAAGTCCCTACAGTATCTGTTCACGCAGAAGGAATTGAATATGCGACAGCGTAGGTGGCTTGAGTTTGTGAAGGACTACCAGTTCGACATCCAGTATCACCCAGGTAAGGATAACGTGGTAGCAGACGCGTTGAGCCGTAGACCAGCAGATGAGGTAGCAGAGGTGTGGAAGGCTAAGTGGAAGGGATTGGGACACCAGGATGCAGTGGCCCGATCTTTCATGTCTGTAATGACCGTTACACCGCAGATTGTCACGAAGGTAGTACGGGCACAGGCTAATGACTCGTTCTGTCAGGAGCAGATAGTTCGATTACTAGCAGAGGGAGCCGAGTCCTATACCGTTAGCTCAGACGGGGGATTACGCTTCAATGGGAGATTGGTAGTTCCGAAAGGGGATGAATTGCGACACGATGTGATGGCAGAGTCGCACGGCTCACGGCTCACGATTCGCGGTACATCCCGGAGGGGACAAAATGTACCAATACATGAGACGCCAGTATTGGTGGAGCGGTATGAAGAGAGATATCGCTGAGTTTGTTTCGAAATGCGCCACTTGTCAGCTTGTAAAAGTGGACCATCAGAGACCGGCAGGATTGCTACAGCCATTGGAGGTCCCGGTGTGGATGTGGGAGAGCATATCCATGGATTTTATCACGGGGTTGCCTACGTCGCAGAGGGGTCACGACTCCGTTTGGGTAATTGTGGACAGGTTGTCCAAGGTCGCTCACTTTTTACCCGTAAGGACTGACTACACTACGGGACAGTATGCCCAGCTCTTCATTTCAGAGATTGTGAGACTTCACGGTGTGCCCCTAAATATCGTGTCTGACAGAGACAAGATATTTGTTTCGAGGTTTTGGGAGAGTTTCCAGGAGGCCATGGGCACGGAATTGCGGTTGAGTACGGCGTATCATCCGCAGACTGATGGGCAGACTGAGCACACAAATCAGATGTTGGAGGGCATGCTACGCATGTGCATTATTGACTTCGGGGGTGGATGGGAGCAGTATCTTCCACTGGTGGAGTTTGCTTACAACAACTCCTATCAGTTCACTATTGGCATGGATCCGTTTGAGGCATTGTACGGTAGGCCTTGTCGTTCCCCAGCATGTTGGTTAGAGGTGGGGGACAAGAAAATGCTTGGGACGGAAGTGATTCAGGATACTTCGGCAAGGATTGAGTTGATTCGGAGTCGCATTCGGGTAGCTCAAGACAGGCAGAAGAGTTATGCTGATGCGAAGAGATTTTTCAGGGAGTTCCAAGTGGGGGACCAGGTTTTGCTCAGGGTATCTCCTATGAAGGGGATTATGCGATTCGGTAAGAAGGGGAAGTTGGCACCGAGGTATGTGGGGACGTTTCCTATTATTGAGCGGATCGAACCGGTTGCGTATAGACTTGGGTTACCGGAGCATTTGCATCGGATTCACGATGTGTTCCATATTTCCTCGCTGAGGAAATACCTTAGAGATAATTTGGCTCATTCTCACATTACTGTGGAGGACATCGATCTCCAGCCGGATAGCTCCTCCGAGGAGGGGCCGATTGCTATTTTGGGCCGAAGCGAGAGGAAACTGCGGTCAAAGATAGTTCCGTTAGTGCGTGTTCAGTGGCGACATCACAATGTCGAGGAGTCCACATGGGAGCGCGAGGATGAGATGCGCGAACGTTATCCAGAGTTATTTTTAGCAGGTACTTTCTAGTTTTGAATTTCGGGACAAAATTCAGTTATTAGGGGGGGAGTATGTAATACCCCGTACTTTTGGCTATATTTATTTTTGGGATTAATTAATTAAATGCGTATTAATAGGAAATTAATCCGGGTTAAAAATACTAACGGGATGCGAGTTGCTATTTGATTATGTGCATATATGATAATATATGAATTTGGAATTATAAAATTTGTCGTGAGATTTATATACGGCAATTTGGGAATTTTGTTGAGACGCGTGTGACCGCCGCGTCATGGTATCTTATTTTAATTATAAAAGTGATTTTTATTTCTATTATCTGTATGATCGTTTTGAGTGCGCCAACGCGTCCGGAAGGGTCGAGATAGTCAGAAAACACTAGCCGGGGGTGTAGTTTGGATTCCGGGGTATTTTTAGGCCATACCGGCATCATAAAGGGTATTTTGGTAATTTCGTATTTTGGGAAATTAAAAGTGACGAAAATTGGTTAATTACATCTGATGTGGATTTGACCCACTAAGCCCCTAACCAACCCATATTAACCTAGAAGGCTATGTAGGTTATTAGAAGAGTTTTCTAAGTTCCCCAAATCAAACCCTAGCCACCTTAAGCCACCATTGGAGAAGAAGCTTGGAGAGAAGAAATTCTGCATAAATCTTCACCAAACCAACATCAAAATCAGAAATCAAATCAAGGCAAGTGATTTAAATTACATTCCTTATGCAGTGAATTCTTCTTCCATGTTATAAACCTTGATAATCAATCTTATATAAGAGTTAAAGAAAAACCCATGAAATTGGAAGTTATTATTTACTTTTGGGATAGGTTTGCATGTAGAAATATTGTTTGAAGATTGAATTCAGATATTTCATATTTATGTGATGTAACAACGGATTAAAATCTAGGAAATTATGATGAGAAAAATCTAGGGTTTATGTTCTTGAAGAAAATTGGGGGAAAATGTAGAAACTTGTGATTTAATGATGTTTAGGATGTATTAAACCCTTAAAAGATGTTAGTATATGACCTTAACATGTTTGAGGATGATTAGAGAACTTAATACATTGTTGGAACGAATTTTAGAAGAGATTTGAGGAGTAAAAATGGTGAAAAACGAAACTTAGAGAAAGCTGGGACGAATCTGGTAGGTCGTTAGAAGCCCCTGCCCAGGTCGTTCGAACGAACTCGTTCGAACGAGCTTCTAACGAATTGACCAGTCGTTCTAACGAAAGGGAGCCTCGTTCGAACGAGATCTCGTTAGAAGGTACAGTTCGTTCGAACGCACTGGAATCTCGTTCGAACAGCCTCGTTCGAACGAGACTTCTAACGAGTTGACAGAGGAATCTCGTTCGAACAGTCTCGTTCGAACGAGACTTCTAACGAGTTGACAGTTTGGGCCCTTTTGGACTGTTTCGATTTTTGGAGTCCCGTAAACTTGTTCGAGGATATAGATAACATTCCGATGATGATGTAATGATAGAATTGGGACTTTTGGGTATTTATGAGAAGGAAATTATATACGAGAGTTAATGGACGGTTTGGGTTGAGACGTGAGTGTCTACTACGACGTGAGAATAAATTATGGCGCGTATGATTAATAACCGGAAATCGTATAAAGTGTGTAAATTATATATTGGTACTAGATTGAGAATAGTACTACGGTTAAACTACGGGATTACTAAGATGTGTGTTTACTTAGTATTGGTATATGAATTGTGTGTATGACATACCTACCATACTTGCTATCACGGGAGGTTTGCGTTCGCTTAGGGCCCTCTAATCCTTGTGTTGCCCGGATTTAGACTGGTTACCTTGATGAACATAGGTCATAGAAAGACTTATTGGGATATTAATAAGTCCGCTGATCGTGGGAGCGTAGGTATGTGCGTGACCCATGTGATGTGACTGTGTTCGCCTCCATTATTTGTGATGTTGTATCTGTGAACTATTCCTGAGAGATTCGGAATATGTAATCCTTATGTACGTGATGTACCGGGATGGATAGCAGAGTATGTGTGCACCGCAGCTTAATTCTCGGGGTGCTTGTATTGTATATCTATGATGTGAATAATATACACTTAATTAATGGGAACCTTCATGTTATTGTTGTGAATATAACTACAATATTGTTTCGAGAAATATAACGAGTTAACGGATAGTTATATATATTGCATATTGAGCATCTGAGTTACGTTAAACCCCTACTTAATTACGTGCGTTATAATGTTAATAGAACCGAGTAATAAGGGTAGGACTTATGACAGTCTAGCTAGATATGATGGCACTTAGCTAGTGGTTTGTGTCGTTATAGATGGGTACTTACGTTAGGAGTGCACAGTTAGACGAGAGGTGAGAATATCATGTGAGTGCACGTCCTAACATGTACTTTGCATTTAATGTTTTAAATGTTTTTAAAGCACTTGCAGGTTTTTAAAATATAACTCCACATTCGGGCTCTGACCCGTTTGCTTTTCAAATCTATTTTCTTTGTAAAACCATTTTAGGTGCCCAGCCACAAGGACACCAAGCATAGGATACTCATTCAGGTGACGAGCTGTAGCTATTTGTGGAAGCTACAGGGACTTTGCTTGTAGACGCTTCTATCTTTTGGATTCCAGATTCATTATCGATCAGTTGTAGGGCATGTTGCCCATTTCTATTAGAGTTACATTTCCTTTACAGTTTTCATACTTTGGCATGTATTGATTTAGTATTCAGAATACTTATCAGTTGTGGGATTTGTAGTGAGGAGTTTTCCTCCAGACTTTATTTACGTTTTGTGATGGTTATTCTATTTACTTCATTATGGTGAATGGTGTTATTATTCTTCTTTACACTTGTTGCATGTTATTCAGACTTAAATTAAAATTTGGCACTTACTTTTTAAATACTAGGTGGTTAGTAATCATTAAAATGTTTTCGACAGTGATGCTATTAACTGGACCAACTTGGCATTTTGAATTAATTTAATAAAGGAGTAGCTACCCGGTATTTAATTAGTGGGGGTGTCACATTCCTTTATCCATAATGGGCTGAACATTAATTCCAAGCAAGTCGTTGAAACCATGAGTAGTGGTCCGTTTGTCGACTTAGATGCGCACGATGCTGAGCTTCACCTGAGGTATGTCAATGAGACTACCCAATCCTGGGATACATCTGACCCTAAGACTCAAAATCAAAATCGTCAAGTGACCACCACTCCATGGACATCCGACCTATTTCATGTAGAAAATAATTCTATGATAGACAGTCGACTCGATATACTTGAGAAAGGATTGCAAGACCTATGTGAGGTATATGGAAGAGGACCAATTGGATCCATCCCAAACCCCGTCGAGAAGTTGTGTGCGATTTTTGAGGCGGGTCATTCAACTGAGGAATGCCCGACTATACCCTCCTACAAAGTGATGCTTCAAGAACAAGTAAGTGGTATAGGAGGATTCAAGGGTAATTTCAGTGCACCGCACGGGAATTCTTACAATCCTTCATGGAAAAACCACCCTGGTTTTAGCTATGGGCAATAACATGATGCGATGAATCCTAATTCACATGTTGCCCCTCCTCCACCACCACACTTTCAACAAGCTCCACACATGCAAGGGCATGTGCAAGAACCACCACCTCAAGGAGCATATATCACTCCACTGCGGAGAAATCTCGAGGATACGATCAAACATTTCATCAATACCCAGACTGAAACTAATGCTAGGCCTGAGCGCATGATCAATGAAATGAATGCGAACATTTCACAGTTGCAATCATCGTTGAGTATCCAAGAGAAAGGCAAGTTTCCTGCCAAGGGCCAAAGACCGCCCCAAGGTCAAACTAGTGTTAGCTCCACCTCGACAGAACATCAGGAGCAATGTCAAGTTGTGACCACTCTTCGTAGTGGGAGAGTTGTTGATTTATCACCTCCCCCACACGATGTAACCAAAGATAAGGAGATTTCCCCCGACACGAAAGAGGCCGAAGATGTCCCCTTGAATGAGAGTGATAAAGAAGACACTAGTGAGCCCGAGGTAGTTGTGAAACCACCCACCGTGACACCATTTCCTCAAAGGTTGGTTCCTTCCCACAAAGGAAACCCCCGTGATGAAGTGCTAGACATACTAAATCAAGTGAAGCTAAATTTACCTTTCCTCGATGCTATTAAGCAAATTCCAGCTTACGCAAAAGTTATCAAAAGACTTTTTGATGGTAAAGAGGAGGATGAAGGTAAAGAAAAACGTCTTTCTAGCACAGAATGTGAGCTCCACCCTACTCAATGATCTCCTACCCAAGTACAAAGATCCCGGTGTACCCACCATTTCCTACATCATTAGAGAAAATAAAATTGAAAAAGCCTTACTTGATTTGGGAGCAAGTGTAAATATCCTCCCTAACGCCATCTATAGGAAACTTGATTTGGGTGACCTCAAGCCCACAAAATCACTCTCCAGTTAGCGGATCGAACCATGAAGATCCCAAGAGGCATAGTTGAGGATCTGATCATCCAAGTTGACACTTTTTACTTCCCGATAGACTTTGTCATTTGGTACATGGAGCCCTCCTTCACCTCGAGCAATCATGTTCCCATCATTCTTGGGCACCCATTCTTAGTTACATCTAATGAAATCATCAATAATCGAAATGGACAAATGCAACTCACCTTTGGGAACATGACTTTAGAGACTAACATCTTCCATATAGCCCAACAGACGGGGGAATAAGATGATCTTCAGGCGATGAGCTTAATAGATGAGATCGTAGAGGAGTATTTTGAGGAAAACTATTGTGGAGACGCCCTAGAGTACTATTTAGTGTCGAACTACGAGAGTGAGGGGACGTACATCAAATTTGAGAAGGAGGTTGAGGAGTTGATCGAGTTACTTAGAGCATCGAACGAGGACGCAAGAGATGCATGTTGGGTTTCTAGATTCGAGGAGTTACCACTGAGGGAGACACCCATGGTTCCCTCCAACGACATATTTCCAACCCTAGAATTGAAGAAACTACCCTCCCATATTAAATAGCATATCTAGGAGAGGATGAGACATTTCCTCTTGTTATCTCCTCTAGCCCAGACGAAGATCAGAAGAGTAAATTGCAAAAGACTCTGAGGAAGTAACAAGGTGCTTTTGGTTGATGCATTGCTTATTTGAAAGGGATAAGTCCTTTGATTTGCACCCAAAAGATCCATCTCGAAGAGGATGTCAAGCCTTCAAGAGAAATGCAAAGAAGGCTAAATCCCAATATGAAAGAAGTGTTGAGGACCGAAATAATTAAGCTATTGGATGCCGGGATTATCTACCCAATCTCGGATATCAAGTGGGTGAGCCCTATTCAAGTTGTCCCGAAGAAGTCGGGCATGATAGTGATTGAGAATGCTAAGGGAGAGCTAGTTCCCCAACGTACCACCATCGGGTGGCGTGTTTGCATTGATTACCGGAAACTCAATGCGGGAACTAGGAAATACCATTTCCTCTTGCCATTTATTGATCAAATGCTTGAGAGAGTAGCGAGACACCCTTATTATTTCTTCCTTGATGGTTATTTCGGATATAACCAAATTGAGGTAGACATACTTGACTAGGAGAAAATGACCTTCACTTGCCCTTTTGGTACGTTTGCCTACAAACATATGCCATTTGTCTTGTGTAATGCACCCGGGACCTTTCAAAGGTGCATGTTGAGCCTATTTAGCGACATGGTTGAGAGAGGACTTGAAGTGTTCATGGACGATTTTAGCGTTTTTCACCTCTTTAGACCTTTGTCTAGAAAAACTGGAAAAGGTACTTGCTCAATTTGTGGAAAAGAACTTAGTGCTAAATTGAGAGAAAGGCCATTTTATGGTCACCGAGGGAATAGTTCTTGGCCACGTAGTTTCATCCAAGGGGATAGAATATGATAGCGATAAGATAGATGTCATAGACGATCTACCCCCACCAAAATCGCTTAAAGATGTGTGCTCATTCTTCGTCCATGCAGGGTTTTATCGAAGTTTCATTAAGGACTTTAGCGCCATCGCTAGGCCCTTAAGCAACCTACTGATGAAGGACACCCCATTTGAGTGGACGGAAACATGCTATAGCGCTTTTGAAAAATTAAAAACCATGCTTATGTCCGCTCCCATCATGCAAGTTCCAGATTGGTCTTTACCATTCGAACTTATGTGTGATGCTAGCGACTATGCGATAGGGCCTGTTTTGGGCAAAAGAAAAGACAAACAGGCTCATGTCATCTACTACGCTAGGCAGACTCTTACTGAACCATAGCTAAATTACTCCACCATAAAGAAGGAGTTGTTAGCAGTAGTCTTGGCCCTTGACAAATTTCGATCCTACCTTATTGGTTATCCCATCACTTGCTTCACCGACCATGTGGTATTGAAATACCTACTTGAGAAGAAAGATCCAAAGCCGCGCCTCATAAGGTGGATCCTACTTCTAAAAGATTCTAATCTCTCCATTAAAGATAATAAAGGAGTAGAAAACATCATTTTCGACCACTTATCACGGCTTTCGTCTGACGTACCTAGTGATCCAATACCCATAGACGAATACTTTTCGAATGAGCAACTCTTTACTACCTCTTCTTTGCCCTAGTTTGCGAATATCGTGAACTATCTTATCACGGGAGCCATCCCTTTCGATTGGAAATCGTAAGATAAGAAGAGGTTTATTGCTTGGTCGCGCATGTTTTTCTATGATAATCCTTTCCTGTTTAAATATTGCACCGAACAAATCATCCGACGTTGTGTACCGGATGACGAGATCCCGAAAGTCATCCAATTGTGTCATTCGGAAGCTTGTGGAGGACACTTTTTGGTGAAAAAGACGGCCGTAAAATTTTTGCAATGCGTCCTCTATTGGCCCATAATATTCTGGGATGTGAACAATGCCTGTAAATCTTGCAATAGGTGCCAAAGTATGGGAACTATTACCCGACGAGATATGATGCCATTAACCCCGATACTCATTATTGAGATCTTCGACTACTGGGGTATTGACTTCATGGGCCCTTTCCCCCATCCTTTGGTTTCCTATACATCCTTGTTGAGGTCGAATACGTTTCCAAATGGGTGGAAGATATAGCTACCAAGACAAATGACAACAAAGTGGTGATTAAGTTCCTACAGGAACACATACTTTCCCGCTTCGACGCTCCGAAAGCAATAATCAGAAAGGGCTTTCTATGGCACTCTCGTCCGCACGGTCGGCTTTGCGTGCCAATCCTTTGTTGACGGACGCCCTATCCCATTTTACTTATCCATCCTCGCCCGCAAGCTTGCTGAAATGGTGTTCCCCACCCAGATGTATACGACTACCCAACCAACGCCCCAACCATTCCCAAACAACAGTGCATTGACCGACTCATGCCCAATGACAATTGGGAAGGGGGTACTTTCTCCGTGGGCCATCTCAATTACAAGGCATGAATCACGTTCCATATCATGCGCGCCAATTTGCTTCAAACATCCAATGATTCGACGATGCGACCTCGCCAAGCAACCCTTGTGTACCACCTGTTTGACCTCGATTTCACCCTCAACCTGGCCAGGATGCTTTATGCAGATATCATTTTTGTAGCTTGGGAGCACAAAGGTGCTCTACCCCTCCCATATGCCCACCTCATCACGTCCCTTATAGTCGACGCTGGTATCCAGCCACCCCAAGCTTTCCCCCGTCTCCCAGAGCCCATTGGAAAAACATCCCGCACGAGGATTGCCCAGCAATGGGCTGCCATTCGAGCAGCCCAGGAGGCGATCAATTTAGAGTCCGAGAAAGAAATTCAGGTTGAAGAGCTGGCGGCAAAAGACGTTGAGATGGAAGGGGCTGAAGAGGAAGAATACAATGAAGACAATGACTCAGATTTCGAGCCCTCGGGTGATGATTTCGATAGACGACTGGCAGCGATGGCATCCTGTTTTAACGGGTTCATCACCCAATACAATCAAGATCAAGCCGCCTATCGCAGGGACCAAGAGGCTTATCGGAGAGACACAGGATGATGCACCAACTCCAAGCCCACCTCTATGAGCTCAACTTTGGTGGTCCCCTACCATATTTCTTTTTTGATCTCTATGATCCTCATGCACCCGGGTCCTCCAATCACCCCCCTCAATAAAACCCATGACTATTTTTGTTGTGTTTGTTGGTTGTGTATGTGTGAAATGGTTGTTTCCTCAGTGTTGCTTGTGTGATTTCGCTTATTCTATATAACACAGTTTGTTCTTTCTATATATAAAAGTTGCATTTCTGTTTCATTTGCTTGTTTTATTCTTTCGCACTTTTAATTCACTTTGAGTTAGATTTTAGTCCTTTTGGCTTGAGGATAATGCAAAAGTCTAAGTTGGGCGAGGGGGTCATAAGTGCGTATTTCTAAAACTTCACAAATTTTCAAAAATGCCCCGAAATTTCAAAAAAATCATAAAATCTTGAAAAATCCAAAAATATTTTTCTTCAGAATAAATAAAAAGTGGAATTTAAAATTTTTAAAAATATCATTAAAAGTCGGTTTAAAGTCTTAAGTTGTAAAATTCAAAATACACAAAGCCGAAATTGACCAAAGATGAAATTAAGCGAACGTAGGCGACTTAACGAATAAATGTGGAGATTAACAACCCCGGTGAGATTCGAGCCTTTCATCTTTGTGAAAATTATAAATCAATCTGAGTTAATTGTTAACTCAAAGTTATTTTCAGCGTCTAATAAGTCGTCAAGAATCTCAAGTCCTTCACTTTGAACGGTTTTGAGAAATGTGTGTAATATTTCCTTAAAAAACGTGCCAAAGAAATCTCTAAACTTAATTCATCTCAAAATGCATATGGTAACTCAATTAGTATTTTGGACAATGAAGTAGGCCCTCGTTTGTCACCCAAAAATATTGGCCAGAAAAAGTAACGAAAAATTCATCCCTTTGCAACCCAATTTGAGCCGAACAAATTTTGTCCCTTTTGTTTGACAACCCGAAGAACCCAAATTGGCCCGGAATTGTGAAAAATGGAAAAATCCCAGAAATTAAGTCCGAAAAGTGCAGAAAAATGGGACAAGAAAAAGAATAGAAATGCTCAACAAAAATAGCAAGATAAGAAAAAAGTGAAAAATAGAAAAAATAGAAAAAGAAGAAGAAAATGAGCAAAAGCCCGGAAAAGCACTAACGGACATCATAAGCAAAACTTTTCAATTCCGAAATTCTCAACCTTTTCTAATTTTACCCAATACACCTTTTAACCCGAAAAAGTCCTAACCGAGTCCAAATTGCAAAAATTGGTTACCGTGTGGAGAGCTAAGATACAAAAGGATAATAAAAGAGATAAGACGTATGTGTAAGAGGCAATCTTCCCGTTTTTCAAACTGTATTCCGTTGATGAGATCCAATCAGTATAAAATTTCCATCTTTCTACTTGTGTGCATGAACTTGGTTCCAATATGTTTACTCTTTATATCACGTACACCGAGAGAATAGACACAATTTCGAGTGATTCATTTATGAGAGAAATCCGTGAGATTTTCAAATCAAAACAAATTTTCGAATAAGTAATGCAATGGTCAATCGGTGGAAATTCACGATTAAATCTTCGATTTCACACACGCGTACTATGATTTGAAACTCTTGTACAGGACTTGATGATGGTTATTTTTTGGAAAAGTTTGAATTACACACTTTTTGCTTATTTTGAGTTTTCTTTGAGTCGAATTTTGTGGGTATATTAACTGCAAACCCTCACGAGACACAACTCATCCTATTAGGGTAACCTAGGGGTTTAAAGGATTGTTGCATATGCTAAATGCAATCGCTTTCCCGTGAAAAAGGTATCTTATCCCATTTATGAGTTGGACCATGTTTTAATTCTTTGACATTGCTTGGGACGATCAACGTTCTAAGTTAGGGGGTTTGATTAGGCATAAATTCTTCCCATTTATCCCCTTAATTTAGGTGTTTTTATCGCTACGCACAATGTAATTCAAGTGGGTTTATATCATATCTTCGATAATGGCAAGTGTCTAATGAGTATGTCATGTTTCGTGTGTTCGTCATCTATTTTACAAGTGTTCAGTGTTCTAATCCGAGTTCCATACCAAAAGCTTCAAAGAAATACAAGAAGAAAAGGATTCTGTGAAAACTAGCAAAAACGAACCAAATCCACCTTGGGAAAACTTCCTGTGAAAAGATGAAAAGATGGAACCGAACTAAATCTGGCAAATAATGAACCGATCCCATGCTCGAAGAACTTTCTGTAAAGGCTACAAAATATGGAACCGAACCAAACCATTTAACCAAATCGGTTCTGTTATCGATTTTTCGGATTTATCCATTTGTAACAATAGAGTCCTATTTGGTTCAAACTCTTATATTTCGTAGAATATAAATTGTAAATCCTCTTAAACGTAGAAGGAGGCTTTTAATTCATTAGGGAAGCTTTGTAATCCATTTTAGAGAGGAAGAACAACAAACCCTAGTTATTTTCAAGTTGCAATTCAAGTAAAAGCATTCCAATTTCTGTTTCAATACTTATTATAGTTGTTTGTTCATTACTAATTTCAACTTCCTTCATCTTCATTCATTAGAAAAAAATGGTTTCTTTCATTCTAAACGTACCGTTTTCAAGTCTTCACATGTCCAGCTAGATTTAAAAGGTCGGGATGCATGAACTCAACCTAATGTGATATTTGCATATGTATAAAATTAGTCCTCTAAATTTAATGATTTGATTGTGACCATATTGCGTAGAAACACAAAAATTGTAGATCTTTGGATCTCGTTTGATTCTGGTTAATCGGGATGCTTCAGAATTCAATTTGAGTGTCACTATCGCAATACCAATTTACTCATACTCTGATTAAGTATGGTACGGGCTTGAACCTCATATACGTAATGCTTGGGAGTACTAAATTCTGGATATAATTAATCACTTAAATCTATGACTAGTTTTATACCCGCAATACACTAGGTTTGAGGGATTGTATTCCTGTCCTCTTTTCTTCATCATATAGTTCAAGTTTTAAGTCATTCATCAGTATTTTAGGTAATTTAGAATAGCTTCATTCCATTCATACTTTAGTTCATTAGTTAATTATTTCAAAATTGCATATAGTTGTAGTTATCCCACCAATCAAATCACCTTTTCATTTTCTTTTTAGAGTCAGAGTTAGGATTCCTTCGTCTTCCAATGTCGTCATAACTCTGTTGCCCCATTTCCCTGTGGATATGATCCCGATTTACCGGGTTTATTACTAACGCGATAGACTTGCACTTGAGCCTTGAGAGAACGCACATTACAGACACTTTCTTAGTCACATCACTTAGTAAGGGTTTTCAATTGGTATCAGAGCTGAGTACTTATTTTTTTAAATTCGTTAGATCCTGTGCTTTGAAGTTGTTTTAAAAACAAATTCTCAATGGATGAGAAATTTGAGTGTCTTGGAAATTTTTCCAGGCCTCCCCTCTTTGATGGAACCAATTGTCCTCATTGGAGAGTAAGGATGATTTCCGTCATCCAAGGGACATTGGGAGATGATACTTGGGATGCCATAGAAAATAGATATACTCATCCAACTAAGCCTTTTGCAGAAGGTAGTTATGTAAGAATTAAAAAAATCCTCAACGAGTTTACCAAGGAAGAAAAACTGACCACCTTAAGCATCAATAAAGGGAATAATGCCATATTTATGTCTATTAATGAACATGAATTTATAAGAATATCCATATGTTCAACATCTATGTAACACCCCGCTCAAAATAATAACGGGTGGCCAGCATTATACTAAAATAATCAGGAATCTCAAGAGGATCATTCTCAGCATCTACTAATGATTCTAAAATAAACATGGCTAACTACCCATTACTACAAAAAGAGGGTGCCAAAAATTTAAAAAAAAAAATTCATTTCTAAAACAAACCATGCAACTATTAACCAACAACATTACTTCTAAATACGATAAGAGATACACACATGCACAAATGATATAAAAGAGACTAATACAAGAGTACAACACGATGTACAAAAATAAAATACCCGAATATGCTGTCGGGTCACAGACTATACAATAATCTGAGAGAGAAAATATAAAAGTGCTACACTACGACACTTGGGTATAAACCCGATATACAAACTGAATCCTAATCTATATTCACAAAAGATAGGAATCGACTATGTCAAAATACCGCAACAGTTCGCTACTGCCACAGCTCCACGAATACACTGGATGGATAACATCAATGGCGTCCTTGCGGACGAACACCTAGAATAATACAATATATATACATAGCAAGAGAAAATATAAACGGGTCAGAGCCCGAGGTGTGAAAAACATTTATAGCAAGTGCATTAAAATGCATAATAATTCTAAATGCATTATAACATGATTAATGTGGAGTCGCACTCTCCATAAAATTCAACTCACCTCTCAACTACAGCGCGCAACTAAACGTATGAACATGATCTCCAAATAATTGCCCAAATCTATCTAGGGACAAAGTAATCTAACTTACACCCAAAATTTATACTCAACTAAGATCCATCTAAATTATCTCTGAACTTCTACTATTACTAATCTCAATTATTCGCCCACTATCTAAACATGTAAAATATACATAAACATTTTCTTTTACTAGAATTTCTCATATTCTAGTTATCAACATATATATATATATATATATATATATATATATATAAAGTTATTAGAATCTAAGTGCTAAGGACTAAACTTCTCCCATTTCTCAATACTGCACTGCGTTTCGTGCGTGGGACGTCTCGCAAGCGAAATCCAAACAAGGAACCCCCCGATACACTATTCCTTGGGTTTGTTGGTCGTTGAGGTTCATTGTGACCTCGATACCCAAAGTACTATATATATAGATACTCATATAATTATCTATGCTTCATTTCAACTTTAATAAATTCATCGCAATTTGTCCGGATAAAATCTCCCGAAATGAGATGCAATCAATCTTTTTATATCTCTTTACTCTAGAGATAAATGATATCACATAATTATATAAAATTAATATACTATTAACACAAGTATAAAAATAACCATCCCAACGAGCTATAACTCGAGGATGCAGGTTCTCAATGCTATCATCTACAAGGGAATCACTCATATATCATCCTGGATACCAACGGTCGAAATCTCACACTGCCTTGGCAAAAACCATAACACAACGTACGGGAACCAGTCATAGTTCCACCCTGAAAGTGAGACAAAACATACCCACCACGTCTCACCCCTAATAAAAACCCACACAATAATAAATGGACGCTAGGACCTGGGGACTATACTCACCCACCCTGCTCCTCAAGCCAGGGGCCTCACCCACATGGCACAACTTCCCATGATAGCATAGAGGGGGTATGCTTCACACACACACACACACACACACACACACACACACACATATATATATATATATATATATATATATCATCCACATAAGATATACATACATCATCACATCATATAAATGTATACCATAACACAAGGAATATATATCACACTATTTACATACTCTTATTACGCTCTTAGGCGTAAATGGAATAATATCATTATTTAGTTTAGTTTACTCTAGATATACTATTCGTCAATAACTCACATAAATTCCCCACCTTGTATAAACTATACTATTTCTCACTTGAAATACACACCTCACTTCTATTTGTATAAATCGTCTCTCAATTCTATTTACATTGAGGATATTCTCTATATCCGTATGCAGATCGATCAACATTTATTATTCTCAATCCATAATATGGTTCAATAAATCATGTGAACCTTCAAAGTTATCCCATTTGGGATTTAATTCTAGAATCCATTATCATTAAGTGCATCCTAACTCTCTCTTATAAATCCATGATTATCTCCAAATAAAAATCTCAATGATAGTGGGCTTCCCCACTAGTCAGTACGATAATCTCTAATTGGTATTCTCTCGAATTAAGTCAATGTGTCCAAAACACACTTCTTATAACTCCTATAGAGATTCGCAATAGATAACCTCAAACGAAATTGGATGAAACTCACCCTAGAAAACATCCCCAAAACTCCCTTGTTTCTTAATCGATTTGGGCCCAATTCGAACCGATTTGTCCTCCAAGGCGAATCCATTCGGGTCCAAAGACCTGGGATCCTGTCTCAGGCCAAATCGATTCGACAAGGGGCCGAATCGATTTAGCCTTTCAGAAGCGACGAAAATGGCTATTTTCATCAAAGCCAAAAATTCCCAAAATCATTTTTATCAACTTCTAACCATTACTCTTCAACCCCAAACATATATATAACAATAATACTCATCAAATAACACACCTCAACTAATTAGTACCCTCAAATCCATTATATACACAACAAATATAAGATTTTACTTAAAATCTAGGTTTTAACAGTTTAAACCCAAAATCTATAATTTTTATTCACGAATCATGAAGTAAATGATACACAACAATTATTTAGCAAGTTTAATCACTTGACTCAAATTCGTAGAGTCTAAATCTTCCTTGAGATAGCGTAATGGTCAGAAATCCCAAGCTTTTCTCTTTTTCCCTTCTTCTTTTCTTCCTCTCTCTCTTTCTCTCTTTCTCTTAAGTGAGAATGGCTTCTCACGTAGGCTTTTAAGCCTTATCTCCCAAAATACACAACTTTAAATGATAATACACACTTTAAATGACTCGGTCACTTTAATTCAAACCAACGAACTTAAAATATTTTGGGACCCAAATAAGACCCAAGTACAGTCATTTCATCTATCCTGACCCTTCCGAAATCCACTGCACCCTCAGAATCGTCATTCGAATCACTTCCTAGCATCTTCAAATCTTGACCTCAAATTTAATTATTCTCTAATTAAATTAATATTTACTTCTCCCAAAAATAAATAAGTTATTGTCCCAAAATCTCGGGTTTTTACAGACTTCCCCACTTACAAGAATTTCTCCCTCGAAATTAAGGTAAGCTTAATACTCCAAAGCTCAACTAGTTCCTACTACACTTATCCTCACTAACACTGTACCTAATCCTCCCACTTTGCATGATGAATTATTTTAAATTATATAAAAACAATTATAACTACTAAGGTGCCCATACACCCTTTATTCGAGATCTACTCGTAAAAACATAATTAGGCTTCACTTGCTTTCAATAGTATAATAACTCAAAATACAATAAATTATACTAACATACTAATAATATAAAAATTTTGAAATGTTCGAAGATTTAACTCCTCTCAATTCCTGACATTCGCTACTTTCATGCGGGGGAGGTCTCACAAGCGAAATCCAAACAAGAAACCCTCCAAATACACTAATATGTAGCGACATCGAGGATTGAGAGTTTGTTAGATCGAGACTAGAGTTTAAAAATATTTTTGTGTAAATCATTTTTGATATGGCCCAAAGGCCTATAAAAAGTTTATTTTTGAAAATAGTTTATGTCTTTAGACATTTAAATAAAATACCTTATGCCCATGACACAAGGTTTTAATAATTATCATACCCATAATAATATATAGTTCTCAAAATTAACATAATTATGAGCTAAATTCTCTCGCTCAACAATAATCCACTAAATTCTGAATCATTTCTATCATAATAATATCTTATCTCATAACAAAATATTGCCATACACTAGGCTCTTCCGTAGCAGGAATACAACAAATATATAAGTCTAGCACGACTATAAATCAAATAGCTTTACCATTACTACTCAACACATTTCAACAATTCTTACATT
This sequence comes from Sambucus nigra, assembly GCA_949130495.1. NCBI lineage: Eukaryota > Viridiplantae > Streptophyta > Magnoliopsida > Dipsacales > Adoxaceae > Sambucus > Sambucus nigra. The sequence goes on from OX422216.1 coordinate 135,342,867, forward strand.
CACAACAGAGTTATACCTCTCTATGAGCACATTACAAAATAATCTATTCTCTCAAAAGATACTAACACAATAGCCTCACTTGCTCAACTTTCCCTTTCGGATCATTCCATGTATAATAGGGTTATAACACTACCCTCTCATTTCAATCTTACATACAATACTCCCAAAGTCTCATATAGCATAATCTTATTCACACAGTGTGACACCCCGACTAATTAAATACCGGGTAGCTACTCCTTTATTAAATTAATACAAAATGCCAAGTTGGTTCAGTTAATAGCATCACTGTTGAAAACATTTTAATGATTACTAACCACCTAGTATTTAAAAAGTGAGTTGCTAAATTTTAAGTTAACTCTGATTAACATGCAATAAAAGGATAAAGAAAGAATAACAACCATTCTCCATAACGAAGCAATAGGATAACTAACAAAGTGATAATAAGTCCGGAGGAAAACTCCTCACAACAATCCCACAACTGAAAATAAGTAAAACAATGTATCCTGAATTAATTACATGCCAAAAGTCTGAAAATCTGAAATAGGAAATGTTTCTAATAGAAATGGGAGACATGCCCTACAACTGATAAATGCTGAATATAGAATCAAGATAGATGAAGCGCCTACTAGCAAAGTCCTGTAACTTCCACAAACAGCTACAGCTCGTCACCTGAATGAGGATCCTAAGCATGGTGTCCTTGTGGCTGGGCACCTAAAATGGTTTTTACAAAAAATAGATTTGAAAGCAAACGGGTCAGAGCCCGAAAGTGGAGAAAATTTTAAAAAAAATAGCAAGTGTTTTAATAACATTAAAATAATGAATGCAAAATACATGTTAGGACGTGCACTTGCATGAAATACTCACATCTCAACTAATTGTGCACTCCTAACGAATAACACCCATCTAAGTGATATTTATCTAACCAAACCGTAATAAGTTCTACCCCTTACTACACGATTCTTATTATGCATTCTAGCGTTATCAACTTAATAGAGGGCTTTACTTAAACTCGAATTCTCGATTATTAGCAATACAATTCATTACAGGTTATCCCTTTATAGTTACTCAAAGCGTTTTCGTATATATACTCACAATACCAACATGAAAGTTCTCATTTATTTCAGCGTATAATATTCTCGTCATAAATATACAATACAAGCACCCCGAGACTAAGCTGTGGTGCACACATACTCTGCTATCCATCCCGGTACATCACGTACATAAGGATCACGCATTCCGAATCTCTCAGGAATCGTACTCAGATAACAATAATCACAAACAATGGAGGCGAACACAGTCACATCACATGGGTCACGCACATACCTACGCTCCCACAATCAACAGACTTATTAACTTCCCAAAAAGTCCTTCTCTGACCTATGTTCTCGAGGTACCAATTTAAATCCGGGCAACACAAGGATTAGAAGGCCCTAAGCGAACGTAAACCTCCCGTGATAGCAAGTATGGTAGGTATGTCATACACATAAAATCATATACATATGCTGAGTATGCACACATCTTAGTAATCACCATAATTTATTTGTAGTACACTTCTCATTCTCGTACCGACTTATAATGTTACACAATTCACATGTTCCCGGTTAATTCAATTATTTAGGCCGTCAATAATTCTCGCATCGTAATAGTCGCTCACATCCTATTCCACAATTTTCGTTCAATTCAAATCACACTTCTATGTTTTACTCCTCAATATGTCCCAAATATCCCAACTATAACAATTTATCATCAAGGGAATGTTATCTCTACTATTAAACAAGGTTACGGGACACGCGAAATCAAAACAGGCCAAAATGGCCTAAACTGTCAGCTCGTTAGAAGTCTCGTTCGAACGAGGCTGGTTCGAACGAGAGTTCGTTCGAACGAACTGGGAATCTAACGAGATCTCGTTCGAACGAAAGGCATCGAACGAACATCCCTCTCGTTAGAAGGCAAACTATCAACTCGTTAGAATCTCATTCGAAAGAGCTCGTTCGAACGACCTGGGCAGGTCTTCTAACGAGGTGACAGTTTGAGCCCAGAAAATTCCTATTACGTTTTTTCAACTTTTTTACACCTCTAATCACATTCAAACATCAGTCCAACAATTGTTAAAGGTTTCTAATCATTCCTAAACATACTTAGGTCATATAATAACATGTTCATGGGGTTAATTCATCCTAATCATCACCCAAATATCAAGTCTCTATATTTTTCCCAATCTCAAGAACATGAACCCTAGAAATATTTAAGATCATCAAAGGTCATAATTAAATCCGTTTTTGTTTCATACAAGATATATTATCATCAGAATAATCACCTAAATACAATTCTACATGCGATTCCTCATCAAAATGTAAGTTTCTAATTCTAATTTAATGGGTTTTCATCAATCTCCCAAAAACAATGAAATTTTCAGAAATGTCTAAGCATGGAAGAAACATTCAATGCAATTAACGTAATTAAACCACTTGCCTCTGATATATCTCTGAATTTGTTGTTGAAGATTGAATTGTTCTTTCTCTCTCTGCAGAATTTCTCCTCTCTCTCTCTCTCTCTACAACTTCTTCTCTAAAGACGACAATGGTGGCTAGAGGTTGTCTTAGGAAACCCTAAACCTATTTCCAATAACTCCCGTAGCCCATTAAGTCAATTAGTGTAGTTAGTGGGTTTAGTGGGTAAAGGTTAAGTCAGATTTTAATTCCTAATTTTCGTGGGTTTTAATTCCCAAAATTCCAAAATTACCAAACTACCCTTATACGTTGCCGGTATGGCCTAAAAATGCCCCGGGACCCAAACTAAACCCCCGGCCAGTGTTTTCTGACTATTTCGATCTTTCTGGACGCGTTGGCGCACTCAAAACAACCATACGGTTAATAAAAATAAAATTCACTTTTTAATTCAAATAATTATATTCCTGACGCGACTGTCACACGCCTCCCAACAAAATTTCCAAATTGCCGTATTTCAATCTCATGACAAATTTCATAATTCAATAATCATATATAGCCATATATTCTCATTAAAATCAAATACCAACTCGCATCTCGCTAGTATTTTTATCCGGATTAATTTCCAATTAATACACATTTAATTCAATTAATCCTATAGATAAATATCATAAAAATACGGGGTATTACATACTTCCCCCCTAATAACAGAATTTCGTCCCGAAATTCGGAACTAGAAAGCACCTGGTAAGAACAACTCTGGATAACGTTCGCGCATCTCTAAAGATGAAAATGGTGGCTAGAGGTTGTCTTAGGAAACCCTAAACCTATTTCCAATAACTCCCGTAGCCCATTAAGTCAATTAGTGTAGTTAGTGGGTTTAGTGGGTAAAGGTTAAGTCAGATTTTGATTCCTAATTTTCGTGGGTTTTAATTCCCAAAATTCCAAAATTACCACACTACCCTTATACGTTGCCGGTATGGCCTAAAAATGCCCCGGGACCCAAACTAAACCCCCGGCTAGTGTTTTCTGACTATTTCGACCCTTCCGGACGCGTTGGCGCACTCAAAACGACCATACGATTAATAGAAATAAAATTCACTTTTTAATTCAAATAATTATATTCCTGACGCGACTATCACACGCGTCCCAACAAAATTTCCAAATTACCGTATTTCAATCTCACGACAAATTTCATAATTCAATAATCATATATATCCATATATACTCATTAAAATCAAATACCAACTCGCATATCGCTAGTATTTTTATCCGGATTAATTTCCAATTAATACACATTTAATTTAATTAATCCCATAAATAAATATCATAAAAATACAAAAATAACTTACATCATACCTCTCTTGTCCGATTGCCTCTCTTCATTATTGGGTTCCCACACTAATTCCCCTGGCCTAAAATGACCTCGAATATGCTATAAGGGTTTCACTTCCAAAACATCCTCAAAACGTGGTCCTTTACCTCTTTTAGGACAATCTCTCTTTCTATGACCTATTTCTGTACAAAAGAAACATCTACCCGCAAATCCTCTCTGAACATCTTGAGGAGCAAAACACTGTTGCGACCCTCTATAGTCCGACTTATACCCACTGGCATTACTGGTATTCTCTTCACCAGACCAACTTGATGAATCCGAAGCTCTAAAGTTTTTACCCCCTTGCAAACGAAGACGATATTCATGATACTGTAACAGTGCCGTATTCACTACCTCGGTGAAAGTCTCTAATGTTGGGTTCCCTAACAAATGCTGCCGAATTCGCCAATTTAAACCTCACATGAAATTTGATACATGCTTCTCTTATGTATTTACCTCATCAAGTACTAAATTTTCCAATCGAGTAAATTCTTCTTCGTACTCGGCCACCGTTCTATTACCTTGAAACACATCCATCAATTTCCTCCTCATTTCCTTCTGAATCGCGAAAGGAAAATACCTTCGATCAAGAGTTCCCAAAAATCTATTATAGGCAATGTATCTCTCTATTCTAATGTGGTGACAGACTCCCACCATTGGAGAGATGCTCCCGTTAACTTAAAGGTGGCTAGAAATTGCTTATACACTTCACTACATTCAACCATACGAATGTGCCTTTGCATACTATTCTTCCATCGACTTGTAGCTATCGCATAAACTCCCCCCCCCCCCCCCCCCACAAACTCTGGAGTATGCCCCTTACTAAAATCTTCCCATACTCTTTCCCACAAAGACGGTCCTAAATGGGTTTGGGCTTCTGGAACCGCAGGTTGATGAGCCATCGCAGAAATGGTAGCAGATACTTCTTGTGAAATGATATTGGCAACTTCATCCATAGTCATAGTCCTTTGAGGCATTTGGGGTTCCACACTCTCAGCCCCTTTATTTTCCCTGCCTGAACGACTTCTCTTTGGTGGCATCTGAAACAAGAGCAATTGTATCAGAATGCCTTTCAAATGTTTTCTCATCACAGAAGAAAATATGGACGTATGAACATAATAGTCCTAGTAATAGGGCTCTACATCAAGAACGCTTAGGTAAGATCGTAGTAAACCCATACAGGTCCTAAGACACTAAAACCCGATGCTCTGATACCACTTATGACACCTCATTCAAAATAATAATGGGTGGCCAACCCTATACTAAAATAATCAAGAATCTCAAGTGGATCATTCTCAGCATCTACTAACGATTCTAAAATAAACACGGCTAACTACCCATTACTACAAAAAGAGGGTGCCAAAAATTTTCAAACATTTTTTTTTCATTTCTAAAACAAACCATGCAACAACTAACCAACAACATAACTTCTAAATATGATAAGATATACACACATGCTCAAATGATATAAAAGAGACTAATACAAGAGTACAACACGATGTACAAAAATAAAATACCCGAATATGCTGTCGGGTCACAGACAATACAATAATCTAAGAGAGAAAATATAAAAGTGCTACACTATGACACTTGGGTATAAACCCAATATACAAATTGAATCCTAATATAGATTCACAAAAGAAAGGAATCAACTATATCAAAATACCGCAATATTCCGCTATTTCCACAGCTCCACGAATACACTTGATGGATAACATCAATGGCGTCCTTACGGAGGAACACCTAGAATAATAAAATATATATACATAGCAAGAGAAAATATAAACGGGTTAGAGCCCGAGGTGTGAAAAACATTTATATCAAGTGCATTAAAATGCATAATAATTATAAATGCATTATAACATGATTAAAGTGGAGTCGTACTCTCCATAAAATTCAACTCACCTCTCAACTAAAGCGCACAATTAAATGTATGCACATGATCTCCAAATAATTGACCAAATATGTCTAGGGGCAAAGTAATCTAACTTACACCCAAATTTATACTCAACTAAAATCCATCTAAATTATCTCTCAACTTCTACTATTACCAATCTCAATTACTCGCCCACTATCTAAACATATAAAATATACATAAACATTCTCTTTTACTTGAATTTATCATATTCTAGTTATCAACATATATATATATATATATATGAGTTATTTGCACCTAAGTTATAAGGACGAAACTTCTCCCATTTCTCAATACAACACTGTGTTTCGTGCGTGGGACGTCTCGCAAGCTAAATCCAAACAAGGAAGCCCCATGATACACTACTCCTTGGCAATGTTGGTCGTTGAGGTCCATTATGCTCTCGATACCCAAATTACTATATATATACTCATATAATTATCTACTCTTCATTTCCACTTTAATATATTCATCGTAATTTGTCCGGATAAAATCTCCTGGAATGAGATTAAATAAATCTTTTTATATCTCTTTACTCTAGAGCTAAATGATATCACATAATCATATACAATCAATATACTATTCACACAAGTATAATAATAACCCTCCCAGCGAGTTATAACTCGAGGATGCAGGTTCTCAATGCTATCATCTACCCGGGAATCACTCACATTTCATCCTGGGTACCAATGGTCAGAATCTCACACCGCCTTGGAGAAAACCATAACACAACATACGGGAAGTGGTCATAGTTCCTCCCCAAAAGTGAGACGAAACGTACTCACAACGTCTCACCCTTAATAAAAATCACACAATAGTAAATGGATGCTATGACCTGGGGACTATACGCACCCTGTTCCTCAAGCCAGGGGCCTCAACCACATCGCGCAACTTTCCATGATAGCATAGAGGGGGTATCACACACACACACACACACACATATATATATATATATATATATATATATATATATCATCTACACAAGATATACATACATCATCACATCATATAAATGTATACCATCACACAAGGTATATATATCACACTATTTACATACTCTTATTACGCTCTTAGGCGTAAATGGAACAATATCATTATTTCGTATATTTTACTCTCGATATACTATTCGTCAATAACTAACATAACTTCCCCACCTTGTATAAACTATACTATTTCTCACTTTAAATTCACACCTCACTTCTATTTGTATGAATCATCTCTCAATTCTATTTACGTTGAGGATATTCTCTATATCCGTATGCACATCGATCATCATTTGTTAATCTCAATCCATAATATGGTTCAATCAATCATATGAACCTTCAAAGTTATCCCATTTTGGATTTAATTCTAAAATTCGTTATCATTAAACGGATCCTAACTCTCTCTTATAAATCCATGATTATGTATAAACAGAAATCTCAATGATAGTGGGCTTCCCCACTAGTCGGTATGATAATCTCTAATCGGTATTCTCTCGAATTAAGTCAATGTGACTCCAATAATTTTTTATAAGGGAAACTCCGTAAAAGTCTCCAAAACACACTTCTCATAACTCCTATAGATATTCCCAATCGATAACTTCAAACAAAACGGGATGAAACTCGCCCTAGAAAAACATCCCCAAAACTGCCCTTGTTAGGAATTGATTCGGGCCCAATCCGAATCGATTCGGCCTTGTGAATCGATTCGGCCTCCAAGGCGAATCGATTCGGGTCCAAAGACTTGGGCTTCTGTCTCAGGCCAAATCGATTCGGCTTTGGTCAGAATTGATTCGGTCACTCAGAGCTGGGCACTTGCAACATTTCGAATCGATTCGGCAAGCAGCTGAATAGATTCGGCCTTTCAGAAGCTACGAAAATGGCTATTTTTACCAAAGCCAAAAATTCCCAAAATCGTTTTTATCAACTTCTAACCATCCAAACATATTTATAACATTAATACTCATCAAATAACACACCTCAACTAATTAGTAACCTCAAATGCATTATATACACAACAAATCTTGGATTTTATCCAAAATCTAGGTTTTAACATTTTAAACCCAAAATCCATAATTTTTATCCACAAATAATGAAATAAATGATACACAACAATTATTTAGTAAGTTTAATCACTTGCCTCAAATTCGTAGAGTCTGAATCTTCCTCGAGATCGCGTAATGGCCGGAAATCCCAAGCTTTTCTCTCTTTCTCTTCTTCTTTTCTTCCTCTCTCTCTTTATCTCTCTCTTAAGTGATAATGGCTTCTCACGTAGGCTTTTAATCCCTTTCTCCCAAAATACAAAACTTTAAATGATAATACACACTTTAAATGACTCGGTCACTTTAATTCGAGAAAAATGAACTTAAAATATTTCAGGACCCAAATAAAACCCAAGTACAGTCATTTAGACTATCTCGATCCTTCTGAAATCAATCGCACCCTAAGAATAATCATTCAAATCACTTCCTAACATCTTCAAATCTTGACCTCAAATGCCAATTTAATTATTCTCTAATTAAATTAATATTTATTTCTCCCAAAAATAAATAAGTTATTGTCCCATAATCTCGGGTTGTTACAATCTAAGGAAGCCTAAGACACATTAGTCACTTCACATGAAGGTGATGACCATGTTAAGGTAGCCAAACTTAGATGTTAATCCAATAATATAATTCTCTCCTTATGGATGAAACTAAGACTTTTGATGAATTCTACATTAGACTAACTGATCTTTTGACCAAATTATATGCTAATGGAATTATGTATGATAGGAAAGTAATGTCTTTAAAATTCTTAGATCCCTTCCCCTAAAGTTTGATAAGAAACGTTATGCATTTGAGGAGATATATGACCCATATTTCACCCCTTAACTCCTTAGTAGCAAGTTTGGACTGTAAAAATGAACTTAGAATTTAAGAAATATATTTCCAATAATCAAAAGAGCCACACCAGTCCCAATGTAGTATTCTTGTCTAAAATGACCACACCATAATTTGGTGTACCTAACATTGACTTGGATTCTGATGAAGATTGTGACTTAGATAAGTTGGATAATCAGATAGCCTTAATGTCTAAACATTTGAACAAAATTTCAATTTTTAGAAACAATGTTGCTTCTAAACAAGGGAATGTTGCTTATTCAAATCATTCTAATAACATACCTCATGAGAGAAATCAAGTAAAGCACAACAATGATGACAATAATAGACCAAGGGCTGACATGAAGAACGTTAAATTCCATTGTTGTTGGAAATTAGGTCATTATGCCAATATATGTAGAGTTAGACTTAATAATAACAATGTTAAGGCCAACATATTCCAGACTTGAGATGTCTCAAGTGACTTTAAATAAGATGAGACTGAGTCTTCCAATTCTTTTGATCCCTGTATGTCTTTCTTCGCTAAAATTGTTTATTCTGATGATATGTTTGAGACTGATTCTAATGCTATTTTGTGTAGATTTGTTATAAATCATAATGTTTTATTAACTACTGGTTTATGTGCTCTTCGCATTGCAAATAATGCTATTGATGTTACTAGTAATAATTCTTCGACGATGTGTGTGAGTCAAAGTGATCTCTCTAATGACGAATTGAATGGGGGTGTGAGTGCGACAAATGAAAAGATAAAGGAAATTCACACACTGCAGTAGAAGACTCTGAAAATGATAATCTAACTAACATTCACACACTTTAAACTAAGATTCTTAGCAGTAGACTAGAAAATAATGTCAAGGAGTTAACTAAAAAATAGAAGCATTAAGCCTGACGGTAAAGACGAATGATGATGACTATACTAATCAGTGTTTGGCCTATGAAGTTGAAACTAAAATTTTTATTAAAAAAATTAAAGAACTCTCTGAATCAAATGAAGTTTTGGAAATCAAATACAAGGCAACTTTGATAGAATTGGAACAATCTAAAGAAAAGGTTTCAACTGTCTTAAATTTTTTTCTAAGTTTGAAAATAACTCTAATTGTTTTAAACATAGTGTTGCCTCTAGTAAAACCAACTTTGAAGACAAAACATGCATAAATTTTGATAAAAAAAAACTAAGACACAAACCAAATGTAATACCCCGTAATTCTGCATAGTTAGGAAAATACTTTTTTTTTATTTAAATTACGTGAGTAGACTAATTTAATGTGATAAAAATACGTTTTAAATTAAATTACGTGAGTACAGTAATTTAATGTGATTTAATGTTAATAAAGTAATATGACGATTAAAAATTTACTAAATGTGAATAGTAAATTTTGAATGTTGATATGTACGGTCTAGCGATTTATATGGACGTACCCGAGTTATCTCAACCGAGTGTCGCGCGTAGACAAAAATTGAAGATGAGATGAAAAAAATATTTTAAGAGACTCAAAAGATAATTTAGACTCCACAGATGATTCCAAAAGGGTCTAATTAGTCAAAATAGTGTACCCGGAGGTACTAGTTGAGTGCCGGGTCATTTTCGGGCTAAACCGGGACCATTCGAGGGAATTTTGGTCTCTTTACATTTATGGATAAGGAGACCTACGAATTTTGAAACCCTAAATCAGATTATAAGAGTTAGAAACTAAAGTTAGAAAGAAATAAAATACACCATAGCCATTAGATAGAAGAGAGAAACAAATTCCTAAGGCAAAAGAAGGAAGGAGAAAGAATTCTAAGGAGATTTCACCACCAACTTGTTGGGAAGAAATATTGAAGGATTGAAATCATCAATCATCAACAACAACCACGAAATCAGACCCTACAAATCATAAGGCAAGTGGTTATTTTCAAAATAAATTGAGTTATAATACCCATATTTAAGCTTTATGAAGAACATGGTTTTTATGATATTTTTGGGAGTAAAACACTTGATTATGATCCATGATTGATAGGGATTTCATGTAGAACATTTTTGGATCTCCAAATATTCTGATATCATAGAAGACAAGATGATTAAATCGAATTAAAAATCTGGAATCATGATGAAAGATGGAAAGATTGCATTTTTAGGGTTCTTGAAAAATAGGAAGATTTTTATTTAATTTGATCAGAATTTATAATGATTTTGTTGTTTCAAATCGTTAGTAATCATCCCAGAATATGTAGGAATGATTAGAAATTGTTAGTTGTAAATATCGTGAATTATCATGAGAGATAGATAAACAAAAATGGTGAAACCCGCATGAAGAAGACGATTTGGGTCTGTCACTACTTGATCGATCGATCGAACCTTGAATGTCGATCGATCGAGCAGTCGATCGATCGACCATATCCCATCGATCGATCGACCCTGACTGCACTTTGGAAAATTTTGTGGATAAATTTCCTTTTTATTACCATCACTTAATGGGAACCTTAGTTATGATACTTTACCTATGAAGAGACTTAATAAATACCAGTAGGTGTACCGTTAGATTTCTTCAAAAAGGATTAAGTTGGAAATTTTGAGAAATGGACCGACGGGAAGATAATTGAATTGAGTCGTATGTCGGGAATGTGAGAATTTAGTTACGGAAAGAGTGAGAATATATTTTGGAAAAATACCAATAGGTTAAAGATAACTTAACTACTGAATCAAGAGAGGGGTAATTAGGACCCTTAGAGTTGCGTGAATACTCGAATAAATGCAATAGTGAAATAAATTGTAAATTAATGAGTACGATGAATATAAGTAAAATATATTACGTACGGGCATGATTTGATAGGTCGGGTGTGTACCTACTAAATTATATAAAATTTTGGGTTAAGAGAATTTTACCTAAATTAATTATGTTAGGGTCGTTGAATCATTCCGAACCAAGAGTCCTTTATGTGTAGTAAAAGGATATGTTAGTGATAAATGATATTCAATACATGATTGTGTGATAAAATGTATTCTATGTGCTTAATCTACAGAGTTAGAATAGTAGATAATGAGATGAATTGTAAATATCTTTGTAATAATTAAATAGTGTTATGTAATTATTATAAGAATAAGGATAACAGGCAATAAATAAGTTGTCTACGCTTATAGTACATGAAATATGGATTATTAAACTATGGCGAGTAGGTCATGGGAACTTAGTGAGGGGGTACATACAGTGGGTATTCTAATCTAGTTATCTAGGGTATTATAACTAGGTGAACTAAGAATACTCGTTAGACATGCACTATAGAAGAGAGGTGAGGAAGTTCAAGGGAGCGTGTGAAACCTTAAAAAGTGTAATCAATAACTCAATTGTGATAACTGCTTGCAAAATATTTTCAAATGTTTTGAGTACTAACTCTTGCTATGTAAAATTTTTAAAAACCTTTTAGGTGCCCAGCCACGGGGACACCCAGCATGATTTCATTCTAGGGATTTGAGAGATGCAACACATATGGATGTTGTAGGGATTGTTTAGACGTTTCCTCTTCTTTAGTTCTAGTGCAGGATCTCAGTTTTAGTATTCTTAGTTGGGACATGTTGTCCAATCTTTACTTTTACAGTTATTCTGATTCTGGATTTTGAGTTCATTTTATTGGCTGTGGTTGTCGACAAGACTTTATCTGCATTCAGTTATTTATGCGATTTGTTTTATCATTACTGTAATTGTATCGTTTTTGTATGGATTGATTATTCTGCTTAAGGAAGATAAAATTTGGCACTAGCTTAATTTCATGTAGGTGGTTAGTAACTTAAAAAGTTTTCGGCAGTGATGCTAAGAATGAACCATTTAAGAAACCTGTTTAAATTAAATTATGGCTTGATCACCCAAGGTTTAATTAGGCGGGGTGTCACACGAAACATTTGGAATTTTTTTTTTGTCCTCTAGATAAAGACTTGTTGTTGATCTATGTCCTAATTATAAAGCCATAAACCTAGATTTTGAGAATAAGCATAAAGGGCCAAACATCTTGATGAAAAATAGTCCAAAGCCTACTACTGAACCTATGGCTAAATATGTTTTCCCCACTATTAGGAGATTTGAACCTGAATGGAAAATTGTTGCAGTTAGACCTAAGGTCAATGTCCAACAAATGGATAAACCTCTTTTCAAAGATATTAAAAATCAGAGACAACCGTCTAGCCACCAATATTGTTCATACTGTGATGTTTATGGACACTTTCTCAATGAATTTTTTCAAACATGAATGTATAAGCCTGTATATAAATCACCAGTTTACAAAACTTTAACTATTCTAGACAAAGCAGAAATAATCATATATTTCCTAAACAGCCCAATGAAAACTCTAACTATAGGAATAGGAAGAAAAGATCTCATTTTAAAAAGAAATATAAGAGAAAGAGTTCAAAATCTATTTCTAAACTAGAAGCTCACAAAACTTTTAAAACTGGAGTTATATGTGTTAGAAAGGACGATCTAATACCGCAGTTAAAGTGTAACATAGTTATAAGCTCTTTAAAAGCTCAACACACTACTTCTGGTTAGTAGTGTAACAACCCTCGCTTTTGAGAACTGGTTTTATATAAATTTACTGCGTGAAGTAATTATATAAAATGTTGGAACTGGCGTATATATTAATTGTATGAGCTGAAAGTTAATATTTACTAGATTGTTGCATATTTACTGTATGTGTTTGTAAATATCATCATGCTACGTTTTATAGTGTCATATGCTTTAAATTACATTTATGAATTAAATGAAAATTGGGACTTGAAATGACTTATAAAATTTCCAAATGATAATTTGGAGGGCGTAGTTAGTCCCGAAAGGTGCGAGATAATCGAAATAAGTGCCATATTATATTTTCATGATTCGGGCACTTTTGACTGGTTTTAACTTAAATGTGTATTTGTGAGTCATTTTAATGTGGTATTAACCATTTAAGTTGGGGAATTAGACTAAAGCCACGATTTAAGTCTTGCATTTTATTTATTCTCTTAAGTGTGTATTCATTAACCTACAAAGAAAGAGATAAGAAGAGAGTTGTGGAGAAAAGAGGAGAAAAAGAAGAAAAGAGAGAGATTGGAGCTTGATTTGTTGCTACCAAGAGAAAATCTGAGATTTGCAGCTCAAGTCAAGTTTTCTACTTGCTAATATATGATTTAGGATGAATAATTTGTATTTCTTCTTGTGGATCGATTTTGGTTTAATATTGTTAAGGTTTTAATGGATTTGTAGGTTTATGTGTGTAAATGATGGTAGTTAGATGCATTTATTACTTGATGGGTCAGATTAATGATGTTGGTTGAAGAAGAATTGAGATTTGGGGTAAATTAGGGTTCATAACCCGTATCCCCTTTCTTGGCTAAATCGCAGGGGCGAATCGATTCGCCCCTAGGGCGGCGAATCGATTCACTAAGGAGTCATCCTATAGGTCTGCAAACTCGAATCGTTTCGACCAAGTCCGAATCGATTCGGCTGAAGAAGAATGTTGGATTTGTCATCCGAATCGATTCGCTTTTGGGCGAATCGATTCGCTACCTGGGGAGAATCGATTTGGCCCTAGGGCAAATCGATTCAAAATCAGGCTATTTTGAGTTATTTTCTTAACTCAATTTTCATCATTTTCTTTTAGACTTAGGACTTAGGAACCTTCTTGTAAGAAGTAAACTTAGTGTCCTAGAGTCTTAGAATGGTATGGTCACTACCCTAGATTAGAATTGGGTTAGAGGGGTTATTTTGGAGGTGTACAAATTGATGTTAAGGAATTTCTTTCCTTTAGATAATTATTAGGAGTCTAGGAGTTGTAAGATCATATTTGGAGACTTTAGAGGCTCAATTGAGGTACGATAGTCTTGGTGGTTTGTTATAAAACCCTAAAATATTTGGAGAATAAATTCAGAGTTCACTCATTCTTTGAGGTCGAAATGATGACATGAATTACGTATAGTTCCGAATAAAATATGACGTATTTACTAAAATGTAAATGATTATGGTTTCGGATAAAATGAAACATGAACATGGCAAAGGAAAAATGAAAATGAATATGGTAAATGATAATTTACTTAAACACACCTCTCTAAATGTCATCATAAGGGAAGTTACACGTGTGAGGTGAAGCCCCCTGTCTAATGAATGCAGAGTGGATATAGTCCTGGGCCATATGGGTGTTGTTGTATATTTTCTGTGATGGAGAGGTAATTTTGGGTGTGGTTATGAATCTCCTGCGGGCATATGGCCGCTTCCCAACGTCTTGCGTTGTAGGTGCCCAAGTTGTCTTGGTATATAGGCCCTGGAAGATGATGGTCATTTAGCGGCGCACACAGTCGGGAAACCCGGACGGGCGGTCTTAGAATCGTTATATGTATATGAATATAACTATTCTTAATCAAGTGGGACTTGATGTATAATAAATGCCACAAAGAGCATGTAACAGTGATTATATTCCCGATGAGGAATGGAATGCCACAAAGAGCAGATGACAGTAATTATATTCCTGATAAGGAATGGATATATGAAATATGAAACGAAATGGTGAAAAATTATGGAGACTTTTAATTAATGATACTCATTTATATTTTCTTGTATAACTAAATAAAATTTATAATCATTTAGGTTGTCTTAGTTTTTGCTTGAGATTATGTTGATAGATTCTCATCTTTATCATTCATGATTAACTGTTCATAACTATCATACTTTTTATTAATTTGGTGATCATATAAAATCGGTCCCTGACCCGTTCACATTTCTCGTTGTGCATGAATCTTGTATCCTCTCAGGTGCTCCGCCGTAAGGACGCCCGTTCTGACTTTCCTATTCCGGTGTTTTAAGGAGCCGTGATACTTTGCGGATATTACGGGATATGTTGATATAGACGCCTTCATTTTTGGTACTCTAGATATGATCGGGTCTTTTACTCGGGCGCGTGGCCCAAACTTTTGTAACTATCTAGTGGATGTACTATGTAACTTAATTAACTTGTTATATTTGGTTTCTATAGACTGTTGACCGATAGCATATTCGATCCCCTTATTGTATACTTGTTATGGATGTAATATAAGTTCTTTTGGGTTTGCACATTCTTTTCAAATTGGGTTGTTTAAATTCTTTTCTTAACTGATAAAATAAAATTTTTGGCAACCCGTTTTTCTAAAATATAGGGTGGTTATCCCGCATACTTATAGTATTGTTGTGGTGCTGAGAATGATCCATCTATGATTCCTATTTTTATTTGAGTATCGGGCTGGCCACCCCTTATTTCGGTGAGCGGGTTATCACAGATAGTATTAGAGCATCAGGTTTTAGAGTCTTTAGGATCTATGCGGACTTGTCACGTTCTACCGTAGCGTTCTTTGATATAGAGCCTAATGTTGGGACTATTTTATTGCCTATGTATGCGATCTTCTGCAAAATTAGATTATTTTAAATAGTATTCTAACTCTATTGTTTCTTTATTTCAAATGCCGCCTACGAGAGGCCGCCCCGCTAGAAGAAATAGAGTTGTAGAAGAGGATGTTGATCCTCCACCGCTGCCACAGGGAAATATAAATGTTGTTGATGTAGCAAACATTGTGGCCCAAGCGGTCAACGCAACGGTGACTGCCGTGGTTTAGCAATTGCCACAAGCTCCACAATAACGGGCTCAGGATGCACAAGCTCCTACGTGACCTTCTCCGTGGGAGAGAGTTAGAGAGTCCTTTTTAAAGGGTCATCCTCCGGAATTCCAGGGAGGTTCTGATGTCATAGTAGCTAATCAGTGGAAGAAGGATATGCAGCACCATCTGCGTATGGTGGAATGTGGTGAGGAAAAGAAATAAGTTCTTGCTACTTTCAAACTTATTGGAGCTTCACTGCATTGGTGGGAGTCAAGGAATATGCCGGAGCAGAGAGATACTATGACTATCAACGATTTCTGGGTTTTGTTTGAACGGAAGTGAGAGAGTAGCTACAGCGGAAATATTGCGACTTCTCAAATTAAAAACCAATTTTAATTAATCCCAAATTTTAGTTAAACCCTAAGACATGCATCTAGATGATTTATCAAATAAAATATAGCATGCAGGATAAAAACAAACAATTTCAGGAAAAATCCCCCCAAAGGGGCAAAACCTTTTATTTTCATTATAATATTGTAACATACAATTTCGGATTACAATGAAAATACAGTGACTAAGAATTACCCTCAGGTATCGGATTCTGTAGTCGGCGGCTGGAAATATCCCTTTCCAAGAGGGCTGCAATGAAGAAGAGAACGGCTTCTCCACAAGTGTGTCGGCTGGAATTTTCCCTTTCCAGGAGGGATGCAATGAAGAAGAGAACGACTTCTCCACAAGGGTTGAACAAACCAAAGTTGTGTTCTTGGGTTACACAAAAAGATTCACAAAGGATTGGCAATTGTGTGAATCAAAAACCTAGAGTCTTGGGCTCAATAGGTGAAGACTTAGAGTTTTTGTACTCTGAAAATCGCCTTGAAAAGTTTTTAAAAAACAACTCCCCGAAGTTGGCTTTAAATAAGAAAACTTTGAGCCTAAAAAATTTCGAGCAGATCTGGTGAAGTTTATCCCAGGCGGACCGGTCCGGCTTGGGGGCGGATCGGTCCGGTTGACTGGGTTGGTTCTTTTATTGCAGGCTTCATCGGTTCGCTTGTGGTTCGGGGTATACTGGATCTGCATCAAACGAATCGGTCTGGTTAGCCGGATCGGTTCTTTTATTGTAGGCGGACCGGTCCGGTCTGTCAGACTTGATTTCTCTTCTTCTTTTGATATTCGGATCCGTTGATGAATGTATGAATCTTGAATTTCTTCAACGGTGTAACGGCGTACGACATAATAAATTGTTAATGGACAAAAATGTCCTTACAAATCTCCCCTTATGTCTATACCGGTACATACATAAAAACAAAACATCCGAATTATAAAACAACTAAAAATGCCTATACAAATCTACCCTTCCATGAACCCAAAACTGGAAAGATACAATTGAATAAGACTACAGCGTTTGCTCTTCAATTCTTCAGGAATCTCTACACTTTTCTCATCAGGGTGTGCAATCCAATGATAATCCATGTAGTACCTACACACATGAGACAAAGCAAAATACCAAGTGACATATCGAGTTTGAAATGAGATAAACATATATACCAATTTATGAGCAAACTCAACTTTCAAATCTCCCCCATAATAAGATAATTCTTTCTCCCCCTTTTTATGATGTCTCCAAATAGACAAATAAGAAGAATGAATCAAACAAGCAAAATCGGGGTGTCACGGTATACAAAAAAAATACAAACTATTTTTGATTTTTCAAATTTTTCATACAAAGATAGGATACCAATATGAACAAATATGATACAAAAATCACACCATGGATTTAGACTCAAACAACCAAGTCATGGAAATGGAATGAATGGATGTGAACACATTCGATAGGTAAATTAACTCAATCAATCATATGTGCACGATGCATACGTGTACTCCTAACGAATGAACATCAAAGGTATCCTTAGGTGTAAAAGTTTGTTGAATTTAGATGACATCATCTTATGCAAATCAACAAATCAGAGTCAAATGATTTCCACACCAATAACGTCCAAAACTATATAGCGCATTTTCAAGAATTTCAAGGACGTGCAAACCCGTTTTAAATTCTCCAACCAAACTCCCTCATATCTATTTTCTTTTAGAGGTGATCTAAATTCTCAAACTTTGGAGAATTGGTGCAAAAATCTAAATGGCCCCTTTTTGGCATGAATATCTTTTTATTGCCTTTAAATTTTTTCGGGCTCTTTGGACCTCGGATAATAAAATTCCTCAATTTTTTAGGTCCAATTTAACGGTGGCTTTTGCGCAAAGGATAGATAATTACCTTTCGCAGCCCCTCCCCGTTTTACAAATAAAGCACACAAACTCACAAAATGGTTTTTATATGCACAATATCCTTATCAAAAATTAAATCCTTGAAAAATCAGGATCACGCAGTAAATTACCGTAACCCGCTCTGATACCAATTTGACGACGTGAGAGTTCAAATTGTATCAAAAAATTAAATCCTCGATGAGAAGGAGATGAAAAGTATTTCCCTCCCGCAGTTCAAAGGGAGATGAGAAGGAGACTTTAGGATGTGGTGCAAGGGGAACATTCTGTTGAAGAATATGAAGAAGAGTTCACCCGGTTAGCAAGTTTTGTACCGGATGAGGTGACTCCAGAAGAGAGGAAAATATAGAAGTTCATGGGAGGTTTGCACTGGAGGATCTGGCAACATTTGCTGGGTAATCCAGCTTTGCAGACTTTTGGAGACGTGATGAATGTGGCGTTGCTTCATTGCCAAGAACATCAGTTGTATGTCCAGAGTATCAAGAAGTCTACAGTGATGGGGCAAGCGGTAAAACCTGGAGGCAATGGGACTGGAGGAGGAACATTTCCCTCATCCCAATCTTCGATAAATAAGCAAAAAAAAAAGGGATCCCCAGCAGGGGGACTTGTCAAAATGGCAACATTTTGGCGGGTTTATTGTAGGTGGCAATAATAATAAGCAAGGTCAAGGTGGACTGCAACAGCAACAAGAAAGTGGAAATGGAGGTAGAGGCCATCCGAGCCAAGGCTTCGGGCAGTTTAGAAATAATCGGGGCCGAAACCAAGAGAATATGATAAACCAATGCTGTCAGTGTGGAGAGCCGGGCCATATCAAGAGGAAGTGTCCTCATCTAATTGGGGAACAGCTTCCTATGATCCCACAGCAACCACTGGCTCAGTTACCACCACATGTACCTAATCTGGTTGTCCCGCCACAACAGGGACAATTATAGTATGGGCTTGTTTATCACATTCAGGATGCTATGCTTCCTCCGGCTTCGCCGGCGCCGCCAGCTATTGAGGGTAAGTTTCTCATTCAGGGGCCATGGGTCATATTTTGTTTGATACGGGTGCGAGACACTCGTTTATTTCTAGAAGTTTTGCTCAGACTACAGAGTTAATTAAATCTGCGGAGGGTACCTTCACTAGTGTTGAGTCTTCTATGGGTGATCATTCACTCATTTTCTTTGTTTGTAAACAGATGGGAATAAATCTTGGTAACTTGTGCTTTGAGGCCAATTTACTCGTCATGTATATGGTCAGGTATGATGTGATTTTGGGCATGGATTGGCTAGTGAATTACCATGCAATAGTTAATTTTTATGGGAAGAGTATAATTTTTACCATTCCGGGGCAAGAAATGTTTTTAGTGGTTATGCCTCATTCAGAAGAAGGTACTAGCACTTAGTTATATTGTATTGCGTAGGAGACATCTCGGGATGTAATTGTTCCTTTATATTCTATTCCGGTTGTTAGAGATTTTGAGGATGTTTTCCAGGAAATACCGAGTTTACCTCCTAGTAGGGAGATTGAATTTGTGATTGATTTACCACCGAGAACTCGACCAATTACGAGAGCTCCGTATCGTATGGATCCTGTTGAGATGAGGGAGTTAAGGGATCAGATTTAGGACTTGCTAGAGTAAGGGTTTATTAGGCGAAGCACGTCGCCGTGGGGCACTCCAGTGTTATTTGTGAAGAAAAGAAATGGTTCTCTCCGGTTATGCGTTGACTATAGAGAGTTGAATAAAGTCATAATCCGAAACAAATACCCATTGCCTCGGATTGATGATTTGTTTGATCAACTTAGGGGAGCGTCGTACTTCTCTAAGATAGACTTGAGGACGGGGTATCACCAGTTGTGGATACAGGAATAAGATGTATCCAAGACTACTTTCCTTACGAGATATGGGTCCTATGAATTTTTGGTTATGCCCTTTGGACTAACTAATGCTCCTGCCGTGTTTATGGACCTTATGAATAGGGTGTTTCGGGATTTCTTAGACCAGTTTGTTATCGTGTTCATTGAAGACATTCTAGTTTATTCTCGAACATAATCAGACCATGCTACTCATTTGAGTTTGGTCCCGCAGAGGTTGAGGGATCACTAATTGTATGCCAAATTCGAGAAGTGCGGTTTTTGGTTGCAGGAAGTTTAGTTTCTGGGTCACATAGTGACATCCCAAGGTATTTTGGTAGACCCCAGTAAATTGGTTGCGGTGAGGGAGTGGGGTCAGCCCACGACACCTACCGAGATTCATAATTTTCTAGGTTTGGCGGGATATTACCGTCGATTTATCTAGGGTTTCTCTAAAATTGCTATCCCTTTGATAAATTTAACTCGAAAAGGGGTGAGGTTTGTGTGGGATGATTCTTGTCAGTCGGCTTTTGATGAGCTCAAAGAAAGGTTGAATTTTGCTCCAGTCCTTGCGTTACCAAGCCCAGGATTGGAATATTTGGTCTTCACCGATGCATCTCTACAAGGATTGGGAGGTGTGCTTCAACCAGAGCGATGGGCTATTGCCTATGGTTCTCGCAAGTTAAAGCCTTATGAAAAGAATTATCCGGTACATGATTTGGAACTTGCCGCGATTGTTTTTGCCTTAAATATTTGGAGGCATTATCTCCTAGGGGAGAAATTTAGTTTTTTCAGGGACCATAAATCGTTGCAGTATTTATTTTCACAAAAGGATTTAAATATGCGACAACACCGGTGGTTAGAGTTTGTGAAAGACTATCAATTTGATATCCACTATCACCCTGGCAAGGCGAACATGGTGGCGGATGCTTTGATTAGAAAGCCCGAAGGGGAGTTAGCGGAGGTATGGAAAGAAAAATGGAAGGAGCTTAGTCAAGAGGATGCGGTTACTAGGGCGTTTATATCGGTGTTGACTGTTACGGATACTATTGTGGCAAGGGTTGTAAAAGCCCAAGGAAGGGACAAGGGTTGTCAAGATGCGCCAATTATTGATCGAGGGAGGGGAATCCTACTCTATAAGTTCGGAGGGTGGATTACGTTTCCACGGGAGACTCATCGTCCCGGATGAAGGGGATTTGAGACGGGCTGTGATGACAGAATCTCATGGGTCTAAATTTTTAGTGCATCCTGGTGGGGACAAGATGTACCAAGACATGCGCCGTCAGTATTGGTGGCTAGACATGAAGCGGGATATTTCTGAGTTCGTATCCCAATGCTCTACTTGTCAATTGGTCAAGATAGATCACCAGCGGCCGACGGGTTTGTTGCAACCATTGGAAATTCCGGTGTGGAAGTGGGAGAGTATATCGATGGACTTCATCATCGTCTTGCTAATGTCGTAAAATGGTCACTGTTCTATTTGGGTTATCATTGATCGTTTGACTAAGTCGGCACATTTCCTACCGGTATTCATTGATTATAATACCGCTCGTTATGCCCGATTATTTATTGCGGAGGTTGTTAGACTCCATGGGGTGCCCTTAAATATAGTCTCCGACAGAGACAAGATTTTTATTTCCAACTTTTGTCAAAGTTTCCAAGAGGCTATGGGAACCGAATTGAAATTGAGTACTTCTTATCACCCTCAAACAGATGGGCAGACAGAAAGAGTCAAGCAAATGTTGGAGGATATGCTCCGTGCTTGATTTCAAGAGTGGTTGGGAACAATATCTCCCTTTGGTCGAATTTTCTTATAATAATTCGTACCAATTTACTATTGGGATGGCACCCTATGAAGCACTTTATGGCCGGTCTTGTAGATTGCCCACTTGTTGGTTGGAGATGGGGGATAATAAGTTTCTTGGACCTGAAATGATCTAGGATACTTCTTCCAAGATTGAACTCATCCAGAATCGCATCCGAATAGCTCAAAACCGTCAAAAGAGTTACGTCGATGCGAATGGAAGGCATATTGAGTTGGAAGTTGGAGATCAAGTCTTGGTGCGTGTATCACCAATGAAAGGTATAAAGCGTTTTAGGAAGAAAGGGAAGCTTGCACCGCGCTATGTTGGACCTTTTCCCGTTATTGCCAAGGTAGGTCCAGTGGCGTATCAACTTGCCTTACCGGAAAACTTACAACAACTTCATGATGTGTTTCATGTTTCCTCTTTGAAAAAGTATAAGAGGTGTGAATGAGACCTTTGGCATATTCCTTTGGAGGATATCGATTTGCAATCCGATATTTCATATGAAGAACAACATGCTACTATCTTAGAGTATGGGGAGAGTAAATTGAGATCGCGGCTAGTGCCCTTGGTGCGGGCTCAATTGGGTCATCACGACACCAAGGAATCGACATGGGAGCGTAAGGATGATATGAGAGAAAAGTATCCGCATCTCTTTATCCAAGTTACGCCTGAATTTTGAGGGAAAAATTCCCTCATAAGGGGGGGAGTATGTAACAACCCTCGCTTTTGAGAACTGATTTTATATTAATTTACTGCGTGAAGTAATTATATAAAATGTTGGAACTGGAGTATATATTAATTGTATGAGTTAAAAGTTAATATTTACTAGATTGTTGCATATTTACTGTATGTGAATGTAAATATCATCATGCTACATTTTATAGTGTCATATGCTTTAAATGACATTTATGAATTAAATGAAAACCGGGACTAGAAATGACTTATAAAATTTCCAAATGATAGTTTGGAGGGCATAGTTAGTCCCGAAAGGTGGGAGATAGTCGAAATAAGTGCCATATTATATTTTCATGATTCAGGCACTTTTGACTGGTTTTAACTTAAATGTGTATTTGTGAGTCATTTTAATGTGGTATTAACCATTTAAGTTAGGGAATTAAACTAAAGCCACGATTTAAGTCTTGCATTTTATTTATTATCTTAAGTGTGTATTCATTAACCTAGAGATAAAGAGAGAAGAAGAGAGTTGTGGAGAAAAGAGGAGAAAAAGAAGAAAAGAGAGATTGGAGCTTGGATTGTTGCTACCAAGAGAAAATCTGAGATTTGCAGCTCAAGGCAAGTTTTCTACTTGCTAATACATGATTTAGGATGAATAATTTGTATTGATTGTTCTGGATTGATTTTGGTTTAACAATGTTAGGGTTTTAATGGATTTGTAGGTTTTAAACCCTTAGAAATTGATTTGCAGGTTTATGTGTGTAAATGATGGTAGTTAGATGCATTTACTACTTGATGGGTTGGATTAATAATGTTGGTTGAAGAAGAATTGAGATTTAGGGGAAATTAGAGTTCATAACCCGTATGTACTTTCTTGGCTAAATCGCAGGGGCAAATCGATTCGGCCCTAGGGCGAATCGATTCGCTAAGGGGTCATCCTACAGGTCTGCAAACCCGAATTGATTCGGCCAAGTTCGAATCGATTCGACTGAAGAAAAATGTTGTATTTGTCATCCGAATCGATACGCTTTTAGGCGAATCGATTCGCTGCCTGGGGCGAATCGATTTGGACCTAGGGCGAATCGATTCGAAATCAGGCTGTTTTGAGTTATTTTCTTAACTCAATTTTCATCCTTTTCTTTTAGACTTAGGACTTAGGATCCTTCTTGTATGAAGTAAACTTAGTGTCCTAGAGTCTTAGAATGGTATGGTCACTACCCTATATTAGAATTGGGTTAGATGGGGTTATTTCAGGGGTGTACAAATTGATGTTAAGGCATTTCTTTCCTTTAGATATTTATTAGGAGTCTATGAGTTGTAAGATCATATTTGGAGTCTTTAGAGGCTCAATATAGGTACGATAGTCTTGGTGGTATGTTATAAAACCCTAAAATATTTGGAGAATAAATTGAGAGTTCACTCATTCTTTATAGGTCAAAATGATGACATGAATTACATATGGTTCTGGATAAAATATGACGTATATACTAAAATGTAAATGATTATGGTTTCGGATAAAATGAAACATACACATGGCAAAGGAAAAATGGAAATGAATATGGTAAATGATAATTTACCTAAACACACCTCTCTAAATGCCATCATAAAGGAAGTTGCGTGTGTGAGGTGAAGCCCCCTGGCTAATGAATGCAGGGTGGATATAGTCCTAGGCCATATGAGTGTTGTTCTATATTTTTTGCGATGGAGAGGTAATTTCGGGTGTGGTTATGACTCTCCCACAGGCATATGGCCGCTTCCCGACGTCTTGCGTTGTAGGTGCCCAGGTTGTTTTGGTATATAGGCCCTAGAAGATGATGGTCATTTAGGGGCGCGCACAGTTGGGAAACCCGGGCGGGCGGTCTTAGAATCGTTATATGTATATGAATATAAATATTCTTAATCAAGTGGGACTTGATGTATAATAAATTCTATAAAGAGCATGTAACCGTGATTATATTCCTGATAAAGAATGGAATGCCACAAAGAGCACATGACAGTAATTATATTCCTGATAAGGAATGGATGATGAAATGAAACGGTGAAAAATGATAGAGGCTTTTAATTAATGATACTCATTTATATTTTCTTGTATAACTAAATAAAATTTATAATCATTTACATTGTCTTAATTTATGATTGAAATTATGTTGATAGATTCTCATCTTTATCCTTCATGATTAACTGTTCATAACTGTCATACTTTTTATTCATCTGGTGATCATATAAAATCGGGCCTTGACCCATTCAAATTTCTTGTTGTGCATGAATCTTGTATCCTCTCAGGTGATCCGTTGCAAGGACGTTCGTTCTGACTTTCCTATTTCGGTGTTTTAGGGAGCCGTGATACTTTGCGAATATTACGGGATATGTTGATATAGACGCCTTCATTTTTGGTACTCTAGATATGATCGGGTCTTTTACTCGGACGTGTGGCCCACACTTTTGTAACTGTCTAACGGATGTACTATGTAACCTAATTAACTTGTTATATTTGGTTTGTATAGACTGTTGACCGACAGCATATTCGGTCCCCTAATTGAATACTTGTTATTGATGTAATATAAGTTCTTTTGGGATTCCACTTTCTTTTCAAATTGGATTGTTTAAATTATTTTCTTAACTTACAAAATAAAATTTTTGGCAACCCGTTTTTCTAAAATATAGGGTCATACTTATAGTATTGTTGTGGTGCTGAGAATGATCCATCTATGATTCCTATTTTTATTTGAGTATCGGGCTGGCCACCCCTTATTTCGGTGAGTGGGTTGTCACAGGTACTTAGACTCTGGATGTTCCAAATATATGATCGGAGATGATACTAAATTATTCGACACAACTGACTTCTTAGGAGGATTTTTTTTGTTTTGGGACAGAGAATCAGCTAGATCATACGTAAAGGAACACTCCTAGAAAATGATATCCTATTGCCAAATATGTCTTATTTGTGAAGGGTATTAAAGCTAATTTGTTAAGTATATCACAATTTTATTACTCCAACCTTACAGTCACATTCTCAAAAACTAGTTGTAAAATTTTAAATGAGAATGGTGATTGCATCCTTATTGGTCATAGGACCCCAGATAACTGTTACACAATAAATCTGGGTAATGAGACTTGTAGGTTAACGAGACTTGATAACAATGAAATCTAGCATAATCGTTTGGGTCACATAAATTATGACAATCTTTGGAATTTAATCTCCCAGGATATAGTCAGAGGTTTGGAAAAAATAAAACCCATTTCAAATATTGTTTGTGGGCCTTATTAGGAAGGAAAAATAGTTTAATCTGCTCATAAAAAAATTTAAAGACACTTTAACAACAAAACCTCTAGAGATAATCCACATGGATCTCATGGGTCCTTTTCGAACTATAAGCCTTTGGTGGTAATATTTATATTTTGGTCATGGTGGATGATTTTACTCGATTCACTTGAGTAGATTTTTAAAAAAAAATCTAAACATTCTGAGAATTTTTAAAAATTCTTTTAAAAATGGAGAATGAAAAAGATACCCAAGTTAATAGAATCCGTAGCGATAGAGGGGGTGAATTTAAAGACTTAGGCATAAGATAATATTGTAACTGTAATGGTTACCAACACGAGTTCAGTGCACCTAAAATACCTCAAAACAATGGTATTGCCAAGTGTATAAATTGCACAATTCAAGAAATGGCCAGGTTAATGATTCATGCTAAGAACTTGCCAAAATACTTTTGGGTTGAGGTAGTTCAAACAACGTGTCATATTATCAACAGAGTATACCTTCAAAAAATACCAAACAAACATCCTATGAACTTTGGTAATGCAAAAATCCCAACTTAAGATATTTTTTAACTTTTGGGAGTACTTGTTATGTTTGCAAAGATAGAGAACACCTGTCTAAATTTGAAACCCGTGGCGATAAAGCCATATTTTTTGGTTACTCTCCTAGTATTTGGGCTTATCTAATTTATAATTTGCGTACCAAAGTTATAATGGAATCGATAAATGTTATAGTGAGTGACACTAATGTCGAAAGTAAAGAATAAGACACAACTATAGTGGATGTCTGAAAATAATTTTACCTATGACTCTCCATAGATAGTTGATCCTTTAACAACTGAGACCCCGAAAGTACCTAACTGGGTTTCTAAAGATCATCCCATCGATAATATTGTTGGTAACCTTAAAGATCCAGTGCGTACAAGATCCCAATTACATAATGTTGCTTATTTTACAGGCTTTCTTTCTTTGATAGAACCAAAGAATGTCAATGTAGAACTCAATGAATCATTTTGGATAAGTGTTATGCAAGAAGAGCTCGTTCAATTTAAAAGTCATGACTTGTGGTATCTTGTTCCTAGGTCAGAAAATAAAAGGGTTTTTGGCACTCGCTAGATTTAAAAAAATTAAATAGATAAATCTAGGATCATAGTTATAAATAAAGCTAGATTAGCTGCCCAAGGTTACTCTCAAGTTGAAGGAATAGATTTTGAGGGGACCTTTTCCCCGGTCACACACCTTGAGTCTGTTCACTTACTCTTGTTCATATCTTATCACTTACAATTCACACTTTATCAAATGGATGTAAAATCCGCCTTTTAATGGTATTTTGACAGAGGATATTTATATTGAATAACCGAAAGGCTTTATTGACCCTCAATACCCAAACCATGTTTATAAATTGAAAAAGGCTCTATACGGTTTAAAGCAAGCCCCTCGGGCCTAGTATGAATGCTTATCAACCTTTTCAATCAATAAAGGGTTTTAACGAGGTGGAAATGACCAGCCATTATTTTTTAAACATTTAAACAAACAGCTCTTAATAGTTTAGGTTTATGTTGCAGACATGGTTTTACTTCACCTTCCATGGTTAAATAAGTTTCTAAAATTATGCGCGGGGAGTTCTAAATGTCTCTTATAAGGGAGCTTCAGTATTTCTTAGGACTCCAAGTCAAGAAAAAATATGATGGGTTATTCATTTCGCAATCAAAATATGCTATAGAGTTAGAGAAATAGTTTGAATTAGAGAATGCCAAGGTTTCTAGGACTCCTATAAGTATTTCAATTAAACTTTATAAAAGATGAACATGGTAAACCCATATATCGTACCCTATATAGAAGTATGATAGGTAGCCTGTTATATCTTACAACCTCATGTCCTGATATCATGTATGCTATGTGTATTTATGCCCTTACCAAGGTGATCCTAAGTAAAGTCACTTGCTATGTGTCAAACGAATTATCAAATATGTTAATGGCACAATAAACCTAGGCATATGGTACATAAATGATACATCTAGCACAATTATAGGATACATCGACGCAAATTGGGTTGGCTGTTTTGATGACAACAAAAGCATATCAGGTTCTTGTTATTATATTGGTTGTAACTTAGTAGGATGGAGTAGTAAAGAGAAAAAATGCACTTCAATTTCCATAGCAGAATCTGAATATATAGCCGCAGGAAGCTATTTTTCTCAATTAATGTGGATTAAGTAATTGCTTAGTGACTATTGCATTAATGAAGAAAAGTTACGCCTCTATTTCGATAACCAAAGTACGATCAATATCTCTAAAAATTATGTTCAACATTTGCGTACTAAACACATCAAGATAAGAGACCATTTTACTCGTGAATTAGTTGAATCAAAAGAATTAGAGATAAACTATTACCAACATAACTTCAATTAGATGACTTATTTACTAAACCTTTAGATAACGTGAGATTTTAATCGTTAAGAAAATCTATTGGTATGGTTAATCCTAAAAAATTGTCTATCAACCATTAGTATATCCTCCGGTTACATCCATGTTGATAATTGGTCTTTGAGGATATAGGGTACGGTCATTTGAAAAATGACTAAAGAGACCTCCTATTTATGTTTTATGTGGGCGACTCTTGAAGTAACTTATTGATTATTATAGGTTGTTAGATCTCTTATTATGATTCCTTATCTGTTTTTTTACCCATTGTACATTTGAGAAAAATTAGGGGAGAAATACTTGAGTAACTTTCTATATTTTTATCTCTCTTGACTAAACTAATGCCACCTTAAGTGTTTTCTTTCAGGCATCTCATAAACCATTAGTGCAGATATCACATATTTAGGGTAATGGTCTGTATGATAGTTGAGTTATGTATTTTCTTTCTCTTATTTTTGGTTCTAGGATAGGAATAGGTAGATTTCTCTTTTGTATAGGAAATATCGGAATTTTATTTTTACCCATGAGTACAGGTTACTCAAGGGAATTTTGTCTCCAATATCCAAAGGGGGAGATTTAGAATACACTATATGGTTGACTCACTTGAGTTTGTACGATATAGGAGTTCTAACTAGTTTGGATATGGTGACAAAATAGGATTAAATTTCATGAGCATCCCCTCTAAGGTATATACAAGCTTCATAACAATGCATCTACCCAAAGGGAAGTAATCTCATCTCTTGAACACACTCTAGGACATAATTCATGCATATAGGTGTTAATGTGTATGCATAAGTTTTTACATATTTTTTAGCGATTTTTAAAACATTAAATTTTTTTAAGCATTTTAAACATTTAAAATCATGATTTAAAATGTTATGGGCTTAATTAGAATTATTATTTTTCCTTAAAAATATGCTAGGGTAGAATATAAAACCGACAGAGACATTTGTAGGTGTAAATTGAATTTTTGAAAAAGTTCAAAAACACATGTTTCTCATTCACATCCTTACATGTGTTGACCTTTTGTTAATTGGATTTATTTTTTTTATGCGTCTGTGATGAGATATACAATCAAAGCCTTTGGATAATTTTAATATACGATCTGCGTGTATCCTAAGTTAATCCAAGTGAGAGTTAAATGAACCAATGGGAGCAAGCCTGTCTATGGTGCATTTGTATTCGTTATATTAGAAGTCAAAAGGTCAAAACAAATCCAATCAGTCCAAATTGTTTGATGTTCTAAATCCTTCTCAGACTAGTATAAATAGGCTAGCCTTTAGAAAACTTTGGTCATTCGTCTAACTTGAGAGAGAAAAGAAATAAGAGAGAGGTTAGAGAGAGAAGAGAGAAAATAGAGAGAGAACGAGAGAGATAGATAGAAAACCAGTGTTCGTTTTTCACAAAACCCTTAAATTTTCTTCCAAAAACCAAACACATCCCTACCGTTTCATTTATCCCAGAAAACCTACCTCTTGAGAGTTAGAATCAGTTAGGTTTTTGTGAGTTTGATTTTTGGTTGAGTTTGAAGACCCTCTTCACTCATTATCTCTCTTAGGAACCACGTCTCACAGCGGATCTTGCATTTGTTTATAGAAATTGAGAGATTTGCTAAGAGATATATGACACAATATAGTTTAGGGTTTGTGATATCTCTTATTTGTTGGATCTTATTTTGCATGTGTATATATATTTAATATCCATTCTCTATTTTTAGGGATGCGGTGCATTGTAGCTACTGTTTGTTATCCCCTCTGGCTCAGGTAAGGTCTGTTTGCCGGTCGACAGTTGATCACCCAGGGGAGGATTCCGAGTAGGGCAAAACTCGCTTTTATGGCCAATTCTTCCACAGGAGAAGCAGAGATAGGGTAGGAACTCATATTCAACCCGATATTTTCTTCCATCCAAGTTATAGCAAGGGATTAATGGTTTAGCTAGATCCACCTCTATGCAGATGCGGGCATATTTCCCCCGAGCGGAGGATACAGAGTTAAAGTCTGTTTTTATTGGCTTGCCCAGCTTGCTGGCAATGTGGAAAAGGATTTTTTCGTCGAACCATTCTATTGGTAATCTTGGAAGTCTTTACCATAGTGCAGTAGTAACGCTAGTGTTCTCCGTAGGGTTGAAGTTTGGGGTCCAGTTTCTTACGATGAGGTAGTGGCCATTAATGATCCAGGGGCCACCAGTGAGCACATTCAGGTAGTCGTCTTTCATAGAGAATTTGAACAGAAAATGTCCCTCTTCTAGGTCGATGACCTCAAATTCTCCTTGCAGTCTCCAAATATTAGGTGCTTTATTCACCAAAAGCTTAAAACCAATATTTCGTCCGAGTAAGCTAACAATCACACTTTCTTTCCATCTTCTCCTCAGTTTTTCCACATGTTGTTTAGGGATGGTGACAGTTGGGCAAAGTGGGTCGCCTTCTTCTCCAGGGTTCTGGTTGAGGTCGAGTTCTTCATGGGAGCCATGTTCCATGTCGTCATCGGACCATGTACCCGTTTGACCATCAAAGTAGATGTCATTGTTAGCTGGTTTTCTATTTTCCACAGCATCTTTATAGGAGAGGGCGATGGTTGGGGCGGTGGCCACCACAGGTGAACGAGGTTCCGGGGGTGGTATTTGGATGGGGTTGTCCTCCTCCATCAGATGGGAGGAGGAGTCAAACTCACACTCCATTTCAGTCTCCATAGTGTTTTGGAGGTCATGATGTTCCTTTTGCTTTTTTTTGATATCACATCCCACGTCTCTCTTATCTCCTTATAATGCTAGTGTCCAAGACATACCCCAATGGTTTAATACATTAGTCCTAATTTGAGCCTTAAATAAAAAGTTGACAATGATACAGATGGTTTCGACTTACCAATCCCATCTTCCTTTACTTTGTACACAACCCAATTGAATATCTATGCTATAATTATAGTTCTCTTAGATCAGGTAGCTAGGTCCATAAGCTAACATCTAGCTGACCAAGTCAACGTCGTTCTAGAAAATACACATGTCATTCTAATAGTTCCCTTCAGCGACCGGCTTAAATGGCTATTGGGTATTCACCAAAGACACTAACAACTACAAACAGGTTTTCTCATAACCAACAGTACCTGTACCCGATTATATTAAAACCATGACCAATTTTATAATATATAATTATAGATATATCCCTTATATATATATATATATATATATATCCTTTTTCTAGGAAGCACATCTAATTTATTTAATCTCTAACTCACTAGTTCTCTTTAATATTAACATGCCTTATAGAATTTATAACTCAATAATTTCATGACCCTTATATAATATATGCGTTATCCTCATTCCAATAATTTTCCTTGTTCAATTCAATTCGTCACCTACTATTTCTTATAATTAGAATTTATCCCTCTTTTTGAAAATTTATATATAATTCTCGATTTAATAATTTCCCTTTACTTTATTTCAAATCCCAAATTTTCAATAATTAATTTCAAACCTCCAAGTTAATTTAAATATAGATACAACCTCATCTTGATCATCCAAGTTTCCATGTCTTTCATTTTATCGCAACTATATACGGGGACTAAATAAAATATTTAGGGCGGGGTATTACATTCTTCCCTTCTTAGGAAATTTCGTCCTCGAAATTCATGATGATCAAGCAGCCAATTCATCCAGTAATTTAACTCAAACCCTATATCACTTTAACACTATAGTCTAACCCAAATGTCTCATTCCTGTAATACCCCGTATTTTTTATGATATTTATTTATGGGATTAATTGAATTAAATGTGTATTAATCGGAAATTAATCCGGATAAAAATACTAGCGAGATGCGAGTTGGTATTTGATTTTAATGAGTATATATGGCTATAGATGATTATTGAATTATGAAATTTGTCGTGAGATTTAAATACGGCAATTTGGAAATTTTGTTGGGACGCGTGTGACAGTCACGTCAGGAATATAATTATTTTAATTAGAAAGTGAATTTTATTTCTATTAACCATATGGTCATTTTGAGTGCGCCAACGCGTCCGGAAGGGTCGAAATAGTCAGAAAACACTAGTCGGGAGTTTAGTTTGGGTCCCGGGGCATTTTTAGGCCATACCGACAACGTATAAGGGTAGTTTGGTAATTTTAGAATTTGGGGAATTAAAACCCACGAAAATTAGAGTTAAAAATCTGACTTAGTCTTAACCCACTAAGCCATTTCCAACCCCAATCTAGGTAGTGGGCTACGGGAGAAGTTTAGAAACCTTAAACTTGCCAAACCAACCTCCATCTCCATTGTCACCCTTAGAGAAAAGCTGGTAGAGAGAGAAAGAGAGAGGAGAAATTCTGCAGAGAGAGAAAGAACAATTCAATCTTCAACATCAAATTCAGAGATATATCAGAGGCAAGTGGTTTAATTACGTTAATTGCATTGAATGTTTCTTCCATGCTTAGACATTTCTGAGAATTTCATTATTTTTGGGAGATTGATGAAAACCCATTAAATTGAAATTAGAAACTTACATTTTTGATGAGAAATCGCATGTAGAATTGTATTTAGGTGATTATTCTGATGATAATATATCTTGTATGAAATAAAAACGGATTTAATTATGACCATTGATGATCTTAAAAATTTCTAGGGTTCATGTTCTTGAGATTGGGGAAGAATGTAGAGACTTGATACTTGGTGATGATTAGGACCCATAAACATGTTATTATATGATATAAGTATGTTTAGGAATGATTAGAACCCTTGAACAATTGTTGTATTGATGTTTGAATGTGATTAGAGGTGTAGAGAAGTTGGAAAAACGTAATAGAAATTTTCTGGGCTCAAACTGTCACCTCGTTAGAAGACCTGCCCAGGTCGTTCGAACGAGCTTCTAACGAGTTGACAGTTTGCCTTCTAATAAGAGGGATGTTCGTTCGATGCCTTTAGTTCGAACGAGATCTCGTTAGATGCCCAGTTCGTTCGAACGAACTCTCGTTCGAACCAGCCTCGTTCGAACGAGACTTCTAACGAGCTGACAGTTTAGGCCATTTTGGCCTGTTTTGATTTCGCGTGTCCCGTAACCTTATTTAATAGTAGAGATAACATTCCCTTGATGATAAATTGTTATAGTTGGGATATTTGGGACATATTGAGGAGTAAAACATATAAGTGTGATTTGAATTGAACGGAAATTGTGGAATGGGACGTGAGTGGCTATTAAGGTGCGAGAATTATTGACGGCCTAAATAATTGAATTAACCGGGAACATGTGAATTGTGTAACATTATAAGTCGGTACGAGAATGAGAAGTGTACTACAAATAAATTATGGTGATTACTAAGATGTGTGCATACTTAGTATATGTTTATGATTTTATGTGTATGACATACCTACCATACTTGCTATCACGGGAGGTTTACGTTCGCTTAGGGCCCTCTAATCCTTGTGTTGCCCGGATTTAGATTGGTACCTCGAGAACATAGGTCAGAGAAGGACTTATTAGGATGTTAATAAGTCTGCTGATCGTGGGAGCGTAGGTATGTGCGTGACCCATGTGATGTGACTGTGTTCGCCTCCATTGTTTGTGATTGTTGTTATCTGAGAACGATTCCTGAGAGATTCGGAATGCGTGATCCTTATGTACGTAATGTACCGGAATGGATAGCAGAGTATGTGTGCACCGAAGCTTAGTCTCGGGGTGCTTGTATTGTATATTTATGACGTGAATATTATACACTGAAATAATTGAGAACTTTCATGTTGGTATTGTGAGTATATATACGAAAACGCTTTGAGTAACTATAAAGGGATAACCTGTAATGAATTGTAATGCTAATAATTGAGAATCTGAGTTTAAGTAAAGCCCTCTACTTAATTGATGACGTTAGAATGTATAATGAGAACCGAGTAGAAAGGATAGAACTCATGTCAGTTTGGTTAGATAAATATCACTTAGATGGGTGCTATTCGTTAGGAGTGCACAATTAGTTGAGAGGTGAGTATTTCATGCGAGTGCACGTCCTAACATGTATTTTACATTCATTATTTTAATGTCATTAAAGCACTTGCTATTTTTAAAATACTCTCCACTTTCGGGCTCTGGCCCGTTTGCTTTCAAATCTATTTTTGTAAAAACCATCTTAGGTGCCCAGCCATAAGGACACCATGCTTAGGATCCTCATTCAGGTAACGAGCTGTAGCTGTTGTGGAAGTTACAGGACTTTGCTAGTAGACGCTTCATCTATCTTGACTCTATATTCAACTTTTATCAGTTGTAGGGCATGTCGCCCATTTCTATTAGAAACATTTACTATTTTAGATTTTCAGACTTTTGGCATGTAATTAATTCAGGGTACATTGTTTTACTTGTTTCAGTTGTGGGATTGTTGTGAGGAGTTTTTCCTCCGAACTTATTATTATTTTGTTGGTTATTCTATTGCTTCGTTATGGTGAATAGTTGTTAGTCTTTCATTATCCTCTTATTGCATGATAATCAGAGTTAACTTAAAATTTGGCAACTCACTTTTTAAATACTAGGTGGTTAGTAATCATTAAAATGTTTTCGACAGTGATGCTATTAACTGGACCAACTTGGTATTTTGTATTAATTTAATAAAGGAGTAGCTACCCGGTATTTAATTAGTCGGGGTGTCACAATTCCATTATTTTAACACAATCGTGGTGGGCTCTAAGGCCTTATTGCTAACTCCCAATCATGCCTATTATGCCCATCTAAACAGTACCTTAAATAATTCATAATCACCAAATGTCATGCTAATCACCCAAGGAACTCATTGTCGTGAATTATCTCGATCAACAAAATTCACAAGCCTACATTTCGTCAAACAATTTCGATCTTGCGTAGCCTAGGAAAATACATCCTCAACGTCGATAACTATTTGCATCAATGATTTCGAGACAGTTATTTCAATCTCATTGATTCAAATGACTGATACCTCCTACTAGACTACGCGCTAAGCTAGAGTCATCCAAGGTACGATAACCCAAATACGCATGAGATGCTACATTCTCAATCAGAAAATTCCATACAGAGTGCAACACCAGCATTTAATGTTCCATCAAGTTCTAATATTCATATCTCTGAGTCTTGACCTCAAATCCACGACGTACATCGTAACCAGATATACCAGTTAACAAGTGAGTGTGTTAACCTAAGGCTATCGAGTATACATGTGAACTACATGCAACAAACTACGAGACCATGCGTACACTAACCGATGTATAACAAGGGTATTCTCGAAAGAGAGCGTACTCATGTACCGTGATGCATCAGCCCGCAACCCTACATCACTACTGAGCTTAAGTAGTGCTACACTTGAATACAGACCCATAAAATAACTTGCCATCATCGGGATCCAAGAAGACACAATAAAATGAATTGGATGAGGCGACTGCCATACCAAAATGGAACGATTGAGTTCGGGTAATGAACCATGCCACGCGAAGTAAGAACCATAACATACACTTGAAGTCTAAAATTTCACCGACCTATATGTGTGTTAAAGTATTATCCTAGCCATGTGACCTGTTTGAATCACTAATCACGACTACCCATCTTTAACAACAACAACTGGGGAACCGATTCATTTGGGAAGCTAAAATGCTAGGCTTCCCTCATGAGGTTACTTGTTTTCCTTCATATTAAAGCGAGGTTACATTTTTCATTTCTTAATATTAGTCACTGACCTACATACTCACGTCTCCCTAATCTCCGCACGTGATTGCTAACTTTAAACTTCGATATCTTTCTTATCTAGTGAAACACATCACTCACATAATTTT
The DNA here is from genome assembly GCA_949130495.1 of Sambucus nigra. Taxonomy (NCBI): domain Eukaryota; kingdom Viridiplantae; phylum Streptophyta; class Magnoliopsida; order Dipsacales; family Adoxaceae; genus Sambucus; species Sambucus nigra. The sequence continues at coordinate 135,379,084 of OX422216.1, forward strand.
ACCCTACGACCATCGCTACAATCTTTAGAAACGTCCGATGTGATCCCAAATCATAACTATCAGACCAGTTACAATGACATCTCGAATTTTTAGACATTATCCATGCCTAATACCTAATGATACTTCTCACTAGAGTCATACTAAGTCACACAGGTAGAACTCGTAGGTGTTTTAATTAAGCCTAAAACTTCATTTTGAGTGCTATCTCTAAAATCATAATGAACATCATCGTTTTCTAAGTCTCCCAAGTGCATAATCTATCACTCATTAATCTATTTTTGACATTATCCTTAGGAGTCATATCACGACACCAACTTATAAATAAAACCCATGGCACTAACTCCAAGTACTCCCATAAATCAACATGACCTAAACATACTACAATCATCAATGATTTACAATTACTATGTAGGCTTTAATACCTTGATGATTCCCAAATGTTTTATGGGTGATGACACCATACTTAGTCATCTCTTTAAACCATCTACAAATCCGTCACGGAAAACCACAAGTCATACCATGACCCGTGTTACATAACCTCGAATTTACCACTATGACATGTTTATTATCACATACATCTCAATACAACCTTGATTTCTTTCCACACTACATGGAGGAGGTAATAATTTGATCATTCCCTAAAACGTCCATATACATCCTAGTATAAGAATCATCACGTTAGAGTCCTATCTTGCATGACAACTGATCACGGCTACCAACTCGTGACCTCTAGGCATCAACCCTAATCACTATGTTTTATACCAACCATAAGACTCTATTTTGTACATCATAAGAAAATCCAAAAATTTCAAGGGGAAACGTTATTGTGATCACACTCATTTGCTAAATCATAGGCTACTACCACTATAAAACCTTTGGTAGGATATGAGGAATCGGGCACAACCCATAAAACTTTTAGGTCCATACTTTTGACGCCATAAGAGATCTTATTCCTCAATACCATTTCATTTTTCTAAAATCATAATTCAATACCACCATTTCTAACACTAAGTCCCAAGGACAATATTGATTCGTTCTTAAATTTTCCTAAATCAATATGATTATCTAAGCCAGAATCATAGGAATTCTAATTTTCATAGAATTATTAGCTTACAAGACACGCAACATAGTCACCTAATCCCGTAGATAAAACCACAAGAACACCATATGAGATGCAACTGAAATCATTTAGACTTTCTAATCATCCAACTCCCACATGATACGTCTTACATAAGCCTAAGATGCCGACACCTAACGGCCTACACCAAAACTTGATACTTGTTAGCTAACACTACCAGAACTAATGCAGTGGAATAAGAATAGGTACTAACTTAGCCTATCACCAACTCAAAGAGGAGGGCACAACGTGCTTAAGACCTCGATTTTACCATAGAGGTACAAATTGAAACCGTCACCAGGCAGGCGTGAATGGATCCAACTAACATTGACGCCGAAAGATCCACTACCGACCTCTCCACGTCACACTCAAAAGGAACATTGAACCTAAAGATCTGATACCAAGTTGTAACGCCCCAACTCGAATTTAAAGGTTAGTAAAGGATCAACCCGATCCAGTCCGTACGTTAATTGTGAAGTGCAATGGAACAACCTAAATAATGTTTATAGTCTAATTTTATTATTATTATTTAACATTACTCTTGTTTTCATGCATTTCCAATTATTATCAATTACGTGATAGGACCCATGGGAAGTGCCCCCAAGGCCAAGTAAACAGAGCTAACAATCATAAAATCAAGTAACTACTTACCTGTATAACACTCTCAAAGTATGAAACATCATGCGACCTGCCGAAACAAAATAGGGATGCTAGCCCAATGCTCAGTGGGATTATATACAATGCAGTATAGAAATGAACGGCAGAAGATAATACTCACATGCTATACTACATGCATGTGAAAATGCTTATATATCTCCATATATTTCGTAGGAAAACACACATCCCAATGTATTAAACCATTTTATTACAAAAATGTTATTTGATACCTTTTATCCCCTTTGTCTTTACAAGAATTGTTTTGTCATTATGCTTAAAGGCTAGCATTCTCTCCCATTAATGCACACGGTTAAACAATTAACAATTGTTGGGAAAATATTTCATTTACTTTCAAACGTTTATTATCCAACGTTCATTAACTCACACCGAGTCATTAATGATTACTTTGAGACTTTCTTTCAACGTACAAGCACACCGTGTTTAAAAAATATTCAATTTCCTTTGAAAAGCTTACGCAATACATGCTTGTGTTGATTGTAGTTCAAACCTCATTTGGTAGCTTAAACATCATTGAATTTCCTTTTAAACCATCCCATGTTTCCACATGAATATTTAAACATTTAATGCGTTATTCTTTCATTAGTAAATCAATGAATTAGTGTCATTCATTTATGCCTCTTTCATGATTATTCGATTCATTACTTAGCATTAGTTTTGGAATTTTGTCAACAAACACTCACGAACTTCGTGGCCTCACACCATCGGTCTCTGTCGCCATATACTAATATAGTTGGTTTGGGGCTTTTCACCCTTGGGACATCATAACCCTTCTTAATCATCTTACCCAACATCATCCAATATCATTATCTTGCCAATGTGTTAAATATTTTCATAACTTTTACTTTAATTTGCATTTTTCGGGCCAGAGCCAAAGCCTACGACTTAACCGTCCCCTGTCCCATTATACTTGGAAAATCATTACTTCTCCTTAAGTCCAAAAATCATTCACATTTTAGGACTTAATTCAATTTCACCCATACTAGTATAAAAACTTTCATTAACATTTTTATTTCATAAGAATGTTCCATTTTAGATAAATTACCAATTTACACTTTATTTACCAAAACTTGCAATTTCGTTCTGTAACAAGCGTCATTTCTCGAAACAATCATTAAGTTTACAACTTAAAATTCTAACGCCTTAGTTGTTTTAACACGTGTTTAAAATCATGCCTTTCCCTAACTTTCACACTTGTTAATTCAACAATTTCATTACACGCGATAACGTTTTTGTCTTACTTGATGTTCAAATCCAATTAGACCTCTTCTAAACTCGCTTACATATTTATTCACAAAATACTACGAGTTTATATGCATGGAGAATGTACTATAAATGCCAAAATACCATCGAGTTAAGCATGTATTTCTTTCTAGAATTTTATACTTTTCAAAACAAACATATTTTTCAAATAAGTGAGGCATTCTTAACTTCCTTAAATTCGAAAATGACGTTTAGTCATAACTATTCCATCTCGAAAATAACTCAGAACTATTTATTTCATAAATATTTAATAACATTAACATTTTTCACATTTTTATTTTATAAAAATGTTCATCATACCTTTCTACTTGGATTATACACAAATGCTACTTTCTGGCATTTTTATTCTAGAAAATGTCCCATGTTTCTTTTTACTAGAAATTACACCCAAATAATATTTTCTACATTTTTCTCTCACGTACAATGCCTATTTCCAGATTATTAGGGAAAACTACACAAATAATAACTTCCTACATTTTTATCTACCATAAAAATGTACACTTCCGACTTTACTAGAAATTTATCATTTTCTCATAGGAAACCTCTTCTTAACACTCAATAGTAATAAGACTACAATATACACTTATAAAGTCTCAAATATAAGAGTAGATTATCCCACCTCAAACACTCTGAAAAGTGGTGGTGATTTTGTTGGAGAAGATGGGTGACTCCCCCACCTCCAAAGGTGGCCTTAAAGGGAGTCACACAAAGCTCCACAAAAATCTCCTGGAAAAGCGCCAATATATACTCCAAAATGCTCAGCAACCCGTGTCCAAAATAAGCCCCTTCAGCCTACACCCAACTCAAGGGACACTCATATTTGTCTCCTCCAAAACTCCAAATAAACAACTCAAATTTTTAGTAGTAGAGAAGTAACTATTCTGGTGTTAAAGTATTTGCTAAGTCCTGTAATGGTCGGAGATTTTAGAGAGAAATAAGAATGGTCTTTCTTTTTGTGTCCACATCACTCGGCTCTCTCTAATATATACATACAAAAGGCTAATTCATTAACTGTTGGTCAACGGTGACACTAAATTACAGAATCTGTGGCTTGATGAGTCCCTTTCACCAGCCTCTTTTATTTGACTCCTTTTGCCTGACTTGATTCAGAGCCTCAGGCCATCAATGTTGTTAGGCTTAGGTTGACCTGGTGTAGGAGATATCACATCCCACGTCTCTCTTGTCTCCTTATTACGCTAGTGTCCAAGACATACCCCAAGGGTTTAATACATTAGTCCTAGGTTGAGGCTTCAGCGAAAAGCAGTGATACAGACGGTTTAGACTTACCAATCCCATCTTCCTTTACTATGTACACAAACGAATTGAATATATATGCTATATTTACAGTTCTCTTAGACCAGGTAGCTAGGCCCATGAGCTAGCAGCTAGTTGACCAAGTGAGCGTCGTTCTAGCATCTACATGCGTTATTCTAACAGTTTGAGGTATTGTTCAGGTGATGATCCCTTGAGCGACTGGCTTAAATGGATAATCCCTCCTTCCATGTCATACATGTTCGACCCAGGTACATATGTACACCATCTCGTCCCATCTATATATGTATAGATAAATGAGTGTTAAAATCACAGCCCAAAGGTCCCAAAGCAATGGGTCCACGTGTTTCGTAAGCTATTAGGTACTGACCAGAGACACTAACAACTACAAACAGGTTTTCTCATAACCAACAGTTCATGTACCCGATTATATAAAAACCAAGCCCAATTTTATAATATATAATTATAGATATATCTCTTATTCGTTAACACCCTTAATACGTTAATGCCCTCACTGCATATATATATATATATATATAAGCGACTTATATAATTTATAACTCAATAATTTCATAACCCTTATATAATTCATGTGTTATACTCAATCCAATAATTTTCCTTATTCAATTCAATTCGTCACCTACTATTTCTTATAATTAGAATCTATCCCTCTTTATGTATATTTATATATAATTCTCGATTTAATAATTTCCCTTTACTTTATTTCAAATCCCAAATTTTCAATAATTATTTTCAAACCTCCAAGCTAATTTAAATAGAGATACAACCTCGTCTTGATCATCCAAGTTTCCATGTCTTTCATTTTATCCCAACTATATACGAGGACTAAATAAAATATTTAGGGAGGGGTATTACACCAAAACCCATGTTTCGGATTTCAAGGATTGTTTGAATATTCTTGAATGTATAAATTAGCTAGGTTTTGAGAACATTGGAATATATTGCATTACTCCTCCAACAAAGGTCTGTGAAAAAAACTGGAACAAAGGTAGGATATAAAGTTTTTGATATCTCAAAAAACTTGATCCAAACTTCACTGTCAAACAAGTAATATATATGTAGTAGTTCAGTTGGGAGAAAGATTGCGGGAATAACTCTCCCAGGCTTGGGGGTTTTTCTAGAGAAATTTGTAACGAAGGAATCTTTGTGTTTGGGGTTCTTAAAGAAGTGTAGTTCAAGGTCTGGAACAATGTCTTGTTGGGTTTTTTCTTTCTTGGTGGAAGCTCTTGATGAAGGGTCAGGAGGGAAACATGGATATTAGTTCATGTGAGTGATTATTACTATCATATATTAAATGGGATACAAATTATTTTGGAATTAAATTCTAAATACTCTACATGTTTTACAACCATGGGAACTTGTTTCGCATCTTACTTAATTTTTATTGTTTCTTTCCTTTTTTATTTCTTTTGTCCACTTTCTTCTTTTATAATAAGTTGATTTGGATATGTGTTATCTTGGTGGGATAGGTCTTAATTTCTTTTGCTTAGGATATATAATTGTAAGGGCAACGTTTCTGACATTGCCCCTAGTATCTAGGACTTGTCCATAGAATATGGGATACATCGAGTATGGCATAGACCGTTACTTTCATCATGGTACTTCATGTTCCCAAGTTCAAGAAGACGGATCCATTTATCAAGCATATTCTAGTGCAACTTTAACATGCTCCACAACGTCACATTGTAATAGGATATTTTTATAAAATAACTTTTTACAAAATGAGGCAGTTTTCAAACTTAAAAGATAAATTTATCTTTTGCTCAAGTGTTAAAACTAGGTGGAAATCTCGTTAGAATGACCTTGAGTTTTGCTCAAAGTTCGTTTAAAGCCTTGATCAAATGAGGTTCGAGCGAGGGCATACTATTTTTTTACAGGTCATTTGAAACGAGACCTGCTCCATTCGAATGAGATGAGGATCTTATTAGAATGAAATTATCGTCTCATTTAAATGAGCCTATACCACCTCGATTTTTATTTTTTCCTATAAATACATGCTTTATGTAGGATTTTTGATAAGGCTTTTCATTTTTGCAAACTGCAGATCGGGTGGATAAACTAAAAAAGGAAAAATACATTTTGATTCACATATCTCTCCTATATACTTTTGTGAATCATCATTGAAACCCTAAGCCACTTCTATATTGAAGTTATTATTGTGAATAAGGAGTCTTCACTACTGACCTTATAGAGAAAGAGTCTCTACTGCTGCTCTTGTAATTCTTACGACAATCAATTATGAAGGAAGACTGCGGTCTTTGTGGTACTTATGAGAACCACTGCTAAAGAAGACGAAGGTCGCATTTCGGAGATTCACTGGGTTGTATTTCACTCATAAGATTGTAAGTTGCGAAATACAAACTGTATTAGTGAAATAAAAGGTTTTTCCCCTTTGGGTTCTTTTCCTAAAACATTGTGTTGAATGATTTTGTGATTGCATGCCATATTTTTTAATGTATTTAATCACCTAGTTGCATGTTTAGGGTTTAAAGGAATTAAATTTTTTTGGTGGATTGACATGTAATTAAATAATCTACACGATTGGATTATTGCGCAATCTCAAATTACAATCAGAGCAGGTTTCACCAAATTACCGTGAGATCCTAATTATTCGAATTTTTTTGTGGTATCAATTGTTTTGAAAAATCTCAAATTTTTGTATGGAGAACTTATATAATATGATGCCAATTTTCAATGGATCCAACTATGCCTATTGGAAAGCCTGAATGAGATCCACTTTAAAATCCATAAGTGAGGGAGTCTGGTTAGTATGTGAAAGAGGGTGGAATCCTCCCATGATTACTATTAATAATGTCACAAATCCTAAACCCATCTCTTCCTAGACTGATGATGAATTTAAGTGGAGTGCTTACAAGTCCCGCAACCTTAGTGCTATTTCTAAAGTGGTCACCCCTTATGAGTTCTGATGCATCATGAAATTCACTACGTCTAAGGAAGCATGTGATATCCTCCAGTTGACACACGAGGGTACCAACACTGTCAAGGCCTCTAAGCTTCAAAATTTAACCACCCAATTCGAGACCATCACTATGTTAGAGTTCGAGAGTTTTGATGAATTTTATGCTAGGTTGTTGTAAACATGCATTTTAATTTGAGTGAGAAGATTCCCGATAATAGGGTCAGGAAAATGATTTTGAGGTCACTCCCAACCCTCTTCATTCCTAAGGTCACCGTCCTTAATTATTTAGGGATTTTAGACACTCTTAGGTTAAAAAAACTCGTAGGAGACCTTCAGACTTATGAGATAGATATGTTCCCTAAAAATGTTAGACGTAAGGATATAGGGGTGGATTTAAATACTCAATCTAAGGAAAAGAAAAAGGATAAAGTATGTGAGTATGATTCCAAAGGAGAGTGTGATTTTGATGACTTGGCCTTATTTGCAAATGTTTTAAAAAAGTTTCTCAAATTTTCCAAAAAGAATTCTTCCAATAAAAATATTTTTGAGAAAAATAAAAATAAAGATGAGGTTAAGGATAACGGTGAGTAAAAGGAAGAGATAAGGTGCTTTGAGTATGAAGGCAAATGGAACAAGTCATTTAAGTGTCCTATTATGATAAAGAGAAAAGGTAAAAAAGTTTCTAATAAGGCCACTCTTAGTGATAGTGACATAGAGTCAGTTGATTCAGGGAGAGAATCATTACATGAAAAGTGTGTTTCTATCATGGTTGGTTACGCGAGTACCTCTTGTTTGTCCCAAAAAGATGAGGATACAAGTAAACGTGAGAACCTCGATGATGTTTCGATCCATTCGAGTGAATGTGAGGATGAGATTGCAAGTGAGGGAGAAGGATATCTCCAAAAAGCTTTTTGTGATTTGTACACCAAGATGTTGAAAGAAAAAGTTGATAAAGATTTAAGTCAGGGTGTTAGATTTAGAGAGAGAGGTGAAATCTTTGAGGGTATATGAGGAATCAGTGAGTCAACTTGAGAAGGTGCCCATGTATCCCAACTTGAGAAAGGTCTCGAACGTGCCTGGGAGGTCAATGTTACTTTAGAGGATACAACTAAGAAGGTTGGAAAGATTCTCCTTGGTCCCGTTTGGGGTAATGTTGAGTGGGTAGGAATAGGTTATCATAGTGCATCCACTTCCATGTAGCACCCGATCCGATTAATAAATTTGTGTTAGATCAATATGGCGCTTGACCTAACCCGCCTAGGCATCCAATTCAACGTAGAAGATCATGCCCTATACTTTTTGAGAGATGTGTACCCAAGCCCGTGTATGTCTGTTGCCATTTCAAGCAAAGATCTCACCTTAGGGAATTTTGCTTTGAGTTGAGTTGTGTGCCTCGTAGGTACCTTCCACATTATGCCACTACATGTGTTCCGACACACACTCCCACGCATGTTACTCTGCATGCTCTCACACATCACATGGGAAATGGTTCTATATATGTACAAATCCCTCATAGTAAAAGAGATATGTATATAACATGATTGATAGAAAAACACCTCACTAAGCTCATCCAGCATAGGTAGTTATCCAAAAGATCTCGTGTGGAGTGTGTGCGGAGGCATAGGTAAAATGAATACACTTAGCAAATAAAAGTCGAACTACTCCATGCAAGCATGATTAAGAAAATTCCTAAGCATTAATAATTATAATCAAATGTCCTAGCCACATGGAAATATGGAACGGATGGGATTCAAATACACAGATATGCCACACAAAATGTGTAAAACCAAACTAGACAAACAAACTAAAATCTTCTTGAGTTTTTTTAAAAACATTTTAAAGAAAATGACACCATTTTCAAAAGCCACTAAAAAGAAAAACACAATATTTTTATATTTTTCACAATAAGACACGAAAAATGAAAAATTAAATTATAAAAGACATACATAATACAACTATTAATAACATATATCATGAAGCACAAAATTTAGTGGATGAAAAACATGCATACACAATCAATCATTATATTTAGCACAAGACTAATCATGTGCAAGAATGCAAGAATTAACAATCCTAATGTTAAAAGCCTCTAAATCGGATTTTCTAAGCAACATAGGTGTAACGCGACGATCTTGAGTTTGGGGGACCTCGGTGTGACACCCTGCCTAATTAAATACCGGGCGATCACTCCTTTATTAAATTAAATCAAGGTAAACAGTTGGTTCATTCTCAGCATCACTGTCGATAAAAATAATTTTCCAATTTAACACCCTAAATAATTAAGCTAAGTGTCAAAAACATTTTTCATACGAACTTCCAAATCTTAATTAAAGAAAAGACTTTTATTAATTCAAAACAACATTTCTACAATAGAAAATCATACCACGAAATTTAAATAAAACCATACATTCACCAAACGAAAGTCAATAGTAAAAACTAAAATCATAAACCATCCTGAAACAAATCCCATAAACAATACTGGAATAACTGAAATATAAAAATCCCCAACAATAAATGAAATGATGAAAAGGGCGACACGTGCCCCATAAATGAGCGTAATAAGAGTGGAGTCAATGTCGGAAGCCGTATACTCAAGGGACCTGCAACTCCCACCTAAGCTGCAGCTCGTTCTTCTCAAAGAATCCTAAGCAAGACGCCCCTGTGGCTGGGCACCTGAAAAATATACATATATATATACAAGAGAGAGAAAAGGAAACGGGTCAGGGCCCGAAAGTGTGTTTGATTTTAGAATACGTTAAGCAAGTATTTAAATTGATACAGGCCAATGCAACATCATATTAGTTCGTCTCTCTCTTGAGAAATACTCACCTCTCTTCTAATGTGCACTCCTATCGTACTAACCTTCCCAATGGTTTGTATATCTTAACTTACTCATAAGTTTTCAAAACTGAACAATGACAATGTTATAAAAAGGTTACTTTCAATTTGTAGTATTTCTCTCGTTTTAGCTTCATTAAATAATAAGATTTCCCCGTGCCTTTTCATATTTTCACAAAACAAGTATTTAATAATTTGAGTCAACAACCATGTTCTACTTATCAAATCACAGTAGGCAGTTCAAAGTTTATAACCTCATATATATATTAACTACTCGAATAAAATATATATAAAATGGCACCCCAACTAAACTATGGTGCGGGCATACTCTGCTATCCAATCCCCGTATCGCTCACATAAAGGGAAATACAAGTTCGGAATCACTCTCGAACTGTATTAACATATATAAAACAACGTTGAGGCGAAGCATAGATTCCAAGTCCAAGAGGTCAGTACATACCCACACGTCTCTTAGGACCGTCCGACTATCAATTTAATAGCCCGTACCTAGGATCTCTATCTTCTAGGGTACGATTCAATATCCCCATAAAGCAACACAGGATACGATCGTCCCAGCGCGGTAACCTCAGGGATAGCAAGTAGCGCGGGTACGTTTTTCACATGTATATAATATATGTACACACATTCATATAATTATACCAATTTCATCATATTAATATAGGTCACTCTCATTACCCATAATTACAACCTTTGTCCTAAATTTCACCTTATTAGTATAATGTATAAGGTTTCGCCTCTAACCTTAATTCGAAGGGTTTTCTCACTCATTACCTAATACTCATGGGTTATAACCTTACAATTCTAGAATTCAGTAAATAACTTTATTTGATTCTAACGTAACTCTCTTACGCACCTCGCCCTTAAATTTCATAAATTTAACAACCTAAAGTAAACATCCCATAATTACCCTCTTCGTTGAAGATTAAAGGTTCTAACATATGTCCATATACCCTACTGGTCCTCAATATCTCCCAAATCATTTTATTTAGAATGCCCAAGGTTTATTCCACGATAAAATAATTCAACTAATTAAACAAGGGGAATAATAGGCTGCCAGGGAGGGTCGATCGATCGACGTCTGGGGGTCGACCGATCGAACCTTCGATCGATCGACTATCTAGGGTCGATCGATCGATCGAGCAGGTCTGTGAAAATTCTGCAGATACTGCAGTGACGGGGTTGCTTAGGTTTCTTCATCAAAACTCATATTTTCCAACTCTAATTGACCCAAAAAGTCTACTGCTTACATCCTAACATAATTCCAGGTTTCTTTAACGATCAGCATGCGTATATACATCAATAAACATGATTAAACAACCTAATATTTCATCTAATCATCAAGAACCCTACAGTTTTCTTAACCTTTGTTCTAATCAGTTTTCTCCAGAAATTCCTTCTAACAAATCATCATAATTTCGTGGGTTAAACATCTACTTCACATATTAATTTCCAGAATAAGGTTCATATGATTTCTACATGCAAATCCCTATCAAAATTGGATTTTCTTCCATGGATTATACTCTTAATCATTCCTACACTAACATGATTATTGCACTAACGAAAATACGCAAGTTAAACACTTGCCTGGGATTTCAGAGGTCTGGTTTTCCTGCAGATATTGGTGTGGCTGCGTTCTCCTCCTCGCGATCTACGCGTTGGTGGTGACGGTGGTGCAAAAGGTGGTGTTTTTGGCCTTGAATCACCTAGCAAGGTCTCTCCTCTCTTCTCCACTAGCCATCTTAGGGTTCTGAATGATCTAACCCTAAAGGCTGACTTAAATGGCTGCTAAGGATGGTTGAAAATTCGTGGGTTTAATTACCCTAGTTTGTAAAATGACCAAAACGCCCTCCCGGGTCACTAATTAAGCCTAAAAACATCCCGAGACCCAAACTAAACCCCCGGGTACACTTTTCTGACTATCTTGACCCTTCCGGACGCATTGGCGCACTCAAAACGACCATACGGACAACTCATAAAATATTTACTTTTATATCTCAATAATTAGTCTCGACGCGACACGGGCGCGTCCCGACTAAAATTACCAAAATTGTCATTTTCATTCACTCGTGACATTTACCATATATTACTATGCTCTTAAGTAATATTCAACAATTTCATATTATTACTAACTCACGTCACGTTAATAATTATAACATAATTAATTTCCGAATTTTTATTAAATAAATCCCCAAATTAATTATAGCATAAAAATACGGGGTATTACATACTTCCCCCCTAATTACGGAATTTCGTCCCGAAATTCGGAAAATAAGGCATACCTGGTAAAAACAACTCTGGATATCTCTCACGCATATCTTCCTCACGCTCCCAAGTGGATTCCTCCACATTATGATGTTCCTACTGGACCCGCACGAGTGGAACTATCTTCGACCTCAATCTCCTCTCACTGTAGTCTAGAATAGCCACCGGTCTCTCCTCGTAAGAGCTATCCGACTGCAAGTCGATCTCATCTATCGCAATGTGAGTATGGGCCATATCATCCCGAAGGTATCGTCTCAACGATGAGATGTGGAATACATCGTGGATGCGATGTAAATGTTCTGGCAAACCCAACCTGTATGCTACTGGCCTAATTCTCTCGATGATGGGAAATGGTCCTACGTACCTCGGAGCCAACTTTCCCTTCTTCCCGAACCTCATCACTCCTTTCATAGGAGATACACGCAACAACACTTGATCTCCCACATTAAACTCCCGGAAGAATCGTTTCGCATCGGCGTAGCTTTTCTGTCTGTCTTGGGCTACCCGAATACGACTCCTAATTATCTCAATCCTTGCGGAGGTCTCCTGGATCACTTCTGGTCCTAATAACTTGTTGTCCCCCACCTCGAGCCAACAGGTTGGAGAGCGACAAGGTCTGCCGTACAAAGCTTCAAATGGAGCCATGCCAATCGTAAACTGATAGGAGTTATTATAAGCAAACTCGACCAGTGGAAGATGTGGCTCTCAACCTCCCCCGAAATCGAGGATACACATGCGTAGCATATCTTCCAACATCTGATTAGTACGCTCTGTCTGTCCATCTATCTGTGGGTGGTAAGCTGAACTCAGTCCCAACTCTGTACCCATAGCCTCCTGAAAGCTTTCCCAGAAACGCGACACAAAAATCTTGTCTCTGTCTGAAATAATATTCAGGGGCACCCCATGTAATCTGACAATCTCCGCGATGAATAGTTGGGCATACTGACCCGTGGTATAATCTATCCTTACTGGCAGAAAATGAGCCACCTTGGTCAGACGGTCTACAATCACCCAGATAGAATCGTGGCCTCGCTGTGATGTAGGCAACCCTGTAATGAAGTCCATGGAAATACTTTCCCACTTCCACGCAGGTACTTCCAACGGCTGAAGTAATCCCGACGGTTTCTGGTGGTCCACCTTCACCAGCTGGCAAGTAGAACATTTGGACACAAATTCAGCGATGTCCTTCTTCATCCCACTCCACCAGTACTGACGTCTCATATCCTGGTACATCTTATCGCCTCTCGGATGTACAGCAAATCGGGACCCATGAGAATGAGTCATCACCTCATGACGTAGCTCTGCTCCTTCTGGAACCACTAATCTCCCATTAAACCGCAACCCTCCATCCGAACTAACAGAATAGGACTCAGCACCCTCGGCTAGGAGTCGTACAATCTGCTCCTGACAAAACGGGTCTGTGGTCTGTGCCTGTATCACCTTCGTAACAATCTCGGGTGTGACTGTCATCACGGATATGAAAGAACGTGCTACTGCGTCTTGGTGACCCAACTCCTTCCACTTTGCTTTCCAGATGTCCGCTACATCGTCGACCGGTCTACGGCTCAACGCATCAGCAACTACGTTGGCTTTCCCCGGATGATACTGTATATCGAACTGGTAATCTTTCACAAACTCTAACCATCTGCGCTGACGCATATTCAGCTCTCGCTGAGTGAACAGGTACTGCAGTGACTTATGGTCTGTGAACAAACGAAATTTCTCACCCAATAAATAGTGCCTCCAAATTCTCAATGCAAAGACGACCGCACCTAACTCCAGGTCGTGGGTGGGGTAATTCTTCTCATGCGGCTTAAGCTTGCGGGAAGCAAAAGATATAGCTTTCTCTTCCTGCTGAAGTACTCCCCCAAGTCCTCGTAAGGACGCATCTGTGTAAACCAGGTACTCTACACCCGGCTTCGGTAAAGCAAGGACTGGTGCCGAAGTAAGCTTGTTTTTCAGCTCGTCGAAAGCCAACTGACAAGCGTCATCCCAAACATATGGTACCCCCTTGCGAGTCAGATTCGTCAATGGACCTTCTATTTTGGAGAACCCCCGAATGAACCTCCTGTAGTATCCTGCCAACCCCAAGAAACTACGTACTTCCGTCGGTGTCGTGGGCTGCCCCCACTCCCTCACCGCTGACACTTTGCTCGGGTCAACTGCTATCCCCTGCTCAGAAACAACATGGCCCAAGAATTGTACTTCTCGCAACCAGAATCCACACTTCTCGTACTTAGCATACAACTGATGTTCTCGTAGAGTTTGAAGAACCTGCTTCAAGTGTTCGGCATGCTCCTCCTCGGAGCGTGAATATATCAAGATATCATCTATGAAGACGATGACGAACTGATCCAAGAACTCTCTGAACACTCGGTTCATCAAGTCCATGAAAACGGCTGGGGCATTTGTGAGTCCGAACGGCATCAACCTGAACTCATAGGACCCATATCTCGAAAAGAAGGCAGTCTTCGAAACATCCTGCTCTCTAATTCGCAACTGATGGTACCCCGACCTCAGATCTATCTTCGAAAAGAAAGTTGCTCCCCTTAACTGGTCGAACAGATCGTCGATTCGAGGCAACGGATACTTGTTCCGTATCGTGACCTTGTTCAACTCCCGGTAGTCCACACACAATCTCAGTGAGCCATCTCTCTTCTTCACAAATAAGACTGGAGCGCCCCACGGTGAGGTACTCCTACGAATGAAACCCTGACCTAATAGCTGCTCAATCTGATCTCGTAGCTCTCGCATCTCTGCCGGAGCCATACGGTACGGTGCGCGTGCTATAGGTCTCGTATCCGGCAATAAGTCTATAATGAAGTCTATCTCATGACTGGGCGGTAGGCCTGGTATCTCCTGAAACACATCGGAATACTCCTTAACAACTGGGATCGAATCCAAAGGAATCACAACCTCCTTAGAGGTATCCTCCTCAATGTAATATAAATGAGCGGTCGAACCTCCCTCTGGGCGATGCATCGCCACTATAAACATCTCTTGCCCCGGAATGGCAAAAACAATGCTCCCACCGAAGCAATCAATCATGGTTCTATATGATGCGAGCCAATCCATACCAATAATCACGTCATGCTCGTGCATGTCTAAGACTAGCATGTCTGCAGGCAATACCAAGCTACCGATCTCTACCCCTACTCCCCGGCATATAAAGAATATAAGTGACCCACTCCCCAGTGGTGAGTCGACACACGTCACGGTGCTCTCTGCTGTGGCTAACAATCCTAAGGACTTCGCAAAATGCGTAGCTATAAAACAGTGCGTTGCCCCCGTATCAAACAAAACTTTACCCATAGTACCATGGATAGGAAACATACCCTCAATCGCGGGTGGTGCCTGTGGAGCTGCTGCCTGGTGGACGTTATAGACACGTCCGTACTGTAATTGCCCCTGCTGCACTGGAGCTGCTGGAATGGCTGGTAGGGCTGGCATCTGGGCTGGAGCTGGAAGGGCAGGTGGAAAGAGTGGTCTCTGTGGCTCATTACCGGCTCCCTGCTGCTGTGGGGCCCTATCGTCCTCGGGGCAATCCTGACGCTTATGGTCGTGCTTGCCACACACAAAACACCGGCCTCTGAAATTACCTCCCCTCTGTCCCTGCTGACCACGGCCCTGCTGGCCGTTACCTCCACGCCATTGGCCCTGTTGGCCCTGATGTGCACGCTGTTGGCCTTGCTGGCCCTGCTGTTGACCCTGCGGTCGGTGTTGGCCCTGCTGGCCCTGCTGATTAGGCTGACCCTGATGGCCCTGCCTGAATCCCCCGAATCCCTGCCTAGAATCACCTGAACGGAATCGCTTAGCAGGGTCCCCCTGATGGGAACTCTGCTCGTGCTGACGAGTCTGTCCCTGAGTTGGTGCCCCACTGGCACTATTACCCCCGGTCCTGCCCTGCTGGCTGGACTCTCCTGCTCTCTTGCTTCCCTGAAGATGGAAGCGGTGATCCTGTCAATGTAGTAGTGCTGCATTGAGTACGTCAGTGAAAGTACTCAGGGATAGATTCCCAATAAGGTGCTGACGGATCCTCCAAGCTAACCCGTCGACAAACAGCAAAATTTTCTTGCTCTCAGTGGGTGCCTCATCCGGCACAATAGTGAGAAGTCTCGTGAACTCCTCCTCATACTCGGCTACAGTAAGGTTCTCCTACTTCAGATTTAGCAATTTCCGCCTCATCTCAGTCTGCACTGCGGGTGGAAAGTACTTGCGGTCAAACCGCTCCCAGAACATCTGAATAGGGATCGTGTCCCTCTCCTCCAAAGTAGTAGTGGACTCCCACCACTGTAATGCGGCTCCCACCAACTTGAAAGAGGCCAATAGCTGCTTTTGCACTTCGGTGCACTCATACATACGGAGGTGCCGCTGGATGTCCTTCTTCCATTGGCTGACAGTAATAATATCGGAGCTACCAGAAAACTCAGGGGGATGTACTTTCTGAAAAGCATCCCGAACTCTCTCCCATACAGATGGAAGCTATGCTGGTACTGGCTCCACTGCTTGGACCTGTGGTGGAGCCTGCTGAATTACCGCTATCGCGGCATTTACCGCCTGAGCAACGATGGCGGCTACCTCATTCGCATTCATAGTGCCTGGTGCCGGAGCTGCTGGCTGGTCGGCTTGGGCACGCCTATCTTTCGGAGCACGTCTCGGAGGCATCTGAAACGTGAACAAGTTTATTAGTCTACAGTTATCAACAAATCTCAAATAGCTGAAGACTAAAACGTGAAAGCAAGAATACAACAGTCCTAACAATAGGGCTCTATAGCAATAACGTTAAGCTGAAAGCGAAAATAAGCCGTACAGATCCTATGGACACTAGAACCTGATGCTCTGATACCACCTGTGACACCCTGCCTAATTAAATACCGGGCGATCACTCCTTTATTAAATTAAATCAAGGTAAACAGTTGGTTCATTCTCAGCATCACTGTCGATAAAAATAATTTTCCAATTTAACACCCTAAATAATTAAGCTAAGTGTCAAAAACATTTTTCATACGAACTTCCAAATCTTAATTAAAGAAAAGACTTTTATTAATTCAAAACAACATTTCTACAATAGAAAATCATACCACGAAATTTAAATAAAACCATACATTCACCAAACGAAAGTCAATAGTAAAAACTAAAATCATAAACCATCCTGAAACAAATCCCATAAACAATACTGGAATAACTGAAATATAAAAATCCCCAACAATAAATGAAATGATGAAAAGGGCGACACGTGCCCCATAAATGAGCGTAATAAGAGTGGAGTCAATGTCGGAAGCCGTATACTCAAGGGACCTGCAACTCCCACCTAAGCTGCAGCTCGTTCTTCTCAAAGAATCCTAAGCAAGACGCCCCTGTGGCTGGGCACCTGAAAAATATACATATATATATACAAGAGAGAGAGAGAAAAGGAAACGGGTCAGGGCCCGAAAGTGTGTTTGATTTTAGAATACGTTAAGCAAGTATTTAAATTGATACAGGCCAATGCAACATCATATTAGTTCGTCTCTCTCTTGAGAAATACTCACCTCTCTTCTAATGTGCACTCCTATCGTACTAACCTTCCCAATGGTTTGTATATCTTAACTTACTCATAAGTTTTCAAAACTGAACAATGACAATGTTATAAAAAGGTTACTTTCAATTTGTAGTATTTCTCTCGTTTTAGCTTCATTAAATAATAAGATTTCCCCGTGCCTTTTCATATTTTCACAAAACAAGTATTTAATAATTTGAGTCAACAACCATGTTCTACTTATCAAATCACAGTAGGCAGTTCAAAGTTTATAACCTCATATATATATTAACTACTCGAATAAAATATATATAAAATGGCACCCCAACTAAACTATGGTGCGGGCATACTCTGCTATCCAATCCCCGTATCGCTCACATAAAGGGAAATACAAGTTCGGAATCACTCTCGAACTGTATTAACATATATAAAACAACGTTGAGGCGAAGCATAGATTCCAAGTCCAAGAGGTCAGTACATACCCACACGTCTCTTAGGACCGTCCGACTATCAATTTAATAGCCCGTACCTAGGATCTCTATCTTCTAGGGTACGATTCAATATCCCCATAAAGCAACACAGGATACGATCGTCCCAGCGCGGTAACCTCAGGGATAGCAAGTAGCGCGGGTACGTTTTTCACATGTATATAATATATGTACACACATTCATATAATTATACCAATTTCATCATATTAATATAGGTCACTCTCATTACCCATAATTACAACCTTTGTCCTAAATTTCACCTTATTAGTATAATGTATAAGGTTTCGCCTCTAACCTTAATTCGAAGGGTTTTCTCACTCATTACCTAATACTCATGGGTTATAACCTTACAATTCTAGAATTCAGTAAATAACTTTATTTGATTCTAACGTAACTCTCTTACGCACCTCACCCTTAAATTTCATAAATTTAACAACCTAAAGTAAACATCCCATAATTACCCTCTTCGTTGAAGATTAAAGGTTCTAACATATGTCCATATACCCTACTGGTCCTCAATATCTCCCAAATCATTTTATTTAGAATGCCCAAGGTTTATTCCACGATAAAATAATTCAACTAATTAAACAAGGGGAATAATAGGCTGCCAGGGAGGGTCGATCGATCGACGTCTGGGGGTCGACCGATCGAACCTTCGATCGATCGACTATCTAGGGTCGATCGATCGATCGAGCAGGTCTGTGAAAATTCTGCAGATACTGCAGTGACGGGGTTGCTTAGGTTTCTTCATCAAAACTCATATTTTCCAACTCTAATTGACCCAAAAAGTCTACTGCTTACATCCTAACATAATTCCAGGTTTCTTTAACGATCAGCATGCGTATATACATCAATAAACATGATTAAACAACCTAATATTTCATCTAATCATCAAGAACCCTACAGTTTTCTTAACCTTTGTTCTAATCAGTTTTCTCCAGAAATTCCTTCTAACAAATCATCATAATTTCGTGGGTTAAACATCTACTTCACATATTAATTTCCAGAATAAGGTTCATATGATTTCTACATGCAAATCCCTATCAAAATTGGATTTTCTTCCATGGATTATACTCTTAATCATTCCTACACTAACATGATTATTGCACTAACGAAAATACGCAAGTTAAACACTTGCCTGGGATTTCAGAGGTCTGGTTTTCCTGCAGATATTGGTGTGGCTGCGTTCTCCTCCTCGCGATCTACGCGTTGGTGGTGACGGTGGTGCAAAAGGTGGTGTTTTTGGCCTTGAATCACCTAGCAAGGTCTCTCCTCTCTTCTCCACTAGCCGTCTTAGGGTTCTGAATGATCTAACCCTAAAGGCTGACTTAAATGGCTGCTAAGGATGGTTGAAAATTCGTGGGTTTAATTACCCTAGTTTGTAAAATGACCAAAACGCCCTCCCGGGTCACTAATTAAGCCTAAAAACATCCCGAGACCCAAACTAAACCCCCGGGTACACTTTTCTGACTATCTTGACCCTTCCGGACGCGTTGGCGCACTCAAAACGACCATACGGACAACTCATAAAATATTTACTTTTATATCTCAATAATTAGTCCCGACGCGACACGGGCGCGTCCCGACTAAAATTACCAAAATTGTCATTTTCATTCACTCGTGACATTTACCATATATTACTATGCTCTTAAATAATATTCAACAATTTCATATTATTACTAACTCACGTCACGTTAATAATTATAACATAATTAATTTCCGGATTTTTATTAAATAAATCCCCAAATTAATTATAGCATAAAAATACGGGGTATTACATACTTCCCCCCTAATTACGGAATTTCGTCCCGAAATTCGGAAAATAAGGCATACCTGGTAAAAACAACTCTGGATATCTCTCACGCATATCTTCCTCACGCTCCCAAGTGGATTCCTCCACATTATGATGTTTCCACTGGACCCGCACGAGTGGAACTATCTTCGACCTCAATCTCCTCTCACTGTAGTCTAGAATAGCCACCGGTCTCTCCTCGTAAGAGCTATCCGACTGCAAGTCGATCTCATCTATCGCAATGTGAGTATGGGCCATATCATCCCGAAGGTATCGTCTCAACGATGAGATGTGGAATACATCGTGGATGCGATGTAAATGTTCTGGCAAACCCAACCTGTATGCTACTGGCCTAATTCTCTCGATGATGGGAAA
Organism: Sambucus nigra; assembly: GCA_949130495.1. NCBI lineage: Eukaryota > Viridiplantae > Streptophyta > Magnoliopsida > Dipsacales > Adoxaceae > Sambucus > Sambucus nigra. The sequence goes on from OX422216.1 coordinate 135,399,647, forward strand.
TGGTCCTACGTACCTCGGAGCCAACTTTCCCTTCTTCCCGAACCTCATCACTCCTTTCATAGGAGATACACACAACAACACTTGATCTCCCACATTAAACTCCCGGAAGAATCGTTTCGCATCGGCGTAGCTTTTCTGTCTGTCTTGGGCTACCCGAATACGACTCCTGATTATCTCAATCCTTGCGGAGGTCTCCTGGATCACTTCTGGTCCTAATAACTTGTTGTCCCCCACCTCGAGCCAACAGGTTGGAGAGCGACAAGGTCTGCCGTACAAAGCTTCAAATGGAGCCATGCCAATCGTAAACTGATAGGAGTTATTATAAGCAAACTCGACCAGTGGAAGATGTGGCTCCCAACCTCCCCAGAAATCGAGGATACACATGCGTAGCATATCTTCCAACATCTGATTAGTACGCTCTGTCTGTCCATCTATCTGTGGGTGGTAAGCTGAACTCAGTCTCAACTCTGTACCCATAGCCTCCTGAAAGCTTTCCCAGAAACGCGACACAAAAATCTTGTCTCTGTCTGAAATAATATTCAGGGGCACCCCATGTAATCTGACAATCTCCGCGATGAATAGTTGGGCATACTGACCCGTGGTATAATCTATCCTTACTGGCAGAAAATGAGCCACCTTGGTCAGACGGTCTACAATCACCCAGATAGAATCGTGGCCTCGCTGTGATGTAGGCAACCCTGTAATGAAGTCCATGGAAATACTTTCCCACTTCCACGCAGGTACTTCCAACGGCTGAAGTAATCCCGACGGTTTCTGGTGGTCCACCTTCAACAGCTGGCAAGTAGAACATTTGGACACAAATTCAGCGATGTCCTTCTTCATCCCACTCCACCAGTACTGACGTCTCATATCCTGGTACATCTTATCGCCTCTCGGATGTACAGCAAATCGGGACCCATGAGAATGAGTCATCACCTCATGACGTAGCTCTGCTCCTTCTGGAACCACTAATCTCCCATTAAACCGCAACCCTCCATCCGAACTAACAGAATAGGACTCAGCACCCTCGGCTAGGAGTCGTACAATCTGCTCCTGACAAAACGGGTCTGTGGTCTGTGCCTGTATCACCTTCGTAACAATCTCGGGTGTGACTGTCATCACGAATATGAAAGAACGTGCTACTGCGTCTTGGTGACCCAACTCCTTCCACTTTGCTTTCCAGATGTCCGCTACATCGTCGACCGGTCTACGGCTCAACGCATCAGCAACTACGTTGGCTTTCCCCGGATGATACTGTATATCGAACTGGTAATCTTTCACAAACTCTAACCATCTGCGCTGACGCATATTCAGCTCTCGCTGAGTGAACAGGTACTGCAGTGACTTATGGTCTGTGAACAAACGAAATTTCTCGCCCAATAAATAGTGCCTCCAAATTCTCAATGTAAAGACGACCGCACCTAACTCCAGGTCGTGGGTGGGGTAATTCTTCTCATGCGGCTTAAGCTTGCGGGAAGCAAAAGCTATAGCCTTCTCTTCCTGCTGAAGTACTCCCCCAAGTCCTCGTAAGGACGCATCTGTGTAAACCAGGTACTCTACACCCGGCTTCGGTAAAGCAAGGACTGGTGCCGAAGTAAGCTTATCCTTCAGCTCGTCGAAAGCCAACTGACTAGCGTCATCCCAAACATATGGTACCCCCTTGCGAGTCAGATTCGTCAATGGACCTGCTATTTTGGAGAACCCCCAAATGAACCTCCTGTAGTATCCTGCCAACCCCAAGAAACTACGTACTTCCGTCGGTGTCGTGGGCTGCCCCCACTCCCTCACCGCTGACACTTTGCTCGGGTCAACTGCTATCCCCTGCTCAGAAACAACATGGCCCAAGAATTGTACTTCTCGCAACCAGAATCCACACTTCTCGTACTTAGCATACAACTGATGTTCTCGTAGAGTTTGAAGAACCTGCTTCAAGTGTTAGGCATGCTCCTCCTCGGAGCGTGAATATATCAAGATATCATCTATGAAGACGATGACGAACTGATCCAAGAACTCTCTGAACACTCGGTTCATCAAGTCCATGAAAACGGCTGGGGCATTTGTGAGTCCGAACGGCATCACCCTGAACTCATAGGACCCATATCTCGACAAGAAGGCAGTCTTCGAAACATCCTGCTCTCTAATTCGCAACTGATGGTACCCCGACCTCAGATCTATCTTCGAAAAGAAAGTTGCTCCCCTTAACTGGTCGAACAGATCGTCGATTCGAGGCAACGGATACTTGTTCCGTATCGTGACCTTGTTCAACTCCCGGTAGTCCACACACAATCTCAGTGAGCCATCTCTCTTCTTCACAAATAAGACTGGAGCGCCCCACGGTGAGGTACTCCTACGAATGAAACCCTGACCTAATAGCTGCTCAATCTGATCTCGTAGCTCTCGCATCTCTGCCGGAGCCATACGGTACGGTGCGCGTGCTATAGGTCTCGTATCCGGCAATAAGTCTATAACGAAGTCTATCTCACGACTGGGCGGTAGGCCTGGTATCTCCTGAAACACATCGGAATACTCCCTAACAACTGGGATCGAATCCAAAGGAATCACAAACTCCTTAGAGGTATCCTCCTCAATGTAATATAAATGAGCGGTCGAACCTCCCTCTGGGCGAGGCATCGCCACTATAAACATCTCTTACCCCGGAATGGCAAAAACAATGCTCCCACCGAAGCAATCAATCATGGCTCTATAAGATGCGAGCCAATCCATACCAATAATCACGTCATGCTCGTGCATGTCTAAGACTAGCATGTCTGCAGGCAATACCAAGCTACCGATCTCTACCCCTACTCCCCGGCATATAAAGAATATAAGTGACCCACTCCCCAGTGGTGAGTCGACACACGTTACGGTGCTCTCTGCTGTGGCTAACAATCCTAAGGACTTCGCAAAATGCGTAGCTATAAAACAGTGCGTTGCCCCCGTATCAAACAAAACTTTACCCATAGTACCATGGATAGGAAACATACCCTCAATCGCGGGTGGTGCCTGTGGAGCTGCTGCCTGGTGGACGTTATAGACACGTCCGTACTGTAATTGCCCCTGCTGCACTGGAGCTGCTGGAATGGCTGGTAGGGCTGGCATCTGGGCTGGAGCTGGAAGGGCAGGTGGAAAGAGTGGTCTCTGTGGCTCATTACGGGCTCCCTGCTGCTGTGGGGCCCTATCGCCCTCGGGGCAATCCTGACGCTTATGGCCGTGCTTGCCACACACAAAACACCGGCCTCTGAAATTACCTCCCCTCTGTCCCTGCTGACCACGGCCCTGCTGGCCGTTACCTCCACACCATTGGCCCTGTTGGCCCTGATGTGCACGCTGTTGGCCTTGCTGGCCCTGCTGTTGACCCTGCGGTCGGTGTTGGCCCTGCTGGCCCTGCTGATTAGGCTGACCCTGATGGCCCTGCCTGAATCCCCCGAATCCCTGCCTAGAATCACCTGAACGGAATCGCTTAGCAGGGTCCCCCCGATGGGAACTCTGCTCGTGCTGACGAGTCTGTCCCTGAGTTGGTGCCCCACTGGCACTATTACCCCCGATCCTGCCCTGCTGGCTGGACTCTCCTGCTCTCTTGCTTCCCTGAAGATGGAAGCGATGATCCTGGCAATGTAGTAGTGCTGCATTGAGTACGTCAGTGAAAGTACTCAGGGATAGATTCCCAATAAGGTGGTGACGGATCCTCCAAGCTAACCTGTCGACAAACAGCAAAATTTTCTTGCTCTCAGTGGGTGCCTCATCCGGCACAATAGTGAGAAGTCTCGTGAACTCCTCCTCATACTCGGCTACAGTAAGGTTCTCCTACTTCAGATTTAGCAATTTCCGCCTCATCTCAGTCTGCACTGCGGGTGGAAAGTACTTGCGGTCAAACCGCTCCCAGAACATCTGAATAGGGATCGTGTCCCTCTCCTCCAAAGTAGTAGTCGACTCCCACCACTGTAATGCGGCTCCCACCAACTTGAAAGAGGCCAATAGCTTCTTCTGCACTTCGGTGCACTCATACATACGGAGGTGCCGCTGGATGTCCTTCTTCCATTGGCTGACAGTAATAATATCGGAGCTACCAGAAAACTCAGGGGGATGTGCTTTCTGAAAAGCATCCCGAACTCTCTCCCATACAGATGGAAGCTGTGCTGGTACTGGCTCCACTGCTTGGACCTGTGGTGGAGCCTGCTGAATTACCGCTATCGCGGCATTTACCGCCTGAGCAACGATGGCGGCTACCTCATTCGCATTCATAGTGCCTGGTACCGGAGCTGCTGGCTGGTCGGCTTGGGCACGCCTATCTTTCGGAGCACGTCTCGGAGGCATCTGAAACGTGAACAAGTTTATTAGTCTACAGTTATCAACAAATCTCAAATAGCTGAAGACTAAAACGTGAAAGCAAGAATACAACAGTCCTAACAATAGGGCTCTATAGCAATAATGTTAAGCTGAAAGCGAAAATAAGCCGTACAGATCCTATGGACACTAGAACCTGATGCTCTGATACCACCTGTGACACCCTGCCTAATTAAATACCGGGCGATCACTCCTTTATTAAATTAAATCAAGGTAAACAGTTGGTTCATTCTCAGCATCACTGTCGATAAAAATAATTTTCCAATTTAACACCCTAAATAATTAAGCTAAGTGTCAAAAACATTTTTCATACGAACTTCCAAATCTTAATTAAAGAAAAGACTTTTATTAATTCAAAACAACATTTCTACAATAGAAAATCATACCACGAAATTTAAATAAAACCATACATTCACCAAACGAAAGTCAATAGTAAAAACTAAAATCATAAACCATCCTGAAACAAATCCCATAAACAATACTGGAATAACTGAAATATAAAAATCCCCAACAATAAATGAAATGATGAAAAGGGCGACACGTGCCCCATAAATGAGCGTAATAAGAGTGGAGTCAATGTCGGAAGCCGTATACTCAAGGGACCTGCAACTCTCACCTAAGCTGCAGCTCGTTCTTCTCAAAGAATCCTAAGCAAGACGTCCCTGTGGCTGGGCACCTGAAAAATATACATATATATATATACAAGAGAGAGAAAAGGAAACGGGTCAGGGCCCGAAAGTGTGTTTGATTTTAGAATACGTTAAGCAAGTATTTAAATTGATACAGGCCAATGCAACATCATATTAGTTCGTCTCTCTCTTGAGAAATACTCACCTCTCTTCTAATGTGCACTCCTATCGTACTAACCTTCCCAATGGTTTGTATATCTTAACTTACTCATAAGTTTTCAAAACTGAACAATGACAATGTTATAAAAAGGTTACTTTCAATTTGTAGTATTTCTCTCGTTTTAGCTTCATTAAATAATAAGATTTCCCCGTGCCTTTTCATATTTTCACAAAACAAGTATTTAATAATTTGAGTCAACAACCATGTTCTACTTATCAAATCACAGTAGGCAGTTCAAAGTTTATAACCTCATATATATATTAACTACTCGAATAAAATATATATAAAATGGCACCCCAACTAAACTATGGTGCGGGCATACTCTGCTATCCAATCCCCGTATCGCTCACATAAAGGGAAATACAAGTTCGGAATCACTCTCGAACTGTATTAACATATATAAAACAACGTTGAGGCGAAGCATAGATTCCAAGTCCAAGAGGTCAGTACATACCCACACGTCTCTTAGGACCGTCCGACTATCAATTTAATAGCCCGTACCTAGGATCTCTATCTTCTAGGGTACGATTCAATATCCCCATAAAGCAACACAGGATACGATCGTCCCAGCGCGGTAACCTCAGGGATAGCAAGTAGCGCAGGTACGTTTTTCACATGTATATAATATATGTACACACATTCATATAATTATACCAATTTCATCATATTAATATAGGTCACTCTCATTACCCATAATTACAACCTTTGTCCTAAATTTCACCTTATTAGTATAATGTATAAGGTTTCGCCTCTAACCTTAATTCGAAGGGTTTTCTCACTCATTACCTAATACTCATGGGTTATAACCTTACAATTCTAGAATTCAGTAAATAACTTTATTTGATTCTAACGTAACTCTCTTACGCACCTCACCCTTAAATTTCATAAATTTAACAACCTAAAGTAAACATCCCATAATTACCCTCTTCGTTGAAGATTAAAGGTTCTAACATATGTCCATATACCCTACTGGTCCTCAATATCTCCCAAATCATTTTATTTAGAATGCCCAAGGTTTATTCCACGATAAAATAATTCAACTAATTAAACAAGGGGAATAATAGGCTGCCAGGGAGGGTCGATCGATCGACGTCTGGGGGTCGATCGATCGAACCTTCGATCGATCGACTATCTAGGGTCGATCGATCGATCGAGCAGGTCTGTGAAAATTCTGCAGATACTGCAGTGACGGGGTTGCTTAGGTTTCTTCATCAAAACTCATATTTTCCAACTCTAATTGACCCAAAAAGTCTACTGCTTACATCCTAACATAATTCCAGGTTTCTTTAACGATCAGCATGCGTATATACATCAATAAACATGATTAAACAACCTAATATTTCATCTAATCATCAAGAACCCTACAGTTTTCTTAACCTTTGTTCTAATCAGTTTTCTCCAGAAATTCCTTCTAACAAATCATCATAATTTCGTGGGTTAAACATCTACTTCACATATTAATTTCCAGAATAAGGTTCATATGATTTCTACATGCAAATCCCTATCAAAATTGGATTTTCTTCCATGGATTATACTCTTAATCATTCCTACACTAACATGATTATTGCACTAACGAAAATACGCAAGTTAAACACTTGCCTGGGATTTCAGAGGTCTGGTTTTCCTGCAGATATTGGTGTGGCTGCGTTCTCCTCCTCGCGATCTACGCGTTGGTGATGACGGTGGTGCAAAAGGTGGTGTTTTTGGCCTTGAATCACCTAGCAAGGTCTCTCCTCTCTTCTCCACTAGCCGTCTTAGGGTTCTGAATGATCTAACCCTAAAGGCTGACTTAAATGGCTGCTAAGGATGGTTGAAAATTCGTGGGTTTAATTACCCTAGTTTGTAAAATGACCAAAACGCCCTCCCGGGTCACTAATTAAGCCTAAAAACATCCCGAGACCCAAACTAAACCCCCGGGTACACTTTTCTGACTATCTTGACCCTTCCGGACGCGTTGGCGCACTCAAAACGACCATACGGACAACTCATAAAATATTTACTTTTATATCTCAATAATTAGTCCCGACGCGACACGGGCGCGTCCCGACTAAAATTACCAAAATTGTCATTTTCATTCACTCGTGACATTTACCATATATTACTATGCTCTTAAGTAATATTCAACAATTTCATATTATTACTAACTCACGTCACGTTAATAATTATAACATAATTAATTTCCGGATTTTTATTAAATAAATCCCCAAATTAATTATAGCATAAAAATACGGGGTATTACACTCGGTGACTCCAAACTTACACTTCCTAGAACCTTTACGAAGATCAAAATAAAAATGCCTAAGGTCGCCATTCCCACCATAATGTGTGCTCATATAGACATGAAGAAGAGTATTACCTAAGTGTTGACATTTTATTACATACATGGCAATTGTAGATTGCAATAGCCAACCCTAAAATAGTTTAATTATTTCCCCGTATAAGTTGAATTAAAATGAGAACCTTGGGATTTGTATAATTATAACTGGGATTATATTCTAATTTGACTATTTTTGGAGGCTGATGATAATTAGTGGAAGTTGTGTATTAAATTTGGAGAAAAATTAAGGAAATATAAAAAGGGTCATTCAAACGAAAGTTGGTTCATTAGAATGAGAATAAAAGCTCGTTCGAAGTAAAGGATAGAAGGACGTTCGAATGAGACTCATTGTATATCAGGTCCAAGTCGATCGAAGGTCATTTGAAAGGGTGGATCGAACGAGGTCAATCAAATTTTTTAAGTCAGGCTGCCCTTGTGCACTGTCTCGTTCTAGATCATTGGATGGATGAGCCGTTGATCTCTGGTGAGCCCAAATTTGGAAAAAATGGGATTGTAAGGCTTTAAGGTGTTTTTATAAATGTTTTTTTGGGTCATTTGGGTCATTTTAGAGATGGGAGAAGAGAGAGAGAGAGAAGGGTGGTCATCCACCATTATTAAGCATGTCCTCCACCTCAAACCACTATCCCACCACCAAATATCCACCTTAAACCATTATATTCTTCTAGTCTTAACCATATCCAAGCTTTGGATACTCAAGTCCACCATTTTTTAGCATAACTACAAATTTTGGAGGCGTTTTTAGGGGTTTTGGAGAAGATGAAGATGGAAGTTCCATGGATCTTGTAGAGGGTTTTGATAGAACTTTCATGGAGACAAGCTTAGTTGAGGTAGGCAACATTCGTGAGGCCACCTCAGGTTGTGGGAGGTGTCCATCTTCTTAGAAATTTCATGGCTTCCATTCTTGGAAATTTATTTGAGGTAGGAAAACTTACTCTTAGTTTAAGAGTCTATTTGTGTATTAGTAGTCTTGTTGATAGAATTTAATAGTAGAATGCATACGAATAGATTTGTTATGAAACATTTTTATGAAAAAAAATATTTGGAAAAAATGTTATTTTGATGGATAAAAATAATGAGTAAACATTTTGAGGTTTTCTTGAAATAATTGGGATTTTCGTGTAAATGGCATATTTCAAGAAGTTGGTGGTAAACATTTTTATAGAATAAAAATGTTTTGAATTTACATTTTTATCTTACTAAAGATATTTGTCAAATTAAGTTTGATTCCTTGCAAAAATGAAAATTTTATAACAATGGGACATTGGTTTGAGTTTTATAGAAATAAAATTTCTTATAGTCTAGAAAAGTATATTTTGCAAGTATTATGAATTTCTAGAATGAAAACTATGTTTAATACATTTGGTAGGGCTTTAGAATTAAAATCCATATTCTCAAGTATATAAATTTGCAGTATTTTGATAACGAGCATATAAACAAGTTTAAAGAAGTTTTTGTTAGTTTTAAGCATGGAATAAGAAAAATAGAAATTCAAGTCCTCAAAGTGTGTAAAAAAGGGATTGTAGGTAATAAGTCTAACATTGTAATACTAAACGTATTAATGAAAGAAAATAGTGTTTTTCTTGTAAAGTAGTCCTACATATTTAATGATTCTTGGAAATAAAAGTATTGATAGTAAAATGTTTCCAATTGGGAGGAATATTACTCCAAAAGTTTAAAAAGGTGTTAACAAACACTCAAGATGTTAATGTGTGTAACTTAATAGTGTTTTGAAAAAATAACATTTATGAAAATGGAGTAAATACGAGTTTGGAAGCAAATGGGTAAAATGGTAAATTAATGTAAAGTGGATCATTTTTATGAAATAAAAATATTGGAAAGAGTGTTACACATGATAGTCCTAATGAACATGATTTTTTGAACAAAATCAAAGCTAAAGTGTAAAGGATATGAAATAATGATTATCAAAGTGTAACATAAGTTGGGGTGAAACCCCGGGCTTTGTCTTCGACCTGATAAAAGAAAAAGTGAATAATGTGCGCATTTTCTAAATGTTAAAACACATTAAAAAGGAATTCGAATGATAACGGGAAAATTAAGGAGGGACTAGAGCTCTTAGGTGAAAGACACAAAACACTAGCCAGAGCATATGGTATGCATAGCTGGCGGTCTGGAGCTCGTTAATGTATTTGATTATTGGAAGATTTCGAAAAAAAGATAAAGGAATAAGGAACATTTCAAGAAAAGAGTTGTGTAGAGAAAATGTGTTAAGACAACCTTGAATGATTTAATAAATGTTTGGGTATAGGATAAAATGGACAAGTAAATTTGTAATTGATTAATATCCATATGGTAGAGAAAAGGGTAAAATAAGTGGGTAAATGAGTGGTTAAGTAACCTAAGATATTTAACTAAGTAAGTGGGTAAATGAGCGTTATACATGTAAATGATCTCTCTATTTTACATTAGTAGCTCTGTATGCTTAGCCTCTGGGGTTCTCCCCACGAGGCCCTCACATAGTTTGATTTGAAATTGGAATCGCATGATAAACAAGTGAAACATTATTCTAAATAAAACTAGATTATCAACATTATATAGGTTGTTTCATTGCACTTCACACCTAATGCTCAGGTCGGACCGGATTGACTACGGGTAACCATAAATCTAGGTTCGGGTGTAACAAATGGTATCAGAGCTCTAGGTTCAAGGTTCCTTTTGGGAGTGACGTGGTGAGGTCGGTAGTAGATCTTTCGACTCATTATTTGGTAATGTTTTCATTAAGAAGTTCCAACGTTTTACATAACAGAAAAAACTGCGAAAACATAATTCTTTTGGCTTCTTCCTTTTAGGGTTTAATCCCTTTTTGGTTCTCAATTCACAAAACTCCCATATGCTTTAGTGAATTGTTTGGTGTTCAAGAACACAACTTTTCTTTTGTTCAACCTTTGTGGAGAAGGGATCTCCATATTTGATCGGTGGATACCGAGCATAGTCATTCTGCGTGTGGACGAGTCGAAGACGGCGAACCGATGCCTGGAAGGTATTTCATTGTCTTTCGTATCTTTAAATATTTGTTGAAGGCACCGTGCATTACACACTTGTGGCAATTATCAGGTTGTATGTAAGTCAAAGGTCTTGTAAATTCTTCAAAGTGTAATAAAAGGTTTTACTCGAAAGGAGTTTTTTCCTAAATCGGTCGTCTTTATTTTTCATCCATGATTTGAATGATTTATCATATTTAGATGCATGTGTTGGGGCAGAATTGATAGACTCTAATTAAATAAGTGTGCCAAAGTAAAAATTTGCAAATTTAATCAATTATCACACAGTCCCATTTTACAGATTGGTATCAGAGCAGGTTGGGCTAATTTATCGCGTATTCCTATTTTCTGCAAAATCATGTGATTTTGATTTTTTTGAAAAATCAGTTTTGTGAAAAATCGCTTTTTTCCTATGGAGCACTTCTATAATCAGATGCCTATTTTTTACGGGTCTAATTATGCCTACTAGAAAGCTCGTATGAAATCTTGTTTAAAATCCATTGACGAGCATGTTTGGTTCCTTTGTGAAAATGGGTGGACTCCTCCCACGGTCACCGTTGATAATATCACCTCTTTAAAACCCGTGTCGGCCTAGACTGAAGATGATTATAAAATGTATAATTTTAATTCACGTGGTCTGAGTGCTATTTCTGGAGCCGTCACTCCCTACGAGTTGCGTCTAATTATGACGTGCACCACATCTAAAGAAGCATGGGATGTTTTGAAATTGACTCATGAGGGTACGAACGAGGTTAAAGAATCAAAGTTACAAAATTTGGCCACCCAATTTGAGACTATCACCATGTCTGAGTCTGAATGCTTTGATTATTTTTATGCATGTTTGTCAGATATTCTTAACACCAATTTTAATTTGGGTGAGGTGATTGATAACACGCGTGTCGTTAAAAAGATTTTGAGATCTCTTCCAAAACGTTTTATTCCTAAAGTCACTGTTTTGAACTCTTTGAGAAATTTGAAATCACTTAAGTTAGAACTTGTAAGAGATCTTCAAACCTATGAGATTGACATGTTTACCAAAACCATTAAGGCTAAGGATAATGGTGTTTCTTTAAAGACTCATTATAAGAAAAAGAAAGAAAAAGTTTGTGAGTATGATTCTGAGGAAGATTTTGATATGGCCTTGTTTGCGAAATTCTTTAAATAGTTTCTCAAAATGAATAAAGAAAATTCTACCAATAAAAAGAGATCTTTTGAGTCAAATAAAAAGAAAGTGAAGGCCAAAGATAGTGACAAGGAGGAAGAGATCAGGTGCTTTGAGTGTGAGGCCAAAGGGCACATAGCTAAAGAGTGTCCTACTAGGATAAGGAGAAATGGTAAAGAGACTGCTATGCCCGCCACTCTTAGTGATAGTAAGGGTGATGAGGGAGATGAGTCCGATAAAGGTTTAGCCCATCGGATGGTTGTCGCTTTTTCTAGTCGTGTGAGCACACCCATTTTGTCTCACGAGAGTGATGATAGTGATTTGTGTTCTTCGAGTGAGGAAGAAAGCAAGGAGGAGAGTGGATATAAAAGTGAGCTCTAAAAATATTTTAGAGATTTGTACACCGAGACCTTGAAAACAAATAAGTATAATAGAGATTTAGGCCATCGGGTGTTAGATTTGGAGAGAGAGAAGGAGGTTTTAAGAAAGGAGAAGTGTGATTTGACCAACACGTTATCTAGTCTGACGACATGTGTATCCTAACTCGAGAGTGATCTCGAACGTGCTAGGGAGGTCAAATTTAATTTTGAGAACGCACTTAGAAGGTTGAAAAGGTGGTTCTTAAGGGTAAAGGTGAGAAGTTAGGAATAAGTCATGACGGTGCTTCTATTTCCCAATTTGTACCCGAGCCGGTTCCCACTTTGGTGTTAGATTCGAGAGAGTCTCACCCTAACGTACCTAGGCATCCCATTCCTATTAGGAGAGCGCGGCCTAGAGTTTTTGAGAGAGGTGTTCCTTAGCCTATATATTTTTGTTCACATTGCAAAAGGAGAGGACATCTTAGGGAATTTTTCTTTAAGTTGGGTTATGTTTCACGTTTTGCTTCTATACGTGTTTCTGCCACACATGATACTTTACATGCTCCGAAAGACTATATGAGAGAGTTTGCACATTTAGGTGAGCAACTTAAGTTTTTGGTCAAAACTTCACAAAATCTGATGGAGGTTTTTCATAAGTTGGCACCACCTTTGGAAAACCCCTTCGCACCTAACGATTGAGGTTTGACTTGTTTACTAGCATAGGATGTTTTCATGATGATATTATTTTCCTATTGCTAGTATGTATCATTATTGTATGTTTTATTTTCTTCGAAAATATTTTGAAAAATACAAAATAATTTTATTTTGATAAAATTTCTGAAAATCCAAAAAGATTTTTGTATTTTGTTTGCACCTTTTATGGATGGACACTTAGGATGACCGAGTCACAACATCATTCCATTTTTCATGTGACTATTTGATAGTGTTTTGAGACAATATATCATGTCATCTTTATGCTTTATAATGTTTGGAGTCATTAAGATGTAATTAAATGTTACTTCCTACATGTTTGACTCATGATTTCCTTTATTGCATACGTGCACGGATTTGTTTGATTATTGTGCTTGTCTTATCACATGTTGGTTGGGTGTTTTCACTTCAATCTTGTCCTTAAAACTAACCAAACGCAATAAAACTTGATAAAAATTTGTGCATGTAAGAACCGTTTTGTGAGTTTGTGTGCTTTATTTAAAAACGGGAAAGGGGTGCGAAAGGTTCATTTGGCATTTGCGAATACTTAACCACCACTTAAATTGGACCTAAAAAATTGAGGAATTTTATTATCCGAGGTCCAAAGAGGTTTAAAAGAGACTGAAAAAAATTCAAAGGCAATAAAAAAAATTCAAGCCAATTAGCTTTTTGCACCAATTCTTCAATGTTTCAGAATTTAGACACCTCTAAAAGAAAATATATATGAGGGAGTTTGATTGGAGATTTTATAACGGGTTTGAACGTCCTTGAAATTCTTGAAAAAGATCTAAATAGTTTTGGACGTTATTGGTGTGGAAATCACTTTGACTTTGATTTGTTGATTTGCATAAGACGATGTCATTTAAATTCAATAAATTTTTACACCTAAGGATACTTTTGATGTTCATTCGTTAGGGGTACGCGTATGCATCGTGCACATATGAATGACTGCGTTGATTAACCTATCGAATGTGTTCACACCCATTCATTCCATTTCCATGACTTGGTTGTTTTAGTTTAAATCCATGGTGTGATTTTTGTATCTTTTTTTTATAAAAAATTAAAAAAATCCAAAAATAGTTTGTGGATGTTTTTGGGATACACCTTTGCATGCGCGTAGCTTGATTCTTGTTTGCTATGCATTTTATCATGACACTCCATGTTTTGATTCTTTTTCTTATCTGTCTATTTGGGGACATCATAAAAAGGGGGGAGAAAGAATTATCATGTTATGGGGGAGTTTTTGCATTATGGGGGAGATTTGATTTATTAACGATTTATTCTTAAATCATTTCAAACTCGATGCGTCACGAAGGTTTTTTCTTTATCTCATGTGTGTAGGTACAAAGATTGAAGATCATTATGTTGCACACCCTGATGAGAGAAGCTTTGAGATTTGACGAAGATGTTTTGAAGAGCAGTTTGAGAACTTGCAAATTTATTCATGTGAGGGTAGATTTGTATAGGCATTTTTGGTGTTTGATAATTCGAATATTTTTATGTATGTACTGGCATAGACATAGGGGGATATTTGTAAGGACATATTTTTATAAGTCCATTATCAATTTGTTATGTCATATACCGCTACACCGTCGAAGAGCATTCAAGAGCAATCTACATCAAGACGGATCCGAATTATTCATGTTCTTCATCAAAAAGACTCCGCGAAGTTTACTTTGGTAAGATTTTGTTTTAAATACCTTAACTTTTTACTTAGAGATTTTGGGATATTTTTTCAAAATATTTTCCAAGTGTTGGAGCGGACTTTTTCGTCAAATTTAAGAACAAGTAATTTTTTTCTAAGTGTTGAAGCGTACCTCAATTGTAACGCCCAGGTCATTCGCGCGATGTCACTTGAACGACATGCATCCTTCGTTCGAGCGACACCCTTATCTCGTTCAAACGAGCTCGTATTTCAAGGTGATGCATATTTTATATAAATACTCATTATTTGGTTTTCATTAAGAAGTTCCAGCGTTTTACAAAACAGAAAAAAATGCGAAAGCATAATTCTTTTGGCTTCTTCCTTTTAGGGTTTAATCCCTTTTTGGTTTTCAATTCACAAAAGTCCCATATGCTTTAGTGAATTATTTTGGTGTTTAAGAACACAACTTTTCTTTTGTTCAACCTTTGTGTGGAAGGGATCTCCATATTTGATCGGTGGATACCGAGCGTAGTCATTCTGCGTGTGGACGAGCCGAAGACGACGAACCGACACCTGGAGGGTATTTCGCTGTCTTTCGTATCTTTGAAGTTTTCTGAAGGCACCGTGCATTACACACTTGTGGACAATTATCAAGTTGTATGTAATTCAAAGGTCTTGTAAATTCTTTAAAGTGTAATAAAAGGTTTTACCCGAAAGGGTTTTTTTCCTAGATCGATCGTCTTTATTTTTCATGCATGATTTGAATGATTTATCATATTTAGATGCATGTGTTGGGGCAAAATTGATAGACTCTAATTAAACAAGTATGCCAAAGTAGAAATTTGTGAATTTAATCAATTATCACACAGCCCCATTTTACAAATGAAAATGAAGAAAAGAGTCCCAAAACCAGCAAGTTTTCCCGAACCACAAGGTGAACCTGTTCGGGGGCGAACCGGTTCGAGGTACTTGTAAACCGGTTCGAGGTGCCTGATCACTACACCAAAACACGCCATTAGTAACACAATTTTACCATTACTAAAAATATTAGTAACACAATTTTTTATTAGAAAAAAGGCATGGGGCACGAAGCTAGTAACGGTAAAATTCTGTTACTAATAGTAACGGTAAAATTCAGAATTAGTAACGGAAAATTCGGTTACTAATAGTAACGGTAAAATTCAGAATTAGTAATGGAAAATTATGTTACTAATAGTAACGGTAAAATTCAAAATTAGTAACGAAAAATTCGGTTGCTAATAGTAACGATAAAATTCCGAATTAGTAACGGTAAAATTCTGTTGCTAATAGTAACGGTAAAATGCAGAATTAGTAACGATAAAATTCTGTTACTAATAGTAACGGTAAAATTCAGAATTAGTAACGGTAAAATTCTATTAGTAATATTAATACATATTTAAAAAAAAATCAAAATCCAATATCTTAGATTATTCTTACCACACGAGATGGAAAATAAGCCAATGCAATTATTAGCTTAAAAATCTCACAATACTTGCTAGTTCCTCCTCGAGCAATCCCGAAATTACAACTAATGGCTTTTATTTATAGTAAGTCTAATATGATAATCAAGGAAAAGAAAGGAGGGATTCAGATCAAATAATAAAAAATATTTGAACAAAATATATTCATCAGTGCCTTCTTAATTTAACAAAGAAAATTTCACCTTATATTTTGTGATGATTTTTGAGAAAGGTAATTGTGATCATCATCCTAAATCATAATGAACTGTAGGCCTGGAATGTAGATAACACTTCCCCAGCCATCTTGAGGTCTATGGTCTGAAGAGTTATTATGAAGGTGGGATGAATTTTGCAAATCTTTTTCTAGAAACCATTCGAATTCCTCAACCATGTGGTGCCTTGATAAAACTCTATTACAAGTTATGGAAGAATCTTGGAATACTGATTTTGAAGCCCCTCCCATGATTAAATTTTCCATCAAGCTTAGAAGACTCTCAAAAATATAATAATATAAATTATATTATGTTATTTTTAAGTAATACAAATAAGTTTCATCATTATTATGATTCTCAAAAATTTATGGTAAGGGAGTTTGTTATTTTTTAACACATTGACAATATTAAAACAGACAATATTAAAACATGGGACTCTACCATCAATGTCACATATATTATAATAATCTACTAAAACCCATTAACCATTAAACTATAGAAGTATAATTCAATATAATATAATAAAAAATAGTTAACTTCACAAAACCCATTTAATATTAAACTAAAAACAAACATTCGAAATTGTTAAGAAACCTACGTATCTATTAGCTTTCACATATATTATAATAATCCACTAAAACCCACTAACCATTTTTTTTTATAAAAATAGAATCCAACACAAAACCCTTTTAACATCAAACCCTTTTAGTAGCCTACAATTAGTTTTTTTATAATCATCAATGATGAAAGTGTAGGGTTTTTTTAACTCCACTAGGGGTTTAAGACAAGGAGACCCTCTGTCTCCTACTCTTTTCATTTTAGTCATAGAAATTCTTAGTAGGAAGATTGATGAATTGTTTAGATCAAACCTAGCTAGTCCATTCTCCCACCCTCTTAGAATAGTCTTAGTTTCTCATTTGGGATTTACAGATGATCTCATTATCTTCAGTAATGCAGGCAAAAGATCCATTAAAAAATTATTTCATGTGGTGACTGACTTCGAATCCTACCAGGGCAATTAATAAATAGAGGCAATAGTGCATTTTACATGGGCAAGAATACAAAGAAAGGCAAGTTGAAGTCTATTTCTCAACAAACTGGTCTCTCTAATAAGTAATTACCAATTAATTCTAGATATTGGTAAAAAGAATATCTTAACTTTTACATAAATGATAAATAATATAAGGAACAAAGTTTTCTCCTGGTCTTCAAAGCTCATCACTCAAGGGGGTAGGATTACTCTTTTTTAAATAATGTGCTTTCATCCATTCCCCTACATATCCTATATGTTATTAGTCCTCTCTTAGCTATTATTAAAATGATCCAAGAAATCTTTAGTAAGTTCTTTTGGGGGGACTGCTCCAAGGAAAATCGATATTAGTGGATCAAATGGGATCAAGCTTGCTTCCTTCCTGCTGAAGGGGGGTGTTAACATTAGATCATTGGAAATAATCATTGAGGCTGCTAGCTGAAATTTATACAAGAAATGTAGATTTAATTCAGGGCATTGGGGTTCCTTCATGAGGAATAAATTTTAAACTATTTCTAGCTCTAACAAAAGCGTTAAAGCCTTCAATAGAATTGTAAAAGTCCAAGAAAAGGTTGCTGACCTAATATATGAGAACAAGGAGATTTAGCTTCCTTCTCCCACTGGGAATATAACCTTAAAATGGCCTATGAAGCAGTGAGGCCCTCTAGCCCCGCTTCATTAAGTTGGAGATGTGTCTGGAGTTATAGCTGTCCTCCCAAAATCAGTATTTTCATATGGAAAGTTTTTCATAAAGCTCTACATATAGATACCATTGATCAAGAGATAGGTAGCAAGCTTCTAGATGAAGAAGTTGTGAGAACGATTTAGAATCCATTAATCATCTATTTATTAAATGTTCAGTTGCAAATGAAGTGTGGAATTTCTTTATCTTGAAGATGGGTGTAAGGATGAATTTTCAAAATTATAAAAGCATGCTTATTTTTTAATGGTTGAAATGCCAATCAGAGATCATCAACAATTTCTTCATACTAATCTGCCTAAGATCATTATGGTTATGGAAAGCCAAGAATCTCAAGCACTTTGAGGGCATGGTTATGAATTATGAGCACATTATTTATAATGTGACCTCATTGATCTTAAAGTTTACTTATATAAATGTGTTTAAAATGGAATTAAAAAGGATGATGCATATGCTATTCAATGGTTCAACTTAAAAATTAAGCCTAAAGTGCTTCACATCTTCAAATGTATATGGACTAAGACTCCAGTTGGTTACATGAAGCTAAACATAAATGGGGCCTCTCAAGGGAATCCTGGACCTAGTGGCATAGGTGGTATTATTAGGAATCACTTAGGTAATTTTGTGGCATCATATAGCATTACAGTTGGTAGGAAAAATTCATTCCAAGATAAGTTATTGCTTTAAGAGAAGGCATCAATTTGTGCAGTCAATTGAATCTCTTAAAAGTGATTATTAAGTCTGATTCTGAATTGTTGGTGGATTTGATTTTGAAGAAGGTAAAACCCCCTGGTTAATATTAAAAGATTTGAAAAACTCTCAATTAACTCTCATGTTCTGACACAAATGATTTTCTAGAATTCTACATCATGTTTATAGTTTAGAGATCCCATCCTTTCATCAAATGTGGTGCATATGACAGTTCATGTGAAATCTTCATGCTTCCTTCTTTTTGTTTTCTGATTGTAGTACTTTTTCAAATTCTTAACACTATACCAGGACTAAAATGAAAAAATTAAAATACACCTGAATTAGCAAAGGATAAAGAAATACAATAACCATTGACTGATGCCTGTGAAAACATCCAGTCAAATTGGATTAAGAGGTCCCTTGTAAATAATTAAGTGAGGTCCACATGGTTTTTGTTTCATAAAAAAGTCCTTGCGGTAAAATGGAACGTTTGGATGAAATCCCTACACCTCTTAAGAAACTTTTGGATTCATCTATATACTGATAGAAGTATCTAGACTTTTTGCAATTATTGTCTCCCTCGGATTCTAATTGTGAAAGACCCTAAAACTTGTTGTTCGAACTGTGATGACCAAGCAAAGAAACAAAGCCAACAAAGCACACTTTTGCTCCAAATAAAAATTAATGAACACCTCAGAAATACTTCAAAACAACTTAAGAAACTGCATGACCTACCTCATGAACCAAGACCTGCTTTATAGCCAAAGCAAGAACAAACTAGATCTGTATCCCTGTTTAACAAAAATTTAACGCATTTATACAACATAATAAACTGATTCTTTTACAATAATTAATCATACAAAACAAACACTAACCTTGAAGTTTATAAAGTCAGCTATAGGGGGTCAAATGAAAGCAATGAATCATCTATAGCAACTTCATGCTTCAGGGTACCTGGTAACCAATCAACTTTCACATTATTATAAGTTATAGGTTGAAAACCCTAGTTTTGGTTTTCAAGCTAGGACACCATCGTTATAACTTGAAAACCCTAGTTTTCCATGAGATCTTTAAACCGACAAATCAAAATTACAATCGAATAATGGAGTTTTACCTGAGACATTGTGACATCGATTTTAAGATAGAAAAAGAGAGAGAATTTTGGATTGGCGTGATGGAGTTTGGGGTACCCTAGATGGAGGAGACGTGATTTTTGGAGGAGATGTGAGTTTGAGAAACCCTAGATGAACAAAGTGGTAGAGAAGGTTTTTCATTTGGATGTGTGGAAGTCGAGGAGAGTTTCTCTAGTTTGGGGAGCAACTTTTTCTTTTGTTTTTTTTATGTTCATTTTTAAAATAATGAATTAGAATTAGTAACATATATAGTTGATTACTAACGGTATTATAGGGTAAGAAATAGTAATGCTATAACTGTGTTAGTAATCATAAAATTAGTGTGTTACTAAAAGCTTGTTTTGGTGTAGTGGATGCGCAAAATTCTCCTTAAATGTTGATTGGTCCAAAGAGTCCTATTATGTGCAAACTCTTCTAAAACGTATTTGTGTCATTGTATTGACTTAAAAAAGGGAGTTTTGAACAGTTTTTGAGGGAGAGAAAAGTAGAAGATTACCCTAGGAACATAGCTTTGATTTGGTGCTTCAAGATTGTTTATTTTCGGGTTTGATTGCAAGTTTTAATTCAATTCTCATTCTCTCTATTATTGTTCTTGTGTGTTTTTTTTTCTTGGACGATTCAGACGGTTTCTTAGTTTACAATTATTCCTTGCATGTTTCAGTATATTTTTATCATGATTTCTTTCACATGCAACGTAGTTAATTTAAGCATAGTTAGGTTCAATATGTCCGGCTAGATTTTTTAGGGTTGTGATGCAAGAACTCAACCCGATGTGAGTGTTGCATGTGTATAAAATTAATCCTTTAAAATTAATGATTTATTAGACCGTATTGTATAGCGAACACAATCATTGTAGATCTTTAGGTCTTATTTGCTTCAGGGTAATCGGGATGCTTTAGAATGCAATGCGAGTGTAGCTATCGCGTTACCACTTTACTCATCCTATGATTACATATGGTGCGGGCTTGAACCTCATATACATAATGCTTGGGAGTACTAAATTCTGAGTCTGATTAATCACATAAATTTACGATTAGTTTTATACTAGTAACACACTAGGGTTGAGGGATTGTATTCCCGACCTATTTTTCTCTTCAGATTTATTACTCCATTCTTAGTTATTAATTCTTGCTTAATTCATCAGTTCCATAGTCTTAATCTAGTTTCCGTTTACTGAGTAGGATTAATTGCAAACCAATCATCTTTTCGTTCTTCTTAGAGTTAAATTTAGGTTGACCGTTTGTCCTTCCGCTGTCACGATTTTCTCGTCCTATTTCCCTGTGGAGACGATCCCGACTTGCCGATTTTATTACTAATGCGACAGGCTTGCACTTGAGCCTAGAGAGTACGCACTTTAAAGACACATTCTTAGTCGCGTCAAGTTTTTGGCGCTCTTGCCAGTGAACTAGTTAGATTTTAGGTTAGGTTGGTTAATCCTGAATTTGACCTTAAAAAAAATATGGGTGCCACGTTTTTTAATTGCCCAATCTGAAATGTCTTACTTTAACTCCTTTGGTGGGTTTAATTGTTATGATAATAGTGCGGACGAGTAGGTGCTCAAGATTTATGAACATTGGATCAATATCACTAAAGATGAGTCTCATAAATACAAGCCCAGTGCTAAGGCCATCCAAATTTATCAAAATGAATTGCTTGAGGAAAAAAGACTTAAAAAGAATATCGAGAAAAAAATCGCTATTGGGAGCAAGAGTTAGATGCATTATTTGAACCCAATGAGGATTTTCTTCTGATATTTTTGAAGTTGAAGAATGTTTTCAACCAAATGAGGAATCCGAGGTACTAGAACTAAGGAAGCCTACTTTCGAATAACTCTTGCTTATTAGCAAAAAGCAATCTGATGACCTTGCTGCTACAGAGTTGAAAATTAGAGCAACTTGCATGGAGTTTAATGATTATTTGGACAACTTAGAGAAGGTAGAGACTTGCGCTTCACTTAGCACTTTTGAGGATGAAATCATTGAGATTGATCCAAGTTCTTTTTAAAATGAACCTCTTATAAATATTCCAAAATCTACTGAAGTTGAAGATCATTTGTCTCCTTGTGTACCCACTATTATCGAACCATTAAATCAATCACAAGAACTAGATGAATGTCTTGAGGATGTTGATCCGATTCTTGTATGGGAATTTTTTTTTTCGATGCTTCATCTTATGGGCCATACACTTAGACGTGTCACTCCACCAGATCCAGTTGAAAATTTTGGGGGAGAAGATTTTGAGAACAAGGACTCTATGCTTGAATGGTTTTTCAAGATGGACTCTTTCTGTTTGTGTTCTTCTCTTCCCATACTACTTGAAAAATCTTTGGGACGTGATTCTATTTTTCTTGGATCCGAATGGTACTTATCCCCCTATGCACTCAAATCCCTCATTATCCCCCTAAAAATATTAATTAGTGATGGTTCATTTCTTCCGCTTTGCACACGCCTTCCGTTGTTCAAATGGAATTCTTATTTTTTGGGAGGCATGCCTTCTAGTGAGGGTACACCATTAATCCCTCAAATTCATATTGTATTTTGGGTAGATCCTCAAATTTTTTGACTTCTAGTGTATAACTTATTAGAATTTCAAATCATAAGTTGTACAATAGTTAGCTTATTTCCATTTTTTCTTTAGTTTAGAGTTTTTATTATTCTTTTTGCTATTCTTGGTTCTAACATGGCTTGTAGATTAATGGACTCGTACTTTTTGGGGATCGCTCCATTTTGGGTAATATTTTTATTTTCCTCTTTTTATGTTGTGTTCTTGATTCACAATGAGGACAATGCAACATTTAAGTTAGGAGGATTCTATCCGTTTATTGTTTACATTCATTGAGTCAATCACATTTTCTTTCCAAGTGTATTTTTTTTAGAAAATTTCAAAAATTTCAAAAAAAAAATTGAAAATTAATGAAAAAGCCAAAAATATTTTTCTTTGAAATAATTAAAAATTGGCATTTAAATTTTTCAAAAATATCACCTTTATTCTATTTAAAGTCTTAAATTGTTATAAAAAAGAATCAAGAGCACAAATACGAAATTGACCGAAGATGGAAATTGAAGGAAAATTGACGACTTTCCAAATAAGTTTAGAGATTAACAAAACCCGATGAGATTTCGAGCCTATCGATCTTTTTGAGTTTTTAAATCGATCTGAGTTAATGATTAACTCAAAGTTCGGATTCAAAAGTTTAAATAAGTTGCTGATGATCTCAATTCTTTGTTTTGATCGGTTACGAGAAAACATGTTTGATGTTGCCTCGAAAAGCGCGCTGCAAATATCTAAATTAAATTAATCTCGAGACGCATATAGTAAATTAGTAAGTAATTCGGACAATGATGTAGGTCATCGTTTGTTACCCAAAAAAAATATTGGCCAGAAAAAGTAGCGAAAAATTACCCCTTTTGTAAACCAAAATTGAGCCGAATAAATTTCTCCCTTTCGTTTGATAACCCGAGAAACCCCAATTGGCCCAGAATTATGAAAAGCAATAAATCCCAAAAATTAAGTCCGAAAAGTGCATAAAAAGGGGCAAGAAAAAAATAGCTATGCTCAACAAAAATAGCAAGAAAAGAAAAGCGTGAAAATAGAAAAAGATAGAAAAAAATTGAGCAAAAGACGAAAAAGCACTAACGGACATCATAAGAAAAAAATTTAATTCCGAAGTTCCCCACCATCTCCTTTTACCCCTTATACCTTATAACCCGAAAAAGTCATAACCGAGTCCGAATTGCTAATTTGGATACCGCGTGGAGAGTTAAGCCACAAAATATAATAAAAGAGATTAAATGTTTGAAAAAGAGGAGATGTTCCTGTTTCCCAATGACCGTATTCCGATGATGAGATCTTTTCACCATAAATTTTTATCTTTCAAAATGGTGTGCGTGAGTTTGTATCCATTATATTTACTCTTTTTATCACGCATACCGAGAGAATGAGCCATAGTTCCGAGGGATCATTTGTGAGAGCATCCCGTGAGATTTTGAAATCAAAGCGAATTTTCGGAAAGCAACGTAATGATCAATCGGTGGAAATTAGCGGTTAAATTTCTGGCTTCGCACACATGCACTATGATTTGAGACTCTTGAACATGAATTGATAATGACTATTTTCTGTAAAACTTTGAATTATATAATTTTTGCATATTTTGAGTTTTCTTTGAGTCAAATTTTGTGGGTATATTCACTACAAACCCTCGCGAGACACAACTCGTTCTACAAGGGTAACCTATGGGTTTAAAGGCTTGTTGCATACGCTAAATGAAATCGCTCGCAGCGAAAAAGGTATGTTATCCAAATAAAATATTTAGAAGAGTTGTGACATTATTCTTTTTCTTTTACATTGCTCGGGACGCGCAAAGTTCTAAGTTAGGGGGGGTTAATTGGGCATAAATATTGTATATTTATCCCCCTAATTTCGGTACCTTTGTGAACCCGAGTGGTGCAATTGATATGAATTTAACTTTTAATTATGCTACTAACCTTCGTTAGCAAGTATTCGTGTTTTGTGTTTCTCTTATGTGTTTTACAGATAAATTATGTAAACGGTACGAAAGAGAAATCGAAACAATGAAAGAAAGGCCAGGAAGGCAAGTTCAAGGGCATTTTAGTAATTCTTCAGCCTGATCCCAGAGGTGGGGCCAGCTGGAAAGTTGAAGAGCTCGAAACAAAAATAGCACTGGAAAAAATAGCCTCCCAATCCGAGCTATGGTTAAGGAGTTATGATCATTTGAAGTTGAAGAAAAATCCTAGAAAGAAAAGAAGAAAGCATGAAAAATTTCTAAGTGTTGGAAATGAAGAAAAGAGGCCCAAAACCAGAAAGTTTTCCCGAACCACAGGGTGAACCGGTTCGAGGTGCCTGATGTGCGAAATTCTCCTTAAATGCTGATTGGTTCAAAGAGTCCTATTATGTTGCAAACTCTTCTAAAACGTATTTGTGTCATTGTATTGACTTAGAAAGGGGAGTTTTGAAAAGTTTTTGATGGGGAGAGAAAAGTAGCAGATTACCTTAGGAACATAGCTTTGATTTGGTACTTCAAGATTGATTATATTCGGGTTTGATTGCAAGTTTTAATTCAATTCTCATTCTCTCTATTATTGTTCGTGCATGTTTGTTTTTCTTGAACGATTCAGACGGTTTCTAAGTTTACAATTATTCCTTACATGTTTCAGTTTATTTTCATCATGATTTCTTTCATATGAAACGTAGTTAATTTAAGCATAGTTAGGTTCAATATGTCCGGCTAGATTTTATAGGGTCGAGATGCATGAACTCAACCCGATGTGAGCGTTGCATGTGTATAAAAGTAATCCTCTAAAATTAAGGATTTATTATACCGTATTGTGTAGTGAACACAATCATTGTAGATATTTGGATCTCGTTTGCTTGAGGGTAATCGGGATGCTTTATAATGCAATGCGAGTGTAGCTATCGCGCTACCACTTTACTCGTCCTCTGATTACGTATGGTACGGGCTTGAACCTCATATACGATATGCTTGGGAGTACTAAAGTCTGGGTCTGATTAATCACTTAAATTTACGATTAGTTTTATACTAGTAACACACTAGGGTTGAGGGATTGTATTCCCGACCTGTTTTTCTCTTCATATTTATTACTCCATTCTTAGTTATTAATCCTTGCTTAATTTATCAGTTCCATAGTCTTAATCTAGTTTTCGTTTACTGAGTAGGATTAATTTCAAACCAATAATCTTTTCCTTCTTCTTAGAGTTGAATTTAGGTTGACCGTCTATCCTTCCGTCGTCATGATTTTCTCGTCCTATTTCCATGTGGAGACAATCCCGACTTACCGGGTTTATTACTAACGCGACAGGCTTGCACTTGAGCCTAGAGAGTACGCACTTTAGAGACACATTCTTAGTCGCGTCAAAGACCCTAAAAATTTTTGAAGACATCTAGAGGCATCTTAACTCTAGAAGAAAGTAAGGGTAAAAAACCTTGGAAAACTATTAGTAATGGAAAAAAAATGAAAAGTTGAAGAAGAAGGAATTTTAAAACGATCAAGCTTGCCTACGGGTTCGAGGTTGTAATCTCAATGGAGATTGGGTTACCAAACCATAGGTTTCAGATTTATGACCCAGTGGCTAACCTTAAAGAAAGAAGGCTTGACCTATATTTGATAGAAGAGAGATGAGAAGATATGTTCGTAAGATAATCGGCCTACCAGCAAAGGCTACCAAGTTTTATAATTAGAGAGTCAAGCCTCGATTGATTGTAGTGGGAGACCTTATACTTAAGAAGGTCATACAAAAGGTCAATAAACATCACCCCAATTGGTACGGGTCTTACAAGGTCACAGAGGAAGTCGTCCCGTGCACCTAATGGTTGGAGAATCTTAAGGGAGAACCATTTTCCAATCCTTGGAATGCGAATCACTTAAAAATATATTATCGGTAGTTTGTCTACTATGTGTTCATTTTAATTCCATACCCAAGAGGTAATCTTTCAAGTTGCATGTAAAGGGAATTAAGTTTAATGTGAAATACAGAAGTCATGTCTCATCTTTTCCTTTCATTTAATTTTTGTTCCTAGTAATCACTAAAACATGGTGAATAATTAAAAAGCTCTCTCGGTGGTACGAGGGTGACTGAGGAGTCTTAGCTCCGAGAAGTCACTCTAAAAACACTAAAAGGAAGGAGGTCCTTTAACATCATTTTAGTGGTGAATACCAAATAAAATCATTTGAGTATGGTAAACTTAAAATATCATTCAGTTAAGGTGAATAATTAAAACTCTCTCTAGGCGGTATGAGAATGACTGAGAAGTCTTGGATTCGAGAAGTCACCCCAAAAACACTAAGAGGAGGGAGGTCCTTTAACATAACTTTAAGGGTGAAGGCCAAATAAAATAAGTTGAGTATGGTAAACTTAAGACATCATTCAATTAAGGTGAATAATTAAAACTTTATCTCGATGGTATGAAAGTGACTGAGGAGTCTCGACTCCGAGAAGTCACTCCAGAAACACTGAGAGGAGGGAAATTTCTTGAAAATAATTTGCTAAACATAGTTAATTTTGTGAGATAACATTAAACATCAAATACAGAGGCTTGTAGTGCAAACAATTAATAGAACACTACATATTCAATTCAGACACTACACTTGGTGCTAAACATAAAAAATAGCATCATACTACTCACAAAAATTGGTGCAAAAGTAAAACGAGTTAGTACGGACAGAAGGTTGAAATTGTTAAGTGTTTAAAATGAACGAGCTATAAAAGAAAGGTTTAAATTAAGGGTGTTCAAAAAACCGACTGGACCGACGGGTCGAACCGACCCTTTTTTCGGTCTTTTTTCTTAATCGGTCCGGTCTCGGTTTATTTTTTTGGTGGACCGACCTAGTCGGTCCGGTCCACGGTTTACAGTTTCAAAAACCCTGTTAGGACCGACCCGAACCGACTGTATATAAAATAATATATTTTTACATATATATGTATACATATAAGATAAATAAATAGTAAAAGTATATATTTCAATATTTGATTAGTTTAAATTATAGTTTAATCCAATAGTAGGTTTGTTTTAATCACAAATTTTGATATTTTTTAGTTTTTAATGTTTGAAAAAAAATAGACTCGGGTATATTTGTATTATTATAAATGATGTAATTTATTAATGTGAGGACCGACGGGTTAGACCGGACCGACCCTATAAAAAACCGAACCGACTAAGGTCGATTAACCGACATTATCGATCCGGTCTCGGTCCATTTTTTTAGAGGACCGACCAAGTCGGTCCGATCCAAAAAAAATCTTAAAACCGAACCGGACCGGACCGCCCCTAGATTAAATGACCACATATGGTCTCCCATAAAGAAATCTTGGTGTGAGTATCGATGATCGTGGGCTTTGTGACAGTCGG
This sequence comes from Sambucus nigra, assembly GCA_949130495.1. Lineage (NCBI taxonomy): Eukaryota > Viridiplantae > Streptophyta > Magnoliopsida > Dipsacales > Adoxaceae > Sambucus > Sambucus nigra. The sequence continues at coordinate 135,427,185 of OX422216.1, forward strand.
CCCAGCCGAATTCTCGCCCTGAGCGACTATGTTGCCCTCTTCATCACCAACCTGCCAGTGGCCTCTTGCTCAACAACTTATCTCAGCCTCTGCAGCACCAGCACCCATATTCTCAGCCTTATCCTGGATTTATTGGAGAGCTTCGACGCACCCTGGGTCCACAAAGCTGAATGAGTTAATTATCTGAACTGGTTGTTTGCCACCAGTTCAGAGCACTGGTTAAATATTCTACGACGGATAGTCTTAGCACCTTTATCCATGTATTATATGGCATAGCCTAAAAATTCCTTTGACTCTTTAAAGTCGGCCACAGACTTCTCGACCGCCACCTTTAACTTATCAGCCTCACCCTCTTCCTGATCTGTGAGCTTTTTCTCTAACTCGTCAGTCTTTGCAATGATCTCCACCCTCAATTTTTGCATCCGCTCTTTGCGAAGGGCTATCTACTCCTGGGCCTCGCTGTCATACTCAACCTTCATATCTTCGAGCTTTTATTTTCGATTGTTGGCCTCTATCTGAGCATTCTCGGCCACCTTCACCTTCTTATCGGCCTCAATGACTCAGAGCTGGATATTCTAGATGGTTATGACAAACTATAATAAAGTAATACCAATCAGCACAAGATGATACAAGACTTCAAAAATATCAAGAAAAAATGGAATGGCCTTCTATAGTGCGAAATTGAAGACCAAATAGGGGTCCTGTGCATCAAAGTATCGATTATACCACTCGGGGACAACTGTAGTTATGGCCTCCCGAGCCCTCAACTGGCTCCCTAGAAGGAATTCATCGTTCATGCTCAAATGGGCTAGACACGCAGCAGCTGAAGTGTCATCCATTATCGATAAAAAGGGGTCATTTTTCTGCCTCTGAGGGGCATCCTTCTACTTCTTTTGGGGAGAGGGATCAGCAGAAGTATCCCCGGGATCATCCTTTTGTCTTTTTTTACCCCTCGACAGCATGGGGTCCAGCATCAGTAGATTTTTGCCAAGTCTGGGTTGGTGCAGCATTTTGCCTTAGAGGCGAGTCAATAGACTGTTGGAAATAGGGTCTGCCATCTCCAACACACAGTCTGATACTCCTTTTGGACGATCTACAAAAAATAACACATGACTTAGTATCGGATTTTTTTAAGTTAAAGAAACATTAGACGATGAAAAATTTCAAAAAGTTAAAGAAAATCATTTACGGAGTTCAGTTAGGGGGTCCACCCTCATGCTAGTGTATTCGAGAAGATAAGGAGTCATCAATACTTAAACACCATGATTTTTTTCCCTCAGAGTTTGTTGATGTCTTCTTTCATCTTGGTGCTGAGACAATGATCCATCTTCATCGAGATCTAGACTCTGTCCCAATGCTTGGGAACTCTCAGCTCATTTGTAGAAGACGAAACGCCTTCATAAAACTCCCAGTTCCCCGAGATGAAAAATAATGGGATTTCGAGTCGTGGTTAGAAGTTTGATTGATGTGAATAAGTTTACGGTTTAAATGAAAAGCTACAAAATGATAGTAGCAGGGAGCATTGTTCATCGTGACCATCGTGCAGCAAGTAAGAAAAATGCTAACTGAGATATCCTCATTGAAGGCAATCCTCCAAAGCTGGGCAATCCCAACAAGAGTCCTCCAAGAATTCAACATCATTTGGGAAGGAGTCAAGCCGATGGAAGTAAGGATTGCTCGAGTAGATAAATGAACGGGAATACAAAAATTGACTTTAAAGATTTGCTCATAAGTAACAACCTTTTCCTTAGCCTTGTTGTCAAGTGCACATTCATTCTCTAAGAGAACCCTCATGTTAATGGAAGATTTAACATCATAGATGTGCCTTCAGACTATTAGATCAGTCTCACGGACATCATTAGGAATATCCGAGGCAACACTTGTGTCCAGGATATATTCATCCTCCTCATCATCCTCTTCAACGGCAGGAGCATTGTCGCGAGGATCATGATTCCTAAACTAGACCTCAATCATGGTCGAGATGTTCACTTCCATTAGAGGCACACTGTAAGCTACATTAACTCTCGTCTCATCGTTGGAGATAACATAGATCTCGATTTTAGGCTCCCCTTATTGATTATTGCAAGTTATGGCGTGACCGTGATTACTGGACTCGACAGTTTATCGATAGGGACTAACATAGCCACCTTAAAGGAGTCGGATTTAGAATTTTCTCATGTCATATGATACTCCACGATATGAGAAGGGTTGTAGCCCTCAGAACATGGAGGGGATAAAGATTCCTTAGAGGACGAAGCAGACATAGTGTCACTGTTGCTGGAAATAACAACTCTAGGACCGAAAAAAGTTGGATAAGTGAGAAGTGGTGGTGGACGTACTACAACTAATGGAATGGGAATGAGAGGAAGTTGAGTCTCGATTTTGTCTCTATGTTTATCCTCACCTAGATCCTATTGATCTCTCATTTAATTTGTTCACGGAGGTGAGGAAACTCTTCTCCTAATTTGTAAAGTCTACCGTACATGAAAGTACAGAAATAAGGGCTTGTATGGTGTTAAATAAATATCAAACAAGGGAACTTGAAAGGTTTTTGAAATAAACCAGTCAAGAACAACTCCGGTGAGATTCAACCGAAAAACTCACCAGAAAACCGATCCTAAACCCAGAAAATGCTAAAATCAGTAAATCGCAATCCTAAAACGAAGCCTAAACTTTATTTCTTCCTAAAACCACTATAATTTTAAATATAAACCGCCAGGAATGGCGACCGAAAAAAGATTTTTCACTAGAAAATGAAAATATAGAGAAATCTTGAGAATGTAAACTAGAAAATAGACAAGAACAAGGAAGAAGGGTACCTAGAATGAGAAAGAATATCGAAAGAGGAAGAGAACGCCGAAAACTGAACGAAATGAGCACAGGAAGGAAAGAATCTTAGAGAAAGAAAGCGAAATGTTTGGATCTCTTGAAGAAAACAAAGGAAAATAAGAGAAGAAAGAGAAAGAGGGGTTTTAAGAGGATTTTAAACCGCCTCGTGTGTGCGTGAATTCCTAGGTAATCATCATTGTGGTGCGTCACTTGAAGTGACGTTTTGCTGCACAGCCGATTGGGTCACGCGCCAAGCCACATATCAACTGACAGGTGACCACTCTAGGACACTATAACGATATCTTTGAAAACACCCCTTCCCACTTCCATCATATGACTACACTGACATTGAGGTCACTTCCAACCACATATGAACCAAGATGATCTTACACCTATGTATCCCATTAAAATTAAAGACTAAGGTCTAAAGGGTGATTGATAAACATAAGGCTGGTCTCATCTAGACAAGACTCACTACAACAGTATGTCCCCTATAAAATTTCTCAAAACTCATCATGGTACTGGAGTTCCCATTCATAGTATCGAATTATAGAATATCAGCCTTAGAGATCATCTCATCACATGATAGTCTTCTTCAATGACTAAGCATATAGTCATCCTTGAAACAACATAAGAGTAGTATATTATCGGCCTTAGGGTGTCAGCCTCAAACATCTAAGGATAAGACCTCTCCATCATCCACGAATGCCAAGAACGGAGTCAGTCTCATCTTTGCACTATCCTCAAGTATCAATTCCTTACCAGTTTTGACCAGACAATACTCATAGCTTTAGACACAACACGCACGTGTGGAAGGTATGGAAGGGGCATTGTTGGCACACGCGATCAATACAGTTATAATGTATCAACTAGCATATGAAGGGAATATTTGATCATCATGAATTGCAAACATCACTCTACAGGTATCACACTCTTATTGGCTATTTTATCTCACTACGCACGAACGGCATGCCTAGGGGTGGTATTGCGCACCCTTAAGGCTATAAGAGGAACTCACTACCTCCTTCTACAAGGATTGAACTCCCAAGAACCCTATTGTGATATACTGTGTATATAGAGAGAAAGTACAAAGAGCTTGTAAAGCACTATTAATGGCTTTCAGCCACCATACATAGTTAAATTACTTTATTCTTTGCAGAGTGGATGCAGGCTAAGGTCGAACCATTTATATCTATGTCTCTTCATTATCTCTCATCTCTTATACTATTTATTATGATGTCTTATCTTACCATTGTTATGCAAAACCTAGAATCTAGGCTGAATCATCTCTAGATAATATCTTGCATTATCGTACTCATTCCAACTCTATCTAATTTTTAGCGTAAAATACACTGTTAAACAAAAAAGGGAACAAAAATAAATACTTTACACAACTTAGTAAAAAAATTAAAAAAGAAATTTTTCCTATGAAGAGACAAAAATACATAAATCAATATATATATATATATATATGTGTGTGTGTGTGTGTGTGTGTGTGTATGTGTGTGTGTGTGTGTATATATATATGTGTGTATATATATATATGTGTGTGTGTGTGAGTGAAAGTAAAATGTACAAAAGATAATACATGTGTGATTTCTCTTTTTTAGTCCATTTAGTCCTTCTATTAGTGTTTTTGTCCTTATTTTCTTAACAAAGGTGTTACATACATTTCTAGAATTCTCTTTGCACTAAAAGTCATTCCGACTCACATACCCTCAATGTATGAGTTAAAGCACCGTGTGGTCGTCCAGTCCTTCGCAAAAAACTTCATGCCTATAATCACCAGGTTTGTCTCATAGATAACACCATGCCTAATAAATAGGATCAACACACTACACCAAATCTGCCCATTTGTCAAGGTCATTGACCTTGACAAATCCACCTTGTCAAGGTCAATGACCGTGACATTTCGAGGCGAGACAACTTTTTTTGTCACGGTCGTGTCACGGTCATTGACCTTGACACAAAACTCGTGTTTTATGTCACGGTCGTGTCACGGTCATTGACCTTGACACGTTTGTCACGGTTTATAACCGTGACAAAGCCGTGACCCTTTCTTAAAAAATTGTCACGGTCAATGACCGTGACAATTCTAGGCAGAATTAAAAAAAAAACTGATGGGCAGTATGGCCACTGCCACTGCCACTGCCCAGCAGTATATTTGTACCTGTTATAGCAACGTTGTACCTGTTCCAAACATCATATATCCGAACAAACTAAAGATAATGCAAATTATTTTGTGAAGAATCCTAATACTAACCAGAATTGGTTGAAAACTCGAAACAGCTTATGATAACTATACACTAAGAAGACGTTTAAATGAAAAGTATGTCAGCCATGTGGGACACCCTTGTGTTCGTTATGGATGTCTTTTCATGGTACATTTGGTTTCTAGGAAATTGACTTTAGAATCTAAAGTTTAAAATTTAATAAACATGACTTCGGCCCCCATTTACCTGTTCGTCTGTTAAGCAAAAAAGTTTGTCACTCCATACATACCCCCCATGAAAAACTTCCAAAATAAAAGCTCAAATCAGGCGTCAAAGAAGAGGGTGAAGAATGATAGACCTGATTAGTGATTCCAGATGTAAATAAAGAATGTTCAGCGATGAAGACAAAGTAACGATATACTACAAGTTGAAAAAAAACACTTCGAGCATGCAAATATCACACGATATGTTCATACAAATTATATGCCATTCGAACTTAAAAGCACAAGACATGTTATACTACACGTTCAATGAAGAAACATTAAAAACACAGTTTATTGAATAGCATGAGTGAGAATATGTATGGTTGGGGATTGTGTGTGTGTGTTGTGGTGGTGGTGGTGGGGGGGGGGACCAAATTGGACACCTCGCAAGCATTTATCGTGATAATATCCATGAAAAAGCCCCTCCCGTTCAATGTGTCACTGCTGCAGGCAAATTACATAATAAAAAATTAATATAATAGATTTTTTACAAGCAAAACAATTATGGTGATTTGAGGTTTTACCGCAACTAATTCTTTGATGTTAAATTTAGCCTCTAACAATTTCATTTCTTGAGGTTCCCTCGAGATGACTTTCAGTGACACAAAAAGTGTTACAGGATATTTTTTGCATCACTAAAAGTCACTCTGGGGTTTAAGCCTTAAGAAATGAAACTGTTGGGGGGGCAAATTCAATATCAAATAAATAATGAGCTCCAAAGCCCAAATGACCCATAAAATTAATAATAGACAATTTAAAAAAAAAAACTAAACATGAGATAGAAAATGTCAATTTAGCAGTAGATATAAACACATTGAAAGTTTATCATAGGCGCGATTCGTGATTGTAAGTGTACCAATACAGGAGCCATCTGAGGATCTTTAGTTCTTCAACATAAGGAATTGATAAGGGGTAAAAGATGAAAAATATTCTCCCATCAACAATGACACTAACCTAGCCAATTTCATGACACAATTAATAACCTATCTTGGCCGGTAAGAGATTTATTTCAATTTATGGAACCTAGCCTCACTAGAACAATTACTAAAAAAATATATTTAAATTATTGATCGGAAAGGACAATTTACCAATTGGAGCTGTGTTTGGAGCACTTGAGTTAGGACCATCTTCTCCATTACTCTTTTCTCAAAATAAGTCGTCATATTTTAAATTATTCAGAACATATGAAAATAATAAATTCAGAAATAACAAAAATTCCTAGTAAGAGGCATAACAAAAATCTATGGATACAAATGCAGATCCAATGGATAGGAAAGAGATATTACTTACCCTGGACTGGGGCCGTTTCTTGAGCAGTCGTGTTAAGACCATCTACTCCATGACTGGGTTCTGAAAGAAATAATAATATTTTAAACGATTCAAAACATATAAAAATAACAAATTCAGAAATAATAAAAGTTAATCTAGGAATAAATAATCAGAGCCAATGAATCAGAAAGAAAGATTATTTACTGCTGATTGGAGCCGTTTCTTGAGCATTCAAATTAGGACCATCTGCCCCATGACTGGTTTCTAAAATAAGTAATGATATTTTAAATTATTCAAAACACATAAAGATAACAAATTCAGAAATAATGAAGATTCCTACTAGGAGGCTTAACAAAATCCACACACACACACACACCGCACCCCACCCCACCCCCTGCCCCCTCCACCACCCCCTCCCCCACCCAACCCCCTACCCCCCTCCCCCACCCCCTCCCCCTACCCCCTCCCCCACCCCACCCCCTGCCACCTCCACCACCCCCTCCACCACCACACACCACCACACACACACACACACCCCACCCTACCCCACCCCCTGCCCCCCTCCACCACCCCCTCCCCCCTCCCCCAAAACACACCACCACACACACACACACCGCACCCCACCCCCTGCCCCCTCCCCCACCCCCTCCCCCACCCTGCCCCACCCCGCCCCACCCCCTGCCCCCCTCCACCACGCCCTCCCCCACCCTGCCCCATCCCGCCCCACTCCCCACACACGCACACACATACACACATATATATATACACATACATACATAAATATACAGACAAATATATATATATAAATGGAAGAGAGAGAGAGAGAGAGAGAGAGAGAAATTGGACCTGAGAGAGAGAGAGAGCAGCGTCGAGTCAAGAGAGAGAGAGAGAGAGAGAGAGGGAGGGAACGGTGGGAGGGAAAAAAGAAGGGGGAAAGGGTTTTTGCTGGAAAAGTTGTCACGGTCGTGTCAAGGTCATTGACCGTGACAAGGATTGTCACGGTCTTGTCAAGGTCAATGACCGTGACAAGACCGTGACAAATTTAATTGTCACGGGCTTGTCACGGTCAATGACCTTGACAAGTCGTTGTCACGGTCGTGTCAAGGTCAATGACCGTGACATAAAATGCGTGTTTTTTTGTCACGGTCAATGACCTTGACAAGGCTGGCCGGCTGAAAGGTGACAATTTGCCCATTTTGGTGTAGTGACACTTATGATCTTACACACCTCTAATGCACCGCATAGGGCTTATATTGCCAAAAGCAGTTCCAACACTTAGCATCGTCCCGTTTACTTAGCCCACACAAGTCATCTAATGTTTCTCTTATTCCCGAGTTCTATGCAAAAATGTTGGTCACTTTTTGTACTCATTTAAATCCCACATCATTTGTTGGTGCTATTGAGAGTGTATTGAACGAGGATGTGCTTTCTATGAACTTGTGTTTAGGTAGAGAGGAGCGCTCTATTTATACACCTTACACAGATGATTTTCTTTTATCATGATTAAGCCACATTTCTTGTAGGTATGGATATGTTATGGGTAGATAATTTGTTTCGGCATGCATTTCTTTTCTAGAGACTTTCAATTCTATATCAGTGGTTATTTATAACCTCATGCCTCGTAAATGGTCACAGACTTTTCCTTATTTTATAAGATGTCTTATTCACATCATTGCCTTGAGGAAATCTATTGATCAACCTTTTCTTATTTTGGAGGTTATAAGATAGGGAGAATTTGCTCTTAGTCGGGATGCATTACCTTTTGCTAAGATTGTTACTAGAAACGTTAATTCTTTTCGTGTTCCTATGTTAGGTTCTGATTAATCTACTACCATTCTTGGTCCTATCATCAGGAGTAGTGCTAAACATTCTTAGGGTCAAATCGCACTGCATATTCCATCTCCTGTCATTGATCCCAACGCTAAGGACATTGCTCATGATTCTATCGGTCCAGCTTCTCCTCCCGCCTTACCCGTGCCTGCCCATCGAGTTCATCAGTCAATGACACGGTATACGAATGCCTAGTTTACTCTTATTAGAGATGAATTCGATCGTCTTGATATGCGATTTACAGTAATCTCTGGTCATTTTAACTACCGCTTTACTCAATTTGAGACCACTACATATCATATCTTGATGAGGATCTTTTAGTTCCTACACCTACTCCTGTTTTGGACAAGGATGTTTTCGAGGATGATGATGCTAATAAGGATGGTGATGATATTACTATGGATGTTGTAGATGATGGTACGAGGGATACATTGTGTCTTTTGAAGTATTCTTCTAAGATTAGATATTTTATGTTTATCTCAATATTTTTGGAACTTTAATGATGTATCTTTTTACTTCTTAAGTTTTAATACTTTTATCAGATATTGTGGTTTACTTGTATCACTCCTACCACGTTTTGGATTTGTGTTATTTTTTGGATACATTTCATTATGTATTTTTATTGGATATATAGTTTGTTGGTTTGAAATATATATATTGTTCATCTATTCATTGTGATCTTTTGTAGTTAGACTTTGCAACATTATATTGCTTCACATGTCCAAATGCTTAGATATATTGTATTTAATTATTTTTTCTTGAGATTCACTTGCTATACATCCATTGCACTTGTTACACATGATTTACTTGATGTTATATCTTTATCCTGCACTTGTTATAAGACTTCAGGACCATAATCACAATTATACAAATGATTATCTTCATATTAGCATTAGTTTTATCACATGTGTTTCTAGCTTTTATCTTGCTAGTTCTTTGATCATTGTTATTTTATCAAACCAACATGAAATACCTATTGTCTATGTCATATCTACTTATGTTTGACTTTCTTAAGATATGGGGAGTTATTCTCTTGATTTTTTGGGTGAAATGTTGTTGCTTTTAGGAGATGAAATTTTATCTGAAGAATTATGTCATTTATACTCATTAATGGTGTTTATTATTGATATTTTCAGATTCATATGGTTAAGAGGGATATTATCTTGTTTTATGATCACGTCATTATTTTTGAATTTATGGCTCATATTGATTTCTTAGCGGAGTATTCCCAATATCGGGGGAGTTTCTCTTTGTATATATCATGCATGCATTATCTTTTAGCCGTGTTTAATTATTTTTCAGGTATGGTCATGATGTTGCGATTCAAGCCCTTGATTTATACTCGACTTAAATGAGGATATTGAAGATGTAATAGATTTTGTAATAGGCTGGTTTATAGTTTGGCTGGATACTTTTCATGAAAAAGCATTGAGTCTTGCACAATTGAAATCAAAATGATTTACTACATAGATAAACAATCAAATACAAATAGTCTTATTCATTTAAATATATGGACATTTAAACTTGAACATCTTTCATGCTTTATCCGCATCAAAGTTTTTGCATACTAGTTAAAGATTGAAGAACATATCATTTTATGGTTGTTTTTTGTTGAATCGTCTCAGGACTTAAACACACACGTACACATTTTCATTTACTTTGAAAATTCTTTTAGTTATTGAGGTACGTGAAATATTTCAAAATGGGAAAGCCTTGTTGAGCATCAATTATGTGTATCTTGGATATTGCCTACGTGTGTGCGTAAAAATGGGTTTTCCACCCATGTGCAAAACAACATGGTTTAGGCATGAAATTATTTCTACCTCAAGCATTGCGGATGAAATAAAAATAACCTCTTGCACACGGATGTCGCATTTTTAGGCGCGCTGAGATTTTTTCCTGGAACCATGAGCACGACTCAAAAATAGCCCTGTGCACACGGTTGTCACTCTTTTTGGATGAATTTTCTTACTGTTCAAAAGCATGCACACAGAGCCTATTTTAGCAGTGTACTTGACATTACCAGATCTATAAAAATTCTATAGAAGGGGTTTTTTTCTCCCATTTTAAGAGATTTTTTTTCTGACTATTTCTCACTTATAGAGAGTATTTTCGACGTAATTGATCAGAGAAAAACTTTTCAAAATTCATTTTTTCTTAATTTTCACATCATAGACACCACAATATAGGACCCCTAAGTCTCTCCTTAGGTCCCTAGCACCTCTCAATTTCACTACAAACCCTAGGTCACGCTCCGAGTACCGATCTAAGGCCATCGGGTGCTCTAGGGCCTTGTTTGACTCCGAAAAACTCTATCGTCACAGTTAAAGCTCAATGAATATTTTAATGGCTCTAAATCCACTTTCTAACGGTCCACCCCGTGCGAAAATTATCGTATAACATCTCGGATGAACAAACCATTTACCACTAAAAATCAATCTGGAGGCCATTGGGCGCTCTCAGGCCCCAATTTGACCCCAGTCAACTTCATCATCTGGGAAAAATCTCTTGAATCTTCGAAGAGAACTGAAACCCCTTTCCAACGGTCCACCCTGTATGTGAAATGGCATAATCGTTCAGATGAACGATCCATTTTTCCACCAAAAATTGATCGAGAGGCCACTGAGCGCTCCCGGGCTCCGTTTGACCAAGGTCAACTCTTTAGCTCGAACGAGACTGAATGAATCTTTCAAGGTAACTAAATACCCTTTCTAACGGTCCGTCCCATGCACGAATCAGCCTTATGATACGGACGAATGACCCATTTTACTTCGAAAGGTTATCGAGCACTTTCGGACCCCAATTGACCAAAATCTACTCTCCAAGCCTAGAAAAGATCTTTAGAATGATGAAGTATGTTGCATAACCTTTCCAACAGTCCACCCTGTTCATGATTCTGACTTATGGTTTGAACGAATGATCCATTTATGTAAGACGATCTACCGTCTAAAGGACCGACGAGTGATTTCGAGCCCCGTTTGACCCAAAGAAAACTCCCTGACCCGGGAGAGGCCCCTAGGAATCTTTAAGGTATCTGAATTACCTTTCTAACGGTATACCCCGTGCACAATTTGGATCAACTGATTACGTTTTACGACCTTTTTTCGAAAAAAATCTACACGAGACTGCCAACTGGCAGGTCTATTTTGCCTGCCTATCGGCAGTGTGTCTAGCGTTACCTACCGATGGGCAGGACTAGGGCTATGCCGATCGGCACCCCCTTACCCTATAAATATAGGGCATGAGCTCACCTTCAAGACAGACCTCAGATCCATGAATATTAGTGATCTCGGCAACATTCTCTTGCAATCAGCGAAGTTTCCTTATGTGAAATTCCTTCCCATCTTTCTTTCCCATCATTTTCATACCCAATTTAGCAAAATATCATTCTCTCTCATCAAACATTCATCTCAACATTGAAGGGAGCTCATCAAAGATCAATATCAAGCCTCAATTCTCAATTCTCCAAAGAAGGTCCAAAATTCCTTCTCTCTCTTTAAATTCTTCATTTTTCCATTAGTTACATAAATTCTTAATCTAGCTTTTACTTTAGTTCATACACATTATTACATCATCCTTTATTTCACATACTTTATTTTCTATAAAAAAATAAAATAAAGAAAAATAGGGTTACATCTATAAATTCCAACGGGATCATCCACCACAATTTCTCAAAAGTAAAATATATTTTCTATACACACACATATAATAAATTCACATTCGAATATATGGGATAAACCCCACCCTTATGCTGCATGAGAACTACGTGGATTTTGATGCCTTTATAGGTGACGTAGGCATTTCGAATTAAAAATCCAAGACTCGGTTCCAATTTTCCAATTTTTTTAATTTTTCTATTTTCGCATTTGTCTAAAAGACCGAAAGGGCAGTATGGGTGCCTAGCACCTTCCCATTCCGTAACTTAGCCCCTGAACCTTCGAACTATTGGTTTCATAAGCATCAGTGTGTCTTTGATGTCACTCTCTCGAGGCGGCGACATATTCTTTTGCTTGTTTTGTGAAAAATATGTTGGCGAATCCATCCATTTACATTCGCCCCACACCAACGATGGTCGAAGTGCTCTTAGATAAAGTGGGTGCGAGACCTTCTTCTCCTCTTCCCCCCCCCCCCCCCCCCCCCCTCCCCCACCCTCTTTTTCCCACACACATCATTGAGAAAAAAGATTTAATCCATACTCGGTACATTAATTGTGATATTTTACATTATTTTGATTTGAAAAACCACTAGGGAGAGACCCGGGATGGCCACAGTGGAGACTGCCCTGGGGAAATCTTAAGAGGGCTAGATTATGTTTGCATGGGTGTTATTGTTTTCTTCTTGTGTGAGCATGCACCTACCTGTATCTTTCCTTTTTTCTCCTCTATTATTTCTCATACATATCTAAATCATGCTTATATCACATTTCGCTCACTCCTCACTCACACACACACTTGTAGATACTCTCCATGTACACACTACTTGTACATAGGATCACTCATATCCACATGCTCCACTTAGAATACCCATGCTTATGTGTCATGCAAACACACCTCCACTTATCACACTTGTATATATCCATGCTCACTCCCACTTATCACACACCACTTATAGTTGATCCATGTTTAGGTTCACTACCACACACTCACTCATAGATAGTGACACATCACTCACCCTCACATATCCATGCTTAGTATAATCTTCATGCTCCATGTTAGATTTACTTTTTATACTTGTACATTCTTCCTTATTAGTATAGTGATCATCATGCTAAATAAAATACTCTCTCGTAGTATACTAATCAAGAATCATGAATTTTGCAAACTACATCACCAAAGAGCATGGCTATTGACCAAATTTTGTCTCGTAACTGGGGGGTCACTTTGTGATGGGCGCTGGTTCGGCAGGTCGCAGTTAGCCTAAGCAATATGAATCTCACCTTCTATAGCAAAGTACCTTCGACGTATATCAAACGGTTCCCCTCGCATTGTACCGCATGACCGAAGTCATGACGGGAGGTATATCACAGGGAACTCATTCACGTACGTCAAGAATATCTAAGTCGCTCTCACACGTACTGTCCCCACGAAGTATATAGTGAGGCAATTTACGTACACTCGGGTTTATCAAATGGCTTCTCCACACGTACCGATTTCTCTCAAAAGCAAGACGTATATCATGGAACTCATGCCAAAGGGAGAAACCTTCCAATTAACCCAACAACTGCATACCCTCGTATAGGTGTCAAACTTAGGGCACTAATATTTAGTTTGCCAGTTACTACCCGAAACTCTATCGAAATGATGGGTTGGCATGCCGCCTAAATTTTCGTGCGATTTTGTCATTTTTTTATAACGGGACCCTGTCCATGAGCATGGCAACAAGTCCAACCATGTTTTACATATTTTTCAAACCCAAATTTTCTAGGATCGGGTCCCGTACGGCATTTCTTTTTTCATTTAGGTAAACCTTATACAAGTGAGAACATAATAATAATAATAATAATAATAATAATAATAATAATAATAATAATAATAATAATAATAATAATAATAATAATAATAATAATAATAATAATAATAATAATAATAATAATAATAATAATAATGTTGAGACCTTTTTTCTTATTCTTCCTCATTCTTTACCAGAAGCGTCAAAAACATTTTTCCCCTCTTCTATCAAAATACTAAAAGAATTTTTCCTTCCTTTTACCATAAAAGTTTTTCCTCTTTTTTACCCCAAAACATTTTATCCTCTCCTTGTCCCAAATTGTCAAAAACATTTTTCTCCCTTTTCAATAATAAATACTTTCCTTCTTCTCTTTCAAAAATAAATTCAAATCATTTTTCCTTCTCTGGTCGATCGCATACCCAAACCTTGGCCTGGCTCCCTATTAGCATCAGTCTTTCATTGAATCTCCCCGAGGTTCCATTAGTTCCCTCGCTGCCAAGATTGACAACCTTTAAACTGAGGTTCATGAGATTCAACGAAATCGGATCCCTATTCCCGAAGGGACCAAGGTCCTCTTCCCTAGAGATATGGGTCCGCCTGCACCTGAGCCTATTAGGGCCCCTGTGGAATATCAGTAGGATCCACGTGCCCCTCCTGCTAATGGGCCACTGCCAACTCAGCTGCCTATGTCGAATCTTGCCCATCCAAAGGCCAACCTACCCATAAATATTGATCCTAAGGAGGACCTTAAGATGTTGACCAAGAAGTTTGACCAAGTTAGAATCTCCGGGAACTATATGAATTACACCCATATGTCTCCCTACCCTAAAGCAATGCTGTCGTAGATTCGATGGTAGTGGACCCCCAACTATTCATCTCCGAAGTTACCACCAAGCCTTGACTTTCCTTGGTGCCTCCTAGGAGATAATGGCCCAAATGTTCTAACAAACTTTGAAGGATAGCACTCTTCACTAGTTCTTATCTCTCGAGTAGTCCACGATTCATAGTTGGGAGGATGTTGCCCATGATTCATGTCACTGTATAAGTATAACGAAGATTTTGAGGTTACTCTCCGTGATTTAGAACTTCTCAAACAAAATCCCCAGAAATTTATCAGTAACTTCAGAGCAAGGTGAAGAGATAAAGTGGCCATAATGACCAATCAACCTTTCAAAAAGGAGCAAGTCAATATTATGAAGAAGAACTTCTTACCCCATGTCCAAGCGACGATGGGAGGACAATACTACCCCCATTCTTTAGCCCTTAAGGAAGTGAAAGTGAAGATTGAAAAAAGTCTTGCCAAGACAGAAGTTGAGCCAAAGAAATTATGCGGATAGTTCACTCCTAGAAAGTACGAGAAGCGTGCCAATACCACAGTTTTAACCATTAATAACATCTCTCAGCCTGCCACTTCATGGGGACTAAAAAGCTGCCCTAACCCAGTCAAAAAAGAAATATACTGATCTTCACGCTCCACTCTCCAAAGTTTACCAAGCCCTTTTAAGCTGAAATCTTATCAAGCCATTGGACCCTCGTCCAGTACTAAACCCACTTCCCAAAAATTTCAAACCAGATGCCCATTGCGATTTTCACCAAAATGTCATCCATACCATTGATCAGTGTTTTCACATATGAAATGTAATCCAAGTTCTGATTAACTGGGGTATCATCCTCCCACCAGCCAATCCTAAACCAAATACTACCCACAATCCACTCCCAAATCATAAAAAAGATATCTTTTAAAAAGAAAACCCTGAATTTGATCCATCTACCCAGATTGTACCCAGTAAATTACCCATCATTCCCATATATTCCTCTAAATCCCTCCAAGTTTGCCCATATTTTCCCCTACATCCTACCTATTTTGCCGATCAGGCCCTGTCACTCCTTACTAGAGCATGCATTGTTGTTTGTACCCGTTTCGAAGGGAAAGATATGGAATTATCAATAGTATTGAACAAGCTTCTAAAGTTCGGGCTGAAATTACCCTCAGAGATGACCATCTATTGCCAAAGATTGAGTATGCTATTTTTGGAAGATAAAAAATGGGCTGGAGAGTCAGATAATTGGGTGGTACCTAGTGATCAAGTCAGCTTAGATGATGTCATCCATATCACGACGGACTTATATCGATAGACCGGCAAAATTTATAATATGTCCGACTTACTTGATGCTTTGAAACTATAAGGGTTCCTGGTCCCTTCACTTATCCATCTCCCCGTTGAGTGGGAGGATCTATATGAATAGGCCATTAAGGTTATGGAATGCATTAACTTTTCATTGAAAGATGATGTCACTGCCACCGGATGGAGAATTGAATTCGATAGTTCAAAACAAGAGCAAAGCCCAGAAAAGACTACCCCAGTTGTCAGTATATGTGGAATGATATCGTTTGAAGAGCTTCTAAGAGAGATTAACAATGTGGACGAACAGCCCGAGGCAGATGAATAAACGGGATTTCTATTTCCCCCCTCATTTTTTAACCATATGACTAGATTCGGGAGGCATTACTAGGTTCTGAACCCGCAATCATTAGCAATCGATAAGGTAAAAAGTGTCAAAAAACTTCCTATGCCGAAAATGACACTCAAGAAGAGAAAGATCCCCGATCAGTTGAATAAAACCCAAGCTAACATCACTCTGTGAAAACTCTTTATATCTTCCTAGATGCACCACAATATCTTGATCAAACTACTCACCGAGCCCACAGTCCACCACCCCAAAAGAAGCAGTGAATCTGGTCGGATCTCTAACCTCTACTAGAATGTTCTCCTTCTCCGAAGAAGAAATCCTTAAGTTTGGTCCAAATCACAACTATTATCTCAGTATCTCTGTCGAAGTCATAGGAAAGACCATCCCACTTTCGCTTGTCGATTATATTTTAGCTCTTAATGTTTGCCTATTGAGAACCCTCAATTACTTGGGACTGAAAGTAAGCGACCTTGATCCAACCTCTACCGCGATGCGCACTTATGATAATACTCGTCGAGAAGTGATGGGATCCATAAAGATTATAATAGGGGTTAGCCCTATAAATCCTATTACTAAATTCCAGGTCATCGACATCACGGCTTGTTTCAATATGTTGCTTGGATGACCATGACTCCATAGTATCAAGGGTGTGGCTTCTTCCCTCCATCAGAAACTGAAGTTCTTTATCAATGGGTAGGTCATCACCATCTTGGGTGACGATGATAATACTGAGAATGCAAGCACCAATAATCTGGTACTAGAGATACAGCATGGGGAAAATGATATGCTTCTATCAAGTTTTCGAGTCGAATCGCTTCCCCTCCCAGTAGGGGATGATTTCAAAGATAGGGTGTGTCCAGAACACAGACCTCATGGCAATGGAAATGTGATACAGATGTTCAAGAACATGCACTTCATGCTCGGATTGGGGTTGGGACGACGTCAATTGGGAATACTATAACCCATAGTGTTGAAGAAGCCATTTCCTCCTTGTGGCATGGGTTATCAACCATCAGCAGAGGAATTCAGAATGCTCGGCCAACCTTGGTTGAAGAGAAGGCTAGAAAGTACCA
This sequence comes from Sambucus nigra, assembly GCA_949130495.1. Taxonomy (NCBI): domain Eukaryota; kingdom Viridiplantae; phylum Streptophyta; class Magnoliopsida; order Dipsacales; family Adoxaceae; genus Sambucus; species Sambucus nigra. The sequence continues at coordinate 135,444,582 of OX422216.1, forward strand.
AAATTGTCTCAGGGGATTCCTTGAATGAAAGATATATCAAAGAGGGTGACGTGGTATAACCATGTGCACAAGAAGATGAAACTAAGAATGGAGATCTTTTTCCAAGACAGCTACTCACGGGTCAAAAGTTCCCAGCATCATGTACAACCACTCATGGAGAAGACCATAGTTGTTATCAAAGATTTAGAGAGAAGTGACTTCGAGGATTAATTTAACTTGAAGACACTAGGGATGACGCTCTGCATGATCCACTCAAGCACTCCATCATCGAATCCATCCTACCTGATCAAAGTTATTGATCCACCTCTCCTCAACTGGCATATTATACCAGTTCCACCCGTTGAAATACAACCCAACTCTGATGTTCATCCCATTTGCTCTTATTTTGTTGTTACCCCTATTCTTATCATAATGTAATCGAGACCTCCTTCGATGAGGTTCTCAGCGCTATTTTTTCCAACAATGAAATAAACGAAGATTTTGAGTATCTTTATGTGCCTTACATTAATTGTCTTGATTCAAATCAAAATCTTGATGATGATGATGATGATTTTACAAATGAATAATTCTTAACTGATCTTAGTAAGATTAATAATAAACAACATAACCGCGTTTAAGTTAATTAATATGAAATTGTTGTTATTAATTTATGTTCTAGTAGCCAGCTACGCGATATTAGGATAGGGTCCACCCTTAACGACCATGAGAGTGCGCAACTTGAATAATTTTTGAAGGAATTTGTGTATGCCTTCGCATGGTCCTATAAACAACATTCCCAGTATTGATCCCGAGGTCGCTCAACACGAGATTCCAACTCTCCCAGAATGCAAATAGGTCAAACATAAACTGTGAAAGCTCTACACCGAATGGTCGATCAAGGTTAAGGAAGAAGTGGTCAAACAGTTGAACGTGATCTTCATCCGAGTGATTGAATATCCCATATGTCTATCCAACATTATACCCATGCTGAAATTCTGAGGAAAGGTTTACATGTGCGTTGACTGTCGAGATTTGAACATAGCCTCTCGAAGAATGATTACCGCTACCCAATCTGGACATTATTGTAGACAACATAACTAGTCATGCTCTCAAGTCATTTGTTAATGGTTTTGTCGAATATAACCAGATCAAGATGTACCCGAATCATTAAGAAAAATAGCATTCATCACCTCTTGGGGAACCTTCTGTTTCACCGCTATGCCATTTGGTTTCAAAAATGCAGGAGCTACCTACCAGAGGATTGCCACAACCATCTTGCATGATCTGATACTCAAAGAAGTGGAGGTCTACGTGAATGATATGATTATTAAGTCTAAAACTTGGGAAGGTCATGTTCTCGCTATCCGAAAGTTCTTCGAGTGACTACGGCGATACCAGATACGACTTAACCCACATAAATGTGTCTTTGAGTTACCAAAGGAAAGATCTTGGGATCCATGGTTAACGAAAAGGGGATTGAAGCAGATCCTGCTATACTCGAAATGCCACCACCCTGAACGAAGAATGAAGTCCCGGGATTCCTCGAAAAATTATAATATATCAGTCGGTTCATTAACCAGTTGACTTCTATCAATGAAACCCATCTTCAAACTCCTTCGAAAGGATTCCACAAAGGTTTGGAAGGAAGATTGTCAGGAAGCCTTTGATCTAATCAAGAAATATCTAACCCTACCTCCACTACTCATGCCACCACAGCCTGGTCTCTCACTACGCCTATACTTGACCGTAACAGATATCGCATTCGGGGCTTTGTTGGCCCAATACCTTGAAGAAACCAGTAAAAAAAGGGCCATTTATTATGCCATTCGCAAATTAGCTGGGTATAAAGTCAATTACACAACCTTGGAGAAAGCATGTGTCTCCCTTGTCTGGGTTACCCAAAGATTATCACACTACATGCTCTCATTTCCCATCAAACTTATGTCCCGAATTGATACTATCAAATACCTGCTCAAGAAAACTACCATGTCTAGTCGAATGGCCTGATGGTTGATGCTGCTAGCCAAATTTGATATTGTGTATGTCACGCAAAAATCCATGAAAGGAAGAGCCATCTCTGACTACCTCATTGACTACACTATAGAAGAAATCGATGCTTGGATTTCTGAGTTCCGGAATGAAAATATCCTCTCGACCTCCCAAAAAACCTTCGGTGGCAAATGTTCTTTGATGGTGCTGCCAACAAGAAAGGGTATGGCATTAGGATACTCCTAATTTCCCCTGATGACTCCCACACTCCCATTGCCATCAAGCTAGATTTTCCCTGCACCAACAACATAACTGAATATAAGGCATGCACGGTAGGCCTCAAAGTTGATCTCAAGAAAGGAATTCGATACCTAGATGTCTACGGGATTCAACCCTCATCATCGGTTAAGTACTCAGAAGATAAAATGTCAAGGACGATAAACTTTAACCCTTCCATTCTCACCTAGATGAGTTGGCCTCCAAATTCCAAGATATCTCCTTCCATTACCTACACTGAGCAAAGAACAACTTAGACAATTCCCTTACTAACTTAGCCTACATAATCGACATGCCCGAAAGAATAATAGTGGCCCCCTTCCTAGTCCAAAAGTAAACTAAACCTACCCACTTCTACCACATTGAGCTCATCAAAGAAGAAGATCCTGATATAGCCCATTACTGGTACTATGATATTTAGCGCCTCTTCAAGAATGGTAGGTATACCCAAGATTCTAACAAGAAAGACAGAGAAACCCTCCGCAAACTGGTTGCCCAGTATATTGTCTGTGATAAAACATTAGTTAAGAGAAACTTCAATGGAACCCATTTACACTGCATCGCAGGGGATGACATTGAGAGATGGTGTTAAAAATCCACAGCGGGGAGTGCAGACCCCACATGAATGGCCATATGCTTTCTAAGAAAATCATCTAACGGGGTTACTATTGGACTACCATTATTCCGGATTGCACCGCCTATGTTCAGAGGTACCCCAAATGCCAGCAGTTTTCTAACCTCCAACACTTGCCTCCAGAACATGGCTTCTCCCTAGCCATTCTCCACATGGAGCATCGACATCATAGGGAAAGTTACACCCAAATCCTTTAACAGGCATGAATTCATCTTAGTTTCCATTGATTACTTCACCAATTGGGTCGAAGACGAGTCATACACAATTCTGAATGCTAAAAAAGTGGTCAAGTTCATCCGAAAGAATATCATCTGTCGATATGGGGTCCCGAACAAGATAATATCAAACAATGGGTTACATTTAGAGGTAGAAGTCATATAATTGGTCAACGAGTATGGGATTCGGAGACACAAATCTTCTGCCTACCGACCTCAAACCAACGGTGCAGTCGAAGATGCTAATAAGAACCTCAAATCAATCATCAGCAAAATGACCAAGAGTTGTCGAGATTGGGCCAATCGGATCCCTTACGCACTATAGGGCTACCTCATTTCAGTTCGAGCATACTAGGGCTAACCCTTACTCTCTGGTATATGACATGGAAGCAGTATTACCCGTTGAGCTAGAAATTCCTTCACTACACATCATGTTTGAAACCAAAGTCAGCGAGGAAGACTGGCATCGAAGTCATTTTGACGAGTTATCACTCTTGGAAGAAAGAAGGCTATAGGCTCTATATCATATACAAGAGTACCATCATCGAATAACATGGTCATTTAATAAGAGAGTCAAAGGCCGTCATATCTGAGAAGGGGATTTAGCCCTTAAAGAAATCATAGAGCCTGTCTGATACCTCAGGGGGAAATTTAAGACCAATTGGAGTATCCCCTACATTATGAAGAAGATCCTATTCGGTGGCGCCACTATGTGCACCGACCTCTATGGGGAAGAGGTGTCCCATCCAGTCAACTTGGACCGTCTCAAGAAATTCTACCCTTAGTCCGAAATCTCGGCACGCTACGATTCTTCTCATCTCCCTCATATACTTAAAATAAATTCTTAATTTTCCTCTACTTACAACTACACGGGGCCTGATCCTCTAAAAATATTTTTACTTTCAAAAATGAAACTCAGAAAAATTTCAAAACCTCCAAAGGTACATAGGCAGCTCATACGCTTCCCATGAGCATGACCCCCTTCTTTTTCACAAAATATTATTATTTTCTTATCTCCAAGAACGATGGTTCATTTTTATCATTTACATGAACAAAAGGACTATGTATAACTTAGCAATTGGTATATATAATTTAAATGCAAAATATCATCAAGAGGCACAACAATATAATTAAAAAAATTAATCCATAAATGAAAATTTTTGGTACAATTATATCAGCGTGTGGAATCAAACAACTTCCCCCACCAACCTAACCTTATCTTCCAAAAAACAGAAAAAATAATCCAAACTACTTCTAAAAGAACCCTTCCAAATTTATCCCCATAAATACATAACCAAACAACAACAACAACATCACAAAAGCTTCACAAATAAAACTCCCTAGGGATCCTACCCGCAGCTTCCAGAAGAACCAGCCCCATCATCATCTACATCTTCGGGTCCTAAAACTTCTCCTGCTTGGATGGAATACTGAAGGCGCTCTATGGAACAGTAAGCCCGAACTAGCCTAGGGAAAATCACAACACCTCCCTTTATGGTGTCAAACATGGCAAGCCACCTCTGTCTAGTCTCTTCGGCCAGCGTTTTAGCCACTACCCTCCTCCATAGTCACTTCATGTAATCCCAGAAATATACCAAACTCTACCAACAGACTGGGAAGGATGGGTCGACGGCTGAAGATTCTCCCATAAAGAGACCAATCGCATGAGTATGCATTCTGTGAAATCCTTCACAGGAAAGAAGTCTAGTGTTCGAGGTGGCACAATCTTCTCCCCTCAAAATTGACGTAGGAGCCATCAGGTAAAGCAGAAAGAGGTCCTCCGAAGACCAACCAACCGAACATACGGGTATTCCTCTAATTATAGAATGGACTGTAACTCTCCCTACCAAGGCACTGACCAGTGCAAACCTCAATCCCCGTGATCTAAAAACCAGCTCTCGATATTTAGTCCTAAGCTGATAAATTAGCGAGTAAAGAAGTTTGGCACAGCTGCCAAGGGATATTCAGGAGGGACCACCATACGGAATCTCTTCGACTGCCACATGAATAGTATAACTGGGTTGCCTCTCAGACAATCAGAACGACTTTCCTGCCAAGCATCTAGACCATTCAGGGTCTCTACCAGTATCACCAATGTAGGATTGTACGGTATGACCTCCACGTGGTGATGGCTACAAGTTGAGGGTCCATCAATAGGTTCCCGGTCATAAATAGTAATTTTGAAGTTAAGCTAAGGATGACGACCTCGACATAGCCCGCATCACCAATATCCTGCAGACACACGAAATGCAGCACAGTCGGGAGAGAGATCATTCCTCTCATAACCAATAAACGATCCACCGAGGGTGACATATGGAGAAGTCCTGCTAATAGCTCCCGAGGAGACTGAGAGAATTCAGGCATGGTTGGCACAACACTCGGATTTACCCCAGCATAGCAGAGAACTCCTCATAAGTTGAATAGACTTAGTCCAAGCCAAAGAAAAAGACGTGATACATGGGGTACCAGAATTGTATCGCTACCATCAGCATGTTCCATTCAATATGCCGATTGCACCATAACTTAAGGAAAACCGACGCATGTTGAAAACATTGTAGTTATATGAGCATATAGCCTCTAAATTTTTTAGGTAAGAAGTGAATTCAACACTTTCAGGAAAAACCATATTGGAAATGATAAGATAGTAAGAAATAAGTAAGTAAAAGAAAGGAAATATGGATGGGTGAAGAAAATACTCCACCATTACCCCTTTTATACTTGAAAAACTTGGTTGAAGATAATAGTACTACAAATTTCGGAGGAAAACCTACCCCATCAAGGACTAAGTAGTTGAAGAAAGTGCAATAAAATCATTGGTATGATTGGACTGGACTGACCTGTTGATAGGCAGGACAAAGGGTATGCCGATTGGCAATCCCTCATTTTTAGAAAAGTCCTTTTTTTCCTTCTTTGTCAAAATACAAAACTTGAAATTTATTGTTATTTTCGAAGTCAGGCCAAGCCCTCCTATTTTCACTTATACTTTTTCAAAATAAATTCATTTCCTTTTTAAGTTATTATAATACTTTTTATGGTCTCAGTAGCAAATTAAGAAGTGCATATGCATTAAGTCATTAAAGCAAAAAATAAATAAATAAAAACTTTATTCCATTGCATATATATTTTTTTATTACATTTATCTTACAGGAAAACACAAAAAATAACGGGACTCAATCCAAACCCCCTAAATACATTCTCTCTTTCACACCTTCTCTTTCTCTCTCTCTCTAAGACCCCCATCCCTACGGCGTATGCTCTTTCTCCGGCGACTAGCTGAAGAGCCTCTGCTACCTGAACCAGGCCTTTCCCCAGACGAAGCAGATGGAACCAAGTAAGAGGGAATCGAGTCGAGTCCCAGATATAAGTGATTGAAAAATCCACCTAATCCCGAATGTCCCTCAACAAGGTAGTCGACACTCGGACGTGCTGTAAGAAAAATAGAAAATAGCAAATCAATCAGTTTAAGGCACAGAAGAAATCAGAAATATAAAAGTCAAAGAAATGAAAGGGTATACCTCCAGCTGAAGGAAATCTTATGTCAGCCCCAGCACCTTCGGTTCAATCGCATTGGGGAGATGCAACATACGCACCTATCCTCCCTCGGTCCATCTGATGTTATAGGAAGGAGGAGTCAGCTGCAGAAACAGGACCTTTGACGTTGTCGCCACTGTCGACATCGACGCACCACCTGCATTGTGGGTAGACCCCACTGGCCGACTCGTGGCCCTATTAGAAACCGCAGGGGGCAAAGGCATAAGGTCATATATGCTGGGCTGCATCATCCATCTTGACACAAAATCCAGATAATCAGAGGTCGTCGTCGTGTCAGTATACAACAAATAAGGCTCGCTGACCATCCTCGCTACCATCGCCTCCTTCGACATATCCCGCTCCCACCTCATGTACCTCAAAGGCCTTGCAGGTGGAACTATAACCTCTTCTTCCCCTACTTGTTGGACTACTCTCTCCCCTGGGTACCAACAGTATCCAAACTCGTGCAACAATAGTTGACGTAGCTGCACATTCCCCCCGGTCACCCCCGTGTACTGGATGGTCGTCCCTCAGGGATAAATAGTCACCAGCAAGATCCCCAACGAAAAATAAAAATCTGAAAAAATATCATCAAGGGAAAATGGTCTCAAGAGGAAAAAATAATGATTGCACGTCAGGCCATCCAAGACCCTACGCACCACCGCCGAAGAGAGAGACTCTCTCGACTGTCGGTTAGACTTTCACCACTGGTACATATGGCAGAAGTCCCCCACTGACTCATCCTTCAAACCTATCAAATGCGTGGTATGCCCCATCACCTCATAGAACCACGTCTGCAAAGGACAAGGGTCATCAATCAAAAGAAATCAATCGAGGAATCAAGAATAAAATACATAAAGGAAAATGCATAAAGGAAAAATGTAAAAAGAAAAAAATATCTCCAAAAGATAAGTGGTGCCAGTAAAAGTTTACCGGCAGCACCAGCTGAATGCAACAAAAGACGAATAAAGGGTCGCCAAAGTCGGGCTCCCCCAATCAGAAACAAGAATATTCGAAAATACCCTCAAATAAGGCAAAAGTATAAGTGGACGATGTCGCCACTCGTCTCCACCAAAAATCCTCCCTAAAATTTTGTACAAAAATTCCCCAAAAAATGCAAGAAAATCTGGGAAATTCCTAAAATTACCAAATGAATTTTAGAACCTTTTTAACTAAAAAAACATTTTTTTTCAAGCCTCTCAAATCCCCAACCAAATTAATACCACATTTTCTCCCATAATTATTTCCCGAGCGGAATTCTCAAATCCAATTGGATATCTCCACAATAAGGTCCTCCGAATTGACCTCGGGCATCAGAATTGGTCGCTCCTACTTAAAGCCGTCAAACTTGGCTTCAACTCGCAGAATTGGTCACTTAAACTTAAGGTTGTCACAATTGGCCTCGACCCTCAGAATTGGTCTCTCCCTCTTAAGCTCGTAGAATTGACTTCGACCTTCAGAATCGGTCATTCCTACTTAAGGTCCTTAGAATTGGCTTCGACCCTTAGAATTGGTTGATCCCACTTAAGCCCTCAAAATTGACTTCGACGCTCAGAGTTGGTCGCTCCTACTTAAGGTCCTCAGAATTGACCTCGACCCTCAGAATTGGTCGCTCCCAATTAAGTCCCCAGAATTGACCTCGACTCTCAGAATTGTTTGCTCCCACTTAGGCCCTCAGAATTGGCTTTAACCCTCATAATTGGACAGTTCAACTTAAGGTCCTTAGAATTTTCCTCGACCCTCAGAATTGGTCACTCCCACTTAAGCCCTCAGAATTAGTCACTTCAACTTAAAGTCCTCAGAATTAGTGATATGCCCAAAGTGTACCCTCATACTCTGAGTAGCAACATCGACCAACCTCACGGCCGAGTCATCAGGAAGATCGCAATATCCATCAGCGAGGTCATCTTTCACAAGGTCGGATCCATATTGATCAACCTCGGCTCATCATTAGTTGAGTTTAGAAATAGCCTTATGGGCTCAACTATGACATCTGTCATACTCTGCTTCAGCCGACACCACACCTATGCCTATACTTAACCTCGGCTAGTCAATTAGGTTGAGTTCATACTTATGATTGGCAGACTAACACGAATATCAGACTCACCAACATCGTACTCGGCTGAGCCGAGGTTACAATCGATGATATCACAGGTCCGAGCATATGCAAGCACATAGAAGACATGGTACACGTGGACAAAACCGTTATAACCAAATCCTTCCCCTCAGGTAAAGGAATATTTTATCATCATTACCTACACGTGGCACAGTCAGGTGTCCATGTAAGATTGGCTAGATCATCACACTCATGCCCATTGCTTGGGGGGTACACAACACCCCCCAAGCACTATATATATTTTTCTTCGTCCTTCCTTGTAGCGGATCGAGATCATAAACCCTAGCGAAAGCTTTATTAAACTACATAGTAGATAGAGAAAGTGAGTGCATTGTATCACAAGGCCATCAGAGCCCTTATTTTATTAATGAAGACCACTCACCTACATAGTGGACGTAGGCCAAGATAGGATGAACCACTTATATTGGTGTGGTTCTCCTCTTCTCCTCACCTCCTTCTATATCTATATTGCTTACTTGCTGCCATTGTTATACTATTTTGAGCTCTCCAACACCTTGATCTCGTGGTGCTATTTCCAGCATCAGCAGTTTGGCGCCGTCTATGGGAGCGAGAAGCTATCTCTCTTCCTTCTTGAATCTTGGCCTCACCAGAGACTCTGATGGTGAACCAATCCTCCCATTTTGTGTGGAGTTGTTTCACCATTAAAAGAGATCCATTAAGGTTCTCAAGCTCACCAGTATCTTAATCACAGCTCAAATATATGGCATTAGAATTACCACCACCTCCTCCACCACTAGTGGTGGAGGGCCCAATTTTAGCCAAGCACCACCACAGTCTGAGATGGCTGAGGTGGATGAAGCCTTGAAGTCCTTGGTGGCTAGTCAACAAGCTACGAAGGAGAAATTTGCCCAGTTTAGCCAAAACATGATGATGAGGCCACCAGGAATCTCGTCGGAGATGATCACCCCAATCGCTAAAAAAGAATCTTTGAAGGTCAACTATGTTTGACCAAGGTCAACTCTTCAACTCAAACGAGACTGGATGAATCTTTTAAGGGCACTGAATACCCTTTCCAATGATCTACCACGTGTGCGAATCAACCTTACGGTATAGACGAACGACCCGTTTTACTCTGAAAGGTCACCGAGCTTCCGGCCTAGGTTGACTAAAGTCAACTCTCCAAACCAAGTGAATCTTTTTGTAATGATGAATTACCTTGCATAAACTTTTCAACGGTCCTCTCCGTGTGAGATTCTGACTTACGATTTGGATGAACGATCTATTTCCATCCGACGATCTCCCGTCCAAAGGATTGACGAGAGCTTTTAAGCCCGTTTGACCCAAAAAAAACTCCCGAACCCATGAGAAACCCAAGGACTCTTGAAGGTATCTGAATTACCTTTCTAACGGTATGCCTCGTGCACGATTTGGATCAATGGAGTGCGTTCTACAACCATTTTTCCCAAAAAATATGCACAAGACTATCGACTGGCAGGTCCATTTCCCTTCCTATCGGCAGTGTGTCTAGGGTTACTTGCCAATTATCAGGTCTAGGTCTATGCCGATCGTCACCCACCTTACTCTATAAATAGAAGGCATGATCTCACCCTCAAGACAGACTTCCGATCCATCAATATCAGTGATCTTAGATACATTCTCTTGCAATCAGGGAAGTTTCCTTATGTGAAATTCCTTTCCATCTTTTATTCCCATCATTTTCATACCCAATTTAGAAAAATCTCATTCTCTCTCATCCAAGATTCATCTCAACATTAAAGGGAGCTCATCAAAGATCAAGATCAAGCCTCAATTCTCCAAAGAAGGTTAAAAAATCCTTCTCTCTCTTTAAATTCTTTATTTTTGCATTAGTTACATAAATTCTTAATCTAGCTTTTTCTTTAGTTCATACACATTAATATCTCATCCTTTATTAGTTATATTGCACATACTTTATTTTCTAAAAAAAATAAAGAAAAAGAGGGTTACATCTATAAATTTCAACGGTATCATCCACCGTAATTTCTCAAAACTAAAATACATTTTCTATACACACATATATAATAAATTATCATTCGAACCCTTATTCCACATGAGAAAAACGTGGACTTCGATGGCTTTATAGGCTACGTAAGCATTTCCAATTTTCTCATTTGTCTCCTTTTCATTTATACCTTATTTTAATACATATTATATTTGTGCTCCTTATTACCATTTTATCTAACATATATTATCGTTTCATCGTAACGATCAATATCTTGATAAATGCATACATCGTATTTTCTAGATATTATTTTGGGAAACATTCCTTTGGATGACCTCACTCTATATTTACCATAATATGAGTTGGGGGATTCTGATCTCCATTTATATATACATGTACACACACTTCACAGGGATATTAAGGAAATGAGTAACGTAGGCCCAAGAGAGACCGAACAGGCGGGATGGGTCCCTAACACCTTCCTATTCCGTAGCATAGCCCCTGAACCTCTGAACTATTGGTTTCGTAAGCATCAGTTTGTCTTTGATGCCGACATGTTCTTTTGCCTCTTTTGTGCAAAATAGGTTGGTGACTCCATCTCTTTACATTCACCTCACACTGACAACAGTCGAAGCGCTCTTAGTGAAAGTGGGCGCGAGACCGTCTTCTCCTCCCCTCAAATGGAGAGATCCGGGATGGACACACACATCATTGGCAAAAAAGATTGAATCCATCCTCAATTCATTGATTGTGATATTTTACATTATTTTCATTTGAAAACCCACTAGGATTAGATTAATTCTTCCAATTCTAATATGAATTTCAATATCTAAACAACGTCTAAAAAGTGATGAATTAGCTATTGGAGAGTTTATTCATGGTGTGATCTAAGGATGTAGAATGCGCCTTTGATATTAGCATGGTGGAGTTTTGAGCGGATCACTAATTCAAACAGAGGATAGTTTCAACATCCATATAAGAGAAAGTTACCTTTTTGTGTTTGTGTAATTTTAAATTGAATGAGCGACTAAGATGCACCGATGGTTTTCACCAGTAGGTGGGGTTTTTCCTTACTGGTCTTATCTTGTACCTTTTGTGTGCTCATTTGCTGATAATATACATAATTGCTCTCGCACACACACCTAGATTTGATCCAACATGACACCTTGTTAAATTGAACTTAGGTATTGTATCTTGTTACTTCACCAAGTTGACTTGGATTTCCTTCCAAATTGTTAATTGATTAATTAAAATTTACACTAATTTTGTTTTATTAATTATTTAATTGATACACTTGTTTAACTATGTGGATCTAGTATATTTATCACCTAGATGCATGTTTCGTATGTTTGAATAAAAATTGGACAAGGAATATTTAAAATTGGTAATTTATCACTAAAAACTATTCACCACCACCCTCTAGGTTTATTTTAGGGAACACTTGTATTAAAATACACTACCTCATATGCGCCTAAAGGTCCAATTCCAATTAATTAATTAACACTTAAGATATTTAAATCCTTTTAAACTTGAACCAAATTATAATTTTACTGAATAGAATTACTTAGTCCAAATTACATGCAATTGATGATATATGGGGGAACCAATAATAACAATCACAAAATCACAAAAGGAATTTAGAGTGGAACCCTCTTGTAAAAAACCACTATCGCCCCAACCCACTTAAAAGTCCACTAGTAATAATATAATTTTTTACAAAACTTACAAGTACTAAAACACGACTTACTGTACGACAACGTTAACCTCCATAATGCCCTTCCATTCATTGTGATCCTCTGCCTTTGTCCATACTAGTAATAGCCATACTAGTCCAGGAATCAGCTACACAACCTCAAAGGCCTCGGTATATACTAAGCTCGATTGGTGATGTTCATTCCACACATAATCCTACATTTTATTTTCTTAAAAATAAAAGATATCGGGCATTTGTAAACCTAGAGTTTACTTTGATTACAGCGAGTTGACAAGATCTCGTAAAAAAGGACTATAGAAAATCGAATTCGGGTTTTGGAAAAAATGTGCTCCATCATTAAGACACATTTAAAGGTGTTTAAGAGACCCTTTCCTCATTTGAACTAGGGAGCCCTCGTTATAATGAGATCTTTCAAACGAGGGGTTCTCATTTGAATTTTTTTGATTGAGGGTTCTTTTTTAAGACAATGTACCCACGTTCAAAAAAAATCGATAAAGGGATCTTTATTTGAAGTATACTTTCGACAGAGGTCCACTTCCTTAAAAAACAGGCCCGTCATCGAAACCGTCTTCGATCGAGAGTGACCACATTCAAAGGAGGTCACTTAATTCTAACCCTTGACAAAATTTTGTAAAAAAAATATTTTAAAAATATATTCCAAATTTGCTTTCATCAAACTGTTATCCCGTCACTTCCAAGAAATAAAGTACACATCAAGGAAATACAACACTTTGAAACCATTACCTCTTATAAAAATTTGATATGGAATGAATATATGTGTTCTAGTTTGGTAATATTTGGCATGATGCTTTGTCTATTTGTCTTCACTTGATGTAACATTATAACTCAATAGACTCGATACAAAGACCCTATGACTCAAAGGTTTGTTCTAGAATTAAGACAACACAGTTAAACCCTAAGGGAGTGTAAAACATGTCCTTATAAATATCCCCTTTATTTAATCTAGGATAAAATAAAAAAATGAAAAAGATCAAAAAAATTACCGGATAAAAATGTTGATACATTAATCTACCCAACCTGATCCCCGTAAGACTCAAAAAATATACCCATCCTAATAACGCCCACTAAATCCTTCACGTAAGGTTTCTACCAACACAATATGTCTTCTCATATCATTTTTGATAACGCGAATAAAATTCTTCTCTTCTATATCAATCTACCCCTGTGCAGAAATAGAAAGATAGTTGAACTTTCCCTCACACTAGTTACCACAGGGTCGCCCTGACGAGGTCTTGAGAACTTTTTCCTCAAGATGTTATGGATGGTGAGTGGAAATACTTCCCCTCAAACCATGCATTAAACACATATTATAGGTCTCATGACCAATATTCCTTAACTCCCTACCAAAATAAACCTCATGCATGGGATGTCTCTCAAAGGAAATCAAAACAAGGAATCCTCCCCATAAACTTTGATTTATTCAAAAATAGATCTATACAAGTAAAACATCTCATCAATCTCCATAATCCAATAATGAAATAAATAAAATGATACAAGTAAATGCAATAAGAGATAATAAAAGTGCAGAATAAAGTAAAACATATTTTATACAAACTCACTGAAAATAGAAGTAAACTCCAAATTTGGAATATATAATCTCCATAATCCAATAACCAGTCCCAAATAAGTGTACATCTTATACAATCTCTCACTCGACAAAAATGTGAAATAAATACAAATAGCTGAACTGAAATACAAATAACTACATGAGAATAAAGGAGAAAGGTCTCAACCATTACATCGTAGGAAAAAAGAAATGAATTGAAACTGGTGCTAAAGAAATCCACCAACCAGTAACTCAAGTCTATAGTATCCACTACAGCCATGACCTATATAAAAACAGTTTAACAAAGAGGATTAAACCTTTCAAGTCTACAGTGAGTAAGAATTTAACTAAATTTGGGCCATAATAATAATGTATCTTCATATCATATTAAGTATATTTTAAGTTATTTAAGTTACCCAACCCAAACAACCTAAAATAAGTAGGCTCTCTACTCCTAAACTCGTATGTAACCCAATTTGACACAATTCCATCTTTAAATAAGTATCTCTAATTTTGAAATTTTAAGTTCATCTATTTTATTGGGAATCTAGTGCTCTATGATAACTTAATTATTTAACAATAAATCGCTTACTAATCATTTATTCCTTGTATTAATTGTCCTAATCTATACATCTAAATATGTATGTCTTTAATATATTAACATTTAACTTTCTCTGGTCTCAATTCAACATATACATGTCTAGTATATCTTACCATATTATTCACGAGTTAAAATCATCAAATATATACTTCTTTAATGTAAAACTGAATCAAGTACAATCATCTTAAGATGTAACATAGATGGATATCATATAATCTAGAATACCAATGAGTATGCACAACTCATATCAAATTATATGGGTTATGCGAAAACTCGCAATAAAAGATACGAAGTCCTATCCCTATTGCCTTTGGGGATCACTCATGCATACTAGGTGTAGTTATAAGATGTCCTAAACCTATAACCTCAAATATTTAGCAAGGGATAATCACTACGCATTGTCACCTATCACACGACCTCCATACCCAAGGCTATACGACATTACACCCTCGGTTATCCCCTTAGGAACAAGGGTAAATCAGTAGTAGGATCAGGGAAAATAGGACCTAGGTAGAGCCCGTCTCATCATCGGGAGTACCACGTGCGGCCAACTTCATATGTTTTCAACCAAAATCCCTCCTATTACGTCCCCCACGAGCAGTCACACATCATGGTATGCTTATATATAAGTCAAGTAAACAAGCACGACCCCATTCAATTTGGTCAACAAAGAAATATAAACCCTATTCAGTTGGGTTACACATAATATCACTTATTATTCCAAGTTAATGCACATGTTGAATATAATTGTTATCATATAAAACTAGACCGAACTTCTAAGGATCTGAAGTCTAATATCGTCTCAACTTGCCATTCATATGAATATTATAATATAATCATTACTCTACTCAATGGGTTATAAAAACATTTTAAACTATCGTATGATTTACACAATCACTAATCATCTCTCGATCTCATGAAATATTCAATAATCTTCCCTATACTCAAGGTCCTTAAGAAATTACTCAGAAATCCAATCTACTCACAGATTACTAAAAGTATTTTAGGTCCTCGATTAATTATCCGTAGTTAATTAAGAACTAGCCTACAAATGGTATAAGCCTCATTTATATGGGAACCCTAATTCGTTTAAATGAAAATCCTTATAATAACATCCTAGGATTTTCCTTAAAGCCTCACCAAACATCCCCACATGAAAACTAATAATCCAGGTTCCCTACTCAGACTATGCGCACGAGGTTATTCTATATTATACGAATGCTTCCGTGTGCACGGGTCAACTTAATTGTGCGCACAACTCCGCAGGTCTAAACTTACGAAAATGAATTTATTTTTCCCCAAACCCCAAGTTACGAACTTTGAAACCCTATTGCTCCATGAACGAACCTACCTAATGTTCTAACGCCTCAAAACACCTTGTTATGATCTTTAAACACTTTTAAATCATAATTCAACCTATTAAGTTTATCCCGGATTTGATTCAATTATAAAGTTAACATGAGGGAAATTGTGTGTAGCATTACTATAATTTATATTACACGAAAATTAGACCAGATTACAAGATCACTTAAGGAATTTGTCATCAAACTATCCTAATACCATAAGATGTAATAAAGGTTTCATTCACAATTAATCAAATTAGGTTTTGGTAATAAAAAATCAGATTTCAAGAGAGTTAATTCATATTCCAATGAACTATCACTAGTCTAACAAAAATTCAATTAAATTCTTAATCAATATACAATTGCCTTGGAACAATCGATGAAATAAATTCCCCCATCCCCCCCCCCCCCCCCCCCCAATCATCATCAATCCTTGTGCCTCTTCTCCCAAGCTCTCTAGGTTTTCTCAAAAATTTTAAGAGTATTTTAGGTTTCTCTAATTAAGCTAATAAGAGTGCTACCCATGAAATTAAGCATAGTCTCAATATAAGCCTTAACCCAATGAGTCCAAATTAAACTCCAAATGGCCAAAAACTTGGCACAACCCATGTACCAACCCAATATACATAAATTCCACTATTTTAAGTTAAAGTGGACTTTCTAAGAATCCCAAAAGTCAAAACAAATCTAACATTTTTAAATAGTTTAAATAGCTTGTTAAATTAATTTACAAGTCGACACAACTTAATTAAGTTAAAACTTAATTATAAATTAGTTATGTGTGACTCGACATTGTAAGAAATTATTTTACGATCGGTGGAACACAATACCGAGGGAATAATTCAAGCAAGGAAACCCCCAACACCTAGTCCCTCATCATTTCATAGTAGTCCATAATACTAAGTCACTTAAAATACTAAATTAATATATTATCGTGTATTATGATAATTTCTCAAAATATGTTAATTCACGTAACACGTATATGATCACATATCGACATAAAATAAATATAGTAAGTGTGACACCCCGCTCATTCAAATAAGAGGTGTCCAGCCCGATATCCCAATAAATGCAGGAATCATAGATGGTCCATTCTTAGCATCATTATCGTTAAAATAAATATACGAGATAACCATCAATTATTTTAAAAAGCGGATGTCAAATTAATTTATAAGTTTAAAGAAAATCATTTAGAGAATCCAATTTGAAAAGAAGGTGGATAGAAAACAACAAGTAACTATATAATAATCATACACAACATAATAACCGAATAAGTTTTCGGTTAACAGACCATTATAAGTAGGTTACACCGAGTATTGAAATATTTATAATACACAGGTACAAAACTTGGGCAACACACTCGAATATGTAAACTGATCATAACTAGAGTACAAAAAGATAGAAGCGTCTGAAAGAAATATCCTACAACATACACAAAATGTTATAGCTCCAGGACACTTTGATGGAAGGGTTACTACGGGCGTCCTTGCGGCGGAGCACCTGGGCATAAATAGGATTCATGCAAAATAAAGACATATAAATGGGTCAGGGCCCGGTTTGATATGATTACCATGTGAATAAAATGCACGACAGTTATGAATATCTAATATCATAAATAAACTTATCTCGCTCTTCACAAATAAGAATAATTCTCACCTCTCATCTAAATGGACAACCTAGCGAAATGTCATTTACAATGATGCACGTACATTAATGCAAGAGAATATAACTCAGTTTCAACTTAAGAAGATTCCATTTCAGTCTTACTAATATAACTTCATAGTTACTTTTCTCATTAGGAAACTTAGTCAAAATAATTGATTTATAAAAAATGTTTTTGCCATTAATCAAATACCACATGCATAGGAATAGTTATAATCACAATATAAAGATTCTAAGACCATCCTTCCGGGAGTCACCCCACTAGATGCGCCGCTAAATAGTTGTCATATTCCAGGGCTTATCACCAAGACAAACTGGGCATCCTAAATCACATGACGTTGGGAAGTGGCCATATACCTTCGACAGTGAGTCATAACCATACCCGGAATTACCTCACTTTGAAAAATAACATCACACTATATAACAATCAGTCCTATGACCAAGGACTATATTCACCCTACATTCACTAGCCAGGGGACTTCACCTCATGCACGTAACTTCCCTTATGATAGCATTTAGAGAGGTATGTACATGCAAATCATCATTTACAAGATATGCCAATTTAAAATGCATTACGTTTGATTCGGAGCCATACGCGTTCAATGATCATAATTATAAACCTTAACGTTTAATTATCTCCATAATAGTCTCCACGAATTAACGATAATCCTTTGAACCCTCATGTATGATATTACTTCAAGCCAATTTTAAATGTTCACCATTATATCACTCTATTTCCCCCTAGACCTAGACTAGCTCATTATGTAAAGAGAACCCTTACCTTGTTCCAACAACTAACTAAATTAATTCTCGGTCTAAGCCCCAACTCTCATTTCTAACCTAGGTTCTTAATTACCGTAATACTAGACTCTAATACTTTAGTTTTACTTCATTCAAGAAGATTCCTAGGTTCCTACCTTAAAATAAAGGAGCTAGAGAAAACTAAGGATTTCGGAGTGAAACACAGGGGACCGGTCGATCGGCCCCTGACCATCGGTCGACCGCGCCTATGAGGTTTGTCTAGGAAGAAATGCAGTAAGCTAAATTTCGAAGGCCCCATCGACCGTTCATTGGACCGCGGTCGATCGCGCTTTTTGTTTATGCTTATCGAGAGAAGCAGTAGGCTTTCTCTTTAGGCTCGATCGACCGGGATTAGGACCGCGGTCGATCGCGCTCACCAGACCAACGGCTATACCTTCTTCTAAAATACCAAATCCAAAACCCTAACCCCATATTCTTCCACTTCCTTCATTCTCATCAACCAACAACATAGCCACAACATTTCTACTCAACAATAAACCCATATATCTAACTCAATTCATACAAATATCAAAATCTAAGGGTTTAACACTAAAATTCATCAAAACCTACTATTTGTTCAATTCTATCAAATACACAACTATCACAATAATTTATCCACATTAAATCATATACTAGCAAGTTAGAAACTTGCCTTAAGATTGTAGTGTCAAATCTTCTTCCGGTAGAAACAAATTCGAGCTAAATTTCTTCAATTCTCCTTATTTCTATCTTTTCCCCCCAAATTCTCTTTCTCTCTCTTTCTCTCTAGGTTTAGAAAGCATATAATTGAGAGTAAAAGGGGTTGGAAGACTTAAATTCCCAGTTAACACTAAATTCAGTCTTTAAATGTTGTTACACCATTAAAATGACTCGTAACTACATACTTAAGTCATAACCTGTCAAAAGTGTCCGGAACTCAAAAATACAACATGGCATTTATTTTGACTATCTCGACTATTTCAGGACTAACCGCGCCCTCTAAATTGGCATTCTAAATAACATAAATTATTTGATGTTCCAATCTCATTTTAAATCATAATCGTCGCTTTAGGCATAACGACGCAACAAAACATAATATGATGTTATTTACATTCACTTAACAGTAAATATGCAAAATTTTGTAAATATTTTCTCTTAAATCACTTAAAATAATATTTACTCTAGCTTTCATTATTTTATATAATTACCCTACACGGCAAATTTATAGAAAAACAATTACTCAAAAATCTGGTTTATTACAGTAAGTTACATACCACATGTCACATAAAAAAAACTCATCACAAACTATTAATCAATTTTAACCATTAATTAATTATTATAAAAATACGGGGTAATACACATATTCTCTAGCAATGAGTGAAAAAGTACAGGTGTGGAGGATCCATCATCTTCAAATTAGGAGCAATTCTTGAAGGAGGGTGGGGAGGTGTGTTTGTTGACATTTTTTATGAACATGATATCTTTCTTTGTCTTAGAGTCTCACACATCATCGTAGCATAGTCCCATTTTATCCCTCAAGGATTGATAAAGTAAAAAGAGCATCTTCGCTAACTTCTCGGAACGAACTTCAATGTTAATTTTCACCTTTTTATACTCTGAAAACTCTTTATTGAGCTTTTAATATTATGCCTCTACCACCTCATGTTCACATGATGACTCAAGGAAATCCATCTTCAAAGTAAAAACCTTTTAATGAAAGTTCTCAATTTTTTTCCCCCATGCTTTCAACTTCTCAAGTAGAGTAGCTCACTCTGATACAAACCAAGATTCAAAGTAAGCTTATCCTTTATTTTCTCCACACGTCAACTAAACT
The DNA here is from genome assembly GCA_949130495.1 of Sambucus nigra. Lineage (NCBI taxonomy): Eukaryota > Viridiplantae > Streptophyta > Magnoliopsida > Dipsacales > Adoxaceae > Sambucus > Sambucus nigra. The sequence goes on from OX422216.1 coordinate 135,464,765, forward strand.
CAAGAAGTTCATTAAACTTCACTTGAAGTTATTCTTTAGTCTTATTTGTAAAAAAAATCCCTCTATCATTTTGTCTCCATCGATATCGAGCTCAACACCATCTTTCACAACCTTTAGAGGACCAACCATATCCTCGATCGTCTGGAGACCTGTTATAAAAGTCGGTGTCATTATCACTAAGAGCGGTCATCGTATATTTTACTCATTAATTCTTCTATTTATCCTATTAGGACACTCATGCTAAATGCTAAAAACCTTGGCACTCATAGAACGTCCTAGAGTCATCATTCGATTTGTCTTCTAATTGAGACTTATGGTCACATCTACTAGAAGACTTATCTACCATATTGGCCTTATTATTCTCTCATCATTTCTTATTATATTTAAACACTTGATAATTTGATTTGATATACTTCTTGAATTGCTTTTTTAATAAGGCGATCTCAACCTTATTCTCATTGGAATCGTCATCTGATATTGAGGGAGCAATATTTCGTGCCTTTAATGTGATGCCCTTCTCTTTCTAGGCGGTAAATAATTTTATAACTTAAAAAAAGAATATACCCAATGATCTTATCTACCTTCATATTATCTATACCTCCTATGACATTTAAAGCGAATGGGAGGGGAAAACCTAGGTGGTAGATACCTAACGATAATCCCAATGACTCTAGAATTTAAAATAAAAGTGAGGGTTAATGATGCCGGAGAGTTTTTAAAAAAATGCATCGAAGTTTTCATTATCTTGCTTTTTCAACAACTCAAATTGAGTGGCGAGATGTTAGAGCATCGAGATCCAAATGATATCGATATCCACATGAGTGAGTTAGAGAATATCCCATATCTCCTTGGATGTATTACATGCAAAGATCCGATAGAACTCTCTATGTGACACCACAAAAATGGCATTAAACCCCATATAGTTTTAGTTAGCTACCTTATGTTCATCCTCAGATAATGACTCCTCAAGTTTAGGTACAACGATATCTACCCCAAAGTTTATTGGATGCCTCCACCCCTTAACTATGGTTAACCATGCCCTATCATCTTGGTACTTAAGGAAAAAAATCATACAATATGCGTAGATGCTACCATAAAAAACAAGCAAACGTGTGATCGATTCGCCCTCAACAAGCATGGCCCCCAAATTCATGATAAAGAAAGCTTTGATTGAAATCGGTATGTGCCTATAGGTCCTATTTCAAATAATTAACACATAAATCAATTTAAATCCTTTTTTAACTTGAACCAAAATTTTATTTTACCGAATAAATTTATTAGTCCAAATTACATGCAATTGGTGATTAACAACGGAAGCATAAACACAATCACACAAACACATACGAATTTTAGACTATAAACCCTCGTGGGAAAAACCATTGTCGCCCTAACCCATATACAAGTCCACTATTATTGAAATCATTTTTTACAGCATTTAACAAGGACTCACACACGACTTACATATATGACAAAGATACCCGCCATGATGTTGCTCCCTTGCGCTCTGTTCCTCCATCTATACTCGTACTATCAATAGTCTCTCAAGTATAGGAACCAACTCCATAACTTTTAAGTCCTCGGTATCCACCGATCTTGTTTGGAAATGATCATCCCACGAGCAATCCAATGTGCTATTTTCTTAGAAGTAGAAAATCTCACGGTATTTGTAAACCTAAAGTCTACTTATATTGCATGAAATTAACAAGATCTCATAAACAAAAGGACAATGGTAAAACCAAAATTAGGGTTTTGGAAAAACTAAGCTTCATTTATAAGAAGAAACATTTAAAGATGTTTAAACAGTTTAGCAGTAAAATTTCAAGTAAACACACTTTCCAAGACAACTATCCTCGTTCGAACGAGACATTTCAAACTAAGGGTTCTCATTTGAATTTTTTTGGTCGAGAGCCACTTTTTAAAGACAGTATGCCCTCATTCGAAACAAACTTTGATCAAGGTATCCTCGTTTGAAGTCTTATTTTGATCGAGGTCTACTACTTTGGAAAAGAGGCCCTCGTTCGAAACCCTGTTCGAACGATGTCTTTTAGTTTTGACCCTTGATAAAATTTTGCCAAAAAATATTTTAATAAATCTTTTTAAAATTTGTCTTCATCAAAGTCCTGTCCTATCACTTCCAAGCAATAAAATACACTACAAGGAAATAAAAAACTTTGAAAATAACTACCTTTGTCGATTCCTCGATATAGAATGAATATGTCCGATCTAGTTTAGTAATCTCTATCACGATGCTTTGTTTATTTGTCTTTTCTTGATGTAAGATTACAACTCGATAGACTCAATACAAAGACACTACGACTTAAGGTTTGTTCAGGAATTAATCCAACCCAACTAAAACCTAGGGGAGTGTAAAGCACGTCCTTATATCGGATATGCCCCGTTATCATATGGTACACACAAACAAAATCTACAACACATATAATCCAATCCCTACACGAGGAACAAAACCACCATCATGTGTAATGTGCACATAATGTATTCTCTCTAGTCACACACTACTATGATATTCCAAATTATTTATTCTCTTTTAAGAATTCTCTTTAGAAAATTTTATAATTATTAACTCATTACACCAAGCTACATTCACACTAATTATAATGTCCCCAAGACGATGGTTATCACCAATTCAAGTCCCAAGAATTTCCATTTACTTTAGCTAATTAAATTATAATTGATTCATTATTCCCCTTTACATGTACATTCTTCTGACATGGATTGGAAATATACAACAATACTTGGGAAATCCCGCTTTAGCATGTTCATGAGTAAAAGAGCAACTCACCCTTTAACAATTAATTATTCTTACACAGGTGGGAGAAAACTAAATAACTTTATCCAATTCCAATTTAACATTTTTATTAACAATAACATAATTCCTATTTTAAAATCCCATAAATTAATAAGGTAAAGTCCAAGGGATCCTAGTTCCTAAATTTCCAATTCGATAGGACAAAATAAGCAATAATAACAATATATATGGGTCCTTGCCAATTTCATAATACAATTAACATGGTGAAATTCTAAATTCATACTTTAATTCTCCTAATCAAATAAACATAGGAATTCATGACTACTTCTTTAACATATGAGGAATTCATGACTACTTCTTCAACATGTGACACCATACAATACGAATTAGATGTCTGTTTATGAATATTCACCATATAGTTTATAAGAGTATGAGTCCAACATATGATTTTACATGAACTTCCAAAGCCTGTGAATTTAACACGTACATCATCATCACTTATCACTAATCCAACTATTTACCATATCAGTTAAGGTTTAATTTATACAAATCATGTCAACTATAATCCAATTTCATAAAATAAGAGATCTAATTAGGGAATATGTTAAAAATAAGTTACCTCTAATCATTTTTTAGTTTACATGATTAGTTTGGGTGAATTTATCAATTACATATATGTCACGGAATGAGTAAATAATTATCTTGCCTTAAATTTGAGTAATTATGATATTGTGTAAATATTCTTCAATTATTATCTTCAATCTCCTTTAATCCTCTTGATTCCTTCTTTCAATATTCAAATTTTTAGTTTAATTCTTGTTCTTAGGTTGTTAATGGATGATTTTGGTGTTTGAGGGAGAGGTATAGAGTGTTTAGAATGTTGTATATGTTAGGAAATCTAATGGGAAATGGCTTAAATTCCTATTTAATAAGTTATATAAGGCCTCAACTAGTGAGCCCTATGATTGAACCCTGACTTTCTACACCCGAGATCGCCACCCACCACCGCGATTACGACCCTCAAATGGCGCAGTCACATCCCTATGCTGACCTATTTTTTGTTTTTGATTTATTTTATTACACAAGTGATTAAAATTGCAAAACCATAGTCATTAAAGACACCTTTACCTATAGGGTTTCTCCCTAACCCCACATATGACCTCTTTTTAAAACTCTAGCCCAAACAAGCGAGCCTATTAAATTAAATTAGTTCTTTTTTACTTTGTTTTAAGCTCAAAAAATATTACACTACCAATTACAACTTCTACAACTTAGAGATAACATAAGCATAAATATCATTTACAGCCGATTAATATTTATGTGACACCCGCCTACTAAACCGAGTGGCCAGCCTGTGATCAAAATAAAACATTGGTCTCATATCGCTCATTCTTATCATCATTATCGAAAACTTTTTAAATATACTAACCACCTATTAATTTAATTAGACTGGTGCCAAATTTTATCTTGTATTGATTAACAATATGCGGAAATAATATATAATAAAACCATTTACACAACCTGGTAACTCAATCCAGCACATAGGAATAATATAAATATAGATGACCGAATCAACCATTGGTTCAACAATAAAATACAACAGTAACTGAAACAACAACTTGGATACACAAGGCCAAATAAATAACTGAATACTAAATTTGAGGGGGACGTGCCCAAAAGAGTACTGAAGTAAAGATCCTACACTAGGAATAAATGAACGAATCGTCTATAGCAAAATCCTGCAACTTTCACATGAACTGCAGTTGCGCATACCTGGATAGACCTTAAACTGGGCGTCCCTGTGGCTGGACGCCTAAAATATGTTGAAAAAGATTTTGAAATGGGTCAGAGCCTAAGTAAAATATTTTGATAATATTTAGCAAGCATTTAAATTGCAATAATTAAATATGCATGCATACTCTTCATATTTAAGCTAGTGTCGCACTCTCTTGAGGTATAGCTCACCCCACATCTAATGTGCACACCTAACGCTTGCCTTCTAACCTTCCTAGTTAAGCTAACCCACCTAACTAGTCATATCACACCTCTTTTTACTACACTACTCTAACTCAAGTATTCTTACTTTGATTATTAAGTTATCTTATCATTAACTTATTAATCGGTTCAACTATATTAAATCATATAACATTAACACGAGTTATATAGGAAACACATTTTTAATTATATAACTTTCATACTAGTTATATAAGAAACCACCTTTAAATCGTATAACTTTCGCACTAGTTATAAAGAATACATTCACACTTATGTATAAACCCGTATATAATTATCTACTCATTTTATATATGTATTAGAATACTACAACATTTACACACATGTCGCGTATAATAACCATCCATTCCCGAGCAAAACCTCACCGGATGCTTTCTCTAAAATGCTATCATGTCCCAGGCATGCTCACTCGAACCCCGCCACCTCCAGTCGGACTATCTCACACCGAAATTGGGAAAAATATCATAAACGTAGCGGAGGTGGTCATATTCCCCCGAAAAGTTAAACCTAATCATACACAAAGCGTCTTACCTTGGAAAATAAATCACGCAATAAAAATAGGCGATATGACTTGGCTACTATGCTCTCCCTGCTCCTCAAGCCAGAGGATTCACCCACATCGTGCGACCTCCTATGATAGCACTGGATGGGTATGTATTCCTATAAATATCATTCACACCGCCATCTATATATATATATATATATATATATATATATATATATATACTATCACACATAACCGTATACATATATTTAATAAGGTCTAGCTAACTCGTGCCTAACACCAGTAGCACTAGCCCAAAATACCCAAGTCTATATCCAGACTTGTAATTTAATTAATCACACATTAATTAATTTTCATTCAAGTTGTGTCACCCAACTACAATACCCAGACCCATTCATTCGGTCCGTATCTTCATCTCTTAGAATTATTACACACAATTCCACTATTAAGGTTAATACCTTTCGTCAAGTTCAATATTCGACAATTTGTTATATATCTCTATAATAAGTGAAACCGGCTACCCCATGCCCAACTCCCATAGCACTTAGCCTAAAAATATTCGAGTCAAATCCCCAACCCTTAATTTAATTAATTCACCTCCATTAATTTCATCAACATAGTGTAACTCAACCAAAATGCTCGAACTCATAAACTTTATCCGTATTTTAACCCTTTGAATTTATTTCACCAAATCCCAATTATTTAGATTGACACTCTATCTAAATAAGACATATTTTAATATCCATCTCCCAAGGCCCTAAATATTTCTCTCTTTAAATTTTATTACACCAAGTCCCACTACTAGATTAAACCCCCTTTAATAAGCTTAAATCTTCCTAAGTGTCCATCTCTCAAGGCCCTTAATAATTGTCCTCCCTTTTATTCTCACCCATATAAATCCTCAAAAAAATAAAGTCCCAATAGTAATCTTAGGTAGAAGTCGACAGGAATCCAGAACCCCCACCGTCGTTCGAATGAGACCATGGATCATACGAACAATTTCTAATATCATTAGAACGACTCCCCAGGTCATTCGAACGACCTGTACACTCCAGCATCTGTTCGTCTTCCCAGATGATGCTTCTGCCATTATTGAGTTCTCAAGCTTATAGAATTTCACCAATTTAAATTCCAAAACATAAAACCAAATGTTCCAACATTTAATCCATCCTTAACTCAATTTAAGACCATGAATGCAACCTCTAAACATTCAACCTTTAAACACCCCTCGAATTTATAACACTAACAGTGATCTAACTTTGGTTTTCACGATTTCCTTATACGCTTTTCTCCAAATTTGATTTCTAACTCCAAATTACACGATAGGGATTATGAGTCTATGAATAAAAATCAGATACAACTCTTTTGATTCATAACAACTTAATAATTCCACCTTTAATTTGCGTAAACTCACCAATTCATAAACACCCGTTTTCTAGGTAATAACCAACCCAAAACTGAATATGATTTATACCCACCATGATATGAACTGAAATACTGCAAATAAAATGAAATCTAGTTTAACTACGTGCCTGAATAAATTCGTAGGGCCTGATTTCCTTTGGTGTGGAAGAAGGTTTGATAAAGAACACACCCATCTTTTTTATTTGGCTCCCAGTTGCTCTCCATCTTCTCTCCTCTGTAAAACTAGGGTTTTCTTATTGAGTTTTGTCTGTCACAAAATCCCTAATGTAGGTTCTATATTGCTAATCTTGAAATTAAGCCTATGAGCCAAATTAAAATGACCGAAACACCTCCGTGTGAGCCCGGTTATGCTTAAAAATGCCCGAGACCTAATTACTATCCACGGTTACTCTTTATCGACTATCTCAACCTATTCAAAATCAACCGTTTTGAAGAGGTGCCCAATATGTACGTTTTAAACAAAACCAATTTTTCTCCGAAAATTATCCAACTTTTAATTATGCACCAAACCAAGTTGTGAAAAAACCAATTTTTACTTTAAACCAATTTTATCTTGATTAATCCTAAACATTGATCTAGTGATTAAAGCAAGTAAAGTAAAGTAAAATAAAGTAAAGAATACTCACAACGCCGGATGTACGAGGAAAAAACCCAAAACGGGAAAATAACCTCAGACGGCCCAAGCCAGACAATCACTATGAATAATGGTTTTACAAAGACAGACTAGCCTTACTCAATGACTCGATCCCCATGGGTCATGACGCTCCTTATGATCTTCAACCGTTCTTCAATAGTGCCCATGCAGAAATTCCGTCTTCCACTATACGTGTCCACAACACACGCGTCCACGTATGTCTCGGTGTCCCCCGAATGGCTTTGATTCGTCTACGATGTCGAACAAGAAGTCCTTCTCTTTTCTTCACCGCAAAACCCTTTGATGTTTAATTTGTGCCGCAAGATCACCTTAACATATAAGAATGATAACTCGGATCTTTGCAAACTCTAAGGATGTATTTATGCTTTGTAAACCTTAGAGAACATGTGCAAACAAGTTTCTGGTTCGAATACTGTTTTTCAGAATGCACACTTACAAAACTCTGATAGAAACACGCTTTAAATAAGAATAAAATGTCGCCTCGAAAAACGTATCATTCGAACGACTTAAGGCTCTCATTCGAGCGATATAGTATCTCGTTCACGCAAGATCTAATGTCGTTCGAGCGAGAAGTTTGACTTTTTGACTTTTCAATTAAAACGTTTCTTTAAAAAGACCCAGTAAAGTCAAACTCCTTTTTCGAGCTTATCAGAATAAAAACGAAGTGTAAACCTTTAAAACACTTTTAAAAATATTTTTCTTTATAAAAATACATCCTTATATTTTATAAAAATAATTTCGAGCACCAATAATTATACGCATTCATACCTGAGTGATCTGGGAATGCAATTACCTTTGAAGACGATTAAACTAGCACCAATTAAACATCGACATGATTTAATTCTTTGAAACTTTGTCGCAATGTCTTCAATTTTCTTCAATACATCATAGACCGAGTGGGATCGTGACAAAAATAAAAATCTCCCTATGACATATTACAAACAAGTTTTCTTCACGGAATTAAGTCGAAATAACACAGGGACTCAATTGGAAATTTATGTCCTTACAAATCTCCCCCTTTGACTATTCCAGGACAAAACTAAACCAGTGAAATGCCTAACCGGGCCGTCAAGCCGTATGATGCCTAAATCCCATCCCATAAACCCAAAATAAAAAATACTGGACACGGACTAGAATATGTAGCACCGACGAGCATAAATTGTCTGAATGTGATGTAGACTTGAAATCTCGAATCGCTGAAGCGTACCTACACACATGAAACAGACAAACAAATACCCAGTTAAGTATGGAGGAATAAATGAAATCAATATATATATCCAAATGATACCAAACGATAATAGATACCAATATGAATAACCAATATGAATAAACTCTGAAAAGTCATTTGTTAAACAATTTGAGCAACAAATTGATACTAATGTGTACTACCAATTTGAGATACCAATGTGTATACATGTGTAAACCAAAACATGTTCAAATCTCCCCCTACATCACACACATCTCTCCCCCATTTTGTCTCGAATAGACAATCCGGTGAAAAGATAAACTAATCAAAATATCTAGAATGAGATACCAATATGAATCAATGTGAAATTGCTAGATAATCATGAAACAACTAGCTAAATATGATCAAGTAATGTCAAATCAGTAGATAGTAAACCAATTAATCACACAAATAATATAGCAAACTAATCAGGTGTGATAAACGGGCTATATGCAAAAACCCAATTTAGTACCAATAAATCCTACATATAAACCAGTCAGTTCAGAAACACTTCCAGCAGTACCAAAAAAATACCAAATTAAACCAGTGGACTGTAAACCAATCAGAAGCCAACACATCAGCCTGTCGTTCGAACGAGCCAGGGACATCTCTCAAATGAGTTAAGGATATCGCTCAAATGAAGTACAGTTGTCATTTGCGGGAGATGGATATGTCGTTTTAACGACTTCACGCGACCGACCAAAATTTCCCAGTTCCCATAAATATGATATAATATTGCCCAGTGAAAACAATTTCCACAAAAAAATTCCAGGAAGGGCCTGACAGAAGCAAAACAGTGTTAAAACAAGAGGCTTTTAACACAAAACGCAAAAACTCATAAAAACTAAAAATGTGAGTTACATGCAAACATAGTACCGATGAGCTTAAACATGGATATGGAATGAATAGGTGTGAAACTAAAAACAAATGAGTCATAATTTCAACACATCAAAACGATCAAGAAGCTCTAATTGATAGCGATAAATCATCAAACTTTATCATAGCCATATGACAATAAAAGTGTGAGCTTAATGAACTAAACAAACTACATGCACACAAATCCAGAATTTTGACGATTCTAATTGCAATGTTTCAACATTATGATTAGTTATGCAAACCCGCTTAAATTTTTTAATCCACCCAAACTCCCTCAATAATATCATATATTCTTCGGAATGAACTAAACAAATTTGGCCATTTTCTTATCATCTTGCATTTTCTTTTGGGCTCTTTTAAACGGTGGCTTTCACTACAAGTTAATTTTGAACTCTCGCAGCCCTTTCCCATGAATCACTGATTATTTTTACCAATTTAAATCCTCACGGTAAACGGTTCTTATATGCACACTTCTCCTTAAGTCTACTTGCGCATAGATGATAAGATTGAGATAAAAATGCCTCACCAAATTCAAATATGCAAGAGAAGTCAAACATCCATATAAACTCGTGCATGTGTGCAATGTTGTCATATATACAAAGTCGAATCAAAATGCATATCAACTTCGAAACAACCCCATATAAACAATGGTTAAGATCATTCTAAAAATCGATAATAATGACCAAATGTCCTAGCCACGTGGATAATGAAACGATGGGGGGGGGGGGGGCAAGCATACCAATATGCCACATCAAACATGTATACTCAAAAACAAAAACCTAAAATCTTTTTAGTTGTTCAAAAGTTTTCTCAAAAATAAAATCTTTTTGTAATTTTCAAATAAGACTCAAACAAATGAAATATATAATACAAAGAGATAAACATGTCCTAACACTAGCAAATTATAAATCATGATGTAAGGGCTAGCGTATAACAAAGCATGCAAGCAACTATCCATAAGAAATAGCAAGAGATGAATCATGTGCATGCATATGAGAATCAACCAATTAAGCATTTAACATCTCCAAAACGGATTTCCTAACCCAAATAGGTGTATACCTAACAAAACGGGTTTTAGGAACCAATGGGACACTACGTTTAATCTTCCGAGGGACTTTTCTAAGATCAAAACAAAAACTCCGAAGGTGACCTTTCCTACCACAATGTGAACATGTGAAAACACGACGAGGAATGGAACCTTTGGGTTGAGCTTTTCTAATACCCTCGGATGTGGTTGACGCTCTAAAACAAACAATGGTTTTGGCTTTTACATTCGAACCACTAGAACAAGATAAGCCGCTACCATCATGACTCGAGTCATTTAAATCATTTTTTAACTTCAAAACTTTCGACTTAAGTAAACGATTAGACTCCTCAAACATTTGGGACTCCTTCTTTAAATTTTCAATTACCCCTAGAAGGTTATCTCGCTCCCCCTTAATATGAGCAAACTTATCCCTAAGAGCCTTTTCTTGTGCCACAAAATCATTAATCGAATTATTTTCCTCAACGACACAAACTTTAGAATTTTTTAAATCCTCTAACTCTTTTTCTAAAACGAGGACTCTATCATCACTCTCCTTTCTACCCAATTTTAATAAAGTAAAATCTTTAAACAAGGAACTAAAGTGCTCACGATAAATATCTCTTTGAATTTGAAAATTTTGCAAATATTAATTCCTATTTTTTAAACCATAATTTTCTTTCTTCAAAACTTCAATACGTTTTGCAAACTTTAAATTTAAACGATGTAAATCGTCAAAGCTTAGAAAATCCATCGAGAGAAAACAAACACAAGAGAGATAAACAAACACATGGGATCACAAAATAAATAAAATATGTTTTCTAGCTCTGATACCAATTTGAAGAGGTGCCCAATATGTGTGTTTTAAACAAAGCCAATTTTTCTCCGAAAATTATCCAACTTTTAATTATGCACCAAACCAAGTTGTGAAAAACCTAATTTTTACTTTAAACCAATTTTATCCTGATTAATCCTAAACATGCATCTAGTGATTAAATCAAGTAAAATAAAGTAAAGAATACTCACAACACAGGATGTACGAGGAAAAAACCCAAAACGGGAAAACAACCTCGGACAGCCCAAGCCAGACAATCACTATGACCAATAGTTTTACAAAGACAGATTAGCCTTACTCAATGACTCGATCCCCATGGGTCTTAACGCTACTTCTCATCTTCAACCGTTCTTCAATAGTGCCCACACAGAAATTTCGTCTTCCACGATACCTGTCCATAACACACGCGTCCATGTATGTCTCGGTGTCCATTGAATGGCTTTGATTCGTCTATGATGTCGAACAAGAAGTCCTTCTCTTTTCTTCACCGCAAAAACCTTTGATGTTCAATGTGTAGAACAAACAACTTTGGTGCCGCAAGATCATGTAAACATATAAGAATGATAACTCGGATCTTTGCAAACTCTAAGGATGTGTTTATGCTTTGTAAACCTTAGAAAACATGTGCAAACAAGTTTCTGGTTCGAATACTATTTTTCAGAATGCAAACTTACGAAACTCTGATAGAAACACGCTTTAAATAAGAATAAAACACCGCCTTAAAAAGCGTGTCGTTTGAACGACTTAAGGCTCTCATTCGAGCGACATAGGTATCTCGTTTGCGTGAGATCTAATGTCGTTCGAGCGAAAAGTTTGACTTTTTGACTTTTCAATTAAAACGTTTCTTTAAACAGACCCGGTAAAGTCAAACTCCTTTTTCGAGCTTATCAGAATAAAAACGAAGTGTAAACCTTTAAAACACTTTTAAAAACATTTTTCTTCATAAAAATACATTCTTATCTTTTATAAAAATAATTCCGAGCACCATTAATTATACGCATTCATACCTGAGTGATCTCGGAATGCAATTACCATTGAAGATGATTAAACTTGAACCAATTAAACATCGGCATGATTTAATTCTTTGAAGCTTTGTCGCAACGTCTTCAATTTTCTTCAATACGTCATAGACCAAGTGGGATCGTGACACAAATAAAAATCTCTCTATGACATATCACAAACAAGTTTTCTTCACTAAATTAAGTCAAAACAATACAGGGACTCAATTGAAAATTTATGTCCTTACACGTGTATTCAGATTCTCCATCCGATTTACTTTACTAAAATCTCCAATCTTGACCTCAAATTACGACACATGTCATTTTAAAAAAATAACTCTGATTAATTAAATCTCAATTCACTAATTTAAATTAAATCCTCCAAATAATTTAAATCCTAAATCACCAAATTAATTAAATTCTATATCCTCGGAACTATGGGGTGTTACATCCTTCCCCCTTACAAAGGAATTTCGTCCTCGAAATTCAGATAAGTCTAGTACTCCAAGCCTCGCATACTTCCCTATTCACGCGCCCTTAAGATCGCTACACATATCTTTGCACTTTCTAATCGCGAATTTTATTAAAATTAACTTAATTACCCAGGCCCCCATACACCCTGTACCCATGCTCACCTGCACGAATGTTACCCGACTCTACTAGCCTTAAATTTTATTAACTTTCAACTCACAGTTATAACCATATATGTGTATATTAACCAAGGTACCAAACCCATGTCCTAATGACCAAACATCTCCCCATTTCCAATGTTGCGCTAAGTTTCATGCGTGGGACGTCTTGCAAAGCGAAACCCAAATAAGGAACCCCCCTAATATACTACTACCTAACATTGCCAGTCATTGAGATTCGTTAGGTCCCCCAGTCCATAGCACGTACCCCCAAATTCCCATCTCTTGACATAAAAGTATACTCCTCCACTCTCATGTTACAAAAGACATCATAATATATGGCGCACCTTACTATCACTAGTTTCTTGACGCGACTGAATCATGAGTTATATCTCCCCGCTCGATAATAAGCCTTATCCACCCTAAATCCCAATCAATAACCGTCCCTACTCACCAGGATCAAATATAAAAATACAAAACATTTTCTTGTAAGTCTATTATGCAACACACGATAACATATATACATATATAGAGAGAGAGACTAGAACCCCTTTCTGGTGATAACTAGCACAAGTAAACTATACCTCGAAACGACAAACACAAAGTCTAACCATACTATATACTATAGCCCAAACAACCCAGCATAATTATCACTAACATCTCGTACATAACATACTTATCTAAAGCTAAGCTCCGCACTCTCGGCATGACTATATCATACAGGTATTCTCGATTACCCCACAAATTGCAATTTAATTCTTCTCAATACTACCCCACCCATTAACTTATGGTACATAAGTTTTCTCAGTGCTTCCTTTGCAGCACTACCTAGTTCCACTGGCCATATATCATAATAGCTCTCAACTTAAAGTGTTTCCTCTACACGTTCAATAATTTAAGATTTAAAACCGATGCACTAGCATCCACAATATCTCACAACTCCCAGGTTTATTAAGGTCTGTGCGTGTAACATCCCGCACGAAGCTCAAAAGAACTTTCCCCAATGCACTATTCCCTAGCATTGTCGATCATCGAAATTCGTGGGTCCAAAGCATATAACTAAGATATCACAAATTGTGTCTCTCGAAACATAAATCAAATCGTCTATGACAATGTCTCTCAAGGCGTCATACGATACGATGCTCTCACTATCACTAAGCCCTTTATTAAGGGCGCATGACGTTATGCTCTCACTATCACTAAGCCCTAGTCATGCGCCTTAACTATTGCGCCCTAGTAATTATCCTAACGTCATGCGCCCTAGTAATTATCCTATCGCGGTCACCGTTCTTAGAATTTTCCATGGCTTCTGCTGAGCCTCTCCCCCTGCAGTCCTTCTAATGGGCCTTGTTGGTCGTCCAAAGTTGTTCGGTGTACGGACCCCAACTGAACTCGTATACGAATCACATCAATTATACCTAATAGCAGGAGAACGTAAGTCACATACATAGAGGAATACAACAATCCTATAATAAGGCTCTATATAAAAGAACGCTACACTGAAATGTAATAAGCCGCAGAGATCCTAAGGACTCTAGAACCTGATGCTCTGATACCATTTGTGACACCCTGCCTACGGGGTGGCCATCCCTTGATCAAAATAAAACATTGGTCTCATTTGTCTCATTCTTAGCATCACTGTCGAAAACTTTTTAAAGTTACCAACCACCTAAGTTAATTAGACTGGTGCCATATTTTATCTTGCATTAATTAACAACATGAGAAAATAATATATAATAAAACCATCCACACAACCTAGTAACTAAATCCATTACGGATGAATAATATAAATAAAGATGACCGAATCAACCATCGGTTCAACAATAAAATACAATAGTAACTGAAATAACAATTGGGATACACAAGGTCAAATAAATAACTAAATACCAAATCTGAGGGCGACATACCCAAAAGAGTACTCAAAGTCCTGCAACTTCCACATGAGCTGAAGTTGTGCATCCCTGGATAGAATCCTCAAACTGGGCATCCATGTGGCTGGACACGTAAAAGGTTTTGAAAAATACTTTGACACGGGTCAAAGCCCAAGTAAAACATTTTGAAAATATTTAGCAAGCAGTTAAATTGCAATAATTAAATATGCATGCACACTCTTCATATTTAAGCTAGCGTCGCACTCTCTTGAGATATATCTCACCCCTCATCTAATGTTCACACCTAACGCTTGCCTTCTAACCTTCTTAGTTATGCTACCTTTCCTAACTAGCTGTAGCATGCCTCTTTCTACTGCACTACTCTAACCCGAGTATTCTTACTTTGATTATTAAGTTATCTTCTCATTAACTTACTAATCGGTTCAACTATATGAAATTATATAACACTAACACGAGTTATATAGGAAACACCTTTTTCATTATATAACTTTCACACTAGTTATATAAGAACCCAATTTTAAATCATATAACTTTCTCACTAGTTATAAACAATTATGTATAAATCTCGTATATAATTATCTACTCATTTTATATACGTATTAGCGTACTACAACATTTACACACATGTCGCGTATAATAACTATCCATTTCCGAGCAATAACTCACCGGATGCTTTCTCTAAAATTCTATCATGTCCCAGGCATGCTCACTCGAATCCGGCCACGTGAAGTCTGACTAACTCACACCGAACTTGGGCAAAAATATTGCAAACGTAGTGGAGACGGTCATATTAACCCCCAAAAGTGAAACTAAATCATACCCACAACGTCTCACCTTCGAAAATAAATCACGTAATAAAAATAAGGGATATGACCTGGGGACTATACTCTCCCTACTCCTCAAGCTAGGGGATTCTCCTATGCTAGCACTGGAGGGGTATGTATTCCTATAAATATCATTCACACCAGCATATATATATATATATATATATATATACACACACACACACACTATTGCACATAATCGTATACATAAATTTAATAAGGTCCGGCTAACCCGTGCCTAACACCCGTAGCACTAGCCCAAAATACCTAAGTCTATAACCTGACTTGTAATTTAATTAATCACACATTAATTATTTTCCATTCAAGTTGTGTCTTCCAATTACAATACCCAAACTCATTCATTCGGCCCGTATCTTCATCTCTTAGAATTACTACACACAATTCCACTATTAAGGTTAACACCTCTCGTCAAATTCAATATTCGATAATCTATTATATATCTCCATAATAAATTAAATCGGCTACCCCGTGCCTAACTCCCATAGCACTTAACCTAAAAATATTTGAGTCAAATCCCCGATCCTTAATTTAATTAATTCACCTCCATTACCATCAACGTATTGTCACTCAACCAAAATGCTCGGACTCATTAACTTTATCCGTATTTTAACCCTTTGAATTTATTTCACCAAATCCCAATTATGTAGATTGGCACTCTATCTAAAAAGACATTTTTTAATACCTACCTCCCAAGTCCCTAAATATTTCTCTCTTTAAACTTTATTACACCAAGTCCCACTATTAGATTAAACCCCCTTTAAGCTTAAATTTTCCTAAGTGTCCCTCTCTCAAGACCCTTAATAATTGTCCTCCCTTTTATTCTCAACTATAAACGTCCTCAACAAAAAAGGTCCCAATAGTAATCTCAGCTAGAAGCCGATAGGATTCCAGAACCCCCACCGTCGTTCCAATGAGACCATGGGTCATTCGAACGACTTCTAATGTCTGTTAGAATGACTCCTTAGGTCGTTCGAACGACCTCTACAATACAACATCTCTTCGTCTTCCCAGACGATGCATCCGTCGTTATTGAGTTCTTAAGCTTTTAGACTTTCACCACTTTGTTATTCCAAAACATTAAACCAAATGTTCCAACATTTAATCCCTCCTTAAATCATTTTAAGACCATGAATGTAACCTCTAAACATTCAACCTTTAAACATCCTCGAATTTATAACACTAACAGTAATCTAAGTTTGGTTTTCACGATTTCCTTATACTCGTTTCTCCAAATTTGATTTCGAACTCCAAATTACATGATAGGGATTATGAGTCTATGAATAAAAATCAGATACAACTCTTTTGATTCGTAACAACATAATAATTCCACCTTTAATCTGTGTAAACTCACTAATTCATAAACATTCGTTTCTTATGCGATAACCCACATAAAAACGAATGTGATTTACACCCACCATGATATGAATTGAAATACTGCAAATTAAATGAAAGCAAGTTTAACTACTCGCCTGAATAAATTCGTAGGGTCTGATTTTCTTTGGTGTAGATGAAGGTTTGACGAAGAACACACCCCTCTTCTTGATTTGGCTCCTAAAGGCTCTCCCAATTTCTTCCTCTTTTCTCCTCTGCAAAACTAGGGTTTTCTTATTGAGTTGTGTCTCTCACAAACTTCCTAATGTAGGTTTTATATTTCTAATCCCGAAATTAAGCATATGGGCCAAATTAAAATGATCCAAACACCCTCGTGCGAGCCCGGTTATGCCTAAAAATGCCCCAAGACCCAATTACTACCCCTAGGTACTCTTATCCGACTATCTCGACCTATTCGGAATCAACCGTGACTCAGAATCGTCATCCGAGTTATTTTACGAAAATCTTCAATCTCGACCTCAAATTACGACACATGTAATTTTAAAATAAAATCTCGAATTAACTAAATCTCAATTCACTAATTTAATTAAATCCTCCAAATAATTTAAATCCTAAATCACCGAATAAATTAAATTCTATATCCTCAAAAATATAGGGTGTTACAATTTATTACTTAAATCCTTAATTTTCAATTGCTAACTAATATACCCATTTATTTCCATTGTGAAAAATAAGGGGTATTACATACACCCACCAAGTATATAAGATCAAACATTAATAGTATGATCAAGGATTGTTTTTTATCTCTAACTGTTGGGAAAACTCTAAATTTTTGAATGTTTGATCCATTTCAGTTTCCCTAAGTATTATCTTTATTTAAATCAATAACGTGAGTGACTGTGTTTCGAGGTTTATTGACCACAAAGAATGTGGTAGCGCTTAGTTAGTAAAACCATTAAATGTGATTTAATATTTCATTAATAATGTTGCTCAATGATTGGCAGTTGATAACACATAAACTATATTTGCTTCCAAACTATAAAGAAATGAGGTATGTTTACCAAGACCGCAAGAGGTTATTGAAGGTATATGAATAAGATAATGGTGGACCCCATATGTGTTAAGGCTTGCTACTGTGTCTCAAATATTTAATGATCATGATCGATTGTGTAGTAGCGCAATTAATTTAAGTGAAAGGATGTCATAGCAACCCAAGGCCATGACAAGTCCTTGCCTAAAGGATATAAGGTATGGTGAGCAGGACAAACCTTAACTTATTAGCATACAAGGAGTAACTCATATGCAAAACTTTGAACACTCTAAATTTCTTATAATAGCACCATCATGTAAAAATACACAAAATGACTACTCAAAAACCCGAAAATAGTAAGGGAAATTATATATTTACTATGAAATATTAAAGTTACAAGAGTACGGAAGGAGGTCTAAACAAAAGTCAATTTTTAATTTTTTCAAATTAAATATAAAACTTAAACAAGTTAAGTCAAACAAAAACTTTGCACCAATTTTAAACCAATTATTGTGATAAACGATTTGCCAGATTTTATCTTTTCCTAAAACATGAATTATAGATGGGTGCTCACGCATTTGCCTAAATAAATAGGCGAGCAGTCCTATATGGCGAGGGAGGATCATCGCGAGCAACCCATTCAAAGATCACCCTAGCCAAAGACCAAAGAAAACTTAAATTGGACGAGCAGGCCCACCATGAGGTGCCCCTCGTCCCTAAATCTTGAGAATCACATAAATGAAAAATAGGGCCAGGAGTCTCACCACAAGGAGTTCCTCGTCCCTTAAAGCTTGAGAATCACAGGATAGAGATAGGGCGAGGAGGCCCACCACAAGGAGCTCCTCGTCCCCAAAGCTTGAAAAATATATAAATGAAGATAGGACAAGGAGTCCCACCATGAAGAGCCCCTCCTCCCCAAAAGATCAAAGATCACATAAAGGAAATTTGGACGAGGAGACCTACCACGAGGAGTACCTTGTCGTCAAAGCTTAGAACACAGAAGAAAAAAATGAAGGCGAGGAGGACCATGGCGAGCAGCCCCTTGTCCTACACTCAAGCCACAAAAAATAGGCCAAGGCGAGGGGACTCATTGCGATCAGTCCCCTTGCCCCAGTTGATGCATCATATAAATGGAAAAAGGGTGAATAGGCTTACCCATTATGATCCCTCTACTCCCATATGACTTACTTTAAATAACTAGTGGGCGATGAGGTCCGCCTAGAGTGGCCTCCTCCCCAAGACTTGTTACTCATAAATATATTAAAGTACTGATATTTCACTTTCTTGTACACATAGCCTAGTTGAGCAAGCAGGGCTCAAAAAGGCAAGTTAGTATCTCTTGGGAGTTTTGGCTTGGTGGTTGAGGAACAAGGTTTGTTGATTAAGCTCAACCACTTAGCACTTTAAGATTGAGAAAATACCGGTAGAAAGACCCTAGGGGTCACCCAGTCCTAGCACAGTCACACCTAGTCATAACTAAAGTAAGCGACTAAGAGTTGCTCGCAAAAAATGAACAATTTTTAAAATAAATTTAGATAAAGGGGGTCCTCACCCACTCAAGTTTACAAAGATTTTAGAGGAGATGGTCCTTGAGACCTACTGTAAAGTTTACAAAGATTTTAGAGTAGGTGGTCCTTGAGACCCCTCTCAAAGTTTACAAAAATTTTAGAGGAGGTGGTCCTTGAGACCCCTCTCAGGATTGAAAAGTTTGTACAACAAGTTACCCTTTCAAAAGATATTTACCAAATCAGATATTTTGTCATTCAGTACAAACATATTTTCTTTTTGATGTTGGTTTGCACCATGTGGCACCTGTCAGAGGGGACAAGCGGATACACACAGACAGGGATAAATGGTACATTACACCCCTCTTCCCTCACCAACGCCCTTAGTTTTGGGGCCCAAAAGTGTCAACTCAGCCATAGTGCCCAAGTATAAATAGGACCCCTGGTCAAGGTCAAGTCATAATTAGAAACTCAAGTCATACCATTACTATGTCAAAATCGTACTAAGACACCTAGTATTCTCTCCTTGCTCACTCTCTAAGTGCTGAGTGCCTTGTTTCTTCACTCTCACACTGACAACCATTATTCTCAGGAGATCCTCTTGAGAAAAATTGTTATTGTTGTTATGAATTTCATCTTCTTGCAGCGGGTGGTTCTTGCTTTGGTTCCATTTTTACCAAAAGGAGAAGGTTTTACCAAGTGCTGCTCCAAAAGTTCTTGAAAACCTTGAAGGCAAAGTTCATTAAAGTGGGTCGCGCCTCACCCATTTCAGCATCTTACCAGACCCCAGTCACACTACCCTCCTACATGAATAAAGCTACAAACTACAATACACCGATCCACAAGGAAAATCCACAATAGGAAAAACCTCGAACGATCTAGCCATGCAAATTTCACTATGTGTGGAATTATAAGGACATGATAGTAGACTTACAGCACAGACTCTCGATGCCCTCACAAGCCTTAGTGCTCTTTCTTCCTATACTTCCGCGCAGTGACACACAAGATTCCACCCGTGAAGCTGCCACAATGTGTGAGTCCACACAAACCCCGGTATCTACCAATCTATGCACAGCAACCGTCTACAGATATGGAACACGAATGCACCGCTTCTTCACCACAACACACCCCACAGAGTCCACCGCGTGTAAATAACAAACCGATTATGGAATCCACCAAACGAAACTTTTATCTATCAAAATCACGAGACACGAAAATCATGGTTCTAGAAAATAAGATCTCAAAGCATATATTATATTGGAACATGGATCTTAAAATGATTGCGTGAAACTAGGGTTAAGGAACTTTTGAATATGTATAGGATAATAGTTTTTGCCAAAAGTCTCTCTAAAATAAATGCTTGAACCCCTTCATATTAAAAACATATTTTTCGAGGCAAAATATTTTTCGAGAAATCTCGTTCGAATGAAAATAAGGGTTCGTTTGAAATAAAACACAATCTCGTCTGAACCAAATCAAAACTCATTTAAATGAATAACAAATCTCGTACGAACTAGTTTTGAACGAGCTTCGAACGAAATTTGTTCTGCTAACGGAGAAATGACATTTGATGTTCGTTTGAAGTTCATTTGAACGAACTGCTAAACTCGTTTGAATGAAACCCGTAAAGTCGTTCGAAGGACTTAAAATAAAATAAAATAAAAAAACATTTTTTCAGAAAAATCCTTTACAAAATAGCACCAAACGTCCTATCAAACACAGACAAAAAGTGGCACAAAACATGACATGATAAAGCAATCTTTGAAGCTTTGCCGCTACGTATTTAATCAAACACATCATAGGATTGAAAGGTCAACATACAAAGACAAACCTTTGACTCAAAATGTTTTGTCCGAAATTAAGACAATACATACAAATTGGCTCAATTGGAAATTTATCCTTACAAATCTCCCCCTTGACTATTCGGGACAAAACGCAAAATAAAAACCTATGGACCATCAAGCTCATCTAAAAGACTCAATCCCTAACCCCAATAAGAAAAAGTACAGACTTGACAGACACATACGCTGAGTAGCTTTGCTCGCTTGTAAATTTTGCCTCATGTTGCAAACCTGTACACTTAAACACACCTTAAAATGCAAAGAGAGTATATAAACAATATAAATTTGCACATTAATAAACTCCCCCCATGTTTAACAGTCCCCACCTCGGTAAGACATCTCCCCCTAAGATAAGTATCTCCTAAAACTAAAATGAAAGATACCATTTCTCCCCCTTTTTGTTCATGTATAGACAAAGTAAGAATGCATAATAAATAATTTCTCCCTCATAAAAGATATCTCCCCCAAAAACTGAGAACATATGATACCAATTATAATTAATAAAGAGATAATAATATCATACAATGGTGTAAAGTGCAACAAAACACAACATGAAAACAAAAGAACAAATAACCCACACAATTATCACCTAATACCAATATTGATGCAATAAATGATATCAACTAGAATACATAATGAAGCGTGAGATACCATTGTAAACAAGCAACAAGAGATACCAATATGATTATACAATATGCCAATTTGATTCAAATATGTTGAACATAGCAAACATGGATTAAAATCAAACTCAAAGACTCAAAACAAAATGATATCATATATATAAATATACAAAATATACCAATGACACAGAGGGGCGCGCGCACGGGCATAGACGCGCACACACACACACACACACACACACACACACACACACACACACACATATATATATATATATATATATATATATATATATATATAAACATCACAAAACGACACAAACACGCATAAGATTTGCACACTAGTATAATATCGATGTGTCTAAATATGTGGGATGGAGTGAAGGGGCATGAACTAAAAATAAATAAAAATTACCCAATCACTCGAAAATGTCCAAGGAGTTCTATTTGATCATAAAACTTTATCAAACTAATATTTAGCCTCAATTGTCAGATAAAGTGAACTCAATGAACAAACAAGCACAATGCACGCAAATATAGAATTTTAATGATTCTACAAATCAATAGTGTCATGATATTATAAGCATAATTAGTATTCATTTTACAAACCTGTTGGTCTTCAACTATAACACCATCAAAATCTAAATAAATGTCATATTTTTTCACTCAATTATTTTGAGGATACCATTTTTTAAAATCATTGAACAAACATATTAGCCTCTAATATTTTCTTTTTGCCTCTTATTTTTTGGGCTCTAGCCAACGGTGACTTTCCCATAAAGTAGATTTTCTCCTTTTGTAGCCCTTTCTCGTGCACCCTCATATATTCAATAAAAAATGACATACTTACGAGCAACGGTTCTTACATGCATAAATCCCCCATAATCAACAAATATGTATAGGACAAGACTGATGGGATAATGTATCACTTAGCACAAATTTTACATGTGAAGTTAAAATCCAGAAGAGCTCGTGAATGTGTGTGTAAAGGCATATACAAAGTGATCCCAATAAGCAAATCAAAGTCGAACAATTCCATGCAATCATGATTAAGAACAATCTAAGAATTGAAAATCATAATCAAATGTTCGATACCCCCTGGAAAAATGGAATAAAGTGGATTCAAACACACCAATATGCCACACAAAATATGTAAAACTGAACTAAACATAAACTAAAAAATCTTTTGGGGTTTCTAAATATTTTTCAAAATGATACCAATTTTAAAAAAAAATAACTCGAAAGACAAATAAAATATTTTTATATTTTTCTCAACAAGACTTAATAAATGAAAAATCAAGACATAAAAGACTCAATCCACATATAACTATCAAAGCACAAATACCATGAAGTACAAAAGCTAATGGGTGCAAACATGCAAACACAATCAACCATTAGATATAGCATGAGAAGTATCTGTGCATGCGAAAATCAACAAGTCTAACGTGTAAAGCCTCCAAATAAGATTTCCTAACCCACATAGGTGTGATGTGATGCTGTAGAGTTTTGAGAACCTCGGTGACTATATACTTAGACTTTTGAGGAGCATTTCTAAGATCAAAGCAAAAATGCCTAAGGTGACATTTCCTACCATAATGTGTGCATGTGTAGACACGTCGGGGTGTTTTATCTAAGGGCTGACCTTTTCTAACATTCCTAGCAATGGTTGACTCTCTTAAAATCATGTGTTGGCATTAGAAGCGAAAGTATTTATATCATCGAAGCCAATCCCACACTTGTCATCTTTAATTCGGACAATGCTTAACATTTTATCCAACATTTTCGACATGGATTCCAAATCAAACTTGACATAACTCGAGTCTCTTAATTTCCTTACTAGCTCCACTATCATAGACTCGAGTAAATGCCCAAAATCTTCAAAAATTAAGGAATCCTTCTTTAAAATCTCCATTAATCCCCGAAGGCTATCTCGCTCCTACTCAACTAATGAAAGTTTTTCCATAAGAGTCTTCTCATATGCCGTAAGATCACAAGTTAAAACACTCTCATCATTTCATATCGAACATTATTTCAACCTAGATTCCAAATTCAAGTTTGCCTTTTTTAATTCAAACATTTTTTCATGCAACTCATGGAAGTAAACTTGGAGTTCACTCTCCTCCTCCCCCAGTTTTCATCCTCTTATTCTTCTCCACTATCTTCACCATCACTCACTTGGGAATCATAAAAATGCCTTAGAAGTGTCATTAAGTCTCTCATGACTAGCCATGAACGCGGTGTAGCTGCACTCAATGGGAGAATTGGGTCCTCTTCTGGATTATTATCAAGGGTGGCATTGTATGCCTTTGGTTTCTTACCCTCCTTCCTTAGTTTCGTTGGACAATCAGATGCCCTATGACCATAAATCTCACACCCCACTCATACCTCTTAAAATTATCATTACGAGTTTTAGGGAATTGATCGGCCTTGTTATACTTATTTTTATCAAACTTATTAGCATGTTTCGATTGTTTTTCAAATTATAGAATTTTTTAAAATTTATTTGAAAATAGAGTCATGTAATTGGAATATGTCAAACTCATTATACTATAAGCACGCGGAAGCCCCCAAATTTTAAATTCTTAAAATTAATGTGATGGTCCAATTAAATTCCAAACTAAAATTTTAATTTTAATTTTAAACAAAAACAAACTTCAAATTTTAATTTTTACAAAATTAAAATTAAAGTGAAATTTAACTACTCACACATATTAATTTCTACTTAAACAAAATTAATTCAGCCC
The DNA here is from genome assembly GCA_949130495.1 of Sambucus nigra. Taxonomy (NCBI): domain Eukaryota; kingdom Viridiplantae; phylum Streptophyta; class Magnoliopsida; order Dipsacales; family Adoxaceae; genus Sambucus; species Sambucus nigra. The sequence continues at coordinate 135,489,526 of OX422216.1, forward strand.
AAGTCCTAAAATTTGCCTAACAATGATTTATTCTAAATTTCAATATAGGCCAAACCAAATTTTATCAAATTAAATTCTAGACTTTAATTAAATTAAACTAACCCAAAATCCTCAATGTGGCCGAGAAACTGAACTTTTCGAAGCCAAAATCCACACTTCCCGAATTTGGCGTACAACTGATGGTCCCGTAACGTCTGAAGAACCATACGTAACTGCTCGGAGTGCTCCTCCTCCGCGCGAGAGTAAACCATAATATCGTCAATGAATACGATCATGAACTGGTCCAAAAACTCCTTGAATACCCTATTCATGAGGTTCATTAACACTGCAGGCACATCAGTGAACCCAAACGGCATCACCCTGAACTCGTACGACCTGTGCCACGACAAGAAAGCGGTTTTACGTACATCCTCCTATCGAATATGTAACTGATGGTAACCTGGCCTCAAATCGATCTTTTATAAGTACGCAACCCCTCTCAACTGATCAAACAAGTCGTCAATCATAGGTAATGGATACTTGTTACTTATCGTCACCTTTTTCAGCTCCCTGTAGTCTACACACAAACGAAGCGAACCATCCCTTTTCTTCACTAATAACACCGGTGCACCCCACGGCAATGTACTCCGCTTAGGGGTGGAAGCGGTACGGGTTTTTACCGTATCGTTCCGTTTTGGTCCGAAAAAAAATGGTTTGGTTTCATATATTAAAATACCAGAAACCAGACTTACCGAGACCGAAATTACCGCAAAAAAGTTAGTTGGTTTTGGTTTTAATATTTAAAAAACCGATTTACCGAAAGTACCGTACCGAATTTTATGAAACCAGAAAAAATCGTACCGAAATTACCATACCGTACCGAATTTATCGAAACCAGAAAAAACCGTACCAAAATTACTGTGCCGTACCAAATTTACCAAAATTACCGTACCGAATTTACCAAAACCAGAAAAAGTTGGTTTTGGTTTTAATATTTAAAAAAGTTGGTTGGTTTTGTTTTTGGTTTTTGGGGACTTTTAGTGTTGTTTACCAAAACATAAAAAATCGAAACCAGAAACCAGAAAAAACCAAAATTTATCGAAACCAGAAGAAACCAGAAAAAACCAGAATTTACCGAAACAAAAAAAAAAACGAAATTACCGAAAAAACCGAAATACCAGCAGGTTTGGTTTTGGTATTAATTTTGGTGTACCGGGTGGTAAACTGGTACGGTTTGATTTTACCATCTAGAGTTTGGTTTTGGTATTGGTATCTACTATTTACCGACCAAACCGTACCGCTTACACCCCTAACTCCGCTGAATGAAATCCTGTCCCAAGAGCTGCTGAATCTTCTCTCTCAACTCTCTCATTTCCAAAGGGGACACGCGATACAGTGCTCTGGCAATCGATCTCGCCCCCGGTGCTAAGTCGATAATGAACTCCATCTCCCTGCTGGGTGGTAACCCTAGTATCTCCTAGAAGACATCCACAATATCCCTCACGACTGGGATTGAGTCTAGAGAAACAACCACCTCTTGTGAGGTCTCCTCTTCAATATAATATAAGTGAGTGCGCGATCCTTCCTTGGGAAAAGGCATCGCCACTAGGAATATCTCGTGTCCCGAAATGGTAAAAACAAGCGTCCTCTCATAACAATCTACCATCGCCCTATAACTCGCCAACCAATCCATGCCTAGGATGACATCATAACCCTCCTTATTTACCACCATAAGGTTTGCCGCTAGACTCAATCTCCCGATCATAATGCCCACACCCTTACAAATCGAGTGTATAAGGGACCCACTACCCATCGGTGACTCCACGCACATAAGGTGAGTGATCGAGTCGGAAACCGAGCATCCGTGTAAATACGCTAGTCGTTGTTGTCGGCTTCCAACCACAATACAAAAAAAACCTAAACTTTAACTACACTCTTGCGGGGTATAGTGGCGAGTCTGGGTATCGAATCCACAGGGAATGTTTGATAGATTTTAATTGATTTATTACTTCAAAAAATAAAGTGTAAAAGATGATGATTGAGTGACAAAGGAAAAAGGGAAAAATAAAGAAGTTAACTAAAACTAATTGGAAAAATTAAGGTAGAGACACAATCCCCCAACCCTAGAGTATTGACGGTATAAAACTAATCATAAATTTAACTGATTAATTTGACCCGGAATTTAGTACTCCCAAGCATTACGTATACGAGGTTCAAGCCCGCGTCATACTTAATCTGAGGATGAGTAAATCAGTATCGCGATAGTGACACTCGAATTGCACTCTAAATCATCACGAGTACCCAGAGGCAAACGAGATATAAAGATCTACAATTATTGTGTAACTACGCAATACGGTCGTAATTAATCACTAAATTCAGAGGACTAATTTTATACACAAGCAACTACAACATCAGGTTGGGTTCATGCATCCCAACCTTTAAAAACCTAGCCTAACATGGTGAATAATGATAAAAGTGCTGGAAATAAAAGTTACCACGATTGAAGAACAAGAACATGCAAGAAGAAATCAAAGACTGAAGAAAAACCAAAAAAGCTCTTGAATTAATGGTGTAAAATATGTGAATCTTTCTCCTAGATGTTCCTACTTGTTATGGAGATTTTACATAAATGAAAAATTAATAAAAAGAGTCCTAATGACTAAATATATAGCCTAGAGGTCGTTTAGAAGAGTCCCCAAAACATAAAATTCTTTTGGCTAAAAGATAAGCACAAAATAAAAATCCCGTATCTGCCAATTTGTCACACTTAGAAAGCGTGACTAATTTTGTAACGGATCTGGAGCGTGACTAATTTAGTAACGGATCTGGTACGTGACAAATGGGCGGACCGGTTTTTTTCTCAGCTTCGGTTCGGTTTGGGTCTGACAGCTTTTTTCTTGAATTTCTTCTCAACTCCAAATGGGCATAACTTCTTCATCGTAACTCGGATTGAGGTGCCATTTTTTCCAGTATTCTTGTAATTGAAAGCTCTGCAACTTTAAAGTTGGCCCCACCTCCGAAATAAGGCTACAAAATTACGAAAATTCCCCTCAACTCCCCGATTCTTGGTTTCTTTCACTATTTTGAGTTCTCTTTTCCATCTTTCTTGCATGAAATACCTGTAAAACACATAAGAGATACACAAAATACGAAATACTTGCCAAAAAGGGTTAGTAGCATAGATATGAGACAAATCCAATCTATTTACACCGCACGGGATCATAAAAATATCGAAACTAAGGGGATAAATATGAAGAATTTATGCCTAATCAGTGAGTGTCGGTTGTTTCTAAAGGGTCGGTGGATCATGCATATCTAGTGGCAATAAAAGAGGTTGTTGCACCCGTGTCAAACAGAATACTACCCTTAGGCCCATGGATAGGAAACATACCCACGACTACTGGCAGTGTCGGAGGTGCTAAATAAAAGGCACGTCCCGGACGTTGTACACACGTCCGTAGTGTATCTGGCTCGGCTGCTGTTGTGGGGTCTGTGCTGGTGCTGGGGCTAACAGAGCCTGCTGCCCCTGTTGGGCACCCTACTATTGTACACTATCTCCCTGTGGACAAGTCATGCTCTTGTGACCCTGTTGGCCACACGTGAAACACTGCCCCTGGAATTGTCTCTTCCCTTGGCACTGTTGGCCTCCCCCTTGGTTTCCTTGGCCCTGACGGCCCATAGTGACCTGATTCTGGGAACCCTATTGTCCTTGCCTATCAAATCGATGTCTACCATGCCTAAATCTCTTGGGCGAGTTGACCTGCAGGGGATCCTACCCCTGCTGACATGCGGTCTGCTGCTGTGGTGTGCTCCTATCACTACCCCCATTTGCCCTGCCCGACTCGCTAGGCTCACCCCTCTAGCTTCCCTTCACATGGAAGCGATGATCCTGATAATGCACTAGTGTGGTGTTGATGATGTTTGTATAAGTCAACAGTATTGGGTTAACGATTAAATGTTGTCTGATCTTCCAGGTCAAACCATCCATAAACTTAAACTTTTTCTGCTCCTCGTTGCTCACCTCGTCTGGCACAATTTAGCCAGGCGGGTGAACTCTTCCTTATAGTCAGCCACAGATCAATCACCCTGAACCACCTCACTGAATTTCTTTCTCATCTCTAACTTTATTACATGCAGAAACTACTGACGGTCAAACCGTACCCAAAACTCAGAAATCATAAGCAAGTCGTTCTCCGCTGCGGTGGTAACTGACTTCCACCACTATAAAGTTGCTCCTGACAAATAGAAAGTAGCAAGCATCTGCTTCTGTGTCTCGGTACACTCAAGCATGTGCAGATGGCATTGAATATTCTTCTTCCAATTGCAAGCCTCCACCACATCAGTACTACTCTGAAACTCGGGCGAATGGCCCTTTTGAAAGGTCTCCCTAACTTGCTGCCAAGAAGGTGGCCCTCCCGGGGCCTGAACTACTCATGACACTGGAGGCTGTGCCTGGGGCTAAGGAAAATGGTATGCCATGGCCCTCATAGCTGTCTCAACTACCAAAGCCACTGGCCCTCTCCTCTCATTGTCTCCTCGGTGGCATCTGAAAACAGATCGAATTGTATAAGTATACAGTTTATACAAAAATCTAATAGCATAAGTACGATATCTTAAGTACGCAAAGACAAAAGCAACAATCCTAACATAGGGCTCTATATCAAAAGAACGAAAAGCTGAAATCGTAGTAAGCCACTCAGATCCTATGGACACTAGAACCTGATGCTCTGATACCATCTGTGACATCCTACCTAATAAAATCCCGGGTGATTAGTCCTAAATTAAAACAGGTTTCTCAGTTGGTTCATTCTTAGCATCACTGTCGAAGCCTTTTTAATTACTAATCACCTAAGTGAGATTAGACCAGTGCCAAATTTTATCTTTCATTAACCCAAGAACAATACTCATGAGGAAAAATAAATTAGACATTTACCATGCAACAATTCGAAACCATCTCACAATATAAAATGCATAAAGTCTTGTCGAGTCAACATTCGGCTAAAAATCCACAACTGCTAAATAAACCAAAATAATCCAAAATTGAAATCTAAAATAAAGACAATGGACAACATGTCCCAATAGAGAGTATTGAAATGGAGATCTTACCCTAGATCAAAACAAATGAGTCGTCTATGCAAAGTCCTGCTAGCCTCCACAAAGCTGCAGCTACGAGTCCTTGAACAGAATCCTCAAGTCTGGCATCCCTGTGGCTGGACACCTAAAAGGATTTTGAAAATATTTTGATAGCAAGAGCTAGTACTCAAAACATTTCAAAAATATTTAGCAAGTGGTTATCACAGTAAAATGAGTTATTGATTACACGTGTTAAGATCTTGCGCACACTCTCTTGAGTTACCTCACCCCTCATCTAGTGCACGCCAAACGTCCTGTACTTATCCCACCTAGTTGTACTACCCAAGCTAACTAGACTATAGTAACCAACTAAACTTATCTATACACTAAGTTCCCATACCTCCCACTTAGTATGTAATAGTAACCATATCTCATAATTTGTATACTTAGATATATGTTCATGCTTTGTTATCCTTAACCAATTTATAATTAAGTTTTCTTACTTAATTTGCTTTTAGATGTAATCTCGGCATCTCATTATCTAGTAACTCGCATAAGTAGATTATTAATACAATATACATTTCGCACACGATATATACTTATAAATTCATTCATTATTAATGTGTCCTCTTAACACACATCAAGGACTCTTGGTTGGGAATGGTCCATCGACACCAAGTAAGAGTTTTGTTTGGAATGTCACCTCGACCCCAAATGCATTTCATGGTGCGTAAAAATCACCTCGACCCCACTAATGAAATTTTATACATAGATTGGTTCGGAACTCTTTCGTCACGACCCCAACTTACTATATCTATATATTAGTTCGGAATCCTACCTCGACCCTAATATAAGCAATTATACTTTAGGTATTCTCTCCACCTAAGTATATAGACAATTTAGTACGTACACGCAACCTAATAATAGTGTTCGTACATAATATTTCCTCTTTAATATTCACCGTACTTATTAATTTACGATTTATCCCACTATCATATTTTAATTGAGTATTCACGCAACTCCAAGAGCCCTAGTTACACCTCAATTCATTTCAGTAGTTAAGCTATCTCTAACCTACTAGTATACTTATTGGGATGACGTTTACTCTCTCCGAAACTCAAAAACCCAAACTCCCGATACTCTACTCGATCGGTTTATCCTCGTTGGGCCATCACTTCAAATTTTTCACTCAATGATTATAATGGACCCCCACTATACACCTACTGGTACTCTCTAATTACCTACATAGGTATAAAGTCATCACTAAGGTTACCCTCAAGCATCGCAATCGAATAGAACTAAACCAACAAAAGAACTCAAAATCAGCCAAGGTCGATCGATCGACCAGGATCATTTATCGATCGAGCAGGGACAACCGCAGTTCTTATTCTTCTTCATGCATTTTCCACCATATTAAATTATCTAACTCCTATGATAATTCACCAAACTTGTAACTAACGATACCTAGCAGTACCTACATGAGCTAGGATGATTTATAACGAATTAAACCTTATAAATCCTTCCAATTTAGTCCAGAATAATCAAATCTTCTAATTATTCAAGAACCCTAATATGACATGTTCTTCCCATGTTTTCAATCATCAACCCAGATTTTAATTAATTTTAACCATCATGATTTCTTTGATTTTCAATCCTCTATAGATATAAACTTAACTACACATGATTTCTACCCAAACATGCAATTAATCAATTCCTTCTCTCCAAGAATATTCATCAAAATCAATTATTTGAAAATCCTACGCATGGATATTATAACTCAAAATAATTTGCAAATAACCACCTGAATTGTTCATAGATGATCTGATTTCGTGATTGTTGTTGGTGATTGATTGTCTTTCTCCTCCAATCTTCCTTCCCAACTAGTTTGTGGTGCAAGAACCCTTTGAATCCTTCACCAATTCTTCCTTCGGCTTTGAGAATGATCTCTTTTCTCTCTCTAATGGTTCTCCTTTTTGTTATGAGGTTTCTAACCGTAACCCCACTTTTAATCAGCTGATAAAACACTCCAAAATTCGTAGGTCACCTCACCCCCATATGCCAAAAGACTAAAACGCCCCCGTTTTGTCCGGGTTTAGCCCAAAAATGCCCCGGTACCCGACTAGTACCCCCGGGTAAACTACTCTGACTAATTCGACCCATTCGAAATCATCTGTGACCTCTAAATCATCATTTGAGTCACTAAAAATATTTTTCCTATCTCATCCTCAATTTAGTCTGCATGCGACACTCTGTTGAGGTATAATCAAGTACGTCCATATCTTTCGTTATGTCATACAAATTAACTATCAACGTATATTATTCACACTTATTAAATTTGAATCATAATATTGATTAGTGTCTATCTCTCGATTAATATTTAATAATCATAATTATTATTTATTCGTCTAATAATCATAATTATCATTAAATCGTATTAAATTACTCTGCTCACGTAATTTAAATTAAAACGTATTTTCTATTTAATTACCCAATTAATTAAATTTTAAATACGCAAAAATACGGGGCAATACATGCTTCCCTCCTTACAAAGGAAGTCTGTCCTCAAAATTAGGATATACCTGTGGTGAATAACTTTGAATATTGCTCTCGCATATCCTCCTCCCACTCCCATGTCGACTCGTCAACATTGTGGTGTCCCCCCTGTATTCGCACTAATGGTACTACTAGGATCGAAGCTTACGCTTGCTATGATCCAGAATAGCCACGGGTATCTCCTCATACGAGACATCTAGCTGCAAATCAACCTCCTCAAGTGGAACGTGCCAGAAGGCTCTCTCACCCCTCGTATATTTCTTCAGGGACGCCACATAGAACACGTCGTGTATCCGCTGAAGATGCTCTGGGAGTCCCAATCTGTATGCCACCTGTTCCACCCTCTCAATAATAGGGAAGGGTCCCACGTATCTCGGCGCTAACTTCCGTTTCTTACTGAACCTCATAATCCCCTTCATACGAGATACCCGAATCAACACCTCGTCGCCCACCTCTAGCTCCACGTGTCTCCTACCGGCGTCAGCATAACTCTTATGCCTATCCTGAGCTATTTGAATACGTCCTCGAATAAACTTTATCGTGCCAGGAGTCTCATGTATCATCTTCGGCCCCAATAGCTTGTTGTCCCCCACCTCTAACTAGCAGGCAGGCGACCGATAATGCCTCCCATAAAGTGCCTCAAAAGGAGCCATATCGATAGTGAATTGATAAGAGTTGTTATACGCAAACTCTACCAATGGGAGGTATCGCTCCCATCCTCCCCCAAAATCTAGGATACACATCCTCAACATATCCTCAAGCATCCGATTCACCCTCTCAGTCTGCCCGTCTGTTTGCGGGTGATACGACGTACTCAACTGCAAGTCTGTACCCATGGCCTCCTGGAAACTTTGCTAAAAGTGTGACACAAATATTCTATCTCTGTCAGACGCAATATTAATAGGAACCCCATGCAACTTAACGATCTCTGAAATGAATAGATGCGTCTACTGCATCGTATCAAAATCAGTACGAACTGGCAGCAAGTGAGCTACCTTGGTCAGTCGATCCACTATCACCCATATAGAATCGTGACCCCTCTGCAACGTCAGTAGTCCAGTAATAAAGTCCATCAAAATGCTCTCCCATTTCCACACGGGAATCTCTAATGGTTGTAGCATTCCTGAAGGTCTCTGATGGTCAACTTTCATGAGCTGACACGTAACACACATCGAGACAAATTCTGCTAAGTCTCGCTTAATAACCCACCACCAATATTGTCGCTGCATGTCTTGGTACATCTTATCCCCATCGGGATGCTTTGTAAATCTCGATCCGTACGACTCTGTCATGACTACATGCCTCAAATATTCATCCTCGGGTACTACTAATCTCCCATTGAATCGTAGTCCACCTTCGAAGCTGATGGAGTAGGAATATGATCCCTCTTCTAGTAAGTGTCGTACTTTGTCCTGACAGAATAGGTCCTCTGCCTGTGCCCTCACCACCCGCAGACAACAAGTCTTGCCAAAAATAACACAAAACAAAGTGTTTCGTGTGTGTTGGGATGTGAACAAAAATCTATATCAACCTAGAATTTTTCAATATCTAAATAGCTAGATCTAACACGAAATAACCATAATATATGAACACAAGATCAATTGCAAAAATTCAGGAAACAATCACAACAAGTGAGTGTGTGATTTTGTAACAAATTTGTGTAAGCCTTTTTTTTTAAAAATAGTGAGTTTTTTTCTTGGATTTTTATCTACAACGCGGATCAACCAACTTTGTAAAATATATCTAAAGTATGATCTAAAATATATTTAGAAGAGAGAAACACTTATAAAAAAATTATACTGTTGAAAAATGAAGTGCAGATTTTGAACGAGAGTAGGCCATTCTTTATTTGCAATTTTGATTTACGAAACGAAATCAATATTTTGAAGAAACTAGATGTAATTTTGAATTTGTTTACTCTCTCCCTCTCTATAAAATTTGTTGGAGTTTGGGCATAAAAATAATTGTCTCAGTTGCTAAAAAATGGAGACCCAAAGTCTATACTTATAGATTTAGTGGGTGGGTGCTGATTGGTGCAAATAAGACACATATGGATTGTGAAGAGTTCACACATAACCATAGATAATAACAGATCGTGGGATAAAAAAGAAACACATACAAGCTGCTTAAAATTGAGATACGCAACGTGCAACTGTTGCGCATAAACCAAACACGTGATATATCATTTTATTAAGCGCAGTCGTTTAATCAATAATGTAGGCCAACTGTTATAAAGATACCGTTGAACGAAAATTGCAACATCGTTATTTAGAGAACAGAAAAAATCAGTAATGATTTTACGGATAAACCGTGGGTAGTGAAAATTGTTAGTACGATGACGTTTTAGAAATCGGTTGGACGAAATCAAGAACATATCTCATTACAGGTGTCCACGCAAGCATATGTATATATAAAATAAAGATATGATCAAAACTACCACAAAATGGGGAACACGCTAACATCCTAGCCTATTAGACCTGCTAAAGGACAAAACGTCCAACAGGTATAGGGGTAAAGTCTTGGCCACTAAAGGATATTTCCCTAAATCTCAAGACCTGATATAGATGAGACAATTTGGCCAGCACACTCACAAGATAATAAAAAATTTAGGGCACACATGCAAACATACATATCAATCACATACATATTAACATAATATAATATATCAATAGAATTGAACCATGATTAAAACACAGGACTTAGACATATAAAAATATTTTAACTTCCAAATTTAATTTTGAAAATTTATTTTCAAGATACTATTTAATCACATTAATTCCCAATTAAATTTGAAATAGTTAATTTTTTTTAATAAAACCCACACACAATCATTATATATGATAAAATGATAAAAAAACAGTGTCGTGTAGTGTCCTATGTGACATGTAATAAATCCTATGAGCCAATAGAATAGATACGAGACTACTTGAGTATGACTGGATTCTGAATTTGTTGTAGGCTTAAGTAAAGAGCTTAGAGAGCTCGGCTTAGGCATCTAGACACGACATAATTAAATAAAAATCTTATCAAAATTTAAGTCCAACTAGATGAAGTTCTATATAGCTACAACACAGAAAACAAACCCTATGAGTGATCTATATAGGGTCTTCACTTCAATCATTTCATAATAAGCTGCATTATTTGCTACAACCCTGTCCAGCAAACACGGGAGGTGAATGTATGATTCTTTTACTTGATTGGATACCTCTGGCCCAAGCAATTCGACCTAGTCTTCTTAAGTTAAAGGAGCATGGCCAACTTCCAAAGGCCTTCTACACCGCTTGAGTAGGTCGAATTCAATAGAAACTATTGTCTGCTTCCTAGCATCAAACTAAAAATTGCAAGTGCAAGTAAACAAGTATGATTACTGAGCAAAAATAACACAAGCATAAGAGTTCATTCAACCAAGCAAGAAAAGCAAAAAAAGTATGATAAGTATAACACATTTTCTTTGATAACCAAAAAGGTGTCGTAAATTGTGAAACCGTGGGTCTTATTACAAAGTAGAGAAACATAAAAAGAAAAGAACAAGGAGTTAAACTTTCTCCTTATCCTGGACATTTCTTCTAGAAGGCTAGTCGGGGAAAGGGGCAACTTCGTTAATGGCCTTTAAAGCAGACCCAATGGGCTGAAGAAAGATTCCCCAGATCCTTCTTCATTATCAAACTCTTCCTCTAGTTAAGAGGAGAGCCTGGATCATGCCTAAAAAATAACTCAGATTCTGTTGGGGTGCCGACCTCCTTAAGTGACTTCAACCGATCATACTTGAAAGATTTCTTCCTCGCAAACTCAATTTGAGGAGAGGTTGCTTGAAATGCTTTATCACAGCCCTTGTTAAATGAGTCCTCCTTAAGCTTCTTATTTTTGGCCTTCTCTGTAACCAACTCAAAAGATAGACCAACAACTTTTTCCTCGACAGACTTTAGGAGACCTTGATATGTAGACAAATTTTTCTCGACCAACTTGGCCTTATTCTCAGCAGATGATAAATTGGACTCAACAGTGGCCAATTTTCCTTCAGCGGCTGTCAAACTGGGTGACCAATTTTTTCTCAGCAAGAGTGGCCCTATTAACAACCTTCTATAACTCAACATCCCAAGTCTATTGCTTGGACTCTAAAAACTTCCTTGAAGCCTCAAATAGACTTCCTCAAACCCCCAAGGGCCTCTTCAACTTCTCCACCAGAAGAACGGATTTGTTTGTCCTTCTCAGTATTTGATCAAATTTTGCTACAAACTGCATAAAGGGCAACAACATATTACAAGGAGCATCAATAGAAAAAGATAGCAAGAGGCAATTAATAAAGAAGAAAATATTACTATTGGCAAACTTTGGCAAGCATTTTCTACCAATTTCAGTCTCGATAGAGGGGCAAGAGTTGTTATGTCAACAGAGTGAGTACCATCCTTGATTAATTTCCTGAAAACAGAGGATGACCCAACAATAGTCAAAGCCTCCTGAATTTTCTTGACTAAATCCTGATCGGTAAAACTTTTCTCAAATTGCCTCTCGGGTAAGCCTTTCCTTATCCTCTTGAGTTGAGATGCAGCCACATTCATTTCCTCAAAAGTAATGACCTGAGGAACCTTCTCTGTATTAGCAGACTTATATGCCTTGTCATGCTCTTGGCATTCCCAAATTTACTACCTTTTTCGACAGCTCTCTTGGTAGTTGGAGACAAAGCCCCAGTCATCAAATTAGGGATCTTCCTCTTTTCCATGGCAGCAAGTGGAGAAGAGGGAATGATTGAAACGTCCAAAGACTCAAAAGAGGAAGAAGTCCCCAAATCTTTTTCTGCACCAGCAGATTCTTCAACAGAGGAAGTAAAGACTGGTTCTTCCTCAAGATTGATAGGAACAACAGATGTACAAGTGGTGGGTCGAGCAACAAAAGAAGTTATAGAGCTCTTATATTGCAACATATATGAGGTAGCTCTAGGGTGTTCCTTGCCAATCCTCTGGTGGATGTTCCAAAAGAATTTCACTTCTTGGATGTTGATGTCCTCTTCTTTAGACATTTCTTCTTTCTCTCAATTGTGAAAAATAAAAAATAAAACAAGAAATTATAAATTGGCATATCATTAAACAGTTGGTAAACAAAAATAGAGGAGTACAATAATAAATTAAACAACAAATGCCATGACCCATTTTAGGGCACCTAGGCCCATCATACACCTCTCCTGCAGGTAAAGGAGCATGTTGCCAATTCTTATCAATGACTCCGCAATAAAAACAATCCTTATTTGAGTCTGGCAAATTAACAACTACGGCCCTATAAGCAAACTGATTAGGCATAAATTCTTCCTAATTAATCCCTTAATTTGGGTACTTTTGACACCTCGAACAACGTAATCGATTTGACTTTATCTCATTATCTTAATATTGACTAATCCTAACGAGTACACCGAGTTTTTGGTATTTCGTATTGCTTTTACAGGTATTTGATGTCAAGAAACAAAAGAAGGAGACCGGAAGACTAAAGAAAGACAAGAAGGAAAGTCAAAAGGGCAAAAGCGTAATTTTTACCCGGAATTCGAATGAGGTAACTGAAGCTAAGTTGAAGATATTACACTCATGATCACATAGGAATAAACGACACCTCAATCGAAGTCCCGGAACAAAAGATACGAGCAGTCAAAGTTGAGCAAAAAGTCAAACAGGCAGATCGGTTCGCCCCTACCCCGGACCGGTCCGCTGTGCAAACCTCCAGAAGACCCCGGATCGAAAGCAAACCGAAGGAGGGTAAAAAATAAAAGAACCGATCCGCCCCAAACCGGTCTGCCTGGAAATAAAAAGAATCGATCCGCTTAGGAGGCAGACTGGTCCGCCTAAGGCCCGAACCGGTCCGGCTATCGAGATTCTCAAATCTTATCTTCTCTGAAAAAGAATCCTAGTGCAGCTGAAACTCTTGAATTATTGTAGGGTATAAAAAACCATTTTTATTATTATTATTTGGACGGAGAATTAAGTTATTTTTCCTTACTTTTCCAGAAACCCTAGTTTAGATATAGTTTGTTCTTTTAATCCCAAGATTGAAGCTTTGATCAGATTTCAGTAATTACCAGTAATTCTAGCTAATATTTTGAGTGCTTTGGTAAGATTAGTAAGTAATTTCATCTATTTAATTTTATTTTACATAATTCTACCAATTTTCCATAGTTTAATCATGGTTTTCTGCACATCAAACACTGTTTCATTACTTTCAGCATGCTAGGTTAGATTTTCTAAGGTCGGGAGACATGAACCCAGCCTGATGTGTTAATTGCATGTGTATAAAATTAGTCCTCTGAATTTAGTGATTGATTACGACCGTATTGCGTAGGAACACAACAATTGTAGATCTTTATATCTCGTTTGCCTCTGGGTAACCGGGATGATTTAGAATTCAATTCGAGTGTCACTACCGCGATACCGATTTACTCGTCCTCAGATTAAGTATGACGCGGGCTTGAACCTCGTATATGTAATGCTTGGGAGTACTAAATTCTAGGTTTAAATTAATCAGTTAAATTTATGATTAGTATTATAACTGCAATACACTAGGATTGGGGGATTGTATTATCGTCCTGTTTTTCTCATCACTTAGTCAAAAGTTTCAAATCATCTTTCATTCATATTTTAGGTAATTTAGTATAATTGCATCTTCTCATAATTTCATAATTGCACTTAGTTGTAGTCAATTCTCGAAACCAAATCATTTTTTCTTTCTTTTTAGAGTCAAAGTCAGGATTCATTCATCTTTTCCGTCGTTACAACTTCGTTGTCCTTTTTCCCTGTGGATACGATCCCGACTTATCGAATTATTACTTGAGCGACAGGCTTGCACTTGAGCCTAGAGAGTACGCACTTCTGAGACACATTCTGAGTCGCGTCAAGTTTTTGGCGCCATTGCCGGGGAATTAGGTAGACTTAGGATTAGATTGAGTTAATCTAAAACTTTGACCAAAAATTTCCAAAAATCCAAAAACATAAAAAAAAATTCAAAAAGCACAAAAAGATTCACCATCATCTCTCACAAGATATTAATGCAAAATTCTGAACTCACTCCCACACCTCATAATACCCTAACCAGCATTCACAAAAATCTAATCATTGAGTACAACCCCGATAGTCCCACACTCCTAACGCCCCACAGTTCTGGATTCCACTTCCCACACCGTCACACTCAATCTCCAATAACACTCCGTTTTCCTTATTAGGACACATCTACGAGCACACTTCGAGCACACCAATTGAGAGCACCGAGTCTTTAAGTGAGAGAGAGATGTCGCAACATGGTAGTGCAACAACCGGTGAGGAAGAGCCCCCATACCGCCCGCTGAGAGAATTCTTATATCCCGAGCGCACTGTCACTCCGAGATACATTATACTCCCGTATAATGCCGGGCAATTCCATTTCAAAAATGGGATGATCCAGATGTTACCTCATTATCATGGTATGGATTCTGAAAAACCATATCTTCACATTAGGGAATTTGAGGATGTGTGTGATACTCTTAATGATCAAACTTGCACACAAGAGGTGATCCGCCTCAAACTCTTCCCCTTCTCACTCAAAGATAAAGTTAAGACCTGGCTATGGTCTTTACCTCTAAGCTCGATTCCATCTTGGAACGAGTTACAATCGAGATTTCTCAAGAAATTCTTCCCAACACATCGAACAATCTCCATAAAGGCTCAAATTCAAGCGTTCAGACAATCTGAAAATGAGCCATTTCATTGATGTTATGAGCGTTTCAACGAGTTAATTACTTCATGCCCCCATCATGGATTTGATTCAGTGTAAATCATATCTTTTCTCTATAATGGGCTGAATCTTAACTCCAAGCAACTTGTTGAAACTATGGGAAGTGGTCCTTTTGTCGACTTAGACGCCCACGATGCTGAGCTTCACCTGAGGTATGTCGCCGAGACTACCCAATCCTGGGATACATCTGACCCTAATGCTCAAAATTGAAATTGTCAAGGGACCACCACTCCATCGGCGTCCGTCCTATTTCATGTAGAAAAAAATTCTATAGCGGACAGTCGAATCGATATACTTGAGAAAGAAGTGCGAGACCTACGTGGGATATGTGGAAGAGGACCAACTGGATCCATACCAAACCCCGTCAAAAAGGTGTGTGCGATTTATGAGGCGGGACATTCAACTGAGGAATGCCCGACTATACCCGCCTACAAAGTGATGCTTCAAGAGCAGGTTAGTGGTATAAGAGGTTTTAAGGGTAATTTCGGTGCACCGCACGGGAACTCATACAACCCTTCATGGAAAAACCATCCTGGTTTTAGCTATGGGCAATAATATGCTGCGATGAACCCTACTTCACATGTTGCCCCTCCTCCACCACAACACTTTCAAAAAGCCCCACACATGCAAGGACATGTGCAAGCACCACCACCGCAAGGAGCTTATATCCCGCCACCGCGGAGAACTCTCGAGGATACCATAAATCAATTCATCGCAAGCCAGACCGCAACCAATGCCAAATATGATCGTCAGATTAATGACATAAATACAAGTCTGTCAAAGATACAATCCTCGTTGAGTGTTCAAGAGAAGGGCAAGTTTCCTGCCCAAGGCCAAAGGCCTCCCCAAGGTCAAACTAGTGTTAGCTCCACCTCTACCGAACATCAGGAGCAATGTCAAGCTGTGACCACTCTTCTTAGTGGGAGAGTCGTTGATTTATCACCTCCCCCACACGACACAACGAAAGACAAGGAGATTTCGCCCTACACGAAAGAGGCCGAAGATGTCCCCTTGAACAAGAGTGACAAAGAAGACTCTAGTGAGCCCGAGGTAGTAGTGAAACCACCATCCGCGGCACCGTTTCCTCAAAGGTTGATTCCCTCCCATAAAGGAAACCCACGTGAAGATGTGCTAGAAGTGCTAAAGCAAGTAAAACTGAATTTACCTTTCCTCGATGCCATTAAGCAAATTTCAGCTTATGCAAAAGTCATCAAAGACTTGTTGACACTAAAGAGAAAGATGAAGGTAAAGAAGAATGTCTTTCTAGCACAAAACGTGAGCTCCATTTTACTAAATGATCTCCCGCCTAAATTCAAAGATCCCGGTGCACCCACCATTTCCTGCATCATTGGAGAAAATAAAATCGAAAAAGCCTTACTTGACTTAGGAGCAAGTGTCAATATACTCCCTCACTCCATTTATAGGCAACTTGATTTGGGCGACCTCAAGCCCACAAAGGTCACTCTCCAATTAGCGGATCGAACCGTGAAGATACCAAGAGGCATAGTCGAGGACATGATCGTCCAAGTTGACACTTTCTACTTCCCGGTAGATTTTGTCATTTGGGACATGGAGCCCTCCTTCAACTCGAGCAACCATGTTCCCATCATCCTTGGGTACCCATTCTTAGCTACGGCTGACGCAATCATCAATACTCGGAATGGGCGAATGCAACTCACCTTTGGGAACATGACCTTAGAGACCAACATCTTCCACATAGCCCAATATACGGGGGAAGAAGATGATATTCACGCTGTGAACTTCATAGATGAGATAGTAGAGGAGTACTTTGAGGAGAATTACTGTGGCAACGCCTTAGGTTCCTGTTTATCGGCGAGACACGAGAGTAAGGGGACGTACACCGACTTCGAGAGGGAGGTTAGGGAGTTGAGAGAGTTACTCGATGAGAGAGCGTCAGACAAGGACACGAGAGATGTTAGTTGGGTTTCTAGATTCGAGGAGTTACCTTTGAGGGATACACACATGGTTCCCTTCGACGAAAAATTTCCAACCCTTAAATTAAAGAAACTCCCCTCCCATATTAAATATGCATACCTAGGAGAGGATGAGACATTTCCTGTTGTTGTCTCCTCTAGCCTAGACAAAGAGCAGGAGGAAAAATTATTAAAAATTCTGAGGAAGCACCAAAGTGCTTTTGGTTGGTGCATTACTGATTTGAAGGGGATAAGTCCTTTGATTTGCACTCACAAGATCCATCTCGAAGAGGATGTCAAACCCTCTAGAGAAATGCAAAGAAGACTAAATCCCAACATGAAAGAAGTTATGAGAACCGAGATTATCAAGTTATTGGATGTCGGGATTATCTACCCAATCTCGAATAGCAAGTGGGTGAGCCCTATTTAAGTCGTCCAGAAGAAGTCGGGTATGACAGTGATTGAGGATGCCAAAGGAGAGCTAGTTCCCCAACGTACCACCACTGGGTGGCGCATTTGCATTGATTACCGGAAACTCAATGCGGGAACTAGGAAAGACCATTTCCCCTTGCCATTTATTTATCAAATGCTTGAGAGAGTAGCGGACCACCCTTACTATTGCTTCCTTGATGGTTATTCCGGATATAACCAGATTGAGGTAGATGTACTTGACCAGGAGAAAACGACCTTCACTTTACCTGTTGGTACGTTTGCCTACAAACGTATGCCATTTGGTTTATATAATGCACCCGCAACCTTTTAAAGGTGCATGTTGAGCTTATTTAGTGACATGGTCAAGAGAGTACACGAAGTGTTCATGGACGATTTCAGCGTTTTTGGCACCTCTTTCGACCGTTGTCTCGAAAAACTAGAAAAAGTACTTGCCCGGTGTATGGAAAAGAACTTAGTGCTGAATTGGGAGAAATGCCATTTCATGGTCACTGAGGGAATAGTTCTTGGCCACATAATATCATCCAAAGGGATAGAAGTTGATAGGGCAAAGATAGATGTCATAGCTGACCTTCCCCCACCAATATCGCTTAAGGACGTGCACTCTTTCTTGGGCCACGCGGGGTTTTATCGAAGGTTCATTAAGGACTTTAGCGCCATCGCTATACCCTTAAGCAACCTACTCATGAAGGACACCCCATTCGAGTGGATGGAAGCATGCCAAAGCTCTTTTGAAAAACTAAAAACCATGCTTGTGTCCGCTCCCATCATGCAAGTTCCGGATTGGTCATTACCATTCGAGCTTATGTGTGATGATAGCGATTCTGCGATAGGGGTTGTTTTGGGCCAAAGAAAGAATAAGCAGGCTCATGTCATCTACTACGCTAGCCGAACTCTTACCGGACCACAACTCAACTACTCTACCACGGAGAAAGAGTTGCTAGCGGTAGTCTTTACCCTTAATAAATTTCGGTCATATCTTATCGGTTCCCCCATTACTTGCTTCACTGGCCATGTGGTATTGAAATACCTACTTGCGAAGAAAGATGCCAAGCCGCGCCTCATAAGGTGGATCCTACTCCTACAAGAGTTCAATGTCTCCATCAAAGATAATAAATGAGTAGAAAACGTTGTTGCCGACCACTTATCACGGCTTTCGTCCGACGTACCTAGTGATCTGGTACCCATAGACGAATACTTTCCGGATGAGCAACTTTTTGCTACCTCTTCTTTGCCCTGGTTTGCGGATATAGTGAACTATCTTATCACGGGAGCCGTCCCTCCCAACTGGACACCGCAAGATAAAAAGAGGTTTATTACTTGGTCGCGCATGTTCTTCTATGACGATCCATTCCTTTTTAAATATTGCGCCGACCAAATCATCCGACGATGTGTACCAGATGACGAAATCCTAAAAGTCATCCAGTTTTGTCATTCGAAAGCTTGTGGAGGCCACTTTTCGACGAAAAAGACGACCGCTAAAATTCTGCAATACGGCCTCTATTGGCCCACAATATTCCGGGATGTAAACGCTGCTTGTAAATCTTGCAATAGGTGCCAACGGATGGGAGCCATTACCCGACGAGACATGATGCCTCTTAACCCCATACTCATCATTGAGATCTTCGACTGTTGGGGTATTGACTTCATGGGTCCCTTCCCCCCGTCCTTTGGTTTCCTATACATCCTTATTGCGGTAGACTACGTTTCTAAATGGGTGGAAGCTATAGCTACCAAGGCAAATGATAACAAAGTGGTGATAAAGTTCCTGCAGGAACACATACTTTCCCGCTGTGGTGCTCCGAAAGCGATAATTAGTGATAATGGCACGCACTTTTGTAATAGTCCATTCGCGAAGCTAATGAGAAAGTATGGTGTCGTTCACAAGGTTGGAACGATTTATCACCCACAAACGAATGGGCAGGCCGAACTAGCGAATCGGGAAATCAAGAACATTCTTGAAAAGACCGTCAATCCTACCCGAAAAGATTGGTCACTTAGATTAAACGATTCGCTATGGGCCTATCGTACCGCATATAAAAATCAACTCGAGATGTCCCCGTTCCGCTTTATGTATGGAAAACCTTGCCATCTTCCCGTGGAGCTAGAACACAAAGCGTATTGGGCGATTAAGCAAATGAATTATGCCATGGATAAGGTCGGTGAAGCCCGCAAGCTTCAATTAAATGAGTTAGAAGAACTACACAATAATGCGTATGAGAATACCAAAATTTCTAAAGAAATGATGAAACTCGCGCACGATAACATCATTCGACGCAAAGAGTTTCTTCCCCGGAAAAAAGTTCTTCTCTATAACTCTCGGCTTCATCTCTTTTCGGGCAAGTTGCGGTCACGATGGTCTGGCCCGTTCGTTGTGAAGAATGTTTTCCCTCACGAAGCTGTTGAATTAGACGATTTAAAAGGGGGAAATACATTCAAAGTGAATGGACAACGCCTAAAGCCATATCTAGAGGCGTGTACGGAATAAGTCGACATTGTCTAGTTATCGGACCCCGTTTATGGGGTAGAGTGGGCTGTTACAGCGAGGTCGTCGCACCCCCGACGCGTATGGGGTGAGAGTCGTATGTGTAGTGAGCGTCAATAGGATTAGGGTACATTCGGGAAAAAGCATTCATGTTTTGGGAATATCGAGTCAAAGGGCATTGACCAGCGAAATCGAGAGGGTTGTAGTCCAGATTGATAGGGAGTATGTTGTGAAAGTGAAAATTTTCGAAGATGAGAGATCAAAATTAAGTTTGGGGAAAATCCAGCCCAAAAACCCTGGCCGGACCGGTTCCTTTAATTTAAGGCCAGACCGGTCCACCCCCGGACCGGTTCCTTTAAATTTAAGGCGGACCGGTTCGCTAGTCGAATTTTCTGAATATTAAAGGAACCGGACCGGTCCGCCTTCTGCAGGTCTGATTTTCCCCTTTCCCAAGATTCACCCCCCTTCTCCCCAATCCCATTCATTCCCTCCAATCCGTTTTCCCAACTCCCAACCCCAACCTTTCCCTCCCAAATTTACCCCCTTTTCCCTCCAAACCCAACCCCTACACTCATGCCTTCACCTATAAATACACATCGATACCCTCCCTTTCTCTTCACACCTTCAACCCAAATCCTTTCTTCTCCCTCTCTAGTTTTCCAAGCAAAAATCCCTCTTGTTTCCATGGCCCAACGCGCTTCCCCCACCAAGTATGACTCCACCGATATCCTCCCCTCCGGTCATGGAAAATTTCACTCCCGCCAAGAGGAGTGATGGTGCCATCGGTTATTCGGTTTGGATCGCAAACTCCATATGGAGCGCGCTGTCCAATGGACCGGGTTGCCCAACTCCGTCATCGCCCTATTCATGGCTAGGGGGTGGTGACGATTCCTCAACGAACCCTATGAAGCGGTTTGGGCAACCGAAGTCCGATCCTCTTATGGCACCCTTGTTCGGACGGGCCAATTCGAGGCCCAAGCTTACGTGGATGGGAATGTCATCCCATTTTCTTTGGCTCTTCTCACGGCCAAGTTGGCCGAGTACGATGTTCCGGATGTTCAAGAATTCACCTATCCACGAAACTTCCCCCGGTCGATAAGGAAGTTATCATGGCCCGTATTTCACCGGATGTGGCTTGGACGGGGCAAACCGTCGTCGTTGGACGCCTTAACGAGAAGGCGCGCCTCACTTTTCAGATTGTGTGTGCAAATATATTGCAAACGTCCAACGATTCCGCCATGCGGCCCCGGCAAGCCACTTTAACCTATCACCTCTTTGACCCACACACTTCCATCCACTTGGACCGCACTTTATACACCGATATCATTAACGCGTCCTTGGATGAGAAGGGTACTACCCCACTTCCCTATGCCCGTTTGATCACTTCTATCCTCAAGGATGCTGGCATAGCGGCGCCGCTTGATCATACTTGCATTCTCGGTCCTTTTGGACAAGGGACTCGCATCAAGAGCGCCAAATAGCTTGATGTCCTATGGGCAAGGCGGGGTGGTGATAATGAAGAAGAGGCTGCTTCGAGCGAGAGCGACGCGGGAGAAGAGGCAGCCAGTGCGGATGTCGAGATGGGGGATGTCAGTCCGGACGAAGAGTCGGCGGACGAAGAGGAAGATCCAGATTTTGAGTGGGCGGGAAGCGACCTCTCAAATCGAATGGCGGCACTTGAAACGAACTTCGATAACTTTTTGACCGATTACCGTTGCGATACGAGCTTAATACTCCGCTTCCAAGCGGACATCTATCGACGCCAAGGGGAGCCCAATGAGCCACTGCTATCCTATTACCATGACCCCTATGGCCCCGACGCGCCCGGTTCTTCCCATCCCCCGCCCAGTGAAGCTTAATGTGGTTCTGGCAGCTTTTTCTTTATTTTTCCTGTTCACATTTATTATGCTTTTCCTTGTAATTGTACCACAGTCTTGTTTGTTATAAAAACTGCATTTTCTCCATTTGTTTGTTTTATTTATCGCACTTATTATTTTGCCTTATTTAGATTTTAGTCCTTTTTGCTTGAGGACAATACAAAAGTCTAAGTTAGGGGGGTCACAAGTGCGTATTTCTAGAACTTCACAAATTTTCCAAAATGCCCAGAAATTTCCAAAAAAATCATAAAATTTTGAAAAACCCAAAAATATTTTTGTTCAAAATAAATAAAAATTGGAATTCAAATTTTTCAAAAATATCATTAAAAGTCGGTTTAAAGTCTCAAGTTGGAAAATTTTAACATACACAAAGCCGAAATTGACTAAAGATGGAAATTGAGCGAAAGTTGACGACTTAACGAATAAGTGTGGAGATTAACAAACCCGGTGAGATTCGAGCCTATCACTTTTTGCGAGTTTTTAAATCAATCCGAGTTAATTGTTAACTCAAAGTTCTTTTCAGCGTCTAAAAAGTCATCGATGATCTCAATCCTTTTATTTTGATCGGTTATGAAAGACGTGTGTGATATTGCTTTGAAAAACGTGCCAAAATTGATCTCTAAACTTAAATTCATCTCGAAACGCATATGGTAACGCAATTGGTATTTTGGACAATGAAGTAGGCCCTCGTTTGTCACCCAAAAATATTAGCCAGAAAAAGTAGCGAAAAATTATCCCTTTTGTAACCCAATTTGAGCCAAACAAATTGTCCCTTTCGTTTGATAACCCGAAAAACCCAAATAGCCCGGAATTGCGAAAAATGGAAAAATTCAGAATTTCAGTCCAGAAAGTGCATAAAAAGGGGGAAAAAAAATAGAGATGCTCAAGCAAAAATAGCAAGAAAAGAAAAGAAGCGAAAAACAGAAAAAATAGAGAAAAAAAAGAAAAAAATGAGCAATAGTCCGGAAAAAGCACAAATGGACATCCTAAATGACTTTTTCAATTCCGAATTTCCCGACCATTTTCATGTTACCCAAATATACCTTAAAACCCCAAAAAGTCCTAACCGAGTCCAAATTGCGAGAATGGTTACCGCGTGGAGAGCTAATACTCCAAAATATGATAAAGGAGATTAAGTGCGCGAATAAGAGGCAATGTTTCCATTTTTAAAATCGTAATCCGTTGATGAGATCCTTTCACCATGAAATTTCCGTCTTTCTAATTGTATACGGGATTTTACGTCCATTACATTTACTCTTTATATCACGCATACCAAGAGAATAGCCACATTCCGAGTGATTCGTTTGAGAGAGCATTCAGTGAGAATTTGAAATCAAAACGAATTTTCGGATAAGTAACGTAATGATCAATCGGTGGAAATTAGCGGTTATATTTCCGGCTTCGCACACACACACTACGGTTTGAGACTTGTAAATATTACTTGATGACTATTTTCTGGGAAAGTTTGAACTGTACAATTTTTGCGTATTTTGAATTTTCTTTGAGTCGAATTTTGTGGGTATATTCTCTGCAAACCCTCACGAGACACAACTCGTCCTGCTAGGGTAACTTAGGGGTTTAAAGGCTTGTTGCATGCACTAAATGCAATCGCTTGCCCGTAAAAAAGGTATTCTATCCCAATAAAATAATTTTCAAAAGTTAAGCCGTGCTAGGATTCTTTTACATTGCTCGGTACGCGCAGAGTTCTAAGTTAGGGGAGTTTGATTAGGCATAAATTCTTCATAATTTATCCCTTAATTTGGGTACTTTTAGCACCTCGAACAACGTAACCGATTTGACTTTATCTCATAATCTTAATACTGACTAATCCTAACGAGTACACTGAGTTTTTGGTATTTCGTATTGCTTTTACAGGTATTTGATGTCAAGAAACGAAAGAAGGAGACCGAAAGACTAAAGAAAGACAAGAAGGAAAGTCAAAAGGGCAAAAGCGTAATTTTTACCCAGAATTCGAATGAGGTACCTAAAGCTAAGTTGAAGATATTACACTCATGAGCACATAGAAATAAATAGCACCTCAATCGGAGTCCCGAAACAAGAGATATGAGCAGTCAAAGTTGAGCAAAAAGTCAAACAGGTAGACCGGTTCGTCCATACCCCGGACCGGTCCGCTATGCAAACCTCCAGAAGACCCCGGATCGAAAGCAAACCGAAGGAGGGTGAAAAATAAAAGAACCGGTCCGCCTGGAAATAAAAAGAACCGATCTGCTTAGGAAGCAGACCGGTCCGCCTAAGGCCCGGACCGGTCCGGCTATCGAGATTCTCAAATCTTATCTTCTCCGAAAAAGAATCCTAGTGCAGCTAAAACTCTTGAATTATTGGAGGGTATAAAAATCCATTTTTATTATTATTATTATTTGGACGAAGAATTAGGGTAATTTTCCTTACTTTTCCAAAAACCCTAGTTTAGATACAATTTGTTCTTTTAATCCCAAGATTGAAGCTTTGATCATATTTCAGTAATTACCAGTAATTCTAACTAATACTTTGAGTGCTTTGGTAAGATTAGTAAGTAATTTCATCTGTTTAATTTTGTTTTACATCATTCTACCAATTTTCCATAGTTTAATCATGGTTTTCTGCACATCAAACACTGTTTTCATTACTTTCAGCATGCTAGGCTAAATTTTCTAAGGTCGGGAGACATGAACCCAGCCTGATGTGTTAATTGCATGTGTATAAAATTAGTCCTCTGAATTTAGTGATTGATTACGACCGTATTGCGTAGGAACACAACAATTGTAGATCTTTATATCTCGTTTGCCTCTGGGTAACCGGGATGATTTAGAATGCAATTCGAGTGTCACTACCGCGATACCGATTTACTCGTCCTCAGATTAAGTATGAAGCGGGCTTGAACCTCGTATACGTAATGCTTGGGAGTACTAAATTCTGGGTTTAAATTAATCAGTTAAATTTACGATTAGTATTATAACTGCAATACACTAGGGTTGGGGGATTGTATTCCCATTCTGTTTTTCTCATCACTTAGTCAAAAGTTTCAAATCATCTTTCATTCATATTTTAGGTAATTTAGTATAATTGCATCTTCTCATAATTTCATAATTGCACTTAGTTGTAGTCAATTCTCGAAACCAAATCATTTTTTCTTTATTTTTAGAGTCAAAGTCGGGATTCATTCATCTTTCCTGTCGTTATTTTTTCCCTGTGGATACAATCCCGACTTATCGAATTATTACTTGAGCGACAGGCTTGCACTTGAGCCTAGAGAGTACGCACTTCTGAGACACATTCTGAGTCGTGTCACAAACCTAGTCTTCAGGTAATACGTATTGTCACCAGTACTCCACTTATAACAGAACATTAGCTTAGGAATGCCAATGTGTGTTCCATATATTTGATTCAGCCTATGAATCCCATTTACCACTCTCCAAGTGTTGGAGGTTACCCTAACTAGGACAACATCAAAGTATTGGTAAAATTCTAAATAAAACCTATTGAGGGGAAATGTGAAACCACATTCAGCAATGAATAGAGAGGGAATCCAGTGACCCTCATGTAATGATAACACTTCAACACGAGTGTGGGAATTTCTAAGTTAACCCAATCAGGAATATTCCTTTCCCACCTAAACTCATCTAAGGAATCCCCATATACGATATAAATCATGGCTACAGTAAAGAATGAAAAAAGCGAAATGAAAGGGTAGAAGAAAGCTTACAGAGAAAATGATGACTGAAGCGAAGGAAGAGTGCAAAGGAAAGCTCAGAAACAGAGAACTTGGAGAAGAAGAAGAGTTCGAAAGCTTAGAAGAGGTTTGGTATGAAATATCGACAAAATCACGCCTTTTATATCTTACCTGGGAAATCGTGCGTGAAATGATTATTTGCTTCGACGATTGACGTTTTAACGGCTTTGCAGTTATCACGACACAAAAACTATCAATTTACCCTTTGGCAGTTCGCTAATTTTCAAATTGTTTATAAGAATACCATTACAGAATCAAAACAAGGAAATTTTTTACAAGTCCCACATCACGGCACAAGCCGACCAACACTGAAGAAAATATACTCCATCCTTTCAACAAAAGCATAAAGAATGAAGTATTGGGGACTTCTATTGATACCAAAAATTATCCACCTACGTGGACCGATTCAAAGTGGACAAGTGTCTCCCTACGTGGTAGAAATCCTAACCAGCAGGTAGTTGCTCGGCAGGCATGCCAACCAATGTGAAGAATGCAGACCATCAATCTAGATGAAAAGCCACTACATGAGAAGTACAACCAAGGGTCTTATCACACGTGGTTCATTCAACCAATCGTTACGTTCATTATGTACGGGTGTAAATGCTTAAATATATAAATGCATTCCAACCCTTGATCTCCGAGTCACTATAAATACACTATATTCCTTTCATCAAAGGCAAGGGAGAACGAATTATAGGATATTCTTATTAACAAGGATACCTAGCTTTCTATAATCTCTGAAATTAATACCATAATAGTGGACGTAGGCTTTCTTACATAACCGAACCACTTTAAAACTCTATTTCTTTTATTTACTTATTTTATTGCAATCATATATTTTATCCGTGATTAGAAAATTGGACCTAGTCTATTTTTTGACATCAATACCAATGTACGAGGAAAACTCATAACAATAAAAATCTCAGACGACCCAGCCATGCAAATTTCACTATATATGGAATTACCAGGACATGACAGTAGACTTGTAGCACAAACTCAATGCCCTCGCTAGCCTTGACAATCTCCGTTCCTCTACATCCGCACAACGACACGTAGGAGTCCATCCGCGAAGCTGCCATAACGTGTGAGTCCACACACGTCTCGGTATCCACCGATCCAAACTTAACAACTGTCTACGAATATGGAAAATGGACGTACCACTTCTTCACCGCAACACCATACAATGGAGTCCACCATGTGTAAACAGAAAATCGAGTATGAAATCCAACTCACAAAAATTTTCTCTATTAAGACGATGAGACAAACAAACTTTGGTGCCCATAAATAAGATCTCAAAGCATATATTATACTTAAACTTCAATCTTAAAAGGTTTAGGTGAAACTAGGGTTTGTGAGCTTTTGGATATGTACATGAAAACGATTTTTTGCCAAAAGTCTCTCTAAAAACAAACATCTGAACTTATTTATATATAAAATACGTTTTCTTTAATTTTTTTAAAAACAGCTCCAAACATTTTATATAAACAATTACCACAAATAAAATTCCAAGGATCAAATTATATATGCATTCATACATGAGAGATCCTCAGAAATACAAAGACGAAACATGACACAAAATACTACACGATAATTCAATCTCCGAAGCTTTGTCTCCACGTCTTCAATCAAATACGTCATAGGCTTGAAAGATCAACATACAAAGCATAACCGATGGCTGAAAATGCTTTGCTTAAAATTAAGTCAATACTACAAATTGACGAAATCAGAAATTTGACCTTACAAATACACTAATTAATTAATTAGTAAATTACTCTTAGGCCCCTCGCAAATAAATTTTAAACGTTAAAGGAATGTTGATAAATTTTAAACAATTGAGTATACTAATTTTCTTTTTGTAGAAGTCCACGCTAATGACATGACAAGTGGACCTAATAGTAAATTGCCCTAAAATATTTAAAAATTATAAACTTTGAATCTAATTGTAAATTACCCTTTATTTATTAGGTGATGATAAAGGCTCACAAAATTTATCCATAATACTATTGTATTGTCTTTTAAGCATGGTGTACAATATTGTTTTTATGTATTATGTGGGTGTGTGAAGAAATTTTTGGAAAGAGTGCACTCACATTACCTGATGTTTTAACATCCGAGATGTGACAACAAGGGCAATGGGGTAATTCGCAATGGCAAAATCGGCAAAACCCTTGCTTAAACCCTATATATGAGCTTATGTGACACTAAAGGTTTTGCTTCACTTCTCATTTGGCCCCTTTGCTGATTGAACTAAACACAAACATGGCTAAGCGTCTGCTTCCATCTCTGAATCGTGTTTTGATTGAGAAAATAATCCCTCCATCCAAGACCAATGCTGGAATTTTACTTCCTGAGAAAACCTCCAAGGTATCTTCATTTTCTTAAGAGAATTTTTTTTTTTTTTTTAGGTTCTGATGAATTGATTTGTATTTTAATTGGGTGATCAAATGGAGGGATGGGTTTTATATTTATCCCCTTTGGTTTTGTTGTTGTCTTGTTTCTATTTAAGATATATGTTAAATCCATCAAAGTTTGTATTTCATTGGTTATTCAGCTGAACTCGGGAAAAGTTGTGGCGGTTGGTCCTGGTTCCCATGATAGGGAGGGTAAACTGATTCCTGTTAGTGTGAAGGAAGGGGATACTGTTCTCCTACCTGAATATGGAGGAACTGAAGTCAAGCTTGGTGACAAAGAGTAAGTCTTTGTTTGTTGTTTAATGCATTTTATCACCTATTATTCCTGTCTCTTTATGTTTATCTTTTCGAGTATAAGATAAAAGTTTGTACTTTTCTCCCTTGCCAATATGCTTGCCCCTCCATTCTCAGATTCTTACCTATTTGGCAATGGGTTACCCATTATGATAGCACCTCCACATGAAAGTGAAGAGTTTTTTTAGAATTCTGAAGTTTAATTGTTTATGCGCCATGATAATAGATCTTGCAATGAAGAGTTCGAAAGGGCCTCAATGTATCTCTTGGAACGAACATGGTTTCAACCAAATAATTTTATTTCTATTAACTTGTGTGTTGATCTCTCTCTCTCTCTCTCTCTCTCTCTCTCTCTCTCTCTCTCCTCTCCCTCTCTCTTATATATTAGGAAGCCTATTTTGCTACTTTACAATTGAATTAGATCATCTTTTGAACACTCGAGAGTTATCTAGATAAAAAATATTGTTCAAGGAAGAACAATAATTGGTCTTGGACATCCTATTAGATTATCCTTATAATTTATGTTTATAGATGACATTGGTATTAGATATATTTGATCATATGAATCTGTCTTTCAATATTCGATAATGCTTTCAGGAATAGGTTCCCGTAGGTGTCTCGATATTTTGGGAACCTCAATTTTATAGCGGTTATCGATATTGTATTTTAGGTTACACTATTGTATAAGCCTGCTGGATAATAGGAACTTATATTATTATTATTATGATTATTAATATTTTTATTATTGTTATGTTATAATTTTCACATTTCAAAAGAAGTTGGGGAAGTAGTGAGAAGTGGATGTTTTAAGATTTTTGAGTTTTTTTCTTTAAATGGGGGTTGTGATGCTTGAGTCAATGGAACATATGTGCTTTTGATGATTTGATCCTTAAAAGAATAGATACTTTGAAAAGAAAAGACTATCGACCAATTAGTTTGTTTACTAAGCTTTATAAATTCTTGGTGAAATTGTTATTTAATAGGTTGAGAGGAGTGTTGGTAGACTATTTAATAACTGAGCAATGTTTATTAGGGATAGACAGATTGGACGGTATCCGACCAAGAAGGAGAAAAAGGCTATATTAAAAATTGATATCGTGTGGACTTGAATGTTCTTAGCAGGCTTTGGAGAGGAAATAGTGTTCTCCAAAAGTGGAGAAATTGATGAGAGGATGTATTTTGCTCCGTGCATTTTAAAGGTTCGTGAATGAAAGGATTTTTTAAAAATATCTATAGGTTTAAGACAAGGGTTTAAATATCTATAGGTTCAAGACAAGGGGACCCATTGTTTCTTTTCCAGTTTATATTGGGAGTATATGTGCTCACTAGGCTTCACTGAGATGGGTAGTTGAGGGTTTTAAGGTGGTAAAGGCAATGAATAAAAATGAGGTCTCCTATTCTACAGTCAAAATGGATAATGAGAGTTTTGTTGTGAATTGGGTAGCTACCTTATGAGTTACCTTGGCCTTCCTTTTGTGGGTAATCCGTTGTCCTTAAATTTTTGGAAACTGGTTTTGATGAAGTTTGAATAGGTAGAAGATTAGTCGTATATCCCAAGGGGGTAGCCCTATTTACTTTTTGTTAGATTATCCAAACATGCGGCTCTGAGAATAAAAAAAGGAAAAATTATTTTTTTGTGAGGGAAAGGGTTGAAAGTGGAATCTTCTCTCATTAAGTAATTTAGAGAAGTGAGGGGTTTGGGTGTAGAGAACTTATTAAGTAGGACAAATCTCTTAAGATGAAATGGTTGTGGAAATTTCCACGGGAGAAAGAATCCTTTTGGTACATAGTCATTTTGACCATTAATGGGGTGTATGAAAATAGATGAGACTCCAATGTGGTTAAGAAGGGGGAACTTTTAATAGCCCTTGGGCATCCATTTCGAAAGACGTTCATCATTTTCTTCAATTCGTAGAGCATAAGGTTGGGGATGGGTCTATGGAAATCATTTGGTTATGTAAATTATACCTTTCACCATTAGTTTCCACTTCATCTATCGAATCACCGTATATAACCATCAGTTTGTTGCGAGGATATACACTTATAACCATGGTTCTTGTGTGTGGATCTTCTATTTAAAAGAAATCTCAAATATTCTGATCTAGTATAACATACTTCTTTTCTTAATATCCTTGGGGTGGTGAAGTTGTCTTCGGGGTCGAGGGATGCTAGGTGTGGACGTTGGGGAGCGGGGGATTCCATTGTGATGGGTGTTGAAATCGTGAGTGACCTCAAATCCAGCAACAGGTGCTCCCCTCAGACCTAGACAGGTAGAAGGGGATAAGTGTTAAAGTGTAAGACATGTATTGAAAGTGGTTCGGACCTAGCTGAGGGTCCTACGTCCATCGTCAAATGGTGTTATACTGTTTATTAGATCATAAAAGAGTTATTACATTCTATAAGATCTCTTGGACTTTGGCCAAGCCAAAAGAGTCCGAGGTCCTTGCGGCCTTTGTCACCAATCCAAAGGACCGTAGGAAGTTGCTGATGGTCTTCTATAAGGGTTCCTGTGTATTAACTTGGGGCTCAACAAGGGATACAATTAAAACTGTAGCTGGAAATGATCCAAACTACAGTTTTATGCTCTCAACAGTGGGTTGAGTGTATAGAACAAGGAGTAAACACTTGTATCGATTGAGACTCTTTTCTTTCTAGAAGTATGATGATTTGAATTTTTTTCAACCGTTCTCCAACTCCCCTTATATAGGTATCTCTTGGAGAGAATGAGTGGACTGTCACATGGCTAAAGAGCGTCTATGAGGTCTGACGGTGTCAGATGGGGGGTGTAGTATTGGTAAAAGATTTTGCAGGTGGTGGAAGGTAGTTGTAGGTTCCATTTAATGCGGATGAGAGTCATCAATGCAAGTGGAGCTGAGTGGTGGCGACAGGTGGAACAATGCTGTGCTTTTCACCTACTCGCCAAACGAACTGCAGGGGTTCTGCTAGATGCTTAGGAGGTCTGGAACCCTCAATGGTCGACCATAGGACGTCTTGTAAATATGTTTCCATGATATACCTATCAGATGAGTTTCGGGGGTCATTTTTCTTCAAACTGAGGTATGCTTTGCATGTCAGACACAAAACGGTATGCTGATCCTGAGGTCTCCGAGCTTGTTTGCAAAGATATGTTGGAACGACTGGTCATAGGAGATTGAAGAGACGGCTGGCGCCTGTGGTACTCTTGAGGTCCTTTCTTGAAGTCAGTGGAGGCCTTGGGGACTTGACAAAGGTCAAGCAGAGGTCAGAGGTTGTCCTTAAGACCTCCGTCCTTATATGAGGGAGTTGGGGAGAATTCTTGGAATACCGGAGGTTGAATATGGTATCATCACATTGCAAATCCTCCTTTCATCTTCTTAAATCGGAATCTCCTTTACCTTCCATTGCTCTATTTATGCTTATGTGATCAACTCGTATTTCTACAATTGTGAAAGTATTTTTCCCTTAGTGCTTTATGTGATGGTCGAAACTTGTAATTTGATGCAAAAACGAAGGATAAGATGTGTCATGTATCGCTTAAAATGAGGAATTGAACCATATGTTAGTCTATTGCAAATTAACTTATTCATTTGGAATATGATCTCGAGAGATTTTAGAATTGTGATGGTGCTACAAAGCAAGGATAAGGATTTTTTTCTAATGGAAACGGTTATTCATAGAATCATTTAGAGGAGAAATATTTGGAGATTCATTGCCATGACAACTTTTTGAAGATTCTATTTTGTTTCATTTAGTAAGCATGGAACTGATAAAAAATTTGTTGCGCCTTTTAGGTATTCATTTTTAATGGGGTTTTTAGGACTTCAACTCCCCGTAATAATGCCATATTTAGACTCCCCGGACAAACGAAGATGGAAAATTAGGCCTAATCCCCATTAATTTATATTTTGACTTACCCCTCTTATTTTAAAGACAGTAACAACCTCTTTTTCTTCTTTTCTTCCCCAAATTAAAATCCTTAATTTCAAAAACTTAGAATAGTTACATAAATTAAAATTAAAATCACATTCTTATATAAACACATGCATACAAAAATCTTTTAACGTATACAATTCAGATTCAATCACACTTGAACCCACGCTAATAAGAAACCCAACGTTGTTGCAATGCTTCACCACGTACAAAACCCTTTTAACCTATACATATACATATACTTGAAGCCCCAATTACACTTGGTTCCATTTCCGATGATACTGAGCAAAATGATTACTACAATCGGGGGTGTAACTTGAACCCCAATCCTCATTTACAATTTCCACGCTGATGGCGTCTTTAAACCCCCTATCATGTTCAAGAAACCCCCTATCATGTTCAAGAAATCCATCAAGAAATCCATTCGAATCCCGGTACATCACGTACATAAGGACCACGTGTTCCGAATCTCTCAAGAACCGTTTCAATAAGCAAAATCACACATATTGGAGGCGAACATAGTTCACATACCCATGGGTTACGCACATACGTACGCTCCCGTGGTCAGCTGACTTATTAACTCACAAATAAGTCATTCACAACCCTATGTCCTTAAGGTACCAATCTAAATTCGCCCGTAGGCACACAAAGATTAGATGGCCCTGTTCCGAAAGCCGACCTCCCGTGATAGCAAGTATGGTAGGTATGTCATACACATAAGAATCCGTATACCAAGCATTCACACAACTTAGATAACTTATAATATTATTAAAGGTATGTTTTTAATCCTATACCATTATTTCGAATTCGTACACTATTATACTTCCGGGTGATATATAATATATTTCGCCGATACGTCTCTCGTCGTATAGTTTTCGAGTACTTAAATCTAACCGAAGAGGTTACTACGTCTCCTACTACTCTCACATGTTAATTCAGTACTCTTTAACTTCTTATTTATGTCCCAAATCCTAACTTATTACTCCTAAGGATTTAAATCATACTCTCGCATCATAGAATAGGCAATTACATGTCGGACACTCGAGAATTCAACGCTACAATTCAATCCAATTCTAATGTATTCCGGTTTTCGAATATAATACCCTACTGGTCTTCTTCAAGTCCTAATGCATTCACATAATCCCCAACTACAATATTCGATGGTCGGAAACACTTAAAATCAGAAAGGGAAAAATCACTCTTTCTGGGGGGATCGATCGATCGATCGACCTATGAATGTCGATCGATCGATCATAACAGATGAGGCTACAGACTTCTTCGTTTTTCAGTCCTAGATTTGTCCCAAAACCTCATTACAAGATGTGAAATTTTAATATAAGTATATAGGATCATCATACAACCTAAATACATAATTTTTAACGTCCCAAAACCTTTAAACCATCAACAATTAGTCTTACTTGAATCAAATCTTCATAAAAACCTTAGTTTTCTATTTTCTTCAAGAACCATAATATTTATCTTCTTAAATCCGTTTTTGGTTCATCAAAGGTTATGCTTTGGCTACTGAATTTCGTCCATAACTAATCTACATGCAATTCCTATCCAAGATTTAGGGTTTCACTCCAAATTCATGAGTTTTCATCATCTTTCAAGGCTATTAACAAATCCTACACTAGCATGGAAGAATTATTCGCTGAAAATTAATGAATCAAATCACTTGCCTTAGGATTGATTTCAGATCTGCTGGTGGTGTCAAAGGCTGGTTCTTTCCTTCTCTCCGGTCACAATTCCGTCGCAAGTGGTGGTGGTGGATGGTGGTTATGGCTTGTAACCCTCCTGTAACCTCTCCTCTATCTCACGTAGCCGACTTCTTACTTTTTGGCTGATAATGGCCCTAATGGCCTTCACAATAACAATTAAATAAACCCTAAAATTCGTGGGTCTAATTTCCTTAAAATTTAAAGTGACTAAAATACCCTCCCGGGTTGCCGGTTAATCCTAAAAATGCTCCGGGACCCAAACTAAATCCCCGGCTAGTGTTTTCTGACTATATCGACCTCTTAGGATGCGTTGGCGCACTCAAAATGACCATACGGATGATAAAATTATAATTTACTCTTTAATCTAATTAAATTGATTCCTGACGCGACCGACACGCGCGTCCCAACTTAATTTCCCAAATTGTCGTATTTATGACTCACGACAATTTTAATAATTTCAATAATCATATATTACCATACTCAATATTATCATCATAATCAAATATCAACTCACGTCTCGCTAGTATTTAAATCCGGATTAATTTTCAATTAATTTCCATTTAATTTAATTAATCCCATTAAATAAAATCAGTAAAATTACGGGGTATTACATGTATATGATGACTTCTACAACAAAGGAATTGATCAATTTGACTCTTGATAGCTTCTTTAGTTTAGAGGTCTTTTATACTTGAGTATATATAATTCGATTTTGGATAATTATTTAAAATTATGAAATTAATGTTTTTAATTTGGGGATAAAGGTGAAAAGGGGAAGAATGAGAATGAAATTAGGTGGGTATTTGGGTCTCGTGTTTTCCCTTGCTCCAATAGGTCCCATTTGTTAACAAACAATAAATATATACTACCTATGCAAATAGGGCCTAACGAGGAAAATTTGTTTTAACGGGACCATTAAAGAATGTCTCCTATAAATAGGACCTATATGTGAAGCTTCCATTTTGGGTTCATGGTCGAGTCAAATTACACATTATTGTCTTTTTTTTTTTAACTAAAGCTAACATTTGTTTGCTTTGTGGGGTGTGTGTGTGTGTGTGTTTAGAGTATGGCATTATTACAGGGGGTTAAGCAAAATATGACATTATTGTAAGGGTAAAGTCAAAAAAACCTTTTTAAAATTTGATACCCATGTATCAACACTCATGTTTTATGTATAAATTATAGCTTGAATGAAATATATTGTATTTGTTTAAAAAGAAGATATTGTAGTTGGTGTATTAGATGAACAACATTGTTTTATAAACCTGACTACTTGTTGCAACTTTATTTTCAGTTGTTTCTTTTAGCTTTTCGGTTTTGTTTAACTTTAATGTAATTCATCATTTGTACATATTTTCATTTTTCTTTTAAAATAAAAATCTTCTCTTTTTCTTAAGAAAAAGGTATACCGAGTTGAGTGTATATCATTAATTTAAGTTATACTTGCAATTTATGGGAAAGCAAGAATAATCTATATTGGGGACTTAAATCTTGACAAGGTGAAATGCCTTTTTTAAATTTGATACCCATGGACATTTTTTTATCAACACTCATGTTTTATGTATATATTATAGCTTGAATGATGATATATTGTAATTGTTTTAAAAAAAGATATTGTAGTTGGTGTATTGGATGAACAACATTGTTTTATAAACCTGACTACTTATTGCAACTTTTTTGTCAGTTTTTTTTTTTAGCTTTTTACTTTTGTTTAACTTTATTAATGTAATAATTCATCATTTGTGCATATTTTTCATTTTTCTTTTAAAATAAAAATCTTCTGTGGTTCTTAAGAAAAAAGGTATGCTGAGTTGAGTGTATATCTGATGTAAACTACAAGTCAATGGCTAAAAAGAAATACCAAATCCGAATTTTAGAGAGAGAATCAAAAGTTGTCCTATATTTCAAGAGTGGGAAAAGTAAGTACAAATGAGATTACATGGAGTATTTATATGGGAAAAATTATCTGCTAATCAAGTAATTAGCTAAAATGATTAAAAGGACCAACTAATAACAAAAGAATGCCTAATTAGTCCCAAACATGCTTGGAGACTAATTAAGGGAAGGAAATGCCTAAAAAGAACTAAAAATAGAAAATAGTAATAAATGAAAAATGAAAAATGTAAGGAAAATAACAACGGATTCCCATCAATATCATTAGTTTAAGTTATACTTGCAATCTATGGAAAGCAAGAATCATCTACATTAGGGACTTAGATCTTGACAAGGTGAAAAGCCTTAATAATAGCAACAATTTAATTCCTTCGACATTGAAGAGTTTAGGATAACAACTTATATGACCTTGTAGACTTCTCAATTAAAAACGATTTCCAAATCATTAGGGCTTTGGTAAGAATGGAGATGTGAAACTAACAGTTTCAACTTTAAGGTCGTAAAGATGGGAATAATTGAGGAAGATGCATATACGTTGAGGGGATTAGGTTTTGAAGGAGAAGCCCTCCGTACAACTGCTGTTAATCAAATACAATACATTTGGAATTTTTTTCAGTGGAGAATAACAAGTATTTTGAATGGAGTGCCTTGAAGCAATTATCGATGAGAGTTTTTAAGACAACGATTATAACATATTATTGTACTATTCTTTTGGTTATAGTTATTACTGCTCCGGGTAGTGTAAATGAAAAAAGCTCTATTAGGTACATAAGTACGGTATGAAATGCTATTTTTTAAAGATTTTTTCCTTGGGTGTCGTATTTTTTGCTCTTTATTATGATGGATTTACTAAATCAGCTTATCCGCATTCATAACCCACCATTTTTTATGGTACGAGTGATGGGAATTCCATGTTATTTTCCTTTTATTTCTATTTCTATTCTTTTATTTTATTCCTTTTAATTGGTCCCAAGCATGTTTGTGACTAATTGGCTATACTTTTGTTAATAGTGGCCCTTTTTAGTCTTTTAGGTAATTACTTGGTTTGCAAGTAATTCCCCGCATATAAATATACCCATGTACTCCTCATGTGGAGATAACTTTGATATTGATTATAAGAAATTCTTAGTTTCTCTCTCTAGAAATTGGTGTTTGTTTTAGTTTTGTGGCCATTGGCGTGTAGCTTATGTCAAATTGGTATCAGAGCGGGCGTCGCTTCAATATTAGTGTATTGGTGTGTATCGATGTGTAGATAATTAAATTCGTATACTTTTTCAATGGCTCTAAAAAAATCCAAACAACAAGAATAAGAGATTTAAGAATTAAGAGAAACATTCAAGAATTAAAGCAGCAACAACAATAAACCCTAGAAATCAACAAGAAATTTGATGCCATCTTACAACTGTTCTCCAGCATCAAATCCCCGAAGAAAAGGAAAAAAATCAATGGGCAGCCAATCCGAACTCATTGAAGGTACCGAAAAATTGCTAGCACCCGAAAATCCCAGGCGACTCGCCTCCGCAGAGGGGGCCACTCACCAACCCGACCTTTCGCCAATTCCCTGAGATCCGGCCTAGAAGTCATGTTTCTTTGCCCGTTGTCCAGAGTGACAACCCAAGCTCAAAAACGAGGGTTTCTGGCCAGAAATTGTGATAGAGACCAGGTCTCCTCGGGCAAACCGAATTTTTCG
The DNA here is from genome assembly GCA_949130495.1 of Sambucus nigra. Classification (NCBI taxonomy): domain Eukaryota; kingdom Viridiplantae; phylum Streptophyta; class Magnoliopsida; order Dipsacales; family Adoxaceae; genus Sambucus; species Sambucus nigra. The sequence goes on from OX422216.1 coordinate 135,527,271, forward strand.
ATCTTCTCGGCTGCACCAGCAAGCCAGAAGTCTTCGGCCATAGACAACTTCTTGAACCTTACTGTTCAGTTCCAACATTTGATCACCTTTTCTAAACCCACACCCAGAGAACTCCACTTGTCTCGGAAAGGGTCAAACCCCAAACCTTTTATCAAAATCCAAATCCAGAACCCGTCGGAGTTTTTAGCTTCTCCGATCTAGTTGCCCAATCGGAACTTCTGGAATCCTCGGCCCTAGGCCTGTACTCCTCTCAAGTTCCAGAACCACCCGAACATTTTGAAGGGGTCCGAACCTCTGAAACCTTTGGACGGCCACCGGACATTCGCCCCTCACCATTTGGAAATTTCGACCATTATGGCCAACCACCCACTTCCCTCGGTTTCAACACTCGCACCATTTGTGGTTGGGTTCTGGAACCCCGTGGTTTACACCTCTCCGGCCATCAGTCACCTTCACATTTATACCATCACCCACCACCTTATATGCCTCCACCATCCCACACCTTCCCACCATGACCTGCCCTACTCTTTATCGATTCTTCCTCGTCTTTCGATACGGGAGACGACCACCATAATGTTTTGGAGTGGATACCTCCTCCCCCACTCGACGCTCACCGCTTCGCCCCATTATGAGACTGCCAGTGCTTTTATTTTGAAGAGCGTGGCCACTTGATTGGCACGTGTCTCTATTATCACTGCGGTCCTTCAGCACCTCTCGTGGCCCAGCATGTTCATCCTCCGCATTTACCACCTGCCAAGATGCCGCCATTATATGTTGATTATGCCGCACTTGTGCCGGGTGATGTGATGGACCTTGATATTCAAGATGGAGACCCTCTATTTATGGCGCTCCAGTTGCTTTGTCGGAGTCTCTGTGGGGATGTACGCATCGATGTTCCTATGTTCGACGGACGATTCTCCCCCGATGATATGATTGATTAATTGGTTTCTATGGAGACGGTTTTTGATTACAAGCGGGTTCAGGGCCGCTCTTGTGTTCTCTTTGCGGCCGCTCTTGTGTTCTCTTTGCGGCCACCAAATTTTAGGGATTCGCCCGAGTTTGGTAGAACGATCTTTGCTACCGTCGGACCGCTCCAGGAGTTCCTCCTATCCAAGCATGGCCCAAGCTAAAAGCCGCCCTTCAAGCTTCATTCATACCACCGACATATGAGCGCTACCTTTTTGCTCGCATCCAGTCCCTCCGACATGAGACATCTACGGTGGTGTATATGGAGCAGTTCCAGCTCCTTTGCACCAGAGTTCGCCCACTCGAGATCGAGGATCAATGGATCAACCGCTATATTTTGGGGCTTCAGCCATATATTCAGCATGATCTCGGATTGTGGGAGATACCGACTTTCCTGAAGGCGGTAGAGTATGCTACCTAGGTTGAAGTCTATCACGCGGCACCAGCAGCTCCTCCACTCTCTTGAGCTCCACTTACATCGATTTTTGCTTCCGCTCCTCTTGTATCGACGTCAGCCTCTTCTACCACTACTCTAGCCACCACTACTTCCGCAGCGCCACATTCGGGTCTTCCTACATTCCGGTGCTACAATTATGGCAACGTTGGACATCGAGCTTCAGAGTGTTCCCTCCCGTGTCGCCGTGCCCTTTTAGCGACGAACCATACACCGGAGTATCTTGATGCGACCGAGTAGCCTCCTCGCTATGCATTGATTATTGTTTTGGAGGGTGACTCAGTGGGCCTTCCTCTTTGAGTTCGTGGACGAACTATTTTTTTTGTGTGTGGGGGTGGCATGGGTGGGGGGAGCGTGATGGGAATCCCGTGTTATTTTCCTTTTCCTTTTATTTCTATTTCTGTTCTTTTATTTTAGTTCTTTTATTCCTTTTAATTGGTCGCCAAGCATGTTTGGGACTAATTGAGTATACTTTTGTTAATAGTTGTCATTTTTAGTCTTTTAGCTAATTACTTGGCTAGCAAGTAATTCCTCCGCATATAAATACCCATGTACTCCTCATTTGGAGATAGTTTTGATCTTGAATATAAGAAATTCTTAGTTTTTCGCTCTAGAAATCGGTGTTTGTTTTAGTTTTGTGGCCATTGACGTGTAGTTTACGTAAATGAGTCATGACAAAGTTTGTTGTTCAGAGGGGATCACAAATTCTACTAATGGAACACTTTCGAAGTGTATGTAATAATGATAAAAAATATAGCATTGATGAATATTTGAAGGAGTGTGATGAGTTATCTTCAATGGAAAGATGCCACCAAGATATTAACTTCTTGGTTTTGGAATTGTAGTTAATTATTTTGTTTCAAGACACTTTGGACAACAAAAAATATGCGCTGTTGTGAAAGTATGACACTGGTGAAAGAAACTGAGTGGGAGAAGTACAAAGATGGTTGGAATGATGTTGCATTAATTTCTTATGGTTCACCTACTGACCAACAAGCTGTCAGCTAAGAATAGACACCATGGACTAATGACAAAGAAAATTGTAGGATAGTCTTTCCAGCTTAAATGTTAACCTTGTGATGTGAATGCAGAAGTAAATCAATTTGCGAACACATGAGAATCAGAAATTTTTGAATATACTCATAATTGAGGGAGGCTTACAAAAGAGAGTCACTTATTCTATAGGCTACTAGTCTTTGCTAGAAGGAACCAATAAAAGGAAACAAAATAAAACTAGGAAAAAATAAATATGCCAACCAACCAGTAAAATAATAATCATAATGATATTGTTAAGTGTCTATTTTTTGTCTAGTATGTCTGCATCCCTTGCTGAGACCTAAAGGTTTATGATGTTTTAAGTTAAAAAATATTCCCATTTGTTTTTTGTGGATTCATACAATGCGATTTTGTATCCATGCTTTCCTTCTGACATTAATAGTCTCTTTGTGAAAGATTACACTAATCTTATTGTAATAATGGTAAAAAACAAGAGTTATTTAAGTATTGATGCTCTTTGTAGTTGTAAAATTTTCCATAACTTCTTTGTTTCGATTTTGTTCATGTACTCCTTTTTATAGATCAATAGAATAGCTTGTTTGTGATGAGAAAAAAAATAGCTTCTTGCGAAAATGAAAATAAATCTGAAGCTTTGCTCTTCCCACCTACCTTTCACATACAGTACTTAAAATTGTTGTTTTTTAATATTTATTTCAGAAGAAAATCAGAGAGTGAATTATATTCCTAAACTAGGAATTAAATAACACATAAAAATCAGATATTCCAACACTCCCCCTCAAATAGGAAGAGTTGTGAAATCAAACTTATCTCTAGAAATTGGCCTTTGCTGAAAAATTGCTTCCCTTGAACTCAAACTCGGGTCTTCAAATAAGATATCAGGTGCTTCCTTTATGCTTGGAAATGTGTACGTGCCTCAATTCTGTACGATCAAAATGCTACATAAACCAAAGGTGGGAACAACATCCACTCAGACATGCGCCGGACGTTAGCACAACACACCCATATAAAGTCGATCTCGTATCCTGGCCAAAACACTATCGCTGAACAACACCAGCAGCACCAAAAAGGACCCTTGATTCATTACAATTAAAGTAAGGTGTCTCTCAAAGAGATCCAAAAGAGGAAAAAAGAGTCCCTTGGATAATTGCACCACAATCCAATTGAATTGAAGCCAAATCTCAAATTATAAGAATAATCTAAGTAACCCGGTCCAAAACTCTGAATCCTTGGTAAATAATTATCAAATATGGGGGCGGGATGTGTCTGCGCAAACAACAGGACAATAGAAGTCCCGAACTAAGGGTGTGCTTGTCATTGTTCAGGCAGAAGGCATAGAAGTAGCCGAACAGAAGCGTAAGAACGGAGGTGCTGTTGGAATATTACTGCTGAGTACAGGGGAAGAGGAGCGGAGCCGAGTGAGATAGAAGTCGTCGAATTATAAGTGGCCCACGTTAACAAATCTGTTTGGCCGATTCCATCCATAACTAATCTTCGGGTCCAGTCCTATTACTAGCAGCGGTAGGGAGGGAAGAGAATAATGCCGACAAGAGCGACCTTTTCTGGCAACAAACAGATTTACCGCAGTCCAGTGCATGTAGCGCAGAGAGTAGAGGGTGACAGAGAGGCGAACTCAGACGAAAACCTACACTCAGAGTTAGTCGGTTCTCCCCCTCGCATCAATAGTACCCGTCATCATTAATCCATACCAAACAAAAAAGTTCCACAGGTGTCTGTGCAAACTGATCAACAAAATCAGCCAACAACTGTATTCAAGATCAGGAATATTGAAAGAAAATAGAGGCGACGTGTAATAATTTTAACGACGGCACACCTATTGATGATTAAGATGGTTTCCAGACGAACAAGCAACTGCAATCTTAGATAGTAAAAGCACGAACCCCAATAAAAGTTTTAACATAAATTCTCTCCCCCTCACTTGGACTATTGTGACTATCCAAGGCTTCTCTATAAGCAAGAAATTGGAATTAACATGTAAAAACCAACGATTTCTGTTTTATTTTTACTCAAGTTCCTGGACCTTTGCTATGTCAATTTCAAGATTTCCATTAATGTTCAATACAAAATGAGATGATTGTCTCGTCTATTTCTTTAGTCTCTCTCTCTCCCTCTCTCTCTCGTCTTTTTCTTTAGTCTCTCTCTCTCTCTCTCCCCCCCTCCCCAAAGATAATTGCTTAGTTGACACTCCAAGTCGATCGCCTGGGCTATTTACAACCAATACATTGCGTTTCACTTCAGATTAAAATTTTAAATTATGCATTACACTCGCATGTTAATATGTATGCATTCTAGAACACATTTTTACATTGACACACAAAATAAGAAGCCTTCTTAGTCTGTTTGTTATTTTCACTTGTATATTAGTAATTTAAAAGATCTGACACATCCAACAATTTCTACCTCATTTCCTCCGCCAATTGGGGAATCTCTTTTTATTATGCTCAGAGCCATTTGTGATTTTTAATGCTAATTTAGTTTTTTTGCTTGTTTCAGGTATCATCTGTATCGAGATGATGATATATTGGGAACTCTGCATGAGTGATTTGGTGTTACATCCCACCATGTTAAACTACACTCAATCAAGGACCCAATTGGGTTAACTGACATGTTTTATTTTATTGAGTTGTTAGTGTTAAGACTATACTGTAGCATTCAGGCAGTTCTGTTCTGAAATGTGTTGTGAAACTAGGTTCAAGACATATTTTTCTCAATGGTTGCATAGAAACTTCTATAAATCAAGGCAATTCGTGTTTTGGGTCAGTGTTTCAGGCCGATATGACACGACACGAAGGTGTTATTCATATTCCACACGAACATGACCTGTATAGATATGACACGATACGATTGCCACGATTTCTTAAATAACACTTGTTTAAGCATGACGAGACATGAAACACAACTAACACGACTCATAAGTACGACACGACACACGACATAACATGACATCGTGTCAAAAAGACCCTACATGAACAAGACATAAAGTGTCAATTTTGTGTCGTCTAAAATTGCCACCTCTTCTGAGAGGATATTGAATGCGCCTGAATTGTCACATCTGTTCCACATCGCGTGTTGTATCCCTATTGGTTTGAAGTACTGCCATGTAAATACTCCAGGGGTATTGAATAATTTCTCATTCTGTTAATGCCGGTAAACTACATATGGACCTATCCTCGTTAGGCATATTAAGGGATACCTTGACCTCCTGTTTTGTTTGAAATATTACGGCCACTTTCTATCTCGTTCGTAACTCCACTTACTTTTGTCCCCCATAGGTAGTGTTCAGATGTCAAAATTAGAGGGAATGTGGGTGTAATATGTAGAACAAGGGGGAAGGATGTGCGATAACTTTAGGACATGCCTAAGAGGGGAACGATGTAATTTAGCCTTGAAATTTAGGCATAATAAGTCTCTGCAATACTTGTCCTTAATAGGAGCTCGAATGTAATTTACCCTTGAAATTTAGGACATGCCTACCTGTGATTGAAAGGAATATTAGGCACACCTCGAGTATTACTTGTTTTTATGTGGCAGAATAAATGGGTGTGATTTGAGCCTGCATCAATACATGTTGCGCATGGTATCACATTTAGGTAGTGTGTTACGCATATTATTAGTACCACACGTGAAGTATAGGTTGAGATTACGTGATAGTCTAATATGCGTGGGGGAATAAAAAGTTGACAGGATCACTGGTTAAATGAGTTTTATTCCAGATAAGAGGACTACAGGTTCTCTGCAGTGCTGAAGTCTAACATGAGCATGCTTTATAATATGGAGTACTATCGTATTGTATGGCTTGTTATTTTGCGATTTCTCATGCAGTGATATGATACTAGTAATTGTATCAATTTGTTGGATATAGTAATTTTTATACTAAACTAAAGTGTTAGGGCTATTTGGTTTTGATTCTCAAAAGTTTTGCCCCTTCGGTGATGGTTTCCCCCCAAAACTAATTGATTATTGTCTCAATTGTTAACAGCGCTGATAGTTGATGTAAAGTTAGCAGAAATTAACCCTCCTGTTTTCTAACCCTTAGTGGTATAAAAACGAAGTACATAAATGAAATCAGCTATGGAAAAAATATCTTAAGAAAAGCACTTGATAAAGAATCGTTATCGCCCTTATTTTCAATTGATGTCGCTTTTGATTTTAGGCCGCTGTCCGGACGGCTCACCATTCATATCCCATTCTCATTCCCACTCGAGGACCTTTGAACCATGTAGTTTAATAGTAGCTGGATTGCTTTGGGGATTTACCTTGGAGAGCGTTCTGGATCTGAAAAAAGGCAAGCTGGGCCATTCCTCGTTCAATCAGTAAACTGGGCATTGAAAGAGGGAGAGCATCCCTTCTCGTCCGGAACTTGATATAGAAATGGCTATAGTCACGTGAAGTTAATAGACGAAACCTATTATAGATATCACCTGTGAAAGCTTTGTGAAAAAAATCAAGCAAAATTCTGGAAAAGTATAAAATATCTTGGCCAATTTTTGGAATTTTTATTTCAATGCAGAATGTTCATCACAATTTTTTTTTAATATATTTCAGTACCCCTTTGGTGATGGATTCCCCCCAAAACTAATTGGTTATTGTCTCAATTTTTAACACAGCTGGTAGTTGATGTAAATCCTCTTGTTTTCTAACCTTTAGTTGTATAAAACGAAGTACATAAATGAAAGAAGTATATACCAAATAGTCCCTCGAATTTTTTTTAATACACGTTTAGTTCATGTCTTTTTATTTTGCACCAAAAAGTCCACCATGCCAAAAAGGTTTTACTATGTCGCTGGCATGGACTTTTAAAGATATGAGAATAATGGACTTTTTGGTACAAAATAAAATGCTTGGACTAAGTGTGTGTTAAAAAATGTTTGAAGAACTTTTTGGTGTTTGATCCTAAATGAAATCAGCTATGGAAAACATATCATAAAGTTTTGTTATAAATAAAGCAAAATTCTGGAAAAGTATAAAAGATCTTGAACAATTTTTGGATTTTTTTATTTCAATGCAGAATATTCTTCCGAATTTTTATAACAATTTATGGATTTTTCAAAATGAAAATGAAAACATGTTCCCTTAAGCCTCAAAATAGGTATGTATAAGGGGTCTTTATGTGTATTTGAGGCATATTAATTGTACTTCGAAAATGTGCCCTTACTAGATTTATGTTCTTGAAAATGTTATAGAACCCTTTTAGTATGTTTACTGTAAGTACATTCATTCCACAAATGAATGATCTCTATGAATGATCTGAAATAATTAAAATCAAACAGAACACGAAGGGATCACATGACACCAGCATTTATGTGGTTCAACAAGGAAGTTCTTCCTTCTTATTACTATTTTTTTAATAACAAGAATTACCTGCCCCATTTCCTTGGGGTAAAGGTCACATTTATAGAGGAAGAAGAGATAGTGCCATGCACGGCTCTGGAACTTGTTGATGTAGTTACGATTTGATCGTACTGATCTTGCTCCGAGATCCTCGCAGGTGGGATTCTTCTTAGTAGTTATCTTGAGCTGCGATCCTTTATCCCATTATGCCGAGCAAATGCTATCCAACCCGAATTATTCGGGCTGTTCGGATAATTCACCCACAGTTACAAGTTTTGAAACAAACCATGAAAATAGTCTTTAAAATGCAGAATATTGAAGTTACAGGAATATTTAAAATATTACAAGATTTTTTGAATGTTTTGTAGGATTTTTTTGAGTAAATTATCTTAGTCCTTAAACTATGGCCTAAGTTTTAAAAAGTAGCTAAACTTTATTTTGTCTTAATTTAATCCTCTAACTAATTAATCTGTTTCAATTTGATCCTTCAGTCCAAATCCGTTAATTTTTAACAAGTTCTAAGGAAATTTTAACCCAACCATTTAATAAAACAATACATTTAACCAAACACACCATTCATATTTGGAATAACATCCACTTGTAATATGTTCATATATATACTACCATTATACCTCACCCAACACTACCTCCATTTACCCCGCCACTATCCCTACTACCTCCACTACTATCCCCACTACCTCACCACCTCACCCCACCACTACTCCCCTCCCACCACTCCTCATTTTACTCCACCCTGTTCCCTCTCAATTCACCATATATAGGTTGGACATATAATGTAAACTCAAACGTGTATATATCAATACAACACTTTCATCTCTTTCTCTCTCTAAATAATATGTTTACATGGTATCAGAGATGAGGTTAAACCTCCATATCTTAACCACTTTACTAAATTATTCCTAAATAGCTTCATCATAAATCCCAAAGCAGATCCAACCAACTGAAATATGCATTATCTCGTTCTCTCACCTTGACAATATGCAATATCTCGTTCTCTCACCATGACAGCACCATCGGAATCAACATCAAAATTTTAGTCTCCGAAATTTGCGTCGTTGGGCTGTTAAAATCATCGTCGAAATCTGTCAAAATTGTGGCCAAAATCTTCCTAAGTCAATCTTAGTCTCAATCATCGCCGGAATCTCCTCTCCAAACTGGTAACAAACAAGTTCCACCCCAAACGTTTTGATATTTTTTTTACTTTGCCCTTTCATTCTAATTTCTGTAATTTATTTATTTGCTTTCTTACCTTCATTTATTAAAAAAATAGTAAAAATCATGGAGCGATCCGATGTCTCTCATCCCATTAGTATCATACTTGATGGCTCTAACTACATACACTGACCCAAGCTATGACTAGTTTTCTCAAAGGCCGCAAAGCTTGGCGACTCAATACTGCGGATATTATTGCACCAGAAAAAGGTACCACTAAAATCGATATAAATTTATCGAACGGATAGAAAATTGGGATAAGAAAAATGGTCAAATACTCACCTAGTTTTGTAAAACCTCTCTTACTTCTATAAATCAACAATTTGGTCGATTTGACACTGCTAAAGTAGTCTGGGACTTTCTCAAAATCTGTTACACCACTATAGACCTTGCTCATCAATATCAACTGTTGACAAATCTTCATCACAAAACTCAATAGACGTGACAATCTATTAACAACTTCTTGTCTGAGATGTATGCTATTTGGGACCGGTTAGTCCTTTCATATTCTATTTAGGCATGTTCTGCTGATATTGCCAAATTCATATCATATGGAGATCAACAACGCGTCATATTTTTTTGATGGATCTTCATGATTGATTCAAACCTATTTAAGCCTCTTTTCTCCACATGATCCCTCCACCCTCACTTGAGGGTGCTATTTCAGAACTTTTTTCTGAAGAGACAAGATTTGGCACCTCCAAATCTCACACTACAAGCGGAGTTCTTACTACTCATTAGCCTAAGTATGACTAGCAATTCTCTTTTCGAAACTCAACATTCCTAACATGAGTGTAATTATTTCCATAAGATAAACCGTATTCTTCTCAACTTTCGTGCACGCATCTACAAAAACTATCATAACAAGGGCCCAAACACTATTAAAATGATTATCCAAGCAATCCATATAAACAATCTCGCACCAATTTCGATATAGGAACTTCATTCCCACATCCTCAGTGGTCCGTATCTCTCACTACTGCTAATACTGAGAGTTCCTTTCCTCCAATGGATTTTGCTCCACATGTTTCAATAGTGACCTTGCTATTATCTTCAAACAAGTTCAATCCACATCCAATACTGCTATGGATATCACTTTAGGTACTTCTTAGTTCTTTGAGTCCGCCTCTTTTAACCATACGATTGTTGACTCTACAATTTTCTCCTCCAAAACTCCCGCTCTAGATACACCTTCCATACATACTGCTGATGGATCCCATTTACATGTTAGTCGCATAGGTCACGTATCCACTTCGAGTCTTTATCCACTTCGAGTCTTTCACTCCCTACCACAATTTACATTCCCAAGCTCACCATTAATCTCACCTCCATTAGACAATTATGTGGCCTTGGACTAAATGTTCTTTTTTCCTCTTCTGGTTATCATGTACATGATCCACAAATGGGGAAGATTATTAGGATAGGCTGTAAGGTTGGATGTATGTTTAAGTTCATCCACCTTCGTACTCCTCGTCATCCTTTTACCATTCCTACAGTTGCATCCACATCTTTCGCTTCTTCTGTCACCTTGTGGTATTCTCGTTTAGGTCATGTGTCTGTTGAGCGTATTCGCTCCTTAATATCAAGTGGTCAATTAGGTTTAGTCAAAACTGAACATGTCTCTTGTTTACCGTGTCAACTTGGAAAGCTACCAACACTACCATTTGATAAAAGTGATTCTGTCTCTTATACTCCTTCTAATCTTATTCACTCTGATGTTTGGGGTCCTTCTCCTCATTCCATAATCGGGGGGGGGGGGGGGGGTAAATATTTTATTCTCTTTATAGATGATTACACATGTTTTACGTGGATATATCTCATGAAGAATCGCCCGGGCTTATCCCAACTTTACTATGACTTTGACCACATGATTCACACTCAATTATCTAGCCCCAATTAAATATTTTCGCGTAGATAATGTCATGGAACACAAAGATATCATTTTTCTTGAATTTCTTCTCCAACAGGGCACTGTTTCTCAATATTCTTGTCCCGTCACGCCTAAACAAAATGGTCGTGCTGAGCGCAAACATCGCCATATATTAGGCACTGTTTGAACCCTCGTTATCTCAAGTCTATGTCCCGAGTGTTTTTGGGGGAATCCGCTCTCACCATAGTTTACACAATTAATAGATTCCCATGCTAATAATTAACAACCAATCTCCCTATGACCGTTTGTATGGGGTTTTCCTAACCTATAATCTCCTGAATGTTTTTGGTTGTGTTTATTTTGTATTATTTCAGCCCCATGAGCGCTCAAAACTAAAACCCCAGTCTCGTCTTTGTTATTTCTTAGGATATGGGATTGAACACAAGAGGTATAAATGCTTGGATCCCATTTATAAGCGCCTTTCTATCTCAAAATTTCACATTACATTTTCTTCTCCCTCTCCATTTTTCACTGACTCTACTATTGACCAATTCCCTTCCAGTACTGATACTGCAAGTGATCCAACTTATGAGCTAGAGACTTCCTTCTCCAAAACTTTCCTCACATCCTCCCAATAATACTCCACCTCTTGAGCTCTCAATCATGGATTATTCTAATGCTCCAGACTCATCTGATGATCTTGGCACTAATTAATTTAATCTCGACACTATTAATCTATCTACCTATTAATTAACTCGGGTAAAAGAACCTCATTTCCATCTTCGTGATTATCATTGCTTTTCCACCACTCTCCCTCTTCATGAACCTTCATCTTATAAAGAAGAAATTTTTGACTCCCGTTGGCAGAAAACTATGTCTGAGGAATTATAGGTACTTCACCAAGCACATACCTAGGATCTTGTTAATCTTTCTCATAACAAGAGAGTTATTGGTTGGAAATGGGTTTACAAAATCAAAATCCATTCGGATGGGTTCATGGCACATTAAAAAGCTCGCCTTGTTGCAAAGGGCTTCGCTTAGGAATATGGTATTGACTATGAAGAAACCTTTGCTCCAATTGCTCGCCTTCCCTCAGTTCGCAGTCTTCTTGCTATTACTGCTTCTCGTAGATGGCCACTATTTCAGATGGATGTCAAAAAACCATTTCTCAATGGAGACCTTGTTGAAGAAGTTTATACATAACCTCCTCCTGGTTATGATCATTCTCTATCATAAGTTTGCAAACTTCGCCGCGCTCTATATGGTCTCAAGAAAGCTCCCCGAGTCTGGTTTACTAAATTCAGATCCACTAATTAGTACATTTGGGTTTACTTCTAGTCCTCATTACACCGACCTCTTTATTTTCAAGAAAATACTGGTACTACTCTTCAGCTACTTTATGTGGATGATACCGATGATGATGTTGTGGGAATCTATGTACTATAACTTTCTCTCGGCTCTCACTTTGATATGAAAGATCTTAGTCCTCTCAACTATTTCTTGGTCCTATAAATACTCTCTACTGCAAATGGTTATTACCTCTCTCAGGCTTAGTATTATTCTAATATAATCAATCGATCCAGTCTTACTGATTGCAAGACAACTGCCACTCCTCTGAAAATCAATGTACGTCTTACTTCTCTCGATGGTACTCTTCTTAGTGATGTGACTCTCTATCGACAGTTAGTTGGAAACCTTATGTATCTTACAGTTAAGTGTCTTGATATTTTCTATGAGGTTCATATTGTTAGTGAGTTCTTATATGCTTCACGAACAACTCATTATGTTACTATTTTAAGTACCATTCACTACATTAAGGGCACTATGTAATGGTATTCACTTCTCTATTTATTCCTCCATAGTTCTTCGAGCATATTCAAATGCTGATTGGGCTGGTGATCCTACCAATCGTTGTTATACTATTGGATATTTCTTCTTTTTGGGTGACTCTCTAATTTCTTCGCGAAGCAAGAAATAATCTGTCACGTCTAGATCGAGTACGAAAGCCGAATATCTAGCTCTTGCTGATAGTACACAAGAACTTCTCTGGTTACTTAAAGATATGGGAGTTTCCTCCCCCGCTGCCACTATCCTCAGTTGTGACAGTCAAATGTCTATTAATATTGATTGTCATTTAGTACGTTAACATGTTTTTTGTGGAACTATTCGTCTTCTCTCTATCACTTCTGCTGATCAGACTGTTGATATCTTCGCCAAAGCACATCCTCCAGGGCATTTCAAAGACTTAGTTACCAAACTAAAGATGACTAATACTCCACCATATTGAGTTTTCGTGGGCATGTTAATGTATATTTACCATTATACCTCACCCCACAACTATCGCTATTATCTCCATTCACCCCACCACTATATCCGCAACCTCCACTACTATTCACACTACCTCACCCCACTATTACCTCCACCACTACTCATTTTAGTCCACCTTGTTCCCTCTCCTTCCACTATATATAGGTTGGACATATAATGTAAACTCACACTTGTATATATCAATGTAATACATTCATCTCTTTCTCTCTCTAAATCATATGTTTACATAATAAAAAAGCACTTTCTCCTCTCTTGACGAAATCTGATATTTTCTGACCTCTCTTGACATCTTTCTCAAGTTAAATAAATAATACCTCCAACTACTTTATTATAAATTTAAACCCAGTGGTCATCCTTCTGCGGCAATTCCTACACTTACTAAGACCACATCACGTACTACAAGGATCATCAATGTTGATTCTTATTTTGCCTCCCAAACATATTATCAAGAATTTATCCCATTAATAACTGGAGGGAAGGGTTGCTTGAAGAGATGGCATTGCCGGAGGGCCGGTTAGTTCACTGGAAGGAGATATGCGGTGGAGTCTCTGTCGCAACTGTTGGGTTGCCTTTTTTCTTTTCTTCTTCTTTTTAATTTTTTAAGGTTAGTATGTGTGAATGAGTTAAAGATGACTTGTAATTATAATTGATTTTTTTACTTAATTAGTGATTTAATGTTTATTAGGGATGCTGTGTAGGTTGGTTTAATTTAGTAAGGGTGATTTATTTAGAATATAGATTGATTTAACACATGAACCCCTTATTGTTTTAAAATTATCGGACTAAGTTAACGGAATGAACAATTTGATTCAAATTACTTAGTTGAGGGACTAAATTAAGATAAAATAAAGTTTAGGGTTCATTTTAAAATTAGTCCACAGTATAGGGACTATATAACTAATTTACTCCCTTTTTTAATCTTTTTATTTTATTTTATTTTATTTTATTTTGTATGAGCTTCTATTCATACCGTCATTTAGGAACAAACTTAGAGCACATTTATACATGTCATTTAAGAAAGTAACATGATTCTAGACTTGATTCCACTTATTGAGAAATAGATAACTAAAATCCATACACATAGGCAAGCAATTTACATTTGGTTTAATGACGAGGTATAAAGCGACGTAATCATTTGTATACTAAAGTGTTTCATGGAATTCTTCCAGAAAATGCATACAAGAAAAGACTTAATAGGCTTAAAAAAAGGATCAATTACCAAAAAGTCCCTAAAATATTTTTTTAATACACATCTAATCCAAGCCTTTTTATTTTGTTCCAAAAAGTCTCTCAAACACCCATTTTACCAATATTCTCTTATTTTTAAAGGTTCGCGCTAGCGGTATTCCCTCTCCTACCCCCCACCGCCGGAGTTCCGGCGACCCTCACCGGAGCTCATTTTTTTTAGTGTTTTTATGTGGTGAGGGACTTTTCGAATAAAATAAAAAGGCTTGGACTAATCGTGTATTAAAAGATATTCGAGAGACTATTTGGTAATGCCCATTAAAAAATCAAAAGTTTTAGGATAACATGGTAAGAGGGGAAGGTTGAATGACCATTTTAGGAGGTGAAACCATGCCACATTATGAAAATTCTAAGAAAAAATCACTTTACATTCTCATATTTTTAAAATTAATATAATGAGGCTAAATTAAGCTTATGCTTAATTTTCAATGCGTCAAGGATATCATTCTACATATTCACAAGCTCAAATCTACCATCAAAATCAATTCACATTGTAAACATTCTGTAACATGACAAATTAAATTTGGGTGTCACAATTCTCACATGCTTAAGTAATTACATGCCCAAAATTCAGTTACTAAAATAAATATGGTATTGCAATTTCATATCTTCCTCACTACTCTCATGTTCCTTATTCTATGTAATGACTTCTCCACAATACTTTCACTAATGTAATCACTTTAATATGAACACTTCATTTGTTCTTTTATTTAAAATTTTCACGAGTTATTAAAAATAACATAAATATTCCTTCAATTCAATTGGTTGAGAAGTTAACACATGAGAATAATTTTCTACATACTTTATGATTGTATTAACATGGAATACATCATGTACTTTGATAATTATGGTGGTAATCTCAACCTATTATAAGTCATCATTCCATTTTCCATGAGTATGTTACAAGGCCAAATATATTGTGGACTAAACTTTACCTATTCTTACAACTCCATTTTAAGGAAAGGCACATATAACTCGGTCTCCTACTTGATATTTTTAGGACTATAAATTGATCCAAAATGGCCCAAAGTTCGCTCGTTCAGCTCATTAAATTTGAGCCAATCCTTAAGTGGGTTTGAGCCAGACTGAGCTCGACCAAAATTTTAAACCCAGACTATAATTTGGGCCGAGATTGAGCCAAATGCATTTAAGCCCGAACCCAAAAATTATAATATATATATATATATATATATATATATATATATATATATATATATATATATATATATATATATATATATATATATATATATGAATATGAGACCCTCTCCTGTAAGGACTCCTTATAGTGTAGATCCCGGAACATACCATTTTTTTAAAATAGTAAAAAAATGATTTTTTTGATGAAACTTCATGGATATTATCTCCACGGTGAGAAGATGATCTCTAATTTTTTTCATCAAAAAATTCAATAAAAAAATCGTTGAGATGAGGTGATATGTAAAAAATTGGTATAAATATGCATTTTCGACCGTTGAAATGTTGGCGATCATCACACCCACTTTTTGATTGAATTTTTTGATAAAAGTTCGTGGACATGATCTCGATAGTGAGAAGATCATATTCATGAAATTTCATAAAAAAATTCAATCAATAAAGCGGCTCGCGTCAGCCCAATATTTCAACGGTTGAAAATGCATATTTATACCATTTTTACATATCACCTCATCTCAACGTTTTTTTCTTGAATGTTTTGACGAAAAAAATTGGAGATGATCTTCTCACCGTGGATATCGTATCCATGAAGTTTCATCAAAAAATTAATTTTTTTACTATTTTAAAAAATGGTATGTACTGGGGTCTGCACCATAAGGAGTCCTTACAGTAGACTTTCTATATAAGATCGTATCCATGAAGTTTCATCAAAAAATTAATTTTTTTACTATTTTAAAAAAATGGCATGTACTGGGGTCTGCACCATAAGGATTCCTTACAGTAGACTTTCTATATATATATATATATGTGTGTGTGTGTGTGTGTGTGTGTGTGTGGTTTATTCGTTTAGATTAAAACTTTTAAATTTATAATGTTCATGTAAAGGTTAATGACATCTTTATTTTATTATTTTTCTTAGTTTTAATTTGATTTCTTTGATTATTTAAGTCTTAAATGAAATAACAAATAAAAAAATTATTATTGAAATCGAGTTCGTGCCGACCCGAATTTGTCCCGAAGCCCGTAATAGAATGCGAGTTGGGATTGAGACTAGGGTCTTATTTTTATTTCAGCCCGAGCACGGGCTTGGAAATATGTAATTACATTTGGGCCGGGCCTTAGAAACCCCAAGCCTAACTCATTAAACACGATTTACAAGCCTAGATATTTTAATTCCCTCCTCTAGTTTTATGCATTACATTTTGTCTACTAGGGGATACATTCAAATTATCATATATAAGATTAATCTTCTCCATATTTAATGGTACAATCTTTGATCCCAAGAATTGTCCTTCTCAAAATTTATTCAACAAATTCATGTTCTTCGTTTTCTTTTAGACAAATCTTTATAGGGTGACATACTTATGTTTAAATATTAACTATTATTATATGAGAACTATTTAAGGATGTATATTATAACTTACCTACCTTTGAAATATAACATACAAAATCGTAATATATCTTCTAAAGTGTGAATAGTTTGCTCCGTTTGAGCCAAAAATTATTGGAGTAGCTGCCACAAGATCTGTTGATTATGCATATAAATCAACCCACCAAAAATATCATTATCTAAAACGCAAAATCCTACAAGGAGGAATTTAGAGTTTACCTTCAAAATCTTTTAAGTTTTATCTCATCTAACAACGAAAAGTATTTGATGTAGATTAATGGAGAACATGGGCTCGATGTACCTCACGACATTCTATCATATTCCCAATATGAACTATTAGGAACATTTTGTGGTCTCTTCCTTCCTGATCATCTTTTGCTATCCTTTTCTCCCCCCTTTGTCTTAATTTTAAATTAGGATTTTTATGAATTCTAAGAGTGAAGAATGTATGCGAATAAAAGAGCCTTAGGTATATATATAGAGTGTAAAAGCCCACATAATTTAATATTAGAGTCGATCAAGCCCGAATACTGAAATTTAAAAATTGCTATAATTTAAAATATCATTATTAGCATGAGATAAAGATATGAGACATTTAAATTTTTTTCTACTATTATAAGATGTGAGAGATAACAATACGAATGATCACCAAGATATAAATTTCAACTACAACATCCTCCATAAGTCCAGCAATATACAAAAGTCTCAATACAATATCCCAAATACAACTGCAGAGTCACAAGTGACTCATAAATCAAGAAGATGTCTCATATGAAATACAACGGAAAGGAAACTAAACCATACATAATGTAAATCTCCAAAGTCCAAAGCCTGCTCTCCAAGATCAAAGTCCTCTCCTAAAAGCTCAAACATATCCTGAGAAATTTGTCAACACAATGAGTCAGAGCCCACTGTAAGAATACTAGCTACGTCTCCCAAAGAGGATAACATAACCCAACCAATAGTACCAAATAATATAAATACCATAATATAATATTTTAAATCACAATAATAATCAAACTTACAATATTTTATATAACAATAACAATTTAATCTCGAATCTTTATCAATGGTCAGGAGATAATATAACATATTCAACTATATAAATAATAATAGTGTTCATCAATGTTTCATAGAATCATGAGCATAAAGAATTATCCAGTTACTAAACAAGGTATACCAACGAAACATATAATATCGAGTCAATCATTACTACTTACCCATTAAATAATACTATTAACATCTCTTTATAAAGTAAGGTCTCAACAAAATATCGATTTATTAATCGATACTAAAGCAACACATAATATTCAACTTATCAATATCACTACGAGTCGTATATCCACAGTCTAGCTTTATGCTCTCTTAATTTTAACATTTCAATTTCATTGAATTAACATCGTTTGATACTTCATTTCTATTGTGAACAAAATATCTTTTCAATATCATACTTAAAGAAACATTACCCACTTATATATTTATTATCTCATTCATACCATCTTTATCTCATTAGTTTCACTTTAGTTAACCGACCTCCCTTACGGCCCTAAAATACCACAATACATTCAATTTAGTCATTTGTTTCATAAATTACTTAACCTTTTAGTTGATTACAACGTAACCGACATGTGCTCCAATATATGGTACTGCACTCAAATAAAATCGTCACACTACTGTAGAAACTTGCTTCATAGTGCTGAAAACACCGTAGCCACCTTGTTACATAGTGCCAAATTTCCATATGATGCATCGAAAGTCCATATCAAACCATACAACATAAACACCACCGTAGTCACCTGCTTCGCAGTGACGGAGAAACCATTGCCACTTGCAGCACAGTGTCGTATTTCCATATGTCGCATAAACATCCTATTACACATCCTGCTTCCACATTTTGTTCACATGGGAGGACTTCCCAACTCATATAGTATACTAAAAATTCACGTGTAACAATGCTCCCGATTACACCAACATAAGAGTGTTTTACCTAAGCATAAACCCTTTATACTTTTGTCTCAGATTTGTCAAGTTATATATATTCATCCGTAAAATCCTAACTCCTAGCCTTCTCTAGACTCCATGCATGGGACATCTTATAAATAAAATTCAGGCAGGGAACCCCCTAGTACACATCTGTCTAGATCAGTTAGTCATCGGGAGAAAATTACCACCAACACCAATCTGAATATTAAGGAATCTGACTCAATTCATCAATATCATAATATGCGAAAACCACAAAATAATCACTTTATTACATTATATCTTTATTTACTTGTAAGGCACTTCACATGTTCCTCGAACAACTCATTGTTCATGAACAAAGTCTACTCACAAGTCATACTTTTCAATATCAATTACACAAGTAATACATTTCAATATCCAATCCCATAAGTCATTTATTTCAATCCCCAACTCACAAGTCATACATTTCAATAACCACTTACTCAATACTCATAACCTCACTATTAAAATTACGTACCAAACTTACTAATTTTAAACTTTAAAATCCTACCTTCTCTAGAATCCATGCGTGGGACATATCATAAATGAAATTTAAACAAGTAATCCCTCGATACATTCTATCTAGATTAGGTAGTTGTTTTGTTAAGAGTGGACAACACTAAACCTAACCTTTCCTATACATCCTTATCTCTAATAAATCCAAAATACACACCTATCATATGAAACTCCTAGCTCACTCTAAGATACCCAAGCACCTCATTACATATCCTAAAAAATCTCATAAATAATTATTACTATATTAAAGTCTCTAACACAAATACTCCTATCCTCCACCTCATTAATTTCAAAGCTTATATATACCTTACCCAAGTACCATAACCCCAAATCTCAACCATAAGTAATCCCAAAGATCTTAGCCCTAATATCAACATCATATACTCATTAACATAAACCGCATAACAAAATCTCGCCAACGACAACTATTATCCAACCACCCAAGTCTCACCGCTAAATAAGAATCACTAACAAATTCACAAATCGCATATACAACATTTGTACCTGACAACCTTTTTTTCTCACAATATCATAACCAATATCCCATCAACCTTCAATGGAACCAAATGATCAATTAAAAGAACTACGATAACATCAGTTACTTAGAATACCAAACTAACAATACACACCCTCAATTTAACAATCACCAAACATCCCAATTTACCTAAAAATACAACTAATACAATTTCATTATTCCAAAACATCAAATTTCCATTAAATATAACCCTTGAAATAAAAGCCAATAACTCGTACCATATAATCTTCAACAACAACTAGCAACCTCCAAGTCCCAACACTAACAATATAGGGCTAAAAAAATAACACACTCGATAAACAAATACAATTCATAATCTCGAATAAAATCTTCTTTTATTCATAATGTTTCTTATCTTCAATAACAATACGAATAATATCCATTTCCAAGGGTACAACTAGAATTTCTTATATTAATGATTCATGCACATTTAAAATGGTGCTCACAATATTTCCCAACAATAAAAAATATCATGAGACAAGTATACGCATATATGATTTTCAACTCTCTGAAAGTTCATAAGGTATATAATTCAACTCTTTGCCATTTAATATATTGTTATTCTCATCTTTATAACAATCACTTTATTTAATTCACATAGACATTTTCAAAATATTTCTCATTTTAAGAGGGGTTTCAATCAAACTCAACATCACATAATGAAAATAGGAAATTAATTAGGTTTACCATGCCATAATTAAACTTCTAATCACTTTTAATTAACTATAAACACTTTTTAGGCAATATCTAAGTCATTAAGCACTAACGGGAAAAGTAGTGTATTATTGGCTTTCACTATTTATGAAATCTAACTCGACTTCCTTGATCTCCTTAAAATTTGAGTAACTTTGCCTCTTAAAGCACTCCAAAATTCTAAGATTAAGGTTTTGAAATGGAGGTTTGAAGGATGTACATTAATGGGGTTTAGGGTTTGTGAGGTTAGGGATGAAGAGAAAATAGGATTAAGGGTTTTTGTTTGAGGGGAAATGAAATATCTAGGGTTTAAGGATTAAAAGGAACCAAGGGAGCATAACTCGTTCTTGGGCCATGAAGGAGGTCGCAAACCTATATTGCCGCGGTTGTTCCTCTTCATACCGCGGTCGCGACAAGTTATACCCCCGGTCACGGGTTTCATTTGGGTCAGCCCGTCGACTTCACTCTCCCTCTCTCCATTCATGCGCCAACAACCATACACTAAATTACACACAAGTCTCTTTCAAACCCTAGCTTAATACCAAGACATGAAAAAAGACTTCTTTGCCGGCAAGTTTCTAACTTCATTCTCACAATTTAATTTAACAATTAAAAGGTAAACTTAGTCAATAAATTCACACTAAATTACTAAAAATTCTATAAATTCAACATTGCTCATTTAATTAAGTTTCTTCCATAACAAGCAACACGATATATAAATTTCCAATTAATAATAAATCATTATTAAATCACTCAAAAAATTCGGTATAAGTGGGCCTAGGAAAACTTGATCTGACATTGGTCCTAATCTTAGTCCGTTAATTATAATTAATTCCACTATATAATCATAATTACAACTCCACTCCCTAATCCAAAATTATATTTCGAGCTCCTTATTATTAATTACTCATTTTTCTCCACGTTAAGCTTATAAATACTAGGGAAGATCATCTGGCAGCTGCTAATCCTTCTTTTGCAAAGATTTTTAAACATAGATCTTGTAGCAAGGGTATTCCCCATCAAATACAAGCTTCGGTTGACATCACAACCATGGCCGACCCTGGCCATCTGCCAAATGGGCAATGGTACAGGGCCCATTTTAGAGTATGCACTCACACATGTATATTATAAGGGTCCAAAAATGTTTTATGTATAATAAAAATGTCGATTTTTAAAATAAGTTTAATTTTTTAAGGGCCCATTTTTAAAACTATTCAACAACAATTTGTACAAAGAATGATTCAACTATTCAAAAATCTCACCCAATTAAAATAGGCCCCTAAAAATAAGTTTAATTTTTTAGGGGCCCATTTTAGGTATTTAATATCTTTTTACAATATTTTTTTAGATGGGCCGTAAATTGATTTTCGCACAGGGCACTCTCAATCTTAGGACCGGCCCTGATCACAACCCTTTATTTTTTAAACATCCTGAATCCAATTTATCACGGTGAATCTCCAATCATCAAGATTACAAACACAGTCCATATGTCTTCTCTAGATGTATGCAAATATAGGTTCTTAGGCATACTTTGTCCAAAGGTAAAAAATAATTTTATGCTAAATCACTTCATCATTTGCTTATAAAACTTTGGAAGTCGGATAATCCATGAAGGCTTATGCCTAAAGGGAAAGAGTTTTATAGCATGTTCTTTGAATCTTTACAAGACTGAATATGGTGTGGACTCACGAGTCTATAAATTTTGATCTAGATTCGTTTGAACCTTGGAAGTGGGTGCCGGCTTTTAAATCGGTGAATTACATCTCATTGAAGGCTAATGTTTGGGTTAAACTCTTGGATTTTCTAGATTCATATTGGCATCCAAAATTGCTTTTAGATATTTCTTGTGGGGTTGGTAATACTATCAGAATTGATCACTCAACTCTATCTCAAAAGTACGGTTATTTTCCCATGTTTTAATTGAGATTGACTTCCCTTATGATTTACCTAATTTTGTTACTGTTGAGGTAATTAAAATGGAACTTCCTTTCTTTTCTGATTATTGAGGTTGTGTAGGCAAAGCTATTTCTGATTGTAAAAATGTCAGAAAACACGCCCGTTCTCAACTAGAGCTTAAGAGGAAATCAGTGGGAGATGGAAGTAAAGAAGTTGTTCGGGAAAACCAAGTTTTTAGGAAGAGTTCAAGTATAACTCATGCTAAAAATTATGATGACTGACATGCCTTCATTAGAAAATATCCCAAAACGTATGGAGTTAGATTCTAACATAACTTAAAGAAATTCCCAGGTGCAGGTTGAAGTTCAGATCTTGAATCAATCTGTTGGTCCAACGAAGGATGTGGAATTACCCCAACAAACACGGAACAAAAAGGGGAATTTCATTCTAAACTTAAAAACCATGCTCAACAACTGGTTCAATTTATTAGGTGAGGGTAACAATATGATCAGGTGAACTTGACTGGGATTGTTACACGTGTCCATGTGGATAAGTGCACAACATTATCGTAGGTTTCAAACATGGGAATAATAAAATGATGTGATCCCAACTGGAGGAGTAACGTGGAACCTCAAAGGTAATGTTTGAGGTTGGGTTACCATCAGATTGTGATATGGCAGGTCACCAATTTACATCTAATTACAGTGGGCCAGATGGTGGGTTAGATGGGATTGAGGCTTTTTATAAATCACAAAATTTAAATGAATCTATACAAGTCATATTAAATTTCTCTCAACCACAACTTGTAATAACTACAAAACCCAACATAGTTAACTACGAAGATTTTTTTAGAGGAGGACAATGTAAATTCATCTAAAATGGAAATGGCAAACATGTTAGTTCCTTTGCATGACCACTTCCTTGACAAAGAAATTGAATATGTCCCCTCAACCCTTCATAAAAGATAGACAAGGATTAGACACAACCTTCTACTTTAACATTTACTGAAGATCAAGAAGAAGAACTCATTTCTTTTAATTTGATATCTTTCATTAGAGGTTCAAAACCAGAGAATAGGAAAGCCAAGTAACTTCAACATCAATAAGATCAAACAAATATAAAGTTTGATGATGAAGCTTTTCAAAAGATTGAGGCAGATACTAAGTAACAAATTGAAGAGGGGATCTCCAAGATAAACAAAGATTCCAATAACCATGTGGTGCATAAATTTCAATACATGACGATTGCTTAAAAAAATTAGAAAGATAAGGAATATAATATTTTGGAGATTAAAGAAGACTACAATCTTCTCGAGGTTCCATGCAAGCCAAATAAATAAAGAAATGGTCTTCTTTTGGTTATTTTGTTTTTGTCAATTCGTGTTATATAACTCCATTTTAATTTAATATTTCTCTCTCGTTTATTTGCCTTGGTGGTGGGTTCACTCATCCACCTTATCTTTTCTTTTTTATTTAACAAGACATAATCTAAGTGAGAAATTTGTAAAAAAAGGTTACAAATACTCATTAATAAAATAAGTTACTGACAATTTATTTTAATTAACTTCTTCAAGTCCTTGAGTGGTCTTTTGTAAACATAATTCACCTACATAGGTTGATACATACAAAACTTATAATCATCTCAATGGGGTATCACCAATTTCTACATCAAGATATGAATTTCATCCATAAATGACTTACACCATACATTAATCACCACTACCCTATCTATTATGATTATTAATCTAATAATGAATCTCACCCGATAGGTCAAAGCAATAAATTACTAGTGGATGTGTAACTCCCTCTCCCCCCATTTTGATCGTACCCATGTGATTTGGTAACTTGGCATGACCCATTTGGACTTTAGGCTTGGTGAGATGGATCTTGGGTCAAATTTGGGTAACGTAGTGGCCCTAGTACAATTGAACTAGATTTATAAGGCTTAAAGTGATATCAAATTTTTTGGCGGTCGTTCGAATGAAGGTCATTATCGTTCGAACGAGGTTTGAATGACATTCTAATGACCAAGACCTGAACGATTTCCATCGTCCTCTGGAGTCTCTTTGGAATGCCGTCGTTCGAATGAGGTACGTTGTCGTTCGAACAAGGGTTAGTTTCCCGTTCGAACAAGGTGGATTCCTTCGCCCTTTTAAAGCCTACGATTTAACTTAGTTTGTACCTCGTTAGAACTCTCGTTAGAATGAGAGGGTATCTCGTTCAAACGAGGTCCAAGTCATTTGAACAACCAAAACATATTTTGAAATTCTTCACATTTTAATGTGCTGTCACGACGTGGATCGTCAGATTAGATGGCATGTCGAGCCCTTAGCGAGTCAGATAAAAACATGGGCTAAAGGCTTGATGGATCAAAGGTTAAAGGGATTGAGTTTGGAGCATGTTTGGAATTTAACCCTTATGGTTTTGGGAGTATTAAGTGAGTTTTGGCCCATTTGGGCATTCCAATTTGATTTGGTCTCTCTCTCTCTCTCTCTAGCTCTTGGAGCTCCTCCACCCTATCACCACCATTCCTCCACCCGAAACCGCCATAGATTAACCATTTTCTTCCATATTTAAGCTTATAAAACCTATCTACACCACTGTTGGGAAAAGTTATGGATTTTGGAGAGAAGATGAAGAAGAAATTATGGAGTTTGAAAGGGTTTTTTATGGGAGCTTTCAAGGAGAAAGATTAGTGGAGCTAGACAACCTCTTTAAGACCACCTTAAGAGGTTGTAGGTTGCCATATTCTTCTACACTCATCCAACCATTTTTGAAACTTCTTTGAGGTGAAAAATTCTACGCTTTAGCTTAAGTACTCAATTTTTCATAATATTGGTCTAGTTGCTGAGTTTGTAAGAGTAGAATGCATATGTGATTTAAGAAAGTTATTTCTTCTGATTTTATGTTAAATGATTTATAAATGATTTCAAGAGTTTTGAGTAAAATGATATATTTCAAGAAATCTTGGTATTTAAATTTTTTATGGAATATAATATTTGAAATAATATTTCTCTTTACAAAAAGATTTTGTGAACAAATATCTCAAGGTTTTCTTATGAAAATTGGGATTTTTGTATAAATAGACATATAATCAAGTTTTGAAGAAACAAAATGTCTTTTGGTCTTAAAAGGTATGCTTTTACAAATACTATGAAATTTTGAGAATGAACCATGTGTTAAACCCATTTAATGGGGTTTTTGTACTTAAAATACCTCTTCCTATGTAAATGAACTTTTGGTAATTTAGTCTTGAGCATATAGACAATTTTAAAGAAGGTTTTATTGTGTTTTAACATGAAACAAATAAAATACAAATTTTAGCCCTTAAAGTATGTTAAAAGGTATAGAAATTGTGATAAGTGGGTATTTCAAGACTATAGGTGAAATTAAAGGAAAATGGTATTCTTGTAAAGTAGTCCTCAAATTGCCAAAGAGTTTTCTTAGTAATGATAGTAGTGAAATAAAGAGATTTCTAAATTTAAAGGGGTATTAATTCTAAAGTGTGTAATGAGTGTTAATAAGTAAAAATATTTGAGAAGTTGGTGTGTATAACTTAATAACGTTTGGAAAAGTAACACTAATGAGATGGAGAAAATTGCAAGTTTGGAAACAAATGAGTAATATTGTAATTTTATGTAAAGTGGAATTTTTTAATGAAATAAAAATGTTGGAGAAATGTTATACACACATGGTCCAGTGATTTTTGGGATAAAATCAACGCAAGTGTATAATTGACAAGAAATGGTGATTTTCAAAGTGAGGTGGGATGAAATCCCCGGGTTTTAGTATTGGTCGGTAAAAGTGGTATAATGTTGACATTTGATAGATGTTAAAAAAAATTAATATATACTTGGATGAGACCGAAAAATAATTAAGACAAGCTCGGAGCCCTAGGATGAAAGACTCAAAACACTGGCCAGAGCATATGATAGTGTAGCCGACAGTGTGGAGCCTGTTAAAGTACTCAATTATTTGAAGGATTCTAAGAAAAGATAAAGATAAAAGTGGGACATGTAAAGAAATGGGTTGTGTGAAGATTATATTAAAAGACAACCCAACTTGAATGAAATTAATACATGTCTCGGTTGGCTAATGTCCATGTATAGTGATGAGAAGGATAAAAGTAAGTGATTAAATGAGTAATTAAGCAACATAAGTATGTTTTAACCCATTATTAACACAAGTATGTGTTTGCAAAAGGTTTATAATAGAAAACAAGTATTTACTAACATGGAGCATGTGAGTGTTGAAAGGTGATTTTCAAGGAAAATACTAAAGTAAATTTAGCGTGAGTAAATGGGTGATTTCAATGAAAGAGGTGCTTTTCCCTAAGCAGAGGGTATTGTATTTAAAGCATTTAATCGGGAAATAAATGCTAATTCAAGTAAATAAAGGTCTTCTATAAGATTAATGTGACTTAATCAAATCAAGTGATGTTTTTGGAATAAAAACGGTCTCATGCATTAAAGTGTATATATATATATATGAGGTAGTTGCATGTGCATGCATGTATAATGTGTCAGAGTCTCCTTCTGCCATTCGATTATATATTGCATTGTTGTATCTTTCCACGGACATTTGGCTCATTCCCTCATCTTTGTTACGACAGGTTGTGTGCGATTCCGTAGTTTGAGAGCGTTACAAAGGTAAGTATTTTTTTTATATTACATTAGTATCTCGGTATGCTTTGATTCCAAGGACGCTTATCATGGGTCCTTCACATAGCTTGATTTGAATTGGAATTGCATGTTAAATAAGTGAAATGTAAATTAAATAAAACTGGACTAGCAACATTATTTAGGTTGTCTCATCGCACTTCATAATTAACATTTGGGTCAGACCTGGTTGACCACGAGTAATCCATAAATTCGACACGGACATTACAGTACGTGTTCATAAAGTATGTCAGGATCATGAGCCTTAAGGAAACTGAATAATCACTAGGTGTACATTGCCTCATGAAGTCAGTACAAAGACAACAACCTCTAGGTGTTCATGTTCAATATACATAAAGTGTACTAGCACAATAAGTTGAAACTATACCATTTCCACAATTTCTCGTAATTAAAACCTACTAAAATATTGTGCTACAACCTTATCATGGTGTGTCCAACTCATTTAAAACCGTGAACGAGAAAACTTACATTCCATAAGAACCGATGATATGATCCTTTATATGTATGCCTTACTCTACACACCAAATCACCTAGTGTATAAAATAAAAGACACCAACATTATATAGATTATGCAAAAATTATGCCCATACATAA
Organism: Sambucus nigra; assembly: GCA_949130495.1. Taxonomy (NCBI): domain Eukaryota; kingdom Viridiplantae; phylum Streptophyta; class Magnoliopsida; order Dipsacales; family Adoxaceae; genus Sambucus; species Sambucus nigra. The sequence goes on from OX422216.1 coordinate 135,555,191, forward strand.
TTCTCATTAAAACAAAAAAGCTATTTTTATTACGTAATAAATCCACAATTAAAACTATTATATTAAATATGATTTTAGTCTGCAACTCTAACTGAAATGCCACAATAACTTCGAAGTAGTTCCCAAGTTGTTTTGGTAAACTCAGGAAAAAAAGTGATGTAAACCTTAAATCCCTGTATAACACAATTGATTCAGGTGTTCCATGTAATTTATATATCACATCAACATATAACTTGACATGGAAGTCTATGGAATAAGTAGATTCAATAGAAAAAATATGAGAATACTTAGTCTATTTAATGTCACCCAAATGGAAACATATCATCTTTATATTCTTGGCAATTCTAACATAAAATCTTTAGTCAATGCTCCCGCTTCCATTTCAAAATGGGTAAAGGTTGCAATAATCCACGCTGATTTTGTTGCTCTATTTTCACATGTTGGCAAGTCAAACATTTTTATACATATTCAACCATATATTGTTTCATTCTTGGTCACCAATAAAGTTCTTTGAAGCCTATATAAATTTTGTATTACTCTAATTAATGACATACATCAGAATATGTAGACGTCCCGAAGGCCCCCCGATTTTAAATTCAAAATTCTTTTTACTTCACAAAGTAATAATTTCCTTTTTAGATGTGGAAGCGTAAAGGTGATGGTTCAACACAATAAACAAATTTTAATTTCTTTTTCAAATTAAAATTAAACACAATTTATATTTCACTTAAACCAAGTTAATTAATCCAAGTCCTAAAAAATTTTCCTAAGTCATATTTTGCAATTTTATCAAGTTAGGCCAAACCACTTTTATCAATTAAATTAAATGGCTTGAATTAAGTTAACATAAACATTACCCAATATTATTTTGCACCAAATTAAACAAGTAGTGATTAATTAAACCAATTTTATCTTTTTACCTAAGCATGTGTTCTAGGTGATTTTGCAAAAGATAAAATAAACAATTAATCCACTACGCCGCGATGTACGAGAAAAAACCCACAACGGGAAAAAACCTCGGACGACCCTAGCCTCAAATCTACTAAGTAAGGAATTTACAAATACAAGATAGATGACTTACAACACTCGACTTGATCCCTCTCAAGCCCTGACGCATCTTCTTGTATCAACCTCTGCCTAGCGAATAACCACGGAGCTCCACCGCGGTCTCGAAATCTATCGATCGGACTTTATATGATCACCGTCACCCAAACTAGGAGCCGTTCTCCAAGTGGGTAAATCAACGCAAACCTCTTCTTCTTTGTGGGATGTAGAAGCAAACCCAAACGTCTCTTCAAAACGGTAGAGATGAAAAACCGGTGCCAAAACACTGCAAGCAAAGTATATATATATGGAACTTGGATTAAACAAATAATTAGGTGTAAACGAGAGTGTTAGATGAATATTTCTTTGAAAGATGAACACTCAAAACCATGAACTTTTCTTGAAAAAATTTGCTCTCAAAAACTCTCTCTAGGAGTTAGAATGGAATGAAAATTTAAGTTAGAAAAGTTCATTTCCGTACTTAAGAAATCTGCCAAAAATTTAGTGGGAAAAACAATTGGGAAAGTGGGTCAAAACTGCTTAAAACTGCCATTTAACTGTTCCCGTCGAAACTCGTTCGAATGACATTTTCGTTCGAACAAAATCTCGTTCGAACGAGGCTTCTAACGAAGTTCGAGAGTGAAATCGTTAGAAATCTTGTTGGAAATCTTGTTCGAACAACATTTCGAACGAAGTTCCAGTGGCCAATATGGGAACTCGTTGGCAAACTCGTTCGAACGACAATGTGGTTCGAACGACACTTCGAATGAACTTCTAGATAGCTTGAAATATTCTATTTTAAGCCTAGAAACTTTATAAACTTATTTTAAGGTTTTATTAAAATCTTTCTGAAATCAAACAACAGTTTTAAATAAACGTACACCCAATATAAAATATTCCAAGCTCCTATATATATATTAAAATGCATTCATACCTTAGGAGCAATGGAACCATGTTGATGACGTAGAAACGAGGCACAAATAAACTCGGTAATGTGATGAAGCTTTATACACTTGGCCGCTACGTCTTCAACAAACACGTCATAGGCTTGAAGGATGATCAATATACTCTATCCAATGACTCAAACATTTTTGTCCGGAATTGTGCCAAAACTACAAAGGAATCAATTGGAAATTTGTGTCCTTACAAATCTCCCCTTTGGCTATTTCGGGACAAAAACCAACAAAAATCCTAAAGGGCCGTCAAGCTTTACTAAACTAACAAAAAGTTCCACCCAAAATAAAAAATACAATGATTGACTCGAACAACCCAAAGGTTGGTGAAAGTTACCGCTTAGAATATAATTCTTGCACACTTAAGCAAACACATTAAACGCATAGGGAATATCAAAATATTAAATGCAATTTAAGTAAGGACTCCCCCTAAATTAATCCTCTCCCTTTATCAACAATGATCAACTTAGAAAGACGTCTCCCCCTAAGATAAATCTCCCTCAATTAAGATATGATAAACAATAGGATTAGATACCATTTCTCCCCCTATCATTCTCCCCCTTTTTGTCCAGGAATAGACAAAGTCGAAAGAACTAAAAACATTAACTTTTCTCCCCCAATTAAACCATATTAACCTTAAACTAAACAAGGGATAAATAAAATGGGATAACAAGCTAAACATGCTAATGTGCAAAAGTGATGAGAACATTACCTCAAATGGGCAACAAAAGTCATAATTTATCCAATAAATACTAATGGATACCAACTGAGATGCAAGAAACATATACCAATATGATACATAAGTATTAAACATGTGATATCAACAAAGAATGCAACAAGATGGATACCAATTATGAAATAAAGCATATATGGACTAGAAAGCAAGGCAAAGACCAAACAAAAATATCAAATATATGTATACATAAGATATACCTAATAGACGCAAGTACACATATATAGATATAAACACCAAAATGACACACACAAAATAAAATAAGCTTTTCACACTCGTATGGAAAAAATGTATCATATGGAAACGGAAGTGTTGGGGTGTGAACTAGTGACAATTAAATTTAGACCCAAACGCTTAAAACATGTTCACGGAGTTCTCAATTGATTGATAACTTCATCACATTTGAATATAACCTCATGTGACAATATAGATTGAACTCAATGAACAAACATACACAATGCATACAAGCCTAGCATGTTGATGATTGTACAAACCAATAGAGTCATGACATTGAAAGCTCAACTAGGATAAACGGACATTGTGCAAACCGTTGATATACCATCCAATCTCCCTCAATAAGCATTTATATTAATTTTGAATGAATATATCAATTAAACATAGGCATTGGCAATTATTTTTTCTTTTTAATGCCATAATTTCTATTTTTAGGCCTTTGGACCACGTATTTCTTTTAGGTCCATTCAAACGGTGGCTTACAATCGTAAAGGATAATAAATCCTTTCGGAGCCCTTCCCCGTGCACATTTATTTATCATTTTTTTATATCTCACAAATCTCACGTGCAACGAATTTTGACATGCACTAGTCCTCCTAGGTCTCAAAAAGCTCAAATATACATATGAAGTTAAATTTCAAAAGAGCTCGTGCATGTGTGAATAGAGGCATATAAAAATAGAATCCATTTAAACAACACAAAATCCAACTTCTCCATGTAAGCATGGTAAAGAACATAATAAGGATTGACAATCTAAACCAAAAGTTCTAGCCACATGAGAGCGTAAAAGATGGGATTCAAACACAAGTATATGCTACATAAAGTGTGTCAAACTAAAATACACACAAAAAATCTTTTTGAGTTTTTGAAAATTTTAACCAAAAATAAAAATATATACTCAAAAGACAAACAAAAATCATTTGACTTTTCCATTAAGCTTAAATTACCAAGAGATAAAAATCTAAATGATAAACAAAAATCTTTTTGTATTTTTCATTTAATGCAAACTAAAATGAAACAAATATAATACAAAAGATAAACAAAAATCATAATTTTAGCATGAGATATGAGATAGAGTAATGACTAGAAAATGATTAAACAAGCATACATTTAGCATGGTGATATAGCATGAAGTAAAAATGCTAAAGTAGGCAAACACTAACACATTCAACCTTTAGATTTAGCATGGGAGGAAGCATGTGATAGTAATTGAGAATCAAAAATCCTATCTTGTAAAGCTACCAAGTCGGATATCCTAACCCAAACTAATGATGAATGACGATCTCGGGGTGTAGGAATATTGGCTACCTCGGTTGCCTTACGAAAGGATTTTCTAGGACCCTTTTTAAGATCAAAACAGAATTTCCTAAGATGACCTCTTCGACCACAATGTGAACACTTAAACTCACGGTGAAAAGATTTACCTAAGGAGTGATCTTTAAAAGCTTTCCTAGGTAATTCTCCTAAAACATTGGTTTTGGCCTTATTCGTTGATTCACTACTTGTATCGAAGCCTAAACTACACAAGTCATTTTTTATTTGGACCGTTCTTAAGATTTTATCTAGTTTTTCGGACCTACTCTCCAAATCAAATTTGACTTTGCTAGAGTCTTTTAGTTTAATTTCTAATTATACAATTTTAGACTCTAACAAAACATTTCTCTCTTCAAACTAGAGAAGCTCCTTTTTCAAGGATTACATTAAACCTCTAAGGCTATCTCTCTCGCCTTCTATATATTCTATCTTCTCTCAAAGAGTTCTCTCTCGTGTCCTAAGGTCTTCAATTAACGCACTCTCATCAACGACCTTGACACGCTCTCTTAAACAAGATTCTAGCTTCAAATTTGCTCCTTTTAATTTAATTGATTCTTCATATAATTCTTGAAAAGCGTTTTGAAGTTCACTCACATCAACCTCTTCTTCATTTTCACTCTCTCTTTCTTCTCCACTCTCACTACCATAAAAAACAAGGGAATCATAAACTATGACCTTGGAAGTGTCATGTGTTAAGTTTCATCAATAGATGAGTTATCACTATCACTCACATGACTAGACATAAAAGCCACAAAGTTGGGCTTAGTGGGGGAATCGGGTCCCTCTTCCTTATCACTATCACTAAGGGTCGCATTATATGAAATGGGTCGCTTCCCCTCTCTCCTTAGTTTAGTGGGTCACTCAGAAGCCCTATGGCCATAGCCCTCACAACCAAAATACCTATTTGACTTGTCCCTATTTAAATTTTCATTAATAGCTTTAGGGATCCTCTCGGCTTTGTCATGCTTAGAAGTTTCAAATTTCTTAAAGTCATTTTTAAATTTATCTTTGTTAATTTTAAGAAATTTTCTAAATTTTCTAGCAAATAAGGCCATATCTTCCGAGTCAATGTCACTCTCGCTCTCTACTACTTGTTTTTCCTCTTTTCGGGCTTTTAAAGCAATGCCCTTTTGTATTTTCTTTTCAGTTTTAGAGGGAAACATATCCAATCCATAGGTTTGTAAATCACCTACAAGCTCTTCTAATTTCGTAGAGGCTAAAGTTGGTAAAGAATTTAAAACGGTCACTTTTGTAATAAATCTATCGGGTAGGGACCTTAAAATTTTCTTTACAACATGGTTGTCGGTTATTTTCTCTCCCAAGTTAAAAGATGAATTAACAATATCGGAAAGTCTAGCATAAAATTCATCAAAAGTATCTTTTTCGTTCATTTTGATGGTTTCAAATTGAGTGGTGAGGTTTTGGAGTTTCGAAGCTTTAACGACACTTGTACCTTTATGAGTGAGTTGTAAAATATCCCACGCTTCTTTAGCGGTCTCATAAGTCATAATGTGTCGGAATTCATCCGGTGTGACATCGCTAAACAAGGCATTTAAACCACGAGAATTAAAGTTTGAAAGTTTAAACTCATTCTCAGTCCATCTATCGGCCGGTTTGGGAACACGTTCATTTTCAACTAAATGAGTTGGTGGAGACCACCTGTTAACTACCGATAACCAAAAACTCTCGTCGATAAATTTAAGTGCCGATTTCATACACGCTTTCCAGTACGCGTAATTAGAACCATCGAAAGTAGGAAATTTAGAAAATGGGGAAAATTCCATTTTAGCCAAAAAATTATTTAAAGGATCTTAAAGAAATAATTTATCACTTTGGCGCTGATACCAATTTGTAGACGTCCCGAAGGCCTCCCGATTTTAAATTCAAAATTCTTTTTACTTCACAAAGTAATAATTTCCTTTTTAGATGCGGAAGCGTAAAGGTGATGGTTCAACACAATAAACAAATTTTAATTTCTTTTTCAAATTAAAATTAAACACAATTTATATTTCACTTAAACCAAGTTAATTAATCCAAGTCCTAGAAAATTTACCTAAGTCATATTTTGCAATTTTATCAAGTTAGGCCAAACCACTTTTATCAATTAAATTAAATGACTTGAATTAAGTTAACATAAACATTGCCCAATATTATTTTGCACCAAATTAAACAAGTAGTGATTAAATTAAACCAGTTTTATCTTTTTACCTAAGCATGCGTTCTAGGTGATTTTGCAAAAGATAAAATAAACAATTAATCCACTACGCCGCGATGTACGAGGAAAAACCCACAACGGGAAAAAACCTCGGACGACCCTAGCCTCAAATCCACTAAGTACGGAATTTACAAATACAAGACAGATGACTTGCAACACTCGACTCGATTCCTCTCAAGCCCCGACGCATCTTCTTGTATCAACCTCTGCCTAGCGAATAACCACGAAGCCCCACCGCGGTCTCGGAATCCACCGATGGGACTTTATATGGTCACCGTCACCCAAACTAGGAGCCTTTCTCCAAGTGGGTAAATCAATGCAAACCTCTTCTTCTTTGTGGGATGTAGAAGCAAACCCAAACGTCTCTTCAAAATGGTAGATATAGTAAACTGGTGCCAAAACACTCCAAGCAAAGTATATATATATGGAACTTGGATTAAACAAACAATTGGGTGTAAATTAGAGTGTTAGATGAATATTTCTGTGAAAGGTGAACACTCAAAATCATGAACTTTTCTTGAAAGAATTTGCTCTAAAAAACTCTCTCTAGGAGTTAGAATGGAATGAAAAGTTAAGTTAGAAAAGTTCATTTCCGGACTTAAGAAATATGCCAAAAAGTTAGTAGGAAAAACAAGTGGGAAAGTGGGTCAAAACTGCTTAAAACTGCCATTTAACTTTTCTCGCTAAAACTCGTTTGAACGACATTTTCGTTCGAACGAAATCTTGTTCGAACGAGGCTTCTAACGAATATCCAAAGTGAACTCGTTAGAAATCTCGTTCGAACAACCATCTCGTTCGAACGACGTTTCGAACGAAGTTCCAGTGGGCAATATGGGAACTCGTTGGCAAACTCGTTCGAACGACAGTGTGGTTCGAATGACAATCTCGTTCGAACGACACTTCGAATGAACTTCTAGAAAGTTTGAAATATTCTATTTATAGCCAAGAAACTTTATAAACTTATTTTAAAGTTTTATTGAAATTTTTCTGAAATTAAACAACAGTCTTAAATAAACGTACACCCACTATAAAATATTCCAAGCTCCTATATATATATATATATATTAAAATGTATTCACACCTTAGGTGCAATGGAACCATGTTGATGACGCATAAATTAAGCACAAACAAACTCGGCAATGTGATGAAGCTTTATACACTTGGCCGCTACATCTTCAACAACGCACATCATAGGCTTGAAGGATGATCAATATACTCTATCCTATGACTCAAATGTTTTTGTTCGGAATTAAGCCAAAACTACAAAGGACTTAATTGGAAATTTGTGTCCTTACAGAATATTATTCCCAAACGTTCCCTTTATATTCACTATTATTATCTACACAAAGTCGACTATAATAAACAATCATACCATTTCCTTAAATACTAAATTTTGTTATCTTCCATTATTAAACTTTCTTCCTCACTTTATCTAATTGTTCAGATTTTGTTTATAGCCTCGCACATGATCTATTGACATTAGTCTAATCCACAATTAATAATTGACCTTAATATAATCCATAATTGTTCTAGTAATCCTTAGGGGTAATTCAACATAAATTTTGTGTCCATCCCGACCCGACGGCGTGCACGAAGCGGCAGACTCGTGGAGGGGTCCATCACGCAACGCTCAAGGTTACAAATAATGTGAATGATCTTCGTTGCCTTGTGAGGTGTGTGAATGTGCAGATATAAGAGCCTCTAACCTCCTTCAGTAAAAATTAGAAAATGAAGGAGCCACCTCAAAAGAGATAGATAAAGACAATTACTTGATGCGAAACAAAATCAGATTTGGGCTTAAAATTTATGTTACGCAACGGGAAGGTGTTTGTAACCTACTTTTCCCTTTCAATATCTTATGGGCTCTGTAGTATGTTCTCATTCTTCTTAATGAATAAATGTATGAGTGAATGACAAACGTGTCATGTGTGTAAAGTTGACAAAGGTAGAATAAAGGTGAGTGTGTGTATGAATGTGTATGTGAAGAGCGAATTCAATGTACCCTCACCATGGAAAAGATGGGCACATATTCTTATAAGGAGACAAAATAGGAATTATATTCCAAAGTCATGGCCTCATTATGAAAAGTGAGTACGCATGAGTTAGACTGCTAAGGAATAAAAATAATGATAATACAAAATATGTTGGGTGGCTAATAAGTGAAACATGTAATAATGTGAGCAACGCCTCGAAATCATAATTTACCATGAAAAAATGGATACGCTTACATGAGATCTTTAGAAGAAGAGTAAAATAATGTTACTAACTAAACATGGATAATATATTTATGGACGATATGTAAAATGAATACAAATGTGATCGATGCCCTGAAATCGTAAAATCACTATATAAAAGTCAGTACACATAAATGGGACCGCTAAATGAGTAACGAAAGTGAAAGAAATTACTACATAAATAAAATGCACTAAATGAGTGACATGATAAAAATATGGAATAAACTACATGAAATGAACAAAAAAAGACTTGAATCCCAAAAGTAAATTTTAGATGCCTACGTAGTCCAAAAGGCATCAAAGTCCATGTAGTTCTCATAATGAACAAGGACGGGTCTAAATCATGATCCAAATTTATGGTTGTAACACCCCGTATTTCTGAGTATTTAAAATTGAATTAATTCGATTAATCTTAAATTACATGTGCGACGTAATTTAATGAAATTAAATATTTTTTGTTGATTTGAAATATTAATTGAGAGAGAGAATGGTTAATACTTGTGGAATGAGATTACTCAGTGAATAGTAAATAATTATTTTTACATCCTAGCGAGTGATAGTGACGTGTCAACATTATATCCTAACTATGAGTCACGGGTAGAATAATTGAGGCCGGGATAGGACTTTATTTTAGAGTGACTTGAATGGTGATTTTGAGGTCATGGTTGATTTCAAAAGGGTCGAGATATTCAAAATAGTGTACACGTGGGTTGTAATTAGGTTTCGAGGCCTTTTTAATCATAACCGAGCTCGCACGACAGTATTTGGGTCATTTAGGATTAACCCATTAGCCTAATTTTGGGAATTAGCATTTAAAACCTAAGGTTAGTCATCTGGGGCAGCAACATAACATATCTTTAACCCTAAGAATCAAAGGCTATGAGAGGAGAGGCTATTATAGGGGAAGAAAAGAAAGTTTGGTAGTAAAACATCTCAATTCATCCACGTTCGTTACCAGAATCGTGATTAGAAGCAATGGAGGATCTTCATCACTCAACAAAAAATGAAATCAGACCTACTTGATAAGGCAAGTTTTTATCTTGCATGAATTTATGAGTTATAATACCCATGTAGTGTAGGGTTCTTGATTTAGAAAAAATTGGTAATGTTCTTGGGAGATTGATGAATAAAATCCATAATTGTGGGTAAGCTTCAATATAGAGTGAATCCACATATATAGAGGACACGAAATCGGATTACATATGATAATTAAAATGGGTGATATTTGGGTAAATGGATGATTATGCATAAGAAACACTAAAACTAGGGTTTTTGGTGAATATGGAGTTTTAATCTGATCTTGCATGAAATTAGTATGGATTTGATACTTGTTTTACATTACAAATCATCGCCACACATATATATGATGCTTAGTTATGGTAGTTGGGAGTTTGGTAATTATTCATGAAGGTTTGAGGTGTTAAACATGGAGAAAAATGTAACCGGGATGAAACTGTCAAACCCAGGTGAGATCGATCGATCGATGAATGTTGATCGATCGACCAGGTCCTTTAATCGGTCCATAGATGCTAAAATTTGGGAATTATTTTAATTATTAAGTTTTCTTTACCCCGATTTGGCCAAAATATTAGTGATGATGTTTTAACTATATGGGGACTTAGGGAAGGTCGGTAGACTCGTAGTTGAGGCTGAAGCGTAAGGTTTGAGACTTAGACTGACGACAGTCCAACGACTATGTCACGTATTGGAAATTTAGAAAATGGGTTATGGGAAGGGTAAATGGTAATCTAAGATAAATACCAGTAGGATAATGATGTATTAACTATTGATATTAATTAAGGGGTAACTAGGAGCCTTATGTAGCGAGAGATACTCAGAATTATATTAAAAGAGGTTATAATTAGTACGTTGAGTATTCAAGAGTTATACACTACGTACGGGTTATTATGATGAGTTATGTCTATACCTATTTAATAATATGCATATATAGGTTGTGTGAATAAGCCCAGAACATATAGTAAGCCCAGAGGCCAGAGCAACTGAGTACAAAGTAGATAATTGAGCCTAAGAATAAAACACGTAATGTAAGAATGCAATTTATTTTTGGAAAAATATATAAATTACATCATCAAAATACCCAAAAAAACCTGATTCATAACCAAAAGGCTAAATACCAATCCAAATATCCTAAAAACATTCACGTGCATTTATAAGCACCTTAGTAACTATGTAATGTAAGTTGTAAGCATGACTATTGCCGACTAAATATAGATCCTTAATAGCGCATGTAGTTAAATGGTTCAAATAATTATTTTTTTCCCAGCTCACCAAAAGGATCAATTTTCTTTCCTTCAGTGTGTAACTACATTTCGATAAGAGTACCTATAGACAAAATTCCCTGTCTCACCATTTTAGCAGGATGAAAACAAATCTGAGAAAAACCCTATGAAGTATTAGAAATTGACATGTGTCCATAATAAGGAAGAAGTATAAACTTTTTAAATATAAATGGACCTTTGTGATTTATAAAGAACATCATGAAACATTGTAATCGAAGAATGTTCTACGAATTAGCTAAATAAGCTACTCCTAAAACTACCAACATTACATCAGTTAAATTCCATAAACCCCATTAACTAGACTATCTAGATCCTATATATCAAAGGAATACAAAATCAGAATATCATCATTTTTTCTCTAGTGAACGATATATCCTCCTTATGCAACAAACACCGCTAAATGGATATTATGAAACTAATATGATGTCATCTGCATACTCGCAATTAATTTTACCATGCGCTATTGCACCAACCACAAAAACTAAGTTAACATTATGGATGATGGCCCCATCGTATTCCATCAAGCTTACCACTTTTTGTGAACTAAAGGATAATTCTATTTTAAAAGAGTTTGCAAGTAAATGTTGAGTTACAGAGTTTTTGACCAAACGTAAGAGCTTTCTAAATTTACCCTTAGCTTTAGTATTGTGCTTTTGTAGCAGCTATGACATCATACTACAGAAGCTCCCAAATGTTCTTGGTAAGAGCGTATTGGGTTCTATTTTAATAAGCACTCCTTGATCAGTTTTAAGACAAATTGCTTGTATTTGACCCTCTTTACAAATATTGATGCCTGTAAGTTTGAGGAGAGCCTAAAAAATAATGTCAGATCTGTAACTATAAGGGTCCAATTTTTTTTTATTCTGTAAATTATTGGCATGATCCTTGGCGTTCAAAATTTGGTGACTCTTTCCTACTAATGTGGGAACTGTCATAAGGAACTCAACCAAACCTCTAATTTCTTGATCCATGGTTTCAACACTTCCAACAGCCCCACTAATCATAGTTCTTATCATATGCAAAACTTTCCCAATTTGACTAACAACACCAGGTAAAACGAAAGCCAATGCATCTGCAATTCCAACCTATAAGAGGATATATAGAAACACACACAATCACAGTAATTTATTTGATATTTTCACTAATTAACAAAGATTTAGAAAGTCCCAAGTATAAATGAATTTCCTAATTAACTTAAATAAAATTAATGCATTTGGATAAGTTGTCATGTGTGTGACACCCCGCCTAATTAAATACCGGGTGATCAGTCCTTTATTAAATTATAATCAAGGTGAACGGTTGGTTCATTCTTAGCATCACTGTCGCAAAATAAACTTTTAAATTTAAACACCCTAAATAATTAAGCTAAGTGACAAAACCATTTAAAACCTTATTTACATTATTAATTTAAGTCCCATAATAAAAACCCTTTCATAATACACAGTTTAAGAGTCACACCAGTAACTATACTGGAAAAGATCATTCACGCAATTTGAACATTCAAATAACTAAATCCAACTATAAGACTTTAAAGGAAAAACATCCTGACACTAACAAATCCCAAAGTAAAAATTACTAAAAGTAAATGAATCACAATCTTTGACAAAACCAACTGAATAAGGAAAAAGGGAGACACATGCCCATCTGAATAAAATAGAACTAAGAGTGGAGTCAATAACGAGGTCGTCTAAGCAAAAGGCCTGCATCTCCCACATAAGCTGCATGCAACGCGTTCTGACCAAAGGATCCTAAGCATGGCGCCCCTGTGGCTAGGCACCTGTAATATACATATATATATATATATATATATATATACAAGAGAGAAGAGATAACAGGAAACGGGTCAGAGCCCGATTGTAAAACAGTTTAAAATTTAGTTTAGCAAGTATTTAAAATGCTTACCAGCTAAGGCAACAATTTATATTAGTATGTGACACTCTCTTGAGAAATTATCACCTCTCTTATAGTGTGCACACCTACCGCACTATTAATCCCAAGATTTTAGCTTAACTTAAATTCCTCATAAGGTTTCATGCCGACAACTACTAGGGCTAAGATAATTAATTTCTGAGAGTAAAGTTTTCATATGAATCTTATTTCATTATAAAGTCTTTCAGTATTGCCTCAAACTTTTCAAACACTAATATTAAAGTCAAAATGTTTATACATTACTTAACTACTTTCAGTCACAGTAGAAAGTTCCAAATTTCAAGTCTATATATATATTAATCACTAATATAATATATATACTATCGGCACCCCACATAAAATTTATGGTGATGGTATACTCTGCTATCAAGTCCCCGTATCACTCGTACTAAGGGAAATACTAGTTCGGAATCACTCTCGAACTGTAATAACACAAAACACATACAAATATAGGCGGAGCATAGTTCCAAGTCACTAAGAGGTAAGCACATACCCTCACGTCTCTTAGGACCATCTAACTATCGATCAAATAGCCTGTACCAAGGATTCCTATATTCTAGGGTACAAGTCAATATCCCCCATAAAGGTCCCATCGAGATAAGACTGTCCCGACACGATAACCTCAGTGATAACAAGTAGCGCGGGCATGATTTTTACACATACATAGTATATTCACAAACACAGTCATATATATGTATACTTCCATTCCCATTTCTAAATTAGGTACACCCATGACCCATACTTATGATATTCGTTCTTAGTACACATTACTAGATTATCCCATATAACGGCTCGTCTCTTTTATTCTTATTTATGGGGTTATTTCCATCTTACTTTGTATCACTCGTAGTATCCTATCTCCCTAAATAGAATTTCAGTAGGTCCTCTCTTATTTTATGACATAACTTCTTTACGAGTCTCACTCCTTTTGTAACGCGTTCCTATTATTCCTTAAGTGTAAATCATTCCCCGTTAACACTAATTTAGTCTTTACATTAAATGCTTTATTTTTACAAAGTCATACTGGTCCTCTTTATGTCCCAAAATGTTCAAATAATAATGTTCAAAGGTTACCACTCATTTTAATCGAGATAAAATATTTAAAAGAGGAATGTAAATTTTTCAGGAGGGGTCGATCGATCGATGGAAGGAGGTCGATCGATCGATCATCGATCGATCAATACTCTTTGGTCGATCGATCGATCAAGCAGTTATGGCGAAACTACAGAAATACCAGTTACGGGAATCCTATTCTAAACTCATCCAAATCATTATTTTTGACTCCCAAACTCCCAACAATTGATACTACAAGTGTTATATACCGAAATAAATAATATTCTACATAAGACATGTGAGTTTTCATCAAGTATAACGAATTAAAAGGCCAAAATCCGTATAAATATCAAGAACCCTAATATTTTCTTTAACTTAATTCTTCCCATTCCTTTCCCAGATTTTTTACTCCTAACTCAATGCAAATTCATGATTCAACGTCTACATATGAAATAGATTTCCAGAATATGATTTTCACCTCTATAACATGCAAATTCTAGTCTTTAATATATACTTTCTTTCATGAAAACTAGTTCTAATCAACCCTAGACAAATATAATTGAAGCATTAACTAAATTTGAGCAAGATAGATACTTGCCTCGAAATATTTGTTTCTGATTTGAAGAGGAAATTGGTGTGGTTGTGATCCTCGTCGTGCGATCTACAATTTGGCGACGACGGCGGTGTGAATGGTGGAGTTCTTGGCCTAGAACTCCTTGGAAAGCTTCTCCTCTTCCTCTCCAATGGTCGTCCTTGGTTTTTGGTTATGCTAACCCTAGAAGACAACCCCTACCATCTGATATAACCTTATAAAATCCGTGGGGTTCCACGCCCAAAAGTATAAAATGTCTAAAACTCCCTCCCAGGATGTTAATTAGGCCTAAAAATGCCCCGAGATCCAAACTAAACCCCCAGGTACATTATTTTGACTATCTCGACCCTTGCGGACACATTGACACACTCAAAATGACCATACGGGTGTTTTTATAATTTATCCACTTTTAATAATGCGAATTAAATCCCGATATGACACAGGCACGTCCCGATAAAATTTCCAAAATTCTAATTAGATTCTCGTGATAATTTTACTAAATCAAATTACACATCTTACTTTACCCATAAAGTAATTTACAACAAAATTCCAATAATTACTAACTCTCATCACGCTAGTAAATATTAAAATAATTCCTGTATTAATATTAAATTAATATCTTTAATTAAATTTAATAAATCCCCAAATTTAAAAGTCATAAAAATACGGGGTATTACATACTTCCCCCCTAATAACGAATTTCGTCTCGAAATTCAAAATAAAGGTATACCTGGTAAGAATAACTCTGGGTATTTCTCACGCATTTCTGCCTCACGCTCCCAAGTGGATTACTCCACATTATGATACAACCACTGGACCCGTACAAGTGGAACTACCTTTGACCTCAACCTCCTTTCGCTATGGTCTAAGATAGCCATTGGCCTCTCCTCGTAAGAGCTATCGGGCTGTAAGTCAATCTCCTCAATCGCGATGTGTGTGTGGGCCATGTCATCCTGAAGGTATCTTCTAAATTATGAGATGTGGAATACATCGTGAATGCAGTGTAAATGCTCTGGCAATCCCAATCTGTATGCTACCGGCCCAATCCTCTCGATAATGGGAAATGGTCCCACGTACCTTGGGGCCAATTTCCCCTTCTTCCCGAACCTCATCACTCCTCTCATAGGAGACACGCGTAATAATACTTGGTCCCCCACATTAAACTCTCGAAAAAACCATTTTGCATCGGCGTAGCTCTTCTGCCGGACTTGGGCTACCCGAATACGACTCCTGATAAGATCAATCCTAGCGGAGGTATCCTGAATCACCTCTGGTCCGAGCAACTTGTTATCCCCCACCTCTAACCAACAAGTTGGAGAACGACAAGGTCTGCCATACAATGTCTCAAATGGATCCATGACAATCGTGAACTGATAAGAGTTATTATAAGCAAACTCCACCAGTGGAAGATGTGGCTCCCATCCTCCTCCAAAATCAAGGACACGCATACGCAACATATCTTCCAACATCTGATTGGTATGCTCCGTTTATCCATCTGTCAGTGGGTGATAAGCTGAACTCAACCTCAACTCTGTATCCATGGCCTCCTGAAAGCTCTCCCAGAAACGCGACACGAAAATCTTGTCTTTATCTGACACAATATCCAGGGGCACCCCATGTAGTCTAACAATATCGACAATGAACAACTGAGCATACTGGCCCACGGTATAGTTTGTACGCACTGGTAGAAAATGGGCCACCTTGGTCAAATGGTCCACAATTACCCAGATGGAGTCGTGATCCCGCTGTGATGTAGGCAACCCAGTAATAAAATCCATGGAAATACTCTCCTACTGCCACGTGGGTATTTACAACGGCTGAAGCAACCCCGACGATTTTTGGTGGTCTACCTTTACCATCTGGCAACTAGAACACTTGGACACGAACTCAGCAATGTCCTTCTTCATACCACTCCACCAGTATTGTCGCCTCATATCCTGGTACATCTTATCTCCCCCGGGATGCACCGCAATCTGGACCCATGAGAGTGTGTTATCACTGCATGACGTAAGTTTTCTCCTTCTGGGACCATTAATCTCCCATTAAACCTCAAACCTCCATCGGAGCCAACTGAATAGGACTCAACACCCTCAGCTAAAAGCCATATAATTTTCTCCTGGAAAAATGAGTCTGCTGTATGTGCCTGTATTACCCTCGTAATAATCTCAAGTGTCACTATCATGACAGATATGAAGGAACGGGCTACCGCATACTGGTGACCCAACTCTTTCCACTTTGCTTTCCAGATGTCCGCTACGTCGTCTACCGATCTATGGCTCAACACATTAGCAACCACATTAGCCTTCCCCGGATGGTACTGTATGTCGAACTGATAGTCTTACACAAACACTAACCACCTGCGCTGATGCATATTCAACTCTCGCTGAGTGAACAGGTACTGTAGTGACTTGTGGTTTGTGAACAAGCGAAACTTCTCCCCCAATAAATAATGTCTCCATATCCTCAATGCAAAGACGACCACTGCTAACTCTAGGTCATGAGTGGGGTAATTTCTTTCATGCGGCTTAAGCTTGCGAGAGGCAAAAGCTATAGCCTTCTCCTCCTACTGAAGTACTCCCCCGAGTCCTCGTAAGGAGGCGTTGGTGTAAACTAGGTACTCCACTCCCGGCTTGGGAAAAGCAAGAACTGGTGTTGAAGTCAGCTTATCTTTCAGCTCATCGAAAGCCAATTGACAAGAATCGTCCCAAATATATGGTACCCCTTTGCGAGTCAGATTCGTTAATGGACCCGCTATCTTGGAGAACCCTCGGATGAATCTCCTGTAGTACCCGGCTAACCCCAAGAAACTACGCATTTCCGTCGATGTCGTGGGCTATCCCCACTCCCTCACTGCTGACACATTACTCGGGTCAACCGCTATCCCCAATTGAGATACAACATGTCCTAAAAACTGCACCTCCCTTAACCAGAATCCACACTTCTCGTACTTAGCATACATCTGATCCTATCGTAGAGTCTGAAGCACCTGCCTCAAGTGCTCAGCATGATCTTCCTCAGTGTGTGAATATATCAGGATGTCATCTATGAAGACGATGACAAACTGATCCAAGAACTCTCTGAACACTCGGTTCATCAAGTCCATGAATACGGCTGGATAATTTATGAGCCCAAATGGCATCACTCTGAACTCATAGGACCCATATCTTGTCAAGAAAGTAGTCTTCGAAACATCCTGCTCCCTAATCCATAATTGATGGTATCCTGATCTCAAATCTATCTTCGAAAAGAAAGTTATTCCCCTCAGCTGGTCGAACAGATCATCGATTCGAAGCAACGAATATTTTTTTCCTATCGTGACCTTGTTCACTCCCGGTAGTCCACGCATAACCTCAGTGAACCATCTCTCTTCTTCACAAACAAAACTAGAGCGCCCCAAGGTGAGGTACTCCTACGAATGAAGCCTTGACCTAATAGCTGCTCTATCTAATCTCGTAACTCCCTTATTTTTATTGGAGGCATACGATATGGAGCGCGTGCTATCGGTCGAGTATTCGGTAATAAATCTATGACGAAATCTATCTCTCAACTGGGGGGTAGGCCTGGTATCTCCTGAAATACATCAGAATACTCACGAACAACTGGGATCGAGTCTAAGGGAATCACGACCTCCTTAGAGGTATCCTCCTCTATGTAATACAAATGAGAGGAAGACCTCCCTCTGGGCGAGGCATTATCACTAAAAACATCTCCTGCCCCGGAATGGCAAAGATAATAATCCCACCGAAATAATCTATCATGGCTCTGTATGCTGCGAGCCAATCCATGCCAATAATAACATCGTGCTCATGCATATCTAAGACTAACATGTCTGCTGGTAAGACTAAGCTACCAATCTCTACTCCCACGCCCCGACATATAAAGAAAATCAGCGACCCATTCCCCAGTGGTGAGTCTACGCATGTCACAGTGCTCTCTACTGTGGATAATAATCCTAAAGCCTTCACAAAACGAGTAACTTTAAAATAGTGTGTCGCCCCAGTATCAAATAAAACCCGACCCATAGTACCATGGATAGGAAACGTACCCTCAATCGCGGGTGGTGTCTGAGGAGCTGCTGCCTGGTGAATATTATAAACACGTCCATACTGTAACTGCCCCTACTGTAATGGAGCTGCTGGGATGGCTGGGAGGGATGGTGCTGGGAGGGCAGCTAGAAAGAGTGGCCTCTGTGGCTCATTACAGGCAACCTGATGCTGTGGGGACCTATATCCCTCTGGACAATCCTGGTGCCTATGGCCATTTTTATCACACCCGAAGCATCGGCCCCTAAAATTTCCTCCCTTCTGTCCCTACTGATTACGGCCCTGCTGGCCGTTACCACTCTCACTCTGCCATTGGCCCTGCTAAAAATGTTATTGGCCCTGATGGCCCTACTGCTGACCCTGCGACTGATGGTGCTGGCCCTGCTGATTAGACTGGCCCTACTAGTCCTGCCTAAATCCCCTAAATCCCTGCCTGGAGTCACCTAATCGAACCTCTTGGCAGGGTCCCCTTGATGGGAACTCTACTCATTATGATGAGTCTGCCCCTGAGATGCCGGTGCTCCACCAGTACTACTGCCCCCTGTCCTGCCCTGCTGGATGGAATCTCCTGCTCGTTTGCTTCCCTGCAGATGGAAGCGGTGATCCTGGTAGTCTAACAAAGCAGCATTGAGTACATCCGATAGGTACTCAGTGACAGATTGCCTATGAGGTGCTGACGGATCCTCCAGGCCAACCCGTCCACAAATAACAGTATCTTCTTCCCTTCAGTGGGTGCCTCATCTGGCACTATAGTGAGAAGTCTAGTGAACTCCTCCTCGTACTCAGCAACAGTTGTATTCTCCTATTTCAGATTCAGTAACTTTTGCCTCATCTCAGTCTGCACGGCGGATGGAAAGTATTTGCGGTCAAACCGTGCCCGAAATGACTGAATCGTGATAATGTCTCTCTCCTCCAAGGTGGTGGTGAATTCCCACCACTGCAAAGCGTCCCCCACTAGCTTGAAGGAAACCAACAACTATTTTTGCACGTCCGTGCACTCGTACATGCGCAGATGCCTATGGATATCTTTCTTCCATTGGCTAGCTACAATGATATCCGAACTACCGGCGAACTCTGGGGGGTGCGCTTTCTGAAAGGCATCCCTAACCCGCTCCCATGCAGATGGAAGCTGTGCTAGTACTGGCGCCACTGCCTGAACCTGGGGTGGAGCCTGATGCACTACCGCTAATGCGGCATTCACCGCCTGAGCAATGATAGCGGCTACCTCGGTTACGTTCATCGTTCCCTGAGCCAGAGCTGCTGGTTGCTCGGCTTGGGCACGTCTGTCCTTGGGTGCGCATCTCGGAGGCATCGAAAATGAGAAGGAAGTTTATTAGTCTACAGTTATTAACAAATCTCTAATAGCCGAAGACGTAAGTGTAAATGAGAGAATACAACAATCCAAAAATAGGGCTCTATATAAAAAAAAAAGCTAAGCTGAAAGCGAAATAAGCCGTACAGATCCTAAAGGACACTAGAACCTGATGCTCTGATACCACCTGTGACACCCCGCCTAATTAAATACCGGGTGATCAGTCCTTTATTAAATTATAATCAAGGTTAACGGTTGGTTCATTCTTAGCATCACTGTCGCAAAATAAACTTTTCAATTTAAACACCCTAAATAATTAAGCTAAGTGACAAAACCATTTAAAACCTTATTTCCATTTTTAATTTAAGTCCAATAATAAAAACCCTTTCATAATACACAGTTTAAGAGTCACACCAGTAACTATACTGGAAAAGATCATTCACGCAATTTGAACATTCAAATAACTAAATCCAACTATAAGACTTCAAAGGAAAAACATCCTGACACTAACAAATCCCAAAGTTCTTTGACAAAACCAACTGAATAAGGAAAAAGGGAGACACATGACCATCTGAATAAAATAGAACTAAGAGTGGAGTCAATAACGAGGTCGTCTAAGCAAAAGGCCTGCATCTCCCACATAAGCTGCATGCAACGCGTTCTGACCAAAGGATCCTAAGCATGGCGCCCCTGTGGCTAGGCACCTATAATATATATATATATATATATATAAGAGAAGAGGTAACAGGAAACGGGTCAGAGCCCGATTGTAAAACAGTTTAAAATTTAGTTTAGCAAGAATTTAAAATGCTTACCGGCTAATGCAACAATTTATATTAGTATGCGACACTAGTGTGCACACCTACCGCACTATTAATCCTAAGATTTTAGCTTAACTTAAATTCCTCATAAGGTTTCATGCCGATAACTACTAGGGCTAAAATAATTAATTTCTGAGAGTAAAGTTTTCATATGAATCTTATTTCATTGTAAAGTCTTTCAGTATTGCCTCAAGCTTTTCAAACACTGATATTAAAGTCTAAATGTTTATACATTACTTAACTACTTTCAGTCACAGTAGAAAGTTCCAAATTTCAAGTCTATATATATATTAATCACTCATATAATATATATACTATCGGCACCCCACATAAAATTTATGGTGCTGGCATACTCTGTTATCAAGTCCCTGTATCACTCGTACTAAGGGAAATACTAGTTCGGAATCACTCTCGAACTGTAATAACACAAAACACATACAAATAGAGGCGAAGCATAGTTCTAAGTCACTAAGAGGTCAGCACATACCCTCACGTCTCTTAGGACCATCTGACTATCGATCAAATTGCCTGTACCAAGGATTCCAATGTTCTAGGGTACAAGTCAATGTCCGCCATAAAGGTCCCATCGAGATAAGACTGTCCCGGTGCCGTAACCTCAGTGATAGCAAGTAGCGCGGGCATGATTTTTACACATACATAGTATATTCACAAATACAGTCATATATATGTATACTTCCATTCCCATTTCTAAATTAGTTACACCCATGACACATACTTATGATATTCGTTCTTAGTATACATTACTAGATTATCCCATATAACGGCTCGTCTCTTTTATTCTTATTTATGGGGTTATCCCCAACTTACTTTGTATCACTCGTAGTATCCTATCTCCCTAAATAGAATTTCAGTAGCTCCTCTCTTATTTTATGACGTAACTTCTTTACGAGTCTCGCTCCTTTAGTCATGTGTTCCCATTATTCTGAAAAGTTGTGAGTGGCCCGATATGTGTGTTTCAAACAAAACCAATTTTTCTTCGAAAAAGATCCAACTTTTAATTATGCATCAAACCAAATTGTGAAATCCCAATTCTTACTTTAAATCAATTTTATCTTGATTAATCCTAAACTTGCATCTAGTGATTAAAGAAAGTAAAGTAAAGTAAAGTAAAGAATACTCACAACGCCGGATGTCTGAGGAAAAAACCCAAAACGGGAAAATAACCTCGGACGGACCAAGCCAGACAATCACTATGAAAAATGGTTTTACAAAGACAGATTAGCCTTACACTAAGACTCGATCCCCACGGGTCTTGACGCTCCTTCTGATCTTCAATCGTTCTTCAATAGTGCCCACGCTGAAATTCCGTCTTCCACGATCTCTGTCCACAACACACGCATCCACGTATGTATCGGTGTCCACCGATATGGCTTTGATACGTCTACGATGTCGAACACGATGTCCGTCGCTTCTTTACCGCAAAACCCTTTCCGTTCAATATGTAGAACAAACAACTTTGGTACCGCAAGATCACTTAAACATATAAGAATGATAACTCGGATCTTTTCAAACTCTAAGGATGTGTTTATGCTTTGTAAACCTTAGAAAACATGTGCAAACAAGGTTCTGGTTTGTAAAACTATTTTCCAGAAAGCACCCTTACGAAATTATGATGCAAACACTGTTTAAATAGGATTTAAATGCTGCCTCGAAAAACATGTCGTTCGATCGACTTAAGCATGTCGTTCGCACGACATTGTATCTCGTTCGAACGAGATCCAATGCCGTTCGAGCGACCTTGCAAAAGTTTGACTTTCTTTGACTTTCAGATAAAAACGTCTCTTAACAAAGAGATACAAATTAGTCAAAATCTATTTCGAGCTTATCATCTTAAAACGAAGTTTAAACATAAAAACTCTTTTTAAAACATTTAAAATCATTTTTCTATATAAAAATTACATCCTTATCTTTTATAAAATAATTCCGAGCACCATTAATTATACGCATTCATACTTGACTGATCTCGGAATGAAATTAACTTTGAAGACGAGTAAACTTTCACCAAATAAACATCGGCATGATTATTTCTTTGAAGCTTTGCCGCAAAGTCTTTAGTTTCTTAAATACGTCATAGACCAAGTGGGATTGTGACAAAATAAAATTCTCCCTATGACATATTACAAACATAGTTTTGTTCACGGAATTAAGTCAAAACAATACAGGGACTCAATTGGAAATTTATGTCCTTACAAATCTCCCCCTTTGACTATTTCGGGACAAAACTAAACCAGTGAAATGCCTAATCGGGCCGTTAAGCCGTATGACGCCTAAATCCCATCCCATAAATCCAAAAAAAAAATACAGGACACAGACTAATATATGTAGCACCGACAAGCATGAACAGTCTGAATGTGATATAGACTTGAAATCTCAAATCGCTGAAGCATTCCTACACACATGAAACAGACAAATAAATACCAAGTGAAGTATGGAGGAACAAATGAAACCAATTTATATATTCAATAAGAGCATATCATTTGAAAACATGTGAGCAATTATTTGATACCAATTTGTTACCAATTTGAAACATAAAGTAGCACTCAACAAATCTCCCCCTACATCACATACATCTCTCCCCCTTTTTGTCTCGAATAGACAATCCGGCGAAAAGATAAACCAATATGAAATATCTAGCATGAGATTATGATACCAAATAGAATCAAGTTGATACCAATTTTGGAAAATGAAAACTGCTAGATAAACATGAGAAAACCAGCTAAACAAGATCATGTAATGCCAAAATAATAGCTAGTAAACCAAGGAATCACACAAAGAGTATACCAATCAAATCAAGTGTGATAAACGGACTCATATATGCAAAAAAAATATAATTTGGAACATAAAAGAACCTGTATATAAATCAATTAATCCAAAAAATGCTTCCTGCAGTACCAAAAATATATCAAATTAAGTCAGAGGACTGCAAACCAATCAGAAGCCATTTTTCACCCTGTCGTTCGAACGAGCCAGGGACTTCACTCAAACGAGATGACGAAGTTTCTCGAACGAAGTATAGAAGTCGTTCACGCGAGATGAGATGTCGTTTGAACGACTTCGCGCGACCTGTCAAAATTTGCCAGTTTCCCAGAAATATTATAAAGTATTGCCCAGTGAAAAAATTTCCACAAAAAAATTCCAGGAAGGGGCTGACAGAAGCAAAACAGTGCTAAAATAGTAAGCTTTTTGCAAAAACTCATAAAACTAAAAATGCGAGTTACATGCAAACATAGTACCGATGTGTTCAAACATGGACATGGAATGAATGGGCGTGGAACTACAACAGATGAGTCACAATTCCAACACATCGAAACGATCAAGAAGCTCTAATTGATAGCGATAAATCATCAAACTTTATCGTAGCCATATGACAATAAAAGTGTGAGCTTAATGAACTAAACATACTACATGCACATAAATCCAGAATTTTGACGATTCTACAAACAATAGCGTCAAATTGCAATGATTCAACATTATGATTAGATGTGCAAACCCGTTTAAATTTTCTCCAACCAAACACCCTCATATAAACATACTTTTTCAAGTTCTTTTGAGGATACTAGAATTCTCAATCTTAAAGAAAATCTTATTGTCCCTTTTCTTAGCATTTTGCCTTTTCTTTTGGGCTCTTTTAAACAGTGGCTTTCACGACGAGTTAAATTTGAACTCTCGCAACCTTTCCCGTGAATCACTCATCATTTTTTTAAATTCAAATCCTCACGATAAACGGTTATTACATGCACACTTCTCCTTAAGTTTACTTACGCATAGATGACAAGATTGAGATAAGAACGCCTCACCAAATTCAAATATGCAAGAGAAGTCAAACATCCATATAAACTCGTGCATGTGTGCGATATTGGCATATATACAAAGTCGAATCAAGATGCATATCAAATTCGAAACAACCCCATATAAAAAATGGTTAAGATCATTCTAAGCATCGATAATAATGACCAAATGTCCTAGCCACATGGATAATGAAACGATGGGGGGGGGGGGTCCAAGCACACCAATATGCCATATCAAACATTTAAACTCAAAAAATAAAAATCGATAATCTTTTTGGCTTTTCAAACATATTTTGACTTAAAGAAAAGCAAAATCTTTTTGGATTTTCAAAAGTTTTCTCAAAAACAAAATCTTTTTATATTTTTCAAATAAGAGTCAAACAAATGAAAAACTATAATACAAAATGATACATATGTCATAATACTAGCAATGCATATGTCATGAAGCAAACTATCATATGATAAACGTGGCAACACTATCATCCTTTAGATTTAGCATGGAAAGGATCAAGTGCACCGAAACGAGAATCATGAAGTTGAATTCCTAAAGCCACTAAATCCGATTTCCTAATCCAAGTAGATGTAAAATGACGCATGAGGGTGTGGAAAACCGGGGAAAATTTATTCCTAAACTTCCTAGGAGCTTGTCTAAGGTCGTAACAATAACGCCTAAGGTGACCTTTCCTACCACAAAATGTGCAAGAGTAGCGGTGGTGGGAATGATTACCTTTATGTGGACCTTTTCTAACCATCCTAGTGTTTTTCACACGTGCGGGGGGAATGGGAACAACTCTCTCACCAAAACCTATACCTCCCCTATCTCCCTTAATTTGGACGGTGCCTAAGATCTTATCTAACTTCTCCAACCTAGCCTCCAAATCAAACTTGACTCTAGACGAGTCTTTCAACCTTTCCTCCAACTCAAGAATCCTAGACTCGAGTAAACGCCTATTCTCCTCAAACTCGAAAATCTCCTTTTTCAAGGACTCCATCAAATCACGGAGATTTTCTCTCTCTTTCTCCACAAACTCTAGTTTCTCCCTAAACTTCTTCTCTCGTGCCCTAAGATCCTCAATCAAACTATCATTATTTTCTATGGCACGCTCATACAACTTAGATTGCAATTTTGAGTTAGCCTTTTTCACCTTCACTGTTTCGGCATATAACTCATTAAACGCATTTTGCAATTCTTTCACATCTATCTACTCCTCGTCACTCTCTTCACCCTCACTAACATGGGATACACTCAAAACCTCCTCGAAAGTGTCATTCACATGAGTTATATCGTCGCCGCTCACATGACATGCCATAAACGCAACAAAGTTACGCTTAATGGGGGAATTCTCTCCCTCTTCCGGTTCACTATCGCTTAAGGTGGCATTATAGACAATGGGTTGCTTGCCCTCTTTCTTAAGTATAGTGGGACACTCCTTAACTTTGTGACCGTACCCTTCACACCCAAAACACTTATCCGACTCATCTCTCTTAGGCTTTTCAAACTTATCCTTAGAGGTGGGATCCACTTTGTTGTTTTTGAATTTTTCAAATTTCTTGGCATCTTTCGATTTCTTTTGAAACTTAATAAATTTTTTAAATTTCTTGCCAACAAAGAAACATCCTCAAAATCGAAATCGGAATCCTAAAATTTAATTTCCTCCTTCCGGGTTTTCAAAGCAATACCCTTTTCTTTCTTAGGCACTTTCTTGGAGGTAATCATGTCGATTTCATAGGTTTGTAAATCACCTAAAATCTCTTCTAGTTTCGTTGACTCTAACCTACCCAAGGAGTTTAAAATGGTCACTTTCCCATCAAACCTACTAGGCAACGACCTAAGGATTTTCTTAATGACACGGTTGTCAGGAATTTTCTACCTAGGTTAAACGACGAGTTGACAATATTGGACAACCTAATATAAAACTCATCAAAGGTCTCCCTCTCTAACATCCCAATGGTCTCAAACTGTGTAGTGAGATTTTAAAGTTTTGACGCCCTAACCGTGCTAGTGCCCTCGTGAGTGAGTGACAAAATATCCCAAGCCTCTTTTGATGTTTCACAAGTCATAATTCTGTTATATTCTTCGTGTGTGACATGTGAAGCAATAACGTGTAGACCCTTAGAATTATATTGTGCAAGTCTTTGTTCAGTTTTGGTCCAAGACTCAACGGGCTTTAAACTAGTGACTTCACCTACAATAGTGACATGGGATGTCCAACCTTTCTCAACTGCAAGCCAAACACGCTCATCAATAGATTTTAAAGCACATCTCATTCTCATCTTCAATAGGTGTAATTAGTACCATTAAAAACAGGAGTTCGAGAAAATTTATTATATCCAGAATTCATCTTTGAAAACACACGGGATCACAAAACAAATAAAAATGTTTTCTAGCTCTTATACCAATTTGAAAAGTTATGAGTGGCCCGATATGTCTGTTTCAAACAAAACCAATTTTTCTTCGAAAAAGATTCAACTTTTAATTATGCACCAAACCAAATTGTGAAATCCCAATTCTTACTCTAAACCAATTTTATCTTGATTAATCCTAAACATGCATCTAGTGATTAAAGTAAGTAAAGTAAAGTAAAGAATACTCACAACACCGGATGTACGAGGAAAAAACCCAAAACGGGAAAACAACCTCGGACGGCCCAAGCCAGACAAAAACTATGAATAATGGTTTTACAAAGACAGATTAGTCTTACACTAAGACTCGATCCCCATGGGTCTTGACGCTCCTTCTGATCTTCAATCGTTACTCAATAGTGCCCACGCAGAAATTCCGTCTTCCACGATCTCTGTCCACAACACACGCATCCACGTATGTCTCGGTGTCCACCGATATGGCTTTGATACGTCTACGATGTCGAACACGATGTTCGTCGCTTCTTCACCGCAAAACCCTTTGTGTTCAATGTGTAGAAAAAACAACTTTGGTACCGCAAGATCACTTAAACATATAAGAATGATAACTCGGATCTTTTCAAACTCTAAGGATATGTTTATGCTTTGTAAACCTTAGAAAACATGTGCAAACAAGGTTCTGGTTTGTAAAACTATTTTCCAGAAAGCACCCTTACGAAATTATGATGCAAACACTGTTTAAATAAGATTTAAATGCTGCCTCGAAAAACATGTCGTTCGATCGACTTAAGCATGTCGTTCGCACGACATTGTATCTCGTTCGAACGAGATCCAATGTCGTTCGAGCGACCTTGCAAAAATTTGACTTTCTTTGACTTTTAGATAAAAACGTCTCTTAACAAAGAGATACAAATTAGTCAAAATCTATTTCGAGTTTATCATCATAAAACGAAGTTTAAACCATAAAAACACTTTTTAAAACATTTAAAATCATTTTTCTATATAAAAATTACATCCTTATCTTTTATAAAATAATTCCGAGCACCATTAATTATACGCATTCATACCCGAGTGATCTCGGAATGAAACTAACTTTGAAGACGAGTAAACTTTCACCAAATAAACATCGGAATGATTATTTCTTTGAAGCTTTGCCGCAACGTCTTCAGTTTCTTCAACATGTCATAGACCAAGTGGGATCGTGACAAAATAAAATTCTCCATATGACATATTACAAACACAGTTTTGTTCATGGAATTAAGTCAAAAAAATACCAGGACTCAATTGGAAATTTATGTGCTTACATATTCCTTAAGTGTAAATCATTCCCCGTTAGCACTAATTTCGTCTTTACATTAAATGCTCTACTTTTACAAAGTCATACTGGTCCTCTTTATGTCCTAAAATGTTCAAATAATAATGTTCAAAAGTTACCACTCATTTTAATCGAAATAAATTATTTAAAAGAGGAATGTGAATTTTCCAGGAGGGGTCGATCGATCGATCGATCATCGATCGATCGATACTCTTTGGTCGATCGATCGATCAAGCAGTTATGGCGAAACTGCAGAAATACCAGTTACAGGAATCCTATTCCAAACTCATCCAAATCATTATTTTTGACTCCCAAACTCCCAACAATTGATACTACAAGTGTTATATACCCAAATAAATAATATTCCATGTAAGACATGTGAGTTTTCATCAAGTATAACAAATTAAAAGGTTAAAATCCATATAAATATCAAGAACCCTAATATTTTCTTTAACTTAATTCTTCCGATTCTTTTCCCAGATTTTCTACTCCTAACTCAATGAAAATTTGTGATTAAACCTCTACATATGAAATAGATTTCCAGAATATGATTTTCACCTCTACAACATGCAAATTCTAGTCTCTAATATACACTTTCTTTCACGAAAACTAGTTCTAATCAACCTTAGACTAATTTAATTGAAGCATTAACTAAATTTATGCAAGATAGATACTTTCCTGGAAATATTTATTTCTGATTTGAAGAGTAAATTGGTGTGGTTGTGATCATCGTCGCGCGATCTACAATTTGGCGATGACGGCGGTGTAAACGGTGAGTTCTTGGCCTAGAACTCCTCGGAAAGCTTCTCCTCTTCCTCTCCAATGGCCTCCCTTGGTTTTTGGTTATGATAACCCTAGAATACAACCCCTACCATCTGATATAACCTTAGAATTTGGTTACTTGACACGACTCAGAATGTGTCTCTAAAGTGTGTGCTCTCTAGGCTCAAGTGCAAGCCTATCGTTCAAGTAATAATCCGACAAGTCGGGTATCGATCCTCAGGGAAGAAGGACAACAGAAGTTGTGACGACGGGATAAGATTAAGGAATCCTAACAATGACTCTAAAAGAAAAGAAAAAGATTGATTTGGCTTTTTGGGATTGATTAAACTAAATGCAATTATGAAATAATGATGAAATATGCAACTAACTAAATTATCTAAATGCTGAATGAAGAATTAAATTGAAACTGTTAAACTTAAATGATGAGAAAACAGGATGGGAATACAATCCCCCAACCCTAGTGTAGTGTAGTGACAACTTCAATCATAAATTTATCCGATTAATTCAAACCCGGAATTTAGTACTCCCAAGCATTATGTATACGAGGTTCAAGCCCGCGTCATACCTAATCTGAGGATGAGTAAATCGGTATCGCGGTAATTACAGTCAAATTGTACTCTAAATCACCACGAGTACCCAGAGGCAAACGAGATATAAAGATCTACAATTCTTAAGAAATTACGCGATACGATTTAAATTAATCATTAAATTCAGCGGATCGACGTTATACACACGCACTAACACATCAGGTTGGGTTCATGCATCCCAACCTTGAAAAACCTAGCCGGACATGTTAAATGGACTAATGCATGAAATAATAACGTTGCATGTGTATGAATTCATGATAAAACTAAATCTAAACATGTAAATACGTATTATGAATGCGAAAACAAGTTGAATCTAATGGGAAAACAAAGCATGCAAGAACAATAATAAGAAACAAGAATTTTGAATTAAAACTAGAAAAGCAAACCCGAAACAATGAATTCTTGAAGTAAATTGTGCCCTTGATGTTCCTAGATAATTCTCCCCTTTTTCTCTATCAAAAACTCTCTAAAAATAGCCCTAAAAGCTGCTCCTAGGTTAGTGCCTTCGTTCCCCACAAGTTTGGAGTCTTTTAAACCTATTAGGAGACTTGGAGACCAATCCAAATGAAAGACAAAATTCGCGTGTCAGGTACAGCGAACCGGTTCGCAGGTACAGCGAACCGGTTCGCATGTACCAGCCTGGTCTTGCTCTCAGCACTTAGATTTTTTTCTGGTTTTTCTCTTCTTTTCTTGGATTTTTCTTCAACTTCAACTGAGCATAACTTTTCAACCGTAGCTCGGATTTGGGTGCCGTTTTTTCCAGTGTGCTCGTTGTTCCGAGATCTTCAACTTTCCAGAAGGCCCCACCTCCAGAATCGGGCTGTAAAATTACGAAAATGCCCTTGAACTTGCCTTCCTAGCCTTTCTTCTATGATTTTTCCGCAACTTCAAGGGGTCATAACTCTTTCATCGTAGCTCGGATTGAGGTGCCGTTTTTTATGGTGTTCTTGTAATTGAAAGATCTTAAACTTTCTAGTTGGACCCACTTCCGGACTAAGGCTGAAAAATTACGAAAATGCCCTTGAACTTGCCTTCCTAGCTTTTCTTGCACTGTCTTGCTTCCTCCTTTGCACTGCTTGCATAATTAACCTGTAAAACCAATAGGAGAAGCACAAAACACGCAATACTCGCCAAGAAGGTTAGAAGCATAAAAGTGAATCAAATCCATATATGTTACATCATTCGGGTTCACAAAAGTACTGAAATTAGGGGGATAAATATACAATATTTATGCCCAATCAGTGGGCTTCCATGCCCAAAAATACAAAATGTCTAAAACGCTATCCCGGGATGTTAATTAGGCCTAAAAACGCCCCGAGACCCAAACTAAACCCCCGGATACATTATTTTAACTATCTCGACCCTTCCGGACACATTGACACACTCAAAATGACCATACGGGTGACTTATAATTTATTCACTTTTAATAATGCGAATTAAATCCCGACACGACACAGGCGCGTCCCGATAAAATTTCTAAAATTCTAATTAGATTCTCATGATAATTTTACTAAATCTAATTACACATATTACTTTACCCATAAAGTAATTTACAACAAAATTCTAATAATTAGTAACTCTCATCACGCTAGTAAATATTTAAATAATTTTTGGATTAATATTAAATTAATATCTCTAATTAAATTTAATAAATCTCCAAATTTAAAAGTCATAAAAATACAGGGTATTACAATGTGGACCTAGAAATGAAGTTTGTCATCCAAATCATAGGAAAGACCAAATTTGTGAAGAGTCCAAATTTAAAAAAGGTGTATTCTATCAAGGTAAGGGTAAACTTTATCATTAGAAGATTTACCTTGTTATTGCATTTTAAGCTTCAGATACAACCACATCAAGGGAATGATCACTTCAACCTTTCTCATATGTTTGTGGCACATAAAGCAGTACAAGATCAACACAACACACCAGCTGAGGGTGATGGCCCACCAGAGGAATCGTATTTCACTAAACATTTTCAGTGCAATATACTGGAATCAAGATAACAATCATACCTCTGTTCTACTAGGCATGCCACAATTCTCGTAAGATCATGTTCCATGTACTAAAAAACGAGGTACAAACTGCAAGAGGTGCTTGAGGTGACCAATCCTTCCATTTAATGATATTTGGATGATCAAGCCTACGTATGAGGGTTCAGGTCTTGTATACACCACTATAAGTTCTATCCAATGTACAAGAATAATAACCATAACTAAGAGAAAAAACCCAACGTATGAGAATATGAACACACATGAAAAACAAATACTATCAACATAAGGCACAAAAACTTTTGTTGCATCACGCAATTTTCCATCATCATTTAATGAGTGGATTTATAAAAACATCTATTAAAATTGGTATGGTATGTATCAAATACATATAAACCATACTAATGGTCACGACAACCTTAAAAACAGTGAACTAAGAAATTTAATGACTGAATTCTTAGAAGCTCTAAGCCCCTAGTTCATTTGCACAACCTTGAAAGAATTAAAACTCAACTTGATACCAATTAACCACCGAAAGTAATTCCAAAGAACTGTAGCAATTGGACCATTTAGAAATTAATGATTCAGATCTTCTAAGTTCTTGTAGAAGCATCTACAAACTAAATCAAGTCTCACACCCAACCTTTTAACATTTTCCTCCAAAGGCACAACATTATATAAGCATTTACACATAAAATGGACATCTTAATGGGCACATGAGAGCTCCAAGCAGACTTACATAGCAGTGAAATTGATGTGGTACTTATAACTGACTCAAAAGATGATTTAAAATTCAAACAACCATCACCAGATAGAGGCCATATGATTTCCCTATCTAAATTTAAATAATTATTCCCCACTTGATCCTAGGCAACTTGAATCTTCTTGAAATCTATATAACCATTAACTATTCGAAACTTTCTATATTTTTTGCCTCATGAATTAGGAACTCACCCTTTGCCTAAGCTTATTACCTAACAAATACCATATAATTTAGAATATTCAATGGTGGAACCATAAAAGAACACTTTTCTAGTTACGAATAAAAGTAATTAGAATGAAGAACCATCACATCTGCTTGACATGAAGAAAATGATCCTGCTCTGACCGAATATAAATGAGAATATAGTTGAAATAATCAACCACAAACTTATTGGAAAACAATCTCATATCTGATATATGAAGGTGGGGGGAGTGGGGCAACACAAATGATAATCCATCATTTGTCTTGAACGCACTCAGTTTAAATATGATGATAACTCTTCAAGTCTAACATTTCCATCTCGACATGCTCGATGATAAGCACCCAAAAGTGTACATTTTATACCTCGAATAGACGTATTTTAGTTTCTAATTCTTGACAATAATGGTCTTATGCACGTAAATTTTAAATGTGCAGGCTTGATTGCAGTTGCGGTGTCAAAAGCATTATTTCGAGGCAATTTGCAGTCAAATGGAGCTAATTACCTTACCCCGTAACTTCACCCGAGCCTAAACTTATCCCTAAACCTACCCCGAAGCCTGTGCGTGTTTAGTTTGTGCCTTTTTAATTTTTTTTCGATTTCTAGTTTAAGTCGTTTTTATTTTTTAAAGTTTATTTTAGATTTATTTAAAATTTCTAGGTTTTATTTTCTATTCTATTTTTTACTAGTCTTATTTTATTTTAATTTGATTAGTTTTTATTTTATTTTATTAGGACTAATTTTTTTAGAAATTTATTTATTTTTACTTTTATTAGCTTTTACAGTTTTTAGGATTTTAGTTTTAGTTTTATTGGAATTTTATTTTTATTTCTTTTTAGTTTCATTTTTAATTTAGTATTTATTTTATTTTTAGACTAGGAATTTAATCTTTAGATTTTTAGTTTTATTTTTATTAGTTAGTCTTTATTTTTTTTAAGGGTTCAAATTAAACACACACACACATCCTACACACAACCAACTAATCCTAACCCACACACATACCATAACCCATAACCCTCACACACTCTATTTACCCCCACTTCATCTTCCCGACTCAACCAACATCCACCATATCTCACGCTCTCTCCAAACTCCATTAACACACACCACACCTTATACCTACCATTTAACACCCATTTCACACCACCATTAAACCCATCAATCCAACTAACAAACCTCAACATTAACCAAAACCACAAACCCCCTTGTAAAACCCGTTTACCAACTCTGACCCGAACCGACAACAACCCAGATCGCGATCCTTCCTAACCCCAAAATCCGGTGACCCAACAACCCCTTTACCCGCAACCCAAACCGACCACCCCTGTCCTGAACCCACCGACAATACCAGACACTATACCGATGTCCAAACCCATCTCGATAACCAGAGCCAACCCATGCCTTCCCCACCTCTAATACCCATTTCCCAAATCCCCAACCCATGTCCACTCCTAACCCGGTTTCGCCAGCCATCATCCCCAAACCCAAGACCAGCAATCAACCCGAGCCATCCGAACCCGCGACTCCCATTGCCACCACCAGACCATCTTGACCCAACCAAACCCCTTACCTTAAGACCCATTTCTACCCAAGCCAAAATCACATTGTCCTGCCAAAGACCAAAATAAACCAAAGCCAAACAAACAAATAAAACACCACATGTGCTTAAAACCCATTTAACCACTTAACCCTTTTTTCCAATTATACCCCCAAACACCCATCTCCCACTTGCACCTTTTAAAACCCCAAAATAGCCCCATAACAAATATGATTTCTTCCCCTCACCATTTCCATGCACACTAAAACAAAAACTATCGAATTTACCCATAACCTCCATGTGCACCATATAAATTGAAGACTTGGCCATTTTGAAAAAGGATCTCAAATTTAGTTTTTAAGCTTTGTGTTATAAAATTCTATCCACCCCTCTATGTTGAGTATTTACATTTCTAGCAAATACCTCAATATAGAGGTGTGTAGTGAAATTTATCTCTAGGTATAATGAATATTTGCATTTTTAGGGAATATTTCTCCCCAAATCCGATCATTTGATAGAGAAGAAATTGCATCTTTATTGTGTTTTCATGTCATTGTTGCAACTTCTTTTCCAACAAAATTCCCTTGAACCTACAAAAATATAAAAAAACTAGTGTAGAGGGCAAGTAAGGGAGTATCAATCCAATTCTAAGGGTGAAACACAAAATATGAGAAGACATGTGTAAATTCATTTGCATTTTATTATATTTTCTATTTTTGCTTTTTATATCTTTTATGGATTTTTCAAGGGATTAATAATTAACTAACTATACTAATTTTTAAAGTACTAACTAAGATGTAAAAGGTAATTTAAGAAAAGTGAGATAGACAAAATTGTGTTAATAAGTAAACTAGCTAAATTGGACTCATGAGCGCTTCAAAATACATCCCACGAATGGGAGATTAGCCCTCAATAATCATCATCCAAAAAATATAAGATAAACAAATGAAGCATAAGATGATTAAAATATAATTATTAAGAGAGGAGTAGATGAAACCCATTTGTACTTGAATTGGAATGGAATCTTCAATTACATCAACAATCTCTCAATTACAATCACCCACTAATATATTTATTGAATCTAAAATAAAAACTACAAAATAAAAATAAAAAGGATAGTGGAATTCATAATGGACAATTAAATAATAAAAGAGATTTACTAAAAGTGCAAATTCTAACATTATAAAATTGTACATTAGAATTCATTCAAAGAAATAAATTCTAGATCATTACATTATATTGAGATAATTGCTAAAAATGCAAAATCTCAACATAAAGGAATGGATTAGAATTTACCTCCCATAAGGGATGAATTCAACTACATCAATCTATTTTGAAATAATTGCTAAAATGCAAAAAATCATTATAGAGGGGTGGGGTTGAATTTATCCTAGAGATAAATTTCACTAGACACCTCTATATTGAGGTATTTGCTAAAAATGCAAATACTCAGCATAGAGGGGTGGAGAGAATTTTATCACATAATGCTTAAAAACTAAATTTGAGATCCTTTTTCAAAATGGCCGAAGTCTTCAATTTATATGGTGCACATGGAGGCTAGGGGTAAATTGGGTAGTTTATATTTTAGTGTGCATGGAAATGGTGAGGGGAAGAAATCAGATTTGTTATGGGGTTATTTCGGGGTTTTAAAAGGTGCAAGTGGGAGATGGGTGTTTGGGGGTATAGTTGGAAAAGAGGGTTAAGTGGTTAAATGGGTTTTAAGCACATGTGGTGTTTTATTTCTTTGTTTGGCTTTGGTTTATTTTGGTCTTTGGCAGGAGAACACGATTTTTGCTTGGTTAGAAATGGGTCTTAAGGTAAGGGGTTTGGTTGGGTCGAGATGGTCCGGTGGTGGCAATGGGAGTCGCGGGTTCAGATGGCTCGGGTTGATTGTTGGTCTCGAGTTTGGGGATGATAGCTGGCGAAACCGGGTTAGAAGTGTACATGGGTTGGGGATTTGGGAAATGGGTATTAGAGGTGGGGAAGGCATGGGTTGGCTGAGTCGAGAAGATGAAGTGGGGGTAGATAGAGTGTGTGAGGGTTATGGGTTATGGTGTGTGTGTGGGTTAGGATTAGTTGGTTGTGTGTAGGATGTGTGTGTGTGATTAATTTGAACCCTTAAAAAAAATAAAGACTAACTAATAAAAATAAAACTATTAAAACTAAAAATCTAAAAATTAAATTCCTAGTATAAAAATAAAATAAAGACTCAATTAAAACTGAAACTAAAAAGAAATAAAAATAAAATTCCAATAAAACTAAAACTAAAATCCTAAAAACTGTAAAAGCTAATAAAACTAAAACTAAAACTAAATAAATTTCTAAAAAAAAATTAATCCTAATAAAATAAAATAAAAACTAATCAAAATAAAATAAAATTACACTAATAAAAAATAAAATATAAAATATAAAATATAAAAATAGAAAATAAAACCTAGAAATTCTAAATAAATCTAAAAGAAACTCTAAAAAATAAAAATGACTTAAACTAAAAATCTAAAAAAATTATAAAGGCACAAACTAAACACACACGGGATTCGGGGTAGGTTTAGGGACAAGTTTAGGCTCGGGTGAGGTTACGGGGTAAGGTAATTAGCTCCATTTGACTGCAAATTGCCTCGAAATAATGCTTTTGACACCGCAACTGCAATGAAGCCTGCACATTTAATATTTGCACACATAAGACCATTATTGTCGAGAATTAGCAACTCAAATACGTCTATTCGGGGTATAAAATGTACACTTTTGGGTGCTTATCACACCACCCCCAAACTGATAATTGCTAGTCCTCGAGCAAAAAGATAGAGAGAGAAAGATAAGTAACCAAAAGTGTACCACTTTCGCGGGTACTTGCGATTGTACTTAGCATGTGCAACAAGCCTTTAAACCTATAGGTTGCCCTACAAGACGAGTTTTGTCTCATGAGGGTTTGCAGGGAATATACCCACAAAATTCTTTATTTGCAAAGGCAGTCAATCTCTTATTAGACGTAGAATAATCTCACAATCTATCACAAGATAAATATTTTGGGAAATACAAGCTAGAATTGCATAAAAAGTTTAGCTAAGTAAATACTCAAGGCACATCCTTCCTAAATCTCAACGTGTGTAGTGTGAATCAGTCAAAACGGGTCGAGAATCATAAGAGTAATTCTTAGATTGCCTTTTTAGAATCAATGCTTCAACTTCAAAATCTCATGGATATAATTCTCTCAAACGAACTCTCGAGATTAGGGTTAGTGTATCTCTCTTGTGTGTGAGGAGGTGAGTAAATGTAATCAAGTTCAAACGTCTCTCACACACATAAGAAAGAACGAACATTTAGAAAGAAAAATGATCTCATCAAAGAATGCTAATCACTCTAGTGAGAACGTCGAGTTATTCACCACGTTGACTTTCATTTGCCCGAACACGTAGGGGAAATATGGATGATAATGGGTGAGGGGGAAATGAGATGAGAAGGATGGGATGACGTAGGTAGGATATGATGATTTTATGATGGATGGATGATGAATGTATGATGGATGGATGATGAATGTTTGAGAAGAGTTTATTACACTTTGACGAACAAATGTCTTTATTTCTTGACTGCAACTTTCTCTTTTTCTTCTTTTCCAAATATTCATCAATGTATGAGATAAATCTACTAAAAATATAAATAACTCCAACATAGATTTGTATTTAATTTTTCTCCATCTGAATCGAACTTTGGGAGACATATTCGCTAAAAATGCAAACACTCTTTATGACGGATCTTCTCCTTGATACTTTTTTGTTTCTTTTTTATATATATATATTTTTCCAAATATGCATCAATGTCTGAGATAAATCTACTAAAAATATAAATAACCCCAACATAGACTTGTATTTAATTTTTTTCCATCTGAATCGGCTTTGGGAGAGATATTCGCTAAAAATACAAACACTCTTTGACGGATCTTCTCCTTTTACTTTCTTTCTTTTTATATTTTTTTTCTTCTTTTCCAAATACGCATCAATGTATGAGATAAATCTGCTAAAAATACAAATAACCCCAACATTGACTTGTATTTAATTTTTCTCCATCTGAATCGTCTTTGGGAGAGATATTCACTAAAAATTCAAACACTCTCTTTGACGGATATTTTCCTTTTACTTTCAACACTCTTCCCTTTTTCAATATGGTGGGTGGAAAATGGAATTGATATGGAAATGAGTGGTATGATATATGGTGATGATATAGAAAATGGAAGGTGTATGGATGTATGATAAAATGAAATTTGGTTAGTGTATAGGTGAAGGTGTGGTGATTGGATCAAACTTCAAGACACGTGTTTCTTACAACTCGAAAGTGATGTCATTCTCAGTGATTAAGCCAAAAATTTTAAGAAAAATAATGAGATCATACAACGATTTAATGT
Organism: Sambucus nigra; assembly: GCA_949130495.1. NCBI lineage: Eukaryota > Viridiplantae > Streptophyta > Magnoliopsida > Dipsacales > Adoxaceae > Sambucus > Sambucus nigra. Next base: position 135,593,709 of record OX422216.1, read on the forward strand.
TCGGACCCAAAGGAAGTTGAATCAACTTGTGACTCGGAGATTGCGTAAAACACTCTAAAAAAATGAAAGGCATGGATCTCTCAAGTTAAAGTCTCCACTAGTGATCCTAAAGGTTCTCTTGGGAATTGTAATACTCCTAAACTCTAAACCGTAGTGACGTGATAAGTGCGCAATTTTGTTGAGTCTATAAATTCATGGTGCAACATGCCTTGTTATGTATTACATAAGCTATTTAGAAAAATATAAATTATCTATCTTGATTCCTAGACTTAAAAAGATGGATGATAAAAAAATCACGCCAATGAATTGAGATGAAAGAAACTGCACGAAATTTTAAAAAATCAAGTTTAAAAATTAAATTTTTTCAAAAGAGGTACGATTTTGATAAAATTCCCCCACCCCAAAACAAAAAGGAACATTGTCCTCGATGTTAAGTAAAATAAGTTTTAAAATTGAGAGCCTAAGGTCGAAAAGAAATTACCAGAATCAACCGCTAATGAAGTGGACAGATGAAGCCAAGAATAAACATGAATAAATGATGAGAAGAAAAACGTGTACGAGTCTATAAAACATGGTATAGCATTGGGTGATGTGAAACACCACCCCCCAAAAGGATGAGACTCGTACTCAAAACAACGGACCGCCTCACGGTAGCGCTAAGTTTAATGTCTTCAGCCAGACCTATCGGATCTCACCCTAAGGATAAGAACAGGGAAAGCACGGTGCGACAGAAAAATTGGGTTATGATAATCACCCCCAAACAAGACTGAAGCATCAGTCTTGTTGGATAAAATTGAAGGGTGAGGGTGAAGAAACACTCATCACAAGCCTTATTATTATTATTATTATATTTTTTTCAAGAAAATATTTTTTTGGTTTTGTGGTTTTTAAATATTTTGAAAAAGAAAGGAAATATTTTAGGGATTTTTTTAGAGAATGAAAGAAAGAAAATGGTTTTGAATTTTTATAAAAAAATAAAGGAAGAAAATATTTTTGGATATTTGTGAAGAAAACAAAGGAAAAAAATATTTTTTGGGATTTTTTTTGAAAGAAAAGGTGGGAAAAAAATTATATTTTTGGATTTTTTATAAAAATAAAGGAAGAAAATATTTTTGGATTTTTTAGAAAAATAAAGGATTTTTTTTGAAAAATAAAGGAAGAAAATATTTTTGGATTTTTTGTTTTTTAGAAAATGAAATAAAGAAAATGTTTTTGGATTTTTTTTATGGAAGAAAAGTGCGGGAAAAATAGGTGGACTCTTTGAATGGAGGAACTAACTAAAACCGACTACCGAAAAATGAATTGGACACACACACAAATTAAGGAGAATTCCTAACTAGCACATAGCCAATTTTTATCTTTAAATTTAGGTGAAAGGGTAGTCAAATTTTAATTAAGTCCACGGGCGATAAAAAATCACAAAATTATCTGAGTGATCGCCTTTTCAAAAATATTCTCCTATTAAGTTACCTAGTTGATTGATTTTAAATTTAATGATGGCTAGGGTAGCACACAAATGGTAAGCGAGCGAGTCGGGTGATGAAATCCCTTCTCGTAAATGACCGGGTATAGGTCTTAATTTAATTAATTCATCACACACATTCGGAAATAAATGCGAGAATAAAATTAAATAAGAGCATATAAGCGCACACAATAATTGACTCGCTGACAGGAGAGGCGCGAGTGTTCAAGAGATGTACCTTCCACGATTTTTACGCTGTGGGGTGTCAAAAAATTTGAGTAGACCGGGGGTAGATTACGCCTATCTCAGTCGGCCCCAGGAGTCGTACCAACCCAAGGTAGAGAGGCTTTTAAATCCTCGCCTTTGGACGCCCTCTCTCTACCTTGTCCGGTTTCCCTATCATGATTTTCTTCGATTTATTACAAATTTAAAATAAACAATAAATGGTGTCTCTATGCACTGCAAGTACAAGCCAAATAATATACTCCTAATACAAGCCTTCTAAAATAAAAAAAATGGAACGAAAATGAAAAATGCAATACAAATGAATCACAAAATGGGGAAATCCTCTCAAGTGCTTCGAGCTCCAAAGATTGGCAACAACACCATTTGATAGATAAAAAAAATGAAGTCTCTTAATGTATTTTTGTCGTTGTTGTGCAATTTCTTTTTCTATCAAAATTCCCTTGAACCTACAAAAATATAACAAAACTAGTGTAGAGGGTAAGTAAGGGAGTCAATCCAAATCTAAGTGTGAAACACAAAATAAGCGAAGCCATATGTGTAAATTCATTTGTATTTTATTTTATTTTTCTATTTTTGCTTTTTATATTTTTTTTATGGATTTTTCAAGGTATTATTAATTAACTAACTATCTAAAAATTTTAAAGTACTAACTAAGATGTAAAAGATAATTAAAAAAATGAGGTAAACAAAGTTGTGCTAAGAAGTAAACTAACTAAATTGGACTCATGAGGGCTTCAAAATACATCCCATGAATGGGAGATTAGCCCTCAATAATCATCATCCAAAAATAAAAGTAAACAATAAGAGCATGTGAGGATTAAAATAAAAGTAATCAAGAGGAGGACATCAAACCCATTTAAGCCTTGAATTGGAATGGAATCTTCAATTACATCAACAATCTCTCAATTATACATCAAAATTCTCTCAATCACAATCACTCACTAATGTATTTATTAAATTTAAACTAAAAACTACACAAAAAAAGGATAATGGATGAATTTATAATGGACAATAAAATAATAAAGGAGATTTGCTAAAAATGAAAATCCTAACATTATAAAATTGTACATTAGAACTTATCCAACGAAATAAATTCTAGATCATTACTTTATATTGAGATAATTGCTAAAAATGCCAAATCCCAACATAAAGGAATAAATTAGAATTTACCTCCCATAAGGGATAATTTCAACTACATCAATCTATTTTGAAATAATTCCTAAAAATGCAAAAATTCATAATAGAGGGGTAGGGTTGAATTCATCCTAGAGATAAATTTCACAACACACCTCTATATTGAGATATTTACTAAAAATGCAAATACTCAACATAGAGGGGCGCAAATAATTTTATCACACAAAGCTTAAAAACTGAATTTGAGATCTTTTTCAAAATGGCACAAGTCTTCAATTTATATGGTGACATGGAGGCTAGGGGTAAACTGGGTTAGGTTTAGTCTCGGGTTTGGTACGGGATCGGGAAATTAGCTCCATTTGACTGCAAATTGCCTCGAAATAATGCTTTTGATGCCGTAACTGCAATCAAGCCTGCACATTGAATATTTACACGCATAAGACCATTATTGTCGATAATTAACAACTAAAATATGTCTATTCGGGGTATAAAATATACACTTTTGTGTGCTTATCATTCGACGTGTGGAATTTAATAATGTGTTAGGTTGGAAGTAAGTATTGTCTATAACCTATTACCCTAAGTAACCATAAACACAAATGAAGAACATGAATAACTCATAAAAAATTATTAATAATATGAAAACAATAAAATGATACTAAATTAAAAAATTAGAATGACCAATTAAGGAAAGATTTACCCAAAATTTACATGTATTCGAACAACATATTGTGGTTACGACAACTTTCAAACACCATTAAAGCTTGTATGAGGAAATGGAAGGGAAAATGATTGAATTCTATAAAGGTTAGATTATGTTAAAACCAAAGTTACTTAGGTATATTTTTAGTCACCAATTTCACATCGACAACGATTTTTCAGTTGCAAAGACACCCGCTGTCATCTTTGGTTCCCAAATTCCTAAATATATAGACAAAGCATCAAACTATTTAGAATAGATGGTAACCCAAATTCGAACGAATTATGGATCAAATTGTAAATATATTATTGATTCATTTGATTGGTACATATATGAAACTTCATAATATATGAAAAAATTAACAAATGTAGACAAATATCTGGCAAATGGTGAATCAAATAAAAAATTGAAAAGACTAAATCAATATGATTCTCTAGCCTATACTCTATATGATTAAGATTGGGACCATCTAAAAAGTTGCCACACAATAAATACCCATTCCTCATTGCTACACGATAAAAATCAAGAAAAAATTGTCAAAAGAGTAAAATTATTAACGAGCCCATTGTTAAATGACAATAATTGATATTGTTAAATTATTAAGCCCATTGTTGGGAGAAAATAATTGATATTTTTGTCATTTAACTTTGCATTGGCCTTTAATTCCTGTCAAATTCTGAAAAAATTGCAAAGATTTGCGATTATATCCAGAAGAAAGAAAAAGGTCAAGTAGTTAGAAATTTTGAGTTGATAATTTGCCTTTTCACTTTCTTTGTATGCATCAACAAGCCATTGCAAGTGTAGATCCCAACATCTTAAATCTTCTTCACATCTCCAGCATTTATTTCATGAGAAGTCACTATTGTAAACAAACATACTAAGTAATCTCGCAACAAAATTTCCCAAGAAAGGTTCTCTAAACCTATTAACATGATGTTCACCTCTAGAAATGCATACACAACTAACCTATAAAAAAATCCAGCCAACTAACCTCAAAAACCTGCGCACAAAAACGACAACCACGGGGTTTTGATCATCCTATTAGTAAGGAATCACAAACACATGCGCGTACACACACACTAAAAACATAAAACATAAGAACATGTAAATATTATAATAGATGCAAACTCTAGTGGATAATAAACTGGTCTGCAAATTATCATATAATTCAAGAATTGCCAAAAACTAAAAACTACTGATGCACATATTCATGGACCTTAGCAGATCAATAATCCCTGAAGCAGGTTTCACCTTTACAAATGGTTGTCAAAGTAACTACATGACCACAACATTTAAAATAAGTTAATGTCCTTGAATTCACAATACTATTTATTAAGAGAATCACGTCAAATATGAATAACAATTTTGCACAAAAGTTAGGGTAATGTTATGATCATCAGACATTTCTTCAAAAAATGTCTATTAAATATAAACAACATTATCAAATCTATAAAAATATTACAACCACACTAAAAACTTATGAGTCATTAGCTCAACCGTTGAACAACAAATCCTACAATTTGGGCAAGAAGAAAAGAATCAGCTTATCACATTGAAATTAATTTTTAATAGTGTATTAGGAGTATAGGACACCTAGTGGGCCAAGAACATCTTGTAATTAAAGGAAAAGGGCCTAATTTAGGGTATCGGTTAGCAAAGTTAAAAACTTCTTAGGTACGTTTCAAATTAAGATTTTGGGAAAGCAAAAGGGAAAAAATTATTTGGCATAGTTAGTTGAATATATGTAACGTAAAAATTGAATATTTTTTATTTCATAACTAGGAAGCAATTCAGAGACATCCCAAACATGTAATAAAGATCAAGTGATATAATATTATAATATACCTCATTGATCGCAAGTACCTCACCAATGCTCTTCTTCACCTTCTTAAGCTTCCTTAAAAAGTACATGATCAACAAAAACAACCTAAATTTCATAAGATTATATCAACACCACCAATTAATAAGGTTCATTACATAGACAATAAAAAAATACATATAAAATGTGGTATCAAAACTTGAATTTGGCACGAAGCTCATTAGTGACCTAAATCTTCATAATGTAGATTTTTGGGTATTCATATGTCTCCCAAGGGAGAGGTCTCCCTAAAATTTAGAACTCATGGAACTGTACTGCAATCCAAAAGTAGAGGAACAATTTTAGAATTTATAACACTTTACATTAATCGATCAAACACATATACCTATCTACCTACATACTAGTTAGATTTATGACATAAAAAACTGCAAAAGATGAGACAACTACCTTTATAAGTCATTATTTTTCGATACAATCTAACTTGCATTCAATCAACTGAATCATGCAACAAACGATCGACTCTATGTTTTTTCCCTTTTTTCTAATGTAACAATTGCCAAGAAACCAACAAATAGCACAAACCGTGGATACAGACAAGACCCTCATACAATACACAATAAAATATTTATTTTTTTAAAGTAGAAGATAATAATTTAATTAAAATATTATACCTTCCAAGACAACAAGAGAAGGAAGGTCTTAAGGCCCCTCTATCAGCATAATCCCCATTAAGCACAAAAAACATATCTTCCGTCAGAAACCCAACATCCCTTAAAAGAAACAAAACATCATGCATCTGCTCGTGCAAGTTTCCCATCACCACAACGCTGGAATCAGGGTCACAATCATCAATCATAACATAATTAGGCTCCTTGTGAAGGATCTTGGACGCCATCAACGCCAAAGATACAGGTCGGCGAGGATAGGCGGAGAGGGAGTGGGACAGGTATTGGGGGGAATAAATCCCACCCGACTTCCTCTATGTTTTTTAGTTTTTTCTTCCCTTTTAATGATTTATTTAAACGATTAGTGATATATTCTAATGATTATATTTGATTTGTAACAGTTTTTAACCATAACAAATTTTTAATGGATAAAATCCGTTACAAATAGAAAAATATATCCGTTACAAAATAGGCCTTTTGGTGTAATGGACGCAGTACATCACCGTGGGGTGCGTCGGTGTTTTCCGTATAGAAGAGGGATGGATTGCATCGGTTGTGTATCAATTACAGGGAGTTAAACAAGGTCACGATCCAAAAAAATACCCACTGCCTCAGATTGATGATCTGTCCGACTAGCTGAGGGGAGCAGCTTACTTCTCCAAGATAGATATGAGGTTCGATTTTCATTAGTTGCACGTCAAAGAGGAGGACATTCCCAAGACTGATTTTCTAACACGATATGGGTCGTACGAGTTTAGGGTGATGCCATTTGGGCTCACCAATGCTCCAACAATATTCAAGGATTTGATGAAATGGGTCTTTAGAGAGTTCCTTAACCAGTTTGTGATTGTGTTCATCGACGGTATTCTTCTTTACTCTCGCTCTGAGGATGATCAGTGCGAGCATCTGCGGATGGTTTTATAGACACTACGGGATCAACAGTTGTATGCCAAATTTGAGAAATGTGGGTTTTGTCTTTATAAGGTGCAATTTATAGGCCACATTGTGTCTTAAAGGGGTATAATCTTCGATTCGATTAAGGTATCAGTGGTGAGGGAGTGGGGACAACCTATAACACCGATTGAGGTTCATAGTTTTTTGGGGTTGGCCAAATATTATAGATAATTCATTCGAGGTTTCTCGAAGATTGCGGATCCAATGACGAATCTGACTCCAAGGGGGTGCCATTTATTTGGTATGACCATTGTCAGTTAGATTTTGATGAGCTAAAAGACAAATTAACCTTAGCCTCTATACTTACACTACCTAGGGGAGGGGTGGAGTACCGTGTCTACACTGATGCATCCTTGCATGGAATTAGGGGTGTATTATAGCAGGAGGAGAGGGCTATAGCTTATGCATCTCGTAAGCTTAATCCCCACGAGAGGAATACCCCACGCATGACTTGGAGTTAGCAACGATTGTTTTTTCCTTGAGGATTTGGAGGCACTATCTATTGGGAGAGAAGTTTACCTTATTCACAGACCATAAATTCCTTCAGTATCTTTTCACGTAGAAGGATCTGAACATGAGGCAGAGGATATAGTTGGAGTTCATGAAGGATTACCAGTTTGATATTCAGTATCATCCTGGTAAGGCTAACTTATTGGCAGACGCATTGAGCTGATGACCTGCTGGGGAGATAACAAAGGTTAGGAAGGCGAAGTGGAGAGAGCTTTCACACGATATTGATATTTCTAGGGCTTGTATGCCCGTGTTATCTGTCACACCCGAGATTTTTATGAGGGTAGTGAAAGCACAGACTAGGGATCAGTATTCCAGGACAGGGTTCGCCAGTTGTTAGTTGATGGGGAAGAGTCGTACTTGATCAATTCAAAAGGAGGTTTGCATTTTAATGGGAGACTCGTGGTTCCAGAGGATGAGGATTTGAGACATGCAGTGATGTCGTAGTCTCATGGGTCCATACTTGAGGCACATCCTGATAGGGATAAGATGTACCAGGATATGCGCAGGCAGTATTGATGGTAGGGGATGAAGAAGAACATAGCTAAGTTTGTCTTGAAGTGTGAAACCTGCCAGCTAGTGAAGGTAAACCACCAGAGACTGACAACGATGTTGCAGCCACTCGAGATTCCTGTGTGGAAGTGGGAGAGTATCTCCATGGTTTTCATTAATGGTCTATCGACATCACAATGGGGTCACGATTCCATTTAGGTGATAAAGGATTGTTTGACTAAGGTGGATAACTTTCTATCGGTTCGTACGAACTTTGAGATAAGGCAGTATGCAATGTTACTAATTACTGAGATTGTACGGCTACACGAATTAATATTGTGTCCGATCAGGATAAGATCTTTGTGTCCCATTTTTGACAGAGTTTTCAGCAGGCGATAGGCATGGATTTACGTTTGAGTACAACGTATCAGCCACAGACAAATGGGCAAATAGAGAGAGCTAGTCAGATGCTTGAGGAGATGTATACTTGATTTCGGGGGAGGATGGGAGCAGTACCTTCCATTGATGGAGTTTGCACATAACAACTCCTACCAGTTCACCATCGGTATGGCACTATTTGAGGCACTATATGGTCAGCCTTATCGTTCGCCCACTTGCTAGTTAGAGGTGGGGGATAACAAGTTATTGGGGCCAGAGATGATTCAGGACACCACTTCCAAGATTGAGCTGAATAAAGGACGCATCTGTATAGCTCAAGACATGAAGAAGAGTTACGCTGATGCAGACAGAAGGAACATAGAGCTTAAGGTTGGTGACCAGGTGTTGATGCGAGTGTCTCCCATGAAGGGGTGATGAGGTTTGGCAAGAAAGGGAAGCTAGCGCCGAGATATATGGGACCGTTCTCGATTATCGAGAGTGTGAGACCAGTGGTATATAGGATGGGACTACTGGAACACCTACAACGGATCCACGATGTGTTCCATGTGTCATCGTTAAAAAAATACCAGAGGAGTGAGAGGGACTTCTAACATCTTCTATTAGAGGATATCAACTTGCAGCCAAATATCTCGTATAAGGAGAGACCAGTGGAGATACTTGATTGTAGTGAACGTAAGCTGCGATCTAAGGTGGTACCCTTGGTTGGAGTTTAGTAGGGGGACCACAATGTTGATGATTCGACGTGGGAGAGGGAGGATGACATGCATGAGCAGTATCCATAGTTATTCATCATAGGTAAGTCCTAATTTTGAGGTCGAAATTCCTTTGTAAGGGGGAAAGTATGTAACACCCCGTATTTCTGATTATTTAAAATTTAATTAATTGCTCATCTTAAATTACATATTAGACATAATTTAATGGAATTAAATATTTTGTGTTGATTTAAAATATTAATAGAGAGAGAGAATGGTTAATACTTGTGGAATAAGATTACTAAGTGAATATTAAATAATTATTTTTACGTCCTAGCGAGTTATAGCGATATGGCAACATTATATCCCAATCGAGAGCTGCGGGTAGACTAATTGAGGTCGGGTTAGGACTTTATTGTAGAGTGACTCGAATGGTGATTTAGAAGTCATAGTTGATTCTGGATGGGTCGAGATAGTTGGAATAGTGTACTCGCAGGTTGTAATTGGGTTTTGGGCCATTTTTAGTCATAATCGAGCCTGCACGGGAGTGTTTGGATCATTTGGGCTTGGCCCATTAGCCTAATTTTGGAATTACGATTTAAAACCTAAGGTTAGTCATATTGGGCAACAACATAACATATATCTAACCCTAATAATCAAAGGATAATAGAGGAGATGCCATTAGAAGGGAAGAAAAGAGAATTTGGTGGTGAAACATCTCAATTCATCCACATTTGTTACCGAAATCGTGATCGAATGCTAGGAAGGACCTTCATCACTCAACACAAAATGAAATCAAACCTACTTAACAAGGAAAGTGTTTATCTTGAATGATTTTATGAGTTATAATACCCATGTAGTGTAGGGTTCTTGATTTAGTAAAATTTGGTAATGTTATTGGGCGAGTCATGAATAAAATCCATAATTCTGGGTAGGATTGCATGTAGAATGAATCCACATATGTTAAGGACACAAAATCAAATTACATATGATAATTAAAATGGGAGATATCTGGTTAAATGGATGATTATGCATGAGAAACACTAAAACTAGGGTTTTTGGTGAATATGGAGTTTTAATATGATCTTGGATGAAATTAGTACGGATTTGATACATGTTTTATGTTAGAATCATCTTCAGACATATATATGATGCTTATTTATGTTATTTTGGAGTTTGGGAATTATCCATGAAGGTTTAAGGTGTTAAACATGGAGAAAAACGTAACTGGGACGAAGTAGTCAAACCCAGGTTTAATCGATCGACCAAATCCTTTGATCGATCGATGGGTGCTGAAATTTGGAACTTGTTTTAATTGTTAATTTTTCTTTACTCCGATTTGAACAAAATCTTAGTGATGATATTTTAACTATATGGGGACTTAGGTAAGGTCAGTAGACACATAGTTGAGGCCGACTTAGTCTTAGTGAGTGTAAGGTTTTTGACTTAGACCAACGGGAGTCCACCGACTGTGTCACGTATTGGAAATTTAGAAATCGGGTTACAAGAAGGGTAAATGGTAATCTAAGACAAATTCCAGAAGGATAGATATGAATTAACTACTAATGTTAATTATGGGGTAACTAGGACGCTTCAGGTAGCGAGAGATACTCAGAATTATATGAAAAGATGTTATAATTAGTACGTTGAGTATTCGAGAGTTGTATACTACGTACGGGTTATTATGATGGGTTGCATGTATACCTACTGAATAATATGCATATATAGGTTGTGTGAATACCTTTAGTTGTGATTTGTTTTTATGTGTGAACATACCTATGTTGTCTGCTATAAGGAGGTTTCTGCGCAAAGGATGATCCTACCTTGACGATTCCAATGAGGTCTGGATTTGTGCCCAAGAACATGGAACTTAGGGAGGCTCAATATGTGTTGTATATTAGTGGGACTGACATGTTGTGTGGGTACATTATCTATGTGCATATCTCAAAATCTTATAATCATGTTTGCCTCCAGTGTGTGTTGATTGATTATTGGGTTCGAGGACACATACCGAACCAATAGTCCTTGATTTAGTACGAGAGGTACGTGGACTTGATAGCAGAGTATGACAAACTCATGAAGGTCCATTATGGGTATTATATAGTTATATATATTATATATGTGTTACATAGATACAAGTGCAATATATCTACTTATGTGTGATAGTTGAATTGATAGATTTTGTATATCTAAAAGTATTTTAGTTGAGAAACTTAATTGACTCAATAATAATACGTGACTAAAATTTCTTATTGAGACTGTGGTAATGTGTTGTATGTGTAGTATGAGGGATCTAGACCTATTGAGGCTATTTAGATACGTTATCTAGTTGGCACGGGTAACATATCTAGATAGGGTACGTGAGGCATGCACCTTAGTTGAGAGGTCAGGATCTCAAGGGAGTGTACATGGAATCTAACATGTGTATCTAATAACTGATTTAACTGTGTTTCAAACACTTGTAAAATATTTTCAAACTATTTTCTTGGGCTTTGACCCGTGTCAAATATTTTCAAAACCTTTTAGGTGTCTAGCCACAGGGACGCCAAGCTTGAGGATTCTATCCAGGGATGCGTAGCTGCAACACTTGTGGAGACTTGTAGGAGTTGCTTTAGACACTTCAACTCATTCGTTTCTAGATAGGAGATTCTTCAGTATATCATTTGGGCGTATTGCCCCTTCAGATTATTTAGTTCTTCAGTTTATTTATCAGACTTTATTCATATTCAGTTTTATCATTTCAGTCTTGCATGTGGATTAGTTTTGGGAACCGATGGTTTATTCGGTCTCATTTATATATATATATATATATATATATATATATATATATATATATATATATATATATATATATATCGTGTGATTGTTAAGACTATTATTGTGTGTATGGTTTGGTTTATTTATTTTAATTTCCGCATGTTGTCATATAATTAAAAGATAAAATTTGGCACCGGCTTAATTTAACATAGGTGGTTAGTAATTAAAAAGTTTTTCGACAGTGATGCTAAGAATGAACCAAATGAGATTCCTAATTATTTTAATAAAGGATTGATCACCCGTGACTAAAATAGGTGGGGTGTCACAGTGGTGTCTATTTTGGCCTAGGAAGAGAGGATGAAGTATAATGGAATGATGGTAAATAGGGTGGGAATACTCCAAATTGAGAATATGCCTCAAACCCTTTTTTAGTTTATTTTTTGGCCATTATTTTTTTTGTTTATGAAAAATAAATTTTAGACTATATATGACAATAAAATAGTATAATTAAGTAATTCTTAAAGATAATTGCAGAAAATAAAAAAATAAATAATAAAGAAATCATTATTATATGCAAAATGACATTTATGGGGGACCCAAACATCATGCCCCACCTGTTGCTCATATCCAGTGTGTCATGAGGTAGTATTTTGAGGAATGTAGGGGAGCACTGACCTTATAGGGTTTTGATTGAGTTGGACCTCGAGATATGTCTCATAGTCTGACAAATAGGAGCAGAGGTAGATGGAGGAAACAAGTGTCTAGAGACATTCATCCTAATATTGATAGACCTTGGAAAAGTTCCATTCAAGGGCTAGAAAACAAGTTGGGTAATCTAATGAAGAGTAAGAACTCCTTTGAAAGAAGATACATGGAAGGGTCTCCCTTCGTTCCAGAGATTGTTAGTTATCCCACTCCTTCTAATTTTAAAGCTCTAATGGTGACACCTAGGTATGATACGATCTCATCGGGGTAACGCATGTATGGTACACATGTTTGCCTAAGAGGAATATCATACACTTTAAAGAGCTTGCTGATAAGTTCATATAAACTTATACTTTATCCTAAAACTAGATAGGAGGGTGACCCACCTCCTTAATGTCCACCATAATAAAGGAGAGACACTCAAAGACTTCATCTCCAGGTTTAATAAAGAAAATCTCGAAATTGTTAATTATGATGAAAAGATCGTGATACCAGCCCTCATTAATGGGATCTTACCTGGACAACTATATTGGGAACTTTTAAAAGATCCTCCTACAATGATGCATGAAATTCTTGTGGAGACAGGAAAGGTCATGGCAGCTAAAGAAGTGATGGAAGCCAAGAAATCAGATTTCATTGAAGATAGGTTAGGTAAGTCTTCTCATAGTAAAGACCAAGATGTGTGTGTGTGTGTGTGGGGGGGGGGGGGGGGGGGAGAGAGTCTCATGACAAGTCAGACTAAAAGTTAACCAATTACATGCCCCTCACTATACAAATCCGTTATATCCTAAATAAAATTAAGATGAGGAAGATATCAAACGGCCAGACAAACTGAAGTCATCAATGAATAAGAGAAATAAAAATAAGTACTATGAATTTCATAAAGACCATGGACATTATATCGATGAGTGTTATGCCCTTAAGGATGAAACTAAAATTCTCATCAAGAAGTGTCGACTGAAAAGATTCATGGATCAGAACGACCATCCTCAAGAGAAAAGAAAATGACAAGGGTTTCCAGTAAAGGATGCAACCAATAATAAGGAAGGTAAAAAGCCAAAGGATGGGGAAACAAATGATGGATCCAACGATGATGTAGAGTTTCACGAGAAGCCTAAAGGTCCCAAGGGAGACTTACACTTCATTTAATTTGGCATGTACATGATTTCAGGAAGACTCGTTGATGGAGGAACTATACCAACTAATAAAAAACATATGTAAAAGAATTAAGAGCTGACCCTCGATGAATGGATATAAATCATATGATGGGAAAGGAAGAAGAAATGAATCCTAGGATAGTAAACATCAATCGATTGATTCTTGCCTTTTTTCGGATGGATTTCAATAACATCCTTTATCCATATAATGACCCATTAGTCATAAGCCTCATGATTTTTCAATATAATATTTCTTGTATCCTCACTGATGGAGGAAGATCAACATATCTAATTTTTTGAGACTATTTCAAAGGTCTGAAGGTAAATGTGAAGCAACCCAAACCCTATCATTGACCTCACACGAATTCAGTGGGGAAAACGATTTTCCCATAAGCATGGTGGAATTATATGTAGGCATGGGTAAGTGACAAAAATGTTTGACAAAGAAAGTAAATTTCTTCATCATGGATCAACATATGATACCAGCTTACAACATTAATTTGGGATGGGCCTCCCTAAAATAATTTAAAGTTGTTCCTTCGATTATCCATCAGATGATGAGATTTCCTACTTATTTTTGGGTAGGAGAACTATATGGAGATCATGTTGAATAAAGAGAATGTTACTTCAAGCCCGCAGAGAATAGGGAAACTTATTACGAGAAGGCTACTTCGTATAAAATTGATACACTTGACCTAAGCGCCGAGAAGAAGATGACAAAGGGTGATGAAGACGAGCAAGTAGAATCAGTAAATACTGATGAAGAGGACCCTCAAAACTATTAAAATTGGCTTCTCCTTGTAACCCGATGTTAAAATTAAGATGGTTAAGCTCTCGTAAGATCATCTTTGTATGTCACATAAGGATATGATGGGGATAGACCCATAAACCATATGCCATCACCTAGATGTGGACCTCTCAGACAAGGAAGTTAAGTATAAGAGGATAGAGTTTTCCCCAGATCGATATCTAATCATATAAGAGGAAATGAAGCAATTTATATATGTAGGATTCGTTAAAGAGGTCAAGTATTTTTCCAATGTGGTGGTCGTACCAAAGAAAAATAACAAATGACATATGTGTGTCGAATTCACTAATTCGAATAAGGCATGCCCAAACTATTATTTTCCTTTTCCTTTAACAAATCAAATAATGGATGCTACTGTAGGCAATGATCTCATGAACTTGATGGATGCATACGAAGGCTATAAATAAATATCCATGAATGAGGACAATGCTAAAAAAACTTCATTCATAACTGATAAAGGCACTTATTATTACAAAGTGATGTCTTTAGGCCCAAAGAAAGTTGTTGCTACATACCAATGGTTGGTGAATTTATTTTAACACCATGTAGGTAAAACGATGGAAATCTATGTAGATGACATGCTGACTAAGAGCCTTAAAGATGAAGACCACGTGAAAGACTTGGCCAATACTTTGACATAATAGAAAAGTATCATATGAAGATGAACCCAACAAAATGTGTTTATAGGGTTAGGTTTAGGAAGTTCCTCGACTTCATAGTAAATCAAAGATGGATTGAGGCCTATCCCTAAAAAAATTGAGGGGTTGATTGAGATGAAGTCGCCAAGAAACCAAAAAAAGGTTTATATGAAAGCTTAAATGTAGCATCCTCAAACATATTTGTTTTTAGGGCCCTAGATAAATGCCTACTATTCTTCAAAGTAGCGAGGAAAGCTTCCTTCGTTGTCAAATGAAATGAAGATTGCGAGAAACCATTTCAAGAATTGAAAGTTTCCTTAGGTTCTGCTCCTTTATTGTCACCCTTTTATGGTGAAGAACTATATTGTACTTAGCAATCTCAGAAAAAGTAGTAAACACAACGATGGTTTGACTAGATCAAGGGGTTCAAAAGCCAGTATATTATACAAGCAAAGATTTTCAGGGGGAGAGAGTCGATATCCCAGGACTGGAGAAATTAATATTTGCGATTATTCACACAAGAAAAATGCAACCATACTTCCAAGCTCATGAAATTATCATGCTAACATATCCACCTCTTAGGAAAATCATGCATTAGACAAAGAAGTTTAGTTGACTTATTGGTCCATTGAATTGGGAGATATGACATAATTTACCAACCTCGTATTACAATAAACGACCAAGCACTAACACATTTTGTTATAGAATTCACATGGAAAGATTCAAGTTTATAGAAAGAAGATTCATCCTCTGAGTTAGGCCTTTTAACTCAAGCCTCGGCTTCAGCCAACACAGGCTTGGGTCTGGAAAAGGAAAGGTAAAAGCTAAAGATAAAGAGGTAGAAATGAACTCACATGGACATTAAAAGGAGGACCATGGATCATTTTGCTCAGAGATACTTATTTAGAAACTGTATGTGGACAGATCCTCATGTGCTGCAGGAAGTGGTGCGGGAGTCATACTCTCGGCCCAAAATGAAACAAACATTGAGTATGCCCTCAGGTTCAACTTCTCAACCTATGATAATGAGGTAGAGTATGAAGTTTTAATATAAGGTTTTAACCTTTCTTTAACAATAGGAGTTAAGTAAACTGAAGCTCATAATGATTCACCACTGGTGGTACATCAAATATTAGGAGAATACAAAGTTGAGAATGAGAAAATGGCTATGTATTTAGCCAAAGTAAAGATGTTCATATCCTTGTTTTTCAAAATAAAGATGCATAGACTTCCAAGGGTAAAAAATGCTTGATATGACACTTTAGAAATGTTGGCTTTAACTACAAATACATAGCTCTGAAGGATGGTGCCGATCAAGATATTGGTCTAACCTAGCATCGAAATGGAAGACCTCGAAATCAAAATCTTTAATTTAAACCTTGTTCCTTCATAGATGGATCCTATTATAAAATCTGTATGAGATGGAAAGCTCCCTGAAGTAAAGAGGGATAAATTATTTCTTTTTAGCTTCTATTTATCCTCAGAACAATGGTCAAATAGAGGTTACGAACTGAACCCCGCTCTTAGAAAATTAACTCTAGACTTGAAGAAGCTAAAGCCAAGTGGATAGAATAACTCTAGACAGTCCTATGGCATATCGAACAACATCTAAGACCCCAACGGGAGAAACCCAATTTTTGTTAGCATATGGTTCAGAGGTTTTTTTGCGAAATGAAATTAGTCTCCTAACCCACAAAGTTCAAAATTTTAATGAGTAGAACAACAACAAAGATAAGAGGCTAGACCTAGACTTGATTGAAGAAATCAGGTATGATACACAACTAAGTTAGACAACATATAAAAAAAGAGTTTCTAGGTATTACAATAATAAAGTGAAGAGCTCACTATTGAAAGTGGAAAAGTGATTTAGAAGAACAACAAGCTCCACCCCAACTGGTATGGCCCCTGTAAGATCACTGGAGAATTAGTTCTAGGGTCTTTCAAGTTTGACAACTTGGAGGGAGAACCCTTTATCAACCCATGGAACGCATAATATTTGAAGAGATATTACCACTAGAGATAGGAAATGTTTTGTTTTGTAAATAAACGTTGTCAAACGTTGTAAATGGTCCTTATATGAATAATTAGAAATAAAAGTTTCCATCCCATCCTACATGTTGATTGTTATATCTTGTTCTTATATTAAACTCATGTATATCACAAAAGAGGGAAATGTATAGGGATCTGAACTCATAGGCATTTCTCAGAGTATGACATAGATAAAGGTTAGTTCCTAAATAGGATGAACCTAATTAAAGTTTGGTTCATCCTTAGGATAAAACTATGAGGGTAAACAAGACTCGTCTAAAAAGATCAAGGATAATACCCTAAAGGTTGCCTAAGATCAAATAGGTCTTAATCAACCACTTTAATGGTAAAAACTTTGACAAGGTTAGCATAAATTCCCCTAGTAAAAGTTAGAAATTATAAGTTAAAAGTGATGAGACAAGGCTCAAGAAAAACTCTTTTATAAACAAAGTGTCCTTCTCCTTAATGTAAAACTTGGATACAATCCAAGATAAACAAAATAGGGAGAATTTAACTAGTCTGACCAATTTCTTAAAAGTTAGTTTAAGGACAAAGGTGGATTGATATTCACTACATGTTGGGATAATTTAAGAAAAATTAGTTTGAGAATAAGATGATTATCGCATTGATAACAATATCATCCTCATACTAATGCAAAATCTGGTTATGATAAAGAACAAGCGAAAGTGGGATACTCAAAATTCAAGTTTTACTTAGAGAAGTTTTTCTTATTGGTTTGGCCACTATTAGTGAAAGTTAGTTTGAGGACAAGTTGACATATCATTGATTTATTTGGCTAATTTAAAAATATCTGGTTGAAAAATAAGTTAGTCAAGCCATAAGCACTACATAAGGTTCAACCTCAAACCTATAAGTGAGCCTCAGTAATAAAGTGAAGCATATTGGGGGTACCAATAGGGAAACCTACGACATGACATGCTCAACCAAAATACTCAAATAAATCCACATGCAATGAAACCATGAAAATGGAATAATAATAATATATTATTGCAAAAATAAAACTCCTAGGAGTTAAATGTA
Source organism: Sambucus nigra (assembly GCA_949130495.1). NCBI lineage: Eukaryota > Viridiplantae > Streptophyta > Magnoliopsida > Dipsacales > Adoxaceae > Sambucus > Sambucus nigra. Next base: position 135,611,916 of record OX422216.1, read on the forward strand.
GCACCCCTCGGGGGGGGGGGGGGGGGGGAGAGGTGTTAAAGGTTACAAATGAGATATTCCAACCAAAAATATACATATATCAAAGGCCACGTAGAGCCTAGATAATGATCAAAATAAATTAAACCTATGTTAGGAGTGCCGATGTTGACAGTAAGGTTTGAAGCAACATCAACATCTCCTTTAAGATGAAAATTTTTCCCACCCGAGGATGAATGAGGGAAACATTTCTTGAGATGCGCCCATGAAACAATCTCCATACGCACACATAAACATACTCTGATTTCATGCAAGTTTTTCTAATAACATGTATATGATTAAATCAAGAAAAACTTTATTATCTAACTAATCAGATTTTAATACATGCGAAAATTAAAATCAATTAAATCTGATTTAATTAAAAGTTAAATTAATAACAATCTGATTTATTACATTACAATCCAATATATCTCATATCAAGAATTATTCCAATCCAAGAAATTAAATTATGTAACAATTTTAATTCTAAATCATACAAAGAATAAGATGAGGATAAGAAGATAACAAGTATGATTTTTTTAACGTGGTAAAAACCCAAACTCGGGAAAACATCCACGACTCCCTCTACGGAGTAAAACAAAAATTTCACTAAAAAGAATTATCGGTTACAAGCTATATAACAAACTAAACACACAAACAGACCTATACAAGTTTAGGAATGTACCCTATGGTATCGTATCCTTCTAACTTCTCTGCAGTTCTGATTGTTGTAGTTGTTCTCTCAACTTCGTAACTCCGTTCTTCTTATTTAGAAAATTACAACTCAGTCAAAACTGATCTCTCAACATCATACTAGTTGTGCAAAACGTGTAAGTGAATATGTTGTAAATGCAAACCATGCAAGAACTTAATTCTTAACACAAGCATATAAGTTTTCTTCAAAAACTTAACAAAAATATATTTGTAATCAAGCAAATAACTTTTCTATAAAAACTTAAGAAAAATTCATTTTCAATTAACAACCAATTAAGTTTTCTACAAAAACTTACAAAATAAATTTTCAATCAAAAATCTTATAAACATTCTTTATAAGAAATACATACAACACTTATCATGAACACACAACAAGATTATTCAATCATTTAAATGTGTTCTCAATCTCTCGAAAATATAACATTCAATTTTACGAGGAAAGTGTTTTTCAAAAAAATTTATAAATATGAGAAAACAGATCTTTAAAACGATTTTCAATAAACATGCAAGATCCGGAGAAATTCTGATTTAAACATCATATAGCATCTAACACAAAATCAGAATATTTAGATCATAAAAATATTCAATAAAATTCGGATCTAAAAAATCTAAGGAATTCTAGTTTTTGTAAAAAATATTTCATCATGAAAGCACTTAAATTCTCTCTACAATAACACAATATTTCAATCTCTAACATATGAGATGATGTACAAGATCATTGAGAATTTAAAAACAAAAACAGAATAAAGATGAAGTATAATGAACACAATGTGTGAAAATAATACTTTATTTTCTTAGATCTCTCTCTAATTCTCTATATTTTTCTCTAAAAATGTTAAACCCTCTTGTGTTTCTCACTTTAAATAATATGACTGAAAAAGTCTCTCAAAAAATCTAACTCCAATAAACTCTTCAATGAGGTTTATATAGGTGAGAAAACATTATTCTAGAAACTTTTAAAACAAGGGTTCAGATTAAAAGATATTAATCAAAGGTTCAAATTAAAAGTTATTAATCAAAGGTTCAGATTAATTCAAGTTAAAACTATTTAACAACTTAAACAACTTAAACTGATGCCACTAACTCAGTAGGTTATAAAAAAATTCAAGAACCTAAAACCACTAAAGATACAATCCAGGCTGGTATAGGGTTTTAGTTCTAACAAACTCTCCAACGGATATAATCTGGACAGGTGCCACAATCTTCAAACAAGCTTTCTTAATACACCAATGGGATCTAATGTGTAACTGACAGTTAAAAGGGTGTAACTGTGCAAGTTGATACAAGAGGTTAAATCAAGAAGTAGGTATAGAACGAATCTCTGTTTAAGCAAAATCTGTACAGGTCAAATCCAAAATGACAATTCCCATCCGGTCAAGATCGTGTACTACAAAATGGGTTTAAGCTAAAAAACAAAAGGCAATACTCGGTTTAAAGAACTAAAGTTTTGAGATATAAAATCTTGATCACAGTAATTCTAGGGCTCTTAATATAATATGGTTGGCAGTAGGAACTAAGGTTTAAAATAATATACCTAAAGCTAATAATCTATGCTGACGCAAACAGGGAGTTGTCAAATCTCGATTTAAGGCAAACAAGTACACCTAAGAGCTGGTCAAATCTATGGTTTATAACCGAGAGTTAATATGTAAAACCTTTAGTCTATAACAGGCATAGACTATAAACTTTCGGTCAAAACTAGTAATGGCCTAGTGGACAAGTCACATAAAGTGACGAAAACACCATATCATGGCAGGTACAATTCGGATAGGCTCAAGAGTAGGTCTTAGCATGTGTGGTCAAGTCAAACTACAAAGGACGAAAATAATAAAGGAAGGTATTGTCAAATCGGATAACATCAAGACAGCTAAAGTACCTATGATCGAAACCATGCACCAGGTCTAAGGCTTCTAATGTGATCTCGGTCTGAATAGGTACAAGACAGTCAACTAAGCCTAAATCGGACAGGTGTATTCGGCATGTGGCTTAACAGCTTCTAAGCTTAAGTGTACAAAAAGGTAACAAGGTTTATAAAACAAAACCTTTATCTCCTATTTGGTCAAATTAACCTAAGTGTATAAGGTCACATCGGTAGCAAGTACACAAGTGACTAAAAATTGGACAAGTCACAAAGCCGAAAGTTAATAACCCGAGGTTAAAACAATTCAGACTAACATTTCTAAAGCTCCTAAGCTTAAAAGTATACTAGGAAGTACTAAGACATCTTAATCTCGTATGTGGTCAACTCGGCAAGTAAAAGGGTATCACCTAAGGCTACCAGCCTAATACAACAAAAGGACGAAAACACTTAAGGCTCTAGGACACCTCCTATTCGTCCAGCTAAGGTTATGGCCGAAAGAGTGTAGCTGATAAGGAATCCAAGGCTACCTAAGCCTATTAGAAAGCTACGCCAATTGCTAAGGTCAAAACGTAAAGGTCCAAAAACACTAACATGGGTGCATGTCACACAAAGTGACGAAACTAACTGTGAACATACAAATCAACTTCGAATGTTAAAAAGATATTTCAATAAACAAAACATTGTTTTAAAAATTCATTTTAATTTGAAAAATAATTCCGAAAATTATTTTTTAAATAAGAAATTCATTTTAAACAAAGTTGCTCCAATTGTACTAAAAAATTATTTAAAAAAAAATATAATTTTTCTTTTAAAAAAGGTTTAGGCTCACAATTAATTAGTCGCACAATTAAAATCATAGATCAAGAAATATGCATGTGTGCCTAATGTGTCAAGTGAAAATGTGCAATACACGTGAATACCTTTACTCGAATATGTCGTTGAGTAGAGTCGAGGCATGTTAAGTCGACGAGTAACGTTGTAAGGTGTACCAAGGAGAAGGCTCGAACTAAAAAAATATGTTTTGACACAATATCCAAATTAGTTGAAATGCCTAAATAATGTAGACTCAAGTAAGTCAAAGATTTAGGGTGTTTCATAAGAGTCTTCACAACATTCAGAGGAATGTCAGCTATAACATCAATGTCAACCTCAGCCACTTCTCTTGCATCCACCTTAGCATCAAACTTGAAGGATATATAGCATTTCCCATGTCATCATTTATTTTCCAAGTTCCAACCTCTTCAGTAAAATTAGGAAACTCCTGGCTTACTCTCACCTTCATCTTTTCATACCCTTGGCATATGTAATTCATACTTAGTATTTAAAATTGAGTTGAGTTGTGGTACTCAAAGATGGAATTATTGTTATCCTTCTTCATGGCAGCTACGATGACCTCATTCATCTTCTTATCAAACTTAGACTTGGCAGCCTAAGGAGAAAGCCTAGTCTCATTTCTCTCCTGGGCCAGAGTGTTGATCTTAGTTATCTTCCACTTCTTGTAGTTTTCCAACTTATTATTCCTCTTGCCTATAAGGTCCTGAGCCTCATATTTTTCCTTGTAGTCATCTAAAGACTTTTTGTTGTCATGGGCATTTATAAAAGCAACATTCTTCTTCTTGGTCCATTGTTGAAGATCGATCATCATCATTAGACCCTAAATTAAAATATGATATGAAGATGTCAACAGCCGATCAAGACTTAGAGAAAAAGTGGGGAAGTTAGTGAAAGAACAAACATGCAAAATATTGGTGATAGCAGGATCAACCTCCTCACCCATCTCTAATTTTCCAAAGTACCCTTATTCACAATCTGGTAAGTTCTTCCCTAAGAAGTTCAAGCCCTTACTAATTTGGCAGAAAGTTTTAGGGTCGGCTTGAAAAGCTTGGTATATCTCATTAAATGCGGAAATATTTTGTTGCATCACTGGTATCGTAGGACTCATATTCCCCTCAATCCTTTTGTAAGGACGAGACTCCTTCCTCTTCTTCTTAAATGGCTTTCTGCCTGCAAGTTCTTTACCTTTACTCTTTGACTTTTTAGTTAGTTCGTTGATCCTCCCCCTGGCCTCAACAACCTATCATGTATGAGTTTAGGGACCAACATACCCACTCTTATGCACTAAGGTCAAAAGGCTTATCTGAACCAACAACAATATGCAATCATCTAAATATAATATTGAACACAGCCCCAAAAAAGGTACGAAATAAGAAACTTATGAAGTAATTTTAAAGGGCGAGGGTTGGAAATGATATTGAACTCCTCAAAATTGGACAAGCGAGACAACTCCTTGTAAGTCTTAATTTCGTAGTTAACAATGTCGTCTACTAGCTTCCAGTTGGTGACACTCAATGCGGGAGTGACTCTGTCTATAAAGCATAGTCTGGAAACAAAGTGTAAGTATCGGCAAAAAGTAAACCATATGTTACAACAGTAAGAACGAATCAAAGGTAGAAATATATATTTCTCAAAGGAGGCTTTCCCTAATTATGAGGGACCCTTACAGCTTCTTCTTTCTCCTATCCATAAATAAATTCCTAATCTCCACTAATGAAAAAGAAACTAGTATTCTAATTATGATTGGAGGTTTGGGAAACCTTACAATTTTACATTTTGGATTATAAGGGCTTAAAAAGTAATGCCCAGAAAATTTCTTAGAGGATACGATAATATACACACTCCTGAAAATTTCCCAAGTAACGTTCTCGATGTGAACCAATCTATAAACTACGATGGAACTAAGTATGATCCTCCAAGAATTTGGGGCCAGTTGAGTATGTGCAACACCAAGATGAGAAAGTATGTCTCGTATGCCAGTGTGGAAGGAAAACCAAAATCCTAAATGAAACACAACATCTTATAAGGAAATCTTAGAGGATTTTTTCACATCATACACTCTCTCATCATCTTCAGAGGCCCTCACAGTGATGAAGGACCTTTGCCATAAAGATGCCTAAGTTTATAAGCCTTAATCCTGCCGATCGTACTTCTATAAAGGCAGGCTCATGAGAAGTCATGTGTGTAAACCTTTTCATTATTAACATTTTCCTCCTTAATGTCATGATTCAAAGGGGGAACGTAGTAGAAATCTCCATGAATAAAGTATTCTCCAGCTCTCCATTGTACTCCTCAAGGTCAATAGCCTCATGAGCGTTAGACTCACTTTTAGAAGAAGTAGCCTTAGAGGAAGAGGAATCTTCATAATTTTAGGAGAATGAGGACGCACGGGCAGAAGGGGAATATCTAAAAGAAGAGGACAAAACTAAGTTCTCTTCCCCTAACGACAATTCTAGAGGAATAGGCCAAAATAACATTATTCAAAAATCATCAAATCGGCACACCATTGGTAATGTCATCTATGGAAGTCATTGTATTACTACCGACAGAGCACTCACCAGGACGACAAGGAGAAATCGACCTAATTCTAACTATGGAATATGATTCCTCTTGGTTATGGAGGGGATAAAAACCTTCGGTGTGAGGATTCTAGAGGTAAATAATCAATAAAGGGGGCAACCAAAAATACCCCTGTGCTACTCTCTCGGCATGAAGGATTTCCCTAACAAGTTTATCGCTAAAATCTTCAAAAGTATTGGGCATTCAAAAACCAACAAACACATTGTATTTTATAAAATCAATGATCATTTGTTTCCAACATTAATGAACTTCAATAAGAAGAATGAAGAATAAATACATAAATGCATTTAGTGATTTTATCAGTACAAAATAAATTGTTATGAACTATAAAATAGTGCCAAAAAAAGATGTAAAGGGGCTGAGCCTTACCAAAAAAGAAGAAAAGATCAAAGAACTCTCAGAACTTCTGAAAGCCCTAGAGAGGGAAAGTATTTCTCGAAAGAAGTTAAGACATGATTTTTCGAATGGGAAAGACCTTTATATAGGGAAGAAATGGGCTAATCCAAAAAAAATTCATAGACAACTCACTATCGGACGTCGACCTTTGACTCAAGGAAATACACAACAATCTAGTCTTCCAGTGAAGGCTCGGCTCTTGCATTCAGAAGAACATTAATTGATTCGACCTCAATATTCAAAGCTTCCCATGACACTCGGCCTGTTGGAGGTCATCTCCAATATTTAATGAACCCTCTTGACATTTGGTGTAACACCCCATAATTTTGAACTCGGTAAAAATTTAATTTATTTTGGAATTCGAAAAAATAAACAATTTTGGATTTAATTATTTTTAGCAATCTAAAATGTTGGATTTTATTTATGGAAAATAGGATTTTAATTGGAATTGAAATCGGGGGAAAATTGGGTTTTTATTTACACATGTTCATTTTTGGGCGAACTGTCGACCTGATCAGGTCCGAATTGATTCGTCTTGGAGGGCCAATCGGTTCGGTCGAGATAGTGCCAACAGTTTGAATTACTTTTCTTAAGAGTTTTAGCTCCATTAAAACACTTAACCTTTTCTAATATAAAAATAACTCAGGTTAGGCTTTTCTAATCAATTTTTCACCAACTCTTAACCCAAAAGTCTCCCACACCTTTACCTCCTCTCATCTACATACCCTAGACCCATTTAAAGTCAAGATTTAACCTAAGTTTTGAAGGCTCAAACTGTGTTTTCTCAAGATCATTCAAGAACGAGTCTTTATTATTTTTCGAGAGGAACACAACCATCCAATCAAAATTTTAAATCGAATTTTCTACAGGAATGAATACTTCTATTCTTTCTCTTTAGTATTATGCATTTTAAATATCGCCTAAACATTAATTCACATGGTTTTCTTAAAATACACTAGAGACCTTAATTAGGGAAAGTGAAATCTATGTTGGGACTATTTTTATAAAAAAATCTTAATATTAATTAAGACTTGTAACCCTTATATGCTTAGTGTAGAGGATTGATTTTCGTTAATGGATGTATATTTGCATGTAGAAAATCATAGTATCCTTATTAATTAAAAGGGGCTTGTGAAACCACGCAAAATTATGTAAGTGTGATAAAAGAGAAATTATTGTTGTGTACACCATAAAACTTGTATGATGATGAAATTATATTAGTTGCATATGAATAAGTTGTTTAATTATGAAGATTGACTGAACGAATGAAATTAGTTTTATTTGTGATCTAATGCGAAATTGGTAGAATTGTTGATATAATGACTCATGCGACTTATTATTTGAATTATACTTGACATCACAGGAACAAGGTTCTTGGGTAGTTATGATCTCACCTTAATCTTATGAGTGCTTGCTTGGCATCGAACTAGTAAGTAGGTCTTAGTAGGGGTTAACACTTTCTAGGTATGGGGCTAGTTAGTGTAGATTTCTACAGATGAGATGTTTCGGGGTGGGGCTGATTTTTGTGTCGTTCCGTTTATTCGATAGTCTAGGTGCGAGACTAGGAGTAAATTAATGGTAGAGATTCATACTATATGATAGGGTAAGATGTACTTGTGTTTTAAAGACCTCTAGGTATGGGACTAGGGCTAGCTTTGAGGATTTATGCTCTATAATAGGGTGGGGATAATATAAATAAGGAGAAATTGAGAATTAATGCCTAAGATAAAAATTAGTATTAAAATGGATTTGGCGTCGCCATTATGTATTAGGCTAACAATAAGGGGCGAACTGGATATAGCGACGTGGGTGTGTGTTGGCATCACCAATATGTGCTGGGCTGACAGAATATGGGCGAACTAGCTATAGTGACGTGTTGTGCGTGGAACCTCACCAATATGTGCAGGGCTAAGGAATTGGGCGAACTGACTATAGAGAGAGGGGATTGTGTGTGGTGTAAAACTTTGGGCATGCCAGCAATATGTGCAGGACCTGGGAGAGGGTGAACTAGCTATACTGGTGTTGCATGAATAAAATGAGTAGAATTAATCAAATTAAATTATAAAGTTAGTTAAATATTATCACGTGATAATTGGATTTAAATAATGGGGTGGCTTAGTTATGCGAGTAAACAATAATAGTTATTTTTATTTGCATGTTAATATTTATCTCATTTAATCTAAAATACTCTATTGTGATGTTTATCATGTTTAATGCTACTCTTTAGGTTCACGGACCCTAATTAGGGAGAGTAGCTAGTATTCATGTGGGGTGCTCTGACCCATTGCGTTAACTAACATTTCGGGTATAGCACCGGAGTAGCTGCATAGGAGTGATTGGAGATATTTTTGGATGTAGTTGGAGATTTATTTTAGATGCTTTAGTAGTTTAGGATTTCTTTATATTCCGTCGCTTTTATTATGAGACTTTTATTTATGGATTTGGTGGGCCAATCGGTTCCATAGTTGTTTACGATTTTTGTCAGATATTTATAGTTGGATCATTTCATTTGAGTTTATATTTATTTGGAGTTGGATTTATGTTGGAGATTAGCATGGTGATGGATTTATTATTGCTTAAATGTTTATGATTATTGGATCAATTTGATTATAGTTTTGTGGAATAATTTTTATTTGTCTCATATATGTGTCACATGCTAAGAATGATTACTTATTTAGTGACGCCCGACGTAGTTTGGCGGTGGCTGGCTATCCTGCTTGCCATAATGTGCGGGATGTTACAGATGGTATCAGAGCATGGTCTTAGGTTTCATAGGTTGTTAGTCCATTTTAGCTTCTGCGTTGCTTATCTTTGATTCCTTTTGATGATTTGTACGAATAGTTGATGTTGTTTTGTTCCTATCTTTTCAGATGGCAAACACTAGGAGAGCTGTAGATAGGAGAGAGGGTTCAATTTCTAGTTTCGCAGTTCAGGAAAGGCCGAGGAAGGTTGTTTTAGATGCCGAAGAGTTTACGACTATTATGCGTGAGGCCACGAAGGTCGGTATTGAGATATGGAGATAAAGGTGGGTGACTTTAGAGGCACAATATGTAATACCCGCCCTAGAAAGTAAGTATTTGATGATTTGTTGAGTATTTTTTCCGGATAAATATTTAGAGAAAATAGGTGCATGGATATTGAATCAAAATTTCACCTAAGTGACACTTTGCGCGTAGTAATTATAAAGGAAATCCCATGTTGCATGGCCTGCATGGATGAACATCCGTGTTCAATTAGTTAGTACATATATATTGTTAGGATACGACACGAATTAATCCAGGATCAAATGAATTACAGATGCGATTAAGCATAAAGTATTATTTTTCCCGTACGCGATACAGTAAAGCGTAATGTTGCGCGATTTTTAGAGAATTCATCGTAAAGGGTAAAAATGGTTTGACCACATTTTATGGGTGCTAAAAATAATGATAACAAGTCTATAGGGTCAAAATAGGAAAAAGGAAGAGTTTTGGGAAAATGATTGATCGATCGATGAAATTTGGCCTTGGGGCTCGATCGATCAAAGCATCGATCGATCGGTGATTTTGACCGATCGATCGATCGAGCGGGAATTTTGACAGATCTATTTATTTGTGTGCTGTCATTATATTAACCATTGGTTTTGGTGCGCTATCGATTGGAGGACAATTTGGGACCTGATATGGTAGTATTCTAGGATATGAACCTTTCCTTTTAAGCTATAGAGGCATGTAGTTTTGTTATAAGAGAGAGAGAAAATCGTATGTGGCCATATACACACTTCATTTTTACTTTAAACTTAAAATCTCTCTTTCTCTCTAGATTTGGCCCCATGAGATAAAACCCTTCTTCCCCAGATGATGTCCACCATATTTCCACACTCCCAAGCCTTCATTTCTCCATTAAAGACTATATATAAGCTCCCAAAAACTTGTAGAAGCCCTATGATAATTTGTTAGGAGAACAAGATGGTGAGCTTGGTATGTTTGATGGGTGCTTGAAAGGGGGTATTCTTGACGATGAAGAGGTTTTCCTAGAGAATAAGGAAAGCTTTGATGGAGATTACATGGAGGAAAGTTTGAGAGGGCTTTTAGAGACCTCCTTGGGGACAACTTTGGAGTGGGGTCCTTCATCTTCTTTAATCTCTCCACCATTGTTATAGCTTTTGAGGTGGGTAAACTAACCTTGATTTATGTTTGGCTAACATAATATAAATTTAGCATGTTTAGTTACATATTGTGGACTAAATATATGTAGGATTGAGGTTAGCTTGCATTTAAGTGTTGTCTAGTAGTCATCTTATCATTTGTATGAAATGGGTTTCAAAGGATGATATAAAATGGGTTTTAAGGGTAGAAATTTCCAGAATATATTTCTTAAACATTTTATGTAAGAAAATGTGTTATAATGATGTCTTAAAGGGAAATAATGTGATTTTGCGCAACAAAAATGTGTTAGTCTTGTTTGAGCCATTTTGTGAGATTAAAAGATGATTTCTTACATGAATAAATGGATATGAATGACAAAGGGAAATCTACAGTTAATAGGTATATTAAAGTGTGTGAAACTCATTTACAAAGTAAAGTGGGTTAAGTGTTGACATGTATAAAAGATGTGGTTTTACATAAATTATGGTGTAAAAGTGAATAAGTGAAGTTAAAGGGGTTAAATTGTGAATAATAGTGAAGTGGGTGTGTAGATGCCAATTTTCATAAATAAAGTGAGTATCCAAATGTTGAGAAATTGGGACTTTAATATGTAAAAAGGTGCGTTTTTATATATTAAAGATGTTAAAGTAGCAAGTATGAAAAGTGGGGTAATTATGTTATTAAACAAGTGCTAAAATGGTTAAAAAGGTGTTTCAAATGTTAAGTTGGAAGTTTAATAACCATTTTTGGGAAAATAGCACTTGTTAAGGAACTAATTGCAAGCTTGGCAAATAAAAAGGGGTAAATTGGTAATTTACCTAAAGTGGAACGCTTTTATGGAACAAAAATGTTAAGAAGTGTCTTTACACTAGTATGTATGAAAATGAATTAAGTCCTAACGAGTGAATGAATTAAGTATAAATCACGTGTGAGTGGATAAGGGACTTAAGAAGAAAAGAAATTATTTTCCAAGTGTTAAATGGAAAAACGGACGGTTAAGTCTGGGTTTTTGCTTCGGTCGGGTAAAGGTAAGGAAAGGGAAATAATGTGGACATTCGTAAAATGTTAAAACTCATTAAAAGGAACTCTGATGACACCGGGATAAAGTAAGAAGGGCCCAAAGCCCTTGGGTAAAAAGCCCCAAACCATTGGCCAGAGCATATGGTGCGCATAGCCGTCGGTGCAGAGCCCGTGTAAGTATGCAGTAAATGATAAAATTTCAAGAAAGATAAAGGAAATATAGGACATATCAAGAAATGGGTTGTGTGGTAAAATGTGTTAATACAACCTAACTTGAATGAATGAAATAAATATGCTGGTAATGACTAAATGGACAAGTTAATGCGTAAATACACTAATGTCTATAAGATAAGGAAAATGATTAAAGAAAGTGGATAAATGAGTGGCTAAGCAACCTAAATGGTGAAACCATATTTAACCCAAGAATGCATTGTAAAAAGGATTTTCGAAAGGTAAATAAGTATTTTCTAACACGATGAATTTGTGTGTTGAAATGGTGATTTTCAATGAAAATAATAAAATATATTCAAATGAATAAAAGAGTTAAATTCCGGTAAAGGAACGGGTTCAAACCAAATAAGGTATACTGGTATCAAGGGTTGAACCGAGTGTGTTAAACAAGGTGAAAATGCTAAGTATAAATAAAGTAAGTCTTTACTAGATTAAGTTAAATTAATTTGGATAAATAATATTCTTTGAAAGTAAAACGGTTAATGCATTGGCATGTGCACTTTCAAAGGTATACGTATGTAGATATATACATATTTTCGCATGCATGTGGTTGTAGCGTGTGAGTATTCCTTTCCGGCGTTCGTTTTTATACTGTTTATATAAATCCCACTGGGCATAAGCTCACATCCCCACTTTATTATGGAAGGTTGGGAGTGGTTCCATATTTTGAGGGCATTTTATAAGTAAGTACACTTTATTTATGTTTACATTAGTAGCTCTATTTACTTGAACTTCGTGGTGCTCCCCATGGGTCCCTCACGTAATTTATCTTGAAAAAATTGGAATCGTATGCCAATAAGTGAAACATTAATTAAAATAAAATGGACTAGAAACATTATATAGGGTTCTTTCATTTCACTTCACACCTAACGCTTGGGTCAGACCGGGTTAACTACCAATAACCCACAAATCCGGATTGGGAAGTTACAAATGGTATCAGAGATCTAGGTTCAAGGTTCCTTTCGGGTGTGATGGTCGGCATTAGATCTTTTGAATTCGGTGTTGGTGTGGGCCAATCCCGCTAGTTTGGTGATGGTTTAGTTTGTGTCCACGACGGTACAGTCTAGGAGGTTTTCACTACAAGTTAGATTAGTGCCAAGTGGCACATAATTTGATTGGTGATTATTAATCGCTTCTACATTTCTTATTAAAATTGTAGAAATTTACGAGTGTCCATGCAAACCAAAAAGTGGTGGCACCGTAGGTCATAGCGTGAGATGTTTTGTGTTCCAACCTTTATATACGTAGAATCGTTGGATATGCTAATAGAATGAAATATCACCCGATTGGACAAGTGGCACCATATTTTGAATAATCAACGACAATCATTGACTATCAGAGTGTCGTAATTATGTAATGGAAAATTGTGATTTGAATTATATGTAGCCTTGGGTGAAACACATATGAAGGTCAATATCGATTTTATAATTAGGCAATTTCGATCCTTGGGGTAATACCGTGATTGATGGTAAAGTCGATGGTCATATAAATTGATGTGGGACAACACAAGCGGATAAATTAGTTTCAATTTATAGAATGATATCCTTATGGGTGAGTACCTTAGTGATTGTTGGCTGATAGAAGCACCTTATAATTCATAATTAGAGTTACGGGTGATTTATGGCAAGGAGATACATGAGTGACAATGATGAGTTGTAGCGATAAGGGAGTGAACTTTAGGTAGCTCTTCAGAGAAGTGATTTGAAGAGTAACGCAACATTTAAAGAATAGGACCTTTAGTGACACCGGTGGTGTATACCTGGGGAAGTACGGATTAAACATAGTGTCCCATGTCCTACCAAGAAGCCTTAGTAATAGTAACATCGTGTAGTGTTCACCTCTACTTAGATGAAAAGCTTGTGAATTCTGTGTAACATGTTTATAACTGTTAGTTACGTGGTGAGGAAGTACTAGGTCCCTTGGGAGAGGGCCCAAATTTAGTATACCATGATTTATGTACCTTGACTATGATGTGGGTTAGATAATCTTGATGACTGAGATAACCTAGGAGCGAATCTAGATAATCGTGGTGACGTAGTATTGTGTAAATGAGTTTTGATGTTTTAGTATAGGGCCTCTTCCGGCGTCATCAGGGTGGACTTCCTATTGGGCAATACCCAACACCCTGTTCCTACCAAAGCCTTAATGGTATAAATTAAAGTTTGGTAATTGTAGTTTGGCATTTAGAAATAGGATCCCTTATGGCGTTAGTAGGAATGAGCTTTAGTGTTCATAAGCAATGCTCGACGTCCCGTATCCTACCAATATATATATATATATATATATACAAAATTGTGTTAGTTGGTAAATTAACACATAGTATGAGGTTCATGTGGTAAGACAAGTCAGTTGTAGTGGTTGAACACTCATAAAATATTAAAAGATATAGGCTTGTGGAATCATATTGAAATTTTCCTTAGAGACATATACTAAGGGTTAACTACTGAGATGTTGATGCGAGGGGTAGTCATTTCCTAGTCATAGTGAATATGAGGTTGGGTATCGTGCATTACAATGATGATAGAATCTCTCTTAGAAACCTTGGGAATTATTATCGCATTGAAGTTTATGTAGTGATGTCCATTTTATGGTGATAAACTCAAGGTCATGTAGCATAGGTCATGTTATGACTGGTGATTCCTTGTAATGGATGTGTAAGCTACTTAAATAAATAAGCGAGTTTGATTTCGTTGCCATAAGGCATTAGGAACCATCGTCGTATCGGATGGTGTACATAGGTGCTAGTAGGACCACTGATGATTGGAGTGTGTTTGAGTCATGTTGACTCGTGGCGGTGCTTTGAGTTAGTGCCGTGGCTTATGATTATAAGTTGGTAACGTGATAGGACCTTGAGGTTGTTGTAAAAAATAGACTAATAAGTGTTAGGATAAGCATTCGGGAGACTTACAACACGATGATATTCGTTATGATTTTAGAAGATAACATTCGAAATAGAGTGTTAGGACTGAATATAACACCTCCGTGTGCTATCCGTACGATTAAGAAATGACTCTGGTGAGGGAAATACTTAGGTCTTAGGCATGAATAATTCTTGAGAGTTTGAGGTGCCACTAGAGTGATTATAATTTGGGATCATGTAGGCTGGATGGGAGTTGTAGCAATGGTCTGTGAGTTAAATATTTGAAACCTAGTGAGCGTGATGTTTTACTTAATAAGAGTGGTCCTAGAAACTGAGTTTAGTTTTCAAGAGTTTAATTTCAAAGGCCTAGGTATGATAGGACAGTGATTAATGATAAACATTGAAGGAATGTATATTCACTTGGTTCAATTGGCTGTACTCACCGGTGATTGGAATGTGGCAGTAGTCCTAAGGAGGGAAGCCTGTTATTTCAACTTCCTGAAGAAATTGGTTTTAAATTCCGTCCATCCAGCATGGATGGATGATTCATGGTTAGAACTTGCCAGAGATAAAGAGGCCAAGCCAGGGTATGTAGCAAGGCTAAGGTGCTTAACAGGTATCGGTAATAGAATTCAAGTGTACGTTGTGGGTTCGCAGTTCATGAGGGTTGAATCATTGTTAAAATTTGATTGTTTCCCTTAGCATGGAAGTCACTTGATTAATTGAATATCTTCTGTCTTATTTGATCCATATGATGGGAAGTTGTCGATCGGTTGTAATTCGGGTATGACACTGCATAAGCTCAGTAGTGATGTGGGCTAGGCCGATTGTGGATGATGCGTCACAATATATGAGTGTGATTTTACTTCAAAAGCACCTTGTTCTACACTAGTTCATGTGTGTGTGCATGGTCTCGTGTTGTTGCATTTAGTTTTCATATGTCACTTGATTGCTTTAGGTTACGTATTTGTAGGTTACCCAATATAACTAGTTACGAATTGGTCGTATGTCCCCCGAGGTTGTGACTTGAGAAGGCCATGAGTGTCAGGACTTGGTATAACATTAGGTGATAGCATTGCACTTTGTTAAAAGTTATATGGATTGAGGATGTGACCGCTCGTGTACGATTGTATTGTGGGACCCAGGATGACCCTAGGTTAATGTAAGGATTTCGTAGGAGATATCGGTTGGTTGGACCTTTGTGATAAGATGACTGTCTTAGCCATCATCAGTGTGTAAGACTATAAGTTCTGAGGTTGTATCAGCCTAGGCAAGGCATGACCCGATATTTTTTTGAGGAAATGTAGGTGGTGAATCCTAATATGGAGACGATCCACAATGATGAGTTCATTGGTGATGGTACTGTATTTAGAGGATATCGATGTGACACCCTGACTAATTAAATACCGGGTAGCTACTCATTTATTAAATCAATACAAAATGCCAAGTTGGTTCAGTTAATAGCATCACTGTCGAAAACATTTTAATGATTACTAACCACCTAGTATTTAAAAAGTGAGTTGCCAAATTTTAAGTTAACTCTGATTAACATGCAATAAAAGGATAATGAAAGAATAACAACCATTCACCATAACGAAGTAATAGAATAACCAACAACATCATAATAAGTCCAGAGGAAAAACTCCTCACAACAATCCCACAACTGAACTAAATAAAATAAAGTATCCTGAATTAATTACATGCCAAAAGCCTGAAAATCTGAAATAGGAAATAACACTAATGGAAATGGGCGACATGCCCTGCAACTGATGAATACTGAATATGGAGTCAAGATGAAAGAAGCGTCTACTAGCAAGGCCCTGTAGCCTCCACAAACAGCTATAGCTCGTCACCTGAATGAAAATCCTATGCATGGTGTCCTTGTGGCTGGGCACCTAAAATGGTTTTTACAAAAATAGATTTGAAAGCAAACGGGTCAGAGCCCAAAAGTGGGGATTATTTTAAAAACAGCAAGTGTTTTAATAACATTAAAACAATGAATGCAAAATACATGCTAGGACGTACAATCACATGAATTACTCACCTCTCGACTAATTTGTGAACTCCTAACGTACTGTACCCATCTAAGTGACATACATATCTAACCAAACCGTAATAAGTTCTACCCCTTACTACTCAATTCCCATTATACGTTCTAGCATTATCAAATAAATAGAGGGCTTACTGAACTCAGGTTCTCAATTATTAGCAATACAATTCACTATCGGTTAACCCGTTATGATTTCTCAAAACATTACCATAATTATATTCACTATACCAACATGAAAGTTCCCATTATTTAAGTGTATATTATTCACGTCATAAATATACATTACAAGCACCCCGAGACTAAGCTGCGGTGCACACATACTCTGCTATCCATCCCGGTACATCACGTACATAAGGATCACGCATTCCGAATCTCTCAGGAATCGTTCTCAGATAACAAAAATCACAAACAATGGAGGCGAACACAGTCACATCACATGGGTCACGCACATACCTACGCTCCCACGATCAGCAGACTTATTAACATCCCAATAAGTCCTTCTCTGACCTATGTTCTCGAGGTACCAATCTAAATCCGGGCAACACAAGGATTAGAGGGCCCTAAGCGAACGTAAACCTCCCGTGATAGCAAGTATGGTAGGTATGTCATACACATAAAATCGTATTCATATACTAAGTATACACACATCTTAGTAATCACCGTAATTTATTTGAGGTACACTTCTCATTCTCGTACCGACGTATAATGTTACACAATTACATATTCCCGGTTAATATAAGTATTTAAGCCGCCAATAATTCTCGCATCGTAATAGTCACTCACGTCCTATTCCTCAATTTCCATTCAATTCGAGTTACACTTCTATGTTTTACTCCTCAATATAACCCAAATGTCCCAACTATATCAATCTATCATCGAGGAAATGTTATCTCTACAATTAAACAAGGTTACGGGACATGAGAAATCAAAACAGGCCAAAAAGCCTAAACTGTCAGCTCGTTAGAAGTCTCGTTCGAACGAGGCTGTTCGAACGAGAGTTCGTTCGAACGAACTGGGCATCTAACGAGATCTCGTTCGAACGAAAGGCATCGAATGAACATTCCTCTCGTTCAAAGGCAAACTGTCAACTCGTTAGAAGCTCATTCAAACGAGCTCGTTCGAACGACCTGGGCAGGTCTTCTAAAGAGAGGCCAGTTTCGAGCCCAGAAATTCCCTTTTTCGTTTTTCCAACTTTCTTCACATCTAATCCCACATAAAAATCATCCCAACATTATTTTAAGGTTTCTAATCCATACCAAACATTCGTAGGTCATAATTAAACAATTATATAGGGCCAAATCTTCCTAAACATCATCAAATCCTCAATTCCCTTCATTTATCCCCAAATCCCATGAACATGAACCCTAAAATTTTAAAATCACCAATGGGCATAATAAATCCGTTTTTGTTATATACAAGATGTATTTCTATCAGATTAATCATCCTAACACAATTCTACATGAAATATTTTCATCAAAATATAAGTTTCTACTTCCAATTCAATGGGTTTTTATCAAACTCCCAAAACAATACAATTTTCATGATTTCCTACGCATGGAAGAAACATTCTTTGCCAAAAATGAAATTAAACCACTTGCCTTTGATATATCTCTGAATTTGATGTTGAGGATTGAATTGTTCTCTCTCTCTCTGCAGAATTTCTCCTCTCTTTTCTCTCTACAAGCTCTTCTTCTCCAAGGTGACAATGGTGGCTAGGGTTTGCCTTAGGAAACTCTTGGAACTAATTCTAATAACCCCCGTAGTCCATTTGGTCATAAGGTGTAGTTAGTGGGTTTAGTGGGTAATTACCAAGTCATATTTTTATTTCCTAATTTTCGTTGGTTTTAATTCCCAAAAATCTAAAATTACCAAACTACCCTTTTACGTTGCCGGTATGGCTTAAAAATGCCCCGGGACCCAAACTAAACCCTTGGCTAGTGTTTTCTGACTATTTTGACCCTTCCGGACGCGTTGGCGCACTCAAAATGACCATACGGTTTATAGAAATAAAATTCAATTTTTAATTAAATAATAATATTCCTGACGCGACTGTCACACACGTCTCAACAAAATTTCCAAATCGCCGTATTTCAATCTCACGATAAATTTCATAATTTCAATATTCATATTTAGCCATATATACTCATTAAAATAAAATACCAAGTCGCATCTCGCTAGTATTTTTATCCGGATTAATTCCCAATTAATACACATTTAATTCAATTAATCCCATAAATAAATATCATAAAAATACGGGGTATTACATACTTCCCCCTAATAACAGAATTTCGTCCCGAAATTCGAAACTAGTAAGTACCTGGTAAGAACAAATCTGGATAACGTTCGCGCATCTCATCCTCGCGCTCCCATGTGGACTCCTCGACATTATGATGTCGCCACTGAACACGCACTAACGGAACTATCTTTGACCGCAGTTTCCGCTCACTTCGGTCCAAAATAGCAACCGGCCCCTCCTCGTAGGAGCTATCGGGCTGGAGATCGATATCCTCCAAAGAAATATGAGAATGAGACAAATCGTCTCTAAGATATTTCCTTAGCGAGGAAATATGAAACACATCGTGAATCCGATGCAAATGCTCCGATAATCCAAGTCTATACGCAACCAGCCCAATCCGCTCAATAATAGGAAATGGTCCCACATATCTCGGTGCCAATTTCCCCTTCTTCCCGAAACGCATAATCCCCTTCATAGGAGATACTCTGAGCAAAACTTGGTCCCCCACTTCAAATTCCCTGAAGGACCTCTTCGCATCAGCATAGCTCTTCTGCCTGTCCTGAGCTACCCGAATGCGACTCCGTATCAGCTCTATCCTTGCCGAAGTATCCTGAATCACTTCCGACCCAAGTAATTTGTTGTCCCCCACCTCCAACCAACATGCTGGGGAACGACAAGGTCTACCGTACAGCGCCTCAAATGGAGCCATGCCAATGGTGAACTGGTAGGAGTTGTTGTAAGCAAACTCCACCAGTAGAAGATACTGCTCCCATCCACCCCCAAAATCAATGATGCACATACGCAACATGTCCTCCAACATCTGGTTTGTACACTCGATTTGCCCATCGGTCTGCGGATGATAAGCCGTACTCAACCACAATTCCGTGCCCATGGCATCCTGGAAACTCTCCCAAAATTGTGAAACAAATATCTTGTCTCTGTCAGACACGATATTTAGGGGCACACCGTGAAGTCTCACTATCTCTGCAATAAAGAGATGGGCATACTGTCCCGAAGTGTAGTCTGTCCTTACGGGTAGAAAATGAGCGACTTTGGTCAACCTGTCCACAATTACCCAAATGGAGTCGTGACCCCTCTGTGACGTAGGCAACCCCGTGATAAAATCCATGGATATGCTCTCCCACATCCACATTGGGACCTCTAATGGCTGTAGAAGTCCTGTCGGTCTCTGATGATCCACTTTTACTAGCTGACAAGTGGCGCATTTAGAAACAAACACGGCAATATCTCTCTTCATCCCGCTCCACCAATATTGACGTCTCATATCTTGGTACATTTTGTCCCCACTGGGATGTACAGCGAACCGTGAGCCGTGCAACTCTGTCATCACCTCGTGCCACAATTCCTCCCCTTCCAGAACTACCAACCTCCCATTGAAGCCTAATCCCCCGTCTGAGTTAACGGTATAGGACTCGGCTCCCTCTGCTAATAATTGGAGTATCTGCTCCTGACAGAACGAGTCATTTTCCTGGGCCTTTACCACTCTCGTGACAATCTGTGGTGTAACAGTCATTACCGACATGAATGATCGGGCCACTGCATCCTGGTGTTCCAACTCCTTCCACTTGGCCTTCCACACCCCTGCCACTTCATCTACTGGCCTACGGCTCAACGCGTCTGCTACCACGTTAGCCTTCCCCGGGTGGTATTGGATATCAAACTGATAATCCTTCACGAACTCAAGCCACCTCCGTTGCCGCATATTCTACTCCTTCTGCGTGAATAGGTACTGTAGGGACTTGTGGTCCATGAACAATCGAAACTTCTCCCCCAAAAGGTAATGTCTCCAAATCCGAAGGGCAAATACCACTGCCTCTAACTCCAAGTCGTGAGTGGGGTAATTCTTCTCGTGAGGCTTAAGCTTACGGGAAGCATAAGCTATGGCCTGACTCTCCTGCTGCAATACACCTCCAAGTCCTTGCAAAGACGCATCGGTGTAGACTAGATACTCAACTCCCGATCTCGACAATGCTAACACAGGTCCTAAGGTCAACTTATCCTTCAATTCATCAAATGACAACTGACAGGCATCACTCCAGATGAATGGCACACCCTTACGAGTCAGATGTGTCAAAGGACCCGCTATCTTCGAAAATCCCCGAATGAACCTCCTGTAGTATCCTGCTAGGCCCAAGAAACTACGGATCTCAGTTGGTGTCGTGGGATGTACCCACTCCCTCACCGCGGATACCTTCCCCGGATAAACAGATATCCCCCGGTCGGAAATAATGTGTCCCAAAAATTGAACCTCCTTCAGCCAAAACCCGCACTTCTCATATTTTGCATACAGCTCGTTCTGACATATCGTCTGCAAAACTTGCCTCAAATGCTCGGCATGCTCCTCCTCTGTCTGGGAGTAAACCAGAATATCATCAATGAAGACAATGACGAACTGATCAAGGAACTCTCTGAACACCCTATTCATCAAGTCCATAAACACTGCTGGAGCGTTGGTCAAGCCAAAAGGCATAACCCGAAATTCGTAGGAACCATATCTCGTTAAGAATGCAGTCTTCGAGATGTCCTCCTCCCTGATACGCAACTGATGGTATCCCGATCGCAAATCAATCTTTGAGAAGAAAGAAGCTCCCCTCAACTGGTCGAATAAGTCATCGATTCGGGGAAACGGATACTTATTCCGTATCGTGACCTTATTCAACTCTCGGTAATCCACAAACAACCTCAACGATCCATCCCTCTTCTTTACGAACAATACATGGGCACCCCACGGCGAAGTACTCCTCCGTATAAACCCCTGACCCAACAACTGCTCAATCTGATCTCGTAGCTCTCGCATCTCTGCCGGAGCCATACGGCACGGTGCGCGTGCTATAGGTCTCGTATTTGGTAATAAGTCTATGACAAAGTCTATCTCTCGACTGGGTGGTAGGCCTGGTATCTCCTGAGACACATCTGAATACTCCGTGACAACTGGGATCGAATCTAAAGGAATCACAACCTCCTTAGAGGTATCCTCCTCTATGTAATACAAATGAGCGGTCGAGCCTCCCTCTGGGTGAGGCATCACCACTACAAACATCTCTTGCCCCGGAATGGCAAAAACAATGCTCCCACCGAAGTAATCAATCATGGCTCTATAAGCTGCGAGCCAATCCATACCGATAATCACATCGTGCTCATGCATATCTAATACCAACATGTCTGCAGGTAATACCAAACTACCAATCTCTACCCCCACTCCCCGGCATATAAAGAAAATAAGTGACCCACTCCCCAATGGTGAGTCTACACACGTCACTGTGCTCTCTGCTGTGGCTAACAACCCTAAGGCTTTCACAAAATGTGTAGCTATAAAATAATGCATTGCCCCCGTATCAAACAAAACCCGACCCATAGTGCCATGGATAGGAAACATACCCTCAATCGCGGGTGGGGCCTGTGGAGCTGCTGCCTGCTGAAGCTGGTATACTCTCCCATACTGCAGCTGTCCCTGCTGAACTGGGACCATTGGAATGGGTGGTAATGCTGCCATCTGTGGTGGCAACGAGAGGGCGGCGAGAAACACGGGACTCTGCGGCTCCTATCGAGCACCCTGCTGCTGCTGCGGGGCCCTGCCCCTATCAGGACAGTCCTGGCGTTTATGGCCAGTCTTGCCACAAACGTAACACTTCCTCGGGAAGTTCCCCCCTCTCTATCCCTTCTACCCCCGACCCTGGTGGCCGTTACCGTTCCTCCCCTGGCCCTGCTGAAACTGCTGTTGACCATTCTGACCCTGCTGGTTCTGATGGCCGTTCGGATCCTGATGGCCCTGCTGGAAACCTCCCTGTCCGTGCCTGAAACTTCCCGATCTGAATCTCTTGTGATCCCCCTGCTGGGAACCCTGGTTACCCTGTCTCTGCCCTGAACAGATTGTGCCCCACTGGCACCATGTCCTCCAGTCCTGCCTTGATGGCTGGACTCTCCCGATCTCTTACCCTCAGCCATGTGAAAGCGGTGATCCTGGCAGTGTAACAGTGCAGCGTTAACCACATCAGAGTAAGTGGCCAACGATAGATTCCCAACAAATGCTAACGGATCCTCCAAGTCAACCCGTCTGAAATTTCTGTATCTTCTCTTCCTCTGTCGGTATCTCGCCAGGAACAATATTCAATAGATTTGTGAATTCGGCCTCATACTCGGCCACAGTCTTACCTTCTTGCCTAAGATTCATCAACTTCCTCCTCAATTCCGTGTGAACAGCTGACGAAAAGTACTTGCGGTCAAACCGCACCCAAAACTCTTGTATAATGAGAGTATCTCTCTCCTCCACGGTGGTAATAGACTCCCACCACTGCAGTGCAGACCCCACTAGCTTAAAGGTAGCTAGTATCTGCTTCTGGACATCGGCGCACTCATACATCCTCAGGTGCCGCTGAATGTCCTTCCTCCACTGACTCGAAACCACAACATCGGAGCTACCTGCGAACTCCGGTGGGTGTGCTTTCTGAAAAGCATCACGTACACGTTCCCAAGCAGACGGGAATGCATGTGCCTGAACTGGCACGGCTACTGGCGCCTGAGGTGGTGCCTGCTGAACTACGGCTAGTGCGACATTTACCGCCTGGGCCACAATGGCTGCAACCTCGGCGGCATTCATCGTGCCCTGAACTGGTGCGGGCTGTGGTTCTGGCGTAGCATCCCTGGGAACCCATTGTGCACGTCGTGGAGGCATCTGAAATAAGAATAAAGTTTATAAGTTCGCAGTTATAAACTTGAAATAGCCGAAGAACGTAGCATATACAAAAGAATACAACATTCCTAAAATATAGGGCTCTACATCAAAGAAAGCTCAGCGGAAACATAATAAGCCGTACAGATCCTAAAGGACACTAGAACCTGATGCTCTGATACCACCTGTGACACCCCGACTAATTAAATACCGGGTAGCTACTCCTTTATTAAATTAATACAAAATGCCAAGTTGGTTCAGTTAATAGCATCACTGTCGAAAACATTTTAATGATTACTAACCACCTAGTATTTAAAAAGTGAGTTGCCAAATTTTAAGTTAACTCTGATTAACATGCAATAAAAGGATAATGAAAGAATAACAACCATTCACCATAACTAAGTAATAGAATAACCAACAACATCATAATAAGTCCGGAGGAAAAACTCCTCACAATAATCCCACAACTGAACTAAATAAAACAAAATATCCTGAATTAATTACATGCCAAAAGCCTGAAAATCTGAAATAGGAAATAACACTAATGGAAATGGGCGACATGCCCTGCAACTGATGAATACTGAATATGGAGTCAAGATGAAAGAAGCGTCTACTAGCAAGGCCCTGTAGCCTCCACAAAAAGCTACAGCTCGTCACCTGAATGAAAATCCTATGCATGGTGTCCTTGTGGCTGGGCACCTAAAATGGTTTTTACAAAAATAGATTTGAAAGCAAACGGGTCAGAGCCCGAAAGTGGGGATTATTTTAAAAACAGTAAGTGTTTTAATAACATTAAAACAATGAATGCAAAATACATGCTAGGACGTACAATCACATGAATTACTCACCTCTCGACTAATTTGTGAACTCCTAACGTACTGTACCCATCTAAGTGACATACATATCTAACCAAACCGTAATAAGTTCTACCCCTTACTACTCAATTCCCATTATACGTTCTAGCGTTATCAAATAAATAGAGGGCTTACTGAACTCAGGTTCTCAATTATTAGCAATACAATTCACTATTGGTTAACCCATTATGATTTCTCAAAACATTACCATAATTATATTCACTATACCAACATGAAAGTTCCCATTATTTAAGTGTATATTATTCACGTCATAAATATACATTACAAGCACCCCGAGACTAAGCTGCGGTGCACACATACTCTGCTATCCATCCCGGTACATCACGTACATAAGGATCACGCATTCCGAATCTCTCAGGAATCATTTTCAGATAACAAAAATCACAAACAATGGAGGCGAACACAGTCACATCACATGGGTCACGCACATACCTACGCTCCCACGATCAACAGACTTATTAACATCCCAATAAGTCCTTCTCTGACCTATGTTCTCGAGGTACCAATCTAAATCCGGGTAACACAAGGATTAGAGGGCCCTAAGCGAACGTAAACCTCCCGTGATAGCAAGTATGGTAGGTATGTCATACACATAAAATCGTATTCATATACTGAGTATACACACATCTTAGTAATCACCGTAATTTATTTGAGGTACACTTCTCATTCTCATACCGACGTATAATGTTACACAATTACATATTCCCGGTTAATATAAGTATTTAAGCCGCCAATAATTCTCGCATCGTAATAGTCACTCACATCCTATTCCTCAATTTCCATTCAATTCGAGTTACACTTCTATGTTTTACTCCTCAATATAACCCAAATGTCCCAACTATATCAATCTATCATCGAGGAAATGTTATCTCTACAATTAAACAAGGTTACAGGACATGAGAAATCAAAACAGGCCAAAAAGCCTAAACTGTCAGCTCGTTAGAGGTCTCGTTCGAACGAGGCTGTTCAAACGAGAGTTCGTTCGAACGAACTGGGCATCTAACGAGATCTCGTTCGAACGAAAGGCATCGAACGAACATTCCTCTCGTTAAAAGGCAAACTGTCAACTCGTTAGAAGCTTGTTCGAACGAGCTCGTTCGAATGACCTGGGTAGGTCTTCTAACGAGAGGCCAGTTTCGAGCCCAGAAATTCCCTTTTTCGTTTTTCCAACTTTCTTCACATCTAATCCCACATAAAAATCGTCCCAACATTATTTTAAGGTTTCTAATCCATACCAAACATTCGTAGGTCATAATTAAACAATTATATAGGGCCAAATCTTCCTAAACATCATCAAATCCTCAATTCCCTTCATTTATCCCCAAATCCCATGAACATGAACCCTAAAATTTTAAAATCACCAATGGGCATAATAAATCCGTTTTTGTTATATACAAGATGTATTTCTATCAGATTAATCATCCTAACACAATTCCACATGAAATATTTTCATCAAAATATAAGTTTCTACTTCCAATTCAACGGGTTTTTATCAAACTCCCAAAACAATACAATTTTCATGATTTCCTACGCATGGAAGAAACATTCTTCGCCAAAAACGAAATTAAACCACTTGCCTTTGATATATCTCTGAATTTGATGTTGAGGATTGAATTGTTCTCTCTCTCTCTGCAGAATTTCTCCTCTCTTTTCTCTCTACAAGCTCTTCTTCTCCAAGGTGACAATGGTGGCTAGGGTTTGCCTTAGGAAACTCTTGGAACTAATTCTAATAACCCCCGTAGTCCATTTGGTCATAAGGTGTAGTTAGTGGGTTTAGTGGGTAATTACCAAGTCATATTTTTATTTCCTAATTTTCGTTGGTTTTAATTCCCAAAAATCTAAAATTACCAAACTACCCTTTTACGTTGCCGGTATGGCTTAAAAATGCCCCGGGACCCAAACTAAACCCCCGACTAGTATTTTCTGACTATTTCGACCCTTCCGAACGCGTTGGCGCACTCAAAATGACCATACAGTTTATAGAAATAAAATTCACTTTTTAATTAAATAATAATATTCTTGACGCGACTATCACACGCGTCTCAACAAAATTCCAAATCGCCGTATTTCAATCTCACGACAAATTTCATAATTTCAATATTCATATTTAGCCATATATACTCATTAAAATAAAATACCAACTCGCATCTCGCTAGTATTTTTATCCGGATTAATTCCCAATTAATACACATTTAATTCAATTAATCCCATAAATAAATATCATAAAAATACGGGGTATTACAATCGAGTATCCCGAAGTTTTGTTCAAATAGTTATGTTAGGCATTCTTGAGAATTAGCAATAAGTCCTTAGGGTCCGCTGTGATTGGATTAGCCATGGTGATTGGTGGAATGGATGTCCTTAGGTTTTAGACCGTAACGTTGGGGATGCCTTAGGATTTAAAATTGTCTGTAGATAGACAGATTATAAGTTGTGATAAACCAAGAATTTCGAGGAAGAAATTCCCTAAGGAGGGAAGTTTGTAATACCCCACCCTATAAAATAAGTATTTGATGATGCATTGAGTAGTTTATTTTGGAAAAATATTTGGAGAAATAGGTGCATGGGTATTGAATCAAAATTTCATATACATGACACGTCGTGCATAGTAATTATAAAGGAAATCCCACGTTGCATGTCCACATGGATGAACATCCGTGTTCAATTAGTTAGTACATATATATTGTTAGGATACGTCATGAATTAATCAAGGAACAAACGAGTTACGAATTCGAGTAAGCGTAACGTGTCATTTTGCGAGTACACATCACGATAAAGCATAATGCTGCGCAATTTTTAGAGAATTCACCGTAAGGGGTAAAAATGGTTTGACCACATTTTATTGGTGCTAAAAATAAGGATAACAAGTTGATGGGGTCAAAATAGGAAAAAGTAAGAGTTTTGGGAAGATGATCGATCGATCGATGATATTTGGCCTTAGGGATCGATCGATCGATGCATCGATCGATCGGTGATTTTGACCGATCGATCGGTTGAGCAGGTATTTTGACAGATTTGTATATTTGTGTGCTGTCATTATTTTAACACTTGGTTTTGGTGTTCTGTCGATTGGAGGATAATTTGGGACCTGATATGGTAGTATTCTGGGATATGAACCTTTCCTTTTAAGCTATAGAGGCTTGTAGTTTTGTTATAAGAGAGAGAGAAAATCGTATATGGCCATTTACACACTCCATTTTTCCTTCAGACTTAAACCCTCTATTTCTCTCTAGCTTTGGCCCCATGAGGGAAAAACCTTTTTCCTCAGATGATGTCCACTATATTCCCACACTCCTAAGCCTTCATTTCCCCATTAAAGACTATATCTAAGCTCCCAAACACTTGTATAAGCCCTAGGATAACTTGTTAGGTGAAGAAAATGGTGAGCTTGGTATGTTTGATGGGTGATTGAACGGGGGTATTCTTGACGATGAAGAGGATTTCATGGAGAATAAATAAAGATTCGATGGAGCTTCCATGGAGCAAGTTTGAGAGGGCGTTTAGAGACCCCCTTGGGCCCACCTTTGGAGGTGGGGGGTCCTCCATCTTCTTTAACCTCTCCACCATTGTTAGAGCTTTTTAGGTGGGTAAACTAACCTTGATTTGTGTTTGGCTAACATAGTATAAATTCAACATGTTTAGTTACATATTTTGGACTAAATATATGTAAGATTGAGGTTAGTTTTACTTTAAGTGTTGGATAGTAGTCATCTTATCATTTGTATGAAATGAGTTTCAAAGGATGATATAAAATGTTGTTTAAGTGTAGAAATTTTTGGAATATATATCTTAAACATTTTATGTAAGAAAATGTGTTATAATGATGTCTTAAAGGGAAAGAATGTGAATTTGCGCAACAAAAATGGGTTAGGCTTGTTTTAGCCATTTTGTGAGATTAAAAGATGATTTATTACATGAATAAATGGAGATGAATGAAAAGGGGAAACCTACACTTAATAAGTATATTAAAGTGTGTGAAACTCATTTACAAAGTAAAGTGGGTTGAGTGTTGAATGTATAAAAGATGTGGTTTTACATAAATTGTGGTGTAAAAGTGAATAATGGGAGTTGAAGGGGTTATATGTGTGAATAGTAGTGAAGTGGGTGTTAAGTTGCCAATTTTCATAAATAAAGTGGGTATATCAGATGTTGAGAAGATGGGACTTTAATATGTAAAAAGGTGTGTTTTTATATATTAAAGATGTTAACGTAGCAAGTATGAAAAGTGGGGTAATTATGTTATTGAACAAGTGTGGTGTTTAAAATGTTAAGTCGGAAGTTTAATAAGCATTTTTGAGAAAATAACACTTGTTAAGGAACTAATTGCAATACTGGCAAATAAAAATGCGTAAATTGGTAATTTACTTAAACTAGAACATTTTTATCGAATAAAAATGTTAAGGAGTGTCGTTACCTAGTACTTATGAAAATGAATGAAGTCCTAAGGAGTGAATGAATTTAGTATAAATGACATATGAGTGGATAAGGGACTTAAGAAAAAAAAAATTATTTTCCAAGTGTTAAATGGAAAAACGGACGGTTAAGTCCGGGCTTTGGCTTCGGTCGGGTAAAGGTAAGGAAAAGGAAATAATGTTGACATTCGTAAAATGTTAAAACACATTAAAAAGAACTCGGATGACACCGGGATAAATCAAGAATGGCCCGGAGCCCTTGGGTGAAAATCCCTAAACCACTGGCCAGAGCATATAATGCGCATAGCCGTTGGTGTAGAGCCCGTGTAAGTATGCAATAAATGGCCAAATTCAGAGAAAGATAAAGAAAATATGGAACATGTCAACAAATAGGTTGTGTCGTAAAATGTGTTTATACAACCTAACTTGAATGAATGAAATAAATGTGCCGCTAAAGGCTAAATGGACAAATTAATGCGCAAATATACTAATGTCCATAAGATAAGGAAAAGGGTTAAAGAAAGTTGATAAATGAGTGATTAAGCAAACTAAATGGTGAAACCCATATTTAAACCAATAATGCATTGTAAAAAGGATTTCTGAAAGGTAAATAAGTATTTTCTAACACGACGAATTTGTGTGTTGAAATGATGATTTTCAATGAAAATAATAAAGTATATTCAAATGAATAAAAGAGTTAAATTTCGGTAAAGGAATGGGTTAGATCCAAATAAGGTGTAATGGTATCAAGTGTTGAACAGAGTGTGTTAAACAAGGTGAAAATGCTAAGTATAAATAAAGGAAGTCTTTACTAGATTAAGGTAATTTAATATGGATAAATAAGATTCTTCGAAAGTAAAATGGTTAATGCATTGACATGTGCACTTTCAAAGGTATATGTATGTAGATATATACATATTTTCGCATGCATGTGGTTGTAGCGTGTGAGTATTCCTTTATGCCATTCATTTCTATATTGTCTATATAAATCCCACTGGGCACAATCTCACGTCCCCACTTTGTTACAGCTGGTTGGGAGCGGTTCCATATTTTGAGGGCGTTTTATAGGTTAGTATACTTTGTTTATGTTTATGTTAGTAGCTCTATTTACTTGGAATTCGGGGGCTCCCTATGGGTCCCTCACGTTATTTATCTTGAAAAAATTTGAATCTCATGCTAATAAGTGAAACGTTAATTAAAATAAAATGGACTAAAACATTATATATGATTGTTTCATTTCATTTCACACCTAACTCTCGGGTCGGACCCGATTAACTATGGGTAACCCATAGATTTGGGTCGGGGAGTTACACAGTAGCAGGGTACACCCACTTCGACTTGGGATAGGGTAAGGGATAGTTTCCATAATGGAAATCCTCCCACCTTAGCAAGGGGATCTAACCCAACGGTTGCTCACCAATGGGGGAGGGATATGTAGAGGGACCTGAGGATGGTGGACTGTACTGATATGGAGAAGCAGACGTTGGCTACGTTCAAGCTGACTATAGATGCAATACAGTGGTAGGAGAGTGTCACCACATCGAAAGATAGGGATCGCTGAACTATGGAAATTTTTTGGTAAATTTAATGACAAGTATTTCCCGTATTCGATTAGGAGCACGAAGAAGAGGGAGTTTCTAGACTTAGAGAAGGGTTCAAAATTAGTTGCTGAGTATGAGAAGGAATTTAAAAATCTATCGATGTTTGTACTAGAAGAGGTGAATACAGAGGCGGAGAAGATTGAGTGCTTCATTGAGGGTTTGTCTTGGTTTATTGAGTAGATAGTGTTGGGGAATCCGGCGTACACTACTTACACCTAGGTGGTAGACATCACACTATTATTGTGGCAGGAGAAAGTGAACTACCAAAAGAAGTTGGGTTAGAGACATGAGTTAAATGGTCAAGGAGGAGAGAATAAGGGTTGAAATGACCAGTCATGGAAGAGACATCAAGTAGGAAGAGAGTAGCAGTCCATCCAGCAAGGCAAAGGTGCCTCACAGGACCCCCAGGGACAAGGACAACATGGAAAGCGAGTGTCAGCTAGACATTCTGAACCCTTTAGAGGTGCATGTTTCAATTGTATAAAGGAAGGACATCGAGCTCTCAGGTGTACGAAGGAGCAGGGCCAGATGAGGTGAGGAACTTAGGGCCAGCAAGGCCAAGGGCCTCCATCCCCAGTAGCTCTAACAACACCAGCAGTAACCGCAGTGGGTAGGTGTTATATTATTCCGACTCGGGAGCCTCAGGCAGGGCAAACACCATAGAAGACAAGACGTGGCTAGTGGAGTAGAACAGTATGTGTTATTTTCTTATTTACTTATAAGTATAGGTAATTAATATATTGTATATTTGATCGTGGGAAAAGTGCATGTGGGATTGGGTGTATGGGCGCCCGATCATTGCATCCTATCGATAGGCATATGTAAGCCTTATTCTATTTGCATGATTTACGTTTATCATTTAATGCTTCGTCGAATTTTGAGGATGAAATTCCTATCTTAGTGGGAAAGTATGCAACACCCCGTAATTTTGAACCTGATAATTGTGACCATCCCGGGGGAGCACGACGTTGGTTCCGAACATAAGGAGGAGGATCCCTCGAGAAAGAACTACGCCGTGATCTCACACCCCTCTCTTAGAAAGGTGGTTCGACTGTCGTCGGTGTGGGGTGAGTGTAAAGAGATGGAGTTGCTAGCCTGTTTTGCTCAAAATAGGCAAAAGAACATGTTGACCACTTCGAGAGAGCGACATCAAGGGAAAACTGATGCATACGAAACCAATAGATCGGAGGTCCGGCGGCTAAGTTACGTAATGGGAAGGTGTTAGGCACCCATTCTGCCCTTTTGGTCTCTCATGGGAAAATGTTAATATTTTTCTTTATCCCCGTGGAGTGTGTGTATGTGTTTATATAATGGAGATTGGAATCGTTCGACCCATACCATGGAAAAGATAGGGTGAGGTCATCCACTGGAATATTCCCAAAATAATAAATGTAGGAGATAGAATACGAGCGTTCATCGCGATATTGATTATTATTGGGAAATGATAATATGCGTGGAATGAAATGAGAAAAATCATATCACATGTATATGTATAAAAATGAGGGATTTTGAGAAATTTGGAAAATAAGAGAAATTGCAAAATTGAAAAGTCGAACTTGAGTCTCAGATTTTAATCCGAGACACCTACGTAACCTATAAAGGCATCAAAGTCCACGTAGTTCGAATGTAGAATAGGGGAGGGGTTTATCCCATATATTCGAACGAAATTTTATTATGTGTATGCGTGTAGAAAATGTGTTTTTGGTTTTGAAAAAAGTGTGATGGATAATTTCGTTCGGAATTTACGGGTGTAACCCTATTTTATTTGTTTTTTTTATGAAAAATAAAGTATGTGCAATATACTAATAAAAGCGTAGATGTTAATGTGTATGAACTAAACTGAAACTAGATTATGAATCCAATGTAACTTATGCAAAAACAAGAGATTTAAACGAGAATGAGAAGGAATTGGAACTTTCTTGGAGCTTGAGCTTGGATCTTAGATTAACTCCTTTGAATGTTGATGGATGTTGATGAGGGAGAAGGATATTTGCCAAATTGGGTGTGAAAAGGATGGGTATTTAGGCTTGAATGGAACTTCTCATATGGAACTTTGCTGATTTCGAGAGAATGTTGCTGAGATCACTGATGCTGATGGATTTGCTGTCCTGGGAGTAAGGTCATGGCCCCTATTTATAGGGTAGAATGTGGGTGAAGGTGGGTACCGATCAGCCTACCCCAGGGTGTGCCTATCTGTAGGTCACCCTTGACACATTGCCGATAGGCAGGGTTCAGGACCTGCCAATTGGCAGTCTTGTGCAGACTTTTCTTAAAAAATGACTATAGTGAACAAACCCTTGATCTAAATTGTGCATGGGTAATACCATTATAAAGGTATTTTAGAGGCCTTAAGGAGTCATTGGTACCAACCCCGGGTCCAGGAGTTGACTTTGGGTCAAATGTGGCTCGAAAGCGCACATCGGTCTTTTTGATGGGAGATTATTGGACGAAAATGAATTGTTTGTCCGTATGGTAAGTTAGAATCTGCATGGGGAAGACCGTTGGAAAGGATAAGAGATTTAATTTGACATTCCAAAGATATTCTCTCGATTCACAAAGTTGACCTTGGTCAACCGGGCCTCGAAAGCGTTCGGTGACCTCTCGGAGTAAAACGGATCGTTCGTCTGTACCATAGGTCAGAATCGCACATAAGGCGGATCTTTAGAAAGGGTATTCAGTGACCTTTGGAGATTCATTTAGTCTCGTTCGAGCTGAAGAATTGACTTTGGACAAACAGAGTTCGAGAGTGCCCTGTGGCCTTCAAATCAATTTTTAGGGGAAAACTGATCGTTCGTCCGAACAGTTATGCTATTTCGTGGATGGGGTAGACCGTTGGAAAGGGGTTTCAGTGACATTAGAACATTCAAAGAGCTTTTTCTCCGACGATGGAGTTGATTGGGGTCAATTCGGGGCCCGGGAGTGCCCGATGGCCTCTGAATAAGTTTTCGATAGTAAAATGGCCTGTTCGTACGAACTGTTATGCCGATTCATGCATGGGACAATCGTTGGAAAGGGTATTTTGAGACCTTCAAAGATTCAAAGAGCTTTCACTCTGACGAAAGAGTTGACCAGAGTCAAATGGGACCTGGGGGCTCCCGATGGTCTCTAGATCGGTACTCGGAGTGCGACCTAGGTTTGCGGTGGAAAGGGTAAGTGTTAGGGGTCTAAGGAGAGACTTATGGGGTTCTAGAATGTGGTGCCTGAAGAGACCCTCTATGGGTGAGCTTGGAACAAGCGATGGCCACCGTATAGACACCACATGATGGAAGGAGGTCAGTTCTACGGACCTAAGGGATGTGGATGACCGATTCAGAGGGTCGAGGTCAATTCTGACCTAAAAGAGGTGACAATCAAGGACCAAGGTCAATTCTAACCTAACTAAGGTGATGATCGAAGACCGAGGTCAATTATGGCCTAACAGAGGTACATTTCTCCTTCGAAAAATTTAGGGACTCCATTGAGGATGAGGATTAGATATTAGGTTCCGCTGGGGAATAGTGAATGATCCGAGCATTTTGTAGATGGGGAAAATTTGGAGTGTCCTTTGGAGACATTGTTGGGGAGAATGATTCTCTGGAATTCCACTGGGTGTGTAAAAAATGTTTTCCTTGATGAACAAGGTGCTAGAATGGATTTGGCAATTTTAGGGCCTTTCCGGGAACTATTCAGGATTTTTTGGTATTTTTCAAACTTTTTGTACGAAATTTTAAAGGGTGTGCCTATCGGCATAGATGGAGGTGTGCCAATCGACAATGGCATGATCTTTGGGGTACCTCGAGCAGGTGGAGGGTCAGTGACGATCGGTGGGTGGCTTAGATATTCTTCTTTCCTTGAGACCATTTTTCTTTATGATCTTTTTTAATGTTGATCTTTTGCTTTTACTGGGGATTTGCAGGTGACCTTTTATCCTTGCGGGACGGCCATTCAGCACATCGGGGTGATAGGTGGACATGCGTAAATGCAGTTCCTGCTGGCGCATAAGTTCCGCTACTCCTTATATCTTGGGGAGAGGGTATTTTGGCAGATTATGGAGGACGAGGTTGCGATGCCACTGAAGAGGCTCCCTATGTTCATGAGGGGCGTACGGGAGATGTCTGATGATGCCCGTGTGGCTACGATGATAGGAGAGCTGACATAGCAGTGATGTACGACTATCTGGACTTCGTCTCTAGTTGGATGATACCCCTAGCATATATGATGTGATGCCTCTCCCTAGGGCTAACTTGAGTCGATAGGTGGGGTCCTCTCATAGCGTGGGTGGTGTGGCTACATCAGCGATGGCAATGACGACGTCAGGGCCTTCTTTTGTGCGGTTGCATTACAATCTTCAGCGAGCTGATGGGGGTTGGTGCATTTACAACATCTTCCTCATGAGATGGACTCGGAGGAGTTGGGCTTGACGGAGGAGGACCTTTGGCCTGCGGTATGTCCTTTTTGATTTCCTTAATTTCTTTATTTTCCCTCATGCTTGACTGATTTGATCTTTTCTATTCTTCCTCACAGCATATCAATGTTTCGACCACTTGGCTGAAGGACATCTGGGACTGGATATCTTTGGCGATTGCTCATATTCGTGAGGCAGTTTCGATCCCTTCTTTCTTGGTGATGTCTGCCTCGTCTGAGGAAGGGTTTATCTCTAGAAGTGAGGGCACATCATCTCGCCACAGGGGAAGAGGGCGCGCCATAGGGATTGAGGATCTTAGAGAGAGAGATAATAGAGAGAAGAAAGAGAGAAAGATAAACAAATTGGGTTCGGGTTGAGTCCCATTGTTGTTTTTTCTGTTATTGCTTTTCCTGGAAAATATCAATGTAATAAAAGAAAATACATGCAAATGAAGAATGAAGTTTTTGTTAATTTTCTTGTTTAGTGATTAATGCACATGCTCTTTTTATTTTGCTTCTGAGACCGTAAAAAAAATTTTGAAAATTTATTTGAGAAGGATTTTATTTAAAATGAGGTTAGTAAAAGCATAAGTATAAAGGAAATTCGAAAGTTCCTTAAGATAAAAATTATTTTATTGAGTTTTTTTGATTTTGACAAAAGAGGAATAAGGGAATTTGCCCAGAATAAGGAGTTACTGATTGGCATGACTCCTGTCGTGCTTATCGGCATACTAGTCTAGTCCAATCAATATAAGGCTTTGATTGCACTTTCTTCAATTGCTTGGTACTTGGTGGGGCAAGTTTTACCCCAATTTATGCAGGGTTTCTTGTCCATGCGTGAGAGTTTCGAAGTATAAATAGGGGTTTGAATGGGGCTTTCTTCCTCACACTTTCATTTTCTTTCTTTTTCCCATTCTTGCTTGCTTATTATCTTAAAGATGGATCTCCTTTGTAGCATTGAGTTTTCCAACTACCTCGAAACCTTGGAAGCAATGTGTTCTTACAATGTCGATTATGACGCCTTTCACATGCGGTGAGTCTCTTTGTGGCACAATCGGCCCTCTGAGTGGAACATGCTGATGGTGGCTATCGAGTTTTGGTAACCCTAGGATCATGGCTTTTGCTTTGGGTTGGATGAGATTTATCGTTCCTCCGAGGAATTTTTTACCATGCTGGGGATAAATCCCAGTGTTGCTATGGTTTTGCCTGAGTTTTCCCGTTCTCCTAGGGAATTATTAGCTGGGCTTCTTCATATCTCGCCTTCGGTAGCCAGGCCATTGGTTATAGGAGAATGATTTCCCTTCCAGTGGTGTTGGAGTCTGTGCATTCGCAGGACATGGGTGATGCCAAATAATACGTGGTCGTCATCCTATGCATTGTTTCAAAAGTCCGATTGGTGACTAGGGAGATGCTGGTGGACCCACAACTGGCTGCTATCATTTCTTGGATGTCATACCGTCACAATCCTGCAGTGGTGATACTGGCGGAGACCTTGAATGGCCTAGATTCCTGGAGGGAGGATCGTTCTAACTTTATGAGAGGGAGCCCCGTGATGTTGTTCATGTGTCTGTCAGAGAGGTTTTGTATGGTGGTCCCACCTGAGTATCCTTTGTTGATGATGCCAAAATTTTCTCGCGCTATTTCATCAGCGTAGGCATGGACATTGAGAGTTAGGGGAAATGGTTTGTAGAGCACGAGGCTCGAGGCTTATGCTGGTCTATACCTTGGTGGGGGAGCTTCTGCCCATTCTGGAACTCGGGGAGTACCAATATGTTCGGTTAGTAGGCCTCAGGCAGACCTCTTTCTACTTTCCCTGGAGGCTATTGCGCCAACTAGTTGGGAGCAAATTATGCCACCACGGACACCTAACTTCTTTCTTGTGGAGGACCTGACAGAGAGTATGCACATGCGGTTTGGTTGTTTGTGGGAGAATTGTCATTTGTTGACCCGTACTTTTCTGTTTACTGGACGAGTCTGGTATGTCTTTGGGGACTACAGGAAGTGGTTGTGGAAGAAGGTAGTGGCCAGGATGATGGTTGTGGAGACTGGTCAGAGGTGGTTTGACATATTTGACACCATGGAGGGAGGCATTGTGGTCTTCCCCAAGCTAGTTCGGGCTTATCATTTTATGGAGCGTATTCAATACTCTATTCCAGCAGGGGAGGTTTGGGGGGCCCACGATGTAGGTAATGATGGTTCTAGTTCCTTTGGCAGCTGCTGGTAAGGTTTCGGGAAGCTCTTTGTAATAGGTGTGGTTTTGTGCTTTTTGGGAATAATTGGAGGGTGATTTTCAGGAGTAGTGGGGCTTTTTTTTATCTGGGTTTTTTTTGGGAGGTAGGTGTAAGGGAAGTCATTTGACTCCTTACGCCGATGTAACTATACTAAAATTTCAGATAATGAAATAAATAAGTTTTTAATCATCTAGTTGTGCCTCTTGATGACTTTTTGCATTTTGAACTATCTATACTTATCTCTAAGGCATACGTAATCCTTTTGTTCATGTATATGCTAAAATAAACTGTCGTTCTCGGGGATAAGAAAAGAATTGCATTTTGTGAAAAAGAAGGGGGCCGTGCTCATATGAAGTGATGAGCTACCTACGTACCTCAGAGGGTTTTTTGAAAAATTTTGAAATTAATTTTTGAAAATGTTTTTAAAGGATCAGGCCCATGTAGTTCTGGGTAGGAGGAAATGAAGAGAGATTTTTTTTAAGAATAGAAGGGGGCTAAGAAGAGTCATAGTGTGCCTAGATTTCAGACTAGGGGTAGAATTTCTTGAGGCAGTCCAGGTTGATCGGGAACACCATTTCTTCTTCATCGAGGTCGGTGAGCACAACGGCACCGCTCAACATGATCTTCTTCATAATATAGGGGCCGCTACAATTGGGATTGAATTTCCCTCTGGTGTCCCAGATGGGATCTACTATTTTTTTGAGGGATAAGCCCCCTTCTAGGACACCTCGGTACTTGACTATCTTATTGAATGATTGCGCTATATGGCGATGGTACCCTTGTATGTGATATAGAGACTTCAGCCTCCTTTCGTTTAGGAGGTATAACTCGTCAAGATGGATTTGGTACCAGTCTTCTTCGTTGACCTTGCTTTTAAGCATGACGTGCATCGAAGGTATTTCCAGCTGAACGGGTAGGAATGCTTCCATGCCGTAGACTAGAGAGTAAGGGGTAGCCCCAATACGAGTTCGAACTGAAGTGCGATATCCCCAGAGGGCGTAAGGTATCCTATAAGCCCAATCCCGATAACTCTCAGTCATCTTGCTAATGATAGCTTTGAGATTCTTATTGGCTGCCTCGACCGCCCCGTTGGTTTGAGGCCGGTATGAAGAGGATTTGTGTCTTTGGATTCCATACTCGTTGACCACTTCCATAACTACTACCTCAAAATATAGCCCGTTGTTTGATACCTGCACGTGCGAGACCCCATAACGACAAATGATGTTTTTCCTGATGAACTTGGCCACTTTCTTGGTATTGAGAACTGTGTATGACTCAATTTTGACCCATTTGGTGAAGTAGTCAATAGCGACTAGGATGAACTCATGCCCATAAGATGATTTCGATGTAATTTTCCCTATGATCTCGATGCCCCATGTGGAAAACGGCCAGTGAGAGGTCATGTTGTAAAATTCCCGCGGGGGTAAGTGCTGTAGGTTAGAGAACTGTTGGAATTTGAGACATCTCCGAACATAGGTTGTGCAGCCTAGAACCATGGTAGTCCAGTAGTATACCTGTCGAATGATCTTTTTAGCAAGCATATGGCCATTCATGTGGGGTCTGCATTACCCATTGTGTATTTTCTGCATCATTTCTTCAATGTCGACCCCTACGATGTAGTGTAAATGGGTTCCATCAAAGTTTTTCTTAAACAGTGCTTTATCACAGATAATATACTGGGCGACCAGTATGCGAAGAGTTGCTCGGTCCTTTTTGTCAGCACCTTGGGGATACCTACTGTGTTTGAGGAGGCGCCAAATATCATAGTACCAGTAGTCGCCTATTTTGAGTTCTTCCTCTGTACTGAACTCGATGTGGTAGCAGTGGGTCAGTTTGTCTTGTTTCTGGACAAGGACAGAGGCCATGGTTATTCCTTTGAGCATGTCAATCATGGAGGCTAAGGTGGCAAGGGCATCAGCCAGGTTGTTTTTTTGCTCGGGGTAGATAGTGGAAGGTGATTTCTTGGAATTGGGAAGCTAGTTCTTCAAGGTGGGCATGGAAGGGTAAGAGTTTCTCGTCATTGACTTTCTGTTTCCTGAGTACTTGATCGATGATGAGGGATGGATCCCCATAGACATCGAGGTATCAAATTTATTTCTTGAGGGAAACTTTGAGGCCTATCGTGCACGCCTCATATTCAGTCATGTTGTTAGTGCAGGGGAAATCCAATTTGATGGCATTGGGAGTGTGGGAGTCATCAGGGGAAATTAGGAGGATTCGAATTCCATATCCTTTTTTGTTGGCAGCACCATCAAAGAACATTTTCCATCAAAGATCTTCTTGGGAGGCACAAAGGATATTCTTGATCTGGAATTCAAAAACCCAGACATCGGCTTCTTCCATAGGGTAGTCAGCATGATAATCAGAAATGACTCTTCCTTTCATGGATTTTTATGTGACATAAGTGATATCAAACTCGGCTAGAAGCATCAACTAATCTTCCATTTGATATGATAAGGAGGACTTATTGAGTAGGTACTTGATGGGATCCATTCGGAATACAAGTCTGATGGGGAAGGCGAGCATGTAGTGCCTTAACTTTTGGATAACCCAGACAAGAGCGACACATGCTTTTTCTAAGGCAATGTAGTTAACTTTGTAACCGATAAATATCTGACTAGCATAGTAGATATATTTCTCCTTATGGGTTTCTTCAAGGTATTGATCTAGCAAAGCCCCGACTGCAGTATCGATCATGGTTAGGTATAGTAGTAAGGGAAGACTAGGCTGTGGTGGCATGAGAACCGGAGGTCAGATTAGGTATTGCTTAATTCGGTCGAAGGCTTCTTAGCAATCTTCATTCCAAACCTGGGTTGAATCCTTTCGGAGGAGTTTGAAGATGGGTTCATAGATGGAAGTCAATTGGCTAATGAATCAACTGATGTACTACAGTTTCCCAAGGAATCCTCGAACTTCTTTCTTCGTTCGGGTAGGTGGCAACTCAAGTATGGATTTTAGCTTAGAAGGATCTGCTTCTATCCCTTTATCATTGACCATGAATCCCAAAAGATTCCCTTTGGTAACGTCGAAGACACATTTTTATGGGTTAAGCCACATTTAGTATTGTTGCAGTTGTTCAAAGAATTTTCAAAGAGCGGGAACATGACCTTCCCTAGTCTTGGACCTGATAGTCATGTCATCTACATAGAACTTAATTTCCTTGTGTATCAGGTCATGAAGAATTATTGTGGAAGCCCTTTGATAGGTAGCCCCTATGTTTTTGAGACCGAATGGCATGATAGTACATAAAAAGGTTTCCCAAAGGGTGATGAATGCGGTTTTATCTTGATGATCAGGATGCATCTTGATCTGGTTATATCCGTCAAACCCATTGGGGAATGACTTGAGAGCGTGACTGGCTATATTATCCACAATCATATTGATGTTGGGTAGCGGGTAATCATCCTTCGGAGAGGCCTTGTTCAAGTCTCGGTAGTCGATACACATGTAGACCTTACCTCCTAATTTCAGCACAAGTACGATATTGGCTAGCCATGTAGGATATTCAATTACTCGAATGAAGCCCACATTCAATTGCTTGATTACTTATTCTTTTACTTTGAGTGACCATTCGGTGCAGAGCTTTCATAGCTTCTATTTGACTAGTTTACATTCCGAGAGAGTTGGAATCTCATGCTGTGCTATCTTAGGGTCAATACCGGGCATATCACCATATGACCATGCAGCGACATCCATGAATTCCTTCAGTAGCTCTTCGAGTTGCGTGCGCTTGTGCTTATCAAGGGTAGCCCCTATCCTAATCTCACGCATTTAGATACTACAATCGAGATTAATAATAACAGTTTCATCTTCATTAACTTGAACGCGATTATGTTATTTGTTATTAATCTTATTTAGATCAGTTAAGAATTGTTCATTTCCAAAGTCATCATCATTAAGTGTTTTATTAGAATCAAGACAATTAATGTAAGGTACAAAAGGATACTCAAAATCTTCATTTATTTCATTGATAGGAAAAATAGCATTGAGAGCCTCGTTATAAGAGGTATCGATTACATCAGAGTGAGAGGAAACAACTAAAGGGAAAATAGGATAAACATCAGGGTTAGGTTGAATATCAGCAGGTGGCACAGGTGCAGCATGCCAGTTGAGAAGAGGTGCATCAGCATCTTTGATGAGGTAGGATGGATTGGATGATGTAGTCCCTGAGTTGGTCATGCATAATGCCAGTCCTAGTATTTGTAAGTTGAAAGAGTCCTCGGAGTCTTTATCCTTAGAATCCATGATATCCGCTATGGTCTCTCCAGTGAGTGGTTGTACACAGTGTTGGGAAGTTTTGGCCCCCGGGTAGCTATCTTGAAAAAATATCTCCATTCCTGGTTTCATCCTCTTATCTACAAGGTTATACCATGGTTCAAGGAAGTCGCAGAAGGGAAAATCTTCACCCTCTCTGATGAATCTTCCATTTAAGGAATCTCCTGAGATAGTTCTGGCGTATTCTAACTTTGTCTTCAGTCGAGGCTGACATATCAATCTGAGTTCTTGTTCTGATGGTTGATATCCCAAGCCATAAGGAGGAAAGGCCTCCTTCAACACAATAGGTTCAGTTACCCCTTGTTGTCTTTTCCCTAGCCCCAGTCCGGGCATGAAGTGCATATTTTTGAACATTTGTATTACATTGACGTTTCCATGAGGATCATATTATGTACAAACCCTGCCTTTGAAGTCATCCCCTGCTGGGAGTAGGAGTGGTTTGACCGGGAAGCTTGATAGGAGCATATCGTTCACCCTATGTTGTATCTCGAGTAACAGATTAATGGTGCTTGCATTCTCGGTGTTGTCACTGTCTCCCAAGATGGTGATAACTTATCCAATAATGAAGAACTTCAATTTCTAATGAAGGAAAGAAGACACCCCTTTGATGCTGTGGAGCCATGGTCATTCGAGCAATAAATTAAAATAGGATGGAATGTCGATGACTTGGAATTTAACAAAAGGATTTATAGGGCCATCCCCTATTGCATGTTTGATTGATTCCATTACTTTGTGGAGGGTGTTGTCGTAGGCACGCATGGCAGCAGAGGTTGGAGTGATGTCTCTCACTTTCAATCCCAGACAATTAAGGGTTCTTAACGGGCAAATATTCAGAGCTGATCCATTATCGACGAGAGAGAGGGGGACAATTTTCCCCATAACTTCAACAGAGATATTAAGAGCATGATTGTGGTTGGGACTAGTCTTAGGGATTTTCTCCTATGAAAAGGAGAGCATTCGAGTAGAGGTCAAAGATCCAACTAGGTTCACTACTTCTTCTGGTGTGGATAAGGTAGGAACTGTGGGTCCTGTGAGTAGCTTGATTAGGGCAATTTGGTGTAGTTGGGAAGATATGAAAAGTTCCCATACGGTGATGTTAGCTTGGGTATTCTTTAGCTGATCAAGGACCTTACATTCTTTAAGAGTCATTTATAACATAGGGAGATTCTCAACACTTTTCCCTTTATCGCTTGCTGATAGTTGTAAGTTTGGTTTCTGGTATTGTCTCCCCGACTTGGTCATGTGGTTCACGAAAGAGGGGAAAAATAAAAACCCTATTTCTGGTTGATCTCTCCTAGCATCTCCTCTAATGATATTTTTACGCATAGGTTGTCTATCAGACTAGTTTTTCCCAAATTTGGCTCTTTGTCTGAATCTTTGAAATCGTCCCCGCATCTGGTGGCAACGATATTGTCTTTCCATGCAAAGTCAATGCACTCTACAACTTCTATGGATTCTTCATATAATTCTGCCCATTTGGTAGGGAAATGCAAGACTGAAGGGACCAGGTGCCCTTGTTATTTCAAAGCATCGAGTAGCTCGGATATACTACAAATATCATCAATCTGTTGAAACAAATCTTCCATGATCTGGACTAGGTCATTTAAAGTGACTTCATCGGTTGGCACTGCCCAGTTGTCCGACTCTCGGGCCCATTTTCGAGCTTTTAAGAACAACCTACTGAATCTCTGATAGGTGATGGTCATCTGGGAGGGCAATTCAACTAGAACTCTAGGAGTTGGTTCAGCACTTCTGATAATTCCATATTTTTACCTCCAAAATGGGTACGGACAACGATGCATGCTCTGGTGAGGAGTGATAAGGTTTGATCGACAAGGCTGGTAGGGTGTAAGAGAAAATAGGGGCATGTTTGTAGAGGTTTAGGAGAGTATATGGGTATGACTAGTGATTTACTTGGCATAATTTGGGTGAATGGGTCAAGTTATGAGTCTTCTTCTAGGAAGATGGCGTTTGCATGATTCGGGAATGGATTATGGGTAGTGTTTGGTTTATGATTAGCTGGTGGGGCGATGATATCCCGATCAATCAGGCTTTGGATTGTGTTTCATAGATGGAAACATTAGTCTATGGTATGGCTAGCAGTTTGGTGAAAGTCACAAAGGGCATCAAG
This sequence comes from Sambucus nigra, assembly GCA_949130495.1. Classification (NCBI taxonomy): domain Eukaryota; kingdom Viridiplantae; phylum Streptophyta; class Magnoliopsida; order Dipsacales; family Adoxaceae; genus Sambucus; species Sambucus nigra. The sequence continues at coordinate 135,655,438 of OX422216.1, forward strand.
TTTGAAGTTTTTTAGAATTGGATTTGGTAACGGACGAGGGTCCAAGGGTTTGATCAGGTTTGAGTTCAAGAGAGACTGGTAGACTTTGGAGAGAGGAGCGTGAAGCTCGATATATTCCTTTCGAATTGGGTTTGGGTGACATTTTGGTGCCCACGAAGCGGCAGACTGAGAGATATTGTTGATAGTAGAGATTGTGGTACTAACAGGCTTTTTAAACTTTCTTGGAGCAAACTGCCTAGAGGTTTTCTTCAGTTTAACTTCTGTCTTGGCAAGACCTTCTTTGATTTCTACTTATGTTTCTCGGAGGGCTCGAAAGTAAGGGTAATACTGTCCTCCCATTATTGCTCGAACATGGGGTAGAAAGTTCTTCCTCACAATGTTTACTTGCTCTTTTTTGGAAGGCCGATTGGTTATGGTAGCTTCTTTTTCTCTTCATCTTGCTAATGAAGTTGCTGACTAATTCGCCAGGGTTCTGTTTAAGTAGTTCCAAGTCATGACAGGTAGCCTCTAGCTCCTCATTGTACTTGTACTGTGACATGAACTCATGGGTAATGTCTTCCCAACCGTGGGTTTTGGATTCTTTAAGGGATAGGAATCAACGAAGGGCACTATCTTTAAAAGTTTGCTGGAAAATCTGAGCCATTATTTCTTCGGAAGCCCCTAGGAGAGTCATGGCTCCATTGTAGCTACAGAGATGAACGATCGGGGTCCACTACCTCCAAACTTCTCAATATTGGGCATCTTGAATTTTTTTGGTAACCTGGCTTTAGGATAGGGATACATGTGGGTGTAGTCCATGTAGTTCCTATAGATTCTAACCTGGTCCAATTTCTTGGTTAGCATATTGAAATATTCCTTGACCTTGTTCAGTTCATCCTCTTTCGGATCAACAGTTACGGGTAAATTAGCCCCGGTCTGAGCAAGGTTTGGCATAGGAAGCTAGGCTGGTGGTGGCCCATTAGCAGGTGGAGCACGTGGATCATGTTGGTATTCTTTAGGAACCCAAATAGGCTCGGGTGCAGGCGGACCCATGGCGTGAGGGAAAATAACATCAGGATCTTCGGGGACAGGGTCCCGATTTCTTTGCATCTCATGAACCTCGATTTGAAGGTTGTCAATTTTGGCAGTGATCTGAACTAGAACCATCAACAAATCCGACTGTACATTCAACACTTGATTTATCTTCTCCATAGAAGGCGGGTGACTCTCGAACACGGAGGAAGTAAGAGGACTGAAAGAACTTCGAGGCGATTGGACTGAAGACCAAAGCCAATAGGGAGCCAGGCCAAGGGTATGTGATCGACCTGAGAAGGAGAAAAATTGGAATTTATTTTTGAAAAAGGAAAAGGTAAATTTGTTATTTTTGGAAAAGGAGGAAAATATTTTTGACTTTTTTTGAGGGAAAATGAGGAATAATATTTTTGGTATATTTGATAAAAGAGGGATAAATGTATTTGGACACCCTTTTTTTTGGAAAAATAGAGAGGAAAAGACGAGAGACGGGTCTCAGCATGATTATTAGGTTTATTAGGTTCTCACTTGTATTAAGTTTACCTAAATGGAAAATGAAGTGCCGGACGGGACTCGAGCCTGGAAAAATTGGGTTTGCAACATATGTAAAGCTATGGTTGGACTTATAACCAGGCTCACGAGCAGGGTCCTATTTTAGAAATTGCGCAAAAATTTGGGCTGCAGGCGGACCCAAAATTTTGGCAGATTTTCAGGTCGAAATTGACAATCTAACACGTGTGCCCTAGGCTTGACACCTATATGCGGGTATGCAGTTGGTTGGGTGAATTGGAAGGGATTCCCCCCGTTGTGGCGTGGCTTCCACGATATAAGTCTTGATTTTGAGGGCAATCGGTACGTGTGGACAAGCCATTTGATATACCTGAGTGTAGGTGAAATGCCTCCATATATACCTCATGGGGACGGTACGTGTGAGAACGAATTCGATATACTCGACATACGTGAACGAGTTCCCTACGATATACCTCCCATCATGACTTCGTTCAAGCAGTTCGATGCGAGGGAATCGTTCGCTATACATCGAAGGTACTTGGCCAATGGAAGGTGAAAGTCATATCGCTTAGGCTAACCACGACCTACTGGACCAGAGCCCATCACGAAGTGACTCTCTAGTTACATGACAAAATTTAGTCAATAGCAATGCCCTTTGGTGATGTTGTGTGAATCATGCATGATTCTTTTATTAGTATCATATGGAGAGAATATCTTTTTCTTGATCATTCTAAATAGGGAGCGTGGTACAAGTACCTATAGTAAAGCTATACCAAGCATGGATAAGTGATGTGTGAAACATGTGGATATACGTGATCCTAGGTGCATGTGGTGTGAAGTGTATAGGAGAATCTTCTACAAGTTTGTGGATAGTAGAGTAAGCATGAGGTACATACGAATAATAAAGGGGAACATTCAAATAGGGGGATATACAATAAAATAAAACACCCATGTAAAGAGAGTCTAGCCCTCTTAAAAATAGTCCCCAGCGGAGTCGCCACTATGGCCATACCGGGGAGCGCACGGAGTTCGTTCCAGGGGAAGGAGGAGGATCCCTTGAAAAGAACTGCATCGCGGTCTCACACCCCTCTCTTTGAAAGGTGCTTTGGCCCTCTTCGGTGTGGGGTGAATGTAAAGAGATGGATCCTCAAGCCTATTTTTCTCAAAACAGGCAAAAGAACATGTTTATCACTTTGAGATAGCGACATCAAGGACAAACTGATGCATACAAAACCAATAGATCGGAAGTCCACAAGCTAAGTCACGGAATGGGAAGGTGTTAGTCACCCATCCCGCACTTTTGATCTCTCATGGGAAAATGTTAATATTTTCCTTTATCCCCGTGGAGCGTGTGTATTTATTTATATAATGGAGATTGGAATCGTTCGACCCATACCACGAAAAATATAGGGTGAGGTCATTCACTGGAATATTCCCAAAATAATAAATGTCGAAGATAGAATGTGAGCGTTCATCACGATATTAATTGTTATTGGGAAACGATAATATGTGTGGGATGTAACACGAACAAGAATATCACATGTATATGTATAAAAATGAGGGATTTTGAGAAATTTAGAAAATAAGGGAAATTCGAAAATCAAAAAGTCGGACTCGAGTCTTGGATTTTAATTCGAGATGCCTACGTAGCCTATAAAGGTATCAAAGTCGACGTAGTTCGAATGTATAATAGGGGTCGGGTTTATCCCATAGATTCGAACGGAATTTTATTATCTGTATGCGTGTAGAAAATGTGTTTTTGGTTTTGGAAAAACTGTGATAAATAATTCCGTTCAAAATTTATGGGTGTAACCCTCTTTTGTTTGTTTTTGGATTGTTTATGAAAGATAAAGTATGTGCAATATAATAATAAACGCGTATATGTTAATGTTTATGAACTAAAGTGAAACTAGATTATGAATCTAATGTAACTTATGCAAAAACAAGAGATTTAAAAGAGAAGGAGAAGGAGAAGGAGAAGGAGAAGGAGAAGGAGAAGGAATTGGACCTTCCTTGGAGCTTGAGCTTGGATCTTTGATGAATTCCTTTGAATATTGATGGTTGTTGATGAAGAAGAAGGATATTTGCCAAACTGGGTGTGAAAAGGAAGGGTATTTAGGCTTGAATGGAACTTCTCATATGGAACTTTGTTGATTTCGAGAGAATGTTGTTGAGATCACTAATGCTGATGGATTTGTGTCCTAGGAGTGAGGTCATGGCCCCTATTTATAGGGAAAAAGGTGGGTGCCGATCGGCCTACCCCAGGGTGTGCCTATCGATAGGTAACCCTTGACACTGTGCCGATAGGCAGGGTACAGGACCTGCCAATTAGCAGTCTCGTGCGGACTTTTTTGGAAAAATTCCTGTAGCGCACAAATCGTTGATCTGAATAGAGCACGGGGCATACCGTTAAAAATGATTTCAAAGGCCTTCAAGAGTCCTTTGGACCGCCCCCGGGTTCGGGAGTTGACTTTTGGTCAAATGTGGCTTGAAAGCGCGCGTCTATCTTTTGGACGGGAGATCGTCGGATGGAAACAAATCGTTCATCCGTATGGTAAGTCAAAATCTTGCACGGGGCAGACCGTTGGAAAGGTTAGGAGATGTACTTCGACATTCCAAAGATTTTCACTCGCTTTGGAAAGTTGACCTTGGTCAACCGGGGCCCAAAAATGTCCGGTGACCTCTCGGAGTAAAATGAATAGTTCGTCCTTACCTAGCTCAGAATTGTGCATGGGGTGGATCGTTAGAAAGGGTATTCAGTGGCCTTTGGATATTCATTTAGTCTCATTCGAGATTACGAGTTGGCTTTGGTCAAACGGAGTTCGGGAGCATCGGTGGTCTCGAGATTAATTTTTGGGGGAAAACTGATCGTTCGTTCGAACGGTTATGCTATTTCGTAGACGGGGCGGACCATTGGAAAGGGGTTTCAGTTCCCTATGACTATTCAAAGAGCTTTTTCTCTGATGGTGGAATTGATTGGGGTCATTTTGGGGCCCGGGAGCGCCCGATGGCCTCTGAATCAGTTTTCGGTAGTGAAATGGTTCGTTCGTCCGAACCGTTATCCTGATTCATGACACGGGCATACCGTTGGAAAGGGTATTTGGAGCCCTTCAAAGATTCAAAGAGCTTTGATTCTAAAAAAAAGATTTGACCGGATTCAAATGGGGCCTGGGGGCGCCCAATGGTCCCTAGATCGGTACTCGGAGTGCGACCTAAGTTTGCGATGGAAAGGGGAAGTGCTAGGGGTGTAAGGAGAGACTTAGGGGGTCCAAGAATGTGGTGTCTACAATAATAATTTAATTTATTTCAAAATTCATATTTTTTTTGGGATTTAATTATTTTTAGCAATCTAAAATGTTGGATTTTATTTATGGAAAATAGTATTTTAATTGAAATTGAAAACGGGGGAAAAATCGGGATTTTATTTACAAGTGTTCATTTTTGGGAGAACTATCGACCTGTTTAAATCCGAATCGATTCGTCCTGGAGGGCGAATTTATTCGGCCGAGATAGTGCCGGCAGTTTGAATTGCTTTTCTTAAGAGTTTTAGTTGCATTAAAACACTTTAACTTTTTTAATCTAAAAATAACTCGGGGTTAGGCTTTTTTAATCACTTTTCACCAACTCTTAGACCAGGAGTCCACCACACCTTTACCTTTGCTCATATACAAACTCTAGCCCCATTTAAAGTCAAGATTTAACCCAAGTTTTGAAGGCTCAAATCGTGTTTTCTCAAGATCATTAAAGAATAAATTTTTATTTATTTTTTAAGAGGAACGTGAATAAGAATTTTCAACCGACATTTCTATAGGCATGAATACTTATATTCTTTCTCTTTAGTATTATGCATTTTAAATATCGCCTAAACATTAATTCATGTGGTTTTATTAAAATAAAGTAGAAACCTTAATTAGAGAAGGTGAAATTTATGTTGGGACTATTTTTATAAAAAATCTTAATATGAATTAAGACTTATATCCTTGTGTGCTGCGGGTAGAGGATGGATTTTCATTAATGGATGTAGATTTGCATGTAGAAAATCATAGTAGCCTTATTAATTGAAAGGGACTTGTGAAACAACATAAAATTATGTAAGTGTGATAAAAGAGAAATTATTGTTGTTTAGATGATAAAATTGCATGATGAAATTATATTAGTTGCATAAAAATAAGTTGTTTAATTATGAAGATTGATTGAACAGATGAAATTAAATTTATTTGCAATCTTATGAGAAAGTGGTAGAATTGTTGATATAATGTCTCATGCGACTTATTATTTTAATTATACTTGACACCACAGGAATGACGGGATTTTCGAGTAGTTTTGCTCTCACATTAATTTTAGGAGTGCTTGATAGGTATGGGACTAGTAAGTAGGTCTTAGTAGGGATTAACACTTTCTAGGTATGTGACTAGTTAGTGTTTATTTCTAAGGATGAGATGTTCCAGGGTGGGGGTGATTTTTGTGTTGTTCTGTTGATTCGATAGTCTAGGCGCTAGACGAGGAGGAAATTAATGATAGATATTCATCCTATATGATATGGTAGGATGTACTTGAGTTTTGGAGACCTCTATGTATGGGACTAGGGCTAGGTTTGAGGATTTATGCTCTATAATGGGGTGGGGATAATATAAATAAGGAGAAATTGAGAAATTGAGAATTAATTCCTAAGATAACAAACGGGTATTAAAATGGATTTGGTGTCGCTAATATGTGCAAGGCTAACAATAAGGGGCGAACTGGCTATAATGACGTGGGTGTGTGTTGGCATCACCATAATGTGCAGGGCTGAAAGAATATGAGCGAACTGGCTATTGTGATGTGTCATTTGTGGAACCTCACTAATATGTGGAGGGATAATGAAGTTGGGAGAATTGACTATAGTTAGAGGATTGTGTGCGGTGTAAAACTTTGGGCATGCCAGCAATATGTGCAGGACCCAGGAGAGGGTAAACTAGCTATATCGGTGTCGCATGAATAAAATATGAAGAATTAATGAAATTAAATTATTAAAGTTAGTTAAATATTGACACATGATAATTTGATTTAAATAATGGGGTGGCTTAGTTATGTGAGTAGATAGTGATAGTTATTTTTATTCTCATGTAAATATTTATCTCGTTTAATTTAAAATACTTTATTGTGATGTTTATCATGTATAATGCTACTATCTGGGTTCATGGAACCTAATTGGGGAGAGTAGCTACTATTAATACGGTGGGCTCTGACCCATTGCGTTGACTAACATTTCAGGTATAGTGATGGAGTAGCTGCATAGGAGTGATTGCCACAACTGGAGATTTATTTTAGATGCTTTAGTAGTTTAGGATTGCTTTCTATTCCGTCTCTTTTATTAAGAGACTTTTATCTATCGATTTGGTGGCCCAATCGGTTCCTCAGTTATTTACGATTTTTGTCAGATATTTACAGTTGGATAATTTCATTTGAGTTTAAATTTATTTGGAGTTGGATTTATGTTGGAGATTAGCATGGTGATGGATTTATTATTGTTTAAATGTTTATGCTTATTTGATCAATTTGATTATTATTTTGTGGAATAATTTTTGTATGTATCATATATATATATGCCACATGCTAAGAATGATTACTTATTTAGTGACGCCCGAAGTAGTTTGACAACGGCGGCAGCTGGCCACCTCGCTTGTAGGAATGCGCGGGGTGTTACATTCGGCCTCAACATTTCAAGAGCTCTTATGACCTTCATCTTGTAAAGGGTTGGGTCCAACATTGAATGGACCCTCTCGACATTTGGACTCAACATTTAATATATCCATTTGGCATTTGGACTAATAGGGGTCGACTTTAACATTTAGTCATCTCCGAAATTTAATGGACCTTTATGACACTTGGATCCAACATTTAATGGACCCCCATGACCTTTGGCCTCTAGGGGGTTGGCTCAAACATTTGATGAACCCTCATGACGCGCGTCTCCAACATTTAATGGACCCTCATGACCTTAGGCATGTAGGGGGCCGACTTCAACATATGGTGGATTATCATGACATTCGGCTATAATATTTAATGGGCCCTCTTAACCTTTAGCCTATATGGTGTCATCTCCAACATTTGATAGACCCTCATGACATTTAGCTCCAACATTTAATGAACACTCATCATCTTCAGCTATAAGGGGTCGACTCAAACATTTTGTGGAGCCTTATGACATTTGGCTCCAACATATAATGGACCCTCGTGACCATCGACCTAAAAGGGGATGATTCCAACATTTGATGGACCCTCATGACATTCGATTCCAACATTTAATAGACTCTCATAACCTTCTTCCTATAGGGGTTGACTCCAATAATTAGTGGACCTTCATAACCTCAAAATTTTAAGCCTCGATTCATGCCTCGGCCTACATTGCCCAGGACATAATATTTTAAGGCCTTAATCGAGGATTAGCATAATGCTCCTTTTACCTCAACATTGGAAGGCCTCATCCAAGGTATGGAATACGACTCATTCGACCTTAACATTTTAGGGTCTCATCCAAGGTTCAACCTACTTCTCCTTCGGCCTCAACATTTTAAGGCCTCATCCAAGTTTTGGCCTCAACACTTTACGTCCTCATTCAAGGTTTGGCCTTATGTTCATTAAGCCTTAACATTTTAAGGCCTCATCCATGGCCAATACTCAAAAGGTTTGTCTCCATAGAGGTTCGACTCATAGCCTCCAATATTCTATCACAATCGGAGCAACTCAGAAGATTAAAGCCTATGAGATAATTGATGATAGTAGAAATGACCTCGTCTTAGTAATATGAATATTTTGGACCCTCGTCCCAAAATGGCCCAGTCTCATAGCCTTATAGGATCGACCTCATACCCTCAGCCTCACATAATCACATGGTCGGATAGAATGAGACATAAAGCTAAAAATGCACAAAATTCAGGAGAAAAGGATTTTTTTCATATCAAGCATGTAAAAGTATGTGCATAAGTATGCATTGGATGTGAAGAGAATGTGTACACATTCTATGCTGTTCTAGAAGAACATTTGTTAACAATCAATATGATTACATCAAATCAACATTTTCTATGTGGATCAGGGTTCATATTACACCCCAGTCTACCTATAAATATATTGTACGTTCCCACTTGTTCCATAAGTCATTTTATGGTAAAAACACACCAAAACTCTACTAAAAAACTATTAAAGAGAGAAGTTACTAAACTTGTAACTTGTAGAAAACTATTCAGTTAGTAAAGAATGGGTTATTTGACAATGGATATATGCCATTGGATGAACCACTTATATCTGTGTGTTGATCTTATTTCTTATCTCTTTTATTGCACTATATCATACCCAATTACTGTTCATGATCATATCTTACTAAGTTCATCTTATTATCTGGATGTTACATTTCAAGGTAACATCAGTTAGTAATCCAACATGAGACACATCAGTAACACTTAACAGATGTGGAGAAGTAGTATGGAGGTCTTTCTTCACTTATGTAGGAGTACCATTCAAATAAATATCTTTGTTTTGATCTTGATTTGACGAAGGTAAAATCATAAAACTTTACCCTATTTCTTTGACTTTCTCTAACTGCTCGGTCATTTATGATTAGGTTGTTATCCTGTGTTTCATCGACATTATCTCTTATCAAATTAAAATAATTTTTTAAAAAAATAGAAACAACATCAACAAAATGTCTATTTGGATCTAATGAGTTATTTTTAAAGTCATATTGCATAACACCTTTCCTTTAATTATTATGAACTATTTTCCAAATAAAAACTTTAGCCTTTTTTTTCGAACATCATGTGTACTCTGCCGAGGTTGAGCATTAGTAACTCTGACATTCTTACATGTTGAAATTTCATGACCGACACATCCATAATAATACCAAAATGCTTGTAATTACTCAACCTCAATAACTATTTGAAACCAGGAACCATTCTTCTTCTCTATGGCGATGGAGTTAGGTATATAATAAGAAACTTCACCTCAATTCAAACCTTTGCACATAATCTATATTTTTGGGCCAAATTTACAGGATCTATTCTCACCGAATTTCCTACCCCATGAGCAATCTCTAATAAGAGCCTTGGATGATAATACTCCTCTGGTAGGTCCATAAATTGTAATTCCGTGTATTTTTAAAATAAATTAAATCGGTAGAAAGTAAATTAATTTGGTAGAATTTAATTACATAAATATTTGAATAAATTACTTAGTTGTAATTGCATGTTTATATGATTCATTTATGCATGTTATGTTTACTTGTGAAAAAATAAATTTGCATCTTAATTAAATTATTGGTATGTGGTGTTCAATATAGTAAAAGTTTGTAAATTGGGTGGATATAGTTTGGGCACATTCCGGGATGATTCTGAGACTCGTTTAGGTGTTTTCGACATCTAAATTAGGACCGATGTATAGGTATACCATTAGGGGAGTTATTGAGCCAATTCGATTATGGGTTCGGGCTTCTTTGGGCCCAAATGTGGGGGTTTATGGGCAATTAGGGATTAGTTTTATAAGAGGGTAATCAAAAATTAAGAAATCACCTTCACATCACCACAACTCAACCCTAGAATCCCCACACCCATTGGTGAAATTACCAAGGCTAGAGAAGGGAGGAAAATCGAAGATCCAAGACAAGGAGATCACCAATCTTCAAACTAATGTAATAACTCTCTTGCTAAATTTATTTCCAATGTGTTTCTTAATTCAATTGTGTATTTCTCATAGAAATTTCCTAGTTAAGTGGATAAATTAATGTTAATTTGATTGGAATAAACCTTATGAATATTGAAGAACAAATTTGAAATTATAACATTTGAGGATTAAACTAACTGGTGATAAACTCGAAAATTGGGTATCACGTTAATTGGGAATTTAACCTTATAACTCATGTTGTAAGAATGATGAGTATAATATATATATTGATAAAGAAATATAGGTTCTCGAATGATTTAAAAGATAAAATATTGAAGCTTGATATACGATTTTAAACCGTGTATAAATCTTGATATAAATTGAGTGAACTCATGAATTAGATGTTATTTGGGATGAATTGTATGTTGAAACTTGTTAATTTATATTTATGATTGGTTTGGTAATCATATTTGGGGTGTACATGAAGGTTAGAACTCTTAAGGATGAAGGGAAAAAGGGAAAATATTATCTTACGTTCATCATGGCAGCCTAACAAAACTGAATCGGTTCGCTAGGGGAAGCGAACCAATTCGCTCAATGAACCAATTCGGTCCAGCCAGCGAACCGGTTGAGTTCTACTATCTTGCCAACTTTTCCTCGTGTTTATTTTCAGGACCGTTTGAGGATTGGGCATAAAATCTTGGGTCCGAAAATGAGTTTGGGTTCCTTGGAATCCAATTTAAGGGTTAGGAAGTGTCGTAGACTAACTAGAGGTGAATTTCATGTAAGGGTTAGGCCAGGTTGTCACCAGGGAAAGTTCGGGTGATTTTTATAGACTTAGGCGAGTATGCGATAAGTCATCCAAGTGAGTGTATAATTTCTTAAAAATGGACTTTGGGTCACTATTTTATTAGTTGGGGAAGTTAATAATTAACTAGATGGTTAATTCTAAATGTAGAGATATTAATTATAAGTTAATGAGACTTCTTGGTGGTAATTATAGGGTTAATTACCTATACATATTATGTGATAAAAATAGGTATTTATTTATTTTTGTGAACATAACCATGTTCGTGGACGACCTATCAGTTAGGATTGCATGTGTCTCGGAACCATAGCACGCGTCAGCACAGGTGGGTTAGGCATTGTGTAGGTCATTATTTTAGGTCCTACATAGAAGTGATACTTACGAGGAGGTAGGTGTAGAGGTTAGGATCCATTGTCACCGTCGGGGGTATGGACCGTGAAATGGTTTACTGCATAGGAACCACCCCTCTTGTGTGTGTTTGGTGATGTTTGTTTGGATGATGGACTCCTCCGGACTTATCGATAGAGCACGAATGGGACACTGGAGGTAGATGCCTTTATGTATCATATATATTTGAGGACATATATAATTATATAAATTAATTGAGAATTAATAACCTTATTCTAATGATTTAAACAACTGATAATAAAGGCAATACTGCATACTGCATAATGGATGTTATGTTACTTCTTGTGGGTAAAATTGTAAGGGTTACTCGGGGAACGAGAAGCAAATGTGTAGACGATTAATTCAGTATATGAATTATACGAGAGGCATATAATATTATCTTATTGTTATTGTTGTCAGACTTTCATATTTGGGACTTGGGTTAATATACTTATAATATTGCACTTAGATGAGGAGTGAGATACTTACTGCATGTGACTGCCGATGGGCGGTGCATACTTTGAATTAACTGCAACATTGCATTTTAATTTCGTAAGATAATTCTTGTAACTCTAAGACGCTGAGGTTTACCTAGACAGGGACAACAGAGCTGACATGAGATCAGACTTGCGATCACATTTGCTCATTAGTTATTTAGATCATTTGATTCTAGTTTAGGTTGTTATTTCCCTTCCAGTTGTATTTATTATTTGGAGATTGTATGGGAATAAGCCCGAAGTTTATTATTCAGTATTTTTTAGATCAATCATACTTATGTTGGAGTTTTTATTACAATCTGTGTTGCGCTTGTTATATTCCGCGTTGCATTCCATTGATGTGTAGATCCCTATTTTTAGGAATTATTGTACCTTTTGCGATCAGTTACTAATACGGACTGTATTTTCTTTAAGATGGAAAAGGGTATATATGGTAGACTATAGCGTGTCACCACGGAGGCTGCAGAGGATGTGAATCATCAAGAGCCACAACAACACCCACAAACACCACCAGCCCCACCCAAGGTTAATCTAGTAGACATTGCCATGATAGTGATGCAGGTAGTCTCTACTACAATGATCCCTATAATACAACACTTTCATCCACCGCAACAGTCACCCCCCCCATTGTAGCTGGTGCTACCCATTCAGGCACAGGGCTCGGTATAGGAGAGAGATAGGGAGGCCTTCACTAAAGGCCACCCACTAGAGTTTACTGGGAGTCCAGATATATGAAGAAAGGATTTAATACTAAAAGCTTTTGTTTACAAGGTTAATAATGGAATGCTAAAAATTGTGTAAACTCCGAATAAACTTTTTGGGAAAAACTCTTTTCGAAAATAAAACAAGATGTGTTAGTAAAATGTTTATGAATATATGGATTAAATTTGATAGTTAATTACCTTTCTTTTTAAGCTTTTATAAACATCTACCAAAGTTACCATGCAGTCCCAATCACAAAAAATTTAAGAACATTCAAAGAAATAGACATATGAATTTTAACGTGGTAAAACCCTTAAACAAGGGAAACATCCACGATGCCCTCTACGGCACAAAACAAAAATCCACTAGAATAAAAATCAAGTTACAACACTTAAGCAAACCACAAATATCCTAACCTAAGTTTAGAATGTAACTACATGAGATTCTCCACTCCAAAAGATAATCTGACTTGGAACTTGATCTTTTCTTGCTGCTTCTTTGTTTTTTCCTTGATCTCCTACTCTTTGAATTCGGATTCCAGCAACTCTTTCAAATTAAAGATTCTCAGACAGAACCACAGTGTCTAAGTGTTCGTGTGAGATAGTGTTTGTGATATGTTACTACATGCAAACATGCTACTCACCCTCTTAAGATTTATACAAACTTTCCTAACAAATTACAATAGTTTAAAATGAAAGTTATTTATGAATCTTGATTTTTCAAGCCAAGACTTCTTGATCTTTTATTTATCAATAGACCTCAAGGATACCATGCTCAGAAGACGGTTTAAAGTCTTAAACAATTTCAGGGTTTTGAAAGTATTTTTGAAATTGTAAACCTCCAATTGAGATTCAAACTAGACTAGAAGTATTATTTATTAAAACAGATTCAGACTAAACATGCAGAACCGACTCAACAATTTTTGTGATAAAACTTCTTTTTCAGATCTGTACGCTTTAAAACTTTTAGCAAGAGTTCTTTGTGTTCCTTTTATTTTTTTACACCAGCATTTCATAAAATATGAAATAAAAACTAGAAACACACAACTCACTAGATCTGAAAAATATTTTAAAAACCTAAGAGTTTTTTTTTCAAAATTTGTTGAAATAGAATAGATTTAAAATGCTAGATCTAAAAAGACAAACAGAAAAATCATGTGATGTTCTATTTTAGAAGAACTCAGTTTTAATAATGAAACTTAAGTCTCTCTTAGATATGAGTTATGATAGAATCAAAGATTTGAAGAGGTCTTCAAAATGAAAACACAACACCAAGAACACAAAAACACTAAATGGATCTAACTCTTGAAAATGAGTTTTCTGGTGTTTGGAACTGTTTAGGTTTTGTTGTTTGGTTTGGGAGAAACACTCAGGAGGTTGAACTATGAAGAAAACTTAGGGTTTCTTCTTCTAATCTCTCTCTTATTCTTTCCCCATCTTTCTCCCTTCTCTCTCTTCTCTCTCTTCTCTCCTTTCTCTCAGTTTTAACGAAATGGCAAAAGTCTCAAAATGCTGAGGCTTAGTCTATTTTTATACTAAGCGACGAAGGATCCAGAACCTTGACCTCAATCCAATGGCTGGGATTGAGTCTTGATCAATTGACTTTGATCCAACGGTTTAACACAAGCGGTGGGTTAAATGAACACTGATTGCTTTAGGCTGGGTCATAAGGATTGAGTCAAAATGCATTTAGTACATTGATTAAGTTGATCCAAAGGCTGCGGATGTGTATGTGTATTGTGTTTAACAGAAAACACAAATCCACTCGATATATTACCAACACGTGTACGCTCAGGATGAAGGCAAAAATGCGTGTTGAAAATAATTACATAGCACACCTCCAAATATCTAGCGCTTTCGAATTTTACCCAAGCAAACAATCAGCAAGGAAAATAAGTTTCTGAAATACAACTTATACCCACAACACTTTGAAAACCAAGTTTTAATTAATTCAAAAATCATTTGAAAATTATTTAAAAATATAAAAAAAATGATTTGAATGGAATTGAATTGATTTTTAAAAGATTTAATGTGTTAAAAAACCATTAAAGCAAATAGGTGATATGTATGACGCAGTGCAAGTGTACTATTTGTGGTTTTAAGGTATATAATTAACTTCCCTTTATGTTGATCTTGAAGGTTCTCTTGGACTGGATTTCTTCAATGATTTTGAACCTTTGAGGAGATGGAGTTGTCAAACTAATCTATTCTATTTTGTCTAGATATCCAAACTAGTTGGAACTCCTATATATGCAGACTCAAGTGAGTCAATATATAGTGTGTTCTCGATCTCCCCCTTTGGATATTAGAGACAAAATTCCCCTGAGTATTCAAAACTCATGGGTTAAAATAAAAAGAAATCCTATTTGTCCTATACAAAAATTCTAACTACCCATTCCCATCCTAGAACCGAAAATAAGGTAAAGAAAATACATCACTCAACTATATACAGAGCAATACCCTACAAAATAGAACAAGATATACAAAGGGTCTGAAGTTCTTGTAACAAGATAAACACTAAATTGACATATGAGTTAGAATAAGGAATATATAGAAAAATCGCTAAACAATACTCAAGATCCTCTCCCCCAATTTTTTTCGAATATACAAGGGGTATAAATAAAAAGGATAGAGATTTAATTGAGAGTTATCATGCCTATAGCTGTTCGCAAATACTCAAATCGAATGTCATCTAAAGGTTTTATAAAGAGATCCGCGAGCTATTTTTCAGTGTTCAGATATTCAATGATGAGACCTTTGGATTCAACAAGGTCACTAATAAAATGATGTCTAGTCTTAATATGCTTAGTTCGTGAGTGCAGTACATGATTTTTGGAAATATTAATGACTCTTTGGTTATCACAAAACATGGTTAATTATTTTTCTATGAAACCATAATCACTAAGAATTTGTCTAATCCATAGTAATTGAGCACAATAACTACCAGTTGCTATATATTTAGATTCAACACTAGATAATGAAATGCAATTCTGTTTCTTACACGACCAACCTATGAGATTATTGCCTACGAAGTAGCAAGCACCAAAAGTACTCTTACTATCGCCAGAACAACCAACCCAATCGGCATCGGTGTGTCCTACAATAGAACTAGTAGTATCATTTGTGTACCAAATACCAAATTTAAGAGTACCCTTAATATATTTAATAATCCTTTTTACACTTAGTAAGTGAGATTCTTTAGGGTTACTTTGATATCTAGCACAGATACACACGACAAAGGATATATTAAGTCGAGATGCAGTAAGATACAACAAACTCCCTATCATACCTTTATAAAGAGTAGGATCAACACTTTTTCCAATATCATCCTTAGAAAGTTTATTGGAAGTACTCATGGGAGTTCTAGAAATTTTAGCATTTTCTAAGCCGAATTTTTTTAACTAAATCAGCAGCGTATTTGGATTGAGAAATAAAAAGACCATCACTGCATTGTTTTACTTGTAAACCAAGAAAATATTGTAGCTCACCCATTAAAGACATCTGAAATTTAGTATGCATGATATTAGAAAAAATCTCTACTTGTTTAGGACAAGTGGAATCGAAGATAATATTGTCCACATATACTTACGCGATTAAGACATGTTGATTTTCCTTTCTAACAAACAATGTTTGATTGTTTCCGCCACGAACAAAATTATGAGACACTAAGAAGGTAGACAGTCTCTCATACCAAGATCTAAGAGCTTGTTTCAGGTCGTATAAAGATTTCTTAAGCTTAAAGACGTGGTTCGGGTGTACAGGATCAACAACTCCTTTGGGTTGTTCTACGTAAACTTCTTCAGATAAAATTCCATTTAAAAAAGCGGATTTAACATCCATTTGGAATAATTTGAGTTGCATATGACAAGAAATTGCAAGGAGGAGACAAACTGATTCTAGACGAGTAACAGGTGCAAAGGTTTCGTCAAAATCAATTCCTTCAATCTGGGAGTATCCTTGTGTAACCAACCTAGCTTTATTTCTAATGACCTACCCATTTTCATCAGTTTTATTTTTAAAAATCCATCTTGTGCCAATAACCTTCGAGTCTTTTGGTCTAGGAACCAGATTCCAAACATCGTGACTCTTAAATTGGATTAGCTCTTCTTGCATAGAATTTATCCAAAATGAGTAAGTAAGGGAATCATTAATAATTTTTAGGTTCCTCAAGGGAAACAAAATAAGAAAATTTTGCCACTTATCAAAGTTGGAATCTAGTTCTGACAGGTTTCGAAGGATTACCGAAAATGGTTTCAGTGGGATGATCTTTAGAAACCCAAGTGGGTACAGAAGGACTCTCAGGTGGCAGTGAATCAGTATCATCTTGAGGATCAAGGGATAAGATAGGTTCGTCCTCATAAAATGTTACGGGTTGACTGTCACGACTCCTAACACTTGTGTCATCTACAATTACATTAATTGATTCCATAATAGTTTTTGTTCTGAAGTTAAACACACACAAAGCCCTACTATTTTGGTAATATTCAAGAAAAATTCCCTTTTCTCCTCTGGTATCAAAGTTGGAAATATGCTCTCTATATTTGCAGATATAGCAGATACTACCGAAGGTTTTAAAATATTTTAAGTTTGGCTTTTTGTGGAACCATTACTCATAAGATGTTTCTTTGGAATTTTTTTTGAGGTAGATACGATTAATAATGTGACACACGATTTGGACAGATTCTACCCAAAAATATATAGGGAGATTCTTAGCATGTAACATAATTCTAGCCATTTCTTATAAATTCCTATTCTTACGTTCAGCTATACCATTTTGCTGCGGGGTTTTGGGAGCTCTAAACTCATGTTTATAGCCATTAGCTACACAGTACTCAGAAATTCCAGAGTCCTTGAACTCTCCACCTCTATCACTCCTAATTCAATACATTTGGGTATCCTTCTCATTCTCAATTTTCAAGAGGATTCTTAAGAACTCATTAAAGGTATCTGATTTTTATTTCATAAAAACTACCCATGTATATCTCGTATAGTCGTCCACTATAACTAGGATGTAAGAGTTTCCACAGAAACTAACAGTTCTTGAGGGATCCATGAGGTCCATGTGGATAAGTTCTAGAGGATTAGTGGTTAAGACATCTTTAACTTTCTTGTGTGGGGATTTAATTATTTTGCCTTCTTGACAAGGTCCACATACAGGAGTAAAAGAATTTTAGGTAAACCTCTAACTATCTCTTGGGAACTCAATCTTCTAAGGTTATCATAATTTGTGTGTCCCAATCTATTGTGCCATAGATCAGAATCCTCTAATCTGGAAACATTACAAGACTCAGAATTTGGAATTACTGTATATCAGTTTTCCGAGGTTCTGTTTCCTGTTAAGATACAATTACCTTTTTCATCAATAATTTTGTAGTCATTTATTAAAAAGGTAACTAAGTGATTGGAGTCATAAAATTGTGATATACTTAAAATATTGGCTTTAAGGCCTTTAACTAAGAGAACATCATTCAGTTCAGGAAACCCCTGATCACTCAATGTTCTTTTACCTATGATCTGAGAAGAAACACCATCTCCAAACATGACACTACCTCCAAGGGAGTCTGTCTTGTTTTTCAATATGGTTTCATCTCTGATCATATGTTTAGAACATTCGGAGTCCAAATACCGACCAGTTGAAGTGCTTTGTGCCTTTAAAGCATAAATGACAATGTCGCACTTGAGCTGGGGTAGTAAATCATCTTTTCTAATCCAAATAGGCCTAGTTTTAAAATTTTTGTGGCCTTTTGATTTAGAAAAGGTTTGAGGGGTCTTTCTGACTGATATTTTCTTAGTTTTGGATCCTCCTTTTTCTTTTTAGAGTTAGAGTTGTTTGTGGCTTGTCTAGGAAGTACATAAGTATTTATGGATTTCCTAGAATGGTTAAAGTTCTAATAGGTAGGAGTGTACATACTTTTTTGGAAAAACTCATCAAGAGTATGACCAAAAATATCGTAGTAGGAACGGTACTGATGGGTATAGGACTTGACTTTCTTGCTAAAGTCTTTGAAAATTGGCTTGGATCTATTGGATACAATAGTCCAGTTATCATTAGATTTAGGTTTCTGTCTTTGGTCTCTGATAGAAGGATAAACATATTTGGTTTGACTATTTGGTTTCCACTGTTGATTGTACTAATTATGTGTTGATTGAGAGACATTGAGACTAGATTCACCTTTTTGAAAATTTTGAGAAGTTTGGCCTTGTTTTATAAAAACAACATTTTCAGGAGAAACTTTAGTCTTACTTGTATGCACTATTTCTCCAAAACCTAGGCCAGACTTAGCTTCAGAGTCAAATTTGCTTCCAGTAATAATTTGTTCATAAGATTTGGTTTGTGTTTCAAAGTGCTGGCATTTTTTAAACACATTTGAAACCTTTTGCTTTGACTCTTCTAGTTCAACAAGGGTTTCCTTGTATTTTTGTTCAAATTCATGGTTATTTTGAATCAAAGTATTTATTTTCAATGTATAGTTCTCAATTTCAGTCTCATGAGAAACACATTGGGCAGTATAATCTTCAGTGTTCTTACTAATGGTCTGGTTAAGTAAATCGATACACTCGCTTAAGGTTTTTATCATCTTTTCTAGGCGCGCACTCTTCTTAACTGTTTTAGTGTATAATTCATGTAAATCATCCAGATCATCATCAGGCTCATTACATGCATCGTGTGAATTATCCCCTATATTTTTGATAGGTTCTTTACTCAAGCAAACGTTCAATTTGTCATTAATATTCTCACTTTGACACACAAAGTCTTTCAGCAGTAATAGGAACTGAATTAACAACAGGATTACTAACAACATCAACAGGCATATCAAGTTCATGAGCAAGCAAGCATGCATCATCATTATGTGACACCCCGCCTAATTAAATACCGGGCGATCACTCCTTTATTAAATTAAAATCAAGGTGAACAGTTGGTTCATTCTTAGCATCACTGTCGTAAAAATAACTTTTCCAAATTTAACACCCTATTTAATTTAGCTAAGTGTCAAAACCATTTTTTAAACATTACTTTCCAATTTTATTTATTTATTTTATTAAACAATCAATCCAATAATTTAACATTTAACAACCCAATCCCAGCATTTAAAACTTAAAGTAAAACATACATGCTGAATAAATCCCAAAGTAACAGTACTAGAAATAACTGAAATACAACTGTCCCAATAAAATATATAAATAGTGGAAAGGGCGACACACGCCCAATAAGGAGAATGATAGAAGTGGAATCAAGTAGATGAAATCGTCTAAGCAAGTGGCATGCAACTCCCACCTAAGCTGCAACACGTTCCTTCCAAGGGATCCTAAACAAGACGCCCCTGTGGCTGGGCACCTGTAATATATACATATATATACAAGAGAGAAAGAGGAATAGAAACGGGTCAGAGCCCGATAGTGTATATGATTTAAAAATTCGTTTAGCAAGTATTTAAATTGATACAGGCCAATGCAACAACATATTAGTGCGACAGTCTCTTGAGAAATTCTCGCCTCTCTTCTAATGTGCACTCCTATCGCACTAACCTTCCCAATGGTTTATCTCATCATACATCACACTATCCTTCCCCAAGGATTTAACTTATCTTAGGTGACTCTCAAAATTTAAGATTTAACAACATCATGGTTTGAAAAGGATAATTTCATTTAGTACAAAACGCTCATTTTAACTTTATTGATTCATAAAGTTTTTCAATATCATATTATACTTTTCAAAACAAGTATTTCCAATTTGAGTCATTATACATGTCTTACTTACCATAACACAGTAGGCAGTTTCCCATATTTCAGAAGTTCACATATATATTAAATACTCGTATAATATATATATTCTAACAGCACCCCACATAAAATTTTATGGTGCGGGCATACTCTGCTATCCAATCCCCGTATCAATCGTACTAAAGGGAATACAAGTTCGGAATCACTCTCGAACTGTATAAATACATACACAAACAATATTGAGGCGAAGCATAGTTTCCAAGTCCAAGAGGTCAGTACATACCCTCACGTCTCTTAGGATCGTGACTACCGATTCGATAGCCTGTACCTAGGATTTCTATCTTCTAGGGTACGAGTCAATATCCCCCATAAGGCACACGAGATAAGATCGTCCCAGCGCGGAAACCTCAGGGATAGCAAGTAGCGCGGGCATGATTTTCACAAGTATATAATATATGCATACACAATCATATAAATATACCACTTTTATTATATCAATTTAGGTTTATCCAATAACCCACATTCACAACATTTATCCTTATTTTCCCATTATTATTTATCAAGTATAATGGTTCGTTTCTAACTTTAATTCGAAGGGTTTTTCCAACTTACTACGTAACCCTCGTGGACTCTATTCTTCCAAATGTACAATTCAGTAGATATCCATTTATGTTCCAACGTAACTCTCTCTTACGTGTCTCTCCCCTTTAATATATACTTACATTATCCCTTATGCAAAATATCCCAAAAATATAGATTTCGCCTTACATTAAAGGATTTTGAATTTTATTTTCAAAGATGAGAATTTCAAACGGTTTCGAAATCGGAATTAAAATGGAGTTTTAATTGATTTTTTATTATCTCTAAGAGTCCTCAAAATATAAAACTGTCTAGCAAAAAAAAAATATTAAAAAATATTGAACGGTCCGATCGAGCTGAATTTTTTTCCGTAGCTTCCTCTCGTCTTCAGCTAATTCTCTGTAAAATTTCATCCAATTCCAACGGTCCGATCGTCCGGAATAATTTTTTTTTAGTGTTTGTATCTGATTAGAACTCTTTTCTTAATCAAACTCTTAATCCTTTACATGACAAAGGGTTTCCAGAATATCATATAAATCATCACTACATGAAAATTTCCCATCTCAAATTGTGTTGTTCTTCCATAAATCTCATCCTAATAACTCCTAAACTAATATGGATGATGCATCAACGAAATAAGCAAGATAAACACTTGCCTGGGATTTTTAGAAATCTGGTTTGGTGCTGAATTTGGTGTGGTTGTGTTCCCCGTCTCGCGATCTACGCGTTGGCGGTGGCGGCGGCGGCGGTGCAAACGAGTGAGTTTTGAGCCTTGGAATGCCTTGAGAGCTCTCTCCTCTCCTCTCCAATGGCCGTTCTAGTGTTTTGAGTTATCTAACCCTAGGAGATAACCTAAACATCTGATATAACCCCTTTAATTTTCGTGGGTTTAATTACCCAAAAATACAAAATGACTAAAATGCCCTCCCGGGGTACTAATTAGGCCTAAAAACTCCCCGAGACCCAAATCAAACTTCCGAGTATACTTTTCTGACTATCTCGACCCTTTCGGACGCGTTGGCACACTCAAAATGACCATACGAACAACTTATGAAATATTTACTTTTATTTATTAATATTTAGTCCCGATGCGACACGGGCGCGTCCCGAGTCAAATTTTTAAAATTGTCATTTTATTCACTCGTGACATTTAATATGGCCACTATTATATATTACTTTGCTCATTATTAATATTCAACAAATTTTCCCATAATTACTAACTCTCATCACGTTAATAATTACAACATAATTAATTTCCGAATTTTTATTAAATAATTAATTCACATTAAATTTAATAAATTCCCAAATTAATATAGCATAAAAATACGAGGTATTAGACATTATACATTATCTTAGCAAAGAAAGACATGCAATACTCATTTATCTGGGTTAACTCAGTTTTATCCTCATCAGACCATTAGAGTCATCCCAATCTTACACCTATTATCCTTGTTGTTGTTATTAAGACTAGTTGGACATTTATTAGCATAGTGACCAAGTTTACCACAACGATGACACTTAAAATCTTTTGTGTCACGTTTAGGTCTGTTGGTGTCATAGTTCCTCCTATTGTCATAAGCGTGTTTCATATTGTCTCTGTCATGAGGTCTGTGATATTGATTTCCTTGATAATTTGATTTGCCTTGTTTAGAGGCTACATCATTTCTGAACTTCAAAATCCTTTTGAAATGCTTACTCATTAGAGCTATTTCATTGTCAAGGTTTTCCAAACCAAAGTTTTCAAGACAGTCAGTGTCAAAATCAAGAGTGTGTAATAACCCGCGTAATTTTTGGGTTATTTTAATTAATTTTTGGAAAATGGAGGAAAATAAATTTTTGATAAAATTATTTTTATTGCTCAAATATGTTGGTTATTATTTTTAAAGTCGAGAATTTCAAACGGTTTCGGAAACGGAGTTATAACGGATTTTAAAATGATTTTTAAATGTTTTTAACTTTTGGAGTTGTTTTGACTTCCAACTCTTCATTTCTTTGCCTTATTTAAAGGAGTCTTTTCGCTTCCAACTCTCCATTTCTTTGCATTATAAAAGGAAGTCGTGGGCAAGCCTTTTAACATACTTTTATCACAACTTTTTGGCAGCAAATATATTTTATATTCCTCTTCTTTTTATATACACATTGGCCCTTGAGATTTGTGAGTTCCAACCTTAAGTTAGAGGTGTTCTTGGGGCTATATTGTTGGAGGTTCTTAGAGGAGCTTTTGTAGATCTTTTGTGTTGATCTTGAGGATGTGATCGTTGGTTTCTCATCATGGTTTGAGGTATGGGGTTTTACACAATATGCTCCTTAAATCT
Organism: Sambucus nigra; assembly: GCA_949130495.1. Lineage (NCBI taxonomy): Eukaryota > Viridiplantae > Streptophyta > Magnoliopsida > Dipsacales > Adoxaceae > Sambucus > Sambucus nigra. The sequence continues at coordinate 135,678,602 of OX422216.1, forward strand.
CGCGAGTGTCATTCTCTTTGAATTCTTGTTAATTGAACTCATATTTGAATTGATAAATTCATTGAAATCTGGAAAATATTTGTTGAAATTATTTTGATTCATGTGGTATCATTATATTATTGATGAGCACGTTGTCATGAGATTTTAGTATGGCACTGATGTTGGGCACCCGCCAAAATTCCTGTTTCCCGGACTATGGCTTGATAAAGCATATACGGATGTGGTGAGGCCTGGTGACCCGGTTAAAGTGTTGTTGAGAAATTTATTGATAAAATGCTTTGAGATTTTCATTTTGATTTGAATATTCGTACTCCTGTTGTTACGTTTTATTCGTTGCTAATCCGTATTTGTTGAGCATCTTTCCTGTCGTATTGTGTACTTCCCCATATTTTCTTTTAGTGGCAGGTTAGCGCGGATTTTGGGGCGCTGTGGAGATTGATTTTAGCGAGGATTGTTTGGAAAAGATTTGTATTATTTTGATGTATAGAGCTTTGGAGATTTGTATTTTTATTTTCGAGTTGGTTGTTGTATGTAATTCGAGAGACTTGTTGTAATTAAAGAGATTGATATTAGTGGATTTATATTATTATGGGTTTATTTAGATGCTCTATACCTTGTCACTTGTGGATTTGGATTTATTTTATCGCATTAGCGCTCCGTTCGCTCTCACCGGGCGGGCGGGGTGTTACAAATTTTTGGGTCCAGAACCTTGACCTCAATCCAATGGCTAGGATTGAGTCTTGATCAATTGACTTTGATCCAATGGTTTAACACAAGAGGTGGGTTAAATGAACACTAGTTGGTTTAGGCTGGGTCACAAGGATTGAGTCATAACGCATGCAGTACATTGACTAAGTTGATCCAAAGGCCGAGGATGTGTATACGTTGTGTGTCTAATAGAAAACACAAATCCACTCGATATATTACCAACACGTGTACGCTCAGGATGAAGGCAAAAATGCGTGTTGAAAATAATTACATAGCACACCTCCAAATCTCTAGTGCTTTCAGATTCTACCCAGGCAAACAATTAACAAGGAAAACAAGTTTATTAAATACAACTTATACCCACAACACTTTGAAAACCAAGTTTTAATTAATTCAAAAATCATTTGAAAATTATTTAAAAATATATATATAATGATTTTAATTGAATTGAATTGATTTTTAAAAGATTTGATGTGTTAAAAAACCATTAAAGCAAACAGGTGATAAGTATGATGCAGTGCAAGTGTCCTATTTATGGTTTTAAGGTATAGAATTAACTTCCCTTTATGTTGATCTTGAAGGTTCTCTTGGACTGGATTTCTTCAATGATTTTGAACCTTTGAGGAGATGGAGTTCTCAAACTAATCTAATCTATTTTGTCTAGATATCCAAACTAGTTGGAACTCCTATATCTGCAGACTCAAGTGAGTCAATATATAGTTTATTCTCAATATATTGGTGGCCATTTAGTGGAAAAATGATATTCAACAACATTTGAGGATTGTTTAGTGCACGCCAGTGCACAAGTGACTGTTAACCTTGTTTCGACTGGTAGGGGCGGCCTTACAGTGGTGGTAGTTTGTCGACACACTCGACGAGCAGGACCGATTGACTATTGATGAGTTTTGGGTCAAGTTTGATAGAAAGTGTTTCCCACTAGCTATGAATACATAGATGAGGAGGGAGTTCAGGAATTTAAGAAGTCAGGTTGTATAGTAGTAGAATATGAGGAGGAGTTTACCGAATTATCTTATTTTGCTGGAGACGAGGTAAACACCGTAGAGAAAAAGATGGAGAAGTTTTTGTTAGGGACAATTTGGTACATCAGGAAATCGTTATTGGGGAATCTGAATTTTACCACCTACACTCAAATGGTGAATGGCGCTTTACTGCATTATCAGGACCATATGTTGTTTCTAAAAAGTAAGGGGGCGAAGAGACCCAGTTCAAAGTCATCGAGCCAACAAGGTAAAATGACTAGGAATGACAGCCAGGAAACCTAGTAGTTTAAGGGGTCACAGGAATGTGATTAGCATAAAAGGCACAGGGGTTTTGATGATCGAAACGAGTAGGGCCAGCAGTAGTGAGTCCATCAGGGTCTGTGGTAGCAGGGACAACATGGGCAACAACATAATAGGTGTCAGTTTTAAGGAAATTGTTACATTTTTAGAGAGAAAGGAAATTTAGCGAGCAAGTGTCCTCTGGGCAATCGGGGGGCACAAGAGCTGGGAGGATAGCGAGGGTGCCAGGCACCCTAGGGGCATCGTTAGTTATTATTAGTCTAGCCCGTGGTGGCAGTGCCCACACTACCAACGCTACCTAACCCACCTCAGGGACAATAACCGCAATTATAGTATGGGCATGTGTATTATGTCACCCATGGAGAGGGACCAATATGAGCATAGGTAGCGTAGGGTATGGTCCCTATTATTGATCATGTAAGGCATAGTTAGTTTTATACTAGTGGTTAGTACTCAATTGTCAATATTGCTTTGTTAGTGCATCAAGGAAGGTAGACTTAGCATTTGACATAGTTCTTTACGTTGATTCACCCTTGGGTAGAGGGTAACTTATACGTTCCGTGTTTAGAGGTATAAAGATTAACATTGGGAGACTTAGGTTCGTGGAAGTCCTATTTGCATTAAATATGTCGGAGAATGGAGTTATTCTCAAGATGGATCGACAAACTACTTATTGGGCTTATGCTTATTTTTATGGAACAACGTAAAGTTAATGGTCAAGTGTAGAATGACTGGTCTGACAATGGTGTTCACCATAACTGTGAGAACTATTACAAAAATTATCATATTTTAGGTCTAGTTATGGTAAAATGGATGGCGATGTCAACTTAGGTTAGCACGATGACTTTAGGAAATTTGGTGCACTTAAGAGAGAGAGACACACATTGATGTAATTTGAGGGCGAAAAATTCCGAATAAAGAACAACAAATTGATGTTGCTCTCAAATTGGTCAAGAATCATTTGTGTTGTTGAACTGTTAGTGATTTCGGTGAGAATAATGTACGAGTGTTTGGACTTATGAGTAGGGTCACTATGTGATTTCAAAATATGTAGGGGGACAAATCAATTAGAAAATTTGCACGAGAATGATGTGACTTGTGCATTATAGATGTGTTTTATTGATGTGTAATAATGGATAAGGTTTATGGATAAGAAGATGTCCAAATATGAATTCTAGAGATAGTAGTGTAGGACCCATGATGGTTCGATAAAGTTTTATAAAACCTATACAATGAGCGACATTGGGATTCTAGATGCAGGTTTCACATGAATTAGGAAGTGTTGCCTTATCGAGAGTAGGCACAACAATGCGAAGATTTCAAGATTGGTTATGGACATATTTCTTGAATAGGGATACAATGAATTTATGACTCGGGGTATGGATATAGGCTAGATTCTAATCATAATATACTTTAAGGGATGAATAAATGCGATGGTCATATGAGGATGAATTTATTTTAGTAGGTAAGAATATGCATAATGAGAAGCAATTGTATTATACAAGTTTTGGGTTACTTTGAGAGATTTATGGCTAACGTCGACCTTAGTTACGGGAAGTTGTGTATGGGCACGAATAGTGTTACAATAGTGATGTTTTCATGGAAAATGGGCGATAATAGACTTTATGAGGATGGTTATATCTTTAGAGGCTTAGAAGTGATTATGCGCTCTACTAGATTTAAGGATGGACAGAGTGCGTCCTATCATGCGTGTAAAAAGGAACATGATGTTCTTAGCATTATTGGATCGATTTCTTTAACGGGAGTTTAGTGTAAATCTTGGAAAGATGAGCCTTTTATTGAAATTGACACACGTGGAAATCTATGTGATTAGAATATTGTTTCGTGTTTATTCTTGAACCAACGGATCTCAATAACCGACTAAGATATGCAGTAGTGTATAGGGAGGGTTCCTTGTTTTAATTTCGCTTGCGAGACACCCCACGCATGAAATATAACAAGTTTTGGAGTTAAGAAACGTTTGGATTCTAAGATGATTTGTTAGTACATTATAAATGTGTGGAGATATAACGCATCGATCAAAATTATATTATATGAGTTAAGGCCAACGAGGCCAAGGATTGTAGTGATGAGAGCACTTCGTAATGTTTACACCACTAGTTGAATAAATGGGATAATATCAAGAAGAACCGTGTCACGATTAGTAGGATATTCGAGTATATTTTTTGCCCTATAGATGTGCATGGCATGCATGGTTCATTTTGGATGTATACGAGTCATCCATATGTGATGTTTGTGTGTGTGTGTGTATATGTGATATATGGCATATGGGCATCCCGATCACACTATAGCAGGCATATATGAGACTTTTTCTTTTATCACATGGGATATGAATACATACTAATTGAGTATAAACCTATGATATTTGTGAGGATTAAGTTTTGATATTATGCTTCAGCGAATTCCAAGGACGGAATTCCATTATGAGGGGGGAGAATGTAATACCCCGTATTTTTATGATAAATTAATTTGGTAGAATTTAATTAAGTAAATTTGTGAATAAATTAGTTAGTTGTAATTTCATGTTTATTTGATTCATTTATGCATGTTATCTTTACATCTAAAAAATAAATTTGCATGTTAATTAAATTATTGGTATGTGGTGTTCAATATAGTAAAAGTGTCTAAATTGGGTAGATATAGTTTGGGCACGTTTTGGGATCATTTTGAGACTCGTTTAAGTGTTTTTGACATCTAAATTAGGAACAAGGTACATGCATACCATTAGGGGAGTTATTGATCCAATTCGATTACGATTTCGGGCTTGTTTGGGCCCAAATGTGGGGGTTTATGGGTAATTAGGGATTAGTGTTATAAGAGGGTAATTGACACTTAAGAAATCACCTTTCCACACCACAACTCAACCCTAGGAGCTCCAAACCCATTTGAGAAGTTACCAAGGCTAGATACGGGAGGAAGATCAAAGATCCAAGAGAGAGAGATCCTACATTATCAAACTAGGGTAAGAATTCTCTTGCTATATTAATTTCAAATGTGTTTCTTAATTCAATTATGTATTTCTCACAGAAATTTCTAGGTTAAGTAGATAAATTGATGTTTATGTGATTGGAATAAACCTTAGGAATATTAAAGAACAAAGCTAAAATTATAATGTTTAAGGATTAAACTAATTGGTGACAAACCCAAAAATTGAGTGTTAATTGAGAATTGAACCTTAAAACTCATGTTGTAAGAATGATGAATCTAATATATATATATATATAAAGAAATATAGGTTCTTGAATGATTTAAAAGAGAAAATATTGAATCTTAAAATAGGGTTTCAAACTATGTATGAATCTTGATATAAATTGGGTGATCTCATGAATTGGATGCTATTCAGGATGAATCATACGTAAAAACTTGTTAATATATGTTTAGGATCAGTTTGGTAATCATATTTGGGGTGTACATGAAGGTTGGAACTCATATGGTTGAAGGGGAAAGGACAATGCCGTCTTAAGTTTGTCATGGGAGCCCAACACAACCAAACCCGTTAGCTCGAAGGAGCGAATTGGTTTGCTCACCGAACCAGTTCGGTCCATCCAGCGAACTGGTTCGATTTTTCTGGCTTACCAACTTTGCCTCGTGTTTTTTAATTTGATCGTTTGGAGATTGGGCATATAATCTTGGGTTTGGAAATGATTTTTGATTTTTGGGAATCCAATTTTATGGTTAGGAAGTGTTGTGGGCTAACCAGGGATGAATTTCGTGTAAGGATTGGACCAGGTTGGCAAGGGGGTGTTCGGGTGATTTTTACGAACTTAGGCGAGTATGCGAGAGGTCATCCAAGTGAGAGGATAATTTCTTAAGAGTGGATTTTGTGTCACCATTTTATTAATTGGGGAAGTTGACAATTAACTAGATGGTTAATTCTTAAAATTAAAAATATTACCTAAAAACTAATGCGACTTCTTGGGGTGTAATTATAGGCTTACTCACCTATACATATTATGTGATAAAAATATGTATTTATTTATTTAATTATGTGAACATACCCATGTTTGTGGATGACCTATCGGTTAGGGTAGAATACATCTTGGGATCGGAGCACGCGTCGACATAGGTGGGCTAGGCATTGTATAGGTCATCGTTGTTACTCATACGTAGCAGTACCACTTACGAGGAGGTAGGTATAGAGACTCATTGTCACTGTCGAGGGTATGGACCGTGCAATGGTATACTGCGTAGAAACTGCCCCACTTTTATGTGTTTCATGATGTCCATTCGGATTAGGGACTCCTCAAGAGTTACCGATAGAGAACGAATGGGACACTGAAGGTAGATGCTTGTATATGTTATATATGTGTAAGGACATATATAATTATATAAATTAATTAAGAATTAATCCTTGTAGTCTAATGATGTAGACAAAAGATAATGAACCCAATACTACATAATGCATAATGGAATGAGAAGCATATGTGTAGCATATGTGTAGATGATTAGTTAGGTACATGAATTATATGAGAGGCATCGAATATTATCTTAGTGTTATTATTATCAGACATTCATATATGCGACTTGGGTTGATATGCGTATAGTATTGGACTTAGATGAGGGGTGCGATACTTACTGCATGTGAGTGCCGATGGGCGCTGCATACTTTGAATTAACTACATCATTGCATTTTAATTTCGTAAGATAATTCTTGATACTTTAGGATGCTGAACCAAATTATAAAAACATTTCCCCTTAGGTTTGCTAGACAGGGACAACAGGACTAACACAAGATCGGATTTGCAGTTACATTTGCTCATCAGTCATTAAGATCATTTGACTCTAGTTTAGGTTGTTATTTCTCTTCCAATTATTTTTATTATTCGAAGATTATATGGGAATAATCCCAAAGTTAATTATTCAGTATTTTTGAGATCACCCGTACTTATGTTGGAGTTTTTTTTACTATTTAGATGTTGGACCTATATAATATAAATTATTAATTAAATCAGTTTTATCGTGCATGTTGTTCTAAAATAAAGACGCTCTATTTTGGTTTGATGCTGAGAATGATATAGATTAATAGACAAGGCCCATCTTCAATGTATTGTTTCTATCCACCCTTTACATGAATAATGAGGTTTTTACATAAACTAATTCAAACAGTTTCAAAAGAAGAGATGTAATTTCCATGTTTGAAATTGTGACACCATTTAAAGGGTTTGAACAAAGCAAGATCAATTATAGAGGACCCGATCATCCCAACCATGTTCGTATTCTTTAAAGACTCAAAATACAAGGTTTGGAAGACCTTTTCCTTGTGTTATCAGTCTCCAAGAGTTTTAAAGTCAAAGAACTAATGTAGTGAACTAGTCAAAGAATTAATGTAGTGAACTAGTTATCTCATTATTTGTCCTTTTATCACACCTTAATTTGTTTCTCTAAGATTTCACATTTCATATATGTTAATTTTTTTGAGACTTAATTTTTTTTTGGAAGAAGGCTTGAAGCCCTATATTATTATTAGCCTTATAAGAAGAATCATACTTAAGAAAATTAAAAAGATCTTACATTTGGAATACCCCATCTGTCTAAATTAAGAAGACCCCTTATCATCTTGGGAAGGTCATTGAATTTTTTATCAGATAAAGAAACTTTTGAAAAATAGGCTAAATTAGCTAAACCATCTGCAACATAATTTTTTTGTCTCCAAGAATGCTAAATGATGATATTTTTAGGAGAGGTCAATAATTTAATCTCATTATCAATACCTTTTAAGAACCAAGGGACCTTCCATATAACTTGAATCATATTCAAAGAAGTTGAGGAATCAGTTTTAATAAGGAGATTATTGAAGTCAATACCTAAACAAACTTTGATGTCTTAAATAATAGATGTCAATTATGCTTTTAAACTTATAGATTGACCAATATAGGCTTGATCAGATTGAATTATTTCTCCATTATGGCCTCTAACAATAATACCAATACCACTGTCAACTGGATTGTCCTTACTTGAACCATCTACGTTAAGCTTCACATCATATCTGGGAGGGGGTAACCATATTGTAATAAGAAAGGAAGGCTGCTTTGGATATACTTTAATGTTGAAATACTACAAAAGAGCTTAATGATTCTTCAAAATGTGGCTCTCGAATTTGAGAACAACAGCCTGCTCAGAAACCACACATACAACATTTCTGATGATATTTTTACTTTGCATAGGAAAGCCTTCAAAAAGAGACTTGCACCTATCTTTCCATATTTCCCACAAAACAGACATAAGAAGAATTTTAAGGAAAAATTTCAAGTAATCTTTATGAGCTTTTGCCATCCACCAAGACATGAAAATAGAAGAAACTGAATAGGTATCATGTTGACATAAAAAAGATTTGTGAAGTGTTTCCAAACTTGAGTGGCAATAGGGCCTTGATAGAAACGATGATTGGAATTTTCTTCTTAAACCTGAACAACAATGACATCTAAACACATGAGGGCTATTTATATCTTTAATATTAGAATCTAAAGGAATTGCATTATGCAGCAGCTTCTAGGAGAATAAATATATTTTGGGAGGGACCTGAGCAGACCAAAGATTAGATGCAATAAATCTTTTAAGATTAGGAGTAAAGAAGATATGATAAGACGATTTTAAGGAAAAGATTCCAGAATTTGTAGGTTTCCAAATGAGCTCATTATCAATGATTGAAGAATTCTCTTGAATCAAATTTTCAGCATGCTTAATCCTCTTAAAGACCACTGAACCATTAAGTCTTGATAAATATTTGTATTTGTTTCTCATGAATGAATCCGAAATACCTATTGAGTTATAATACCTCTATCCAATTTTCATACCAAAAGAATCATTAATAGATTCCATATTTTTAATACTGAGCCCTCCCTCATCATAAGGTCTACAGATATCATTCCAGTTAACCCAACGATGTTTGAAACCTCCTAGATCATTTGAACCCCAAAAGAATCTACTAAATATGTTGTTGATCTTTAGAAAGAGAGCTTGAGTAGGTTTTAAACATTCTAAGGTGAAAATGGGAATTGATGAGAGAACATCCTTAATAAGAGTCAACCTACCTGCTACAAACATAAATTTAAGCTTCCACCCTTTCAGTTTGGCTATAACATTTGTAATTAAATCTTCATATTCTCTAATTCTACGTCTTCCTTTATACGGGGGACATCACATATATTTTATTGGAAGCGGATTGAAAGGCAGCCCCAGACATTCGACAATAGATGATCTTTTTGAAATAGAGGCTTTAGGATTGATTGAAAATGAACTTTTACTCCTATTAATCAGTTGGCCAGAGGCCTGTTCATAGCATGCTAAGAACTTCATTATGGCATTCAGACACCTTCTACCACCATTAATAAATAAGATGGTATCATCTATAAAACAAAGGTTATCAATAAGGGTTCCATTAGGGGGATGAGAGAATGGAGAAACTTTCTTAGACACAATCAGGTTTTGAATGCCTCTGCTCAATACTTCAGCCATAAGGACAAAAAGAGAGGGATAAATTGGATCTCCTTACTTCAAACCTCTATGAGAAGAGAAAATTCCAACATAATTTTCATTAATAATGATTGAGAACCAGTTTGAAGAAATTATTGTCCAAATAAAATCAAACTTTCACAGAAACCAAATCTTCTCAGCACTTTAATGAGGGACAACCAATCCACCCTGTCATAAGATTGAGCCATATCCAGTTTAATAAGGACATTAGAACCAAAAGACTTCTTATTGAGCATACAAAACATCTCATGAGAAAGAAGAATATTATCTTGAATGCTCCTCCCCCTAATTAAGCCACTTTGAGTAGGAGAGGTCACAGTAGGAAGAAATTCAACAAGCCAATCATTTAAAACCTTGGAAATTATCTTGATATTGAAATTACTAAGGCTAATATGTCTGCAATGAGAGCAAATAGTAGGGTTTAAAACTTTAGGAATCAAAACAATATAAGTGCTAGTCCAACATTTAGGAATTTGGGCCCTAAGAAAAAAGGATTTAATGGCCTCAAAATGATCCTTTTTAATGATATCCCAATACTTCACATAAAATCATCCTCCAAAACCATCAGGGTTAGGACAACTGTCTTCATTCAACCGAGTTACATCAATGATAATTTCCTTATCATCAGGCACTTTACTTAGAATTTCATTCATCTCCCGAGTTACCATATTTGGGAACACCTGAATAACATCCTTTTGGAAAGAGTTAGTAGAAGCCTGCCATCTCTCAATGAAGTGATCAATAAAAATATCCTCTAAGTCCTCTTTAGAGGTTTTACAGTTTCCATCCTTGTCTTTAATCTTGGATATTGCAATCTCTATAACCTTAGACTTCACAGCCGAATGAAAAATTCTGTCTCCCTCCTCGAGAAACTTAATATTGGACTTTTATTTCCAATATATCTCTTCAATAGCTAAGGATCTACTAAGCTTAGCTCCTATCTGCTATAAATCCATTCTATTTGTTGAATAAGTATCAAACTTAAACTCATATTCCAATTTAATCACATCATCCTCTAGATCAGTAACATTTTGGAAAATGTTTTTAAAGGTGGTTTTATTAGAATGAAGTGAGTAAGTTAACATACAATTAACCGAGTACATCTTTGTACGAAAGTTTTAATAGAGTATTCCACTATTAATGATGAAATTTATGTGGTACACTCCATATAAATTTTGAAAGAGATTAAAAATATTTAATATTTTATTGATTAAAATAAATTATTTCACAAACATACTATAATGTAAAGAGACTAAATGTAAATATGAACTATATTTTTCATACATATAAATTTATAGTATTTAACATATCCGATCACGCTAAGGTAGACTATGTGAAATGTAATGTATGATTCGAAAAGAGATATTTTTGAAAGAATTTAACTCTGGTATGTTTTGAGTCATAGTAGGGTGGTCCAAAAATGTTTAAACCTGCATTATCTAAAAAACTAACCAAAATTGCAAATTAGAGCCTTTTGAATCAAGTTGCCTTTTTATTTTTCATAAACCCTCTATGATTTTGTAATACCCCGTGTTTTCGTAATAAAATATCGTGGCGGAATTTAAATATGCAAATTTGTGAATAAATTAAATTGGTGGAATTTAATTTAAATTGGTAGAATAATTTGAGAATAAATTTCTCTTTCTTGATTGCATATTTATTTGATTCATTTATACATATTGTGTTACTTGTGGAAAGATAAATTTTCCATGTTAATTAAATAATTGATATATGGTGTTCAATCAAATTGAAAAATGTGTAAGTTGGGTAGAAACAGTTTGGCACATGCTGGGATGATTTGGGGACTCGTTTTGGTGTTTTAGACATCTAAAATTGGCTCGGGGTATAGGTATACCATTTGGGGAGTTGTTGGACCAATTCGTTTATGGGTTCGGGTTCATTTAGGGGCCCAAATATAGAGGTTATGGGGTAACTCAGGATTAGCGCCCATTATAAGTTAATTAAGTGTTAAGAAGACTTTTTTATTCACCAAAACTTAACCTACCAGACCCACATTCATAGAGAGAAGTTACAAAGGCCAAAAGGGGGAAGAAAACTAAGGATTCAAGAGGAGAGACACTCAATCTTCAATATAAGGAAATAATTCTCTTGCTAAAATTAACTTCCAATATACTTCTTGATTCATTGGTGTATTTTCTCGTGAAATTTTTCGGTTAAACTATATAAATTGATGATGATAGGAAAAGATTATACCTTATGCATGTGGAAGAACAAATCTAAAATTTTTATGAATTCGGAATTGATAAATTGATGATAAACCCCAAAATTTATTGGTGATATTGATTTGGAGAGAAATCTTAGAATCTCATGTTATAGGAATATTAAAAATGATGTAAATCAATAAGAAATAAGAGTTATTGAATGGATTAAAAGAGAAAAGGTTCAATCTTGAAATCTAGGGTTCATATATAGAACAATTCTTGAGAAAATTAATATCGAAAGAATTCAATATGTTTTAGGAACGTTTTTCATGGAGAAAACTGTTGTTTTATGATAGGAAATCTTTTAATGTTCATACATAATGTTCGGGGGAAAGTTTCATGTGTTTTGGGTGAAGGGAGAAGACCAAATCACATCTTTGGTTCATCAGGGCAGCTAATTGAACCGAACAGGTTCGCCGACAGGGGGCAAACCGGTTCGCTGATCAAACTGGCTCGGCTAGCCAAGCGAACCAGTTCGATTTGCCTGGCTGGTTCCCATTATTTTTTATAATTTTTTCGAGGGTTGTTTAGGGTGTAAAATGATTGCTAGAGTCCAGGAGTTAGGATTACACTTTTGGGAATAAAATAGGGTGATTAGGATGGTCCTTAACCTAATTGTAGACCAATTTTGTGCAAATGTGGGATTATTATTTAAGCAGGGAAGTTAACGATTAACTAGATGGTTCATTCTTGTAGTAGAGATATTAATTAAAAATGTATGGGACATCTTGGGGTAATTATGTAGTTCATTACCTATACATCTTATGTGAAGATTTGTATTTATTTTCTTCTGTGGACATGTAAATGTTCGTGGATGGATGGTGCTGTGTACATCTCAGGACCGGAGCACGTGTCGGCATAGGTGGACTAGGCGTTGTGTAGGTAATTGTCTAAGTCCTATGTAGTAGTGCCACTTACGAGGAGGTAGGTATAGATGCCGAGATCCATTGTCACCGTCGAGGGTAAGGACTGTGCAATAGTGTACTGCATAAGGATCGCCCCACTTATGTGTGTTTTGTGATGTTCGTTTGGTTAAGGAACTCCTCCCGACTTACCAATAGAGAACGAATGTGACACTGAAGGTAGTTGCCTTTATGTGTCATATATATGTAAGGACATATATAATTGTATAAACTATTTGAGATTAATTAATTAGTCCAACGATGTAGACAACCAACTATGAACCCAATGCTATGTGAATGCATAATATATGGTTATGTAACTTTTGTGGGTAGTATATCTGGGGTATTATGGGAAATGGAAATTTAGGTATAGACAATTAACTGTGACAGGTGATTTATGCTATATGATTCAGGCGTTAATTATTTTTATGGTTATCAGTCTTTTACGGTTAGGAACTTGGGTTGATATGCATGAAGTATTGCACTTAGATGAGGGATGGGGTACTTAACGCATGCGAATGCCGATGGGTGGTACATATTTTGAATTAACTGTATTATTGCATTTTAATTTACATAAGTTAATTATTTCAACTTTAGGGCCTTAACCCAAATTATAATATGTTCCTCCCCTGGCTTTATATAGATAGGGACAATAGTGCCGAGCGGAGATCAGACTTGCGATCGTATTTGCACAACGATTACTTCAATTTGTTCGACTCTAGCATAGGTTGCTATTTCCATTTTAGTCTATTTATTATTTCAGATATTGTATAGGCATAAGCTCTAGCTTACTATTCGTTGTTTTGGGGTATTTGTTATACTTATGTTGGAGGCTTCATTACTAGTTGTGTGTTAAATCTGATTTATTATTAGTTATTATTTAAATAGTTTATTATGAATGTCAATTTTAAAAGAAAAATTCAATTGTGTTATTATTATTATTATGGTTTTGATGCTGAGAATGATATAGATTGTTAGACAACACCTATCTTCAATGTATTATGTCTGGCCAACATTTACGTGAAAAATGGGGGTTGTTATAGTTGGTATCATAGAATCTAGGTTCTAGTGTCCTTAAAATCTATGTTGCATTCATTATGTTATCCGCTGCGTTATTTGATGTGTAGAGCACTATGTTTAGTAATCATTATATTCTTATGATCTGTTACTAATACGAACCTCATTTGCTTTCAGGTGGAAATGATTGGAGAGGCAGTCCATGAAGCGTCGTCACATAGGCTGCAGAGGAGGGGGATCAATAGGAGCCGCATCCGCATCCATAATCACCACTAGCCCCACCCGTGGCTGGTCCAGTAGAGATTGCCACTATTGTGGCTCAAGAAGTTTCCACATTGATGGCCGCTATGCTACAACATTTTCAGCCACTACACCAGCAGTATCCACTACTACAACCGGTGGTGAGACCAGTGCAGACAACTAGTTCAGTGTGGGATAGAGCTAGGGAGGCCTTCACTAAGGGCTACCCACCAAAGTTTGCTAGGATTCTTTACATTCTGGTAGCTAATCAGTGGAAAAAGGATATATAGTGACACTTGAGGATGATAGAGTGTATGCCACTGAAAAAGAAGATGATAGTGTGACACCCCGCCTAATTAAATACTGGGTGATCAGTCCTTTATTAAATTAATCAAAGTGTTCGGTTGGTTCATTCTTAGCATCACTGTCGAAAAATCATTTTTCTTTATCTATCACCTAAAAAATAATTAAGCTAAGTGCCAAAACATTTAATTTTAAAGATTAAGTTCCATAGTTATAATTTAATATACGAAACCATTTTCATGAACACAAATAATAATATTGAATACCAAACCATCGAAATGTAATAAACATGTTATATTAATCATTTAAATAAAATATCCCAAATCGAAGGACATTGAAATAATTAAAACAATCCCAACTAAAACTGAATACTGAAATAATAAAGAGTACAAATCTCTCTCTGAACTAAATAAAAACTGGAAATGGGCGACACATGCCCCATCTAAGATGACGAAGTGAAGAGATTAGATGACAAGGATGAATTCGTCTAAGTGCAAAGACCTGCAACTCCCACACTAGCTGCAGCTCGTCAACAGTCCAAAGATCTAAGCCTGACGCCCTTGTGGCTGGACACCTATAATACATATATATACAAGAGAAAGGAGAGATGATAGGAAACGAGTTAGAGCCCGAGTATAAATATCTTTAAAATAGTTTAGCAAGTATTTAAAATGCTTACCATTTGATATTACATACATGTTAGTACCTCGACACTCATTTGGGAATCCTCACCTCTTAACTAGTGTACACACCTAACGTACTACTGAATTAATCTAGATAAATCTAACCCAATTAACCAGTCTAACCCAATATCCCCTCATCAATCCTTATTCATGTGATCGCTTAACTAATTTATATATGATAAATTTTTCTTATAAATCTACCAAGACAGCAACGTACATCTCAATACAATCTTAAGTTCTCATCCACTTAATTTATTTACTAGTAATTATTCAATTTTTTCTACTTACAAGTACAGTAGAGGAATCACAGGTACATATATTTATTACTCATAATATATATACTAATAGGGACCCCACATAAATCTACGGTGCTGGCATACTCTGCTATCAAGTCCCCGTATCTCTCATACAAAAGGGAAATACTAGTTCGGAATCACTCTCGTATTAACACAAAACACACATATTGGAGGCGAAGCATAGTTCCCAGTCACTAAAAGGTCAGCACATACCCTCACACCTCTTAGGTCCGTCTGACTATCATTCTCAAATAGCCTGTACCAAGGATCCTATGTTTTAGGGTACAAGTCAATATCCCCCATAAAGGTCACATCGAGATAAGACTGTCCCAACACGGAAACCTCCGTGATAGCAAGTAGCGCGGGTATGATTAAACATAAATATTCACATAATATATATACATGCACACCTATATATATTCACGTGAATCAGATAGGTTTACCCATGACCCGTAACATATTGTACCCATATACCGTCACGTAATACCCGAATTTTACATGTAATTAATTCATTCTTTTATTTTCTCAACTATCGCAAGTTCTATTGTACTTATTGACCCTCGAAGTGTATCATTTTAATAAATATATGATCAGTAGGTGTACTATCTATACCCTACTGGCCTATTTCTTCATTGACTCGTATAATCTCCAATTTGTCACACATGTAATCATAACCCATTTTATACCCTCGTAATCCCACGATTAAATTCCAATTGAAATCGTACTACCCGGACCTTGACCACAACCCTACTGGTCCTCCTCAAGTCCCATTATGATATTTAAATTATGTCTAAGGTTTCTTATAGCTTGGGGTTGGTTTAACCTTTAAAAAGGAAAGAAGATTCAATTTCCAGGAGGAGTCAATCGATCGATGAAAGGGGTCGATCTATTGATCCAATCTATCAATCAACATTCTTGAGTCGATCGATCGATCGAGAAGTTATTAACCCACTTTCTGCAATTCCTTGCGTACGGGTTTCATCAACTTACATCCTCAAAACCTTTATTAATTCGTCCTAAATTCCCAAACAATTAAACCAAACGTTGTACTATCCTAAGTACATGATTTCTAATGAAAAACAAATACAATTTCATTAAGGGCCATCAATTAAAGGGGTTAATTCAAGCTAATTCATTAAGAACCCTATTTTTATCATCATAATAAATATTCCCATAATTGTCCCAATTTTCAACCTCTACTGGGCATCAATTTCGTAATTAATCTTCTACATGTATCAAGAGTTGTCCTAACATGGTTTTTACTTAGAATTTTCCATATAAATCCCTCAATAACATTGTATATACATAGGAACATGAAATCTTATCTCCTACACTAGCATGGATGTATTATAAACTGAATAATAGCAAGTTAGATACTTGCCTAGAAATTAAAGGTCTGATCCGATGAATTTGAGTGGTATAGGAACGATCCTTTTCTTCTGATATATGCGTTGGTGGTGGAATTGATGGAAACGGTGTAGGATTGATGGTTCTCCTCCTTGGAAACCTTCTATCTTCCTTAACCTCTCTGAAACTAAAGTATTTCTAACCCTCGAGGAGTCCCACTAACATTAGATATACCCCTTTAATTTTCGTCATTAATTAAGGCCTAAAATTGGAAATTACCAAAATGCCCTCCCAGGTTGTCGGTTAGGCCTAAAAACATCCCGAGACCCAAACTAAACCCCCGGGTACACTTTTCTGACTATCTCGACCCTTTTGAACATCAAAATGACCATATGAGTGACTTAGAATTTATTTACTTTTTATTTCCTTAAATTAGTCAAGACACAACAGACACGCGCGTCCCGACTTAATTTTTATAACCGCCGTATTATTCACTCGCGACAATTTTAATAAATTCAATCTCACATATTACTTTACTCATTAAGTAATATTTAACATAATTCTCACCAATAATTACTAACTCTCGTCACGCTAGTAAATATTTATTTTAAAAATCCAGATTAATATTAAATTAATTTATCCTAATTGAATTTAATTAATCCCATCATTAAATGCCATAAAAATACGGGGTATTACATCTCATTTCGACTGGTTGGGTCATCTTTACAGTGGTGGGAGTCTGTCAATATGTTGGAGGAGAGAGACAAGTTGGCGATTGATGAGTTTTGGGGCATGTTTGAGGGAAAGTATATCCCACCGATGATGAAATCTATGATGAGAAGAAAATTCACGAACCTTAAGCATGAAGGTATCATAATAGCTAAATATGAGGAGGAGTTTACCGCACTGCCTATTTTGCTGGGGTGAGGTAAACTCGAAAGATAAAAAGATGGAAAACTTTGTGTATGGGACAAGCTAGCACATCAGAAAGTCTTAATTGGGGAATCTGACTTTCACTATATATACTCTGATGGTGAATGCTGCTTTGCTGCATTGTCAAGATCGCATGGCATTTCAAAAAAATAAGGGGGAGAAGAGACCCATCTTAGATACGTAGAACCAACAGGGTAAGATGAATGTTAGCAGTAGTCACGGGGCCTAGTAGTTTAGCAGGCCACAGTCTAGTGATCAGCATAAGAGATTCGAAAGTTCCAACGATCGAAATAGGCAGGGACAATAGGGCTAGGGCTAACAGTAGAGAGGCCACAAGGGACAAGGGTAATAGGGTTAGGACCAATAGGGGTAACAACCATATATGCATCAGTTTTAGGGGAATGGTTACGTTTGTGGAGAGAAGGGACACTTCACAAGGAAGTGCTCTCTGGGAAATCAAGCGATATAGGAGCTGGGGGAACAACGAGGGTATGAGGCACCCCAAGGCAACGTCAGCCATTACTGACTCATCCAGTGGAGGCAATGCCAACATTACTAGTGCTACCCGCTCCACCTCAGGTTCAGTAGCCGCAACTTCAGTATTGGTGTGTGTATCACGTTGCACCTAGAGAGGGACCAATACCAGCATAGTCAGGGGAGGGTGTGTTCCCTATTCTTCAGCATGTAAAGGCATATTTAGTTTGATACTAATATGTAGTACTCAAATATTCATACTATATAGCCGGGTATATTATGTGCATGGCCCTTGTCCATCATATGTATTATGTACACTTGGCTATGGGTATGAATGATGGTATACATATATATGTTTAGTGTAAATGCATATATATACTTATAAATATCCTATAGGCGGACGGATATAAAGGTTCGATGGTTTACATCTTGGATGATTATGGTGTACTAGACTGTTGAGGGTTGATGTATCGCATTTATGGGATATTTCGGTTACATCATCCCAAGGATATTTATTGGAGATATTGAGGTTACTCCTAAGGAGTAAATTCAAATTTGAGAAATCTTGTCCTATATACTTATATGTAGTTGTACTAGTAAAATTGTGTGTATGACATAATGGATCTCTAGGATCGACATTGTCAAGAAGTAGTGTATTGGGGGGGGGGGGGTTCCTTGTTTGGATTTCGCTTTGCGAGACGCCCCACGCACGAAACGTAGGGCAATGTTGAGAGTAGAGAGAATTTTTGTCCTTATTAAATTGTGCATGTTATTTAGAGAATAAATTCTTAATATGAAGTTAAATGTTACTATGTAAAGTAATAAAATGGTTAAATGATTAAGTTAAATTGAAATTTATAACACCTAATATGGCATATATGTTTGTAAAAATAATTAAGTGTGATTAGAATGGGTTGGATTCTTGGGCTATGTTAAGAGGGCAGGTCTTGTGGGTATACGCAGTGCCAATGGAAGGATAGGTTGTCGTTATAGGTGGGGTGACTTACTTAAGTCTTCAGGACGCGAATAGGTGCGCGCTGTTAGATGAGAGGCGAGTTTGGGGTTTCACGAGAGTGCGATTCCACTATAATTATGAAATAAGTGCATTGATATTTATTATGCACGGCTAACACACTTGCTAAACATTTTTACACTCGGGCTCTGACCCGTTTATATTTCTCTTTTGCTATATATGTATGTATATACTATTACAGGTGTCCTACCGCATGAATGCCAGATGCCCTTCTATCCAAAGTCTTGGGAGCCGTAACAAGTGCAGACTGTTGCGAGATTCGAATTGTAGTCGCTTCCTACTTCTTTTGAAAATTTAGGTAGGATTCATGTTGTATATCAGGTTTGTACCCAAGGTATATTTATAGATGTATATGTTTCCTCTTTACGATGTTGTATTGGCTGTGACCCAACAACTTATTCGGGTATATTCATTTGTAAATATTCATTTCACTTTATCTCTAGCATTTCGTTTATCATAATACTTGTATGCATTTATCCTTTATTAGTAGTTCTATAGTGTTGGTTTGTTGTTTATTGCATGTTGTATTTAAATTTTTGGCATTCGCTTTGAATATTTTCGGGTAGTTAGCCGTATACTAGTAGTACTGTCAGTTGATTTTGAGACTGAGCCATCTAAGATTCCCGATTTAAAGTAGTATAGGGCTGGCCACCCGTTATTATTTTGAGTGGGTTGTCACAACAATATGCTCCTAAATTCTCTCGAGAGTATTCCATTTGTTTTTCTGTGTCGATTGCACTCACGTTTCATTGTGATATTCATTTGGAATCTGAAAAATTTTGGAATCTAAATATTGATTCATTGTGATATATTATATTGTTGATTTGAGCATAGTGTCATGAGATTTTAATATGGTACGGAGAACGGGCACCCGCCAAAAGTCCAAAATCCGGATATGGCTTGAGATTCCATAGGCTCGGTGAGGTGAGGCTTGGTAACTCATTGATGTGTTATTCATAAATTAATATTGATATAATGCTTGAGTATTGTATTTGATTTGTATATGATATTCGTATTGTTGCGATTTATTCATCATGCTAATTATTTTTTAGCATCTATTCCTGTCATATTGTGTACTTCCCCGCATTTTCTTTTAGTTGGCAGGTTAGCTTAGATTGGGACGCTATGGACTATTTTGGAGAATTATTTTAGAGCATGGGTTGGAAGATTTTTTTTTTATGTATAAATTAGTGGTATAATTTTGTTGGAGAATTTTTTTATTTGAGAGAAACGTTATTTTAATCATTATTGTGGAAATAGAGGAATTGCGGATTTGTTGTATTTAAATTATGGAATATAGATGCTCTATACTTATTGTGGATGGTTTTAGTTTAGTTTTTATCGTAATAGCATGTTGGGTGTCTCTTTTCGGGCGCGGGAGGTGTTACATTATGTTGATTGAATGAAATCGTAAAGTGCAATTATTATATGGACCAAGTTGGAGACTCTAGGATTTATTTATTAAATTATTTAATTTCAAAATTATGTGAAGTGGGAATTAATTATTTAATTAAATATAAGTGTCCTACTTTATGTGGTCCACTTAAGAATTTAGATTTGATAAGGATTCTAGTAGGCAAGTTATATAAATGTTAAGGATAATGATGGCGGGTTAGTTTCCTAATCAAACTGCATTGTGATGGATTGAAAAATTATAGTTGAAATAGGAAACTGGGTTCTCTCTCACCCTAAATATATAGTAGATTATATTCCACCAATAATATATAGGTAATGAAACACACTAAAGTTATAGGAATAGGGAAAAATCCAAACACTACATCATTAATAATGAAGGTTATGCTAGATCAATTATCATGACGACTCAAAAGAAGGTTTCTACACCAAATTGTATCATAGCATTGGATTAAGGTAAGTCCTATTGTTTCATTAATTTAGACATATTTGAAAATGTATATATCAAATATTCTTATATTAAGAACAAGTGCATACTAAAGTTTAATCAAATTAATGAGTACTGACTAATTTTATGTTGTTCATAAGATTGATTTGACATGTGTAGACAAGGGTTCGAGTGAGTTTGTTACATTTTAACAAGTCATCTTACTGTTATAATATGCATTATTAGTGATGCTTTAACCTTTTTTTTTCTAATTCTTTATTTAAGTAGAGTAAGCATAGTTTGTTGTCATTAACTGAAAATGTATGGAAATTTAAGAGGCTTGGAATTTTTAATTTTTATTTTATTGCATCCATCGAGGACACCGAAGAAATACAACCTTTTATACATCTCTGTCTTTCACTACTATTAGGTTAGTTGAGCTAAATATTCGATTTTTCTTTGTTGCCTTATTACATTTTTTCATGTTTTCTTAATCTATTGACATAATTTTGAGTTTTAAATGTATTTATTTGTGAAGTATAAACTCTAATAATTTGGGATTTCTAGATCTGTTTCTTTTGTTATAAATCTAACATTCTATCTACCATGATCATCTTTGAGGACAATGCAAAAATATAACTCTTAATTGGCATTGTTTAGTGAGTTGATATATAGTTTAATGTTTTCAAAGTTTATCTTTTTGTGTTGTTTATTATGTTTTTAGTTGATTGTGTTGATATGTGATAATTACATTAAAAAAGCTAGGCCGATACCTTACTTTGACAGGGTAAAGTCAACATAGTGATGTGGCACTATCTCAATGGCTGAAAAATAGAGTTGTGAACTAAAAAAATCTAGCCTTTTAATTTTCTCATTTTGGCAGAAACTTTTAGCTTTTGTTCCCACCAACACTAAAGTTAGTGGGTTGACACAATTCCACTCACCCCATTGCCTCCCTTTCACACTATTGTCATAACTTAACCCAAAGTAATGAAAATGTTGACAGTGGAGAGACGGGAGGCAGGAGTATTGTTCAAAATTTGAATGATGATTCGGAGGATGGAATTATGGAATATAAATATAGAGGACAAAACAAAACTTCTTGAAGTACGTATGGTTTATTTATTTGTATGATGATTAGTTTTTCTATTACCAAAAGTATGGTGATGAAAAGGGGTTTGCTGTAAAAAAAAGATCTTCAATTAGGTAAGATGAAGGTGATTTGAAATGGGTTACTTTTGCATGATCTCAGCCATGCAAGGTGGAAAATAATGCAAGAAATGCATTAAAAAAGAACTCGATTAGCAAAAAGTTCATGTTAGGCTAAGGTTATAAGGCTATGTTTGACCTAATAAGGTTATCTCAATTTTACAAGACAAATCGGGTGATTAGGTCAAATGTCAAAAGCATTCTTGAGTTGAATGATAGGGTGGGTACACGCCTGGAAAATATTTAATTCATTGTTGTGGAAACGGGTGGACATGAGAATGTCCCATCTTTAGAGAAGGGTTGGTATAATTATATTGGTATAATTAGGAGGTTAAGGCTTGGGTAAGGGGATGCTATTGCGATCCAAAACTATATCATGAAAATGCAAGCTAACAATTCAAATTTGTTTTATGTGATAGATTTGGATAACGATTGTAGGTTGAGAAATTTATTTTGGGCGGATGCAAGAATTCGTACAGTGTTTGACGAGTTTGGATATGCAATCACATTTAACATGACATACTTGACCAATAAGTATGACATGACTTTTTCTCCTTTTGTAGGTGTCAATCATCATGGATAGTCAATTTTATTAGTTTGTGGCTTGATATCGAGTGAGGAAAGAGACACTTTTACTTGGATTTTTAAGTCATGCCTTACTTGTATAGGTGGTCCTGCACCTACCGCTATCATTACCGACTAAGATAAAGCCATGAAAAAAGATTTTGAAAATGTCTTTCCCAACACGTGGTACATATGATATATAATGAAAAATTGATAATAAATTATGGGGCCACAAACATTATGATTTACTCAAGTACGCAATGCAAGATTCAGTTTATGACTCATTGTCTTGTGAGGAGTTTGAAGTAAGTTGGAGAATTTTCATTAAGGAATTTTACCTTCAAGATAATGATTGGTTGAGTGGATCTATGATGAGAGGAGATGATGGGTACTAGCATTTATTAAAGATACTTTTTGGGCGAGAATGTCCTCGACCCAAAGAAGCAAGAGGATGCATGCGTTCTTTGGTGTGAATATCGACTTAAAGACCACTTTAAAGAAATTTATCGAATAATATGAGAATTCATTAAGGAGAAAGGTAAAAGAAAAAGCTCAAGAGGATTTCAACTCTTTTAAATCTTAGATCTCATGTGTCTCCCGATATAAGATGGAGAAACAATTCCAAGATATGTACACCACAACCAAGTTTAAGGAGTTTCAACAAGATATAACCGGGAAGATGTATTGTAACGTGTCTTCAATTAGAGATGAACATGTTTTCCACATTTATAGTATTTTTAAAGACACGTTGGAGAGACGGATAGACAAATCACTTTTTTAGTTTTTTTAAAAGAGGTTGATTATGATATTAAATTTAGTTGTTGATTGTTTGAATTTTAAGGTATCTTATATACGCATGCTATTTCGGTTTTCATTTACAAAAACATCCATACCGTTCTTGAAAAATACATCCTTCGTCGATGGAGTAAATATGTGAAGAGATTCCACAGGAAGGTTAAATAGTACCCTGACTGGATTTTAAATCCCCCAAATGAGTGATTTGATAGTATGTGCAATGCATTTTATAAGGCAACAGATATGACAACGAACAATGAATATAAAACAAATCTCGTTATAAAATGGATTACTTGGATGACTGATGAAGTAAAGAAAGGTTAAGGAGCGTGTGCGATTAGTGAGCCTACTTCATTAGAGATTAGACAAGTGCATACACCCTCATCTCATGGTCAAGACATTAATCCCGCCATGAAAGATAGTGAAATGATTCGTAGTCCATTGGTTGTTCGAACCAAATGTCGATCACCATCCAAGAGAAAATAATTGAATGTGGAGCAAGCAATTTCAACTAAAAGAAAAACAAAGAAAGTGAATTTGGGAGATAAAGAGAAATGGTCAGACTTATATCAAGAGATATATAAATCCTAACATTTTGTTTTTCATTTTATTTTCATTACCAACTTACTCTTTAACATTTTTCCATTACTTAAAGGGCTTCACAAATGAAGACAATGTCAAGTATCCAAGTAATTTACTGAAGCTTTTGACAAACCTTATGGATAAATGTAGGCTTGCAATAACCCCTTATGGTGTGAAATGTATGGGATGAGCAATAACTAATTTGGAAACAATATCATTCAATAATTTATAGTTGATGACATGCAATAACCAAGACAAGATAATGATAAATGAGGCTTAGTTTCGATTTTTTTAGCTAAATTCAATTTATAGTTGAATGACAGTGTGCAACTGGATACAATTTGTTGTTTTTTGTAATGACAAAAATCTTGGTTTGGTTACATTAATTATCTTTCATTCTTTTGAATGGAGTTATTCTTAACGAGAAAAATCTTGTTTTAATAATTTATCATTATGTTGAATGAAGTATAACGGGTTTGGTTATGATTACAAATGTTATTTAGTGAAGAAATAAAGTTGAGTAGTCTACTATTATGAACACACTTCTTTATTTTTTTTAGTTTTTATCATATTTAAATGAAGTTGAGTTGATTTAGTCATATGAGCAAAATTTTTGTTTTAGTACTTTACTATTATGAGCACATTTTTTTTATCACAAAATTTGTTATTTTGATAAAATATGTATTGTTATGGATGTACACTGATATTTCTCATTATTAAAGGGAATCTTAGGATACCATGATTTGTACTATAAATAGGGGTGATACCCCCGAGTATACAATACAATGAAATAAAAAAACTCTCTGTGTAAAGCCCCGAGTCGGATTTATGGGTTACGCATCATCAATCCGGTCAGACCCGAACGTTAAGTGTGAAGTGCGATGAGGCAACCTAAATAATGTTGCTTGTCCAGTTTTATTTCATTATCATTTCAGTCGTTTAACATGAAATTTCGATTCGTACCAAGCTACCTTGTGACCCCTGGGAAGCATCCAGTCCGAGCATTCCGAGCATTCCGAGCTACTAACATAAAATAAAAAGGATACTTACTTGTACAACGCTCTCAAAATACAGAACCTCACACAACCAGCCGTAACAAAGAAGAGGGAATGAGCCGAATGCCTAGTGGGAAATACAACAATGCAATATAGAATTGAACGATAGAATAGTGACTCTAGCACGTTATGCCTATGTGCACATGAATTTACCTTATATGTTTATATCTATACATTAATGCATGAAACCTTTTTATTCCAAAAATGTTACTTGTCCCAATTAAATCGTATTAATCCTATGAAGATACCCTTTTTACTTAACTTACCGAATTTCCAGATTGAACACATAAGGTTAAATACTTAAACAAAATACCAATTTGTTTAGAGAGAATTCTTCTTTTTATTGAAATCACCCATTTACTCACACCGAATTTACCATTGTAATTTCTTGAAAATGATCTTTCAATACACGCACGCTCCGTGTTAGAAAATATGTATTTTTCTTTGAAAACCTTTCACAAGCACACATTTGAGTTAATTATGGATCTAAACCTCCTTAGGTTGCTTGATTACCCATTTAAGCACTTCACTTTACCATTCTTTTCACTTTACACAAACATTAGCCAATTTCTCATAATAATTGTCCACATTATCTTTTAACCTGAACATTTATCAATTTCATTTCAAATTAGGTTGTCTTTTTTTATATTGACCACACAACCTAATTTTTTGACACGCTCCACTTTTCTCATTATATTTTCTCGGAATCCTCCAAATCAAATCGTACTTTAACAACATATGTTGTGGCCAATATTTTGGGTCTTTTATCCGAGGACTACGAGCCTTTATTAGTTCTTTTACAATCTCATCCAAGTCCATATTTCACATTTTTCAAATGTCCACATTATTGCCCTTTTTACTAGCCGAAGCCAAACCTGATGATTTCACCCCACCTTGTGTTACACTTTGAAAATCAACATTTCTTGTTGTTTACACACGTGTGTTGATTTTATCCCAAAATTCCCTTTCATTTAGGACCATCTCTGTAACACCTTTTTCTAACATTTTTATTTCATAAAAATATTTCATTTTATGTAAAATTACCATTTTACCCATTTTTTTCCAAACTTGCATTTTCCTCCATTCTCACAAGTGTTATCTTTCCAAAACATTCTTAAGTTATCACACAAACTTCTTAAATGTCTTTAACTCATTAACACTTCTTTAACACCTTGGAGTAAGACATTTCTAAAGTTAAAAATCTCTTTATTTTATTACTTTCTTTACTAAGGGAACCATTTGACATTTTGAAGACTACTTTGCAAGAAAATACCAAGTTTCCTTTACTTTCACATGTAGTCTTGAAATACCCACGTATCACATTTTTTACACTTATCTACACACTTTAAGGGCTGAAATTTATATTTTCTTTGCTTTATGCTAAAACACCTTAAAATCTTCATTAAACTTGCCTATATGCTCATTACCAAATTACTATTAGGTTCAAAATTCCATGCTCATTACCAAATTAATATTAGTTTCAACATCCCATTAAATGGGTTTGACACATGGTTAATTCTGGATATTTCATTATATTTGAAAAACATGCTTTTCAAGACCAAAAGACATTTTTATTTTTTCAAAACTTGAATAAATGCCTAACTTTATGAAAATCCCAATTTTTATAAGAAAGATTTGAGACATTTGTTCATAAAATATCTTTAACAAGATAAGTATTATTTCAAACATTTTATTCCATAAAATGTTTAAATACCAAGTTTTCTTAAATTATATCATTTTACTCAAAACTCTTGAAATCACTTGTAAACCATTTTACACAACCATAAGAAATAACCTTCTTAAATCATATATGCATTCTACTCTTATAAACTCTAACTACATGACCAATACTATGAAAAATAGAGTTCTTACCCTAAAGAGTAGAGTTTTCCTCCACAAAGATGCTGTAAATATGGTTGGATGAAGAAGAAGGTGATGGAAACCTCCCACCTTCTAAGTTGGCCTCAAGGAGGCTGCTAGCTCCACATGCATGCTCCATGAAATTCCCCTTAAAACTCCATAATTTCTTCTTCATTTACTGTCCAAAAATCCCCCAATAACTTCTTCATAAATCAATATCTTTAGCAACAATGGGGTAGATGGGTTTTATAGATTAAATGTGGTAGAATATAAGGTAAATATGGCGGTTTAAGGTGGAGGGGTGGTGGTTCTAGGGTGGTATAAGATGGTGGATCTCCATGGGAGATCTAAGTGTTAGAGAGAAATAGATAAAATCTGATGGAGAATGCCCTAAAATGGGCCAAAACCCTTTTAAATACCTTAAAACCCTTAGGGGTAAATCCTTCAAATGCCAAGAAAACATGCCTCGAGTTGATCTACTACCGTGGGATCTTGACATGTGTTTAGTTCCAATGGCTAGGGATTTGACATCATTTTTTGATCCTGCAAAAAACATATTTTTGTAGTCTCCTTTGAACGAGAATGGATCTCATTCGAACAAGAACTACTATATCATTCAAACCAAACTTGATCACATTCTAACGAGAACTGCATCTCCTTCGAATATACTTTGAACGAGGTTTTAATGAGAGTAGGTTATCCAAATAGGGGTGGGTCGTTGGAAGGTTGTTTGAAGCATCGCTCCAATGAGATAGGAATCTCGTTCGAACGATCAAGGGTCTTGTTTGAACAACCCTCACTTTTCTCCAAATTAAATATAGGCCTTTCTAATCCTCTAAATTTCATCAAAGCCATGATATTACCCAAATTTGATCCACAATTCATCTCACAAGGGAAAAATCTTAATTGAGTCACATCAAGTCACCAATTTACATGAGTACGATTAAAATCATCGGGGCAGGTGTTACACTTTCTCTCTAAATTCTCTTCGTGTCCCTTTTATTTTACAACACGTTATGAGCACGAAAGCTACGTTCCACATTATAACTCAGGAAAGGTGTCAAAAAATTTCATTGACTTTCTTAATCAATTTCACCAGGCTCCCCTTGGTATGTTCTTTAGTTAATATTTTTCGTCTAATAGTCTTTGGCAAGTTTTTGTTCATTTTTACACTTTTACATGGCTTATATATTTGATATTTCATAAAAGAATAAGATCCATCATATATGCCTTGATTATTTAACATGTGAATATTCCTAGCTAAATAGACATTAACGATTATGTGAGAAACTCACAATTATCAATCAATATCTGTTTCTTTATATATTAGTGTTTTAGATTTAATTACACCATATAGAAAATCTCTTCATTTTCTTTTGATCCTTCAGGCCTGTTGAATTCCAAGAAAGTTCCTTGGTTTTTAATCATCGTGATGGTTCATTACTCCATCATCGTTGCAGTATTTTATAATTTTAGTCTTTATAATAGTTTGACATTTGATTTGAGACTATATACGTCATTTTCTAATGACATATAGTTAAAAGAATTATTTTGTTATTAAAGGCCTACATTTAGGTATTTATAAATATCAAAATATTATGGTAACAAGTATTAATTAATCTTTACTTGTCAAGTTTTTTTGTATTGACTAATTTCTGGATATTGCACAAATGGTGTTGTTGTTGTGATTTGTACAAATTAGAATACCTAATGTGACATTTTGATTTTAGTTTAAGTATTCACAATTCAATGCATATAGTTTTAATACTATTATTTTCTGTCGATTCATATCTTATTTTCTATATTCATTATTTGATTGTTAAAATTTGGGAGTATTTGTATAAAATTAGGACATAAGTTCCTAATCAAAGATTAATTACTATTTATAATGTGTAACTTGAGTTCCTTAAGAAAAACAAATATGACTATACTTTTGGGAATTTATAATTTGGTTTATACACTTTTGATTATCTCCATTTTATCCACACATTTTATTTTAAAGTTAAAACTTTGCCTATTTATAGTTCAACTAATATATTTCAGGAGTTATTATGCGACCCTTATGTTTGTGTATAAATTATGAAAAATTAAAGATTACGATTCAGCATAACCTAATGTTTATGAATTATTAAATAAAATTAGGAACATTAAAGTTCATTATTTATTATTCAACATTGGGACTAAAAGTTCTTAATTACTATTTAAATTTTGGACCTGAAGTTCTTAAGTTATTTTACAATATTTGGACTTGAAGTTCCTATAAAATTATACAAAATAATCAAAACTTGAAGTTTTGATTATTTATGTAATAATATATTGATGCTAAAAATCCCCACAATAATCTTTTATAATTTGGGTTGAAGTTCAAAAATATATTTTTTCTGAAAATTAGTTTAAAAAGAAATTGAATATGAAGACACGTCTTTTCAACTTCTTAACTCTTTATTTTCTTTATTAAATAATAAATACCTTTATAAATAATATTATAAGGGTTAAATTTCCATTTAATTATCCTATTAATGGTTTCATCATTAAAACTTTGTCTATTGACCTTTCGATTCATTTAAGTATTAAATTGCATTTTTATGGTATTTAAATTTAGCTCATTTTCACATTCCAACCATTTACTATACATTGGAGTCCTGGGAATGTGTAAACAGTGTGAAGAAAAAAACACTCATTCTTTAAACAAAAGAAAATAAGTTGGATTATGATCTGTCAGAGTTGATATATATTTAACACTTGTTTAGAAGATTCACTAACATTTTTACCCCCAATAAAACCCTAATTTTTGATACAAAAGGGTAGAGAATTTAATTTCCTTTGAATTTGTAAGGACATATTTTCCATGGCCCCTAATTGATATCATGTATGGCGTATCCCATTCTAACCGTCAAGGAATTCAAGTTCAAATGTTCTAAAAGACGAATCCAAATATCATGCACTTTCAACATCTACGTGACATGAGGTATACTTTGGTATGGATTTTTTTTTAGTCTCTCAGATTGTTTACTCAATATTGGGATAATATTTACAAACTATTTTTTAATCAAAACAAGGCATTTTTCAAACTTAAAATATTTTCCGCGATACTTGTAGGCGGACTTTAAAAAATAATATTTGTTCGTTCCTATCGTTCAAACGACATGGCCATGTCATTCAAACGACACTAGCACGTAGTTAGATAGGTCGTTTGATGGCCAAGATCTCATTTAGATCAAACGAACCCTTACTATTTGATTTTTAGAGGGTCATTTCTTAAGTCGTTCCAACATCATCTTAATGTCTTTCAAACGACATGATAAAGTTGTTCAAACGACGTTCTGCCGCGTCAGTTTTTTTTGTTAGCTTATAAAAACCTATTTCGTGAAGCCTTTTAACTATGACTTTTTATTTACGGAAACTGCAGATCAACTACAATTAAATCTTCACTTTTTAGGGAAAAACACTTTTTAGATTAGCCAAAACAATCCCATATACTTTTGTGAATCTTCTTTGGAACCCAAACACTTCTGTCACAAAGTTTATTCTTGTGGAGTGCTGCCTTTACTACTGGACTTGGGGATACTCGAGTGTATTCACTACTTGTATGGTCAAAATTTCCAATTGAGTCCATTTGTATGTAATTGACTTATTCCCGGAACAAAACTTATTTGAGTCACAAATAGATTTTTATATTGTCATGATCTCCACATAGTCTATGACGTGTTTATTTTAGAAGACGTAGCGGCCAAGAATCAAAGGTTATCTCATGTCGAGTTTTATTGGTGCACGTTTCACGTCTTCATTCAGATTCATTCTGAATATCTTTCAGGTATGAATGCATTATGTTTATGAAGTTCAGAAAGAGTTTTAAAGGATGAAAACTTTATTTTAAAATGTTTTTAAAAGGTTTATCTTCGTTTATTCTGAGATAAACACTATTTAGAATCATGTGATTTTTCACCTTGGTTTTGGAGACTTCAAACGACATGTGATGTCGTTTGAACGACATCTCATTGTCAGTAGAACAACCTGAGGATATCATTAGAATGACTTGCCGACTTAATTTTTTAATTTAAAGAGTTTTTCTCTCAAAATTTCATTAGAGGTGTAGAACCAGAATTACAGAATAAACAATTTTGTTTACTGCACAAAGTTTTCCAAGGCTTTCATAGACAAAAACCATCCTTAGTTTAAAAGATCCGATATTTCATAGACAATTTCTATAAAGATCTTGTTCGCACCATCTAGAGTTTTTTCATCTCTTTGGACATTGCTCGTTGGGTTTTGCGGTGAATAAACAGTGAAAGATGTATTTCGAATCGTAGACGGTTTCCAAGCTGCATCGGTGGACACCGAGGCACTCGTGGACGCGTGTGCTATGGATGAGTATCCTTGAAGGATTTATGCGTGGGCACTGGGGAGGAGAGGCTAAAGAAAAAAAAAACAACAAGGCTCATGGGGATCGAGTCATTGTGTAAGTCTGTCTGTCTTCCTTTGTAAAACCGTATCATAGTGATAGTCTGGCTTGGGCCGTCCGATGGTTTTTCCCTTTGTGGTTTCTTCGTACATCCGAAATTCTGAACTTGTTTATTTTACTTGCTTTAATCACCTAGATGCACGTTTAGGAGTAAACAAGATAAAATTGGACTTAATTGAAATTGTTTCACAAACTTGGTGCATGTTTGAATTGGGAAAAGGTTTTTAAAAGAAAACTTGTTTTGTCACCTTAAAGCACATTCGCAAAAAATGGCCTACAAATTGGTATCAGAGCTAGAAACATTTTGGGTGTGTGTTGATCCCTTGTACTTTTAAGGATGAATTTCAAAAGTTATGATAGTTTTCATACTCCTATTTTTTACGGCACAAATTATGCTTACTGGAATATGCAAATGAGAAGTGCTTTAAAATCAATTGATGAGCGTGTTTGGTTAGCGGTTGAAAAAGTTTGGTCACCATCGGTCACACAAGAGGGAGATGCCAATAATTTGAAACCCGTTGAGTCTTGTACCGAAGTTGAACATAGACTTGCACTTTATAATTTTAAAGGTCTTTACATTATTTCCTCACATGTCACATCGAAAGAGTAGAATCGAATCATGACGTGTGAAACTTGAAAATAGGCTTGGGATATTCTTGCACTTACTCAGGAGGGCACTAGCACGGTTAGGGCGTATAAACTTCAAAACCTCACTACAAAGTTTAAGACGATTAAGATGTTAGAGAATGAGTCATTTGATGAGTTTTACGCTAGATTGTCCATCATTGTCAACTATTCGTTTAATTTGGGAGAGAAAATACTCGACAACCGAGTCATAAAAAAAAGATTAAAGTCGTTGCCTAGTAGATTTGATCCCAAAGTGACTATTTTAAACTCCTTGGGTATGCTTGAATCAACGAAACTAGAAGAGCTTGTAGGTGACTTACAAATTTATGATCTTGACATGTTTACCTCCAAGCAAGTGCCAAAGAAAGAAAATGACATTTCTTTGAAAACCCAGAAGGAGGAGACTAAAGTTTCAGATTCTATTCCGATTCCAATTCCAATTTTGAGGATGTAGCATTGTTAGCAAAGACTTTCAATAAATTTCTTAAGTTCCAAAAGAAATCGAAAGATGACAAAAGACTTAAGAAATCCAAGAACAACAAGGTGGATCATGCCCTTAAGAATAAGAGTGATAATGTTAAAAGGGATGAGTCGAATAGGTGTTTTGGTTATGAGAGTTATGGTCATAAGGTAGTAGAGTGTCCCAATAGACTTAAGAAGGAGGGTAAGAAACCGAGAGCATATAAGGCCCCCTTAAGTGATAGTGAACCGGAAGAGGGAGAGAGTTCCCCCATTGAGCACAACTTTGTAGCGTTCATGGAATTTCATATGAGTGATGATGATAAATCTTACCATGAAGATTCTCATGTGAATGACACTTTTGAGGCCATTGAGTGTGAATCCCAAGTGAGTGAGGTTGAAGCTAGTGAGGAAGAGGAGATTGATGTGGGAGAGTTTCAAGTTTCGTTTAATGATTTGTATAAGGAAGTGGAAAAGGTGAATAAGACAAACTTGAAGTTGCAACCTAGGTTGAATGAGAGTGCCGTAGAAAATAATGATGTTTTTATTGAAGATCTTAGGTAACAGGAGAAGACTCTTAGGGAGAAACTAGAATACGTTGAGAAAGAGAGAGATAGTCTTCATGGTTTGATGGGACTTTGAAGAAGGAGATTCTAGAGTTTGAGGAGTTTAGGTGTTTTCTTGAGTCTAGGATTAGTGAGCTTGAGGATAGATTGAGAGACTCGAGTAAGGTGAAGTTTGATTTGGAGGCTAGGTAAAAAAAGTCGGCTAGGATTTTAGGTACCTTTGAAATTAAGGAAGATATGTGTGGTATAGGCCGGTCAGGGCCGGGATCTGTATGATCACCTGAAGAAATAAAAAGCATGATAGAAATGAACAGTTATGCATAAATGATAAGGATGATAAACTTGCATTACAATTTAACTAACTGATGAAATGAAATATCATTCACATAAAAGAAAGAAAAGTAAATAATCTTAATTTAAAACCTTTCCACATTTATCAAATTTTCCATTTTCTTTTATATTCCTTAATAGGAATAAAACCATTTATTAACCTCCATAGTGAATTATCTTACCATTTCATCTTTCCATTCCTTAATAGGAATATCATTAATATCAAGTGCTCTTTATGGCACATAAATCTCAATCCCGTGCTCTTTATGGCATGTATCCGTGCTCTTTGTGGCATTTATCATACGCTCTTTGTGGCGTTTAACAACCATCAAGTTCCACTTGATAAAAATATAGTTATATTCATATACATATAACGATTCTAAGACAGCCCGTCCGGGTTTCCCCACTGTGCGCGCCCCTAAATGACCATCATCTTCCAGGGCCTATCATAAGACAACCTCGGATCCTACAACGCAAGACGTCGGGAAGAGGCCATGTGCCTGCGGGATAGTCAAGACCACACCCGGAATCTCCTACCCATCGCAGAAAAATATACAACAATAAACGCTCACATGGCCTAGGACTATATCCGCCCTGCATTCATTAGCCAGGGGGCTTCACCTGTGCGCGCGAACTTCCCTTATGATGGTATTTTTGGAGAGGTGTATTTCATCAAAAAAAAATCATTTACCATATCATGATTTAGTAAATTATCATTTACTTTGTTCCTTTTTCCAAATTTCATTTCTATTTTTCAATATCCATGAATTGGGTTCATTTTCATTCGAACCTACTACCATTAAATAATTTGGTTCATTTCATTTGAACCTAATACCTTTGACTAATTTAGTTCATTTTATGCGAACCTATCACCATCGAATATCATCATTAATATTCCTCAAATTACAAGCCCCGACTAAATCTCCAAAGGATCATTATGATTCTACAAGTCCCCAAAGTTTACATAACTTCGATAAGCCCCTAATGTCTCCAAGCTTGGGCATACAAACTCCTAACTTCTAAAAACTCAATAAAAGAAGTAATGCCTTAACATTACTTTAAACCTCCCCGGAATAAACCCCAGATGAACCCATTCTAATCTAGGGTGGCGACCAAACTCAACCACTACTCTAGGACTCTAAGTTTACTTCTTTTAAGAAGGATCCTAGGTCCTAATCCTAAAATTTTTGGTTAAAATTAGAAAAGGAAAACAAAAAGGAAAATACAGGGTTTTCGAATCGATTTGGCCTAGCCGAATCGATTTGGGTTAAGAGAAGAGAATCGATTAGGACTAGCCGAGTCGATTCGGTCAGGAAAAATGACTTTCTGCATAATTGCCGAATCGATTCGGATTAGCTGAACCGATTCGGATGACCCAGGCTTGCAAATTGTCTCTCAGCGAATCGATTCGGCCAGGCCGAATCAATTCGATTTTGCAGAAATTCCTAGTTTTAGCTATGGAGTTTTAAACTCCAAATTTCTACCCAACACAAACACCAACCAAACCCATATCACATGCTGAAATTTCTACACCAAAATACCTCTAACTACCAACATTAACATTATTTATCATCCAAATCAATTTATAAGGGTTTAATACCCATAAATCTAACAAAACCCTAAAATGTTAAACCATAACAATTCAATAACTATCAAAACTAATTATTCTCCTTAAATCACATAATTGCAAGTAGATTACTTGCCTCAAGCTTGCCAAAATCAGATTTGATGAAGATGAGAGCAACAATCCAAGCTTGAATCTCCAAATCTCTCTCTTTCTCCCAAGCTCTCTCTTTTCTCTAAGTCTAGAAGTGTGTAAAGGAAGAATGGGAATAGGATTGGGAAATAAGACGTGGCCTAAGTCTAAAATGTCCACTTAAGTGACTAATACACGATATAATGACTCGCAAATACACATTTAAGCTATAACCAGTCAAAAGTGCCCGAAGTACCAAAATGCAATATGGCACTTATTTTGACTGTCTCGTACCTACCGGGACTAACTGCACTATCCAAATTATCATTTGAAAATTTTATAGCTCATTTTAAGTTCCGATTTCATTTTAAACTAAAATGTCATTTTATATCTTATGACACTTAAATTACCTCATGGATATTATTACCTACTTACAAGGTAACTAAACAACAATTTAGTAAATATTAACCTTTTTCATATTAAATTAATATTTACTCAACATCCATCATTTTACAATTAATTACTACATATAGTAAATAAATATAAAAATAGGCTATCAAACGTGAGGGTTATTACATACTCCCCCCCTTATGAGGGAATTTTGCCCCCAAAATTCAAGCGTACCTCGCAGGAAGAAATGCGGATACCTTTCCCGCATGCCATCCTCGCGATCCCATGTCGATTCCTCGACACTATGGTGACCACATTGGATCATAACTAAAGGTACTACCTACGATCTCAATCGCTGCTCTCCACGCTCTAAAATAGCAACCGGTTATTCCTCATAAGGAACGTCAAGTTGCAACTCTATATCTTCAAAAGGAATGCGCCTAAAGCACCATCACATCTCTTGTACTTCAATACAGAAGAGATATGGAACACGTCATGAACTTGTAGCAAGTATTTCAGTAGAGCAAGTTAATAGGCTACCGGACCCACCTTAATATATATAGGAAAGGTCCAACGTAACGCGATGCAAGTTTTCCCTTTTTCCCAAAATGCTTATTGCCTTTCATAGGCGATACTCGCACCAACACCTGGTCCCCGACCTCCATCTACACATGCCTTCTCCCCGCATCGACATAGCTCTTTTGTCGATCTAGGGCTATACAAACGCGATTCTGAATGAGTTTGATTTTTGGAAGAAGTATCTCTGATCATTTCAGGTCCGAGAGACTTATCATCTCGCACCTCTAACCAACAAGCGGGAGATCCACAAGGCCTATTATACAAGGCTTTTTAAAGCGCCATCCCGATAGTGAATCGATACAAATCATTATAAACGAACTCGACTAGTGGGAGACACTGTTCCCGACTACTCTTGAAGTCAAGAACGCACATAAGGAGTATATCCCTTAACATATGGTTTACCCTTTCGGTCTGGCCATCTGTTTGAGGATGATAGGAAGTACTAAACTTCAATCCGATTCCCATGGCTTCTTAGAAACTTGCCAAAAGTGAGAAACGAAAATCCTGTTTCAGTCGGAAACTGAAATCAAAGGCACCCCACGCAATACAACAACCTCTCCATGCCCGGCCACTACTACTAGCGGCGCACAACTTGACACATAAGTCATTACCCTGATGCACCGCAACCTTAGAACCGCGAGATTTCTCCATATCTACCTTTCTTAAGTCCCTTTCATTCGGGACAAAATTCTCTTATGGAAACGCACCCCTCCCTCCAAAATCAATAGAACAGGGTTATGTTCCCTCAATCAACAGCTTGTGTATGTGTATTTAACCACCCTTGTCACTCCTACGACATCTTGCAACAAAAATGTTGCTCTCACGAAGGATTAAATTCTGCCCAGGAAGTAGCACTTCCCTTTCCTACACAGTGGTCACCCCCACGCTGAATTTTATTTCAAGCACGGGATAATACTTCTCACAAGTCTTAGCTTATGAGGCGCATAAACATTAGGTCTATGCTCCAGTATTATTACTCCCAATCCTGGCAGAGGCTTGTCAATGGAATCCACCCTCGAGCTTAACAACATGGCTCAGGGGTGCGAGTCAGTTCATTCTTTTCGTTACCTCCGTAACACTCTACTACGAGAGGCCTCCTCTCCTTCGGCCTTAACTACCAAACTTCTCGAAATCCTCCCACTTCTCATTATCAAGGAACCAAATCCCTCTTAGAGTTAACACATGACTTATTCATGGTCAACTCCCAACAACCTTCCTAAACTAACGCCACATGAACGAAGTCCTTATGTCCAAACAATCCTAAGGTCTACCTACCTATCCTATCTAAATCGCATACGCATAATACTAAGTATATCCCTAGTACCCAAAACCTTTCTCAACTCCCGACATTTGCTCGGTTTCGTGCGTGGGATTTCTCGCCGAAGCAAAATCCAAACAAGGAATCCTCCCGTTACACTACTTCCTCGCGTTGTTGGTTATCAAGATATACAGGTCTAAGACACATGTTCGGGACATAAAAGATTCTACCTACACATTACCATTTAAATAACTAAATATTTAACAAATAAAACATTCACTTTTCATAAAGCCTTATAATTATATACCTTTTCAACTAGCCTTCTTATCAAGGCATAACCCGAAGTCTTAATTCGACTTCGCATCCCAGTCTCCCTCACATCGATCAGAGGAGAGAACTGTATACAGTGCTTATATTTTGCACTTTATTAGCCACTAATCACTCTTATACGTGATTCTCGGCTAAACCTTCCCACCCATCTCTTAACCAACAAAAATAAAATAAAAATAAAATGAAATTAACTAAAAGAAGAAAGAACAACATCTCTCCACTTCCAACGTCGTCGAGGTTCACGCGTGGAGCGTCCCGCAAAAGCAGAATCCAAACAAGGAACCCCTCCTATACGCTACTACTCAACTATGTCGGTCGTGGAGATAAGGCATACAAATCACATTATACTCGACCATGTTAAGGACGAGTAAATCGGCCTCAAAGCACAAAGTACCACAAGAAATCCCTATATGCTTACAAATAAGGAAACTCAATGCTAGTAAAAATACTCTTAGTAGATCTTATCAAATCTGTAGTCTGAGAAGAGCTCATAAAACGAATGAGCACGTAACATCCGCATCAGATAACACATAACTTAAGTACCCCCAAAATAAAAACTTACCCTTAATAGTGGGCTGAGCTAACAAAGCTGGAGGTAGTATAGCCTCCCAAATTCGATATACTCTCCCATACAGTAACCGTCCTTGCTGCCTGGGAACAACCGAATCAGGTACCCGAGGTAGGAACTGAAAGTATGGCTGCTGCGGAGTCCTAGGAAACTGACCCCCAATCTATCGAAGACACTCCATCTAAAAGACCTGCCTCCCCACATAGGAAGCACCGTCCCTTCATATCCTCTCGACCTCGACCCCCATTATTTCTAAACTGGGAAATGCCTTGGCCCAGATGGTCTTTACCTCCATGACCACCCCGACCTACATGTTGCAAAGCACCATTACTGTGCTTAATGTTATTGCCACCCGCAATAAGCCCTCCAAAACGTTATCTCTTAGACTAAACCCCTTG
Source organism: Sambucus nigra (assembly GCA_949130495.1). Taxonomy (NCBI): domain Eukaryota; kingdom Viridiplantae; phylum Streptophyta; class Magnoliopsida; order Dipsacales; family Adoxaceae; genus Sambucus; species Sambucus nigra. Next base: position 135,717,123 of record OX422216.1, read on the forward strand.
CTGAGGGTCCCTCTCTTTCTGCTTACTACCAGAGGATCGGGATGAGGGAGATGCTCCTCCTCTAATACCCTGTTATCCAAGCTTTACTGCTTGCCCCAATACGGTAGCTTTCTTGCTACTCTGCATATATAACCGATGCTCATGGAAATGGGGTGAGGCTGTATTCATAACCTCCCCAAAGGTTTGTAAAGCTGGATTACCCAGCAATTATTGTCGAATTCTCCAGTTTAGACCTCAAATAAACTTTGAGATCTTCCTTTATTCCGGAGCCACTTCATCCGGTACAAAACTCGCCAACCGTGTAAACTCCTCTACATATTCTGCCACGGATATCTCTCCTTGTACAACATCCTGGAACTTCCTTCTCATCTCCCTATAAACTGTGGGAGGGACGTACTCACGATCAAACAAAATCTAGAACTCAGTGATCGTTATTGTGTCTCTCTGCTCTGGTGTGGTCATTATCTCCCACCAGTATAACGCAGATGCGACTAGCTTAGAAGTGGCAAGGACTTGTTTCTTTCCTCGCTACATTGTATCGTTCGAAGGTGGCATTGTCTTTTCTCTTTCCATTAATTGGCTTTGATAACATCCGTGCCTCCCTCGAATTCTGGGGAATTTCCCTTTAGAAAGGACTCTCTAACCCTTTCCCACGGAGTATGTCCCGTAGGAGCTTGAACATCGTGAGCCCATTGTTGAGCCTGTGGCAAATTGTTGGACCACTGCGGTCATGGCGGCGTTAACCGCTTGAGCTACTATGTTTGCTACATCCGTAGCGTTATGGTCCCTTGTGGCGATGGTGGAGAATCTACCTCCTATTATACAACCCTATAACGTCTCGCTAGGTGACCTCTTTAGGCGACATTCGAGATGAAGAAACAATAGAGTTAATATAATACTTGAAACTATGTATCTTGCAGAAGATCACAAACATAGACAACTACGTAGTCCTAACATTAGGCTCTATATCAAAGAACGCTACGGTAGAACGTGACGAATCCATATAGATCCTAAAGACTCTAGATCCTGATGCTCTGATACCATCTGTGACAACCCACGATCCGAGATAAGAGGTGGCCAACCCAATACTCAACCGTAACAGGAATCATGGATGGATATCATTCTCAGCATCAACAAAAATAAACTGAGTATACGGGAAAACCACCCAATAAATCAGAAGACGGGTTGCCAAAAAGTGTAAAATTTTAAAATGCAGTTAAGAAATTTAAATTTAAACAACCCAATCTGATAAGCAATTGGGATTCCAAAAGATGTATATGTAATACCACTAAGACGAAAGCATACAAAAGGACCGAACATGCTATCGGTCCACTACTACATAGAACACAGTACAACAGTTTAAGTATCTTACATAATACATTCATTAATCAAATACAAAAGTTTGGGCCACACACCCGAATATAAGATCCGATCATATCTAGAACACAAAGATGAAAGCGTCTAGTACAATATCCTGTAATAACCCGCAAAATCTTACAGCTCTTCGAAAGCAAAGGAGTGGGAACATCAAAACGGGCGTCCTTGCGGGGGAGCACCTGAGCGAACACAATCATATATGCCACAAGGAATGTAAACCGATCAGGGCTGAGATCTATATGATCACCAGAAGAAATAAAAAGCATGATAGAAATGAACAGTTATGCATAAATGATAAGGATGATAAACTTACATTACAATTTAACTAACTGATGAAATGAAATATCATTCACATAAAAGAAAGAAAAGTAAATAATCTTAATTTAAAACCTTTCCACATTTATCAAATTTTCCATTTTCTTTTATATTCCTTAATAGGAATAAAACCATTTATTAACCTCCATAGTTAATTATCTTACAATTTCATCTTTCCATTCCTTAATAGGAATATCATTAATATCAAGTGCTCTTTATGGCACATAAATCTCAATCCCGTGCTCTTTATGGCACGTATCCATGCTCTTTGTGGCATTTATCGGCTCTTTGTGGCGTTTAAAATCCATCAAGTTCCACTTGATAAAAATATAGTTATATTCATATACATATAACGATTCTAAGATCGCCCGTCCGGGTTTCCCCACTGTGCGCGCCCCTAAATGACCATCATCTTCCAGGACCTGTCATAAGACAACCTGGGATCCTACAACGCAAGACGTTGGTAAGCGGCCATGTGCCTGCGGGATAGTCAAGACCACACCCAAAATCTCCTACCCATCTCAGAAAAATATACAACAATAAACGCTCACATAGCCTAGGACTATATCCGTCCTGCAGTCATTAGCCAGGGGGCTTCACTTGTGCGCGCGAACTTCCCTTATGATGGTATTTAGAGAGGTGTGTTTCATAAAAAAAATCATTTACCATATCATGATTTAGTAAATTATCATTTACTTTGTTCCTTTTTCCAAATTTCATTTCTATTTTTCAATATCCATGAATTGGGTTCATTTTCATTCGAACCTACTACCATTAAATAATTTGGTTCATTTCATTTGAACCTAATACCTTTGACTAATTTAGTTCATTTTATGCGAACCTATCACCATCGAATATCATCATTAATATTCCTCAAATTAGAAGCCCCGACTAAATCTCTAAAGGATCATTATGATTCTACAAGTCCCCAAAGTTTACATAACTTCGATAAGCCTCTAATGTCTCCAAGCTTGGGCATACAAACTCCTAACTTCTAAAAACTCAATAAAAGAAGTAATGCCTTAACATTACTTTAAACCTCCCCGGAATAAACCCCAGATGAACCCATTCTAATCTAGGGTGGCGACCAAACTCAACCACTACTCTAGGACTCTAAGTTTACTTCTTTTAAGAAGGTTCCTAGGTCCTAATCCTAAAATTTTTGGTTAAAATTAGAAAAGGAAAACAAAAAGGAAAATACAGGGTTTCCGAATCGATTTGGCCTAGCCGAATCGATTTGGGTTAAGAGAAGAGAATCGATTAGGACTAGCCGAGTCGATTCGGTCAGGAAAAATGACTTTCTGCATAATTTCCGAATCGATTCGGATTAGCCGAACCAATTCAGATGACCCAGGCTTGCAAACTGTCTCTCAGCGAATCGATTCGGCCAGGCCGAATCGATTCGATTATGCAGAAATTCCTAGTTTTAGCTATGGAGTTTTAAACTCCAAATTTCTACCCAACACAAACACCAACCAAACCCAGATCACATGCTGAAATTTCTACACCAAAATACCTCTAACTACCAACATTAACATTATTTATCATCCAAATCAATTTCTAAGGGCTTAATACCCATAAATCTAACAAAACCCTAAAATGTTAAACCATAACAATTCAATAACTATCAAAACTAATTACTCTCCTTAAATCACATAATTACAAGTAGATTACTTGCCTCAAGCGTGCCAACATGAGATTTGATGAAGATGAGAGCAACAATCCAAGCTTGAATCTCCAAATCTCTCTCTTTCTCCCAAGCTCTCTCTTTTCTCTAAGTCTAGAATTGTGTAAAGGAAGAATGGGAATAGGATTGGGAAATAAGACGTGGCCTAAGTCTAAAATGTCCACTTAAGTGACTAATACGCGATATAATGACTCGCAAATACACATTTAAGCTATAACCAGTCAAAAGTGCCCGAAGTACCAAAATGCAATATGACACTTATTTTGACTGTCTCGTACCTACCGGGACTAACTGAACTATCCAAATTATCATTTGAAAATTTATAGCTCATTTTAAGTTCCGGTTTCATTTTAAACTAAAATGTCATTTTATATCTTATGACACTATAAATTACCTCATGGATATTATTACCTACTTACAAGGTAACTAAACAACAATTTAGTAAATATTAACCTTTTTCATATTAAATTAATATTTACTCAACATCCATCATTTTACAATTAATTACTACATATAGTAAATAAATATAAAAATAGGCTATCAAATGTGAGGGTTATTACAGATCTATTTGTATTATATTTTTCATTTATTTGAGTCTTATTTGAAAATACAAAAAGTCTTTGTTTTGATAAATTTTTTTGAAAATATAAGAAGATTTTTTGTTTCATATATTTTTGAAAAATACAAGATATTTTATCTTTGGGTAAAAAATATTTTTAGAAAAACAAAAAAAGATTTTCGGTTTTGTGTCGTGCGTTTTAATTTTTTATGTGGCATATTAGTGTGCTTGGACCCCCATCATTTCATTATCCATTTGTCTAGGACATTTGGTCATAATTGTTGATGCATTGAATGATCTTAACCATTGTTTAAATGGGGTTGTTTCGAAGTTAATTTTCATTTGGATTCGAATTTGTATATATGCCATCATTGTACACATGAACGAGTTTATATGAATGTTTGACATCTCATGCATATTTGAGTTTAGTGAGCCGTTCTTATCTCAATTTTGTCATCTTTGCGCAATAAGACTTAGGAGGAGGTGTGTATGTAAGAACCGTTTACCACGAGGATTTATATTGTTGATAGTTGAAAATGATAAGTGCTCATGGGAAATGGCTGCGAGATTACAATTAACTCGCCGTGAAAGAAAAATTGAGGCAATAAAAAGAATTATATGCAAAATAGGGCAAATAGGATTTCTCTAAGTTGAGAAAAATAGAAACCTCAAAAGAAAAATAAAAGATTTATATATATTTGAGGGTATTTGGATGGAAAAATAAACGTGTTTGCACCACAAATCCTTATATTGAATATTAAATCATGACGCAATTGTTTGTAGAATCGTCAAAATTCCGGATTTGTGTGAATGAATGATTGTTTTGTTAATTTTGCTCATTATATTAAATTGTCACATATGGCTAAAACTAAGTTTGATGACATTTAGCTATCAATTAGAGCTTATTTATTATTTTGATGTGTTCATATTGTGACTCATTTGTTGCAGTTCACACCCATTCATTCCATAACCATGTTTGAGCACATTGACACTATGTTAACATTCAATTCAAATTATTTTTGTTTGTTTTATTTTTTCTATTTTGAGTCTATTTTTGCTACTGCTTCGTATCTCCAGTACCTGTTTGCATGATTTTTCACTCGGCAAAATAATAACATTTTTGAAACTGGAATACAAAATTTGTTGAAGTCACTCAACGACTTCTGGATGTCGTCTGAACGACTTGTCCAAGTCGTTCGAAGTCTGGTACTAATGACACGAGTTTCGAGGCAGTAATTTTATCAAATATGGTTGTTAGAAGGGTTGTTTTTGTAAGGACATTTTTCGTCACATTTAGTATAACGTACACCGCTACAAGTGTGTCGAAGAATTGGGAAGCTTACATCTACAATTGACAATCCTAATTTCAAGACGACTTCAAAAATCATGCGCAACAAGGAGAATTTGGTAAAATGTGTTTTTGTTCCATTTACATTTTACATAAAAAGTGTTGGGATATTTTTATGAAAGATAAAATATTTTTCCATTTATTAAAAATAATTTTGAAAAGATTTTAATGATTTTAATCATATAAAGTTTTCTATAAATGCTCCTGATCCCGTAAATAGTTTTGGTTTTTAAGGATTCCAAGTTATTTAATATTTAATAGTTTTTAAAGGAGGATCAGTGACTGTCGTTCAAACGACGTCACATCTCGTTCGGACGATATGGACTGTCGTTCGAACGACGTTGCTTGTCATTAGAACGAGAGGTGTTTTTCCGGTACACGTCACCGCCTTAGATTTTGTATTTAAAGGGTGTGAGGCTTCTAATTTTCACGTGGAGAAAACACCGGTTTTGACAAAATACGTTTTGAGTGTTTTTGTTTATTATCTAACACATATTTGAGGGTTCAAACTTTGTTTTACAATTCGAAAATCCCATACTTTCGTGTGAGTTGTTTTGTGGAACCCAAAGCATATTTTGCTGGTAGCTTCGTTGCTGAAACTAGGTGTCTTGGAAAGGTACTGGGCTGACAATAGGTGCCACTTGCGGGAGGTACCAGGCTGATCATCGACTGCGTGTCATAGGGAGTGCTGCGGTGTTCTTGGGGTGACAACTATGAACCGACACCTGCGGGTATTTCATAAGTCAATTGTATTTTCACTGTAATCCGATTGTAAATAATTCATTTACAAATTATAGTGGAAATAAAAGGTTTTTTATCCTGCGGGGATTTTTTTCTTGAAATCTGCTTTTGTCAGCATTTTTCATCGCATGGTTTAATTTGAGATTCGAATTGACACGTCGGTGCATGTTTTGGGGATGATTTAATTAATATTGGGTTTTATTAAATTTAGACATCTAATTAAATTAGTCTGAATTGGAAATTGGGAATCTAATTCAATCATTAGCGCACACACATTTTCAGATTGGTATCAGCAGGTTAGGCTAATTTATCACGTATTTCTATTTTCCGCAAACTTGAGTGATATAGATTTTTGTTTAAAAAATCTATTTTTTGAAAGTTTGTCACAATGTTTCCAAACGAGAACTTATATAATCGAATTCATATTTTTGATGGATACAATATACCTATTGGAAAGCTCGTATGAAATCCCAGTTAAAGCCATTCAAGAATGAGTCTGGTTGCTTTGTGAAAGAGGGTGGACTCCTCCCACTGTCGCTGCTAATAACACCACCTCTTTAAAACCTGTGTCGGATTGGACCGAAGATGATTTTAAAATGTATAATTTTAGTTCTCGTGGTTTCAGTTTTATTTCGGGAGCCATCTCCCCCGACGAGTTCAACCGAATTATGACGTGCACCACGTCTAAAGAGGCATGGGATGTCCTCCAATTGACACATGAGGGTATGAACGCGGTTAAAAAATCAAAATTATAAAATTTGGCAACCCAATTTGAGACCATTACCATGTCTGATTCTGAATGTTTTGATGTGTTTTATGCACGTTTGTCGATCATTGTTAACTAGAGTTTTAATTTAGGTGAGCCTATTAATAACACGCGTGCCATTAAAAAGGTTTTGAGATCTCTTCCTAAACGTTTCATTCCTAAGGTCACTATTTTGAATTCATTGGGAAAGTTAAATTTCCTTAAGTTTGAAGAGCTCGTAGGAGATCTACAAACTTATGAGATTGACATGTTTCCCCAAATCATTAAGGCTAAGGATAGAGGCGTTGCTTTAAAGACTCAAGTTAGGAATAAAAATAAAGAGAAAGTGTATGAGTCTGATTTTGAGGAAGAGTTTAGAATTGACGATGTGTCCTTACGTGCGAATTTTTTTAAAAAGTTTCTCAAAATGAACAAAAATAATTCTTTAAATAAAAAGTCATTTGAGAAAAATAAAAAGAAAGAAAAGGCCACAAAGGGCAATAAAAAAGAGAGTGAGAAAGAAAAATAGGATGAGAGAGGTAAATATTTAGATGAGATGATTCGTTTTGAATGTCAAGGGAAAGTGCATAGGGCTTGTGAGTGTGCTACTAGGATTAAGAGAAAAGGGAAGAAAGTAGCCATGCCTGCCACTCTTAGTGATAGTGAGGGAGAGGATGAGAAAGATAAGTCTTCATAAGGAAAGTGTTTAGCTTTTTTTGATTCGTATGATCACACCCACTTTGTCCCACGATGAGAGCGACAGTGATGACTAGAGTGTTTCTAGTGGAGATGAGAGCGAGTTTCAAAATGGAGAGGAAAGTGAGCTCCAAAAAGCTTTTAGGTATTTGTACACCGAGAGCTTGAAAACAAAGAAGTATAATAAAGATTTATGTCACCAGATTTTAGATTTGGAGAGAGAGAAGGAAGTTTTAAGGAGGGAAAAGTGTGACTTGACTGACATAGTGTCTAGTCGGACGACACGTGTATCCCAACTCGAGAGGGATCTCGAACGTTCAAGGAAGGTCAAAGTCCCTTTAGAGAACACATCTAAGAAAGTTGGAAAGATGGTTCTCAATCCTGTTTTGGTTATTGATGAGAGTTTAGGAAAAGATCATGACGGTGTGTCCACTTCTTTTGTTTCACTCGAGACGGTTCCCACTTTGGTGATTGATTCACGTGACTCTCATACCAACCCACCTAGGCGTCCCATTCACGTCAGGAGAACACGTCCTGGAATTTTTGAAAAATTAATTCCTAGGCCATTATGTTTTCTCCCATTGCAAAAAATGAGGAAACCGATGGAATTTTACTCTAAGTTGGGTAATGTGTCACGGTATACTGCTACACATAATCGCTCACATGTACCCACTCATGATTCTTTGCTTGCACATAATGATAGAGAGTTTGCACATTTTCGAAAGCAAGTAAAGTTTTTGGTCAAGACTTTACATGATTTAATAGAGTTATTTCCAAAGATGTCACCATCTTTGGAAAACTCCACCGCACTTCTCGGTTGACGTTTATACATGTTTGCAAGCATAGGGTGATTTACATGATGACACTTTTTCCTATTGCTAGTATGTAACATTTGTATTTTATTTGTTTTTACTTGTTTTTGGTACTATGTTAGCACTGTTTGGGATCTATTTTCCCATTCCAGGAACTGTTTTTATAAAAATTTCTCACTGGTCAAAACTGCATGTCATTCTATATAATCAGGGAAAATTTGACTTTTATCGTTCTAACGAGATGGCATTTCGTTCGAACGATATGGTATCTCATTCGAACGACCCTAGAATAATATTCTATTTGCAGTCCTTATTTCTTCCAGCTATATGTTAATGGTACTACTGGTTTGTTTTTGAACAAGTGTTTGAAAAATACAAAAAGATTTTCTCTTTTTAGAAAAATTTTGAAAAAAAATTCAAAAGAGTTTTGTATTTTGTTTGCACCTTATATGAATGCATTTAGGATGACCAACTCACAATTTCATTCCATTTATCCATGTGACTGTTTGATAGTGTTTTGAGACAATATATTGTGTCATTCATGTGCTTTACAAAGTTTGGAGTCTTTGAGATGATATAGTGTTGCTACCTACATGATTGACTCTAATTTTCCTTTATTGCACACATGCCCGAATTTGTTTGACTTTTGTGCTTGTCTTTCACATATTGGTTGAGTGTTTCCATCTCTATTCTGTTTATACAACTAACCAAATGCGATAAAACTTGGCAAAAAGTAGGGCATGTTATAAATCGTTTTTGAGATTTGTGTGTTTTATTTTGAAAAACGGGGAAAGGCTATGAAAGGTATGTGACACCCCGCCTAATTAAATACCGGGAGATCACTCATTTATTAAATTAAAATCAAGGTGAACAGTTGGTTCATTCTTAGCATCACTGTCGTAAAAATAACTTTTCCAAATTTAACACCCTATTTAATTTAGCTAAGTGTCAAAACCATTTTTTAAACATTACTTTCCAATTTTATTTATTTATTTTATTAAAAAATCAATCCAATAATTTAACATTTAACAACCCAATCCCAGCATTTAAAACTTAAAGTAAAACATACATGCTGAATAAATCCTAAAGTAACAGTACTAGAAATAATTGAAATACAAATGCCCCAATAAAACAGATAAATAGTGGAAAGGGCGACACATGGCCAATAAGGAGAATGATAGAAGTGGAATCAAGTAATTGAAATCGTCTAAGCAAGTGGCCTGCAACTCCCACCTAAGCTGCAGCACGTTCCTTCCAAGGCATCCTAAACAAGACGCCCCTGTGGCTGGGCACCTGTAATATATACATATATATACAAGAGAGAAAGAGGAATTGAAACGGGTCAGAGCTCGATAGTGTATATGATTTAAAAATTCGTTTAGCAAGTATTTTAAATTGATACAGGCCAATGCAACAACATATTAGTGCGACACTCTTGAGAAATTCTCTCCTCTCTTCTAATGTGCACTCCTATTGCACTAACCTTCCCAATGGTTTATCTCTTCATATATCACACTATCCTTCCCCAAGGATTTAACTTATCTTAGGTGACTCTCAAAATTTAAGATTTAATAACATCATGGTTTAAAAAGGATAATTTCATTTAGTACAAAATGCTCAATTTAACTTTATTGTTTCATAAAGTTTTTTCAATATCATATTGTACTTTTCAAAACAAGTATTTCCAATTTGAGTCATTATACATGTCTTACTTACCATAACACAGTAGGCAGTTTCCCATATTTCATAAGTTCATATATATATATATATATATTAAATACTCGTATAATATATATATTCTAACAGCACCCCACATAAAATTTTATGGTGCGGGAATACTTTGCTATCCAATCCCCGTATCAATCGTACTAAAGGGAATACAAGTTCGGAATCACTCTCGAACTGTATAAATACATACACAAACAATATTGAGGCGAAGCATAGTTTCCAAGTCCAAGAGGTCAGTACATACCCTCACGTCTCTTAGGACCGTGACTACTGATTCGATAGCCAGTACCTAGGATTTTTATCTTCTAGGGTACGAGTCAATATCCCCCATAAGGCACACGAGATAAGATCTTCCCAGCGCGGAAACCTCAGGGATAGCAAGTAGCGCGGGCATGATTTTCACAAGTATATAATATATGCATACACAATCATATAAATATACCACTTTTATTATATCAATATAGGTTTATCCAATAACCCACATTCACAACATTTATCCTTATTTTCCCATTATTATTTATCAAGTATAATGGTTCGTTTCTAACTTTAATTCGAAGGGTTTTTCCAACTTACTACGTAACCCTCATGGACTCTATTCTTCCAAATTTACAATTCAGTAGATATCCATTTATGTTCCAACGTAACTCTCTCTTACGTGTCTCTCCCCTTTAATATATACTTACATTATCCCTTATGCAAAATATCCCAAAAATATAGATTTCGCCTTACATTAAAGGATTTTGAATTTTATTTTCAAAGATGAGAATTTTTAACGGTTTCGAAATCGAAATTAAAATGGAGTTTTAATTGAATTTTTATTATCTCTAAGAGTCCTCAAAACATAAAACTGTCTAGAAAAAAAATATTAAAAAATATTGAACGGTCCGATCGAGTTGAATTTTTTTTCTGTAGCTTCCTCTCGTCTTCAGCTAATTCTCTGTAAAATTTCATCCAATTCCAACGGTCCGATCGTCCCGAATAAATTTTTTTAGTGTTTGTATCTGATTAGAACTCTTTTCTTAATCAAACTCTTAATCCTTTACATGACAAAGGGTTTCCAGAATATCATATAAATCATCACTACATGAAAATTTCCCATCTCAAATTGTGTTGTTCTTCCATAAATCTCATCCTAATAACTCTTAAACTAATATGGATGATGCATCAACGAAATAAGAAAGATAAACACTTGCCTGGGATTTTCAAAAATCTGGTTTGGTGTTGAATTTGGTGTGGTTACGTTCCCCGTCTCGCGATCTACGCGGTGGCGGTGGCGGCGGTGCAAACGGGTGAGTTTTGAGCCTTGGAATGCCTTGAGAGCTCTCTCCTCTCCTCTCCTCTCCAATGGCCGTTCTAGTATTTTGAGTTATCTAACCCTAGGAGATAACCTAAACATCTGATATAACCCCTTTAATTTTCGTGGGTTTAATTACCCAAAAATACAAAATGACTAAAATGCCCTCCCGGGGTACTAATTAGGCCTAAAAACACCCCGAGACCCAAATCAAACTCCCGGGTATACTTTTCTGACTATCTCGACCCTTCCGGACGCGTTGGCGTACTCAAAACGACCATATGAACAACTTATAAAATATTTACTTTTATTTATCAATATTTAGTCCCGACGCGACACGGGCGCGTCCCGACTCAAATTTCTAAAATTGTCATTTTATTCACTCGTGACATTTAATATGGCGACTATTATATATTAATTTGCTCATTAGTAATATTCACCAAATTTTCCCATAATTACTAACTCTCATCACGTTAATAATTATAACATAATTAATTTTTGGATTTTTACTAAATAATTAATTCACATTAATATTAATAAATTCCCAAATTAATATAGCATAAAAATACGGGGTATTAGATACTTCCCCCCTAATAATGGAATTTCATCCCGAAATTCAAAAAATAAGGCATACTTGGTAAGAACAAATCTGCATATCTCTCGCGCATATCGGCCTCCACTCCCAAGTGGATTCCTCCACATTATGATGCTCCCACTGGACCCGTATAAGTGGAACCATCTTCGACCTCAATCTCCTCTCACTATAGTCTAGGATAGCCACCGGTCTCTCCTCGTAAGAGCTGTCAGGATGCAAGTCTATCTCATCTATCGCGATGTGAGTACGGGCCATATCATCCCGAAGATACCGTCTCAACGACGAGATGTGGAATACATCGTGAATGCGATGTAAATGCTCTGGTAGTCCCAATCTTTATGCTATCGGCCCAATCCTCTCGATAATGGGAAATGGTCTCACGTATCTCGGGGCCAATTTCCCTTTCTTCCCGAACCTCATCACTCCCTTCATAGGAGATACACGCAGTAACACTTGGTCCCCCACATTAAACTCCCGGAAGAACCGTTTCGCATCGGCGTAGCTCTTCTGCCTGTCCTGGGCTACTCAAATGCGACTCCTGATCATCTTAATCCTTGCGGAGGTTTCCTGAATCACCTCTGGTCCTAGAAACTTGTTACCGCCCACCTCTAGTCAACAAGTTGGAGAACGATAAGGCCGGCCATACAAAGCCTCAAATGGAGCCATACCAATCGTAAACTGATAAGAGTTATTATAAGCAAACTCTACCAGTGGAAGATGTGGCTCCCAACCTCCTCCAAAATCAAGAACACACATGCGTAGCATATCCTCTAACAATCTGATTAGTACGCTCTGTCTGTCCATCTGTCTGTGGGTGATAAGCTGAACTCAACCTCAACTCAGTACCCATAGCCTCCTGAAATCTTTCCCAAAAACATGATACGAAAATCTTGTCTCTATCTGACACAATATTCAGGGGCACCCCATGTAATCTGACAATCTCAGCAATGAACAACTGAGCATACTGACTTGTGGTATAATCTTTCCGCACCGGCAGAAAATGAGCCACCTTGGTCAAACGGTCTACAATCACCCAGATAGAGTCGTGGCCCCGCTGTGATGTAGGCAACCCTGTAATAAAATCCATGGAAATACTCTCCCACTTCCACGCGGGTACTTCTAATGGCTGAAGCAATCCGGACGGTTTCTGATGGTCCACCTTCACCAGCTGGCAGGTAGAACACTTGGACACGAACTCAGCAATGTCCTTCTTCATCCCACTCCACCAGTATTGCCTCCTCATATCCTCGTACATCTTATCTCCTCCAGGATGTACCGCAAATCGGTACCCGTGAGATTGGGTCATCACTGCATGACGTAATTCTGCCCCTTCTGGAACCACTAACCTCCCATTAAACCTCAAACCCCCATCAGAACTAACAGAATAGGACTCAACACCCTCGGTTAAAAGTCGTACAATCTGTTCCTAGCAAAACGGGTCTGTGGTTTGGGCCTGTATTACCCTCGTAACAATCTCGAGTGTGACTGTCATAACAGATATGAAGGAACGGGCTACTGCGTCCTGGTGACCCAACTCCTTCCACTTCGCTTTCCAGACGTCTGCTACCTTATTTACCGGTCTACGACTCAACGCATCAGCAACTACGTTGGCTCTCCCTGGATGATACTGTATGTCGAACTGATAGTCCTTCAAAAACTCTAACCATCTGCGCTGATGCATATTCAACTCTCGCTGAGTGAACAAATACTGTAGTGACTTGTGGTTTGTGAACAAACGGAACTTCTCCCCCAATAATTAGTGTCTCCATATCCGCAGTGCAAAAATGACCGCTCCTAACTCCAGGTCGTGGGTGGGGTAATTCTTCTCATCCGGATTAAGCTTGTGAGAGGCAAAAGCTATAGCCTTCTCTTCTTGCTGAAGTACTCCCCCAAGTCCCCGTAAAGAGGCATCGATGTAAACCAGGTACTCCACACCCGGCTTCGGTAAAGCAAGGACTGGTGCTGAAGTGAGCTGGTCTTTCAGCTCGTCGAAAGCCAATTGACAAGCATCATCCCAAACATATGGTACCCCTTTGCAAGTCAGGTTCGTCAATGGACCCGCTATTTTGGAGAATCCCCAAATGAATCTCCTGTAGTATCCGACTAACCCTAAGAAACTACGCACTTCCATCGGTGTCGTGGGCTATCCCCACTCCCTCACCGCTAACACTTTACTCGGGTCAACTGCTATCCCCTGTTCAGAAACAACATGCCCCAATAACTGTACCTCTCGCAACCAGAATCCACACTTCTCGTACTTAGCATACAACTGATGCTCTCGTAAAGTCTGAATACCGGCCTCAAATGCTCGGCATGATCCTCCTCGGAGTGTGAATATATCAAAATATCATCTATGAAGACGATGACAAACTGATCCAAGAACTCTCTGAATACTCGGTTCATTAAGTCCATGAACACGGCTGGAGCATTTATGATACCAAATGGCATCACTCTGAACTCGTAAGACCCATATATCGTCAAGAAGGCAGTATCTGAAACATCCTGCTCTCTAATACGTAGCTGATGGTACCCCGACCTCAGATCTATCTTCAAAAAGAAAGTTGCTCCCCTCAACTGGTCGAATATATCATCTATTCGAGGCAATGGATACTTATTCCATATCGTGACCTTGTTCAACTCCCGGTAGTCCACACATAACCTCAGTGAACCATCTCTCTTCTTCACAAACAAGACTGGAGCGCCCCAAGGTGAGGTACTCCTATGAATGAAGCCCTGACCTAACAGCTGCTCTATCTGATCTCGTAACTCTCGCATCTCCGCCAGAGCCATACGATATGGAGCCGTGCTATCGGTCTCGTATCTGGCAATAAATCTATGACAAAGTCTATCTCTCGACTGGGGGGTAGGCCTGGTATCTCCTGGAATACTTCGGAATACTCACGAACGACTGGGATAGAGTCTAAAGGAATCAAAACCTCCTTAGAGGTATCCTCCTCTATATAATACAAATGAGCGATCGAACCTCCCTCTGGGCGAGGCATCGCCACTACAAACATCTTTTGCCCCAGAATGGAAAAAACAATGTTCCCACCGAAGCAATCAATCATGGCTCTATAAGCTGCGAGACAATCCATACTGATAATAACATCATGCTCATTCATATCTAAGACTAACATGTCTGTAGGTAATACCAAACTACCAATCTCTACCCCCACTCCCTGGCATATAAAGAAGAGAAGCGACCCACGCCCCAGTGGTGAGTCTACACACGTCACTGTGCTCTCTGCTGTGGCTAACAACCCTAAGGCCTTCGCAAAATGTGTAGCTATAAAACAATGTGTCGCCCTAGTATCAAACAAAACCCAACCCATAGTACCATGGATATGAAACATACCCTCAATCGCGGGTGGTGCCTGTGGAGCTGCTGCCTGGTGGACGTTATAGACACGTCCGTACTGTAACTGCCCCTACTACACTGGAGCTGCTGGAATGGCTGGTAGGGATGGCACCTGGGCTGGAGCTGGGAGGGCAGCTGGAAAAAGTGGTCTCTGTGGCTCATTACGGGCACCCTGCTGCTGTGGGGCCCTATTACCCTCTGGGCAATCCTGGCGCTTATGACCATGCTTGCCTCATACAAAACACCGACCTCTGAAGTTACCTCCCCTCTGACCCTGCTGACCATAGTTCTGCTGGCCGTTACCTCCCCGCCACTGGCCCTGTTGGCCCTGATTAGCACGCTTTTGGCCCTGTTGGCCCTGCTGATTAGGCTGTCCCTGCCTATAACCCCCAAATCCCTGCCTGGAATCACCTGAACGGAATCGCTTAGCAGGGTTCCCCTGATGGGAACTCTGCTCGTGTTGACGAGTCTGTCCATGAGATGGTGCCCCACTAGCACTACTACCCCCGGTCCTGCCCTGCTAGATGGACTCTCCTGCTCTCCTGCTTCCCTGCAGATGGAAGCGGTGATCCTGGCAATGTAGTAACGCAGCATTGAGTACATCAGTGAAAGTACTCAGAGATAGATTCCCTATAAGATGGTGACGGATCCTCCAAGTTAACCCGTCCACAAACAACATTATCTTCTTACTATCAGTAGGTGCCTCATCTGGCACTATGGTGAGAAGTCTCGTGAACTCCTCCTCATACTCAGCAACGGTAGAGTTCTCCTATTTCAAATTCAGTAATTTCCTCCTCATCTCAGTCTGCACGGCGAGTGGAAAGTACTTGCGATCAAACCGCTCCCAAACGACTGAATAGGGACCGTGTCCCTCTCCTCCAAGGTGGTAGTGGACTCCCACCACTGCAAAGTGGCCCCCACCAGCTTAAAAGAAGCCAATAACTGCCTTTGCACGTCAGTGCACTCATACATACAAAGATGCCGCTGGATGTCTTTCTTCCATTGGTTGACCGTGATGATATCTGAGCTACCAGAGAACTCAGGGGGATGCGCATTCTGAAAAGCGTCCCTAACCCTCTCCCATGCAGATGGAAGCTGTGCTGGTACTGGCGCCACTGCCTGAATCTGGGGTGGAGCCTGCTGAACCACCGCTAGCGCGGTATTCACCGCCTGAGCAACAATGGCGGCTACTTCATTAGCATTCATAGTGCCTTGTGGAGGAGCTGCTGACTGCTCGGCCTGGGCACGCCTATCCTTCGGTGCACGTCTCGGAGGCATCTAAAATGTGAAGAAGTTTATTAGTCTCCAGTCATTATCAAATCCCAAATGGCTGGAGACGTAAACGTAAAAGCAGGAATACAACAATCCTAAAAATAGGGCTCTATAGCAAAAACGTTAAGCTGAAAGCGAAAATAAGCCGTACAGATCCTATGGACACTAGAACCTGATGCTCTGATACCACCTGTGACACCCCGCCTAATTAAATACCGGGCGATCACTCCTTTATTAAATTAAAATCAAGGTGAACAGTTGGTTCATTCTTAGCATCATTGTCGTAAAAATAACTTTTCCAAATTTAACACCCTATTTAATTTAGCTAAGTGTCAAAACCATTATTCAAACATTACTTTCTAATTTTATTTATTTATTTTATTAAACAATCAATCCAATAATTTAACATTTAACAACCCAATCCCAGCATTTAAAACTTAAAGTAAAACATACATGCTGAATAAATCCCAAAGTAACAGTACTAGAAAAACTGAAATACAAATGTCTCAATAAAACAGATAAATAGTGGAAAGGGCGACACATGCCCAATAAGGAGAATGATAGAAGTGGAATCAAGTAAATGAAATCGTCTAAGCAAGTGGCCTGCAACTCCCACCTAAGCTGCAGCACGTTCCTTCCAAGGGATCCTAAACAAGACGCCCCTGTGGCTGGGCACCTGTAATATATACATATATATACAAGAGGGAAAGAGGAATAGAAATGGGTCAGAGCCCGATAGTGTATATGATTTAAAAATTCGTTTAGCAAGTATTTAAATTGATACAGGCCAATGCAACAACATATTAGTGCGACACTCTCTTGAGAAATTCCCACCTCTCTTCTAATGTGCACTCCTATCGCACTAACCTTTCCAATGGTTTATCTCATCATATATCACACTATCCTTCCCCAAGGATTTAACTTATCTTAGGTGACTCTCAAAATTTAAGATTTAACAACATCATGGTTTAAAAAGGATAATTTCATTTAGTATAAAATGCTCATTTTAACTTTATTGATTCATAAAGTTTTTTCAATATCATATTATACTTTTCAAAACAAGTATTTACAATTTGAGTCATTATACATGTCTTACTTACCATAACACAGTAGGCAGTTTCCCATATTTCAGAAGTTCATATATATATATTAAATACTCGTATAATATATATATTCTAACAGCACCCCACATAAAATTTTATGGTGCGGGCATACTCTGCTATCCAATCCCCGTATCAATCATACTAAATGGAATACAAGTTCGGAATCACTCTCGAATTGTATAAATACATACACAAACAATATTGAGGCGAATCATAGTTTCCTAGTCCAAGAGGTCAGTACATACCCTCACATCTCTTAGGACCGTGACTACCGATTCGATAGCCTGTACCTATGATTTCTATCTTCTAGGGTACGAGTCAATATCCCCCATAAGGCACACGAGATAAGATCGTCCCAGCGCGGAAACCTCAGGGATAGCAAGTAGCGCGGGCATGATTTTCACAAGTATATAATATATGCATACACAATCATATAAATATACCACTTTTATTATATCAATTTAGGTTTATCCAATAACCCACATTCACAACATTTATCCTTATTTTCCCATTATTATTTATCAAGTATAATGGTTCGTTTCTAACTTTAATTCGAAGGATTTTTCCAACTTACTACGTAACCCTCATGGACTCTATTCTTCCAAATGTACAATTCAGTAGATATCCATTTATGTTCCAACGTAACTCTCTCTTACGTGTCTCTCCCCTTTAATATATACTTACATTATCCCTTATGCAAAATATCCCAAAAATATAGATTTCGCCTTACATTAAAGGATTTTGAATTTTATTTTCAAAGATGAGAATTTCTAACGGTTTCGAAATCAAAATTAAAATGGAGTTTTAATTGAATTTTTATTATCTCTAAGAGTCCTCAAAACATAAAACTGTCTAGCAAAAAAAAATATTAAAAAATATTGAACGGTCCGATCGAGTTGAATTTTTTTCTGTAGCTTCCTCTCGTCTTCATCCAATTCTCTGTAAAATTTCATCCAATTCCAACAGTCCGATCGTCCCGAATAAATTTTTTTTAGTGTTTATATCTGATTAGAACTCTTTTCTTAATCAAACTCTTAATCCTTTACGTGACAAAGGGTTTCCAGAATATCATATAAATCATCACTACATGAAAATTTCCCATCTCAAATTGGGTTTTTCTTCCATAAATCTCGTCCTAATAACTCCTAAACTAATATGGATGATGTATTAATGAAATAAGCATGATAAACACTTTCTTGGGATTTTCAGAAATCTGGTTTGGTGTTGAATTTGGTGTGGTTGCGTTCCCCGTCTCGCAATCTACGTGTTGGCGGTGGTGGCGGTACAAACGGGTGAGTTTTGAGCCTTGGAATGCCTTGAGAGCTCTCTCCTCTCCTCTCCAATGGCCGTTCTAGTGTTTTGAGTTATCTAACCCTAGGAGATAACCTAAACATTTGATATAACCCCTTTAATTTTCGTGGGTTTAATTACCCAAAAATACAAAATGACTAAAATGCCCTCCCAGGGTACTAATTAGGCCTAAAAACGCCCCGAGACCCAAATCAAACTCCCGGGTATACTTTTCTGACTATCTCGACCCTTTCGGACGCGTTGGCGTATTCAAAACGACCATACAAACAACTTATAAAATATTTACTTTTATTTATCAATATTTAGTCCCGACGCAACAGGGGCGCGTCCCGACTCAAATTTCTAAAATTGTCATTTTATTCACTCGTGACATTTAATATGGCTACTATTATATATTACTTTGCTCATTAGTAATATTCAACAAATTTTCCCATAATTACTAACTCTCATCACGTTAATAATTATAACATAATTAATTTCCAGATTTTTATTAAATAATTAATTCACATTAATATTAATAAATCCCCAAATTAATATAGCATAAAAATACGGGGTATTACAAGGTACTCATTTTTCCTTTGCGATTAAGCAACCGTTTAAACGGATGTAAAAAGTGAGGAATTAAAAATTATCCGGGGTCCAATTAGGTTTAATAAGAGCCCGAAAAATTGTATGGCAATAAAAAGAAAATTATGCCAAAAATGGGCCAATAGTTTTTTTTTTGTTTCATCACCTCATAAGAAAAATAAAAAGCATTATATTTTAATGAGGGAGTTTGGATGGAATTTTCAATGGTTTTCACGTCATTGAAAATCATGAAAAAGCATTACATAGTTTTGGACGTTATTGGTCTGGAAATCATTTACACTTTGATTTGTTTATATGATTAAGACGATGTCATCTAAATTCAACTATTTTACACCAAAGGACTATTTTTGATGTTCATTCGTTAGGAGTACACTTATGCATCGTGCATATATGATATGATTGAGTTGATTTTTCTATCGAATCTGTTCACCCCCATTCATTCCGTATCCACGATTTGGTTATCTTAGTATAAATTCATGGTGTGTGATTTTTTTTCTAACATCACTTTTGCATTTTTGAATGAAATATTTGAAAATTTCAAAAATAGTTTGTTTTCTTGGTTTACCGTGACACCCCGATTTGCTTTATGTGATTTGTTCTTTTCCTTGTCTATTTCGGACAAATAAAAATTGAGAGAACGCATTATGATATTTTGGGGGAGTTTAAGTATGGGGGAGATTTGGTTATGCTTACATGTTTTATATTTATATCATTTCAAACTCGATACGTCACGAGGTTTTTTCTTTGACTCATGTCTGTAGGTACAATTGAAGATTCTTTGGATTGCACATACTGATGAGAAAAGCTTGGAGATTTGAAAAGTTGATTGTTGAAGAAAAAATTGAAAAAGTCTGAAGACTTGTTCAGTTTATCTTTCCTCGTGTGAGTTTATGGGAGGGTAGATTTGTATAGGTCATATTTTTATTGATAATTCGGATATTTTTATTTTGTACCGGCATAGACATAGGGGGAGATTTGTAAGGACATTGTCCGTCACATTTAGTATGTCGTATACCCCTACTAGTTTGTTAATGAATTGGGAAGCTTACACCTACAATCGATAATCCGAATATTTCAAGACGACTTCAACAATCATGACCAACAAGGATGAATTTGGTAAAATGTGTTTTTGTTCCATTTATATTTTACATAAAAAGTTTTCGGATATTTTGATGAAAGATAAACTATTTTTCCATTTACGAAAAATATTTTTGAAAAGATTTTAATGATTTTAATCATATAACGTTTTGGATAAATGGTCCTAATTCAGTAAATAGTTTTGGTTTTTAAAGATTCCAAGTTATTTAGTATTTAAAAGTTTTTAAAGGAGGACCTGTGACTGTCCTTCAAACGACATCACATCTCGTTCGAACGAGATGGAGTGTCTTTCGAACGACGTCGTTTGTCATTCGAACGAGAGGTGTTTTGCCTGTACACGTCACCGCCTTAGATTTTATATTTTAAGGGTGTCAGGATTCTGATTTTCATGTGGAGAAAACACTGGTTTTGACAGAATACATTTTGAGTGTTTTTGTTTATTCTCTAGAACATTTTTGAGTGTTCAAACTTTTTTTTACAATTCACAAATTCCATAGTTTTGTGTGAGTTGTTTTCTGTAACCCAAAGCATATTTTGTTGGGAGTTTTGCTACTAAAATAAAGTGGCTTGGAAAGGTACTGGGCTGACCATAGGTGCCACTTGCGGGAGGTACTGGGTTGATCATCGATTGTGTGTCATAAGAAGTGTTGTAGTGTTCGTGGGCTGACGACTATGAACCGACACCTGCGAGTATTTCGTAACGCAATTGTATTTTCACTGTAATCCGATTGTAAACCGTTCCTTTACAAATTATAGTGGAAATAAAAGTTTTTTTACTTTGAGGGGATTTTTTCCTGAAATCTCCTCTTGTCATCATTATTCATCGCATGATTTAATTTGAGATTTGAATTGACACGTAGATGCATGTTTTGGGGCTGATTTAATTGGTATTTGGTTTTAGTAAATTTAGACATCCAATTAAATTAGTCTGAATTGGAAATTGGGAATCTAATTTAATCATTAGCACACACGCATTTCCAAATTGGTATGAGAGCGAGTTAGGCTAATTTATCGCGTATTCTTATTTTCCACAAACTTGTGTGATTGATTTTTGTTTAAAAAATATGTTTTTTGAAAGTTTGTCGCAATGTTTCCAAACGAGAACTTATATAATCGAATGCCAATTTTTGATGGATCTAATTATACCTATTGGAAATCTCGTATGAAATCCCAGTTAAAAGCCATTGACGAACGAGTCTAATTGCTTTGTGAAAGAGGGTGGACTCCTCCCCTATCACCTCTTTAAAATCTGTGTCGGATTACACCGATGATGATTTTAAAATGTCTAATTTTAATTCTCGTGGTTTGAGTGCTATTTCGGGAGCCATCACCCCCGACGAGTTCCGCCGAATTATGACGTGCACCATGTCTAAAGAGGCATGGGATGTCCTCCAATTGACACATGAGGGTATGAGCGCGATTATAGAATCAAAATAACAAAATTTGGCCACCCAATTTGAGACCATTACCATGTCTGAGTCTGAATGTTTTGATGATTTTTATGCACGTTTGTCGAACATTGTTAACTCAGGTTTTAATTTAGGTGAGCCTATTGAAAACACACGTGTCATTAAAAAGGTTTTGAGATCTCTTCCAAAATGTTTCATTCCTAGTTTCACTGTTTTGAATTCATTGGGAAAGTGAAATTCACTTAAGTTAGAAGGACTCGTAGGAGACCTACAAACTTATGAGGTTGACATCTTTCCCCAAATCATTAAGGATAAGGATAGAGGCGTTCCTTTAAAGACTCAAGTTAGGAAGAAAAATAAAGGGAAAGTGAATGAGTCTGATTCTCAGGAAGAGATTAGCAATGACGATGTGGCCTTACTTGCAAAAAATTTTAAAAAGTTTCTCAAAATGAACAAAAATAATTCTTTGAATAAAAAGTCATTTGAGAAAAATAAAAAGAAAGAAAAGGCCACAGAGGGCAATAAAAAAGTGAGTGAGAAAGGAAAAGAGGAAGAGATTGGTGAATATTGAGATGAGATGATTTGTTTTGAATGTCAAGGTAAAGGGCATAGGGCTTTTGAGTGTGCTACTAGGCTTACGAGAAAAAGGGAAGAAAGTAGACATGCCTTCCACTCTTAGTGATTGTTGATACCAAAATTAATATGCTGATGTGGACGAATCATACGAAGACACTTGTCAATCTACGTGGTACAATAACAACGAGGAAGTTCATTTCCCCGACCAACTCATGTTCTCTCCGAGCAACGAGGATATACCGAGGAACTCCAACGCTCCGAGGTACTCTAGCGCTCCGAGGAACTCCTGAGCAACTAAGGCGGTCCGAGCTGCATCTCGGCCGTAGTATTAATTGCCAGAATATCAACAGTTCAACCATTCATTGAATGTTTATCATCTTGACGCACACGCTACATTAAATATATTACCCTTTCATACGTATATCATTTAATGTATCAACCCATTCATGTACAGCCTAAGGGCTATAAATACCTTGTATCACCCTCGTCCAAAGGGACCGAAATTTCTTGATAAAGCTTGTAATTGAGAATTCCCAAACACTCAGCAATAACATAACAGTGGACGTAGACCATTCTTATAAGGCTGAACCACTTTAAAAATATTCTGTCTTATTTATTTATCTGTGATTAAATTATTAGAGTAGTTGGTCACGCTAGTGTACGCCTCCTAACCAAAGGAGTGTATTTTTTGGTTCTTTCGAACTATTGTCTTCTTTTTGCTGTCGAGCTGCGTAGTGTACAACACTAGTATTCCCCGAAAAACTTTCAAACAAAGGAGAGGAAAATGGTGAAAACATCATCATTTTATTTATATTGATGAATCCGTTGTACATTTTACATCATTGATAATACTTGCGAAGGTGTTCAGCATTCCAAGCATTCTTGAATTCTTCTCCTTCTAAAGTTGCTATTCGGTAAGTTCCTGGTCGAACAACTTCTGTAACTCGGTAAGGCCCATGCCAGTTTGCCTCCAATTTATTGTGTTTATGGATTACCTTCTTTAGTACATAATCTCCTTCTTTTAAATCGCATTTCTTCACCCTTTTGTTGTAGAAAAGAGCTGTTCGTTGTTGATAAGCAGCATTCCTAATGGCTGCCTCTTCTCTGACTTCCTCGAGCATATCCAAATCCAGTCTTCTCATCAAGTCGCTGACTGGGGAATTGAAATTCAGCACTCTGTGTGTTGGGAGACCTAACTCGGCAGGTATTACAACCTCAATTCCAAATGCCAGCATATATGGTGATTCTCCAGTCGCTGCTCGGGGAGTTGTTCGGTAAGCCCACAATACTGATTGTAGCTTGTTAATCCAGTTAGCTTTAGCTTCACTTAGACTTTTCTTCAAACCATTCAGCAGTGTTCTATTCGTCACTTCAGTCTGTCCATTGCTTTGAGGATGGCCTGGTGCTGAATGGGTCTTCAGGATGTTTGATTGTTGACAATAGGCAGCAAACTCCTCGTTGTCAAATTGTGTTCCATGATCCGTGATAAAGGCATGTGGGAGACCATATCGACAAATGATATTTTTCCAAACAAACCGGTATACCTTCTCGTACGTCATATCGATAAGCGGCTCAGCTTCTACCCACTTAGTAAAATAGTCCACTGCAACGACGAGGTACTTGAATCTTCCTCGGGTGGTCGGCAATGGTCCAACCAAATCAATTCCCCACATGGCAAATGGCCAAGGGGAAGCTATGGGTGTCAACAATGCTTATGGAGTTCGTCGGATGGAGGAGAAACGTTGGCATTTATCACATTTCTTAGCATAGGCTATACAATCAGCCCTCATCGTCGGCCAATAGTATCCTTGAGTCATTACCCTTTGCAAGAGCGTTCGACCTGCTACATGAGCTACACAAGACCCTTCATGGATCTCTTCGATCAATTCTTTCACTTTGGAAGGATGTACACATCTCTGCAAACCTGCCATAATTTCTCGTCTATATAAAATACCATTAGTTAATACATACCGAGCAACTTTATACTTTAATTTCTTGGCAGTGAGCTTATCCTCTGGCAATACTCCCTCTTCAATATATACCCTGATGGGATCCATCCAAGATGGTCCTAAATCAAGGGCAATAACATTCATCGTCAAGTTTTCATCTATGCTCCGACATTCCAGTACTTTAATTGGTATTGTTCTTCACAGCTCGGTACGAGTAGCTGATGCTAGTCGGGCCAGCGCGTCTTCTTGTGCACTTTCTATTCTGGGTATTCTGATCAATTGAATCACATCAAATTCTGCCAATAACTCCATTACCTTGGCATGATATTTGACCATTAATTCTCCTTTAACTGCATACGTTCCCATCATCTGATTCACAATCAATTGAGAATCACTGAATACCATCACTTGCTGCGCTTTCATAATCTTTGATAAATTAAGACCTGCTATCATGGCCTCATACTCAGCCTCATTATTGGAGGCTTTGAATTGTAATCGCAAAGCATATTCCATGTCAATCTCGTCTGGGGTGTTCAAAACAATTCCTTCCCCACAACCTGCTGTGCAAGATGAGCCATCTACATATAATCTCCATATGGGCAACCCGTCTTCAAATTTCTTATCCGATAGAGTTCCTCGGTGAAATATTTGTTGCTTCTTTTCATCCTCCCCTGGCACTTTTCGCTCCTCGTTGACCATCTCTTCTCGTTCTTCAACCAACCGGGGCTGGTCTGAATTTGAAGTTGATGATCCTTCTACATCCATAGGCCCTTTTACCAACCGGAGTTGGTCTGGACTTATGTCTGTTGATCCTGTAACATCCACAGGTTGGTCAGCGAGCACCTTTTGCTCCTCGGGGGTATCAGGATATGTAAATTCTGCTATAAAATCTGCTACAGCTTGTCCTTTCAATGATGCTCTGGGCTCATACACAATATCATATTCACCGAGCTCTATTGCCCAGTACATCAATCTCCCTGACTTTTTTGGCTTATGAAGGGCTTGCCTCAGTGGCATGTCGGTATAAACGACGATGGTATGGGCCTGGAAATATGGCCTCATTCTTCTACTTGCTTCAATTAATGCCAATGCCAATTTTTCCAGCTTTGGGTACCTGATTTCTGCACCTCGGAAAGCCTTACTTGTGTAATAGATTGGTTTCTGGACTCCATTCTCCAATCTAATCAATGCTGAACTGACTGCATTCTCTGATACTGCCAGATACAAATACAACTTTTCTCCTGTTATTGGCCTGGACAACAATGGAGGTGCTCCCAAATACTTTTTCAAATCTTGAAAGGCCTTCTCACATTCATCAGTCCACTCAAAAGTTTTTTGAAGTGTTTTGAAGAATGGGAGGCATTTGTCAGTTGCTCGGGACACAAATCTGTTGAGCGCTGCAACTCATCCTGTAAGACTCTGCACTTCTTTCTTTGTTGTTGGAGATCGCAACCCTAAAAGAGCTTTGATCTTATCTGGATTTGCTTCAATGCCTCGCTGGTTGACAATGTATCCGAGAAACATTCCTTCTCGTACTCCAAATGTGCACTTCGTCGGGTTGAGCTTCATCTGGTATTTATCCAGTTGATCAAATGTCTGAGCTAAGTCAACTAGATGATCTGCAGCTTTCTTGCTCCTTGTCAGCATATCATCGACATAGACTTCCATGTTGCAACTGATTTGTTCGGTGAAAACCTTGTTCATCAGCCGCTGGTATGTCGCTCCTGCATTTTTCAAACCAAAAGGCATGACATTATAGCAATAAGTTCCCCTAGGGGTAATAAAAGAAGTACTTTCCCTGTCTTCAGGTTTCATTTTGATCTGGTTATAACTAGAATACACATCCATAAAGTTGAGCAGCTCATGTCCCGAGGTAGCATCCACTAGTTGGTCAATTCTGGGCAATGGAAAATGATCTTTTGGGCATGCCATGTTGAGATCAGTGAAATCAACACACATTCTCCATTTATTGTTCTTCTTCTTTACCATCACCACATTTGCCAGCCAGTCTGGATATTTCACATCTTCAATGGATTGGGATTTCTGGAGTTTCTCGACCTCCTCTTGTATGGCTTGATTCTTCTCGGGGCTAAATACCCTTCTTCTCTGCTTTACAGGCTTGATCTCCTTATTCACATTGAGTTCATGACATAAGAAGTTTGGATCTATTCCTGGCATGTCCTCATGACTCCATGCGAAAGTTTTCTTCCTATTTCTCAAGAACATTATCAATTCTTGCTTTATTGAAGCATCTAACGACGAACCTATCTGGGTTACTCATTCAGGGTGCTCCTCGTCCAGAATAACATTTTCTGTAGATTCTACCACCTGTCCTTTTACAAGTTGGGATTCATCCCTGGGATCAAGAGTTTCAATTTCTGTACCTTCCTCCACCTGGTAGGTGATAGTCTTTTTCCTTGATTCCTTAAGCTCCTCTTGCTCGGCAGACGAATAATAGCATTCCCGAGCTACTTTTTGATCACCTTTCACAATTCCTACTCCGAAGTTTGTTGGGAATTTTAAGCATTGATGCACTGTAGACGGAATTGCTTCGAACTTCTTCAAGCCAACTCTTCCCATGATGATGTTGTAGGCTGACTGCACATTCTTATCCATCATAAAGAAGCGTATTCTTTTTGTTCGACAAGCAGGCCAAGTTCCAATGAATATGTCCAACTTGATCGTCCCAAGTGGAAAAACTTTCCCGCCAGCAAAACCCAGAAGGGGTCTGTGATAAGGTTCCAATTGAGATAATTTCAAATTCAAGCTATCAAAACATGAATAGTACATGATGTCTGCTGAACTACCATTGTCCACCAACACCCTTGAAATCACCATATCTTTCATCCTCATTTTGATCACCAAGGGATCGTCGTGAGGGTAAAGGACACCTGCCAAATCGCTTTTTGAAAAACCAATAACTAGCTTCTCTTTATTTACTTTCCTCGGACGATCATCCTCGGCAAGATTTATTCGTTGAATATATGAATAGGCTTGAGCCTCTCCGAGATAGGCCTTTCTTTCTGCAGTAAGGTCTCCCCCTCCAGCATCTCCTCCTGTAATAACATTACAATCAAATGACCCAAAGCGTATGGAAAATACCTCTCGTTCAGGCTGCCTTGGCTTCTTTGGAAGATCGGGGTCTTCATCTGGATCATCTTCATGATCTCTTTTCTTTCTCTCCTCCGTCCGACGAGGAGATCTAGAATGATCTCTAGTTCTATTATCATTCTTCCTTTCACCTCCGCGATCTACATACTTTGATAACTTTCCTCTTCGGATGAGCGTTTCAATCTTGTTCTGAAGGGCTATGCAATTTTTGGTCGTATGGCCATGATCTTTATGGAACTCGCAATATTTGGCCCTATTCCTCAGGTCAGGATTGGTCCTCAGTTTATCTGGCCACTTGATTTCTTCGTTATTCTTGATTTCTTCCAAAACATGATTAATACCCATTTTCAATGGAGTATAATTATTGTATTTCTTCAGGACTTCCCATGACGTCCTATTATTCTTGGAATTCTTGTCACCACCATTACCTTTTTGCTCTTTCTTCTTAGATTTGTCAACCTCCACCTTGGTTTCTTTATCCATATTCTTCTTCGCAGCCATAGCCTCCTCGGCATTTATGATTTTAGCCGCTTTTGCCATCAACTCCGACATAGTTTTAGGTGGATCTTTGGCCAAAGTATAGTATAACTTGTTAGGTAGCAATCCACTCATCAAAGCAGTGATCGCTGTCTTTTCTTCGTAATCTATGACTTCCAACTTCTCGTTATTGAAACGAGTTATGTAATCTCTAGTACTCTCACCTGGTTTTTGTCTAACACTTAACAAGTGCGCTACTCGCTTTACCGGTTTTGCTCCAAAACAGAAGTTGCCAATGAATAACTCGGCTAACTGAATAAAAGTCGAAATCTTACCCCGAGGAAGATTGTTGTACCATATCTGTGCAGATCCGGTAAGAGTTCCCAAAAATGCTTTACACCTCATCTCGTCGGGGACAGCATATATGTCGGCAGCAGCTTGGTATTGTTCTATATGAAGAACAGGATCTGTCTTTCCATCATATTTAGGGGTCACCACAGGTGCTTTAAATTTTGATGGTGTAGGAAAATTCACAATGGCCTGCACAAAAGGTGTCCCTTGAACAAAAGTTCTCTGTAAGGGATTCCTTTCTTTAACCATTTCTCCAAGTCTATCCTCCAATCGCTGAATGGAACCTTTCCATGCTTCATTTCCTTCCTCGGGCTTCTTAGTTCGAGTAATTTATTGTTCTGACGTAGCTTCCTGAGATCTATCTCGACGAGTAGCTGGTCTTGATTGTGCTGATCCTTCTCTCAAACCTGATGGTGGTCGAAAGCTTCTCGATGGGGCTCTAGGTGGACTCATATTTCTCCTTGGTCCTAACCGACTGAAAGGAGATGCCCTGCTTAATCTTTCTAAGGTGCTAGTTCTCTCCTGAGAGAGGGTGATATGTTGATCTGTATTCGTAGCCCGTATCGATGAAGTTCGCCCAGGTTGATAAGAAAAATCATTAGGTTCTTTATTACGATATGACTCAGTACGCCTGGATCGTGATTGCCCACGATCACTCCTTTGCCTTGAATGGGTAGGTGCACTGCCGTGAAGAGTTTGAATGAGTTGCCTCATTGTTTCTTGCATGGCGGTTTGTCCTTCATCCAGATTCGTCATAATTCCAGCCAGATCTGGAGGTGCAGATGGATTTGGAGGATTTCCAATATTTCCAGCATTTTGATTACTGGATTCTGGATTATCTGCCATTGATGATAAATGATTTTTGGTGAAAAATGATAGCAACAGTCGTTTCCCACACACGGCGCCAATCTGTTGATGTAAAAAACTTGATTACTCAAATAATTTAATCACAGATAAATAAATAAGACAGAATATTTTTAAAGTGGTTCAGCCTTATAAGAATGGCCTACGTCCACTGTTATGTTATTGTTGAGTGTTTGGGAATTCTCGATTACAAGCTTTATCAAGAAATTCCGGTCCCTTTGAACGAGGGTGATATAAGGTATTTATATCCCTATTGACAACGAGGAGTTTGCTGCCTATTGTCAACAATCAAACATCCTGAAGACCCATTCAGCACCAGGCCATCCTCAAAGTAATGGACAGACTGAAGTGACGAATAGAACACTGCTGAATGGTTTGAAGAAAAATCTAAGTGAAGCTAAAGCTAACTGGATTAACGAGCTACAATCAGTATTGTGGGCTTACCGAACAACTCCCCGAGCAGCGATTGGAGAATCACCATATATGCTGGCATTTGGAAGTGAGGCTGTAATACCTGCCGAGTTAGGTCTCCCAACACACAGAGTGCTGAATTTCAATTCCCCAGTCAGCGACTTGATGAGAAGACTGGATTTGGATATGCTCGAGGAAGTCAGAGAAGAGGCAGCCATTAGGAATGCTGCTTATCAACAACGAACAGCTCTTTTCTACAACAAAAGGGTGAAGAAATGCGATTTAAAAGAAGGAGATTATGTACTAAAGAAGGTAATCCAGAAACACAATAAATTGGAGGCAAACTGGCATGGGCCTTACCGAGTTACAGAAGTTGTTCGACCAAGAACTTACCGAATAGCAACTTTAGAAGGAGAAGAATTCAAGAATGCTTGGAATGCTGAACACCTTTGCAAGTATTATCAATGATGTAAAATGTACAACGGATTCATCAATATGAATAAAACGATGATGTTTTCACCATTTTCCTCTCCTTTGTTTGAAAGTTTTTCGGGGAATACTAGTGTTGTACACTACGCAGCTCGACAGCAAAAAGAAGACAATAGTTCGAAAGAACCAAAAAATATACTCCTTTGGTTAGGAGGCGTACACTAGCGTGACAAACTAAGGTTGGTAAGATAACTAGTGGACAAAAAGTTCGAAAGAACCAAAAAATATACTCCTTTGGTTAGGAGGCGTACACTAGCGTGACCAACTAAGGTTGGTAAGATAACTAGTGGACAGAAAGTTCGAAAGAACCAAAAAATATACTCCTTTGGTTAGTAGGTGTACACTAGCGTGACCGACTAAGGTTGGTAAGATAACTAGTGGACAAGATAGTTCGAAAGAACCTGATAGTTCAATAATCAACTACGGTTGAGGGAAGAACAATATCATTTTGAAAATTGGCCAACAAGTTGGTCGAAAGGTAAAATCATTCCAGAAAATACAAAGAATTCCAAACTGAACCAAGTATAGTTGGTCGGTGATCAACTATACTTAGTTGACAAGGATAAATTATCGACCATGGTTGGTCGAGCACATTTTATGAAAAAATTTACCAAGTATGGTTGATCGGGGATAAAAACCCATAAACTATAGTTGGTCGACAAACACAATTTAACAACCTTGGTTGGTTGGAAACATTTTAAACATTTTATACAATTTACTTTATTATTAAGTGATTGAGCAACATTGATATTTGAAAGTTTGATTACTAAGCACCATATTGTTATCTTTTTAACAGATACGTATACACAAATGTAAGAATGTTTGATAAATATAAGACAATCGCAATACAAATTTGCAAACAGAAAGTGAAATTCTTTCATTAAATTCAAAATAAATTACAGGTTACATGAATGTACTAATTATTACATTGATATTCCTATTCTATTGGTTTCTTGCCCTTTGCTTTAGAAACAGGTTCCTCGCCGGTAGGAGGATCTTCTAAGCAAAGAGGAGAATTGATGAAATTAATATCTCTGAGCATTCTGACGTTCATCACATAAGGTGTATCCAAGAGATGCTTGGGACGAGATAATTCAGTCTGAGAATGAAGACTATAGTCGCCGAGATATTTTGAAATTAAACTCTGAGGAATAGAACGAGCTGGGATCCAGGCCATGTCCAATTTGAAAGGTGGCACAGGCAAGTCTAATAACCCTGGAGCATGATAATCCCATAAATAATGCCCTTGCTCCAATTTTAACACACCCAGTGCGTTCAACCACCCCTGCTTATAACCTTCATTATTGGAGTGTTCAATACGAGCATCCAAATGAACTAAAGCTTCATTGTATCCAGCCATCCAAAATTCCATGGGTTGCTTATGAAATTGGAAGGTTAATCTATCCAATTGTTCGAGAAGGTTTTTGGCAAAAAGGTCCTTAGTATGTAGAGCAGACTTCGTTGCAGTAAGTTGATCTTCCAAGGAT
This sequence comes from Sambucus nigra, assembly GCA_949130495.1. Taxonomy (NCBI): domain Eukaryota; kingdom Viridiplantae; phylum Streptophyta; class Magnoliopsida; order Dipsacales; family Adoxaceae; genus Sambucus; species Sambucus nigra. The sequence goes on from OX422216.1 coordinate 135,748,874, forward strand.
AGATTTTTCTTGGACATTTCAGATAAAGCCCGATCTTTGGCGTTTAATTGGAATGCTTGAGTTTCCAAAGTAGACTGGGTACGAGATTCTTCAACATTGCGGTTAAGAACTCTTGATCAACTCCGAGCAGTGACTGGAGAACTTTTCTCCTCGGCAACATTTGGAACAGCTCTTCCTCGCCCACGAGAACCTCTTCCTCGTCCCCGAGCAGTCACAGGAATAGCAGATCTTCTCAGAACGTCCAACTCTTGCCTTAATTTGGCATTCTCAACTTCTAAGAACGAGAAACCTTCATCGGTAACTTTCACTAAAGCAGTGGAAGATGACGCTGCAGATTCATACTGTGCCAGCTTTTTCTACAAATTATTGTTCTCTTGTTCCAGCAACTCAGCAATCTGCCTGCAAGCCTCAACTTCACCTTTTAAAGTTCTTTCCCTAACATCGTATCCAGCAAGGATCTTCTTATGGCATGTTTCAGAAGAAAGCTGTTGGTATCTATTTTCATATTCCTTGTGCAGCAAAGCCATTGATTCATTGTGCTGACCTTGGAGATCTTCTAAGGAATAATGAAGTTCCTCAATCAAGTCATAGTAGGCCACATTGTTGACCACAGCTCGGTCAAGTAAATCCTTCAAGTACCGATAAGCCTCAATTGCTTGCTCTATAGCATCATGGCCAAGGATGTCAGCAATTTCTGATGTACTAAGGTCTGTATGACTAGCCTTATAATATTCGTGACATTGCTGCATCAGCTTCGTATCATGTGCAGATATCAGTTCTATTCTAGCAACAAACTAAGGATGAGAAAAAGACAACAATCAACAAAAACAAATCATCAACAACAGAGATGAACAAAGATGTATTTTATTAGATCACAAGAGGATTACATTGTTTGATTACAAATAATGAAAAGATAGAAATGATACCGAACAACTTCACACCTTTTCCTTGTCTCCCAAGACTTTCTCGGGAGGCTGGGACGAGGAGCTTGGTTGCTCGGTGGTAACAACAACTTGATCTGCAGAAGTTGAAATTTTTTCAGGAGGAGGAGGCGTGGAAGAAATGTCTTCGTTAGAAGAAGGTAGAGATGCAGGGACTTGATCACCTATGGCCGTAGAAGATTCATCAGAGACAGGCTCATCTTCTTCTTCTTCTTCCACAATTGGTGGAGGAGGACCAAGGAGGTGTAGCTGGAATAGCTCAGAATCATCCTTGATCTTCAATTCCTGTAGAGCAGCTACCCAGCCATCTTGGAAGTATTTCAACTTCCTGTATTGAACTTGGGATGTCATCGCAGCAATCCCCTTGTCCCATCCTTTATCCCAGCCTGCGCTGAACGATTTTTTAACTGCAAGCTTTCTTCTCAATTTCTCCGAGGAGAGCTTCGCATCCAATTCTTCTTTTTGACCCTTGATATCTCGCAGGGCGGACAATTCTTCCTCTGCCTTCCTCAGCTTATCCTCAAGTTCTCCAAAATTCTTGAGCTTATCGTCATATTTTTTATGCTCGACCTCTAAACTTTTCACTTTATTCTCCAAACTCTTAGAGATCTCAGCCATCTTCACCTTCTTGGCCTCAACTGTAGATAATTTTTTCTCCCATTCGGCTTTGTCCTCGTCATACTGCTGACGAGAATCCTTCAAAGATTGGGTTAAACCCAGCAGAGCATCCTCTACACCAGACGAGGAGCTGGAAGCTTTAATTGCCTCGTCCTTCTTCATGATGTTATTGAAACAGTTCACCAGCTGAAAGATGAGAAAACAGTAAAGTCAATACAAAAATGCAAGCATTCAGAGAAAGAAAGAAATTCAGAATGTGAGAAATTTACCGAAGCAAGGTGACGAGTAGCTAGGGATGTCAATATATCCCTAGAAATATTTTCATCAATTCCTTGGACCTCGGGTATGATCTAAGTTTTTACCGAGCTCATTGCAGAGCTCGGAGGAATGATGGTTGGAACACCAACAACACCAGATGGCGGAGAAGAGACAGTTTCAACCAAATTGACTAAGGATGATTTCCTCAATCTTCTCAAAGGAACTTCAGCAGTTTCAACCAAGGAAGAACTCTTGGTCGGAGAGACAGTAATCACTTCTACTGGAGCAACTTTCTTGCTCGGAGCCACTGGGGGCTTCTCGGCAGCTTTGGAAGGTGCAACATCCACCTTCTTAGTCCCTTCTGGGACATCAACTTTGCTTTTCTTGGCCCCAGCAGCAGAAGTAATGTCATCAAATAGAGCAGGAGGAGCTCTTTTCTTGCCCATTCTCTGACTTAAAGGAAGATGAGAATCTGAAGAAGAATCCTCTGGAGTTGAAGCTGTCTCAACAGGGCGAGCAGTATAAGAGGTTGTATAACTTTTATACTGTAGCAAATATGATGCAGACCTGATGTGCTCGTCTGCAACGTTCTTATGCAAACCCCAGATAAGTTTCAAATGCTTAATATTAACCTCTGATTCTTTTGGAGTTTTTCTTTTGCTGTCAATTGCAAATAAATACATAATGAGATATCAGTCATACATTTTGTCAAACATGATGAAAGCATAATTTCATAAGTAAAATAAAATGAAAAATAAACCTATCCCATTGCCATATGGGAGTCATCTGGGACCGTTGTATACTCCATCTCCAACTAAAGGGGCATATTGCCAATTTTTAATAACCAACCCATGTTCAAAATAATCTCTATTTGAATCAGGGAGGTTAACCACAAGAGCTCTATTCAGAAACCTAGTTTTTAAGTAATAAATATTATCTAGAGTGGCCCATTTATAGCAATACATAATTTCAGGGATCCCTATACGAGTCCCATGAGTTAGATTTAATTTGTACACCCCATTAATTATTCTCCATGAATTGGGGTCTATTTTTGCAGGGACAAGATCAAAATACTGACAAAACTTAAGACACAATGGGTTTGGCGGAAAAGAAAATCCACATTCAGCAATGAATAGACTGGGGAACCAATGCCCCTCAGCCAATCGAAAATAATCTAAAGGTTCAGAAAGAACCTCCAGAGTTACCCAGGAAGGAATGGAAAATTCGAAACGAAATTTCTCAACAGACTCCACAATATAAACCATACTGAATAAAAGAAATACAGAAGAAAGGAAGAAGATCTTACAGGAAGAAAGGAGGTCTGTTGACAATGAACGAAAACAAGGATGAACGCACAAGAGAGAAAGAGAGAATAGAAAGCTTGAATGCAAAAAATTGGAATAAGAAGAAGACGGTATGATTACCTAAGAAGTTTAAATACTTTACCTAGGGAAGTGGCGAAGGAAATGATTACGCGAAAGAAACTATTGAACTTCCGACGGCTAAAAGGACAAAAAGGTCACTAAGATCGAAGCGCTCTTAAAAGTTCGAAAAAAGGCGGATTCTTTGAATTTGAAATAACTTCAAATACGATGCTCCTAAAACCCAGGAAGATCATTCAATATTGCCATAAACCGAGAAAGAATGTTCCATACTCCTCAAAGTTTGAAATATGAAACATTGGGGGCTTCTGTTGATACCAAAATTAATATGCTGATGTGGACGAATCATACGAAGACACTTGTCAATCTACGTGGTACAATAACAACGAGGAAGTTCATTTCCCCGACCAACTCATGTTCTCTCCGAGCAACGAGGATATACCGAGGAACTCCAACGCTCCGAGGTACTCTAGCGCTTCGAGGAACTCCTGAGTAACGAGCAACTAAGGCGGTCCGAGCTGCATCTCAGCCGTAGTATTAATTGCCAGAATATCAACAGTTCAGCCATTCATTGAATGTTTATCATCTTGATGCACACGCTACATTAAATGTATTACCCTTTCATACGTATATCATTTAATGTATCAACCCATTCATGTACAGCCTAAGGGCTATAAATACCTTGTATCACCCTCGTTCAAAGGGACCGGAATTTCTTGATAAAGCTTGTAATCGAGAATTCCCAAACACTCAGTAATAACATAACAGTGGACGTAGGCCATTCTTATAAGGCTGAACCACTTTAAAAATATTTTGTCTTATTTATTTATCTGTGATTAAATTATTAGAGTAATCTAGTTTTTTACATCAACAGTGATAGTGAGGGAGATGATGAGAAAGATAAGTCATCATAAGGAAAGTGTTTAGATTTTTCGAGTCGTATGATCAAACCAACTTTGTCCCACGATGAGAGCGACGGTGATGATTCGAGCGTTTCTAGTGGAGATGAGAGCGAGTTTGAGAGGGGAGATGAAAGTGAGCTCCAAAAAGCTTTTAGGTATTTGTACACCGAGACCTTGAAAACAAATAAGTATAATAAATAATTATGTCATCGGGTTTTAGATTTGGAGAGAGAGAAGGAAGTTTTAAGGAGGGAAAAGTGTGACTTGACGGACACGGTGTCTCGTTGGACGACACGTGTATCCCTACTCGAGAGTGATCTCGAACGTTCCCGAGAGGTCAAAGTCCCTTTAGATAACACATCTAAGAAAGTTGAAAATATGGTTCTCAATCCCATTTTGGGTAGTGATGAGAGTTTAGGAAATGGTCATGAGGGTGCGTCCACTTCTTTTGTTGCACCCAGGCCGGTTCCTGTAACAACCCGCGTAATTTTTGGGGTATTTTTCAAAATATAGAGGAAAAATAAATTTTGAGATAAAATTATTTTTATTGCTCAAATATGTTGGTTATTATTTTTAAAGGCGAGAATTTCAAACGGTTTCGAAATCAGAGTTAAAACGGATTTTATTTTGATTTTATAAATTTTTATCCTTTTAACAATTTTTGGCCGAACTGCCAGTTTTTAGGCACGATCGATCGATCGATGCCTGGGGGTCGATCGATCGATCACCCCAGATTTCGTGCGCTGCAATCTGTTAAGAATTTTAGTTGGTTTCAAACTCTCATGCTTTTTACCTTATTTAAAAGGTTCGTTGGCTATTGTTTTGGAGCAACCTTTTGGCACAAAAATACTCAGATTGTGTATTTTCTTTTCCTCTCTTTTACTCAAAACAGTACCCTTTAATTTATGCTTTAAACCTTAGGTGTTTAAAGGTGTTCTTGGAGCTGTTTTGAGGTTGTTCTTGGAGAAACTTTTGATGATGTTTGAGGACTGATTTTGGTGATCTTTGGAGCAGATTTTTGATGAATTATTTGTGACATCCCGCCTAATTAAACCTTGGGTGATCAAGCCTTAATTTAATTTAAACAGGTTTCTTAAATGGTTCATTCTTAGCATCACTGCCGAAAGCCTTTTAATTTACTAACCACCTAAGTGAAATTAAACGAGTGCCAAAATTTATCTTCCTTAAGCAGAATAAATAATCCATACAAGCACATTACAATTCTAGTCATAATAAAACAATTGGCATAAATAACTGAATGCAGGTAAAGTCTTGTCGAAAACCACAGCCAATAAAAGACAACAAAAAAATCCATAACTAAAATAAACTGTAGCAGTAAAGATAGGACAACATGTCCCAACTAAAAGTACTAAAACTGAGATCCTCCACTAGAACTGAAAAAGAGGAAGTGTCTAAACAATCCCTGCAACATCCACACGTGCTGCAGCTCCCAAATCTCTGGAATGAAATCATGCTGGGGGTCCCTGTGGCTGGGCACCTAAAAGGTTTTAAAAAATTTTACATAGCAAGAGTTAGTACTCAAAACATTTTGAAAATATTTTGCAAGCAGTTATCACCATTGAGTTATTGATTACACATATTAAAGTTTCGCACAATTTCCTTAGACTTCCTCACCTCTCTTCTATAGTGCATGTCCAACGAGGACACTTAGTTCACCTATTTATACCACCCATAAGCGTAGGTAACTTATTTACTGCTCGTTGTTCTTATTCTTGTAATAATTACATCACGCTATAAATTATTACTAAGATATTTACAATTCATTTCATTATCTACTATTTTCAATCCGTAGATTATGCATATAGAATACATTTTATCACACAATAATGTATTTAATACCAGTTATCACTAACATATCCTTTTACCACACATAAAGGACTCTTGGTTCAGAATGATTCATCGACCCCAAGTAAGAGTTGGTTCAGAATGATCCATCGACCCCAACTATTTAAAAATATAAATATATACACATATTCTCGTTCGGGACTCTTTCATCGCGACACCAGTTTAAAGTTTGGTTCGGCATTTTTCATCGATCCCAAACATATAATAACTTTATGTTAGTTCGGAATGTTACATCGACCCTAACATAATTAATTTAGGTAAAATTCTCTTAACCCAAACTTTTGTATAATTTAGTAGTTACACACCCGACCTATTAAATCATGTCCGTACGTAATATATTTTACTTATATTCACCGTACTCATAAATTACGATTTATTTCGCTATTGTATTTATTCGAGTTTTCACGCAACTCTAAGGGCCCTAGTTACCCCTCCCTCAATTCAGTAGTTAAGTTAACTTTAACCTAATGGTATTATTTTGGAAATTTACTCTCACCCTTTCCGTAGCCAAATTCTCACAATCCCAACATACGGCTATCGATCGCTCTCCCGTCGGTCCATTTCTCTAAAATTCCCACTCAATCATTTATGAAGAAATCTAATGGTACACCTACTGGTATTTATGAAGTCTCCTCATAGGTAAAATATCATCACCAAGGTTCCCATCAAGCGACGGTAATTAAAGGAAATCTATTCAAAAAAATTTCCGAAGTCCAACCAGGGTCGATCGATCGAGGGGATATGGTCGATCGATCGACTGCTCGATCGATCGACATTCAAGGGTCGATCGATCGATCAAGCAGTGACAGAACCAGTTCATCTTTTTCATGCAGGTTTCACCATTTTTATCTATCTATCTTTCATGATAAATCACCATATTTGCAACCAACAATTTCTAATCATTCCTACATGTTCTAGGATGATTACTAACGATTTAAAACAACAAAATCAATATAAATCTTGGCCAAATCAACTAAAAATCTTTCTTGTATTCAAGGACCCTAAAAATACATTCTTTACATCTTTCATCATAATTCAAGATTTTTAGTTCGATTTAATCATCTAGTTTTCTATGATATCAGAATATTTGGAGATATAAAAACGTCCTACATGCAATCCCTACCAATCATGGATCATAATCAATTGTTTTTCTCCCAAAAATATCATAAAAACTATGTTCTTCATAAAGCTTAAATATGGGTATTATAACTCAATTTATTTTGCAAATAACTACTTGCCTTATGATTTGTAGGGTCTGATTTTGTGGTTGTTGATGATGGTTGATGATTTTGATCCTTCAATCCTCCTTCCCAACAACTTTATGGTGAAATCTCCTTAGAATTTCCCTTCCTTCCTTCTTTTGCCTTAGGAAATTGTCTCTCTCTCTTCTCTAATGGCTATGGTGTATTTTCTTTCTTTCTAACCCTAGCCTCAACTCTTATAATCTGATCTAGGGTTTCAAAACTCGTAGGTATACTTACCCATAATTGTAAAGAGACCAAAATTCCCCCGAATGGTCCCGGTTTAGCCCGAAAATGACCCGACACTCAACTAGTACGCCCGGGTACACTATTTTGACTAATTCGACCCTTTCGGAATCATTTGTGGACTCTAAATTATCGTTTGAGTCTCTTAAAATATTTATCTACTCTCATATTTAATTTTTTTGTCCTACGCGCGACACTCGGTTGAGATAACTCCGGTACGTCCATATAGTCACTAGACCGTACATATCAACATTCAAAATTTACTACTTCACATTTAGTAAATTTTTTTAATCGTCATATTCATCTTTATTAACATTATATCACATTAAATTACTATTCTCATGTAATTTAAATAAAACGTATTTTATCACATTAAATGACTTTACTTACGTAATTTAAATAAAACTCACATTAAATTACTCTACTCACGTAATTTAAATAAAACGTATTTTCCTAATTAAGGAGAATTACGGGTATTACATACTTCCCCTCTTACAAAAGGAATTTCATCCTCGAAATTAGAAAATACCTGCTGTGAATAATTCTGGATATTGCTTTTGCATATCCTCCTCCCGTTCCCAAGTGGACTCATCCATATTGTGATGTCCCCACTGTACTCGCACTAAGGGTACCACCTTGGATCGTAATTTTCGCTCACTATAATCTATAATAGCCACGGGTCTTTCTTCTTATGTGACATCTGGCTGCAAATCGATCTCCTCCAGTGGAATGCGCCAGAAGGCTCTCTCGCTCCTCTTGTATTTCTTCAGCGATACCACATGGAACACATCGTGTATTCGCTGAAGTTGCTCAGGGAGTCCCAATCTGTAAGCTACCGGTCCCACCCTCTCAATGATAGGAAATGGTCCCACATATCTCGGTGCTAATTTCCCTTTCTTGCCGAACCTCATAATTCCTTTCATAGGAGATACCCGAATTAACACCTGGTCGCCCACATCTAGGTCCACGTGTCTCCTACCGGCGTCAGCATAACTCTTTTGCCTATCCTGAGCTATTCGAATACGTCCTTGAATCAACTCTATTTTGGAGGAAGTCTCTTGTATCATCTCTGGCCCCAATAGCTTGTTATCCCCCACCTCTAACCAACAGGCAGGCGAACGACAAGGCCTCCCGTAAAGTGCCTTGAAAAGAGCCATGCCGATAGTGAATTGGTAAGAGTTATTATATGCAAAATCCACTAAAGGAAGGTATGGCTCCCAACCTCCCCCAAAATCTAGGACACACATCCTTAGCGTATCCTCCAAAATCTGGTTTACCCTTTCAGTCTGACCGTCCGTCTGTGGGTGATATGCCGTACTCAACCGTAAGTCGGTGCCCATGGCCTCCTGAAAGCTCTGCCAGAAATGTGACACAAATATTTTATCTCTGTCCGACACAATATTAATAGGGACTTCGTGCATCTTAACAATCTCTGAAATAAATAGATGCGCGTACCGCATCGTATCATAATACGTACGAACCGGTAAGAAATGAGCTACCTTAGTCAACCGATCCACTATCACCCATATGGAATCGTGACCCTTCTGTGATGTTGGTAACCCAGTAATAAAATCCATCGAGATACTCTCCCACTTCCACACGGGGATATCCAGTGGTTGTAGCATCCCTGAGGCCTCTGATGGTCAACTTTTACGAGCTGACACGTAACACACTTTGAGACAAATTCTGCAGTATCTCGTTTCATACCTGCCCATCAATATAATCGTCGCATATCTTGGTACATTTTGTCCCCACCTGGATGTACCAAAAATTTCGACCCGTGTAACTCCGTCATAACGGCATGCCTCAAATCCTCATCTTCGGGTACTATCAGCCTACCTTTAAACCGTAGTCCACCCTCTGAGCTGATGGAGTAGGACTCTGCCCCTTCGGCCAGTAACTGTCGTACTTTGTCCTGACAAAATGGGTCTTCGGCCTGTGCCCTCACTACCCGCATAACACTCTCGAGAGTGATAGCTAAAACTTCTATGCATGCTCTCGCCATCTCATCCTCGTGTCGAAGGTCACTCCACTTCACCTTCCAAATTTCTGCCAACTCCCCGGTAGGTCTTCTACTTAACGCACCTGCCACCATGTTAGCCTTACCAGGATGATACTGTATATCAAATTGGTAGTCCTTCACAAATTCAAGCCACCTTCTTTGCCTCATATTCAGATCCTTCTGAGTGAACAGATACTGCAATGACTTATGATCCGTGAATAGAGTGAACTTCTCGCCCAGAAGATAGTGCCTCCATATCCTCAATGCAAAAATGACCGCTGCCAACTCAAGGTCATGGGTGGGGTAATTCTTCTCATGTGGCTTAAGCGTCCAGGACGCATAAGCTATAGCCCTCTCCTCCTGCTGTAACACACCCCAAGCCATTGTAAGGACGCATCGGTATAGACTCGGTACTCCACTCCGCTCCTAGGCAAGGAAAGAGTGGGTGCTGATGTTAACTTGTCCTTTAATTCATCAAATGCTAACTGACAACTATCACTCCATACGAAGGGCACTCCCTTCCGAGTCAAGTTTGTCAACGGTCCAGCAATTTTTGAGAACCCCTTGATGAAACGACGATAATAACCGGCCAACCCTAAAAAACTGCGAATTTCAGTCGGTGTCGTGGGCTGACCCCACTCCCTCACCGCCGATACCTTACTCGGGTCAAAAGCAATGCCTCTGCTAGATACAATGTGGCCTAGGAACTAAACATCCCGAAGCCAAAATCCACACTTCTCAAATTTGGCGTACAACTGATGGTCCTTCAATGTCTGTAGAATCATTCGTAAATGTTGAGCGTGTTCCTCCTCTGTGCGAGAGTAAATCAGAATGTAGTCTATGAATACAATCACAAACTGATCCAAAAACTCCCTGAATACCCTGTTCATGAGATCCATGAATACTGTCGGTGCATTAGTTAGCCCAAACGACATCACTCTGAACTCGTATGACCCGTACCACGATAGGAAAGCGGTCTTGGGTACATCCTCTTCACGAATGCACAATTGGTGGTAACCTGACCTCAAATCGACCTTTGAGAAGTATGCAGCTCCTCTCAACTGATCAAACAAGTCGTCAATCCTCAGCAACAGATACTTATTACGTATCGTCACTTTGTTCAGCTCTCTGTAATCTACACACAGACAAAGTGAACCATCCCTTTTCTTTACAAATAACACCGGCGCACCCCATGGAGATGTACTCCATCGAATGTAGCCCTGTTCTAGTAGCTGCTGAATCTATTCTCTCAGTTCTTGAATCTCCGAAGGAGCCATGCGATACGGCGCTCTGGCAATCGGTCTCGTCCCCGGTTCTAGGTCAATAATGAACTCTATCTCCCTGCTGGGTGGTAACCCTGGAATCCCCTGAAAGACATCCTCAAAATCCCTCACAATTGGGATTGAGTCCAGAGAAACGACAACCCCATGTGAGGTCTCCTCCTCAATGTAATATAAATGAGTTCGTGATCCTCCCTCGGGGAGTGGCATTTCCACAAGGAACATCTCTTGTCCCGGGATGGAGAACACGATAGTCCTCTCATAACAATCAACCATTGCTCTATAATGCGCCAACCAATCCATACCTAGGATGATGTCATAACCCTCCATATCCAGCACTAGGAGGTCCGCCGCTAGACTCAATCTTCTGACCATAATGTCCACACCCTTACAAATCGAGTGAATAAGGGACCCACTACCCATCGGTGACTCCACACACATAAGATGAGTGTCAGCTGTCGCTAATAGGCCGGCTGCCCGTGCAAATCTAGTGGAAATAAACGAATGCGTAGCCCCCGTGTCAAATAAAATACTACCCTCAAGTCCATGAATAGGAAACATACTCGCAACTGCCGACGGTGCTGGAGGTGCTGGCTGAAATGGAATATCACGGACGTTGAACACATGTCCATACTGCATCTTCCCTGGCTGTGGGGCCTGTATAGCTGCTGGAGCTAATGGATCCTACTGCCCCTATTGGAATGAAATCATGCTGCGTGTCCCTGTGGCTGGGCACCTAAAAGGTTTTAAAAAATTTTACATAGCAAGAGTTAGTACTCAAAACATTTTGAAAATATTTTTCAAGTAGTTATCACCATTGAGTTATTGATTACACATATTAAAGTTTCGCACAATTTCCTTAGACTTACTCACCTCTCTTCTATAGTGCATGTCTAACGAGGACACTTAGTTCACCTAGATATACCATCCATAAGCGTAGGTAACTTATTTACTGCTCGTTGTTCTTATTCTTGTAATAATTACATCACGCTATAAATTATTACTAAGATATTTACAATTCATTTCATTATCTACTATTTTCAATCCGTAGATTATGCATATAGAATACATTTTATCACACAATAATGTATTTAATATCAGTTATCACTAACATATCCTTTTACCACACATAAAGGACTCTTGGTTCGGAATGATTCATCGACCCCAAGTAAGAGTTGGTTCGGAATGATCCATCGACCCCAACTATTTAAAAATATAAATATATACACATATTCTGGTTCGGGACTCTTTCATCGCGACACCAGTTTAAAGTTTGGTTCGGCATTTTTCATCGACCCCAAACATATAATAACTTTATGTTAGTTCGGAATGTTACATCGACCCTAACATAATTAATTTAGGTAAAATTCTCTTAACCCAAACTTTTGTATAATTTAGTAGGTAAACACCCGACCTATCAAATCATGCCCGTACGTAATATATTTTACTTATATTCACCGTACTCATAAATTACAATTTATTTCGCTATTGTATTTATTCGAGAATTCACGCAACTCTAAGGGCCCTAGTTACCCCTCCCTTAATTCAGTAGTTAAGTTAACTTTAACCTACTGGTATTATTCCAGAAATTTACTCTCACCCTTTCCGTAGACAAATTCTCACAATCCTAACATACGGCTATCGATCGCTCTCCCGTCGGTCCATTTCTCCAAAATTCCCACTCAATCATTTATGAAGAAATCTAATGGTACACCTACTGGTATTTATGAAGTCTCCTCATAGGTAAAATATCATCACCAAGGTTCCCATCAAGCGACGGTAATTAAAGGAAATCTATTCAAAAAAATTTCCGAAGTCCAATCAGGGTCGATCGATCGAGGGGATATGGTCGATCGATCGACTGCTCGATCGATCGACATTCAAGGGTCGATCGATCGATCAAGCAGTGACAGACCCAGTTCGTCTTCTTCATGCGGGTTTCACCATTTTTTTCTATCTATCTTTCATGATAAATCACCATATTTGCAACCAACAATTTCTAATCATTCCTACATGTTCTGGGATGATTACTAACAATTTAAAACAACAAAATCAATATAAATATTGGCCAAATCAACTAAAAATCTTTCTAGTATCCAAGAACCCTAAAAGTACATTCTTTACATCTTTCATCGTAATTCCATATTTTTAGTTCGATTTAATCATCTAGTTTTCTATGATATCAGAATATTTAGAGATACAAAAACGTCCTACATGCAATCCCTACCAATCATGGGTCATAATCAATTGTTTTTCTCCCAAAAATATCATAAAAAACTCTGTTCTTCATAAAGCTTAAATATGGGTATTATAACTCAATTTATTTTGCAAATAACTACTTGCCTTATGATTTGTAGGGTCTGATTTCGTGGTTGTTGATGATGGTTGATGATTTTGATCCTTCATTCCTCCTTCCCAACAACTTTATGGTGAAATCTCCTTAGAATTTCCCTTCCTTCCTTCTTTTGCCTTAGGAAATTGTCTCTCTCTCTTCTATAATGGCTATGGTGTATTTTCTTTCTTTCTAACCCTAGCCTCAACTCTTATAATCTGATCTAGGGTTTCAAAATTCGTAGGTCTACTTACCCATAATTGAAAGAGACCAAAATGCCCCCGAATGGTCCCGGTTTAGACCGAAAATGACCCAGCACTCAACTAATACCCTCGGGTACACTATTTTGACTAATTCGAGCCTTTCGGAATCATCTGTGGACTCTAAATTATCGTTTGAGTCTCTTAAATATTTTTCTACTCTCATCTTTAATTTTTTTGTCCTACGCGCGACACTCGGTTGAGATAACTCCGGTATGTCCATATAGTCACTAGACCGTACATATCAACATTCAAAATTTACTACTTCACATTTAGTAAATTTTTTTAATCGTCATATTCATCTTTATTAACATTATATCACATTAAATTACTCTTCTCACGTAATTTAAATAAAACGTATTTTATCACATTAAATTACTCTACTTACGTAATTTAAATGAAACTCACATTAAATTACTCTACTCACGTAATTTAAATAAAACGTATTTTCCTAATTAAGCAGAATTACGGGGTATTACATTATTCTGTGGTTCTGGGCAGATTTATCGTAGTTTGAGGTATGGGGTTTTACACAATATGCTCCCGAATCTCGCGAGTATTTTATTCCGTTGAATTCTTGTTTAATTGAACTCATATTTTGAATTGTTAAATTCATTGAAATGTGGAAAAATAATTGTTGGAATTATTTTGATTCATGTGAAATTATTCATGTTGTTTTGAGCACGCTGTCATGAGATTTTAATATGGCACTGACGTTGGGTACCCGCCAATATTCCTTTTCCGGCTACTTGATAAAGTATGGCGCGGTATGGTGAGGCCTGGTGACTCTGATTAATGGGTTGTGGAGAAATTTACTGATAAAATGCTATTGAGATTTTCATTTGATTTGAATATTCGTATTCGTATTGTTACGCTTTGTTCATCGCTAACATATTATTGTTGAGCATCTTTCCTGTCGTATATTGTACTTCCCCATCTTTTTCTTAGTTGACAAGTGAGCACGGATTTGAGTGCAATGGACCAATTGGGATGATTTGAGCGTGGATTATTTGGGAAGATTTTAATACAAGAGATGAGAAGACTTGTATTTATTATTGTTGTATAGAGCATTTTATTTTGAGATAGATAGTTGTTTTAATTCGAGAGACTTTTGTGTATTTAATTTGGAGAAATTTGAGACTAGTGGTTTTATATTGTTGTGGGATTTTTAGATGCTCTATACCTTGTGATATTGTGGATTTGAATTAGTTTATCGTATTAGCGCTCCGTTCGCTCTCCCCGGGCGGGAGGGGTGTTACTGTTCCCACTTTGGTGATTGATTCACGTGATTCTCATACCAACCCACCTTGGCATACCATTCCAGTCAGGAGAACACGCCCTAGAATTTTTGAAAAATTAATTCCTAGGGCGTTTTATGTTTTCTCCCATTGCAAAAAATGAGGACACCAACGAAATTTTACTTTAAGTTGGGTAATGTGTCACAGTAGACTACTACACATAATCGCACACATGCACCCACTCATGATTCGCTGCTTGACATAATGATAGATCGTTTGCATATATTCGAGAGCAAGTAAAGTTTTTGGTTAAGGCTTCACATGATTTAATGGAGTTATTTCAAAAGATGTCACCGTCTTTGGAAAACTCCACCGCACTTCCCGGTTGAGTTTTAGACATATTTGCTAGCATAGGGTAAGTTATACGATGAAACTTTTGCCTATTGACAGTATGTACCATTCGTATTTTATTTGTTTTTACTTGTTTTTGGTACTATTTTAGCACTATTTGGGATCTGTTTGCCAATTCCAGGAACTGTTTTTATAAAATTTTCTCACTCGTCAAAACTGCATGTCATTCTGTGTAATTTAGGAAAATTTGACTTTTATCATTCTAACGAGATGGCGTTTCGTTCGAACGAGAAGGCATCTCGTTCGAACAACCCTGGAATAATATTCTGTTTGCAGTCCTTGTTTCTTCATGCTATATGTTATTGGTACTGCTGGGTTGTTTCTGAACAAGTGTTTGAAAAATACAAAAAAGATTTTCTCTTATTAGAAAAATTATAAAAAAAATTCAAAAAGAGTTTTGTATTTTGTTTGCACCTTATATGAATGCAGTTAGGATGACCAAGTCATACTTTCATTCCATTTATCCATGTGGCTGTTTGATAGGGTTTTGAGACAATATGTTGTGTCATTCATGTGCTTTACAAAGTTTAGAGTCTTTGAGATGATATAGGGTTACGACCTACATGATTCACTCTATTTTTCCCTTATTGCACACATGACCGAATTTTTTTGACTTTTGTGATTGTCTATCACATGTTGGTTGAGTGTTTGCATCACAATTCTGTCTATACAACTAACCAAATGCGATAAAACTTGACAAAAAGTAATGCATGTTATAAACCGTTTGTGAGATTTGTGTGTTTTATTTTGAAAAAAGGGGAAAGGCTATGAAAGGTACTCATTTTTCCTTTGCGATTAAGCCACCATTTAAATGGACCTAAAAAGTGAGGAATTGAAAATTTTCCGTGGTCCAATGAGGTTTAAAAGTGCCCAAAATTTGTATGGCAATAAAAAGAAAATTATGCCAAAAATGGGCCAATTGTTTATTTTGTTTCATCACCTCATAAGAAAAATAAAAAACATTATATTTTAATGAGGGAGTTTGGATGGGATTTTCAACGCTTTGCACGTCCTTAAAAGTCATGAAAAAGCAATTCATAGTTTTGGACGTCATTGGTGTGGAAATCATTTATACTTTGATTTGTTTATATGATTAAGACGATGTCATCTAAATTAAACTATTTTAGACCAAAGGAATATTTTTGATGTTCATTCGTTAGGAGTACACTTATGCATAGTGCACATATGATATGATTGAGTTGATTTTCCTATCGATTCTGTTCACACCCATTCATTCCGTATCCACAATTTGGTTATCTTAGTATAAATTCATGGTGTGTGATTTTTTTTGTAACATCACTATTGCATTTTTGAATGAAATATTTGAAAAAATCAAAAATAGTTTGTTTGCTTGGTTTACCATGACACCCCAATTTTCTTTATGTGATTTATTCTTTTCCTTGTCTATTTCGGACATATAAAAATAGGGAGAACGAATTATGATATCATGGGGGAGTTTAAGTATGGGGGCGATTTGATTATGCTTACATGTTTTATGTTTATATCATTTCAAACTCGATATGTCTCGAGGTTTTTTTGCTTTGACTCATGTGTGTAGGTACAATTGAATATTCTTTGGATTGCACACCATGATGAGAAAAACTTCGAGATTTGAAAAGTTGATTGTTGAAGCGAAGTTTGAAAAAGTTTGAAGACTTGTTTAGTTTATCTTTACTCGTGTGAGTTTATGGGAGGGTAGATTTGAATAGGTCATATTTTTATTGATAATTTGGATATTTTTATTTTGTACCGGCATAGACATAGGGGGAGATATGTAAGGACATTATCCGTCACATTTAGTATGTCGTATACCGCTACAAGTTTGTCTAAGAATTGGTAAGCTTACATCTACAATCGACAATCCGAATTTCAAGACGACTTCAACAATCATGGCCAACAAGGAAGAATTTGGTAAAATGGGTTTTTGTTCCATTTAAATTTTACATTAAAAGTGTTGGGATATTTTTATGAAAGATAAAATATTTTTCCATTTATGAAAAATAATTTTGAAAAGATTTAATGATTTTAATCATATAAAGTTTTGGATAAATACTCCTGATGCCGTAAATAGTTTTGGTTTTTAAGGATTCCAAGTTATTTAATATTTAAAAGTTTTTATAGGAGGATCAGTGACTGTCGTTCAAACGATGTCACATCTCGTTCGAACGAGATGGAGTGTCATTCGAACGACGTTGCTTGTCGTTTGAACAAGAGGTTTTTTGCCTGTACACGTCACCGCCTTAGATTTTATATTTAAAGGGTGTAAGGCTTCTGATTTTCGTGTGGAGAAAACACTGGTTTTGACAGAATACGTTTTGAGTGTTTTTGTTTATTCTCCAACATATTTTTGAGGGTTCAAACTTTATTTTACAAATAACAAATCCCCTACTTTTTGTTTGAGTTGTTTTGTGGAACCCAAAGCATATTTTCCTGGGAGTTTTGCTGATGAAACTAGGTGATCGAATGCGAAAGCCGTGCACGTGTAGGTGCACGGTCGTTGTTTTTCTTTCGCCTACTCAATACAAACAAACCTAAATTATGACTAAACTTGTGAGGCAAGCACAACGGTAAGTCGGGTATCAAAAATTCACATTGACGAGTTGCTAGAATTTATAGGATTTAATATTCCGAAATAAAAGTGAAAAAGGTGATTACAAACTAAAAAGGAAAAGATACATAAAGGGAAATGTTTATCTAGGCGAGGGAAAATGAAACTAGATTAAGAAAGTCAGTAAAATTATAGGTTGCGTCGAATATCCCTCACCCGAGTTAATTTGTATAAAATGGATACATGGGTGGAAGAGTTATTTAGAATGCGTATCGTTTCGACAGTTAATTGAACCAAGGGTTGTCACGCCCCTAGATCCACATAAAATCCTAATATGATTTTGGCATCAACAAATATCCCGGAAATTACGCACGTAAGGTCGTAAGCACGGGACATACATGATATGCCCCATCAAATCTCCTAGGTGTAATAACTAGGACAGCGCACCCGAAATAGACCCGTAAACACCATCACCAAAGCCAAGCAACGCGTCAACTCGAGTGAGTTCCATTCAAACACAACCTAATTTAATTTAGCTAGAAAGCATGTTAAAAATGAAATACATAGAGCGGTAAATAAACGCGATAAATCTACACTAGAAAGCACGGGAACCTAATTATCAAAGCAAGAAAGAATGAAATACAAGTAAAATTGATGGAGAGGGTAATGATGGTCAATTTACATACCAAAAAGGGTGTCAATCAAAAGATAAATGAAGAAGAACTCTTCAAAAACCCAAACCCTAAGCTAAACTATCTTCTAAAACTATCTAAACTAGAATATCTGATTATTCAACAAAAATTGGTATTTATAATAAGTTGGAATAAGTAAAGAAAAGAAAAGGAAAAAGAAAATATAAGGCAAAATATCTCCTCGAAACAGGGGATCGATCGATCTACCCAAACCATCGATCAATCGATGGTGAAAAAATATGCCAACTGTCTCGAAGGATCGAACGATCGATCGATATATAAAGCAGGTCTCAGCCAAGCTGCATGCTGTTTTGGTTGTTTGCATTTGCCATCCGCTGAAATTGTCGTAACTTCTTTGTTATGAATCGAAAACACACACCGTTTACGACCACGCGAAGCTTGCGAGGAGGAATGAAACTTTTGTGAAGATATTGGGCTAGGTGCCCAAGCTGTGAAAAGACTAAAATTCCCTTGAACGTGCGATCGTGTACGGAAATCAAGTGGAATGCGTCCAAACTTCACACTTAGCATCCAAATACCTATAAAAGCTCAATTAACCCCTGCAAAACATGTTAACGTAGAAATCCAAGGTTTTCTAGTTAATGAGCATAAATATAGGGAGTAAGATACCCGAGGGGGATAAAATGCATCGGTTCGGAGGATGAAATATGCAATATTTGTGTATTATCACTATGTGGCTTGGAAAGGTACTGGGCTGACCATAGGTGCCACTTGCGGGAGGTACTGGGCTGATCATCGACTGTGTGTCATAGGGAGTACTGCGGTGTTCTTGGGATGATGAGTACGAACCGACACCTGCGGGTATTTCGTAAGTCAATTGTATTTTTGTTGTAATCCGATTGTAAATCATTCCTTTACAAATTATAGTGGAAATAAAAGGTTTTTTACCCTCCGGGGATTTTTTCCTGAAATCTGCTTTTGTCAGCATTGTTCATTGCATGATTTAATTTGAGATTTGAATTGACAGATAGATGCATGTTTTGGGGCTGATTTAATTCGTATTTGGTTTTAGTAAATTTAGACATCCAATTAAATTAGTCTGAATTGGAAACTGCGAATCTATTTTAATCATTAGCGCACACGCATTTTTAAGTTTGTATCAGAGTAGGTTACGCTAATTTATCGCGTATTCCTATTTTCCTCCAACTTGTGTAATATTAATTTTTGTTCGAAAAATCTGTTTTTTGAAAGTTTGTCACAATGTTTCCAAATGAGAACTTACATAATCGAATGCCTATTTTTCATGGATCCAATTATACCTATTGGAAAGCTCGTATGAAATCCCAGTTAATAGCCATTAATGAGCGAGTCTGGTTGCTTTGTGAAAGAGGGTGGACTCCTCCCACTGTTACTGTTAATAACATCACCTCTTTAAAACATGTGTCGGATTGGACCAAAGATGACTTTAAAATGTCTAATTTTAATTCCCGTGGTTTGAGTCTATTTTGGGAGCCATCACCCCCGATGAGTTCTGTCGAATTATGATGTGCACCACGTCTGAAGAGGCATGGGATGTCCTCCAATTGACACATGAGGGTATGAAAGTGGTTAAAGAATCAAAATTACAAAAATTTAGACATTCAATTTGAGACCATTACCATGTCTGAGTCTGAATGTTTTGATGAGTTTTATGCACGTTTGTCGAAATTTTTTAACTTGAGTTTTAGTTTAGGTGAGCCTATTGATAACACGCGTGCCATTAAAAAGGTTTTGAGATCTCTTCCAAAATGTTTCATTCCTAAAGTCACTGTTTTGAATTCATTGGGAAAGTTAAATTCACTTAAGTTAGAAGATCTTGTAGGAGACCTACAAACTTATGACATTGACATGTTTCCCCAAATCATTAAGGCTAAGGATAGAGGCGTTTTTTTAAAGACTCAATTTAAGGAGAAAAATAAAGAGAAAGTGTATGAGTCTGATTCTGAGGAAGAGTTTAGCATTGACGATGTGGCCTTACTTGCGAATTTTTTAAAAAGTTTCTCAAAATGAAGAAAAATAATTCTTTGAATAAAAAGTCATTTGTGAAAAATAAAAAGAAAATTCCATAGAGGGAAATAAAAAAGTGAGTGAGAAATAAAAAGAGGAAGAGAGTGGTTAAGATTTAGATGAGATGATTTTTTTTTAATGTCAAGGGAAAGGGCATAGGGCTTTTGAGTGTGCTACTAGGCTTAAGAGAAAAGGGAAGAAAGTAGCCATTCCTTCCACTCTTAGTGATAGTGATGGAGATGATTAGAAAGATAAGTCTTCATAAGGAAAGTGTTTAGGTTTTTTGAGTCGTATGATCACACCCACTTTGTCCCACGATGAGAGCGACGGTGATGATTTGAGGATTTCTAGTGGAGATGAGAGCGAGTTTGAGACTGGAGATGAAAGTGAGCTCCAAAAAGATTTTAGGTATTTGTACACCGAGACCTCAAAAATAAAAAAGTATAATAAAGATTTATGTTGTTGGGTTTGATATTTGGAGAGAGAGAAGGAAGTTTTAAGGTGGGAAAAATGTGACTTGAACGACACGGTGTCTAGTCGGACGACACGTGTATCTCAACTTTAGAGTGATCTCGAACGTTCCTGGGAGGTCAAAGTCCCTTTAGATAACACATATAAGAAAGTTAAAAAGATGGTTCTCAATACCGTTTTGGGTACTGATTGGAGTTTAAGAAAAGGTCATGACGACACGTCCCCCGATCCGGTTCCCACTTTGGTGATTGATTCACGTGATTCTCATACCAACCCACCTAGGCGTCCCATTCCCGTCAGGAGAACACGTCCTAGAAGTTTTCAAAAATTATTTCCTACGACGGTTTATGTTTTCTCCCATTACAGAAAATGAGGACACCGTGGGAATTTTACTTTAAGTTGGGTATTGTGTCACGGTAGACTCCTACACATAATCGCACATATGCACCCACTCATGATTCTTTGTTTGCACATAATGATAGAGAGTTTGCACATATTTGAGAGAAAGTAAAGTTTTTGGTCAAGACTTCACATGATTTAATGGAGTTATTTCAGAAGATATCACCATCTTTGGAAAACTCCACTGCACTTCCCAGTTGAGGTTTAAACATGTTTGATAGCATAGTGTGATTTACATGATGAAACTTTTGCCTATTGCTAGTATGTATCATTTGTATTTTATTTGTTTTTACTTGTTTTTGGTACTATTTTAGCACTGTTTGGGATATGTTTGCCCATTCGAGGAACTATTTTTATAAAATTTTCTCACTGGTCAAAATTGCATGTCATTCTGTGTAATCTGGGAAAATTTAACTTTTATCATTCAAATGAGATGGCATTTTTTTCGAGCGACAAGGCATCTCATTCGAACGACAAGGCATCTCGTTCAAACGACCCTGGAATAATGTTCGATTTGCAGTCCTTGTTTCTTCCTACTATATGTTATTGGTACTGCTGGGTTGTTTCTGAACAAGTATTTGAAAAAGACAAAAAGATTTTCTCTTTTTAGAAAAATTTTGAAAAAAAATTGAAAAAGAGTTTTGTATTTTATTTGCACCTTATATGAATGCATTTAGGATGACCAAGTCACAATTTCATTCCATTTATCCATGTGAATGTTTGATAGTGTTTTGAGACAATATGTTATGTCATTCATGTGCTTTACAAAGTTAAGAGTCTTTGAGATGATATAGTGTTGCTACCTACATGATTGACTCTATTTTTCCGCTATTGCACACATGACCGATTTTTTTTTATTTTTGTGATTATCTATCACATGTTGGTTGAGTGTTTTCATCTCAATTTTGTCTATACAACTAACCAAATGCGATAAAACTTGACAAAAAGTAGTGCATGTTATAAACCGTTTGTGGGATTTGTGTATTTTATTTTGAAAAATGGGGAAAGGCTGCGAAAGGTACTCATTTTTCCTTTGTGATTAAGACACCATTTAAATGGACCTAAAAAGTGAGGAATTGAAAATTATCCGGGGTCCAATTAAGGTTTAAAAGATCCCGAAAAATTGTATGGCAATAAAAAGAAAATTATGACAAAAATGGGCCAATAGTTTTTTTTTCATCACCTCATATGAAAAATAAAAAGCATTATATTTTAATGAGGGAGTTTGGATGGAATTTTCAACGGCTTGCACGTCCTTAAAAGTCATGAAAAAGCATTACATTGTTTTGGGCGTTATTGGTGCGGAAATCATTTATACTTTGATTTGTTTATATGATTAAGACAATGTCATCTAAATTCAACTATTTTATACCAAAATACTGTTTTTGATGTTCATTCGTTAGGAGTACACTTATGCATCATGCACATATGATATGATTGAGTTTATTTTCTTATCCAATCTGTTCAGACCCATTCATTATGTATCCTCAGTTTGGTTATCTTAGTATAAATTCATGGTGTTTGATTTTTTTTGTAACATCACTTTTGCATTTTTGTATGAAATCTTTGATAAATTCAAAAATAGTTTGTTTCTTGATTTACCATGACACCATGATTTTCTTTATGTGATTTATTATTTTCCTTGTCTGTTTCGGACAAATAAAAATAAGGATAACGAATTATGATATTACGGGGGAGTTTAAGTATGGGGAGATTTGATTATGCTTACATATTTTATGTTTATATCATTTCAAACTCGATACGTCATGAGGTTTTTTTCTTTGACTCATGTGTGTAGGAACAATTGAAGATTCTTTGGATTGCACACCCTGATGAGAAAGGTTGGAGATTTGCAAAATTTATTGTTGAAGCGAAGTTTGAAAAAGTCTGAAGACTTGTTCAGTTTATGTTTCCTCGTGTGAGTTTATGGAAGGGTAGATTTGTATCGGTCATATTTTGATTGATAATTAGGATATTTTTAATTTGTACCGGCATAGACATGTGGGGAGATTTATAAGGACATTGTCTATCACATTTAGTATGTCGTATACCGCTACAAGTTTGTTGAACATTTGGGAAGCTTACATCTACAATCGACAATCCAAATTTTAAGACGACTTCAACAATCATGACCAACAAGGACGAATTTGGTAAAATGTGTTTTTGTTCCATTTACGTTTTACACAAAAAGTGTTCGGATATTTTTAGGAAAGATAAAATATTTTTCCATTTATGAAAAATAATTTTGATGATTTTATCATATAAAGTTTTGGATAAATGCTCCTGATCCCGTAAACAATTTTGGTTTTTAAGGATTCCAAGTTATTTAATATTTAAAAGTTTTTAAAGGAGTATTAGTAACTATTGTTCAAACGACATCACATATCGTTCGAACGAGATGGAGTGTCGTTCAAACAACGTCGCTTGTTATTCGAACGAGAGGTGTTTTTCCTGTACATGTCACCGCCTTAGATTTTATATTTAAAGGGAGTTAGGCTTCTGATTTTCGTATGGAGAAAACACTAGTTTTGGCAGAATACATTTTGAGTGTTTTTGTTTATTCTCCAACACACCTTTTAGGGTTCAAACTTTGTTTTATAATTCACAAATCCCATACTTTTGTGTGAGTTGTTTTGTGGAACCCAAATCATATTTTGTTGGGAGTTTTATTGATAAAACTAGGTGGATTGGAAAGGTACTGGGTTAACCATAAGTACCACTTGCGGGAGGTGCTGGGCTGATCATCGACTGCGTGTCATTGGGAGTGTTGCGGTGTTCCTGGGCTGACGACTACGAACTGACACCTGCGGGTATTTTGTAAGTCTATTGTATTTTCGCTGTAATCCGATTGTAAACCGTTCCTTTACAAATTATATTGGAAATAAAAGGTTTTTTTACCATGTGGGGATTTTTTTCCTGAAATCTGCTTTTGTCAGCATTATTCATCGCATGATTTAATTTAAGATTTGAATTAACATGTAGATGCATGTTTAGGGGTTGATTTAATTGGTCTTTGGAATTAGTAAATTTAGACATCCAATTAAATAAGTCTTAATTTGAAATTGCGAATCTATTTGAATCATTATCGCACATGCATTTTTAGTTTGTAAGGCCATTAGATAGGTGCTTCAAATGATAGCTTACTATTTTGGATCGTTTTTTAGATCATTCAAACGACTTGCCAATGTCGTTCAAATGACATGGCTTAGTCGTTCGAACTACCCTGCCTGAATTTTGAGACCTTACTCAGTTTTAGTTTCTGCTTTATATATATGATGATTTCATTCTGTTTAGTAATTCTGGGTTCATTTGGACAGTTCACATGCCTTCTATAGTGCTTATTCATGCTTTAATTCTTATGATGATTTGATTCATTTAGTCACGTCCTTGCTTAGATTGCTGATTCATTATTTGTGACTGTTTATTAGCTACGAGTTGGTATCTTCTGATTATTTTAGCTGGCATTTCTATGTTTATCTAGATATGCTTAATTGATTATTTCATTCTAGATATTTGGTGATTTGTTTATCTTTTTCACTCATTGTTATTTTTGATGATCTTTTATGTTCTTTTTATCTTTACAAATTGGTATCATGTTTTTTATCATATGTTCATATTTTGTTGGTATGATGTTGTAGTGCACATATTGGTCATGTTTTGCTCACATGTTTAACAAATGGTTTGTTTTACATATTGTTATTTTTTTATATCATTTATTCCTCTATACTTCACTGGGTATTTGTTTGTTTCATGTGT
The DNA here is from genome assembly GCA_949130495.1 of Sambucus nigra. Taxonomy (NCBI): domain Eukaryota; kingdom Viridiplantae; phylum Streptophyta; class Magnoliopsida; order Dipsacales; family Adoxaceae; genus Sambucus; species Sambucus nigra. The sequence continues at coordinate 135,773,724 of OX422216.1, forward strand.
GTAGGTATGCTTTAGAGATTCGATATTTCAAGACTACATCACATTCAGACAACTTATGCTTGTCGGACCTGCATAAACTACTCCTTGTCCTATTTTTTTTTTATTTTGGGTTTTATGGGTTAGTATTTAGGTTTCATACAACTTGAGGGCCCAACTTAGGCATTTCATTGTTTGGGTTTTGTACCTGAATAGTCAAAGGGGGAGATTTATAATTACAAAATTTCCAATTGAGTCTATTTGTATGTAAATGACTTATTCCCGGAATAAAACTTGTTTGAGTCATAGATAGATTTTTATATTCTCACGATCTCCACATAGTCTATGATGTGTTTGTTTTAAATACGTGGACGCTAAGCTTCAAAGATTATATCATGCAGAGTTTTATGGGTGCACGTTTCACTTCTTCATTCAGATTGCATTCCGAATATCTCTCAGGTGTGAATGCATTATGTTTTTGAAGTTCGAAAAGAGTTTTAAAGGACGAAAACTTTATTTTAAAATGTTTAAAATGTATTATTTTCGTTTATTCTGATATAAGTACTGTTTAGAGTTGTGTGATATCTCACCTTGGTTTTCGAGACTTCAAATGACATGTTATGTCATTCAAACGATATCTCACAGTCGTTAGAATGATTTGAGCGTGTCGTTAGAATGATTTGAGCATCTCGTTAGAACGACTTGTCGACTTAATTATTTTAGTTAAAGAGTTTTTCTCTCAAAATTTCATAAGAGGTGCAGAACCAGAATTACAGAACAAACACTTCCGTTTTCTACGCAAAGTTTTCTAAGGTTTTCATAGACAAAACCATCATTAGAGTTAAAAAGATACGAGCTTTCATATAAAACTTCTATAGAGATCTTGTTTGCACCATCTGGAGTTTTTTTTATCACTTTGAACATTGTTCGTTGGGTTTTGCCGTGAAGAAACAGTGAAGGCCGTGTTTCAAATTATAGACGGTTTCTAAGCTACATCGGTGGACACCGAGGCACTCGTGGATGTGTGTGATGTGGATGAGTATCGTAGAAGGATTTCTATGTCAGCACTATGGAGGAGAGATTAAAGAGAAGAAGAGCATCTAGGCTTGTGGGGATCGAGTCATTGTGTAAGTATGTCTGTCTTCCTTTATAAAACCGTATCATAATGATTGTCTGACTTAAGCCGTCCGAGGTTTTTTCCCTTTGTGGTTTCCTCGTACATCCGACGTTGTGAACTTATTTATTTTACTTCCTTTAATCACCTAAATTCATGTTTAGGATTAAACAAGATAAAATTTGACTTAATTTAAATTGGTTCACAAACTTGGTGCATGTTTGAAATGGGAAAAGGTTTTTGAAAGAAAAATTATTTTTTCACCTTAAAGAACATTTGAAAAAAGGGGCCTACACTGCTGAAGGAGGAACTGCGATTCTTGTGATTCTCGAGCGAGTCATTACTGGTTCAAGGTTGTAGTCTTTATGTATTCTTACGGGGGTTCAATGTAGTGTTTCACTTATAAGTTTGTAAGTTCGAATTTATATTTTATTAGTGAAATAAAAGGTTTTACCGAGCAGAGATTTTTCCAGAAACCGTGTGTTTTCATGCTCATATGATTTAATGCTTTCAATCACGTAGATGCATGTTTATGGTCTAATAAAATTGGAATATATGATTGACATATAACTAAATAAGTTAAATCCATTAATATTTTGCGAATTCTTAAATTGCTATCACACCCCTCTTTTAAAAATTGGTATCAGAGGAGGTTGCTCCAAGTTATCGAGTGATCCTAATTTTTTTTATAAAAGATTTTCATCTGATACCTTTTGACTTATCAAATTGTTAAACTTGATTAGATCCGATTTCACCAAACTATCGTGAGATCACCTTTCCCTAAAATTTTTGTGATATCAATCATTTTGAAAAATTGATTTTTGAAAAAGCGCAGTTTTCTTATGGATAACTTATATAATCGGATGCCCGTCTTTGATGGAACGAATTATGTCTATTGGAAAGCCAAAATGAGATCTTGTTTAAAATAAATTGAAGAAAGATTCTGGATCGTATGTTAAAGAGGGTGGACTCCTCCCACTATCACCGTAGATAATGTGACCAATCCTAAACATGTGGCTAACTGGACCGAGGATGAATTTAAGTTGAGTACATATAACTCGCGAGGCTTTAGTGCTATTTCTGGAGCCTTCACCCTTGACGAGTTCTAACATATTATGATGAGCACACCATCAAAAGAGGCATGGGATATCCTCCAATTGAAACATGAGGGTACCAACGCAAAAAAGGCATCGAAATTGCAAAAGTTGACCACCCAGTTTGAGACTATCACTATGTTAGAGTCCGAGTGTTTTGATGAGTTTTATGGTAGGTTATTGGGCATTGTTGACATGGATTTTAATTTGGGTGAAAAAATTGAGGAGTCGAGAGTTATGAAAAATATTTTTAGGTCACTCTGATCCCGTTTTATTCTTAAGTTCACTGTTTTGAACTCATTGGGGATATTAGATACACTTAGGGTAGAATAACTCATAGAAGACCTTCAAACTTATTAGATCGACAAGTTTCCCAAAATCGTGAAGCCTAAGGATAGAGGGATAGATTTAAAGACTCAGGTTAAGAAAAAGATAAAAGAGAGAGTTTGTGAGTCTGATTCTTAGGGTGAGGTAGATATTGATGACTTGGCCTTGTTTGATAAATTTTTTTAAAAAAGTATAAAATTTTCCAGAGAAAATTCTTCTAATAAAAAGATTTTTAAGAAAAACAAAAAGAGAGATGAGGCCAAGGATAGCGGTGAGAAAGAGGAAGAGGTGAGATGTTATGAGTGCGAGGGAAAAGGGTACAAAGCTTTTTAGTGTCCCACTATCCTAAAGAGAGAGGGCAAGAAGATTGCTAATACGTCCACTCTTAGCGATAGTGACATCGAGTTTGATGATTCCAGGAATGAATCACCACATGAAAAGCGCATTGCCTTCATGGCTAGTCATGTGAGCACATCTAGTTTGTCCCATGACGATGAGGACACTTGTAAACGTTATAGCCTTGATGATGTTTCGAGCCATTCGAGGGATAGTTAGTGTGAGGATGTGACTATAATTAAGGGAGAAGGGGATTTCCAAAAAGCGTTTAGAGATTTATACATCGAGATGTTAAAAACCAAAAAGTTTAATAAAGGGTTATGTCTTAAGGGCATGTGAGGAGATTTGGAGAGAGATAGAAGTTTTAAGGGCATGTGAGGCATCGACGAGTCAACTTGAGATGGTGACAGTTTCTTTATATGAGCATTTGATCGTCTTAGGCAGGGAAACTAGTGCAACACTGTGGCTAGTCTTGCAAGAGATCTTCAATATTCATTGGAGACTTGTGAGAAACTTAAAGCCCGTGTATCCAAAATCGAAAGAGATATCGAACGTGCGGAGGAGGTCAAGGTCACTATAGAGGAAACGTCTAAGAAGGTTGGAAAGAAGATCATCGATCTCGCTTTAGGTAATGTTTAGAGACTAGGAATATGTCATGATGGTGCGTCTACTTCCCATGCTTCACCCGAGACGGTTCTCGAGTTTTTGATAGATACATGTGGCTTTCAACCTAATCCACCTAGGCATCTGTTTCCTTATAGGAGAGAGCGTCCTAGACATTTTCAGAGAGGTGTTCCTCAGTCCATGTATGTTTTTTCCCATTGCAAGAAAAAAGGACACCTTAGGGAATTTTACTTTAAGTTGGGTAGTGTGTCTCATAGATATTTACCTCGTTATTCTACTACACATGCTCCCACACAAACTCCCACACATGTTACTACACATGCTCCCGCACATCACATGAGATATTTTGATCACTTTCGAGAGAAAGTTGAGTATTTATTCAATACTTCACATGATTTGATGGATGTTTTTCATAGGATGTCACCACCTTTGAAAAACTCCTCCGGACCTTGTAAGAGAGTAGTGAGACTGGGGTCTATGAATAACTGGAAAGGGTGAGGCGTGACCCACTCCAATGGACACTGTCTGCAAGTCTTCAGGGTCTCCTGGTGCAACTTCTGAAGAAAACTTCTCCTTCTAGTAACAATGGAACTCAAGCTTCAACTTACTCCCTGCAAGAAGATGAACTTTCACAGCAAAAATAGCAATTTTCTCAAGGGAAACACCTGAGAGTGATGGCTGTCAGTGGGGAGTGAAGGAACAAGGCACTCAACACTAAGAGAATGAGCAGGGAGAGAATACTAGGTAGGTCTGGTGATATTTTAGCAGAGTAACAGTGCAATTTTTCTTGTATATCTTTTGACCTTGCCCAGGGGTCTATTTATACATGGGCGTAAGGGGTGAGCTGGCGATTTTGGGCGCCAAAATTGAGAGAGTTGGTGGGGAACAATGTCTGAAGTGTACCATTTGTCCCTACCTGCAGGCAGCTGCCTGTCCCCTCTGCAGGCGCCACCTGGCACCGACCAAAACTCAAAAAGCACATATGTCCCCTAATGGAGACAAAATAACAGATTTGGTAGTTATCTTTTGAAACGGTAACTTGTGGTGCAATTTTGCAAATCTTTGAGAGAGAGGACCTTAAGGCCTCACTCTCTCTAAAAAGTGTTATTTTTCTTGAGAGAGACCTCGAGGACCCCCTCTTCTGGAAAAGTCATTTTTCTTGTAAAGAGTTTATTTTTTTGTGCGTAGCCTCGAGTGGCTTCTAGGTCTTCCTACTAGTATTCTCTCATTCCTATAGTGCTAAGTGGTTGAGCTTGCTCAACATACCTTGTCCCTCAGCCGCCAAGCCAAAACTCCCAGGAGGTCCCGACGCGCCTGTTCGAGCCCTGCTTGCTCGACTGGGCAACCTGTGCAAGAAAGTAAAGTGTTAGTGCTGTTGTTCATTTAGAGCCTGCTGTTTCATGATGAAAACTCCTGTAGCAGCACTTCTCGAATAACATTTCTGCAGTGACCCCTGCAGTGGCGCCGACCCTTGTTGTGGCGCCGACGCTCGAAGCGGCGCCGACGCTCGGAGTGGTGCTGACGTCCGAGGTAGCGCTGATGCTTGAATCGACGCTGACATGTGAGGCGGCGCCGACCCTTGTCCCGGCGCCGACGCTCGAAGTGACGCCGACGCGTGAGGCGGCGCCGACCCTTGTCCCGACGCCGATGCTCGAAATGGCACCGACGCTCGAAGTGGCGCTGACGCTTGAGGTAGCGCTGAGGCTTGAATCCGCGCTGACAGGTGAGGCGGCGCCGACCCTTGTTGCGGCGCCGACGCTCGAAGTGGCGCTGACGCCTGAGGTAGCGCTGAGGCTTGAATTCGCGCTGACAAGTGAGGCGGCGCCGACCCTTGTTGCTGCGCCGACCCTTGTTGTGGCGCCGACGCTCGAAGTGGCGCCGACCCTTGTTGCGGTGCCGACGCTCGAAGTGGCGCCGACGCTCGAAGTGGCGCTGACGCGTGAGGCGGCGCCGACCCTTATCCCGACGCCGATGCTCGAAATGGTGCCGACGCTCGAAGTGGCGCTGACGCCTGAGGTAGCGCTGAGGCTTGAATCTGCGCTGATAGGTGAGGCGGCGCCGACCCTTGTTGCGGCGCCGACGCTCAAAGTGGCGCCGACGCTCAAAGTGGCGCTGACGCCTGAGGTAGCGCTGAGGCTTGAATCCGCGCTGACAGGTGAGGCGGCGCCGACCCTTGTTGCGGCGCCGACGCTCGAAGTGGCGCCGACCCTTGTTGTGGCGCCGACGCTCGAAGTGGCGCCGATGCTTGAAGTGGCGTTGACGCCTAAGGTAGAACTGATGCTTGAACCGGCGCTGACATGTGAGGCGGCGCCGACCCTTATTGTGGCGCCGACACTCAAAATGGCGCTGACGCTTGCGGTGGCGTAGAGACTTGCTGCGGCGCGGACACTTGCAGCGGCGTAGAGACTTGCCGCGGCGCCGACACTTGAAGCGGCGCAGACACCTGAAGTGGCACCGACCCGTGTAGCGGCGTAGAGACTTGCAGTGACGCCGACACTTGCGGCGGCGCTGACACTCGAAGCGGTGCCGACCCTTGCAGCGGCGTAGAGACTTGCCGCGGCGCCGATACTTGCAGCGTCGTTGACACTTGCAGCGACGCTGATACTTGCAGTGGCGCTGGGGGTTCCTGATGAATATGAGTTTCTGCCGGGACCCTGGGGGTTCCCGCCCAGTATGAGTTTCTACCGGGACCCGGGGGTTCCTGCTCAATATGAGTTTCTACCGGGACCCCGGGGGGGTTCCTGCTCAATATGAGTTTCTGTCGGGACCTTGGGTTTCTTCTCAGTATTTTTAATAAAATAAAATTTTTACTTTTTTTTTATAGGTAGACACCCTTCTACATTAGCCCCTCGTGCAAAGTCTTTTGTGTTGGGTAAACCAAAAGGCTTTGTACGCCATAAATTCATTTATTTTCTGGGACCCTAGGATTTCTTCATCATTCCCCTTAGGGTCATTAAATGTTATGTCACTTCATCCCAAGTTTTGTAAATGAGGACACTTATAGTGGACCTCCTTATCTCAGTATAAACTTGGGCGGAGGAGTATAAACTTGGGCGGAGGGGTTAACTTAAGTGAGCCCCTCACCCTTGGCCTTCTTCTGTGGACTTTCATCTTGGGCGGAGGGGTTACTCGCGGTGTGCCCCTCGCCCCTTTGCCTTCTTCTGTGGCCTTCTATCTGAGGCGGAGGGGTTACTCTCGATGAGCCCCTCGCTCTTGGCCTTCTTCTTGGGCGGAGGGGTTACTCGCGGTGAGCCCCTCGCCCTTGGCCTTCTTCTGGGGCCTTTCATCTTGGGCGGAGGGGTTGCTCGCGACGGGCCCCTCGCCCTTGGCCTTCTTCTGCGGCCTTCCATCTTCTTAGGCGGAAGGGTTGCTCGTGGTGAGCCCCTTGCCCTTGGCCTTCTTCTGTGACCTTCTATCTTGGGCGGAGGGGTTGCTCGTGGTGTGCCCCTCGCCCTTGGCCTTCTTCTGCGGCCTTCCATCTTGGGAGGAGGGGTTTCTCACAGTGAGCCCCTTGCCCCTGGCCTTTTTCTGTGGCCTTCCATCTTGGGCGGAGGGGTTGTTCGCGGTGAGCCCCTCACCCTTGGCCTTATTCTGTAGACTTCCTTCTTGGGAAGAGGGGTAACTCGCAGTGAGCCTCTCGCCCCTGGTCTTATTCTGTAGCATCAAGTTTGGGAAGAGAGGGCACTCAAGGTGGATCCGTTAGGCGGAGAACAGTGCCTACTACCGTAAGAGGGTAGTGAGACTGGGGTCTATGAATAACTGGAAAGGGTGAGGCGTGACCCACTCCAATGGACACTGTCTGCAAGTCTTCAAGGTCTCCTGGTGCAAGTTCTGAAGAAAACTTCTCCTTCTGGTAACAATGGAACTCAGGCTTCAACTCACTCCCTGCAAGAAGATGAACTTTCACAGCAAAAATAGCGATTTTCTCAAGGGGAACACCTGAGAGTGATGGCTGTCAGTGGGGAGTGAAGGAACAAGGCACTCAGCACTAAGAGAATGAGCAGGGAGAGAATACTAGGTAGGTCTGGTGATATTTTAGCAGAGTAACAGTGCAATTTTTCTTGTCTATCTTTTGACCTTGCCCAGGGGTCTTTTTCCATTTTGATATATTTTTTGAAATGTCTTTGCAAAAATACAAGAAGATTTTCTATTTTTTGAGAAGAAAATTAAAAAGCCAAAAAGATTTATGTTTGATAAATTTTTTTGATAAAAAGAAATATATTTTTGTAGTTTGTTTTACACCATTTATGGATGGACATTTAGGATGATCAAGTCACAATATCATTCCATTAACGACGTGACTTTTTGATAATGTTTTTAGACGCAACATCATTTCATCCACGTGCTTTACAATGTTGGAATCATTAAGATGTGATTAGTTGTTATTTCCTACATGTTTGACTCATTATTTCCTTTAATGCATGCATGCACAAATTTATCTGATTATTGCACTTGTTTATCACATGTTAGTCAAAGTGGTTTCATCTCAATCTGGTCTTGAAAATGAACCAAATGTGATAAAATGAGACAATGAAAGTAGTGAATGTAAGAACCGTTGTCCTTGAGAGTTTATTTAATATTGAAAAATATATGAGTGAACATGGGAAAGGGATGTAATATGAAAGTGAACTCGTCGTGAAAGTCATTGTTTGAAATGAGCTAAAGAAAAAAAATTAAGGCACTAAAAAGAAAATATGCCAAAATGGGGCCAATAGGAAATCTCTTCAAGAGATATAAGCACCTCAATAGAAAAATAAAAAAAAAATATTATTTATGAGGGAGTTTGGTTGGAAATCAACAGGTTTTCATGTCCCGACTAAGTCTTGGAAAAACATTACATAATTTTAGACATTATTGGTGTGGAAATCACTTTAAACTTTGATTTGTTGATTAGAGTGAGTCGATATCATTTGAATTAAACACTTTTACATTTAAGGAGGATTTTGAGTTCATTCATTAGGAGTATCCAAAATTCATCGTGCACATACGTTATGAATATTTAAATTGATTTTCCTATCAAATTTGTCCCCACCCGTTCATTCCGTTTCCACGATTTGGTTTTCTTAGTGTTAGTTCATGGTGTTTTTTTTTATGTAAATGTACTTTTTCTTGAAAAATATTTGAAAAATCTAAGATAGATTGTGGAGCCTTTTGATTTTATCCTTGCATGATCTTAATTTGATATATGATTTTGTGACACTCCGATTTATTATGTTTAATTCTTTTCCTTGTGTATTTCTGACAAATAAAAAGGGGGAGAACGAATTATGAATTATGGGGGAGCTAGAGTTTGATTTATGGGGGAAACTTAACTTGATTTGATTGATGATTAGTAACCTATTTCAAACATGATACGCCACAAAGGTATTTCTTTGTTTATTGTGTGTAGGAGAACTTTAAAAAATAATGTTTTTTCATTCTTGTCGTTCAAACGGCATGGCTATGTTGTTCAAACAATATTAACATGTCATTAGATGGTCGTTTCATGGCCAAGATCTCATTTGGATCAAGCGAACCCGTTCTATTTTGATTTTTAAAGGGTAATTTCTTAGGTCATTCGAACGACATCTCAATGTTGTTCAAACGACATGATGAAGTCCTTTGAATGATGTTTAACCGCCTCAAATTTTTTGTTAGCCTATAAAAACCTATTTCGTGAAGCTTTTTTATTAAGATTTTTATTTACGCAAACTGCAAAACAACTGTAATTAAGTCTTCAGTTTTTAAGGAAAAAACACTTTAGATTCACCAAAACATTACCATATACTTTTTTGAATCTTCTTTGGAAACCAAAAACTTATGTCACAAAGTTTATTCTTGCGGAGTGTTGTCTCTACTGCTGGAATTGGGGATACTCAAGAGTATTCACTGTTGAAGGAGGAATTGTGGTTCTTGTGATTCTCAAGGGAGTCATTACTAGTTCAAGTCTGTGGTCTTTGTGGGTTCTTGTGAGAATTCATTGTAGTGTTTCACTTGAAAGTTTGTAAGTTGCGATTTAAATTTTATTAGTGAAATAAAAGGTTTCACCCTGCGGGGATTTTTTTTGAAATTGTGTGTTTGCATGCTTATATGATTTAATGCTTTCAATCACATAGATGCATGTTTAGGGTTTAATAAAATTGGAATTTGTGATTGACATCTAATTAAATAAATTAACTCCATTAAAATATTACGAATTCTCAAATTGGTATCACACCCAGCTTTACAGACATAAGTAATATTGAACTTGAAGTTCAACTATTTTTGTAGAACGAGAAGTTGTAACATGCAAATGATAAAACTTTAAGTTTTATATTTCACACATTTAACACTCGACGTTTTATGAATTATTTTAATTTAGGACCTGAAGTCCGAGATTTTAATTTTATAATTTATATGAACCCAAAGATTCACATACATATGCTATTAAATAGAATTTGGAGTTCTTAATTGCTATCATAAGAACCTGAAGTTTTATATCACCATATATTTAAAACCTAAATTTCTATTTATCATGTCAATATATTTGGTGCTTAAATGGAGGACCTGAAGTTCTCATTACTTTTTGAATGAAATATTAGTCATAATTATTTTAGTGATCCATAGTTTATCCTCAACTATTTATTTTATTCATTACACAATTTAAAAAAATGATCAATATTATGCGAGACCCAAAGTTTTGGTAGACCCTAAAAGTTTATTCCCTAGTTCTATATTAACAACCTAAAGTTAACTATTTTCGAGTCTAAAGTCTCTTACAAATGATAAGTTTAAGAAATTTTAATTCATCAATTTTGAACCCCAAATTATAAACTTTAATTGACTATTTTTACTTCTTTAAATATACATCATGATTATATATCTGTATAATTAAGGTAGCACTTGTGTTTAAAGCATAATGATTGAATTATGATTTTATCCAAAGTCATGAAAAATGCATGATTTTTAAGATATATTTTTTCGAATTATTTTTCATAAACGTTCTTTATCTTTAGCTTGAAATTTGAAATTATTTTGAGATTATTAAATATTAGTTGATTCGTTGAGAAATTCATGAAAGTTTTGTTATCCATCCCATCTTTTGAATATCTCATAATTATTTTATAAGAGATATTTTCTCTAACGTACTTACACTTATTGAGGTTTGGTCACCAAGCATTTGAGCGTAGCATAAATTATTGTATTGTTGTGCATTATATATTTGCACTCACACGCAATTCACAATTTATATTATATCTTGTAATTGACAATTGTGAACTATTATTATAGAATGACATTTGTGTAGAGACGATGAATAAACCACATTATTCTTGGAAACCAAAAGTGTTTCAGACTTTATATGTATTATAATTAAGGTTTCAACCATAGTTGAACCTGCTAAAACTATTGAAGGCTCCAGAAGATCTATATGATATTTCTATGTGGTACCTGCCTATTCATATGCGATGGTTTATATGAAAGTAATTCCTAAAGAAATTTGCTTCATTTTATGGGCATTAGAATACATGGGTACTATATTGAAATAAATAATGCATAATAATTTTGCATTCCTTCTAGTGTTAGAAGCCAAAATCTTACACTAGCAATCCATCATTTCGTTATTCGCGGGGCTATACTATACACCATTTATTTTTCTAAGATTACATTTTTTCATGGTTCAGTTAGGTGATATTATACAATTACCTTTTAATATTTTTTTTAGTTGAATCGTATATTTACTTCTATTATCACAAGGGTATGTATAAGGTGTATATAACTCAGCCTCTATTGAACCATCGACAAATGTAGTATTTTTGTGTATTTAGTGATTTTTGTTTATTGATGAGACACTCTTCCCGCCATTAGGGAGAGGATAGAATTTACCCAAAGTAAATTTTTTTCTAAAGAATGGTCCATTCCTGAAGAACGTTGAGAATTATCTTAGAATAATTCCTCTTTGTCTAATCTAATCACCAGTATTGCTCAATGAGAAAATGAAGTAAAAATGATTTTGTGACAACAAATGATTGTGAAACTTAAAATATTAGATGTTGTCACATGGATTAGTGCAAAAGATCTTGCCAAAAACATTATCCTAGTAGGGTAAAATAAATTTGGTAGCAAATAAATGTATCGCACACGAGAAGCGTGGAAAGCCTATAGGTCCCGACTATTTGACTACCTAACAATGGAGGTTATATAAAATAATGCCCAAATAACGCTCCATAAGAGGTTATACATAACGCTTAAGAAGAGATTATGAACAAAAGATCCACTTTCTCTAAAACCCCAGAAGAGGTTATTGTCTTTAAAAAGACACAACTCCTTAAAGTGACTAGAGAGACCCTGTAGTAGGCAAAGGTATCTAATATTAATTAGATCTCTATATTTTATACATATACAAGAGAAAATTGGGATCGCCAAAGATGACCATGGATGAAATTATTATATATGTTGTAGCTACACAAAATTAAAAGGCAATGATATTATAAATCCACGCACTATAAACTAATATCAACAAAGAATATATTGGTCAAATGAGAAAATTCCATAATAACATAATTTAAATCTCTAAATAGACATGGTGTATTCGGACCTATATTGCAACCCCTTGAGATTTTAATCCTGCAGTTTACGAATGGGTGTTTGTAATAAGGACATGTGAGAAAATCACTAAATAATGCACAATTTATGGCATAACGTTTCCCATAGAACCCAAACATTGATTATATACATACCTACCATCCTGTAACGACCGTAAATAATATTCAAAAGTCTCACTAGCCTAACATTTTTTGAAATATATTATATATAAGATCCATGAATACTATATCTGCTTATTTATACGGCACTTAGATAAATAATACGTATAAAAATCCTAGAAGGATTTTATTTTCCTTAAGGAAAGATAAGAAGTGCGTACTCAAACATACTACGACGTTCATTGCACATCAGGCCATTTGTAAGGATATAGATACAACCGTCTTAGTAAATATTTGTCTAAGGAGAGGTATTGAAGAAATTATATATTCCAATGTGAAATTATAAAAATATCCTCAAAAGGATGTTCTATTGAAGATCTCAATTGATATGTAATTTATCCAAATAAGGAATTGAGAAATGAATGACCTTGGGGTAACTAGTTATTGTCTCAGCTTGTAGATCTAGCACAAAACTAGATCCATTGGTCAAATGGATTAAAAAGTCCTGCAATGCTTTAATATATATTAAGCACACAATTTTAGTATACCCATGGTCTCTTAGGATGACAAATATATATTTGGTCCATAAGTACCATATATGTATGTTACTAATGTATTGTTAAATTTAGTCTAAAAGTACCATACATGTACATTATTTATTATACATAACACAATATCGGGCATAATAATTGTAGTCAATCTCTTTGCAAGACACAATTACCATTGACTTGCCAAGCATGGGACTAATATCAGTAATATTATGTGATATTTTTATATTTAACCATATGTATATAATTAGTTATATAGATGCATGTTATCTCTGTGATCCTCACAAGGAACACTCAAAGAACTTATGACTTGCCTCAAACAACATATATTCCTACTACTATTTATGAAGGAAATGGTTTTTGTATAGCCCAAACTAAAAGAGACTACATTAAAGGAGATATGATCAACACATTTCAGTTATTCTACATACATGAACTCAAGAAGATTAATACAACACATAAATTCCAGAAGATTTATGCTATTGAAGTCAAATAAATCCAAAAGTGACATGTTCATCCTTATTCACCCAAGTCTTACGGAAGTCAAGCTTCTAAAGAAAAATGAAATTGAAGTAACAACTTATCAAATCTATTCACCAAGTCAAAATAACATTTCAAAAGAATGTGTATGAGATAAAAATGAAACTATTCAATCATCAGAGATTTGACATAATTAGGGGAGTAAATATTTCGGGGGAGAATTTAATCAGGGGATAATAGAGGAACAAGATATTTTGGACATATGCACATTGTATTTTATTTCCTTTAACAATTTTTTTTCTCATTTGTTTTTCCTGTTAAAGGTTTTAATGAGGCAACACAAAGTGCGTCCAACACTAGTGCAATGATTATAAAAGCAATATTATTTTCCCTTCACTTTGTTTTTTTTTCGTTGAGTTTTTTCTTATTAAGGTTTTAATGAGTCAACAATCATTGAATGGTAAAAATATTGTATGTCTAAGGGGAAGTGTTATAAAATGTATATTTTTATGGATGCCCACTGTTATCCTGTGAGAACCCTGATTTTTCACGCCCGGGTAATCGACCGCACGATAATATCGGGGATGCTAAAATAATTTGTATCATTATCAACATCAATAATAAACTAAAACTATAGTAAAAAAAACAACACAGTATAGATTTCAATAAACGTTGATCAATAGGAAATACTAAACTGTGAAAACTGAATCCACTATATAAAAATCTCCGATTACAATTATTTTTACTGAATAAAAGAATGAAACTGAAACCTCCTCTGATTACAATATACCAACTGAAATAAAATAGAGTACTACTGTAGCCACATCCAAATCAATTTCGAATATACTGATAGCTATAATGAACTAGCCACTCCACCCTAAGAATACCAAGTCGGATCTCCCCAACTGTAAGTCTGATTGCTCAGCTTGCTAAACCTGGTTATACAATAATAATACTGGGGGAGAAGACATTTTATAATTTGGGTCAGCGCACTAAAGTTGCAAGAATTAACTTCAATATCATTAAATAATGAAATTAATTCACAATACATGTCACCTATCAGATCTCACATGTAATAAGTATCTCACCCCTCACTTAAGTGCAATAATACACGCACGTCAAAAACCAAGCCATAGCTATGCTAAAAGTCTATATATCTAGACGATTAAGTACGATAATGTAATGAAAAACTATGATGTAACGCTACAAATTACCTAAATAGGATTTCACCCCAAGGCTCACACTTATATTTTCATTAACACATTTTTTAGTCTCATAAAAGTAATGCTCTATCTATTTTAATATCTATTAATTAAATGAAATATTATCCAAACTATCATAAAGGGTAAGTGATAACTATATACCCTGGAAAAAGGGATATAACTAGCTACATGTGTCAGAATACAACCCAAGTACCTATCAATGAAATGTCACTCACAAGGAGCATACAAATAAACGACATAAAGTATCTAACATGACATAGGCTTCATTATTAATTTTATATCATTAAACTATATCATTTTGTCTCATTGTATACATCACACAAAGGCAAATACCTTCGATGTCTACCTCATGCCACTATCGGTATGTCTGTAGGAAGCCATTACCTAATGGCCTTAAGCAAAACACATAAATATGGTGCGATCACTATGCAATCACACCAGCAACGAAAATACCCAGACCCTGTGTAATACCCCGTATTTTTATGCTATATTGATTTGGGGGGTTTATATAATTTAATGAGAGTGAATTATTTAATAAAAATCCGAAAATTAATTATGTTATAATTATTAACGTGACGAGAGTTAGTAATTATATAAAAATTGTCGAATATTACTAATGAGCATAGTAATATATGATATGGGTTATATTAAAGGTCACAAGTGAATGAAATGTCAATTTTGAGAATTTTAGTCGGGACGCGCCCGTGTCGCGTCGGGACTAATTATTGAGATATAAAAGTAAATATTTTATAAGTTGTTTGTATGGTCATTTTGAGTGCGCCAACGCATCCGGAAGGGTCGAGATAGTCAAAAAAGTGTACCCGGGGGTTTAGTTTGGGTCTCGGGATGTTTTTAGGCTTAATTAGTGACCCGGGAGGGCATTTTGGTCATTTTACAAAATAGGGTAATTAAACCCACGAATTTCAGCCATCCTTAGCAGCCATTTAAGTCAGCCTTTTAGGGTTAGAACATTCAGAATCCTAGAACGGCCATTGGAGTAGAGAGGAGAGAGCTCTCAAGGTGATTCAAGGCCAAAAACACCACCATTTGCACCACCGTCACCACCAACGCGTAGATCGCGAGGAGGAGAACGCAACCACACCAATATCAGCAGGAAACCAGACCTCTGAAATCCCAGGCAAGTGTTTAACTTGCGTATTTTCATTGGTGCAATATTCATATTAGTGTAGGAAGAATTAGGAGTGTAATCAATGGAAGAAAACCCCAATTTTGGTAGGGATTGCATGTAGAAAACATTATAACCATATTCTGGAAATATTATGTGAAGTAGATGATTAACCCACGAATTTTTGATGTTATGTTAGAAGGAAATTCTGGAGAAAACCGATTAGAACAAAAGTTAAGAAAACATTAGGGTTCTTGATGTTTAAATGAGATTTTGGGTTGTTTAATCATGTTTAATGATGGATATACGCATGCTTAACGTTAAAAACATCAGGAAATATGTTATTATGTTTGTAGTAGGAGTTTTGGGATGATTAGTGTTGGAAAATATTGATTTGGGTGAAGAATTTTGGTAAAACCCGTAACTGCACTTCTGCAGGATTTCGCAGACCTGCTTGATCGATCGATCGAGCCTAGATCTTCGATCGATCGAGGGTTCGATCGATCGAGCCCCAGACCTCGATCGATCGACTTTTCTTGGCAGACTCTTATTTCCCCTTGTTTAATTAATTGAACATGATTCATCGTGAAATAGTTTTGGGGCTTTATGAATAAAATGTTTTGGGATATAGGAGAGACCAGTAGGGCATATGATTAAGTGTTGAGAACTTTATTATGAGATGATACTTGTATTTTAGGGACAATTATTTAAAGGACGAGGAAACTATGTAATTCAAGTGAGAGATTACGTAAAATACTTATGATAGAGAATATAAGTTTACCTACTGATTTTGCTACTTGGATGGATAGAATCCACGAGTGTCACATAACTAGTGAGAAAACCTTTCAAGTTAAGGTTAGAGACGAAACCTTATACGTAATCATAATAATGGGAAATTAAGGATAAATGTTGTGACTATGGGTAACGGGAGGAACCTATATTAATATGATGAATGGGTATATTTATATGATTGTGTGTACATATATTATATACATGTGAAAAATATACCCGCGCTACTTGCTATCCCTGAGGTTACCGCGCTGGGACGATCTTATCCTGTGTTGCTTTATGGGGGATATTGATTCGTACCCTAGAAGTTAGAGATCCTAGGTACGGGATGTCAGATTAATAGTCGGACGGTCCTAAGAGACGTGTGGGTATGTACTGACCTCTTGGACTTGGAATCTATGCTTCGCCTCAACGCTGTTTTGTATATGTTAATACAGTTCGAGAGTGATTCCGAACTTGTAATTCCCTTTGTGTGAGCGATACGGGGATTGGATAGCAGAGTATGCCCGCGCCATAGATTTAGTTGGGGTGCTGTTATATATATATATATATATATATTATACGAGTAGTTAATATATATATGAGGTTATAAACTTTAAACTGCCTACTGTGATTTGGTAAGTAGGACATAGTTGTTGACGCAATAATAAATACTTGTATTGTGAAAGTATGAGAAGACACTGGGAAACTTTATAATTTAATGAAGATAAAACGAGAGGAGTGCTACATATTGAAAGTAACCTTTTTAAAAACGTTGTCATCGTTCGGTTTTAAAAACTTATGAGTAAGTTAAGATAAACTAAATTATTTGGGAAGGTTAGTACGATAGGCGTGCACATTAGAAGAGAGGTGAGAATTTCTCAAGAGAGTGTCGATCTAATATGATTTGCATTGGCTTGTATCAATTTAAATACTTGCTTAACGTATTTTAAAATCAAACACACTTTCGGGCTCTGACCCGTTTCTTTTCCCCTCTCTCTCTCTCTTGTATATATATATATGTATATTTTCAGGTGCCCAGCCACATGGGCGTCTTGCTTAGGATCCCTTGAGAAGGACGAGCTGCAGCTTAGGTGGGAGTTGCAGGTCACTTGAGTAGACGGCTTCTGTTATTGACTCCACTCCTATTATTCTCATTTATTGGGCACGTGTCGCCCTTTTCATCATTTCATTTGTTGTTGGGATTTTGTATTTCTTTTATTTCCAGTATTGTCCTATAGGATTTATTCAGGATGGATTTGTGGTTTTAGTTCCATTTGTTGACATTTGATTGACGAATGTATTATGTTATTTGGTTTATTGTGGTGTGATTATTTATTGTAGAAATGTTGTTTTAAATTAAAATAAACCTTTTTCTTTAATTAAAATTTGGAAAGTTTTGTATGGAAAATGTTTTGACACTTAGCTTAATTATTTAGGGTGTTAAATTGGAAAAGTTATTTTTATCGACAGTGATGCGGAGAATGAACCAACTGTTGACCTTGATTTAATTTAATAAAGGAGTGATCACCCGGTATTTAATTAGGCGGGGTGTCACAGGTGGTATCAGAGCATCAGGTTCTAGTGTCCATAGGATCTGTACGGCTTATTTCGCTTTCAGCTTAACGTTTTTGCTATAGAGCCCTATTTTTAGGATTGTTGTATTCCTGCTTTTACGTTTAAGTCTTCAGCTATTTGAGATTCGATGATAACTGTAGACTGATAAATTTTGTTCACGTTTCAGATGCCTCCGAGACGTGCTCCGAAAGATAGGCGAGCCCAGGCCGAGCAACCAGCAGCTCCGGCACCAGGCACAATGAATGCTAATGAAGTAGCCGCCATAGTTGCTCAGGTGGTGAATGCCGCGATAGCGGTGATTCAGCAGGCTCCACCCCAGGTTTAGGCAGTGGCGCCAGTACCAGCACAGCTTCCATCTGCATGGGAGAGGGTTCTGGATCCTTTTCAGAAAGCACATCCCCCTGAGTTCTCTAGTAGCTCCAACATTGTCACGGTTAGCCAATGGAAGAAAGACATCCAGCGGCATCTTCGCATATATGAGTGCACCAAGGTACAAAAGCAGTTATTGGCTTCCTTTAAGCTGGTGGGATCCGCATTGCAGTGGTGGGAGTCCACTACTACTTTGGAGGAGAGGGACACGATCCCTATTCAGATGTTCTGGGAGCGGTTTGACCGCAAGTATTTTCCACCTGCAGTGTAGACTGAGATGAGTCGGAAACTACTAAATCTGAAGCAAGATAATCTTACTGTAGCAGAGTATGAGGAGGAGTTCACGAGACTTCTCACCATTGTGCCAGATGAGGCACCTACTGAGAGCAAGAAGATTTTGTTGTTTGTCAACGGGTTAGCTTGGAGGATCCGTCAGCACCTTATTGGGAACTTATCCCTGAGTACGTTCACTGATGTACTCAATGCAGCGTTACTACATTGCCAGGATCACTGCTTCCACCTTCAAGGAAGCAAGAGAGCAGGAGAGTCCAGCCAGCAGGGCAGGACCGGGGGTAACGGTGTCGGTGGGGCACCATCTCATGGACAGACTCGTCAGCATGAGCAGAGTTCCCATCAGGGGGACCTTGCTAAGCGATTCCGTTCGGGTGATCCCAGGCAGGGAAATGGGGGTTATAGGCAGGGCCAACAGGGCCAGCCTAATCAGCAGGTTCAGCACCGACAGCAGGGTCAGCAACAGGGCCAGCAAGGCCAGCAACGTGCACATCAGGGCCAACAGGGCCAATGGCATGGAGGTAACGTCCAGCAGGGCCGTGGTCAGCAGGGACAGAGGGGAGGTAATTTCAGAGGCCGGTGTTTTGTGTGCGGCAAGCACGGCCATAAGCGTCAGGATTGCCCAGAAGGCGATAGGGCCCCACAGCAGCAGGGAGCCCGTAATGAGCCACAGAGGCCACTTTTTCCACCTGCCCTTCCAGCTCCAGCCCAAGCGCCAGCCCTACCAGCCATCCCAGCAGCTCCAGTGCAGCAGGGGCAGTTACAGTATGGACGTGTCTATAACGTCCACTAGGAAGCAGCTCCACAGGCACCACCCGCGATTGAGGGTACGTTTCCTATCCATGGTACTATGGGTCGGGTTTTATTTGATACGGGGGCCACGCATTGTTTTATAGCTACGCATTTTGAGAAGGCCTTAGGGTTGTTAGCCACAGCAGAGAGCCCAGTGACGTGTGTAGACTCACCATTGGGGAGTGGGTCACTTGTTTTCTTTATATGCCGAGGAGTGGGGATAGAGATCGGTAGTCTGGTATTACCTGCAGACATGTTAGTTTTAGACATGCATGAGCACGATGTGATTATCGGTATGGATTGGCTCGCTACTTATAGAGCCATGATTGATTGCTTCGGTGGGAGCATTGCTTTTGCCATTCCGGGGCAGGAGATGTTTGTAGTGGCGATGCCTCGCCCAGAGGGAGGCTCGATCGCTCATTTGTATTACATAGAGGAGGATACCTCTAAGGAGGTTGTGATCCCTTTGGATTCGATCCCAGTTGTTAGGGAATATTCCAATGTGTTTCAGGAAATACCAGGCCTACCACCCAGTCGAGAGATAGATTTTATTATAGACTTATTGCCAGATATGAGACCTATAGCACGCGCACCATACCGTATGGCTCCGGCAGAGATACGAGAGCTACGAGATCAGATCGAGTAGCTGTTAGGTCAGGGCTTCATTCGCAGAAGTACCTCACCTTGGGGCGCTCTAGTTTTGTTTGTGAAAAAGAGAGATGGTTCACTGAGGTTGTGTGTGGACTACCGGGAATTGAACAAGGTCACGATATGGAATAAGTATCCGTTGCCTCGAATCGATGATCTGTTCGACCAGTTCAGGGGAGCGAATTTCTTTTCGAAGATAGATCTGAGGTCAGGGTACCATCAGCTACGTATTAGGGAGCAGGATGTTTCAAAGACTGCATTCTTGACGAGATATGGGTCTTACGAGTTCAGAGTGATACCGTTTGGCCTCACTAATACTCCAGCCGTATTCATGGACTTAATGAATCGAGTGTTCATAGAGTTCTTGGATCAGTTTGTCATTATCTTCATAGATGACATCCTGATATATTCCCATTCCGAAGAGGAGCATGCCGAGCATTTGAGGCAGGTTCTTCAGACTCTGTGAGAGCATCAATTATATGCTAAGTACGAGAAGTGTGGATTCTAGTTGCGAGAGGTACAGTTCTTGGGCCATGTTTTTTCTGAGCAAGGGATAGCAGTTGACCCGAGTAAGGTATCAGCAGTGAGGGAGTGGGGACAGCCCACGACACCGACGGAGGTACGTAGTTTCTTGGGGTTAGCCGGATACTACAGGAGATTTATTCGGGGATTCTCCAAGATAGCGGGTCCGTTGACGAATTTGAATCGCAAAGGGATACCGTATGTTTGGGATGATGCTTGTCAATTAGCTTTCGATGAGCTGAAAGACAAGCTTACTTCAGCACCAGTCCTTGCCTTACCGAAACCGGGTGTGGAGTACCTGGTTTACACTGATGCGTCTTTACGGGGACTTGGAGGAGTACTCCAGCAGGAGGAGAAGGCTATAGCTTTTGCCTCCTGCAAGCTTAAGCCGCATGAGAAGAATTACCCCACCCACGACCTGGAGTTAGCAGCGGTCGTCTTTGCATTGAGAATTTGGAGGCACTATCTATTGGGAGAGAAATTCCGTTTGTTCACAGACCATAAGTCACTGCAGTACCTGTTCACTCAGCGAGAGCTGAATATGCGTGTCAGCGCAGGTGGTTAGAGTTTGTGAAAGACTACTAGTTTGACATACAGTACCATCCGGGGAAAGCCAATGTAGTTGCTGATGCATTGAGCCGTAGACCAGTAGACGATGTAGCCGACGTTTGGAAAGAAAAGTGGAAGGAGTTGGGTCACCAGGATGCAGTAGCCAGTTCGTTCATATCCGTCATGTCAGTCACACCCGAAATTGTTACGAGGGTGATACAGGCGCAGACCACAGATCCGTTTTGCCAGGAGCAGATTGTGCGACTTCTAGCCGAGGGTACTGAGTCCTGTTCTGTTAGTTCTGATGGAGGTTTACGGTTTAAAGGGAGATTGGTGGTTCCAGAAGGAGCAGAGTTACGTCATGAAGTGATGACTCATTCTCATGGGTCCCGATTTGCAGTACATCCGGGAGGCGATAAGATGTACCAGGATATGAGGCGACAATACTGGTGGAGTGGGATGAAGAAGGACATTGCTGAGTTTGTGGCCAAGTGTTCTACCTGCCAGCTGGTTAAGGTGGACCACCAGAAACCGTCAGGATTGCTTCAGCCATTGGAAGTACCCGCGTGGAAGTGGGAGAGTATTTCCATGTACTTCATTACAGGGTTGCCTACATCACAAAGGGGCCACGATTCTATCTGGGTGATTGTAGACCGTCTGACCAAGGTGGCTCATTTTCTACCGGTGCGGACAGATTATACCATGGGTCAGTATGCTCAGTTTTTCATCGCTGAGATTGTCAGATTACACGGGGTGCCCCTGAATATTGTGTCCGATAGAGACAAGATTTTCGTGTCGCGTTTTTGGGAAAGCTTTCAGGAGGCTATGGGTACTGAGTTGAGGTTGAGTTCAGCTTATCACCCACAGACTGATGGGCAGACATAGCGTACTAATCAGATGTTAGAGGATATGTACGCATGTGTGTTCTCGATTTTGGAGGAGGTTGGGAGCCACACCTTCCACTGGTAGAGTTTGCTTATTATAACTCTTATCAGTTTACGATTGGTATGGCTCCATTTGAGGCTTTGTATGGTAGGCCTTGTCGTTCCCCAACTTGTTGGCTTGAGGTGGGGGATGACAAGTTGCTAGGACCAGAGGTGATTCAGGAGACCTCTGCGAGGATTGAGATGATCAGGGGTCGCATTCGAGTAGCCCAGGACAGACAGAAGAGCTATGCCGATGCGAAACGATTCTTCAGGGAGTTTAATGTGGGGGACCAAGTGTTACTGCGTGTGTCTCCCATGAAAGGAGTGATGAGGTTCGGGAAGAAGGGAAAGTTGGCCCCGAGGTACGTGGTACCATTTCCCATCATAGAGAGGATTGGGCCAGTTGCATACAGATTGGGACTGCCGGAACATCTACATCGCATTCACGATGTATTTCACATCTCGTCGTTGAGACGATACCTTCGAGATGATATGGCCCATACTCACATCGCGATAGAGGAGATTGACTTACAGCCTGATAGCTCCTACGAGGAAAGATCGGTGGCTATCCTAGACTATAGTGAGAGAAGATTGAGGTAAAATATAGTTCCACTTGTGCGGGTCCAGTGGGAACACCATAATGTGGAGGAATCCACTTGGGAGCGTGAGGCAGATATGCGCGAGAGATATCCAGATTTGTTCTTATCAGGTATGCCTTATTTTTCGAATTTCGGGACGAAATTCCGTTATTAGGGGGGAAGTATGTAATACCCCGTATTTTTATGCTATATTGATTTGGGGGTTTTATTAAATTTAATGAGAGTGAATTATTTAATAAAAATCCAGAAATTAATTATGTTATAATTATCAACGTGACGAGAGTTAGTAATTATATAAAAATTGTCGAATATTACTAATGAGCATAGTAATATATGATATGGGTTATATTAAAGGTTCACAAGTGAATGAAATGTCAATTTTGAGAATTTTAGTCGAGACGCGCCTGTGTCGCGTCGGGACTAATTATTGAGATATAAAAGTAAATATTTTATAAGTTGTTCGTATGGTCATTTTGAGTGCACCAACGCGTCCGGAAGGGTCGAGATAGTCAGAAAAGTGTACCCGGGGGTTTAGTTTGGGTCTTGGGATGGTTTTAGGCTTAATTAGTGACCCGGGAGGGCATTTTGGTCATTTTACAAAATAGGGTAATTAAACCCACGAATTTCAGCCATCCTTAGCAGCCATTTATGTCAGCCTTTTAGGGTTAGAACATTCCGAACCCTAGAACGGCCATTGGAGTAGAGAGGAGAGAGCTCTCAAGGTGATTCAAGGCCAAAAACACCACCATTTGCACCACCGTCACCACCAACGCGTAGATCGCGAGGAGGAGAACGCAACCACACCAATATCAGCAGGAAACCAGACCTCTGAAATCCCAGGCAAGTGTTTAACTTGCGTATTTTCGTTGGTGCAATATTCATATTAGTGTAAGAAGAATTAGGAGTGTAATCAATGGAAGAAAACCCCAATTTTGGTAGGGATTGCATGTAGAAAACATTATAACCATATTCTGGAAATATTATGTGAAGTATATGATTAACCCACAAATTTTTGATGTTATGTTAGAAGGAAATTCTGGAGAAAACTGATTAGAACAAAAGTTAAGAAAACATTAGGGTTCTTGATGTTTAAATGAGATTTTGGGTTGTTTAATCATGTTTAATGATGGATATACGCATGCTTAACGTTAAAAACATCTGGAAATATGTTATTATGTTTGTAGTAGGAGTTTTGGGACGATTAGTGTTGGAAAATATTGATTTGGGTGAAGAATTTTGGTAAAACCCGTAACTGCACTTCTGCAGGATTTCGCAGACCTGCTTGATCGATCGATCGAGCCTAGATCTTCGATCGATCGAGGGTTCGATCGATCGAGCCCCAGACCTCGATCGATCGACTTTTCCTGGTAGACTCTTATTTCCCCTTGTTTAATTAATTGAACATGATTCATCGTGAAATAGTTTTGGGGCTTTATGAATAAAATGTTTTGGGATATAGGAGAGACCAGTAGGGCATATGATTAAGTGTTGAGAACTTTATTATGAGATGATACTTGTATTTTAGGGACAATTATTTAAAGGACGAGGAAACTATGTAATTCAAGTGAGAGATTACGTAAAATACTTATGATAGAGAATAGACGTTTACCTACTGATTTTGCTACTTGGATGGATAGAATCCACGAGTGTCACGTAACTAGTGAGAAAACCCTTCAAGTTAAGGTTAGAGACGAAACCTTATACGTAATCATAATAATGGGAAATTAAGGATAAATGTTGTGACTATGGGTAACGGG
Organism: Sambucus nigra; assembly: GCA_949130495.1. Lineage (NCBI taxonomy): Eukaryota > Viridiplantae > Streptophyta > Magnoliopsida > Dipsacales > Adoxaceae > Sambucus > Sambucus nigra. The sequence continues at coordinate 135,798,031 of OX422216.1, forward strand.
AGGAACCTATATTAATATGATGAATGGGTATATTTATATGATTGTGTGTACATATATTATATACATGTGAAAAACGTACCCGCGCTACTTGCTATCCCTGAGGTTACCGCGCTGGGACGATCTTATCCTGTGTTGCTTTATGGGGGATATTGATTCGTACCCTAGAAGTTAGAGATCCTAGGTACGGGCTATCAGATTGATAGTCGGACGGTCCTAAGAGACGTGTGGGTATGTACTGACCTCTTGGACTTGGAATCTATGCTTCGCCTCAATGCTGTTTTGTATATGTTAATACAGTTCGAGAGTGATTCCGAACTTGTAATTCCCTTTGTGTGAGCGATACGGGGATTGGATAGCAGAGTATGCCCGCACCATAGATTTAGTTGGGGTGCTGTTATATATATATATTATACGAGTAGTTAATATATATATATGAGGTTATAAACTTTAAACTGCCTACTGTGATTTGATAAGTAGGACATAGTTGTTGACGCAATAATAAATACTTGTATTGTGAAAGTATGAGAAGACACTGGGAAACTTTATAGTTTAATGAAGATAAAATGAGAGGAGTGCTACATATTGAAAGTAACCTTTTTAAAAACGTTGTCATCGTTCGGTTTTAAAAACTTATGAGTAAGTTAAGATAAACTAAATTATTTGGGAAGGTTAGTACGATAGGCGTGCACATTAGAAGAGAGGTGAGAATTTCTCAAGAGAGTGTCGATCTAATATGATTTGCATTGGCCTATATCAATTTAAATACTTGCTTAACGTATTTTAAAATCAAACACACTTTCGGGCTCTGACCCGTTTCTTTTCCCCTCTCTCTCTCTCTCTCTTGTATATATATATGTATATTTTCAGGTGCCCATCCACATGGGCGTCACGAGCTGCAGCTTAGGTGGGAGTTGCAGGTCACTTGAGTAGACGGCTTCTGTTATTGACTCCACTCCTATTATTCTCATTTATTGGGCACGTGTCTCCCTTTTCATCATTTCATTTGTTTTTGGGATTTTGTATTTCTTTTATTTCCAGTATTGTCCTATGGGATTTATTCAGGATGGATTTGTGGTTTTAGTTCCACTTGTTGACATTCGATTGACGAATGTATTATGTTATTTGGTTTATTGTGGTGTGATTCTTTATTGTAGAAATGTTGTTTTAAATTAAAATAAACCTTTTTCTTTAATTAAAATTTGGAACACTTAGCTTAATTATTTAGGGTGTTAAATTGGAAAAGTTATTTTTATCGACAGTGATGCTGAGAATGAACCAACTGTTTACCTTGATTTAATTTAATAAAGGAGTGATCGCCCGGTATTTAATTAGGCGGTGTGTCACACCCTGTTGATGGATCAGGTCATTTTGCTTCTCTCATCATAATGCAGTGATCATTAACCGATTGATCTCAAACAATGACCTCCACTACGCCCAACACATCTCAACCGACGCATGGTATAAAGTCCCGATGTCATATGCAACCCCCAACCGATAACGCATACATTCAAGTGTACCCGAACTTCTAAATCCTTGCATCGTTGGATCCTTATCTCAATTAGGATTACTATCTCTAAAAATAAAGTCAAATATATATCATTAAGTTGGATACTGCATACACTCAAGCGTACCCAAACATCTAAATCCCTAAATGCCGTATTATTTTTACGTTATTAGGTCTATCAATCCTAATCCTTATTAAATTTGACTCCTAGCGTATTGCGCCTCAAAACTAGGAGTACATTTATCCCTATATACATACACTATTTCATAGCGTTCATATATGTTTCCTCATTTAATTTCTAAATTAATTTCATGGCCTATATCCTCTCAAGACCTGAATATATTCTCCTAAACACTTTAACTTGTTACTCTCTAAGATCAATATATACATACGACCGTAGGAAATGGTTGACTCGCGCGTTTACCCATTTTAACTAGATCTTAACAGCGAATGTTAGTATAATAGTACAAGGGCTATAACTCTAACCTACATAACTATCCTCAATATTAACCCAGTCTGATCCATCACTAAATTAGATGTAGTAATCCTAAAGGAAAGTCCAAACAAAAAATCAAAAAATTCAACTTTTGGTCTCGTGCACCGTTTAGTAGAAAAATTAATTCAAATCCAAAAAATACAAAAAAATATGAAATCAGCGCCCACGCCTTCATATTTTGATTTTGCATAACTTGGACAAATTTCCAAAGTCATTCGCTGTGCTTCACCCCAACTATGAAAATCATCCTTAAAACTCCCCAAAAACCTCCATTAAATCCCCACCAAGTTCTCCAATCGAATCTCAATCAAACCAGAACCTAAAACTAACATCTAGGGGCAATGAACCTAACGGTTTCTAATCATAAATAAGGGGTTTCAACATTATTTCAACCAACAATAAAATTAACTCAAAGTTCCTCTAAAAAATTATTAATCCCTAATATCTTACAATTTAAGACTTATTAAACATGGATTCAATTAGAAAGTAACTACAAACCAAAACATGGATTCTAACATAATTTCCACTAGTTATTCGATATTGATTTCAGGTTTTATCACCAAAGCATTAAGTTTCGACATGATATTAATTAATTATTAATCCTAATCAGTCCCAATCATTAACATCATATGAAGTAAATATCCAATATATATAAACCTGAAACGTATAGGAAATCGTGATTATAAATTAAGAAACACATTATTTAGTAATATTATAAGAAAATTCTTACCTGGAATTAGAAGATTCAAGAGCCTCTCTTGAATCCCCTTGATTTCTCCTCTCCAAGCTTTCCAAACACATCCCAGGTGTTTAAGTCTTCTAGGGTTAGGTTTAGTGTATGGAATTACCTAATGTGATAGTTTAAGTCATTAATAAACTACTAATTCCTGCACCTCCTAATGAGGCCTAAATTTAAGCCCTTTTAAGAGTCTAGAATGCTACATGAAATAGCCCAGAATCTCTCGTAAGGGTATACGTACCCTGGGACGAATTTAAAGTGACAAAAACACATAAATGGACACCCATGTCACCCCCAGAGTCTAGTCTAAATGATATTACGCACAACCCTTGGTAATACCTCACGACCTCAATAAAATGACACACTTAATTATTCTATGCATACACATAGCACACAATCATATAATTAATACCACTAATTAATTATTATTAATACACGTTATAAAAATCATACTGCATGTAATATTCAATTATCATCAAAATTATACCAAATTATAATTACTAATCCACACAAGTAATAATTAGTCCCATTTAATAATTTATTCTCACTTAATAAATAATAAATATAGTGCATAAAAATATGGGCTATTACATTCTTCCCCCTAATATAGGAATTCCGTCCTCGAAATTTGCTAAACCATAACTTCAAAAGGTTACCCAAACAAATTTCATAAGCTTATACATAATTAACCCGTACTCGTACCCCACGAGATAAGAGAAAAGCACTCAGATACGCCTACCATATTGTGTCACGGTTGGGGCGCCCATACACCCTATACCACGTGGACACATACAAATATCACACATGTAACACACACATATACACACCAAACTCAGCCACATATGTACTTCATGACTATAAAGTAAAGATATACACTAATACCTTACTAATCGTGACTAAACTCTTCTTGAGATTACCCCATTCATTCAACTAGTGGTTTGAACATCCCTCAATGCTCTTGACGCTGTACTCCTTGGTCCCGCTGGCCTTAACTCATATAATGTCTCACTACTCAATGCGTTATATCTCCACACAAGTAATGTATAACATATTAAACCAAACGTCCTAGAGCCCAAACATCTCTTAACTCCTGGCAATTCCTAATCTTCATGCGTGGGACGTCTCGCAAGCGAAATCCAAATAAGGAACCCTCATGATACATTATTACCTAGTCCAGTCAGTTATCGAGATTTATTGGCCCAAGTCCTCACACAAAACAATGCACTAGCCACATAAATTTTAACTTGTGATAATTCCAACAAAAGTCTGACCCCTTCCTAGAGTTATACGAAACACTTTTAAGTTAATCAGTCCAATAACGCTAAAAACTACATGATTTCTCAAACATACGGTAGGACACCTTTTGCCCATCCTTAAATCTAATAGAGTGCTTAATCCCTAAAAAACCTTTAAACATCTATCCATGCAAATAAGCGTCTAATCTCGTTAGTCACTATGACAACATTACTATGCTAACACCATACGTGACCTTACATAACTTCATGTAATCGAGGTCATCATTGCCTTAAAATTCTTAAAATAACCAAAATTTCTACAATACAAATGCTTCTCATCATGCATATCCTTACATACTAAGATAAATCCATCATCGACTAACCATCCCACGTAGTCATCCGATATAGTATGCGACCACTATAATATAGTCCAAATAAGTACTTCGAACTTGAAAACCACCTCTAATGAACATGCCCATCCAGTAAGTCAAAATTAAGATCATCATCATATTCACTATGAGAATCCACAACTGGGTATCACGAAACCTATCAAGCATTCGGCCCTCTCCTAAATCGCAAATAAGTGATAACGATGTAAACGTTCACATTTCAAATACCATCAAACATCTAGGTAAGAATATACCCCTAATATACCCATACACAATGAATCACATAGTCACTTCCATATGGAATGTCGTCTCTCCCACCAATACCATATACTAGTGAACACTAACCCATAATCCATGTGATTGCATCAATAATCAACCCACCTATAAAGAGACGACTCTTAGCGAAACCATTATGCCCAGACAAGGAACATCATTATACAATATATAGACAATACGAACATCGCGCTTCATTATATCACTAATTCAAGAACTATGTGAATAGCCAACCTAAAATCCTCACATCATTGCACCTACTCTTGATAAAATTATACTTCCCAAATCATGCGAAGCCCGTGGCTATAACCCCAGTGCACGTAGAAATGACCACCATATAAAATCTACAAACCTCAATCAAACCATCCTTGGCTTTACACCACTATATTCAGAATCCACATTCGGTACCTCATAACCACATGGCCATACTCCTCAGGTCATAAAAGGCAGAATCACATTTCATCGTAGGAACTCTCTCTTTATCATCTCAACTCACTATTTCTTAACGCCGTTTTCCATTGTCTCCCGATTGCCTCTAATGGGGTACTCTTAATCTTACCTTCGCAATTACAACCCTCAATTGAAAATCGCTTTTTATTTGAGCCTCTTGGAACTTACTTATTCCTAAACCTTATTCATAACTAATACATCAACAAAATACATGCCTATAATGTGAAAGAAACTCCATCTTCATACAAATCTATAATTGAATCGTCTCAACTCGAACCAATAGGAAAATCAATAATCTCTTCTTTAATTTTCACTCACTAAGATGTACTAAATATTATTTTTATCTAGTCTCCAACTCATATTCTGTAACCACACAGTGACCCCACTTATAGGTCTAAACACTCTCACATTATCATCACCCTAATCACAAATGGTATAACTCCATAAATGAACCTAGATAAAATATTAGCGCAACACCAATTCCACTCTCTGATGGGAATTAAATACACATGATTTATCATCAAAATCCTTATATTTTGCTAAAATGCAACAATCCTTTGCCATCTTTCTTAGGTGCATAAAATTTTATAAGGTCATTATAACAACTTAAATTTCCATCATAATCCATATTACCATATATAGAACTGTGACAACCCGCTTATTAAAATAAGAGGTGGCCAGCCCGATACTCCAATAATGGCAGGAATCAAAGATGGTCCATTCTTAACATCATACTAATATAATAAGAGTACGAGATAACCACCCACTATTTTAGAAAACGGATTGTCAAAAATAATATTTGTAAGTTAAAAAGAAACATTTAACTTATTTAATTTACAAGAAGGTGGATACCGAAAAGACTTATATAACATCAACTACAAGTATACAATAAAGTAACCGAATATGCTGTTGGTTAACAGTCTCTTACAAACCACAAAAAACAAGTTAATTAAGTTACATAATACATTGCATTTGGGAATTACAAAAGTTTGGGCCACACGCGCGAATAGATGACCCGATCATAACTAGAATACAAAAATGGTTGCGTCTATAATAAAATATCCCCTAACATCCTCAAGGTGTTACAGCTCCAAGACACAGGAATAGGGAAAGTCAGAACGGGCATCCTTGCAGCGGAGCACCTGGGTGAATAAAAAATCCATGCAAAATAAGAAATATGAATGGGTCAGGGCCTGATTTTATATGATCACCAGATGAATAAAGAGTATGACAGTTATGAACAGTTAATCATCATGCTCAATAATGATAAGAATCGAAGTACTCAATTTAAGAACATAAACTGAAGAAATGAAATGAATATAATCCCAAATCAATTATATAAGAGGGTCTGACTTAAAATATTATTAACTGAGATTCACTTTCCTTTACACACAATTTCAGTTCACCATTCCATATCTCATTAGGAAACGTATTCAAAGTAATTAATTCACAGGATGCTTTGCCATCAAAATACTCCCATTTAATTAAAAAAAGTTATATTTCACAACATATAACGTTTATAAGACCGTCCTTCTGAGTTTCCCCACTGGACACGCCCCTAAATAGCTATCATCTTCCAGGGCCTATAACACAAGACAACCTGGGCATCCTACAAAGCGTGATGTCGGGAAGTGTCCATATACCTTTGATAGTGAGCCATATATAATAATTGGTCCTATGGCCGAGGACTATACTCACCCTGCATTCACTAGCCAAGGGACTTCACCTCATGCACGTGCTTCCCCTATGATAGCATTTAGAGAGGTGTGTTTACGTAAATTATCATCTACATTTTATTCCCATTTCAATATATACATTATGTTAGATTCGAGGCCATAACCATATAAGGTCATCATTATACACTTCACATTTAATATGTGTTCCTGAATTAATCTCCAATATAATATGACATTTCTATAGGCCACTAAGTCTAGCATACCTCAATCGAGATTTTAAAGTCCCCCAATATAACCTTACAACTCATAGTTTCACATTAATTTGCTGGAGGAAAATAATACCATATCATCAATTTGGAAATCCCCAGAACGAACCCCATCCAATCCCTTTTTAATCTAGGGTAATTTCCTAACTAACATAGAACTCTAGGACTCTAAGTTTACTTCATACAAGAAGGTTACTAGGTCCTAAGACTAAAGAAAAAAGGGTTAAAATTGAGTAAAAAAAATAACTCAAAATAGCAGGATTTCGAATCGATTCGCCCTAGGGCCGAATCGATTCGCCCCAGGCAGCGAATCGATTCGCCCAAAAGTGAATCGATTAGGATGAAGAAACCAATATGTGACAACCCGCTCACCAAAATAAGGGGTTTCCAGCCCGACTCCAATAATAATGGGAATCATAGATGGACCATTCTCAGCATCACAATAATATAGTAAACATACAGGATAACCACCCTATATTTCAGAAAAACGGGTTGCTAAAAATTTTGTTTTATAAGTTAAAGAGAACATTTAGACAACCCAATTTAAAAAGAAGGTGGAAAGATTCAACAAGAATAAAACTGAACAATACATATATAACACAATCACCGAATAATCTGTCGGTTAGTAGTCTCTTACAAGTAGTTACAATAATTTAATTAAGTTACATAAATACATTGCAGTAGCAAATACAAAAGCTTGGGTCACACGCCCGAGTAAATTACCCGATCATAACTAGAGTACAAAAAATAAAAGAGTCTAACAAAATATCCCGCAACATCCGCAAGGTGTTGCAGCTCCCATACCACAGGAAAGGAAAGTCAGTACGGGCGTCCTTGTGGTGAAGCACCTGAGCGAATATAAGATTCATGTATAACAAGAGATATGAACGGGTCCAACCCCGATTTATATGATCACCAGATGAATAAAGAGTATGGCAGTTATGAACAGATAATTATGATTGATAAAGATAAGAATCTACCTACACAATTCAAAGTAAAACTAAAGAAATCAAAGGATCATGAGTTTAATTCAGTTATGCAAGAGAATATGAATGAATATCATTAATTAAAATTCTCCATCATTTACACTGTTTCATTTTATCATTCCATTTCTCATTAGGAACATAATCAAAGTTATATGCTCTTTATGGCATTTATCATAAATCAAGTCCCACTTGAATAAGAATAGTTATATTCATATACATATAACGATTCTAAGATCACCCGTCTAGGTTTCCCCACTGTGCACGCCCCTAAATGACTATCATCTTCCAGGGCCTATCAACAATGACAACATGGGCATCCTAAAGCAACGTTGGTAAGTGGCCATAGCACTGCGAGTGAGTCATAACCACACTCGGAATTACCTCACTAGTGTAGAATAAACATATAATAACCGGTCACTGAGGACTATATTCACCATGCATTCACTAGCCAGGGGACTTCACCTCATGCGCGAACTTCCCTTATGATAGCATTTAGAGAGGTGTGTTTAAGTAAATTACTATTTACCATTTTCATTTCCATTTTAATAGATACATCACATTTTATCCGGAGCCATACGTATTTCACGCCATCATTATAACTTCAATGATTAATGAACCTCTTATTCATAATCCAAGAATTTATGGCGTCACTATAAACCACCAAGTCTAGCATACCTCAATTGAGCTTCTAAAGTCTCCGAATATGACCTTACAACTCCTAGTCTTATAATAATTTACCAAAGGAAAAGAATGCCCTAACATCAATTTATACCCCCCGGAATAAGCCCCATTTAATCCATTTCTAATGTAGGGTAGTCAATTAACTCATCTAGGACTATAGGAATATAAGTGTACTTCATACAAGAAGGTTCCTAAGTCCTAAGACTAAAGAAAAAGGGTGAAAATTGAGTTAGAAAAATAACTCAAAACAACAGGATTTTCGAATCGATTCGCCCTAGGGCCGAATCGATTCACCCCATACAGCGAATCGATTTGCCCAAAAGAGAATCGATTCGGATGAAGAATCCAAGTTTCTACCTCGTTCGAATCGATTCGGCCTTAACCCGAATCGATTCGAGTTTGCGGACCTGTAACCTGACCCCTTAGCGAATAAATTCTCCCTGGGGCCGAATTGATTCGACCCTACGAATTTTCCAAGAAGGGGATACGGGTTATGAACCCTAGTTTTTCCCCCAAACCTATTTCTTCTCCATTTTTACACACATCAACCAAAATTAATCTACCCAAAACCATCCTACATGATTATCAACTACTATACTCCACATAATCATCAATTTAAACTATGATTAGGGCTAAAACACCACAAATCCATAAAATCCATATTTGTTCATTTGATTCACGTACACAACCATAAACACAATTCATTCATCTTAAATCACATATTGGCAAGTAGAAAACTTGCCTCGAGGTTGAAATCTCAGATTCTTGGAAGATGAAAGCAAGATCAAATCCCAAATCTCCAAAATCTCTCTTATTCTCTCTTTCTCTCTAGGTTAGTAAATTCACTTAAGAGAAATAAATGAGGTGCAAGACTAAATCGTGACTTTAGTCTAAGTTCCCAACTTAAATGGTTAATACCACTTTAAAATGACTCGCAACTACATATTTTTGTTAAAGATAGTAAAAAGTGCCTGGAACCCAAAAATACAACATGACACTTATTTTGACTATCTCACACATTTCGGGACTAACTACGCCCTCTAAATCGGCATCCGAAAATATTTAAGTCATTTCAAGCTTCGGTTTCATTTAATTTATAAATTCCATTTAAAGCATATGATACTATAAAACGTAACATGATTATATTTACATACACATACAGTAACTATGCAACAATCTAGTAAATATTATCTTTCAACTCATTCAATCAATATTTACTCCATTTTCCAACATTTTATATATTTACTTCATACATTAAATTAATATAAAATAAGACTCTTAAAAGTGAGGGTTGTTACATACTCCCCCCCCCCCCCCCCCCCCCCAATGAGGAAATTTTCCCCTCAAAATCCAAGCATACCTTGTAAGAAGAGATGCAGATACTTTTCCCGCATATCGTCCTCACACTCCCACGTTGATTCTTTGGCGTCATGATGACCCCATTGAACTCGCACCAAGGGCACCACTCATGATCTCAATCTACGCTCTCCGTGCTCTAAGATTGCAACTGGTTGTTCTTCATACGAAATATCGGGTTACAAATCAATATCCTCCAACGGAATATGCCAAAGGGCTCTGTCACACCTCTTATACTTTTTCAAAGAGGAAACATTAAATACATCATGGAGTTGTTGTAGGTGTTCTGGTAAGGCAAGTTGATACGCCACTAGGCCTACCTAGGCAATAATAGGAAAAGGTCCAAAATAGCGTGCGCGAATCTTTCCTTTCTTCCCAAAGCGCTTTATACCTTTCATAGGCGATACACGTACTAAGACTTGAACTCCAACTTCCAACTCTACATGCCTTCTATTCGCATCGGCATAGCTCTTTCGGCGATCTTGAGCTATTCGGATGCGATTCTGGATGATTTCAATCTTGGAAGAAGTATCCTGGATCATTTCAGGTCCAAGAAATTTATTATCCGCCACCACTAACCAACAAGTGGGTGATCTACACGACCTTCCATAAAGGGCTTCATAGGGCGCCATTCCAATAGTAAATTTGTACGAATTATTATAAGCAAATTCGACCAAAGGGAGATACTGTTCCCAACTACCTTTGAAATCAAGCATACACATTCGGAGCATATCCTCCAACATTTGGTTGACTCTTTCTGTCAGCCCATCTGTTTGAGGGTGATAAGAAGTACTCAATTTCAATTCGGTTCACATAGCCTCTTGAAAACTTTGCCAAAAATGGGAAACAAAAATCTTATCTCGGTCGAAAACTATATTTATGGGCACCTCGTGGAGTCTAACAACCTCCGCTATAAATAGCCGGTCATAACAAGCAGTATCATAATCTGTGAGGATAGGTAGGAAGTGTGCTGACTTAGTCAAACGATCAACAATAACCCAAATGGAATCATGATTGTTCTGCGACGTTGGTAATCCAGTGATAAAGTCCATAGATATACTTTCCCACTTCCACACCGGTATATCCAATGGTTGTAACAAACCCATTGGTTTTTGATGATCTACTTTCACCAATTAATAATTAGTACATTGGGAAATAAACTCGGAAATATCCCACTTCATGCCCTCCCACCAATACTGACGACACATGTCTTGGTACATCTTGTCCCCACCAGGATGCACTGAAAATTTAGACCCATGAGATTCTGCCATCAAGGCCCATATTAAATCCCCTTCGTCCGGGATAATGAGTCTCCCATGAAAGCGTACCCCACCCTCAGAACTGATAGAGTAGGATTCTTCTCCCTCAGTCAACAATTGGCGTATATGCTCCTAATAGCCTTTGTCCCTTCCTTGAGCTTCTACAACCCTTGCCACGATAGTAGGCGTAACGATCAACACTGATATAAATGCCCTAGCAACTGAGTTTCCCTGACTAAGCTCCTTCCATTTGGTTTTCCATACCTCCGCTAACTCCCCTTCGGGCTTTCGACTCAAAGCATCTGCCACCACAAGTGCCTTAACCGGGTGATAGTGAATGTCAAATTGATAGTCTTTCACAAACTCTAACCATCGGCATTGTCGCATATTTAAATCTCTTTGGGAAAACAAATATTGCAATGATTTGTGGTCCGTGAAAAGACTAAATTTCTCCCCTAGGAGATAATGCCTCCAAATCTTCAATGCAAAAACTACTGCGACAAGTTCCAAATCATGCACCGGATAATTCTTTTCATGGGGCTTTAGCTTGCGAGAAGCATAAGCAATAGCCCGCTGCTCTTATTGTAGTACACCTCCCAATCCTTGTAGAGATGCGTCGATAAAGACTAAATATTCCAATCCTGGCCTTGGCAATGCAAGGACTGGAGAAAAAGTCAACCTATCCTTGAGCTCGTCAAAAGCCAACTGACAAGAATCATCTCATATAAACCTCACCCCTTTTCGGGTTAAATTTATCAAAGGGCTAGCAATTAGAAAAACCCTTGATAAACCGGCGGTAATAACCCTCCAAACCTAAAAAACTATGAATCTCGGTGGGTGTCTGGGCTGACCCCACTCCCTCACCGCGACAACTTTACTTGGGTCTACCGAAATACCCTGGGCTATCACAATGTGACCCAGGAACTGTACTTCCAGCAACCAAAAACCGCACTTCTCAAACTTGGCATACAACTAATGATCCCCCTCAATGTCTCCAGGACCAATCGTAAGTCAGTAACATGTTCGGCTTCTGTTTGAGAATACACTAGAATGTCATCTATGAACACGATAACAAACTGGTCCAGGAAGTCTCGGAACACTTTATTCATGAGGTCCATAAACACGGAAGGAGCATTGGTTAGTCCGAAAGGCATAATCAGAAACTCATAGGACCCATACCTAGTTAGAAAAGCAATTTTGGACACATCTTGTTCTCGTATCTGCAACTGGTGATACCCCGTCCTCAAATATATTTTAGAGAAGAAATAAACTCCCCTAAGTTGATCAAACAAATCATCAATTCGAGGTAATGGATATTTGTTTCGGATGGTGACTTTATTCAACTCTCTATTGTCAACACACAACCGGAGAGAACCGTCCCTTTTCTTCACAAATAACACCGGAGCGCCCCACGACGACGTACTTCTCCTAATAAATCCTTGTTCTAAATTTTTTTGAATCTGATACCTTAACTCCCTCGTCTCAACAGGAGCCATACGGTACGGGCCTCTAGCAATCGGTCTCATTCTCGGTGCTAAATCGATTATAAACTCAATTTCCCTACTCGGAGGCAAACCCAGTATTTCTCGAAACACATCTTGGAAATCTCTAACAACTGGAATAGAATCTAAGGAAACAACTGCATCTCGAGAAATCTCTTCTGAAATACAATACAGGTAAGTGCTAGAACCTCCTTCTAAACGAGGCATAGCCACTAAAAATATTTCTTGCCCCGGAACGGAAAAAACTATACTCTTCCCATAGCAATTAACTATTGCACGATACTTCACTAGACAATCCATACCCAGGATTACATCATACTCGACCATATCAAGGACGAGTAAATCGGCCTCAAAACACAAGTTACCAAAATTTATTCCTATTTGTTTACAAACAAAGAAAATGAGTGAACCATCACCCATAGAAGATTCAACACTAGTGAAGGTACTTTCCGCAGATTTAATCAACTCTGTAGACTGAGAAAAACTTCTAGAAATAAACGAGTGTGTCGCACCCGTATCAAATAATACACGACCCATGTGCCCCTGAATGAGAAACTTACCCTCAATAGTTGGCTGCGCTGGAGGGGCCGGAGGAAGCATAGCATCCTGAATGTGGTAAACACGACCATAGTGTAGTTGTCCCGATTGTGGAGGGACAATGGGATTGGGTACTTGTGGCGGTAACTGAGCCTGTGGATATTGTGGAACCCTAGGAAGATGTCCCCCGATCAAAAGTGGACACGCCTTCTTGAAATGTCCCGACTCTCCACATTGAAAGAATCGATTCGTCATATTCTCCTGATTTCAGCCCTGAATATTTCTTAACTGCCCAATTCCTTGGCCTGGATGGCCTCTGCCCCCATTACCACCCCGACCTTCTTGTTGTTGTTGCGGGGGACCTTGACCGTGCCTAATATTATTGCCACCAACATTGACTCCACCAAAATGCTGTCATTTAGACAAGTCCCCTTGCTGGGGGTCCCTTTCTTTTTATTTATTTCTCGAAGATTGGGATGGGTGAAATGCTCCTCCTCCTATCCCATTGCCTCCGGGTTTCCCTGCTTACCCCATAACTGAAGCCTTCTTACTACCTTGAACATACAACCGATGCTCCTGACAATGGAGTAACGTTGTATTCATCACATCCCCAAAAGTCTGCATGGCTGGAATACCCAGCAAATATTGTTGTATCCTCCAGTGCAAACCTCTAATAAATTTGGATATCCTCCTCTCCTCCAGAGTCATCTCATAAGGTACAAAACTAGCTAACCGCGTGAATTCCTCTTCATACTCCGCAGCTGAACGTTCTCCTTGCATCACATCCTGAAGTTTTCTTCTCATGTCCCTTTGAACTGCGGGAGGAAAATACTTTCGATCAAACAGAACCCAGAAAGCATTGATGGTCATAATATCCCTCTGCTCTGGCGTAGTCATTGACTCCCACCAATGTAGTTCAGCTCCAACGAGTTTAAAAGTAGTAAGGATTTGTTTTCTCTCCTCACTAAACTCCACCATGCGCATATGGCGCTACATATCCTTTTTCCACTGATTAGATACTATGATGTCAGATTCTCCTCGAAATTCTGGGGGATGAACCTTTAAAAAGGATTCCCTAACTCTCTCCCACGGAGAAGGTCCCGCAGTAGCTTGTACCTCTTGAGCTCGTTGGGGTTGAGCTTGTGGTAATTGATGAACCATGACAGTCATTGCTGCATTGACCGCTTGGGCCACAATATTTGCTACCTCAGTAGCATTTATAGTTCCTTGTTGTGGCAGGGGAGGACCTACCTCCTCTTCCACAACTCTATTTCTTCTAACGGGACAACCTCTCTTAGGCGTCATCTCAGACAAAGAAATAATAGAATTAGAATACTATTTAGAACAATATATTTTGCAGAAGATCGCAAACATAGGCATCAAAACAGTCCTAACATTAAGCTCTATATCAAAGAACGCTACGGTAGAATGTGACAAGTCTGCATAGATCCTAAAGACTCTAGAACCTGATGCTCTGATACCATCTGTGACAACCCGCTTATTAAAATAAGAGGTGTCCATCCCGATACTCCAATAATGGCAGGAATCAAAGATGGTCCATTCTTAGCATCATACTAATTTAATAAGAGTACGAGATAACCACCCACTATTTTAGAAAACGGATTATCAAAAATAATATTTGTAAGTTAAAAAGAAACATTTAACTCATTTAATTTACAAGAAGGTGGATACCAAAAAGACTTATATAACATCAACTACAAGTATACAATAAAGTAACCGAATATGTTGTCGATTAACATTCTCTTACAAACCACAAACAACAAGTTAATTAAGTTACATAATACATTACATTAGGCAATTACAAAAGTTTGGGCCACACGCTCGAATAGATGACCCGATCATAACAAGAATACAAAAATGGTGGCGTCTATAACAAAAATATCCCGTAACATCTGCAAGGTGTTACAGCTAACATAAGACTCTAGGACTCTAAGTTTACTTCATACAAGAAGGTTCCTAGGTCCTAAGCCTAAAGAAAATGGGTTAAAATTGAGTAGAAAAAATAACTCAAAACAGCAGGATTTCGAATCGATTCGCCCTAGGGCCGAATCGATTCGCCCCAGGCAGCGAATCAATTAGCCCAAAAGCGAATCGATTCGGTTGAAGAAACCAACATGTGACAACCCACTCACAAAAATAAGGGCTGGCCAGCCCGAATCCAATAATAATGGGAATCATAGATGGACCATTCTCAGAATCACAATAATATAGTAAGCATACAGGATAACCACCCTATATTTCAGAAAAAACGGGTTGCTAAAAATTTTGTTTTATAAGTTAAAGAGAACATTTAGACAATCCAATTTAAAAAGAAGGTGGATAGATTCAACAAGAATAAAACTGAAAAATACATATATAACACAATCACCGAATAATCTGTCGGTTAGCAGTCTCTTACAAGTAGTTACAACAATTTAATTAAGTTTCATAAATACATTACAGTAGCAAATACAAAAGCTTGGGCCACACGCCCGAGTAAATGACCCGATCATAACTAGAGTACAAAAAATGAAAGCGTCTACAAAAAAATATCCCGCAACATACGCAAGGTGTTGCAACTCCCATAACGCAGGAAAGGAAAGTCAGTATGGGCGTCCTTGTGGGGGAGCACCTGAGCGAATATAAGATTCATGCGCAACAAGAGATATGAATGGGTCAAGGCCCAATTTTATATGATCACCAGATGAATAAAGAGTATGACAGTTATGAACAGATAATTATGATTGATAAAGATAAGAATCTACCTACACAATTCAAAGTAAAACTAAAGAAATTAAAGGATCATGAGTTTAATTCAGTTATGCAAGCGAATATGAATGAATATCATTAATTAAAATTCTCCATCATTTACACTGTTTCATTTCATCGTTCCATTTCTCATTAGGAACATAATCAAAGTTATATGCTCTTTATGGCATTTATCATAAATCAAGTCCCACTTGAATAAGAATAGTTATATTCATATACATATAACGATTCTAAGATCACCCATCCAGGTTTCCCCACTGTGCGCGCCCCTAAATGACTATCATCTTCCAGGGCCTATCAACAAAGACAACATGGGCATCCTAACGCAACGTTGGTAAGTGGCCATACCACTGCGAGTGAGTCATAACCACTGACACGACTCAGAATGTGTCTCTAAAGTGTGTACTCTCTAGGCTCAAGTGCAAGCCTGTCGTTCAAGTAATAATCCGACAAGTCGGGTATCGATCCTCAGGGAAAAAGGACAACGTAGTTGTGACGACGGGATAAGACGGAGGAATCCTAACGATGACTCTAAAAAGAAAGGAAAAGATTTGATTTTGGTTTTTGGGATTGATTAAACTAAATGCAATTATGAAATTATGATGAAAAATGAAGCTAACTAAATTACCTAAATTATGAATGAAGAATGGAATCAAACTTTTTAACTAAATGATGAGAAAATAGGATGGGAATACAATCCCCCAACCCTAGTGTAATGCAGTGACAACGTCAATCATAAATTTATCCGATTAATTCAAACCCATAATTTAGTACTCCCAAGCATTATGTATACGAGGTTCAAGCCCGCGTCATACCTAATCTGAGGATGAGTAAATCGGTATCGCGGTAATTACACTCAAATTGTACTCTAAATCATCACGAGTACCCATAGGCAAACGAGATATAAAGATCTACAATTCTTATGAAATTACGTGATACGATCAGAATTAATCATTAAATTCAGCGGATCGACGTTATAAACATGCACTAACACATCAGGTTGGGTTCATGCATCCCAACCTTTAAAAACCTAGCCTAACATGCTCAAAGTAATGAAAACAATTGTTAGATTGCAGGAAATCATGATTAAACTAAAGAAAATTTGTAAAGTGATGTAGAAAGGAAATTTGATTGAAGAAAATTAGCTCTTAATCTTACCCAAGTAGTAAAAGAAGTAATTAATAACAGTTGTAATCACAGAAATCTGAATAATCTTCACTCTTGGAATTAAAATTGTAATCTACCTTCAAAACTAGGGTTTTACAGAAAAAATGGAAAATTATATCAATTCCCCGTGCAAATAATGATAATAAAATGGGTTTATATACCCTACAAGACTCCAAGAGTTTTAGCAGCACTAGGACTCTCTATTAGAGGAATATTAAAAAATTAAAACTGCGACGGGCGGACCGGTCCCCCTCCTCCCCCAGACCGGTCCCAGGGCGGATCGGTTCTTTTAATTTCTTGGCGGACCGGTCCCATGGCGGACCGGTTCTTTTTATTTTTGCCTTCTTCGGTTTGCTTGTGATCCGGGGTCTTCTGGAGTTTGGCAAAGCGGATCGGTCCTGGGTAGGGGAGGACCGGTACCATGGCGGACCGGTTCTTTTAATTTTTGGGCGGACCGGTCCCAGGTCGGACCGTTCTTTTAATTTCTGGGCGAACCGGTCCCAAGGTTTGACAGCTTTTTTTTCTTGGATTTTTTCTCAACTTCAAATTGGCATAACTTCTTCACCGTAGCTCGGATTGAGGTACCGTTTTTTCCAGTGTTCTTGTAGTTGAAAGATATTCAACTTTCCAGTTGGTCCCACCTCCGGACTAAGGCTGAAAAATTACAAAAATGCCCTTCAACTCACCGATTCTTGGTTTCTTTCACAATTTTGAGTTCTCTTTTTCATCTTTCTTGCATGAAATACCTGTAAAACACATAAGAGATACACAAAATACGAAATACTTGCCAAAAAGGGTTAGTAGCATAAATATGACACAAATCCAAGTTATTTATACCGCACGGGATCATAAAAATACCGAAATTAAGGGGATAAATATGAAGAATTTATGCCGAATCAAACCCCCCTAACTTAGAACTTTGCGTGTCCCGAGCAATGTAAAAGAATCCTAGCAAGGCTTAACTCTTGAAAATCACATTTTATTAGGATAGAATACCTTTTTCGCGGGCAAGCGATTGCATTTAGCGTATGCAACAAGCCTTTAAACCCCTAGGTCACCCTAGTAGGACGAGTTGTGTCTCGTGAGGGTTTGCAGAGAATATACCCACAAAATTCGACTCAAAGAACTTCAAAATAACAAAAAATTGTATAATTCAAACTTTTCCAGAAAATAGTCATCATTAAGTCATGTTTACAAGTCTCAAACTGTAGTGCGTGTGTGCGAAGCCAGAAATATAACCGCCGATTTCCACCGATTAATCATTACGTTACTTATCCGAAAATTCGTTTTGATTTCAAATTCTCGCGGGAAGCTCTCTCAAACGAACCACTCAGAATATGGCTTTTCTCTTGGTATGCGTGATATAAAGAGTAAATATAATGGACGCAAAATTACGCATACAATTAGAAAGACGGAAATTTCATGGTGACAGGATCTCATCAACGGATTACGGTTTTAAAAACGGGAACATTGCCATCTTATTCGTGCACTTAATCTCCTTTATTATCTTTTGGTGTATTAGCTCTCTACGCGGTAACCAATTCTACACTTTAGACTCGGTTAGGACTTTTTCGGGTTTTAAGGTATATTGGGTAAAATGAAAATGGTAGGGAAGGTTGGAATTGGAGAATTCATTTATGATGTCCATTTGTGCTTTTTTTCCCGGGCTATTGCTCATTTTCTCTTCTTTTTCTCTATTTTTGTTTCTATTTTTCACTTCTTCTTTTTTTTCTTGTTATTTTTGTTGAGTATTTATTTTTTTCTCTTGCCCCTTTTTATGCACTCTTCGGACTCAAATTCTGGGATTTTTCAACTTTTCACAATTCCGGCTATTTTGGGTTTTTCGGGTTGTCAAACGAAAGGAAAAATTATTCGGCTCAATTTGGGTTACAAAAGGGATAATTTTTTGCTACTTTTTCTGGCCAATATTTTTGGGTGACAAATGAGGGCCTACTTCATTGTCCAAAATTCCAATTGTGTTACCATATGCGTTTCGAGGTGAATTTAATTTAGAGACTAATTTGGCACATTTTTCAAGGCAATATTGCACACATTTTTCAAAACCGATCAAAATGAAAGAATTAAGATCCTTGAAAACTTATTACGCGCTAAAAAGAACTTTGAGCTAACAATTAACTCGGATTGATTTAAAATCTCGCAAAACGTGATAGGCTCGAATCTCACCGGGTTTGTTAATCTCCACATTTATACGTTAAGTCGTCAATTTTCGCTCAATTTCCATCTTTGGTCAATTTCGGCTTTGTGTATGTTGGATATTTACAATTTGAGACTCCAATTCGACTTTTAATGATATTTTTGAAAAATTTGAATTCCAATTTTTATTTATTTTGAATAAATTTTTTTTTTAGATTTTTCAAAATTTTATGATTTTTTGGAAATTTTGGGCATTTTTGAAAATTTGTGAAGTTTTAGAAATACGCACTTGTGACCCCCCCTAACTTAGACTTTTGCATTGTCCTCATGCAAAAAGGATGAAAATCTAACTCAAAGCGAATAATAAGTGCGCCAAAATAAAACAAACAAATATGAAAAAAATGCAACAAGACACTATATGACACTCATGCATGACTCAAAAATACAACAAAAATCACCCCATACGCGTCGGGGGTGAGACGACCTCTCATCTCTCCACAAACTCACCCGACCCCACTTACGGGGGTCGATGCTCTCCTTGTCACTTCCGTCCTAGGATTATATTCCAGCAATCGGAACAAGTTGGGACCTCGCCCATAGATAAAGGATAGACCGGGAGACTCGTCGTGACTAATTGGAAAGGGATCCTCGTGATGCTGGCTCAAAGCGTGGTCTACGTGCACTGACTCAGAGGGGACACCTAGGTTTCTTTCAATTTTTAGGATGCATGGGTCGGGCTCTAAGTCGGATGAACCACAACTTTTCTCCTCACTCGCCTTCGGGACCTCTAGTGGTATGGGTGGATGGTCACAAAGAAGAAATTCATCGATTTTATCTTTCCATTCGCTTTCTTCTAGGTGTCTAAATGAATCCAATAGAGTTTGGACTTGGTCGTTAAGGCTCTCATCTAGGCTCTCATCCACCGGAACGAATTCTTTTTCAAATTCTTCCATGCTCATGTCCCCTAGATCTCTCTCTCTCGTGGAGCCTACATCTTCTCTTACTTGCTCGATCTCCAACTCTACCAGTTTTCTCTCTTTTAACCCCTCTCTCTTTCTTTCAATGGCGGTCCCTACACACCTCTCCCCCACTTTTCTCTCATTGTCACAACTACCACTATTACTTGATGAAATAGGGCACATCCCTAACGGCTCTCTCTTGTGAGACCCCTCACTCTCATGGCTCGACACTAAGCAGGACCCTAGGGCCTTTCCACAACCATTTTCCTCAAAGTACTCCCCTACGATCTCGTCTATAAAGCTCACCACGTGAAGGTCATATTCTTCTTCCGTATGTTGGGTGACATGGAAGATGTTGGTCTCTAAAGTCATGTTCCCAAAGGTGAGTTGCATTCGCCCATTCCGAGTATTAATGATGGCGTTAGCCGTAGCTAAGAAAGGGCACCCAAGGATGATGGGAACATGGTTACTCCAGTTAAATGAGGGCTCCGTGTCCCAAATGACAAAGTCTATCGGGAAGTAGAAAGTGTCAACTTGGACGATCATGTCCTCGACTATGCCTCTTGGGATCTTCACGGTTCGATCCGCTAATTGGAGAGTGACCTTAGTGGGCTTGAGGTCGCCCAAGTCAAGTTGACTATAGATGGAGTAAGGGAGGATATTGACACTTGCTCCCAAGTTAAGTAAGGCTTTTTCGATTTTGTTTTCTCCAATGATGCAGGAAATGGTGGGTGCACCAGGATCTTTGAATTTAGATGGGAGATCATTGAGTAGAATGGAGCTCACATTCTGTGCTAGAAAGACATTTTTCTTTACCTTCATCTTTCTCTTTACCGTCAACAAGTCTTTAATGACTTTTCCATAAGCTGGAATTTGTTTAATGGCATCGAGGAAAGGTAAATTCAGCTTAACTTGTTTTAGCATGTCTAGCACATCATCACGTGGAGTTCCTTTATGAGGAGGAATTAGCCTTTGAGGAAACGGTGCCGCGGAGGGTGGTTTCACTACTACCTCGGGCTCACTAGCGTCTTCTTTGTCACTCTCGTTCAAGGGGACATCTTCAGCCTCTTTCGTGCCGGGCGAAATCTCCTTGTCTTTAAGTACGTCTCGTGGGAGAGGTGACAAGTCAACTACTCTCCCACTACGTAGAGTGGTAATTGCGCTACATTGATCTTGATGTTTAGTGGAGGTGGAGCTAACACTAGTTTGACCTTGGGGAGGTCGTTTCCCTTGGGCAGGAAATTTACCTTTCTCCTGAACACTCAATGAGGTTTGTATTTTTGACAGAGTCGCATTTATGTCCCCAATCTGACGATCATATTTGGCATTATTTGCAGTCTGACTTGCAATGAATTGATTCATGGTATCCTCGAGGGTTCTCCGCTGTGGCGGGATATAATTTCCATGGGGTGGCGGTGCTTGCACATGTCCTTGCATGTGTGGAGCTTGTTGAAATTGGTGTGGTAGAGGAGGGGTAACATGCGAAGGAGGGTTCATTGCGGCATGTTGTTGCCCGTAGCTAAAACCGGGATGATTTTTCCACGAAGGGTTGTATGAATTCCCGTGCGGGGCATCGAAATTACCCTTATAGCCTCCTATACCACTAACTTGCTCTTGCAACATTACTTTATAGGCGGGTATCGTCGAACATTCCTCAGTTGAATGTCCCACCTCACAAATCGCACACACCTTCAATACAGGGTTTTGGATAGATCCAACTAACTCACATAAGTCTCGCAATCCTTTCTCCATAGTGTTCAATCGACTGTCCGTCATAGAATTCTTATCTATGTGGAATAGGCTGGACGCCGATGGAGCAGTGGTGGGTTGTCGATTTCGATTTTGAGCATTCGGGTAAGAGGTATCCCAAGATTGGGTAGTCTCGGCGACATACCTCATGTGAAGATCAGCATCCTGGGCATCAAGATCGACAAATGAACCGCTTCCCATAGTTTTAAACAAGTTGTTTGGAGTTAAGATTTAACCCATTATAGATAAAGGAGATGATTTGCGACGGATCAAATCCATGATGGGGGCATGAAGCCACTAACTCGTTGAAACGTTCATAACATCGATGGAATGGCTCATTTTCATGTTGTCTAAACGCTTGAATTTGAGCCTTGATAGAGATTGTTCGATGTGTTGGGAATAATTTCTTGAGAAATTTAGAC
The DNA here is from genome assembly GCA_949130495.1 of Sambucus nigra. Lineage (NCBI taxonomy): Eukaryota > Viridiplantae > Streptophyta > Magnoliopsida > Dipsacales > Adoxaceae > Sambucus > Sambucus nigra. The sequence goes on from OX422216.1 coordinate 135,820,600, forward strand.
TGTAGCTCATTCCAGGATGGAATCGAGCTTGGAGGTAAAGACCATAGCCAAGCTTTGGCTTTATCTTTAAGAGAGAAGGGGAAGAGTTTGAGGCGGATTACCTCTTGTGTGCAGGTTTGATCATTGAGAGTATCACACACGTCCTCAAATTCCCTTATGTGGAGGTATGGCTTTTCAGAATCCATACCGTGGTAATGTGGTAGCGTCTGGATCATCCCATTCTTGAAACGGAACTGCCCGGCATTATACGGGAGTATAATGCATCCCGGAGTGACAGTGCGCTCGGGATATAAGAATTCTCTCAACGGGCGGTACGGAGGCTCTTCCTCACCGGTAGATGCATTACTGTGTTGCGACATCTCTCTCTCATTTGACGATTAGGCGATCTCACTAGGTGTGCTCGAAGTGTGTCCTACGAAGGAGAAGGGAGTGTTGCTAGAGATTGAGTGCGACGGTGTGGGAGGTGGGATCCAGAACTGTGTGGCGTTCGGAGTGTGGGGATTATCGGGATTATACTCAACAAGTGGATTTTCGAGAATGCTGGTTGGAGTATTATGGGGTGTGGGAGTGGTTTCAGAATTTTGCATTAAGTTCAAGAGAGATGACAATTGTGAATCTTTTTGGATTTTTATTTTTTTATTTTTTTGAATTTTTGGTCAAAGCTTTGGATTAACTCGATCTAATCCTAAGTCTACCTATTTCCCCGGCAACGGCGCCAAAAACTTGACATGACTCAGAATGTGTCTCTAAAGTGTGTACTCTCTAGGCTCAAGTGCAAGCCTGTCGTTCAAGTAATAATCCGACAAGTCGGGTATCGATCCTCAGGGAAAAAGGACAACGGAGTTGTGACGACGGGATAAGACGGAGGAATCCTAATGATGACTCTAAAAAGAAAGGAAAAGATTTGATTTTGGTTTTTGGGATTGATTAAACTAAATGCAATTATGAAATTATGATGAAAAATGCAGCTAACTAAATTACCTAAATTATGAATGATGAATGGAATCAAACTTTTTAACTAAATGATGAGAAAATAGGATGGGAATACAATCCCCCAACCCTAGTGTAATGCAGTGACAAATTCAATCATAAATTTATCCGATTAATTCAAACTCGGAATTTAGTACTCCCAAGCATTATGTATACAAGGTTCAAGCCCGCGTCATACCTAATCTGAGGATGAGTAAATCGGTATCATGGTAATTACACTCAAATTGTACTCTAAATCATCACGAGTACCCATAGGCAAACGAGATATAAAGATCTACAATTCTTATGAAATTATGTGATACGATCAGAATTAATCATTAAATTCAGCGGATCGACGTTATAAACATGCACTAACACATCAGGTGGGGTTCATGCATCCCAACCTTTAAAAACCTAGCCTAACATGCTCAAAGTAATGAAAACAATTGTTAGATTGCAGGAAATCATGATTAAACTAAAGAAAATTTGTAAAGTGATGTAGAAAGGAAATTTGATTGAAGAAAATTAGCTCTTAATCTTACCCAAGTAGTAAAAGCAGTAATTAAGAACAGTTATAATCACAGAAATATGAATAATCTTCACTCTTGGAATTAAAATTGTAATCTACCTTCAAAACTAGGGTTTTACAGAAAAAATGGAAAATTATATCAATTCCCCGTGCAAATAATGATAATAAAATGGGTTTATATACCCTACAAGACTCCAAGAGTTTTAGCAGCACTAGGACTCTCTATTAGAGGAAAATTAAAAAATTAAAACTGCGACGGGCGGACCGGTCCCCCTCCTCCCCCGGACCGGTCCCAGGGCGGACCAGTTCTTTTAATTTCTTGGCGGACCGGTCCCATGGCGGACCGGTTCTTTTTATTTTTGACTTCTTCGGTTTGCTTGTTATCCGGGGTCTTCTGGAGTTTGGCAAAGCGGATTGGTCCGGGGTAGGGGCGGACCGGTCCCATGGCGGACCGGTTCTTTTAATTTTTGGGCGGACCGGTCCCAGGTCGGACCGATTCTTTTAATTTTTGGGCGGACCGGTCCCAGGGTTTGACAGCTTTTTTTTCTTGGATTTTTTCTCAACTTCAAATTGGCATAACTTCTTCACCGTAGCTCGGATTGAGGTGCCGTTTTTTCCAGTGTTCTTGTAGTTGAAAGATATTCAACTTTCAAGTTGGCCCCACATCCGTACTAAGGCTGAAAAATTACAAAAATGCTCTTCAACTCACCGATTCTTGGTTTCTTTCACAATTTTGAGTTCTCTTTTTCATCTTTCTTGCATGAAATACCTGTAAAACACATAAGAGATACACAAAATACGAAATACTTGCCAAAAAGGGCTAGTAGCATAAATATGACACAAATCCAAGTTATTTATACCGCACGGGATCATAAAAATACCGAAATTAAGGGGATAAATATGAAGAATTTATGCCGAATCAACCACACTCGGAATTACCTCACTAGTGTAGAATAAACATATAATAACCGGTCACCGAGGACTATATTCACCCTGCATTCACTAGCCAGGGGACTTCACCTCATGCGCGAACTTCCCTTATGATATCATTTAGAGAGGTGTGTTTAAGTAAATTACTATTTACCATTTTCATTTCCATTTTAATAGATACATCACATTTTATCCGGAGCCATACGTATTTCACGCCATCATTATAACTTCAATGATTAATGAACCTCTTATTCATACTCCAAGAATTTATGGTATCACTATAAACCACCAAGTCTAGCATACCTCAATTGAGCTTCTAAAGTCTCCCAATATGACCTTACAACTCCTAGTCTCATAATAATTTTCCTAAGGAAAAGAATGCCCTAACATCAATTTATACCCCCCCGGAATAAGCCCCATTTAATCCATTTCTAATGTAAGGTAGTCAACTAACTCATCTAGGACTCTATGACTCTAAGTTTACTTCATACAAGAAGGTTCCTAAGTCCTAAGCCTAAAGAAAAAGGGTTAAAATTGAGTTAGAAAAATAGCTCAAAACATTAGGATTTTCGAATCGATTCGCCCCATGTAGTGAATCGATTCTCCCAAAAGTGAATCGATTTGGATGAAGAATCCAAGTTTCTTCCTCGGCCGAATTGTTCCTAACCCGACCCCTTAGCGAATTGATTCTCCCCTGCGAATTTGCCAAAAAGGGGCTACGGGTTATGAACCCTAGTTTTTCCCCTAAACCTATTTCTTCCACATTTTTACACACATCAACCAACATTAATCTACCCAAAACCATCTTATATGATTATCAACTACTATACTCCACATAATCATCAATTTAAACTATGATTAGGGCTAAAACACCAAAAATCCAGAAAATCCATATTTGTTCATTTGATTCACATACACAACCATAAACACAATTCTTTCATATTAAATCACATATTAGCAAGTAGAAAACTTGCCTTGAGGTTGAAATCTCAGATTCTTGGAAGATGAAAGCGAGATCAAATCCCAAATCTCCAATATCTCTCTTTTCTCTTCTTTTCCCCACAACTCTCTTCTTCTCTCTTTCTCTATAGGTTAGTAAATACACTTAAGAGAAATAAATGAGGTGCAAGACTAAATCGTGACTTTAGTCTAAGTTCCCAACTTAAATGTTAATACCACTTTAGAATGACTCGCAACTACACATTTATGTTAAAGCCAGTCAAAAGTGCCTGGAACCCAAAAATACAATATGTAACTTATTTTGACTATCTCGCACATTTTGAGACTAACTACGCCCTCTAAATCGGCATCCGTAAATATTTAAGTCATTTCAAGCTTCGGTTTCATTTAAACCATAAATGTCATTTAAAGCATATGACACTATAAAACGTAACATGATGATATTTACATACACATACAGTAAATATGCAACAATCTAGTAAATATTATCTTTCAACTCATTCAATTTATATTTACTCCATTTTCCAACATTTTATATATTTACTTCATATAGTAAATTAATATAAAATAAGTCTCTTAAAAGTGAGGGTTGTTACACAACATTCTGTCTCAGGCCGAATCGATTCGTCCTAACCTGAATCGGTTCGGATTCCCTGACCTGTAGCCTCACCCCTTAGCGAATCGATTCGCCCTGGCGAATTTGACAAGAATGGGGCTACGGGTTAGGAACCCTAGTTTTTCCCAAACCCCATTTATAATCCAACCAACATCATTAATTCATCCCAAAATCATCATAAATGCATCCTAACTACTATAATCCATACAATAACCATCTAAATTAAATTCTAAGGGTTCAAACTCTACATATCCCTTAAAACTCCAAAATTGTTAAATCATTTCAAATACACAACCATCAATACCATTTATTCACCCTAAATCATATATTAGCAAGTAAGAAAACTTGCCTTAAGCTTGCAATCCCAAATTTCCTTTGGTAGCAACAACTCCAAGCTTCAATCTCCACTTCTCTTCCTTTTCTTCTCTTTTTTCTCCACAATTCTCTTCCTCTCTCTATCTCTATAGCTTTAGTAAATACACACTTAAGAAATAAAATGAGGTGCAAGACCTTAATGTACCTTTACCCTTAATTTCCATCTCTAAATGTAAATACCTCATTAATATGACTCGTAACTACACATTTAAGTCATAATCAGTCAAAAGTGCCCGGAACCTAAAAATATAATATGGCACTTATTTTAACTATATTGCATATTTCGGGACTAACCACGCCCTCTAAATTAGCATCTGGAATAATATATCTCATTTCCATTTTCAACTTCATTTAACCCATAATTGTCGTTTAAAGCACAACGATGCCATTTATCATAATGTAATGCCATTTTCATTCACATAACATTAAACAGGCACAATTTTGATAAATATTATCTTTAATTCACTTAATGAAATATTTATCCAGTTTACCAGTATTTTATATAATTACCTCACATGGCAAATTGATATAAAATATATGCAAATTAATATAAAATAAATTACTCAAAAGTAAGGGTTATTACACTCTCCCCCCCCCCCCCCCCCCCCATAAGAGAATTTTGCCCTCAAAATTCAGGCGTACCTTGGAAAAAGAGATGTGGATACTTTTCTCACATATTATACTCACACTCCCACGTCGATTCCTCGACGTTGTGATGACCCCATTGAACCCGAACCAAGGGCCCCACTTGAGATCTTAGCCTACGTTCCCAGTGATCTAAGATTGCAACTGATTGTTCTTCATATGAAATATCGGGTTGCAATTCAATATCATCCAAAGAAATATGCCAATGAGATCCTTCACACCTCTTGTACTTTTTCAAATATGAAACATGAAATACATCATGAATTTGTTGTAAGTGCACCGGTAAGGCAAGTTGATACGCTACTGGGCCTACCTTAGCAATAATCGAAAAAGGTCCAACGTAGCGCGGTGCAAGGTTTCATTTCTTTCGAAATCACATAATACCTTTCGTCGATGATACTCACACCAGAACTTGATCTCCGACCTCTAACACCACATGCCTTATATTCGCATTGGCATAACTCTTTTGTCGATCTTGAGCTATTCGGATGCGATTTCGAATGAGTTCAATCTTCGAAGAAGTATCCTAGATCATTTGAGGTCCAAGAAATTTATTATCCCCCACCTCCAACCAACGGGTTAGTGATCTAGATGGTCGGCCATACAAGGCTTTAAAGGGTGCCATCCCAATGGTAAATTGGTATGTATTAGTATAAGCAAATTCGACCAAAGGGAGATATTGTTCCCAACCACCTTTGAAATCAAGCACCCACATTCGGATCATGTCCTCCAACATTTGGTTGACCCTTTCCGTCTTCCCATCTGTTTGAGGGTGATAAGAGGTACTTAACTCAACTCGATTCCCATAGCTTCTTGGAAACTTTGCCAAAAATGGGGAACAAAAATTTTATCTCTATCAGAGACTATGTTTATGGGTACCCCGAGGGGTCTAACAACCTTCGCAATAAATAGTCGAGCATAACGAGTAGCATTGTAATCTGTGCGTACGGTAGGAAATGTGCCGACTTGGTCAAACGATCGACAATCACCTAAACAGAATCGTGACCGCTTTGTGATGTTGGCAACCCCATGATGAAATCCATCGAGATACTTTCCCAATTCCATACCAGTATTTCCAAGGGTTTTAACAAAACCGTTGGTCTTTGATGATCTACTTTCACCAGTTGACAAGTAGTACATTGGGAAACGAATTCAAAAATGTCCCGCTTCATACCCACCCACTAATATTGGTGGCGCATGTCTTGGTACATTTTGCCATTACCAGGATGTATTGCAAATCTGGACCCATGAGATTATGTCATTACGGCTCGCCTTAAGTCCCCTTCGTCCAAAACAACAATTCTGTCGTGGAAACGTAGCCCACCCTTCGAACTTATAGAGTAGGATTCCACTCCCTCGATTAACAATTGGCATATACGGTCCTGGCAGCTTTTGTCCCTTCCCTGAGCTTCCACAACCCTTGCCACTATAGTAGGCGTAATGGTCAACAACGATATAAACGTCCATCTTGTCTAAGCTCCTTCCATTTAGCTTTCCATACCTCCGCTAACTCCCCCTCGGGCTTCCGACTTAACGCAGCGGCCACTACATTCGCCTTACTTGGGTGATAGTGAATATCAAATTGGTAGTCTTTTACAAACTCTAACCACCGGCGTTGTCGCATATTTAGATGTTTCTATGAAAACAAATATTGCAACGATTTGTGGTCCGTGAAAAGACTAAATTTCACCCCCAGGAGATAGTGTCTCCTAATCTTCAAGGCAAAAAACACGGCCGCAAGTTCCAAATCATGAACCGGATAATTCTTCTCATGGGGTTTTATTTTGCGATAAGCATAAGCAATAGCCCGCTGTTCTTGATGTAACACACCTCCCAACCCTTGCAGAGATGCATCGGTAAAGACCAAATATTCTAATCCTGGTCTTGGTAACGCAAGGACTGGAGCAGAAGTCAACTTATCTTCCAGCTCATCAAAAGCTAACTGACAAGAATCATCCCAAACAAACCTCACCCCTTCCGGGTTAAGTTTATCGAAGGGCTAGCAATTTTAGAAAAGCCCTTGATAAATCTACAATAATAGCCTTCCAGACCTAGGAAACTAGGAATCTCAGTAGGTGTCGTGGGCTGACCCCATTCCCTCACCGCAACAACTTTACTCGGGTCTACTGAAATACCCTAAGCTGTCATAATGTGACCCAAAAATTGTACTTCCCGCAACCAAAAACCGCACTTCTCAAACTTGGCATACAATTGATGATCCCTCAACGTTTGCAAGACCAACCGTAAATGAGTAGCATGATCGGCTTCTGTTTGAGAATACACTAGGATGTCATCAATAAACACGATGACAAACTGGTCAAGGAAGTCCCGAAACACCCTATTAATAAGGCCCATAAACACTGTGGGGGATTGGTTAGCCCGAAAGGCATAACCACAAATTCATAGGACCCATATCTAGTTAGGAACGCAGTCTTAGAAACATCCTGCTCTCTTATCCGCAACTGGTGATACCCCGTCCTCAAATCTATTTTAGAGAAGTACGATGCTCCCCTAAGTTGATCAAATAAATCATCAATCCTAGGTAATGGGTATTTTTTCCGGATGGTGACTTTATTCAACTCCCTGTAGTCCTCACACAACTGGAGAGAACCGTCCCTTTTCTTCACAAATAACACCGGAGCGCCCCACGATGACGTACTACGCCTAATGTACCCCTGTTCTAACAACTGCTGAATCTGATCTCTTAACTCCCTCATCTCAACAGGAGCCATACAATATGGAGATCTAGAAATCGGTCGCGTTCTCGATGCTAAATCAATTACGAACTCAATTTCCCTACTTGGAGGCAAACTCGGTATTTCCTAAAAAACATCACCAAAATCTGTAACAACCAGAATCGAATCTAAGGAAACAACCAAATCCCGAGAAGTCTCCTTCGTAATATAATACAAGTAAGTGCTAGAGCCTCCCTCCAAATGAGGCATATCCACTAAAACATCTCTTGGCCCGGAATGGCAAAAAGAATACTCTTCCCATAACAATTAACTATCGCACGATACTTCGCTAGTCAATCAATACCCAGAATTACATCATACCCGATCATATCAAGGACGAGCAAATCGTCCTCAAAACACAAATTACCAAGATTTATTCCTACTTGTTTGCAAAATAAAGAAAATAAGTGATCCATCACCCATAGAAGAATCAACACTAGTGAAAGTACTCTCTGCAGACTTAATTAACTCCGTAGACTGAGCAAAACGTCTAGAAATAAACGAGTGTGTCTCACCCTGTATGAGAAACTTACCCTTAATAGCCGGTGGAGCTGGTGGGACCGGAGGAAGCATAGCATCCTGAATGTGGTAGACACGCCCATAATGGAGTTGTCCCTGTTGTGAAGGGACGACTGGATTTGTAACTGGCGATGGTAACTGTGCTGGTTGATGCTGTAGAATTCTAGGAAAATGACCCCCAATCAATTGTGGACACGCTTTCTTAAAATGACCCAAATCCCCACATTAAAAATAGCGACCCGTCATATTTTCTTGATTTCTTCCCCTGTTATTTCTAAACTGCCTGAAGCCTTGGCTCGGATGGCATCGAACCCCATTGTTACCCCTACCTGCTTGACCCACCTATTGTTGTTGTTGTGGGTCACCTTGACATATTCTGCAATTTTTGCCTTCGAAATTAAATCTTCCAAAACGCTGTCTTTTGGACGAATCCCCTTATAGGGTGTCCTTGCCCTTTGTCTTACCTCCCGATGATTGGGACGAGGATAGTTCTCCAACTCCTTCACCATTGCCTCCTGTCTTACTTACTTGTCCCATAACGAAAGCTTGCTTACTACTTTGATCATGCAATCAATGATCTTGACAATGGAGTAACGCTGCATTCATCACATCCCCAAAAGTTTGCAAAGATGGATTGCCCAACAAATGTTGCCGTATCATCCAGTGTAAACCCCCAATGAATTTCAATATCCTACACTCCTCAGGAATCACCTCGTCAGGCACAAAACTAGTTAAATGAGTGAATTCCTCCTCATACTCCGTCACCGAACGTTCACCTTGCACTACATCTTAAAGTTTTCTTCTCATCTCCCTTTGAACTGTGGGAAGGAAATGCTTTCGATCGAACAAAACCCAAAATTCAGTTATAGTATAGTATCTCTCTACTCTGGCGTGGTCATCAACTCCCACCAATGTAACGCTGCTCCAACTAATTTAAAAGTAACAAGGATTTGTTTCCTTTCTTCACTACACTCCACCATGCGAACATGGCGCTGCATATCCTTTTTCCATTGGTTAGCTACTATCACGTCAGAACCATTATGAAATTCTGGGGGATGACCCTTTAAGAAGGATTCTCTGACTCTTTCCCACGGAGAAGGTCCCGCAAGGGCTTGAACTTCCTAAGCTCTTGGTTGTTGGTCTTGTGGAAATTGTTGAACTACGGCAGTCATCGCAACATTGACTGCTTGAGCCATAATATTTGCTACCTTAGCAGCATTAATAGCTCCCTTCTATGGCGGTGGAGGACCTACATCCTGTTTTACTACTCTGTTCCTTCTCGCGGGGTGACCTCCCTTAGGTGGCATCTGAGATGAAGAAACATTTGAATTAGAATACTATTAAATATAGTCTATCTTGTAGAAGATCGCAATTATAGGCAAACAAAGCAGACCTAACATTAAGGCACTATATCAAAGAACGCTACGGTAGAATGTGACAAGTCCGCATAGATCCTAAAGAATCTAGAACCTGATGCTCTAATACCATTTGTGATAACCCGCTTATTAAAATAAGAGGTGGCCAGCCCGATACTCCAATAATGGCAGGAATCAAAGATGGTCCATTCTTAGAATCATATTAATATAATAAGAGTACGAGATAACCACCCACTATTTTAGAAAACGGATTGTCAAAAATAATATTTATAAGTTAAAAAGAAACATTTAACTCATTTAATTTGCAAGAAGGTGGATACCAAAAAGACTTATACAACATCAACTACAAGTATACAATAAAGTAACTGAATACGCTGTCGCTTAACAGTCTCTTAAAAACCACAAACAACAAGTTAATTAAGTTACATAATACATTACATTAGGCAATTACAAAATTTTGGGCCACACGATCGAATAGATGACCCGATCATAACTAGAATACAAAAATGGTGGCGTCTAAAACAAAATATCCCATAACATTCGCAAGGTGTTACAGCTCCAAGACACAGGAATAGGAAAAGTCAGAACGGACGTCCTTGCGGAGGAGCACTTGGGCGAATAACAGATCCATGCAAAATAAGAAATATGAACGGGCCAGGACCCGATTTTATTTGATCACCATATGAATAAAGAGTATGTCAGTTATGAACAGTTAATCATCCTGCTCTATAATGATAAGAATCTAAGTACTCAATTTAAGAACATAAACTAAAGCAATGAAATGAATATAATCCCAAATCAATTATATAAGAGGGTCTGATTTATATATTATTAACTGAGATTCACTTTCCTCTATAAACAATTTCAGTTCACCGTTCCATATCTCATTAGGAAACATATTCAAAGTAATTAATTCACAGGATGCTTTGCCATAAAAAAAAACCATTTAATTAAGAATGGTTATATTTCAAAACATATAACGTTTTTAAGACCGTCCTTCCGAGTTTCCCCACTAGACGCGCCCCTAAATAGCTATCATCTTCTAGGGCCTATCACACAAGACAACCTGGGCATCCTACAACGCGTGACGTCGGGAAGTGTCCATATACCTTCGACAGTGAGTCATAACCACACCTGTAATTACCTCACTTTAAAAAATTAATACATGATATATAATAATCGGTCCTATGGCCGAGGACTATATTCACCCTGCATTCACTAGCCAGGGGACTTCACCTCATGAGCGTGCTTCCCCTATGATAGCATTAGAGAGGTGTGTTTACGTAAATTATAATTTACATTTTATTCCCATTTCAATATATACATTATGTTACATTCGAGGTCATAACCATGTAAGGTCATCATTATACACTTCACGTTTAATATGTGTTCCTGAACTAATCTCAAATAAAATATGACGTTTCTAAAGGCCACTAAGTCTAGCATACCTCAATTGAGCTGCTAAAGTTCCCCAATATAACCTTACAACTCCTAGTTTCACATTAATTTGCTAGAGGAAAATAATACCTTATCATCAATTTGAAAATCCCCAGAACGAACCCCGTCTAATCCCATTTTAATCTAGGGAAGTTTCCTAACTAACATAAGACTCTAGGACTCTAAGTTTACTTCATACAAGAAGGTTCCTAGGTCCTAAGCCTAAAGAAAGAAAAAGGGTTAAAATTGAGTGAAAAAAATAACTCAAAACAGCAGGATTTCGAATCGATTCGCCCAAGGGACGGATTGATTCGCTCCAGGCGGCGAATCGATTCACCCAAAAGCGAATTGATTCGGATGAAGAAACCAACATTCAGTCTCAGTACGAATCGATTCGGCCTAACCCGAATCGATTTGGATTCCCAGACCTGTAGACTCACACCTTAGCGAATCAATTCGCAAGATGGGCGAATCGATTCGCCCTGGCGAATTTTCCAAGAATGGGGCTACGGGTTAGGAACCCTAGTTTTTCTCAAACCCAATTTCTACTCCAACCAACATCATTAATTCATCCCAAAATCATCATAAATGCATCCTAACTACTATAATCCATACAATAACCATCTAAATCAAATTCTAAGGGTTCAAACTCTACAAATCCCTTAAACCCCCAAAATTGTTAAATCATTTCAAATACACAACCATCAATACCATTTATTCACTCTAAATCATATATTAGCAAGTAAGAAAACTTGCCTTAAGCTTGCAATCCCAAATTTCCTTTGGTAGCAACAACTCCAAGCTTCAATCTCCACTTCTCTTCCTTTTCTTCTCTTTTTTCTCCACAATTCTCTTCCTCTCTCTATCTCTATAGCTTTAGTAAATACACACTTAAGAAATAAAATGAGGTGCAAGAACTTAATGTACCTTTACCCTTAATTTCCATCTCTAAATGTAAATACCTCATTAATATGACTCGTAACTACACATTTAAGTCATAATCAGTCAAAAGTGCCCGGAACCTAAAAATATAATATGGCACTTATTTTAACTATATTGCATATTTCGGGACTAACCGCGCCCTCTAAATTAGCATCCGGAATAATATATCTCATTTCCATTTTCAACTTCATTTAAACCATAATTGTCGTTTAAAGCACAACGATGCCATTTATCATAATGTAATGCCATTTTCATTCACATAACATTAAACAGGCACAATTTTGATAAATATTATCTTTAATTCACTTAAAGAAATATTTATCCCGTTTACAAGTATTTTATATAATTACCTCACATGGAAAACTGATATAAAATATATGAAAATTAATATAAAATAAATTACTCAAAAGTAAGGGTTATTACACTCTCCCCCCCCCCCCCCCCCCCCTATAAGAGAATTTTGCCCTCAAAATTCAGGCGTACCTTGGAAAAAGAGATGTGGATACTTTTCTCGCACATCATACTCACACTCCCACGTCGATTCCTCGACGTTGTGATAACCCCATTGAACCCGAACCAAGGGCCCCACTTGAGATCTTAGCCTACGTTCCCCGTGATCTAAGATTGCAACTGGTTGTTCTTCATATGAAATATCGGGTTGCAATTCAATATCATCCAAAGAAATATGCCAATGAGATCCTTCACACCTCTTGTACTTTTTCAAATATGAAACATGAAATACATCATGAATTTGTTGTAAGTGCACCGGTAAGGCAAGTTGATACGCTACTGGGCCTACCTTAGCAATAATCGAAAAAGGTCCAACGTAGCGCCGTGCAAGCTTTCCTTTCTTCCGAAATCGCAAAATACCTTTCGTCGGTGATACTCACACCAGAATTTGATCTCCGACCTCTAACACCACATGCCTTCTATTCGCATTGGCATAACTCTTTTGTCGATCTTGATCTATTCGGATGCGATTTCGAATGAGTTCAATCTTCGAAGAAGTATCCTAGATCATTTGAGGTCCAAAAAATTTATTATCCCCCACCTCCAACCAACAGGTTAGTGATTTACAATAGCTCTCTTTTCTCTTCTTTTCCCCACAACTCTCTTCTTCTCTCTTTCTCTATAGGTTAGTAAATACACTTAAGATAAATAAATGAGGTGCAAGACTAAATCTTGACTTTAGTCTAAGTTCCCAACTTAAATGTTAATACCACTTTAGAATGACTCGCAACTACACATTTATGTTAAAGCCAGTCAAAAGTGCCTGGAACCCAAAAATACAATATGTAACTTATTTTGACTATCTCGCACATTTTGAGACTAACTACGCCCTCTAAATCGGCATCCGTAAATATTTAAGTCATTTCAAGCTTCGGTTTCATTTAAACCATAAATGTCATTTAAAGCATATGACACTATAAAACGTAACATGATGATATTTACATACACATACAGTAAATATGCAACAATCTAGTACATATTATCTTTCAACTCATTCAATTAATATTTACTCCATTTTCCAACATTTTATATATTTACTTCATATAGTAAATTAATATAAAATAAGTCTCTTAAAAATGAGGGTTGTTACACAACATTCTGTCTCAGGCCGAATCGATTCGTCCTAACCTGAATCGGTTCGGATTCCCTGACCTGTAGCCTCACCCCTTAGCGAATCGATTCGCCCTGGCGAATTTGACAAGAATGGGGCTACGGGTTAGGAACCCTAGTTTTTCCCAAATCCCATTTCTAATCCAACCAACATCATTAATTCATCCCAAAATCATCATAAATGCATCCTAACTACTATAATCCATACAATAACCATCTAAATTAAATTCTAAGGGTTCAAACTCTACATATCCCTTAAAACTCCAAAATTGTTAAATCATTTCAAATACACAACCATCAATACCAGTTATTCACCCTAAATCATATATTAGCAAGTAAGAAAACTTGCCTTAAGCTTGCAATCTCATATTTACTTTGGTAGTAACAACTCCAAGCTTCAATCTCCACTTCTCTTCCTTTTCTTCTCTTTTTTCTCCACAATTCTCTTCCTCTCTCTATATCTCTAGGTTTAGTAAATACACACTTAAGAAATAAAATGAGGTGTAGGAACTAAACGTACATTTACCCTTAATTTCCATCTCTAAATGTAAATACCTCATTAATATGACTCGTAACTACACATTTAAGTCATAATCAGTCAAAAGTTCCCGGAACCCAAAAATACAATATGGCACTTATTTTAACTATCTCGCGGGACTAACCGCGCCCTCTAAATTAACATCAGGAATAATATATCTCATTTCTATTTTCAACTTCATCTAACCCATAATTGTCGTTTTAAGCACAATGACGCCATTTATCATAACGTAATGCTATTTTCATTCACATAACATTAAACAGGCACAATTTTGATAAATATTATCTTTAATTCACTTAAAGCAATATTTATCCCGTTTACCAGTATTTTATATAATTACCTCACATGGAAAATTAATATAAAATTAATGCAAATTAATATAAAATAAATTACTCAAAAGTTGGGGTTATTACAAGAACCTAAAACTCCAATAGGGCTCTCAAAACTCAAATTCCTTAACGTCTCTAAAAATGGACTCAATGTGAAACGCATTCACTAACTTCTGCCTGCAAGAGTCTCTAAGTTGTAGACTTTACCCCAAAACACGATAATTTCCCATAATCATCTTCATAGCGGAGGTGAACCCCTTTTTCCAACAACTCATTGTATACTTGACCACTAATTCACAACGGTCTTCATTCCCATGGTTTTCTAAGCTCCAATGCTCCTGAAGTCTTGCTAACGCTTAAAGGAGAACAAAAGATGTTGACACACACGTCATCGAGACTCCAAAGTATAAGATACTATAACAAGCTCTAAAAACATCAAATAATGCTCAACAAAATACAAAAGGATGCAACGCAGATCCTAAGGACATTTTAACTTAGATGCTCTAATACTAACTGTGATTGCCCTAATTTTTCACGCCCGGTTGAACAGACCGCACATGAAATACTAGGGATATTAAAACAATTTATATCATCCTCAGCATCAATGATAAACTAAAACTATAGTAAACTAAACAAACAAAATAAATATCTTAATAAAAGATGATCAGTAGAAAACTATCAAAACTAAATCCACTATATAATAATATCCGATTACAATTGTTTCAACTGAATAAAAGAATAAAACTAAAACACCATTTGATTACAATATCCGAATGGAAATAAAATAGAGTACAACTATAAACACCTCTAAATATACTCCGAATATACTGACAGCTATAATGAACTAACCACTCCACCTTAAATGTACCAAGCTAGATCTCTGCAACAACAAGTCTGACTATTTAGACATGATAAACCTGATTATACAATAACAATGTCTGGAGGATAATTTTTTTATAATTTGGGTAAATGCCCTAAAGTTGTAAGAATTAACTTCAATATCAATAAATAATAATGAAGTTGATTCGCAATACATGCCTCCCATCGGCTCTCGCATGCAATAAGTATCTCACCCCTCACCTAAGTGCAATACTACGCATATGTCCCAACCCAAGGCATAACTATGCTAAAAGTATCTATATCTAGATGATTAAGTACGATCACATAATTAACAACTAGCATGAAATGTTACTAGTTACCTAAATAGGATTTCACCCCAAGGCCTACACCTATATTTTCATTAAAAAAAATTAGTCTCATAAAAGTAATGCTCTATCTGTTTTTATATCTTTTAACTAAAAAAAATATTATCCTAACTACCATAAAGGATAAGTAACAACTATATACCCTGTAAAAGGGATTTAACTAGCTACACGTGTAAGAATACAACCCAAGTACCTATCCTCGAAATGTCACTGACATACAAATAAACCACATGAAGTATCTAATATGACATAGGGTTCATTATCAATTGTCTGTCATTAAAATATATCAATTCTTTCTCATTATATATATACAAACACCTGATCATAGGAAGGCCACTACCTTCTATGTATATCTAGTGCCTCTATTGGTAAGTCCGTAGGAAGCCAACACCTAATGGGCTTAAGCAAAACACACAAAAGTGGGGTGATCACTATGCAATGACACCACCAACGACCCATACCCCGACCTTGTTGATGTATCAGGTCATCCTAGTCATCTCATTATGAAATGGTGACTGTTGACCATATGATTTAAAATAATGACCTCCACTACGCCCATCACATCTCAGTTGGCGCATGGTACACAACCCCAATGTCCTACGCAACCCCAATCGATAGATTCACCACGAGTAAAGGTATATATATATATATATATATATATATATATATATATATATATATATATCGGATAATGCATATACTCAATTGTACCCAAATATCTAAATCCCCACATCATTGGATCCTTATCTCATTTAGGTTTGCTATCTATCAAAACTAAGTCAAATACATGTCACCAAGTAGGATGCCGCTTACACTCAAGCACACACAAATATTTAAATCCCTAAACACCGGATTATTTTTACGTTCTTAGGTTTATCAACCCTAATACTTATTAAATCCGCATCCTAATGTATTGTGTCCAAAAGCTATGATTATATTTATCCCTGTATACATACACACTCTTTTTTAGCGTACATATATGTTTCCTAATTTAATTACTAGATTAATTTCAAAGCCTCTATCCTCTCAACACATGAATTAATTCTCCCAAATACTTTAACTCATGACTCTCTAAGCTCAATATATACATACGACCATAGGATACTTCTTACTCACAAGTTTTCCCATTCTAACAAAATCCTAACACTGGATGTAAGTACATTATTATAAGGGTTATATCTCTAACCTACGTAACTATCCTTAATATTAACCAAGTCTGATCCATCACTAAATTAGGTGTAGTAATCCTAAAGAAAATTCCCAACCAAAAATCGCCAAATCCAACTTTCGGTCTCATGCACCGTTTAGTCGAAAAATCATATCGAACCCAAAAAAATTAGAAAAATATAAAATTAGCACCCACGCCTTCGTATTTCGATTCTGCACAACTTGAATTTTTTTTCAAAGTCATTTGAATGATAATGGAATCTTGTTCGAACGATAAGGGCACTGTTCTTCATCCCCAACTATGAAAATCAGCCTCAAGACTCACAAAAAACCTCCATTAAAGCCCCACTAAGATCTCTAATCGAATCTCTATCATACCAGAACCTAACATAATATTTAGGGATAAGGAACCTAATGACTTCTAATTATAAACAAGGGGGTTTGACATGATTTCAATCAGTAATCATATTAGCCCATAATTCCTTAAGAATAAATTTATAAATCCCTAATGTCTTCCAATTTAAGATTTATTACACATGGATTTGATTAACAAGTAATTACAAACCTAAAAATGGATTATATCATAATTTGCATTAGGTATTTGATATCGATTTCATGTTTTTATCTCCAAAGCATTAACTTTTAACATGAGATTGATTAACTATTGATCCTAATCACTCCCAATCATTAACTTCATATGAATTAAAATATTCAATATATATAAACCTGAAATCGTATGTGAAAGCATGATTTTAAATTAACAAAACACATTATTTAGTAATACTGTAATAGTTAATGTCATTAATAAACACCTAATTACCGCACCTCCTAATGAGGCCTAAATTCGGGCCCTTAATGACATTAACTATTATAGTATTACTACCGGTAATAGTAATACCTCACGGTGTTAATAAATGGCACACTTAATTATTCTACGCGTACATAGCACACAATCATATAATTAATATCACTAATCAATTATTACTAACACACGTTACAAAAATCATACTGCGTGCGATATTTTATTAGCATATAAATTATACAAAATTATTATTTCTAAGGTACACAAGTAATAATTAATCTAATTTATTAATTTATTCTCGCTGAATTAATAATAAATATAATCCATGAAAATACAGGGTATTACATATCCATAGTTATTACAGAGTCTCCATGGATACCATGATTTGTACTATAAATAGGGGTGATACCCCTTGAGTATGTAATATAATGAAATGAAAAGATTTTTCCCTCTACATTATTCAAGTGCCCCTGTTATTTAACAACAATTAATAAAATGAAGGTTAGTTGATTAGTCTTATGAGCATAATTTTTGTTTGAGTAGTCTATTGGTATGAGCATAATCTTTGTTTTTAGTTTTTATCATAAAATTTATTATTGAAATAAAGTTGAGTTGATTTAGTCTTATGACTAGAATTTTGTTTGCATAGTCTACTATTATGAGCACACTTTTATTTTGTTTCCATCATAAAATTTATTAATAGAATGAAGTTCTGTTGATTTAGTCTTATGAACAAAATTTTTTGTGTTGATTATGTGAACACTTCTTATTTAGTATTGAAATGAAGTTTGTACAACTTTAGTATACAAAGAAGAAAGTAAATAGTTATCAATAATTCTAGGTTGACACCCAAATGGAACACCTTGGTTGTAACATCCTGACGTGTCGCCCTTGTATTTGCTCATGTTTATGCTCCATTATTGGTGGGTCTAGACACGAGCCAATGTGGGTGCGACATGATAGGATGTTGCCCCAAAATGTGTCAATTTTGGGTGTTGATGTAAAATGACTCAAATAGTTATATATTTACCATTTAAATGAAGACAATAGATGGCTCACTTTGAAAAAAACAACACTATTGGTTGCCAGTAAATTAGTGGGTAAAGCCTCTTTTCAATCAGCTATTGTCACTGTGTCAATTTCACTGTATCAAAATAGGGTATCCTTATGGCTTTAATGTAATTATATTTATGGATATCAATTTGACTTTTAGTTTGAATGGCATTGGTGATTTTTTCCTAAAAATATATCCAGATAATATTCTAGTAACATCACAAGATACAATTTTGGAGTATAATTAAGTTTAGTAACTATCATCTATTAAAGAAGGTGTAATGACGGGTAGTCCCATTTATTGGGTCAAAGATGCTTAAATCTTATTGACTTGTCTTTAATGCATCAAATCTTTTTTCATTATAGAGAATATATATTTAGACAAATGTTCCCCTAACCCATCTGCATTATAAATCCACTTAATCTCTCTCTCTCTCTCTCTCTCTAAAAATAATCACATAACCACCGTTTCTCTCTAGCATTCCCCCCCCCCCAATCGTAGATTAGCCAAAACAGTAGGCTAGAGGTCACCAGACATCCTCATCTGAGCGTCTCTCTCTCTTTCTTCATCTATTTCATTCCATTTTCTAGTCTGCGTAACCGACACCATCGTCGGAGCTTAGGAAAAAAATTCACCAAAAATGGAGGTTTTACAAAAATAATAAACTTATATGTTTCGAATTTTTCATCAAAAAATATCGAATATGGGTGTTGTTTGATAGATCTTGATGAGTATATTCCAAATATATAAATTTTGTGAATTTTGGATTTGTAGATTTGAAATGATGACCTTTTAAAGATTTAATGTTTTTTTTCGAAAAACGAGGTAGTTAGTTGTCAAAGATATTTTGGGGTATGTTGATCATTTTAATACACTCAGTTGGAAAAATAGAATGTTTGACACCATTGACACACTCATCGAGAAACATTACCATGTGTGAGGGGTACCACGTGTCCGTGCTCAACATATATAAGGACATGACAACATCTTCATTGGGCACACCGCACCGTGCCACCGCTAGAACCGACAAATTGAGATTTGTTCTAAATTTCATTTATGTATTATTTTTTGGTTTGCTTTTCATACAATCAGTGTTGTCCATTTCTATTTTCAGTTTCATCTCCTATAATCTCTAAATATAATTTGATTTAGTATTTATTCCCGTTTTGGTTTTTAGTTTCCCTTCTATCCATTTTCTTTATATTTTTATTTTGTTTTTGACATCTGATTCATCTTTTTTTCATTCGGTATGTATTTTTTAATCCTGATGGTATTCTAATACAATTTATTTTGTTCTCTCACAACTATTTCAATTTTATGTTTCATTTTTCAATTATTGTTGGGTTTAAGTTTTGGGTCCTATGTTCTATATATTTGAAACAATTATTTTTTAAATTATATGCGCCCAACAACATCTGTTTGAGGTGATTTTGTTTGGCTTTTCAATATGAGACGAAAGGAACCGTTTTGTACATTAGTACACCTTACACACACACACACACACACACATGTGTGTGTGTGTGTGTGTGTGTGTGTGTGTCTGGATAGGATCCAATGCGAACCAACTTAAGGACCGTATCATGCTGACTAATGTTTTTAAAATAGTAAAAAAAGTTATTTTGAAATGTTTAAATACCTCACAAAAAATTCAACTAAAAGTATTTTTTTTACAAAAAAAAAGGGTCCGCATGGGGGGTCCTTAAAGATAAAGAGAGAGTGAGAAGTCATGATCTTTTCTTTAGTAAAACAATGGAGACATGGTGTATATGAGTGGAAGAGACTTGGTGCAGATGTGATGAGATGTGAGGGGAAATAATGGTAATGCATCTTCCCCTCTCTCTCTCTCTCTCTCTCTCTTGTAACAACCCCCATTTTCCACGTAAGGGTTAGCCAGACACAATACGCCGAAGATGGAGCTTATCTAACAATTTATACCATTCTCAGCATCACACCATAATATGATTTATTTTTTTAAAATAAACACACACAATGAAATCATTTGAAATAATAATCGACAATAAATAAATCTCAACTCTCACAAGTTATAAAACATTTATCTCAAACGAAAATGGAAAGTAAATGACTGAAATAATAAATCTCGGGCTTATGCCAATACAATCTCTAGAATAATAAAATGACTAAAATAAGAATACACTACACCAAATCCTGCGAATGGTCACGCCCAGTGGGTCACTAGAAATAGACCCGAACGTCCCCGTGGGTGGCACCAACACCTCCCACGGGACCAATGTAACTCGTAGGAACTGACCCTGCAGCCACGGGACTCCCGATTTGATAATACGACCGTAATTTGCATATTTCTAAACTTAAACAAAACATGGCGTTAGAGGGTGAAAACTGGAAACAGCCCCCTAACGGCTTTGTGGGTGGCACCAACACCTCCCACGGGACCAATGTAACTCGTAGGAACTGACCCCGTAGCCGCGGGACTCCCGATTTGAGAATACGACAATAATTTGCATATTTCTAGACTTAGGCTTAAAAACATGGCGTTAGAGGGTGAGAACTAGAAACAGCCCCCGAACGTCCCCGTGGAGGGCACCAACACCTCCTATGGGACCAATGTAACTTGTAGGAACTGACCCCGCAGCCGTGGGACTCCCGGTTTGAGAATACGACGGTAATTTGCATATTTCTAGACTTAGGCTTAAAAACATGGCGTTAGAGGGTGAGAACTAGAAATAGCCCCCGAACGTCCCCGTGGGTGGCACCAACACCTCCCATGGGACCAATGTAACTCTTAGGAACTGACCCCGTAGCCGCGGGTCTCCCGGTTTGAGAATACGACGGTAATTTGCATATTTCTAGACTTAAGCAAAACATGACGTTAGAGGGTGAAAACTCGAAATAGCCCCTGAACGGCTACGTGGGTGGCACCAACACCTCCCACGTGACCAATGTAACTCGTAGGAACTGACCCCGCAGCCGCGGGACTCCCAATTTGAGAATACGACGATAATTTGCATATTTCTACTTAGTTACTGATAATTTTAACTCATATATGCAATTTTTCAGCTTGATTAAATTTTTTGTAAAACTACTTGGTTACTGATATTTTTTTTTATGTATCCTATCATTTGTAGGATTTTTGCACGCGGATCAAACGAAGGAGGCAATGGTCTACAGGATGAAGATTGTTTATATGTTGTGGACAATCAGGATTTTGTCAGCCCGCAGGCTGTTATTGTTTAGTTTTATGGCCGTGCAGGCTTTTATAATTTTATTGTTGAATTTTATGGCCGTGTAGGCTTTATAATAAGCAGGTTTTACATTTACAGGTTTTGGAATGTCAAGAAAATAGAGGAAACTCTGCCCAATTTTTTTTTTTGGTCTGTGAATTATTAAGACGTGTAATATTTATAAGTTTGTATATATATTTGTTTATTAACAACGTTCTCGATTCGCAATTTGTGATTTTTTTTATTGTTTTGCCAATAATAAATATTTGTAACACCTCGTACGCGTCAAACGTTACACGTAGCAACTGATGGTGCACTCGCAAGACCTCCAGTTTTATGATTGGACAAAAAAAATACATTTCTTTTTAAATTATAGTTAAATATGGTCATGGACTTTGTCCATGACCATTTTTATTTTTTCGTCACGCATAAAAATGGTCGCGGCCAAAGTCCGGGACCATTTTTTTCGTCACGGTTATGGGTCACGGACTTGGGCCGCGACCATTTTTTTTTATTTTTTTTGTCACGGTTGTGGGTCGCGGACTTTGGTCGCGACCAATTTGTCACGGTAATGAATCGCGGCCAAAGTCCGCGACCAATTTGTCACGGTTGTGGGTCACGGATCAGGGCCGCGACCAATTTTTTTATCATGGTCGTGGGTCGCGGACTTTGGCCGCGACCAATTTGTCACGGTTATGGGTCACGGATAAGGGCCGCGACCCGTCACGACATGGGTCACGACCTAAGTCCGCGACCAGATGCCGTGACCCCTCTCGGCCGTGACCATTTTTTGGTCACGGACTTGGGCCGCGACCCACGAAAATGGTCACGCCCGAAATGGTCACAGCCCAAGTCCGCGACCCACAGCTTTGGTCAGGGATTTTGGCCGTGACCAATCGCCAGTTTTGGTGTAGTGATAGTAACCTATGCTAGAATCACTCGAACTGAAACATCTAATAATTGAGTGCGACTACAAGCCTGATTTCCTGTCAGTCCTATTGTCCCTGTCCAGGCAAACCCGAGAAAAAATATTTGTTTATAATTTGGGTGAGCACCCTAAATTTGCAATAATTAACTTAAAAAATCAATATGTAATTATGCAGTCAATTCACATTACACACCACCCATCGGCACTTGCACGCAGTATGTATCTCACCCCTCATCTAGGTGCAATACTATATGCATTCCAATCTAATGTGACAATTATGGAGTCCGGTATCTAGGCTAAAATGATAATATCAAAGGCATCTAGCACAAATAATAAACGGGAGTTAAGCATTTGCACATATGGTTCTAGTCCTATGAATAATCCCACAATACTACCCCCGAGAAATTTAATATAATTACATTATGTACTTTATGTAGCATTGTCTTTAATTACATAATTATATATGTCCTTATATATATATATATATATATATATATATATATATATATATATATATATATATATATATATATATGGCACACGAAGGCATCTACCTTCGGTGTCCAGTTCGTGCTCTATCGTTATGTCCGGAGGAGTCCCTCACCAAACGGATGTAAACAAAACACACATGAGCGGGGCGGTCCCTACGCAGTACACCATTGCAAAGTCCATAACCCCGACGATGATAATGGATTTAGCCTATCCCACTTACGTCATGGCAAGTGGTGGCATCAAGTAGGACCTAAAATAACGACCTACATAACGCCTATCCCACCTGTGCCGACGCGTGTTACAATCCCGAAGATGTGCGCAACCCCAACCGATAGGCCTTCCACGAACACGGGTATGTTTACAAAAATAATAAATACATATACACACCATACAACATGTATAGGTAGTTACCCCTATAACCACCATAATCAGGATTTATTAATCTCCAAATAATACACATGCCATAAGAATTAACCATATATTTAATTATTAAATTTCCCAATAAATGACTAGCGAAACAATTTTATTTTTAATTAAATATCTACTCACTTTGATCGCCTCCCACATGCTCACTTGAGTTCATAAAAATCTCCCCAACGTTTCCATGAGCTAGCCTTGAACTAACCCAGAAACGTTGTTTGAAAGAAGTGAGGTCTCATTCGAACGAAAACCATATCTCGTTCCAACAAGATGTCATATTTCCAGATCTGAAGCATTTTTCTAAACGGCTTTTACCCCAAAAAAATCCAATTTCTTCTCTACAATCTGTGACACCCCACTTATTAAAATAAGAAGTGGCCAACCCACTACTCCAATAATAACAAGAATCATAAATGGTTCATTCTTAGCCTCACTGTCGTATAATAATAGTATGAGACAACCACCAAATGTTTTAGAAAAACGAATGTTAATAAATTTTGCAAGTTTCATAAAAACAGTCTAGACAATCCAATTTGTAAAAAAAGGGTAACAGTTTGATAACCATTCTACATAACATAACCGAATAAGTTGTCGGCTAACAGACTAATACAAAAGGTTGCACCAAGTACTATAGTTAAATATAAATAATAATTGGGGCAACATTCCCAAATATACAGACGGATCATATCTAGAGTATCAAAAGAAAATGATGCGTCTAATACAAAAATACTACAACATTCGCAAAAATGCTGTAGCTCCTTGACACTGAGAAGGAATGATTAGCATGGACATCCTTGCGGTGGAGCACCTGAGCATAAATAAGAACCACAAAATAGAGAGAAATATAAATGGGTCAGGGCCTGATTTGATATGATATACATGTGAATAAAATGCATAAAAATTATGAATGCTAAACAACATAAACAGGTTAAGTTCGCTCTTCATAAAAAGAATCATCCTCACCTCTCTTTTAAGTACACATCCTAGCTCCATACTATACTATTACAAGTTAAAATACCCATTCAATTTAAAGGAATATCTTAATTCAATATAACAAACTTAGTTTGCAAATTAATTGAATACTTCTTCAAAAGTCAATTTATCATTTGGGAAATCATATGGCATACCGCTGATTTATAAATGCATTACTCATTTATGAAATGCCACATTCGTGAGAATAGTTCCAATCAAGATATAATGATTCTAAGACCATCCTTTCGGGAGGCACCCCACTAGATGCGCCCCTAAATGCTATCATTTTCTAGGGCCTATCATCAAGACCACCTGGGCACCCTAAATTGCGTCGCGTGGGAAGTGGACATATACCTTCGACAGTGAGTCATAACCATACCCGAAATTACCTCATTTCGAATAAAACAACCACATAATGTAACCACCGGTTTTATGGCCGAGGACTATATTCTCCCTTTATCACAAGCCAGGGGATTTACCTCATTCGCATAACTTCCCTTATGATAGAATTTAGAGAGGTATGTATATGCATGCCATAATCACAAGATATACCAATTAAGATGTACATTTCTTATTTATGAAACCATGTGTGCTTAACAATATAGGCTACAAAGTATAATTAGCCTCATACTAGTCTTCGGAAGTTCAAAATGTTATTACCCAGCTCTTGCCTCGTCCTAGACTCGCTTACTAGATGAACTAAGACATTTAGTTCTACTAATTTATTCCTAAAATAAGCCCAAATACACCCTTTCTAACCTAGGGTATTAATCCCCCTAATATAAGAACCTAATACTCTTTATTACTTCATATAAGAAGGTTCCTAAGCCTCAAACCTAAAAGAAAAGGAGTGTAATCAAAGTTAGAAACAATTGGCAAACCATCCTCTTTTCCAAATCGATTCACCCTAGCCGAATAGATTCGGTCTTGGAAGCAAATCGATTCCCCCTATCCGAATCGATTCGAACGAGAAAACCAAGCTTCTATTTGTTTTTTGAATCGATTCGGACTGCCCGAATAGATACACCAAATTCAGACCTGTAGCCTACCGTTTTAGCGAATCGATTCCCTAGGGGATAATCGATTCGCCTGGGTCAGATTTGCCTATTTCGGCTACGGGTTAAGAAGAACCCTAATTTCCCAAATTTCTTTTCTTCCAACAACAACCCAAATTTCATCAAACAACAACATAACCTAATTATCCCCACATACTAACCCACTAATATACAACTCTAATCATGTCTAAATCAATATTCACTAAGGGTTTTAAAACTCAAGAACACAAACCAACATTGCAATTTTATTCAATGCAATCATATGTTTATGAAAGTTAGACACTTGCCTCAAGGTTGTAGTCTCGTATTCTTCTTCGTAGCAACGATTCCAAGCCCAAAATAGCAAATCTCGTCTTTCTCTCTTCTTTATCTCAAGCTCTCTCTTCTCTCTAACTTTCTCGGTTTAGAAATACCCAAATGAGATATAAAATGATCTTGCAAGACTAAAATACCCAAAACATCCAAAATGCATTAAGTCCAACATTAAATGCTACTACATACTTAAAATAACTCGTAACTTCATAATTAAGTTATAACTAGGCAAAAGTGCCCCAGAACCCAAAAATACAACTTGGTACTTATTTCGACTATCTCGACCATTTTTGGACTAATCGTACCCTCTAAATTGGCATCCAGGATATTGTTCATTATTTCATGTTCCAACATCATATTGACTCTTAGATAATAATTCAATTGGAATATAAATCATAATCGTCGTATAAACACAACGACGCAATAAAACATAATGTTACACTATTACATTTACTTAACAGTAAATATGCAAAACTCAGTAAATATAATTAACAGTAAATATGCAAAACTCAGTAAATATTATCTCTTAAATCACTTAAAGTAATATTTACTTCCACTTCCTTTATTTTATATAATTAACCCACATGGCAATTTAATATAAAAATAATTACTCAAAAGTAAGGGGTATTACATACTTCCTCCCTTACGAGGTAATTTTGTCCTCAAAATTTAGGCATACCTTGTAAAAAAAGGTGTGGGTATTTCTCTCGAATATCATCCTCTCGTTCCCAAGTTGATTCCTCGGCATTGTGGTGTCTCCACTAGACTCGGATCAAGGGCACCACCTTCAATTTTAATTTACGCTCTTCGTGATCTAAAATAGCTATTGGTTGTTCCTCATATGAAATATCGGGTTGTAACTCAATATCGTCCAATGGAATGTGCGAGTGAGCTCACTCGCATCTCTTATACTTTTTCAAAGATGAAACATGGAACACGTCATGAATTTGTTGTAGGCGTTCTGACAAAGCAAGTTGATATGCTACGGGGCCTACCTTTGCAATAACATGAGAAGGTCCTACATAGCGTGGCGTAAGTTTTCCTTTCTTCCTGAATCGCATCACACCTTTTATTGGGGATACCCGCACTGAAACATGATCCCCCAATTCCAATTCCACATGCCTACGATTCGCGTCGGCATAGCTCTTCTGGCGATCTTGTGCAATTCGTATGCGATTTTGAATAAGCTCAATCTTTGAGGAGGCATCTTGGATCATTTCAGGTCGAAGGATCTTATTATCTCCTACTTCCAACCAAGAAGAAGGTGATCGACACGGTTGGCCATACAAAGCCTCGTACGGTGCCATACCTATCGTAAATTGGTATGAATTATTGTATGCAGATTCGACCAACGGAAGGTATTTTTCCTATCCCCCTTTAAAGTCAAGTATGCACATTCAAATCATATCCTACATTATCTGGTTAACCCTCTCTGTTTGGCCATCAGTTTGTGGATGGTATTATGTACTCAACCTTAATTAGATCCCCATCACCTTTTGGAAACTTCTCCAAAAATGGGATACACAAATTTTGTCTCGGTCTGAGACTATATTGATAGGCACCCCATGAAGTTTCCTAATTTCCGCAATAAAGAGTTGGGTGTAACACGCCGTATTATAATCCGTCCGTACTGGTAGAAAGTGCGCCGATTTGGTCAAACGATCGACAATAACCCAAATAAAATCATGACCACCTCGCGACATGGGTAATCCAGTGATAAAGTCCGTTGAGATGCTCTCCCATTTCCATACCGGTATTTCTAACGATTGAAATAATCCAGTCGACAGTTGGTGGTCCACCTTTACCAATTGACAAGTGACGCATTGAGAGACAAACTCTGAAATGTCCCTTTTCATTCCTGCCCACCAATATTGACAACGCATGTCTTGGTAATTTTAATCCCCTCCTGGATGTACTGTAAATCTTGAACCATGGGATTCCATCATAGCAGCACGTCTTAAGTCTCCCTCGTCCAGGACTATATGTATTTCGTGGAAACATAACCCACCCTCAGAACTAATAGAGTAGGACTTCGCTCCCTCGGTCAGCAATTGGTGTACTCATTCTTGACAATCTTTGTCTCCACCTTGCGCTTTTATGACTCGCATAACAATAGCAGACATAATGGTCAACACCGACATGCATGATATTGCTACCGCGTCATCCTGGATAAGTTCTTTCCACTTATCTTTCCACACCTTCGCTAGTTCCCCCACGGGTTTACGACTCAGCGCATCTGCTACTACGTTTGCCTTGCCTGGGTGGTAGTGAATATCGAATTAATAGTCCTTTATGAACTCCAACCACCGACGTTGACTCATATTTAGATATGTCTACGAGAACAAATATTATAACGACTTGCAGTTCATGAAAAGACTGAATTTCTCACCCAAGAGGTAATGCCTCCATATCTTCGAGGCGAACACTACTGTGGGAAGCTCCAAATCATGCACGGGATAATTCTTCTCATGGGGCTTAATCTTGCGAGACACATATGCAATGGCCCTATGTTCTTACTGTAGCACACCTCCTAATACTTATAGAGACGCATCCGTAAAGACTAAATAGTATACTCTCGATCTTAGCAATGCTAGTATAGGAGAAAAAGTCAACTTGTCCTTCAGCTCATTAAAAGCTACCTGACATGAGTCATCCCAAACGAATAGCACTCCTTTTCGGGTCAAGTTCGTTAAAAGGCCCACAATTTTTGAAAAACCCTTAATGAAATGGTGATAATAATCCGCCAAACCCAAAAATCCATGGATCTCAGTTGGTGTCGTGGGATGACTCCATTCCCTCACCACGAAAACTTTACTTGGATCTACGAAAATACCCTCAGTAGTCATAATATGCCCCAAAAACTGCACTTCTTGTAACCAAAAGCCATATTTTTTTAACTTGGCATAAATCTAATGATCCCTTAGTGTCTGCAGGACCAATCGCAAGTGTTCGGGATGGTTAGCTTGAGTCCTAGAATAGACTAGAATTTCGTCAATAAACACTATGACAAACTAGTCTAGTAAGTCCCAAAATACTCGATTCATATGGTCCATAAAATGCGGCAGGAGCGTTGGTTAGCCCAAAAGGCATGACCAAAAACTCATAAGACCCATATCTAGTCAAGAATATGGTCTTCGACACGTCCTGCTCTCGAATTCGTAGTTGATGATACCCAGTCCTTAATTCTATCTTCAAGAAGTACGACGCTCCCCTTAACTGATCAAATAAATTGTCAATTAGAGGTAATGGGTATTTATTCCTGATGGTCACCTTATTTAATTCATGGTATTCAATGCGTAACCGAAGGGAACCATTTCTCTTCCTCACAAATAACACAGGAGCACCCCATGGTGCGTGCTATGCTGAATACACCATTTCCCCAACAGTTGATGAATCTGATCCCTTAACTCCCTCATTTCCAAAGGAGCCATAAGATATGGAGCTCTCGCAATCGGCCGAGTTCCCATTGCTAAATAAATTACGAACTCAATATCACGACTTGGAGGTAACCCCGAAATCTCCTGAAAGACATCTTCAAATTCTCTAACAACAGGAATCGAATCTAGGGAAAAAACTATTTCTCATGAAGTCTCTTCCTCAATATAATACAAGTGCGTGCTCAAACTTCCCTTCGAGAGAGGCATAGACACTAAAAAACATTTCTTGCCCCAGAATGGCGAAGAATATACTCTTCCCATAATAATATTCCATAGCATGGTATTTTACTAACCAATCCATGCCCAAAATAACATCATACCCAACCATGTCTAGGACGAGCAAATCGGCCTCAAAGCTCAATCTACCAAGGTTTATTCCCACCCCTTTACAAATAAAGAAAATAAGTGATCCATCCCCTATGGAAGACTCCACACTAGTAAAAGTACTTTCGGCAAACTTAATCAATCCCTTCAAATGAGCAAAGTGTCTAGCGATAAATGAGTGTGTTGCGCCTATGTCAAATAACAACTGACCTACGAATCCATGAATGGGAAACTTACCTTCAATAGCCGGCGGTGTAGACGGTGCTGGAGGAAACAAAGGATCCTGAATATTATACACACGCCCATACTAAAGTTTTCCCTGTTGTAGAGGGACGGCTGGAATAGGTGCTGGAGGTTGTGGATGTGCTTCCATATGCTGAGGGCCTCTAGGCAACTGTCCCTCGTTCAACTGTGGACAAGCTCTCCTCATGTGACCCTATTCAGCACACTGAAAGTAAAGACCCACAAAATTTTTTGGATGTTGGCCCCGATTGTTGTTTTGAAACTATCCCTCACCTTGACCCTGATCACCTCGACCTCCATTATTCCCTCTGCCCACTTGGCCCTGTTGGCCCAACTACTATTGTTGAGGACCCTGACCGTGCCTAAAACCACCTCCGCCAAAGTTGAAACCCCCAAAACATTATTTCTTAGCCGAGTCCCCTTGATGGAGATACCGCTCTTTCTGCTTATTCCCAGGCTGTTGTGGTGGTAGTAGTGCTCCACCGGCACCATTTCCTCCTTATTTACTAGATTGACCTGAATTTGAAATCTTTGTACCCCCCTTCAAGTGAAGGCAGTGATCCTGGAAATGGAGTAAGGTTGCATTCATCACATCGCCAAACATTTGCAAAGATGGATTCCACAATAAGTGTTGCCTTATCCTCCAATTCAATCCCCCGACAGATTTTTAAATCCTTCTTTCTTCTGGAATTACTTCATCCGACACAAAGTTTTCTAAACGAGTAAATTCCTCTTCATATTTCTCCACTGATCGCTCCCCCTGAACAACATCCTAAATCTTCCTCCACATCTCCTTCTGAACGGCAGTAGGAAAATACTTTCGATCAAACAGAACCCAGAATTCTGAGATAGTCATGATATCCCTTTGTTCCGGAATTGTCACTGACTCCCACCATTATAGGGATTATCCTACGAGTTTAAAATTGGCGAGAATCTATTTCCTCTCCCCACTACATTGCACCATTCGAACATGGCATTGCATATCTTTATTCCATTGATTTGCACAATCACATCAGCGCCACCCTAAAATTTTGGAGGTTGAACTTTCAGGAAGGATTCTTTAACTCGTTCCCACGCGAAGGGTCCATCATGGGATTGAGCCACTGGTGTGATTGGTTTTTGATCTTGGGGAATTACTGCACCATAGTGGTCATTGCAACATTTATCTCCTAGGCCACGATATTAGCCACCTCCATTGCATTTATAGTGCCTTGCGATGGTGGGGGCTTTACATCCACTTCTGATCGATTTATCCTTACCGAGCGACCTCGTCTAGGCGGCATCTGAGATATAAAGAACTTGAATCAGTGTATAGTTAAAACAATTTATCCCTACAGGCAAATCATAAACGCAGATAATAAAAAAAAGTCCTAACAATAGGGATCTACATCAAAGAACACTACAGTAGAACATGATAAGTCCGCATAGATCCTAAGGACTCTGGAACCTGATGCTCTGATACCATCTGTGACACCCCGCTTATTAAAATAAGAGGTGGTGAGCTCGCTACTCCAATAATAAAAGGAATCATAAATGCTCCATTCTTAGCATCACTGTCGTATAATAATAGTAGGAGACAACCACCAAATATTTTAGAAAAACGGATGTCAATAAATTTTGCAAGTTGCATAAAAACGGTTTAGAAAATCAAATTTATAACAAAAGGTGAATATATATAAAGACATGTAACAATTTGATAACCATTCTACACAAAACAGAATAAGCTGTCGGCTAACAGACTAATACAAAAGGTTACACCAAGTATTACAGTTAAATATAAATAATAACTGGGGCAACATGCCCGAATATACAGACGGATCATAGCTAGAGTAACAAAATAAAATGATGTGTATAATACAAAAATACAACAACATCCGCAAAAATGTTGTATCTCCTTGACACTAAGAAGGAACGATCAATACGGGAACCACACAAGATAGAGAAATATAAACGGGTCAGGGCCCGATTTGATATGATATACGTGTGAATAAAATTCATAACAATTATGAATGCTAAACATCATAAACGGGTTAAGTTCGCTCTTCATAAAAAGAATCATCATCACCTCTCTTCTAAGTGCACATCCTAGCGCCATACTACTATTACAAGTTAAACTACCCATTCAATTTAGAGGAATATCATAATTCAATATAACAAACCTAATTTGTAAATTCATGGAATACTTCTCCACAAGTTAATTTATCATTTGGGAAATCATATGTCATACCGTTGATTTATAAATGCATCACCCAATCATCCCTACATACTAACCCACTAATATACAACTCTAATCATGTCTAAATTAAATACCTAAGGGTTTAAACATCAAGATCATCAATATACACTAAGGGTTTTAAAACTCAAGAACACAAACCAACATTGCAATTTTATTCAATGCAATCATATGTTTATGAAAGTTAGGCACTTGCCTCAAGGTTGTAGTCTCGTATTCTTCTTCGTAGAAACGATTCCAAGCCCAAAATAGCAAATCTCGTCTTTCTCTCAAGCTCTCTCTTCTCTCTAACTTTCTCGGTTTAGAAATACCCAAATGAGATATAAAATGATCTTGCAAGACTAAAATACCCAAAACATCCAAAATGCATTAAGTCCAACATTAAATGCTACTACATACTTAAAATAACTCGTAACTTCATAATTAAGTTATAACTAGGCAAAAGTGCCCCAGAACCCAAAAATACAACTTGGTACTTATTTCGACTATCTCAACCATTTTTGGACTAACCGTGCCCTCTAAACTGGCATCCAGGATATTGTTCATTATTTCATGTTCCAACATCATATTAACACTTAGATAATAATTGAATTGTAATATAAATCATAATCGTCGTATAAACATAACAACGCAACAAAGCATAATGTTACACTATTTACATTTGCTTAACAGTAAATATGCAAAACTCAGTAAATATTATCTCTTAAATCACTCAAAGTAATATTTACTTCCACTTCCTTTATTTTATATAATTAACCCACATGGCAATTTAATATCAAAATAATTACTCAGAAGTAAGGGGTATTACACAATCTCTCACACTTCATGATTAATCTCTTCATGATTAATTACGTTACTTAGAATATCCCAATACCGTTACAAAGTTCCCGAACACTTATTATAAAGTTTGGAGCATTTATTCAATACGTAACTACTTATACTCACAATATAAAGTTTCCATATATACGTATATATATTAGTCACTCATATAATATATATACTATCGGCACCCCACATAAAATCTATGGTGTTGGCATACTCTGCTATCAATTCCTAGTATCTTGCGTACTAAGGGAAATACTAGTTTGAAATCACTCTCGAACTGTATTAATAAAATACACACAAAATGGACGCGAAGCATAGTTCCAAGTCACTAAGAGGTCAGCACATACCCCTCACGTCTCTTAGGACCGTCTAACTTTCATTCTTAGATAGCCTGTACCAAGGAATCCTATGTTCTAGGTACAAGTCAATATCCCTCATAAAGGTCCCGTCGAGATAAGACTGTCCCAGCGCAGCAACCTCCGTGATAGCAAGTAGCGCGGGTAAGATTATTCACAAATACAGTATTTACTGTATGTACACAGTCACACAGCCATATATATAGAGAGATATTCACATTTTCCAATTAGGTTCGCCCACGATCCATAATTATTATTAACCATACTTAGTACAATCTTACCCAATTATCTCACATAAAGGATTCATCTCTTTTATTCTCAATTATAATCATTTCATACTTACTTCTCATCCCTCCAAGTATGATCTCTTACAAAAGGCAATTTCAGTAGGTAAACCCTCTTTAACATCCTGGTCTAAGTCTTTCACGAGTCTCTAAATTCCTTAGTGAACGTACGCACAATTTCTAATATGTGACAAAACCCCCCGTTAACACACGATTTCATCCCATATAAAATTTCACTCAACGAACTCCTCTTAGACTCTACTGGTCCTCTTCATAACCCATTATAGTCTATAAATGATATTCAAGAGTTCCTACATATTTTATTCAAATTAAATAAAAAGGCAAAAACATGCAGTTTTCCAGGAGGGGTCGATCGATCGATCAGTCGATCTAACGAAATTCTTGGGTCGATCGATGGATCAAGTAGTTATTAGCCCATAAATTGTTAAATCGACCTACATGTTTCATCAAAGAATTTCCTCCAAAACACCATTGATGATGCCCAAACTCCCAAACAAGTTTGCTATTGGTTACATATACCTATATACATGATTTTCTACGTGAAGCGTGTACAAATTGATCAAAGTTATTGAATGAAAGGGTTAATTAATCATAATTATCAAGAACCCTAAATTTACATTAAACTTCTATTCTTTTTCCAGATTTCTTACTTCTAAACCAATACAATTTCGTGGGTAATCCTCTACATGTGTTGAGATTTCCAGAATATACTTATTTCCTCTAAAGCATGTGATTTAAATTCCTTAAATCATCGATTTCTTCCATAAACCATATATTTTTTAATTATATTCTAAAATGGGTGACACATTAACTATAAAATATGCAAGATAGATACTTGCCTGGGATTTGAATGTCTGCTTTGTCGGTGATAAGGATATGGCTGCGTTCCTTGTCTTACGATCTATGTTTTGGTGGTGGTGGTGGTGGTGCAATTTGAATTGATTCTTGGCCTTAAATTTCTTGGAAAGTTTTTCCTTCCTTCTGCTGAGTGCCATTTTATCTTTTTTAGAGTGTTAATCCTAGAAGACTCTTTTAATATCCGATAATAATGTTCCAATTTTCGTCATTAAATTAAGGCCTAATTTGGAAATGACTAAATTCCCCCTTCGGGTGCCGGTTAGGCCTAATAATGCCCTGAGACCCAAACTAAACCTCCGGTACACTTTTTTGACTATCTCGACCCTGTAGACACGTTGGCGCACTCGAAATGACCATACGGGCGACTTATAATTTATTCACTTATATAATAATAATTTAGTCCAGACACGATCCAGGCGCGTCCCGACTTAATTTCCATAATTGTCCTATTATACACTCGTGATAATTTTAATAAATTCAATAATACATATTACTTTACTCATTAAGTAATATTCCAAAAATTCCCAATAATTGCAAACTCTCATCACGCTAGTAAATATTTAAAATAGATTTTTGGATTAATATTAAATTAATATCTCAATTTAAATTTAATAAATCCCAAAATTTAAAAACCATAAAAATATAGGGTATTACAAACTTCCCCCTAATAACGGAATTTCATCCTGAAATTCGGAAAATAAGGCATACCTGGTAAAAATAGGTCTAGATATCTTTCGTACATATCTGCCTCGGGCTCCCAAGTGGACTCCTCCACATTATGATGGTCCCACTGAACCTGTATAAGTGGAACTACCTTTGACCTAAATTTCCTCTCGCTATGGTCTAGGATAGCCACTGGTCTCTCCTCGTAATAACTATCGGGCTATAAATCAATCTCCTCTATCGCGATGTAAGTGTGAGCCGTATCGCCCCGAAGATATCGTCTCAACAACGAGATGTGGAATGCATCATGAATACGATGCAAGTGCTCTGGCAACCCCAATTTGTATGCAACTGGACCAATCCTCTCGATAATGGGAAATGGTCCTATGTACCTCGGATCCAACTTCCCCTTCTTCCCATACCTCATCACTCCTCTCATAGGAGACATGCGTAGTAATACTTGGTCCCCCATGCCAAACTCTCAGAAAGACCATTTTGCATTGGCGTAGCTTTTTTTCCGGTCTTAGTCTACCCGAATGTGACTCCTGATAAGCTCAATCCTAGCTGAAGTCTCTTGAATCACCTCTGGTCTGAGCAATTTGTTGTCCCCCACCTCTAGCCAACAAGCGGGAGAACGATAAGGTCTGCCATACGGTGCCTCAAATGGGGCCATGCCGATCATGAACTGATAGGAGTTATTATAAGTGAACTCCACCAGTGGAAGATACGACTCCCAACCTCCTCCAAAATCAAGGACACACATGCGTAGCATATCCTCCAGCATCTGATTGGTACGCTTTGTTTGTCCATCCGTCTGTTGGTGGTAAGCTGAACCCAATCTCAACTTTGTACCCATGGCCTCTTGAAAGCTCTCCCAGAAGCGTGACACAAAAATCTTGTCTCTATCAGACACAATATCTAGGGGCACTCCATGTATCCTTATGATCTCGGCAATAAATAACTGTGCATACTGTCCCATGGTATAATCTATTCGTACTGGTAGAAAATGAGCTACCTTGGTCAACTGATCCACTATAACCCTTATTAAATCGTTACCCCGCTGTGATGTAGGCAAACTAGTAATGAAGTCCATGGAAATACTCTCTCATTTCCACATAAGTATTTCCAATGGATGAAGTAACCCAGGCAGTCTTTGGTGGTCCACCTTTACCATCTGACAGGTAGAACATTTTGACACGAACTCAGCAATGTCCTTCTTCCTCCCACTCCACGAGTACTATTGCCTCATATCCTAGTACATCTTATCACCTTCGGGATGTACCATAAATCTGGATCTGTGCGACTGTGTCATCACTGCATTAAGAAATTGTTTCCCCTCCGGGACCACCAATCTCCCATTAAATATCAAACCCCCATTATAACTCACTGAATAGGACTCAACACCTTTAGCTAAGAGTCATATAATCTTCTCCTGGAAAATCGTATCCGCTGCTTGTGCCTTTATCACCCTCGTAGCAATCTCGAGTATGACTGACATAACAGATATAAAGGAATGAGCTATCACATCCTGATGACCCAACTCTTTCCACTTCGCTCTCCATACTTCTGTTACGTCACCTATCGATCGATGGCTTAATTCATCAGCAACTATGTTTAGCCTTCCTCGGATGGTAATGTTGTAACAACCCGCGTAATTTTGGGATATTTTAATTAATTTCTTGAAAATGGAAGAAAATAAAGTTTTTGATAAAAAAATTTTATTGCTCAAACTTTTTGGTTATTATTTTTAAAGGCGATAATTTCAAACGGTTTCGAAAATGGAGTTAAAACGAATTTTAAAATGATTTTTAAATGTTTTTAACTCTTGGAGTTGTTTTGACTTCCAACTCTTCATTTCTTTGCCTTATTTAAAGGAGTCTTTTGGATTCCAACTCTTCATTTCCTTGCATTATAAAAGGAAGTCGTGGGCAACCATTTTAACCTAATTTTGGCACAAATTTTGGCAGCAAATATATTTTATGTTCCTCTTCTTTTTAATTATACTTTGGCCTTTGAGATTTGTGAGTTCCAACCTTAAATTAGAGGTGTTCTTGGGGCTATTTTTGTTGGAGGTTCTTGGAGGAGATTTTGTAGATCTTTTGTGTTGATCTTGAGGATGTGATCGTTGATTTATCATCATGGTTTGAGGTATGGGGTTTTACACAATATGCTCCTTAAATCTCGCGAGTGTCATTTTCTTTGAATTCTTGTTTAATTGAACTCATATTTGAATTGATAAATTCATTGAAATATGGAAAATAATTGTTGAAATTATTTTGATACATGTGGTATCATTATATTGTTGATGAGCACGTTGTCATGAGATTTTAATATGGCACGGATGTTGGGCACCCGCCAAAGTTCCTATTTCCCGGGCTATGGCTTGATAAAGCATATATGGATGTGGTGAGGCCTGGTGACCCGGTTAAAGTGTTGTTGAGAAATTATATTGATAAATGCTTTGAGATTTGCATTTTGATTTGAATATTCTTACTCGTGTTGTTATGTTTTATTCATCGCTAATATATATTTGTTGAGCATATTTCCTGTCGTATTGTGTACTTCCCCATATTTTCTTTTAGTGGCAGGTTAGCGCAGATTTTGGGGCACTATGGAGATTGATTTTAGCAAGGATTGTTTGGGAAAGATTTGTATTATTTTGATGTATAGAGCTTTGGAGATTTGTATTTTATTTTCGAGTTAGTTGTTGTATGTAATTCGAGAGACTTGGTATTTATTTGAAGAAATTGAGATTTGTAGTCTCTCTTTTGTTATTGTGGGTTTATTTAGATGCTCTATACCTTGTCACTTGTGGATTTGGATTTATTTTATCGCATTAGCACTCCGTTCGCTCTCCGCGGGCGGGGTGTTATAAATTTTTCGCATCTTTTTCTGGTCAATACTTTTGGGTGACAAACGAGGGCCTACTTCATTGTCCAAAATACCAATTGCGTTACCATATGCGTTTCGGGATGTTACAAATGTATCTCGAACTGGTAGTCATCACATACTCCAGCCACCTGCGCTGACGCATGTTCAACTCTCGCTGAGTGAAAAGGTATTGAAGTGACTTGTGGTCTGTGAATAAGCAAAACTTCTCTCCCAACAAGTAATGTCTCTAAATCCACAATGCAAATACGACCTCTGCTAGCTCTAGGTTGTGGGTGGGGTAATTCCTTTCGTGAGGCTTAAGCTTGTGGGAGGAAAAAGCTATAGCCTACTCCTCTTGCTGATGTACTCCCCCGAGTTTATATAAAGAGGTGTCAGTACACACCAGGTACTCCACTCCCGGCCTGGGCAGAGTAAGAATTGTCATCGAAGTCATCTTATCTTTCAGCTCGTCAAAATCCAATTAACAAGCATCATCCCATACATACCGTACTCCCTTACAAGTCAGATTAGTCAATGGATCCTCTATCTTTGAAAAGCCTCGGATGAACTTACTTTAGTACCCATATAACCCCAAGAAACTATGCACCTATGTCGGTGTCTTGGGATGTCCCACTCCCTCACTGCCGACACTTTTCTCGGGTCAACCAATATCCCCAATTCCGACACAACATGCGGCAAAAATTGTACCTCCTTTAACCAAAATCCGCACTTCTCATACTTAGCATACAACTGATTCTCTCATAGAGTCTGAAGAACTATCTCAAGTTCTCGGCATGATCCTCCTCAGTATGTGAATAAATCAGGATGTCATCTATGAAAACGATAACAAACTGATCCGAGAACTCTCTGAACACTCGGTTCATCAAGTCCATGAATACGACTGGAGCATTTGTCAGCCCAAACGGAATGACTCTGAACTCATAGGACCCATATCTCATCAAGAAATCAGTCTTTGACACATCCTTCTCCCTAATCCGTAGTTGATGGTATCTCGATCTCAAATCTATCTTCGAAAAGAAGGCTGCTCCTCTCAGCTAGTCGAACAGGTCATCGATTCGAGGCAATGGAAATTTATTCCATGTCGTGACCTTGTTAAACTCCTAGTAATCGACGTACAACCTCATTGAACCATCTCTATTCTTCACAAATAACACCGGAGTGCCCCAAGGGGAGGTTCTCCTAAGAATGAAGCCCTAGTCTAACAGTTGATCTATCTGATCTTGTAGCTCCCTCATCTCCCCTGGACCCATATGGTACGGTGCACGTGCTATCGGTCGAGTGTCAGGCATTAAGTCTATAACAAAATCTATCTCTCAACTAGGGGGTAGGCCCGGTATCTCCTGGAATACATCCAAAAACTCATGAATGACTGCAATCGAATCCAGGGATATCACAATCTCCTTAGAGGTATCATCCCTTATGTAATACAAATGGGTGGAAGATCCTCCCTCTGGGTGAGGCATCACCACCAAAAACATCTCCTGCCCCAGAATGGCAAAGATAATACTCCTACCAAAACAATCAATCATGGCTCTATACGCAACGAGCCAATCCATGCCAATAATGACGTCGTGCTCATGCATCTATAAAACTAGCATCTCTGTAGGTAAAATCAAACTACCAATCTCTATAACTACACCCCGGCATATAAAGAAAATTAAATATCCATTCCCTAGTGGTGAGTCTATGCATGTCACTGTACTCTCTGTTGTGTTTAATAATCCTAAGGCCAGTAAAAAATGAGTAGTTATAAAATAGTGCGATGCCGTAGTATCAAATAAAACTCGACCCATAGTGCCATGGATAGGAAATGTACCCTCAATCACGGGTGGCGCCTGAGGTGTTGCTTCCTGGTGGACGTTATAGACATGCACATACTGTAATTGACCCTGCTTGTCTGGGGCTGCTAGGATGGATGGTAGGGCTTGCATCTGAGCTGGCGCTGGGAGGGCAGAGGGAATGAATGGCCTCTATGGCTCATTACGGTCACCCTTGTGTTGTGGGGCCCTATCCCTCTCTAGGCAATCCTGACACCTATGTCCATTCTTGACACACCCAAAACATCTGCCTCTAGAGTTTCCTCCCCTCTGACCCTGCTGACCCCGGCCTTGTTGGCTTTTACCACCCAACCACTAGCCCTATTGAAAACACTATTGGCCCTGATGGCCTTACTGTTGACCCTGTTGCTGATGATATTGGGCCTGTTAGCCATGCTGACTGGACTGGCCCTGTCTAAATCCCCCAAATCCCTGCTTAGAATCACCTGATTGGAATCGCTTGGCAGGGTCCCCCTGATGGGAACTCTGCTCACTACGATGGGTCTGCCCTTAGCCTGCTGGTGCCCCACCAGTACTACTGCCCCCTGTTATGCCTTGCTAGTTGGACTCCCCTTCTCGTTTGCTCCCATAATAATGGAAGTGGTGATCCTGATAGTGAAATAGAGTGATGTTGAGTATTTCAGTGTAAGTACCCAACGATAGATTGCCTATGAGGTGCTGACGAATCCTCCAGGCTAATCCATCTAAAAACTGTAGTATCTTCTTATCCTCAGTGGGTGCCTCATCCATCACTATAGTGAGAAGCCTACTGAGCTTTTCCTCATACTTAGCAACGATCATACTCTCCTGCTTGAGATTTAGTAACCTCCACCTCATCTCAGTCTGGACGGCGGATGGGAAATACTTATGGTCAAATCGGGCCCAAAATGACTGAACCGATATGTTGTCCCTCTCCTCCAAGGTGGTGGTGGATTCCCTCCCACCACTGCAAAAAGGCCCCAACTATCTTGAAGGAAGCCAGTAACTGTCTCTTCATGTCAATGCACTCATACATGTGCAGATTCCTTTGGATATCCTTATTCCATTGGCAGGCGATTACGATGTCTGAGCTAACCGAGAACTCTGGGGGATGTGCCTTTTGAAAGGCATCCCTGACTTGCTCCCAGGCAGTGGGAAAATGTGCTGGTACTGATGCTACTGCCTGAACCTGGGGTGGATCCTGCTGCACCACTGCTAATGCGTCATTCACCGCATGAAAAACAATGGCGGCTACTTCAGTTGCTTTCATCATTCCCTGAGTTGAAGATGCTGGCTGATCGAGCTGGGCATTCCTGTCTCGGGGTGCGCATCTCAGAGGCATCTGAAATGAGAAGGAAGTTTATTAGTTTACAGTTAATATCGAATATCAAATAGCTGAAGACGTAAGCATAAACACTAGAATAGAATAGTCCTAAAAATAGGGCTTTATATCAAAGACGTTAATCTCGAAGCGAAATAAG
Organism: Sambucus nigra; assembly: GCA_949130495.1. NCBI lineage: Eukaryota > Viridiplantae > Streptophyta > Magnoliopsida > Dipsacales > Adoxaceae > Sambucus > Sambucus nigra. The sequence goes on from OX422216.1 coordinate 135,862,140, forward strand.
CCGTACAGATCCTAAAGGACACTAGAACCTGGCTCTGATACCACCTGTTACACTCCGCCTAATTAAATACCGGGTGATCAGTCCATTATTCAATTAAAATCAAGGTGAATGGTTGGTTCATTCTTAGCATCACTGTAGCAAAAATAAATATCTTTAATTTAAACACCCTAAATAATTAAGCTAAGTGTTAAACAATTTAAAGTCTTATTTCACTTTTATTACATTCCCATATGAAAACCTTTTAAATAACCAATAGTTTAAGAATCACATAAATGCTAAGGATGGAAATCAACACTAAAGAACTAAACCATCTAGATTAACTAAACCAAGTTAAAGAACCATAAATGAAATCATCTTGACAAGAGTTAACTCTCAATGAGTACAAAATACTGGAAATATAAATAAATACAAGTCTCTGACAAATCCAGACGGAATAGGAAATCGGGGGACACATGCCCTAATTATAAAGAACTAAAACAAGAAAGAAATCCATGAAGAGGTCATCTAAAGCAAGGGCCTACAACTCTCACATAAGCTGCATCACGTCCAATCCAAAGAACCTATGCCCGTTGCCCCTATGGATGGTCACCTGTAGTATATACATATGTATACAAGAGAGAGAAAAATGACAGAAAACGGGTCAGAGCCCGAGTGTAAAATAGTTTTAAAATAGTTTAGCAAGTATTTAAATTGCTTACCAGCTAATTTAACAGCCATGTTAATATGCGACACTCACTTGAGAATTCTCACCTCTCATCTAGTGTGCATGACTACCGTACTACTAAACTCACAAGTCTATCTAACTTATCTTCCCTAAAGTTTTATTTCAAGAATTAACAAGGCTATGATATTTATTTTAGAGAATTAATCTCTTCATGATTAATTACGTTACTTAGAATATCTCCGTACCATTACAAAGTTCCCAAACACTTATTATAAAGTTTGGGGAATTTATTCAATACTTAACTACTTATACGCACAGTAGAAAGTTTCCATATATACGTAGACATATTAGTCACTCATATAATATATATACTATCGGCACCCCATATAAAATCTATGGTGCTGGCATACTCTGCTATCAAGTCCCCGTATCTCACGTACAAAGGGAAATACTAGTTCGGAATCACTCTCGAACTATATTAATAAAATACACACAAAATGGGCGCGAAGCATAGTTACAAGTCACTAAGAGGTCAGCACATACCTCTCACGTTTCTTAGGACCGTCTGACTATCATTCTCAGATAGCATGTACCAAGGAATCCTATGTTCTAGGTACAAGTCAATATCCCTCGTAAAGGTCCCATCGAGATAAGATTGTTTCGACGCGACAACCTCCGTGATAGCAAGTAGCGTGGGTATGATTATTCACAAATACAGTATTTAATATATGTACACAGTCACAAAGCCATATATATATATATATATATATGGATATTCACATTTCCTAATTAGGTTCGCCCACCACCCATAATTATTATTAACCATACTTAGTACAATCTTACACAAGTATCTCACATAAAGGATTCATCTTTTTTATTCTCAATTATAGTCATTTTATACTTACTTCTCATCCCCCGAAGTATTCTCTCTTACTAAAGGTAATTTCAGTACGTACACCTTTTTTAACATTCTGGTCTAAGTCTTTCACGAGTCTCTAAATTCCTTAGTGAACATATGCACAATTTCTAATATGTGATAAAACCCCCCGTTAACACACAATTTCATCCCATATAAAATTTCACTCAATGGACTCCACTTAGCCTCTACTGGTCCTCTTCATGACCCATTATATTCTATAAATGATATTCAATGGTTCCTACATATTTTATACAAATTAAACAAAAAGGGGGAAAATATGCAATTTTCCAGGAGGGTCGATCGATCAAGGAAAAGGGGTCGATTAATCGATTAGTCGATTGATCGACATTCTTTGGTCGATCGATCGATCGATTAAGCAGTTATTAGCCCATAAACTGTTAATTCGACCTACGGGTTTTATCCAAGAATTTCCTCCAAAACACCATTAATGATTCCCAAATTCCCAAACAAGTTTACTACTGGTTACATATACCTATATACATGATTTTCTACGTGAAGCCTGTACAAGTTCATCAAAGTTATTGAATCAAAGGGTTAATTCATTATAATTATCAAGAACCCTAATTTTACATTAAACTTCCATTCTTCTAATTCTTTTTCCAGATTTCTTACTTCTAAACTAATACAATTTCGTGGGTAATCCTCTACATGTGTTGAGGTTTCCAGAATATACTTATTTCCTCTAAAGCATGTGATTTAAATTCCCTAAATCATCAATTTCTTCTATAAACCATATATTTTTCAATCATATTCTAACATGGGTGAAACATTAACTAGAAAAGAAGCAAGATAGATAGTTGCATGGGATTCAAAAGTCCGATTTGTCGATGATAAGGATATGGCTGCGTTCCTCGTCTTACGATCTATGTTTTGGTGGTGGTGGTGGTACAATTTGAATTGATTCTTGGCCTTGAATTTCTTGGAAAACTTTTCCTTCCTTCCTCTCACTGCCGTTATATCTTTTTGAGAGTGTTAACCCTAGAAGACTCTTTTAATATCTGATAATAATGTCCCAATTTTCGTCATTAAATTAAGGCCTAATTTGGAAATGACTAAATTGCCCCTCCGGGGTGCCGGTTAGGCCTAAAAATGCCCCGAGATCCAAACTAAACCCTAGGGTACACTTTTCTGACTATCTCGTCCCTTCCAAATACGTTGGCACACTCAAAATGACCATACGGGCGACTTGTAATTTATTCATTTTTTATAATAATAGTTTAGTCCCGACACGCGCCTTAATTTCCATAATTGTCATACTATACACTCGTGACAATTTTAATAAATTCAATAATACATATTACTTTAATCATTAAGTAATATTCAATAAATTCCCAATAATTACTAACTCTTGTCACGCTGGTAAATATTTATAATAGATTTCCGAATTAATATTAAATTAATATCTCAATTAAAATTTAATAAATCCCTAGATTTAAAATCCATAAAAATACGGGGTATTACACATCCCTCAGGATGAGGAAGCGCCACTAAGAACATGTCTTTGTCAGGGATCGCAAACCCTATACTTCTACTATAGCAGTCATTCATGGCCCTATACTCGGCTAGCCAATCCATGCCTATAATGGCATCATACTCTTACATATCCAAGACAAGTATATCAGTAGGCAAAACTAACCTTCCAAAATCTATACTCACTCCCTGGAAGATAAAGAATATCAACGTCCCATTACCCAATAGTGAATCTACACATGTAAATGTACTATCTATCGTATCTAACAACCCTGTGGTCTATGAAAACCTAGTAGCTATGAATGAGTGTGAATTACCACTGTCAGATAAAATGCGCCCAAAAGTGCCATGGATAAGAAACATACCCTCAACAGCCGGTGGATCCTGTGGAGCTGCAACCTGGTGGACGTGATACATGCGCCCATACTATAACTTCCCCTACTGAGGTGGGGCTACTAGAATGGTTGGTGCTATAGGTAATGCTATTACGGGTGCTGGTGCTGGGAGGGCGGGGGGAAAATAGGTCTCTGAGGCTCCTAGTGGCCTCCCTGCTATAGCTAGACCCTTCCCTTATCAGGGCAATCCTGTTGCTTATGGCAAGTCTTGCCACAAATGAAATGCCTTCTTATAAAATTTCCTCCCCTCGGGCCCTACTGACCTCTACCCTGTTGTCTATTACCACCGCTACCCTGGCCCTGATGAAATCGCTGATGGCTCGACTGACCCTGCTGGCCCTGGTGGCTCCGCCTGAATCCACCCTGTTCCTATCGATAATCCCCTGAATGGAACCTCTCAGAAACATCCCTTATGGTGGGGACCCTGCTCACCCTACCTCTGCTGACTCTGAGACGAATGTACCATGTCGGCACTGCTACCCCCAGTCCTGCCCTGCTAGTTGGACTCTCCTGCTCATTTGATCCCCTTAATAGGGAAGCGGTGGTCTTGGAAATATAACAAATCAGCATTCAATACCTCGATGTATGTCTTCAAAGCAGGATTACCCAACAGATGTTGTCGGATCCTCTAAGTAAGGCCATCCATGAATAACTGTATCCTCTTATCCTCTGTATGTACCTCTACTTGAATGAAGTTAGCTAACCTCGTGAATTCTTCTTCATACTCAGCCACGGTCTTCCCCTCCTGGGTGATATCTAATAGTTTTCACCTCATCTCTGTCTGGATGCAGGATGGAAAGTATTTATGATCAAACCTCTCCCAGAACTCCTGTATCGGCATACAGTCTCTCTCATCTGCGGTGGTAACAGACTCCCACCATTGTAATGCTGCCCAAACTAGCTTAAATGCAGCTAGAATCTTCCATTGAATGTCCGTGCGCTCGTATATCCTCAAATGCCTATGGATGTCTTTCTTCCATTGGCTAGCAACCACCACATCTGAACTCCCTTGGAACTCAGGAGGGTGTGCCTTCTGAAAGGCATCTCTAACTCGCTCCCAAGCAGAAGGGAATGTCTGTATCAGAGTTAGTGCCACAACTTATGACTGGGGTAGTGTCTTGTATGCAACTGTAGCCAGTGCTGCATTAACCCCCTGTTCCACTATAGCGACAACCTCTACAGCATTCATAGTAACCTGGGCTGGAACTGGCTGAGGCTCTAGGGGTGCCTCTGGGGTGCCCCTAGTGCGCGTGTGTGTGTGTGTGTGTGTGTGTGTATATATATATTCTAGAAAATAAGCTATTCCACTCTAGACCGTATCCCAATTTTATCCAGAATCCCAAACCGATTTAATTAATTAATTTTCAAGTTTCGTTCATCCTAAATACCCATATTTTCATACCTCGAATTAAATTCTCGACTACCCGAGGTAATATAATATCCCACATATTTTTCAGAAGTCCTAAATCTCATCTACGAACCTCTTAAATTAACCCGGACCCCAATCGATTCGTAAAATAACCAAAATAAACAACGGGGTTGAACAGGTGGTCCAAATTGGCTCCCCCCACGCCGAACCGGTTTGGCCCCTGCTTCCAGCCTAGGAGGGTATGTTACGAGTTTGACAAAACTCCTTAATCTTCCACACACTAAATGGACAACAATATTCATCCAAACCCATCGTAACATCATCCCATCAATTCTAAACGTAAAGATACACACTTTTACGTCCCACTTCACCCGATAACATATAGATCCATGGGATTTGACATAAACAACAAGAAATCAATCACATTATTTTTCAAGATTCTTTAATTTCTCCCAAGAACCATTCAAGATCACATCTTCTATATATAAATAAATCACTTTTACATCCCAATGTCAGATTTTATTCAAGATCACAACTTTTATATGTAAATCAATATCAGATTTCATATTATATTACAATTAAATCAACTTATGTAATGTCATTCCCCAAATCCCATTTTTTATCATGTGATTCCCACCAAACCATTCATATTTTGCACCAACCATAATATGAATTATTGACAAAGCAAAAAATATCAAAGCAAGTTTAAACACATGCCTTTAATCGTAGAGAATTTTGATCTTCCTCTAAGGATCCTCTTTACGTGTTGCTTATTTCCCGAAAATTGGTCCAATTCTCTCCCGAATTGATTTTCTTAAGTTTCTCTTAAGATCTCCCTTCTCCTTTCTCTTCTTTCTCAAGTCTAGGTCTCTTGGGATGGTGGAATGACTGCCCACTCCATCCACCTTCTCTAATTTTATCACAAATCCTGAAAATAGGTTATAGGCTAAGTGTAAAATGACATGAACGCCCCTGTACAGGTCATGTTTACTCGAAAAAGTCCCCAGAACCCAATTACCCCCCCCCCCCCCCCCCCAAGGTACCTAATTCTAACTATATCAATCCATTCCGGATCATCGGCGCACTCGAAATCGCCATTCGAGTCACCCTACATAATTTTCCCATCTCATTCCTAGCACGATCCCACACGAGTGTCCCGAATGAGATACCATCAAAACTCGTCGATTTTACTCCATTACGACATAATGTAAAATAACACGTTTTTATTTACTTATCACACAAGTAAATTAAATAAAAATAAATATTAATCCTCATAATTGCTAATTAACATTTATTCAATTCATTTTATTTTCTCAAATTACTTGAGTTACGAGCACACGTGTAATTTCAAATATTCCCAAAAATGCGGGATGTTAGAGTTATTCGTTGTGAGTTGTTGAGAATAATTTTTGTTGTGAGAATAAATGTAAGAATAAAAAAGTAATTTTTATTTTTCCTAAATCAGATTAATACTATTATATAAATTTTGATGGGATGTGTAATTGTATATGTATACTCATGTTCCTAACTTTAATTTTATTGATTTATTTCGGTTCAAAAATATACTTTTTTGTCTTTTGTCGTTAAGGTCCTTCCGATAAAGTTTCAAACTATGTCATTCTCCAAAAATCTTTATCAATCTCACCCTGACATCCTTCATGTTTATAGTCTTGGAATGACACTTTAAATCGAGTTAAAAGGACTTAGAAGACTTTAAAACTTTATTGATATTCAAATTAACTTTTTCATAATTGTAAAAATAATTTTTTGTGTATATTTTTATGGTTATTTATGTATTGATTGTGTAATTATGTAAAATATATTTTTCATATACAAGTCTATTATTTAGAAACATTGGGTAAATATTTCGTACGCATTTTTTTTATTAAGGTTAAAATATATAATATTACCTCAATTATTTATAAAATCTCAATATTACTTCAATTCTTTACAAAATGTGCCGTAAATGATTCTTTGGTTTAGTCGCGGACTAGCTCGCTCTCTTTAAGACGTTTTGTAGCTGTACCTTCTTTGTGAAAGTAGTACATAGGCATGACGTCCTTAAGATAAAACAAGTATGGTAAGCACCCAAAAGTGTTAAAATTATACCTCAAATATATAAGTTTTAACTGACAGTTCTCGGTAAAATTGGCCTTATGTGTGGATTTATTTATCTTGTAGATTAATAAGTAATTGCGAATTTGTAACACCCCGTATTTATGAGTATTTAAAATTTAATTAATTGGATTATTTTAAATTACATGTATGAAGTAATTTAATTGAATTAAATATTATGTGTTTATTAAAATATTAATTGGGAGAGATAATGATCAATATTTATGGAATATAATTACTTAGTGAGTATAAAACAATTACTTTACGTCATGGCGATTAATATCGACTTGACTGTGCTATATCTCAATCGGAAGTCGCGTGTAGACTATATGGGGTCGAGATAAGAATTTTATGTAGAGTGACTCAGATGGCAATTTTGAGCTCACAGTTGGTTCTAAATGTGTTAAGATAGTCAAAATAGTCTACCTAGGGCGATAATTGGGTCCCGGGGCCTTTTTAGACATAACCAGGCCCACACGGGGGTATTTGGGTCATTTAGACTTGGCGCGTTAACCTAATTTCCAGATTTAGGATTAAAAATATAATTATAAGAGTTTGAGGCAGCAACATTTCATATTCTAAACCCTATAAATTCAAAGAAGAAAGAAGGAAGAAAAGGGAAGAACTTTAGGAGCCAAAATCAAAGGGGATTGGGGAGTACTATCATCAATTTGTCTTCAACAATGTACAATCAGACCCTACGAAAATAGAAAGGAAATTGATTAACTTTCTCTCAAGTTTTTTTGCCGAAAACTTATGTTCATATCATGGTAGGTGTAGAAAAATCCATTTTGAGGGAGGGTTGTCACATGTAAATGGGTTTTTGGTGGATTAGGCATCTTGCATAGATTAAATTTTTAGTTGATGATGAAATACCATATATTGATATTGGAATCTGATTTATATTTGAAATCCAGAAGTTAAATTTGTTTAATTAAGGATTGGGTAATTAAATCTTGGAAAAGTATTCAATGACCCCTTATAAACCCAGTTCATAAATTAATGGATGATAATAGGAATCATTAATGTTTAGAGATTTATATTATGATTAGAACCTGTTTAAAACGTGTAATAAACATTAGTTATGATCGGGTTGAGATATGGGATGAATCCATGGAGGTTTGAGGAACTAAAATGGAGGAAAATGCAATGGGGAAGAGGAGTTGACTTCCCAACATCTATCGATCCATCGATGAAGGCTATTTTGTGGAAGGTTCAATTTTTTATAATTTTTGGACTCTAGTTTTTGGGATTTGTCCTAGATTTTTTTAATTAGTGTAAAATTTAGAGGAAACCAATTTACTTAAAGACCATGGGTAAATATATATATGGGATGAAAAATGTTGAGAAATTTAAGGAGCGAATTAAGCGAAATAAATTCGTAAATATTAAAAGTACGGGACGATTCGGTTAGTCCGGGTATCTTAGCGGGGTGATGCTACATTGATTATTTAATTGAGGTGAATTTAAATAAAATTAGAGTCGGGGAATAGACTTGGGGATTTTGGGCTAGTGCTAAGGGTGTTAGGCACAGTTTAGCTAGATTAGTATTTATTAATATATATGCAGGTATAAAGGCAGTATATACATATATATATATATATATATATATATATATATATATATATATATATATATATATATATATATATATATATGTGTGTGTGTGTGTGTGTGTGTGTGTTTGTGGATGCTTTATAAACATCAGTGTGCATGATATTTATGTGAAAACATACCCATCTAGTGCTATGTGAATCAAAGGCAGTAAGTACTCAGGATAGAGTAAGATGATAGAAAGATTTGTAATAGGGATAGTTAGGCGGGGTAGTATAACTAGTTGCGTTAGGAGCTAAGTGTTACGTGTGAACAATAGTTGAGAGGTGAGTAATTGATATTCCAAATATGGCCTCGTACAGAATTATGTTATGTCGGCCAAGGCCGACCATCATGAATCCATCCAGATTGAGGAATTGTGACTCAGCATCGGCTTGGAAGACCATCCAACATTCCTTGCCTCATTAATCTCATGAACTATCACCCTCGTCCTCGATCATCATTCGGACGATGAAGACGGGACGAGATAGACCGGTATGACATGTGTCATTCCCTAAGTGGACCATAGATCAATAAATCGGCCTCAACCTTGATAGACTGCCAAGGGAGGACAACTGGCAGAGCGTGTGGATTAGAAAATGCATGAGAGTATGCATGTGGACTGCAGATTCCACGTGTACCAAAACCATTATGACAATATCTCCCTCACACATGAGGGAATATTTGATCATCATGACTTACATTTGACAAAGATAACTAACTCCTCCTCATTGTCTAGGAACATTCCACAAATGCTTATTACATGTTGGGGATTACATTAAACACCCTGTGCACTATAAATACTTGTCTTCTACATCTTTGTTAATGATCGATCATTGAAAACCCTAGTTGAAACTCTGTCAAAAACACAGTAGAGAGGGAAAGCTTCAGTGCTCTGTATCCCAAGGCCATTAGTTCACATTCTTAGTGGATTTAACACACACACACATAGTGGAGTAGGACTAGATAGGCTGAACCACTTATATTATGTGTTATCTACCTCTTTACCTCATCTCCTTCTATATTTTTATACATGTTTATACTCCATTAATACACTAGTTTAAGCTTGCACACTTATATTAATTTGGTGATACCATTTCTGGTATCATCAATCTGGCACCGTCAGTGGGAATGAAGTACAAATTCTTCCTCATCTTTGCTTTTCTTGTACTCACCAGATTCTTTGATGGTAATCCAGCTTCACTCAGGTGGGCCTATAACACCATTGAAAGAGCTCACGTTGAACTTCTCAAGCCTTTCTTTAGAGTTTATCTCTTCCAGTTCACCAAAGTTATGGCCTCCGATTTGCCTCTAGACGTTGGCCCAAACTCCAACCAAGCCCCAACCAAGTCCAAAATGGTTGAGGTGACATCGGTGATGTGCTTATTGGCTGACAACCAACGAAAGATTCAAGAGCAACTCGCTTCATTCATCCAGAACATGGTGGTTAGACCTGTCGACACGAGAGATGAGATGATAACTCTGGCCTCTAGGGAAGGCTATCCAGATCCAGTAACCATGGGACCACCCCAAGCCCCGTACAAAGAGGTGCCTCCATAATAAAGGCATAGACATGTGGTCGACCCTAGGTGTTTACGCCTAGGGAGGCCGGGTCAGGAATGCCATGATGATGAGGATGATTAGTATGATGATGAGGATGATAGAGAATGTTATGAGCCTCATCAAATATCTAGAGACAGTATACGACCAATCCATCCCAATAGAGGACATAGCGGTAGGCCGAACCTAGAATGTAGGCCATGGACATCAACCTTAGATAGGCTAAGTAGAGGGTTATCTTTTTATAGGCTCAGCCCAGCAGCAGATGACTTGAGGAATCAACTATCCAGATATAGAAACATCACTGGCTCTAGGAGAAATGATAGATATGGTGACCATCGGCCTCCACGAGGCCTCCACGAGGAATAGTGAGAGGTGAATAGTCGATAAAGAACAGCTGCTAGAGATCCCTCAGTCCATCCAGCCAATAGAGAATGGGCTGAAGATAATATTGCTCAGGTCGAGAGAGAGGTTGTAGTTGTGTCTAAGAGGCCTTGGAATGATTCCATACAACTTTTGGAGGAAAAGATAGGGGATATACTGAAGAGCCGAGACCCTTTGCAGAGGGGTTACAATGAAGGCTCCCCCTTTGTGGCAAAGATTGTGAGTTCTCCAACCCTGACTAAATTCAAGCCGCTAGTAGTCACACCTAAGTATGACAGGAGCACTAATCACGTCCATAATGTGGAGATGTATCAACTTGCTACTAATATCTTCTTAGTCTCTAATGAGATGAGGTGTCGAGCCTTCTCCAGCACACTTACCGGTGTTGCTCATGTGTGGTTCACCTCCCTTCCTAAAAACTCAATAGAAAATTTCAAGCAGTTAACGGAGAGGTTTATATATAATTTTTACTTCGAGGTGAAGCCCCAAAAGAAGATGACACACCTGTTGTACGTTAAATAGGGAAAGCATGAAAATTTCAGGGAGTATATTACTCGCTTTAATAGGGAGAAATTAGAGGTTAAAGACTATGAAGAGAGAATTTATATGACTGCCCTGATGGGAGGATTGCAGAAAGGGAATCTCCTCTGGAAGATCTCTGAAGATCCTCCAAAATCTATAGATGAACTCCTGGCTATGTCCTGGGAAGGTTATGAATGCGGAGGAGGTGATGTCTACAAAGGGAGACAATGAGAAAGGAGTAAACAGTATAGGTAAATTCCATAAAATGGGTAAATATGGCAAGTAGAGGTTGATGGACGATAAGTTCGCTAAGTATACCCCTCTGACAGTTAGCTGTGAGCATATTCTAAATGATATAAAGAATGATCGATCTCTGAGATGGACTAAGAAGTTGAGAGCTCCTCCTCACAAGAGGAACAAGGACTCGTGGTATGATTTTCACCAAGATCATGGCCATAAAACCAACATATGTTTCGCTCTCAAAGATGAGATTGAAAAACTGTTGAAAGCTGGAAAGTTATGGAAGCACGCGGATAAGAACGGTTCAAAGGGTGGCTGAGGCGACACCCGAAAGAAGAGGAATGATAAATGCAGGCCTAATGCCCCCACTAATAAAGACGATGATGCCTTAGACTATGATGATGAGGCCGACCCAGACCTTCCACCTCTAATCACCGATCCTAAGGGTTGGCTGAAAATGATATCTCTCGGAGTTAAAATATTTTATGGAGGACTTACAACCGATGGAAAGTAAATCGCTAATAGGAAAGCTCATGTGGCAGATGACAAATCTCTTTCTCTAAAACCCAAAAAAGTTCACTCGGCAACTGTTGAGCTGAAGAAGGTGAAAAGAAAGAAAGTTAATATGAATACTCTGATTGTTGGTTTCTCGAGGCTGGATTTTAAGGAGATCTTAGCCCCACATGATGACCTTTTTATGATGACCACATTGGTGCATGTGTATGAAGTTCCCAGGATATTGGTCGATGGTGGTAGCTTGGCCAATGTGATGTTCTGGGACTGCTACAAGGGTCTAGGGTTAAGCAAGAAGAGGCTAATCCCATATCACTAACCTCTCGTTGGTTTTAATGGAGAGAATAGGGAACCATTGGCCAAAATGCCTCATAAAGAAGATCGATTTCTTTATTATGGATAATAATGTCTACTCAACCGATAATATAATCTTGGGACGAGTAGCCCTTAAGGAGTTTGAGGATGTGCCATCAATAGTTCACCAGATGATTAAATTCCTAACTCCATATGGAGTAGGGGAAGTTCAAGGTGACTAAGTTGAGGAATGTAAGAGCTACTTTAACTTGGTTGAAGACAAAGAGGCATACAAGCGGGCCACTACAACTTATAACATTAACACTCTTGACCCAAGAGATGTGACCAAGCTGAAAAAGGGCAAAGATGCTGAGGAGGTAGAATCCAACATCCTCAATGAGGAAGAGCCAAAAAAAATCATCCAAATTGGTAAGGCCCTAAAAAAAGAGATTAAAGAGGAGTTGATCAAATTGCCGAGGAAGAGGCAAAGCATTTTTGCTTGGATCGATGAGCATATGCCTGGGATTGATCCTAAGGTCCTCTGCCATAAGCTCAACGTGGTTGAGGATGTAAACTCGATCAGACAAATAAGTAGAGTGTACTATAGAGATAAGTATGATGTTATCAAAAAAGAAGTGAAGAAGTTAGAGAAGGCCTACTTCATCAGGGAAGTCATCTACCCTTAATGGTTAACAAATGTTGCCATTGTCCCTAAGGCCAACAGCAAGCGGAGAATATGTGTTGATTTCATAGGCTTGAGCAAGGAGTTCCCCAAAGATAGATTTCCCTTGCCAAGGATAGACTAGATGATTGATGCCATGGATGGCCATGAATTAATGAGTTTTATGGATGCCTACTCAGGCTATAATCAGATATTCATGGACATGACCGTAACTGAGAAGACATCATTCATTATCGATGAATGGACCTATTATTATAAGGTCATGTCTTTCGGCCTGAAGAATATCGAGGCAATATATAAGAGACTGGTAAATAAGATATTTGAGGAATAGATAGGAAAAACCATAGAGGTATATGTTGATGACATGCTGATAAAGAGTCTCAAGGCCGACACTCATGTGGCTAACCTTGAGCGAAATTTTGATATCATGATGAGATATGAATGAAACTCAGCCCCTCCAAGTGTGTTTTTGGCATGGGGGCATGTATGTTCTTAGGTTTTATCATAAATCAAAGGGGGATTAAGTCCAACATCTAGAAGACTAAATATCTGATGGATATAAAAACTCTGATGATGATAAAAGATGTTCAGAGGTTAACTGGACAGGTAGAAATATTGAACAAGTTTGTATCCAGAGCTACTAATAAGTGTATCCCTTTTTTCAAAGTGTTAAGGAAAGCCTTCAAATGGAATGAAGAGTGTGAGAAAGCCTTCTAGGAGTTAAAGGCTTATCTCAGTTCGCCATTTTTGTTATCTCAGCTTGTTCAAGGTGAAAGCTTATATCTATATCTGGTCGTGTCAGAGTTGGCCATCAGTACTGCAATCGTCAGAGAAGAGGATTATGTGCAAATGCCAGTATACTTCAATTCTAAGGCCGTCCAAGGGGCCAAATAGAGATATCCTAATATGGATAAGCTAGCCTACGCTTTACTTCATGCCTTAAGGAAAATGAAATCGTATTTTTAGGCGCACACTATGGTCGTCCTCACTGACTCACCTCTCAGACAGGTCCATAAACCTGACAAATCGGGTAAGTTAATGGCTTGGTCAATAGAGTTGGGATAATTTGAAATTATCTACCATCCAAGGATGTCCATCAAAGGGCAGGTGATAATACGCAACTATTGTGTATTTCATCCGTCAAACCTATGCATTTTAGCCCCTTCGAGTGCCTTAATCTCTATATTTAAGCCCGCTAACCAGATAACCTCGGTTTATATTATTAACATGCTGTATGAGGTATAATTGGGATTTTGTAGGTATTTTAGTACCAAGTATGGAGTTTGGATGCATTCCGATGAAGCTTCGTACGTAATCGCACATTCAAGGGCAATCAGGTCATTTTACAGTTAGGCACCTGGCTTGAAATCTGCACAGAAGTTGTATCCCTCCTCGCAAACTTCGTGTGGCTAAAAAAGGTGTGCGATTCTGATTTATAACGAAGAAGTTACGGCATTTCTAGCAGAAGGAAAAATAATGAACCAAAAGAGGGGAGAAGAGAAGGAAAGGAATGCAGGAGGTGCTACCCTATTTGATCGATCGATCGACCAAAGGGGTCGATCGATCGATCGATCCTTCATATATTTTCCACGATTTTAATGGTTGATCGATCGACCAAAGGGGTCGATCGATCAATCCCTTGTTTCAGCATATATTTTTGCCTTCTTTTCTTTCTTCTTTTCTTTTATACCAACTTACTATATAAGCCAATTTTTTTGTAATATCAAAAACATACTTATATACTTACATACTTAGTTTTAGAAGATATTTTAGGTAAGAGTTTGGTTTGGAGAGCTCATCTTCTTCTCTTCTTGGGTTGACAACCATTTGGTTTTATAAGATTGAACTATTCATTTCCATCTCCATTAATATTGTTTTGTTCATCATTTTTCCTTGCTTTGTAATTTATTTTCCATGTTTTCTTAGTTTGTTTAATTGCTTTATTTCTTGCTTTCCTAGTTTAATTGTTTGAATTTAGTTTAATTCATTATGTGCCCTTAGATAAATAGGGTCGGGATGTCGTTCCGCCATTTTCGGGTCCCGAGCTCTGAAAATTAGGCTTTGTGCAAAATTGCGTTTAATTGAACCTGCGTGAATTAAAGTCGGATTATTATGAGTTTAACTTTCTTGGTCATGCAACGTTAGTGTTTAAAGCGATAATCCGAGTTTAATCCGCGTATGACCAACTTTTGGTTAAATGTTTAATCTCGCAACTTTGGCTTAAATTCCTTATTGTGGGATGTTTATGTTTAATTGATAATGCTCGATTAAATTACTTTCGAGCCAAAATCTTGATTAGTAGTTGTTTCGATCCGTATGGTTGGATGATATCCCAATCCTCGCTTTACTTTTATTTAGACTTAACTTATTCTTTTCTTTTATTTCCATTCACACATCACCATTTTACACTTTTATTCCTGGATTAATAATCTGTTATGATCTATCAAACATTCTCTGTGGATTCGATACCCAACTTACCGTTGTACTCACCAGTTGAGTGTAGTCGTAATTTAGGTTTCTTTTGTATTGAGGAGGTGAAATGGATACAACGATCGGCATTTGACACGCGCCGCTTTTCACCTCCTCAATCAAAATGGCGCCGTTGTCGGGGACTAGTATTTTCTTTCTATTTGTATTATTTGCTAATATTTTGCAGGACTTCCACATTTGAGCACTTAGAAACGCTTGAATTTTTCCCGCGCGCACCTACTTTGTGGAATCCGCCACTTCGAGCCATTTTTGGGGTAAGCATGTCTTATTCCAATTCTTTCGGTAATCCTTGTTATAATTCTCAAAATTCTCGCAAGCCTATGACTTTCGGTGCATACTTAGAATCCCAAAGTATAACAAATTTAAAAATGACTTTAGGCGAGTATAACGAAAGTCAAAACTTAGGTTCTTAGAATTTTGATGATGATGACAATGATTTTGGGCCTTTACCTCCTTAAAATAGCAATTTTGAAACGAATTTCAATAGTTTTTAAAATTCCTATAATAATGAGTTTTCGTTTAAGTCCGATGGCAATTTTCAAAGTTCCCATTCTAATGCATCCCCACCTTAACCTATGACATTCGGTGAGGGCCTGCGTATGTATGAGAATGAGAAACTTGAAAATTGTTATTGGGAAGAAAATCGTTTGTGGGAACATGAATTGGATTTGTATTTTGAGTCCGATGACGATTTTGCTTCCAAGACTTTCGAGGTCGAGGAATGTTTTGAACCAAATGAGGCACTTTTACCTACTTTGGAACAAGCCATTCTAGACTTTTCCCATTGCATAATAAATATTGAAAGCCAGGATGATAATCACATAATATCTATTCGTAATGAAATGATTTCTTCTTTGGCTCCGAAAGAAGAACATTTCATTGAAAATGATATTATTTCATTCGAAACTCAATCTTCATGCGATGATGATTCATCTCATGAGTTTGAATTTCTTTCATCCCCATTTTCATTCTCCGTTACCACACCGTCACAAGTACCCGATGATTCGGTTCAAAACTTTAATGTTTTAAACTTTTTCACCGACGAGGAGTGCTTGCTCGAGTCTCCCTCCACAATTGCATCCATGCCTTTGTGTACGCCGCCTCCCATTCCAATTTCAAAATCATTGGGAGGATATTCGTCTTTTCTCGGTTCCCACTTGTTTTTGTCACCCGTTCAATCCAAACCCCCCATCGTCCCACCAAAAATTTTGTTTTACGGTGGTTCCTTTCTTACGCCTCACACATGTCTTCCTTTGTTCAAACGGAATTTATATTTTTCGAAAGGCATGCTTGTATGTGAGGGTACACCGGTTATCCTCCAAAGTCAAATCATTTTCACGATGGACCCTCAGCTATTTAGACTTCTAGTGTACAGTTAGTGTGAAGCCTAAATAGTAGGTTGCATATAGTTAGTCTAGTGTAATTAGTTAAATTTTCATTATTTGTTTTTGCTATGCTCGGTACTAACTTGTTTTTTAGATTCTTTGGACTTGTTCTTATGGGGATCGCTCCACTTTTGGGTAATACCTCTCTTTTCCTCTCTTAACTTGGTTCTTAATTAACATTGAGAACAATGTCAAGTTTTAAGTTAGGGGGTGTGGGATATTCTATCCATTCCATTATTTAGTCCATGTTTTTTGCTCACATGATAGTTACTTAGTATGCTTTTCTTAGAAAAATTGAAAATTTCAAAAAGAATTTCTTTCTTTTTTCTCTTTTTTTGGGCATTTTGCCTTTGTTTCGGATGATAAATTTCAATAATTTCCCGATCCAATAGACAACCCAATGATGCATGTTCTCGATTTTAGAAGTTATTAGACTTTAGTCTCCATTTTTGATATTGTGAATAACTTCATGAATTAAACTTTAATCCCATGAGCACATGTACTTTTATGGTTATATTGATTTGGTTTAAGATTTTTATAACTCGATAATCTTTTGTTGCATTGTATATACTTACACCGAGTAAGCTTTGTACCTTTCGTCTTTTGTGAGTGTATACACTATTCTTTTCCATTGAAAATGTTGAATTCATTGGTAATCTCTCTATTCTTTCATTTGATCGTTCATTAATTGAGTTCATACTTGAAATTTGTTACTTGATCATGAATTTCATATATTGTTTTGACTCGAGAATTGCGTAAAGTTTGTGAAATGATCATAGGCCCTCTTTGATATATCACCCATATTAGCCTTGACCTCACCCTTATATGTTTATCCTCGTTAAACCCTTTGAGCATAAATATAGCCTTTCGTTTCATAACCCCAATCCCATAACCAACTCTAAATTGGAGTTTTAGCCCATATATACACTTTCCATAACTTTGTTTGGAATGTTATTTGGGATTGAATGATGTTGTTATGATGCCGGTTGCAATTTAGGCATATGAGAGTTTGAAAAGTAAAGTAAAGAAAGATGTGAAAAAGTGAAGGAAAAGAGAAAGCAAAAAGCAAAAGAAAACAAAAAAGAAAAATGAGAAAAAGAAGAAAAGAAAAAGAAAGATAAAGTTGTAAATGTTATATATAGTTCAATAAGCTTTGATTACTCTCCCCGATGATATATCTAATGCCGTTTTGGAACTCGTTTTCCAATTTTGATATTTCCCGCATTTTCCCATTATCCCGAGTTTTCATCCCGAATACTTTGAATCCGTACATACATTCCTTTCATTTCATACCCTAGCCATACCTACATTACAACCCTTTACAAGTCCTATGTGATCTTAGGTTGATGTAACTTAAAAGTCATAATAGTTTTGATAATCTGTGAAAATTCCTTTCGCCTCATTTTAATGTGCGGTATCTTTCATTGAGATTACAGTTTTTCATTTTATATATAGCGTTATTCATTTGTGACATGTGTGCGGCCTAGTTTCCATTTACATTTACTCCTTATGCCCGCATGTTCCGTGTGTTACCTCTGTATTTCGAGTGAATTCTCTTCATGAGTGTAATGCCCGTGAGGATTTAATATATGCTTGCTTTAATATTTATCCGGTTTATATAAGTTTTTCACCAAATCACACTTTGCATGTGCTCGCCCCCGCCACATTTTAAGGTTTCAATTTTATGACGTGCATTCTACAATGTTAATGATTTGGACTTTTGTTTGAATTCATTCTCTTTGCTAATAATGCGTATGAAATCTTGTTCGCTATTTTTGGGCTTGTCGAATGTTGGGTTGGGCATATTTTGAGGAAACCATGTGATGTTTGTGGGTGTCATCACTGAAAATCCTCACGAGATGACACTCTTCCACTAGGGTGACCTAAGGGTTTAACGGCTTATTGCATATGCTAAATGCAATCGAATTGCCCGCGAAAGTGGACTTATGATTTTATACCATATTTTTGTACATATCCTGCTTTTGGTTTACTTGTTCTTCTTATTGCATCCTATTTCATTGCTAGGGACTAGCAATGTGTAAGTTAGGGGGTGTGATAATACGCAAATGTTGCGTATTTCGTCCATCGAACCTACGCATTTCCGCCCCCTCGGGTTCCTTAATCTCTTTATTTAATCCCGTTAACCAGACAACCTCGGTTTATATTGTTATCATGCTATATGAGGTATAATTGGGCCTTTTTAGGTATTTAGGTACCAAGTATGGAGTTCGGACGCATTCCGGTGAAGTTCCGTAGGCAATCGCACGTTCAAGGGAAATCTGGTCATTTCATAGTTGGTCACCTGGCCCGACATCTACAGGGAAGTTATAACCCTCCTTGTAAGCTTCACATGGCCACGAATGATGTGCGATTCTGATTCATAGCGAAGAAGTTTCGACATTTCTAGCGGAAGGAAAAACAATAAACCAAAAGAGGGGAGAAGAGAAGGAAAGGAATGCGGGAGGTGCTGCCCTGTTTGATCGATCGATCGACCAAAGGGGTCTATCGATCGATCCTTCATACATTTTCCACGATTGCAATGGTCGATCGATCAACCAAAGGGATCGATCGATCGATCCCCTATTTCAGCAGATATTTTGCCTTCTTTTCTTTCTTCTTTTCTTTTATACACACTTGCTATATATGCCAATTTTGTTGTGATATCAGAAACATACTTATATACTTACATACTTAGTTTTAGAAGATATTTTAGGTTAGGGTTTGGTTTGGATAGCTAATCTTCTTCTCTTCTTGGGTTGACAACCATTTGGTTTTGTAAGATTGAACTATTCACTTCCATCTCCATTAATATAGTTTTGTTCTTCATTTTTCCTTACTTTGTAAATTAGTTTCCATGCTTTCTTAGTTAGTTTAATTTCTTTATTTCTTTCTTTCCAATTTAATTGTTTGAATTTAGTTTAATTCATTATATGCCCTTAGATAAATAGGTCCGGGATATTGTTCCCCCATTTTTGGGTCCCGAGCTCCGAAAATTAGGTTTTGTGCAAAATTGCGTTTAATTGAACCCGCGTAAATTAAAGTCGGATTATTATGCGTTTAACTTTCTTTGTCATGCAACGTTAGTGTTTAAAACGATAATCCGAGTTTAATCCGCGTATGACCAATTTTCGGTTAAATGTTTAATCTCGCAACTTTGGCTTAAATTCTTTATCGTGGGATGTTTATGTTTAATTGATAATGCTCGATTAAATTTCTTTCAAGCCGAAATCTTGATTAGTAGTTGTTTCGATCCGTATGGTTGGATGATATACCGATCCTCGCTTTAATTTTATTTAGACTTAACTTATTCTTTTCTTTTATTTCCATTCACACATCACAATTTTAGACTTTTATTCCTTGATTAATAATCCGTTACGATCTATCAAACATTCTCTGTGGATTCGATAACCGACTTGCCGTTGTACTCACCAGTTGAGTGTAGTTGTAATTTAGGTTTCTCTTGTATTGAGGCGGTGAAATGGATACAACGATCAGCGTTTAACACGCGTCGCTTTTCACCTCCTCAATCAAAATGTGCGCGTGTAAAGTGCGCGAGAAGTGTGCGTGTGTAAAGTGCACAGTCGTTGTTTTCTGTCTCTCCGTGACTATACAAACAAATCTAAATTACAACTACACGTGCGAGGCAAGAACAACGGTAAGTCAGGTATCAAAAATCCACAGGGGTGAGTTGCTAGAATTTATATAATTTAATATTCTGAAATAAAAGTGTAAAAGATGATTACAAACTAAAAAGGAAAAGATGCATAAAAGGGAAATGTTAATCTAGGCAAGGAAAAATGAATCTAGATTAAGAAAGCGATTAAAACTATAGGTTGCATCGAATATCCCTCACCCGGGTTAATTTGTATAAAATAGTTACATGAGTCGACGAGTTATTACAAATGCGTCTCGTTTCGACAGTTAATTGAACCAAGGGTTGTTACGCCCCTAAATCCGTATAAAAGCCTAATATGATTTTGGCGTCAATAAATATCCAGAAAATTTCGTACGAAAGGTCGTAAGCACGGGACATACATGATATGCCCCGTCAAATCTCCTAGGCATAAAAACTAGGACAAAGCACCCGAAATAGATCCGTAAACTCCATCACCAAAGCAAAGCAACGCGTCAACCCGAGTGAGTTCGATTCAAACACAATCTAATTTAAATTACCTAGAAAGCATGTTAAAAATGCGGTAAATAAATGCAATAAAGAAACGCGGTAAAACTACCTAGAAAGCAAGTAAATCAAGCATGTAAACCTAAATTAGAAAGCATATAAATTAATTAGAAAGCAAGAAATGAAGAAATACAAACTATATTAATGGAGAGGATGATGAATAGTGCAACATTCAAGCCAAATGGGGTGTCAAACCAAGAACAATTGAAGAAGAACTCTTCAAAACCCTCAAACCCTAAGCTAAACTAACCTAAAATCGTCCACCCATGTTTATTACAACAAAATTGGTACATATACTAAGTTTGAATTAAATTAGAAAAGAAAAGATAAAAGAAAAGAAAAGGCAAAATATCTACAGAAAAATAAGGATCGATCGATCTACCAAAAGTGTCGATCGATCTACCAAAAGGGTCGATCGATCGATCAAGCAGGTCACAGTCAAGCATCAGCTTCTGCAATGCAGTTTTGGTTTCTAAGCTTTTCTCGTCCGCTAAAATTGCCGTAACTTCTTCGTTATGAATCGGAATTGTGCACCGTTCATGGCCACACAAAGCTTGCAAGGAGGGCTACAACTTCCGTGAGATGTCGGGCCAGGTTCCCAAGCTATGAAATGACTAAAATTCCCTTGAACGTGTGATTGCGTACGAAACTTTATCTAAATGCGTCTGAACTCCATACTTAGTACCTAAATACCTACAAAAGCCCAATTATACCTCATATAGCATGTTCACAATATAAACCAAGGTTGTCTTGTTAACGGCCTTAAATATAGAGATTAAGGCACCCAAGGGTGCTAAAATGCGTAAGTTCGGAGGATAAAATATTCAATATTTGCATATTATCAGCAGGCTCTGGTATATTTCATCACCGAGTTCACCTGGGATGAGGTCGATAGTGAAGAGTTGACAAATCCAACACCAGAGCCAGAAAAAACAAGTGAAACTCTGGGTGAGGCCGAGATGAGCATGGCAAGAGGTAGAGTGATAGAAAATGAAGAAGAGAGATATCTTTTCAATAATAGGATCCTGAAAGAGGGTACTTTTTCAAAGGAATGTATTATTTGGAATTTATTTGTTAAGGACTCTTCATATAAGGTTGTAAGTGGAGAATGATTGATCGTATCGGCCTTAGATGGGACTGATATCTAATATGATCTGAGGTTCAATTTTAAGGCCTCCAACAATGAGTTAGAGTATGAGGATCTTCTGGCAGGACTCTCCCTCGCCAGAGCATTGAACATCGGCAAACTCTTGGTTCATAGTGACTTCAAATTTGTAATGAATATGATATTGGGAGTATATAAGGCCAAGGATGATCGGATGGCCAAGTACCTAGGAGGGGTAAAGGTAGTTTTGAAAAATATCAAGGAGGAGAAGCTAAAAAGGATCACATGGACAGAGAACAGTGGAGTCAATGCGTTGGCGAGATTAGTTTCTACCACCAGGACAGAGATCAGAAGGTCGATGCTAATGGAGATCCTACACCGACGGACCATTGAAGAAGAGGACAATTTGATGGATTTTTTCCGTAACCTGAACTTGGGAGCTTCATGGATGGACCCTATCATCTGATACATCAGAGACGGCGAGTTACCCAATTCAAAAGTTGTGACGAGGAAATTGAGGTACAAAGCGATGAAGTTCTCCATCATAGGAGATTTCCTATACAAGAAGGGATTCCTCCTTCCCCTACTCCGGTGTGTCCACCCGAGTGAAGTGGAGTATATAGTGAAGGATGTGCATAAAGGATCTTGCCCCAACCACGTAGGAGGAAAATCATTGGTGAAGAGAATCATCATCCATGGGTATTAGTGGTCGATACTAGCCAAGGATGCAGCTAGTTATGTGAAGAAATGTGATAACTGCCAAAGGTTTACCACCATCCCCCATCGACCTCACTAACCTCTAACTTCTATCACTTCCCCCTGGTCATTTGCAGTTTGGGTAATTGATTTGTTAGGACTGTTGCCAAGGGTTTTAAGTAATTATCGATATCTGATATTAGCTATCGATTATTTTTTGAAGTGGGTGGAGGCTGAGGCAATGATCACTATAAAAGAGAGGAAGACCTTTCAATTTATTTAGAAGAATATTATTTATAGATATGGCCTACTAAACACTTTGATCTCAGATAATGGGAAGCGGTTTAAGAATATATCCTTGGAGAAGTACCGTGAGAGGGTCGACATTAAGCAATTATTTTCAACTCGTGGCCGATTGTAAGCCAATGGGAAAACTGAGGTTACGAATAGAATAATCCTTAATGGAATCAAGAAAAAATTGGAATATAACCAAGGAAGATGTACTAAAGAGGTGCATGCCATTATATAGCCTATAGGAGTGGAGAGAACACCAACGGGGGAGACCTCATTCATATTGGCCTATGGCTCAGAGGCCCTGATGCCGACAGAGATTGGTCTTCTAACTCACAGAGTCCAGAAATATGACCCAGAGGAGAATACCACAGAGCGTAGACTGGATCTGAATCTAATAGAAGAACGAAGAGAGGATGCTGAGGTTAGGCAAGCTTCCTATCAGCAGAGAACAACAAAATTCTGTAATAAGAGAGTGAAGGCCCGACCATTGGTAGTTGGGGACTTCGTCCTGAAGAAGACTTGGTAGAGGCCAAAAAAACTCCATCACAATTGGCATGGCCCATACAAATTCATCGAAGAGGTGGTTCCAGGAACATATCGGCTTGATAACTTGGAAGGAGATCCATTCTCCAACCCTTGTAATGCTGAACATCTCAAAAAGTATTATCGGTAGGAATTTTGTATGACTTTCTTGTATCTATGTAACAGTGTATGAGAATAAAGTTATGAATGAAATTTTTCCAAGTGTTCTCTCATATTTTTTTGTATGAGAAGTCCACATTGTATGTATCAGTTCATCCTAAGATATGGAACATTATTCTTGATGAGGTAGCTTTAACTTACTCTCGGTGACATGACTGTCCGGATGATTTTAACCTCATCCAAAACTCTCAGTAACACCGAGAGAGGGGAACAACATCTAAACATCATTAATTTGGTGGAAAAACTCTCTCGACCGAGACGATAGTGCATGGGCGAGATAAATCTCATCCATACAATCTTAAAATGATGAGAGAGAACTTGTGATATAACACCATAATTCAAATTCAAAAATCACTTTATTGTTCTTCATTTTAAACATCATTAATTTGGTGGCAAAAATCTCTCGACCGAGACGACAGTGCATGGACGAGAAATCTCTCCTCCATACACTCTCAAAACGACGAGATGGGACTTGTGATATAACACCATAATTTGGTGAATTCAAATTAAAAATCACTTTATTGTGGTTCATTTTAAACATCATTAATTTATTGGAAAAACTCTCTCGGCTGAGACGATAGTGCATGGACGAGATAACTCTCATCCATACACTCTCAAAACGATGAGATAGGACTTGTGATATAGCACCGTAATTTGGTTAATTCAAATTCAAATATCACTTTATTATGGTTCATTTTAAATATCATTAATTTGGTGGAAAAACTCTCTCGGTCGAGACAATAGTGCATGGAGAGATAGCTCTCGTCCATACACTCTCAAAACGACGAGAGGGGACTTGTGATATAACACCATAATTTGGTGAATTCAAATTCAAAAATCACTTTACTGTGGTTCAATTTAGACATCATTAATTGGGTGGAAAAACTGTCTTGACCGAGATGACAGTGCATGGATGAGAGATCTCTCATCCATACACTCTCAAAACGACGAGAGTGGATTTGTTAATTAGCACCATAATTTAGTGAATTCAAATCAGTCAATGATATTTTTTTCGTCTAAGGACGAGAAGATGTGTGGAAAAAGTTGTTAACTGGTGATATCAAGATTATAAGCTATTTAATTATAGTTACTTGTTAAAACATCAGAAGCATTCAACACATGCAAACAAATATAGACAACTCATAAATATAAGATGGAACACCATTCATTCATTCCAATATGAGAGTAAACTTGGTGCAAAATTTTGTTCAAGAACAAACTCAGAGAAATCATTAAAATGTTCACAAGAAGACTATTATAAATTGAAGGGTATTGGTCACAGACGACCACCCTATAAAGTTGGCTCTACATTCAGGGTAGACTCCCTAGCATATCCATCGACTCGAGTCTGCTCAGCATTGATGGTCGACTTTTCAGTGTCTACCTCGGCCTGAGTCTGACCAACAACATCATTTATGTAAGCTTCAAGTGGTACCTCGGCCATAGTAAGTGACTCGACATAATCCAAAGCTAACTCCATGAAATGATCCTCCATGCCAGGAGCTTCTAGTTTAGAGGTAATAAAGGAGACGACCTCAGAGAATTTGGTGATAGTCCATCATCAAGCCGTCTTGAGGCCTCTTTAGAATTACTCCATACCAAATCTGAGAAACTCGACTGATTATTTATAGGCCTCTATTGCCTCATCTTTAATCTTCTGGATAGCTTCAGCACTCGTCCTTAGCCTTTTTTACGGCTGCAACCAAGTTAGTAGCATGGTTGGTGACTTGGGTCTTCAGAGTAGTTATCTCCTCATTCTTCTTCTTCAAAACCTCATAGTTGTCAGACTTGAGCTTGTCTAGAGAGTTCTTATGTTCCTCTCGATGCTCACCATACTTCTTCTTCAGGTCGACCAAGTCTCCAATAGCCTTCTCTCCCTCTTAGAATTTTGGCACCTCCTCTGTGGCCCATTTGTTGATAGATGCGAGGGTGCACACAACTTGCAAAAAGTTGTGTCTAGAGATTAGAACAAAATGAAGGAAAAAGATGTACGAGCTGATATATAAGTTTTACAGAGCTGATACCTATCCCAAATGATGAAAACCAAAGTCTAAGATCTTCAATGGTGGCATATTCTCCAAGAACTCAAGGTCTCCCTTAAAAGGGAAGGCGAGAAAACTAGTCTTGGATCTCCTCACAGAGGTAATAGTCGATGTAGGGTCAGCATTGAGTTGAGAAAGGTTGATCACCAAAAAGATTTCAAAAGAATACCCTGAAGAGGAAGTAGCCCCTGAGGAGGCGGATTCACCCTCGGCCTCGTCTCTTTATCTCGGTGTGTGTTAGTAGGAGGGGCTAACGCCTTTCTCTTCTAGCCGACCTCAAGGTTAGGTGGTCCACCAGCAGTTGTCTCTTTCATGGACTGCTTGCCCCTTCTTCAAAATGCTCTTCAGGCTAGGAGCCGTTATATTCTACGGGTCGTCTGATATTAGTGGAGGATGTTTTGAAAAGAAGAAAAAAATGGTTAGTCATAAAAATTAGAGCCGACAAAGGACTTGTGAATAGAAAAGTAAGATCACTCACATACCTAAGCTAAGGGGTCAACCCCCAAGCTAGCATTCTACAGGAAGATAGGAGTCATAATATCCTCAAACTTAATAAGGGAACCTTCCTTTCCTTGCGTCTTCACATATTCAACCCTCTCTTGGTTTGTAACGCTGAGGTCGGGGTCCAATTTGGTCGACATAGAGGGGTTTTCCCAATTGCGAGGAACTTTCAGATCCTCATCAAAAGGGTCGACATTGACTGAAAACTCCTAGGCTCAATAAATGACAAATAACCTCGACTTCTAGTAGTGGTTTGAGGTCTGGGTAACTTGAATTATTTTCTTATCAGGATTCCTAGCCCCTAAATGGTAGTAGCCCGACTGGTTTTTGGAGGATGACACATTGTAATAGGCTTTGAAAATTTTAATTGAGGGGTCATTCATATATTTATTCATCCATAAGGCACCATAATCAAGGATGATTCGCCAAGAGTCCAACACCAGTTGAGTCGAAGAAAGCCCTAGACTGGACAGGATGTCTCGTATAGATTGGTGGAAAGGCAATCTAACGTCGAGCTTAAACATTTGCTCATATATGGTAATCTCACCCTTAAATACACCATATGATCTCTCGTCGTCGGCTAGGATGTGTATGACAACGTCAGATTTGATATCATAAAGGAGTCTCCAAAGGAGAAGATCAGACTCTTTCACAGTAGATTGAAAAGTCTCGGTGTAGGTATAATCAACTAGTTCCTCGACCTCGGAGTCATTGCCATCATCGTTCGGATCTTCATTCTCATCCACGACCTCATTTTCAAGAGTTAAAAATCCCACTGCAAACCTCTCTTGAAACTCACTGTCAGTCATGGCACTGAGAGGGACAACAGTTGGAGGGATGGAAACATTGAGCATTGGCTCAATATGTTTAGAGACGACTTGGACCGAAGAATCACCCGAAGACACCTCGACCAAAATTTGGAGTGAAGAATCATCTCAGCTAGATGACTCAGCTTGTTTAGAGGATGAGGTCCAAGATGAGTTCTCGGCTACCTAAGGTTCCATAGGATGTGAGGGAGACATCCTGATCTCTTCTTCAACAGAATCTCTCCTGTCGGCTAGAGTTAAGGTTGAGTTAGTCATCTCATCCTTGTCGACCTCATAGAAAGAGGGGAAGATGGCCTTTAAGGAGATAGGAAAAATGGGTCATACCCAGTGAGGGTCGTCTTTACGTCTAGCCTCGGTCTCTTCCTCTACCCTACGTATTTCTTGGAAACACCTCTCCCTAAGAGTGGGAAACTTCTCTCATAACTCATAAAGTTGCTTTAGCATCAAAAGAATATGAGCATAGACTTAAGAAATAAAATCTAAAAATGCACAGACAAATCAAGGGTTTGACTATTGTTGACTCAAAGATCTAAGTGGGAAAGTGAATCGTTTTACCAATAACAGCTAAGAACCGGTAAAGAACAAACCCAATCGGAGTGTCATCAGAGTTCAATAAAAGTGATTAATGGGTAGGAGGACAAGGCACGAGAAAGGTTGAGCAACTTAAAAGCCACTATAAAACCCTTCAAATGACTACCTAAAAGCTATCCTGTAACCCAAAATAAAAGCACCGAAAAAGCTTTCAAAGTTGCCGAAAAAACTCAAAACAACTAAAATAGCAGAAAGAAATACCATCAAATAAATAGGAAACGGGTGAGTAGAGATTTACTCAAGGTGAAAATAAATTTGGAGAGGAATAAAATCCCTAGTACCACCACTGAGAATACTTGAGTAGTAGAGAGAGAGAGAGATAAGCTGGTTCTAGAGAGAAGAAGATGGCGTGCAAAGAAGGTGAAGTGGAAAGACATAACGGTTTTCAAAACCATTTAAATACTAATAATCATTGCGCACAACATCCAAAGAAGTCATAATTAGGTTACAAGGAACTAAGCAACACTTAAAACCGTCATTATTGGGCCATACACTATTCCACATTATAACTTTCAAGTGTCAATCCAATTTTCATCGAACTCTTCAGATCAGACATATGAAAGGATGCCTATTCAACTTGTACTCAAAAGATGCGTTATCCCTCACCCTTCATTTAAAATTCAAGACTAAGGTCTAAGGGGTGATTGATATGCCAAATATATCCTCGTCCAAAATTATGTTATCTCGGCCAAGGTCGACCATCATCAATCCATCCAGACTAAGGAATTATGATTCAGCCTTGGCCTGGAAGACCATCCAACATACCTTGCCTCATTAAACTCACAAACTATCACCCTCATCCTCCATCATTATCTGGACGATGAATACAGGACGAGACACGCCGATAGGACAGGTGGCATTCTCTAAGTGGACCATAGATCAACAACTCAACCTCAGCCTTGACAGACTGTCAAGGGAGGACAACTATCAGAGCTTGTGGATTAGTGAACGGGTGAGAGTGTGCGCATGGACTGCAGATTCCACGTGTACCTAAACCATTATAACAATATCTCCCTCACATGTGAGGAAATATTTGATCATCATGACTTACATGTGACATGGACAGCTAACTCCTCCTCATTGTCTAGGAACATTCCGCGCATGCTTATTACATGCTTGGGGGTACACTACACCCCCTATGCACAATAAATACTTGTCTTCTAAATCTTTGTAAATGATTGATCATTATAAACCCTAGATAAAACTCTGTCAAAACCACAGTAGAGAGGGAAATCTTCAATGCTCTGTATCCTAAGGCCATTAGTGCCCATTCTTAGTGGATTTCACACACACTCACATAGTGGAGTAGGCCTAGATAGGCTGAACCACTTATATTATGTGTTATGTACCTCTTTGCCTCATCTCCTTCTATATTTTTATACATGATCATACTCCATTAATACACTATTTTGAGCTTGCACACTTATATTGATTTGATGATACCATTTTTGGTAACATTAATAATATCTCAAGAGAGTGTGACACCAGATTAAATATGGAACTGCTTAATGCATATTTATGTGTTGCGTCCTAATTACTTGCTAAATACTTTTCAAAAGGTATTGGGACTATCCCATTTCAAAAATATTTTTCCAAAACACTTTAGGTGTCTAGCCACAGGGACGCTAAGCTTGATGACTCATTCCAGGGATGCGTAGCTGCAACATTTGTGGAGGCTTGTAGGATTTTGTGTAGATGCTTCAGTTATTCATTCCTAGATTCGGATTTATGATTCAGTGTTTTAATTGGGCATGTTGCCTCTTCAGTGAATACATTTTTTAGTTTTATTGATCAAATGATGTATTTAGATTCTGTTTTATTTATGTAGTCTTATGGTTTTGATTTTGTTTTCGAACTCATGGTTCATTCAATATTCACTATTTATTTATTGTGTGATGATTCAGACTCTTATATTTGTTTTGGATGATTTATATTATTTCTATTCCCGCGTGTTGTTACGTTAATGAAAGAATGAACCAAATGAGATTTAAAAAGTTTAACATAGGTGGTTAGTAATTTAACATACGTTAATGAAAGAATGAACATACTTAATTTAACATAGGTGGTTAGTAATTCAAAAAGTTTTCGACAGTGATGCTAAGAATGAACCAAATGAGATTCCTGTTTATTTTGATAAAGGACTGATCACCCGTGATTAAAATAGGCGGGGTGTCACAGAATGTATCAGAGAATTGGGTTTTTATATTCGTAGGATTTTTGTGGCTTACTATGACTTTAACACAACGTTCTTTGATATAGAGCCCTATTATTAAGATTGTTTCATTCATGATTACGTATTTAAGATTACATTATTTTTCTATTATATTTTTATTGACTATAAACTCATACAATTCAATCTGATTTCAAATGCCACCTAGGACAAGACGATCTGTGAGGACAGCGACAAGAGCCGATGAGAGAGAAGCTCAACAGGAGCCACAGGCACCATAGCCACAGCCACCGCAGGGGATAGTGACGTCCTCAGAGGTGGTTGCTATTATGGTAGAAGTAATTAATGCTGGTATGAGTGCCATGTCACTCCACTTTCCTCTGGCCCAGCCACCACAACAGCCAGTGGCACCGGTTGTCCAAGTCCACCCGGGGCCGTCAGATTAACAGAGAGTGAGGGTGGCATTTCAAAAAGGCCACCCACTATCCAGGGAAGTTCTAAAGTGATCTTAGCTTGCCAGTGGAAGAAGGATATCCAGTGCCATCTTCGCATGGTTAAGTGTAGCGACATGAAAAAGCAATTTTTTCCCGTTTTAAACTTGTCGGGGCATCTTTACAGTGGTGGTAGTCTTTTACCACTATCGAAGATAGGGATACTATACCCATTATGGAGTTCTAGGTGCGGTTTGACCGCAAGTATTTTTTGCCAGCTATTGAGACAGAGATGTCAAAGAGGTTTAATGAGGTGGATCATGGTGATCGTTACGTTGCTTAGTATGAGGAGGAGTTCACACATTTGGCTAATTTTGTACTCGACGAGGTGAACAGTGAAGAGAAGAAGAAACTGAGGTTTATAGATGGGCTATCCTGGAGGATCACGCAACACTTGATAGGTACATTAAGGACTTATACACATGTCGTCAATGCCACACTTCTGCATTATCGAGATCATCGCTTCCATATGAGGGGAATCAAGATAGGGGTAAGCCTAGCCAGTCATGCAAGGCAGGAGGGAACGGTGATAGTGGAGCATAACAACAGCAACCAGACAGACACCAGGGGAAGGATTCCTGGCAGGGGGATTCGGCCAAGAGAATTAGATCTAGGGGTTACCGACCCGAGGGAGGTATCTGAAAGGGCTAGCAGGGTCCTTAACAGCAGCAGCATGTTCCACAGGGCCACCCGGGCCAAAGGAACTATAGGGGAGGCTAGCATGGTCGAGGCCACCAGGGCCAATAGAAGGGAAAACCTCGATAGGGACAGCAAGTCGTATGAAGAGAGAGTGTCCATAGAGGGGTAGGGGACCACAACAGTAGGGTGCCCAGCAGGGGAAGCAGGTGTAGTTACACTCGACAGCACCAACACCACCAATCCCACTGCAGTAGGGGTAGCTACTGTTCACACGTTTCTATAATGTTCGAGATACGATCATACAGCAAGCCCCATAGGAGCCACCTACAGTAGAGGGTACATTTACTATTCACGGGTTTGAGGGCAAGATTTTATTTAATATGGGTGTGTCACACTCATTTATAGCCACCAAATTTTCACATGTGATCGGTTTATTAGAGATAATCAGTAGTCTCTTTATGTGTGTAGAGTCACCTTTGGGTAGTGGGTCGCTTATACACCTGATCTGTAGGGGTGTGGATATTGACGTGGGGAGATTATGTTTAGCCTCCGACCATCTATTATTATATGTGGAGGGTTACGACGTCATTTTGGGTATGGATTAGTTAGCTAGTTATCGAGCGATGGTAGATTATTTTGGGAGGACCATTGTGTTCTTTATTCCAGGGCAAAGGATGTTCCTAGTGGCGATGCCCCTTCCTGTGGGAGGGTCGAGCACACATTTATATTACATTAAGGAGGAGAACTCACAGGACGTGGTTGTCTCTTTAAACTCGATTCCAGTGGTGAGGGAGTTTGAGGATGTGTTCCATGAGATACTAGGGTTGCCTCCCAACCTGAAAACTGAGTTAGTTATTGACCTAGCACCGGGTAAGAAGTCGATCACCCGAGCGCCTTATCGCATGGCTCCATCAAAGATGCTGGAGTTGAGGGAGAAGATCCAGTAGCTTCTAGGGTAGGGTTTCATTAGACTGATTACATCACCGTGGGGTGCACCAGTGTTGTTCATGAAGAAGAGGGATAGTACACTTCATCTATGCATCGATTATTGGGAGTTGAACAAGATCACAATCCAGAATAAGTAACCACTGACTCGGATCGATGACTTGTTTGACCACCTGAGGGGAGAATCTTACTTCTCCAAGATAGATCTGAGGTCGGGATATCGTCAGTTGCGTGTTAGAGAGGAGGATGTTCCTAAGACTGCTTTCCTGACACGGTATGGATCGTATGAGTTTAGGATGATGCCGTTTGGGATCACCAATGTGCCAGTAGTGTTCATGGATCTCATAAACCGAGTTTTCAGAGATTTCCTTGACCAGTTCATGATCTTGTTCATCAATGATATTTTGGTTTAGTCTCGTTCTTAGGATGAGGATGCATATCATATGCGGATGCTTCTATAGACATTATGAGATCACCAGTTGTACGCCAAATTCGATAAGTGTGGATTTTGACTATGGGAGGTGCATTTTTGGGCCACATTTTGTCTGTCAGGGGTATTGTTGTTGATCCAAGTAAGGTATCAACGGTGAATGATTAGGGATATCCCACGACAACAACGGAGGCTCACAGTTTTGTGGGACTGGTCGGATACTATTCGCGCTTTATTAGGGGTTTCTTGAAGATTATGGGTCTGTTTACAACCCTGACTTGCAAGGGGTGCCATTTGTTTGGGATAACATTGTTAGTTATCTTTCAATGAGGTAAAGGACAAATTAACCTCAGCACCTATATTTATATTACGTAGGGTAGGAGCGGAGTACCGTGTTTACATAGATGCATCCTTACTGAGTCTTGGGGGTATACTACAGCATGAGGAGAGGGTTATAGCTTATGAAACTTACAAGCATAAGCCCCACGAGAGTAATTACCCCACGCATGACCTCGAGTTAGCAGCATTTATTTTTTCCTTTAGGATTTAGAGGCACTATCTTTTGGGGAAGCAGTTTAACTTGTTCACGGACCATAAATCACTTAAGTATTTGTTCACACCGAAGGAACTGAACATGAGGTAGAGGAGATGGTTAGAGTTCGTGAAGGATTACCATTTTGATATTTAGTATCATCTTGGGAAGGCTAATATGGTGGAAGATGCGTTGAGCTGATGACCTACTGGGTAGATAGCGGAGGTTTAGAAGGTGAAGTGGAGGGAGCTTCAACATGATGATGAGGTTGCCAAATCCTGTATTTTCATATTGGCTCTCACTCTTGAGATTGTTATGAGGGTGGTGAAAGCACAGGCAGGAAATAAGTATTACCAGGGCAGAGTCTACCAGTTGTTAGCTGATGGGGTGGAGTCTTATTCGATTAGTTCTAAAGGAGGCTTGCACTTTAATGGGAGACTCGTGGTTCTAGAGGATGAGTATTTAAGACATGCAGTGATGTCAGTGTCTCGCGAGTAGAGGTTCGTGGTACATCCTGGTGGGGACAAGATGTACTAAGATATGCATAGGCAGTAATGGTGGTCGGGGATGAAGCAAGAAATAGCGGAGTTTATCTAGAAGTGTGTTACCTGTCAGCTAGTGAAGGTAGACCACTAGAGACTGATGGGGATGTTGCATCCACTGTAGATTTTAATGTGAAAGTGGGAGAGTATCTCCATGGATTTCATTGCAGGGTTACCGATATTATAGTGAAGTCATGAATCCATCTGGTTGATATTAGATTGGTTAACTAAGGTGTCCCATTTTCTACCCGTTTGTATGGATTTTTAGATGATGCAATATGCGTAGTTGTTTACTATCAAGATAGTGAGGATACACGGAGTTTCGATTAACATTATGTCGGATCAGGAAAACATTTTTATGTCTCACTTTGGAAAAGATTTCAGGAAACTATGGGTATGGATTTACGTTTGAGTACAGCGTATCACCCACAGTCAGATGGGCAAATGGCGCGAGTTAATCAGATGTTAGAGGATATGCTAAGGATGTGCATACTTAACTTCGGGGGTCGATGGGAGCAGTATCTTCCATTGGTAGAGTTTGAGTATAATAACTCTTACCAGTTCACCATCGATATGAAACCATTTGAGACATTGTAAGGATGACCTTGTCATTCACCCGCTTATTGATTAGAGGTGGGGGACAACAAGATATTGGGGCTAGAAATGATTAAGGACACTTCTGCCAAGATTGAGATGATTCGAGGGTGCATTTGTATCGCTCAGGATAGGCATAAGAGTTATACCGATGCAGACATGAGGCATATAGAGATACAAGTTGGTGACCAGGTTTTGGTACGAGTGTCTCCTATGAAGGGGGTTATAAGGTTCAGCAAGAAAGGTAATCTAGCACCGAGATATGTGGGACCATTTACGATTATCGAAAGGATGGGACTAGTTGCATATAGGTTAGGTCTACCGAAGCACTTACAGTGGATTCATGACGTGTTCCACGTTTCATCGTTGAAGAGGTACCAGAGGAGTAAGAGAGATTTTTGGCATGTTCCATTAGAGGATATAGACATGCAGCCAGATATCTCATACGAGGAGAGACCGGTGGCAATACTTGATCGTAGTGAGCGTAAACTACGGTCTAAGGTGGTAACCTTAGTTCGAGTTCAGTAGGGGCACCACAATGTTAACGAGTTGTTATGGGAGTGGAAGGATGACATGCGTGAGCAATATCCTAAGTTATTCACCGCAGGCACATCCTAATTTAGAGGGAAAGATTCCTTTGTAAGGGGGAAGCATGTAACACCCCGTATTTATGAGTATTTAAAACTTTATTAATTCAGTTATTTTAAATTTCATGAGTGACGTAATTTACTAGAATTAAATATTATGTGTTTAATAAAATAGCAATAGGGATAGATAATGATTAATATTTACGGAATAAAATTACTAAGTGAGTAGTAAATAATTATTTTACATCATGGTGAGTAATATCGACGTGACTATGCTATACCTCAACTAGGAGTCGTGTGTAGACTATATGAGGTGGAGGTAGGAAATTTATGTAGAGTGACTCTAATGGAAATTTCGAGATCACAAATGGTTCCGGATGGGTCAAAATAGTCAAAATAGTGTACCCGAGAGTAGTAATTGGGTATTGGGTCCTTCTTAAACATAATCGGGCCCACATGGGGATATTGGGTTATTTAGACTTGGCCCATTAGCCTAGTTCGAGATTTAGGATTAAAAAACTAAGTCTAAGAATTTGAGGCAGCCATAGTTTATATTTTAAACCCTAAAAATTAAAAAAAAAAGGAAGAAAATATGAGAACTTTAGGAGCCAAAATCAACGGGGATTGGGGAGTTGTATCATTAATTCGTCTTCTACAATGCACAATCAAACCCTACGAACATAGAAAGAAAAGTTATTAACTTGCTCTCAATTTAATTTACTACAAACTCATGTTCATATCATGGTAGGTGTAGATAAATCCATTTTTAGGGAGGGTTATCATATGTAAATGGTTTTTTGGTGAATTAGGCATCTTACGTAGATTAAATGTTCAATTGATGATGAAATACCATATATTAATATTGGAATCTGATTTAAATTCAAAATCTAATAGTTAAATTCGTTTAATTAAGGATTGTGTAATCAAATCTTGGAAGCTGATTGAATGACCCCCTTTATAAACCCAATTCATAAATTAATGTATGATAATAGGAATCATTGATGTTTAAAGCTTTATATTATGATTAGAACCTATTTGAGACATGTAATAAAAATTAGTTATAATTGGGTTGAGATTTGGGATGAATCTATGGAAGTTTTAGGAACAAAAATGGAGGAAAACGCATTGCGGAAGAAGTGCTATCCGCCTAGCATCGATCTGGGCAAAGATGTATGGGATGAAGAATGGTCAGAAAACAAAGGAACAAATTAAGTGAAATAAATTAGTAAATATTTAAAGTACGAGCCAATTGGGCGAGTCCGGGTATTTTAGAGGGGTGATGCTACATTGATAATTTAATTGAGGTGAATTTAACAAATTTAGAGTCGGGAATAGGCTAGGAGATTTTGGGCTAGTGCTAATGGTGTTAGGAACGGTTTAGCTAGATTAATATTTATTTATATATATGCAGGTATAATGGCAGTATATATATATATATATATATGTGTGTGTGTGTGTGTGTGTGTGTGTGTGTGAGTGTGTGTGTGTGTGTGTGTGTGTGTGTGCGTGTGTGTGTGTTCATGCTTTATAAATATCAGTGTGCATGATATTTATGTGAAAACATACCCATCTAATGCTATCATGGGAGGTTGTGCGATGTGAGTGAATTCCCTAGCTAGTGAATGCACGAAGAGTATAGTCCCCAGGTCATAGCGCCCAATATTTTATTGTGTGATTTATTTTTCAAGGTAAGATGCCTTGTGTATGATTTGGTCTCACTCTCGAGGGAATATGACCGCCTCACTACAATTATGATTTTGTTACCTATTTCGGTGTGAGTCAATCGACTTATGGTAACCGAGTTAGATTGAGTATATCTGGTATATGATATCATTTTAAAGAAAAGAATCCGGGAAGTTATTACTCCGAAGGATGGCTATTATACGCGATATATGTGAGATTTTTGTAGTATATTTTCACGTATATAATAGAGTAGATAATTATATATGGGTTAAATACATAAAGTGTGAATGTATTTTACATATAACTGGCGTAAATGTTATATGATTAATTAAAGTTGAAATGATTAAGCAAGTTAATGAATAAAATAAGTTATGAATCAGAGGGATAAAGTACTCAGGATAGAGTAGGGTGATAGAAAGATTTGTAACAGGACTAGTTAGGTGGGATAGTATAACTAGTTGGGTTAAGAGGTAAGCGTTAGATGTCACAATAGTTGAGAGGTGAGTAATATCTCAAGAGAGTGCGACACCGGCTTAAATATGGAAAGGGTTAATGCATATTTAATTGTTGCATCTTAATTACTTGCTAAATGTTTTTCAAAAGGTTTTAGGCTCTAACCCAAGTCGAAATATTTTTCCAAAACATTTTACGTGTCCAGTCACAGGGATGCCAGGCTTGATGGCTCGTTCCAGGGATGCGTAGCTGAAACATTTGTGGAGGCCTGCATGATTTTGTGTAAGCGCTTCAGTTATTCATTCCTAGATTAGGATTTATGATTCAGTATTTTATATGGCCATGTCGTCTCTTCAGTGGATACATTCTTTTAGTTTTATTTATCATACGATATATTTTGATTCGGTTTTATTTCTATACACTAATGGTTTTGGTTTTTTTAGAACCGATGGTTCATTCGGTATTCATTATTTATTTATTTATCGTGTGATGATTCAAACTTTTATATTTGTTGTGGATGAGTTATATTATTTCTATTCCCACATGTTACGTTAATGAAAGATAAAAATTGACACCGACTTAATTTAACATAGGTGGTTAATAATTTAAAAAGTTTTCGATAGTGATTCTAATAATGAACCGAATGAGATTCTTGTTTATTTTGATAAAGGAATGTTCACCAAGGATTCAAATAGGCGGGGTCTTACAGGATTCAAAGGCTCTATTTCAAGACATTTGTGATAAATTAGTGGTCAAAGAACGCCAACGAAGAATATCGAAGTGACCCGTGTCTAGGTTTCCATATTACCTTATCCTTATCCATCCTAACCTACCCTAAACCGAGCCCGTAAATCTTGTACCTAGCCTTCCCTGATCTTCCATGTTTGGTGTGAGTTTGTATTTTAGTTTATATGTATATATTTTATTATTTTTTATTATTAGTGAGGGCATATTATGATTTTTGTTATTATTAATTTTATTATTTTATAGGTGTCTTATGTCATGTTATTCGATATATGTGTTTTCATATATTATTTTTTATGTTATTTATTATTATTATTATTATTATTATTATTATTATTATTATTATTATTATTATTATTATTATTATTATTATTATTATTATTATTATTATTATTATTATTATTATTATTATTATTATTATTATTATTATTATTATTGGTGTTGTGCCAATTGATTATAATAGTATGTGTGGCATTTTTTTTCACTTTTGTATTTATATTTTGTAATATATATTTGAGTCTATTTACTTTGCTTTTCTTATTTTGTCTTATTATTGTATATATTATATGTATTTGCGTGTATTTATTGTATGTGGGTGTGTTTGTTTTTTATATGTAAATATTTTTTATATTCTAGTAATGTGTTTGTTTTGTGTTTATAATATATATATATATATATATATATATATATATATATATATATATATATATATATGTAAATATATGTTGTAAATATAAAGTACACACATTAGCATCTATACACCCACACACATCAAATTAACTCCCTCACTTCACTGCCATTTCCCATATACTAACACACACCAAAAAAAGTCTGCCACCTCACATTTTCAAAAGCCCATAAAATTTTCTACATCTTTCTTTCTTCACTTTCACACAACCATAATACATCTCTCTATTTCTCTCTTTCTCTCTCTCTCTCTCTCTCCATTAAAACCCACCACCCTATTACCACCTTATCTTCCTCCCTCTCTCACTCGTACAACCTTATACCCATGAGCAGGTGGTTACTCAGTACCCATCATACCTACCACCTTACCCAACCATCGTATATCTTCGACGACCTTAACCTAAAAAATCGCCGGTAAAACTAACTAAAATCACCAACAATTGGTTATTGTCGGCAAACCCGAGCCCAGTTATACCACTACCCCTTGCTACCAACAAACTCCTCTCCATTTCCATGTGTCCTATCCCATGTCCGAAACCCAGCACCCATTTCATTCACAACCTAGAAAACCTTCTCTCATCTAACCTGAACCAAACCCAAACCTTAACAACCCCCATTTCCACGCAAAGGTTGGCCAGACACAATACGCCGAAGATGGGACTTGTATATCGATCTATATCATTCTCATCATCAAACCACGATAAAACATTTGAAGTTGTCTTTAAAAATGACATGCACAATAAACTATTTCAGTAACAATCGATAATAAATTAAATGTAACACTCAACTAGTCATAAAAATCCAACAACAATAACACCGTCCCGATAACTATGCCCATACAATAATCCAAAATAATAAACTAGCTAAAATAGAAATAGCAACCTATGCTAGAATCAGATGAACTGAAGTAATCGCTCTGCAAATATGATCACAAGTACGATCTTCTTTTATCCTTGTTGTCTCTATCTATGTAAACCTAGAGGGAAAATATTTCATAATTTGGGTCAGTTCCCTAGAGTTGCACAAGTTAACTTACGAAAATTAAGATGCAATAATACAGTTGATTCAAAGTATGTACCGCCTGTCAGTACTCACATGCGATAAGTACCTCATCCCTCACCTAAGTACAGTCTTATACGCATATCAACCCAAGTCCTAATTATACATTCTGATAATTACCACGACAAGATATCATTTTTAATGTATCTAGCACCAGTTATAAATCGGAGCGGATCATCTATACATATACTCCTAGTCGCAAGAATAACCCCTACAATACTACTCAAAATAAATGACATATCATCCATTATGCATATACGTATTATTGGGTTCATAACTGATTGTCTACATCATTAGACTAATTAATTGATCTTAATTAATTTATAAGGGTAGCTACATCTATGTCCTTACATATATACAACACACAAAGGCATCTACCTTTAATGTCATATTCGTGATCTAACAGTAAGTCTAGAGGAGTCCCTCATCCAAATGAACATCCCGAAACACATACAAGTGGGGCGGTCCCTGTGTAGTACACCATTGCACAGTCCATACCCCCAAAAGTGATAATGGATCCCAGCATCAATACATACCTCGTTGTAAGTGGCACTGCTACGTAGGACCCTAAATAATGACCTACACAATGCCTAGCCCACATATGCCGACGCGTGCTTTAGTTCCGATATGTTGGCAACCCCAACCAATAGGCCTTCCATGAATATGGGTATGTTCACACAAATTAGTAAAATACATATCTTCATCACATAATATGTATAGGTAATTACTATATAATTACCCCCAAGATATACTATTGAATCGCCCATTAATAGTAAAAATTTAATAATTAATCATCCAATTAAACATAATTTCCCATTTAAATAGTCATATATATTTTACATAAGTTTGGTCTACGATTTGTTAAGGTATCTCTTAACCTTCCCATTTTATTTTAATAAATTTCATCCTAATTTTCGAACTCGGTATAACAAGTCACACCTTAAATACACATATTTTCATACCACGGATTTTATTCTCGGTTACCCTGAGGTAATGTAATGCCTTACATGTTTTTCAGAAGTCCTTAATATCATTTACGGACCCCCTAAATTGTTTCGGACCTCGACCGAATCAACCAACAATTTTTCTAAAAAAACTAATTCAACAAAAATTAAAAACGATAAAGTTTTGGTTATTCGAGGGACGTTTGGTTATTGGTCCAAGTGATTGGACTTTAACCAGTCATGAGGAGGGGTTTGTCCCATACGATTTGACCATTCATGAGCCTTGGGTGCATCTGACTTGACTATTTTCTTTCGAGGGATATTTCACTCTTTTTACCTCCATAGTACCTTGACTAAAGATGTATGTGCCCCTGCCGACCTCTCTTTTTTGTATTGATAGTAATACCCTATGAATCCCTTGGTTGTTTACCCTACTCCCCTTATTTTTTGAGGAATTACCATTTTATGTAGGGCATTCCTCAGTCTCTATAAATAGAGGGCTTGGGGCTAAGTTTTAAAATGTCGAGTAAATTTAAAAAACTAAACCACACTCTTCCCAAAATTCACCACGCCCCTCTCTCTCTCTCTAAAACCTTTTTCAAATCTTATATGTTTGAGATATTTTCCCTTAAATCTGTTCTGAACACCTTTACATCCTAAGAATATTTTATGTGAGGCTGAGTGTTTACATATTTTTATGGTTTGGAAATTTGAGATTTTTCTGATTTTGAGTGTTTGTTCATTTGAAATCTTTTTGGCTTTCTGGGTTTGGATCATTTCAAAGCTTGTTTGGCTTTCTAGGTTAGAACAATCAAAGGTTGTTGGAGTTCATTCTTTTCTTTTGTTCTCTTATTTGTCTTGTTGATCTACACTGGGGTATAATTTCTAAACTTATTTTTTCATGCAAAAACATATATATATATATATATACACACACACACATTAGGGTATGCCCGTGCCTGAAGGCACGAAGATAATTTTGCCCCCCAATATTCGTACTTGTACTTACGACATGACACCGCCACCAACTGCCACAAACACCCAATCCAACAAACCACACATAAACATTATAGTGAACCAAGGTATAATTATATAGTGTTGACCACGTGAAATTATGGCCTTACAAAACTCACATTGTCAAATAAACTACTTGTTGCAAATTACGTGACTATTAATTATATGGAGCTCAAAAATTAACACCCCAAACAATCAAAACAACCAACTATGTCCCTCCAATAAGCTTCCACTAAAGACAACATTCGACCGATATAACTCTGATAAACAAATTAGTAGTGGTATACATTATATGGAAGTATAGATATATATAATAGATGCCAGATGACTTCGATTATAGTATTGTAACTCACATGGGGCATTCTGTCCAGCTCATGAGAGTTGGTATTATAAATAGATTAAGATGATAACTTATAAAAACTTGGAAGTTAATTTTTATAAAAAAACACTTCTAATATAGTGAGAAAATTTATATTTAAACACATTAAAAAAACAATCAAATACCAAAAAGTTCCTCAAACATTTTTTAATACACATTTAGTCCAAGTCTTTTTATTTTGTTCCAAAAAGTGCCTCAAATACCCATTTAACCAATATTCTCTGATTTTTAAAGTCCGCGCTATCGACATGTTGAGGGAATTTTTGGAACAAATAAAAAAGCTTTGAATGAAAGTGTATTAAAAAATGTTCGAGGGACAATTTGGTATATGCCCCTTAAAAAACACCATTTTTTTCTCACTTGAATATTAAAGTTTTTTATTTAAGCACATTAAAAAATCGTTAAAGTCGAGAATTGATCTTCTACCATAACGGAAAAAATAAAAATCTTGTATTTAATCTTTCGAAGATCACAGAACCAACTAACGTAAAAAAAAAAAATCAAAGACGTGGAATTCTAATAGTACTCAAAATAATCAATCCATAATTCATTAAAATAGATACCCTGGTTTTGTGAGTTAAAAAAATGCTAAAAAAATAAAATATAACAATTGCAAGTTCCACATGTAAAGTAACGAAGAGAAATATTCATTAAGGGTGAGCTCATGTCATCTCGTGTCATAAAACATTAAAAAAGTATGAAAATATAACCACTATCTCACACATTTATAGGCAATGGTATTTTGTTAGAATAATGACACTTTACTCGAAGAAAAGCACCAATATAATCAAATCATTATAAAAGTTGGTAAAACTCATCAATTTAGTCATCGGGTAACGACTATAAATGAAATTAGAAATGTATAGTTACTTTCCATAATAAAAAATCTGAAACAAACAAAACTTGACATAACCCTCTTTAATTACCAACCAATGGCATTTATACCCAAGAAATACGTTATCAACCAACAATTTTTCTACATAAAAACATCTCTAAAACATATCCAAAACATATGGTTTTATTTATCTCAAGAATTATAAAATGTGTAAAGTTCTAGTTTCCAGAATTTACTCTTTTCTGATTAAATTGAATCATGAAAAATTATTGCATATGGATTTAAATCAGATTTACACTATTAACATATAAGATCATAAGATTCATCTCTAAGTCAAT
This sequence comes from Sambucus nigra, assembly GCA_949130495.1. Lineage (NCBI taxonomy): Eukaryota > Viridiplantae > Streptophyta > Magnoliopsida > Dipsacales > Adoxaceae > Sambucus > Sambucus nigra. The sequence goes on from OX422216.1 coordinate 135,904,760, forward strand.
ATAATCATCAATTCTTTTTTCGGTTTCTCATCAGTTCATCAATTCTCAATTTCCTAAAAATTTAAGATTTGATCCTCTACATGAAAACGATATAATCTCATCATATCATATTCAATTTTATATGTTTTAACCCAGAGTTTACATGAGAGATTACAAACATGAATTAAGAAGTAAATTGAAAGTTAATTTAAGTAAGAAAACTCTTGCCTTATAATGAAGATTGAAGCTTCTCTTCTTGAATCACCAATTTCCTTCTCTCCCTTGACCTTGGTATCTCCTTTCTATAGATGGCGGCTGCTAGGGTTTCTTTGGATGAGTTAAATGAGTTTTTCAAACTCCCACTTAACTTATAAAAAACCTTAATCCAGAGTTAAGCCTTAATCCCCATTTTTAGGCCCCCAAATGTGCTCGAACCCATAACCGGAATGACCCAATGACTCCCCAAATGTTATAACTATCCCATGGGCCCAATTTTAGATGTGTAAAACACCTAAACGAGTCCCCTAAATGACCAAGAACACCCCCAAATTATTTTTTCCCAACTTACTCATTTTTATTACCTATAATCTCTACATGATCATAAGTTAATTGACATTCATTTTTTTTTACGAGTGAACCCATTATGCTTAATTTAATCCAAATAAATATGCAATCACAAACAAGCATTTATTCTTAGTTGAAATTCTACCGATTTAATTTATTCTCAAATGTATTTAATTTAATTTTGTCAAAATATTTTATTTCAAAAACAAGGGTTATTACACAAACCCGAGACCACCCTTATCCATCAAAAAACCCAACCCAGACCTAACTCTAGTTCGGTAACCCATAACTCGTAACCAGCTAGTCCCCACCCGAACACCATTAACCATCACCAACCTCAACTTATTTTACCCATTAAAACATCAACAACACCTTCTCTCTCTTTTATTCCAAATCAAATAACCGATTACTCCCATTGCACATTATATCCCAATTTAAACCCTTTTAAACCCATTTAGCCCTTTTTGCCTAAACAATAATTCTAGCCCAAGCCCACTAAATCAAAAACCCTAGCTTCATACCTACCTATAAATGTAAATGATGAGCTCAAATTGGGGAGACTAGAGGAGAGAGAGAAACATAATTTCAGAGTAGTTTACAATACTAATTAGTGAAAATCGCTTTTGTTATTTATATTTTCTTTTAGAGTTTGTTTGAAGGAAAAATAATATTGTGAGATTAAAAGTTGAGTGTTGTGATTAAATTTCATAATATTATTGGTGTAACTCATATTTTTGAGGTGTATTTTTGTAAAGATTTGAAAGTGTACGTCGGGAGGCTTGGTGTATTTTCTTTATTTTTGTATTTTTACAAGACTTTGTATGAAATTATTTTTACACTTTTTGTGTGATTTTACCCTTATAGTTGGATAATCTCCCATTCAAGGGAAGAGACGAAACCTCCATGATCTTATTTTATTTATTTCAATTTTGTAATTTCTAACTTTATTATGCTCCTTTCAAATTAAATATTGGAATTTTGCATATTAAAATTCATTTTGAGAGAAAACATTGGGTTCTAGTCATGCTTCGAGAGAAGGTGATTATTTTTAATGAATCAAAAAATTTCCCTCCCATCAGAGATGGGGTGATCATGTCATCGAGAAAGAACACGAAATTTTTATTACATTATTTTCTTAAGAATCAAACTAGAGATAGATTTTTCTTTAGTTAAATATTATTTTAGAAATTTCTAACTCTAAAACTAATTTTTAAATACTTAAAATAATTTTAGTAAATGATCCCTAATGGGTAGTTCATTACAAAAGTTTTAGTCTGGTTTTTTAGCCTAAAATTAATTTTTTTTTTTAAAAAGAGATTTTATTTTTGTCACATTTGTGATTAGAGTCAATTTGTGATTTGAATAAATATCGGAGTATTCTAAAATCAAAAGTCACTTAATTAAAATAAATAATTAAGCCATGGAAGTGAATTCCCATCCATTGCTTGTTCTCACAGTTATCTATCTAACTCATCTCTTATTTTTAGTTTTTATTGGTTAGATCAGTTTACATTTATCCCCATTTAGTTAATTACAATAAATATCCCTTGAAAATTGTTTTAAAAACCATATTAGGTCTTCATTTTGTTCTTGGCCTCATTAAGTAGTTGGATTGATACTCCTTACTTACCATATACTTGTTTTAGTGTATTTTGTAAGTCCATAGGGATTTTTGATTGACGAGTCTTGCAACAATGACACTTACACAAAAGGCTAGTTATTAAATGGTGTCGTTGTCGACTTTTTAAGCGTTCGAACTTTTGCTCAATTTTGACGATATCTTTCTCACCAATTGTCGTTGCCGGATTTTTGAGTGGTGGAGCATTTTGAAGATATGTACATTTGTTTCATTTGATTATATCTTTTATTTTTTTCCTTAGCTAGTTGTATTAGGTTATTTAGGCCTTATACATTCATTTGTGGTGATTTAAACACCAATTATTTGTAATAATTAATTATAAAACAATCAAAAGGGAAACGAGACAAAATAGAGAGAGAGCATCATTGGAGTGTATTAAATGTCTCTTTATTTTGGGTCCGTAGGACTCCAACTGATGATTGAAGTTAGGAGAACTTCCCCCCAATCTACTCAACTTGTTCTTCATGCCATTTGTGTAAAATTCGTGGGAGATACATTTCTTTATCACTTGCGCATCTCTAGTTAGGAAGTCCATTTATTGTTTGACTATTTTCTCTTATGTGACTTTATTTTATGCATAGTATTATTTTGAACGGTTTAATGAATTAATTGTACTTAAGACCTAGACCCGATCATTGAAACGAGTTAGAATTGTATTACCGACTCAATCACTTAATTCCACTTGCTTATTAGCCCGTGCCCTCACGTAATTAAAATTAACTAACTACCAAGAGAATTAGGAGCACATTTTTCAAAGGCGACATACTCCAAGCTTTTCTTGCTTTTTGATTAATTAAAATTTGAATACACTATCACTTAATTGAAGATAAAACGGTTATGTGCTAGTTAGGATTTCTCCTTTTCTTGTAGGTGTCCAATTCAAATCCTTTAGTAGTCGATTTTGTGTTCTCCGTCTTTTGTACTTCAAAGAAAGTCCATTTTTACCTACTTTTTCAAAAATACAAAAAAAAAATATTTTTCTTTCCTTTTCTTATATTAAAAAAAACCCCAAATATATCTTCATTCCTTTTCAAAATATTAAAAAAAAAAAAAAAGATTTTCTTTCTTTTTCAAATTTAAAACAAAAATAAAAAATATTATTTGTTGAATTCTTTTTCTCCCACCATCCATTTTGTCATGGCCGAAGAACGTCCTTTAAGGGATTGCTTTGGTTATCTACAATCCTCTCGAAGCATGTTTAAGGTTGAGACCGAGTATAAGCTTCACACTTTATTTAGTGGCTTCAACTCTCTCACGCACATCGTTGATACTTTTGCTTCATCCATTCATGCCTCTCATATTCCACCCCCTATGGTGATGAATGTCAATGCATCCAATGATTCGTCACGCACTTATTTCTTTTAAGTCAATCACCCATGAGTGTCCATACCTCCCTTATCCATCTAAACCAACCATAGACAAAGTGTATCCTTATGAAACTCTTTTGGAATCCAACTCGGACTATTGTCATGACATATCCCATACCGAGTGGTGTGAACAGCCAAGCTATTCGTGGAGGATTGATCACCCTCCAACACAATATGAATCCTAACCCCATGTCGTGGATCCTCACATTTTTTCATAGTCGTCATCGCAACCAAGTGCATCCTATCCCGATCAGTCTCATCACTATAGTCACCATAATTATCAACCTTTTGTCTCTCATGGAAACCCTCCTCTCATGTATGATGAACTTGACCTCGTTACCCACACTTCATATGAGTATTTTCCATTTAGTCATACTAATAGAGAGTTTTGTCCACCTCAACCATACACCGTTGGACCACCACCCATGACTTCCCAACCATCATCCACATCCACTCTCGAAAGCATGTTGCAAGATTTCATCATCAACCAAGAGAAAGCTACTCAGAGTTATTTGACTCACCTTCAGTAAGAATTTGTTATGGCTCCCTATATTACGGATCTTAATGCCTCATTTAATTTTATCACCACCTCAGATGGTGATCTATGCGCCGATAAGTAGTCCACACATTCTTTAGATACCATACTCCCTATCACGAGTGATCTCGAGATTCCCTTTGATCCTCCTGATGAGTGTGTATCCCATACTCTTGAGTTAGATCATCTTCCCCAACCTATTACCACACCCGATCCGCCCATTGTTCTACCCGACCATCCACCATGTTTGAACCTTGTTCCCTTACCTCTTCCATTTCTATATTTAGGTCCTTATTTGACTCCACCCTTCACCCTTGAACTTTTTGAGCCATATCATGATTTCTTCCTCAATCCCTCCATCCATAAGAGAGTTTGTTATGACACTCTCAACTCACATGACACTGATCATGATCATCCTTACGCACCCATTCCTAGTGGTTCTTATTACTATCGTGAGATGAAAGTACCCTTTCTAAATCCTACAGGGTTTGAATTGGCTCAATTTTGTAATAACAGTCCCAAATACACTCGGGCCACTGCACGCACTAAAAATATTCCTAACAAGATTTTTAGAAGGATTTTAAAATCAATTTTCCTTATTTTTGTATTAATACATCCTATTTGTATTTTATACTAAATATTTTTTATATTATAGATTTCATGGTTTTATAATTTTCCAAATTTTTTAAATTAATTTCCATATCTTATATGATTGTGTATAATTTTAAAAATGCTGCAAATAAACATTTAAAAGAAACAAAAATAAACATTTACTTTGTTTCTCAATTAATTCAACAAAAATTAAAAACGAAAAAGTTTTGGTTATTGGAGGGTCGTTTGGTTATCGAGCCAAGTGATTGGACTTTGACCAATCAGAAGGAGGGGTTTGGCCCATACGATTTGACCATGCATGAGCCATGAGCGCGTCAGAGTTGACTATTTGCTTTCGAGGGATATTTCACTCTTTTTACCTCTATAGTGCCTTCACTTAAGATGTATATGCCCCTGTCGGCCTCTTTTTTTTGCATTTCCAGTCATACCCTATGAATCCCTTAGTTGTTTACCCTACTGCCCTTATTTCTTGAGGAATTACCATTTTATGTAGGGCATTCCTCAGTCTCTATAAATAGAGGGCTTGGGTCTGAGTTTTAAAATGTCGAGAAAATTTACAAAACTAAACCAAACTCTTCCCAAATTTCACCACACCCCTCTCTCTATCTAAAACCTTTTTCAAATATTATATGTTTGAGAGATTTTCCCTTAACTCTGTTCTGAACACCTTTACATCCTATGAATCTTATATTTGAGGCTGAGTGTTTAGATATTTTTAGGGTTTGGAAATTTGAGATTTTTCTGATTTTGAGTGTTTGTTCATTTGGAATCTTTTTGGCTTTATAGGTTTGTATCATTTGAAAGCTTGTTTGGATGTCTAGGTTGGATCAATCAAAGGTTATTGGAGTTCAGTGTTATCTTTTCTTCTCCTGTTTATCTTGTTGATCTACACTGAGGTATAATTTCTAAACTTATTTTTTCATGCAAAAACATATATATACACACACACACTAGGGTATGCCCATGTCTGAAGGTACGAAGATAATTTTTCCCCCCAATATTCATACTTGTGCTTACGACACGACACCGCCACCAACTGCCACAAAAACCCAATCCAACAAACCACACAGAAATATTGGAGTGAACCAAGGTATAATTGTATAGTTCGCATTCACATGTATTGAGCACGTGAAATTTTGACCTTAAAAAACTCACATTATCAAATAAATTACTTGTTGCAAAGTACATGACTATTGATTAAAGGGAGCTCAAAAATTAATACCCCAAACAATCAAAACAACCAACTATGTCCCTCCAATAAGATGCCACTAAAGACAACATTCGACTGATATAACTCTGATAAACAAATTAGTATTGACATACATTATATGGAAGAATAGCTAAATATAATAGACGCCAGATGATTTTGATTACGGTATTGTAACTCATATAGGGAAATCTGTCCGACCCATGATAGTTAGTATTATAAATAGATTAAGAGGATAACGTATAAAAATTGGAAGTTAATTTAAAAAAACACTTCTAATAGAGTGAGAAAATTTATATTTAAACACATTAAAAAAAGGATCAAATATCAAAAAGTTCCTCAAACAGTTTTTAATACACATTTAGTCCAAGTCTTTTTATTTTGTTCCAAAAAGTCCCTTAAATGCCCATTTAACCAATATTATCTTATTTTTACAGTCCGCTCTAGCGACATGTTGAGGGACTTTTTGGAACAAATAAAAAGCTTTGAATAAAAGTGTATTAAAAAATGTTCGAGGGACTATTTGGTATATGCCCCTTAAAAAAACATCATTTTTTCTCACTTGAGTATTAAAGTTTGATGCACATTAAAAAACATTAAAGTCGAGAATTGATCTTTTACTATTATGGGAAAAATAAAAATCTTGTATTTAATCTTTCGAACATCACAGAACCAACTAACTAAAAAAAATCAAAGACGTGGAATTGTAATAGTACTCAAAATAATCAATCCATAATTCATTAAAATAGATGCCCTAGTTTTGTGAGTTAAAAAAATGCTAAAAGAATAAAAATCTAACAATTGCAAGTTCCACATGTAAACTAATGAAGAGAAATATTCATTAAAGGTGAGCTCATGTCATCTCGTGGCATAAAACATTAGAATAATATGAAAATATAACCACTGTCTCACACATTATAGGCAATGGTATTTTGTTAGAATAATGACACTTTACTCGAAGAAAAGCACCGATATAATCAAATCATTATAAAAGTTGGTAAAACTCAATAATTTAGTCATCAGGTAACGACTATAAATGAAATTAGAAATGTATAGTTACTTGCCATGATAAAAAAAATCTGAAACAAACAAAACTTGACATAACCCGCTTTAATTACCAACCAATGGCATTTATACCCAAGAAATACATTAATACACTTCAACTGAAATTCAAATATAGTCTATGTATCCGACAATATAAACTGCAATATTTGAAAATTCAAAACAATCCCACATTATCTCTACGATCCTCTGACTTCCTTGTTAGTGGTTTGCTCCATACCATCAATGAGATCAGTGAAGCCGAGTCCTCTAATGTCTTGTGTACTTACTACTTTGCGAACTCGAATCCTACTGTAGGAGGGTAGTGAGACTGGGGTCTATGAATAACTGGAAAGGGTTAGGCGTGATCCACTCCAATGGACTCTACCTTCAAGGTCTTCAAAATCTCTTAGAGCAGCTGTGTGTGAAAAACCTTCCACTTCTAGTAAAAATGGAGTAATGTCTATTAACCTCCTTCTGCAAATACGAAAATTCAAAAATAACAATATAAACTTGGAGAATAATGATCTCCTAAGAATGATGGCTGTCAAGGTGGGAGTGAAGAAACAAGCACTCAACACTTAGAGAGAGAGAGCAGGGAGAGAATACTATTTCTGGTCTGGTGTAATTTTGACAGAGTAACTGTGCTATTGAGTTTTTCTATCTTGTCTTGACCTTGCCCAGGGGTCCAATTTGTACTTGGGCATTAGGGATGAGTTGTCACTTTTGGGTTCCAAAACTTATAGGGTTGGTAAGGGACAAGGTCTGTAGTGTACCATTTGTCCCTACTTGTGGCAGCAGCATGTCCCCTCAGACAAGTGCCACCTGGTGCAAACCAAAGTCAAAAAGAAAATATGTTTATGCTAGATGACAAAATATCTGATTTGGTAAATATCTTTTAAAACGGTAACATGTGGTACAAACTTTGTAAACTTGAAAGAGGAGGCCTGGAGTACCTCCTCCTCTAAAACTATCAATCTTGTGGGAGGGCCTTGAGGATCCATCTCCTCTAAAATTATTTTTTTAGAGGGGCCTTGAGGACCCCCTCTTATGAGAAAGTCATTTTTATAAAATTTCATTTCTTCTGAGCAGCCATTTAGTTGCGCACTTCACTTGTGACTAAGTGTGAAATGTGTGTGCGGTCTTGAGTGACTCATGGGGTCTTTCTACTAGTATTCTCTCAATCCTAAAGTGCTAAGTGGTTGATCTTGCTCAACAAACCTTGTTCCTCAGTCGTTAAGCCAAAACTCCCAAGAGATCCCAACTGGCCTATCTGATCCTTGCCTGCTCAACTAGGCTACCTGTACAAGAAAGTAAGTGTAAGTACTTTTGTTCTTTTTAAAGAATGACTTTTCATGTTGAGGGGTTGCTCATGGTAGCCACTCCCTCATCCTTGCTTATTTTTTAGAAGCTCAAGGGGAGGAACTTGAGGGTCCCTCACCCCAGGTTTTGTTTGAGGACCCCGAGGGTTCGTGACCAAATGTTTTTTAGAGCTTGAGGTACCCTGGGGGTTCCTCAACCAATATGAATTTTCTATCATTGAGGGACCCTGGGGTTCCTTCACCAATTTGGATTTTCTATCATTGAGGGACCTTGGGAGTTCCTTCACCAATATGGATTTTCTACGGCTGAGGGGCCCTGGGGGTTCCTTCACCAATATGGATATTATGCGACCGAGGGATCCTGGGGGTTCCTTCACCAATATGGATTTTCTGTAGTCGAGGGACCCTGAGGGTTCCTTCACCAATATGAATTTTCTACGGGTGAATGACCCTGGGGGTTCCTTCACTAATATGGATTTTCTACGGTTGAGGGACCCTGGGTGTTCCTTCACCAATATGGATTTTCTACAGTCTAGGGACCCTGGGTGTTCCTTCACCAATATGGATTTTCTGCGGTCAAGGGACCCTAGGGGTTCCTTCACCAATATGGATTTCTGCGGCTGAGGGATCCTGGGGGTTCCTTCACCAATGTGGATTCTCTGCAGTCAAGGAACCTTGGGGGTTCCTTCACCAATATGAATTTTCTGCGGTTGAAGGATCCTGGGTGTCCCTCAACTAATATGAATTTTAGGTGTTCCTCAACCTCATATTTTTTGTAAGCTGAAGGGCGGGTCTTTGAGGGACACTCACCCTAAAATATAGTGGTCAAGCTTGAAGCACACTTCTACATCAATCCCTCATGCAAAGTCTTTTCTATTGGGCAGATGAAAAGTCTTTGTACGCTATAAATTCGATTTTCAATTTTGAGGGACCCTAGGGTTTCTTCATCATTCCCCCAAGGTCATTAAATGCTCAGTCACTTCATCCCAGGTTTTGTAGATGAGACCACTTTTGGTGGAGCTCCTTTTTACCGGGTATCAACTTGGGCAGAGAGGCTGCTCGTGGTGAGTCCCCTCATCCTTGGAATTTTTTTGTAGGCTTTTATCTTATTCAGAGAGGTTTCTCGTGGTGAGCCCCTCATCCTTGGCCTTTTTATGTGGCCTTCTATCTTTGGTAGAGGGGTTGCTCGTGGTGATCCCCTCGTCCTTGGCCTTTTTATGTAGCCTTCTATCATGAGTAGAGGGATTTCTCACGATGAGCCCCTCATCCTTGGCCTTTTTCTATGGAATTCTATCCTAAGTAGAGGGGTTGCTCACGGTGAGACCCTCGTCCTTGGCCCTTTTTTGTGACCTTCTATTTTGGTTCGAGGGGTTGCTCGCGGTGAGTCCCTCATCCTTGTCCTTTTTTTGTGGCCTTTTATCTTGAGTAGAGGGGTTACTCACGGTGATCCCCTCGTCCTTGGCCTTTTTCTGTGGCATTCTATCTTGGGCAGAGGGGTTTCTCGATGTTAGTCCCCTAGTCCAGGTTTCATACCTTGTCTTGGGAAGGTGGAGACACTCTAAGTGGATCCCCATGCTCCAGGCTATTTCACTCTTTGTTCATTGGCTTGAGGACTTCACAATATTAGCCCCCTCGTGCAGAAGTGTTTTATAGTGTCGAGAGACTTGTGCACAAATATCATAATCAAGATTTCACTATTTGTTTACTAGTTTGAGGACTTCTCAACATTATCCCCCTCGTGAAGAAGTGTCTGGTATTATTGAGAGACTTGTGCACGAAATATCATAATCAAGATTTCACTCTTTGTTCACTGGCTTGAGGACTTCTTATCATTAGCCCCCCTTGAGCAGAATATAGGTTAATAGTATGAGGGCCCATATTCCCTTGGAGCCCTAGGTACTAAATTTTCATTCCTTTTATTTATATTTAGCATTTTCTTAAGAGTGTGAGTGCTTCTATGCCCTTAGAGCCTGAGGTTCTAAACTGTCGTACCTGTGTTACTATTTTATTCATACCTGGAACTTGCTCGACTTCTCAGGTTGATGCTATGAGCGCTCCGATTCCCTTAGCTTTAGGTATTAAATTGTCGTACCTTATATTTATACTTGGCACTTGCTCAATACTGTGAGCCCTCCGGTGCCCTTGGAGCCTTAGGTACTAAGTTGTCGTACCTTATACTTATACTTGGCACTTGCTCAAGACTATGAGCACTTCGGTGCCCTTGGAGCCTTTAGGTACTAAACTGCCGTACCTTATATTTATACTTGGAACTTGCTCAAGGCTGTGAGCGCTCATATGCCCTTGGATCTTGAGGTACTAAATTATCGTACGTTTTATTTATACTTGGCATTTGCTCAATACTGTGAGTTGCTCTAATATCTGTGAGAATTTCAAGACTAAACCTCCCCGTAGTCTGTGGGGTACTTGCCTATGATCTGAGAAAGTTATCATTTTAGAGTTTCCCCCTTTAACTATGGGGTACTTTCATATGATATAAGCAAGTTAAAATTTGGAAGCTTCCCCTCTAGCTGTGGGGTACTTGCATATAGCTGATCAGGTTAAAATTTTGAAGCTACCCCTCTAACTGCGGGGTACTTGCATACAACTCAGCAAGTTAAAATTTTGAAGTTGTCCCTCTAAGTGCAGGGTACTTGCATATGAGCTGAGCAAGTTATTATTTCTGAATCTACCCCTCTAACTGCGGGGTACTTGCATATGAACTGAGCAAGTTATTATTTCTAAAGCTTCCCCTCTAATTGTAGGGTACTTGCATAAAACTGAGCAAGTCATATTTTTGAAGTTTCCCCCTATAACTGCGAGGTACTTGAATATATCAGAGCAAGTTTGGATTTGTAAGCTACCCCTCTAACTGTGGGGTACTTGCATATAACCGAACAAGTTAAAATTTGGAACATGTCCCTCTAGCTGTTGGGTACTTGCATATAATTGAGCAAGTTAAAATTTGATAGTTTCCCCTCTAGCTGTGGGGGTACTTGCATATATTTGAGCAAGTTAAAATTTTGAAGTTGCCCCTCTAATTGCGGGGTACTTGCATATTTTTTTAGCAAGTTAATATTTTAGAGCTACCCCCTCTAACTGCAGGGTACTTACATATTTTTTGAGAAACTAATATTTTAGAGTGACCACTTCTAATTATGGGGCACTTGCATATATTCTGATCAAGTTAATGTTTTAGACATGCCCCTCTAACTATGGGGTACTTACATATGAGTTGTGCAAGTTAATATTTTAGAGCGCCCCCCTCTAACTGTGGGGTACTTGCATATTTTCTGATCAAGTTAATATTTTAGAGTGACCCCTTCTAATTGTGGGGTACTTGCATATATTCTGAGCAAGTTTATATTTTAGAGCAGCCCCCTCTAACTGTGGGGTATTTTGTTATGCACATTTATTTCTTAGAGAATAACTGGGAGGAAGGGGTTAACCTTACTCCTTCTCACAAATTTTGAATATAATTCTCAAATAAATAATGACTATTTTTTTAGAAACATTACCCCTCGTCTGGTGGGTCTTTGTTTCAAACAGTTTATTAAAAAAAATTAGAGCACAGGGATGTAGACCCATTTTCTCTATAATTTTTTAGAACTGGTTGGGTAAAGCTTTTCTTTGAGAACAGAGGTTAGCACTCATTTTCAAGGCTATGAATCAGGTATATAAAATATATATATATATATATATATATATATATATATATATATATATATATATATATATATATATATATATATATATATATATATATATATATATATTAATTGTTATTATTATTACTTGGAGGATGTCCTTCTACTGTCCTGGTGATAAGGATAAAAATCATTTGTATTATATGTCTGGATTGGCTTTGCTCAATATACTTTTCTCTTGAGATGGATGTTCCCCCAAGTATAATGAGGAAATACCTATGTGTCATGAACCCTCTTCTAATCTAGTAAGGTTTCTAATATTCTCTTAAGAAAGAGAAAACATTAGTCCAGTGTACCTTTTGTTTACTATTGGCATTTGCTCATCTACTAAACTTATTTATTTGTTTTCAGGTTAATATTGTGATCACTCATATGCCCTTGGGGCTTGAGGTACTAAACTGTCATACCTTTTATTTATACTTGGCACTTGCTTAATATTGTGAGCGCTCATATGCCCTTGGAGCATGAGGTACTAAACTACCGTACCTTCTATTTATACTTGGCACTTGCTCAATATTATGAGCACTCCTATGCCCTTGGAACCTGAGGTACTAAATTATTGTACCTTTTACTTTTACTTGGCACTTACTCAATACTGTGAGTGATGATGCTCTAAACAGCACCAACAGATAAAGAGGTAGTAGAGCTCAAATAGGCATAACAATGGCAGCAAATAACAACACATATATGTAGAGGGAGATAAGGAGAAGAGAATAAACACACTAACATAAGTGGTTCGGTAATTGCCTATGTCCACTATGCAAATGAGTGTAAGTATCACTATCAGAAGAGGGCTCTAATGGCCTTAACAATACAATCACTCCACTTTCTCTCTCTATTGTAAATGCACCAGAGTTTGGCTAGGGTTTTTAATTGAGGACCCTCTACAAGGGAGGAGAATATAATTATATATACTGCTTGGGGGGTGTAGTGTACCCCCAGGCATGCCATGAGCATGTGTGCGATGATTTAGGAATTCTAGTCAAGCCACCTGCCACTTTCACATATAGAGGATGGTGATGAAATATTCCTTCACGTGCCAAGAAGATTTGGTCATAACGATTTGTCCATGTGGGATATGCCATGTTGGGATCTTATACTGCTCATACGGTAGATGTTATCTAGGGGGTCTCGGCCTAGAGTCTATCATCATGGCCCCGGCTAAGGCTGAGACGACGTTGATGCTAGAGAGGGTCGAGGCCAAGTTGAGGAGTTAGTCCCCTCATGGGAGTCCTCCTTGGTCTCTATCATCCTAGTCTCGACTGAAGTCGAGACGACTTTGATGCTAGAGAAGGATAAGGCCGAGGAATAATGTGATGATCTATGAGGCTCACACCGAGGATGAGCTACTTTATGAGAGCTATGAGGCTGAGGCTAAGGCTGAGGCCAACATCTTTTATTCTGATCCTTAGTACGAGGTATTAAGTTCAGTACATGATGGTCGAGGTTGCTATTGCCAACAACACGCTAATGATCTTGCGCTGATAGGTGCCAATGTAGTCTCGGTTGTAATGATCAGGCCGAGGTTAATTAAGTCGTGGCCGACCCTACTAAGGTTGACCCTTATCTGGATGACCCTACTAATGATTAAGCCGTGGATGACCCTACTGAGGTCGAACCTTATCTGGATGACCCCACTAATGATTAATTCATGGTTGACCCTGCTGACGTCGACCCTTATTTAGATGACCCTTCCAATGATTAAGTCGTGATCGACCCTACTGAGGTCGACCCTTATCTGGACGACCCTGCTAATGATTAAGCCCTAGCCGACCCTGCTGAGGCCGACCCTTATCTGGATGACCCTGTCAATGATTAAGCCATAGTCGACCCTATTGATCCCTACCCTTATCTGGACGACCCTGCCAATGATTAAGCCGTGGCGGACCATACTGTGGTCGACCCTTATCTGGATGACCCCTACTAATGATTAAGTCGTAGATGACCCTACTGAGGCCGACCCTTATCTGGATGACCCTGCCAATGATTAAGCCATGTCCGACCCTGCTGAGGCCGACCCTTATCCAGATGACCATTGATTAATCCATGGTCGACCCTGCTAAGGCCAACCCTTATCTGGATGACCCTGCCAATGATATGTGAGGCTCTTGTAATGACTCGATCGTGAGATGTGATGCACGTCATCCTAAGAGATGAGGGTACATTTTGTTTATATCAATGACCACCTAGCCCTTAGTCTTCAATGTGGATAGAAGGCTGAGGGATACAGTATCTTTGGGCCAAGAAGTTGATGAGACATTCTTTCATGTGGTGGATGAGGTCGAGGGTGCTTGGGTCATAAGACCTCTGATGCTTAAATCCTTCTCTGTACTTTGCACAAACTGATGGTACCATTATTAGTCGGCCTTAGCCGAGTGGTACTTTCTCTGATGAGACTGATATAGTAAGTTAGTCCTTTGGCAGGAGGAGGCTGTGTTGGTCCAGGCCGAGATGATGAGTCGGTCTTCTTATAGGACAGTTGCTAGCAATGAGAACTTTCGATGTACAGTCATGGACGAGGCTGAGGCTTACTATGTCGACCCCCAGGCCAAGTCATAATATCTCTCTGTCTGATGATTTGTCAAGGTCGGCCTTGACCGAGGGGTCCCAAGCTTGGATAAGGGTATACTTGGGCATATCAATGATGTTTGTCTCTAACCAAGCCAATGATTTTTAAAGTATGATGCCACCAAGTTAATGATGTTTCAAGATATGAGGCCACCAAGTTAATGATGTTAACTCTCATTTAAACAAGTTAATGATGTTTCATATATGAGATCGCCAAGTTAATGATGTTTGTCTCAGATATGAGGCCACCAAGTTAATGATGTTAACTCTGATGTCACCAAGTTAATGATGTTTCAAGTAAGAGATCACCAAGCTAATGATGTTTGTCTCAGATATGAGGCCACCAAGTTAATGATGTTAACTCTCATGTCACCAAGTTAATGATGTTTCAGATATGAGATCACCAAGTTAATGATGTTTATCTCAGATATGAGGCCACCAAGTTAATGATGTTAACTCTCATGTCACCAAGTTAATGATGTTTCAGATATGAAATCACTAAGTTAATGATATTAACTCTCATGTAACCAAGTTAATGATGTTTCATATATGTGATCACCAAGTTAATGATGTTAACTCTCATGTCACCAAGTTAATAATGTTTCAGATATGAGATCACCAAGTTAATGATGTTAACTCTCATGTTACCAAATTAATGATGTTTCAGATATGAGATCACCAAGTTAATGATGTTTGTCTCAGATATGAGGCCACCAAGATAATGATGTTTTAGGTATGAGATCCCCAAGTTAATGATGTTAACTCTCATGTCACCAAGTTAATTATGTTTCAGATATGAGATCAACAAGTTAATGATGTTAACTCTCATGTCACCAAGTTAATGATGTTTCGAATATGAGATCGCCAAGTTAATGATGTTTCAGATATGAGATTACTAAGTTAATGATGTTAACTCTCATATCACCAAGTTAATAATGTTTCAGTTATGAGATCACCAAGTTATTGATGTTAACTCTCATGTCACGAAGTTAATGATGTTTCAGATATGAGATCACCAAGTTAATGATGTTTGTCTCAGATATGAGGCCGCCAAGTTAATGATGTTAACTCTCATGTCACCAAGCTAATGATGTTTCGGATATGAGATCACCAAGTTAATGATGTTAACTCTCATGTCACCAAGTTAATGATGTTTGAATTTGAATCTACCAAATCATGGTGTTCTTCCACGTCCCCTATCGCCATTTTAAGTGTGTATGGATGAGGGTCGTCTCGTCCATATACTATCTTTTTTCCGAGAGGGTTTCTCACCAAAATGATGATGTTTTATAGTTTAAGACGAGTTAAAACATGTAACTAAACACTTCGTATGAGAAGAATATGAGAGAGAACATATGAAATTTTTTATTGACCTTTTGTTATAAGACAGATAGTCGATATGTATGAGGTAGTGACTACATTAAAACTCACTTGATAGAGAACACTCGCCCCAGTCTGAGATAGCAGTGGGTCGACTTTGTGGTTGAAGAGTTATCAATCATCTTTCGATGAACTTTTAATGCAGCCGACCCTTTGGAGCAGCATCTTATGGTGGGAGTTCGGGGTCGACTTCTCCACAATCATTGAATTCTTCATTATTGTCGACACTTTTGTCAACATAAATTTTAAGCTTTTCCTTCTTTAGGAGCTTCTCAATCTCGTCCTTGAGGGCAAAGCATTTGTCAGTTGTATGACCGTGGTCTTCATGAAACTCACACCATTTACTCTGGTCCCTCTTATATGGAGGAGCTCTCAGTTTCTCAAGCCATCTCAAGTCTCTTTCTTCTTTAATCTCATTTAAAATTATATCAGGACTTACTATGAGTGGAGTGTAGCCGATAAATTTGTCATCAGCCGACCTCTTCTTCCCGTCCTTATTTTTGGCTTTATGAGACTTGCTTCCACCAGCTTCATCCTCTTTTTTGGAAGCCATGGCTTCCCTGGCATTCATGACCTTTATTATCATAGCTAGTATCTTAGCCATAGACTTCGGATGGTCTTCGGCAAGCTTCTAAAGCAACTTCCCCTTTTGTAGCCCTCCCATTAGTGATGTCATAGCGATACTCTCTTCTTAATCTTCCACTTGTAGCATCTCCTTGTTAAACCTTGCAATGTAGTATCTTAGGCTCTCATTCTTTCCATGCTTGACGTACAGTAGGTGAGTGGTCTTCTTTTGAGGTCTTACCCCAAAAAATAAGTTGTGATTGAACCTCTCTGCGAGATGCTTGAAGTTATCAATGGAGCCCTTCGAGAGCGAAGTAAACCACACATGAGTTACTCATGTCAAAGTGCTGGAGAAGGCATGACATCTCATCTCATCTGAGACGGAGTAGATATCGGTAGTAGACTGATACATTTCCACATAGTGGACTGGGTTCGTACTCCCATCATACTTTGGGGTTACTATTGGCAGTTTTAACTTTTCAGGTGTTAGGAAACCAACTATCTTATCTGTGAAAGGTGATCCTTCAGAGTAGCTCCTTTGCAAAGGGTCTTGGATTCCGAGGATCACTACACCAAATCTGCCCATTTGTCAAGGTCATTGACCTTGACAAATCCACCTTGTCAAGGTCAATGACCGTGACATTTCGAGGCGAGACAACTTTTTTTGTCACGGTCGTGTCACGGTCATTGACTTTGACACAAAACTCGCGTTTTGTGTCACGGTCGTGTCAAGGTCAATGACCGTGACACGTTTGTCACGGTTTATAATCGTGACAAAGCCGTGACCCTTTGTAAAAAAATTGTCACAGCCATTGATCGTGACAAGTCCGTGACAAAATTGTCACGGACGTGTCACGGTCAATGACCGTGATAATTCTTGGCAGAATTTAAAAAAATCTGCTGGGCAGTATGGCCACTGCCACTGCCCAGCAGTATATTTGTACCTGTTATAGCAACGTTGTACCTATTCAAAACATCATATATCCGAACAAACTAAAGATAATGCAAATATATATTTAAATAATAAACTATTTAAAAAAAAAAAACATCACCATCATTTTATCACAAATCTACAAACTATTTGCATGGAAAAGAGATTTTGTACCGCGACGCTAGGGAACACCTCCTTATCCTTCCCTTATCGTCCGAATAGCCACATAAGTATAGAGCATATGTGGCCTACCCTTAGGACCACTCCCTGTCCCCTGAATTGAAATAAAGTAAAATTAGTATCCGCCCCTCAAATATAGATAAATATAAATCGTAATTGAAATCGAAATCGAAATTGACATATAAATATAAATACATTACCTGTAGTGTCACTCAAACAGCTAACTTGAGCTCATATGGCACCTCCTTCCAACTAATGTACCCCGGGAAATCGTGTCAATTATAATTCTCTTCATATCTAAACACTAAGAAATACCATAATCCTATGGAGTTATGCGTTGCAAATTCCTTCCAACCGTTGTGTAGCCAAAAATCAACAGTTGAAGTTGTCAATTCCACCTTTCAATGGTCTCCCTTGTTTTGCTAGAAGTTCCAAGCTGTGGGGTATGGAAAGTGGAATTGACAACTTCAACTGGTGATGTTTGGCTACATAACGGTTGGGAGGAATTTGCAGAGCATCGCTCCATAGGATTATGGCATTTCTTAGTGTTCGGATAGACGAAGAGATTCAGTCTCCTCTCCACAAATAGCACACCCAAATAACTATGTATTAATCACCTATTAAAGGTAAGAAGCGTATATTCATGGATTAGTATAAACAAAACTTAGATGTAGTTGGAATATTTATGTATTAATCTCCTCTCCACACACGCACACTACACAAGAGTGAAAATGATAAAGTGCAGATCAAGTAAAAGCATTAAAAATGGATGTTTCGGTACAAATTGAAATATTTATTACAAATTGAAAAATTGTTTCAAATTCGGGTTATCATCAAAAATGGATTGATATTCGGTAGGAGCAGCCAAGTCATCCACACTACTATTTAGACGCCTTGGCGCGTGTTGGACAATTGACCACAGCTCGTTGTTGATATACTCCGAGTAAAACACTTGCTTAACCTTTTGAAATGCACAAACAAACGGCTCATCGCTCACGTGGTCGTTGCTCTTCAACTTGGACAAGTCAACCATGATCAAATTGGTGACAGGATCAACTTTACAAGCATTTTTATCCTCAACTCTTACCCATTCACAGTAAAATACAACCTCTTTGAAGCTTATATAATCCAATTCAAATATATTTTGGATTACACCATAGTAAGTCATTTCAGCTTCAACGAGGTTTTTATCTTTTGCGCTCGCTCGAAAGAAAGTAAGAGGCTTGTATGAAATTCCCGAGTTCTGTACATTTGCACTTTTCTCGTACACTTTAGCGCCAAAAATGTAACCGTTCAATCAATACTTTTTGTACTCTTGTGCCACGAACAAGGGTCCAGTGGCTAGACGAGCAAGCCTTGATGTCGCATCACCAATCTTTAAAAATTAAGAATATAGATAAATTAATTATATTAGTAGTAAAATTTGAGTGTAATGTAACGTTATATAACGACTGTTTTCATTATAATTACCTCTTGTGTCAACCATAGCCTAAATTCGCTGTCTGATTGTACCATTGTTTTTCGTCTTTTATTGTTCTCACAGGCTTCATATTTACTGCATATTACAAAATTAATCATGTATAAAATAATCTAAAATAATGTTAAACATTATAATATTTGAAACTTACTTTTTCCATTCTTCGACATCTTCATGTGTGTCAAATAGATAACGAGCTACTTGTTCATGTTGCAAACTCGTTAATTTCACTCGTTTTCCCATCACATTACCACCATCATCGAGTAATTCATCAGTGTCATCAACGCTGGTCGAGTCAGGCATATATTCCCGAGTATATATTGATGACTCCACGGTGATGTATTCCTCTGCAATTGATCCTGCAATATATCACGTATTCTTGACGTAATCTTTAAAAACTTTCATCAATCTTTCAAACGGATACATCCACCGATATCTAACTGGATCACAAAGAAGTGCCTCGTCGCATAGGTGTACCAACAAGTGAACACTTATGTCAAAGAATGCTGGGGGAAAGTACTTCTCCAATACACAAATCGCTTCGTTCACAGCCAATTTTGCGGCCACTATGTGTTCTCGATTCACTACCTTCTCACACAAGAGGGAGAAGGTAATACTAATTTGCATAATAGCCCTACGCAAATCCTTGTTCTTGGAGAAACAGTGCTTAAACAATATAGGAACCAATTGCATGATCACATGCCAATCGTGGGACTTACACTTATGTAAATCATGAGTAACATAATTCACAATCCTTTGCAAGTTGGACAAAAAAGTAGATGGGCCCTTCAAATTATATATTGTGTCTAGAAGCACCTTCCTTTCCTCACTCATCAAAGTAAACGCACCAGGGGGAATTATTGTCCTTCCCCTACTATCTTCTTTCAATCATAGTTGTGGTTTAAGTTTTAACGTTTTAAGGTCTTTTCGTGCATTTTCTCCATCCTTCGAATGACTCCCCCCAAGGCAAGTACCCACAATATGTTCAGCGAAGTTCTTCTCTGCATGCATCACATCCAATACATGGCGCACCGGGTTTTTCTTCCAATAAGGCAAGTCAAATAAAATTGACCTCCGAGACCATGCCTTTCTTATCTCTGCAATCCATGGTACTGTGAAAAATTGCTTTAATCTAGGCCCAACGGGAAAATATTTCAATACTTTTTGAGGCACTTTTGAGCTTGTGCCTTCCTTACTAGTAGATTGGACATATCTAGGTTCATCACATACTGGACAACAATCGAGATTTTCATACTCCTTTCGGTATAGTATGCAGTCATACACACAAGCATGAATAGATTTATACTTCATTCCCAAACCTTTCAAACTGTTCTTCATAACAGGATAGCTATTTGGAAGTGTATTCACCTTGGGTAATAAGCCCTTCACCCATTTCAGAATTCCCGTCATGCTATTGCCAGACAAACCGTACTGCGTCTTCAAACTGTGCAAACCAACCATGGCATGTAAAGTTGTTTGATCTTTCTCACAGCCAGAGTATAACGGTTGGGTCGCCTTAAATTTTAAACTTTGGTAGTCATCGTCAAGTTTTATCGTGTTATCTTCACGAGCACTTGAATCTTCTACATCATCAGTAACCTCATTCTCCTCAGCTTCATAAACTCCGTACGCATCATCAACTAAATCCTCTAACATATTATGATCTACGTCGTCCCCTTCTTCATCTATTCTACTTGTTGAAGATTGTTGTGAAGGTTGGTCGGGGACAAAAGGAACTTTCAATTCACCGTGAAAACTCCAAAATCGATAACTATCTTGCATACACGATCTTAACAAATATAGTTCAACTGTTTTCCACTCAAACACCGTACCATTCTTACACCTAGCACACGGACACGGAAACTCTTCATCATTACGACATCTCTTTGCATATTTCACAAATTCGTTAGCACCTCTGTGAAACACATCCCCCATTCTATTAGTCTCACCCATCCACTCTTTGTATTTCGGATATCCCATCACAGCTACCACAACTAAACACCTATTAAAGGTAAACAAAACTTAGATTTATAGTATGTTTTATTTAATTATCCCATCATTTAATTATCCTATTAAAGGGTAAGTGGTCATATCCCATTCAAGAATGCATTTTTCTGTAATATACTTAACAGCTCATGCACATTGTTATGATTTGAAAAAAATTCGACAGCATATCCCCTTAGTTCTCCAAGTACACGACGTAGATTGGCAAGTGTGAGTATTATTTCAATTGTTCAATTAAAATAACAGTCACACTTGTCAATCTAGTATGTACCCAGAGAACATTAAGATACGACTGCAGAACTTCCTCCAAAAGTAACAACTTTAAGCCAATAAGAATATTATACAGAAATTATACAGTCTTAAACTGTCCAAACGGGATAATTCGAGAGATCTCATTACAGGGGTAATGACTCTCGAACGGGTCTAAGGGCTATTTAATGCGTACACATAAGAACTAGAATGCTAGTATCTATGCGCACTATATTTAATTTCAAGTATGTTTCATATAATGGGTTAATTCAAATACAAAAATAAATTCATGGGTTAATTCAAATACAAAAATAAATTCATGTATTGACCACATACACACACACACACACTATCTAAGCTGTTCTATAGGAATAAAAACAACATTTTTAAAATATGAAGGGCTCACCACACATGCACACACACGCACATATACACGCATACACACATATATATACACACAAACATATATATAAATTATTATCAATTGAATTAATTTCATGAATAAAATTATTATCAATTTAAATGAAAATATCAATTATTATCCAATATATTTGAATGAAATATTTATTTTGAATGAAAATATCAACTATTATCCAATTATTATCCAACTATTATCAATTATTTATTTTGAATGTATATAATATCCAAAAATATATTTGTAAATAATATTCAAAACCCCACCCACCCCCACCCCCTCCCGATGTTTATTATCCAATTATTATCCAACTATTATCAATTATTTATAAAATTGATGTCTACTTTTAGTGTTGGTTATATATGTTAGTTGATGCCATTATATTTTTAGCCTAATTAGATTCTAAGGTTATCTCAATTTATATTTTTCTTTTTCTATCTAATAATTTTCAACGTAAGAGCACAATACATAACGTATGTGTAAGTTCCGTCAATACCATTTCGTTTCAATTTTGTAATATTATGTTTTTTCCAAATATTTAAAGAGTTATTAAATGGGTGCCCCACCCCCACCCCCACCCCCCCCTCCCCCCTCCACACACACACGCACACCTACGCACCTACCTGCGCGCGCACACACACACACACACACCCCACCCCACCCCACCCCCTGCCCCCTCCACCACCCCCTCCACCACCACACACTACCACACACACACACACACACACACACCCCACCCCCTGCCCCCTCCACCACCCCCTCCCCCACCACACACACACACACACCCCACCCCACCCCACCCCCATCCCCTGCCCCCCTCCCCCACCACACACCACCACACACACATATACACACATATACACACGCACACACATATACATATACACATACACATACATACACATACACATATATATAAATGGAAGAGAGAGAGAGAGAGAGAAAATCGACCTGAAAGTAGAGAGAGAGAGAGAGAGAGAGAGAGAGAGAGAGAGAGAGAGAGCAGCGTCGAGAGAGAGAGAGAGAGAGCAGCGTCGAGAGAGATAGAGAGAGAGGGGGAGGGAACGGCGGGAGGGAAAAAAGAAGGGGGAAAGGGTTTTTGCTGTGAACATTGTCACGGTCGTGTCACGGTCATTGACCTTGACAATTATTTAAAGAATTGTCACGGTCAATGACCGTGACACGTCCGTGACAAGTAAATTTGTCACGGTCATTGACCGTGACAATTAGTTGTCACGTTCATGTCAAGGTCAATGACCGTGACATAAAACGCGTGTTTTTTGTCACGGTCAATGACCTTGACAAGGCTGGCCGACTGAAAGGTAACAATTTTGCCCATTTTGGTGTAGTGGATGTCTCCTATCTTATCCTTTAGCCTCTAGATTCCGACGTTCCAGGGTCTATGGGCTACTGCTACAACGTCGTCCTAGCCATGGTTATCATCGGCTACTTCCGCAGTCCTTACTGAGGGTTCCCACCGTTGGCCTTCGTCGACTACTGATCTCCCTCTGACCATCACCTCAGCCAGAGTTTGGATGACCTTCCTTTGCAGAACATGCTACACTTCTTAATCTTGACATTTTATCTCTTAGGCCTTTCAAAGGCCGACCTTCGACTCAATCTATCAAAGGTCGAGCCTCTTGGCCGACCATCTTGACTTTCTCGCACTGGCCGCACAGTTTCTCTTGAGATCTCATAGGTCTCCTAATAGTCTAGTGGAGCGTCTTCCTCGGCCTCTAAATCATCATACCGGTCCTCCGGGTAGGGTTGACCTTACCTCCCTAGGCATAAACACCTGGGGTCAACAATGTCTCTCCATCGTTGGCGAGGCGGGACCTCCTTTAGTGGTACCTAGGGTGGTCCCTTGGCATCTTCGCGTTGAGGTAAGGCGATCGGAGTGATAAATTTAGGTGCTCCTCTGGCTGGTCTTGTGAGGATATTTTGGTTGAAGGCAGCCAGTTGCTTTTGCATAGCCTACTCGCTGGATGCTAGTGACTTAAGTACCCTCGCCACCTCCGCCATCTCTGACTGAGGAGGGGCGTTACTGGTGCTTGGTCCACCAATAGGAGGTGGGTATTCTGATTCCATAATCTAACCTTGATTGTGGATGAGCTGTAAGCTAAAGAGAGCTTAAAAACTCGACAGGAGCTCTTTCAATGGTGGTTCAAACCCAGCAACGGTGGGGTTGGACCACCACCAGAGAATACGGTGAAGAGTAAGCTAATATAGGAAGCAGATGACTATCTATGTTCCTACAGACGACGCTAAAATGATGATGCTGTAAACAACACCAACAGATAAAAAGGTGGTATAGCTCAAACAGGCATAACAATGGCAGTAAATAACAACACAGATATGTAGAGGAGATGAGGAGAAGAGGAGAAACACACTAACATAAGTTGTTCGACAATTGCCTACGTCCATTATGCAAGTGAGTGTAAGTATCACTATCAGAAGAGGGCTCTAATGGCCTTAGCAATACAATCACTTCATTTTCTCTCTCTACTGTAAATGCACTAGAGTTTGGCTAGGGTTTTTAATTAAGGACCCTCTACAAGGTAGGAGAAGACAAGTATATATAGTGTCGGGGGGTGTAGTGTATCCCCAGGCATGCAATGAGCATGTGTATGATGATGTAGCCAATCTAGTGAAGCCACATGTCACTGTTACATGTAGAGGATGGTGATGAAATATTCCCTCATGTGCCAAGAAGATTTGGTTATAACGATTTGTCCATGTGGAATATGCCATGTTGGGATATTATACTGCTCGTACGGTAGATGTCATCTAGGGGGTCTCGGCCTAGAGTCTATAATCTTGGTCCCGGCTGAGGCTGAGATAACGTTGATGCTGGAGAGGGCCGAGGCCAAGTTGACGAGTCAGTCCCATGATGGGAGTCCTCCTTGGTCTCTATTATCCTAGTCTCGGTTGAAGCCGAGATCACTTTAATACTGGAAAAGGCTGAGGTCGAGGCACAATGTGACGACCTATGAGGCTTAGACCGAGGCTGAGCTTCTTCTTGAGAGCTATGAGGTTGAGGTTGAGGTTGAGGCTGAGGCCAAGTTCTTTTGTTCCGACCCTTAGGTCAAGGTATCAAGTTCACTACATGATGGTCGAGGTTGCTTCTATGATGTCTGAGGTTACTAATAACGGACTGATGATCTTGCGCTGATAGGTGCAAATGTAGTCTCAGTTGTAGTGATCTAGCCAAGGTTAATGTAACAACCCGCCATTTTTGGAGACAATTAAATTCCATAATTGAATATAAATTGGCAATTTGGGGAATTTTCCTAAATAGTAATTTTTGGGATTTTCGAGGATTAAATGATTTTCGAAGGGTGTTATAAATTATTTTGGGACTATATAGGTCGAAGTAATTTAATTATATGTCGCCGTGGAGTATAGTGACACGAGGTAAGATTTTTAATGGGAAAACCCGCATTTATTTATTTTTGGTTGGAATAGTGATTTGCGGTCAAGTACCTCGGATGGGAATTTCTACTGCGCCATAATTCTCGGAATGTCCGAGATAGTCGAAAAAGAGTGTCTGATTGACGAAAATGAGTTTCGGGTAATTTTAGAGGTAAAAGTAACTCGTAATTGGGTAAACGAGTCGTTTTGGGGTTTTAAGGGTTTAAAAACCCTTTTCTCTTATATAAAGAGGGAGAGAGGGAAAGAAAAGAGAAAGAAAGAAAGGAAAGAGAGAGAAGAGAGAGAGGAAGGAGAAAGAGGAGGAGAAATGGGAGATCTCGGCCCAACTCCGCCGGATTCGACTCGAGGTCGTCGGATTTTATCCACGAGGCAAGTGTTCACTTGCTTTATTTATCTTTTTGCATAAATATCTCATACCGTAATTTGGTATAAACAAACCCTAATGGTTTTGGGGTGGGTTATCGTGGATAAAACGGGTTTTTGGGAGTTAAAACAATTAAACCCCACTAATAATTCAATTTTGTGGAACTTAGGTTTTAATCCAAATTAATTGATGGTTTTGGGTTCTAGGATGTTTAGAACCCTTAATATACGTGTAGTTATAGTTGGTTGAGGTTGTAGGACGTTGGGTGAGGCGACAAAAGCTTGGGAGAAGCTTTAATGGCGGAAATCGTCTCGGAGGTGACGATGAATAGTAACCCGTCACCTTTGGGGGCATTTTTGGCCAGGAAAAGAATTGATTTAGCTTTCGGCCAAAACACGAAAGTTGTAGATCTTTTCGATACGGTCGCGTGGGCGCTGACCGCGTATTTTTCTGATTTTTCTACGATTTGATATGATTTTTACAAGATGACAGCTCCGGGTTGACATCGTCAACTCGGAAATCAAATCGGGAATTGGAAAAATTACGGCTAGAATTAATGTCGTAGATGTTCGGGATAATTTTTGGGGGAGTTTAGAAACCCCGAAAATGAATTTAGGCTGTTGGTTAAGGGAATTGAGGGATTTTAATTTGGGAGACCTGGTGTGACCGGTCGATCGCGCCCCTATGGCCGGTCGACCGCGTCAAGGAGAAAAGGCCTACTACTTTGTTTCGTAGGCATATTTACAACCCGCGGTCGATTGGGGATCTAGGACCGGTCGACCGGTGCCCTGTTTTCAGCGCAAGATTTTGGAGATTATGATTATTTCTCCTTTTTAAGTTTATGTTTAAAGGCCTTCCAAATTAGAAATTTATGGAGGGTTATGTCCTAGAGGACTTGAGGAATTGGGAGTTTAAATATGTATATATCCACTTAGGGTGAATTATTATATTTGGAGATATCCAATAAACCTTTAAAAGTTGATTAAGGTAATTATTAGTCATCAAAGTAAGAAAATACTTTGGACTTAGAATCATGCTAATATGAATGCATGGTTATGATTCCCGGAGGGAATCTTTGGGATTATGATCATCGTTAGATGATATAGGCCATTATGGCCGGTTATATATATTCTAGGAGGAATATATAGGCTATACATATATACTGTGTGATTTAGGTATACATATATAAATGTTATAATGGAAAGGATTTTGAAAATATAAAAATGAATATTTTCAAAATGGAATGAGAAATGTTTTTCATAATTAATAAATTATGGATTGTACACACCTCCCTAAATCGCTATCATAAGGGAAGTCGCGCGCGTTGTGGTGAAGCCTTCTTGGCTGTTGAGCAGGTTGGATATAGTCCCTAGGCCATATGGGCGTTTATTTGTACTGCGCTGGTTAGGAGATTCCGGGTGTGGTCTTGACTATCCCGCAGGCATATGGCCGCTTCCTGACGTTGTTAGGTTCCCAGGTTGTCTTGGAGGCCCTGGAAGATGATAGCCATTTAGGGGCGCGTCCAGTGGGGATACCCGGAGGGACGGTCTTAGATTTATTAAAGAAATTCATGATAATGGATTGGCTTTATATTTTACATTTCCTGAATATAAAAGGGAAATGGGATAAAGTTTTGGCTTCGGTAACACTCCCGGATGTAGGAAGGGATGTGGAAGCATATGATTTGATCAAAGCATTTTCATGATAATGAAAATGGCTTTGGGTACATTTCCTGAGTATAAAAAGGGAAATGGGATGATTATAAAAGGAAAAGCATTTTTATGATAATAAAATTGGCTTTTTAAAAGGTATATGTTTTGGTGAAGCAATTCATGCTAATGAATTGGCTTTAAATACATTTCCTGGATATGAGAAGGGAAATGGAAGTTTTTGAAATGAAAAGGTTAAGTATTAATAAATACTTTGTGTATAGAATAAGCCTCAGTCCGGGAGATAGATCCGGATGATTATATATATGTATATATAAATAGATGAAGTGAGTACCGAGGGTCAAATGGATCCCGACGATCGACCGTGCCGCGTAGTAGTGTATTGGGGGGGTTCCTTGTTTGGATTTCGCTTTGCGAGACACCCCACGCACGAATATGGCATTGTGTTGAGACTGGGGAGAAGTTTAATCCTTAGTGCTCTAATATTATAAATTTTTGTGGTATATATATATATATATATATTATATATATCTTTCTGTACTGAGGGACTGGCGGATCTCAATGATCGACCTCGCCGCTTAGTAGTGTATTGGGGGGATTCCTTGTTTGGATTTCGCTTTGCGAGACACCCCACGCACGAACATGGCATGGCGTCGAGATTAGAGTGAAGTTTAGCCCTTAGTACATCTGTTGTACTATCTAGGATTGATAGTGGGTTTGGGATAGACTAGTTTAGCAGGATAGCTTGACTAGGATGCTTAGAGGGATGCGCTAGGAGTGCACTGTTAGTGGAGAGGTGAGGGGTATCTCTTGGGAGTGCGATACCCATTTAAATATGAGATAAAACTATTTTTCTAAAACTAAAGCATTTATGCACTTGCAAAATATTTTCAAAACATTCGGGTCCTGACCCGTTTGTCTACTTTTCCTTTCTTGCTATATTATATATATATACATAGGTGTCCAGACACAGGGACGCCTGGATGACAATTCTTTCGAGTCAGACGTCAGCTGCAGCAGCTGTGGATGCGTGCAGGTTTTTGATAGCCGCTTCCATCGTTGTACTCTAGATAGGAGGTACTGTATAAATATTCGGGCCAATGGTCCAATTGCATTTAGTTATTCTTTCAGTACAGCATTCGATATGGTTGTATATTTGAACCGAGTGTTCGATTATTTTAATTTATTTCAGTTTCATTTACGCATTAACTTGTGGATGGTTCATTTTAATCGTAAAAAAGAGTATTAAGTAAAAGTTTTTAACAGCCACCTAATAGGATATTAGTAATTAAATGGATTTTCGACAGTGATGCTAAGGATGATCCATATGTGACTCCTGTTTTAATTTAATATTGGAAGTGATTGCCCGGTATCTTATTAGGCGGGTTGTTACAGTTAATTAAGTCGTGGCCGACCCTACTAAGGCTGACCCTTATCTGGACGACCCTTCCAATGATTAAGCCGTGGCCGACCCTACTAAGGCCTACCATTATCTGGATGACCCGGCCAATGATTAAGCCATAGTCGACCCTTATCTGGCCGACCCTGTCAATGATTAAGTCGTGGCCGACCCTACTGAGGCCGACCCTTATCTGGACGACCCTCCCAATGATTAAGCCGTGGCTGACCCTATTGAGGCCGACCCTTAGCTGGATGACCCCGCCAATGATTAAGCCATGACCGACCCTACTGAGGCCAACCCTTATCTGGATGACCCCGCTAATGATTAAGCCATGGCCGACTCTGCTGAGGCCGACCCTTATCTGGATGACCCCACCAATGATATGTGGGGCTCTTGTGATGATTCGGCCGTGAGATGTGATGCACATCGTCCTAAGAGATGAGGGTACATTTTGGTCATATCAGTGAGTGCTCTTATGTCCTTGGAGCCTAAGGTACTAAACTATCGTACATTTTGTTTATTAATGACATTTTAAGTGATATATTTCTCTTTGGTTTTAGTAATATGCTTTGTCTTAAATCAAAAGCATTTTAAAAAAATATATGAATACTTGTACATACGCGGTGTGAATTCGAGCAAATCAAAGTAAGTACTATTTTTTATTTTTTTTCAAGGAACGAGTTTAAGGCATTCGATATTCTAATTTATATAGAATTATCAATAAGCTTGTAGCCTCATTATAATGTCATGATCAGGAATAAAATCACTTTATTTTTCAACGAGCAATACCCGATATTTTTTACTTTTGATTGACTGGCTCTACAATTTGCACTGTTCGAAACCAATATTTTAAAAAGATGTGGGACTCGACCAGATAGTTGGTGAGAAAATCACTGTATGTTAAAAAAATGATAATTTACCTTGTACTGCACGAATTTATTTTTGTACTTCTCGAGAGATGGGTGGTACTCAAATAAATAAATCACCTTGAGAAATATCAGTGGACTAGGGAAACACAGGGGCATGCCTTAAGTTACTAGTCCTTGTGCGTGGTTGAGAAATAGACACCTCGTTCTTGTATGCCTTAAGTTTCTTTTCTAACTCTGAGATTTTTCTAAATTAGAAGAAACTTACTCAAATGTTAAGGATTTCTATATTGTTTCGATCGGAGGAAGTCAATCGTGTTTTTTATTTTAAAGGAATGAACCTTAAAAACATGTATTTTGTGACAGACTGGTCTGGTTAGAAGATTCAAGCAAGGCGGTGAGAGTTTTCGAGTGCTTTTTCATGGTTTAAATGTGAGAAATCTCTTGAGGAGGTTCTCGTGTACCTGTACTCTCTTCTTCAAATGCTTTGAAGTTACTCTGACGTGGATGTGTCAATATGTCTACATCTTGTTTGATGGAATGTCAAAGAGGGACTCATTTTCTATTAGTAGATAATTGTACGTGTCGTTTTCTTTTGAAAATTCCAATTCAAGGCAGTGGTCTAAAATCTGATTCAATTCGAGTAAGTTGTGTACAATTCTGATTCGAGCAAGGGAGTCAAAGAATTATTTTCTGCTACTTATCTTGTCAGCGAGGAAGTGTAAACTGGGCCTACTTTTTAACTCTCCTTTTTTAAGACGTCTATATTTGAGGAGGAGACTAGTGTAAACTATATCTACGAGCAACTGGTAGTGGTAAACTATACCTGCGAGCAACTGGTATATTTGTTTTCTTTGTTTGGGTAAGGGAATCTCCCATAATTACTCGAATTCTGGGAATCTCCCATAAAATATAGGGCTCTATATCAAAGAAACTTAGCGGAAACATAATAGTCGTACAGATCCTAAGGACACTAGAACCTGATGCTCTGATATCACCTGTGACACCCCGACTAATTAAATACCGGGTAGCTACTCCTTTATTAAATTAAATCAAAATGCCAAGTTGGCTCAGTTAATAGCATCACTGTCGAAAACATTTTATTATTACTAACCACCTAGTATTTAAAAAGTAAGTTGCCAAATTTTAATTAAAGTCTGATTAACATGCAGTAAAAGATTTAAAGCAAGAATAATATCACCATTCACCATAACGAAATACTAGAATAACCATCACATGATATAAATAAATCCGGAGGAAAACTCCTCACAACAAATCCCACAACTGAAATAAGTAACGAAATACTGAATACTGAATTAATACATGCCAAAGTCTGAAAACTGAAATGGAAATGTCTCTAATAGAATTTGGGCAACATGCCCTACAACTGAGGAATACTGAACATGGAATCCAAATGATAGAAGCGTCTAAAAGCAAATCCCTGTAACTTCCACAAACAGCTACAGCTCGTCATTGGAATGAGAATCCTATGCGTGGTGTCCTTGTGGCTGGGCACCTAAAATGGTTTTACAAGAAAAAAGATTTGAAAGCAAACGGGTCAGAGCCCGAATGTGGAGATATTTTAAAAACCTGCAAGTGCTTTAAAAACATTTAAAACATTAAATGCAAAATACATGTTAGGACGTGCACTCACATGAAATTCTCACCTCTCGTCTAACTGTGCACTCCTAACGTAAGTACCCATCTAAAATGACACAAACCACCAGCTAAGTGACATCATATCTAGCTAGACTGTCATAGGTTCTACCCTTATTACTCGGTTCCCGTTAACATTATAACGATCTCAATTAAATAGGGGGCTTAACGTAAATTCAGGTTCTCATATAAAAGTAATACAACTCGTTATAGATTATCCCTTTTATGTTATTCCATAGTTATACACACAATACCATATGAAAGTTCTCATTTTTCTAGGTGTATATTTTCCACAACATAAATATACAATATAAGCACCCCGAGACTAAGCTGTGGTGCACACATACTCTGCTATCCATCCCGGTACATCACGTACATAAGGATCACATATTCCGAATCTCTCAGGAATAGTTCACAGATAACAACATCACAAATAATGGAGGCGAACACAGTCACATGCACATCACATGGGTCACGCACATACCTGCGCTCCCACGATCAGCAGACTTATTAACATCCCAATAAGTCCTTCTCTGACCTATGTTCATCGAGGTAACCAGTCTAAATCCGGGCAACACAAGGATTAGAGGGCCCTAAGCGAACGCAAACCTCTCGTGATAGCAAGTATGGTAGGTATGTCATACACACAAATCATAAATCAATACTAAGTAAACACGCATCTTAGTAATCACCGTAGTTTAATTGTAGTACATATCGCATTCTCGTACCAACTTAATATATATACAACTTATATAATCCCGGTCCATATTTATACACGCCATAATTTATTCTCACGTCGTAGTAGGTACTCACGTCTCAACCCAAAGTGTCTATATGATTCGTTCCACAATTATATAATTTACTCCTCATTATGTCCCAAATGTCCCAAATATACCAATACATCAACAAAAGAATGTTATCTCTATTCTCGAACAAGTTTACGGGACTCCCAAAATCAAAACAGGCCAAAAAGGCCTAAACTGCCAGCTCGTTAGAAGTCTCGTTCGAACGAGGCTGTTCGAACGAGATTTCGTTCGAACGAACTGGGCTATCTAACGAGATCTCGTTCGAACGAGATTATCGAACGAACATTCCTCTCGTTAGAACCCCAAACTGTCAACTCGTTAGAAGCTCGTTCGAACGAGCTCGTTCGAACGACCTGGGTAGGCCTTCTAACGAGTGACCAGATTCAAGCCCAGAAATCCTATCTCGTTTTTCCAATTTTTCTACACCTCAAATCTCATCCAAACCTCAATCTAACAATTGTTTAAGGTCTCTAATCGTCCCTAAACATGTTAAAGTCACATACTAACGTATTTTAAGGGAATGATTCTTCCTAAACCTCATCAAATCACAAGTCTCTACTCTTTTCCCCAATTTTTCAAGAACATAAACCCTAGAATTTATCATCATCAATTCCCAGAATTTAATCCGTTTTTATAACACATAAATTTGTAATTCTCTTAATTCAATCTTCCAATAACGTTTCTACATGCAAACCTACATCCAAAATTAAACTAACAACTCCAATTTCATGGGTTTTCCTTTATCTCTCAAACAAGAATGATTATCAAGATTTCTAACATGGAAGAAACATTTACTGCATAAAATGTAAATTAAACCACTTGCCTTGATTCAATCTCGGATTTTGATGACGATTTGAAGGAGTTCCCTCTCTCTTTCTGCAGAATTTCATTCTATCTCTCTCTCTCCAAGCTTTCTTCTCCAATAGCTATGGTGGCTAGGGTTTGTTTTGGGAAAATATTAGAAAACCTAATTCTAATAACCTACGTAGCCTTCTAGGTTAATATGGGTTGGTTAGTGGTTTAGTGGGTCAAATCCACATCAGATAAAACTCTTAATTTTCGTCACTTTTAATTCCCAAAAATACAAAATTACCAAAATACCCTTTATGTTGCCGGTATGGTCTAAAAATACCCCGGGACCCAAACTAAACCCCCGGCTAGTGTTTTCTGACTATCTCGACCCTTCCGGACGCGTTGGCACACTCAAAACGACCATACAGTTAATTGAATTTAAATTCACTTTTATAATTAAAATAATTGTATCCTGACGCGACTGTCTCACGCGTCCCAATAAAATGTCCAAATTGCCGTATATCAATCTCACGACAATTTTCATAATTCAATATTCATATATCATCATATATACTCAATATAATCAAATACCAACTCACATCTCGCTAGTATTTTATCCGGATTAATTCTCAATTAATTCTCATTTAATTAATTAATCCCAAAAATAAATATCGTCAAAATACGGGGTATTACAGAGGGTTGGTGAGGGACAAGGTCTGTAGTGTACCATTTGTCCCTACATGTGTGTAGCAGCCTGTCTCCTCAGACAAGTGCCACCTGGTGCAAACCAAAGTCAAAAGGCAAATATTTCTACGCTAGATGACAAAATATCTGATTTGGTAAATATATTTTGAAATGGTAACTTGTGGTACATGCTTTGTAAACTTGAGAAAGGAGTCCTAGAGGACCTCCTCCTCTAAAACTATTAATCTTTTCGAAGGGCCTTGAGGACCCCTCTCCTCTAAAATAATTTTTCTTGAGAGGGGCCTTGAGGACCCCCTCTTGTGAGAAAGTCATTTTTGTAAAAAATCATTTGGTGGTTCTCACCATCACATCCGAGATCATCATTTGGGTCATGAAGGCACATGCAGGAGTAGGCAATTGTTAGCCGAGGGGGCAGAGCACGATTCTATTGGGTCAGATAGTGAATTGAGATTTCAGCGCAGGCTAGTTGCCCCAAATGACATGGAGTCGAGGCGAGCCGTCATGTTTAGGGCTCACAATTCATGCTTTAAAGTACATCCTGAAGGGGATAATATGTACCACGACATGAGACATCAGTATTGGTGGGCCGGGATGAAAAGGGACCTAATAATTTTTGTGTCCAAGTGTGCTATGTGTCAGCTGGTGAAGGTGGACCATCAACGTCCTGCAAGTGTTTTACAGCCTTTGGAGATCCCGATGTAGAAATGAGAGAGCATCTCCATGAACTTCATCACTATGCTACTTGCATCACAGAGGGGGTATGATTCCATTTGGGTGATCATCGACAGATTGACAAAGGTGGCTCACTTCTTATCGGTCAACTCAGAGCAATATGCTAGACTTTTCCTCTCATAGACTGTGAAATTGCATGGGGTATCGCTCAACATTGTGTCAGATAGGGACATAACATTTGTGTCCCATTTTTGGAGGAGCTTTTAGTAGGTTTTAGGGGTAGAGTTGAGATTGAGCACCTCATATCATCATCAGACTGACAGGCAGATGGAGAGGGCGAACTTGATGTTGGAAGACATGCTATGGATGTGCATACTAGACTTTAAGGGGAGCTTGGAGCAGTATTTGCCTTTAGTGGAGTTTGCGCACAACATCAACTACCAATTCATGATTGGGACAACACCGTTTTAGGCACTTTACGGGAGACCTTGTCATTCACCCTCATACTGGTTGGAGGTGGGGGAGAACAAGTTACTCGAGCCAGATTTCATTCACATGACACCTTTAAAAAGGTAGAGATGATTTGGGTCAGGATACGGATTGCCCTATATAGGCAAAAGAGCTATGTAGATGCAGGTTGGAGACACTTAGACTTTAATGTTAGGGATCAACTGTTGATTGAAGTGTCACCCATTTAGGGAGTGATAAGGTTTGGGAAGAAGGGGAAGTTGGATTCCCGATATGTGGGACCAGTCCCTATCCTTGAGAGGATTGGGCCCATATCATATCGGTTAGGGTTACCAGACCAATTGCAGCGGATGCACAACGTCTTCCACATATCTACATTACGGAGGTTCCTTAGGGATGAGATAGCATATCAACATATCAATATTGATGAGGTAGAACTCCAACGAGACGCTACCCACGAGGAGAGACCCATAGCCATTTTGGACCATAGGGAGCACCGACTTCGATCCAAGGTCGTTCCATTGGTACGAGTACAATGGCGACATCATAGGGAGGCCGAGTCGACTTGGGATAAGGAAGATGATATGTGGATGAAATATCCGGAACTCATCTAGCTAGGTATCTATCTTCTAGATTTCGAGGACGGAATCCCGTTATTAGGGGAAGAATGTAATACCCTGTATATTTCTAGAATGAAACAAAACTATTGTTGAGATAAAATAAAATTCGTCAAAATTAAATTAAACTGATAAGTTTAAATTATTTAATTTTGAACAAGTAATCACTACACCAAAATGGGTCAATTGGCACCCTTCCAGCGGCTAGCTTTGTCACGGTCATTGACAGTGACAAAAAAACACGCGTATTTTGTCACGGTCAATGACCGGGACAAATTTCGCAGCAAAAAACCCTTACCCCTCCTTTTTTTTCCCACCGATTTCTTCCCTCCTTCTCTCTCTCTCTCTCTCTCTCTCTCTCTCTCTCTCTCTCTCTCTTCCATTTATATATATGTGTGTGTGTGTGTATACATATGTGTATGTGTGTGTACATATATGTGCATGTGTGTGTGTGTGTGTGCGTGTGTGGGGGGGTGAGGGTGGGGAGGGGAAGGGGTGGGTCTGTGTGGTGGGGGGGGGGGGGAGGGGGGGCAGGGTGTGTGTGATGGGGGGTGTGGGGAGGGGTGGGGTTGTTTGTGTGTGTGTGTGGTGGGGGAAGGGGGTGGGGCAGGGTGAGAGGGAGGGGGAGGGGACAGGGATGGGTGGGTGGGTAGTGGGGGAGGGGTTGGGGGCTCCGTGTGTGTGTAGTGTGCGTGTTTGTGCGCAGTGTCCCTTGTAAACGAATTGATTGATTATTAATTTTTTTAGTAAATTAATATATGATTGCCCCTCATTGTAAATTAGTAAATTAATATATGATTAATTATGAAATTAGGATTGCCCCTCATTATAAATTAGTAAATTAATAATTGTATACTTTAATTAATAATTGACCGCTTGATTATTGTCCATATGGGGGTGGGATTTTTCAACTTTTTTTGAAAATTACTTTGTATATCGAACAATATATATATATATATATATATATATATATATATATATATATATATATAATATGATAATTAAATGAAATATACTTGAAATTACATATAGTGCGCATAGATATTAGCCTTCTAGTTCTTATGCGTACGCATTCAATAGCCCTTAGACCCGTTCGAGAGTCATTACCCCTGTAATGAGATCCCTCGAATTGTCCCGTTTTGATAGTTTGAGACTGCATAATTTCTGTATAATATTCTTAGTGGCTTAAAGTTGTTACTTTTGGAGGAAATTTATATTATAAATTGAATTTGAATTTGAAATTTAAAAATCGAATATAAATAAGACATAATTAAATGAAACATACTATAAATCTAAGTTTGGATTATAGTAATCCATGAATATATGCTTCTTACCTTTAATAGGTAATTAGTACATACTTATTTGGGGTGTCCTATTTGTGGAGAGGAGACTAAATATCTTCGTGTATCCTTTATCTCAAAAAAAGAAGCGAGAATTCCCTTCATATCCGAACACTAAGAAATACCATAATCCTATGGAGTGACGCTCTACAAATTCCTTCCAACCATTGTGTGGCCAAACATCACCAGTTGAAGTTGTCAATTCCACTTTCCATACCCCAACACTTGGAACCTCTAGCAAAACAAGGGAAAATATGGAAAGTGGAATTGACAACTTCAACTGGTGATGTTTGGCTACACAACGGTTGGAAGGAATTCGCAAAGCATAACTCCATAGGATTATGGAATTTCTTAGTGTTCAGATATGAAGGGAATTATATTTGACACGATTGCCCAGGGTACATTAGTTGGAGGGAGGTGCCATATGAGCTCAAGTTAGCTGTTTGGGTGGCACTACTGGTAATGCATTTATATTTATATGAATATTTCAATTTTGATTTCGATTTCGATTTCATATTTACATTATATTATTTTGATTTCAATTTCATTTATTAAATTTTATTTATGATTGTGTTTGGTTAGGGATTTATTAAATCGAATCGCAACTCAATGCGAAATGAATTTCTTGCCGAATTCTTGTCTCTCTTTCTTTAACAGTAACTTACTTTGACTATGGATTTAGATTCTATAATCGATGGATATGAATCGTTAAATACTCTTCTGCACAATTTTGGTAGAATTTTTTTTCACTCGATGAATTTGAATTTTTTTTAAGATTAGTCATGCACAATTTCGATACATTTTAATTTTTATTGTGAACGAATTATAATGTTAAACTATGCTTTGTCATTTTTTTTTCTTATTTTAGCTTAATTCTATTATTATGAATATTTGCTTATTGTTAGCCCACCCCTTATCATAATCCTGGCTCCGCCCTTGGTTATGCCACATGTTTATTTAAGCTTCTTCGAAGGATTTCCAGCGTAAAGTCTCTTTCATTATCATGTTCTACCATGTTGGTAAGCTATAATATCTTTGCTATTGTTGCTTGCATAAATGACTATATTTTTTAGATTTATTACTTTTCAATTCCTTTATAAAATCTCTCTTGTGCAGTGGTTGATTCTTATACTGGAACTGGAACTGGAAATTGGTGCTGAATTTTCTCAAAACTTGTCCTCTTCTAGAGGTTCTTATCTTTGAGGTACTTCAAGGGTTCATAACATCACTTCCAGCTAAATAGTTTGTAGATTTGAGATAATTGATGGTGATGTTGTTTCTTCTTATATTATGGTTTTTCATTTTATTGTGAACAAATCGGGACATCGTGGTTGGAATGGTATGTACCTGATTGTTTGAGATCACACCTAAAGACAATCAAAATAACGGGATTGGGGTCGAACAATGGAGTTAAACAGTTGAGGTACTTTATGGAGAATGCCTAAGTTTTGGATAAGACTATAATAAAGATGAAGGGTGGTGTTGAACAATTAAAGCTTCCAAAGTGTTCAAAGCACATGATTAGTAAAATAAGTAAATTAATAAGAACATTGAAATGACAAAAATATAGCATGACGCGAAGCTGTCCCGTTTGCATATTGTTTCTATTTTGAATGTATATTTGCATTATCTCTAGTTTATTTGGATATATGATATTTGAACAGGTACAACTTTGCTATAACAGGTACAAATATACTGCTGAGCAGTGGCAGTAGCCATACTGCCCAACAGATTTTTTTTCAATTTTGCCCAGAATTATCGCGGTCAATGACCGTGACAATTTTTTATAAACTGTCACGGGCTTGTCACGGTCCTAAATCGTGATAAAACTTGTCACGGTCATGGACCGTGACATGGCCGTGACAAAAAAAGTTATCTCGCCCAGAATTGTCACGGTCATTGATCTTGACAAGTGGAACTTATCAAGGTCAATGACTGTGACAATTTGGCAGATTTGGTGTAGTGAATTTTTTTTATTTTCGTAATCATGGGAGATTGATTTTATATGTTGAATAATTGCACTAAGAAATAATTGCATATGTAGTGGATAATTAATATATGATACATGACTCAATTTAAAAAATACTTATGGAATAAAATAATTGGGATGCATTTCGGGAGGTTTTAAGGGATCATTATGCGTTTTAGACCTTTAGAAACGGTCCCGGTGTATAGGTATATAAGTTGAGAGGTTTTTGGGCAAGTTTAATTATGGGTTTAGGCCCATTTGGGGGTCCAATATTAACAAATTAGGCTTAACTCGGGATTTGGAATTAATATAAGATTAAGGCAAGACTAATACTCCCCACACTTAATCGAACACTTAACCCTAGTAGCCCTACCTCAAGGGAGAAAAGAATAGAGGACAAAAAGGAGAGGAGACAAGGGATTCAAGAGGAAATCATCAATCACTATATCCAGAAAAGAATTTTCTTGCTTAATCTAATGTCCAATATGCTTCTTGGTTCATCGTAGTAAACCCCGTATGATTTCTCGGTTATAGTATAAAATTGGTGATTAAATGGTAGGATTTAATCTAATGCATGTAGAGGAGACTAATTGAAAATTAGGTAGTTTAACCGAGACATCTAGGATAATTATAATCTTAAATTGGATAATAGAATTCATGCCTTAGGATTCTTGAGTAAATTGAAAAGTTTGATTCATATGTTGAGGATTTGGATACCGCTTTAAAACCTGGAAATTTAGTGACTTTTGACCCATATGATATGTTAAAATATGATTTGAATCTACATGGATTTATGGTAGAAAATATGGGTTAAGGGTCTTGGCCAATTAAGGTAAATTCTGGTATTTGGGGAAGGAAATTTGATGTTAGTTTATGAAACTAACCATTATAAGATGAAGAACTAAGTCATGGGGACCTGTTACTATGTTATTAAAAAGGAAATAACCATTAAAATGAATCTTGGGATGAAATTGGGGATTCCCGTATTGAAGAAATGTAACAGATCTGGGCTACTGCCCAGATCGAAATCGATTATGCCATGAAGCCAAATTGATTCGGCTGGATGAATCGATTTGACCAAGGAGGGGAATCGATTCGGCCCTGGTACTTGATAAGTTGGAACCCAGGATGGATCCCGGGTATTTTTAAAAAACCATACGAGTTGGTGGGACGGTGTTTGGGTCAACAATGATTTCATTAAAAAAACTGTTTTGTTTTTGACAAAATTATTTTTTTATTATTAAAATTTATTTCTCATTAAAATTTGTTTTTTGTTAAACTGTTTTTTCCGTTAAAACTATTTCACTTTTGGGTAAGAAATTGCTTTTCTGTGTTAAACTCTATTTTTATTTTAAAAAATTATTTTTCTTTTAAAAATAGTTTTGTTTTTCTCAAAACTGTTTTTTATTGCTAAATTTTTTTTCGTTAAAAATAGTTTTATTTTTGTCAAAATTGTTCTTTTAAAACTATTTTCTAAAAATGTTTTTTCTTGAAAAACTATCTTTTTCCTCGGTATAAAAATGTTTTTTCTTGAAAAACTATCTTTTTCCTCGGTATAAACTGTCTTTTTGTTAAAAAATATTTTTTTAAGAACAATTCTTTTTCGTTATAAGTTGTTTTCTTGTTAAAATTGTTTTTTAGAAACTATTTTTTCAATAACTATTTTGTGGTAAGTCTTTTTTATATAAGTTTTTTTACATTTGCCCGTAATTCTATCAAACATCTGACTTTTGCCACCTGAAAAATTAATGTTATTTAACAATCCTCTCTAATAAATGATAGGTTTTGCCATGAAATTTTTTATGTAAGAATTGTTTTTTTATATATATCAGTTTGAATTTGTTTATTTCATGGCATGACAAAAATTTCCATGACAAATCCTATCATTTTTCAAATAAGGTTGTTTGATAACAATAATTTTTTAGGCGGCAAAACTGAAATGTTTAATAGAATTAATGACAAAAGTGACAAATGTAAACAAGCTAATATATAAAAAAATGATTTTTAACAAAAAAAAAATAATTCTTAGCCTAAAATAGTTATTAAAAATTTAAAAAAAATAATTTTAACAAAAAAACAACTTGTAACAAAATAATAGTTCTTAAAAAATAGTTTTAGTATTAAAAACAATTTACGAGGAAAAACCTCGGTATTTTCAAGAAAAAAAATTGTAATTAAATGACATTTTTAGAAAATAGTTTAAAATTTTTAAAGCAAAATAAAACAGTTTTTAATGAAAAATATTTAAAAAAACAGTTTTTACAAAAATAAAATAGTTTTTAATGAATAACAGTTTTTCACACAAAAAAAAGTTTTTAGCGAAAAATAATTAAGAAAACAGTTTTAACCCAAAAAAAGAGTTTCCTAATCAAAAGTGAAATAGCTTTAACGGGAAAAAAACATTTTTTAAATGAAAATCAAAAATTAACAATAAAAAAACAGTTTTGACAAAAACAAAACAACTTTATTTTAAAGAAAAACAGTTTTTAGCAAATTTTTTTTTTTTTTTAAAACTAACTCTCAAATAAAAAGATAATTTTTAGCCCCCCAAAACACTTTGAACGAAGAATAAAAAAACATTGAAAAAAAGTTTTTTATTAATGTTTTGACCACAAAATGGTTATGTGGGGAGAGAGAAGTAGCTGAGTCAATAATTTGGTGGGAAAAATTTCTTTTTTCTTTCTATTATTTTGCTAAGTGGAAAGGATTTAGGATTTTGTCATTTAGTGTGCGTCTATTATATGTATTTATTATCATGTGTCCCTCTAGCAATTCTCTTCTATAAATGGTCAGGCGCAATTTTATGTTTACTTTAATCTCATCTTTTAAGATTTGTTAGATTTTCATTTCATTTATTTTTAAAATTATAATAAGTTATATAATCATTCAAAACTGTTTTGTAACCGCTTCTCACTGTTTTTCTTTTCTTTTGCAGATAATGACAATTGTAGTATAATTATTATATTAAGACCAATAATTAACAATAAAAATATAAGAGCGACAACACGTGAACCTTTAAAAATGAGACTAAATTTATAACATCCCATTTATGTTGTAGGTTGTGATCATGTGCTAGACTAATTTAATTAGCCTTTTTCACGGATAAAGTATTTTTTCGTTCAGAAAAATTTACAGAATTCTAGAAATCCATGTTGAAACCAACTCAATCATATCCAATCTCTATAATACTCTAAAATGTACAAGCATTTAAAGGTCTCAAACTCAAGGCTACCCACGTAATGTCCACCTAGAAATTACTTTTAGCCCTCTTGATCTTGATCCCTCACTTTTCGTCTTTCTCTCGCACGATGTTTCTCACTCCGCCTGAATCATAAATGCCACGGTTCACTTTCTCTCCCTACTAACTCTTCATTAACCCAATAACACTTCCAACCGCATGTATATATAAAAAAATTGAAACCCTTAATGTCATTTACCCTAAAAAAAACTCTCCCTAAATCTGAGGGAACTCCCTTATCTTCTCTGTGTATCGCCCTCCTACACCAGTGGCCAGGTGCCGCCCGCCTCCACCGGAGCTGTCCTCCTCCACCAGCGGCCAAAGCCAATCAATGGCTGCCCAAATCTCTTCCCGCGGACATTTGTTTTGGTAAGGTATTTCTCCTCTCCATGTTCTCCTCTAGAATGCATGTTCTCTCCATTCTCCGTTCTCGACATTTATAAGCCAACCGTTTTGAGATTTGGTTGATTTTTGTTGGAAATAGTTTTGGTTGAAAATAGTTTTGTTGGAAATAGTTTTTTCTCCATGTTTTGTTCTCTCCATGAGATTTGGTTGGTATTTGAACATGGGGATTTGGTTGATTTTTAATATGCTGAAAATCGTATGCCAACCAAATCTCAACATGGAAATAGTTTTTTTAATATGTCAATTTTCAACAGTGAGATAATTTTTTTAATATGACGAGATGTTGATTTCTCAAATACATGTTATGTTCTCTCCTTTGAAATAGTTTTGTTTGAACACACAGATTTGGTTGATTTTTGTTGGAAATTTTTTTTGTTGAACACAGAGACATTTTCAACATTTTAATATGTCGATTTATTAAAAAAACTTTGTTTCAATTTTTTAGCTTCCAAGAGTTGAGAAATTGAGGAAGTTCAAATAATCATGAGCAAACAACAAAATGATCCTTCCACAACAACGCATGATAGGGTGAAAGGTTCATTGACCTCTAGCATTTTAATGAACTTTTTTTCATATGTTGTTATATTTGACAAGAAAAGGCACTGGTTTCCTATTTTTTCTTTTTTTGTAAAGTAACAGTGGATCTGCATTGTATAATGTTCTTTTGGTCCGTTAGTGAATTGCTTTTCCTATCAGATGTGTAAGGGGAAAAATAAGTTTTAACTAAAATATACAAAACATTTACTCAAAAACATTACGTTGGGAAAAAAGTTTTAACTAAAAAATACAAAGCTTTTACAACTCCCCCCCCCCCCCCCCCCCTTCCCCGAAAAAGTTGATTTTAAGGGCAAACGCATATTAAGTTTTACTAAAATTATAATTAATTAAAAAACATATTTAACTGTAAGGAGAAATAGGCTAAGTGTTATCAAAATAAAAGTAAAACAAAAAATATTTAGATTTTAAGGGAAAAATTAAATTTTGCCATAAATATTTTGAATAGAGGTAGAATTCTGAGAGAGAAATAGAGGGGGGGGGGGGGGGAAGAGAGTAACAAGCAGTTCAATTGTAAATTAGGAGTTAAAAGTCATTGAGAGAGTTCATTTATATATAGTTATGAGAAATATGAATATCCATCGTTTGTATATAGTTACGAGGAATATGAATAGCCATCATTTATATGAATTGTTATCGTAGAGATGTGAGAATGTTGTGTATTTTCATTCCTTCCAATTTAATGTCCACATGGACATTCTAGATGTAAAGCAAAAATAAATGTCTGTTGTCAATATTTATACTATTACAAAATTACTTTCAATCTTAAAAGTCATGTTAATTTATGATATCCCATATACTTCACCTTTGACCCATTATAATGTTGTCCCATATCACATAATATAATTGTTTCCACACACACACACACACACACACACACACACACACACATATATATATATATATATATGGGTGCTTCTCCATTTTATTTAGTTAATATTTATTTCTTTATAAATTTAGGGGTTCAAATAAATGTGTCCTCTGTTTTAGCATTTCACGAATTAATTTTATTTTAAATCATAACAAACCTCCCATACTCCCTGATGAACGACTAAAGCTCATATCATCATCTCCCCCTCTCTCACTTCTTCTTCTTATGTTTTTAATGTTCTTTTTAACCAAAATCATGCTAAGCATCTACCAAAACCCCCTTTCGTTATGCTAGCCTCTCTTCAGTTTTTCATCTCATCTCAACAACAATGAGAGCTCTAAAAATCATGTTTTTATCAAGGTTCTAAAAGGGGCGAGACGTGGTCGAGGCGTAGAGGTCAAGCCTCAAGCCTTAGGAGCGCCTAGGCGAAGCCTAGGAGTAAAAAGGCATTTTTTTTATTATTTTAATTATTCCAAGGCTAGTAATATAACAAAATAGTATATACCTTCAATTTTAAAAATATATCCATATGTTATGTAGCCATCTTTCTCATATTCATTCTCCCTAACCAATATTTGTCAACTAATCCTTTGTTTTTTTTTAAAAAAAAAATGTGCCTTATGCCTTTTACCAAGAATAAGGCGTAATAAGGCATAGGCGATGCGTTTCTCTCAAGCCGTAAGTCTAGGCGGGCCTTTTAGAACAGAGTTTTTTATGTTTATTTTCACATATTTTTATTTCAATTTCACAATATTGTTTTTTAGTTTTCCATGTGGTAGAATTGTTTAATGACTATATCATGTTGGTGCTTTCCATTAAAAAATTTATGTGCAAAGTAATGATCACAATCGCTTAGCTCACG
The DNA here is from genome assembly GCA_949130495.1 of Sambucus nigra. NCBI lineage: Eukaryota > Viridiplantae > Streptophyta > Magnoliopsida > Dipsacales > Adoxaceae > Sambucus > Sambucus nigra. The sequence continues at coordinate 135,949,188 of OX422216.1, forward strand.
CATCGCGCGGGTTTCCACATAGTTAAAGAAAAATTGGTCTAGACTATCTTGTACGCCCAATTTACAACATTAACCTTTGGCATATTCAACAAGGGAAACATGGTGTGCCATTAAAGGACGTATTTCTTCAGAAAAATATTAAAATGTCAACTAGGTAGAAACCCTATAAAGCGCAATCTAATAAATAATTATTTGGACAATTTAAATATTGTGATTAAAAATCAAAATAAATACTTTTATCAAAAAAATCAAAAAATAAAATCATAATATATTTTAATTCCTTAAGGAATTAAACTTGAATAATAATATTTCATATAATAGATTAGAATGAAAAAGGGGAATCTATGTGGCCGATTGCATATTATGGGATTAAGGCAAGGATGACGATAATGATGATGAGTCTACTCCTTAAAATTAAATTTATACCTCATATGATTATCCTAAATATGAGTCGCATGCTTTAAAAACCAAATATATACTTCACAATAAAAATAAATAATATTACCTCAATTATTTATAAAATATGTCGTAGACGATTATTTGATTGAGTCGCGAACGAGGCCGCTCTCTTTAAGATTTTTGCATCTCTACCCTCTGTATGCAGATAGTATACAATCACGTCGTCCCCAGGATAAAAACAAGCTCGGAATCTCCTCTGTCTCATATAACCATGGATTATAGTTATATGTCATAATAACACTCATTCGGAATAAATTGCTCAATATCACAATGTTGAACTTGGAGAATAACTATTTTCACAAAGAAAATATTTCCCGGACAAAATTCAGAGAGAGAATTCTGTACTTTTTTTTGTAGAGAGTAAATATTTTCTAATGTAATAAAAATGTAGTGTATCCTATCTAAAAAACAATGTCTTAAAACTTGTTTTTATAGAAATAATCTGAATGACTGTCAGAGGAGGAAAATCAGGAAGCCCTAGGAAAATGATACCGAAAGGCTGCCACTTTCGGTAGTCAAACATAGATTTTTTTTTTCAAAAATCGATTGTCTTTAGTCCAAAAAAACTAACACACACACAACCCGCCCACGCCCAAGATTCGAGCACGGGTTAGGTAGGTTGATCGGACGGGTGATGGAGCTGTAGGGAGTAGAACGACAGCGGCGGGGGAGCTATTGTGTTGTGTGTGTGTGTTGAAGGAGGGAGATGGATGGAGAGGGAGAGATGTTGTGCATTGTGTTCTGTTGTCTGTTTTTGTAGGTTAATTAAAAGTTTTTTATATTTACACATACGTCCTGTTGGAAAAATTGAACATAACATAACATAAATGTTGTCTAGAATTTTTTGGACAGAATTTTGAGCAAATTTGAGCTAAAATTTAGGTGGGACCCACACCATGATATATGTGGGACCATATATGAACGTGTTCTCATCTGTAAGGAGATTAACATGGTATGTTCACATATTCAATTCCATTAAGTTATGAATGATAAATATGTCTCCAAAGTTACTCATAAAGTAATGAAAGTTAATGAATTGGGTGTGTATAAACCTTGTCCCACGTAGGAAAAATAGTGGGAATTTGAAGTGTCAATAAAACCACAAATATGAACTAAGGCTTGGATGCCTTTGGGGTATCCCTACTCTTTGAAGGTGTAGGAGGGGCTAGCTAATTCAAATAATTTTCAATAAAACCAAACTTTCTGAAAAGGGACAGGGGCCACCCCCCTCTCCAACCTGGACTTTATGAATGCAAGTGCTAATATGAAGGAATACCCCCACAGACAGGAGGGGCAATCCAAGACAGTAACATACAAATATCTCACAGCTACAAGAGGTGCATTTTCAAAAAATTATATACAATATATATATACATAATTTTTCATATTAATGCAAGTACCCCGCAGCATATGGGGCAGCCATCAGTAGACTAAATGCTCACAGAAATTAGAGCAAGTCATATAAAATAAACACCCATATTATAAAGGGGGAACAAGGGAAAAGAAAAGTGCAAAAGAAAAGAAGTGTCTCATCCATAAAGGATCAGCGATGTACGCATAACATTTTGATCATTACAAAAGAAGAAGTAGTCTATCCGCTAGAAACGACAAAAAATAAATCGTCACGAGCGATGGCGCCGACATACGACGGACCAACCTCCCGCAGAAGCTCTTCCTCCAACCTGATGAATTTATCCTCGTCGTCCCCATCGCCAGACTCGAGTCAGGCAAGCTTCACCTGCATTAATGCGATCTGATTCCAGATTCTCGTGGCCTCAGCCTGCCGTTGCTCAACTCTAGACTGTTATGAAGTGTGAAATCTCACCATCTTCCGGAAAGGAACACTCAAAAAGGAGCGAACTCCCCGTATCAAGCCAATCTAAACGGAATTGATAGAACTGCTGTAAGTCGTGGAGAGCATCCAAGAATAGTGAAATAGAAGAGCTAGTCAGCTTAGCAGGGGAGGTAGCCAAAAACTCATGAACATGGCTGGCAAGAGCTTTCAGGTTGAAGTTCGTGAGACTGTCAATCTCAAGTATACTCTGAGAAATGAATGTTTCGGGATGGTGCTCTAAGATGAGATCCAAGAGCTGACGCTCATGTGTCCTGAATCGTCCTGGTAACTCCTCACGCCATAGTCTACCCGCAATAGTCGCAGCATCCTCTACTTCACCATCGTCGTCGGAGTGGCGAGATCCTACCTCGGAAGGAAGAAAAGAAGACTCTCCACCAGAATCAGCATCACCGACCAGGGGAGTGGCCTCAAAACTATGATCTCTCTCCACAGTCATTGGAGTACTCCCATGCACCTGGAAATAATGAGATAAAGGTGAAATGATAACGCTTGCATAGTATATGCAAGAAGAAAAGAGGGGAATAGTAAAAAGAGGGGGTATGCTAGTCTAATACCTCTCTCGCAGTGGTACCACTGCCAGACTCCACAGTCATCGGAGTACTCTCATGCACCTGGAAACAATGAGACAAAGGTGAAATGAGAACACTTGCACAGTATACGCAAGAAGAAAAGAGGTGAATAGTAAAAAGAGGGGGTATGCTAGTTTAATACCTCTCTCGCAATGGTACCACTGCCAGACTCCACAGTCATCGGAGTACTCTCATGCACCTGGAAACAATGAGACAAAGGTGAAATGAGAACGCTTGAACAGTATACGTAAGAAGAAAAGAGGGGAATAGTAAAAAGAGGGGGTATGCTAGTTTAATACCTCTCTCGCAGTGGTCCCACTACTAGACTCCACAGTCATCGGAGTACTCTCATGCACCTGGAAATAATGAAACAAAGGTGAAATGAGAACGCTTGCATAGTATACGCAAGAAGAAAAGAAGGGAATCGTAAAAAGAGGGGGTATGCTAATTTAATACCTCTCTCGCAGTTGCCCCACTGCCAGACTCCACAGTCATTGGAGTACTCTCATGCACTTAGGAACAATGAGACAAATGTGAAATGAGAACGCTTGCACAGTATACGCAAGAAGAAAAGAAGGGAAATAGTAAAAAGAGGGAGTATGCTAGTTTAATACCTCTCTCGCAGCCATCCCACTCTCAGACTCCACAAATATTGGAGCAACTTCATCAGACTCCATAGTCATCAGAGCAACCTCACTCACCTAGAAACAATGCAACAAAGGTGAAGATGGGAATGCTTGCACAAAATTTAAACAAAATAATAAAGACATAAGAATGACATGAGGGAAGTTGGTACCCTTATACATTGTACCTGAAAAATGTTCTCCATAACGTTCAAAGGAGGAGGTGCAAGGGCTCCCATAGGGGCCGCCACACTGGTTGATGCTCCTGAAGGGGCTATCTCAGCGACCAGTGCTTCTGAAGAGGTGGACTCAATCTCGGGGGCTCCTAAAAGAGATACCTCAAAGATAATAGTTACAGGGGGTGCTCCTAAAGGGGCTATCTCACTAACCAGTGCTCCTAAAGAGGCTACCTCAACCTCGGGCGCTTCCGGAAGAACAACCTCAGTGACGGCAACCGCAATGGGTAGGCGAGGCTACGAATAACAAAAAAGGGCAAGAGGTAATAAATCACCTACCTCATGAATGACAAATACCTCAACTAAAAAGGTGATAGGGAAATCCCCCAATGGCACAACAAAGATAGCTACCTAAAGAGGCGCGATAATAGGGCAAGCGGGCCCGTGTATAGGGGTTGCTGAAGAGATAATAATAGGAGCCGCCATCGAAATAGCACCAAGAGATAACTGCAACAAAAGAGAAAGAGGGCTATGATAAATCAGACTAGATAGACAAGAAACCTACAAATAAGCAAATATGAAAATACCTGGGCCCCATCCAGAGAGGAAGAGCAAAAAAGGACGGGTCGACGTAGCAGGGGCTGTGCTGATAACCTGCAAAGAGTGAAAATGTGTTATTAATCACATGTTCGAAGGAAAAGAGACTCCATGTCTGAATGGAAAAGGCCTAACCTGAAGTGTAGGCTCACTAGTTGAGGCCACAGTAAATATGGGGCCGCGAGAAATTTCCTGAACCAAGGGCCTGCCATCCATAGATATGCGGACTCGGGGGATAGAAATCCTCCCCGAAGAGGACAAACCGGGGATAATAACATCAGGTAAGGGAAGAGTCCCTCCCTGAGAAGAAAATCCAAAAATCATTAGGACCTGCTACCGAAAGGAAACAAACATTCAAAAACAACAATACATACCTTAGATGAGGAGGTGCCCAGGGGCTCAGCTGTAGAAGTGCCCACTGCCGGAAGAAGAGAAGATGAAGTGACAATGCTGGAAGGCACAACCCCCTACACATTTTAAATGGGTAAATAAAAGGAAGGAGTAAAGAAAAAAAAGGGGGCGCAGCAAAATTTACAAGAATGGCGAAGCATGCCTGAGCAGAAGGAGATGACACGAAAGTGGTCCTCGTGCCGGTATGGTGCGCAGATGAAAGCTGCAAGGAAATACGAGCATACACAAGTAAAATGTAAATTGGAAAATTAATAAATTACATTATATGGTAAAGGAGGTAAGGATATAGAAAACCTCTCTAAAAAGGCCTCGGGAAGAAACGAGCATGGAATTCCTCTCTCGCTAAAAAGGCGTCAGTCGCAGTGGGGGAGGAGGAGAACTACTTGCCTCTATGGAAATACCCTGGAAAAAAAATACGACTGAATACTTTCTTTAACAAATAAAATAATGAGGGGGAAAAGATAAAAAATCGTATGTATCAAATTTCCAACAAAGGGGAACACTTACCACAGCAGGGCGCGTAGTCTGGCCATAAGGGAGATGTCGGGTAGTGGAGATAACCCCCCCCAAAAGAATGGGATTCCACATCATCACTAGAAGACTCTCTCGAGACTGATAACAAAGCATAAGTGTCAGTAGTGCTTTCGCTATGGAAACCCAGGTCGCCCATATCACCCGAAGAAGAACTATGGTCGTCATAGGAAGGGGTGCTTCCATAATCAACTAGTTCCTCTTCCAATGAAGGGGAGGGAGATCCAGGAGGTGAAACTCTGAGAGAACTAGTTCCATTAAGTAAAGAATGTCATAATATAGTACCTTCTACAATGGGAATAGATGCGACCCGCACGTCCCGGGAAGAAAGATCCGATGCTCCGTAACATTTATTTTTCACAACGTGATATGTCTCCTCCACCCCAAGATCATCAGTATCGAACTCTTGGTCCACTATGGAGGGGGCATCCATGCCATCGCCATTTCCTTTCTTCTTCTTTGGAGGCCGAGTCCTCACAGGAGAAAGGGGAGGAGAAGCGGTAGAAGCGGGAACGAAATTAGATACATCTGTGTCGGGGTGCTTCCTTTTGCTTGTGGTAGAAGTACTCACTTTCCATCTGCTTGTTGGTCGACTTTTAGACTTCACAGGGGGAAGTTCAGCTGGCAGGGGCTGAAGTGACTCATCAAGAAGAGGCTTAACTAAAATGGGAATGTCTTGTTCCAAGGGTGGCGTGGAAGTGGTACTGAGAAACCAAGGATCTTTCTGCGTCCTCCTGACCAAAAACTGGGCTTTGGTATATTTAATGGGGTTGGTATCATGAGGGGGGCCAACTACACATTCTTGGATAAAACGAGCCTGCCGCTACCAAAGAAGGAACCAAGATGAAGTAAACGAAGGATATAATTGTAGGGAGGCGCATAGAGACCACCCAAACCACTGACCATACGGAACAATCCCCGAAGAGTGAAGCTAGCACATGCCTCTGAAAATGCCTCAGAAGGATCGCTGTTGGTAGGAAGAGGAGGGATGTGAATGCCCTAATCATAGCCAAACTGTCGCCTTGTCCTCTCGGAATGATAGAACTCAGCACGAGGACCTAACTCGGTCCAAGAAGGGAGGTGGCATGGTAAGAACATTGTCACCACGTTAATATGAGGACAGGTAGGAACAGACCCCACTGCTGAAGGGCAATAGAAAGTTCCACCATCGCCAGGGAAAGAAAGCAAGCTGAAAGTGCCCCCAGGGCGCTTGGCATAAGGTCCAAACTCAAACTCCTCAATATCATCAATAAATATTCCCAAAGATTTCTTCGGAATTTTCTTATGCCACCGGAGAAGTCTCGCAGCATCACTATAACAAGCGTGAGCCCCTGAAGTAAAGTGTGGGAAATGCTCAAATAAAAAGGCCATTAAAAGAGCGGCATTTTCATAATTAGCAACATCATACCGACCGCAAGACCTCTCTACATCTATGTGTGCTCGGTCCATCCAAGTGTAAAGAGAACCCAAAGTCAAGGCGGCCATAGGTATCGACCTGCCGCGAGACAACCGTACAGCTAATATAAAAAGAAGTTCGCGAGGACAATCTTCAGGCTTACCTGGCAGAAGGAACTGAGTCAGAAATGTAACCAAGAAAGCGGCTAAATATGCAGGAGAGTGGAACTTGGGACCATCCTGGGTTCTGGTGGCTGCGCGTGCAGTCTCCCCCTTCTGCAACTGCTCAAAATCTCTGAACCGGTATCTTTGCCATTTGGTAAAGGAATGCTTGGAATGACCAGTTATATTTATAGCCACATACTTCGAGCACTCTCCAAGAGCTGACCGTAGCTCCCCCACCATCTCCTGCTCTAAAGAATCCTCGCAGTCATCAGAAAAGACCTGTTGCCCAAAGAAAGGAAGAGTGTATAATTCACATACATCCTCTAGGGTGATGGTAAATTCTCCCCAGCCTGTGACAAATGTGTGAGACTCCATACTCCACCGAGACAGTAAAAGATTGAGCGAAGAAATATGATTAGATACTTTGCAGGACTTCAGGCTACTAACGACGTTAAAAAGACCCACTTCCCTAAGAATAGTCACGTAATTAGGAATGCTCAGAACATAGTCAACCCATCTAGCCCACTCCTCCGTGGGACCCCCGCAGCTTTAACGTCAACATTGGAATAAGGAAAATCACCGCGGTCGACGCGGACTTGAAGAATAGAGTCTGGAAAAATAGTAGGGGAATCAGCAGACTCACTTAACCCCACATGAGGGCGCTCGAGAATAGTGCTAGAAAATTGCCCCTCAAATTCAGTAAGAGAAACCATGAAGTTGTCAGCTGGACCAAAAAGAGGAGCACGACAATAAGTACCAAAATCCCACCCTTGGCGAATGCGCATATAGTCCTTCCAGGCCTGAGAAGAGGATGACGTAGCTGAAAAACTACCAAGATCCATTGGCTCAAGAAAAGAACTAATCCTCGTGGAGACTCCAAGTGAGGAATCCTGGGTATCCCCCGCCGCCAAAAAGGGAGGGGAAGTGACAACCCCTGCAGAAACACCAGATTGCGATGGACCCCCTAGTATGAAGTTTGACTGCGAGGAGTCCAAAACTAAAAAGGGTCTCGCAACCCCAATTTGTGACGTCGGCGAGGAACCCATGGCACAAAAGGGGTCTCGAAGAAAATCTTTAGCAAACAACACATTCGACGTGGTTGTACCACCTGTTCCACGAAATGAGGGATGGACTTCGCTAACATCGGCGTTGACATGAGAGGAATCACCAGTCACCGACGTCCCTTCTGACGATGGACCCTCAGATATGGGGATATCCCGCGAGGAACCTTTAGTTGAATGGGTAGTTGGTGAGACACCCACGGATAGGGGATCTATCCGTGATAAGCCTTTGGCAGAAGGCACCCTAAATGCAAAACCCAAAGATGCATGAAAATGGGACGAGATTCCCAATTCTACAAAATAACTGGTCGAGACACCCACCTCCACGTAACCAGTCGAGACCCCCAATTCCACATTACCGATGTTCAAGACACCCAAATTTGTAGACGAATCAGTCGAGACCCCCATCTCCACACCCACTGGGCGAGATACCCAATAGCGCCTGGGAACCAATCGAGACCCCTACTCTACAAACAAATTTTTTTGATGTTTTTTCCTTTCAGTCATCGAGACCCACTGTCCCCAAAACCTGTTCCAACGGACGAATAGGCGAGACCCCTCTCCCCTCTCCACAAATAAAATCAGGCGATTCCCCCTCTCCCAAACAGAATCAGTCGAGACCCCCTTTCCCCAAACAGAAATTAGGCGAGACCCGCTCTCCCAAACAGAAATCAGAATCAATAAAAAAAGTCGGTTGCTCGAAATCATGATTCGATTTCATAAACCAATAAATTCTATTTGGTTTCTCATCAACCACCGATATCCCTCACTGTTACCAATAACTAAAAAAAAACTTTCAAAGTGGCCTGATTGCTTTCCCGTGACTTCATTTCTCAAAAATGGAGTTAATAGCTTTCAATCAAAAACCCAAATCAAATGGTTTGCTCAGATCGTAAAATCAAAATCCCTTCAGCTATCGTTGCTCGTATGTACCTATGAGCCCATTTGGAATGGTAAAGTCCCTCCCCCCCAAAAAAAAATCCATCGAGACCCCCTCTCCCCAAAAACTCGTTCCAACAGATGAGGAACCCTTAGTAATTACGAACCACCAGTCACTGATGAGAGTGACACTGAGAACGGTGGACAAAAAAAAAAACCAACAACGAAGAGCTCCCAGAGAAACACAATAAAGAAAAATCTTCAAGTGGAACCCTCAAGAGGATAGGGACCCTCGGCGGCAACATTTCCTCTTTTTCTTTCCCTTTTGTTCAATGGAAATAATGGTTGGAAAGGGTAAAAAAACAATGGGAGATATGGGAGTGTTCACATTGGAAGAGGTATTTGATGGGTTCAAGGCTGTTAATGAAGTATTTAAAAAAAGCTAGAGCAGAAAAGATGGGGGCTATGGTGTTAAAAAAAAAAATCGCCCACTTTCTCTCACTACAAACTTAAAACTCTCTATGAGGGTTTTGAGGAAGATGAAAGAGTTTAAGAAAAGGCCTTATGTTTTTTTACACTAAAGTGGAAAACATGCAGCAAGGCAAAAAGGTTATGACATTTTTTCTCCAAATGATGAGATGAGAATTCCCACACTGACGCGTGGATTCTCAAAAATTAAAAACCTCAGATGAAGGGACACTGCATTTAATGATCCTAGGGTCCCTCCAAACAAAAAAATAATAAAAAAAATAGAAAATAAAAAATATTGAAATCGACTTTATGGCGTACAAAGCTCTTTCTGGTATACCCAACCTAAAAAAACTTTGCACGAGGGGATAATGTAGAAGGGTGTCTACCTACAAATAAAAAATATTTTTTATTTGACATAATTGAGCAGGAACTCCCAGGGTCCCGACAGAAACTCATATTGAGAAGGAACCGCCCTAGGGTCCCGGCATAAATTTATATTGAGCAGAAAACCCCAGGGTCCAGGCATAAACTCATATTGAGCAGGAACCCACCTAGGGTCCCGACAGAAACTCATATTGAGCAAGAACCCCCAGGGTCCCGACAGAAACTCATATTGAGAAGGAATCGCCCCAGGGTCCCGACAGAAACTCATATTGAGCAAAACCCCCCAGGGTCACTGCAGAAATGTCATCCGAGAAGTGCCACTGCAAAGGTCACTGCATTAATGGCATTCGAGATGTGACTCACAAGGGCCACCGCAGAAGTCCAAGATCGAGAAGTGCCACTGCAAGGGTCACTGCCACTACAAAGGTCACTGCAGCAATGATATTCGAGAGGTGCCCCGCAAGGGCTACCGTAGAAGTCCAAGATTGAGAAGTGCCACTGCAAGGGTCACTGCCATTGCAAGGGTCACTGCAGCAATGGCATTCGAGAGGTGCCCTGCAAAGGCCACCGCAGAAGTCCAATATTGAGAAGTGCCACTGCAAAGGTCACTGTAGCAATGGCATTCGAGAGGTACCCCGCAAGGGCCACCGCAGAAGTCTAAGATCGAGAAGTTCCACTGCAAGGGTCACTGCCACTGCAAAGGTCACCACAACAATGACATTCAAGAGGTGCCCCGCAAGGGCCACCGCAGAAGTCCAATATTGAGAAGTACCACTACAAGGGTCACTCCCATTGCAACAGTCACTACAGCAATGGCATTCGAGAGGTACCCCGCAAGGGACACGGCAGAAGTCCAAGATTGAGAAGTTCCACTGTAAGAGTCACTGCCACTACAAAGGTCACTGCAGCAATGACATTCGAGAGGTACCCCGGAAGGGCCACCGCAGAAGTTCAAGATTGAAAAGTGCCGCTACAAGGGTCACTGCCACTGCAAGGGTCACTGGTCACTACCACTGCAAGGGTCACTGCCACTGCAAAGGTCACTATAGCAATGGCATTCGAGAGCTGCCCCGCAAGGGCCACCGCAGAAATCCAAGATCGAGAAGTGCCACTGCAAGGGTCACTGCCACTGCAAAGGTCACTATAGTAATGACATTCGAGAGGTGCCCCGCAAGGGCCACGCAGAAGTCCAAGATTGAGAAGTGCCGCTGCAAGGGTCACTGCCATTGCAAGGGTCACTGCAGCAATGGCATTCGAGAGGTGCCCCGCAAGGGCCACCGCAGAAGTCCAAGATTGAGAAGTGCCACTGAAAGTGTCACCTCCACTGCAAAGGTCACTTCAGCAATGACATTCGAGAGGTGCCCCGCAAGGGCCACCGTCGAATTTCAAGATTGAGAAGTGCCACTGCAAGGGTCATTGCCACTACAAGGGTCACTGCAGTAATGACATTCGAGAGGTACCCCGCAAGGGCCACTGCAGAAGTCCAAGATTGAGAAGTGCCACTTCAAGGGTCAATGTCACTGCAAGGGTCACCGCAGCAATGACATTTGAGAGGTTCCCGGCAAGGGCTACTGCAGAAGTTCAAGATTAAGAAGTGCCACTGCAAGGGTCACTTCCACTGCAAGGGTCACTGCAGCAATGACATTCGAGAGGTGCCCCGTAAGGGCCACCGCAGAAGTCCAAGATTGAGAAGTGCCACTACAAGGGTCACTGCAGCAATGTCATTCGAGGGGTTCCGCCACAGGGATCACTGCAGAAATAACATTTGAGAAGTTCCACCCAAAGGGTCACTGCAGAAATGTTATCCGAGAAGTGCCACCGCAAGGGTTCCAGCAAAAAATAATATTTGAAGGAACCCACCCAGGGTGGGTAGGATGAGGGAGTGGCTACCACGAGCAACTCTTCATCATGAAACGTCATTCTTTAAAAGAACAACAGTATTAACACTTTGCTTTCTTATACAAGTTGCCTAGTTGAGCAAGCAGGGCTCAAGCAGGCTAGTTGGGACCTCCTGGGAGTTTTGTCTTGGCGGCTGAGGGACAAGGTATGTTGAGCAAGCTCAACCACTTAGCACTATAGGATTGAGAGAGTACTAGTAGGAAGACCTAGAAGTCACTCAAGACCACACACACTTCACACTTAGTCACAAGTGAAGTGAGCAACCAAAGAGCTGGCTACTCACAAGGAATAAACTCTTTATAAAAATGTTTGACTTTTCCAGACGAGGGGATCCTCGAGGTCCCTCTCAAGAAAAACAATAATTTTAGAAGAGAGGGGTCCCTAAGGCCTCCTCTCTCAAGATTTGTAAAATTGCACCACAAGTTACCGTTTCAAAAGATAATTACCAAATCGGATATCTTGTCTTCATTAGGATACATATGTGCTTTTTGACTTTTGTCGGCGCCAGGTGGCGCCTGCAGGAGGGGACAGGCAGGGATGCCTGCAGGTAGGGACAAATGGTACACTTCAGACATTGTTCCCCACCAACCCTCTCAAGTTTGGCGCCCAAAATTGCCAACTCAACCCTAATGCTATAGTATAAATAGACCTATGGGCAAGGTCAATAGGGAGACAAAATGGAAATTGCACTGTTACTCTGCTAAAATCTCACCAGACCTACCTAGTATTCTCTCCCTACTCATTCTCTTAGTGCTGAGTGCCTTATTCCTTCACTCCCCACTAACAACCATCATTCTCAGGTGTTTCCCTTGAGAAAATTACTATTTTTGCTATGAAAGTTCATCTTCTTGCAGGAGTGAGTTGAAGCTTGAGTTCCATTGTTACCAGAAGGAGAAGTTTTCTTGAGAAGTTACACCAGAAGACCTTGAAGACCTCACAGGAAGTGTCCATTAGAGTGGGTCACGCCTCACCCTTTCTAGTTATTCATAGACCCCAGTCTCACTACCCTCCTACAGAAGGGCAGATTACCTACACTATGCAAGTGTTGGGCTTGGGCTAAAATTCCACACATGCGTGTCTGCCGTCCGTCCGACTTGGGCTTGGGCTTGGCCTTATAAAAATCCCTTGAACATAATTAATTTTAACAGTTAAAAATAGTTTAACAGTTGTTGATACCAAAATTAGCCTGCCGACTTGAACGAATTATATGAAGACACGTGTTATCCTACATGGCTTGAACATAATTACCGAGCAATTTAAAACACCGAGCTACTCAGCATACCGAGCTACTCAACGTACCAAGCACCTGGTCAAAAAGATCAAACAATGAAGATAGATTTAATGAACATTCTTACCATATGTCCGTTTAATAAACGACGTATTGTCCATTCACATTGACAGCCCAAGGGCTATAAATTCATTGTAATACCCCCACAGCGGGGCAAACTTTTATTTAGTGAACATAAGGCAAAATACCCAGCAATACAAGATAGTGGACATAGGCCATTTTCATTAAGGTTGAACCACTTTAAAAATACTTAGTCCTATTCCTTATTTCGTATTTATCTGTGATTAATAAATTAGATTAAATCTAGTTTTTACATCAACAAATTGGTGTCATCTGTGGGAAACGTCTATACGTAGCATTTTTCACCAATAAAAATTCATCACAAATGGCTGATATCCCTGAATCCAGCAATAGGAATAATGACGTAATTCCTCCCAACCAGTCCACTCCTTCAACTGTCCAAGATCTCACAGGAATAGTGGCAAACTTAGCCAAAAGACAAACAGCTATGTAGGAAACCATGCGATAACTCATTCAGACTGTTCAAAATGTAACGCCTGTACAGTCAGGCCAGCGAAGCGCTCATAGGAGTCAGCATGTGCCGTCTTTGCGATCCAGGCGTACTCTATTCCCTCATGCTTCCCGATCCAGACATACCAAAGTTCATCATACTGAGAGGTCTGGTGACCCATCCTATTAGCCTGTCCGAACATCTCCCATAAGAGTTATGGACTCTTAAGAAAATACTACTCTAGAACGAACAAACGCTCTGGAGAGGTTGAGGAGAGTCTCCCCCTTTGATCATTTGGGACCTAGGAGGAATAGAAACCCTCCTTAGATTGAAGCGAGAAATTCTCAATGACTAAATGATCTAAGGGAAGGTTCTGCCCAATCACGCCCTGTCGTTTGTGCAGAAAGATCCCAAGAGGAAAATTCAGTACGGTCTGTTGCTCGGGAAAATAGATCAGAGGCTAGAAATGATGACTGGAAGGGTTCCATTCAATGATTAGAGGACAGTTTAGGGGAGATGGCTAAGGCCAGAAACCCTCTCCAACGAACCTTTGTAAAAGGATCACCTTTTGTGCTAGTAATTATGGATTTTTCTACACCCTCAAAGTTTAAAGCTCCTGTAGTCACACCAAAGTATGATGGGAAAACTGATCCAGTTATCTATATAGAGCAGTACCAAGCTACTGCAGATATTTATGCGATCCCAGACGAGATGAGGTGCAGGGCATTCTCAGGAACCATCACTGGATCTGCTCAAATATGGTACAATAATCTCCCTCGAGGGCAGATTGCAACTTTCCATCAACTGGCTGAGCTCTTTATAGGATACTTCAGTTTTGGTGCGAAGCCAGTCAAGAGGGTAGCTCATCTTTTGAGTATAAGGTAAAAGGCTGGAGAAAGCACTAGGGATTACATTACTCGTTTCAATAACGAGAAACTAGAGGTTATCGATTATGAAGAAAAAATAGCTATTACCATCCTCATGAGTGGTCTTTTACCAGATAAGCTTTATTACACTTTAGCCAAGGATCCCCCAAATCTATGGCAGAGTTGATAACAAAAGAAGCCAAGATTATGAACGCTGAGGAAACAATGGCTGCGAAGAAGAATACTGAAGCAAAGGTAGAGATTAAAGCTGAAGGTAGGTCAGAGAGGAAAGATCACAAGCATAATGGTGGGAGAAAATCGTTGAAAGGCAAAGAAGCGTTAGACAACACTAGTAAGTATAGATATTATACTCCCCTGAAAGTAGATATAAGCCATATTCTGGAAGAGATCAAGAACAACGAAGAGATAAATTGGCTAGAAAAGATGAGAACAACACCTGAAAAGATAGATAAGTCAAGGTACTATGAGTTCCATAAAGATCATGGTCACACGACCGAGCAGTGTATAGCTCTCCAGAATGAGATAGAAGCACTCATCAGACGAGGAAAGTTGAATAGGTTTGTTGATCTACATAATGGTGGGAAGACTAGTAATAGAACACGACAAAGATCAAAATCTCCCCGTCGACCAACAGATGACAAGAAAAGGGACCATGAAGATGATTTAGAAGATGACCCTGATCTACCAAAGAAGCCAAGACAGCCAGAACGTGAGGTATTTTCAATTCGTTTTGGTTCATTCAATTGTAATATGATTACAGGTTGAGATGCTGGAGGGGTTGATCATATAACTAAAAGGAAGGCTTACCTCAACGAGGCTTAAGCCTACTCCTATATACAGCGAATAAATCTGGCAGAGGAAGACCGCCCGAGGAAGGTCAATAAAGATAAACTGGTAATTAGTTTTTCCAAGAATGACCTTGAAGGAATTTTATATCCTCATAATGATCCTCTAGTGATCAAAATGAGGATGAAAGACGTAATTATTTCATGAGTATTGGTAGATAATGGTAGCTCGGAAGACATCATGTTTTATCCCTGCTTCGAGAGTTTGAACCTGAAACTTGCTCAACTGGAACCATATTATAGGCCACTCATTGGTTTCTCTAGCGAAAAAGTTTTTCAACTTGGGACGATCAAGCTAAATATGCTGATTAGGACATGGCCTGCATCCAGATCCAAAAAAGTATGCTTTTTTATGATGGATAAAAATGTTCAATCAGCCTATAAGATACTTATGGGAAGAGTAAGTCTAAGAAAATTTGAAGCAGTTCCCTCCATTGTACATCAGTGTTTGAAATTCCCAACCAACTTTGGGGTTGGAATTATGAAGGGCGATCAGAAGGTAGCTCAGGAGTGTTATTACTCGTCTTTCGAGCAAGAAGAGTTGGAAGAATCAAGGAATAAGACAACCACTTACCAAGTGGATAAGCCTGATGAGTCTGAAATTGAAACTTTAGACCCAAGAGATGAGACTGAGCTCGTTAAAGGCCAAGTCATAGAGGCCACGGAAAACATTATTCTGGATGACGAGCAACCTGAAAGAGTAACCCATATTGGGGCTTTACTTGATCCAGTATTAAAATAGGGGCTAGTGACATTTTTAAGGCAAAGAAGATAAGCATTCGCATGAAGTCATGAGGATATATCGAGGATAGATCCAGCCTTCCTATGCCATGAGCTCAATGTTAATAAGGAGATTAAATAGGTGAAACAAGGAAGAAGGGTCTTTAGCCCAGAGAAGAATCAAGCTATTCAAGAAGAGGTAGAGAAATTGCAAAGAACTTCTTTTATTGAAGACGTTAAAGATCCGAATTGGTTGGCTAATGTGGTAATGGTGAAGAAGAAGAACAACAAATGGAGAATGTGTGCAGATTTCACAGACCTGAATAAAGCCTTTCCTAAAGACCATTTTCCTTTACCCAGGATAGATGAGTTGGTAGATGCTACTTCGAACCATGAATTGTTGAGTTTCATGGATGCCTACTCCGGATATAATCAAATAAAAATGAAGCCCGAAGACAGGGAGAGTACTTCTTTCATTACCCCATGAGGTACATATTGTTACAATGTTATGCCTTTTGGTCTTAAAAATGCTGGTACTACCTATCAACGGTTGATGAATAAGGTATTTACTGAGCAAATTGGTCAAAATATGGAGGTTTACGTTGATGATATGTCTACTAAAAGCAAGAGAGCTGATGACCATATAGTTGATCTTAGCCAAACCTTTGACCAACTAGATAAATATCAAATGAAGTTGAACCCGACCAAGTGCGTCTTTGGCGTGCAAGAAGGCATGTTCCTTGGGTACATCATAAATCAACAGGTTATTGAAGTAAATCCCGATAAGATCAAGGATTTATTAGAACTAAAATCTCCAACTACTAAGAAGGAAGTGCAAAACCTTACGGGGCGCGTTGCTTCTCTAAATAGGTTCGTCTCCAGAGCTACTGATAAATGCCTTCCATTATTCAAGGTTCTTAGAAAGACTTTTGAGTGGAATGACGAGTGTGAGCAGGCGTTTCTAGCATTGAAGAAGTATTTGGGGACACAACCTTTGCTCTCTAGGCCGGTGTTAAGAGAAAAATTGTACCTGTACTTAGCTGTTTCTGAAAGTGCAGTTAGCTCAACTTTAATCAGAGAAGAAGGTGGAATACAAAGACCAGTGTATTACATGAGTAAGGCATTTTGAGGAGCAGAAATCAGGTACCCAAAACTGGAGAAACTAGTGTTAGCGTTGATTGAAGCCATCAGAAGGATGCAACCATATTTCCAAGCTCACACAATAGTGGTGTTTACTGAGATATCACTCAGATAGGATTTACATAAGCCTGAAACTATGGAAGACTGATGTATTGGGCAGTGGAATTAGGGGAGTATGATATCGTTTATGAACCACGATCCTCCCTCAAAGGGCAAGCAATGGCATATTTCATTGCTGAATTCACCTATCCAGATGTCTCCGAGCAATAGGGATCTAATACAGAGTAGCTCAAGGATGTAAGAGAAGCGACAAATGGTAAAGAAATAGCCCTCGAGCCCCAGTATCAGAGAAATTGACAGACAATAAACCAGATCCTTCTAGTAAGGAGACATAATTGAAGAAGGACGAAATAGAACACAAGATATTCCATAAAGGAGTTTTGTTTGACCAAGGTTTCGACAATATTCTCCCAATATGGAATTTATATGTTGATGGTTCTTCGTGTGCCACAGGCAGCAGAGATGGAATCATTCTTAATAGCCCAGATGGGTTAGACATAGGATATGTTCTGCATTTCCAGTTTAAAGCTTCTAATAACGAGGCTGAATATGTGGTTGTAATTATAGGTCTCAATTTGGCTAACTCATTAAACGCAGAACAAGTCGTGGTATTCAGCGATTCCCAATTGGTAGTGAATCAGGTGATTGGTCTTTATGCAATGAAAGGAGAATTCATGACCAGGTACTTAGCTAAGGCTATGGAAGTTATAGATAGCTTAGCAGCTGTTCAAATGATTAGAATACCAAGGTTGGAGAACGCGCGAGCTGATACACTTGATCGATTAGCCTCAACTACCCGTACCGAGCAATGTAGAACAATTCTTATTGAGATACTTGCGGACCGGAGTATTAATGAAGATGTAATGGTGAGGTTCATCACTTTAGATATGGGACCTTCTTGGATGGATCCCATCAGGACTTACATTGAAGAGGTGTTCCACTAGTCGACCAACTCACAGCCAAAAGATAAAAGTTTGAAGCTGCCAGGTATGTTTTAAATAATGGCATTCTGTACAGAAGAGGAATAATAGCAAGTCTGCAAAGATGTGTTCATCCATCAGAAGTTAAAGATATTATAGAAGAAGTTCATGAAGGTTCTTGTGGAGCCCATGTAGCAGGTCAAACACTTTTACAGAGAATAACTACACAGGGGTACTATTAGCCAAGAATGCGCGCTGATTGTACAACCTATGCGAAGAAATGCGATAAATGTCAGCGGTTTTCTACCATATGAAGAACTCCCCAGGCATTATTGACACCAATTACTTCACCTTAGCCATTTTCCATGTGGGGAATTGACCTAGTTGGACCATTGTCAGTAACTAGAGGAAGATTCAAATACTTGGTGGTCATTGTTGATTATTTCACAAAATGGGTGGAAGTTGAACCTCTCATTGATATGACTTATGAAAGGGTTTATCAGTTTATCTGGAAGAATATTGTTTGCAGATATGATCTGCCATATGCTTTCATAACTGATCATGGTACCCAATTTGATAATGAAGATTTCGCTGCGTACTGCCAACGGTCTAACGTTTAGAAAATTGATTATACTCCAGGACATCCACAAAGTAACGGGCAAACAAAAGTGACGAACAAAACTCTTTTGAACGGATTGAAGAAAAGATTGGATGATGCCAAAGGAAATTGGATTAATGAATTATATTTTATATTGTGGGAATACTGAACAACTGCCCGAACAGCAACTGGAGAATCTCCCTATATGCTGGCCTTTGGGAGTGAAGTGATCATACCAGCTGAATTAGGATTACCTAGTCATAGGGTTCTTAATTTTAATTCCCCTGTAAGTGATTTAATGAGACGCCTGGACATAGATATGATCGAAGAAGTTAGAGAAGATGCAGCAATTCGCAATGCAACTTACCAGCAAAGGATAACCATGTTCTACAACAAAAGGGTCAAGAAGTGTGATCTCAAGGAGGGAGATTATGTGCTTAAGAGAGTGACTCAAAAACACAACAAGTTGGAAGCTAATTGGCATGGGCCATATCGTATTACTACTGTTGCTCGACCTGGTAGCTACATAATAGAAACATTGGAAGGGGAAGAGTTCAAAAACACTTGGAATGCAGAACATCTGCGAAAATATTATCAGTAATGTAACTACATATACGCATGTACTCAATTGTTTCAATATGAATGAAAATGACAATTTCCCAATATTCTTTTGTGTTAATTTTTTGGAGTACTGGTGCTATACACCACCAAAACCACCAACTAAGGTTTGTCGGCAATCGACAACCACCAACTAAGGTTGGCGATAATCAACAACCACCAACTAAGGTTGGTTGGCAATCCACCAACTAAGGTTGGTCGGCATTCAACTTAACCAACAATGTTGGCATAAAAATCATACAAGGCAAAGACTGTTTGATAATGGGTGACCTCAAGGGGCATCCAAAACTAGGCAAGAAGATGGGTGACCTCAAGGGGCATCCACTGTCTAGGCACCAAGGTAATCTATATAAGATTTTTACAACTAAGCAGTAACATGGGATAAAGATTATTCTATTGCTTAGGCACTTATGGGTGACACGTCACTACAACTAGGCAACAAATGGGGCAAAGTTCCATTGTCTAGGCAATAAAATTAAACAAAGAACAAAATTATCTATTTATATAAATATTCAGCGAAGAACAACACTATTTATATAAATATTCAACAAATAATTTTTTTTATTTCATGATCAAGAATATTACAAAAAGATGAACTTCTATTCATTGAATACAAATTTCCTATTCTATTGGCTTTTTTCCTTCTGATTTTGATACAGGGTCCATGCCAGCTGGAGGATCATCCAATGCAAAAGGAGAATCGATAAAATTCATATCTTGTAGCATTCTAGTATTGCTTGCACTTAGTCAGTCAAGCAGATGAGGAGGTCTGGATATCTCAAAATCTTCATGAATACTGTAGTCACCAAGGTACTTGGAGATCAAACTCTGAGGAATGGACCGCGCTGGAATCCAAATAACGTCCAAGTTGAAAGGAGGAGCGGGTACATCAAGAAACCCGGGTTCATACCAATCCCATAAGGAATTTCCTTTCTCAAGACGCATCACACCAAGAGCATTTAACCACCCTTGCTTATACCCTTCATTATTTGACGGCTTCAACCTGGCATCAAAGTGGCATAAGGCTTCATTATATCCTCCCATTCAGAATTCTCGAGGTTATTTGTGGAACTGATATGTCAACCTCTCCACGTTTTGACTCAACTTTTTTATTAAGTTTTTTTTATTCTCTAACGAGTAACTTTGACTAGAAAGATGCTTGGTAAGACTTTGAATTTGCTGGGACATCTCAGCTAAGGCTTAATTTTTTACCTTTAGTTGAACAGCTTGATTTGTTAAGGCCTACTAAGTCCTAGTTTCTTCAATGTTGTCCCGACCAGTTCGACCAGCTCTTGCTCTACCATGAGAAGAAGATGTAGGTCTGACACTTTTCAAAGTCTCTAATTCTTGCCTTAATGAAGCATTCTCAATCTCCAAAAATGAAAAATCGAGCTCCAAAAGAAGCAGCAGATTTTAATTGCCTTAATTCCTCTCGTAAGGCAATATTTTCTTCCTCTAGCAGTGTGGAAATGTTCCTGTGTTCTTTAACTTCAAGCTTCAACACACTTTCTCTTTTCTTATGGGATGAGAGGAGTTTGTCATAGCCTCGATCCACACTCAACTGTTGGCATTTTTTCTCAAAACCTTCATGCAGAAGAGCAGTGGTTTCTTTGTGCTAAATTTGAAGATCTTCAATTACTCCTTAGCGATCTTCCATCATTTTATAGTACGCCACGTTATTCGCCATAGCTCGGTCAATCAGACATTTTAAGTATTGATAAGCATCAATTGCTCATTCTGAGGCATCAAATCTGAGAATATCAACTATTTGTGCTTCAATAAAGTCAGCATAACTAGTTTTAAAGTAATCATTATATTTCTTCATCAACTCTGTATCATGAGCTGATAAGAGTTCCATCCTGGCAATAAACTAGCAAGGAAAAGTAAAAATGGATCAACAACGATACAGATTGAGCAAGTAAAAGAGAAAATTCAGAATAAATAACAAAGTCCTTTTTATTGATCAACGGGAGAAGAAAGTACAATCAAAGTTACAGCAAAAGGGGAAAACAGAAGAAAAATATAATTAAAGAGCCGAATAACTTTACACCTTATCCTTATTTTCTACAACACCTTCAGCCGATTTGGATGAAGGAGTTGGTTGCTCGGAAGCCAATTGGCATTTCTCGGTAGAAGTTGTTGCTTACTGAACTTTCTCGGAGGGTTGAGGAATGGTTACAACAGGTACTTGTTCTACTATCATCATAGAAGACTCATCAGATGCAGCTTCATCCTCTTCTTCTTCTTTAATAGTAGAAGGAGGGCCATGAGTATGTCTTTGAAACAATTCAGAATCGTCTGCAACACTCAACTCCTTTAAATCTGCAACCCATCCATCTCTAAAGTATTTCAAACCTGCATAGTCCATCTGATAAGAGACAGCATCTAGAGCTTTGTTCCATCATTTGTCCCAACTAGAGCTTAAGGACTTCTTCACAATAACTTTTCTCTTCACTTTCTCTGAGGAAGCAATCTCCTCAGCAGACTTCACCTTATTTTCAAGCTCTTTCTTACGCCGTTCAGCCTCTTCAAGCTTGCCATCAGTTTCCTCCTTGTTGGAAAAATGACCTTCAATTTTCCCTCCAACTCCTTGGAGGCATTAATAGATTGATCTCGAGCTGTATCAGCTTGTTGATGAGTTATCTCTGCATATAGGAATTTACTCTCCCAAGCAGTTTTATCATCCTCGTACTTATGCCGGGATTCCTTCAGAGACTGTGACAACCCATCGAGAGCTTCTTCTACCCCACTGGATAAAGTTGAGGCTTTCATAGATTCATCTTTCTCCAGGATATTGGTAAAGCACGTCATAAACTACAATATAAAAGAAGCTCAGATCAGAATATGACCATGGTACATGAAGATAAAATATTAAGTGTGATAGTATTTACTGATGCAATGTGTTAGGCTGCCAAGTCAGTGATCTTCTCCCGAGAAAGGGAAGTCTCAACAGCTCGATATTCAGGAATAGTCCAAGACTTGATCAAACCTTTGGTCGATCTCGGAGAAACAAGAGCTGGAGTGCTAGATCTCAAAGAAGGATCCTCAACCCCAGACAGTTGAGCAACAATATTCACAGGTCTTTCAGCAAGACCTCTCCTCAATCTCCTCAAAGGAGCACCTTCAATCAAAGGTTTTGCCTCTCCTTGTGTAACAACAACACCTTCAATCATAGGTGCTGCCTCTTTTGAGACAACAGGGGGTTTCTTTCTCACCTCCTTAACAATTGGAATTGTTCCCTTAGATGGAGCAACGTCTATTTTCTTGGTCCCTTCAGTTGGGACATCCCTTTTGCTTTTCTTTGCCCCATCAGTGCCAGGATTATCTTTGGCAAAGAATTCAGGCACTCTCCTCTTCCTCGTCATCAAATCATCAATATAAGTACCCAATTCAGAGGAAGATTCTTCAACAGCTTCTGACGATGATTGTGTCTGATCAAGGTGAATCACCAATGGAGGAATAAGAGGACGATCAATGAAAGAGGAAGTTGTGTTCTTATATCTCAACAGATAAGAAGCAACTCTAACGTGCTCCCCAACAACTGATTGATGTAAACTCCAGATGAGTTTCAAATCTTTTATATTAATGTCACTCTCTTTTGGGGGCTTTCTTTTGTTATCAACAGCAAAATAAAATAAAATAAAATAAAATAAATATCATTGACGCATTTTAACAAACAATAGCAGAGCCAATTTAAAAAATAAAACAACCTATCCCATGGCCGTAAAGTGGACATCTGGGACCTTGGTACACGTCATTCCCCTTTTGAGGAGGGTGTTGCCAATTTTTCATCACAACCCCATGATCAAAATAATGCCTATTAGCATCAGGGAGATTCACTACTAAAGCCTTATTTGAAAACCTAGTTTTTAAATAAAAAGTAGTATCGTTGGTAACCCATTTATAACAAAACATAATCTCTGGGATCCCTAAATGAGTCCCATGAATTTGGTTCAATCTATGTATGTCATTAAGTACTCTCCATGTGTTTGGAACTACTCTTGCAGTAGCAATATCAAAATATTGGCAAAATTCCAAACATAACGGATTAGGCGGGAAAGAAAAGCCACATTCCGCTACAAAAATGGAGGGAAACCAGTGCCCCCCAGCCAGAGAAAATAAATAAGAAGGGCAAGGAGGTTCCTCTAGAATAACCTAAGAAGGAATTGCAAAATCATCCCGGAACTTATCCAAGGATTCGACAAGATAAGCCGTGGTGGCTAAAGCAAAGAAAGAAGAAAGAAGAAGTTCTTACAGAAGACTGAGAAATCTGCCAAGGCGGATGACAGAAAAAACGACAATATAAGGATATAGCAAAAAGACAAAGAATTTAGAAGTCTGGAAGTAAAAAGTAGAAGACGGTTTGATTCTATCGCTTTTAAATGCCCTGCTTCGAGAAGCGAGAAAATAAATTATTACTAGAAAAGACGATTGTGTTTTCGACGACTAAATGATGAAAAATATGCTAGTCCCCAAGCGTCTATCAAAAATTCGAAATATTTACCAATTTTGCCATTTCGCGCTCAAAATTAATAGGCTTAGAAGAAAAGTTCATAAGTGTTGAGGACCTGTAGTCTAATAAGACTGGATAAACACACCCGAGCAACTATTTGGGCATAATATTCCACATTATCATATCCAACTTCAACTGTGAAACATTGGGAGCTTCTGTTGATACCAAAATTAGCCTGCTGAATTGGACGAATTATATGAAGACACATGTTATCCTACATGGATTGAACATAATTACTGAGCAACTTAAAACACCAAGCTACTCAACATACCAAGCACCTGGTCAAGAAGATCAAACGACGAAGATAGATTCAATGAACATTCTTACCATGTACGGATATATACGTCCATTTAATAAATGACGTATTGTCTATTCACATTGACAGCCCAATGACTATAAATACATTGTAATACCCCCACAGTGGGGCAAGCATTTATTTAGCGAACATAAGGCAAAATACCCAGCAATACAAGATAGTGGGCGTAGGCCATTTTCATTAAGGCTGAACTGTAAATATCCTTCGTCCTATTCCTTATTTCATATTTATCCATGATTAATAAATTAGATTAAATCTAGTTTTTACATCAACAACAGTTTTGACTGTCCCCAACAGTCAAAACTAATGCTATAAATAAAAATCCTTCCCTCCAGTTCCATGGTTGAATACAAAACATAGAATTATGCGTTCGCTGGAATTAATTCATTGGTGTGCTACTTAAATTAATTCAAAAATCCGTTCTATCTTGGGAGATAATTATTCATTAACCTAAAGCATGTTGGAGGGAATAAAATTGTCTTAAGGATACAGTGCTAGTATTTATTTTTGCAAAACCAAGTAAGTCTCATTTTTCTATAATCTCGTTTTATTTTTGTAATTATTATTAATAGTAATTTTGTACTATTGTATTAATTAAATAGTAGAAATAACATGTCCGAACTTATTTCTCAAGTATATATTTTACACCTCAAATTTTATAAAAACATGTGTACATATATATATATATATATATATATATATATATATATATATATATATATATATATATACAGAAAGTCTCCTGTAAGGGCTCCTTATGGTACAAACCCCGGTACATACTACTTTTTTAAAATAGTAAAAAAAATGATTTTTTTGATGAAACTTCATGGATATGATCTCCACGTTGAGAAGATCATTTTTAATTTTTTTTCATCAAAAAATTCAGTAAAAAAACCGTTGAGATTAGGTGATATGTAAAAAAATGTATAAATATGCATTTTCAACCGTTGAAATGTTGGGTCAGTACCATCCGCTTTATTGATTAAATTTTTTGATGAAACTTCTTGGATATGATCTTATCACTATCAAGATCATATCCATGAAGTTTCATAAAAAAATTCAATCAAAAAGTGGGTGAGATGATCGCCAGCATTTAGACGGTCAAAAATGCATATTTATACAATTTTTTTACATATCACCTCAACTTAACGGGTTTTTTCTTGAATTTTTTGATGAAAAAAATTGGGGATGATCTTCCCACCATGGAGATCATATCCATGAAATTTAATCAAAAATTCATTTTTTTACTATTTAAAAAAAATAGTATGTACCGGGGTCTGCACCATAAGGAGTCCTTACAGGAGAGGGCCTCTCTCCCTCTCTCTCTCTCTCTCTCTCTCTCTCTCTCTCTCTACATATATATATATATATATATATATATATATATATATATATATATATATATATATATATATATATATATATATATATCAAGGTTCTAAAAAACGCGGGGCGTGATTGAGGTGTGGAGGCCAAGCCTTAAGCCTTAGAAGCCTAGGCGGGCCTAGGCGTAAAAAGGCATGAAAAGGCGTTTAGGCCTTCTTAATATATTTTAATATTTTTAACCATAACAAGGCTATTAAAATACAAAAATTGCACATATCAAGGCTATTTTTAATATATATATATATATATATATATATATATATATATATATATATATATATATATATATATGTATGTAGAGAGAGAGAGAGAGAGAGAGGCTCCTATGCACACTAAGTTTACACATCATTTATTTAAAATAGTAAAAAAAATATTTTTGAGTTGATTTTTTTTTTGTGAGATATTTAAACATTTCAAGGGACCCATATAAAAAAAATCATCTCAAAAAACCTATTATTGCTATTTTTAAAAAACCGGTCAAACTTTCGTTGCTTTTAAGCACTTTAAAAGCTACGAAAGTTTGACCGATTTTTTAAAAATAGCAAAAAAAGGTTTTTTTAGTTGATTTTTTTATATGGGTCCGTTGAAATGTTTAAATATCAAATAAAAAAATTAATTCAAAAATAATTTTTTATGTTTTAAAAAAATTGGTGTGCGCCTATATGTGTGCAAACCTAGTATGCACATGAGCATCTCTCTCTCTCTCTCTCTCTCTCTATATATATATATATATATATATATATATATATATATATATATATATATATATATATATATATTGTTGATACCAAATTTAGTCTGCTTACATGGCTCAATTAAGTGGAGACACGTGTCAATCTACATGGCACTAACAAATATTTCTGAACAACACCTTGACTTCGAGGAACTCAACTTCCCCGACCAGCTCAGATACTCCGAGCAGTAGGTACTCTCCGAGGAACTTTATAGCACCGAGCAACTCATGGATACCGAGATACTTAGGCGGTCCGAGCTGCACCTCGATCAGAGCATTTATTACCAGACAATTAAGAGGATTAAATGCGCATTAAATGTTGATTATTATCATACAGATGTATAAGTCTATCGGACAGCTATGTATTACCCTTTCACATGTACAGTCTCATGGCTATAAATACATTGTATCTTCCTCATTGTAAGGGGACTCGAAATTTCTTGGTAAAAACCTATTATCGAGAATTCCTAAACAGTCAGCAATAAGAAAAACAGTGGACGTAGGCCATTCTTTTAAGGCTGAACCACTTTAAAAATTCTCCTGTCTTATTTATTTTATCTGTGATTGAATAATTAGAGATAATCTAATTTTTTACATCAACAGATTGGCGCCGTCTGTGGAAAACGACTGAAATTCTCGTTTTTCACCAAAACAAGTTATCACTAATGGCTGATAATCCTGAATCCAGTAATCGAAACGCTGGAAACCCCCCGAATCCATCCGCTCCTCCAAATGTCCAAGATCTAGCTGGAATTATGGCCAGTTTGTCTCAAGGTCATACGGCTATGCAAGAGACTATGGGACAACTCATGCAAACTATCCAAGGTGGAGTGTCGACCTATTCAGGACAACGAAGAGTTCAAAGAAATACCCGTTTAGTTTCTTCGCGCATTAGGCAAAGCGATTCATATCGCACTGAGAAATCTGATGATTTTTCTTATCAACCGGGTCGAACTTTGTCAGTACGAGCCACAGATACTGAACAACACACCACTCTCTCTCCAGAAAGTACTAGTGCACTGGAAAGATTAAGTAGGGTCTCTCTGTTTGATCGATTGGGCCATAGGAAGAATAAAAGTCCTATTAAGGCTATGTCGAGAAACTTTCGACGACCATTTGATCTAAGAGAGGTTTCTGCCCAATCACAACTAGTTGCTCGACAAGATAGATCCCAGGAAGCGACTTCAACACGATCAATTGCTCGAACCGGCAGGCCCGAGGAGGGAAAGGACGCATGGAAAGTCTCTATTCAAAGGTTGGAGGATAGACTAGGGGAAATGGTTAAGGCCAAGAATCCTCTACAAAGAACTTTTGTCCAAGGGACGCCTTTTATACAGGCAATTGTGGATTTTCCCACACCATCGAAGTTCAAAGCACCTGTTGTGACCCCTAAATATAATGGAAAAACTGACCCTGTCCTTCATATAGAACAATACCAAGTTGCTGCCGACATCTATGCCGTTCCAGACGAGATGAGATGCAGGGCACTTTCGGGAACTCGTACCGGATCTGCACAAATATGGTACAATAATCTTCCTCGGGGGAAGATATCAACTTTCTTTCAATTGACCGAGCTCTTCATTGGAAATTTCTGTTTTGGAGCAAAACCAGTCAAAAGAGTTGCACATTTGTTAAGTGTTAGACAAAAAACAGGTGAGAGCACCAGAGATTACATAACTCGTTTCAATAACGAGAAGCTTAAAGTTATTGATTACGAGGAAAAAACAACAATTACAGCTTTGATGAGTGGACTGTTGCCCAATAAATTGTACTACACTTTGGCCAAAGATCCACCCAGAACCATATCAGAACTAATGGCAAAAGCGGCCAAGATCATGAATGCCGAGGAGGCTATGGCTGCGAAGAAGAACATGGACACCAAAGAGACCAAGGTGGAGGTTGATAAGGCTAAGAAGAAAGAACATAATAACAATGGTGGTGACAAGCAGTAAAAAACAAATCCATCATGGGAAGTATTGAAGAAATTTGTAAATTATACTCCTTTGAAAGTAGACATAAACTATGTCCTGGAAGAGATCAAGAATAGCGAGGAGCTAAACTGGCCTGAGAAAATGAAGTCAGACCCTGACAAGAGGAATAAGGCCAAATATTGCGAGTTCCATAAAGACCATGGTCACACAACCAAAAATTGCATAGCTCTCCAGAATGAAATCGAAGAACTCATCAGACGAGGAAAGCTGACCAAGTATGTTGATCGAAGAAATGAAAGAAAAAACAATGATCGAGCAAGACAGAGGTCTAGATCTCCTCGTCGATCAGAAGAAAACAAGAAAAGATATCATGAAGATGATTCAGAAGATGACCATGATCTCCCTAAGAAACCAAGACAGCCAGAACGTGAGGTATTTTCAATTCGTTTTGGATCATTTGATTGTAACGTTATTACAGGTGGAGATGCAGGAGGTGGGGACCTTACTGCGGAAAGGAAAGCTTACCTCAATGAAGCTCAAGCTTGTTCATACATTCAGCGAATAAATTTAGCTGAGGATGATCACCCGAGGAAGGTGAACAAAGAAAACTGGTCATTGGTTTCTCCAAGAACGACCTCCCAGGTGTACTATATCCTCATGATGATCCACTGGTGAACAAAATGAGGATGAAGGAAGTAATACTCTCAAGAGTAATGGTGGATAATGGTAGCTCGGCGGATATCATGTTCTACTCATGCTTTAAATCTGACGTTGTCTCAGTTGGAACCTTATCACAGGCCCCTCCTTGGGTTTGCTGGCGAGAAATTTTTTACACTTGGGACGATCAAGTTGGATATGTTCATCGGCACAGGGCCCGCCTGTCGAACAGAAAGAGTACGTTTCTTTGTGATGGATAAGAATGTCCAGTCAGCTTACAATATCATTATGGGAAGGGTAGGATTGAAGAAGTTCGAAGAAATACCATCTACGGTACATCAATGCCTGAAATTTCCAACCAATTTTGGAGTAGGAAAAGGTGACCAAAAAGTAGCTCGGGAATGCTACTACTCATCTGCCGAGCAGGAAGACCTGGAGGAATCTAGGAAAAAGACTACTACCTACCAAGTGGATGAAGGTGCAGAGATTGAAACATTGGATCCTAGAGACGAGTCATAACTCGCGAAAGGTAAGGTGGTGGAAGCTACTGAAAATATCATTCTGGACGACGAGCACCCGGAATGAACAACTCAGATAGGTTCGTCGTTAGATGCCTCACTAAAACAGGAATTAATAGTTTTCCTAAAAACCAGAAAATAAACTTTTGCTTGGAGTCAGGAGGATATGCCAGGAATAGATCCAAATTTCTTATGTCACGAACTTAATGTGAATAAGGAGATCAAGACAGTGAAGCAGAGACGAAGAGTGTTCAGCCCCGAGAAGAACCAAGCTATACAAGAAGAGGTCGAGAAACTCCAGAAAGCTTGCTTTATTGACGATGTCAAATATCCAGACTGGTTGGTAAATGTAGTAATGGTGAAGAAGAAGAACAACAAGTGGAGGATGTGTGTAGACTTTACCGACCTTAACAAGGCATGACCAAAGGATCATTTTCCTTTACCCTGAATTGATCAATTAGTGGATGCTACCTCGGGACATGAGCTGTTGAGCTTCATGGATGCTTATTCTGGTTACAACCAGATTAAAATGAAACCTGAAGATAGGGAGAGTACTTCTTTCATTACCCCTAGGGGAACTTATTGTTATAATGTTATGCCTTTTGGTTTGAAAAATGCAGGTGCAACGTATCAGCGGCTGATGAACAAGGTATTTGCAGAGCAAATCAGTTGTAATATGGAAGTCTATGTTGATGATATGCTAACAAAGAGCAAGAGAGTTGCTGACCATCTAATTGACTTAGGCCAGACCTTCGATCAACTAGATAAATATCAAATGAAGTTGAATCACACAAAGTGCATATTCGGAGTACGAGAAGGCATGTTCCTCGGGTATATTGTCAGCCAACGAGGTATTGAAGCAAACCCTGAAAAGATCAAAGCTCTATTAGGGTTGCGATCTCCACGACGAAGAAGGAAATACAAAGTCTCACAAGGCGAGTTGCAGCACTTAACAGATTTGTATCACAAGCAACTGATAGGTGTCTTCCATTCTTCAAAACACTCCGAAAAACGTTCGAATGGAATGAAGAATGCGAGAAAGCCTTTCAAGAGTTGAAGAAATATCTGGGAGCACCTCCACTGTTGTCCAGGCTAGTGATGGGAGAAAGATTGTACTTATATCTCGCAGTTTCAGAAAATGCAGTTAGCTCGGCATTAATAAGAGTGGAGGATGGAGTATAAAAACCAATTTATTACACTAGTAAGGCCTTCTGAGGAGCATAGATCAGATATCCAAGACTGGAAAAGTTGGCATTGGCGCTGATCGAAGCGAGTAGAAGAATGAGGCCATACTTCCAGGCTCATACCATAATCGTGTATACCGATATGCCGTTGAGGCAAGCTCTTCATAAACCAGAAAAATCAGGGAGATCGATGTATTGGGAAATAGAACTTGGTGAATATGATATAATTTATGAGCCTAGATCGTCACTAAAAGGGCAGACAGTAGCAGATTTTATAGCAGAGTTCACCTATCCTGATACCTCTGAGGAGCAAAAGCTGGATACCGACCAACCTGCGGATGTTACAGGACCATAAAATTTAAACCCCGATCAACTTACGTTGGTCGACGAATAAAAGAAGTTGGTCGACGAGCAAGAAAAGATGGTCGACGAGAAAGAGAAGATGGTTGATGAGCAGCAAGAAGCACTAAAGGAGGACAAAAGGAAGCAGTAAATGTTTCACCAAGGAACTTTGTCCAATCAAAAATTTGAAGACGAGGTACCTATATGGAACCTATATGTGGATGGCTCATCTTGCACTACAGGTTGTGGGGCAGGGATTGTTTTAAACAGCCCGGATGAGGTCGATATGGAGTATGCTCTGCGCCTCCAATTCAAGGCTTCTAATAATGAGGCTGAATATGAAGCTATGATTGCAGGTCTTAATTTAGCAAAAACTATGGGGGCAGAGCAAGTTATTATATTTAGTGACTCGCAGTTGATCATAAATCAAATACTGAGAGTATATTCAGCCAAAGGAGAATTAATGATCAGGTATCATTCAAAAGTGATGGAAATTTTATCAAGTCTGATGGCAGTGCAGATAATTAGAATACCAAGATTGGAGAATGCCAGAGAAGAGGCCTTAGCTCGTTTAGCATCAGCCACACGCACCGAGCTACGAAGAACAATCCCAATTGAAGTCTTGGCTAGTCGGAGCATAGATGAAGATCTGATGATGAACTTTATTACCCTTGATTTAGGACCATCTTGGATGGATCCTATCAGGGCATATATTGAAGAAGGGTATTTGCCAAATGATAAACTTGCAGCCAAGAAACTAAAGTTTAAAGGTACTCATTATGTATTGACCAATGGTGTTCTATATAGACGAGGAATTATAGCTGCCTTGCAGAGATGTGTACATCCCGCCGAAGTGAAAGATTTGATCGAAGAAGTCCATGAAGGGTCTTGTGGAGCCCATGTAGCAGGTCAGACACTTCTGCAAAGGATAATGACACAGGGATATTATTGGCCTACAATGAGGGATGATTGCATAGCCTATGCCAAAAAATGGGACAAATGTCAACGCTTCTCCACCATCCGAAGAACTCCCCAAGCATTGTTGACACCCATTACTTCCCCTTGGCCATTTGCCATGTGGGGAATTGACTTGTTCGGGCCACTTCCAACGACCAGAGGAAGATTTAAATATCTCGTCGTCGCAGTGGATTATTTTACTATGTGGGTGGAAGCCGAGCCTCTTATCGACATGACGTACAAAAAGGTGTACCAATTTATTTAGAAAAATATCATCTGTAGATATGGTCTTCCCCATGCATTCATCACCGACCATGGAACACAATTTGACAATGAGGAGTTTGATGCATATTGTCATCAGTCGAATATACTAAAAACCCACTCTGCACTAGGCCATCCCCAAAGCAATGGAAAAACTGAAGTGACGAATAGGACGCTGATGAATGGCTTGAAAAAAAGATTAAATGATGTAAAGGCAAATTGGATCAACGAGCTACATTCTGTACTGTGGGCTTATCATACTACTCCCCGAGCAGCAACAGGAGAATCTTCCTATATGCTGGCATTTGGGAGTGAAGTTGTTATACCCGCCGAGCTGGGCCTCCCAACACACCGAGTGCTGAATTTTAATTCCCCTGTCAGCGACTTGATGAGAAAGTTAGACTTGGACATGCTCGAGGAAGTTAGAGAAGAATCATCCATCAGGAATGCTGCTTACCAACAACGAACAGCTTTGTTCTACAACAAGAGAGTGAAGAAGTGCGACCTGAAAGAAGGGGATTATGTGCTAAAGAAAGTAATTCAAAAGCACGATAAACTGGGAGCTAACTGGCATGGGCCCTACAGAGTAACAGAGGTTGTTCGACCAGGGACATATATAATTGAAACTTTAGAAGGGGAGGAGTTTAAGAATGCTCTTTCCATGCTTTTGTTCAAGCATACCAACTACGTCCTTCTCCCATCTGTCCATGAGCATGTTCGATGTTACATAGCCGAGCATCATCCAATGGCGGATCTAGGACTGGGCCCAGCAGGGCTGCAGCCCAGCCCATTTTTTCTTGTTAACTACTGTTAGTCCAGACTATTTATACTAGTGTAGTCCAATGTAGCCCACCCCAATACACACTCATGTCCAACCATGTTAAATGGACCCCCCCAAAAAGTAAAAATTGAAATGTGTATAGCTTTAAGTTTGTAACTCTTTTGACCAAAAAAAATTCCTTTCTAGTGCTGCTCGTCACACCAAACAAGTGCATAATATAAGTTTCTCACCCTACCAAATCACTTCACCTCACAATTAGCCAAGTTGGTTAATAGTCTTGTTCACATTTTACCAAACCCTACCAAATCAACCGTCCTATTATATATGAACGAACTTGTCTAATCTTTTAATATTCATTTTTTCCCCTTTCTTTCTTACTTTTTTTTTTAGCCTTTCCTTCTGTTTTTTTTTTCTTTCAAGATAAAATTAGTCTATTTTTTTATGCATTAGATTTATGCATTAAATTGATTGGTTGATCATTTGATTTAGGTTAATATTTTTTTCTTAAATATTAGAATTTCTAGTTCGAACTTTTTAGATTGATTACTATTTATGAGTATGATTTAATTTATAGGATTTAATTGTTTATATATGATTTAATTTATATGATTTAATTGTTTATATTAACCTACTAATTATTAACTTAATTAACACCTCTTATTTCAATTATTTCTTATTTTCTATTTAAATATTTTATAGAATTCGACTCGTTATTAGCCCATCCCGTCGAGTAATCTTGGCTCCGCCCTTGGCATCATCATGCCCTTTACACTCCACCACGACATCATGTTCTTTCTTACTATTGTAGTCAATGATAGTGAGCTTGGTCAATCGATAATCCTCACCCCTGCTGCACTCCCTTTCACATGACAACTCAGTTCCATGGAGGCCATAACATACGGAATGGGAAAGCTGAATAAAGTGGTCAGAAAGGGACCCACATGGCAGCAGTTCTATTGATGCCACCCCTTTCATCATTTTCCCTCTCTCTGTTGTTTCTTCATTTTCAACTTCATCCATTCTATTCACACAACCTCTTTTGACTCCTCTCAAAAATCTTCTCTTTTGTTTCTTTTTTCGGATAACTCTTCTCAAATAGGGCTAACGCCGATCTTAATCAAAGATATCCAAAAATGGGTCGGTCAATCCGTCCTTCCCAAAGATTCTACAACCACATTAGAACAACTGTTTTGGTGAGGATTAGAACAGTATGGGGTCGAACTAAGCATGGGAGCAGAAGCTTAATTTATTAATGTTGTAGTAGCATAAGACGACCCAACGACTGAAGATTGAGTCGTGGGGTGGCTAAGGTCACTCTGTATAAAGTTTCTAAACTGATGCAGATGATCCTAAGCGCCTGTATTTCTCTTTGCCAGCAATGAAGGAGTCCAATAATCAGATTTTAAACTAACATTCATTTCCAGGTTTTGAAGATTCTGATGTTTCACTTATTGACCCATAACAATTGAAGTCTCCATTGATACTTTCCAAGAGAAATATATGGTATGCTGCTCTACTAAGTCAGTATTATTTTTTTGTGAAGATGGATTATTGTGTATATGTATATTAAGGAGTTGCCACTTGAACCTGTAGCTAGTTTGATATTAGCAGTGAAGTCTAGAACCTAAGAATCAGAGTTTTATAGCGGCTTAGTGATGATTGAGAGATATAACAGTAAGGTCTACTTGAGAGATGGGGAAACCAAGATGCATCTAAAAGGGAATATTGTTGGTACGGGTGTACTTGTCAGACGTAACACCACAGTGAGGAACATGCAGCATAACTATGAACAACGGACATAGTATTATAGGCACGACGCTGACATTGAAGACATGAAAATTATGAAGAAATTAGGACATGACATGAGGAAGACACACGACACAATTTAGGACATGACTCCTAAATGTCATTTTCAACTCTATAACAAGCGTATAGTAGTTAACTTCATCAACTAAGAGCCCGGTGAGGACACAAACCTTCCCTCGGGACATTGATACCTTTGGAGTTATTAGCGACTTTTTCATGCCACTTAATTCATGTTTTTAGCCACCCAAAACTCACTTTTAATCCCAAAAATAACATTTACTATTCAATTTCAAAAGCATACATTTACTAAACTTAAAAAATCAAGTCCTATGAGAATACGTGGCCAAACCTTGTGAAGATGAACCTTTAGAACTGGAAAGGCCCCCTATATCTTAAAGAATTATAACAAGATCAGTTTCACTACCAAACGAAACTCTACCTAGCCTTTAAAGCATAGTTGTCTAGTCAGACACCTAAAAGTGTTAACACTTAGCCATTACAATGTAGACTAGTGAACATAGATTAAAGAAAATTAATTTGAGCACAATCTAAAATGGGGGGGGGGGGGGGGGAGACTCATGTACTTGTTAATAGTGTTATTATATACAAAATCACCTCAAGTCATAATAAAGTCCAACTATTGAGGAATGTCAAGGATTGCCAGAGTTCAAACACTAAAGAAGATCCGCAACCCTCAATTAACAACATTCTCCATGTAGAATGTGATGAAATAGGCGCCATAGTGAGTGTCAAAAGTGGTCAATGAAACATAACATCCCAGTGACCCAGTCAGAGGTAATACTCATGGGCACACCGTGAAAACAAAACAATCTCTTGAAAGTACAATATCATAACATGGGAAGTATTTGATGTCACGGAATAAAGCATGCCACATTAGAGAAATGACCGTCTATCACAAAGATATAAATATTGCCTTTCGCAGTTCGCAATCAAAACATCTCATTGGTCGTGGACTAGAAGTGACGTAATAAGCATCATAGTGAGCATAAAAAATGGAAAGTGAAACATAAAATCCCAGTTACCCGATCAAATGTAATACTCATGGCACACCGTGAAGACCAAACAATCTCTTGAAAGTACCATATTGCAATATATGAATCATCTGATGTCATTCTACATGGAATAACAACGAGGCGGGTTTGGCTAAACGCGACCCCGTTACCCCGCCCAACCCCAAACCCGTTTAAATACACCGCGAGGGCCCTGAACCCACCCCAAAATATTTTTATGATATTTTCTAACTTATTTTATTCAAGTATTTTAACGGAATTCAAGTTTTTTTTCATGTTAAACTAATAAAAAATTGAAGTCCTCTAACTAAGAGTATGCATTAATTTATTATTATGTCAAACCAACAAACGTGCATAGAATTAAGCAGAATATTTGTTATAACACCCTTAAACGGGGCAGGTTCAAAGGTTTTACACACAAAACCCGCCCTGCCCTGAATGACGCGACTGAAAAGGTGTCTCAGAAATACGTTCACTCTAGGCTCAACTGTCAGCCTGTCGCTCAAGTAATAATCCGACAAGTCGGGTATCGATCCTTAGGGAAAAAGGACAACGAAGTTGTGACGACGGGAAAAGACGGAGGAATCCTAACTTTGACTCTAAAAATAAAGGGAAAATGATTTGATTTTGGTAATGATTATAACTAAATGCAAATATGAAATTATAGAAAGATGCAACTATACTAATCTACCTAACTTATGAGTAAAAAATAGTCTGAAACTTTTTATTTAAATGATGAGAAAAATAGGACGAGAATACAATCCCTCAACCCTAGTGTAGTGCGAATATAATACTAATCTTAAATTTATCTGATTGATTTGACCCGGAATTTAGTACTCCCAAGCATTACGTATACGAGGTTCAAGCCCGCGTCATACTTAATCTGAGGATGAGTAAATCAGTATCGCGATAGTAGCATTCGAATTGCACTCTAAATCATCACGAGTACCTAGAGGCAAACTAGATATAAAGATCTACAATTGTTGTGCAACTACGCAATACGATCAAGGTCAATCATTAAATTTAGTGGTTTAATTTTATACACACGCACTAACACATCAGGCTGGGTTCATGCATCCCGACCTTGGGAAATCTAGCCTAACATGTTGAAAAGAATAGAAACAAGGATTAATGTGTAGGAACTCATAATTACTCTAAGGAAAATAATGATTAGATGCAGAAAAGAATTAGAACTAAAAGTTACTCACTAATATTATCCAAGCAATAATTGAAACAATGGAAGAAACATATACTCATAGAAATCACTGAATAAAATCTTCAATCCTTGAAATAAATCTGAAAATATTAACTAAGCTAGGGTTTCTGGAAAAGAAGAGGAAAAACTTACTAATTCTCCATGTCTATAACAATACTAAATCGGGTCTTTTATACCCTACAACAATATCGGAAGTCAGCTGCACTAGGAGTCTTTTTAGTAAGAGAAAAGATTTTCAAATCTCGAAGACCGGACCGGTCCGGGTCTTAGGCAGACCGGCCTGCCCCCAAGGCGGATCGGTTCTTTTTATTTTGGAGGCGGACCGGTTCTTTTTATTTTTGCCTCCTTCGGTTTACATGCGATCCGTGGTGTTCTGGAGTTTGGCAAGGCGGACTGGTCCGGGGTAGGGGCGGACCGGTCCGGCTATTTGATTTTTTTATTCCTCTTTGACTGCTCATAACTTTTGTTCCGGGATTTCGATTGAGGTGCCGTTTCTTCCTTTGTGCTCGTGAATGAGATGTCTTCAACTTATCTTTAGGTACC
The DNA here is from genome assembly GCA_949130495.1 of Sambucus nigra. Taxonomy (NCBI): domain Eukaryota; kingdom Viridiplantae; phylum Streptophyta; class Magnoliopsida; order Dipsacales; family Adoxaceae; genus Sambucus; species Sambucus nigra. The sequence goes on from OX422216.1 coordinate 135,986,425, forward strand.
TCATCCGAATTCCGTGTAGAAATTATGCTTTTTCCCTTGAGACCTTTCCTTCTTTCTTGATTCTACCGATTTCCTTCTTTCGTTTCTTGACATCAAATACCTGCAAAATCACTACAAAATACCAGAAACTCGGTGTACTCATTAGGATCAGTCAGTAGCACAGTTATGAGATAAATCCAACTCAATTACGTTGTTCGAGGTGCTAAAAGTAACTAAATCAAGGGATAAATTAGGAAGAATTTATGCCTAATCAAACCCCCCCTAACTTAGAACTTTGCGCGTCCCGAGCAATGTAAAAGAATCCTAGCGTGGCTCAACTCTTTGAAAATCATTTTATTGGGATAAAATACCTTTTTCGCAGGTGAGCGATTGCATTTAGCGTATGCAACAAGCCTTTAAACCCCTAGGTCACCCTAGTAGGACGAGTGTTGTTTCGTGAGGGTTTGAAGTGAATATACCCACAAAATTCGACTCAAAGAGAATTCAAAATACACAAAAATTGTGCAATTCAAACTTTTCCAGAAAATAGTCATCATCAAGTCATATTTACAAGTCTCAAACCGTAGTGTGTGTGTGCGTAGCCAGAAATATAACCGCCAATTTCCACTGAATGATCATTAGGTTACTTATCCGAAAATTCGTTTTGATTTTAATTTCTCACGGAATGCTCTCACAAACGAATCTCTCGAATTATGGCGATTCTCGCGGTATGAATGATATAAAGAGTAAATATAATGGGTGCAAAGTCACGCATACGAGTAGAATGACGGAAACTACAGAATGATAGGATCTCGTCAATGGGTTACGGTCTTAAAAACGGGAACATTGCCTCTTTTTCGCGCATTCAATCTCTTATATTTTTTTTGGTGTATTAGCTCTCCACGCGGTAACCAATTTCGCAATTTAGACTCGGCTAGGACTTTTTCGGGTTTTAAGGTATATGGGGTAAAATGACAATTGTCGGGAAGGTTGGAATTGGAAAAGTCATTAATGATGTCCATTTGTGTTTTTTTTTTTTGGGCTATTGCTCAAAATTTTTTTTTTTTTTTAGTTGAGCATCTTTATTTTTTTCTTGCCCCTTTTTATGCACTTTCCGGACTTAAATTCTGAATTTTCTCATTTTTCACAATTCCGGATATTTGGTTTTTTTCGGGTTATCAAACGAAAGGGACAATTTGTTTGGCTCAAATTGGGTTACAAAAGGGGTAATTTTTTTTTGCTACTTTTTCTAGCCAATATTTTTTTGGGTGACAAACGAGGGCCTACTTCATTGTCCAAAATGCCAATTGCGTTACCATATGCGCTTCGAGATGAATTTAAGTTTAGAGATCAATTTGACACGTTTTTCTTAAAGCAATATTACACACATTTTTCAAAACCGGTCAAAATGAACGGGTTGGGATCCTTGACAACTTTTTAGGCGCTGAAAAGAACGTTGAGTTAACAATTAACTCGGATTGATTTAAAAACTCGCAACACGTGATAGGCTCGAATCTCACCGGGTTTGTTAATCTCCACACTTATTCGTTAAGTCGCCAATTTTCGTTCAATTTCCATCTTTGGTCAATTTTGGCTTTGTGTACGTTGAATTTTACAACTTGAGACTTCAATTCGACTTTTAATGATATTTTTGAAAATTTTGAATTCCAATTTTTATTTATTTTGAACAAAAAATATTTTTGGATTTTCAAAATTTTATGATTTTTTTGGAAATTTCTGGGCATTTTGGAAAATTTGTGAAGCTTTAGAAATACGCACTTGTGACCCCCCCTAACTTAGACTTTTGCATTGTCCTCAAGCAAAAATGACTAAAATCTAACTCAAAGCGAATAAAAAGTGCGGAAAAATAAAACAAACAAATAGAGAAAATGCAGTTTTTATTACAACAGGACTGTGTTACATGTGTAGGGGAAAACATATAACTGTGAACATGGAAAAATAAAGAAAAAACTGCCAACACCATATAAAGCTTCACCGGGGTGGGGGATGGGAGGAATCGGGCGCGTTGGGGTCATAGGGGTTCTGGTAGTAGGAAGGTAGTGGCTCATTAGGATCCCTTATGCGTCGATAGATGTCCACTTGGAAGCGGAGAACGATGCTCATGTCGCTCTCGTAGTTGGTCTGAAAGGTGTTGAAGTTGGTCTCGAGCGCCGACATATGCGCGGATAGGTCCGTGCCCTCCCACTCGAAATATGGGTCGTCCTCCTCGTTCGCCGACTCTTCGTCCGGACCGAGATCCCCCATCTCAACGTCCTCACCAGCTACCCCTACGTCTTCCTCGTTGTCGCTCGAGGCAGCCTCCTTTTCGACATCATCACGCCGCCTAGCCCGGAGGACGGCTAGCTGTTTATCGCTTTTGGTGCAGGTCCCTTGTCCGAAAGGACCGGGGAGGCGCGTATGGTCACTCGGCGCCTCTATGCCAGCATCCTTAAGGATGGACGTGATCAATCGGGCATAAGGAAGTAGGGCGACGCCCTTCTCATCCAAGGACGCGTTAATGATGTCCGCGTATAATGTGCGGCCCAAATGGATGGAAGTTTGGGGGTCGAAGAGATGATATGTCAAGGTAGGTTGCTGAGGCCGCATGGCAGAGTCATTGGACGTTTGCAATAGGTTGGCGCACATAATATGAAATGTAAGGCGCGCCTTCTCGTTGAGGCATCCAAAGATGACGGTTTGCCCCGCCCAAGCCACGTTCGGTGCAATGCGGGCCATGATAATGTCCTTGTCGACCGGGGGGACGTTTTGGGGATAAGTAAATTCTTGGACATCCGGGACATCAAACTTGGCCAACTTGGCCGTGAAAAGGGCCAAGGAAAAGGGTATGGGAGTCCAATCCACGAAAGCTTCGGCCTCGAATTGGCCCGTCCGGACGAGTCTACCATAGAATGAGCGAACTCCGATTGCCCAAACCGCTTCGTGAGGTTGGTTGAGGAAACGACACCAGCCCCGGGCCATAAAAAGGGCGGTGACGGAGTTGGACAGGGCTTCCCATTGGACCGCGCGCTCCATATGGAGTTTGCGGCCCAAACCGAAGTATTGAGCGCACCATCGCTCCTCTTGGCGGGAGCGGTATTCGCCGTGACCGGAGGGGTGGATCACGGTGGAGTCATATTTGGTGGGGGCAACACGGGGTGCCATGGAAATAGGAGGGAAGTATTTCTTGAAAAACTAGAGAGGAAGAAAAGAGTATTTGGGTTGAAGGTGTGAGGAGAAAGGGAGGATTGGAGGTGTATTTATAGTGGAAAGGGGAGGGGAGGGGCTGGTTTTGGAGGGAAGGGGTTTGGAGGGAAATGGGGATGAATTTGGGAGGGAAAGGTTGGGTTTGGGAAGAGGAAAAACAGATTGGACGGAATGAATGGGATTGGGGGGAAAGGGGGGTGAATCTTGGGAAGGGGAGAAGGCAGGTCTACAGAAGGCGGATCGGTCCGGGGTATGGGTGGACCGGTCCGGCCTTTTGACTTTTTAAATCCTCGACAGGCGGATCGGTTCCTTTAAAAATAAAAGGAACCGATCCGGGGTCGGACCGATCCGCCTAAAAAAGGAACCGGTTCGCCTCAGGGTTTTTGGGCTGTACTTCTTCTCCTTCGGTTTTGAGCTCTCTTCTGCAAAAAAAAATTTCACGTTCCCGATATCCTCTCTATCCAATTGAACTAAAGACCCTCTCGATTTCACTGGTCAACACTCTTTGACTCAGAATTCCCAAAACACACGAATGCTTCTCCCGAACGAAACCTGGTCCTAATGACTCTCAAAACACACACGACTCTCACACACACGACTCTCACCCCATACGCGTCGGGGGTGCGACGACCTCACTTCAACAGCTCACTCAACCCCGTAAACGGGGTCCGACAACTAGACGGTGTCGACTTCTTCTGCACACGCCTCTAGATATGGCTTTAGGCATTTTCCATTCACTTTGAATGTATTTCCCCCTTTTAAATCGTCCAATTCAACAGCTCCATGGGGGAAAACATTCTTCACAACGAACGGGCCAGACCATCGTGATCCCAACTTGCCCTGAAAGAGGTGAAGCCGAGAGTTGTAGAGGAGAACTTTTTGCCCGGGGAGAAACTCCTTTCGTCGAATGATGCTATCATGAGCGAGTTTCATCCTCTCTTTCAAAATTTTGGCATTCTCATACGCATCATTGCGTAGTTCTTCTAACTCATTCAATTGAAGCTTACGGGCTTCACCGGCCTTGTCCATGGCATAATTTAATTGCTTAATCGCCCAATACGCCTTGTGTTCGAGCTCCACGGGAAGATGGCAAGGTTTGCCATACACAAAGAGGAAATGGGACATGCCGAGTTGGTCCTGATATGCGGTACGATAGGACCATAGTGAATCATTCAATCTAAGGGACCAATCTTTCCGGGTAGGATTGACGGTCTTTTCGAGAATGCTCATGATCTTCCGATTCGCTAGCTCGTCCAGCCCATTCGTTTGTGGGTGATACGTCGTTCCAACCTTGTGAACGACATCATACTTTCTCATGAGCTTCGCAAATGGATTATTGCAAAAGTGGGTGCCATTATCGCTAATTATTGCTTTCGGTGCACCGAAGCGGGAAAGTAGGTGTTCTTGCAGGAACTTTATCACCACTTTGTTGTCATTAGTCTTGGTAGCTATAGCTTCCACCCATTTAGAAACATAGTCTACCGCGACAAGGATGTATAGGAAACCAAAGGATGGGGGGAAGGGTCCCATGAAGTCAATATCCCAACAGTCGAATATCTCAATGATGAGTATGGGGGTAAGAGGCATCATGTCTCGTCGAGTAATGGCTCCCATTCGTTTGCACCTATTGCATGATTTGCAGGCATCGTTCGCATCCCGGAAGATTGTGGGCCAATAGAGGCCGCATTGCAGAATTTTAGCAGTCGTCTTTTTCATCGAAAAGTGGCCTCCACAAGCTTCCGAATGACAAAACTGGATGACTTTTGGGATTTCGTCATCCGGTACACATCGTCGGATGATTTGGTCTGCACAGTATTTAAAAAGGAATGGATCATCATAAAAGAACATGCGCGACCAAGTAAGAAACCGCTTCTTATCTTGCGGTGTCCAGTCGGGAGGGACGGCTCCCGTGACAAGATAGTTTACTATGTCCGCAAACCAGGGATACGAAGAGGTAGCGAAAAGCTGCTCATCCGGAAAATGTTCGTCTATGGGTACGGGATCACTAGGTACGTCGGACGAAAGCCGAGATAGATGGTCAGCAACGACATTTTCTACTCCTTTCTTATCTTTGGTGGAGAGATTGAACTCTTGTAGGAGTAGGATCCACCTTATGAGGCGCGGCTTGGCATCTTTCTTCGCAAGTAGATATTTCAAAGCCGCGTGGTCGGTGAAAACAGTAATAAGAGAACCAATGAGATATGACCGAAACTTATCAAGGGCAAAGACTACCGCTAGTAACTCTTTCTCCGTGGTTGAGTAATTGAGTTGAGGTCCGGTAAGAGTCCGGCTAGCGTAGTAGATGACATGAGCTTTCTTATCTTTTCGTTGGCCCAAAATAACCCCGATCGCGTAATCGCTGGCATCACACATAAGTTCGAATGGTAAGGACCAGTCCGGAACTTGCATGATGGGAGCGAACACAAGCATGTTCTTCAATTTGTCAAAAGAGCTTTGGCATGCTTTCGTCCACTCAAATGGGGCGTCCTTCATGAGTAAGTTGCTTAAGGGCCTAGCGATGGCGCTAAAGTCCTTAATGAACCTTCGATAAAACCCCACGTGGCCCAAAAAGGAGCGCACGTCCTTCAACGATTTCGGTGGGGGAAGGTCAGCTATGACATCTATCTTTGCCCTATCAACTTCTATTCCGTTGGATGATACAATGTGGCCAAGAACTATTCCCTCGGTGACCATGAAATGGCACTTCTCCCAGTTCAGCACTAAGTTCTTTTCCACGCATCGGGTAAGTACTTTTTCCAGTTTGTCTAGACAATGATCGAAAGAGGTGCCAAAAATGCTGAAATCGTCCATGAACACTTCGAGTCCTCTCTCGACCATGTCGCTAAATAAGCTCAACATGCACCTTTGAAAGGTTGCGGATGCATTACACAAGCCAAATGGCATACGTTTGTAGGCAAACGTGCCAAAAGGGCAAGTGAAGGTCGTCTTCTCCTGGTCAAGTACATTTACCTCAATTTGGTTATACCCGGAATAACGATCAAGGAAGCAATAGTAAGGGTGGCCCGCTACTCTTTCAAGCATTTGATCAATAAATGGCAAGGGGAAATGGTCTTTCCTGGTTCCCGCATTGAGTTTCCGATAATCAATGCAAACGCGCCACCCGGTGGTGGTACGTTGGGGAACTAGCTCTCCCTTGGCATTCTCAATCACAGTCATACCCGACTTCTTCGGGACGACTTGAACAGGGCTAACCCACTTGCTATCCGAGATTGGGTAGATGATCCCGGCATCCAACAATTTGATTATTTTGGTTCTCACAACTTCTTTCATGTTGGGATTCAGTCTTCTTTGCATTTCTCTAGAAGGTTTGACATCCTCTTCGAGATGGATCTTATGAGTGAAAATTAAAGGACTTATCCCCTTCAAATCAGCTATGCACCAACCAAAAGCACTTTGGTGCTTCCTCAGAATTTTCAATAATTTACCCTCCTGCCCTTCATTTAGGCCAGAGGAGATAACAACAGGAAATGTCTCATCCTCTCCTAGATATGCATATTTAATATAGGAGGGAAGTTTCTTTAACTCGAGGGTTGGAAATTTTTAACTGGAGGGAACCATATGTGTATCCCTCGGAGGTAATTCCTCGAATCTAGAAACCCAATTAACCTCTTTCTCGTCCTCGTCCGACTTACTCTCATCGAGTAGCTCGCTCAACTCTTCAACCTCCCTCTCGAAGGCGATGTACGTCCCCTCACTCTCGTGTCTCACCGCTAAATAGGATTCTAAAGCGTCGCCACATTAATTCTCCTCAAAGTACTCCTCTACTATCTCATCTATGAGGCTTACCGCGTGAAGATCGTCTTCCTCCCCTGCATTTTGGGCTATGTGGAAGATGTTGGTTTCCAAGGTTATGTTCCCAAATGTGAGTTGCATTCGCCCATTCCTAGTATTGATTATTGCGTTAGCCGTAGCTAGGAAAGGGCGCCCAAGGATGATGGGAACATGATTACTCGAGTGGAAGGAGGGCTACGTGTCCCAAATGATAAATTCCACCGAAAAGTAGAAAGTGTCAACTTGAACGATCACGTCCTCGACTATACCTCGTGGGATCTTCACTATTCGATCCGCTAATTGGAGAGTGACCTTCGTGGGCTTGAGGTCGCCCAAGTCAAGTTGCCTATAAATGGAGTAAGGGAGTATATTTACGCTTTCTCCCAAGTCAAGTAAGGCTTTTTCAATTTTATTCTCCCCAATGATGCAGGATATGGTGGGTGCACCGGGATCTTTGAATTTAGGCGGGAGTTCATTTAGTAGGATGGAGCTCACATTTTTTGCTAGAAAGACGTTCTTCTTCACTTTCATCTTTCTCTTAATCGTCAACAGGTCTTTGATAACTTTTCCATACGCTGGAATTTGTTTAATGGCCTCAAGGAAGGGTAAATTAAGCTTGACCTGCTTTAGCACTTCTAGCACGTCATCACGGGGATTTCCTATATGGAAGGGAATCAACCTTTGAGGAAACGGTGACGCGGAAGGCGGTTTCACTACTACCTCTGGCCCACTAGTAGCCTCTTGGTCACTCTCATTCAAGGGGACATCTTCGGCCTCTTTCGTGCCGGGCGAAATCTCCTTGGCTTTCGTTGTGTCGGGTGGGGGAGGTGATAAATCAACAATTCTCTCACTACGAAGAGTGGTTACAGCTTGACATTGCTCCTGATGTTCAGTGGAGGTGGAGCTAACGCTAGGTTGACCTTGGAGGGGTCGTTGGCCATGGTCAGGAAACTTGCCCTTCTCTTGAACACTCAATGAGGATTGTATTTTAGATAGATTCGCATTTATGTCGCCAATCAGACGATCATATTTGGCATTGGTTGCGGTCTGGCTTGCGATGAATTGATCTATGGTATCCTCGAGAGTTCTCCGCTGTGGCGGGATATAATTTTCTTGAGGTGGCGGTGCTTGCACATGTCCTTGCATGTGTGGAGCTTGTTGAAAGTGTTGTGGTGGAGGAGGGGAAACATGCAAAGGAGGGTTCATTGCGGCATGTTGTTGCCCATAGCTAAAACCGGGGTGATTTTTCCATGAAGGGTTGTATGAATTCCCGTGCGGGGCACCGAAATTACCCTTAAAATCTCCTACACCACTAACTTGCTCTTGAAGCATTGCTTTGTAGGAGGGTATCGTCGGGCATTCCTCAGTTGAATGTCACGCCTCACAAATATCACACACCTTTACAACTGGGTTTAGAATGGGTCCAGCTGGTCCTTTTCCATATATCTCGCACAGATCTCGAAATCCTATCTCAAGAGTCTCTAATCGGCTATCCGTCATAGAATTCTTATCTACATGGAATAGGCTGGATGCTGACAGAGTGGTGGTGGCTTGTCTATTTCGATTTTGAGTGTTGGGATCAGAAGTGTCCTAGGATTGGGTAGTCTCGGCGACATACCTCAAGTGAAGCTCAGCATCCTGGGCATCTAAATCGAGAAACGGACCACTTCCCATTGTTTCAACAAGTTGTTTGGAGTTAAGATTCAACCCATTATAGATAAAAGAGATGACTTGCGATGAATCAAATCCATGATGGGGGCATGAAGCAACTAACTCGTTGAAACGTTCATAACATCGATGGAATGGCTCATTTTCAACTTGTCTGAATGCTTGGATTTGAGCCTTTATGGAGATTGTTCGATGTGGTGGGAAGAATTTCTTGAGAAATTTTGACTGTAGCTCATTCCAGGATGGAATCGAGCCTGGAGGTAAAGACCATATCCAGGCCTTAGCTTTATCTTTGAGCGAGAAAGGGAAGAGTTTGAGACAGATTACCTCTTGTGTGCAGGTTTGATCATTAAGAGTATCACACACGTCCTCAAATTCCCTAATATGGAGGTATGGCTTTTCAGAATCCATACCGTGGTAATGCGGTAGCATCTAGATCATCCCATTTTTTAAACGGAATTGTCCGGCATTATACGGGAGTATAATGCATCCCGGAGTGACAGTACGCTCGGGATATAAGAATTCTCTAATCGAACGGTATGGGGGCTCTTCCTCACCGGCGGGTGCACTTCCGTGTTGTGACATCTCTTCCTCACTTATTGGCTCGGTTTTCTCACTGGGCGTGCTCGAAGTGTGTCCTAAGAAGGAAAAGGGAGTGTTATCGGAGAGTGAGTGCGACGGTGTTGGAGGTGGGATCCAGAACTATGGGGCGTTTGGAGTGTGGGGACTATCAGGATTATACTCAACAATTGGATTTTCGTGAATGTTGGTTGGAGTATTAGGGGTGTGGGAGTGGTTTCAAAATTTTGCATTAAAGCTTAGGAGAGATGATGGTGAATCTTTTTGTGCTTTTTAAATTTTTTTATGTTTTTTTTTTGGATTTTTGACATTTTTGGTCAAAGCTTTGGATTGACTCAATCTAATCCTAAGTCTACCTAATTCCCCGGCAACAGCGCCAAAAACTTGACGCGACTGAAAAGGTGTCTCAGAAATGCGTTCACTCTAGGCCCAAGTGCAAGCCTGTCGCTCAAGTAATAATCCGACAAGTCGGGTATGGATCCTCAGGGAAAAAGGACAACGAAGTTGTGACGACGGAAAAAGACGGAGGAATCCTGACTTTGACTCTAAAAATAAAGGGAAAATGATTTGATTTTGGTAATGATTATAACTAAATGCAAATATGAAATTATAAAAAGATGCAACTATACTAATCTACCTAACTTATGAGTGAAATATAGTCCGAAACTTTTTATTTAAATGATGAGAAAAATAGGACGGGAATACAATCCCCCAACCCTAGTGTAGTGGGGATATAATACTAATCTTAAATTTATCTGATTGATTTGACCCGGAATTTAGTACTCCCAAGCATTACGTATACGAGGTTCAAGCCTGCGTCATACTTAATCTGAGGATGAGTAAATCAGTATCGCGATAGTAGCATTCGAATTGCACTCTAAATCATCACGAGTACCCAGAGGCAAACAAGATATAAAGATCTACAATCGTTGTGCAACTACGCAATACGATCAAGGTCAATCATTAGATTTAGTGGTTTAATTTTATACACACGCACTAACACATCAGGCTGGGTTCATGCATCCCGACCTTGGGAAATCTAGCCTAACATGTTGAAAAGAATAGAAACAAGGATTCATGTGCAGGAACTCATAATTACTCTAAGGAAAATAATGATTAGATGCAGAAAAGAATTAGAACTAAAAATTACTCAATAATATTATCCGAGCAATAAGTGAAACAATGAAAGAAACATATACTCACAGAAATCACTGAATAAAATCTTCAATCCTTGAAATAAATCTGAAAATATTAACTAAGCTAGGGTTTTTGGAAAAGAAGAGGAAAAACCTACTAATTCTCCGTGTCTATAACAATACTAAATCGGGTCTTTTATACCCTACAACAATATCGGAAGTCAGCTGCACTAGGAGTCTTTTTAGGAAGAGAAAAGATTTTCAAATCTCGAAGACCGGACCGGTCTGGGTCTTAGGCGGACCGGTCTGCCCCCAAGGCGGATCGGTTCTTTTTATTTTGGGGCGGACCGGTTCTTTTTATTTTTGCCTCCTTAGGTTTTCATGCGATCCGGGGTCTTCTGGAGTTTGGCAAGGCGGACCGGTCCGGGGTAGGGGCGGACCGGTCCGGCTATTTGACTTTTTTGTTCCTCTTTGACTGCTCATATCTTTTGATCCGGGATTCCGATTGAGGCACCGTTTCTTCCTTTGTGCTCGTGAATGAGATGTCTTCAACTTATCTTTAGGTACCTCATCCGAATTCCATGTAGAAATTATGCTTTTGCCCTTGAGACCTTTCCTTCTTTCTTTCTTGATTCTACCGATTTCCTTCTTTCGTTTCTTGACATCAAATACCTGCAAAATCACTACAAAATACCAGAAACTCGGTGTACTCATTAGGATCAGCCAGTAGCACAGTTATGAGATAAATCCAACTCAATTACTTTGTTCGAGGTGCTAAAAGTAACTAAATCAAGGGATAAATTAGGAAGAATTTATGCCTAATCACTGAACTCGATGCTTTTTTATTTCAAGCCCGACCCAACCTGTTTGTTTGCCCCAAATTCTCCCAATAAGGAAGAGTGCGGGGTGGGTCCCCACCAAACCCCGCCCCATTGAATTAGATGATCAATTATAAACAAACATATCGATAATATAACTAAAATTCACAAAACTAGTAAATAAATATTATCTTGCATTAATATAAAAACATACTACAACAACCAATTAGCAATCCAGGTTTTCAATTGGCTCACCCTCAACCTCCTATCACCGCTACAAATCAATCTAGGTTTTTAATTGTCACACCCTTAACTTTATATCACCACTACAAATCAATCTAGGTTTTTGATTGGCACACCCTAAACTTTATATCACCACTACAAATCGTATGTACAAAAACTAATGATATAGATCAATAATTGAGAATTTAAATTACCTCTTACCCATATCAATTAGCTATTGTAAGTTGAATGTCCAGTCTTAGATAAAATATATCAAAATGAATGAAAAGTGGTCACGCAAACAGTTGCTCCACGTCAAATACCCATAGAAAAAAAACATGTGTATCAGGGATGGAGCCAAATATGAAAAACAAATGAATTTTTACACAAACTACCATAATCTACATGCTCGAACTATAACTCACGGAATAAAGTTAAATATATTGTTCAATTTGAAATTTTCTAATACTAATTTGTGTACCATCCTTCTATTGTATAATATATGTATAGTAAGAATATGATGAATGGTCGTATAATAAAATCAATCACCAATACTACAATGATTTCATTATTTTTCACTTTTCCAATTACAAAATATAAATACAATAAATAGCATATACATAGGTGAATTCAAAAATAAAAATATAAACAACTCATTATCATGGGTGATACATGCTCAACTATATAAAATCAACCTATAAGAAAAAATAAATAATTTACAATTATCGCAAAACCTAGTGTGACTGTTTGTAAGAAAAAAAATACAATTAAGTAAGATTCAAAACAAAATTTCACCTAATAACTTAAAAAACAAATCAATAAACTAAATCTAAATGTTAAGACACAAAACACAATCAAAACTAAATATACCTAATTAGATCTTGAAATGAAAGGATCCATTGTCCAGATTGTCTGATTCAAACAAACTATAAGCTAAATCAAAAACCTAATCGATTCTCATATTCATCAACTACAAAGATTAAATACTTAAAAAAAAGAAACACATTTGTAGATCTTAAATTACTTAACCTAGATAAAAGCTAGATAAGTAGAAGAGTGGGAATCAAAATAGAGGGTGAGCGAATAGATAGAACCTTCAAAGAGGATAACCGCGTGGAGGAGAAGAAGCCCGGGGAGGAGAACGGACGTAAACCAGAGCATATCTTCTAAATGCAAAACCAAAATCAAATCGGAGCTCCTAAATGCAAAAGCGAAAAAAAAACACTTTCGAAGAGGACAACAACGTTTTATCTCTGCTAAATTAAAAAGTAAATTAGAGGATTTGGGAAATTAGAGTCGTAGCAAATTAAACTCGTAAGAAAGAATCTCTTTTTTTGATTCGGGGATGAATTAGTAGATGGAGAGGATTTTGGGGATGAATGGGAGAGGTTACAATTTTCGGTGGTGTATTTTTGGGGGGAATGCGACTAATTGTTTTTTTTAAGAAATTAATTTTAGAGGGAAATGGAGTGTATCCAAAATGTTTTTTGTGGCAAAGTAAAGTATTTGTTACTAATGAACATACATTAATGGCAAATATTTTAAGCTCGCAACTAATTAAAATTTTGTGTTCTCGTTAAATGTTTAATTCTTCCCATTTAACATTTAGTATCAAAATTAGTGGTGATTTTAATTTGTTGCCAGTAATACTTTATCTTTTAGTGGCAAACATAAATTATGAAAGAAAATATGCGTTTTAGTGGCAATAAATGATTAGCAACTAATAAAATTGCTATGAAATGATAATTTTCTTGTAGTGTGTCGCTGGCGCGGATCCACATTCACAAGACAAAAAGATTTAATTATTTTTTTTTTAATTCTGAATGTGGTAATTTCAAAATAGGTATATGAATCACATTTAATATATTTTTTTTAAATCTATATGTGGTATTTTTTTAAATTCTGAACGTGATATTTTCGGAGCAGGCATATGAGTCACATTTTTTTAGAGTCCTACACCGACTCGTGATTTTCATGTGTGAGCCGCGACATGCAGACATGACGTGTCGTGATTTGTTAGTGTTGTTGGCGCGGACCCACATTCATAAGACAATAACATTTAATTTTTTTTATTCCGAATGTGATAATATAATTTCAAAATAGGCATATGAATCACATTTAATATTTTTTTAAAATTTAAATAGGGGTGGTAAACGGACGGATACGGACCGGATACCATATTTTCCATATCCGTATCCGCTATCTGGATGCACTATCCGTATTCGCCCGGATAGTTAAAACAACTATCCATATCCGTATCCATTCGGATACCTCGATATCCGTATCCATTTACATCGTTTAACCATCGCAAAAAATAACTATTAAAAAATCCAATCTAATGAAATCCAATCCAATCCAATCCAAATAAATATATAACAAAATTACTACCTACTAACATCAACGATTATGGGTTCCATAATAATAGTAGCATTTCATAATGATAATATGGCTTAAATCCATCCTTACTATACAACCATATCTAAAAAAAAATAACAGTAGCATTCCATAACATTAGATATAAATACGCACCTTTTAGATTAAACCAAATTTATTGAAAATGATAACCTCATGGACATTTTAGTCTGCAAAACATATTGATATTTTTATTTTAATAAGTATACATTTTTATTTTGTATATAATATATTTGTTGTTAACTTCAGTTCTCATCACAATCAAAACCACCTCTTTACTTTGTTGTTTCTCTCTTACATTTATTTAAAATTAAGGAAACTAATGAACAACCACATGAACAATATATAAATACAATTATATATTTTTATTTTTATTTTGTATGTACCTGTTGTTGCTAACTTACTATTGCAGGAGGTGGGGATGCGCAGTGACGGAGTTGATGTGCAGCGAAGGGGTTGATGAGAAGCGGTGGCAGGGTTGATGAACATCGGCGCGCTGATGCAGCTGAGGGGGAGGTGGCAGAATGAGAGTTTTTTGTAGAGTGAAATGAGGGTTTCTTTTTCTTATTTTGTACGAAGAGAAATGAAATGAAATTAGGTTATTTTTATTTTGAGTGGAGTATATATTCTTTAGTGGGTGTATGTTGTATGTGATAGGGTGTATTGTAACTTTAGTGTAACTCCATGATAATATACCCAATAAAATAATAATACATGACATTTTATAATATACACATTAAAACAATAACTCTATGGTGTTTTTGTTTTGAGTGGGGTATGTGTTTGTTTTGTTTTAGGGAATAAACGATTAAAGTTTTTTTTAATATTATTTCATTAGTAATACTAATACTAATATTAATACTAATATTATTAGTAATATTTTAAACATATGTTTGACGGATACGGATATTCGGTAAGATGGATACTCCACATCGGATACTAGTACTATCCGTATCCGTTTTTTCGGATATTTTTATAGAGTGTCCATATTCGTATCCGTTTATATTTTTACGGATAAATATTCGTAAATTCGGATTCGAATATCGGACGAATACGTATTTTCGAATATCCGTTTACAACGCTAAATCTAAATATGGTATTTTCGGAATAGACATATAAAAGATTCACTTTTAAACATTTTTTATTGGCTTGAGTTATTTATTTTATGAAAAGATCAAAAAGTAGAAATTGGCCTCCTAAACATATTGAGTAGTGTTACTTTGGCAAATGCCTACTCTATTTCACATCATTGGTCACATTTATAAAGAGAGAGGAGAGAGATAACATGTTCCATTATATTAGGAGAAAGTTGAGATAGTAACTAACATATGTGGAGTCCGCACATAATATAATACGGTAATACTGTATGCGAGCAAATTTGTATATATATATATATATATATATATATATATATATACAGTCCTGCTCTTGTGCGGACTAGTCCGCATTTTAAGAATGCGGACCGGACATGTGTCACCTGCCGGTAGGGCTGTGTTTTTTTTCGGAACATTCCGATTTTTCCGATATCTGATCCGATATTTTCCGATTTTGGAACGTATATAAGGTTTCCGATTTTCCGATTTCCGATTTTTCCGAAAAAAATCGGATCGAAAATTGGAAATAATTCTGAATTTCCGATTTTTCCGATCCGTTTTTTTCGAAACTATACCGATCCGATTTTTCCGATTTTTTCCGAAATATTTTCCGATTTCTAGTTTTTTTAATTTTTTAAAACATTCTCATGTGTCCCACATCGGTTAGGAGAGGAAGAGAGCCTCCAAAAAATCCTCTATAAAAGGAGAATATCTCTCTATCCTCTTCACAAATGAAAAAAATGGTTAAATCCTTACATATTTACATGCTGGGTTAAATCTTTTTTTCAATTTATTTAAAATGCGAATTTCGAGTAATGGAAAATCCTATATTAATTTTTTTGAAATTTTGGAATTTCCAAAATTTCTGAATTTTTAGTATATTTTTTGAATTTCCGATTTTTTTCCGATTTTTCGATTTTTCCGAATTCGGAAACTTTTTTGATTTTCCGAAAAAATTGGATAGGAAATTGGAACAAATATTTTATTTCCGAAAAAATTGGAATTTTTTCCGAAAGGTCATTTTCCGATCCGATCCGGCCGAAACACAGCCCTACCTGCCGGTGAGCCCAGAAAAGAGAGAGAGCGTGCCTATAATTTAGGCAATAATTTCTAGGGGTACCGTTAGGTGACACATGTCCGGTCCGCATTCTTAAAATGCGGACTAGTCCGCACAGGAGCATTATTATATATATAGTCCTGCTCTTGTGCAGACTAGTCCGCATTTTTAGAGTGCGAACCGGATATGTGTCACCTGACGGTGAACCGAGAAAAGAGAGAGAGAGTGTTCCTATAATTTAGGCAATAATTTCTAGGCGCACCGTTAGGTGACACATGTCCGGTCCGCATTCTAAAATGCGGACTAGTCCGCACAAGAGCATTATTATACATATATATATAGTATTGTTTTCGCATTTTAAGAATGCGAATCGAACATGTGTCACCTGACGGTGAGTCCAAAAAAAAGAGAGTGTGTACCTATAATTTAACCGATAATTTCTAGGGTCACCGACAGGTGACACATGTCTGATCTACATTCTTCAAATACGGACAGATCCGCACAAAAATAATAATAGTAATATATATATATATATATATATATATATATATATATATATATATATATATATATATATATATATATATATATATATTTTTTTAAATGTCGGGGCTACAACCCCCACTCGACCTCAAATACCACTGCTCCTAGCACAAAGAGGTTGCCCATTAATCCAAAAATGAGTGTAGATTTACAGCACCAACGTGGAACTGTGCAAGACTAGACATAATATTTCTTCTTTTTTTTATAGAAGGAAAAGTCTGGATTGAGATTTTTCAAACTTTACACGAAACAAAGACTTTTTGTTCCACCAAAAATTAGCACAAGAAAGAAAAACACACAGACAAACAATCACTTGTGGCATAAAAAGTCAGTCAAACTCAATATTTCCATCTCTTGATGCTACATAAGTTAGTTTATTGTTCAAAACCAACTCTGAAATGATCACATAAAATTCAAAGTTAACGACTAGACACATGTATATTATATCTTCCCTGGCTTAAACTCCCAAAGTTTGAACCATCCCACTCAGTTGGTGTTTACATTTTCTAAAAATGATTCAATTCTACTATCACCACATGATTACAAAATTAGATGGATTTGATGGAGGGGTTAATTCATTAGATATGGAGAGATTAGGTGGTGGGGGGACGTTTTTAGTGAAATTCTGAAAAGGTGGTGGCGGGACCAACATTTTTGGAGGAAGAAAACAAGAGAGTGTGGGGTTTGAGAATGGAAAGTTAGTTGAACTCGTCAAAAATTACGTGGAGAGAATTAGAAATGCTCTTGGAATGCGGGTGATGCATAGGGTGTATTCAAGAAAAATATATGGGTAAGAGGACTACGTATTTTCGTGCCCTTAATACTCCCCACACCTTTTACATGTATAAAGACATTACTATCCTTCAAATCTTTTTAATTTTGTTTTTCTACTAATTTTGAAAAATACATCATTAACTAACTTTGAAAATGAAAAAAAAAACTATAACTTACTTTAATTAAAAAAATATAACCAACTAATTAAAGTTAACTTTGATTTAAAAAAACTTACAACTAATTTTGATAAAATAAAAAAAACTACATCTAACTTTGATTAAAAAAAAAGTTACCTTTAATTAAAAAAAGATCAATTACTAAAAAGTCGCTTAGACATTTTTGATACACATTTAGTCAAAGCGTTTTTATTTCGTTCCAAAAGGTTCCTCAAACACTCATTTAACCATCATTATCTTTTTTTTAAAGGTCCGCGCTAGCGGCATCCCGGGTCGTCCTCCCCCCCCCCCCCCAAGACAACCCCACCCTCCACTGCCGGAGTTCCGGCGACCCTCACATGAACTCATTTTTTGAGTGTTTTATGTGTTCAGAGACTTTTTGGAACAAATATAAAAAAGGATTGGAGTAAACGTGTATTCAAAAATGTTCGAGACACTATTTTGTACATGCCTAAAAAAAAGCTACAACCAACTTTAATAAAAAAAATTGCAACCAACTAATTATAAAAAGTTTTGTAAATAAAAAATATTATAGCTAACTTTAAAAAAAAACTACAGGTAACATTGATTTAAAAAAAAGATGCCACCAACTTAGATAAAAAAAAAATGGGACTAGCTATTCCCACACCCTTTAATACTACCCACACCCTTTTACATGTATAAAGACATTACTACCCTTCAAATACTTTTAACTTTGCTTTTCTAAGCTAACTTGAAAATTACCTCATTAATTAACCGTAACCACCCCCATTTTCTCACGTAAAAGCTGGACATGCACGATACGCTAAAGATGGGACTTGTCTTCCAATTAATACCATTCTCAGCACAAACGTAAATATAAATAATTATATTAAAGGCCCATGATTGAGTTTCATGAATATTTTCATAATATTAGATAAATCCAAATCATCACCAACTAAATAATAAATCCAAGAGGAGCATCAATATCGCAACCCAACATAATATACAGAAATCTCGGCCTTATGCGCTTACAATTGTTTCAAGTGGAATAAATAACTATGGGCATCAGTGAACCCCACATATTTAAATACCGGGTGATCAACCCTTCATAAAAATAAAATAGGAATCTCATTCGGTTCATTCTTAGCATTACTGATGATTTTTTTTAAATTAATAATCACCTACGTTTTAAATAAACCGGTGCCAAAATTTTATCTTTCATTAAAGTGCACTGATGCAACAAATCTTTAGTTTTACTCAACTCGTGTCTGCATCTTTATCTGCATCTTCTTTGTTTCTATTTATAGAGATATGTCATTCATGTGGGGGATTGTTTGAAAAATTGGACATAATATAACATAAATGCTGTCCAGAATTTTTTGGACAGAATTTTGAGCAACTTTGAGCTCAAATTTAGGTGGAACCCACACCACGATATTTGTGGGACCATATACGAACGCGTTTTTCTTCGGAAGGAGATTAATGTGATATATTCACATGTCCAATTACATTAAGTTGTGAATGATATATATGTCTCAAAAGTGACTCATAAAGTAATGAAAGTTAATGAATTGGGTGTGTATAAACCTTGTCCCACATAGAAAAAATAGTGGGAATTTGAAGTCTTAATAAAACCCAAAATATGGACTAAGGCCTGGATGCCTTTGGGGTATCCCAACTCTTTGAAGAGGAGATTACCTACACTATGCAAGTGTTGGGCTTGGGCTAAAATTCCACACACGCGTGTCGACTGTCCGACCGGCTTGGGCTTATAAAAATCCCTTTCTTTTTTGGCCGAATTTAAATTAACTTTTTGGGCTAAAACTTAAGTTAAAAACAGTTAAATCGAATTTAACTCTTTGACAGTTAGCTTAATAGTTTTGAATGTTCCCAACAGTCAAAATCAATGCTATAAATAAAAATCCTTCCCTCTAATTTTTCATTAATGAAAAAATCCGAAATTTGCATTCCAAAAAATACTTGTCCAGTGCCAAATTTCTTCCATTCATATATTGAAACAATGCATATTTATGTTCCATGGTTGAGTACACAACACATAATTATGCGTTCGCTGGAATGAATTCATTGGTGTGCTACTTGAATTAATTCAAAAATCCATTCTATCTTGAGAGACAATTATTCATTAACCTAAAGCACATTGGAGGGAATAAAATTGTCTTAAGGATACTGTGATATTACACATGGCTCAGATTCTCTTCTGTTTCTAGTATTTATTTCTCTAAAACCACGTAAGTCTCATTTTTTCTGTAATTTCGTTTTATTTCTGTAATTATTATAATTTGTAATTCTGTACTATTGTATTAATTAAATAGTATACATAACGATCTTAACACAATTTTAATTTTTTTTAACTATTTATAATGAGTACAGAATAATTTCAAATTACAGAAATTTATTAGTGTCATATAAATATGTTTTTTTATAGAAAATTTGATAAAGTATTGTTTTATTACAGAAATTTAAACAAAACAGTTTCTATTATTTTATTATTATTACAGTAACTATAATTTTGTACCAGTTTACATTTATAATTAAAAAATTTATTTTGTACAGATTTGTATATATAAACTGTGTACTTTCTAAAAAATTCTGTTTTGTAGAGACTTCAAATAGGGGTGGTAAACGAACAGATACGGATCGGATACCATGTTTTCCATATCCGTATCCGCTTTCTGAATGTACTATCCGTATCCGCATCCGTATCCGCTCGGATAGTTAACATAACTATCCATATCCGTATCCGCTCGGATACCTCGGATTCGGATAATATCCATATCCGTTTACATTATTTAGTCATCGCAAAAAATAACTATTAAAATATCCAATCCAATGAAATTCAATCCAATCCAAATAAATATATAACAAAATTACTGCCTCCTAACATCAACAATTATGGATTCCATAATAATAGTATCATTCCATAATGATAATATTGCTTAAATCCATCCACACTTTACAACCATATAAGTTTCAAGCCATCCAAAAAAAAAATAATAGTCGCATTCCATGACAGTAGAAATAAAATATGCACCTTTTATATTAAATCAAATTTTTTGAGAAATGAAATGAAGTTAGTTTTTTTTGTTTTGAGTGGAGTATATATTCTTTAGTGGGTGTATGTTGTGTATGATAGGGTGTATTGTAACTTTAGTGTAACTCCGCGATAATATACCCAATAAAATAATAATATATGACATTTTATAATATACCCAATACAATAATAACTTTAGGGTGTTTTTGCTTTTAGTGGAGTATATGTTTATTTTGTTTTAAGGAATAAACGATTGATTTTTTTTAAAACTATTTTATTCGTAATACTAATACTAATATTATTAGTAATATTTTAAATCTATGTTTGACGGATACAGATATCCGGTAAAACAGATATCCGATAAAATGGATACTCCATATCGGATACAGATTATTCGTGTCGGATACTAGTACTATCCCTATCCATATCCATTTTCTTGAATATTTTTATAGAGTATCCATATTCGTATCTGTTTCCATATTTTCGGATAAATATCTGCAAATTCGGATTCGGATATCGGACGGATGCGGATTTTCGAATATCCGTTTACATCCCTAACTTCAAATAATATTCATAATTAATTTTACACACTTTTTTTCAATCAATTTAGACTAGTAAAAAATTACTCTCTCCTATTTGTTGAATTATGTGTTATATAATTGAGAATATTATTTAGAACTCTTGTTAGAATTCATTTAGTCTTAATTGTATTTTGAGACAATTGGTGTATAGAATTTTGTATTATATTTTAATAAATTCATTACAAATGAATACTATCATTGATAAATTTTTTGTTTTTGTAACAGAAATGGATTCACAAAGTACGAACACAGTTCCACCACCTACCGTGAATGTGACACATGCAACTGTTACTGCCCTTGTAACCATGCCACATGGGGAGAAATCAAAAAAATTTATCGGATCCAATTTCAAACGTTGGCAAGGATAGATATACTTCTATCTCATAGCCTTTCAATTGGCAAGGTTTGTGTATGAGGATTGTCCCCCCTTTGCAATAAAGAGATGAAAATGAGAAAGTTGTTGCCATTGAAGCATGGAAACATTTTGACTTTTTGTGTCGTAACTACATCCTGACATACTTGGATAAGAAATTTTACCATGGGTACAGAATCATGGAAACCGCTAAGGAATTGTGAATTCTTTGGAGAAGAAGTACAAAACTAAAGATGCGGGTATGAAGAAATTCATCGTGGCACGTTTTTTAGACATCAAAATGGTTGAATCCCAACCGGTTATTGCAAAAGTTCAAGAACTTAATGTTATTCTTCCTGACATTCATGCTAAAGTAATGTGAGTTAGTGACACTTTTCAAGTGGCGACAATAATTGAATAGTTGCCTCCATCTTGGAACTTGTTCAAAAATTATCTCAAGCACAAATGCAAGGAGATGAATGTTGAAGAATTGGTAGTGCGACAACGGATTGAAGAAGACAACCATGAATCTCAAAAGAAAAGTGGGAAGAACATCATAGAGTCTAAGGCTAATGTGGTTGAAGGTCCAAAATCCAAACGTAAGCGTGATAGGGAAGGCACATCTGAGCAAAGAAATAAGCTCAAAGGCAAATGCTATAATTGAGGCAAGCCAGGACACCGCTCAAGCGAGTGTCGCAAACCAATGAACGCTAAAAATAATAATGCTCAAATAAATGTGACGGGGGGTGAGAACATTTTTGAGGGTATCTCATACATAAATATTTTTTCTATTGTCTCTGAATGCAATCTAGTAGGAAATACCAAAGAATGGTGGGTGGACACTGGGACTACACACCATATATGTGCAAACAAATGGATGTCTACTACTTGTAAGGCTTTGGAAAATGAGGAGACCCTCTTTATGGAAAACTCTTTGAGTTCTAAAGTTGTGAGACAAGGAAAGAGTATTCTGAAGATGACTTCGAGAAAGGAGATTACTCTTAACAATGTGTTGCACGTGCCTGACATCCGTAAAAATCTGATTTTTGGATCGTTTTTAAGCAAGAATGGGTTTAAACTTATGTTTGTTTTTGATAAGTTTGTGTTTTTAAAAAATGATGTGTATGTGGGAAATGGCTACCTGTCCGAGGGACTCTTTAAAATGAATGTAATGACATTGATGCCAAAGGCATCCCCGCTGAATGAAATTATTAGTTCTACTTACTTGATTGAGTCATCTCATATTTGGCATGCTAGATTAGCACATGTTAATTTTGATACCTTCCGTAGATTAATCAACTTGGAATTTTTGCCAAAATTTAATATTGATAAAAATCATAAATGTGATATTTGTGTGGAATCAAAATTAGCAAGATTACCTTTTCATTCTATTGAAAGGATCACTGAACCACTAGATTTAATTCACACGGATATCTGTGATTTAATATTTATACAAACTAGAGGTGGAAAAAAGTATTTTATTACTATTATTGACTATTGCACAAAATATTGCCATGTATATTTATTAAATAGTAAAGATGAGGCTATTGATGCATTTAAATAATACAAAAATGAAGGCGAGAATCAATTAAGCAGAAAGATAAATGCTATTAGGAGTGATAGAGGAGGTGAATATGAATCTCCTTATGAGGAATTTTTTTTCGAACATGGAATTATCTATCAAACCACCGCTCCTTATTCTCCTAAATCGAATTGTATTGCTAAACGCAAAAAACGTACATTGAATGAGATGATGAACTCTATGTTGATAAGTTCAGGAGCTCCCCAGAACTTGTGTGCGTGTGTGTGTGTGGGGGGGGGGGGGGGGGGAGCCTTATTATCCTCTAATTATATTCTTAACAAAGTCCCACACAAAAAAAACTCACAAAACGCCTTATGAGTTATGGAAAGATTAAAGACCTTGCTATAAATATTTACGAGTGTGGGGGTGCTTAGCCAAAGTGATGGTTCCTAAACCTTAAAAGGTAAAAATAGGATCAAAGATTGTTGACTATGTGTTCATCGGTTATGCTATAAATAGCAGTGCATACCGTTTCTTAGTTTGTAAATATGAGATTTCGAATAGTCATGTAAATACGGTTATTGAATTGAGGGACGCTTTATTTTTTGAAAATGAATTTCCATATAACATGACCCTGTGACACCCCGCCTAATTAAATACCGGGCGACCACTCCTTTATTAAATTAAATCAAGGTAAACAGTTGGTTCATTCTTAGCATCACTGTCGATAAAAATAAATTTTCCAATTTAACACCCTAAATAATTAAGCTAAGTGTCAAAACCATTTTTCATACATACTTTCCAACTTTTATTTAAAGAAAATCATTTATTTTATTAACAACATTCAATAAGTAAGAATCACCCAACATTAAATTTCTGCAACATTAGTCCAATTAATTTAATACATTCGTCAATCGAATGTCAACATATGAAATCTAAAGTCACACATCCAAACTGAATAAATCCCATAGTAACAACACTGGAAATAACTGAAATACAAATGTCCAATAACAACGGAATAATGGAAAGAGCTACACATGCCCAACTAAATGAAAGTACTAAGAGTGAATCCGAATGAACGAAGTCGTCTAATCAAGAGACCTGCAACTCCCACCTAAGCTGCAACGCGTTCCTTCCAAGAGATCCTAAGCAAGACGCCCCTGTGGCTGGGCACCTGTAATACATACATATATATATAAGAGAGAGAGAGAGAGAGAGAGAGAGAGAGAGAGAGAGAGAGAGAAACGGGTCAGAGCCCGAAAGTGTGTTTGATTTAAAATACGTTTAGCAAGTATTTAAATTGATACAGGCCAATGCAACAACATATCAGTGTGACACTCTCTTGAGAAATTCTCACCTCTCTTCTAATGTGCACACCTATCGCACTAACCTACCCAACGGGTTGTCTTATCATTTATCGCACTAATCTTCCCAATGATTTAACTTATCTTATATTACTCGTAAGATTCCAAATTTCACGATTCAATTGTTTGAAAAGAATATTTCAATTAGTAACCAAAGTTCTCATTTTTTTGACTTTATTAATCAATAAAGTTTTCCAATTTCATATTATACTTTCTCAAAACAAGTATTTACAATTTGAGTCATCAGCCATGTCCTACATATCAAAACACAGTAGGCAGTTCCAGATTTCAGAATTTCATATATATATATTAACTACTCGAAAATATATATATCAAAACGGCATCCCACATAATAACTATGGTGTGGGCATACTCTACTATCCAAACCCCATATCACTCACATTAAGGGGAATACAAATTCGGAATCACTCTCGAATTGTATTAAAACATACACAAACTATAGGTTCCAAGTCCCTTAGGACCGTCTGAACTATCACTGCGATAGCCTGTACCAAGGATACCTATACACAAACAAAATAAGGCGAAGCATAGATTCCAAGTCTCTAAGAGGAAGGCACATACCCGCATCTCTTAGGACCGTCTGAACTATCATTCCGATAGCCTGTACCAAGGATATCTATCTTCTAGGGTACAAGTCAATATCCCCCGTAAAGGTCCCATCGAGATAAGACTGTCCCAGCGCGGAAACCTCAGGGATAGCAAGTAGCGTGGGCATGATTTTCACACATAGATAGTATATGCATACACAATCATATAACTATACTCATACTACCATATCAATAATGGGTAAATTCTCAATTCCCATAATTACGTCATTTGCATTTATTTCTCATTATATAGTTATCACGTATAACCATTCACATCTTACTTTAATTTGAGGAACTTTTCCACTTACTACATAACGCTCATGAATTCTATCCTCCCAAGTATAAAATTCAGTAGGTATACAAATTTGTCCCAAAGTAACTCTCTTACGTGTCTCTCTCTCTTTAAATCATAAATTTACCGGTCCTTATGTAGTTATCCCAAAACACAATCCTTGCCCGACATCGAGGGTCCCAAAATCTATTCACATGTCCTACTGGTCTCCCCTATCTCCCAAAACATTTCATTAAGGATGCCCAAGAATTTTCTCACAATAAATCTAATTTAACTCATTTAATAAGGGAAATAGGAGTCTGCCAGGAGGGGTCGATCGATCGAAGCTCTGGGCTCGATCGATCGAACGATCGATCAAACAGGTCTGCGAAAACTGCAGAATTGCAGTTACGGGTTTCCTTTACTAACATCAACAAATTACATATTTTCTAATCCCAATCGACCCAGAATTGATACTACTAACCCTATATCATCATAATAGGTATTTTCAACGTAAAGCATGTGGATTTCTGTCATTTAATCATGGATTAACAGCCCCAATTTCATACAAAATCTCAAGAACCCTAAAATTCTCTTAAACATGGTTCAAACAATTATTTCCAGAATTCTCTTCTTATACACATCATAATTTCGTGGTTTAAATTCCTCTACATGGCAAGGGTCTCCAGAATTATCACTTAGACCAATACTACATGGATTTTCCTATCATAAATCGAGTTTTCTTCCATTAAAACTCATCATAATTACTCCTAAACTAATATGAAAGATGCATCAACGAAATAAGCAAGATAAACACTTGCCTGGGATTTTCGACGTTCTGATTTGGTGTCGAATTCGGTATGGTTGTGTTCCCCATCTAGCGATCTACGCGTTGGCGGTGGCGGCGGTGCAAACGGTTGAGTTTCGGGCCTTGAATTAGCCTTGAGAGCTCTCTCCTTCCTCTCCTATGGCCATCACTTGTGTTTAGAGTTTCTAACCCTAGAAGGTAACCTAGGTATCTGATATAACTCCTCTAATTTTCGTGGGTTTAATTACCCAAATATGTAAAATGACCAAAATGCCCTCCCGGGTTACTAATTAGGCCTAAAAACACCCCGAGACCCAAACTAAACCCCCGGGTACACTTTTCTGACTATCTCGACCCTTTCGGACGCGTTGGCGCACTCAAAATGACCATACGCACAACTTATAAAATATTCACTTTTATTAATCCACATTTAGTCCCGACACGACACAGGCGCGTCCTGACTTAAATTTCCACAATTGTCATTTTATTCACACGTGACAATGTTATAAAAATAAATCTCATATATTACTATACTCATCCAGTAATATGCAACAAATAACAAATTTTCAATAATTACTAACTCTCGTCACGCTAGTAAATATTTAGAACAACATTCCGGATTAAAATTAAATTAATTTATCTCAATTAAATTTAATAAATCCCATAATTTAAAAGCCATGAAAATACGGGGTATTACAGACCCGAGAATCTAGTCCATCCAAAAGGACAAATCAAGCTAATACAAATGGTACTCATCAACCTATTGAATCAATAGAGGATGAACCAAGACGTAGTAAAAGGGCAAGGACCTCGAATTCCTTCGATCCGTATTTTATAACATACTTGCTAGAAAATGAATCTCAATCATACAAAGAAGCGATATCCTTACCTGATTCTTTTAATTGGAAAGAAGCAATTAATAGCGAAATTGAATCCATATTGTAAAATCATACTTGGTAACTAGTGGATCTTCCACCAGGTTCGAAACCGTTAGGTTACAAATGGATCTTCAAAAAGAAATTAAAGGCAAATGGATCAATTGAAAAATATAAAGCTACACTTGTAGCTAAAGGCTATAGGCAAAAGGAAGGGTTGAATTACTTCGACATATACTCACAGGTAACTCGAAATACATCAAATTGATATAAAACCCTATTTCTTAAACGGTGAAATAGACAAGGAAATCTATATGGAGTAACCTGAAGGGTTCAAGTCTCCCGAAAAAGAAGGAAAAGTGTGTAAGCTTGTGAAATCACTTTATGGATTAAAACAAGAACCTAAACAATGGCACAAAGTAATTGATAATGTAATGTTATCAAATAGTTTCAAAATTAATGAATGCGATAAATGTGTTTACTTTAAAAGCATTCTAAATGTATATGTCATTGTATGCCTCTATGTTGATGATATGCTAATCATGGGTAGTAACCTAGAAATTGTTAAAACTACAAAACATATGTTGAGTAGTCGATTTGACATGAAAGATTTAGGTGTTGTCGATGTTATATTAGGAATTAAATTTTTTAAAACATCAGATGGACTTATATTATCTCAATCTCATTACATAGAGAAAGTACTTGAAAAATTCAAGAAGTATGATATTAGTCCCGTTAAGACACCAGTATATGTAAATTTACATCTAGCAAGACATAATGGTGAAAGTATATCTCAACTAGAATACTCTCGTATTATTGGTAGTTTAATAAATATCATGAACTATACTCGACCGGACATAACATACTCGATAAGTAAGATAAGTCAATTTACGAGTAATCCGAGCAGAGATCACTGGATGGTTATATTAAGAGTTTTGGGTTATTTAAAATATACTCAAAACTATGGACTGCACTATTCAAGATATTCAGCTGTACTTGAAGAACATTGCGATGCAAATTGGATATCTGATACAAGGACTCTAAGTCTACGAGTGGTCATGTGTTACTCTTGGAGGTGCAGCCGTATCTTGAAAATCCTCAAAACAAACATGCATTGCTAGATCAATAATGGAATCTGAATTCATTGCACTAGAAAAAGCTGAATGGCTTCAAAATTTTTTAGAGGATGTTCCAAATTAGTTAAAAAATGTGCCCGCAATATATATGCATTGTGATAGTCAATCGGAGATTGGAAGGGAACAAAATCACATGTATAACGAAAAGTCTCGACATATTCGTCATAGACATAATACTGTTAGACAAATTCTCTCAAATGGAATTATCTGAATTGACTATGTAAAGTCAGAAGATAATATAGAAAATCCACTAATGAAATGTTTAAATCGAGAGTAAGTAGAACGATCATCGATAGGAATGTGTATAAAGTTAATAAATAAATAAATAAGAATCAATATAGTGGCAACCCCACCTATCTGACCGGAGATCCCAAGATCTAGGTTCCATGGGAAAAACGAACTACATTGTATTCAGTAAGCACTGGAGGACATTTAATCCTATTCATTCCAATGATGAGATAGTGCACATCTGCCGCAAAATTAGGATAAGTTATGCTTTTAATGACATCCATATCTTAGTATGTCTAAGTAGGGTATTGCATGATACTCTTCATGGAAGTCATCTACGTGAGTAAGAAGGGGGTCACTTCTATGAGAATAATGAAAGGCAAATTCTCAAAAATACTCACGGAACCAAGTGGTGTTCATGGCCAAAACGAACAAAAATGTGAGAACTAACTGTGTTGAATAATTATTATGTGAATACTTTTATCTAGATTTACAGAAACGGTTAGCGGTTCAAAGACGTGAAGTCTACTGATTAGCCAAGTAAATCCGATGGTATATCACTAAGGAAAGTTCAAGGCCGCTAGGCTACTTCTCCCGATGGAATAAATCTTCAGTTTTACTCAACTTGTGTCTGCATCTTTATGTGCATCTGCTTTGTTTCTATTTATAGGGATATATCATTCACGTGGGGGATTGTTGAACCAATTGGATATAACATAACATTAATGTTGTTCTGGATAAAATTTTGAGCAACTTTGAGCTCATATTTAGTGGGACCCACACCATGATATTTGTGGGACCATATACGAACACTTTCTCATTCGCAACAAGATTAACGTGGTATATTCACATGTCCAATTCCATTAAGTTATGAATGATAAATATGTCTCCAAAGTGACTCATACAACAATCAAAGTTAATGAATTGGGTGTGTATAAACCTTGTCCCACGTAAGAAAAATAGTGATAATTTGAAGTGTTAATAAAACCCCAAATATGGACTAAGGCTTGGATGCCTTTGGGGTATCCCAACTCCTTGAATGGGAGATGACCTACACTATGCAAGTGTTGGGCTTGGGCCAAATTCCCACGCGTGCGCGCGAGCCGTCAGTCTGTCCATCCGGCCGGCCGATCGGGTCGGGTCGGGTCGGCTTGGGCTTGTAAAAATCCCTATCTTTTTTGGTCGAATTTAAATTAACCTTTTGGGATAAAACTTAATTAATTCCAAAATTAATTAAGTTAAAAATAATTAAACCGAATATAACTGTTTGACAGTTAAAACGGTTTAACAATTTTGACTGTTCCCAACAGTCAAAACCAATGCTATAACTAAAAATCCTTCCCTCCAGTTCCATAGTTGAGTAGAAAACACAGAATTATGCATTTGCTGGAATTAATTCAATGGTGAGCTTGTAATAACCCTTACTTTTGAGAAATTTATTGTATATCAAATTACCATGTGAGGTAATTATATAAAATATTGGATAATGGAGTAAATATTATTTTAACTGATTTAAAAGATGATGTTTACTAGATTTTGCATATTTACTGTTATGTGAATGTAAATAGCATTATGTTATGATTTATGATGTCATTGTGCTTTAAATGACATTTATTGTTTAAATGAAGTTGGAACTTGAAATGATTTATATTATTCCGGATGATAATTTAGAGGGCGCGATTAGTCCCAAAATAGTCGAGATAGTCAAAGTAAGTGCCATATTGTATTTTTGGGTTCCGGGCACTTTTGAGAGGTTATGACTTAATTATGTAGTTATGAGTCATTTTAATGGTGTATTAACATTTAAAGATGCAAATTAAGGCTAAGTACCCGATTGAGTCTTACAACCCCTTTGGTTTCTCAAATGTATTCTTACTAAACTTGGAGAAAAAGAATTAAAGATTGAATTAAAGAAGGCTAAGTACCCGATTGAGTCTTACAACCCCTTTAGTTTCTCAAATGTATTCTTACTAAACTTGGAGAAAAAGAATTAAAGATTGAAGCTTGGATTTGTTACTACCGGAAGAAAATATGAGAATACAACCTTAAGGAAAGTTTATTACTTGCTAATATATGATTTAATGTGAATAAAGTGTAGTGATGGTTGTGTATATGGAACCCTTGAACAATTATTGATTTTTATGAATTTATAGTGTTTGAATCCTTAAAATCTTATTGTAGATACATATGGTGGTGATTATACTAGTTAGTATTTATGTAGGATTTTTTTGGTTGGATCTATGGTGGTTGTTGTGGGTAAAAATGGAGGAGAAATGAGTTTTGGGAAAAGTTAGGGTAATAAACTCCATAGCCGAAATTGGGCATTCTGGCCCAGGCAAATCGATTCTCCTCTAGCGAATCGATTCGCTAAAGGGGTAGGCTACAGGCATATGATGACCGAATCGATTCGACTTATCCGAATCGATTCGACAGTATGCAGAATGTTGGGTCCTTTTGATCGAATCGATTTGGCCTATCCAAATCGATTATCTTTCAAGAACGAATCGATTCGGCCAGGGCGAATCGATTTGAAATTCTTGTTGTTTTAATGTATTTTTCTATCTTAGTTTGTAACCCTTTTCTTGTAGGTTTGGGACCTAGGAACTTTCTGTTAGGTTGAAGTAAAGTGTACTAGAGTCTTATATTAGGTATATGACTACTCTAGAGTTGAATGGGGATACTTGGTCCTATCTTGGGGATTATTTAATAGACATTAGGGTAGATTTTTCTTGTTTAAAATAGTTTGAGACTAGGGGAGAGTAAGATTATATAATTGGGAAAATTTAGAGACATGAATGAGGTATAATATACTTGGATGGATTATAGTAACGTCATTACTTCTCGGAGACTAAATTGGGGGTTTATTAAATTTTGAAGTTTATAACGATGACATTAAACACTTATGGCTCCGAATAAAGACTTAATGTATATTTAAAAATGGGAATA
Organism: Sambucus nigra; assembly: GCA_949130495.1. Classification (NCBI taxonomy): domain Eukaryota; kingdom Viridiplantae; phylum Streptophyta; class Magnoliopsida; order Dipsacales; family Adoxaceae; genus Sambucus; species Sambucus nigra. The sequence goes on from OX422216.1 coordinate 136,017,583, forward strand.
ACATGTGAATGATAATTTGATATTACACACCTCTCTAAATTCTATCATAGGGGAAGTTACGTGTGTGAGGTGAAGTCCCCTGGCTAGTGAATGCAGGGTGAATATAGTCCTCGGCCATAGGGCCGGTTATTATATATTGTGTGATTATTGTTCGAAGTGAGGTAATTTCGAGTGTGGTTATGACTCACTGTCGAAGGTATATGGCCGCTTCCCAATGTCACGCGATGTAGGATGCCCAGGTTGTCTTGGTGATAGGCCCTAGAAGATGATAGCTACTTAGGGGCGCATCTAGTGGGGAAACCCAGAAGGATGGTCTTAGAATCGTTATATGTTGTGAAATATAACTATTCTTATTTAAAGTGGGATTTTATTGATATATGACAGTTTATGAAGTAAATTGCCTTGAAAAAGTTTCCTAATGAGAAGAAGGAATGATGAAATGAAATTGTGTAAAAAATAAAGGAAATGGAATCTCATTAAGTAGTCTTTTATTCACATTCTCTAGCATAATTGAATTTTGATCATTGTCATTATATTTGCGGCAGGTTATGCTTTTAGATTGAGAAGTTAGATGCCTTATCATTATTTATGGTGAACGAAACAAGCTTATTCATGAAAATTAAATTGTCCATAACTGTCATGCACTTTATTCACTTGGTAATCATATTAAACCGGGTCGTGACCCGTCTGTATTTCTTTATTTTTCTTGAATCTTATAATCGCCCAAGTGTTCCGTCGCAAGGACGCCTATGTTGACTTCTCTATCCCAATACTTTGTGGATGTTACGGGATAGATGATATAGCTTTCATATTTTTGTATTCTAGTTATGATCGGTTACACATTCAGGCGTGTTGCCCAAGTTTTGTACTTGTGTTATATAATGTAATATTATACTCTAATACTCGGTGTAACCTATTTGTACGGGTCGGTTAACCGACAGCTTATTCGATTATTTTATTATATATGGTTGCTGCTTTATTATCTGTCTTTATCTCTATCCACCTTCTTTTCAATTGGATTGTTTAAATGTTTTTCATTAACTTATAAAATAAATTTTTGACAATCCGTTTTCTAAAATAATTGGTGGTTATCTCGTATACTTATTGCAATATGTTGATGCTAAGAATGGACCATCTATGATTCCTATAATTATTGGAGTATCGAGCTGGCCACCTCTTATTTTAATAAGAAGAGTGTCACAGATGGTATCAGAGCATCAGGCTCTAGAGTCTTTAGGATCTATGCGAACTTGTCACGCTCTACCGTAGCGTTCTTTGATATAAAGCCTAATTGTTAGGACTGTTTTGTTTGCTTATATTTGCGATCTTCTGCTAAGATAAATTGTTCTTAATCGTATTCTAATTCAATTGTTTCTTCGTCTCAGATGCCGTCTAAGAGAGGTCGCCCTGTGAGAATAAATAGAGTTGTAGAAGATGATGTAGGTCCTCCACCACCACAACAAGGAACTATAAATGCCGCTTGAGTAGCCAATATTGTGGCCCAGGCGATCAATGCTACGATGACTATCGTGGTTCAACAATTTCCCCAAGCCTAACAACCGAGGGTTCAGGAGGTGCAAGCCCCCGTGGGACCTTCTCCATGGGAAAGAGTCAGGGAATTTTTCTTAAAGGGTCATCCCCCAGAATTTCAGGGTGGTTCTGACGTGATAGTAGCTAACCAATGGAAAAAGGATATGAAGCGTCATCTTCGCATGGTGGATTGTAGTGAGGAGCGGGAGCAAATCCTTGCTACTTTTAAACTAGTTGGAGCAGCCTTACACTGATGGGAGTTGATGACCACGTCAGAACAGATAGATACCATGACTATAACTGACTTTTGGGTTTTGTTTGACCGAAAGTATTTTCCTCCCGTAGTTCAGAGGGAGATGAGGAGGAAACTTCAAGATGTAGTTCCAGGTGAACGTTCGGTGGCAGAGTATGAGGAGGAATTTACTCGTTTGGCTAGTTTTGTGCCAGATGAAGTAACTCCGGAGGAGAGGAGAATATTTAAGTTCATTGGAGGCTTACATTGGAGGATACGACAACACTTGCTGGGAATCCCGCTTTACAAACATTCGGGGATATATGAACGCCGCATTACTTCATTATTAGGATCATCGATTGCATGTACAAGGAAGTAAGAAAGTTTTAGTTATGGGGAAAGTGAGTAAGCGAGGAGGCAATGGTGTAGGAGGGGGAGCACTACCCTCGTCCCAATCATCGGGAGGTAAGCAAAAGGAAAGGGACACCCAACAAGGGGATTTGTCCAAAAGACAACGTTTTGGGGGATTTAATTTCGGTGGTAGTTGTTTCAGGCACGGACAGGGTGCCCAGCAACAACAGCCGGTGGGTCAGGCGGGTCGGGGTAACAATGGGGGTCGAGGCCATCCGTGCCAAGGCTTTGGGCAATTTAGAAATAATAGGGGCCGAAATCAGGAAAATATGGCGGGTCATTATTTTCAATGTGGGGGGCCGAGTCATTATAGGAAGGCGTGTCCGCAGTTAATTGGGGGACAGTTTCCTAGAATTCCATAGCATCAGCAGGCACAACTACTGCAACCAGTGCCTAATCCAGCTGTCCTTTCACAACAGGGACAATTACAGTATGGGCGTGTTTACCATATACAGGATGTTATGCTTCTTCCACCCCCTCCAGTGCCGCCAACTATCGAGGGTAAGTTTCCCATTCATGGGCATATGGGTCGCGTATTGTTTAATACGGGTGTGACACATTCGTTTATTTCTAGAACTTTTTCTCAATCGACGGAGTTAATTAAATCTGGGAAAATTACTTTCACTAGTGTCGAGTCCTCTATGGGTGATGGTTCACTCATTTTCTTTGTTTGTAAAAGAATAGAAATAAATCTTGGTAATTTGTCTTTTGAGGCCGATTTACTCGTCCTTGATATGGTCGGATCCTGGGTATGGATTGTCTAGTGAAGTATTATGCGATAGTAAATTGTTATGGGAATAGTATAGTCTTTGCCATTCCGGGGCAAGAGATGTTTGTTGTGGCTATGCCTCGTTCAAAGGGAGGTTATAGCACTTATTTGTATTGCATTGCGGACGAGACTTCTCGAGATGTAGTCGTTTCCTTAAATTCAACTCTGGTTGTTAGAGACTTCGAAGATGTTTTTCGAGAGATACCAAGTTTACCTCCAAGTATGGAGATTGAGTTTGTGATTAATTTAGCACCGAGAACGCGACTGATTGCTAGAGCTCCGTACCGTATGGCTCCTGTTGAGATGAGGGAGTTAAGAGATCAGATTCAGAAGTTGTTAGAACAGGGGTTTATTAGGCATGGTACGTCGCCGTGGGGAGCTCCTGTATTGTTTGTGAAGAAAAGATATGGTTCACTCCGGTTGTGTGTTGATTACCGGGAGTTGAATAAAGTTACCATCAAGAATAAATAACCACTACCTCAAATCGATAATTTGTTTGATCAACTTAGGGGAGCGTCGTACTTCTCTAAAATAGATTTGAGGACTGGGTATCACCATCTGCGGATACGAGAGCAAGACGTGTCCAAAACTGCATTTTTAACGAGATATGGGTCCTATGAATTTTTGGTTATGCCTTTCGGGCTAACCAATGCTCCCGCAGTGTTTATGGACCTTATGAATAGAGTGTTTCGATGACATCCTACTGTATTCTCAAAATAAAGTCGACCATGCTAAGCATTTATGGTTGGTCCTGCAGACGTTGAGGGATCATCAATTATATGCCAAGTTCAAGAATTGTAGTTTTTGGCTATAGGAAGTGCAGTTTCTGGGTCACATTGTGACATCTCGGGGCATTTTGGTAGACCCAAGTAAAGTTGTTCCGGTGAGGGAATGGGGTCAACCCACGACACCTATAGAAATTTCAAGTTTTCTGGGTTTGGCTGGCTATTATCGAAGATTTATCAAGGGTTTTTCTAAGATTGCTAGCCGTTTGATTAATTTAACTCGGAAGGGGGTGAGGTTTGTTTGGGATGATTCTTGTCAACTTGCTTTTGATGAGTTAAAAGATAAGTTGACTTCTGCTCCAGTACTTGCGTTACCAAGGCCGGGGTTGGAATATTTGGTCTTTATAGACGCATCTCTACAAGGGTTGGGAGGTGTGTTATAGCAAGAGCAGCGGGCTATTGATTATGCTTCTCGCAAGCTAAATCCCCATGAGAAGAATTATCCAGTTCATGATTTGGAACTTGCTGCAGTGGTTATCGCCTTGAAGATTTGGAGGCATTACCTCTTGGGAGAGAAGTTTAGTCTTTTCACGAACCACAAATCGTTGCAATATTTGTTTTCGCAGAAAGATTTGAATATGTGACAGCGTCATTGGTTGGAGTTTGTGAAAGACTACCAATTTGATATTCATTATCACCCGGGTAAGGCTAATGTAGTTGCAGATGCGTTGAGTCAGAAACCCGAGGGGGAGTTAGCACTGGTGTGGAAGGCTAAATGGAAAGAAGTCGGCCAAGGGGACGCTATGACAAGGGCATTTATGTCGATGTTGACCGTTATGCTTATGATAATGGCAAGGGTTGTTGAAGCTCAAGGAAGGGACAAAGGTTATCAGGACCATATACACCAATTGTTAACCGAGGGAGCGGAATCCTACTCTATAAGTTCTGAGGGTGGGTTACGTTTCCATGGGAGACTTATTGTCCCGAAAGTAGGGGAATTGAGACATGCCGTAATGATTGAATCTCATGCGTCCAAATTTGTAGTATATTTGGGTGGAGACAAAATGTACCAAGACATGCGCCGTCAATATTGGTGGGAGGGTATGAAACGGGATATCTCTGAATTTGTCTCCCAATGTACTACTTGTCACTTGGTGAAAATAGATCATCAGCCACCGACGGGATTGTTATAACCCTTGGAAATACCGGTATGGAAGTGGGAAAGCATCTCGATGGATTTTATCATGGGATTGCCAATTTCACAAAGCGGCCATGATTCCATTTGGGTTATCATGGATCACTTAACTAAGTCAGCACACTTCCAACCTGTACGTACAGACTACAACACTGCTCGTTATGCCCGTCTATTTATTGCAGAGATTGTTAGACTCCACGGGGTGCCCATTAATATAGTCTCCGATCGAGACAAAATTTTTGTTTCCCATTTTTGGGGAAGTTTCCAAGAAGCTATGGGAACCAAATTGAAGTTGAGTACTTCCTATCACCCTCAAACAGATGGGCAAACGGAAAGAGTCAACCAAATGTTAGAGGATATGATCAGAATGTGCGTGCTCGATTTCAAAGGAGGTTGGGAACAATACCTTCCCTTGGTCGAATTTGCTTATAATAATTCGTACTAATTCACTATCAGGATGGCACCCTATGAAGCATTATATGGTCGACCATGTAGATCACCTATATGTTGGTTGGAAGTAGGGGATAATAAATTTCTTGGACCTGAAATGATTCAAGATACTTCTTCAAAGATTGAGCTTATTCGCAATCGAAACTGAATTTCTCAAGATCGTCAGAAGAGTTATGCTGATGCGAATAGAAGGCATGTGGATTTGGAGGTTGGAGATCAAGTTTTGGTGCGAGTTTTGCCAATGAAGGGTATAAAGCGATTTGGGAAGAAAGGAAAACTTGCATCGCGCTACGTAGGTCCTTTTCCCATTATTGATAAGGTAGGCCCAGTAGCTTATAAACTTGCCTTACCGTAGCACTTGCAACAAATTCATGATGTATTTCATGTTTCATCCCTAAAAAAGTATAAGAGGTGTGAAGGAGCTCATTGGCACATTCCTTTAGATGATATCGAATAGCAGCCCGATATATCATATAAGGAACAACCAGTTGTAATTTTAGATTACGGGGAGCATAGGCTAAGATATAGAGAGGTGCCCTTGGTTCAGGTCCAATGGGAGCATCACAATGTCGAGGAGTCAACGTGGGAGCATGAGGACGATATGCGAGAAAAGTATCCATATCTCTTTTTGCAAGGTACGCCTAAATTTTGAGGGAAAATTTTCCTTATAAGGGGGGAGTATATAATAACCCTTACTTTTGAGAAATTTATTTTATATTAATTTACCATGTGAGGTAATTATATAAAATATTGGATAATGGAGTAAATATTATTTTAACTGATTTAAAAGATGATGTTTACTAGATTTTTCATATTTACGGTTATGAGAATGTAAATAGCATTATGTTACGATTTATGGTGTCGTTGTGCTTTAAACGACATTTATGGTTTAAATGAAGCTGGAACTTGAAATGATTTATATTATTCCGGATGCCAATTTAGAGGGCGCAGTTACTCCCGAAATAGTTGAGATAGTCAAAATAAGTGCCATATTGTATTTTTGGGTTCCGGGCACTTTTGATAGGTTATGACTTAATTATGTAGTTATGAGTCATTTTGATGGTGTATTAACAATTAAAGATGGAAATTAAGGCTAAGTACCCGATTGAGTCTTACAACCCCTTTGGTTTCTCAAATGTATTCTTACTAGACTTGGAGAAAAAGAAGAGAATTGAAGATTGAAGCTTGGATTTGTTGCTACCGGAAGAAAATATGAGAATACAACCTTAAGGCAAGTTTCTTACTTGCTAATATATGATTTAAGGTGAATAAAATGTAGTGATGGTTGTGTATTTGGAACCCTTGAACAATTATGAGTTTTTATGAATTTATAGTGCTTGAGTCATTAAAATCTTGTTGTAGATACATATGGTGGTGATTATTCTAGTTAGTATTTATGTAGGATTGTTTTGGTTGGATCTATGGTGGTTGTTGTGGGTAAAAATGGAGGAGAAATGAGTTTTGGGAAAAGTTAGGGTAATAAACTCCATAGCCGAAATTGGGCATTCTGGCCGAGGCGAATCGATTCGCTAAAGGGGTAGTCTACAGTTCTGTGATGAGCGAATCGATTCCTCTTATCCGAGTCGATTCGACAGTATGGATAATGTTGGGCCCTTTTGACCGAATCGATTCAGCCTATCCGAATCGATTCCCTTTCAAGACCGAATCGATTCGGCCAGGGCGAATCGATTTGAAATTCTTGCTGTTTTAAGGTATTTTTCTATCTTAGTTTGTAACCCTTTTCATGTAGGTTTGGAACCTAGTAACTTTCTCTTAGGATGAAGTAAAGTGTACTAGACTTTTATATTAGGTATATGACTACTCTAGAGTTGAATGAGGATACTTGGGCCTAGCTCGGGGATTATTTAATAAACATTAGGGTAGCTTTTTCTTGTGTAGACTAGTTTGAGACTAGGGGAGAGTAAGATTATATAATTGGGGAAATTTAGAGACATGAACGAGGTATAATATACTTGGATGACTTATAGTAACGCCATTACTTCTCGGAGACAAAATTGGGGGTTTATTAAACGTTGAAGTTTATAACGATGACATTAAACACTTATGGCTCTGAATAAAGACTTAATGTATATTTTAAAATGGGAATAGCATGTGAATGATAATTTTCTATTACACATCTCTCTAAATGCTATCATAGGGGAAGTTACGCGGGTGAGGTGAAGTCCCCTAACTAGTGAATGCAGGGTGAGTATAGTCCTCATCCATATGACCGGTTATTATATATTGTGTGATTATTTTTAGAAGTGAGGTAATTCCGAGTGTGGTTATGACTCACTGTCGAAGGTATATGACCGCTTCCCGACGTCACGCAATGTAGGATGCCCAGGTTGTCTTGGTGATAGGCCCTGGAAGATGATAGCTATTTAGGGGCACATCCATTGGGGAAACCCGGAAGGATGGTCTTAGAATCGTTATATGTTGTGAAATATAACTATTCTTATTTAAAGTGGGATTTTATTGATATACGACACTTTATGAAGTAAATTGCCTTGAATACATTTCCTAATGAGAAGAAGGAACGGTGAAATGAAAATGTGTAAAAAAAAGGAAATGGAATCTCATTAAGTAATCTTTTATTCATATTCTCTAGCATAATTGAATTGTGATCATTGTCATTATATTTGCGGTAGGTTATGCTTTCAGATTGAGAAGTTAGATTCCTTATCATTATTTATGGTGAACGAAACAAGCTTATTCATGATAATTAAATTGTCCATAACAGTCATGCACTTTATTCACTTGGTAATCTTATTAAACCGGGCCCTGACCTGTCTCTATTTCTTTGTTTTGCTTGAATCTTATAATTGTTCCGCCGCAAGGACACCCGCATTGACTTCTCTATCCCAGTGTCCTGGAGCTCTAACACTTTGCGGATGTTATGGGATAGCTGATATAGACGCTTCCACCTTTTTGTATTCTAGTTATGATCGGTTACACATTCGGGCGTGTTGCCCAAGTTTTGTACTTGTGTTATATAATGTGATATTGTATTCTAATACTCGGTGCAACCTATTTGTACGGGTCGGTTAACCGACATCTTATTCAGTTATTTTGTTGTATATGGTTGCTGTTTTATTATCTGTCTTTATCTCTATCCACCTTCTTTTCAATTGGATTGTTTAAATGTTTTTCATTAACTTACAAAATAAATTTTTGATAATCCGTTTTCTAAAATAATTGGTGGTTATCTCGTATACTTATTGCAATATGTTGATGCTAAGAATGGATCATTTATGATTCCTGTAATTATTTGAGTATCGGGCTGGCCACCTCTTATTTTAATAAGCGGGGTGTCATAGTGCTACTACAATTAATTCAAAAATCCGTTCTATATTGGGAGATAATCATTCATTAACATAAAGCACATTGCAGAGAATAAATTTGTCTTAAGGATACTGTGGTATTATAGAGTGCTCAGATTCTTTTATGTTTTTAGAATTTATTTATGCAAAACCAAGTAAATCTCATTTTTTTGTTATTTCGTTTTAATTTTGTAATTATTATTATTTCATTTTATTTCTGTAATTATTATTATTATTATTTATAATTTTGTACTATTGTATTAATTAAATAATACACATAACATGGCCCAACTCATTTCTCAAGGATATGTTTTACACCTCAAATTATATATATATATATATATATATATATATATATATATATATATATATATATATATATATTAAATGTCGGGGCTATAACCCCCACTCAACCTCAAATACCTCCGCTCCTAGCCCAAAGAGGTTACCCGTGAATCCAAAAATGAGTGTAGATTAGCTGCACCGACATGGAACTGTGCAAGACTAGACATAATATTTCTTCTTTTTTTTTAAAGAAGGAAAAGTCTTGATTGAGTTTTTTCAAACTTTACACCAAACAAAGACTTTTTGTTCCAACAAAAATTAGCACAAGAAATAAAAACACAGAAAAACAATCACTTGTGGCATAAAAAGTCATTCAAACTCAATATTTCCATCTCTTGATGCTACATAAGTTAGTTTATTGTTTAAAACCAACTCTGAAATGATCACATTAAATTCAAAGTTAACGACTAGACATGTATATTATATCTTCCCTGGCTTAAACTCACAAAGTTTGAACCATCCTACTCAATTGGTGTTTACATTTTCTAAAAATGATTCAATTCTACTATCACGAGATGATTAAAAAATTAGACGGATTTGATGGAGGGGTTAATTCATTAGATATGGAGAGATTAGGTGGTGGTGGGACGTTTTTAGTGAAATTCTGAAAAGGTGGTGGCGGGACCAACATTTTTTGAGGAAGAAAACAAGAGGGTGTGGGGTTTGAGAATGGAAAGTTAGTTGAACTCGTCAAAAATTACGTGGAGAGAATTAGAAATACTCTTGGAATGCGGGTGATGCATAGGGTCTATTAAAGAAAAATATATGGGTAAGAGGACTACCTATTTTCGTGCCCTTTAATACTCTTCACACCTTTTACATGTATAAAGACATTAGTATCCTTCAAATCTTTTTAATTTCGTTTTTCTAAACTAATTTTGAAAAATACATCATTAACTAACTTTGAAAATGAAAAAAAATAAGGTTCTAAAAAATACGGGGCGTGATCGAGGTGTGGATGCCAAGCCTTAAGCCTTAGAAGCCTAGGCGGGCGTTAGCGTGAAAAGGCGTTTAGACATTTTTAATATATTTTAATATTTTTTAACCATAACAAGGCTATTAAAATACTAAAATTGTACACATCATAAAAATATGTCTGAATATTTGCAAATTAAAATACTATTTGATTATTTTGGATAAGATAATGGTTCGGTTTGTAAAAGAATCCTCAAAAAGGCGATATCGTTTCGCTAAAGCATTGTTGTTTTTAGAGAGAAAGTGAATCTTAAGGGTTTTACCAAGCATAAGGCGTGAAAAGCTTAAGCCGGTGCGTTTCTCTAAAGCCTCAAGCCTAGGTGTGCCTAGGCTGGTTTTTTAGAACAGTGAAAAAAACTATAACTAACTTTAATTAAAAAAAATATAACCAACTAATTAAAGTTAACTTTGATTAAAAAAAACTTACAAATAATTTTGATAAAATAAAAAAAGCTACATCTAACTTTGATTAAAAAAAATAGTTAACTTTAATTAAAAAAAGGATCAATTACCAAAAAGTCCCTCAGACATTTTTAATACATATTTGTGACAACCCGCTCACCAAAATATGGGGTGCCCCGCCCGATACTCCAATATAACAGGAATCATGGATGGAATCATTCTCAACATCACAACAATATAAAAAGTATACGGGATAACCACCAAATATTTCAGAAAATGAGTTGCCAAAAATTTTGTCTTATTATAAGTTAAGGAAAGAATTTAAACAACCCATTTTGAAAAGAAAGTGAAAACCCAAAAGACTTATATTACATCCATAACAAATATACAATAAGAGGACCGAATATGCTGTCGGTCAACAGGTACATACAATGTATTTACAACAGTTTAATTAAATTACATAATACATTCCAGTAAGCAATTACAAAAGCTTGGGCCACACGCCCGAGTAAATGACCCGATTATAACTAGAGCACAAAAGTGAAGGTGTCTATAACAAAATATCCCGTAATATCTGCAAAGTATCACAGCTCCCCCAAAAACACGGAATAGTAAAGTCAGAACGGGCGTCCTTACGGTGGAGCACCTGGGCGGATACAAGATTCATGCACAACAAGAAATATGAACGGGTCAGGGCCCGATTTTATATGATCACCAGATGAATAAAAAGTATGACAGTTATGAATAGTTAATCATGAATGGTAAGGATGAGAATCTATCAACATAATCTCAAAGCATAAACTAAGACAATTTAAATGATTATAAATTCTATATAGTTATGTAAGAGGATATGAATAATTAACATTAATTAAAAGCCTTCATTATTCACACCGATTCATTTCATAGTTCCGTTCCTTATCAGGAAACATAATTAGAATTATATGCTCTTTGTGGCATTTCATTATGCTCTTTGTGGCATTTATTATACATCAAGTCCCACTTGATTAAGAATAGTTATAATCATATATATATATAACGATTCTAAGACCGTCCGTCCGGGTTTCCCCACTGTACGCGCCCCTAAATGACCATCATCTTCCAGGGCCTATCGACCAAGACAACCTGGGCACCTACAACGCAAGACGTTGGGAAGCGACCATATGCCTGCGAGAGAGTCATAACCACACCCGAAATTACCTCACCAGGGCAAAAAAATATACAACAACGCTCATATGACCTAGGACTATATCCACCTTGCATTCACTAGCCAGGGGGCTTCACCTCATGCACGAACTTCCCTTATGATGGCCTTTAGAGATGTGTGCTTAAGTAAATTATCATTTACCGTATTAGTCTCATTTTCATTTTCATTTTTCATATGTACGTTTCATTTTGTCCGAAACCATAATCATTTACATATTGTAAATACATCACATTTTATCTTACCATTTTTTTCAAAACTCCTGGCTAGCCTAAATGAATATATTATAATCCTATCAATATTCTGTGACACCCCGCCCAATAAGATACCGGGCGATCACTCCAATATTAAATTAAAATAGGAGTCTCATATGGATCATCCTTAGCATCACTGTCGAAAATCCATTTAATTACTAATAACCTATTAGGCCGGTGTCAAAATTTTACTTAACTACTCTTTTTAACAACTACAAAATTAAAACATACACACAGTTCATGCGTAAATGAAACTGAAATGAAATAAAATAACCGAACACTCGGTCAAAATATACAACCATATCGAATGCCGTACTAAAAGAATAAATAAATGCAATTGGACCATTGGCCCGAATATTTACACAGTACCTCTAATCTAGAGTATAAGAATGGAAGCGGCTATCAAAAAAACCTGCATGCATCCACAGCTGCTGCAGTTGACGTCTGACTCGAAAGAAGTGCCATCCAGGCGTCCCTGTGTCTGGACACCTATATAATATATATATAGCATGAGAGGAAAAGTAGATAAACGGGTCAGAGCCCGAGTTTGAAAATATTTTGCAAGTGCATAAATGCCTTATTTTTAGAAAAAGGTTTTATCTCATATTTAAATTTGGTATCGCACTCTCATTAGATACCCCTCACCTCTCCACTAACAGTGCACTCCTAGCACATCCCTCTAAACATCCTAGTCAAGCTACCCTGCTAAACTAGTCTATCACCCAACCACTAGCAACCCTGGATAGTCCAAGTAATGTACTAAGGGCTAAACTTCACCCCAGTCTCAACGCTATGCCATGTTCGTGCGTGGGGTGTCTCGTAAAGAAAAATCCAAACAAGGAACCCCCCCGATACACTACTATGCGACCAGGTCGATATTCGAGATCCTCTAGTCCCTCAGTACAGAATATATGTAAATATATACATACCATAAGAAATACTAATATTAGATCACTAAGGATTAAACTTCTCCCCAGTCTCAACACAATGCCATATTCGTGCGTGGGGTGTCTCGCAAAGCGAAATCCAAACAAGGAACCCCCCGGATACACTACTATGCGGCAAGGTCAATCGTCGGGATCCATTGAACCCTCGGTACCTAATTTATATATATAGCATATTTTATATCAATACCATGTTAAACTTTCAGATATATCTCCCGGAATGAGAATTTATTTACATTTTTATCTCAAAACTTTCCATTTCCCTTCCTATATCCAGGAAATGTATTTTAAGCCAATTCATTATCATAAATTGCTTTAACATAACATATAACCTTTTTAAAAGCCAGTTTTATTATCATAAAAATGTTTTTCCGTTTCAAAATATCCCATTTCCCTTTTTATATTCAGGAAATGTATTAAAAGCCATTTTCATTATCATAAAAATGCTTTTACCATATCATATACTTCCATTTCCCTTCTTCCATCCGGGAAATGTATCCGAAGACAATCATTTATCCCATTTCCCTTCTTCCATTCAGGAAATTTAAAATAAAACCAATTTATTATCATAAATTGCTTTAATACCAATAATGTCCAACATTATTGAAACCAGTTATATATATATATCATATAACGCGTTCTAAGACCGCCCATACGGCACGCCCCTAAATGACCATCATATTCCAGAGCCTATCAATTACGATACCTGGGCACCTATACGCAATACGTCGGGAAGCATCCATATGCCCGGGGGCTAGTCATAACCACACCCCAAGTTACCTAACCATCGCAGAAAACATAACATAACATAAACGCTCATATGGCCTAGAGGACTATATCCACCCTGTATTCGCTAGCCAGGGGGCTTCACCTCAGCGCGCGAACTTCCCTTATGATGTCATTTAGAGAGGGTGTTGACTATAAATCAGTAATTATGAAAATCATTTCTTTTTCCATTTTGAAAACATTCATATTTTATTTTCAAAATCATTTACATCATATCATATATACTTTAATCACATAGTATATACAAATACCATATATTCCCCCTAGAATGTATATAAATGGCCATATGCCAATCACCTCTAGCGATGACCAATAATCCCAAAGATTCCATCAAGGAATCATAATCATGCATTTATATAAGCATGATACTATACCCAAAGTATTTCCTTACTTTTATAACTAATAAAAACCTTAATCGTCTCTAAGGATATTATTGGATGTCTCTAATTACCAATTCACTCTAAGTGAATGTACATATCTATATCCCCAAATTATAATAATTATCTCCTAGGGTACACTCAATAGTAATCGATATAATTATGCTTTCTATACGCATAATTATATAGGCCTATATGCCTACTAGAAATATCCTCGGGATTTATCTCTCCCGAACCACCTTAAATTTAATGGGTTATGGATTTCATTTCCATGAACCCAAGGACTACATCTCGTCCAATTAATCATTTAAAGGTCCCCACTAATTTAGGAACCCTAAACCATCAAATTCTACAATTATACCATTTTCCTCAAAAATATAATGTAAGGGTTATACATTGAAACCCTCACTTAAGACTCCTAATTTCCCTTAATAAGTGGACCATATACTCCCAAAAGATCCCTTATGTTATCACATAAATGACCTTGAAGCAATATGAATTGGAATCTATCCCATCCAACCCACCCTAGAAAAATTGCCAATTTGTCAGCAGGGGTCGATCGATCGACCCATGGCTGTCGATCGATCGAACCCCCATGATCGATCTATCGATCATGGCGGGTAGCTTCTTCTCCGAGAAGCTGTTTCAGCCGTGGAAGCTTACCCTAAGCTTCCATATCCTCACCCAACAGCCTACAACTCCAACCAACAACAAATACACTTATAATACGGGTTTCAAACGTCCTAGAACCCGAAATCACCAATTAATTTCAATTAAAACCTAAGTTTCTCCAATTATTCAATTTTAGGGGTTTATTCGTTTTATCTCCCGAAAACCCGTTTTATTCACGAAAACCCAACCCAAAATCTTTAGGGTTTATGTATACCAAACTACGGTATGAGATATTTATGCAAAAATTAAATAAAGCAAGTAAACACTTGCCTCGTGGATAAAATCCGACGTCCTCGAGCCGAATCCCGCGGAGGCTGGCCGGAATCTCCCCCTTTCTCTTCTTTTCTTCCTCCTCTCTCTCTTCTCTCTCTTTTCTTTCTTTCTTTATCTTTTCTTCCCTCTCCCCCTCTTTATATAGTGAGAAAAGTGTTATACCCCTTAAAACCCAAAAACGACTCTTTTACTCAAATACGAGCCCGTTTAACTCCAAAATTCCCTGAAACTCAATTTCGACAATCGGACACTCTTTTTCGACTATCTCGGACATTCCGAGACTCACGGTGCAGTCAAAATTTCCATCCGAGGTACTTGACCACAAATCACTATTCTAACCCATATAACTTTATGCAGGTTTTCTAATGAAAATCTTATCTCTTTGTCTCTTTACTCCACGACGACATATAATTAAAATACTTCGACCTATTTAGTCCCAAAAATAATTACAACACCCATCAAAAATCATTAAATCCTCGAAAATTCCAGAAATCACTATTTCGAGAAATTCTCCAAATTTCCAATTTATATTCAATTATGGAATTTAATTGTCTCCAAAAGGACGGGTTGTTACATACTCCCCCCCTTACAACTGAATTTCATCCTCGAAATTTGGATACAACCTACACCACCAATTTCTAGAATCGCTCCAAATCCTAATATCTCAAAGGGGAGCGATACTAACCCAATGGTTCCCAACCATATACCATACGGCTACCACGACGTAAAGTGACTCCAATTATGTTACACTGCACCCAACATCTTTAGTGCCTCACGGTATGAACTTCACATTTATATATGCTACGCCCCTTCTATTTCAGGCGGTATATAAACCAACCCACTAAGGTGCCCATACACCTTCTTACCCGTGCACATCTGCACTTCCATTGTGAACGTCTGACACGTAACACTCTCTCCCAATAAGGGTCTCCTTTCCTCGGTGTAATACTCACACATGGGTCCTCCCAACCCGCGAAATTCAATTCTCCTAACCTAGGCGCCACTAGCTCTATTAAACTTACATCTTACAAATGATACGATCTATGCGTTATCCTGCCTACGTAAGATGAGCCTAATCCTAAGTATATCCCTAGTGCCCAAGGCCTCTCTCAACTCCCGACATTTTCTCGATTTCATGCGTGGGACGTCTCGCCAAGGAGAAATTCAAACAAGGAACCCTCCCGTTACACTACTCCCTCGCGTTGTCGGTCATCGAGATATAGCGACCTAAGGCCCACCAGCGGGACGTCCTAAATCCTACTAAACTAATCCTACGAACGCATTTCTACCATTCTATCCTTCCGCCCATACGAAAGGAAACCTAACCAATCGAAGTGCCTACTCTCTGTAGGAGCACTACGTACATCATACCCGAAACATATTTCATCAAAATTTGACTTTTCATTAAGGCCTAGCCAAAATCTTCAAATCAATTTCTCTAAGTCCTACTTTACCACCCCACCTGTGGTGAGAGGACCACTTTAGTGCCTTTCCATAGCACACTATTTCCATAAGTATACCATCATCAGATGGCTCATAGTCTATAGTGGTTCATCCACACTATAGGACTTATCAACAAAACCCACATACTTGCATCCTATAACATCTCTCAACTCCTGACGCCATTAAGATTCATATGTGGAGCGTCTCACAAAGAGAAATCCAAACAAGGAACCCCTCCACACGCTCCTACTTAACTTTATCGGTCATGGAAGTCCGTTATTTTTGAATATGCAACCAGGATAATCCTATCCCCTCTTTTAACCAAATGTGGTCTGAACTCCCATCTCTATCTAAGAGTCATACCACAAAGCGCTCACACTAACACTAAGTCCTTGTGCAAGCAATAACAAGCTTAAATTTATAGCTCAATAATAATCATGCGGGCTTTAACTCATATCTATAAAGTCGCCACACACTCACATCATAATAATGAAACATCCGCTCATCGAAGTTCCATTTACCCATAACAATAAAGGAGAACTCAACCTGTATCCAGGTGAGACACCGCAACAACAACCCGTTCCACCTTGGAACTGCAGACATGATAGTCTTGCCATCATTAGCCTACTATCGCTCCGAACAACCAATAACATTATATGCTCACCACATTACCATACTCATATAGACATATAAAACGATCATCCCAAACCAGATCTATCTATCTATCTATCTATCTATCTATCTATCTATCTATCTATCTATCTATCTATCTATCTATCTATCTATCTATCTATCTATCTATCTATCTATCTATCTATATCAGCACCCGCCTTTAGGGCGAATGAAGGAAAATAAAATTTTGCTATCGCGGAAAACACATATACATACATTATATAATGTTATCGATACCGCCATAAATCAAATTACACACACGAGTCTAGGGTTAACGAAACACTGCGACTTTATCAAGCCATGCCAAATATACCTCCTTCATTAAGGTAAAACTCATAATAACCACTTTACCCTGCTCTTTACAATTATCTTACTAGTCCTCATAACTTCTCCGTTAGAAGGAAATTCCACTACAAGCTTCAATCTTATAGCTCCAACTAAGCCCCTCCTCCTTCCGCCATCCAAGCCCCACAAACTATTCTCAAACGAGCGCGCAAAAGATTACTATAATCTTCTAACATGGCCGGAGAACGAAATCTCACAAGATAAATAAACAATCCTAATCCCGAGGCTTTACAACAAATCGAGAGAAACGCTGAAAGTGTAGTACATCCGCACAGATTCCTAAGGACACAAGAACATGATGCTCTGATACCATCTGTGACACCCCGCCTAATAAGATACCGGGCGATCACTCTAATATTAAATTAAAACAAGAGTCTCATATGGATCATCCTTAGCATCACTGTCGAAAATCCATTTAATTACTAATAACCTATTAGGCCGGTGTCAAAATTTTACGTAACTACTCTTTTTAACAACTACAAAATTAAAACATACACACGGTTTATGTGTAAATGAAACTAAAATGAAATAAAATAACCGAACACTTGGTCAAAATATACAACCATATCGAATGTCGTACTAAAAGAATAAAAAAATGCAATTGGAAAATTGGCCCAAATATTTACACAGTACCTCTAATCTAGAGTACAAGAATGGAAGCGGCTATCAAAAAAACCTTCATGCATCCACAGCTGCTGCAGTTGACGTCTGACTCGAAATAAGTGCCATCCAGGCGTCCTTGTGTCTGGACACCTATATAATATATATATATATATATATATATATATATATATATATATATATATATAGCATGAGAGGAAAAGTAGATAAACGGGTCAGAGCCCGAGTTTGAAAATATTTTGCAAGTGCATAAATGCCTTATTTTTAGAAAAATGTTTTATCTCATATTTAAATTTGGTATCGCACTCCCATGAGATACCCCTCACCTTTTCACTAACAGTGCACTCTTAGCGCATCCCTCTAAACATCATAGTCAAGCTACCCTGCTAAACTAGTCTATCACCCAACCACTATCAACCCTGGATAGTCCAAGTAATGTACTAAGGGATAAACTTCACCCTTGTATCAACGCAATGACATGTTCGTGCATGGGGTGTCTCGCAAAGAGAAATCCAAACAAGGACCCCCCCCGATACACTACTATGCGGCC
The DNA here is from genome assembly GCA_949130495.1 of Sambucus nigra. Taxonomy (NCBI): domain Eukaryota; kingdom Viridiplantae; phylum Streptophyta; class Magnoliopsida; order Dipsacales; family Adoxaceae; genus Sambucus; species Sambucus nigra. The sequence continues at coordinate 136,036,078 of OX422216.1, forward strand.
AAGTCGATCTTCGAGATCCTCTAGTCCCTCAGTACAGAATATATGTAAATATATACATACTATAAGAAATACTAATATTAGAGCACTAAGGATTAAACTTCTCCCCAGTCTCAACCCAATGCCATATTCGTACGTGGGGTGTCTCGCAAAGAGAAATCCAAACAAGGAACCCCCCGATACACTACTATGCGGCAAGGTCAATCGTCGGGATCCATTGAACCCTCGGTACCCAATTTATATATATAGCATATTTTATATCAATACCATGTTAAACTTTCGGATATATCTCCCGGAATGAGAATTTATTTACATTTTTATCTCAAAACTTTCCATTTCCATTCTTATATCCAGGAAATGTATTTTAAGCCAATTCATTATCATGAATTTCTTTAACATAACATATAACCTTTTTAAAAGCCAATTTTATTATCATAAAAATGCTTTTCCGTTTCAAAATATTCCATTTCCCTTTTTATATTCAGGAAATGTATTAAAAGCCATTTTCATTATCATAAAAATGCTTTTACCATATCATATGCTTCCATTTCCCTTCTTCTATCCGGGAAATGTATCCTAAGCCAATCATTTATCCCATTTCCCTTCTTCCATTCAGGAAATGTAAATTAAAGCCAATTTATTATCATAAATTGCTTTAATATCAATAAAGCCAATTTATTATCATAAATTTCTTTAATACCAATAATGTCCAACATTATTGAAACCAGTTATATATATATATATCATATAACGCGTTCTAATACCGCCCATACGACGCGCCCCTAAATGACCATCATCTTCCGGTGCCTATCAATTACGACACCTGGGCACCTATACGCAGTACGTTGGGAAGTAGCCATATGCCTGCGGGCTAGTCATAACCACACCTCAGTTACCTAACCATCGCAGAAAACATAACATAGCATAAACTCTCATATGGCCTAGAGGGCTATATCCACCCTCCATTCGCTAGCCAGGGGCTTCACCTCAGTGCGCGAACTTCCCTTATGATGTCATTTAGAGAGGGTGTTGACTATAAGTCAGTAATTATGAAAATCATTTCTTTTTCCATTTTGAAAACATTCATATTTTATTTTCAAAATCATTTACATCATATCATATATACTTTAATCACATAGTATATACATATACCATATATTCCCCCTAGAATATATATAAATGGCCATATGCCAATCACCGCTAGCGATGACCAATAATCCCAAAGATTCCCTCAAGGAATCATAATCATGCATTTATATAAGCATGATACTATACCCAAAGTATTTCTTTACTTTTATAACTAATAAATACCTTAATCATCTCTAAGGATATTATTGGATGTCTCCAATTACCAATTCAGTCTAAGTGAATGTACATATCTATATCCCCAAATTATCATAATTATCTCCTAGGGTACACTCAACAGTGATCGATATAATTTTTCTTTCTATGCGCATAATTATATAGGCCTATATCCCTACTAGAAATATCCTCGGGATTTATCTCTCCCGTACTACCTTAAATTTAATGGGCTATGGATTTCATTTCCATGAACGCAAGGACTACATCTCGTCCAATTAATCATTTAAAGGTCCCCACTAATTTAGGAACCCTAAACCATCAAATTCTACAATTATACCATTTTCCTCAAAAATAAAATGTAAGGGTTATACATTGAAACCCTCACTTAAGCCTCCTAATTTCCCTTAATAAGTGGACCATATAGTCCCAAAAGATCCCTTATGTTATCACATAAATGACCTCGAAGCAATATGAATTGGAATTCATCCAATCCAACTCACCCTAGAAAAATTGCCAATCTGTCAGTAGGGGTCGATCGATCGACCCATAGCTGTCGATCGATCGATGGCTTCGATCGATTGAACCCCCATGATCGATCGATCGATCATGGAGGGCAACTTCTTCTCCGAGAAGCTATTTCAGCCATATAAGCTTCCCCCAAGATTCCATATCCTCACCCAACAGCCTACAACTCCAACCAACAACAAATACACTTATAATACGGGTTCTAAACATCCTAGAACCCGAAATCACCAATTAATTTCAATTAAAACCTAAGTTTCTCCAATTATTCAATTTGAGGGGTTTATTCATTTTATCTCCTGAAAACCCGTTTTATCCACAAAAACCCAACCCTAAATCTTTAGGGTTTATGTATACCAAACTACGGTATGAGATATTTATGCAAAAATTAAATAAAGCTAGTAAACACTTTCCTCATGGATAAAATCGAACGTCCTCGAGCCGAATCCCGCGGAGGCTGGCCGGAATCTCCCCCTTTCTCCTCTTTTCTTCCTCCTCTCTCTCCTCTCTCTTTTTTCTTTCTTTCTTTCTCTTTTCTTCCCTCTACCCCTCTTTATATAGTGAGAAAAGGGTTATACCCCTTAAAACCCAAAAACGACTCGTTTACTCAATTACGTGCCCGTTTAACTCCAAAATTCTCCAAAACTCAATTTTGACAATCAGACACTTTTTTTCGACTATCTCGGACATTCCGAGACTCACGGCGCAGTCAAAATTTCCATCCGAGGTACTTGACCACAAATCATTATTCTAACCCATATAACTTAATGCAGGTTTTCTAATCAAAATCTTTTCTCTTTGTCGCTTTACTCCACGGCGACATATAATTAAAATACTTTCGACCTATTTAGTCCCAAAAATAATTACAACACCCATCGAAAATCATTAAATCCTCGAAAATCCCCGAAATCACTATTTCGAGAAATTCTTCAAATTTCCAATTTATATTCAATTATGGAATTTAATTGTCTCCAAAAGGACGGGTTGTTACATACTCCAAAAAATTTAAATTAATATTTCGTAACTCCTAAATTCATCAAGACCCTAGACGGCTAACCTAAAACACAAACTAACCAACCTGAATCCGAACTAGTTCGCCCTCAGGGCCGAACCCATTCTCCCTAGCTGAACCGGTTCTCCCTCAGGGCCAAACCGATTCGCCCCTGGGTTTGGGCGAATTCGGGACTGCTATGTCCTGGGTAGGATTTACACAACTTTTTTTTTTATTAATTTACCCATTATTCATCTCTCAAAAGTTACCCTAACACCTTACATAATCATTTTCCTATTTTTATATAATCTACCAATAATTTTTACATGAAAACCGCACCTATTTCGTAATCAATCCATAAGAATACAAGTTCCTCCAAAATTATAAAATGGGTGTTTTCAAAATTTCAAGATCCATTATTTTTCATGAATTTGTGATAAGAAACAATTATTTTCATGGGAGATACATCCGATCTATACTATCACTCTATAATATCTCAATATCTTTTTCTAAGTCCTCATTATTATTATTTTTTGGATTTTCTAATTAATTTCTCAATCCCACAATTTTCTAATCATCACAGTGATATCCTCTACATGTATATAGTGAAACCTATTCCATATCAATAATTATAAATTAAATCCACAAATCTACATGGGAGCTTACATAAATAAATTAAGAAATAACTTGTAAATCAATTTAAGCAAGAAAATTCTTGCCTTAGAATGAAAGTCAAAGTCCTTCTTCTTGAATCTCCTGCTTGAATCTCCAATCTCCTCCCTCCTTTTGACTTTGTTCTCTCCTCTCTAGGGGTGGGGATACTAGGGTTTTCTTAGGTGAGTAAAATGAGTTTATCAGTCTTTTGAATAAACGTATAAACCCCAAATCTCGAGTTAGGCTATTACTCTAAGCTTTGGGCCTCCAAATAAGCCTGAATCCCTAATTAGAATGGTTCAATAGCCTCCCAACTAATATAGATATACCCCGCACCCATTCGTAAAGTTTTAGAACACCTAACCGAGCTCGTAAAACCTCTCAAAATGCGTCCTGATTATTTTTTATTCAGCACTTTTATTTTTCGTGTGTTTAAACAACACATAATCAAAAGTTTATTAGCGTATGATTTATTTTATACGAGTGAACCCATTCGGCCCAATTGAGTCAAATAATTATGTAATGGCGAATAAATATTTATTCTCAATTTTTTACCCTTGCATTTTAAATCCCACCGATTTAAATTATTGTAATACCTCGCATTTTTATGTCATTTAATTATGGGTTTTATTAAATTAAATAGGGATAAATTAATTTAATATTAATTCAGATTTTAAAATAAACATTTACTAGCGTGACAAGAGTTAATAATTATTGGTAAGAATTATGTTGAATATTACTAGATGATTAAAGTAATATATGAGATTGAATTTATTAAAAATTGTCGCGAGTGAATAATACGACAATTATAGAAATTGAGTCGGGACGCGCATGTGTTGTGTCAGGACTAAATTAATGGAACAAAAAGTAATTTAATTATAAGTTGCCCATATGGTCATTTCGAGTGCGTCAATGTGTCCGAGAAGGTCGAGATAGTCAGAAAAGTGTACCGGGGGATTAGTTTGGGCCTCTGGATGTTTTTAGCCAACCTAGGAGGGAATTTTGGTAATTTTCTATTTTTGGCCTTAATTAATGACGAAAATAGAGAGTTTATATCTGTAGAAAGAGAGTCCTCTAGGGTGAGAAAACTCTAGAGTTGCAGAGAGGCTAAGAAAGGGAGAAAAGAGAGAGCTCCAAGGGAGAGAACCACCTTACCTACACCATTCTCACAAATTCCACCACCAACGAGTTTATCGGGGAACGAGGAATGAAACCATACCCATCATCACCAGCGAACCAAACTTTCATCTCCGAGGCAAGTATCTAACTTGCTGTTATTTGGTTGATATCACATCCATGCTAGTGTAGGAGAAAATATTTATGTTTTATAAAAGATAATTGATGTTTGGGAAACTTATGTTGAAATTGCGAAATAGAAATCATGTTAGGATGATTCCCTTGTTAGATTTAGATTGGTGAACACGAAATTGATGCCCAGTAGAGATAGAAATCTTAATAGCAATGAGATTCATGTGAAATAAAATAAACTAGGGTTAAAAGATAGTTTCTTGAATTTAATTGATTTGATGATGGTTCTGGGTGAATTAATGCAAGTTTTACGTTGGAAATCATCGATAATTGTTCATATAATGTTCCTTATGTTTGGTTGGGAGTTTGGGACTTGTTAATGGTAATTTGGTTAAAATTAATGGAAGAAACCCGTAGGCATAGAACTTCAAAATCTGGGCAAGAACTGCTCGATCGATTGATCGACTCAAGAATGTCGATCAATCGACTGGTTCGATCCACCGACCCCTTTTCATCGATCAATCGACCCCTCCTGGAAATTGAACATTTCTCCCATTTTTATGTTACTTTGATTAAAATGCGTAGGGACCCTTGGATATAATTTAAAGATTATAATGGGACATGGGAAGGACCAGTAGGGTTCGAATAATACAACTTATGCGAGATATAATCGTGGGAGATCGGGGCATAAAATTAAATAGAAATCATGTGTACGTTAAGTTAAGCCTTGTGAGACTCAAGAAGGAATTAGATCAGTAGAGTAGTGAGGGTACACCTACTGAATTTACATCTATTAAGATGAAGCACTTCGAGGGACGATAAGTACATAGAAATGTCGGTAATTGAAAATAAAAAGAAATGGTTTAATTATACGTAGGACTCGGGTGATATGTACCACGTATGGTTAGAATATTATTATGGGTCATGGGCATACCTAAATGAACAATGTGAATATATATATATAACTAAGTGCATGTGTGTATATATAAAATGTTGTTTATTTGTGTATAATCATACCCGAGCTACTTGCTATCACGGAGGTTTCCGCATTGGGACAGTCTTATCTCGATTGGACCTTTATGGGGGATATTGACTTGTACCCTAGAACATAGGATCCTTAATATAGTCTATCTGGGAATGATAGTCAGATTGTCCTAAGAGACGTGAGGGTATGTGCTGACCTCTTAGTGACTGGGAACTATGCTTCGTCTCCAATATGTGTGTTTTGTGTTAATACAGTTCGAGAGTGATTCCGAGCTAGTATTTGCCTTTGTACGAGAGATACGGAGACTTGATAGCAGAGTATTATGGAACCATAGATTTATGTGGGGTGCCCTATTAGTATATATATTATGAGTGATAAATATATATACCTGTGATTGATCTACTGTGCTTGTAAGTAGATACAAATTGAATAATTAATAGTAAATGAATTAAGTGGTTGCGAACTTAAGTCTGTATCGAGATGAATATAACTGGCCTAATATATTCATAAGAAAAAGTTAACTGATATAAACTATAGTTATGGGATTACTTGAAACAGAATTTGGTGGAAGGAAATTGGGTTAGACTAGTGATTTGGGTTGAACTAGTGAGTTGGATTAGCTTTATCTAGATTAGTTTAGTGGTACGTTAGGCCTGCACACTAGTTGAGGGGTGATAATTCCCAAGTGAGTGTCGAAGTACTAACGTGTATGTAATATCAGTTGGTAAGCATTTTAAATACTCGCTAACTATATTTTAAAGCTATTGTTACACTCGGGCTCTGACCCATTTCTTGTTATCTTCTTTTCCTTTTGTGTGTGTGTGTGTATATATATATATTACAGGTGCCCAGCCACAGGGGCGTCAGGGCTAGATCTTTGGACCATTGACGTGCTGCAGCTATTGTGGAAGTTGCAGGTCCTTGCAGTAGAAGACTCCATTCTTGCCTTTCTAGTCTTCTATTTAGTTATTCTCAGAGAGGGCATGTGTCACCCATTTCCATATTTCATTTAGTTCAGAGAGAGACGTGTACTCTTTATTATTTAAGGATTTAGCTATTGTTGGAATTGTTTATTTATTTCCTTGTCCTGTGATTAGAATTTATTATTTGGGTTGTTTAATCTAGCTTGGATATTTCATTTGGATAGATTGGTTTTAATATTATTATTTGTTCTTATGAAAATGATTTCACCTTAAATCATAGCAATGGGTCTTAATTTATAAAATTTAATATTTTGACACTTAGCTTAATTATTTATTAGGTGATTAATAAAGAAAATTATTTTTTAGTGATGCTAAGAATAAACCAACCGGACACTTTGATTTAATTTAATAAAGGAATGATCACCCGGTATTTAATTAGGCAGGGTGTCTCAATTATTCCCGAATTTCTTTCAAATTATTAACTTAAATTATGTCACAATGTTTTATTTTCGAAAATTCGAGGTGTTAAATTCTTTCCCCTAGCAACGGAATTCTGTCCTCGGAATTCACTGAAGCTTTACCTTACATTTTAATCCTCCCCATTATCGTATGTTTTGCAGCCAATTAGTCCATACTCATATCCCATGAGATAAAAGAAAAGGTTCATTTATGCCTATCATAACATTAATGTGATGTCCATATATTCTGCATTATATGCACACACACACATACACACACACACACACACACATGCATAGACACACACACACACACACACACACATATATATATCAAATATGGATGACACCTATACATCCAACCTGAATCATACATGCCATGCATATCCAGAAAACAAAGTACGTCTCCACATATGTAAAACGTAAAAAGTAAACATCTTAGTATCCAACTGCCCTCAACTCCTAACTTTTGCCAATTTCTTACGTGGGACGTCTCGCAAGCGAAATCTAAATAAGGAACGCTCCTGATACACTACTAAACTGCTTAGTCAGTTATTGATATCCGTCGGTCCAAGACATAAAAGAAAATAAGAATAACGTTTATGCTAATCAAGTAAATTTCAATTTGTGCCTATTGCCCACAGAAGTCACATCGATCCTAAGGTATACACTCAATCCCGGTAAATTTCATCAGTTTGATAATACCAAGAACAGTAACAAAATGTCCTGGGATCCAACATCTCTCAACTCTGACATTTGTTGATTTCATGCATGGGACATCTCGCAAGAAAATTCAAATAAGTAACCCTCCCTATACACTACTACATAGCTACATCGGTCATCGAGATCTGTCGGTTAGGACTTAGAGAAAAAAATAGAATAATTTTATGCTTATCACATAAATTCCATTTTATGCCAAATCTCAACAAAGGGTTCATCTTTTCAAAGGGACACACTAAATCCCGATAACTTTATCAATTTGATAACCCCAAGAACAGTAACAAAACATCCTAAAATCCAACATCTCTCAACTGCCGACATTTGCTACTTTCATGCGTGGGACGTCTCGTAAGTGAAATTCAAACGAAGGAACCCTCCCGATACACTATTACATAACTTCATTGGTTCACTATAAGAAAAACACTCATTTATGTCATTTTTTAAATTAACGTTATGTCAATTAAGGTCAAAATGAGATAAATGATATTTATAGAGTAGCAATATATATATATATATATATATATAAGACAATAGCCAATACTGGTGCGATAGGTCAATGTGTCGCACCACTTTGTGTCACAAATCTGTGTCAGCCTAGCATTTCTGTCTTAATAAACAATTTAATAAGGAATAAATTTATTATCAAAGCAATAAAACAAAAATCAGAAATGAACACACACATCTATAGTTTTTAACCCAAATCAAAACTTAAAGCAATAGTTGACCTATGTGTAATAACTAATGCTCATTGCAACAACTAAAATAATTGACAAAAAACTAAAATAGGATAACGATCGTTGTTCAGGTCGATTTCAACTAAACCGAATAAACAGAAATCTACAAAAAATTAACAGATCGATTACATAAAAACGAAACTCACATAAAAAACTAAAATAATTTTGATTTCAACGAAATCTACAAAAAAATTAGTAGATCGATCAGAGAAAAACAAGGTTTTCTTCGGATCGATTTCAACGAAACTGGATAAACATTAATAGATCGCAAACCAACAAAAAAATTAAAATGGTCGGATAAACAGAAATACATCGCAAACCTGTTGAATCAAGAAATGGGCTCATGATCTGAGTTGGAGGAATTTTCGGCGGGAGTTGGGTCTCCAAGGAGAGAGAGAGAGAGAGAGAGAGAGGGTATTTTGTTTTCTCAAAACCCTTTTGACCTGTTCTATTTTGGGGTTTAGACGGTTTTTTTAATTTGAGTATAATAAGGTATGTTGGTAGGTATGTTTAGTTGGGTATGTTGGAGAGCCAAATATATATATATATATGTGTGTGTGTGTGTGTGTGTGTGTTTGCGCGTGTAGAAATGGTACACATACGAGGCATCCTGAGAATTTTAGATTTAAATTTGTGAATGAACGACAGTCTAGCAACATGAATAATGCATTATTTAATGATTAACGAAGTTTCTTATTATTTACATTAGATGGTAGTAAACGTTGCTTTTGATTTTGTTGATAGGATGAAATATAGTGAAATGAGCTTTGATGCTCCTATTTTGTTTTAATAATGATAGTAATAATAGTAACCAAAGAAGTAGAACGGTAACCACATACGTGAAAATTTTATTACACATTTCCTTAATACACGCTATTGCTCTTTACGTTGTAAAAATATTTATAGCACAATCTGGTTAGCAGGATGTGCAATGCTGCGTTATTTTGCGCAATTATGAATTAATAAGGAAATCTTTAATTTTAAAATTCTAAATCAGTGGGACATACACTATCGACATTGTACAAAGAATTTAATATAAATGATATATTCACATATATATGGAACATACACCAAGCAAAATGGAACATGCAACAAGTTAAAGAATTAGACACTAACTTAATTGTTTTACCCTATAACTACTAAACATCAAACACAATGGACATTCTACCAATGAAACTGCTAAAAAAGATACTAACACGAAGTTAAAAATTCTATAATGTAACTTCTATTCACCAAATACCAGAAAAACTAATAATTAACAAGACACCCACATACCAAGTGACATGCCAAATACCATACAATTTAGTTGCTAAATATATACACCTAACAATGTAGGAATTTTACAATGTAACTGCCAAACACCATACTTTCCCTTCATTCTTCTAATAATGTATACCTTCTTATGTAGGAAGAAGAGGATTGCCTTCATTCACTAATTTATTTTTAATACATTAGAGGTAACTTTTCACAAACGCAAATTTATAGATTTTTCATTTCCACTTTTAAATATTTTTAGTTTTATATTTCCATTATGTTATTCTTACACTCATTGTTTCCCTTCATTATCTCAGGAGATTTTGGATTTTCTTCATCTAATATCAAGTAAAAAGAAGTGCTTTTCTATCCTTCAATATGTTAGCGGAATCATCAAGCCTCGCGGGTATGATTACAGGCTCATTTACTCGAATGAATAGAGTTTTGTTTAGGATTTGTTTTCTAGCACACACATTCTCAAAATTTGTAGTGTTTGATTCACCTATTTCTCATAGGAAAAAATATAATGCCAATCAAACACACTATTAGGGTGCTTTTGATTATATAGTTGGAAGAATATTGAAAAAAAGTTCATTATCATGAAAAGTTAAAAAAAAATTATAAAGTGGCAAGACGTTTTCTCTCTTTTCCCCTTCTCCAAAGAATTCACTTCATTGGGGGTGTCTCTGATAGGTTATAGTGGAAGGAACCACACATGTAAAAACACGAGTAAAAAGTATGATTTTCCATGTGAAAAACATAATGACAATCTAACACTCCCTTAGAAATTTTCGTTTCACTTCACCACTTTTGAGAAATTTAGAATCCATTTCTAAATTTTCTCTTTTGGATTTTGTATAATGGCATTGCTTTTGGGTCCTCCAAGTTCTGGAAAGACAACATTGTTATTGACGGTGGCTGGAAAACTTGATAGTGATTTATAAGTAGGGACATTTATTTTCAACTTGATTTTTCATGAGTTCGTTACAATTGAAGATTGAATATTTCATCTTTGTTATAAGTATTGAATAATTCTTTTAATTTTTTGACATCTTTGGTATTTACCTTCACTAGGATGTGTTCTAGGCTCAATGAGTTCAACCCAATACACAGTTATTATATCTGAGAAATATTCTTTATGAGATCATATTCACCCACCCTTTTGACATTACAGGTTTTGGGGCTTGAAGTATGTACTGATACTTTGATAGGGAATGAAATGTTAAAGAGTTATATCTTCGGGAGAAAGGAAGTAAGTCGTAAGAGGTAAATGCCCTATTTCTAGGGGATATTGGTTTTTGAATAATGTTTGATAAAATGCCCAACTAAACTCTTTACTTTGATTCGTTATTTTCTTTATTTGTTGTACATTCCAACAGAGTTTGTTGAACCAAAAACTATTTATTGGCTTACTTACAAAATTTCAACTGACATATTCAATGTTAAATGTATGGGGGTTTACTTTTCATTTATAGTGGAATCTTCGTCTCTCTATTGTGGTCTTTATTTAATTATTTAAAGTTATGTTGAGTAGTCCTGTTGTGGTTCCAGTGGAGGTAGAAATTAAGGAATTTAATTTCATATTATTGAGCAATTATTTATAATTGTTTGGTCGGTTTGATGGTTTTCTTATCTATTTTCCGTCTTCTCCTTATTACCAGCACCCAATTATCATTGCATTTCGGTGAAACGTCCAAATATTCTTACGCAATTTTATATTTGTTATGTTGTATGTTATAGGTAACATTGAGCTTTAGTAGTTCATATGTTATATTTTATGTCATGTGTAACATTGAGATTTTGGGGAAGAATTTATAATTAGGTGTACGATTTAAAACTTTATATATTCACTAATTGCAGAGACATTTCAGTGTTGATCCTTAAGTTGAACTTTGCCAATTTTATAGTTTATGACAACCTTGACAGGTGTTTGGTCAAATGCGTGAGTGGATGCTTTACACTTTTGGCAGACCTGTGGATTTGGTTAGATAACGGTTTTCTCAATCTAATTATTTATGGGTAATATTATCTAAATTCATATAGCTTAGTACCTCCTCTCTACTCATTTGAGTGCTACATGATAAATCCAATAGGTACACTTGGATGTAAGTATTTTCTCATAATTGTATATGCCACCTTATTAGACTTTTGTCCTTGATCATCATCTCTCATAATATGTTCAGTTTTTCTGCTCTATTTTTTTCTCTTACTGTTGATATATTTGATTATTTGGACCCAAAATTTTCATACGGTTCATGTTTTCTATGCTTCTCACATTTGTTAGGATAAGAACCGTTATTGGGTTAGCACAAAATCTAAAAATGTGTAATTCGGGCCCATGTAATGGTTACAAAATAAAATACCAGGTAAGGTCAATACAAATTCGGTTGACAAATACATGAAAACAATCCAATAAGAGGAATAAACATAACTAATTCATTTGAATTATCTGGATAAGTGAATTATTTTATTGATACAAACTGGATAATCCAATTTTGTGTATTGAAAAGTGAGTATGTTTGAAAATTTTCTCTTACGTGTTATAGTGTGATTGTAAATAAATTGCTTCATACAACTCTTGATTATCTAATGGGATCCTCGCAAGTCCTATTGAACTAATTTGTAGCGTGGATAGGTTCATTAACCTAAGCGATACAACACATATGCTGGTCCAAATAATTGGTATTCAAAATGAAAATATATATGCACATTGGGTTTAGCTTTGCATTTTCTCTTTTCATTTGTGTCCTTGAAGTAATGTTTATACATCAGTTTTGAATTTTTTTTTGTACGTTATTCATATTTGTGAATACCACTTCATTTATGGTGCACTTTATGGGAGTGTCATAGTTTTGATATGCCATAGGTACAATGTATAAAGTGTATTGTGGCACGTGGAATGATCATACTAGAAGTAATTTTAGATTTGGTTTTATTTTAGTGTTCCAAATTGGTGGATGTTCTTCCTATATAATTAGGCCCATGTAGAAACAAATTATTGTGCTTCGAGGTGCTTAATTTAGTCATTGGCCGATTTTCACTGCCTTTTCCAAATTACATTATAATATCTGTCACGATTTTGGGCAAAATTGCGATTGTTACAATATCTGTCATGGATTTTTCCAACCATGATGATTTTGATTGTTTTAGCTTTGTGATTGGTTGAGTTTTAAACACTTGGATGCTTGTTGTCCCACCCATGCAGATTGGTCAAATTTTGGATGCGTGCGTAGTTGAAAAGCTTGGCGTTCAAGGAAGAGTAAGAAATCTAGTTTGAATTCAACAAATTTTATATCTGTTTGTTAAAATATATGTTTAAATGTTTATTAGAATATTTGTTTTCATATAATTATGGTTCCCAAATTTCCAAGTGTGAAACTATTTTAATATATGAGTCTGTTCAAATGTCTGAGATGAATTGAAATGAAAAGTAAGCTTGACTTATTCATCAACGTGCCACATACAACTTGCCCCATTAATGTCATTTCTAATATTATTTTCAATCTTATGCTTAAGCCGCATCCAAAGTCGTTTTGTGTGACATATGTCTGAGTTCAAAGGTCTGGTATTGTGTTGTTTGGTGGTGTTAGCATACTGAGTCATTGTAATGTACTGCTCCAGTACATATTACAATCAACATTACAATTAAGCTTTTTAATATCAATTGCTGATTTTTTAAAAATGTATCAGGTTATTGGAAAATGGTGGACTGAAGTATACATGTAGTACTACAGTGCTACGAGGATTGGAGCACATTTATCGAAGGAGTTAGTGTTTTATGTTTAAAGGTGAAGGTAACTATTATTACTGGCTTTACATTAAGCTTTTATTTGTACATGTGTACTACATGCCTGTAACAACGCATCCTTTTTGGAGGCAATTAAATCCTATAATTTAGAGTAAATTGGAATTTGGGGAATTTCCCGGAATAGTGATTTTGGGATTTTCAAGGATTTGACGATTGTCGATGGGTGAAATATTTACTTTTGGGATTAAGTAAATATGTCGGAATATTTTAATTATATGTCGCTGTTGAGTAAAGCGACACGAGGTGAGATTTAAATTGGAAAATCCGCATTAAGTCGTGTGGGGTTAAAATAGTGAGTTGCAGTCAAGTACCTTGGATGGAAATTTTGACTACACCGTGACTCTCGGAATGGCCGAGATAGTCGAAAAAGAGGGCTTGATTGTCGAAATTGAGTTTCGTGTAATTTTGGAGTGAAAGTAACTCGTAATTGAGTAAACGAGTCATTTTTTGGGTTTTAAGGGGTATAAAAACTTTTATTTCTATATAAAGAGGAAAAGAGAAAGAAAAGAGAAAGAAAAGAGAAAGAAGAGAGAGAGGAGGAGAGAAAAGAGGACAAAATGGGAGATTCCGGCTAACCTTCGCGGGATTCGAAGATCGTCGGATTTTATCCACGAGGCAAGTGTTTACATGCTTTATTTACTTTTCGCAGGAATCTCATATTGTATTTTGGTATTAACAAACCCTAAAGATTTTGGGTTGGGTTTTCGTGGATAAAACAGGTTTTTGGGAGTTAAAACGAATAAACCCCAATAATTTTATAATTGGAGAAACTTAGAAATTAATCGAAATTAATTGGTGGTTTTGGGTTCTAGGATGTTTAGAACCCTTAATATATGTGTATTTATAGTTGGTTGAGGTTCTAGGACGTTGGGTGAGGAGACAAAAGCTTGTGAGAAGCTTTAATGGCTCAAACAGCTTCTCGGAGAAGAAGCTGCCCGACATGATCGATCGATCGATTATGGGGGCTCGATCGATCGAGCCATCGATCGATCGATGGCCAAGGGTCGATCGATTGACCCTTTTTAAAAGTAGACAATATTTCTTAGGGTCAATTGGATGGGATAGATTCCAATTCATATTTCTTTGAGGTTGATTAAGGGATAAAATGAGTAATCCTTTAGGAGTATATAGTCCTCCAATTGAAGAAATTTAGGAGGGCAAGGTGAGGGTTTTAAATGTATAACCCTTATTTTTGAGGAAAATAGAGAATTGGTAGAATTTAAAGGTTTATGGTTCCGAAGTTAGGGTGGGGCCTCTAATTGATTATAGAGACGAGATACAGTCCTTGGATTTATGGAAAGGGAATCCACGACCTATTAAATTTAAGGTTATCCGGGAAAGAATAATCCCTGGAATATTTTAGTGGGCATTTAGGCCTATATAATTATGCGTATAGGAAGAATAATTATAATCGATTGTAGATTTAGTATATCCTACGAGATAATTAGGACAAATTGGGAATATAAATATATATTCACTTAGTGTGGAGTGGTATAATTGGAGATATCCAATAAATCCTTAGAGATGATTAAGGTAATTACTATTTATCGAAGTGAGGAAATACTTTTGGTATAGTATCATGCACATATGAATGCATGACTATGATTCTTTGAGAGAATCTTTGGGATTATTAGTCATTGTTAGATGTGATTGGCAATTATGACCATTTATATAATCGAGGAGGAATATATGGTACGTATATACTATGCGATTAAAGTATATATCTTATATGATACGGTTATGTATATAAATCTATGTGTGGATGGTATACATATATGTGAAGCATACCCCTTCTAATGCTATCATTGGGAAGTTTCCGCGCAGAGGGTGAGCATCCTGGATCGAGGTGCAGGGTGTGGATATTCCCCAGGTCATAGTCGCCCACTGTGTTATTATGTGATTTACATTTCTTTTGGGGTGAGACGTGGTGGGTATGTTTCGTCTCATCACCGGTTAGGAGCTATGACCGCTTCCTGGATGTGTTGTGCGTGAGTTGATCACGAGAATGGGTGTCATTTAGCCCCGCCAGGTGACACCAGTTTGCTACGTGTTTTGGGCAACTGGAAGATGATAGCATTGAGAGACCGTATCCTCGAGTTATAGCTCGGTGGGATGGTTATTATATTGATGTGTAGTATAAAGATGAAAATAAATGAATTGGCTTCGGATACACTTCCCGGATGGAAAAAGGGAAATGGAAGCATATGATATGAAAAAGCATTTTTATGATAATAAAACTTTCTTTAAATATATTTCCTGGATATAAGAAGGGAAATAGAAAGTTTTGAAATGAAATTGAAATGGAAAACATTTTGTAAATGAATATAAAGAAAACCTCAGTCCGGGAGATATTATCCGGATGTATATTGTAAGATGCGTATAAAAATGAATGTGATATGTATATATATAAGATTGTAAGTATATATTTATACTTTAGTTTTGTACTCTGGGCCTAATGGATCTCTACCATTAACCCTGTCAAGTAGTAGTGTATCGGGGGATTCCTTGTTTGGATTCGGCTTCGCAAGACACCCCATGCACGAACTTACCGCAATGTTGAGAATGGACAGAAGTTTAGCCCTTAGTACTCGGGTTGTAGAGGATTTGAGTATATGGGTGGATTAGTTTAGTTAGGCGGTATCTCATGGGAGTGCGATACCAAATTTAACTAGAATGTCCTAGATAAATGCCCTAGGTGTGCACTAATAGAAGAGAGGTGAGGGATATCTTATGGGAGTGCGATACCAAATTTAAATATGAGATAAAACCTTTTTCTAAAAAAATAAAGCATTTATGCACTTGCTAAATATTTTCAAACTCGGGCTCTGACCCGTTTATCTACCTTTATTTTCTTGATATATATATATATATATATATATATATATATATATATATATATATATATATATATATATATATATATATATATATATATATATATAGTTGTCCAGACACAAGGACGCCTGGATGGAACTCCTTTCGAGTTAGACGTCGACTGCAGCAGTTGTGGATGCATACAGGTTCTCGATAGATGCTTCCATTCCTGTAATCTAGATAGGAGGTATTGTATACACATTTGGGTTAAGAACCCAACAGTATTTATTTATTCTTTTTCCGCCTTTTAGTGCGACATTCGATATGGTTGTATATTTTGACCGAGTGTTCGATTATTCTATTTCATTTCAATTTCATTTACGCAAATATGTGTGGATGTTTTAATTATAGTCGTTTAAAAAGGGTAGTTAAGTAAAATTTTGATGCCATCCTAATAGGTTATTAGTAATTAAAATGGATTTTCGACAGTGATTCTGAGAATGATCCATATGCGACACCTATTTTAATTTGATATAGGAGTGATCGCCCGGTATTTTATTAGGCGGGTTGTCACAGATGGTATCAGAGCATCAGGTTCTAGTGTCCTTAGGAATCTATGCGGACGTACTATGCTTTCAGCGTTGCTCTCGATTTTTTATAGAGCCTCGGGATTAGGATTGTTGATTTCTCTTGTGAGATTTCGTTCTTCTGCTATAGTATAAGATTATGTAAATCTTTTGCGTGCTCATTCTAGGTTCACGTGCCGATCGAGGAAGGGCGACCAAGGTGGGACGTGATGAGGACAGTAGGAGGAGGGGCTTAGCGGGGGAGACTAGTAAAAGTTGGGGGATTTGGACCGCCTTAGAGGTCACTCCCCTTATGGCAATTATTAAGGATGGTTGGAACGACTACTAAAGTATAGTAGTTATGAGCATCGGGGTAATGCTATAGTGGAATGTGGCACTCAAGTTGAATTACCATGTGAAGTTAAGGGTTCGAAAAGGGGTCTTTGATAAGGACCATATGTTGAAGTTGGGTTGTGCAAGTGAGTGTGGGACTACCTAGTGGAAGTAGAAGGCTCAGGAGCTTTGGCTTAGAGCAGGGTATGGAAATACCCAGACATGAAAATTTGAGAAAAATTTTCACTCATAAAAGCAGGATGTTTGCTCACAAAGAAAATTTTCGGACGGTTTTAACTGCGAGTTCCTTTAGTTGAGTAGGAAGGAATGCAGTTTTGAATTATTCACAAAAGGATCGGCCAGAAACCGATAGTGGATAAAGGGTGATATGGAGAAGTGAACCTTGTACCGAGGTGAAGTTGGTGCAACGAAGAGAGAGTCCTTCGGTGGAAATGATGGGCTCATTAGAAAAGTTTTGCTAACACTTACGAAGAATGTGGGTGTGTTCATGCACCCCATGGGCGGACATCCCCGTGGGGAGATTTGTTGAAATAGGGTTGTTGAAATCGGTAGTGGAGTTCCTTTTAGCGAAGAAGTTAAGAGGAATATTAAGATGATTGCAAGGAGCGAGGCTATGGAGTCAGATGGTGCTGATAACTTTATCATGGTCAGGAAGGCCAGTGATGAAAATAATGATGTAGAGTGCAGAGCCACACGGTTAGTCCTTTCCCAGTAGGAATAAAGGACAAGATTAGGGTGCCTAGATGGGGCATAGAGTTAAGAAATTTTGGTAAGGAGTGTGGCTAGATAATGTGGCGATGTTTGTCAGCCCTAGACTCGTGTGTGTAATTTGAGTTTTGTGGCGGTCTCGATAACATTATATCATGTAGGCCTATGTGTTTTCCACGGTAGTGGAGTTTTATTTTCCTTCATTCTCCATAAATACGGGTGTTTATATTCTATATATGTATATGCGGTTGGTGATACTTGTTTTATATATGGTATACGAGTATGGTAATAATGAGAGTATAATATGCTATGGTATTATCGAAGTGAAAGCAGGCTAAGGATGGCAAGACTATTGTGCCTGTGGTTCCAGGGTGGAACAGGTTGTGGTGGTGATATCTCACCTGGATGTAGGTTGAGTTTGCCTTCATTGTCATGGGTAGATGGAACTTCGATGAGTAGATGGTTCATGATTATGATGTGAGTGGGTGGCTGTGACACCCCGCCTAATAAAATACTGGGCGATCACTCCTATATCAAATTAAAACAGGAGTCTCATATGGATCATTCTTAGCATCACTGTCGAAAATCCATTTAATTACTAATAACCTATTAGGCCGGTGTCAAATTTTTACTTAACTACTCTTTTTAAACAATTACGAATAAAACATCCACACAGTTTTACGTAAATGAAAGTGAAATGAAATAAAATAACCGAATACTCAGTAAAAATTATACAACCATATTGAATGCTGTACTCAAAGAATAAATAAATGCAATTGGGTTATTAGCCCGAATGTTTATACAATACCTCCTATCTAGAGTACAAGGATAGAAGAGTCTTTCGAGAACCTGCAAGCATCCTTAGCTGCTGCCGCAGACCTCTGACTCGAAAGATGTATCATCTAGGCGTCCCTGTGTCTGGACACCAATATATATATATATATATATATATATAGCAATAAACGAAAAGTAGATAAACTGGTCAAACCCCGAGTTTTGAAAATATTTAGCAAGTGCATAAATGCCTTATTATTTCGAAAAAGGTTTTATCTCATATTTAAGTTTGGTGTCGCACTCCCATGAGATACCCCTCACCTCTCTTCTATTAGTGCACACCTAACGCACCCCTCTAAACATCCTAGTCATGCTGCCCTACTAAACTAGTCTATCACCCAACTACCATCTACCCTAGATAGTCCAAGTGCTAAGGGCTAAACTTCCTTCCATTCTCAACATTGCACTAAGTTCGTGCGTGGGGTGTCTCGCGAAGTGAAATCCAAACAAGGAACCCCCCTGATACACTACTACTTGGCATGGTTAATGGTAGAGATCCATTAGGCCCGTAGCACAAAACGAATGTATAAATACATATTTATATACATCTGGATAATATCTCCCGGAGTGAGGATTACCAATTCAATTTCATCTTTATAATACACATCCGGATCTATCTCTCGGACTGAGGATCCATATACAAAGTATTTATCAATACTTATCATATTTATCTTAAAACTTTTCATTTCCTTTCTTATATCCAGGAAATGTATATAAAATCCAATTCATTATCATGAATTGCTTTAACATAACATATAACTTTTTAAAAGCCTATTTTATTATCATAAAAATGCTTTTCCATTTAAAAATAACCCATTACCCTTCTCATATCCAGGAAATGTAATTAAAAAACATTTTTATTATCATAAAAATGCTTTTACCATATCATATGCTTCCACTTCCCTTCTTCCATCCGGGTCGTGTTTCCGAAGCCAAAATATTATCCCATTTCCCTTCCTATATCCAGGAAATGTAATTAAAGACATTTTATTATCATAAAATGCTTTAACAAATCTAAGACCGTCCCTCCGAGTTTCCCCATTGGATGCGCCCCTAAATGGCTATCATCTTCCAGGGCCTATCAAACAAGACAACCTGGGAACTGTAATACCCCGTAATTTTAATGACTTTTAAAATGGGTTATATTTTAATTTAATGGATTAATTGGATTTTACTATAAATTAATTCATTTGGGCTTTATCAGAATTGTGGATATTAAAATTGATAATTCTGAATATTACTTAAAGATATTTAGGTAATATATGAATGTGATGTCATTGTTATGACGGTGTGATATAATTTCGGTAATTTGGATTTTTTTAGTCAGACGCGGTATGGGACGTGTCAGGACTAATTTATTAAATTAAAAAGATAATATATTTTCTATCGACCTTATAGTCATTTCGACTGCGTCGTTGCGTCCGGAAGGTTCGAAATAGTCAGAAAAGTCTATTTGGATGTTAATTTTGAGTCTCGGGTCATTTGGAAATGAAAAGACAACCCAAAAGGGCATTTTGGTTATTTTTACAAGGGGGTGAATAGTGATATCGAGTTTTGTCTTATTATAAGTATTTGGAGATTAGTGTATGTAGGTTCATTTCATCTCTTCTACAAAAAATTGAAAAGTCATCTTCTTAGAGAGAGTGGAAGGTTGCTTGGGAAGAGAAAAGCTTGCTTGGAAAGGAGGAGAACTAAAGACCAAAGGTCACCACCACCAACCACCACCGAAAGTGGCCGGAAAAAGGGAGAACCACCTATGTTATTCAACCCCAAAGGATCAGATCTTCATTAAAGGCAAGTGTTTGATAATTGCAACTTAAGTTCGTATATTGTCCATGTTATAATAATTATGAAAAGAGATGATTTTTCATGTTTGGAAGATAAAAATGGAGTAGTAATGGATTTCTGGAAGTATGAAATATATAGGAATTAAACTCATGTTGTAGGTAGTTAGTAATCCAAGAAATATTCATCAATTTGTGGAAGATATTCTGAAAATCATTTTGTGTTCTTGAAGATAATATGTTGAAAATTTTCTGGAAAAAGAGGCAAAAACGAGTGGAATGAGAAGAGCCAATTTGGAATGTTTAGATCTCCTTTTTGAGTGCATTTGGATGAGATTTAAGAAAAACTCAAAACACTTACCTGAATCAATTTTTCATGTAGAATGCAAATCTGAAGTCGGATTGATGATTTGGATAATTTTTGGATCTGATTTTTCTGATTATTTAAAATATGAGAATTCATGATGTTGTTTCTTTTTAATGTTGGTTCTTATCCAAAAAATTTTGTAGATCTTCGGTGATTATTAATTGGATATTATGGGACTTAGAGAAGATCAGTAAGCCCTAGTTAAGATTTGAATTAATTTGATTGGTATTTAATTGATTAGAATTATGATAATTAAAGTTAAAGAGATTTCGGTTGCTAGATTCATGTGTTGGATTCTAATCTGTTTGTATGAGGATTAAGGATAGTTCAAGTAGGGGAGATTTAATATAACAGCTGGGTAGCCTTAGGGTTACCATTTAAACATCAATGACTGAGTTTAAGATCATTATTGATTTCACAAGGGCTGAGTGTAGTACAAGAGCGTAGTGGTATCGTTCCTGGATAGAGATGGGAGTTTAGAACAAATTTGGTTGAAAGAGGGGATGAGGTTATTCCGATCGCATATTTGAAGTTGACGAACCTCCTCGATCGACAAAGTTAAGTAGTAGTGTATTGGAGGGGTTCCTTGTTTGGATTTCGCTTTGCGAGACGCTCCGCGCATGAACCTTAATGACGTCGGGAGTGGAGAGATGTTAGAGGATGCGAGGATAATTAAATTATGAAGTAAAGATATGATATTTTAATACGTGGAATTTAAAAGAGATATAATGCTACGTATGGGAATTATCTTAGGGTAGTGATATTACCTTATTGATATTATATTATAGGTATGTTAATGCCTATTTGATTGATTGATGATTTATGTGTATGACATACCTAACTTACTTGCTATCGGTGGGAGGTTTGGGCGTGAGGGCAGTCATATCCTGATGAATCCATGGGATCTTTGATTTGTCGCTCGAGAACATAGGTCTATGAAAGACTTATAGGGGAGTTGATAAGTCCGCTGACTATGGGTACATAGGTATGTGCGTGACCCATGGGTATGAGAACTATGTTCGCCTCCAATGATTGTGTTGTTGTTAATGGTTCGAGGTATCCTCACCGAACCTTTTGTCCCCTTTTCGGCGACCAGCGATATTGGGACATGATAGCAGAGTAATGCATTGCACCGCAGCTGTGACTCGGGGTGTCGTATTATATATGAATATATATATATATATATAATGGATTAAATGAATGAATGGATATTTATTATGGTTAAATCTATCTACGGTGATAATTGTAGATAATGGTGATAGAGAAAGATAATTGAATTAAGTTAATGAATGTTTATTGAAAAACTTAATTCATATTAATTGAGAAATGATTCATGTTAATGAGAAACGATGAGAAATGTAAATGAATAATAATGTGACGTATGGTATGGGACATATGGGGATTATGATATTGGGATGGAATTATAATATGGAGACTAGAAAAGAGGAACCATTAACTAGGAGGTTAATAGGAAACGTTAAGTGTGCACTCTAGTTGAGAGGTGAGAATGGCAAGTGAGAGTTGGGTCTAACATGTACATAATAAAAGATTTATTTCACTTGTTAAATACTTGTTGTTTTAAAAATCATTTTCACAATCGGGCTCTGACCCGTTTCCTTGCATATTTTCTTTTCTATTGTATCTTCTATATCAGGTGTCCAGCAACAGGGACGCCAACCTTAGCGGATTATGATAGGCTATGGATTTATGGAGTTTTGCTTAGACGCCTATCATCATTTGATTCATAGTATTATCTTAGTAGGGCATGTTGCCCAAAGGATTCAGTTATCTTCTTCTATCGGGGTCAAATACTATGGTATTCGTGTCATTCTAATACATTTGATATTATTGGGATTACTGTAATGGATTAATATTATGTGGAAATGTTTATTCCAAATTCTTTTAAATTCTTTTATGTTATCTTTTTGGTTATCAGTGTTGTAGAATAAAATGTGTTGTGTTATTCTTAAACTAGAAATGAATTTTGTTGAATTAAAATTTGGAAAGTTTTTAACACTAGCTTAATTAGGTATTGGGTGAGTTGTAAATATTTTTCGACAGTGATGCTAAGAATGAGCCAACTGTATATTCTGTTTTAATTTGGTATGGGGCTGGCCACCCGGTATTTAATTGGGCGGGGTGTTACATGAACCTATCAACGTCGGGAAGCGGCCATATGCCTGCGGGAAAGTCAAGACCACACCCAGAATCTCCTAACCAGTGCAGTAAAATATAATCGCCATATGTCCTAGGATTATATCCACTCTGTATTCATTAGCCAGGGGGCATCACCATACGCACGCAACTTCCCTTATGATAGCGATTTAGGGAGGTGTGTAACAATAATTTTATTAATTATGAAAACCTTTTCTTTTCCATTTTGAAAACATTCATTTTTATATTTTCAAAATCAGGTACATCATATCATATATATACTTTATTCACATAGTATATAAACATACTATATATTCCTCCCTGAATATATATAAATGGTCTTATTTGCCAATCTCATCTAGCGATGATCAATAATCCCAAAGATTCTCTCAGAGAATCATAATCATGCATTCATATACGCATGATACTAAACCCAAGTATTTCCTCAGTTTGATAAGTAATAAATACCTTAATCCCCTCTACGAATTTATAAGATATCTCCAATTGTACCACTTTACACTAATTGAATATATATCTATATTCTCAATTTCATCCTAATCACCTCATAGGATTTTCCCAACAATAATCGATATAACTATGCTTTCTATATGCATAATTATATAGGCCTAAATGCCCACGGAAATATTCTAGGGAGTATTCTTTCTCGAACTTAAACTATGTCCGTTCCCCGGGTTATGCCCTACACCAATCCATGGCATTCTCTTTCATCTAAAGGTTTATTTACCCTCAAAACCCTCATTTAGGAGCCCCAATATCATAACTAGAATTCTCCATAAAAATCCCAAATTGAAATTTAATTCCCCAAACTCTTAAGGGAAGAAAACTGACCATTCTGACCAAAGCGAATCGATTCGCCCAAATTGCGAATCGATTCGGGTGGGAAAATCGATTCGGCCCCCAATCCGAATCGATTCGGAAAGTGTTCTGCAAACAGGTCCTTAATGGCGAATCGATTTGGTCTAAATTCGAACCGATTCGGCCCATTGTAGAAACCCAGATCCCCTTAGGCGAATCGATTATGCCTGGACCCGAATCGATTCGGCCTGTTCGAGGGCCACAATTTGGGCGATTTCTCAAACTCCAAAACACCTAAAACTCAATCCAATTTCTATTTAATTCATAACTTGGATTTATTCCTACAAACCCAAAGTTTTAATATCTACTCAAATCTTTAGAGGTCCTAACAATCCTTTTGAGAACCCCTAATATTTATCTCCAATAAGTTTTAACTAATGATTTCGATCTCGGACAGCTTTCCATAAAAAAATCACTATAAATCCAAAAAAAATCAGAAAAATACGAAGACAGTGCCCACGCGATCGCATCGAAAAGATCTACAATTTTTATTTTTTGACCAGGAGCTGAATCGATTCGGCTCTAGGCCGAATCGATTCGGAAAGATGCAGGTCAACTATTCATCATCTTCTCCGAGACGGTTTCGGCCATTAAAGTTTCTCCCTAGATTTTGTCGCCTTACCCAACGTCCTACAACCTCAACCAACCACAAACACACATATATTAAGGGTTCTAAACATCCTAGAACCCAAAACCACCAATTAGTTTCAAATAAATTTCTAGGTATCTAGAATTAGAAAATTTTAGGGGTTTATTCGTTTTATCTCTCGAAAACCCGTTTTATCCACGAAAACCCAACCCAAAATCTTTAGGGTTTGTTTATACCAAATTACGGTATGAGATATTTATTCAATAAGGAAATAAAGCAAGTAAACACTTGCCTTGTGGATAAAATCCGACGACCTCGAGTCGAATCCGGCGGAGTTTTGGCTGGAATCCACTATCTCTCTTTCTTTTCTCCTCTTTCCTTCCTTCTCTTTCTCTCTCTCTCTCTCTCTCTCTCTCTCTTCCTTCTTTTCTCTTTTCTTTCCTTTTTTCTTTCTCTTCCTCTCTCTCTTGACTTATAAGGGAGAAAAAATAAGGGTTTAACCCTTTAAACCCCAAAAACTAATCGTTTATCCAATTACGAGTTACTTTTAACTCCAAAATTACCCGAAACTCAATTTAGACAATCGGACACTCTTTTCCGACTATCTCGGACATTCCGAGACTCACGGCGCAGTCAAAATTTCCATCCGAGGTACTTGACCGCAAATCACTATTTTAACCCATAATAAATAAATGCGGTATTTCCATCAAAATGTTATCTTCTGTCACTTTACCCAACGACGCCATACAATTAAAATACCTCGACATATTTACTTAACCCCAAAAGTAAATCTATCATCTATCGACAATCCTGAAATCCTTGAAAATCCCAAGAATCACTATTCCGAGATATTCTCCAAATTCCAATTTATACTTCAATTTTGGAATTTAATTGTCTCCAAAAGGACGGGTTGTTACATACTCCCCCCTTACAACGGAATTTCATCCTCGAAATTCAGATACAACCTATACCGTCAATCCTAGAATCGCTCCAAATCCTAATATCTCAAGGGGAACAACACTAACCCAATGGTTCCCAACCATACACTATGCGACTACCGCAATCGTAAAGTGGCTCTAATAGCGTCACATTGCACCCATAATCTCTAGTGCTTCACGACATAAATTTCAACTTTATATACTAGGCCCATTCTATTTCAGGCGGTATATAAAAGCATCTCACCAGGGTGCCCATACACCTTTCTGACTTGTGCACATTTGCACATCTGTTGTGAACGTCTGATACATAACACTCTCTCCCGATAAGGGTCTCCTTTCCTCGGTGTAATACTCACATATGGGTCCTCCCAACCCACGAAATTCAATTCTCCTTACATTGGCGCCACTAACTCTATCGAACTTACGTCATAATAATACTAAGGGCTATGCGATGTCCTACCTACGCAGAACGAATATAATCCTAAGTATATCCCTAGTGCCCAAGGCCTCTCTCAACTTACGACATTTGCTTGGTTTCATGCGTGGGACGTCTCGCCAAAGCGAAATCCAATTAAGGAACCCTCCCGTTACAATACTCCCTCGCGTTGTCGGTCATTGAGATATAGTGACCTAAGGCACACCAGTGGGACGTCCTAAATCCTACCTAAGCTAACCTATGAACGCATTTCTACTATCTTATCCTTTCGCCCATACAGAAGGAAACCTAACCAATCGAAGTGCCTACTCTCTGTAGGAGCACTATGTACATCATACCCGAAACATATTTCATCAAAGTTTGCCTTTTTATTATGGCCTGGCCAAAATCTTCAAATCAATTTCTCTATGTCCTACTTCACCCACCAACTTGTGGTGAGAGGACCACTTTAGTTCTCTTCCATAGCACAATATTTCATCAACATACCACCATCCCATGGCTCATAGTCTATAGTGGTTCATCCACACTATAAGAATTTTCCACGAAACCAACATCCTTGCATCCAATAACATATCTCCACTCCCGACGCCGCTAAGATTCATGTGTGGAGCGTCTCGCAAAGCGCAATCCAAATAAGGAACCCCTCCACACACTCCTACTTAACTTTGTCGGTCATGGAGGTCCGTTATTTTGAACATACAACCGGGAAAATCCTATCCCCTATCAACAAAAGGTGGTTTGAACTCCTATCTCTAACTAAGAGTCACCCCACGTAGCGCTCGTACCAATATTCAGTGCTCGCGCAAACCAATAATGAGCTTAGACTCACAGCTCAGCAATTAACCCGGCACACCTCAAATCATATCTATAAGGTTGCCATATACTCAAATCACGATAATGAAACCTCTGCTCATCGAAGTTCCATCTACCCATAACAATAAAGGCGAACTCAACCTGTATCCAGGTGAGACACCGCAATAACAACCCGTTCTACCCTGGAACTGCGGACACAATAGTCTTTCCATCATTAGCCTGCTATCGCTCCGAACAACTAATAACATTATATGCTTACCATATTACCATACTCGTATAGACATATAAAACGATCATCCCAAACCAGATGTATATACATATATATATATATATATATACATATATATATATTCAATATATCAACACCCGCCTTTATGGCGAGTGAAGGAAAATAAAATTCCGCTATCGCGAAAAACACATAGACATACATTATATAATGTTATCGATACCGCCACAACTCAAATTACACACACGAGTCTAGGGCTAACGAACATCGCGACTTCATCTAGTCACACCAAATATAACTCTTTCTTCTTAGGTAAAACTCATAACAACATCTTCGCCTTTATCCACTGTCGGCCTCTGACCGAACCTTTCTTGAATACTGTAAAACAACACTCTTCTCATTCTTGCTGAATCACGGGGACTCATGGTTTAAAACTATCCGTAAGATCCCTTTCGAAATCCACCTCCTGCCGCCTTCCTCGATCATAACACTAATCTCGAACGAGCGTGCAAAAGATTACTATAATCTCGTAATATGGAAGGAGAACGAAATCTCACCACAGGAATTCAACAATCCTAATCATAAGGCTCTATAACAAATCGAGAGCAATGCTGAAAGCATAGTAAGTCCGCACAGATTCCTAAGGACACTAGAACCTGATGCTCTGATACCATCTGTGACACCCCGCCTAATAAAATACCGGGCGATCACTCCTATATCAAATTAAAACAGGAGTCTCATATGGATCATTCTTAGCATCACTGTCGAAAATCCATTTAATTACTTATAACCTATTAGGCCGGTGTCAAATTTTTACTTAAATACTCTTTTTAAACAATTACGAATAAAACACCATAAAGTTTTGCATAAATGAAAGTGAAATCAAATAAAATAAGTGAACACTCGGTAAAAATTATACAACCATACTGAATGATGTACTCAAAGAATAAATAAATGCAATTGGGTTATTAGCCCGAATGTTTATACAATACCTCCTATCTAGAGTACAAGGATAGAAGTGTCTATCGAGAACCCGCAAGCATCCACAGCTACTGCAGCAGACGTCTGACTCGAAAGATGTGTTATCCAGGCGTCCTTATGTCTGGACACCTATAATATATATATATATATATATATATATATATATATATATATATATATATATATATATATATATATATATATATATATATATATATATATATATATATATAACAAGAAAGGAAAAGTAGATAAACGGGTCAGAGCCCGAGTTTTGAAAATATTTAGCAAGTGCATAAATGCCTTATTATTTTGAAAAAGGTTTTATCTCATATTTAAGTTTGGTATCGCACTCCCATGAGATACCCCTCACCTCTCTTCTATTAGTGCACACCTAACGCACCCCTCTAAACATCCTAGTCATGCTACCCTTCTAAACTAGTCTATCACCCAACTACCATCTACCCTAGATAGTCCAAGTGCTAAGGGCTAAACTTCCCTCCATTCTCAACAGTGCACTAAGTTCGTGCGTGTGGTGTCTCGCGAATAGAAATCCAAATAAGGAACCCCCCCGATACACTACTACTTGGCAGGATTAATGGTAGAGATCCATTAGGCCCGTAATACAAAACAAATGTATAAATACATATTTATATACATCTTACAATATACATCCGGATAATATCTCCCGGAGTGAGGATTACCAATTCAATTTCATCTTTATAATACACATCCGGATCTATCCCCCGGACTGAGGATCCATATACAAAGTATTTAACAATACTTATCATATTTATCTCAAAACTTTCCATTTCCTTTCTTATATCCAGGAAATGTATATAAAAGCCAATTCATTATCATGAATTGCTTTAACATAACATATAACTTTTTAAAAGCCAATTTTATTATCATAAAAATGCTTTTCCATTTTAAAACAACCCATTTCCCTTCTCATATCCAGGAAATGTAATTAAAAGACATTTTTATTATCATAAAAATGCTTTTACCATATCATATGCTTCCACTTCTCTTCTTCCATCCGGGTCGTGTTTCCGAAGCCAAAACATTATCCCATTTCCCTTCCTATATCCAGGAAATGTAATTAAATACATTTTATTATCATAAAATGCTTTAACAAATCTAAGACCATCCCTCCGAGTTTACCCACTGGACGCGCCCCTAAATGGCTATCATCTTCCTGGGCCTATCAAACAAGACAAACTGGGAACCTACTAACGTCGGGAAGCGGCCATATATCTGCGGGAAAGTCAAGACCACACCTAAAATCTCCTAACCAGCGCAGTAAAATATAATCGCCATATGGACTAGGACTATATCCACCCTGCATTCATTAGCCAGGGGGCATCACCATACGCACGCAACTTCCCTTATGATAGCGATTTAGGGAGGTGTGTAACCATAATTTTATTAATTATGAAAACCTTTTCTTTTCCAATTTGAAAATATTCATTTTTATATTTTCAAAATCATGTACATCATATCATATATATACTTTATTCACATAGTATATACACATACTATATATTCCTCCCCGAATATATATAAATGGCCTTATTTGCCAATCTCATCTAGCGATGACTAATAATCCCAAAGATTCTCTCAGAGAATCATAATCATGCATTCATATATGCATGATACTAAACGTAAGTATTTCCTCACTTTGATAAGTAATAAATACCTCAATCCCCTCTACGGATTTATAAGATATCTCCAATTATACCACTTTACACTAATTGAATATATATCTATATTCTCAATTTCATCCTAATCACCTCTTAGGATTTGCCCAACAATAATCGATATAACTATGCTTTCTATACGCATAATTATATAGGCCTAAATTCCCATGGAAATATTCTAGGGAGTATTCTTTCTCGATCTTAAACTATGTTCATTCCCCGAGTTATGCCCTACACCAATCCAAGACATTCTATTTCATCTAAAGGTTTATTTACCCTCAAAAACCTCATTTAGGAGCCCCAATATCATAACTAGGATTCTCCATAAAAATACCAAATTGAAATTTAATTCCCCAAACTCTTAAGGGAAGAAAACTGGCGATTATGACGAAAGCGAATCGATTCACCCAAATTGCGAATCGATTTGGGTGGGCGAATCAATTCGGCCCCCAATCCGAATCGATTCGGAAAGTGTTCTTCAAACAGGTCCTTAATGGAGAATCGATTCGGTCTAAATTCGAATCGATTCGGCCCATTGTAGAAACCCAGATCCCCTTAGGCGAATCGATTCGGACTGGACCCGAATCGATTTGGCATGTTCGAGGGCCATAGTTTGGGCGATTTCTCAAACTCCAAAATACCCAAAACTCAATCCAATTTCTATTTAATTCATAACTTGGATTTATTCCTACAAAACCAAAGTTTTAATATCTCCTCAAATTCTTTAGAGTTCCTCACAATCCTTTTGAGAACCCCTAATATTTATCTCCAATAAATTCTAACTAATGATTTCGATCTCGAACAGCTTTCCGTAGAAAAATCACTATAAATCCAAAAAAAATCAGAAAAATACGAGGTCGGCGCCCACGCGACCGAGTCGAAAAGATATACAATTACTATATTTTAACCAGGAGACGAATCGATTTGCCTATAGGCCGAATCGATTCGGAAAGAGGCATGTTAACTATTCATCGTCTTCTCCGAGACGGTTTCGGCCATTAAAGCTTCTCCCGAGCTTTTTTCGCCTCACCCAACATCCTACAACCTCAACCAACTAAAAATACACATATATTAAGGGTTCTAAACATCCTAGAACCCCAAACCACCAATTAATTTCAAATAAATTTCTAGGTATCTCGAATTAGAAAATTTTAGGGGTTTATTCATTTTATCTCCCGAAAACCCGTTTTATCCACGAAAACCCAACCCAAAATCTTTAGGGTTTGTTTATACCAAATTACGGTATGAGATATTTATTCAAAAAGGAAATAAAGCAAGTAAACACTTGCCTCGTGGATAAAATCCGACGACCTCGAGTCGAATCCGGCGGAGTTTTGGCTGGAATCCACCATTTGTCTCTCTTTTCTCCTCTTTCCTTCCTTCTCTCTCTCTCTCTCTCTCTCTCTCTCTCTCTCTCTCTCTCTCTCTCTCTCTCTTCCTTCTTTTCTCCTTTCTTTACTTTTATCTTTCTCTTCCTCTCTCTCTTGACTTATAAGGGAGAAAAAATAAGGGTTTAACCCTTTAAACCCCCAAAACTAAACGTTTATCCAATTACGAGTTACTTTTAACTCCAAAATTACCCGAAACTCAATTTCGACAATCGGACACTCTTTTTTGACTATCTCGGATATTCCGAGACTCACGGCGCAGTCGAAATTTACATCCAAGGTACTTGACTGCAAATCACTATTTTAACCCATAATAAATAAATGCGGTATTTCCATTTAAATGTTATCTTCTGTCGCTTTACCCAACGTCGCCATACAATTAAAATACCTCGACATATTTACTTAACCCCAAAAGTAAATCTATCATCTATCGACAATCCTCAAATCCTTGAAAATCCCAAGAATCACTATTCCGAGAAATTCTCCAAATTCCAATTTATACTTCAATTTTGGAATTTAATTGTCTCCAAAAGGACGGGTTGTTACAGTGGCGACCTTATAGATATGATTTAAGGCCCGCAGGATTTATTGTTGAGCTGTAAGTTTAAGCTCATTATGGTTTACGTGAGGACTGAATATTAGTACGAACGCTTGGTGGTGTGACTCTTAGTTAGAGATAGGAGTTCAGACCTCCTTTTGTTGAAAGGGGATAGGATTTTCCTGGTTGCATGTTTGAAAATAACGGACCTCCATGGCATATGAAGTTAAGTAGTAGTGTGTGGAGGGGTTCCTTGTTTGGATTTAGCTTTGCGAGATGCTCTGCGCATGAATCTTAACGGCGTCGGGAGTGAAAAGATGTTATAGGATGCAAGGATGTTGATTTTTTGGAAAAGTCTTATAGTGTGGATGAACCACTATAGGCTATGAGCCATGTGATAATGGTATACTTATGGAAATATTGTGCTATGGAAAAGCACTAAAATGTTTTCTCACCGCAATTATAAAGGTGAGGCAAGGTGAAAGGATTTGATTTGAGGCTTATGGCCAGGCCTTAATGAAAAGGCAGATTTTTGGAGAAGTATGTTTTGGGTAAGATGATCATAACATCTCGATAGATATGGGCACCCGATTGATAGGATAGAGTGGTATAAGTACGTTAGTAGATTTGCGAGGAAGGATTTTGGACGTCCCGTTAGGGTGCCTTAGGACATTATGTCTCAATGACCGACGACGCGAGGGAGTAGTGTAACAGGAGGGTTCCTTGTTTGGTTTTCGCTCTGCGAGACGTCCCACGCATGAAACCAAGCAAATGTTGGAAGTTGAGAGAGGCCTTGGGCACTATGGATACTTAAGAGTGTACTCGTTTCGTGTAGGTAGGGTAACGCTTAGACCGTAGCATTCATAGGATGTAAGTTTAATATAGTTAGTGGCGCTGATGTAAGGAGAATTGAATTTCGCGGGTTGAAATGACCCATGTGTGAGTATTACACCGAGGAACGGAGACCCTCATTTAGAGAGAGTGTTACGTGTCGAACGTTCACAATGTATGTGCAGATGTGCACAAGTTAGAAAGGTGTATGGGCACCTTAGTGAGTTGGTTTTATATACTTCCTGAAATAGAAGGGGCGTAGTATATAAAGTTGAAGATTTTACCGTGAGGCACTAGAGAGGGTGCAATGTGACGCTATTGGAGTCACTTTACGACTGTGGTAGCCGTATAGTGTAAGGTTGGGAACCATTGGGTTAGTATCGTTCCCTTTGAGGTATTAGGATTTGGAGTGATCCTAGGATTGGTGGCATAGGTTGTATCTGAATTTCGAGGATGAAATTCCATTGTAAGGGGGTAGTATGTAACAAGCCGTCCTTTTTGGAGACAATTAAATCCAATAATTGAGAGTAAATTGGAGTTTGGGGAATTTCCTGGAATAGTGATTTTTGGGATTTTCAAGGATTTGACGATTGTCGATGGGTGAAATATTTACTTTTGGGATTAAGTAAATATGTCGGAATATTTAAATTATATGTCGTCGTTGAGTGAAGCGACACGAGGTGAGACTTAAATTGGAAAACTCGCATTAAGTCGTGTGGGGTTAAAATAGTGAGTTGCGGTCAAGTACCTCGAATGGAAATTTCGACTGCGCCGTGAGTCTCGGAATGGCCGAGATAGTCGGAAAAGAGTGTCCGATTGCCAAAAATTGAGTTTCGGGTAATTTTGGAGTAAAAGTAACTCGTAATTGAGTAACCGAGCCATTTTTGGGTTTTAAGGGTTATAAACCCTTTTCTTTCTATATAAAGAGGGAGAGATGGAGAAAAGAGAAAGAAAAAAGAAAGAAGAGAGAGAAGAGAGAGAGGAGGAGAGAAAAGAGGAGAAAAGGGGAGATTCCGGCCAACCTCCTCGACATTTGATTCGGGATCGTCGGATTTTATCCACGAGGCAAGTGTTTACTTGCTTTATTTACTTTTCACATGAATCTCATACCGTAGTTTGGTATTAACAAACCCTAAAGATTTTGGGTTGGGTTTTCGTGGATAAAACGGGCTTTTGGGAGTTAAAATCAATAAACCCCCATAATTTTATAATTGGAGAAACTTAGAAATTAATCAAAATTAATTAGTGGTTTCGGGTTCTAGGATGTTTAGAACTCTTAATATATGTGTATTTGTAGTTGGGTGAGGTTGTAGGCCAAGGGCTGATCGATCGACCCCTTCTGGAAGTTGACAATATTTCTTAGGGTGAATTGGATGGGATAGATTCCAATTCATAATTCTTTGAGGTTAATTAAGGGATAAAATGACTAATCCTTTAGGAGTATATAGTCCTCCAATTGAGGAAATTTAGGAGGGTAAGGTGAGGGTTTTAAATGTATAACCCTTAAGTTATATTTTTGAGGAAAATAGAGATTTGGTAGAATTTAAAGGTTTATGGTTCCGAAGTTAGGGTGGGGACCTCTAATTAATTATAGAGACGAGATATAGTCCTTGGATTTGTGGAAAGGGAATCCACTGCCTATTAAATTTAAGGTTATCCGAGAAAGAATAATACCTGGAATTTTTCAATGGGCATTTAGGCCTATATAATTATGCGTATAGGAAGCATAATTATAATCGATTGTGGATTTAGTATATCCTACGAGATAATTAGGATAAATTGGGAATATAAATATATATTCACTTAGTGTGGAGTGGTATAATTGGAGATATCCAATAAATCCTTAGAGATGATTAAGGTAATTACTATTTATCGAAGAGAGGAAATACTTTGGGTATAGTATCATGCACATATGAATGCATGACTATGATTCTTTGAGAGAATCTTTGGGATTATTGGTCATCGTTAGATGTGATTGGCAATTGTGGCCATTTATATATTCGAGGAGGAATATATGGTACATATATGCTACGTGATTAAAGTATATATCTTATATGATACGGTTATGTATGTAAATCTATGTGTGGATGGTATATATATATGTGAAGCATACCCCCTCTAATGCTATCATTGGGAAGTTTCCGCGCTGAGGGTGAGCATCCTGGCTCGAGGAGCAGGGTGTGGATATTCCCCAGGTCATAGTCGTCCAGTGTGTTATTATGTGATTTACATTTCTTTTGGGGTGAGACGTGGTGGGTATGTTTCGTCTCATCACCGGTTAGGAGCTATGACCGCTTTTCGGACGTTGTGTGCGTGAGTTGATCACGAGAATGGGTGTCGTTTAGCCCCACCAGGTGGCCCCAGTTTGCTACGTTGTTTGGGAAACTGGAAGATGATAGCATTGAGAGACCGCATCCTCGAGTTATAGCTCGGTGCGATGGTTATTATATTGATGTGTAGTATAAAGATGAAAATAAATGAATTGGCTTCGGATACACTTCCCGGATGGAAGAAGGGAAATGGAAGCATATGATATGAAAAAGCATTTTTATGATAATAAAACTTGCTTTAAATATATTTCCTGGATGTAAGAAGGAAAATAGAAAGTTTTGAAATGAAATTGAAATGGAAATCATTTTGTAAATGAATATAAAGAAAACCTCGGTCCGAGAGATATTATCCCGATGTATATTGTAAGATGTATATAAAAATGATTATGATATGTATATATATAAGAATGTAAGTATATATTTATTCTTTAGTTTTGTACGATGGGCCTAATGGATCTCTACCATTAACCCTGCCAAGTAGTAGTGTATCGGGGGGGTTCCTTGTTTGGATTTCGCTTCGCGAGACATCCCACGCACGAACTTAGCGCAATGTTGAGAATGGAGAGAAGTTTAGCCCTTAGTACTCGGGTTATAGAGGATTTTAGTATATGGGTGAATTAGTTTAGTTAGGCGGGATAACTTAACTAGAATGTCCTAGATAGATGCGCTAGGTGCGCACTAATAGAAGAGAGGTGATGGGTATTTCATGGGAGTGCGATACCAAATTTAAACCTTTCTTTTCTTGCTATATATTATATATATATATAGGTGTCCAGACACAGGGACTCCTGTATGGCACTCCTTTCGAGTCAGACGTCGACTGCAGCAGCTGTGGATGCATGCTGGTTCTCGATAGATGCTTCCATTCTTGTAATCTAGATAAGAGGTATTGTATACACATTCGGGTTAATAACCCAACATTATTTATTTATTATTTTTCCGCCCTTTAGTGCGGCATTCGATATGGTTGTATATTTTGATCGAGTGTTCGGTTATTTTATTTCATTTCAGTTTCATTTATGCAAATCTGTGTGGATGTTTTAATTATAGTCATTTAAAAAGAGTAGTTAAGTAAAATTTTGACGCCAACCTAATAGGTTATTAGTAATTAAAATGGATTTTCGATAGTGATGCTAAGAATGATCCATATGGAACTCCTGTTTTAATTTGATATAGGAGTTATCGCCCGGTATTTTATTAGGCGGGTTGTCACAGTGCCATTGCATACATAATTTGATCCATGAAAAGGTTATTGTTAAGATTTATATTTGCAAAATAACCAGGATTGTGTTCGCCTTATATTAGTGCAGGGCACATGTAATATTTATTGTGACTATGGGTATTCAGAATCCAAACCAAATAGATGAAACCGAACGATCCAATCCAATATAATCCAATTGAAAAACTGATATAAATTGAATTGGATAGGATCGAAATTGCAAAAACTGATTATTATTGGATCGTTTTGGTTTTATTATTCAAAATCGATTAAAAAACAGAACCAAACTGATTAAAATATTTACTATTAAAAATACCACATGTCATTATTTAATTGGTACATAATGAGTGACTTACACTAAAATTAGAATACATTTTAACACACACAAACATACCCACTAAAAGCAGTCCACTTAAACAACAAAACCCTTATTACACATATCATTTGGATTTCATCTCTCTTCTCTCGTACAATCGCTTCTCCTATGCCTTAGACCCAAACCTACCCACCAACCCTCGCTGCTTATCCTCTGCCTTTGCTCCCATCCACACATCAACAATGCAGCAGTTCAACACACAACAACAATGCTACAACATGTATAAAGATGCATCATATGTTTTTACACACACACACACACACACACACACACACACACACACATATATATATATATATATATATATATATATATATATATATAGTCGATCTATATATTATATACATCTGTATATAGTTTATGCACCTCTGCTTAAAAGTTCAAACTATTATGCTTGATTTACAGTTTATTCAGACCGTTATATATAC
This sequence comes from Sambucus nigra, assembly GCA_949130495.1. Classification (NCBI taxonomy): domain Eukaryota; kingdom Viridiplantae; phylum Streptophyta; class Magnoliopsida; order Dipsacales; family Adoxaceae; genus Sambucus; species Sambucus nigra. The sequence continues at coordinate 136,072,924 of OX422216.1, forward strand.
ATTAGATTTTCAATTTATGCTTGATTTTTTCATATCCATTGTGTAATTTTTAGAGTTAGTTGATTATTAATAATTTCCTCTTGTGTATTGTATAATTTTTAGGGTTGGTTGATGCCTAATAATCTTTCTCAAAGGGTACTCACAGAACATTCATCTTCATATTGTTGTTGGGGTGAAGAATTTTAGTACCTTTTATTTTGTTGAGTATGCTAGTGTAGTAGTGTGGTCTAATTTTAAATTAAATTTTTATTGGGTGCCTACTCAATGCAATGAAAATAGTGAGACTGCAACACCAAATACTGGTTTCATCAAATGTTAAATATACCATTGGATATTATGTTTTTTGAATAGGCCTATGTGTTTAGTATCACATATTTGTTATAATTTTCTATTATTTTGGATTTATTACATATTGAGGGTACAAGTTTATCGATAAATTGATCTCTTCATTTATTGAAGCGCTATACTAAATATAAGGGTCATTTATTTTAGGGATGTCACTAATGAGTTTTTAAAGTTTTACTAATTGCATACACATAATTGGATGCCACTGAATATCACAATTGGATGCCACTAATGTTGCCCATATAAATATCACATTTAGACAATAATGCTCCATGTTGCCCATGTAGCAGGTTTGTAGTTTACACCCTTTTACCATGTACTAGGCAGCCCACGTAGCAGCCCATGTAAACCATCATATGCTTTGTTCACGTTTGACTAAATGTTGTTCACGTTTGACTAAATGTTGTGACTGTGGTACATGTAACTGTTGTACATTATTATCTATAAATATAGACAAAAGGCAGTGAAAAATGCCGGTTGCGTAACATTTCTAATTCCTCTCTAAAACTTTATGCAGATCACTATTGGACTCAATTTTGGGGATCCCAACAAGTGCCAATTCAGGTTGATCAATGCCAGCAGTTGTCTTACGTGTTTTTTTATATAGGATATGGCTTTAATGTCCCTGTTTAATCAAAATGGGGTAGTTTTGACATTCGAAACTATCCTTTTATCAGACAGTATAGCCAAGCGTCACTTGGTGAACACATTATTTCTTATACTTGGACATGAGTCCGATGATTGGAATTTAAAATTTTCATTTTTTTTGAAGTTATTGTGTATATTCTTGATAAATTGAATATGTTGGTTTCATGTAAAAACAAAGGAGACTCTGCCAATTTTTTTTTAAGACGTATAGAGTTAGGATATTTACTTTGTCGGGTTGTGATAAGAAGTTTGGTTCATTAATTTCTAACTTTATATTTTGTTATGTTATGATGAAAATTTTGTTGACTATATTGGGTTGTGTTTTGCCTATTTTTTGTATTTGTTGTGCAGTTAGCTATTCGGCTTGGGAGATAGTTATCAAGAGCAAAGCTAGTGGATTAAGTTTTGCATTGCATTAACTTTTGTCGTCCTCAAGATTAGTTAGATTTGGTATTTTTGGGGTTGTGTATGTTATTTAGTTTTTGGATATTATGATGTAAATATATATTTTGTACTAGAATCATCATTAGTTTTTGGTTGTGGCTATTTTCATGTAACAAGTTGGTGATAATATTAATTTTTGAACATAAATATTTTCTATTTGAAATAGAAAAGAGTTGTGGTGCAGGTGTTGATTTTGTACCAGTCAAATATATTGATGTGTATGCTTGAGTATTTTATTTTTATTTTTACATTTAAACATTTATGTCAGTTGTGAAAAAACTCACATAAATTGTTTAAAACTGTGATAAATGTGCATTTGTTAATCACATATTTTTTCAAAACTGTGATAAATAGAAGTTAACTATTGTAGATTTTATGTTTGTTTTTGAAAAACTGACATAAATGATATTTCTTTCATCTCAATTTTATAAACATTTAAGTCACCACTTGTTATGACAGTTTTGAAAATTTTAAAAACGGACATAAATGACCGCTTTTGTCAGTTTTTAACTGACACAAGTGACTGCTTTTCTTGTAGTAGTGATTGAGATCTGTCGGTCCAGGACTTAAGTCTAGTAATGTGCTTAATCAATTTATAACGCTCCATAGGCCTACTCATTCTAGTAAATGTTATCACTGCCTATTTCATTATAATAACATTATTATGATCGTACACATCATCATGTAATCGAGGCTATCACTAGTCATACAATTATCAGAGAAAATAAAACGTATGCCATATAATTACTTCTCGTCACCCATGTCCTTAATACGCAAATAAACCCATCGTCGACTAATCAACCCGCATACCCATCCCATAAGGTATGTCATCATCAGCATATAGCCCATATCAATACTTCGAACTCGAAAATCACTTCCAATAGAAAAACTCATGTCATATGCCAACATTAGTTTTTATCATCACATTTATTATGAAAATTCGCATTGGGAATCGTAAATGCTCAATAATAACTACTGGGCCCTCTCCTAACATATAACTAAGTAATAACAACTAGGGGACGCTCACATGACCACCACTATCCAATATCTAGAGGAGAATATACACTTAATCCACTCGTACTGATAAATCGCATAGTCACTTCCATATGGAATGAGGTCTCTCAAGTCCAACTCCATATCGTAATGAACACCAACCCATAATCCATGTGGTTTCATCAACAGTCAATCCACTTATAAAGAGACAACTCTCAGCAATACCATCATGCCCAAACAAGATACATCACTATACAATGCAGAGATACTATGAACATCATACTTTATTATATCTATACTGCAACAACTGCGTCATTAAATAACCAAGAATCATCACATCATTGCACCCACTCTCAACCAAGTTCTACTTCCCTAATCATACGAAACCCACATCTAACCCCAATGCTTGTAGAAAGGTCGACCATATAAAATCTATAAAGTCACAATTGAACCATCCCTGGTTCTACTCTACCTTACCAGGAATCCACATTCAGGCAACTGACAAACATGTTACCACACATCACACATCGTAAAATCGAAATTACAATTCACCCTTGGAGTCCTCCCTCTCGGCTCAAATCGCTTTTTCGTAACATCATCTTCCATTTTCTCCTAATTGTCTCTAATAGGTGTACTCTCAATCCCACTTTCACAATTACAATTCTTAATCGATACATGCTCTTTCTTTGAGTTTCTTGAAACCCACTTATGTAATAACCCGTAATTTTATCCAGTAATTTATTAAATTAATTCGGAATTCAAAAAGCTAGCTGAAAAGACTCCTAATATGAGTACATATAATTCTTGGGTCGTTTAGAAGAGTTATGAAAACATAAAACTCTTTAGGCAAAAAAATAGGGCCAAAATAAAAATCCCGATTCAGGTACTTGTAGGGGTGTAAGCGGTATGGTTTGGTCGGTAAATAGTAGATACCAATACCAAAACCAAACTCTAGATGGTAAAACCAAACTGTACCAGTTTACCACCTGGTACACCAAAATCAATACCAAAACCAAACCAGCTGGTATTTCAGTTTTTTCGGTAATTTTGGTTTTTTTCCCGTTTCGATAAATTCTGGTTTTTTCTGGTTTCGGTAAATTTTGGTTTTTTCTGGTTTCTGGTTTCGGTTTTTTATGTTTCGGTAAACAACACTAAAAGTCCCCAAAAACCAAAAACAAAACCAACCAACTTTTTAAAATATTAAAACCAAAACCAAAACCAATTTTTTTCTGGTTTTGGTAAATTCGGTACGGTAATTTTGGTAAATTTGGTACGGTACGGTAATTTTGGTAAATTTGGTACGGCACGATAATTTTGGTACGGTTTTTTCTGGTTTCGGTAAATTCGATACGGTATGGTAATTTCGGTACGGTTTTTTCTGGCTTCATAAAATTCGGTACGGTAATTTCGGTAAATCGGTTTTTTAAATATTAAAACCAAAACCAACCAACTTTTTTGCGGTAATTTCGGTTCGGTAAGACTGGTTTCTGGTATTTTAATATATGAAAGCAAAACCATTTTTTTTCGGACCAAAATGGTACGGTACGGTAAAAACACGTACTGCTTCCACCCCCAGGTATTTGTCACGACCTTAAACCATGACTAACTGTTTGTCACGGTTATGGAGCGTGACTAATAGGCGAACTGTTTTAGTTTTAATAGGATCCTAATGCCACTTAAATTCTCTAATCTTTATCCACTTAAATTAATACGGGTTTAGGACTTTTCAAACATATTTTCACAACCTCTAAGAGCAGTAGACCCTTATAATTTTCATCTTCTTCCTCCTACAAACCATAGCCCCATTTTACACAACTTTCAACTCAAGATTTGTCATAAACTGGGTTTTCTCAAGATGATTCTAGAACGAATCTTTGTCATTTTTTCACAAGAAACACATCTTCAAAATTAGATTTCTTCAAACAAATCTTAGGCATGGATACTATATTCTCTTCCTTTAGTATTATGCATTTTTTAAATGTCGCCTAAACATTTAATTACATGTTTTTCCTTAAAATAAATTAATAATCGTAAATAGAAAAAGTGAAAACTAAATTGGTACTATTTTTATGAAAATTATTAATACGAATTAAGATTGGAAACCCTTGGGTGCGTAAAATAGAGACGGTTTTTGGGTTTATTTCAGTATAGGTTGCACGTAGAAATTGTGGGAATATGATTTAATTAAAAACGGGGGGAGTAAAAAATCATAAATTATGTAGTTATAATGAAAGTGGATTATTATGGTGTGTCTCATAAACTCGCATGCTGATTAATCTAAAAATTGTTAAATGGTAATAATTGTGCTAAGAATGACAACGATGTTATTAATGAAATGAAATTGAACTCTGATCTTAGGTGGAAATTGCCATATTATTATACTTGGATCGTGTGATTGATTGTTACCCATATTTTCCACCATGGGGGCGACGGGGTTATTAGGTAGTATGCTCTCACCCATATTTTAGGAATACTTAATAGGTATGGGACTAGTAGGTAGGCCTTAGTAGCGATAAACACTTTCTAGGTATAAGACTAGTTAGTGTAGATTTTTATGGATGGGATAATATGGGATGGGCCTAATTTTTACGTCATTCTCATGATTCATTAGCCTAGGCTTTAGACTAGGGAGAGTTTAATGATAGAAATTCAACCTATATTATAGGGTAGGGTGTATTTGTGTTTTGGAGACATTTAGGTATGGGACTAAGGGTGTTTTGTGGATCTCACATTGATAATAAGGGTGGGGTGAATAAAAATATGATGAGGAAAAAAAATAAGAAACTGAGAATTAGTGCCTAAGATAATAAATTGGTATTAAAATACATTAGCATTGTGGATAAGTGCAGGACTGACGTTTAAACGGGTTGGATGGTTATTGCGACGTGTGGGTGTGTGATGGCGTAATAAGTGCAGTGCTGACAGTTAAATCGGTTGACTGTCTATTATGACGTGTTGTGCGTGGAACCTTATCAATAACTGCAGGGTTGACAGAATACGGACTGGCTGGCTATTACATGGGGAATGGGTGCGGTGTAGAATAGCGGGAGTCCTGCGACCAAATAAATAAAATGAGAAAGAGCTTTAAGCAGGAGTCGCGCACAAAAATGATGAAAACATAGTGGGAGTCCCACAACTGAGTTAATGTAAGACTTAAATGCGGGAGCACCGCAGCTGGTAATAATAAAATGAGAAAAATGAAAAATTTGAGGAAATTGATTCAATAAATATAAGTGTAGTATTGAAAATTAAATAATTGAACTTGGGTTTTAGGTAGATTTTGCAGTCAGTAGATAGTGATTTATTTCTATCGCACGTTAAATTATCTCGTTTACTTTTAAAATATTCCATTGTGATATTTATCATGTATAATGATACTGTCTGGGTTCACGGACCCTAATTAAGGGGAGTAGTGTGTATTCATGCTCGAGGCTCTGACCTTGTGTGTTGAATTATATTTTTCAGGTATTAGTGCTGGAGTAGCTGCATAGGAGTGTTTGGAGATTCATCTTGGAGGTGAAGCTAGAGTTACTTTATTTTATGCTTAATAGTTTAGTTTAGTTTCCATTCCTTCACATTTATATTGAGACTCAGTTTATGGATTTGGTGGGCCATTCGGTTCCACAGTTGTTACTTTTTTATTCAGATATTGATAGTTGGATCTTTTTATTCAGTTTTATATTATTGGAGACTGGATTTATTTATTGGAGATTAGCATGGTGATGGATTTGATTATTTCATGAATGATTATTCATATTGGGATTGATTAAATTATTATCTCGTGGAATGATTTTATATGTCTCATCTATGTCACGTGCTAAGAATGATGTTTAATTTTGTGACGCTTGACATAGTTTTGGTGGTGGCCAACGCCAGAATTACGTGGGGTCTTATAGATGGTATTGGAGAATGGTCTTAGGTTTCATAGGTTACGAGTCCATTTATCTTCCGCATTACCGATCTTTGATCCCCTGTGTCGATTCGTACTCATAGAGGTAGTGGGTCTGGCACACGAGTTAGATGTGATTATTGGAGATAGGGAGTTGTGTTAAGCACATTGTAAGCATTGAGGTTAGAAGTAGTAATCTTGATGTGAGGATCCTTAGAGTTTATTTGGGAAACGATATTTATTTGGAAGATCCTTAGTGTAAATTTTGGGTATATATAGTATTGATGTAGTGGTGTGATTTGATTTGAGGATTTAGGCGTCGCGATGAGTTTTGGAGATATAACCGGGTGGTGATTCGTAGGAGAGTGTGATACGTCGTTATTTTCATAATTATGCGTATATATAATTAGTATATATATTGTATCTTTAATCGTGGGGTGTGTACGTGTAGGATTAGGCGTATGGGCGCCCAATTTTGGTATTTTACAGGTAGGCATATGTGAGCCTTATTTTATTTTTACGCATTTATGCTTCGTCAAATTTTGAGGACAAAATTCCTGTGGTAGTGGGGAAGTATGTAACAACCCGTAATTTTATCCGGTAATTAATTAAATTAATTCAAAATTTGGAAAGCTAGTTTAAAAGACTCCTAATATGAATACATATAGGTCTTGGGTCATTTAGAAGAGTTCTCAACACATAAAACTCTTTAGGAGAAAAAAATAAGGCCAAAATAAAGATCTTGCTTCAGATATTTGTCACGGCCTTAAATCGCAAATAAGTCTTGGGTCATTTATGAAAGTGGATTATTATGGTGTGTTTTATAGACTTGCATATTGATTAATCAAAAAATTGTTAGATGGTAAAAATTGTGCTAAGAATGACGACGGTGTTATTAATGAAATGAAATTGCATTGTGATCTTATGAGGAAATTGCCATATTGTTATACTTGGATTGTGTGATTGATTGTTATCCATATTTGCCATCATGGGGACGACGGGGTTATTAGGTAGTATGCTCTCACCCATATTATAGGAATACTTGCTAGGTTTGGGAGTAGTAGGTAGTCCTTAGTTGTGATTAACACTTTCTAGGTATGGGACTAGTTAGTGTACATTTTTACATATGGGATAATCCGGGGTGGGGTTAATTTTTACGTCATTCCATCGATTCGTTGGCCTAGTCTTAAGACTATGGATAGTTTATTAATATAAATGCATCCTATATTATAGGGTAGGGCATATTTGTGTTTTGGAGACCTTTTGGCATAGGACTAAGGGTGTTTTGAGGATCTCACGTAGATAATAATGGCGGGATAAATAAAAATATGATGAGGAGAAAACAAGAAATTGAGAATTAATGCGTAAGATAATAAACAGGTATTAAAATATATTGTCGTCGTGGGTAAGTGAAGGACTGAGAGTTAAACGAGTTGGCTAGCTATTGTGATGTGCGGGTGTGTGACGACATAATAAGTGCAGGGCTGACAATTAAATGGGTTGGCTGGCTATTATGAGGTGTCGTGCGTGGAACCTCATCAATAAGTGCAAGGTTGACAGAATACAGACTGACTGGATATTACGAGGGGAATGGGTGTGCTATCTAACAGCAGGAGTCCCGCAACCAAATAAATAAAATGAGCAAGAGCTTTAAGCAGGAGTCCTGCACTAAAATGATGAAAACATAGTGGGAGTCCCGCAACTGAGTTAGTGTAAGACTTAAATGCGGGAGCACCGCAGCTGATAATAGTAAAATGAGAAAAATGATTAATTTGAGTAAATTGATTAAATAAATAGAAATGGAGTATTGGAAATGTGACACCCAGCCTAATAAGATACCGGGCGATCACTCCAATATTAAATTAAAACATGAGTCTCATATGGATCATTCTTAGCATCACTGTCGAAAATCCATTTAATTACTAATAACCTATTAGGACGGTGTCAAAATTTTACTTAACTACTCTTTTTAACAAATACAATTTGAAAACATCCACACAAATTTTGCGAAAATGAAACTGAAATGAAATAAAATAACCGAACACTCGGTCAAAATATACAACCATATCGAAAGATGCTCTAAAAGAATAAATAAAAGCAATTGGACCATTGGCCCGAATATTTATATAGTACCTCCTATCTTGAGTACAAGAATGGAAGCGGCTATCAAAAACCTGCACGCATCCACAGCTGCTGCAGCTGACGTCTGACTCGAAGGAAGTGCCATCCAGGCGTCCCTATGTCCGGACACCTATATAATATATATATAGAGAGAGATAGAAAGAGAGGAAAAGAAGAAAAACGGGTCAGAGCCCGACTTTTGAAAATATTTAGCAAGTTCATAGATGCCTTATTATTTTGAAAAAGGTTTTATCTCATATTTAAGTTTGGTATCGCACTCCCATGAGATACCCCTCACCTCTCCACTAACAGTGCACTCCTAACGTATCCCTCTAAACATCCTAGTCAAGCTACCCTGCTAAAATAGTTTATCGCCCAACCACTATCAATCCTAGATATTCCAAGTAATGTACTAAGGGCTAAACTTCACCACAGTCTCAACACTATGCCATGTTCGTGCGTGGGGTGTCTCGCAAAGTGAAATCCAAACAAGGAATCCCCCCGATACAATACTATGCGGCAAGGTCAATCGTCGAGATCCGCCAGTCCTCAGTACAGAATATATATAAATATATATACTAAGAAATATTTATATTAGATCACTAGGGATTAAACTTCTCCCCAGTCTCAACACATTGCCATATTCGTGCGTGGGGTGTCTCGCAAAGAGAAATCCAAACAAGGAACCCCCCCCCCCCCGATACACTACTATGCGGCAAGGTCGATCGTTGGGATCCATTAGACCCTTGGTACTCGATTCATCCATATATATATTCATACTACAATATACATCCGAGTATATCTCCTCATATACCAAGTATTTATGAACACCATGCATTTTTATCTCAAAACTTTCCATTTCCCTTTTCATATCCAGTAAATGTATTTAAAAGCCAATTCATTATCATGAATTGCTTTAACAAAACATATAACTTTTTAAAAGCCAGTTTTATTATCATAAAAATACTTTTTCGTTTCAAAATATCCCATTTCCCTTTTTATATTCAGGAAATGTATTAAAAGCCATTTTATTATCATAAAAATGATTTTACCATATCATATGCTTCCACATCCCTTCTTCCATCCGAGAGTGTTACTGAAGCCAAAACCTTTATCCCATTTCCCTTCTTCCATCCAGGAAATGTAAATTAAAGCTAATTTATTATCATAAATTGCTTTAACATATAACGCGTTTTAAGACCGCCCGTCCGGGTTTCCCCACTGTGCGCGCCCCTAAATGGCTATCATCTTCCAAGTCCTATCATGAAGGCAACCTGGGAACCTACAATGCAAGACGTCGAGAAGCGTCCATATGCCTGCGGGATAGTCCAGACCACACTCGGAATCTCCTAACCAGCACAGAAACATACAATAAGCGCTCATATGGCCTATAGGAATATGTCCACCCTGCATTCATTAGCCAGGGGGCTTCACCATACGCACGCAACTTCCCTTATGATAGCGATTTTGAGAGGTGTGTATCCATATTTTATTAATTAAGAAAATCATTTATCTTTCCATTTTGAAAACATTTATATTTTATTTTCAAAATCATTAACATCATATCATATATATACTTTAATCACATAGTATATATATATACCATATATTCCTCCTCGAATATATATATATATATATATATATATATATATATATATATATATATATGGCCATATTTGCCAATCTCATCTAGCGATGACCAATAATCCCAAAGATTCTCTCAAAGAATCATAATCATGCATTCATATAAGCATGATACTAAACACAAAGTATATCCTCATATACATTCAATTACATAGATACCTAGGCTCGATGGTATGCGAACTCTATCTCTTAAATCTTATTCGTCCCGATCGTTAACTATGTTCATTCCCCGGATTATGCCCTACACCAATCCAAGGCCTTCTCCTCATCTAAAGGTTAACTAACCCGCAAAACCATCATTTGGGAGTCTTGGTATCATAATTAGGATCCCCCATAAAAGACCCCAAATTTTAATTTAATCCGCCTATACACTTTAAGGGAAGAAACTGGCAATCCTGCCCAAGGCGAATCGATTCGCCCCATTTGCGAATCAATTCGGCTAGGCGAATCGATTCGGTTCCCAACCCGAATCGATTCGAAAAACATTCTGCAAACAGGTCCCTAATGGCGAATCGATTCGGTCTAAACTAGAATCGATTCGGCCCACTGCAGAAACCCAAGTCCCCTTAGGCGAATCGATTCGGTCTGGGTCCGAATAGATTCGGCCTGTTCGAGGGTCACAGTTTGGGCGATTTTTCACTTTCTAAAATACCCAAACTCAATCCAATATCCATTTAAATCCTAACTTGGATTTATTCCTACAAACCCAAAGTTCTAATGCCTCCTCAAATTCTTTAGAGGTCCTAACAATCCTTTTAAGAACCCCTAATATTTATCTCCAATAAGTTATATCTAATGATTTCGATCTCGGATAGCTTTCCGTAGAAAAATCACTATAAATCCAAAATAAATCAGAAAAATACGCGGTCATCCCACGCGACCGCATCGAAAAGATCTACAATTTTTATTTTTTGAGCAAGAGACGAATCGATTCGCCTCTAGACCGAATCTATTCGGAAAGCACGCTGCCTATACTATTCATCATCTTCTCCGAGACGGTTTCGGCCATTAAAGCTTATCCCAAGATTTTCTCGCCTCACCCAACGTCCTACAAACTCAACCAACTACAAATACACATATATTAAGGGTTCTAAACATCCTAGAACCCAAAACCACCAATTAATTTCAAATAAATTTCTACGTTTCTCCAATTAGAAAATTTTAGGGGTTTATTCCTTTTAACTCCCGAAAACCCATTTTATCCACGAAAACCCAACCCAAAATCTTTAGGGTTTGATTATATCAAACTACGGTATGAGATATTTATGCAAAAAAATGAAATAAAGCAAGTAAACACTTGCCTCGTGGATAAAATCCGACGTCCTCGAGCCGAATCCCATGGAGGTTGGCCGGAATCTCCCCCTTTTCTCCTCTTTTCTTCCTCCTCTCTCTCTTCTCTCTCTTTTCTCTTCTTTCTTTCTCTTTTTCTCCGTCTCTTCCTCCTTTTATAAGGAGAAAAGGGTTTTAACCCTTCAAACCCAAAAATGACTCGTTTACTCAATTACGAGCCTATTTAAGTCCAAAATTCCTCGATACTCATTTTCGACAATCGGACACTGTTTTCCGACTATCTCTGCCATTTTGAAACTCATGGCGCAGTCGAAATTCCCATCCGAGGTACTTAGCCACAACTCACTATTCTAACCCATAAATAATTAAATGCAGTATTCCCATTAAAATATTATCTTCTGTCGCTTTACCCAGCAGCGACATATTATTAAAATACTCTAATTCATTTACTTATCACCGAAAGTAAATGTAATATCCATCGAAAATCATCTAATCCTCGAAAATCCCAGAAATCACTATTTAGGGAAAATCTCCAAATTCCAATTTATACTTAATAATGGAATTTAATTGTCTCCAAAAGGACGGGTTGTTACATACTCCCCCCCTTACAACGGAATTTCGTCCTCGAAATTCAGATACAACCTACATTAACAAACTAGGATCGCTCCAAATCCCGATATCTCAAGGGAAACGATACCAATCCCAATGGTTCCCAACCATACACCACCACGGTCGTAAAGTGACTCCAATCGCATCGCATTGCACTCATTATTACAAATTCCTCACGGCATAAACTTCAACTTTATATACTACGCCCCTTCTATTTTAGGTGGTATATAAACCAACCCACTAAGGTGCCCATACACCTTTCTAACCTGTGAACATCTGCACATCCATCGTGAACGTTCAACACGCAACACTCTCTCCCAATAAGGGTCTCCTTTCCTCGGTGTTATACTCACCTCTGGGTCCTCCCAAACCGCGGAATTCAATTCTTCTAACCTCAGCGCCACTAATTCTATCAAACTTACATCCTAATAATACCAAAGTCTATGCGATGTCCTATGCAAGACGAGTCTAATCCTATATATATCCCTAGTGCCCAAGGCCTCTCTTAAATTTCGACATTTGCTCGGTTTCATGCGTGGGACGTCTCGCCAAAGAGAAATCCAAACAAGGAACCCTCCCGTTACACTAATCCCTCGCGTAGTCGGTCATTGAGATATAGCGACCTAAGGCACACCAACGGGACGTCCTAAATCCTACTAAACTAACCTACGAACACATTCCTACTATCCTATCCTTCCGCCCATACAAAAGGAAACCTAACTAATCGAAGTGCCCAATCTCTGCAAGAGAACTACGAACATCATACCCAAATCATATTTCCTCAAATTTTGCCTTTTCATTAAGGCCTGACTATAATCCTCAAATCAATTTCTCTAAGTCCAACTCCATCCACCCAGTTTTGGCGAGAGGGCCACTTTAGTGATTTTCCATAACACAATATTTCCATAAGCATACCATCATCGCATGGTTCATAGTCTATAGAGGTTCATCCACACTATAAGACTTTTCCACAAAGCCAACATCCTTGCATCCTATAACAGCTCTCCACTCCCGACGCCGTTAAGAGTCATGTGTGGAGCGTCTCGCAAAGCGAAATCCAAACAAGGAACCCCTCCACACATTGACACTTGACTTCGTCGGTCATGGAGTTCCGCTATTTCAAACATGCAACCGGGATAACCCTATCCCCATTTCCAATAAAATGTGGTCTGAACTCCTATCTCTAACTAAGAGTCACCCCACCCAGTGCTCGCACTAATTTTAAGTCCTTGCGCAAATAATAATGAGCAAAATCTAACAGTTCAACAATAATCATGCGGCCTTAAATCATATCTATAAGGTCGCCACATATTCAAATCACGATAATGAAACCTCTTATCATCGAAGTTCCATCTACCCATAACAATAAAGGCGAACTCAACCTGTATCCAGGTGAGACACCACAACAACAACCCTTTCCACCCTGGAACTGCGGACACGATAGTCTTGTCATCATTACCCTGCTATCGCTCCGAACAACCAATAACATTATATGCTCACCATATTACCATACTCGTATAGACATAAAAAACGAGCATCCCAAACTAGATATATATATACACAATATATCAACACCCGCCTTTATGGCGAATGAAGGAAAATAAAATTCTGCTATCGCGGAAAACACATAGACATACGTTATATAATGTTATCGATACCGCCACAACTCAAATTACACACACGAGTCAAGGTCTAACGAAACACCGCTACTTTATCAAGCCACGCCAAATATACCTCCTTCATTGAGGTAAAACTCATAATAACCACTTTATCCTGCTCCTTACAATCATCTTACTAGTCCTCATAACTTCTCCGTTATAAGGAAATTCCACTACAAGCTTCAACCTTATAGCTCCAACTAAGCCCCACCTCCTGCCGCCATCCAAGCCCCGCAAACGATTCTCAAACGAGCTCGCAAAAGATTACTATAATCTTCAAACATGGCAGGAGAAAGAAATCTCACAAGAGAAATCAACAATCCTAATCCTGAGGCTCCATACCAAATCGAGAGCAACGCTGAAAGCGTAGTACGTCCGCACAGATTCCTAAAGACACTACAACCTGATGCTCTGATACCATCTGTGACACCCCGCCTAATAAGATATCGGGCGATCACTCCAATATTAAATTAAAATAGGAGTCTCATATGGATCATTCTTAGCATCACTGTTGAAAATCCATTTAATTACTAATAACCTATTAGGCCGGAGTCAAAATTTTACTTAGCTACTCTTTTTAACAACTACAATTTGAAAACATCCACACAAATTTTGCGAAAATGAAATAAAATAATCGAACATTCGGTCAAAATATACAACCATATCAAAAGATGCTTTAAAAGAATAAATAAAAGCAATTGGACCATTGGCCCTAATATTTATACAGTACCTCCTATCTAGAATACAAGAATGGAAGCGGCTATCAAAAACCTGCACGCATCCACAACTGCTGCAGTCGACGTCTGACTCGAAGGAAGTGCCATCCAGGCGTCCCTGTGTCTGGACACATATATATATATATATATATATATATATTGCAAGAGAGGAAAAGTAGATAAACGGGTCAGAGCCCGAGTTTTGAAAATATTTAGCAAGTGCGTAAATGCCTTATTATTTTGAAAAAGGTTTTATCTCATATTTAAGTTTGGTATCGCACTCCCATGAGATACCCCTAACCTCTCCACTAACAGTGCACTCCTAACGCATCCCTCTAAACATCCTAGTCAAGCTACCCTGCTAAACTAGTTTATCGCCCAACCACTATCAATCCTAGATAGTCCAAGTAATGTACTAAGGGCAAAATTTCACCCCAGTCTCAACGCTATGCCATGTTCGTGCGTGGGGTGTCTCGCAAAGCAAAATACAAACAAAGAACCCCCCCGATACACTACTATGCGGTAAGGTCGATCGTCGAGATCCGCCAGTCCCTCAGTATAGAATATAAATAAATATATATACCAAGAAATATTTATATTAGAGAACTAAGGATTAAACTTCTCCCCAGTCTCAACACATTGCCATATTCGTGCGTGGGGTGTCTCGCAAAGCGAAATCCAAACAAGGAACCCCTCGATACACTACCATGCGACAAGGTTGATCGTCGGGATCCATTAGACCCTCGGTACTCGATTCATCCATATATATTCATACTACAATATCTATCTCCCGGAATGAGAATTCATTTACCAAGTATTTATCAATACCATGCATTTTTATATCAATACTTTCCATTTCCCTTCTCATATCCAGGAAATGTATTTAAAAGCCAATTTATTATCATGAATTGCTTTAACAAAACATATAACTTTTCAAAAGCCAGTTTTATTATCATAAAAATACTTTTCGATTTCAAAATATCCCATTTCCCTTTTTATATTTCGGAAATGTATTAAAAGCCATTTTTATTATCATAAAAATGCTTTTACCATATCATATGCTTCCACATCCCTTCTTCCATCCGAGAGTGTTACCGAAGCCAAAACCTTTATCCCATTTCCCTTCTTCCATCCAAGAAATGTAAATTAAAGCTAATTTATTATTATAAATTACTTTAACATTTAACGCGTTCTAAGACCGCCCGTCCGGGTTTCCCCACTGTGTGCGCCCTTAAATGGCTATCATCTTCCAGGGCCTATCATCAAAACAACCTGGGATCCTACAATGCAAGATGTCGGGAAGCGGCCATATGCCTGCGGGATAGTGAAGACCACACCCGGAATCTCCTAACCAGCGCAGAAAAATACAACAAACGCTCATATGGCCTATAGGACTATATCCCCCTGCATTCATTAGCCAGGGGGCTTCACCATACGCACACAACTTCCCTTATGATAGCGATTTAGAGAGGTGTGTATCCATATTTTATTAATTAAGAAAATCATTTTTCTTTCCGTTTTGAAATCATTTATATTTTATTTTCAAAATCATTAACATCATATCATATATATACTTTAATCACATAGTATATATATATATACCGTATATTCCTCCTCTAATATATATATGGCCTTATTTTCCAATCTCATCTAGTGATGAGCAATAATACCAAAGATTCTCTCAAATAATCATAATCATGCATTCATATAAGCATGATACTAAACCCAAAGTATTTCCTCATATACATTCAATTACATAGATACCTAGGCTCGATGGTATCCGAACTCTATCTCTAAAATCTTATTCATCCCGAACATTAACTATATTCGTTCCTCGGATTATGCCCTACACCAATCCAAGGCCTTCTCCTCATCTAAAGGTTAACTAACCCGCAAAACCATCATTTGGGAGTCCTGGTATCATAATTAGGATCCCCCATATAAGACCCCAAATTGTAATTTAATCCCCCTAAACTCTTTAAGGAAAGAAACTGGCAATCCTGCCCAAGGCGAATCGATTCACCCCATTTGCGAATCGATTCGGATAGGCGAATCGATTCGGTTCCCAACCCGAATCGATTCGGAAAACATCCTGCGAATAGGTCCCTAATGGCGAATCGATTCGGTCTAAACCCGAATCGATTCGGCCCACTGCAGAAACCCAAGTCCCCTTAGGCGAATCGATTCGGTCTGGGTCCGAATCGATTCGGCTTTTTCGAGGGTCACAGTTTGGGCGATTTTTCACTTTCTAAAATACCCAAACTCAATCCAATCTCCATTTAAATCCTAACTGGGATTTATTCCTACAAACCCAAAGTTTTAATATCTCCTCAAATTCTTTAGAGGTCCTAACAATCCTTTTGAGAACCCCTAATATTTATCTCCAATAAGTTATATCTAATGATTTCGATCTCGGATAGCTTTCCGTAGAAAAATCACTATAAATCCAAAAAAAATCAGAAAAATACGCGGTCAGCCCACTCGACCGCATCAAAAAGATCTACAATTTTTATTTTTTGACCAAGAGACGAATCGATTCGCCTCTAGACCGAATCGATTCGGAAAGCACGCTGCCTATACTATTCATCATCTTCTCCGAGATGGTTTCGACTATTAAAGCTTCTCCAAAGATTTTCTCGCCTCACCCAACGTCCTACAAACTCAACCAACTACAAATACACATATATTAAGGGTTCTAAACATCCTAGAACCCAAAACCACCAATTAATTTCAAATAAATTTCTACGTTTCTCCAATTAGAAAATTTTAGGGGTTTATTGCTTTTAACTCCCGAAAACCCGTTTTATACACGAAAACCCAACCCAAAATCTTTAGGGTTTGATTATGCCAAACTACGGTATGAGATATTTATGCAAAAAAATGAAATAAAGCAAGTAAACACTTGCCTCGTGGATAAAATCCAACATCCTCGAGCCGAATCCCACGGAGGCTGGCCGGAATCTCCCCCTTTTCTCCTCTTTTCTTCCTCCTCTCTCTCTTCTCTCTCTTTTCTCTTCTTTCTTTCTCTTTTTCTCCGTCTCTTCCTCCTTTTATAAGGAGAAAAGGGTTTTAACCCTTCAAACCCAAAAAATGACTCGTTTACTCAATTACGAGCCTATTTAAGTCCAAAATTCCTCGATACTCATTTTCGACAATCGGACACTGTTTTCCGACTATCTCCGCCATTTTGAAACTCATGGCGCAGTCGAAATTCCCATCCGAGGTACTTAGCCGCAACTCACTATTCTAACCCATAAATAATTAAATGCAGTATTCCCATTAAAATATTATCTTCTATCGCTTTACCCAGCAGCGACATATTATTAAAATACTCTAATTAATTTACTTATCACTGAAAGTAAATGTAATATCCATCGAAAATCATCTAATCCTCGAAAATCCCAGAAATCACTATTTAGGGAAAATCTCCAAATTCCAATTTATACTTAATAATGGAATTTAATTGTCTCCAAAAGGACGGGTTGTTACATACTCCCCCCCTTACAACGTAATTTCGTCCTCGAAATTCAGATACAACCTACATTAACAAACTAGGATCGCTCCAAATCCCGATATCTCAAGGGAACGATACCAATCCCAATGGTTCCCAACCATACACTACCACGATCGTAAAGTGACTCCAATCGCATCGCATTGCACTCATCATTACAAATTCCGCACGGCATAAACTTCAACTTTATATACTACGCCCCTTCTATTTCAGGTGGTATATAAATCAACCCACTAAGGTGCCCATACACCTTTCTAACCTGTGAACATCTGCACATCCATCGTGAACGTTCAACACGTAACACTCTCTCCCAATAAGGGTCTCCTTTCCTCGGTGTTATACTCACCTCTCGGTCCTCCCAACCCGCGGAATTCAATTCTCCTAACCTCAGCGCCACTAATTCTATCAAACTTACATCTTAATAATACTAAAGTCATTGCGATGTCCTACCTATGCAAGATGAGTCTAATCCTAAATATATCCCTAGTGCCCAAGGCCTCTCTTAACTTCCGACATTTGCTCGGTGTCATGCGTGGGACGTCTCGCCAAAGAGAATTCCAAACAAGGAACCCTCCCGTTACACTAATCCCTCGCGTAGTCGGTCATTGAGATATAGTGACCTAAGGCATAACAACGAGACATCCTAAATCCTACTAAACTAACCTACGAACACATTCCTACTATCCTGTCCTTCCTCCCATTCAAAAGGAAACCTAACTAATCGAAGTGCCCAGTCTCTACAAGAGTACTATTAACATCATACCCAAATCATATTTCCTCAAATTTTGCCTTTTCATTAAGGCCTGACTATAATCCTCAAATCAATTTCTCTAAGTCCAACTCCATCCACCTAGTTTTGGCGAGAGGGCCACTTTAGTGCTTTTCCATAGCACAATATTTCCATAAGCATACCATCATCACATGGTTCATAGTCTATAGAGTTTCATCCACACTAGAAGAGTTTTCCACAAAACCAACATCCTTGCATCCTATAACAACTCTCCACTCCCGACGCCGTTAAGAGCCATGTGTGGAGCGTCTCGCAAAGCGAAATGCAAACAAGGAACCCCTCCACACATTGACACTTGACTTGGTCGGTCATGGAGTTCCGTTATTTCAAACATGCAATCGGGATAACCCTAACCCCATTTCCAATAAAATGTGGTCTGAACTCCTATCTCTAACTAAGAGTCACCCCACCCAATTCTCGCAGTAATTTTAAGTCCCTGCGCAAATAATAATGAGATAAATCTAACAGTTCAACAATAATCATGCGGCCTTAAATCATATCTATAAGGTCGCCACATATTCAAATCACGATAATGAAACCTCTTATCATCGAAGTTCCATCTACCCATAATAATAAAGGCGAACTCAACCTGTATCCAGGTGAGACACCACAACAACAACCCGTTCCACCCTGGAACTGCGGACACGATAGTCTTGTCATCATTAGCCTGCTATCGCTCCGAACAACCAATAACATTATATGCTCACCATATTACCATACTCGTATAGACATAAAAAATGAGCATCCAAAACTAGATATATATATACACAATATATCAAAACCTGCCTTTATGGCGAATGAAGGAAAATAAAATTCTGCTATCACGGAAAACACATAGACATACATTATATAATGTTATCGATACCGCCACAACTCAAATTACACACACGAGTCTAGGGCTAACGAAACATCGCGACTTTATCAAGCCATGCCAAATATACCTCCTTCATTGAGGTAAAACTCATAATAACCACTTTACCTTGCTCCTTACAATCATCTTACTAGTCCTCATAACTTCTCCGTTAGAAGGAAATTCCACTACAAGCTTCAACCTTATAGCTCCAACTAAGCCCCACCTCCTGCCGCCATCCAAGCCCCGCAAACGATTCTCAAACGAGCGCGCAAAAGATTACTATAATCTTCTAACATGGCAGGAGAACGAAATCACACAAGAGAAATCAATAGCAACGCTGAAAGCGTTGTACATCCGCACAGATTCCTAAAGACACTAGAACCTGATGCTCTGATACCATCTGTGACACCCCGCCTAATAAAATACCGGGCGATCACTCCAGTATTAAATTAAAACATGAGTCTCATATGGATCATTCTTAGCATCATTGTTGAAAATCCATTTAATTACTAAAAACCTATTAGGCCGGTGTCAAAATTTTACTTAACCACTCTTTTTAACAACTGCAATTTGAAAACATCCACACAAATTTTGCGAAAATGAAACTGAAATGAAATAAAATAATCGAACATTCGGTCAAAATATACAACCAAATCGAAAGATGCTCTAAAAGAATAAATAAAAGCAATTGGGCCATTGGCCCGAATATTTATACAGTACCTCCTATCTAGAATACAAGAATGGAAGCGGCTATCAAAAACCTGCACGCATCCACAGCTGCTGCAGCTGACGTCTGACTCGAAGGAAGTGCCATCCAGGCGTCCCTGTGTCTGGACACCTATATATATATATATATATATATATATATATCAAGAGAGGAAAAGTAGATAAACGGGTCAGAGCCCGAGTTTGGAAAATATTTAGTAAGTGCGTAAATGCCTTATTATTTTGAAAAAGGTTTTATCTCATATTTAAGTTTGGTATCGCACTCCCATGAGATACCCCTCACCTCTCCACTAACAGTGCACTCCTAAAGCATCACTCTAAACATCCTAGTTAAGCTACCCTGCTAAACTAGTTTATCGCCCAACCACTATCAATCCTAGATAGTCCAAGTAATGTACTAAGGGAAAAATTTCACTCCAGTCTCAACGCTATGCCATGTTCGTGCGTGGGGTGTCTCGCAAAGCAAAATCCAAACAAAGAACCCCCCGATACACTACTATGCGGTAAGGTCGATCGTCGAGATCCGCCAGTCCCTCAGTATAGAATATATATAAATATATATACCAAGAAATATTTATATTAGAGCCCTAAGGATTAAACTTCTCCCCAGTCTCAACACATTGCCATATTCGTGCTTGGGGTGTCTCACAAAGCGAAATTCAAACAAGGAACCCCTCGATACACTACTATGTGGCAAGGTCGATCGTCAGGATCCATTAGACCCTCGGTACTCGATTCATCCATATATATTCATACTACAATATATATCCGGATCTATCTCCCGGAATGAGAATTCATATACCAAGTATTTATCAATACCATGCATTTTTATCTCAAAACTTTCCATTTCCCTTCTCATATCCAGGAAATGTATTTAAAAGCCAATTCATTATCATGAATTACTTTAACAAAACATATAACTTTTCAAAAGCCAGTTTTATTATCATAAAAATACTTTTCCATTTCAAAATATCCCATTTCCCTTTTTATATTCAGGAAATGTATTAAAAGCCATTTTTATTATCATAAAAATTCTTTTACCATATCATATGCTTCCACATCCCTTCTTCCATCCGAGAGTGTAACCGAAGCCAAAACCTTTATCCCATTTCCCTTCTTCCATCCAGGAAATGTAAATTAAATCTAATTTATTATCATAAATTGCTTTAACATATAACGCGTTCTAAGACCGCCCGTCCGGGTTTCCCCACTGTGCGCGCCCCTAAATGGCTATCATCTTCCGGGGCCTATCATCAAGACAACCTGGGATCCTACAATGCAAGATGTCGGGAAGCGGCCATATGCCTGCGGGATAGTGAAGACCACACCCAGAATCTCCTGACCAGCGCGAAAAAATACAACAAGCGCTCATATGGCCTATAGGACTATATCCACCCTGCATTCATTAGCCAGGGGGCTTAACCATATGCACGCAACTTCCCTTATGATAGCGATTTAGAGAGGTGTGTATCCATATTTTATTAATTAAGAAAATCATTTATCTTTCCATTTTGAAAACATTTATATTTTATTTTCAAAATCATTAACATCATATCATATATATACTTTAATCACATGGTATATTTATATACCATATATTCCTCCACTAATATATATATATATATATATATATATATATATATATATATATATATATATATATATGGCCATATTTGCCAATCTCATCTAGCGATGACCAATAATCCCAAAGATTCTCTCAAAGAATCATAATCATGCATTCATATAAGCATGATACTAAACCCAAAGTATTTCCTCATATACATTCAATTACATAGATACCTAGGCTCGATGGTATTCGAACTCTATCTCTAAAATCTTATTCATCCCGAACATTAACTATATTCGTTCCTCGGATTATGCCCTACACCAATCCAAGGCCTTCTCCTCATCTAAAGGTTAACTAACCCGCAAAACCATCATTTGGGAGTCCTGGTATCATAATTAGGATCCCCCATATAAGACCCCAAATTGTAATTTAATCCCCCTATACTCTTTAAGGGAAGAAACTGGCAATCCTGCCCAAGGCGAATCGATTCACCCCATTTGCGAATCGATTCGGCTAGGCGAATCGATTCGGTTCCCAACCTGAATTGATTCGAAAAACATTTTGCAAACAGGTCCCTAATGGCGAATCGATTCGGTCTAAACCTGAATCGATTCGACCCACCACAGAAACCCAAGTCCCCTTAGGCGAATCGATTCGGTCTGGGTCCGAATCGATTCGGCCTGTTCGAGGGTCACAGTTTGGGCGATTTTTCACTTTCTAAAATACTTAAACTCAATCCAATATCCATTTAAATCCTAACTTGGATTTATTCCTACAAACCCAAAGTTTTAATATCTCCTCAAATTCTTTAGAGGTCCTAACAATCCTTTTGAGAACCCCTAATATTTATCTCCAATAAGTTATATCTAATGATTTCGATCTCGGATAGCTTTCCGTAGAAAAATCACTATAAATCCAAAAAAAATAAAAAAAAATACGCGGTCAGCCCACGTGACCGCGTCGAAAAGATCTACAATTTTTAGTTTTTTACCAAGAGACGAATCGATTCGCCTCTAGACCGAATCGATTCGGAAAGCACGCTGCCTATACTATTCATCATCTTCTCCGAGATGATTTCGGCCATTAAAGCATCTCCCAAGCTTTTGTCGCCTCACCCAACGTCCTACAAACTCAACCAACTACAAATACACATATATTAAGGGTTGTAAACATCCTAGAACCCAAAACCACCAATTAATTTCAAATAAATTTCTACGTTTCTCCAATTAGAAAATCTTAGGGGTTTATTCCATTTAACTCCCGAAAACCCGTTTTATCCACGAAAACCCAACCGAAAATCTGTAAGGTTTGATTATACCAAACTATGGTATGAGATATTTATGCAAAAAAATGAAATAAAGCAAGTAAACACTTGCCTCGTGGATAAAATCCAACGTCCTCGAGCCGAATCCCACGAAGGCTGGCCAGAATCTCCCCCTTTTCTCCTCTTTTCTTCCTCCTCTCTCTCTTCTCTCTCTTTTCTCTTCTTTCTTTCTCTTTTTCTCCCTCTCTTCCTCCTTTTATAAGGAGAAAAGGGTTTTCACCCTTAATACCCAAAAATGACTCGTTTACTCAATTACGAGCCTATTTAACTCCAAAATTCCCCGATACTCATTTTCGACAATCAGACACTGTTTTCCGACTATCTCCGCCATTTTGAGACTCATGGCGCAGTCGAAATTACCATCCGAGGTACTTGGCCACAACTCACTATTCTAACCCATAAATAATTAAATGCGGTATTCCCATTAAAATATTATATTCTATCACTTTACCCAGCAGCGATATATTATTAAAATACTCTAATTCATTTACTTATCACCGAAAGTAAATGTAATATCCATCGAAAATCATCTAATCCTCGAAAATCCCAGAAATCACTATTTAGGGAAAATCTCCAAATTCCAATTTAAACTTAATAATGGAATTTAAATGTCTCCAAAAGGACGGGTTGTTACACACTCCCCCCTTACAACGGAATTTTGTCCTCGAAATTCAGATACAACCTACATTAACAAACTAGGATCGCTCCAAATCCCGATATCTCAAGGGGAACGATACCAATCCCAATGGTTCCCAACCTTACACTTCCACGGTCGTAAAGTGACTCCAATCGCGTCGCACTGCACTCATCATTACAAATTCCTCACGGCATAAACTTCAACTTTATATACTACGCCCCTTCAATTTCAGGTGGTATATAAACCAACCCACTAAGGTGCCCATACACCTTTCTAATCTGTGCACATCTGCACATCCATCGTGAACGTTCAACAGGCAACACTCTCTCCCAATAAGGGTCTCCTTTCCTCGGTGTAATACTCACCTCTGGGTCCTCCCAACCCGCGGAATTCAATTCTCCTATAACCTCAGTGCCACTAATTCTATCAAACTTACATCCTAATAATACTAAAGTCTATGCGATGTCCTACCTACGCAACACGAGTCTAATCCTAAATATATCCCTAGTGCCCAAGGCCTCTCTTAACTTCCGACATTTTCTCGGTTTCATGCGTGGGACGTCTCGCCAAAGCGAAATCCAAAAAAGGAACCCTCCCGTTACACTAATCCCTCTCGTAGTTGGTCATTGAGACATAGTGACCTAAGGCACACCAACGGGACGTCCTAAATCCTACTAGACTAACCTACGAACACATTCCTACTATCCTATCCTTTCGCCCATACAAAAGGAAACCTAACTAATCGAAGTGCCCAATCTCTGCAAGAGTACTACGAACATCATACCCAAATCATATTTCCTCAAATTTTGCCTTTTCATGAAGGCCTGACTATTATCCTCAAATCAATTTCTCTAAGTCTAACTCCATCCATCCAGTTTTGGCGAGAGGGCCACTTTAGTGCTTTTCCATAGCAAAATATTTCCATAAGCATACCATCATCACATGGTTCATAGTCTATAGCGGTTCATCCACACTATAAGACTTTTCCACAAAACCAACATCCTTGCATCCTATAACAGCTCTCCACCCCCGACGCCGTTAAGAGTCATGTGTGGAGCGTCTCACAAAGCGAAATGGAAACAAGGAACCCCTCCACACATTGACACTTGACTTCGTCGGTCATGGAGTTCCGTTATTTCAAACATGCAACCGGGATAACCCTATTCCCATTTCCAATAAAATGTGGTCTGAACTCCTATCTCTAACTAAGAGTCACCCCACCCAGTGCTCGCAGTAATTTTAAGTCCTTTCACAAATAATAATGAGCTAAATCTAACAGTTCAACAATAATCATGCGGCCTTAAATCATATCTATAAGGTCGCCACATATTCAAATCACGATAATGAAACCTCTTATCATCGAAGTTCCATCTACCCATAACAATAAAGGCGAACTCAACCTGTATCCAGGTGAGACACCACAACAACAACCCGTTCCACCCTGGAACTGCGGACACGATAGTCTTGTCATCATTACCCTGCTATCGCTCCGAACAACCAATAACATTATATGCTCACCATATTACCATACTCGTATAGAGATAAAAAATGAGCATCTCAAACTAGATATATATATACACAATATATCAACACCCGCCTTTATGGCGAATGAAGGAAAATAAAATTCTGCTATCGCGGAAAACACATAGACATACATTATATAATGTTATCGATACCGCCACAACTCAAATTACACACACGAGTCTAGGGCTAACGAAACACCGCGACTTTATCAAGCCACGCCAAATATACCTCCTTCATTGAGGTAAAACTCATAATAACCACTTTACCCTGCTCCTTACAATCATCTTACTAGTCCTCATAACTTCTCCGTTAGAAGGAAATTCCACTACAAGCTTCAACCTTATAGCTCTAACTAAGCCCCACCTCCTGCCGCCATCCAAGCCCCGCAAACGATTCTCAAACGAGCACGCAATAGATTACTATAATCTTCAAACATGGCAGGAGAACGAAATTTCACAAGAGAAATCAACAATCCTAATCCTTAGGCTCTATAGCCAATCGAGAGCAACGCTGAAAGCGTAGTACGTCCGCACAGATTCCTAAAGACACTAGAACCTGATGCTCTGATACCATCTGTGACACCCCGCCTAATAAGATACCGGGCGATCACTCCAATATTAAATTAAAACAGGAGTCTCATATGGATCATTCTTAGCATCACTGTTGAAAATCCATTTAATTACTAATAACCTATTAGGCCGGTGTCAAAATTTTACTTAGCTACTCTTTTTAACAACTACAATTTGAAAACATCCACACAAATTTTGCGAAAATGAAATTGAAATGAAATAAAATAATCGAACATTCGGTCAAAATATACAACCATATCGAAAGATGCTCTAAAAGAATAAATAAAAGCAATTGGACCATTGGCCCGAATATTTATACAGTACCTCCTATCTTGAGTACAAGAATGGAAGCGGCTATAAAAAACCTTCACGCATCCACAGCTGCTCCCGCTGACATCTAACTCGAAGGAAGTGCCATCCAGGCGTCTATATATATATATATAGCCCGAGTTTTAAAAATATTTAGCAAGTGCATAAATGCCTTATTATTTTGAAAAAGGTTTTATCTCATATTTAAGTTTGATATCGCACTCCCATGAGATACCCCTCACCTCTCCACTAACAGTGCACTCCTAACGCATCCATCTAAACATCCTAGTCAAGCTACCCTACTAAACTAGTTTATTGCCCAACCACTATCAGTCCTAGATAGTCCAAGTAATGTAGTAAGGGATAAACTTCACCCCAGTCTGAACGCTATGCCATGTTCATGTGTGGGGTGTCTCGCAAAGAAAAATCCAAACAAAGAAACCCCCCGATACACTACTATGCGGTAAGGTCGATCGTCGAGATCCACCAGTCCCTCAGTATAGAATATAAATAAATATATATACCAAGAAATATTTATATTAGAGCACTAAGGATTAAACTTCTCCCCAGTCTCAACACATTGCCATATTCGTGCGTGGGGTGTCTCGCAAAGCAAAATCCAAACAAGGAACCCCTCGATACACTACTATGCGGCAAGGTTGATCGTCGGGATCCATTAGACCCTCGGTACTCGATTCATCCATATATATTCATACTACAATATCTATCTCCCGGAATGAGAATTCATTTACCAAGTATTTATCAATACCATGCATTTTTATCTCAATACTTTCCATTTCCCTTCTCATATCCAGGAAATGTATTTAAAAGCCAATTCATTATCATGAATTGCTTTAACAAAACATATAACTTTTCAAAAGCCAGTTTTATTATCATAAAAATAATTTTCGATTTCAAAATATCCCATTTCCCTTTTTATATTTCGGAAATGTATTAAAAGCCATTTTTATTATCATAAAAATGCTTTTACCATATCATATGCTTCCACATCCCTTCTTCCATCCGAGAGTGTTACCGAAGCCAAAACCTTTATCCCATTTCCCTTCTTCCATCCAGGAAATGTAAATTAAAGCTAATTTATTATCATAAATTGCTTTAACATATAACGCGTTCTAAGACCGCCCGTCCGGGTTTCCCCCCTGTGCGCGCCCCCAAATGGCTATCATATTCCAGGGCTATCATCAAGACAACCTGGGATCCTACAACGCAAGATGTCGGGAAGCGGCGATATGCCTGCGGGATAGTGAAGACCACACTCGGAATCTCCTAACCAGCGCAGAAATATACAACAAACGCTCATATGGCCTATAGGACTATATCCACCCTACATTCATTAGCCAGGTGGCTTCACCATACACACGCAACTTCCCTTATGATAGCGATTTAGAGAGATGTTTATCCATATTTTATTAATTAAGAAAATCATTTATCTTTCCATTTTGAAAACATTTATATTTTATTTTCAAAATCATTAGCATCATATCATATATATACTTTAATCACATAGTATATATATATATACCATATATTCCTCCTCTAATATATATATATATATATATATATATGGCCATATTTGCCAATCTCATCTAGCGATGACCAATAATCCAAAGATTCTCTCAAAGAATCATAATCATGCATTCATATAAGCATGACACTAAACCCAAAGTATTTCCTCATATACATTCAATTATATAGATACCTAGGCTCGATGGTATCCGAACTCTATTTCTCAAATCTTATTCGTCCCGAACGTTAACTATGTTCGTTCCTCGGATTATGCCCTACACCAATCGAAGGCCTTCTCCTCATCTAAAGGTTAACTAACCCGCAAAACCATAATTTGGGAGTCCTGGTATCATAATTAGGATCCCCCATATAAGACCCCAAATTGTAATTTAATCCCCCTATACTCTTTAATCGAAGATACTGGAAATCCTGCCCAAGGCGAATCGATTCGCCCCATTTGCGAATCGATTTGGCTAGGCGAATTGATTCGGTTCCCAACCCGAATCTATTCGGAAAACATTCTGCAAATAGGTCCCTAATGGGGAATCGATTTGGTCGAAACCCGAATCGATTCGGCCCATTGCAGAAACCCAAGTCCCCTTAGGCGAATCGATTCGGTCGGGGTTCGAATCAATTCGGCCTGTTCGAGGGTCACAGTTTGGGCGATTTTTCACTTTCCAAAATACCCAAACTCAATCCAATCTCCATTTAAGTCCTAACTTGGATTTATTCCTACAAACCCAAAGTTTAAATATCTCCTCAAATTCTTTAGAGGTCTTAAGAATCCTTTTGAGAACCCCAAATATTTATCTCCAATGAGTTATATCTAATGATTTCGATCTCGGATAGCTTTCCGTAGAAAAATCACTATAAATCCAAAAAAATCAGAAAAATACGCGGTCAGCCACGTGACCGCGTCGAAAAGATCTACAATTTTATTTTTTGACCAAGAGCCGAATCGATTCGCCTCTAGGCCGAATTGATTTCGAAAGCACGCTGCCTATACTATTCATCATCTTCTCCGAGACGGTTTCGGCCATTAAAGCTTCTCCCAAGCTTTTGTCGCCTCACCCAACGTCCTACAACCTCAACCAACTACAAATACACATACATTAAGGGTTCTAAACATCCTAGAACCCAAAACCACAAATTAATTTCAAATAAATTTCTAGGTATCTCCAATTAGAAAATTTTAGGGGTTTATTCGTTTTAACTCCCGAAAACCCATTTTATCCACGAAAACCCAACCCAAAATCTTTAGGGTTTGATTATACCAAACTACGGTATGAGATAATTATGCAAAAAAATTAAATAAAGCAAGTAAACACTTGCCTCGTGGATAAAATTCGACGTCCTCGAGCCGAATCCCGCGGAGGCTGGCCGGAATCTCCTCCTTTTCTCCTCTTTTCTTCCTCCTCTCTCTCTCTTCTCTCTGTTTTTCTCCCTCTCTTCCTCCTTTTATAAGGAGAAAAGGGTTTTAACCCTTAAAACCCAAAAATGACTCGTTTACTCAATTACGAGCCTGTTTAACTCCAAAATTCCCCGATACTCATTTTCGACAATCGAACACTCTTTTTCGATTATCTCAGCCATTTCGAGACTCATGGCGCAGTCGAAATTCCCATCCGAGGTACTTGACCGCAACTCACTATTCTAACCCATAAATAATTAAATGCGATATTCCCATTAAAATATTATCTTTTGTCGCTTTACCCAACAACGACATATTATTAAAATACTCCAATTCATTTACTTATCATCGAAAGTAAATGTAATATCCAGCGAAAATCATCTAATCCTCGAAAATCCCAGAAATCACTATTTAGGGAAAATCTCCAAATTCCAATTTATACTTAATAATGGAATTTAATTGTCTCCAAAAGGACGGGTTGTTACAGGAAATTAAATAATTGAACTTGGATTTTAGATAGACATTGCAGTGGGTTGATAGTGATTTATTTCTATGGCGTTTTAAATTATCTCGTTTAAATTTAAAATATTCCATTGTGATATTTATCATGTATAATGCTATTGTCTGGGTTCACGGGCCCTAATTGAGGGGATTAGTGTGTATTCATGCTCAAGGTTCTGACCATGTGCGTTGACTAGCATTTTTCAAGTATTAGTGCTGGAGTAGTTGTATATGAGTGTTTGGATATACATCTTGGAGGTGCAGCTGGATTTTATTTATTTTATACTTAGTAGTTTAGTTTAGTTTCCATTCCTTCACATTTATATTGAGACTTAGTTTATGAATTTGGTGGGCCATTCGTTTTAACAGCTGTTACGGTTTTTATTCAAATATTCACAGTTGGATCTTTTTATTTAGTTTTATATTAGTGGAGATTGGATTCATTTAATGGAGATTAGCATGGTGATGGATTTGATTGTTGCATGAATGATTATTAATATTGGGATTGACTAAATTATTTTCTTGTGGAATGATTTTATACATCTCATATCAGTCATGTGCTAAGAATGATATTTAATTTAGTGACGCCCGATGCCAGAATTACGCGGGGTGTTACAACTTCTTCCTAAATCTTGTTCACATTGGTGGCGGCCGATGCCAGAATTACGCGGGGTGTTACAACTTCTTCCTAAATCTTGTTCACATAATTATCTAATTAGGTTCTCTAAACTCGAACCACCCAGAAAATCAATGTTCTCTTTTCCAATTTCCACTCATATAGCAATATTACAAATTATCTAACTAGGCTCCAACCCATATTATATGGCAACAACCTATGTGACCACACGATGGATCTACTACTAAATCCAAACACTATCATTTTATCATCATCGAGATCACAAACGGTTTCACCACAAAGACGAGCATTTCTCTAATCGGAGCGCAACTCCAATTTAACCATTTTACTAGAATTAATTCCCACTTAAAATTTTCATCGAAATCCTTTTATTTTGCTTGAACACAATAATCCATTGCCTCGTTTCTTATGTGAAAAAAATTTCAGAAAGTCAGTCTACTAGGATAAATTACCATCACAACCCATATTACGTAAAACCCAAAACACCAATAAGCTCCTTAACAACTAAGACCCTTAATATCTCCAAAAAATGGACTCATCACAAAAGACATTCATTAACTTGTGCCACTACGAGCCTTTAAGTTGTAGAATTTACCTCGAAACAAGATAATTTATAATAATAATTTCACAACTATGATGAACACCCTTGCCTAACCACTCGTTCCACGCTTTACCACTAACTCGCAATGGTCCTCATTCTCATGCTTTTCTAAGTTCAAATACTCCCGAAGTCTTGCTAATGCTCAAATAATAGTGAACGATATCGACACACACATCATCGTGACACCAGATTACAAAATGCTATAATGGGCTCTAGACATATCAAAGAACGCTCAGCAAAAAACAAAACGGACGCAACACAAATCCTAAGGATACTAGAGACTGGATGCTAGGATACCAACTATAACAACCCCCATTTTATCACGTAAAGGTTGGCCAGACACGGTACACTGAATCTGATGCTTTATTGTTAATTTATATCATTACTAACTTCAATTGTAATAAACATTCATATTCTTAAACTACATTCATATTTTAAACTGAATTTGGATTAATAAACTTGAGATAATCGGAATTCTAACATTCGTGTCCAACAAAATAATATTCAACATGCACCTAACTATCTCGACTAATAAACCAAATGACTCTGGGCTTATGCACTTATAAGAATAAATAATGATTAAATACAGGAAAAAGTAGCAACCTAAACTGGAATCAATAAATCGATCTTCGAGAAGTAACACATGACAGAAAGTCTGATATTCCTTTAGTACCATTATCCTTATTTAAGAAAATTTGGGGGGAGGGGGACATTTATAATTTGGTCACCTCCCTAGAGTATGCAAGATTACAGTCAATTTAAATATGAATCTCCCATCGATACTTGCATGCATGCGATAATTTCCTCACTCCTTACCTAGGTGAAATATTGATCCTACCCTATCCTCAGAACCCAAATTCAATATAGATAAAATGAGTATTATTAAACATGTGATGCGTCTAACATAATTTATGTGCTGATATTAAATTTTCTACATTCGTATTACTATTTTTTGAATAACCCAGTCCACTACTCATAATAGTGACATAATCATTTGTCATGCATCCTACATAGTATTGGGTCCGTGATTATTTGTCTACGTCATTAAACCGATTGAGTAAATCTCATTTAATTCACATGATTATATACATAGTTCCATGTGTATATATATATATATATGACACTACATGGACTCTACCATTTTTAACCCGTTTGTGTTGTATCGGTAAGTCCGAGGAGTCCTTTATTCAAATCAAAAATCACAAAACACACACAGGTAGGGCGATACCTACATTGTACACCAATTCATAGCCCATACCTAGTGGTGATAAATGATCCCAACATCTAAACCTCCCTCTTATAATTGGTGCTACTACGTAGTACTAATAAAAATGACCTACACAACGCCTAGCCCACCTGTGCCGACATGTGCACCGATCCCGAACGTGCATAACCCCAACCGATAGGACCGTCCACGAATATAGGTATGTTCCACAGAAATAAAGAATTGAATATCTATACCACATGATATGTATATAGGTAATTACTCTACAATTATGCCCACAATATATTATTGATTTGCCCATCAATATTTTCCATTTTATTAACCATCTCGTTAGTTATTACTTTCTGTATTTAATTAACAATCCCAACATTTTAAGAATTTATCCCTAATTAATTTAGGTATTTACAAACCTTCCCGTTAAATATAAATTCCTCTATTTTAAATAGTCATTCAATGTTAGTGAATTTCTACAAATTATTTATAAAACTACCCACCTTCCCGAGTCTTACCGTAACTCCCATGTTTCCGTAACCCAACGAATACATTATCCTACCAATTTTTTTTCCAAAATTTTGGGCTAGACTAAATGAATATATTATAATCCTATCAATATTACAGAATTGCTAAATTAATATTTCATAACTCTTAAATGCATCTAGACCCCGAACGACTAACCTAAAGCACAAGCTAACCAACCGGGGGTGAACAGGGCATCCGCGCCCCTGGGTTTGGGCGAATTCGGGGCTCCTATGTTCTGGACATGATTTACATAACTTTCTTTATAATTTACCCATTATTCATCTCTCAAAAGTTACCCTACCACCTTACATAATCATTAACTGGTTTTATATCATCTACCAACAGTTTTTACGTGAAAACTACACCTAATTCATAATCAATCCAAGAATACAAGTTCCTCCAAAATTATAAAACGTGTGTTTTCAAATTTTCATGATCCATTCTTTTTCATGAATTTGTGACAAGAAACAATTATTTTTATGGGGAATACATACGATCTCTACTATCGCCATATACTATCACAAGATCTATTTCTAAGTCATTATTATTATTTTATGGATTTTCTAATCCTCTGCATGCATATAGTGAAATATATTCCATATCATTAATTATAAATTAAATCCACAAATCTATATGGAAGCCTACACAAATACATTATGAAATAACTTGAAAATCGATTTAAGCAAGAAAATTCTTGGCTTAGAATGAAAATGAGAGTTTCTCTTCTTGAATCTCCAATCTCCTCCTTCTTTTGACTTTGGTATCTCCTCTCTAGGGGTGGGGCTGCTAGGATTTTCTTAGGTGAGTAAAACGAGTTTATTAGTCTTCTTAATAAACTTATAACCCCCCAAATCCTGAGTAAGGCTTTTACCCTCATTTTTGGGCTTCTAAATGAGCCCGAATCCTTAACTAGAATGCTCTAATATCCTCCCAAGTAGTATACATATACCCCGAGCCCATTCTTAATGGTGTAAAACACCTAAACAAGCTCGTAAAACCTCTCGAAATGCATTCTGATTATTTTTTTACTCAACATAGACATTTTCATTATGTTTAAATGAGACGTAACCAAAAGTTTATTAACGTATAATTTATTTTCTACGTGTGAACCCATCCGGCCTAATTGAGTCAAATAATTATGTAATGAAAAATAAGTATTTATTCTCAATTTAAATTTTACCCTTGTACTTTAAATCCCAACGATTTAAATTATTCCCGAATTTCTTCCAAAATTATTATCTTAAATTTTGTCACAATATTTTATTTACGAAAACACGTGAAACACCCCACGATTTTTGGAGACTGAGAAATTAAATTTTGGGAAAATAAAATTTAATTGAATTGAAGAATTTTAAAATTTGGGAATTGAGGCCCAAAAATAGAGAATATTTTAAAGTATTCCGGATGATGATTTTGAGTGTGCCATTGATCCCGGAAGGGTCGAGATAGTCAAAATGACTGTCATTGAGTTTTATTTCGGCTCCGGAATATTTTTAAATCAGTTTGACTCGAATTGGTGTAAACGAGTCATTTAAATTGTGTATTAACATTTAAAATTGGGTTTATTGTTTTAAGGGATTTAAAGGCTTACGGATGAAGCCATTTCTCATTTGAGAGAAAGGGAGAAAAACCCCTAGAGAGAAAGAAGAAGAATAAAGGAAGAGAGAGAGGAAGAAAGCTTGGGATTTCCGGCCCAACCGCGACATCGAGGACGATCCAACCTCTACAAATCTGAGGCAAGTGTTTAATCTTGCTAAATAGCTATTTGTGTACTTCATTTCATAATTTGTGGGTTAAAGAAATGGATTTTGGGTATAAATGTCAAAACCTAGATTTTTGGGTTTAATCTTGAAATCAATGTTTAAATAAGGGTTTAATGGTGTAGAAATGGTTGGGATCAACTTTAGGTTGATTTATTGGCTTAGAATCATGTTGTGATAAAGATTTGGAGGTTAGAATGGAAATTTTAAGGTTTAAATTCGTGGGTTTTGCTAAAATTGGAAAATCGGCCAAGATAACTGGTATGGCCGATCGACCACGCCCAGGGGACCGGTCGACCGCGCCTTAAGGGAAAAGCCTACTGCATTTCTTCGTAGGCAAAATTTGGACCCACGGTCGACCGGGTGTATGGGACCGGTCGACTGGTCCCCTGGTTTTAGCCCAAGAATGGAAATTTCTTTTACCCCTTTTTTCTTTTGGAGTTTATTTTTAGGGGCTTCCTTAATGGGCTGTTTTATGGGGGTTTTCTAGGATGATCTCTAACCCTTTTTGGTTGGGTTTATTAATTTGAGGTTTTCTCTTATGAAGTAAGAGATTCTTTGGAGACTTATAGGGGGTCTCTCACATAGTATATGATAGTGGGGACTTCTTGGAATAATTGGAGACGAAAATATCAATGTATGTTGTGAAATTTCTAGGCCGACATTTATGTTAAATCCTTTAAGGATAGGATATTGTTAAGATACAATTTGGGGCCAAATGGAAGAAAACGATTGTCTACCCTTAGAAATGATAATTTAAGGGGTAAATCATAGGTGTTAGACTAGGGGAATCATAATAGTGATTGAACCGTAGTCGAAATCAAGAGCGATGGGATCATATTACCCACTAGAGTAGAGTGTGTAAATCTAGTTGGGGTAGATGTTGTTTATCGGTGTGTGATTTACAACAGGTATTTTCCCTAAGAAATGGTATTATTTGAAGAAAATAAGATTAATCTTGAGGCTTATAGACTATTAGTTATGTGTATACCAATAGTCAAAATGATTACTAGATTCTTTAATGTGCTCTCGGATATAGATGGTATGTGTAGTGATGGTTTCCTACACAAAACTTTGGGTGATAGCCCTAATGTTGAATATATATGTATAAATATATACATATGATTTTGGGAGACTATTCATCATAAGAAAAATGATTGAATATGTTTTAAGTGAGGGATTGTATTCACATATCGAGGTAAATTTAAATGAAATTGTGATGATGGCTTGTATATTAAGGATTATGTATACCTATAGCCGGGTTTATATATCTTATACATATGAACGAGGATTAGTTTGTGTATATAATGATGTAGCGATGTGTGAGTATATGTACACATATCTATATAAATATGAATATATGGATATATTTATGTTGTGGACATACATGGTATGGATATTTAAACCGTATATGATGGTTTACTATTTGATCATATGATGGGATCATATGGATGTATGTATATTGCGCATGTGAGCGATATATATACTTATGTGGTTAAGCATACCCCGCTCATGCTATCATTGGGAAGTTTTCGCGCAGAGGGTGAGCATCCTGGCATATAGAGCAGGGTGTGGATATTCCCCAGGTCATACTCGTCCCGTGTGTTATTATACGATAGATATATTTTTGGGATGAGACGTGGTGGGTATGTTTCGTCTCATTGCCAGTTGGAGCTATGACCGCTTCCCGGGACGTCGTGTGTGTGAGTTATCACGAGCTGGGTGTCGTTGATCCCCACCAGGTGGTCCCCAGTTGCTACGTGAGCCGGGCACTGGGAAGATGATAACATTGATGCAGTTTTATCGGCTATATATATAGCTGGGTGGATTATGTGCATGTCCATTGTACATCAGATATGATATGTACACTTGGTCATGGGTATGGATGTTTGGTATATGTATATATATGGTGAGAATAAAATACCTATATATATATATATATATATATATATATATATATATATATATATATATATATATATATATATATATATATATCCTATAGATGAAATGATATTGAATCTTTGTGGAGTACATCTTGGATGATTATGGTGTACTAGATTGATGGGGGTTGATGTATAACATTTAAGGAATATTTCGGTTACATCATCCCAAGGATATTATTGGAGATGTTAGTTGTTGTAGTAGTATAATATCGTATACATGGCATTATGGATCTCTAGGATCGACATTGTCAAGGAGTAGTGTAACGGGGTGGTTCCTTGTTTGGATTTCGCTTTGCGAGCCACCCCATGCATGAAACGCAGTGCAGTGTTGAAATTGGAGAAAAGTTCTGCCAATTATGGTATGTACGGCATTATGGATCTCTATGATCGACATTGTCCAGGAGTAGTGTAACGGGGCAGTTCCTTGTTTGGATTTCGCTTTGCGAGACACCCCACGCACGAAACGCAGCGCATCGTTGAAATTGGAGGGAAGTTGTGTAAATAATAATTTTGCATGCTTATTAATTAGAAATTAAACCATATGTTTCAACCCAAATGCATATTGAGTAACTTATTAACTTTATAAAATGGTTAAAGTATAAATCGGAATCCACTAAGCCTAATAAGTCCTATATGTTTGAAAATAAATACTTTGTTGTGTTTAGAAAAGGGGTGGATTATTGGGTTATGATAGGAAGGTAGATCTCGTGGGTATAGGCTAGGCCTATGATAAGTTAGGTTGTCCTAATAAATGGGGGTAATTTAACTAAAACTTGAGGACGCGAATAGGTGCGCGCCTTTAGATGAGAGGTGAGTTGGGGTTCCACGAGAGTGCGATTCCACTTTAATTATGAAATAAGTGCATCGATATTTATTATGCACGGTTAACACACTTGCTAAATATTTTCACAACTCGGGCTCTGACCCATTTAATTTTCTCTCCTGCTTGTATATATATATATGATACTACAGGTATCCTACCACATGGATGCCGGCTGACCTCCTATCCAGAGTCTTGGGAGCCATGACAGGTGCGGACTGTTGTGGGAAGTTGATGGTAGTCGCTTCCTACTTTTAAAAATATAGGTAGGATTCATTGTATATCGGGTTTGTACCCAAGGGATATTTATATACATGTTTATATTTATTCCATTCCAGTTATTGTATTGGCTATGACCCGACAGCTTATTCGGGTCTACTTTCTGTAGTACATTCTATTGTAGTTATTTATTTTGTTTTATTCTAGCATTTCTTTTATCTTAGTTCCTTCATGCATTTTTTTTTCTTTACTAGTAGTGTTATAGTGTTGGTTTATTGTCTGTTGCATATTTTATTAAATTTTAATATCTCGCCTATATGATACTGGGTAGTTAGTCCTATATTATCTTGTACCGACAGTTGATGTTGAGACTAGACCATCTGAAATTCCTGATTTAATATAGTATAGGGCTGGCCACCCGTTATTATTTTAAGCAGGGTGTTACAACACGGGGTATTACAAGTATGAGGTTCACTCTTTATTAAGTATGTTTATTTTGTATCCGTAGAAAATATTATGGAACCGTGCAAAATAATCCATTAAATATTACAAAAATTGAGTTTTTAGCATACTTTATGGCTACAACTTATGGATTATGGAAGCACAACTTCTTCTCAGGACTTGGAGTTGTTGACACTATTATAAAGCCTGTGAAATATTTTGATAATGTCATTGCAATATTCTTTATGAAGAAATGATAGGTATTTAAAGGTAACCAAGCACATTAAATGTAAATACCTTTCAGTCAAAGAAGTAATTCTAAAACATTGAGTGTCAAATATACACGTTAGTGCAAGTCTTAACATATCAAATCCACTAATAAATGGGATATCACCAAAGAAATTAACA
Source organism: Sambucus nigra (assembly GCA_949130495.1). Taxonomy (NCBI): domain Eukaryota; kingdom Viridiplantae; phylum Streptophyta; class Magnoliopsida; order Dipsacales; family Adoxaceae; genus Sambucus; species Sambucus nigra. The sequence goes on from OX422216.1 coordinate 136,111,106, forward strand.
ATGAACTCTTAAGATATGGGTCTTAAGTGTAGACATTTAGTGTTAATATTGTGTATTGATTGTTCTTATTTGTTTGACAGTACACATGATATTAATAAAGTATTATTGAATTTTATATTTTGTTTTTATTTTATAGATGTATGTGAATGAATGAATATACAAACATCGTCTTTTTATCAAGACATAATGGGCTCATTATTGACACCCCGCGTTTGAGGCCTAATTGAATATGGTAGTTGTGGTATATTACATAAAAGGAACCATGATCTTAAATTAGTATGGAATCACCATGACTCACATTGGTGGATTATTTAATTAATGCCAATAATTGATTATGACTATTCTAAAGTTAATTTCGTGTCTTATGTTTATTCAATCAAATCATAAAGTGAAATTATTATATGGACCAAGTGGGAGACTCTAGGATTTATTTATTAAACTATTTAATTTCAAAATTATATGAAGTGGGAATTAATTATTTAATTAAATATAAGTGTCGTACTTTATGTTTTACACTTAAGAATTTAAATTTGATAAGGATTACATTAGACAAGTCAATTAAATGTTAAGCATAATGATTGTGAGTTAGTTTTCTAATCAAACTCTAATGTTATGGATGGCCAAATTATAGTCTAAATAGGAAATTGGATTCTCTCTCGTAAATATATAGTAGATTATATTCCATCAGTAACTTACACCTAACGAAACACATTAAAGCTATAGGAAAGAGGGAGAAATCAAAGTATTGCAACATTAGTGATAAAGGTTACGCTAGATTAATAATCAAGATGATTCGGAAGATGATTTCTACACCAAATTGTATCATAGCATTGGACGAAGGTAAATCCTCTTATTCAATTAATTTAGACATATTTGAAAACATGTAGATAGAACATTCTTATTTTAAGAACAACTGCATACTAAAGTTTAATAAACTTAATGAATACTTGGTTAATATTATATTATTCTTAAGAATGGTTTGACACGTGTTAGACAAGAGTTAAAGTGAGTGTGTTACATTTTGACAAGTCATATTACTGGTATTATATGCATTATCAGTGATCCTTTAACTTCTTTTTTTCTAATTCTTTATTGAACTAGACCAAGCATAGTTTGTTGTCATTAGTTGAAAATGGTTGGAAATCTAAGAGGCTTGGAATTTTTAATTTTTGTTTTCTCACATCCAACTAGGATGAACAAGAAGTAGAACCCTTCATACACCTATGTATTTCACTACTATTAGGTTAGTTGAGCTAAATATTTGATTTTTCTTTATTGTCTTATTACATTTTTCCGTGTTTTCTTAATGCATTGACATAATTAGGAGTTGTAATATCATTTATTTGCGAACTATAAGCTCTAAAAATTTGTGTTTTCTAGATCTATTTTCTTTTTTATGAATTTAAGATTATATCTACTATGGTCATCTTTCAAGACAATGAAAAAAATATAATTCTTAATTGGCATTATTTCGTGAGTTGATATACAGTTTAGTATTTTCAAAGTTTATCTTTTTTTATTATTTATTATGTTTCTGGTTGACTATGCTGATATGTGATAATTATATCAAAAGATCTAGACTGACACCATACTTTGACAAAGAAAATTCGACACATTGATGTGGCACTATCTCAATGGCTGCAAAAAAAGAATTCTGAACTAAAAAATATAACCCTTTTCATTATCTCATTTTGGCGGCAACTTTTATCTTTTGTTCCCACCAACACTAAAGCTAGTGGGTTAACATAATTCCAGTCACCCCATTCCTCTCTCTCTCTCTCTCTCTCTCTCTCTCTCTCTCTCTCTCTCTCTCTCTCTCCATTGTCATAACTGAACTCAAATGAGAGGAAGCTTGTTTACTATACCTATTTCTAAATTTTCGCAACATGTAACTTTACATATAATATTTCTTATTTTCTATACCCATTTCCAAATCTTTTATTTATGTATATGTATAGTTTCTGTGACACCCCTCATATTCTGGCAAGCGAGGTGGCCATCCATCTCCGCCAAACTACGCCGGACATCACTACAATAGTTATCATTCTCAGCATGTGACAAAATATGATACATTAAAAACTTTTTACACAAGATAATAATCAAATTTATCGAACCAATATAAACATTTATGCAAATTAAAATCCATCACCATGCTATCTTCAAAATAAAATCCAACTCCAAATTATTAAACTCAAATGAAATAATTCAACTATAAATATCAGACTGAAACCATAAGCAATTGTGGAACCGATTGGCCCACCAAATCCATAAATGAAAGTCTCATAATAAAAATGACGAAATGAAAACAAATCAAACTACTACTTAAGAGATATAAATAAATATCCAACTGCACAAAAAAATCTTAATTCCATCTTATGTAAGTACTCCAGAAACTATACTAGAAATGTTAGCCAACGCAATAAGTCAGAGCCCACCGCATGAATACTAGTTACTCCTCCCAATTGGGGTCCATAAACCCAGACATAATCATTATACACGATAAATATCACAATAGAGTATTTCAAATTAAACGAGATAAATATTAACATGAGAGTAAAAATAAACTACCACTATCTACCCACATAACTAAGCCACCTCAATGTTCAAGTCCAATTAGGATATATCAATCATTAAATTTTGTTAAAGCTATCAATTCAATTTAATTCGATTAACCAAACTATTATTATGGCGACACCACTATAGCCAACCGACCTTTCAATTGATCCCGCACATATTCGGGTTCGCCAAATGTTTTACACCACATACATTCCCCTCGCTATAGCCAGTTGACCAAATTTTGTTAGCCCTTCACTTATTGGCGAGGTTCCACGCACTACACGTCACAATAGCCCCTTAACCCAATTTTTGTTAGCCGTGCACTTATTGGTGATGCCAACACTCACCCACGTCGCTACAGCTAGCTAGCCCAATTTTCGTTAGCCTTGCACTTATTGGCGATGCAAATTCACTTTAATACCCATTTGTTTTCTATAACACCCCGCCTAATAGGATACTGGGCGATCAATCCTATATCACATTAAAATAAGAGTCTCATATGATTCCTTCTTAGCATCACTGTCGAAAAACAAATTAATTACTAATAACCTATTAGGCTGGCGTCAAATTTTTATTTAACTAATCTTTTTAAACAACCCATACATAAAAACATTCACGCAGTTTATATGAAAAATTGAAATACAATAAAATAATCGAGCAGTCGGTTTAATATGATACAATCAAAATGAATGCCGCACTAAAAAGGTGGAAAACGAATAAGTAAATGCAATTGGGCTTTCGGCCCGAATGTTTATACAATACCTCCTATCTAGATTACAAGGATAGAAGCATCTACAGTAAACCTGCATGCATCCACAGCTGCTGCAGCAGATGTCTGACTCGAAGAAATCGTCATCCAGGCGTCCATGTATCTGGACACCTATATAATATATATATACATAGCAAGAGAGGAGAAAATAGAGAAACGGGTCAGAGCCCGAGTTGTGAAAATATTTTGCAAGTGTATAAATGCAATATTTTTAAAATATGTTTCGCCTCATATTTAAATTGGTATCGCACTCCAATGAGATACCCCTCACCTCTCTTCTAATAGTGCACACCTATCGCATAACTAATACCTAACCTAGTTAAGCTACCCTTCCTAACTAATTCGTTTCACCAAAACTCTAACCATCTTAATAACCCGAGTACTAAGGGCTAAACTTCACTCCAGTTTCCAAACAAGGAACCCCCCGATACACTACTACTTGGCAGTGTTGATCGTCAAGATCCCTTAGGTCCTTAGTACATAACGTATATATACACCCATATAAATATATAAACATAACATACTCATACTATGCATATCATAATTTAAGTCCGGATAAAAATCTCCCGGGATGAGAATAAATCCTTCTTCATTTATCTCTTTACTCTAATTAGAGATTTATATATAATCTTGTTCTCATACACAGGTGATATATTATGCACACAAGTATAATAACCATCCCAATGAGCTATAACTCGAGCATCCAGTCTCTCATTGCTATCATCTTCTAGGGAATTACTCACATACCATCCTGGGTACCAGGGGTCGGACTAAATATCACCGATATGGTAAAAACCAAATCACAACGTATGGGAAGAGGTCATAGTTCCTCCACGAAAATGAGACGAAACATATCCACCATGTCTCACTCCTAATAAACGTCACACAATAATAAATGGACGCTATGACCTAGGGACTATACGCTCCTTGCTCCTCAAGCCAGAGGCTTCATCCACATCGCACAACTTCCTATGATAGCATTATAGGGGGTATGCTTCAAATAAATATATATACCATTCAGACACACACACACACACACACACACACACACACACATATATATATATATATATATATATATATATATATATATATATATATATATATATATATATATATATATATATATTCATAACATATAATATATACTATATATATATATATATATATATTTATTCATAACATATAATATATACTACAATCACATTGTATATACATACATTTATCACTCCTCAAATGTACACATGGCTATAATTGCCAATCTCACAATAATATTTAAGTATTCTCATATTAAAATACTAATCCCATAAATATTCTCTCTCTCTTAAATATAACTCCCACCATAAATTACTTATAAGGACTTGTACATAAACCCGAATGTACCAATTCATACTAATTGGATAAGTGTACCATCGGCTTGTCTTAATTTCCATAAGTATCGTACCACCTATAATAACTGTCGTCAATTGGCGGGTGGGGCAACTGCTAAATCCTCTTTATCCCATATCCCAAATTTTGTTATATTTTCCTTGTAGGATTTTCTCAATTCCAATTGGCCCTATACTATTTCAAACCTCTTAAATATATATCTATACACACTTGCCGACTGATTCTCTCGAATGCCACCCGGATCATACACAAAATTTATTCGAGGTTCCCTCTTTTATCCCAAAGTTTACTCACTCTCAAAACCATCATCTAGGAGTCCTAATATCATACTTAGAATCCCCTATAATAATCTCCAATTATTAGTATTTAATTTCCCTTAACTTAAAAGAGAAAACCTCCAAAATCTGCCAGTACCGAATCGATTCGGCCTATCCGAATCGATTCAAAAAGGTTCAACTTTCTAAATGTCTCATTCCGAATCGTTTCGTCTTGTCCAAATCGATTCGGCTGGTCCGAAATCCAAAATTTTCTTAGGGTTTATATATACCCCCCAAACCCAAAACTTAATCCAATCTCCATTCTTAAGGTTTTTAATCTCGACCAACAAGACTACAAAAAACTAATCTGTGTTTTACAACTAACACATTGATTAATTTGTGGTATTAAACCATTTCTCTTAGATTTAAACCCTAAAACCATAAAAACCCCAACTTATCATTTTAACCCATTTTTAATCATTTATACACATCATTAATATGGGTTTATCACTAGAAATCATCAAGAATTAATATCACATCTATATGTGATTTAAGAAATCAACTTTCTCCAAATTTATTTTAAGGGTTCTAACCCAAAATTTTCTAGTTTACCAAATAGAATATGAGATATACACACTCAAATGAATAAAGCAAGTAAACACTTTTCAGGGGGATAAAATCCGACGACCTTGAGTTGAATCCCGTGGAGTTTGGCCTAAATCCCTTCTCTCCTTCCTCTTTCTCTTCTTTCTCTCTTTTCTTCCTATTCTTACTACCTCGTCTATTCCGAAACCAACTGCACACTCGAAATCTCCATCCGAGGTACTTGGCCGCAATCCACTAATTAAACCCAACACATCTCTATACGAGTTTTCCCATTAAAATATTATCCTTTGTCACTTTACCCACTGCAACATGTAATTAAAATAATCCAACTCATTTACTTAGTCTCAAAAGTAAATGAGACACACCTCTGAAATTGTTTAACCCTCATAAATTCCAAAAATTATTTTTCCGAGAAATTGCTCAAATTTCCAATTTACAGCCATTAATGGAATTTAATTATCCCCAAAAGTGCAGGGTGTTACATAATCCCCTCCTTACAATGGAATTTCGTCCTCGAAATTCGAATATAGCCTACACCACCAGCCTAGGATCGCTAATTACAATACGTCCTAGTATCCCAAAGTCGAAAGGTGTTAACACCATGGTCCCCTACCATATTCCACCTATCTCAAGGCGTATGCTCTAGCGTGCTAGCTTACCCCAAACTTATCTAATTTCTATATGCTAACGCACTAACTCGGTCATGAGGTTAACTCTAACAATGATGCGTCACACCTATTGCTTCTATAACCGCCTATAAGAAGAACAAGCCTATAACTAACGCTCTAACATCTTAAAAAGCTGATACTCTTGCTAACACTCTAAACGTTCGCTCGCCCATAGCAGGACAACTGGTCTCCTTAAAAGGGTATTTCACTAAGGTTTGACAACTCCTGTCAATCCTTTATCTTACTTTAGGTGTGAAAACTCTTGTTGCACCTATAAAATCGAATTATAGCGTACCTCGTACGACGTTCCAATTAACAAACTTCAATCTCTATTATAGCTTCCTTACGCCATAATCTCCCATTTTATATACCATGCCCCATTTTATTCATGGCGGTATAAAACAAATCGACCTACTAAGGTGCCCATACGTCCTTTTTGCCCATGCACATCTACACATCTGGGTTTTCCTAACCCGAATACTAAAAACTCCAATCTTTACTATAACTGGAAATGCAATCTTTCCTAAAGTTAACCCATCAATCTGCTTATGGTTAACTCACAACTATCTCCTTATATCGGCATCACTAATCCTTCTGACCTTAAATTCTAATAATCCTACGATCGATGTGTTTCCAATACACGTAAAACTAGTACTATCCTAAGTATATCCCTAGTGCCCAAGTCCTCTCTCAACTTCTGACATTTTCCTGGGTTCATGCGTGGGACATCTCGCAAAGCGAAATCCAAATAAGGAACCCTCCTGTTACTCTACTTCCTCGCATTGTTGGTCGTCGAGATATAACGGCTCGAGGCACACCTGCGGGATGTCCTAAATCTTACCTCGCTAACCTACTAACACTCTTCTACCACTATATCGTTCTATCTTAATGAAATGGAAAGTCTAACTAATCAGGGCGCCTACTTTCTGCGAAAGTGTTACGAACATCCTACCCAAAACACATTACCTCCAAATTTTGCCTACTACACAAGGCCTGGCCATAAGCCTTAAATCAATTTCTTTTACCTTACCTCACCCACATGCTTGTAGTGAGAGAACCATTTAAGTGCTTTTCCTTAACACTTCCATATCTATAAGCATGCAATCATTGCACAACCCTCAGTCCATAGTGTTTTCTCCACACTAGGTGACTTACCATCAAAACTAACATCCTTGCATCCCATAACATCTCTCCACACCCGACGTCATTAAGTTTCATGTGTGGAGCATCTCGCATGCGAAATCCAAACAAGGAACCCCTCCAATACACTACTACTTAACTTTGTTGGTCATGGAGGCCTGTTAGCTTCAAATAAGCAACCGGGATAACCCTATCCCCTCTTTAAAAAAATGTGGTCAGAACTCCTATCTCTATCTAGGAGCCACACCACCAAGCGCTCGTACTAACACTAAGTCCTTATGCAAACTAAAACAAGCTGAAACTCATAGCTTAACAACTAAATTCTACATACCTTAAATCACATCTGCTCACCGGAGTTCCATATACCCATACTAATAAAGATGAACTCAACTTGTACCCAGGTGAGATATCACAATAATAACCTATTCCACCGTGGAACTGCGGACATGATAGTCTTGCGGTCATTAGCCTTCTATCACTCAGATCAACGAATAACATAATATACTCAAAATATCAACACCCGCTTTTATAGAGAATGGAGGAAAATAAAACTCCGCTACCGCGAAAAAACACATGGACCTACATTATATAATATTACTGATAGTGCCAAAAAGTTCAAATTACACACACGAATCTAGGGTTAGTGAAATACCTCAACTCTACCTAGTCACACCAATTATACCTCCTCCATCTGAGGTGAAACTCATAACAACAACTTCACCAATCTCCCTAGCTACTCCAAATGGTTCTTGGACATGATACACTTGCCCTAACTGAACCAAAATTTACTCAACTCAATGCCTCATCCAGACACCCCACCCTTGTCCTTTTTCTCCTACCGAGAAAGCACGAACCGCGTGTCTCAACACTCCACATCACCCTATTTCTATCTCTGGCCTTCCTAACCATGTAAAAGTTATCAATATTATTAGACTCTCTAGCCTCGATCCTGACAATCACCTTCATAATCCCCTTAACCTCTTAGTTAGAAGGAGACTCCACTACCGGATTCAACAACCCTATTTTAATGAATTTCCCCGGGTGGATGTCCACCGATGGGGTTTCTTAAACATAAATTCTCCATAAGTATTAGCAACACTTACTAGTGATACTATCATTCCTCTGAAGGGCCTCTTCTTTATTGTACCTACCTTAATTCGGTACTAAGTTCACTTATCCCTATTACTCTTTATTCACTGTCGACCTCTGACCGATCCTTATGTGAATAATTCAAGATTGCATTCTTTCTTTCCTACTAATTCATGGGAACTCACGGTTAAAACCATATGCAAGATCCCTATATGAGTAAAACATCCCGCTTCCCCATATATGGTGACCATAATTTTCACCATTTCAATATTGCTCCTACGAGTGAAAAATTTTCCTAAAATTTTCACATCTGGGTATATCCATACCCTGCTCTAAGCCAAAGTTTCTGAGCCTTCTACTTCCACTGAGTAAGGCTACACTAACTTCATATGACTTAACATCAACATATGGTCCTTGATGATGCTGAGATTTAGTACCACCGGATAAGTGATGATGATGATGAGCTCAAATAATGGCAGCCATGGCAGTCATAAAGATGTAGGTGTATAAGTGTGTAGAAGGAGATGAGTATAAGAGGAATAAGACAATGATGTATAGTGGTTCAGCCAATTTGGCCTACATCCACTGTGAGTGTGTGATCCACTAAGTATGGGCACTAATGGCCTTGGGTACAATGCACATAAGCTAACTTTCTCTCTGTACTGTGTATGTAAGTAGAGTTTTTGCTAGGGTTCCCATTATCCATCCATCCCCTGTAGGGTTGTAGGTGACAAGTATATATAGGTCTTGGGGGGTGTAGTGTACCCCCAAGTATGCATGGTGCATGTGAATGATGATCTAGCCAATCTCCTGTTTACACTTGTAGATGCCAAATGATGACATAATATTCCCTCACGTGAGGGTGTGATTTTGTTATAACGGTCTCCCATGTGCCATGTGAGCCTCACGCGCACAGTTCCACGTGTCTCCCAAACCACGCGCTGTGATGATGTCACCCTCGGCCTTTGATATGAGGCCGAGGGCAAAGTTCCTTCCGGTAATGAGTCTGACCTGATTTGGGCCTCGTACTGTCGTACCCTCGGAGGGTCGTCCGGAGCCTGATGAAGGGTCGGCCCCCTGAGGGGTCGTCTGGAGCCTGATGAAGGGTTGGCCCACTAAGGGGTCGTCCGGAGCCTGATGAAGGGTCGGCCTCCTGAGGGGTCGTCCAGAGCCTGATGAAGGGTCGACCCCTCGCGGGGTCGTCCGAAGCCTGATGAAGGGTCAGCCCCTCGAAGGGTTGTCTGGACCCTGAGGAAGTGCATGGCTCCCTCGGCATGGCCGAGGGTATATACGGGTATATCAATCACCCCCCAGCCCTTAGCCATAGATGATGCTGAGATGGCTGAGGGATAATGTTGCTTTTGAGACTAAGTGTATGGTCTGTTGGATAAGTGACACCTGTCAAACTGATTTGACAGCTGTCAAATTTTTATCCAATGTCGTTCAAGTTTTCAAGGTATGGCGGATGCATGCTGCTTGGGGCTTTGTGCCCTAATGATGTCCTCCTCGTGGGCTGTGCTTTGGCTTGGGTAATGGGACCACTCATTACTAAGGTATATAAGCAATTTTTGAAACCATTCATTCTCTTCTTCTTCTTCGCGCCCAAGCTCTCTCTCTCTCTCTCTCTCACTTCCAGCCTTCTTGCCATTTCTATAGTTTTTTCACCTTCAAGCTTAGCAACTTCGCCATTCCTCTTCAGGTAACACCTTGACCCTAGTGTCCTACTTATCTTCATTTCTGTTTGCTTTCTTATTTTAAGCTCATAGGGCTATATTTCCTTAAGCTGTTCCATAGATTTTTCGGTGTAACCTCCGGTAAGCTGTTCTTGAATTGTTCTTGATAGAAAACCCTTCAATCCTTAGGTTTTGATCCAAAAGTCCACCCTGGTCAAAGGTGAGATTTGTTTGTAGTTAAGTTAGGTTACCCAAATTCTTCTAAGTGTAAGGTCTCCCCCTTAATGCTTAGGAGGCTTTATAATCTAGCTGAGGAGTTCCCATCCTTGCTAGAGAAGCTTTTCATAGAGATCAGACGAATAGAGGAAGAGGAGGAGAGAAGACGAGGGGCCAACCCTAATTGGGTATGACCCATTTTTCCCATCCCTCTTGCCACAGTAAAGCCATTTGAGCCATCTGAGTCTTGTGGGTCATCTTGTCGTCCAGCCGAGAGTTATTCTGGAGAGATGGATGAGAGAGCGTCGTCACCAATATGCGCTGGACCTTCTGGGAGAGTAGAGACGTCTGATCTAAGCCCAGGCCGACAGGCCGAGGGTATGGTTACTTCCGAGGTTGTCCCTGTGACAACCCTATCCCCACATGCCTTCCAGATGGATTTTCCCCATAGGTCTCTGGCAAGTGATGAGGCCGAGGGAGAGGGGACAGAGGACGAGGGCGAGGGGACAGATGATGACCAGGTTGACACCTCCCATGCCTCGTCCTATGTCTCCTCAGTTAGGGCTCGTGACCTCTTGCTGTGGAGGCATGCCTATGGAGTGCCCCCAAATATAACTATGAGGTTTACCTCTGAGTCTGAGAGGATCTTCAAGGGTGAAGAGGGAGAGGTTGCAGTATACGAACAGATGTTCAAGGTGGGTGTCAGATTCCCTCTGCATCCTGCTGTCATAGATATCCTGTCAGCCCTCGGCGTTGCCCCCTCTCAGCTTCCTCCCAACTCCTGGAGGATGATCCTTAGCTACATCTTCTTGTGGAAGAATGGTTTCACTGATGAGCCATCGGCCAACGTATTTTTGGCCTATTACAATATCACCTCCTTGTCCAAACAGCCTGGGTACTACCACCTGGGGGCGAGGAGGTCTGACAAAAAACTTCTCCACGTGGCACAGACCTCCAACCACGATTGGAAGAAGAGATTTTTCTTCGTTTCTGGGGAGTGGGAATTTTATGCCGAGTCTCAACATTTGGACGATAGTCTGAGGATTCCCAGAAGATGGTCAAACCCCTCGATGAAGGCCAGGTCTGATCCCGGACTTAGTCTGGATGAGAAAGATATAGTTGAGTATCTGAGGGACCGAGGGAGAGGGGGTGAGATTGCAAAATTTGAAGATCTGATAACCCCCAAGTTCCTCAAAGAAGCTGGTCTGAGGGTCGGCCCCCTGACAGAGCTATGTGAGTTTCATTAATTTTTGCTCATTCTTTACTTTTTTCAAGTGTTTCATCTTTGTCTCTGCATCTTTCTAACGTATCGTCCTCTTTTCAGGTTGTCCTACAGGTATACCAGATCAACTTTGGGAGATGACTGCTCTGAGCTTATTATCTGGTTTAGGCAAGAAGAAGGGCAAGGAGCCTTAGCAGGCTCCGAGGAAGACAAAGTCCGTGGGACCGACACTTGTTGAACCGACAACCGATGGTCGCAAAAGAAAGGAGCCTGAAGTCCCTGTTACCCTCGAACGGATTCTAGGACGAGGGCGAGGGTGGAGTCATCTTAGGGGGCTGGTTCCTCTTCTAGCATGGGAGCCTTTTGGTCCCAAAACTTGACGTCACTGAAGGCCGAGCCATCCTCCTTGATCACAAACCTAAGGGAAGCCAAGGCGTCCATATTTTCTGCCCCCTCGGCTGCTGATTACGAATTTCTATCAAAGATGCCTCCGACCAAGATGTATGACTATGGTCTGCATGCACTGTCTCAGGTACTTATCTTCACCTCGTCTGATTTAATTTAATTTTTCACCAACTATTTCCTCAGCCTTTTAACAAGTGTCTTTTTCTGTGCAGTCCGTCTGTGCCTTCACCTCGGCCACTAAGTGGATGGCTAAGAATCAACAGAAGTTTCATGAGGCCGAGAGGGCCATTCAGTATGAGGCCGACCTGCAGACAGAGCTCAAGACTGCGAGGGATGAACTAGAGAGTGCTAGGACCGAGCATGCCAGGGTCTTAGATGAGCTGACGAGACAGCACGATGCCGACCAGCAGGCCAAGGACTTGCTATTAAAGGAGAAGGATGAGGCTTTACTTAACATGGAGGCTTAACACAAGGCCGATCTGGAAGTAGCTGTCAAGAAAGCCGAGGTCGATGATGTGGAGGCCTACAAACTCTCAGACGAGTTTCAAGGCTTCGGCCTTGAATACTTGGAGAGGGGGATTAAGACGTCCTGTCGATGGGTCATCTTAAAGTTCGCTGATGCAATGTCGTCTGCTCGACCTTATCTTGAAGAAGTTCAGCTGGATGATCCCCACATTGCTAAAGCCTTAGCTCAAGTGGAGTCTCAGCATGTCGAAGGCATGGGCACGTCTGAGGGTCGGCCTGTCATGGTCATAGAAGAATCTCCTATTGATGTCGAGGCCTTGCCCTCTGATTTTGCTCAATAGGGTGGCTGTATGTAGCCAATATCCTCTTTGTGTAATCCATTTTTGTATTTTATTTTTGTAAGACGAACAACATTTTGTAATATAATGTCTCTTGTTGCCTTCCCTACTTGCCTCTTATGTGATTTGCATTGTGTATATTTTTTTTGTACTAACAGTATCACTAACCCCTCCCTCGTCTGTCTTGAGGACCATGGTGGGGTCGTCCCCTCTATGCGACCTCATTATAGCCGAGGGTTATAATCACCAAATTAATGGCTTTAAATAAAGTTTTCCCTCGTCTGTCTTGAGGACCATGGTTGGGTCGTCCCCTCCATGCGACCTCATTATAGCCGAGGGTTATAATCACCAAATTAATGGCTTTAAATAAAGTTTTCCCTCGTCTGTCTTGAGGACAATGGTGGGGTCATCCCTTCCATGCAACCTCATTATAGCCGAGGGTTATAATCACCAAATTAATGTCTTTAAATAAAGTTTTCCCTTGCCTGCCTTGAGGACCATGGTGGGGTCGTCCCCTCCATGCGACCTCATTATAGCCGAGGGTTATAATAACCAAACTAATGGTTTTTAATCAAGTGTTCCCTCGTCCTTCTTGAGGGCAATGGTGGGGTCGTCCCCTCCATTGACCCTCATTATAGCCGAGGGTTATAATAACCAAACATGATTTTTAATCAAGCATCCCCTCGTCCTTCTTGAGGGCAATGGTGGGGTCGTCCCCTCCATTGACCCTCATTATAGCTGAGGGTTACAATAACCAAACTAATGGTTTTTAATCAAGTATCCCCTCGTCCTTCTTGAGGGCAATGGTGGGGTCGTCCCCTCTATTGACCCTCAATATAGCCGAGGGTCACAATAAACAAACTAATGATTTTTAATCAAGTGTTCCCTCGTCCTTCTTGAGGGCAATGGTGGAGTCGTCCCCTCCATTGATCCTCATTATAGCCGAGGGTTACAATAACTAAACATGATTTTTAATCAAGCATCCCCTCATCCTTCTTGAGGGCAATGGTGGGGTCGTCCCCTCCATTGACCCTCATTATAGCCGAGGGTTACAATAACCAAACAAATGTTTTTTAATCAAGTATCCCCTCATCCTTCTTGAGGCCAATGGTGGGGTCGTCCCCTCCATTGACCCTCAATATAGCCGAGGGTCACAATAACCAAACTAATGGTTTTTAATCAAGTGTTACCTCGTCTTTCTTGAGGGCAATGGTGGGGTCGTCCCCTCCATTGACCCTCATTATAGCCGAGGGCCATTTTCTGAAGATGTTTTCATGCGTACTAGAACTGATAAACACAGGATGAGGGGAAACACTGATATTTCTTATTAATTTTCCAAGTGCTCTGATGGAGCAACTCCTATTATAATTATGGTCTATCAAGACCTTATAACACTACTGATAGTATTTTTTCAAATGATCTGCATTCCAGGGGTTGGAAAAGGGTTCCCCCTCTAGGTTTTCTAGTCTATAGGTCCCAGGGACGACTTCATCGATGACCCTATATGGGCCATGCCAATTAGGATGGAGCTTGTTGGGCTTTTGCCAAGTCTTTTTGAGGACCAAGTCCCCCACTTCAATTGGCCTCTGTTTCACCCTCTGATTGTAAAACCTTGCGTCCCTCTGCTGGTAGGTGGCCTGCCTTATCTCGACGTCCTCCCTCATTTCCTCAATCAGGTCTAAGTCGAGTCTCCTCTCTTCTGTATTTCTCTGGGGGTCATACATTTGGAACCCAATCTCGGTGGGGATGATGGCTTCTGAGCCATAAGCTAGCATGAATGGGGTCTCTCTGGTAGAGGTTCTCACTGTCATCCTATATGCCCACAGCACGGCATATAACTCGTCGACCCATCTTCCTTTTTCCTCTTCAAGCCTCTTCTTGATTCCATCTAGGATTGTCCTGTTTGTATCTTTTGTTTGCCCATTGGCCTGAGGTCGGCCTGGGGTGGAGAAAAATTAGTTGATACTCACCCTTTCACAGTACCTCTGTAGAGAGGTATTCTTGAACTGAGTCCCGTTATCCGAGATGAGGGTGTTGGGGAGACCATATCTGCATATAACATTTTTCCAGATGAACTGGAAGGTCTTCTTCTCTGTTATCATGACCATCAGTTTGGCCTCCACCCATTTTGAAAAATAGTCAATAGCTACGATGAGGAATCGATAGTTATTGACTGCTCTTGGTAAGGGTCCTACGAGGTCGATCCCCGACACTGCAAATGGCCATGGGGATGTAATGGAGGTAAGAGGCTGATAGGGTTGGTGAGGGATGGTGGCAAATCTCTGGCATTTATCGCACTTTTTACATATGCCGCGGCGTCTTTCCCCAGGGTCGGCCACCAGTACCCTTGGGTGATCACCCTCTTCGCTAAGTATCTTCCCCCGATGTGGCTTGAGCACGATCCTTCGTGCACATCTTGCAAAAGGGATGAGACCTCAGATGGGTGCACACACCTAAGTAAGGGGAGTAAAAATCCCTTTTTGTACAAGGTGTCCCCAATGACAGTGAACTTTGCAGCCCTGTATCTCAACTTCTTCCTTTCTTGCCTTGCTTTTGGAATCTCTCCCTCTTTAATGTACCTGATTAGAGGGTCCATCCACAAAGCTTCCTGAGAAACATTTAGGCAATTGCTAAGTGTTCCCTCAGCGTCTTCAATAGTTGGCCGAGACAAAATTTCTACTGGGACCGTCCTCCTGATGTCTGTCCTAGTTGTCGAGGCCAACCTCGCAAGGGCATCAGCACGGCCATTGTCGAGCCAAGGTATCCTCTTTAATTTCACTTCTCTGAAGCCTTTAAGTAATGACCTCACCTTCTCAAGGTACCTAGCCATCCTCTCGTCCTTGGCCTCGTAGGCTCCTAGTATCTGATTCACTACTAGCCTAGAATCATGTGAACCAAAATTTGGCCGATACTAAGTGATCTGGCCAAGGAGAGGCATGCTATCAAGGACTCATACTCGGCCTCCTTGTTGGAGGCCTTAAAGTTAAACCTCAGGGCGTACTCAATGTCTGTGCCGTCGGGTGCTAATAGTATTAACCCAGCTCCGCTCCCTCTTTCGCAAGAGGACCCGTCGACGAAGAGGCTCCACGCGGTGTGTTCTTCTGAGAGACCTCCCTCGGTGAGTGACCCCTGTCTAAAGAGATATCTTCCCTCTTCGTTTTCAACCACTTTCCTTCTAGCGGTGCTCATCTCAGCCTTATCTGTAGGTGTATCGGTGAGCTCACCATGTCGGGTATCTATCTTCCCGAGGCTCTCACCCTCGGCCTCATCATCTTCCCAAGTAAACTCAGCCACGAAGTCTGCCAATGCTTGCCCCTTAATGGCCGTCCTAGGCTGGTACACTATGTCAAACTCCCCCAGTTCTATAGCCTAAGCCATTAACCTCCCTGGTTTTTCAGGCTTGTGCAAAACCTGCCTAAGGGGTGAGTCAGTGAGGATGACCATCGCATGGGACTGGAAGTATGGCTTCATCTTTCTTGATGCATGGATCAAGGCTTAGGCCAACTTTTCCATCCTTGGATATCTTTGCTCTGCCCCCTGGAGTGCCTTGCTGTTAAAATACACAGGCTTCTGTACTCCATCTTCATCTCTAACAATGGTTGCACTGATGGCTGACTCTGAGATGGCGAGGTATACATAAAGTCGTTCACCCTGCACTGGCCGTGACAACAACAAGGGTGACCCCAGGTATGATTTTAACTCCTTGAAGGCCTCATCGCATTATTCACTCCATTCGAAGGCTTTTCTGAGAATTTTGAAGAATGGTAGACACCTGTCTGTGGCTCTAGATATGAACCTGTTCAAGGCAGCAACTCTCCCTGTGAGCCTCTGAATGTCTTTAATGGACTTGGGGGTCTTTATCTCAACAAGGGCCTTTATCTTTTCGGGATTGGCCTCGATACCTCTTTGGTTGACAATGAACCCCAAGAACTTCCTTGCTCCGACCCCGAAGACACACTTGGCCGGATTAAGATTCATCTGGTATTTGTCCATCGTATTAAAGGTCCTCTCCAGGTCTGCCACATGATCCTCTGCCTTCAAACTCTTAGTCAGCATGTCATCTACATAGACCTCCATAGACTTCCCAATTTGGTCTTCGAACATTTTATTTATGCGGCGCTGGTACGTTGCCCCCGCATTTTTTAGGCCAAAGGGCATGACCCTATAACAGTGTATCCCCTTGTCAGTAATGAAGGTTGTCTTCTCTGAGTCTTCAGGGTTCATGAAGATCTGGTTGTACCCTAAATAGGCATCCATGAAGCTCATGAGCTCATGGCCTGCGGTAGCGTCTACCATCTGGTCAATGCGGGGGAGAGGGAAGTTGTCTTTGGGATAGTTCTTGTTGAGGTCGGTGAAGTCCACACACATTCTCCACTTCCCGTTGGCCTTTGGGACAATGACTGCATTGGGCAGCCATTCAGGGTAGATTACCTCTCTAATAAACTCAGCGTCTTCTAATTTCTTGACCTCATACCTAATGACCTCATACTTTTCTCTAGAGTAAATTATCCTCTTCTGCTTTACTGGTCTCACTCCTTCTACCACATTGAGCTTGTGGCACATGATTTCAGGGTCAATCCATGGCATATCTACATGACTCCACACGAAGATGCTTCGTCTTCTCCTCAATAGTTTAAGGAGGTCTTCCTTGATGTTGGGCTTCAGAGACTTGCAGACTTGGACGATTTTTTCTGGATCATCCTCATCGAGGATGATGGATTCTACCTCTTCCGCGGCCTCTCCTTTCTTTAGCTTCGTCTCATCCCTGGGGTCTAGGGTATCAATAATGTAAGTGGTTGTAGCCCTCTTGTGTGCCTCTCTTTCTTCAGCGGAGTTGTAGTAATATTCTCGCGCTGTCGTCTGGTCTCCCTGAACTTCCCCCACCCCGTAAGGGGTAGGAAATTTAATCATCTGATGGACCGTAGACGGCACAGCTTAAAACCCCTTGAGGGCCACATGCCCCAGTATGATGTTGTAGGCCGAAAACACATGTTCATCCATCATAAAGAAACTGACATTCTTAGTAAGCCATCTCGACCACTCGTCCCCCATCCTGACATCGGCCTCATACACTCCAAGGGGATGAACCTTTTCCCCGCTGAACCCAATCAATGGATGATGGTATGGGACGAGTCTAGCACAGCTGAGACCTAAGGCTTTGAAACACGGCCAAAACATTACATCTGCAGAACTGCCCCCATTGACCAATATCCTCAGCACCTCACACCCATGTATCCTAGTTGTGATGACGAGTGGGTCGTCGTGTGGGGCAAGGAGGCCTTTAAAGTCCATTCTCGAGAACCCCACTATCAGAGTGTCCATATCGACCTTCTTCCTATTTTTTGACTTGACCTCCAGGGAGGTTGAGTATACCGTCTTCGTTACTGCCTTGGCCTCAACCACATGGGCCTTCCTGTCAGCGACCTCAGACCCTCCTCCTGCTAGACCCCCAGAGATCATTCCCACTCTGAGCGAGATTATATTAAGCCTCTTGACAGGGCCTTGGTCGTCTCTCGGCCGGAGGTCAGGGTCGTCCTCATCATCTGAAGAGTCGTCCCCTCTTTTTTGAGGACCTTCTCTACATGCATCGCCTCGCTTCTTTCTGGGGTCATCCCCTCGGCCCCTCTTGAAGGCACCTTTGTCGACGTACTTTTTGAGCTTCCCTTCTTTCAGCATCTTCTCAATCTTATCTTTCAGAGCAAAGCATTTGTCTGTTACGTGGCCGTGGTCTTGGTGAAATTTGCACCACGGGTTCTTATTCCTCTTGTTGGGGGCCGCCCTCAACTTCTCAGGCCACTTCAGGGATCGGTCACTCTTTATCTCATTGAGAATTTGTTCACAGCTGACCGTTAGAGGGGTGTAACCAGCGAACTTGTCTTCCGTAGACCTCTTCTTCCCCTCTTTGTTCTTCTTAGGGTACTTACCCCCACTAGCGCCTCCTTTTTCGTCTTCACATTTTGCGGCCATCGCCTCTTCGGCATTCATCACCTTTCCTACTGTTGACAGCAATTCAGCCATCGTCCTAGGGGGTCTTCAGCAAGCTTCTATAACGGCTTCCCCTTTTGGAGTCCTCCAATCAGGGCTGTCATAGCTATGCTCTCCTCATAGTTTTCCACCTCCAACTTCTCTTTATTGAATCTGGCTATGTAGTCCCTCAGGCTCTCATTCTTCCTCTGCTTAACATAGAGCAGGTGGGTGGTCTTCTTCTGTGGCCTCACCCCAAAGCAAAAGTTGTGGATGAACCGGTCTGCCAACTGCTTAAAGTTTTTAATGGAATTTTTTTGAAGAGACGTGTACCAAACATGCGCAGCCCCCGTCAGGGTACCAGAAAAGGCACGACACCTCATCTTATATGAGATAGAGTATATGTCTGCTGCTGATTGATACATCTCAATATGGTGGACAGGGTTGGTGCTCCTGTCGTATCTTGGGGTGACCATAGGTGGCTTGAACCTTGATGGCGTAGGGAAGTTGACTATCTTCTCCACAAAGGGTGAACCTATGGTGTATCCCTTCTGAAGAGGGTCCCGGCTCTTCATTATATCACCGATCTTATCCTTTAGTCGTTGGATTGAGTCATTCCAGGGCCTCGCAGGGTCGGCTTGGCCGAGGTTATCCCCTACCGCCTCTTTAAGGTGGACGGACGGTTCTTCTGCGGCAGGCCTGTGTCGGTTGTTTACTTCCCTTTGACCATTATCCCGTGCTTGGGGTCGACCATCTGCTGCCTCCCTCCTGGACCTCGCAGCACTCCTTGACCTGGACAATTTTTCCCACAGGTCATTTATTGGGCCCCGCCTCTCAAAGGCTGACGCCCTGCTCAAGCGATCAAAAGCAGAGCCTCTCGGGCGATCATCAGGATTTGGTCTCCCGCACTTTCCTCCACTGTCCTGGAGAGGTCGTACAGTATTGTTGGAGACCTCATATGGTTCCCAGCATTCTATAGGGGCCTCCTCTCCCTCCAGTCGTCATACCTGTCCTCAGGGCAAGGGTTCCCTTGCCTCCCCAGGCGTAGACGCCGCTGAGGGGGTGGCAGGTCTTTGCGTGGTGCCTGGGGTGGTCCCCTGGCTTCATACTGCCCTGGAGCCACTGCCAGAGTAATCATCTCAGGTGAAACCCCCAGTGGTCTTAGTATGTTCTGGCTTAGTGCTGTGAACTGTTCCTGCATCATCCGCTGGCTTGCTGCCAGAGACTTTAAGGATGCTACCACATCAGCCATCTCAGACTGAGGTGGTGGCTGACTGGAACTGGGTCCTCCCCTATCATCCGGTGGGGGAAGTGGTGGTGGTGGCATCTCTGGTGCCATGTGTTTGAGATGTGAACAGCTGAACTGGAAAAAAGGCAGGTGAGCTTGAGAACCTTAGTGGGTCTCTTTCAATGGTGAAACATCTCCTCTCAGGGGGAGAACTGGTTCACCACCAGAGTGACCAGCAAGGTCAAGCTGTACAAAGGAAGAGATGTCTTCTCGTTCCCACAGACGGTGCCAAACTGATGATGCTGAGATTTAGCACCACCGGATAAGTGATGATGATGAGCTCAAACAATGGCAGCCATGGCAGTCATAGAGATGTAGGTGTATAAGTGTGTAGAAGGAGATGAGTATAAGAGGAATAAGACAATGATGTATAGTGGTTCAGCCAATTTGGCCTACATCCACTGTGAGTGTGTGATCCACTAAGTATGGGCACTAATGGCCTTGGGTACAATGCACATAAACTCACTTTCTCTCTGTACTGTGTATGTAAGTAGAGTTTTTGCTAGGGTTCCCATTATCCATCCATCCCCTGTAGGGTTGTAGGTGACAAGTATATATAGGTCTTGGGGGGTGTAGTGTACCCCCAAGTATGCATGGTGCATGTGAATGATGATCTAGCCAATCTCCTGTTTACACTTGTAGATGCCAAATGATGACATAATATTCCCTCACGTGAGGGTGTGATTTTGTTATAACGGTCTCCCATGTTCCATGTGAGCCTCACGCGCACAGTTCCACGCGTCTCCCAAACCACGCGCTATGATGATGTCACCCTCAGCCTTTGATATGAGGCCGAGGGAAAAGTTCCTTCTGGTAATGAGTCCGGCCTGATTTGGGCCTCGTACTGTCGTACCCTCGGAGGGTCGTTCAGAGCCTGATGAAGGGTCGGCCCCCTGAGGGGTCATCTGGAGCCTGATGGAGGGTCGGCCTCCTGAGGGGTCGTCCGGATCCTGATGAAGGGTCGGCCTCCTGAGGGGTTGTCCAGAGCCTGATGAAGGGTCGGCCCCTCGAAGGGTCGTCCGAACCCTGATGAAGTGCAGGGCGCCCTCAGCATGACCGAGGGTATATACGAGTATATCAGTCCTTGTCAAAGACCTTTTCAAACTTTTTTCCCCAACTTAATCTTCATGGGGTAATTCAAATCAGCACCCCTCTCCATACTATAATGGTACGTAACCGAATATAACTACTATACTTTAGTAGTCGTTGCAACAATTCTTAGCAAAATCCATAAGGAGAGTGAACTCTACTGCGGTCTTAGTTTCTGACTTCAACTGACTGCTCCAGCTAAGCCCCGCCTCCTACTGCCTTCATCACAACATTCCTTAGTCGCCCTTCCTCGATCAGCACATGAACCTCGAACGATCATGCAAAAGATATAATATAATCTTATATATTGGCAGGAGAACGAAATCTCACACAAAGAATCAACACTCCTAATCATAAGGCTCTATATCAAATTGAGAGCAATGCTGGAAGCGTAGTACGTCCGCATAGATTCCTAAGGACACTAGAACCTGATGCTCTGATACCATCTGCAACACCCCGCCTAATAAGATACCAGACAATCCATCTTGTACCACATTAAAATAGGAGTCTCATATGGTTCATTCTTAGCATCACTGTCGAAAACCAAATTAATTACTAATAAGCTATTAGGCTGGCATCAAATTTTTATTTAACTAATCATTTGAAACAAACCATACATAAAAACATTCACGCAATTTATTTAAAAAACTAAAATACAATAAAATAACCGAGCAGTCGGTTTAACATGATATAATCAAAACGAATGCCGAACTAAAAAGTCGAAAAAGAATAAGTAAATGAAATTGGGCTTTCGGCCCGAATTTTTATACAATACCTCCTATCTATATTACAAGGATATAAGCGTCTACAGTAAACCTTCATGCATCCACAGCTACTGCAGCAGACATCTGACTCGAAGGAATCACCATCCAGGCATCCCTGTGTCTGGACACCTATATAATATATATACATAGCCAGAGAGGAGAAAATAGAGAAACGACTCAGAGCCCGAGTTGTGAAAATATTTATCAAGTGCATAAATGCAATATTTTTAAAATATGTTTTACCTCATATTTAAATTGGTATCGCACTCCCATGAGATACCCCCCACCTCTCTTCTAATAGTTCACGTCTCATACCGAATCAATTTGGCTGGTCCAAAATCCCAAATTTTCTTAGGGTTTATATATACCCCCAAAACCCAAAACTCAATCCAATCTCCATTATTAAGGTTTCTAATCTCAACCAACAACACTACAAACATTTAATCTATGTTTTACAACTAAAACGTCCATTAATTTGTGGTATTAAACCATTTCTCTTAGATTTAATCCCTAAACCCACAAAAACCCTAACTTATCATTTTAACCCATTTTTAATCATTTATACACATCCTTAATATGGGTTTATCACTAGAAATCATCAAGAATTAATAACACATCTATATGTGATTTCAAAAATCAACTTTCCCCAAATTTATTTTAAGGGTTCTAACTCAAATTTGTCTAGTTTACCAAATAGAATATGCGATATAGACTCAAATAAATAAAGCAAGTAAACACTTGCCCGGGGGATAAAATTCGACGACCTCGAGTCGAATCCCGCGGAGTTTGGCCGGAATCCCTTTTCTCCTTCCTCTTTCTCTTCTTTATCTCTTTTATTCATTTTCTCTCTTTCTTTCTCTTTCTCTTTCTCTTTTATGCCTTATAAAAAGAGAATAAGGGTTTTCCCCTATAAACCAAAAAATGACTTGTTTACTCAATTGCGAGTCCCTATTAGCCCAAAAATTCCTGGAACCTAAACACTACCCTCGGATACACTATTTTGACTGTCTCGGCCATTCCGAAACCAACCGAACACTCGAAATCTCCATCCAAGGTACTTGACCACAATCCACTAATTAAACCCAACACATCTCGATATGAGTTTTCCCATTAAAATATTATCCTTTATCGCTTTACCCACTGCGACATGTAATTAAAATAATCCAACTCATTTACTTAGTCTCAAAAGTAAATGAGACACACCTCTGAAATCGTCTAACCCTCATAAATTCCAAAAATTACTATTCTGAGAAATTCCTCAAATTTCCAATTTACACCCATTTATGGAATTTAATTATCCCCAAAAGTGTGGGGTGTTACATTTTCTTAGGATTCATTCCCCATTTTATCAAGTTCGTTATTTTCTAATAATCCCATCCTTTATACGTGCCTTAAATCATCAAACCATCCCTATTCCCATACTTAGAGATCTCCAAACAACAAGTGCCTATCCTATCTCTTGGGAAGAATACCTGACGACAATTACCACCTACTCTCGCACCTTGGTTTAAGGAACAACGGAAATGTGTACTACTTAGCCCCACCCCAGAATCACCCATTCATAAAAATCTACACTCATTAGTCCCATACCTAGAAAGTGTTAACAGCAACAAAGGCCTACCTACTAGTCCCATACCTAGCAAGCAACCTGAAATAGGGTGAAAACATGGCTTCCCCATCAATCTCGTCATCCCCACGGTGTCAAATATTAACACAATTGACAATCACATAAGGCATATTTTCAACCTAGCATAAAAATTCTTCCCATTAATCCCAAGATTACTATTTATCCAAATTATGTCCGCTTAATAATAATTACACTATTATTTAAACAATTCCTTTCCTTTTTCAAAAACTTATATAATTTCCATTCACATGCATATTTCGGGGCATACAACAAGAAATTTATGTTCTACAAGATGCACATAAATAACATGATTTTACGAGTCAAATTAAATTTATAAAATTCAAATGATTTATTTTAACCTGTGAACGCCCATATATAGTAATGGAATCCCGATCTCTAATCTAAGTGTGTGAGAGTTGAGTCTTAATTCGTACTAGAAAGTTGAAAAAAATAGTCTCAACTTTAGTTTCACTTTCCCCAATTAGAATCTCTAATTTATTTAAAAATTAATTATTTTTAGTGTTTAAGCAACATTTAAAATGCATAATACTAAAGGGGAAGAATAAAAGTATTCATGTATGTAAAAAAGTCGTCTAGAAAATTTAATTACACGGTTGCGTTCCTTCGCGATAATAGTAAAGAAACGTTATTGGATGTTCTTGATAAAACTTGGTTTAGATCTTCAAACTTGGGTTTAAAGTTGATTTAAATAGGGTTTAGGTTTTGTAGATGAGTGAACGTAAAAATATGGGAGGCTGCTGATTTTTTAGAAGGTTAAAAATGAGTTTTTAAATCCTAAACCCGTGCCTTTATGTTTTAAGAAAAGAAAAGAGTTTGAGTCCCACACAAACACTATAAGAAAAAGACAATTTTCTGCCTGCCACTGGAGCGAACTGGTTCGCCCCAGGGCTGAACCGGTTTGGAACACCTGCCAAACTGAGATCCCCCATTTTTTTTAATAAAAACGTTATCATTTCTAATTT
This sequence comes from Sambucus nigra, assembly GCA_949130495.1. Classification (NCBI taxonomy): domain Eukaryota; kingdom Viridiplantae; phylum Streptophyta; class Magnoliopsida; order Dipsacales; family Adoxaceae; genus Sambucus; species Sambucus nigra. The sequence continues at coordinate 136,135,614 of OX422216.1, forward strand.
TAAATTCCGATTCTAATATGACTTTACATAAATCAAAACAAAAGTTTTTAAGTTTAAAAATAATTAATTCCAAAATTTTATTTTTCCTGAAATTTGAATTTATAATAGATATTTCGATTTAAAATCACAGGGTGTTAGACTCTCCCCCACTAGTACATGAATTTTTTCCTCGAAATTCGACAAAGCATAAATGTCAAATGTAAATTTAGAAAATAAAATAAGGCTTATATATGCCTACCCGCCTCTGTCTCTCTCTCTCTCTCTCTCTCTCTCTCTATATATATATATATATATATATATATATATATATATATATATATATATATATATATATATATATGTATATATATCAACTATATGTATAAGTATATCTAGGAAAATATTACGTAACATGCTATCCCATTAGCCACACTTTGGATCTTGCTGAGCCTGCCCTGCCTGAGGTTCCTGAGTAGGAAGTAAATAACACCTTGTCATAACCGATCACTACGTACCCACTACCGATGCTACTAGTACTCCCTGTGCACCTGATGCATCCGGTGCTGGAGGCCCTTGGCCAGCTAGCCTTGTGCTTTTGGACACCTAAAAACTCGATGCCCTAACTCTCCACAAACTAAACACCCCCTAAAAGGTCTCGAATTCCATTCCCACGCTCGCTCACCCTACTGTGCCTGCCCCTATCCTTGAGGGCCATGTGGGATGCCATTGCCTTATTGAATGGCTTGTTTCTCTTGCACTAATCGCTGCCTCTTTCATGGTTGGTTATTATGACCCTTGTTCTCTCCACTTGCCTTGCTCCCATTTTGTACGATCGACTCCTGCCTCTTATCCAACTTCTTTTGATAATTCACCTTCTCCTGCCATAACAACAATGCGACTTCCACCACCTGATGGTAAGTAGTGTATATCAGATTCCCCAAAACCATTTTCTTAATCGACCATATTAATACCTTAATGAAACACTCCATCTTCTTTGCCCCAATGTTCACCTCTTTCGATATAAACATAGACAAATTTGTGGATTCCTTTTCATACTTAGCAACCGACTTGGAACCCTGTTCTAAATCTATAAACTTTTTCTTCTTCGCACTCCTAATTTCATAGGGAAAATATTTGTCATTAAATTTCACCAACAAGTGTTCGTAATTCAGGCGATCCCTATCCTCAGATGTGGTGACACTCTCCCACCACTGCAACACAATATAGACAACATTTGTTTCTAACCATCCGTACAATCTATCATACTCAAGTGACTCTCCATATCATGCCTCCATTAGTGATAAACCTTTGGGTCAGATCCCCCTACGAAAGTGGGAGGATCTCCCTTATGGAAACTAGACCTCACCTTGTCCCAAACTGAAGCGGTTGTACCCTGCTACTACACTTCTATGATTCTCCACCTCTGTTTCCCTATCTCAATATCGGTTGTAGTGCCCTCACGAACGATAAACGCTAACTCCTCATCACCCCAAATAAACTAACCTTGTCTTTCCTAAACCGCGGGACTAGAAACCAAACCCTCTTTGATATCTCCAGATCTCCTAGTGTTCTCCATATGAAAAGACAAGAGTATAAACAATTATCCTCAGAATAACTAAAGAGTAGAAATCATCAAAAGGAATCAAAGATAGCTAATGCGGAAGCTAAAACGAACTCAGAACCTATGAGACCTAAGACCATACTCTGATACCATCTATGACACCCCACGTATTCTAGCAAGCGAGGTGGCTAGCCGCTGCTGCCAACCTATGCCGAAAGTAACTAAATAGGTTATCATTCTTAGCATGTGACAGAATATGATACGTTAAAAACTTTTTCCACAAAGTAATAATCATTTTATCCAACCAATATAAACATTCATGGGTAATACCCCGTAATTCTGCTAAATTTAAATTACGTGAGTAGAGTAATTTAATGCTTTAATTAAATACGTTTTATTTAAATTACGTGAGTAGAGTAATTTAATGTGATTAAATACGTTTTATTTAAATTACGTGAGTAGAGTAATTTAAATAGATATTATGTTAATAAAGATAAATATGTGTTATAGAAAATTTACTAAAGGTGAGTAGAAATTTTCAATGTTGATATGTACGGTCTAGTGACTATATGGACGTATCGGAAGTATCTCGACAAAATTAAGGATGAGAGTAGAAAAATATTTACGAGACTCAAATGATAATTTAGAGTCCATGGTTGATTTCGAAAGGGTCGAATTAGTCAAAATAGTGTACCCAGGGGTACTAGTTGAGTGCCGGGTCATTTTCGGGCTAAACCGGGACCATTCGGGGGCATTTTGGTCTCTTTACAATTATGGGAAAGAAGACCTACGAATTTTGAAGCCCTAAATCTGATTATAAGAGTGGTGGCTAGGGTTAGGCAATTAGAGTTACACCATAGCCATTAGAGAAGAGAGAGAGAGGCAAATTCCTAAGGCAAAAGAAGGAAGGAGGGATCATCTTAGGAAGATTTCATCACAAAGATTGTTGGGAGGGAGGATTGAAGTATCAATATCATCAATCATCATCAACAACCACGAAATCAGACCCTACAGATCATAAGGCAAGTGGTTATTTACAATATAATTGAGTTATAATACCCATGATTAAGCCTTAGGAAGAACATGATTTTATGATATTCTTGGGAACAAACTATTGATAATAATCCATGATTGATAAGGATTTGCATGTAGGACGTTTTTGAATTACCAAGTATGTTTATATCATAGAAAGCTTGATGAGAAATTCGTAAGAAAATCTGTAATTTGGATGAAAAATATAAAGAATGCATTTTTAGGGTTCTTGAATATTAGAGAGATTTTCAGTGAATTTGGCCAAGATTTGTAAAGATTTTGTTGTTTTTAAATCGTTAGTAATCATCCCAGAACATGTAGGAATGATTAGAAGTTGTTGGTTGTGAATATGATGGCTTATCATGAAAGTTAGAGATGTAAAAATGGTGAAACCCGTAGGAAGAAGATGAACTGGGTCTGTCACTGCTTGATCTATCGATCGACCATTGAATGTCAATCGATCGAGCAGTCGATCGATCGACCATTTCCCTTTGATCGATCGACCCTGTCTGAACTATAGAGAATTTGTGTATAAATATCTTTAATTGTCGTTGCTTAATGGGAACCTTAGAGATGATATATTTCCTATGAGGGGACTTTGAAATTACCAGTAGGTGTACCATTAGGTTCCTCCACTAATGATTGAGTAGGAATGTTGGAGAAATAGAATGACAAAAGAACGATTGACTTAGCCGTGGGTTGAGATGGTTAATTTAATTACGGAAAGAGTGAGACTTAATTCCGGAAAGAAAATACCAGTAGGTTAAAATTAACTTAACTACTGAATTAAGGGAGGGGTAACTAGGACCCTTAGAGTTACGCGAATACTCAAATAAATACAATAGTGAGAGAAATTGTAATTGATAAGTACGGAGAATATAAGTAAAATATATTACGTACGGATATGATTTATTAGGTCGAGTGTGTACCTACTATATCTATATAGGTTTGGGTTAAGAGAATATTACCTAAACAAATTATGTTAGGGTCGATGTGACATTCCGAACTAACATAAAGTTATTATATATTTGGGGTCGATGTTAATGCCGAACCAAACTTTGAACTGGTGCCACGATGAAAGAGTCCCGAACCAGAATATGTGTATATATTTATATTTGTAGATAGTTGGGTTGGTTGGATCATTCCGAACCAACTTTCACTTGGAGTCGATGAATTATTCCGAGCCAAGGGTCCTTTGTGTGTAATAAAAAGGATATATTAGAGGTAACTAATATTAATTACATTGTTGTGGGATAAAATGTTCCTATGTACATAATCTACAAATTGATAATAGTAGTCAATGAAATGATATGTAAATGTCTTAGTAATAATTTATAGCATGATGAAATTATTACAAGAATAAGGACAACGAACAGAAAATGAGTTAACTACGGTTATGGGAATTATAACTAGGTAGACTAAGTATCCTCTATAGTTACATACTACGTAAGAGAGGTGAGGAAGTTCAAGGGAGTGTGCGAAACCTTAATATGTGTAATCAATAACTTAATTGTGATAACTGCTTGCAAAATATTTTCAAATGTTTTGAGTACTAACTCTTGCTATGTAAAATTTTAAAAACCTTTTAGGTGCCCAACCACAGGGACACCCAACTTGATTTCATGTCAGAGATTTGGGAGCTGCATCCAGTGTGGAGGTTGCAGGGATTGTTTAGACGCTTCCTCTTTTTCAGTTCTAGTACAGGATCTCAGTTTTAATATTCCTAGTTGGAACATGTCGTTCCTCCTTTATTATTACAGTTTATTCTAGTTATGGATTTGTAGTTGTTTTTTTTGGGCCGTGGTTTACGGCAAGACTTTAACTGCTTTCAGATTATTTTTGGGTACTGCGTATTCGTATCTAGTATTGGTAATGTGTGGTTTGGATTATTTGTTGTTTAAGAAAGATAAAATTTGGCACCCGTTTTAATTTCATTTAGGTGGTTAGTAAATTTTTTTTAAAAGGCGTTCGACAGTTATGCTAAGAATGAACCATTAAAGAAACCTGTTTATATTAAAATAAGGCTTGATCACCCAAGGTTTAATTAGGAGGGGTATCACATCATGCAAATTAAAATCCATCACCATGCTATCTCAAAAATAAAATCCAACTCCAAATTATTAAACTCAAATGAAATAATCCATATATAAATATCTGACTGAAACCATAAACAACTGTGAAACCGATTGACCCATTAAATCCATAAATGAAGGTATCATGATAAAAATAACGTAATGAAAATAAATCGAACTACTACTAAAGCGATACAAATAAATATCCTTCTACACCCCATAAATTCACTCCATCATATACAGCTACTCCAACAACTATACCTAAAATGTTAGTCAACACAATGGGTCAGAGCCCACTGCATGAATACTAGCAACACCTCCCAATTATTATCTGTAAACCCAGACATAAGCATTATACATGATAAATATCACCATATAGTATTTTGAATTAAATGAGATAAATATTAACATGCGAGAAAAAATAAACTACCACTATCTACCCACATAACTAAGCGACGTTAATGTTCAAGTCCATTTAGGATATTTCAATCATCAAATTTTATTAAACTATCAATTAACTTTAATTCGATTAACCAAGTTATTATTATGGTGACACCACTATAGCCAGTCAATCTTTTTTATTAATCCTGCACATATTCGGGTCTGTCTAAAGTTTTATTCCACAGAAAATCCCCACGCTATAGCCAACATAACCAATTTTGTTAGCCCTGCACTTATTGGCAAGGTTCCACGCACGACACATCACAATATCCACTCATTCCAATTTTTTTAACCCTGCACTTATTGATGACACCAACACACATCCACGTCACTATATACATCCAACCCAATTTCGTTTGCCCGCACTTATTAGCGACCCAAATCCACTTTAATACCCGTTTATTTTCTTAGGCATTAATTCCCCATTTTATCAAGTTCATTATTTTCTCATAGCCCCATCCTTTATTCGAGCCATAAATCCTCAAACCATCACTAGTACCACACTTAGAGGTCTTAAAACCACAAGTGTATCCTATCCTATCTCTTAGGAAGAATACCTAACGACAATTACTACCTAGTCTCCCACCTAGGCTAACAGAACAATGTAGAAGTGTACAACTTATACCTTCCCCGATAATACCCATCCACAAAAACCTTCACTCACTAGTCCCGTACCTATAAAGAGTTAACAACAACAAAGGCCTACCTACTAGTCCCATACTTAGCAAGCAATCTAAAATAAGATGAAAGTATAGCTACCCCAAAAATCCCTTCGTCCCCGCGGTGTCGAATATTAACACCGTTAGCGATCACACAAGGAATGTTTTCAACGTATCACAACAACTCTTCCCATTAATCACAAGATTAAAATTTATCCAAATTATGTCCGTTTAATTATAATTGTAATATTATTTAAACAATTCCTTTCCTTTTTCAACAGCTTATATAATTTCCATTCACATGCATATTTGGAGCCATGTAACAAGAAATATCTATTCTACATGATACACATAAATAACATGATTTATGAGTCGAATTCAATTTATAAAATTCAAACGATTTATTTTAACCTGCGAACGTCCATATATTCTAATGGAATCCCAACCTCTAATCTAATCATGAGAGAGTTTTAAGTCTTATTTCATATTTGAGATTTGAATAAAAATAGTCCCAACTTTAGTTTCACTTTCCAAAATTAGCATCTCTAATTTATTTTAAGAAATCAATGTTTATTAGTGTTCAGGGAACATTTAAAATGCATAATACTAAAGGGAAACAATAGAAGTATTCATGCCTATAAATAAGTCATCTTGAAATTCTGATTACACGGTTGTGCTCCTCTCGCAAAAATAGTAAAGATACGTTCTTGAATGTTCTTGAGAAAACTTGGTTTAGATCTTTAAAAATTAGGTTGAAAGTTGATTTAAATGGGATTTAGGTTTTGTAGATGAAAGGAGGTAAAAATATAGGAGGCTAGTTGTTTATAAAAAGGTTAAAAATGTGTTTTAAAAACCCTAAACCTGTGCCTTTATATTTTAAATAAGGAAAAGAGAATGAGTCCTACACAAACACTACAAGAAAATACAATTTTTCGCCTGCCACTGTAGCGAATCGGTTCGACCCAAAGAAAAATCTGTTCGGATCCCCTGCCAAACCGAGATTATCCCCCCCCCCCCCCCCCCCAATTTCTTTATATAAAAAGTTATAACTTCTAATTTTAAATCCCAACTTCAATTCCAATTAAAATCTCACTTTACATAAATCAAAACTAAAATTTTCGAGTATAAAAATAAATTAATTCCAAAAAATTATTTTTCCCAAAATTTTAATTTATAATTGATTTTACGGCTTAAGATCATAGGGTGTTGCAGTTTCTTCATGATTATATAAGTATTTATATTTATATTTATTTATATCTACATCTTTTTAAAGGTTTATGGTTCTCTGCAAAAAAAAAAGTGTTAGTGTATATGAAGTCTATTTTAGAATTAGAATGTTTAACATAATGTATACATTAAAGGTGTTTTATTTTTCCAAAATGTATTATTGGAATGAAGATGAAATTATTAATTCTTATTGTCATGAAAAAACCAAGATTTTATTTACAATTCACTTTGTTCAACAATTTTGCAATGACTGCATTGTTCTGCAATTTTATTTTAAATTTTAACATAGGAATGGAAGGCGAAACTAATAGCTCTTGTATTAATGAAAATGTTGACAGTCAGGGGGTGGTAGGTGGGAGTATTGATATGAATTTGAATGATTATTTGGAGGATGGAATTATGGATATAAATATATAGGACAAAACGAAAGACCCCGAAGCAGGCATTGTTTTTTATTCGTATGATGATCAATTTTTCTAGTAGAAAAAGTATGGGGATGAAAAGGGGTTTTCAGTAAAAAAAAATGATCTTCAGTTAAGGGAGATGAAGGTGATTTGAAATGGGATAATTTTGCATGATCTCAGCCATACAAGGTGGAAAATAATTCAAGAAATGCATTAAAAAGGCACTCGGTTAGCAAAAGTGCATGCTAGGCTGAGTTTTGGGATCCGTTTGACCTAATAATGTTATCTCAGTTTTATAAGAAAAATTATGTGATTAGGGAATATATCAAAAGGAGTCTGGAGTTGAATGATAGGGCGGGTACATGGCTCAATAAAATTTTAACGTATTTTTTATGGAGGCGGGTGGACATGAGAATATCCCATTTTTAGAGGAGAATTGTTACAATTATATTGGTATACTTAGACGGTTAAGGCTCGGGGAAGTGTATGCTATTGCGATTCAAAAGTACTTCATGAAATTTCTAGCCAATAATTCAAATTTGTTTTATATGATGGATTTGGATATAAATTGTAGTTCGAAATTTTTTTTGGGCGGATGCGAGAAGTCGTGCAACGTATGAGGAGTTTGGAGATGCAATCACATTTAACACTACATACTTGACTAATACGTAATATATGCTTTTTTCTCCTTTGTATGTGTCAATCATTATGTGACACCCAACCCAATAAAATACCGGGTGATCAGTCCTATATCAAATTAAAACAGCAATCTCATCTGGTTCATTCTTAGCAACACTGTCGAAAACTTTTTAAAACTTACTAACTAGCTAGTATTCAAAAGTTGATGTCAAAATTTTTATCTTTTTATTTAACAACAACCATATAAATATCAATACGAACCATTCACACAAACCATGAATCTAAAGATATACTTAATAAATCAATAAATGACCGGCCGAATAAACCATCGGCAAAAAACTAACATCCACTAATATAATCCAACAAAGAATAATAACCAGTAAAAAATCCGACTGAAATAAAAATAGCTGGGGCAACATGCTTGAAAAAATACCAAGCCCTCTCCTACTCTAGGAATGAAATGACTGAAGCCTCTATGTCCAAATCTGCAACATCCACACATGTTGCAGTTACGTATTCCTGGAATAGATCTTCAAGTTTATCATCCCTGTGGCTGGATACCTAAAAGGTTTTGAAAATATTTTGCAAGTATGGGTAAGATCTCAAAGTCCTTTTAAAAATATTTTGCAAGTGAATTAAAATGCAACAATTGAAATGTATGAATACTCTTCATATTTAAGTTAGTGTCGCACTCCCTTGAGATACATCTCACCCCTCCTCTAAACTGCACATCTAACGCTTTCTTCCTGACCCAACTAGTTCCACTACCCCATCTAACAAGCCTTGTCATGCAACTCCTTCAGCTCTACTCTAACTTGAGTAATTTGTATCTTGACTTCGTATGTTATTTATCGCTTTAACTTAATTAATCATTCTCTTAAAAGCCATATGACATTCACTAGTTATATAACTAACACAAATTGTCTTCATGTATTTAATTACCCATATATAATTATCTACTCCATTATATACGTAGAACTATATTTCATAATTATACATATGTTGAATATAAGTAAAACCGCTCTTAAAAGCCATATAACATTCAGTAGTTATATAAGTAATACAAATTCTCTTCATGTATTTAATTACCCGTATATAATTATCTACTCCATTATATACATAGAACTATATTCCACAATCACACATATGTTGAATATAATTAAAGCCATCCTTCCGAGTAATACCTCATCGGATGCATTCTCTAAAGTGCTATCATCCCAGGTCTACTGAGTCCCACCTGGATTTCGGAGGCAGCTAGCCACCGCGGAATCAGAACATAGAAATATAAATGTATTGGAGGCAGTCATATTCCCCCGACTGTGAAGACATTCATCTCGATTCCCACCTCTATTTGGACGCTATGACCTGGGGTTATACTCGCCCTACTCCTCAAGCTAGGAGATTCACCCACATCGTGCAACCTCCCCCGATAACACTAGAGCATATAATTCTAAATAAATACCTAGCCCCCAGTATTAATGAGCATAAGATATATATACCATCACACTACCGTATATATATATATATATATATATATATATATATATATATATATATTTAATCCTAGCTTTACCATGTACAAAGTCCGTAACACTTGCCAACATATTCCCGAGTCTATGGTCCGACTCTAATTTAATAATTTACACATTAATTAATTTAATATCTTCCCGAGTCTATGGTCCGACACTAATTTAATTAATATTCCCATTAATTAACTTAATATCTCCCCGAGTCTATAGTCTGACTCTAATTTAATTAATATGCCCATTAATTAACTTATTATCTCCCCGAGTCTATGGCCCAACTCTATTTTAATTAATATACTCGTTAATTAATTTAATATCTCCCTGGTGTCACACAACCAATGTACCCGGGCTCGCTCACCTGGCCCGAATTTCCATCTCTTAGAACGTACTCCTCAAAATTTCATTATAAAGAGAACGCTCCTAATTAAATAATATGTAATAATTTATTATATCAGCCTATAATAAATTATTCCCGCTATAAGATTTAATTAATTAATCCCCCATTAATTAATCTATTATCATGGTGTCGTTGAACCAAAGTATCCGAACACCCCCTTGGTCCATAATACAATATCCCCAATTAATTATTCAAAATTCTCCTCATTAAAGTTTGCAAAATTTTTAATCTGAGGTTTTAAATTTACTCAATCTATCGAGATTTTTAAAATGACGTTTTGGGACATTTTGGGGCCGTTTTGAAAACAACGTATTAGAGAACGAAAGTTCTAAAATGCCATTTTCTAGAGGGCAACGCGGACATAATCGCCATTACCCGCTTCTGTGAAGCTTTTTACCCAGAATTATCCACTAAAATCCTTACGAATCAAAACCAGTCCCAATATCTTAATTCCCAATTTCTATCTCCATTTGATAATAAAGATATGAATACATACGATTGTTCCCCAACTTGCAATCAATAAATTTCTCTAATTAACTTATAATTTCTTCACAACATTCATAAGCCCTTATCATAACAGTCCCAAAAACTTGATTCGTAACTTCCCCAAATCAAAACCCAATTTGTATTAACCCAGTCCAAAAATTATTTGCATAACACCTACTATGATATGAATTGAAAATCATCAATTTACATTGAAACAATTTAACCACTTGCCTTATAAATTCGTAGAGTCTGAATCCTTTGATGAAGATTGTAAGGACACAAATTTCCAATTGAGTCCATATATAGTTTTGGCTCAATTCCGGACAAAAACATTTATTCATAGGATTGTATTTAATTATAATATTCACAAGCCTATGAAAAGTTTGTTGAAGACGTAGAGACAAAGAGTATAAAGATTCATCATCATGTCGGTTTCGTGCCTCGTTTCTACGTCATCAACTATGGTTCCATGCTCCCAAGGTATGAATGCAATCATATATATATAGGAGTTTGGAACTTGTTTATTGGGTGTTAGGTTTATCTAAAACTGCATTTTTATTTTCAGAAAGATTTCTAATTAAAACTTTAAATAAGTTTATAACGTTTTCTGCGCTAAAATTGAATTTTCCTACTTTCTGGTTTTTTGTTCGATAGAGTCGTTCAAACGAGTTTGTCGTTCGAACGAAAATGTCGTTCGGACGAACTTGCCAACGACTTCCCATTATGGCATACTGGAACTTTGTTCGAAATGTCGTTCGAACGAGATTGTCGTTCTAACGAGATTTCTAACGATCTTCTAACGAGTTCATACTGGAACTTCGTTAGAAGACTCGTTCGAACGAGATGTCATTCGAACGAAATGTCGTTCGAACGAGATTCCAGCGGGAACAGTTTTCTGGAAGTTTTGAGCAGTTTTCACCCACTTCCCCACTTGATTCTTAACCAACTATTTTCAGACTTTAATATGTGCGGGAATCACTTTTATAAAAAAAAATCTTTTTCATATCTTACTAACTCCTAGAGAGTGTTTAGAGAGCAAAAACATAAAGAGAAAAAGATCAAGATTTGAGTGTTAATTTTCAAAGAGAAAATCATTTACCACTCTAGTTTTCACCCATAGTTTTATGTATCCAAGTTCATATATATACATCTTTCTTGGAGTTTGGCACCGGGTTTATCTCTACACCGAATTGAAGAGAGTGTTTGGGTTTGCTTCTAAATCCCACAAAGAAGAAGTTGTTTTATGTTGATTTACCCACTTGGAGAAAGGCTCCTAGTTCGGGTGACGGTGACCATATAAAGTCCGATCGGTGGATTCCGAGACCGCGGTGGAGCTCCAAGGTTATCCACTAGTAAGAGGTATCTACAAGAAGAAGCGTCGGGGCTTGAGAGGGATCGAGTCGTGTGTTGTAAGCCTTTCTGTCTTGTATTTGTAAATTCCGTACTTAGTGGATTTGTGGCTAGGGTAGTCCGAGGTTGTTTCCCGTCTTGGGTTTTTCCTCGTACATCGCGGCATAGTGGATTAATTGTTTTATTTTATCTTTTGCAAAATCACATAGAACGCATGCTTAGGTAAAAAGATAAAATTGGTTTCATTTAATCTCTACGTGTTTAATTTGGATAATGTGTATTTAATTAATTCAAGTCATTTAATTTTATTGTTAAAATTCGTTTGGCCTAATTTGATAAAATTGCAAAATATGACTTAGGCAAATTCTAGAACTTGGTTGAGTTAACTAGGTTTAGGTGAAATTGATTTTAATGCGTTAATTTAATTTCACTCGGTTTAATTTTAATTTGTTTAAGAAAATTGAAATTTGGTAATTCGTTTGTTTGTGAACCATCACTTCTTTACGCTTCTACATCGACATATATAAAAGGAAATAACATTTTTAATTAAAAGAAAATTTAAAAATCGGGGGTCGTATCATCTTCAAAGATGATAGTTTTAACATGAGCACCTAAATCTTCCTCCCAATTGGCTCCCCAAAAGCTCCTCAAATTATCCCTTTTCTCCCCTCTACAGATTTAGGTATTCTAAAATGAGTTATGGTTGGCCCCAACTCTCACTTTTAGGTTATAAAGTGCTATTCCCGTTTTTTCTCTTACGAGCCTAATTAAAATAGTCCAAATACTCTCATGTGAGCCCGATCATGCATAACAATACCCCGCGACCCATTTACCACTCTCGAGTACACTTTTCCGACTATCTCGACCTATCCGGACTGAACCGTGCACTCCGAATGGACATCTGAAATAGTTTATTACATTCTCTAATTTAAACCTCAAAATGCGACACATTCAAAATCTAAATATGCTCCGAATTAATTAAATGTCAATTCACCAATTTAATAATTCCTCCGACTTAAATAAATTCTCCAATTCATAAATATGAATTCTACAAATTAATTAAGTTCTATTTCTCCAAAAAATAATTAAATTCTATGTCCTCAGAATTATGGGGTGTTACATACTTCCCCCCTTACAAAGGAATTTCGTCCTCGAAATTAGGATATGCTTAATGCTCGAAGGTATGAATATCTCTCAAATTCCATCCCACCAAGATGGCTACGCCTATCTCTCCCACATATGATCATGAAATATGATAAAAACAACTTTAGTTAACAAAGGTGCCCATACACCCTGTACCCGTGCTGAACTGCACAATTATTACCCGGATATACTAGCCTTAATTCGTAATATAACTTCCAAATTGATGTTATAACTACATACATGTAAAATAACAAAGGTGCCCAACCCATGTACAAATGACCAAACATCTCCCCACTTCTAATGTTTTGCTAAGCTTCATGCGTGGGATATCTCGCAATGCGAAATCCAATCAAGGAACCCCCCGATACATTACTACCTATCATTGTCAGTCAATGAGATCCGTTTAGCCCCCAGTCCATAGCACGTACCCTCAAATACCCGCCTCTTGGTATAAAAGTATACACACCCACTCTTATGCTGCAAAAGACAACAGAAAAATACTGTGCCCTTACTATCACTAGCTTACTTGCACAAAATAAATCTCGACCTATAACTCCCCGCTCGCAAATAAGTCTATCCACCTTGAATCACATTAGTAACCGTCCCTACTCCCCGTAGATCGAATTAACAACATAAGCATATAATCATAAGTCTATCAAGCCACATTTAACATACATACTCGTATATATAATCTAGACCCTATCTCAGGTGATACCTAGCAAAAAAATCCATACCTGGTACAGAGAACACAAATTCTTACTATAACTATCCACTATAGCTCCAAACCATCGCTAACCAATCAAAACTTGGAAAATGTCCCACTCTGCCCTCATAACTCTCGAAAGTAGAAGTGTCTCCAGTAATGCAAATATCACATGATAATATCGCTAATGTCTAGTACATAACAATACTTATCTCAAACTCAGCTCCGCGCTCTCGGCGTGACTATATAATACGTGTATTATCGATTACCCAATAATTTGCAATTTAATTCTTCTCGATACTACCACACCTATTAACTTGTGGTATATAAGTTCTCTTTGTGCTTCTATCACGACACACTGTAATACCCCGTATTTTCTGCGTTATTTATTTTTGGGGATTAATTGAATTAAATGTTTATTAATTGGAAATTAATCCGGATAATAATATTAACGAGATGTGAGTTAGTATTTTATTATAATGTGCATACTTGGCATTATATGAATATTGGTAATATTGATATTGTTGTGAGATATAAATACGGCAATTTGGGAATTTTACTTGACGCGTGTGACCGCCACGTCATGATATTGTGCTACATAATTAAAAAGTGAATTTTAGTTCCATTAACCGTATGGTAGTTTTGAGTGCGCTAACGCGTTCGGAAGGGTCGAGATAGTCAGAAAACACTAGCCGAAAGTTTAGTTTGGGTCCCGGGATATTTGTGGGCCATACCGACATCTTAAGGGGTAATTTGGTAATTTGTATTTTTGGGAATTAAAAAGTGACGAAAATGGAATTAAAAATCTGACTATTTCTCAACCCACTTAACCCACTTAACCCACTACTACCATTTAGAGACTTAATGGGCTACGGGAGAAGTTGAAATATACTTCCAACTCCCACAAACCATTACACACCTCCATTCTCCATTATCTTCAACCTTGGGAAAAGCTTGAGAGAGAGAGAGAGAAGGGAACCTTGAGAAGAACTTGAGAGAAAGGGAGAAGGGAAGAATTCTGCAGAAAAGAGAGAGAAGGAACAACTTTGTCAGAAAAGATTCTACACCAAATTCTGAGATAATTAAGGCAAGTGATTTAAACCCTTTTAATTCAAGATATGTTTCCATGTTTAGAAATTTTCGAAATTGATTTTTGGAGTTAAATTAGACCCATGAATTGAAAGATAAAAGCCATGATTTATGTAGGATTTGCATGTAGTATATTCTAGACGAAATTATATGTTGAAAACAGAACCTTGATGATCAAAAGGTAGAATTAGAAGAAACTTAATGATGTTCTTGAATGGAAGAAATCTGGGAAATTTTTGATGTAGTTTTAATCCAAAGTAAGCCTTTAAATGATGAATTATGGGATTTAGAATGTTATTACTGATATAGGATGTTAGTATAACGTTATAGTGACCTTATCTTGAAGTTTCATGCTTAAAAATGGTGAATTGGGACGAAACTGTAAATGCAAAACGAAGCAGCCCGTAACAGACCTGTGTAATCGATCGATCGACATTCATAAGTCGATCGATCGACCACAATCGATCGATCGAAGGTCAAGGTCGATCGATCGACCTTCCCAGAATGAATAAAGTTTTCCTTAATTGAATTTTAATGATGATAACCCTTGGATAATATTATTGGAGACATTGTGATTACCCTAAATTTTAAGGAAGACCAATAGGCATGATTTTGAGATTGGACATTAATTGGAATTTAATTTGAGGAATCATTCTAAATTAATGAAATTCGTTATGTGAGATAATATTTGGGTTAATAGTACAAATTTGAATAATTTGATGAAATAAGGTTTGGGGCAGAAGTAAGGACCTTAGGTATAGCGATGTTATATGAGGGAATTATGGGAACTTAATAGTCTATTCGAGACAGGTTTTAAGTTTAAGATATTACGACGTGAGACGTGTCGACTATTTAATTTATATATTGTCGGGACACTTGAAATATATGAATTGGGAATAATGGTATAATGATGTAGAGAATACCCTTATTAATATTGAAATATCTAAGATGTGTGAATGCTTAGTAGATAACTTTATGTGTATGACATACCTACCATACTTGCTATCACGGGAGGTTACGTTCGCTTAGGACCTTCTTATCCTTGTGTTTCCCGGATTTAGATTGGTGCCTAGAGGATATAGTTCAAGAGAATGACTTATTTGTGAGTTAATAAGCCAGCTGACTATGGAGCGTAGGTATGTACGTAACCATGGATATGATTGAATTATGTTCGCCTCCATTTATGTGTGTGGTGTTGATTCCAACAATTCCTGAGAGATTCGGAATTTGTAATCCTTATGTACGTGATGTACCGGGATGGATAGCAGAGTATGTGTGCACCGCAGCTTAGCCTTTGGGTGCTTGTATTGTATATTTATGATGTGAAAATATACGGTTAATCGAGAAGGAATTTACTATAATAAATTGTGAGTATAATTATGGTAATGTTTTGAAAGATAAAAAGAGATCTTTTTGGTATTGTTAATAATTGTGAATCCGGGAATTAAAGTAGAACTCTCTATTTAATTATTAAGGTTGGAAATTTAACGAGAACCGAGTAGAAGTGTTAGAAAATCTTTAGATAGTTATGAGATAACATACGAATGGGTACAGGAACGTTAGGAGTGCACAGTTAGACGAGAGGTGAGTATATCATGTGAGAGCACGTCCTAACATGTACTTTGCATATACTGTTTTAAATGTTTTTAAAGCACTTGCAGGTTTTTAAAATATCTCCACATTCGGGCTCTGACCCGTTTGCTTTCAAATCTATCTTTTTGTAAAACCATTTTAGGTGCCCAGCCACAAGGTCACCATGCATAGGATTTCCATTCTGATGACGAACTGTAGCTGCATGTGGAAGCTACAGGGACTTGCTTTTAGACGCTTATATCATTTGGACTCCTTATTCATTATTCCTCAGTTGTAGGGCATGTCGCCCAAGTTCTATTAGATACATTTCCATTTCAGTTTTCAGACGTTGGCATGTATTCATTTCAGTATTCAGTATTTCATTACTTACTTCAGTTGTGAGATTGTATTATGAGGAGTTTTTCCTCCAGTTTTATTTATAGCATGTTACGGTTACTCTATTACTTCATTATGGTGAATGGTGTTATTATTTCTTCATTATACTTGCATGTTAATCAGACTTTAAATTAAAATTTGGCACTTACTTTTTAAATACTAGGTGGTTAGTAATAATAAAACGTTTTCGACAGTGATGCTGTTAACTGAGCCAACTTGGCATTTTGAATTAATTTTATAAAGGAGTAGTTACCCGGTGTTTAATTAGTCGGGGTGTCACAGGTGGTATCAGAGCATCAGGTTCTAGTGTCCTTTAGGATCTGAACGGCTTATTATGTTTCTGCTGAGCTTTCTTTGATATAGAGCCCTATACTTTAGGACTGTTGTATTCTTTTGTTTATGCTACGTTCTTCAGCTATTTTAAAGTTTATAACTGCGAACTTATAGACTTTATTCTTATTTCAAGAATACTCCAAGTCATCTGCAGAGCCTCTCCTCCTGTAATACTCTTACGACCCTCGTTGGTCATCCCAAAGAATGTTTGTTGTACAAATCCGTACCGAACTCGTATATAAATCACATCAACTATACTTAATCACAGGAGAATGTAAATGCATGGACGTAAAGGGATACAACAATCCTACAATAAGGCTCTACATCAAATAGTGCAATACTGAAACTAAAAAGCTGCACGGATCCTAAGGACATAAGAACCTGATGCTCTAATACCATCTGTGACACCCCGCCCAATAAAATACCGGGTGATCAGTCCTATATCAAATTAAAATAGGAATCTCATCTGGTTCATTCTTAGCATCACTGTCGAAAACTTTTTAAAACTTAGTAACCACCTCGTATTCAAAAGTTGATGTCAAAATTTTTATCTTTTTATTTAACAGCAACAACCATATAAATATCAATAAGAACCATTCAGACAAACCATGAATCTAAAGATATACTGAATAAATCAATAAATGACCGGTCGAATAAACCATCGGCAGAAAACTAACATCCACTAATAGAATCCAACAAAGAATAATAACCAATACAAAATCCGACTGAAATGAAAATAGCTGGGGCAACATTCTTGAAAAAATACCAAGCTTTCTCCTACTCTAGGAATGAAATGACTGAAGCGTCTATGTCCAAATCTGCAACATCCACACATGTTGCAGTTACGTATCCTTGGAATAGATCTTCAAGTTTGGCATCCTTGTGGCTGGATACCTAAAAGGTTTTGAAAATATTTTGCAAGTATGGGTAAGATCTCAAAGTCCTTTTAAAAATATTTTGCAAGTGAATTAAAATGCAATAATTAAAATGTACAAATGCTCTTCATATTTAAGTTAGTGTCGCACTCCCTTGAGATACATCTCACCCCTCCTCTAAACTGCACATCTAACGCTTTCTTCCTGACCCTCCTAGTTACACTACCACATCTAACAAGCCTTGTCATGCAACTCCTTCATCTCTACTCTAACCTGAGTAATTTGTATCTTGACTTCGTATGTTATTTATCGCTTTAACTTAATTAATCATTCTCTTAAAATCCATATGACATTCACTAGTTATATAACTAACACAAATTGTCTTCATGTATTTAATTACCCGTATATAATTATCTACTCCATTATATACGTAGAACTATATTTCATAATTATACATATGTTGAATAAAAATAAAACCGCTCTTAAAAGCCATATAACATTCAGTGGTTATATAAGTAATACAAATTCTCTTCATGTATTTAATTACCCGTATATAATTATCTACTCCATTATATACGTAGAACTATATTCCACAATCACACATATGTTGAATATAATTAAATCCATCCTTCCGAGTAATACCTCATCGGATGCATTCTCTAAAGTGCTATCATCCCAGGTCTACTGAGTCCCACCTGGATTTCTGAGGCAGCTAGCCACCGCTGAATTAGAACATAGAAATATAAATGTATTGGAGGCGGTCATATTCCCCCGAGTGTGAAGACAGTCATCTCGATTCCCACCTCTATTTGGACGCTATGACCTGGGGTTATACTCGCCCTACTCCTCAAGCTAGAAGATTCATCCACATCCTGCAACCTCCCCCGATAACACTAGAGCATATAATTCTAAATAAATATCTAGCCACCAGTATTTATGAGCATAAGATATATATATATATATATATATATATATATATATATATATATATATATATATATATATATATATATATATATATATATATATATATATATATATATATATATATTTCAATACAAATTCTCTTCATGTATTTAATTACCCGTATATAATTATCTACTGCATTATATACGTAGAACTACATTCCACAATCACACATATGTTGAATATAATTAAAGCCATCTTTTCGAGTAATACCTCATCGGATTGTAACACCCCGCTTAAAATAATAACGGGTGGCCAGCCCTATACTAAGTTAAATTAGGAGTTTCAGATGGTCCAGTCTCAACACCAACCGTCGGTACTACATAATATAGGACTAACTACCCGATATCATGTAAGCGAGATGTTAAAATTTAATAAAATATGCAACAGACAATAAACCAACACTATAACACTACTAAAAAAAGGAAAGAAAGATCATGAAAGAACTAAGATAAATGAAATGCTGGAATAAAATGAAATAAATAACTACAACTGAATATACCACAAGGAAGTAAACCCGAATAAGTTGTCGGGTCACAGCCAATACAATGACTGAAACGAAATAAATATACACATTTATAAATATCCCTTGGGTATAAACCCGATATACAACAGGAATCCTACCTAAATTTTTGTAGAAGTAGGAAGCGACTACAAGATACACCCCGTAACAGTTCGCACCAGTCACGGCTCCCAAGACTCTGGATAGAAGGTCATCCGGCATCCATGCGGTAGGACACCTGTAATAATATATATATATATATATATATATATATATATACAAGCAGGAGAGAAAAGTAAACGGGTCAGAGCCCAAGTTGTGAAAAATATTTAGCAAGTGTGTTAACTGTGCATAATAAATATCGGTGCACTTATTTCATAATTAAAAGTGGATTCGCACTCTCGTGAATTCTCAACTCACCTCTCATCTAACGGCGAACACCTATTCGCGTCCTTAAATTTTAGTTAAATTACCCCCATATATAAGGACAACCTAACTTAACATAGGTCTAGCCTATACCCACGAGGATTGCCTTCCTATCATAACCCAAGAATCCACCCCCTTTTTCCAATCATACTAGATTATGTTTACAAACAATTATGCCATAATAGGCTTAATGGATTCCGGTTTATAATTTAATTAATTATAATTCTTAATACGTTACCCATTTATATTTGGGTTGAATCATAAGACTTACTTTCTAATTAACATGCATACAAATTATTGTTGACAAAACTTCTCTCCAATCTCAGCGTTGCTCTACATTTCGTGCGTGGGGTGTCTCGCAAAGCGAAATCCAAACAAGGAACCACCCCATTACACTACTCCTTGACAACGTTGATCCTAGAGATCCATCATGCCACACATAAATATTTGATAGAACTTTTCTCCAATCTCAACACTGCACTATGTTTCATGCGTGGGGTGTCTCGCAAAGCGAAATCCAAACAAGGAACCACCCCGTTACACTACTCCTCGACAATGTCAATCCTAGAGATCCATAATTCCATACATACCATATAATACTACCACTACTACTAAATTTTAGACTACAATATGAAAACAACTAAAAATCTCCAATAATATCCTTGGGATGATGTAACCGAAATATTCCTTAAATGTGATACATCAACCCTTATCAATCTAGTACACCATAATCATCCAAGATGTACTCCGCAAAGATTTCGTATCCTTTTATCTATAGGATATATAAATATATATATAGGCATTTTATTCTAACCATATATATAAATATACCATCATCATCCATACCCGTGACCAAGAGTACATATCATATCTGATGTACAATGGCCATGCACAAATAATATACCCGGCTATATATATCGCCGATAAAACTGCATCATGCATCATCTTCCCAGTGCCCGGCTCACGTAGCAATACTGGGGCCACCATGGTGGGACTAAACGATACCCATCTCGTGGTAAACACACGCACACGACGTCCCGGGAAGCGGTCATAGCTCCTAACCGACAATGAGACGAAACATACCCACCACGTCTCATCCCAAAAAAATGCAAATCACATAATAACACATGGGACGACTATGACCTGGGGAATATCCACACCCTGCTTTTCTAGTCAGGATGCTCACCCTCTGCGAGGAAACATCCCAATGATAGCATGAGCGGGGTATGCTTAACCACATAAGTATATATATCATTCGCATGCACAATATATATACATCCATATGATCCAATCATATAATTAAACATTAAACCATCATATACGGTTTAAATATCCATACCATGTATTTCCACAACATAAATATATCCATATATTGATATTTATATAGATATATATACAAATATATTCACATATCCTTATATCTATATATAGAAATTAATTCTCGTTCAAGTGTATAAGATATCTATATACACTTGGCTGTAAGCATACATAATCCTCGATATACAGGTCATCACCACAATTTCCTTTAATTTTACCTCGATATGTGAATACAATCTCTCACTTGAAACATATTCAATCATTTTTCCTATGATGAATAGTCTGCCAAAATCATATGTATATATGTACATATATATTCAGCATTAAGGTTATCACCCAAAATTTTTGTAGGAAACGATCACAACGTATAGTATCTATATTCGAGAGCACATTAAAGAATCTAGTAATAATTTTTACTATCGGTATACACATAACTAATTGTCTATAAGCCTCAAGCTCAGTCTTACCTTCATCAAATTATCTCATTTGTTAGGGAAAATTCCCATTGTAAATCACACACTGATAAACAACATCTACCCCAACTAGAATTTACACACTCTACTCAAGTTGGTAATATGATCCCATTGCTCTCGTTTTCGATTACGGTTAAATCACTTTTGTGAATCCCCTAGTATAAGACCTCTCGGATTTATTTCTTAAAGTTTATCATTACTAAGGGTATGCAACGATACTCTTCCATTTAGCCCCAAATTGTATCTTAATAATATCCTATCCTTATAAGGATTCGACATAAAGGTTGGCCTAGAATTTCACAACATGCCCTCGCAACTCTCTCTAAGAGTTCATAGCCTCACATCACATCTATTCTTACTTTTGGTCTATAAGTAGGATTCTAAATCCCAATGAGGTTTCCCCACAATCTCTATACACAACTCCAAATACATACATGGATATATTCTTCTCCAATTATTCCAAGAAGTCCCCACTATCATACTAAGTGAGAGACCTCCTATAAGTCTCCAAACTATATATATATTAATTCATAAGAGAAAGACCCAAATATATAAACCCAACCAAAAAGGGGTTTGAAATCATTATGAAGAAAATACCTCAAAATGCCCTGTTCCCGAATCGATTCGGCCCTATTCCGAATCGATTCGTCCTAGCGAATCGATTCGGTCTCTAAGGCGAATCGATTCGGGTCCAAAGACCTTTGCTTCTGTCATAGGCCAAATCGATTTTGCTTGGGTCCAAATCGATTCGGTCACACGGACCTGGTATTCTGCAACATTCCAAATCGATTCGGAAAGAGGCCGAATCAATTCGGTCTGTTCAGCAAGCTACGAACTGGTCATTTTTCTACATAAACCTAAATTTCCCAAAATCCCAAATCAACAATTTCTAACTATGAATTTGTAACCCAAGAATGTTCTAACATTAAACACATCCTAAACTTTCACCTCATCAATTTATACCTCTTAAACCCATGTGTAAACATCCATATCAAGATTAAACCCAGAAATCTAGGTTTTGATATTAATACCCAAAAACCATTTCATTAACCCACAAATTATGAAATCAAATACACAAATGACCTATTTAGAAGGATTAAACCTTTGCCTCAGATTTGTAGAGTTTGGATCGTCCTCGATGTCGCAGTTGGGCCGGAATCTCTAAGTTTTTCTTCCTCTCTCTCTCTCTCTCTTCCTTTCTTCTTCTTTTCTCTCTTCTCTTCTATTTTCTTTCTCTTTCTCTCTTTATCTAAATGAGAAGGCTTCATCCGTAAGCCTCTTAAACCTTAAAACATTAAACCCAATTTTAAATGTTAATACACAATTTAAATGACTCGTTTACACCAATTCGAATGAAACTGACTAAATAAAAATATTCTGGAGCCGAAATAAAACCCAATGACAGTCATTTTGACTATCTCGACCCTTTCGGGATCGATGGTACCCTCAAAATCATCATCCGGAATACTTTAAAACGTCCTCTATTTTTGGACTTCAATTCCCAATTTTAGAATTCTCCAATTTAATTAAATTTTATTTTCCCAAAAATTTAATTTCTCAGTTTAAAAAATCATGGGGTGTTACAATCTTCCCCCCTTACAAGAATTTCGCTCGGGAAATTTAAGATATTCCTAGGACCTCAATCTTATCTAGTCCTTACATTAATCCTCAGGATCACTATACCGATCCTTTCTAGTTCTCAGATCGAACCAAATAGATTTTAAAACAAACTACTACCCTGGGCGCCCATACACCCCGTACCCGAGCTTTCACTCGTAGAATTATAATCAAGCTCCATGAGCCTCAAATCGTAACATAACTACCACCAATATAATCTATAATAACATATTAACTATATACAAGTTTGAAACAAATTCCCAATGGTTGAACTCTCCTCAATTCCTGACACCAGCCACCTTCATGCGGGGGAGGTATCGCAAGCGAAATCCAAACAAGGAACCCTCACAATACACTGCTGTGTAGCTAGGTCGGGGATTGAGATTAGTTCAACCAGGGTTAAGGTTTTATAAAAAGATTTTCATTTTTAGATATGCCCAAAGTCCTATGTAATAATATAATATAAAAAAAATCCATGTCTTTCGACATGCCAAGCAAATACCTTGTTTAAGACACCAGGCCTCAACAAATACAATACTTCTAACTACTACCTAGTGCTCAAAACTAGCATAGATATGAGCTAAATACTCCGTTCAAAATAAATCCATTAAGCACTAAACCTCCCAACCATACTAATTCTTTTAATCACCCCAAATCATCATTTCAAGGAAAGTCCTTGAATCTCAACTCAGGGTACTCTACTTCTTCCAGGATAATAATTAATCCTAAACCTATTTCTCCACCAGAGAAATATTTTCCTCAAAATCCTTCCTAACCATTTTGAAGGACAAAACGCGATTGCAACTATCGAGAACTCCCTTAGTCCTACACAATGAAACTGAGTCTCCAAATTCTTTCTCCCTCTTCCCAGAAGGTGATACTCCTTCTATTGGGACAACTACACCTTCCTCACATCGATAAGAGACACCAATACCAGGTTTCCTAATGAAGGCTGATGGGTTTCTCAACCTAAACCTCCCAAGGACTACACTACATAACTCTCCTCGGACTTACCTTACTAAGTCCAAGATTCACCATTCGAGTAAATTTTTCTTTTCTTACTCAACCATCGACAAATCACCTTAAACCACTGCTAGGAATCTCCTCAATTATCTCCACCGGAATCGGGAAAAATAAATACCCCCGATTAAAGCGTACCCAAATATGCTATGGGTATTGTATCTCTAATCCTATCCTTTCCTAGATGACATAATCTAGGTGACGTCTGAAACAAAAAAAGATCAACTGGTATCATAACGTCAATCAAGTGAATATACTTCACAAAAGAAAACAACGCACTGAACACAACAGTCCTAATGGTAGGGTTTTATGTCAAAAATGTTAACAGAAGAACGCAGAAAACTCGCACAGATCCTGAAGACTCTAGAACCTGATGCTCTGATACCATCTGTAACACCCCGCTTAAAATAATAATGGGTGGGCAACCCTATACTACATTAAATCAGGAGTTTCAGATGGTCCAGTCTCAACACCAACTGTCGGTACTGTATAATATAGGACTACTACCCGATATCATGTAAGCGAGATGTTAAAATCTAATAAAATATGCAACAAACAATAAACCAACACTATAACACTACTAATAAAGGAAAGAAAGATGCATGAAAGAACTAAGATAAATGAAATGCTGGAATAAAATGAAATAAATAACTACAACTGAATATACCATAAGGAAGTAAACCCGAATAAGCTGTCGGGTCACAGCCAATACAATGACTGAAATGAAATAAATATACACATTTATAATTATCCCTTGGGTAGAAACCCGATATAAAACATTAATCCTACCTAGATTTTTATAGAAGTAGGAAGCGACTACAAGATACCCCCCGCAACAGTCCGCACCTATCACGGCTCCCAAGACTCTGGATAGAAGGTCATCCGACATCCATGCGTTAGGAAACCTGTAATAATATATATATATATATACAAGCAGGAGAGAAAAGTAAACGGGTCAGAGCCTGAGTTGTGAAAAATATTTAGCAAGTGTGTTAACCGTGCATAATAAATATCGGTGCACTTATTTCATAATTAAAAGTGGATTCGCACTCTCGTGAATTCTCAACTCACCTCTCATCTAACGGCGCACACCTATTCACGTCCTTAAATTTTAGTTAAATTACCCCCATATATAAGGACAACCTAACTTAACATAGGTCTAGCCTATACCCACGAGGATTGCCTTCCTATCATAACCTAAGAATCCACCCCGTTTTTCCTATCATACTAGATTATGTTTACAAATAATTATGCCATAATAGGCTTAATGGATTCCGGTTTATAATTTAATTAATTATAATTCTTAATGTGTTACCCATTTATATTTGGGTTGAATCATAAGATTTACTTTCTAATTAACATTCATACAAATTATTATTGGCAAAACATCTCTCTAATCTCAGCATTGCGCTATGTTTCGTGCGTGGGGTGTCTCGCAAAGCGAAATCCAAACAAGGAACCACCCCATTACACTACTCCTTGACAACGTTGATCCTAGAGATCCATCATGCCACACATAAATATTTGACATAACTTTTCTCAAATCTCGACACCGCACTACGTTTCATGCGTGGGGTGTCTCACAAAGCGAAATCCAAATAAGGAACCACCCCGTTACACTACTCCTTGATAATGTCGATCCTTGATATCCATAATGCCATACATACCATATAATACTACCACTACTACTAAATTTTAGACTACAATATGAAAACAACTAAAAATGTCCAATAATAGCCTTGGGATGATGTAATCGAAATATTCCGTAAATGCGATACATCAACCCCCATCAATCTAGTACACCATAATCATCCAAGATGTACTCCGCAAAGATTCCATATCCTTTTATCTATAGGATATATAAATATATATATTAGCATTTTATTCTAACCATATATATATATATATATATACCATCATCATCCATACCAATGACCAAGAGTACATATCATATCTGATGTACAATGGCCATGCACAAATAATATACCCGGTTATATATATCGCCGATAAAACTGCATCATGCATCATCTTCCCAGTGCTCGGCTCACGTAGCAATACTGGGGCCACCATGGTGGGACTAAACGATGCCCATCTCGGGGTAAACACACGCACACGACGTCCCGAGAAGCGATCATAGCTCCTAACCGGCAATGAGACGAAACATACCCACCACGTCTCATCCCAAAAAAATGCAAATCACATAATAACACACGGGACGGCTATGACCTGGGGAATATCCACACCCTTCTTTTCTACTCAGGATGCTCACCCTCTGCGTGGAAACTTCCCAATGATAACATGAGTGGGGTATGCTTTACCACATAAGTATATATATCATTCACATGCACAATATATATACATCCATATGATCCAATCATATAATTAAACATTAAAACATCATATACGGTTTAAATATTCATACCATGTATGTCCACAACATAAATATATCCATATATTCATATTTATATAGATATATATACAAATATATTCACATATCCATATAACTATATATACAAACTAATTCTTATTCATGTGTATAAGATATTTATATACACTCGGCTGTAAGCATACATAATCCTCGATATACTGGTCGTCACCACAATTTCCTTTAATTTTACCTCGATATGTGAATACAATCTCTCTTGAAACATATTCAATCATTTTTCCTATGATGAATAGTCTCCCAAAATCATATGTGTATATGTACATATATATTCAGCATTAGGGTTATCACCCAAAATTTGTGTAGGAAACCATCACAATGCATACTATCTATATCCGAGAGCACATTAAAGAATCTAGTAATAATTTTGACTATCGGTATGCACATAACTAATAGTCTATAAGCCTCAAGCTCAATCTTACCTTCATCAAATTATCTCATTTGTTAGGGAAAATTCCCGTTGTAAATCACACACCGATAAACAACATCTACCCCGACTAGAATTTACACACTCTACTCTAGTTGGTAATATGATCCCATCGCTCTCGTCTTTGATTACGGTTCAATCACTTTTGTGAATCCCCTACTCTAAGACCTCTCGAATTTATTTCTTAAAGTTTTTCATTACTAAGGGTATGCAACGATAGTCGTCCATTTAACCCCAAATTGTATCTTAATAATATCCTATCCTTATAAGGATTCGACATAAAGGTTGGCCTAGAATTTCACAACATGCCCTCGCAACTCTCTCTAAGAGTTCTTATCCTCCCATCACATCTATTCTTACTTTTGGTCTATAAGTAGGATTCTAAATCCCAATGAGGTTTCCCCCAAATCTCTATACACAACTCCAAATACATACATGGATATATTCTTCTCCAATTATTCCAAGAAGTCCCCACTATCATACTAAGTGAGAAAACCTCTATAAGTCTCCAAACTATATCTATTACTTCATAAGAGAAAGACCCAAATCAACAAAACCAACCAAAAAGGGGTTTTAAATCATTATGGAGAAAATACCTCAAAATGCCCTGTTCCCGAATCGATTCTGCCCTATTCTGAATCGATTCGGCCTCCATGGC
This sequence comes from Sambucus nigra, assembly GCA_949130495.1. Classification (NCBI taxonomy): domain Eukaryota; kingdom Viridiplantae; phylum Streptophyta; class Magnoliopsida; order Dipsacales; family Adoxaceae; genus Sambucus; species Sambucus nigra. Next base: position 136,163,347 of record OX422216.1, read on the forward strand.
GAATCGATTCGGGTCCAAAGGCCTGGGCTTCTGTCACCGGCTGAATCGATTTGGCTTGGGTCCGAATCGATTCGGTCACACAGACCTGGGATTCTGCAACATTCCGAATCGATTCAGAAAGATGCCGAATCAATTCGGTCTGTTCAGCAAGCTACGAAATGGTCATTTTCTACATAAACCTAAATTTCCCAAAATCCCAAATCAACAATTTCTAACTATGAATTTGTAACCCAAGAATGTTCTAACATTAAAAACATCATAAACTTTCACCTCATCAATTTCTAACTCTTAAACCCATGTGTAAACATCCATATCAAGATTAAACCCAAAAATCTAGGTTTTGATATTAATACCCCAAAACCATTTCTTTAACCCACAAATTATGAAATCAAATACACAAATGACCTATTTAGCAAGATTAAACACTTGCCTCAGATTTGTAGAGGTTGGATCGTCCTCGATGTCGCGATTGGGCTGGAATCTTCAAGATTTTTTTCCTCTCTCTCTCTTCCTTTCTTCTTTTTTTCTCGCTTCTCTTCTCTTTTCTTTCTCTTTCTCTAAATGAGAAGGCTTCATCCGTAAGCCTCTTAAACCTTAAAACATTAAACCCAATTTTAAATGTTAATACACAATTTAAATGACTCATTTACACCAATTCGAGTCAAACTGACTAAAAAAAAATATTCTGGAGCCGAAATAAAACCCAATGACAGTCATTTTGACTATCTCGACCCTTCCGGGATCGATGGTACCCTCAAAATCATCATCCAGAATACTTTAAAATGTCCTCTATTTTTGGACTTCAATTCCCAATTTTAGAACTCTCCAATTTAATTAAATTTTATTTTTCCAAAAATTTAATTTCTCAGTCTCAAAAATCATGGGGTGTTATAATCTTCCCCCCTTACAAGAATTTCGCCCGCAAAATTTAAGATATTCCTAGGACCTCAATCTCATCTAGTCCTTACATCAATCCTCAGGATCACTATACCGATCCTTTCTAGTTCTCACATCGAACCAAATAGATTTTAAAACAAACTACAACCCAAGGCGCCCATACACCCCGTACCCGAGCTTTCACTCGTAGAATTATAATCAGGCTCCATTAGCCTCAAATTGTAACATTACTACCGCCAATATAATATATAATAACATATTAACTATGTACAAGTTTGAAAAAAATTCCCAATGGTTGAACTCTCCTCAATTCCTGAAACTAGCCACCTTCGTGCGGGGGAGGTCTCGCAAGCAAAATCCAAACAAGGAACCCTCCCAATACACTATTGTATAGCTAGGTCGGGGATTGAGATTAGTCGAACCAGGGTTAAGGTTTTATAAAAATATTTTCATATTTAGATATGCCCAAAGGCCTATGTAATAATATAATATAAAACAAATCCATGTCTTTCGACATGCCAAGCAAATACCTTGTTTAAGACACAAGGCCTCAACAAATACAATACTTCGAACTACTACCTAGTTCTCAAAACTAGCACATCTACGAGCTAAATTCTCCGTTCAAAATAAATCCATTAAGCTCTAAACCTCCCAACCATACTAATTCTTTTCATCACCCCAAAACATCATTTCAAGGCAAGTCCTTGAATCTCAACTCAGGGTACTCTACTTCTTCCAGGATAATAATTAATCCTAAACCTATTTCTCCACCAGAGAAATATTTTCCTCAAAATCCTTCCTAACCATTTTGAAGGACAAAATGCGATTGCGACTATCGAGAACTCCCTCAGTCCTACACAACGAAATTGAGTCTCCAAATTCTTTCTCCCTCTTCCCAGAAGGCGATACTCCTGATATTGGGACAACTACACCTTCCTCACACCGGTAAGAGTCACCAACACCAGGTTTTCTAACGAAAGCTGACGGGTTTCTCAACCTAAACCTCCCAAGGACTACACTACATACCTCTCCTCGGACATACCTTACTAAGTCAAAGATTCAACATTCGAGTAAATTTTCCTTTTCTTAATCAACCATCTATAAATCACCTTAAACCACTACTAGGAATCTCCTCAATTATCTCCGCCGGAATCGGGAAAAATAAATACCCCCGATTAAAGCGTACCCAAATATGCTATGGGTATTGTATCTCTAATCCTATCCTTTCCTAGACGACATAATCTAGGTGACGTCTGAAACGAAACAAGAGCAACTGCTATCAGAACGTCAATCAAGTGAATATACTTCACAGAAGAAAACAACGCAGTGAACACAACAGTCCTAATTGTAGGGTTTTATGTCAAAAATGTTAACTGAAGAACGCAGAAAACTCGCACAGATCCTAAAGACTCTAGAACCTGATGCTCTGATACCATATGTAACACCCCGCTTAAAATAATAACGGGTGGCCAGTCCTATACTACATTAAATCAGGAGTTTCAGATGGTTCAGTCTCAGCACCAACTGTCGGTACTATATAATATAGGACTAACTACCCGATATCATGTAAGCGAGATGTTAAAATGTAATAAAATATGCAACAGACAATAAACCAACACTATAACACTACTAATAAAGGAAAGAAAGATGCATGAAAGAACTAAGATAAATGAAATGCTCGAATAAAATTAAATAAGTAACTAAAACTGAATATACCATAAGGAAGTAAACCCGAATAAGCTGTCGGGTCACAACCAATACAATGACTGAAATGAAATAAATATACACATTTATAAATATCCCTTAGGTATAAACCCGATATACAACATGAATCCTACCTAGATTTTTATAGAAGTAGGAAGCGACTACAAGATACACCCTGCAATAGTCTGCACCTGTCACGGCTCCCAAGACTCTGGATAGAAGGTCATCCGGCATCCATGCGGTAGGACACCTATAATAATATATATATATACAAGCAGGAGAGAAAAGTAAATGGGTCAGAGCCCAAGTTGTGAAAAATATTTAGCAAGTGTGTTAACCGTGCATAATAAATATCGGTGCACTTATTTCATAAATAAAAGTGGATTCGCACTCTCGTGAATTCTCAACTCACCTCTCATCTAACGACGCGCACCTATTCGCGTCCTTAAATTTTAGTTAAATTACCCCCATATATAAGGACAACCTAACTTAACATAGGTCTAGATTATACCCACGAGGATTGCCTTCCTATCATAACCCAAGAATCCACCCCCTTTTTCGAATCATACTAGATTATGTTTACAAACAATTATGCCACAATAGTCTTAATGGATTCCGGCTTATAATTTAATCAATTAGAATTCTTAATACATTACCCATTTATATTTGGGTTGAATCATAAGATTTACTTTCTAATTAACGTGCATACAAATTATTATTGACAAAACTTCTCTCCAATCTCAGCGTTGCGCTATGTTTCGTGCGTGGGGTGTCTAGCAAAGCGAAATCCAAACAAGGAACCACGTCGTTACACTACTCCTTGACAACATTGATCCTAGAGATCCATCATGCCACACATAAATATTTGACAGAACTTTTCTCCAATCTCAACACTGCACTACGTTTCATTCGTGGGGTGTCTCGCAAAGCGAAATCCAAACAAGGAACCACCCCGTTACACTACTCCTTGACAATGTCGATCCTAGAGATCCATAATGCCATACATACCATATAATACTACCAATACTACTAAATTTTAGACTATAATATGAAAACAACTAAAAATATCCAATAATATCCTTGGGATGATGTAACCGAAATATTATTTAAATGCGATACATCAACCCCCATCAATATAGCACACCATAATCATCCAAGAAGTACTCCACAAAGATTCCATATCCTTTTATGTATAGGATGTATAAATATATATATAGGCATTTTATTCTAACCATATATATATATATATATATATATATATATATATATATATATATATATATATATATATATATATATTTATATACCATCATCATCCATACCCATGACCAAGAGTACATATCATATCTGATGTACAATGGCCATGCACAAATAATATACCCAGCTATATATATCGCAAATAAAACTGCATCATGCATCATCTTCCCAGTGCCCGGCTCACGTAGCAATACTGGGGCCACCATAGTGGGACTAAATGACACCCATCTCGTGGTAAACACACGCACAAGACGTCCCAGGAAACGGTCATAGCTCCTAACCGGCAATGAGACGAAACATACCCACCACGTCTCATCCCAAAAAAATGAAAATCACATAATAACACACGGGACGACTATGACTTGGGGAATATCCCCACCCTGCTTTTCTCGTCAGGATGCTCACCCTCTGCGTGGAAACTTCCCAATGATAGCATCAGCGGGGTATGCTTAACCACATAAGTATATATATCATTCGCATGCACAATATATATACATCCATATGATCCAATCATATAATTAAACATTAAAACATCGTATACGGTTTAAATATTCATACGATGTATGTCCACAACATAAATATATCCATATATTCATATTTATATAGATATATATACAAATATATTCACATATCCATATAACTATATATACAAACTAATTCTCGTTCATGTGTATAAGATATCTATATACACTCGGCTGTAAGCATACATAATCCTCGATATATAGGCCGTCACCACAATTTCCTTTAATTTTACCTCGATATGTAAATACAATCTCTCACTTGAAACATATTCAATCATTTTTCCTATGATGAATAGTCTCCCAAAATCATATGTATATATGTACATATATATTCAGCATTAGGGTTATCACCCAAAATTTGTGTAGGAAACGATCACAATGCATACTATCTATATCCGAGAGCACATTAAAGAATCTAGTAATAATTTTGACTATCGGTATACACATAACTAATAGTCTATAAGCCTCAAACTCAATCTTACCTTCATCAAATTATCTCATTTGTTAGGGAAAATTCCCATTGTAAATCACACACCGATAAACAACATCTACCCCGACTAGAATTTACACACTCTACTCTAGTTGGTAATATGATCCCATCGCTCTTGTTTTCGATTACGGTTAAATCCCTTTTGTGAATCCCGTAGTATAAGACCTCTCGGATTTATTTCTTAAAGTTTATCGTTACTAAGGGTATGCAACGATACTCTTCCATTTAGCCCCAAATTCTATCTTAATAATATCCTATCCTTATAAGGATTCGACATAAAGGTTGGCCTAGAATTTCACAACATGCCCTCGCAACTCTCTCTAAGAGTTCTTAGCTTCCCATCACATCTATTCTTACTTTTGGTCTATAAGTAAGATTCTAAATCCCAATGAGGTTTCCCCACAATCTCTATACACAACTCCAAATACATACATGGATATATTCTTCTCTAATTATTCCAAGAAGTCCCCACTATCATACTAAGTGAGAGACCCCCTATAAGTCTCCAAACTATATATATTACTTCATAAGAGAAAGCCCCAAATCAACAAACCCAACCCAAAAGGGGTCTGAAATCATTATGGAGAAAATACCTCAAAATGCCCTGTTCCCGAATCGATTCGGCCCTATTTCGAATCGATTCGGCCTAGCGAATAGATTCGGCCTCCAAGGCGAATCGATTCGGGTTCAAAGACCTTTGCTTCTGTCACAGGCCGAATCGATTCGGCTTGGGTTCGAATCGATTCGGTCACACAGACCTGGGATTCTGCAACATTCCAAATCGATTAGTAAAAAGGCCGAATCGATTCGGTCTGTTCAGCAAGCTACGAAATGGTCATTTTTCTACATAAACCTAAATTTCCCAAAATCTCAAATCAACAATTTCTAACTATGAATTTGTAACCCAAGAATTTTCTAACATTAAACACATCCTAAACTTTTAGCTCATCAATTTATACCTCTTAAACCCATGTGTAAACATCCATATCAAGATTAAACCCAAAAATCTAGGTTTTGCTATTAATACCCAAAAACCATTTCTTTAACCCATAAATTATGAAATCAAATACACAAATGACCTATTTATCAAGATTAAACACTTGCCTCAAATTTGTAGAGGTTGGATCGTCCTCGATGTCGCGGTTGGGCCGGAATCTCCAAGCTTTTCTTCCTCTCTCTCTCTTCTTTTCTTCTTCTTTTCTCTCTTCTCTTCTCTTTTCTTTATCTTTCTCTTTATCTCTAAATGAGAAGTCTTCATCCGTAAGCCTCTTAAACCTTAAAACATTAAACCCAATTTTAAATGTTAATACACAATTTAAATGACTTGTTTACACCAATTCGAGTCAAACTGACTAAAAAATAATATTCCGGAGCCGAAATAAAACCCAATGACAGTCATTTTGACTATCTCGACCCTTTCGGGATCGATGGTACCCTCAAAATCATCATCCGGAATACTTTAAAACGTCCTCCATTTTTGGACTTCAATTCCCAATTTTAGAATTCTCCAATTTAATTAAATTTTATTTTCCCAAAAATTTAATTTCTCAGTCTCAAAAATCATGGGGTGTTACACGGATGCATTCTCAAAAGTGCTATCATCCGAGGTCTACTCAGTCCCACCTGGATTTCTGAGACAGCTAGCCACCGCCGAATCAGAACATAGAAATATAAACGTATTGGAGGCGGTCATATTCCCCTGAGTATGAAGACAATCATCTCGGTGCCCACCTCAATTTGGACGCTATTACCTGCGGATATACTCGCCCTACTCCTCAAGCTAATGGATTCACCCACATTGCGCAACCTCCCCCGATGGCACTAGAGCATATAATTCTAAATAAATACCTAGCCACCAGTATTTATGAGCACACAATATATATATATACTATCACACTACCGTGTGTGTATATATATATATATATATATATATATATATATGTATACACACACGCTAGGGTGTACCCGTGACGATGTCATGGTAATTAATTTGCTCCCGAGTATTTGTCCTTATAGCACTCTTCCCTTCCTCCAAAGTATTTGTGATTATAGAACACTCGTTCCCATGTATGGTGTTATTCATTTACACTTTTGTAACACTACACATTCAAGCTACATGTTTTTGTAACACTACATATTCTACCTAAAAAAAAATTCTTGTAAAAATTTCTTGTTAGGTAAAATAATACAATTTTGTATCCTATTATTGCATTCAATTCTTCTCAAATTTCTTATCATACTAACACTACATTTGTTATTGACAACAAAGTATAAACCATGCCTACCAACAAAGTACACAAATTTATTTTTTATACTATATTTTTGTCTCATAATTTACCCATGCCGATGGCACATCGATAAATTTGTTTTCGTGATTTTATTCCCGTGTCGCCAATAGTGCAAATATAAATTCCTGGTTGTCATATAATGGTATACTTGCGACATGACAAAATGTCATTTCAATTGGTGTGGAACGAATTGTAAAATTGGTTGTGGAGATATATCTACTGTTATCAAAGAAGTACAAAAATTGATTCTAAAAACCTAACTCCAACTTTACATATTTTGTTGTGAAAAGGGTCAATTAATCTATTTCCTAATACAAATATAACAAAAAAGAAAGTGAATTTAAGATAATTATTGGCATTATGTTATCTTTTCCTAAATTCATATGTAGTAGTTGTGTGTTGTATTATAGTTTGTACAAATATTTCCATGGTACAACTCACAAAATTAAAGTTAATGTTTCCAACCCACTTATTTGTTAATGCGTGGGACCCATAATAATTTTAGAATAAAATAATTCAAAACAATTCTGATAACCAAATAAACATGTTAGAAAATGACAAAATTAATGAAAAACACATATGTTTTTGGCCTCCTATCTTTGATTCAATCGTCTCTGCAACACATAGGTTCAAGAATGAAAAACATCAGAAAATGAAAAGTGGAAAATTAAATTTCGATACCTTGCAATGGAAAGAGGAGAATCAGAAAGGGTTGAATTTCGAAAACAATGGGGACTAAATTTGTTTAGATGGAAAAATAATTTAAAACAAATAATTTAATGTAAAAAGTAAAAAATATGACCTGTACCTCGTCTAAGAAATGATTCTTGTGTGGTAGAAGTTCAAGAGATGATCTTTTCTTTTCAAATGTAGAGAGTTTTTCATTATAATTTTTTAGCCCAATTTTTTTCAAATGTCGTATATGCTTTGTCACGCATCCGCCTTGCCCTATTGGGATGTGGTGTGAGGGAAAACCTATACAACCTCGCTCAATTCACCACAACCTACGCAATACAATCTAGGGTGTACCCGTGCCGATGACACGGTTGTTAAAACGTTTCGAATATTTCGGACCCTTAATAAGTTAATATGCGAATATTAAATATAAGTTCTCCATAATCAATTTGGATAGGAAAGACAAAAAATCCTAGTAGGAAACGAATATAAATACAATACTTTAATGAATTAAACAAATCTCTATTTTCAAAAAAAAAATCTCTATTTTCAGAACATTTACATTATCACACGTAACAAATGCATATTTTGGCACGCTATTGTTTTTTCATTGAAACAAACAATAACTGAAACACGTCAAGAGCACTGCCCCTATGAGTCTATACAAAGCAGCGTTATCCAATAACAGTGCCCCTACTGAGTCTATACAAAGCCAAGTGATATAATACACTAAAGAGTGGACTAGCCGAAACACGTCAATAATTAAATATCCCAACAAACAAATTCATTCCATTATTTCAATGAGAAAATAATCTCGAAAGTCCACATTTATTCGTCAGATGAAAAGCATAAGCAGGAAAACATAAAACAAAACCCAAGCAAACAAACAAAAAAGACAACAGCAAACGAATGAACCAAATAATAACTGAAATAATAACCTGGTGGGAAAGAAACTAAAGGAATGGGGAATCAGTAAAGAAACTAAAGGAATGGAAACTGGATCAACTTGGGAGTAACTTAAATAATAATTGAATAATGAATAATGAACAAACCGACTTCAGGTAATGATTCCTGTGGAGATTTTCATCAACACAGATGCACCAAACCGAGTTCAGATCTTTTCATAGAACACCTACCAAACCAAGTTCAGATCTGTTCATAGAACACATGTATGTGGCGTCAAAAATGTATGTGGGGTTAATAGATTAACAATAAACCTTCTCCACCCTAAATTGGCAGTGTGTACCACATATATTTGGAACATTAACAAAACGTAATAAGCCTTCGATAACAAAAAAGGTATTTGCTCATGCTTTGTAAACATATCAAAAGAAAAATGGAAACAAACCTGTTTAAGAGGGTAGGTGAAGGGGGGTGAACAAAAAAACAAACTCGCAAATCAACCCACTAAAAACCCAAGCTCATAAATCAACCCACTAAGAACCCAAGCCTACCTAGACAAAAAAAAGCATATCATATTACTAAGATCAATTAAATCACTATCTTAGCATATCTGACAAAAAAAAGAGTACATAGGAGTGGATCGAGACTAAGAGGGAAACAAATTTAACCCCAAAAAAGTAGTAGTAAAAAAAATAAATAAATAAAAAGAACTGACCTAGACGATTTTGTTTCTGAATAAATTGAGAAACAGGTTATCTAGAGGAGTGGATTGGTATTCGATTCTTGGTTTTATTCCAGTTTCTTTAATCTGAAGAAAAAAACATTCAAGAAAGTAGAGTCATTAATATGGGACTAATCACACCGTTTCTGATTTTCACCCCCTGTTACCCTTCTCTGTAATACACATCCTTTTTTTCAAATACCCAATCTCTAAAATCTATCAAGTTTCAAATACCCAATCTCTAAAATCTATCGGGCAGGTATAGTGAAAAAAAAAGAACAAAAAAATAAATTAATGGAAAAGAAAAAAGTAAACACAACACTCACTGACCAAGAAGGTGAAAGAAATCAACGTTTCAAGCGGACATTATTGAAAAATGATAGTCCAACACTGAAAAGTGAGACAAATAATTATTATAAGAAAAAAAACAGTAAATGAAAGAAGCTTTTGGGGAGAGAAGATAAACCATGAGGAGAGAGAGACTGATGTGGTGGGTCTTTTTTGTTCCACACTGGAAACACCTAAAAAAATAATAAATACACAAAAACACATAGATAATTAACATTTGGAAGAGAAGAATACATCACAAATCAAATAGAAGATATGGGTTTAAACTCAAATAAAAGATCCATCAAACACATACATTTGCAACACCAACGTCAACACCCATTTAAAAAGAACAAACTCCCTTTTCGTAGGAGTCACCAATAGAGAGAAGAAAAATAGTGAAAGAGAAGATATGGAATTAAAGTGGGATTTGTATTTGAATTAAAGAGAAAGTACTTGAGTTCGTAGGTGATGGAACAATACCTACTTTGTTGTAGAAAGTACCATTGTTTCTTGAGCCTTGTGCTTTCTGACTGCTACTTTACAGAATATATCATTATTTAAGATTGGGTACATTGAAGCTCTCCTAATTCCTGAGACTTTACCTCAACGGTTAGACAGGCTAGATAAAAAAATATCTTCTCCTTTATCATCATCTTTAGCCGTTAGATTCAATTTGGTAAGAGTTAATCTGAACCGTCAGTTGATAAAGACCAAAATCCTAAGAGTTAATCTGAGCCATCAGTTGGGGAGGATGAAAAGTCCCTCCTACTTTATTATATATATATATATATATATATGTATTAATCCTAGCTTTACCATGTACAAAGTCCGTAACACTAGCCAACATATTCCCGAGTCTATGGTCTGACTCTAATTTAATTAATTTACCCATTAATTAATTTAATATCTCCCTGAGTCTATGGCCCGACTCTAATTTAATTAATATTCCCATTAATTAACTTAATATCTCCCCGAGTCTATAGTCCGACTCTAATTTAATTAATATGCCCATTAATTAACTTATTATCTCCCCGAGATTATGGTCCGACTCTATTTTATGTAATATACTCATTAATTAATTTAATATATCCCTGGTGTCACACAACCAATGTACCCGGACTCGCTCACCTGACCCGAATTTCCATCTCTTAGAACGTACTCCTCAAAATTCAATTATAAAGAGAACGCTCCTAATTAAATAATATTTAACAATTTATTATATCATCCTATAAAAAATTATTCCAGCTACAAGCTTTAATTAATTAATCTATTATCATGGAGTCACTCAACCAAAATATCCGGACACTGCCTTGGTCCATAATAGAATATCCCCAATTAATTATTCAAAATTCTCCTTAATAAAGTTTGCACAATTATTAATCTGAGGTTTTCAATTTACTTAATCTGCCGAGATTTTTAAAATGCCATTTTGGGGCATTTTGGGGCTGTTTTGAAAAAAATCTATTAGAGAACGAAAGTTAGAAAATGCCATTTTCTAAAGGGATAAGCGGACAGAATTGCCATTACCCACTTCTATGAAGCTCTTTACCCAGAATTATTCACTAAAATCCTTACGAATCAAAACCAGTCACAATATCTTAATTCCTAATTTCTATCTCCAATTGATAATAACAATATGAATACATACGATTGTTCCCCAACTTGCAATCAATAAATTTCTCCAATTAACTTATAATTTCTTCATAGCATAGAATTCATAAGCCCTTATCATAACAGTCCCAAAAACTTGATTCGTAACTTCTCCAAATTAAAACCCAATTTGTATTAACCCAATCGAAAAATCATTTGTATAACACCTACTATGATATGAATTGAATATCACCAATTTACATTGAAGCAATTTAACATCTTGCCTTATAAATTCGTAGAGTCTGAATCCTTTGATGAAGATGATAGGTTTAACACAAGCACCTAAATCTTCCTCCAAATTGGCTCCCTAAAAGCTCCTCAAATTATCCATTTTCTCCCCTCTACAGATTTAGGTATTCTAAAATGAGTTATGGCTGCCCCCAACTCTCACTTTTAGGTTATAAAGTGCTAATCCCATTTTTCCTCTTATGGGCCTAATTAAAATATCCCAAATACTCCCGTGAGAGCCGGGTCATGCATAACAATACCCCGTGACCCATTTACCACCACCGGGTACACTTTTCCGACTATCTCTACCTATTCGGACTCAACCGTGTACTCAGAATTGACATCTGAAATACTTTATAACATTCTCTAATTTAAATATGAAAATGCGACACATGCAAAATCCAAAGATGCTCCGAATTAATTAAAGGTCAATTCACCAATTTAATAATTCCTCCGACTTAAATAAATTCTCCAATTCATAAATATGAATTCTCTAAATTAATTAAGTTCTATTTCTTCAGAGAATAATTAAATTCTAAGTCCTCAGAATTACGGGGTGTTACACATTATGGACAATAAATTTTATTAGGTCGTGGCTTGATATCGAGTGAGTATAGTTACACTTTTACATGTCATTTTGAGTCACGACTTACTTGTTTGGGTGGTTGTGCACCTACTGCTATTTTTATTGACAAAGATAAAGACATGAAAAATATATTGAAAATGTATTTCCCAACACATTTCACAATTGGTTCATATTATATATAATAAAAAAAATACTTGAAAAGTTATGGGACCACAAACATTATGAATCACTTAAGTACGCAATGCAACATTCAGTTTATAAGTCATTGACTTATGAGGAGTTTGAATTAAGTTGGAGAATTTTCATTGAGAAATTCAACCTTCAAGATAATAATTGATCGAGTGGATTATATGATGAGGGGAGACGATTAGTACCTGCATTTATTAAAGATACTGTTTGGGCAAGAACACTCTCTATCCAAAGAAGCAATAGTATGCATGCACTCTGTGATGGATATATCATTTCAAAGACCACTTTAAAGCAATTTGTTGAACTATATGAGAATGCTTTAAGAACCAAGGTACAAAAATAAGCTCAAGAGGATTTCAACTCCTTTAAATCTTGGATCTCATATGTCTCCCGATATAAGATGGAGAAAAGATTCCAAGAGGTTTACACTGACCAAGTTTAAGGAGTTTCAATAAAATATAACCGAGCAGATGTATTGTAACGTGTCTTCAATTAGAGAGGAACATGGTTGCCACATTTATAGTATTTTCGAAGACATGGTTGTGGGGCGAATAGACAAGTCACTTTTTTTAAAGAGGTTGATTATGATGTTAAATGTAGTTGTTGATTGTTTGAATTTAAAGGTATCTTATACATACACACTATTTCGATTTTCATTTACAAAAACATCCATACCATTCCTAAAAAATACATCCTTCACCGATGGAGGAAAAATGTGAAGAGAGCCCACAATAAGGTTTAAATAGTGTACTCTTATTGGACTTTAAATCCGAAAATTGAGTGATTGGATAAAATGTGCAATGCATTTTATAAGGCAAAAAAAATTGATAACGAACAATGAATACAATTTTTTTTTGTTATAAAATGGATTACTTGGATAACTAATGAAATGAATAATTGTGAAGGAACGTGTGTGAGTAGTGAGCCTACTTCATTATATATTAGCCAAGTGTATAAAACTTTGTCGCAAGATCATGGCATTAATTCCAACACGAATGAGAGTGGCATTGTTCCCAGTCCATTGGTTGTCCGAACCAAAGGTCGACAATCGTTCTAGAGAAAACAATTGAAGGTGGAGCAAGAAATTTCAAAAAAAAGAAAAAAAAAGAAAGGGAAATTGGGAGGTAAAGATAAAGGGTAAGACATATATCAATAGGTATATGAAACCAAGCATTCTGTTTTACATTATCTTTACGAATAATAATATGTCTGGTGATGGTGCTCTATATTCAGATTGTGGAGTTATTGAAGCGGCCATTGGTTGGTTTTGATGAAGTTTTTTTGTGTGTTTTAGAACTAACTACCAAATCCAAATAATTGAGACGAATCAAAATATCAAATATCCCAAAGAAGAGGTAAAATATGGGGTAGGTAGAGAGAGTTATAGAATAAAGAGAGATGAAATAGTGGATAAGATGGATGAGAGAGTGATGTATTTCCCCTTTATTTTTATACAACTAGTTTGCATCAAACATATATAAATAATGTTATTCTAACAACTAGTTCAGAGTGGTTCTTGGATCCCTCTTAATGTCCTCTGACTTATTACTGATGTGAGTTATTTTTAATGCATTATATCTTTTCCTTTTTCATTATATATTTTTCTAGGTATATTTTGTTTAAAGTTCAATATTTAAAGGAGTGAAATGCTAAACTCAAGTAGCCAATCACATGATATATTATTTTTCCTTTTTTTACCCTCAAATAAGTAGAACATATATATATATATATATATATATATATATACATATATTATATGTGTGTGTGTCACTATGATTACATTTACTCCGATTAGGATTATCAAATTTCAGATAGATATGATTCCCTTTTCACTGAGAAGAGGTGAAAATGGCATAGATTTTGGCTCCATCAATGAAATAGAAGATGCAATTTATAAAGAACTCAACAAATGCAAATTCACTGTCACCTAAAATTTTGGGTAACTAGTTAAAATACTTTTTTTATGGTTAAGTATCATGGTACTTTAGCTCTCTCATTTTCGCCGATCATTGTTTATTTCTACGAGAGTACAACTTAACATCTTATACTTCCTTTTAAAATAGGATTAGAGGATCTAGTATTGATATACTTCCTTATAATTAGATATTTAAGTACAACGTTGAAATTGGGGTTTTAACTTTGTAACATAGATTTTTGCCGAAAGTTGTATGAGAAGTATTTGAAGTGGTCATCCAAAAACTACTATGCTTGAGCAAGTATGTTGAATTGTGGAGATTTGTGAGTGAAACTGAGATAGATAGAGCCATTTTTAATCTTGCAATATCCCATCTTGCATTAGATATGCCAAAGCATAGTTACAAGAGATATTATTTTAGGTATTGATTGCAAGTCAATGACTCCTATAGTCTTGGATTCTAATTACGTAGAAATGTTTTCCTTTTTGTTATTTGTGTTCTTATTTATAGATTACTTGCAAGCCAACGACTCCTATAGTCTTGGATAATATATTAAGTTGAAGGATCTCTTATAATTCATTAGATTATCACTAAATGTTCTACTATTTCAAAAATGTCCATCTGATATTATGTCTTCCACATTACATTAATTATAATCTAGTTTCATGGAGAAAAAAATGATGAGAAAATAAATTTTTTTATAATTTTAAGTAGTTTTGTATATGTTATTGGGATTTGAATGGTGTTGTAAGCACAACCGAATTTGTTTAAATTCAGCACGGGATATCATATCTTGATTTTTTTTTAATATGTATTAATATTACGAACGGACCTTTACCGTTACAAAATTAGACAAAAGCGTTACAAAATCTGTGTAACAAGGTAGAAATAGTAACAAAAAATTTCATTACTAAATCCAAATAAGTAATACTATTGGTAAATACAATATTGTTAATGATAAAGTACCGCTGCTAAATCCTGTATTAGTAACGGTATATATCTACTACTAATTGTGTTCTCCAGGACTTTTTTCTAATGAAAAATTACAGTCACAAATTATGTTTGTAATAATAAAATACCGTTATTAAAAGACAGTTTTGATTTAGTGCAAGCAACAAAGTTGCTGAAGCTTTTGGCATGATTTATGGACAAATACAGGATTATAATAATCCATTATGGCGCGAAATGTATGGGATGAAGAACACCAAAATTGGCAAAAATATTCTTCACTAATTTGCAGTTGAATACATGAAATAATGAAGACAAGAGAATGATAAATAAGACTTAGTTTTGATTTTTTGGAGATGAATACAATTTACAGTTGAATGAAAGTGTGCATCTGAGTACAATTTGTTATTTTTTGTAATGCCAAAAATATTGGTTTATTTTAATTGTTTTTCGTTTGTTGAATGAAGTTATGCTTAATGAGAAAAATCTTGTTTTAATAATCTGTCATTCTGTAAAATGAAGTATAACTGGTTTGGTTATGAGCAAAAATGTTATTTATTGATGAAATGAAGTTGATTTGATTTATTCTTATGAGAAGAATTCTTTTTTGAGTAGTCTATTGCTATGAGCACACTTTTCTTTTAGTTTTTGTCATAAAATTTATTAATTTTATAAAATGTATATTTTTACGGATGTCTAGTAGTACCCTTCGTTATTAAATAATCTCTTAGGATACCATGATTTCTACTATAAATAATAGGGGTGATACCATGTGAGTATACAATGTAATGAAATGAAAAGCTCTATCCATTTAAATTCTCTATGTGTCCGTTTTATTTTACAACACGTTATCAGCACGAAAGCTACGTTCTACATTGTAACTTTGAAAACGTGTCCAATAATTGCATTAACTTTCTTAGTCAATTTTACTAGGCTAGTGTCGGTATGTTTTTGAGTTAATCCTGTTTGTGTAATAGGCTTTGGTATGTTTTCGTTATTTTTTTTAGTTTTACATTACTTATATGTTTGATATTTCATAAAAGATAAAAATCCATCATATATGCCTTGATTATTTGACTTGTGAATAGTTCTATCCAAATAGACATTAACGATTATGTTAAAACCTAACAATTATCAATTAACGTTTGTGTATTTATATATTAGTGTTTTAAATTAAATTCCACCATATAGTAAATCTCTTCATTTGCATGTTGACTCTTTAAGAAAGTTGAATTCCAAGCAAGTTCCTTGGTTTTTAATCAATTTGATGGTTCGTTCTCCATCACTGTTGTAGTTTTTTTATTAAAATAATTTTAGTCTATGTATGATGAGTGCATAATTTTGTATGAATTATGCCCAAATCTATACCTTGTTACGCCCGTTGTATCATAATCAATAAGCTTTTAGGGTTATTTTTGTAATTTAAAAGAAAAATGCAAGTTTGAAAAAAAATTGAGTTAAGAATGCATTTTTAGTGACCCCGGGGGTAAAATAATAATTTTTGAAATTTTATGGGCCTATAATTAATTTCAAATATTTCATTGGGCAAAATAAAGTTCTCTCTAAAATTTGATTGAATACCAGGTTAAAACGAGTAAAATATGTACTTGGTAGTTAAAATTAAATTAAAAGGGCAATTATGTAATTTTTTAAAATATTATGAACCTAAATTTGTAATAATTATTTTTATTCTACATTTTGACAGTTACCTCGAGAGTTTGGATAACAAAGGAGTTGATATGCAAAAAATGTTAGGATGCGTCGCGACACGATACGATTGACACAACTGTACTAAATAATTTTTATAAAATCACTCGAGTGTCCATTAGGCGGTGCCATAGCTTTTCAAAAAGGCCTTCAAAAGACTCACAATTTTTAGTTTAGGTGAAAATGAAAATTTGAAGTTTTGGGGGTAAAAAATATGATTAAAGGTAGTGCTATGAATAATGACGAAAATTGGGGATAATGATTAAAAAGAGACTTCTGAATTGTTTCCAACTCTTCCTAAGACCCATGAGATAATTATCAACCCAAATATAACCAACCAAATGGATTTTTATGCCAAACCAAACATCTCATATCTTGGCCTATAAAAAGGACTGTTGAGCTCATATTTTCACAAAAAAAGTCTATACACAAGTTTTGGGAGCAAACTTTTGAAAGAGTTTATTATTATTTGAGTGCCAAGAATTGTACTTTTGTGAGGAGGATTTTGTCAAGCTTAATTGTAAGGCATAAATATTTGTAGGTTCGAATCATTAATGAATATTCTTATTCATTCTTGCAATCTTATTATGTCTATCATTTTATTAGTTTCAATTCTCTACTTGGAAAAGGGGAAGTTTATCGTACTTGATTAGTATTGTCTATTTAGTTTAATTTCGTGTTAATTCCCGACATGTTTCAATTATTTTAAAATTTTGGTATTCACCTAAAATGGCAAGAGAGTTTGTTTTAAATCTTCGAAAGTGATTCTAATTCATATTTTAAAAATTAAAGTATGTAATTTTTTCTGAGTTATGCTTACATTAAATTATTTGATATCTATACTTAATACAACGTTAAGGCTTAAAAATTGATAATTCATATTTTAATTTTTAATATGAGTACTTTTTGATGGGTTATACTTGCACTTGATTGTTTTGATAGTCCATGCTAAAAGACAACATTTAAAACTCAAAATTTATATTTTTAAAGGAATGGTGATTTCACCCGTCTAAATTAGAGACGTCGAATTTCATGTGAACTTAAATGTTTTATTTTTCAAATTAAATTAATTTGAGTTATAAAATCGAGAATGAAGGAATTAAATGAATGCATAATATTAGTTAAAATTGATAAATGGATCTGAAATCCTAGTTTCTCTCATAATTAGTTACATATTATTGATTGCTTCCATTAATTGCTTTTATTTTAGTTTTAGATTATTATTCTCATCATTACACTTTATCATCTAGTTGGAAAGTTTAAAACTTAGAAAATTGGTCAAATCTCTGTGGGTTCGACTAGTACTTACACTTGCTATTCTATAATACCACGTGCACTTGCGGTAATTTTTAATTTGACAACAAATTTTTGGCACCGTTGTCGGGGATTTCTATTAATTTTTAAAGTTATAGACTATCGAACTAGTTTTGCTTTGCTTTATCATAAAAATCCTTTAAAAAATTAGAAATTTTGAAAAAAGATAAATTTTTTTATTTTTACTTTGAAAATTTCTAGATTTCATTTGTTCTATAGTTAGTCCATAAAACAAATTCCAAAAATATTTTTATTTTACTTCCAATAGCATTTTTTTTCCAGAATATATATAAAAAATGTTTCATAGTGTTCTTGTTTATTATAATCGTTATTTTCCCCTTTATGATGTTAGACTACATCGTTAATGCTCATGTCATGTTATTTTTATTTTATATTTTTTCTGTGCCGCACATTACGCTTGGTGTAGTAGTATTTGTGTTATTTTTCATTAGCACATTAAAAAAAAAATTGAAAAAGTTGGAAAAAAAAGTGGAGAATTTTTTTGTAAAAGCAAGCAACGGTGTGTAATCTTGAAACACACTTGTGCAGTCTTACCAGAGTACAAGGAACTCTCGGCAAAGACTTAAACTTATGTGAAGTCCCCCCCCCCCCCCCCCCCCCCCCCGATCGACGTCAACTTAAACTTTGTCCCGACGTAAAGTGATCGTAAAAAGTCCACACCCGAGGTACGTTTCGTGTGCTCCTTAATTGACTTTGTTTCTGCATATTTTTAATTAGCACGTTGCATTAATTAGACTTAAGGGCAAAACTCACTTGCAAGATAAGGTGGAGATTTCATCACCCTTACTTTTCCGAAAAATCACTAAATCAATTGAGCATTTGTATAACTATAGCCATCATATTTAATTTAAAATCAAGTAGACGTTGGCCATAGAAAATCACGTACCTCATAGAAAACCTCTCAACGAGGCAAGAATTAAAGGCTACTCCAATGCGAATTTATCAAATCGGTTCCTTTTTACTTTGTCTAGGATTGATGGTTTTTAATAAGTTTTCGTACGAACTACCTACCTGGAGGTAAAATAAGGATTTGAGGTGATAACCATAGTTGGTCATCTTTTAAATTCTTCCTTGTCAAGAGTAGGAGTTGTCTAATTCGGGAGAATAATTCAGAGACCCGTATTGTCATCGATAATTCTCGAGAGAACTAGATTTTAAAATTGAATATTTACTAACCCAAACTAGATAAATCAAATTGTTGTGTGTTAATTTACACGGTTTTTAGTCAATTATAACTGCTTTTGCATTCTAAAAAAATTCAAAATTAAAAAAAAAAATTGTATATATATATATATATATATATATAATAAGTAGTAAGGGTGTTTTCACTGTTCCATAAATTTTTAACACATTTCATGGTTCAGATTGATGCCAGCAATGCAAAAATGGAGGGCTTAGATTACTTTGGACCCATGACAGCCATCTGTGTCTCCCATTCTCTCTCCCCCACGTGATGGTATCATAAAGACCCACGTGACCATGCAATCTCTCTTCTCGAGACTCTAAATCTCGCCCACCCGATTAATTACCTCGATCCTCTCAATCTCTCTACCTCACGCCTCTAAATCTCGCCCACTCATTTTGATGTCTCTCTCATAAAGATATCCGTTCTAACATCTCAACATCATCCCCTTCTCCGTTATCTCTCTCTTGCTCTCCACCCCCTCTCATTTGAACCACAACTCAACATCATCCCCACGCTACCTCAGCTCCCTTCTCTCCATCACTCCTTCTCTGCCTGTCGCCTCAACTCCCCGCTGCCCAGCTCTAATGCCACCGCCCTTCTAGCTGCACCGCCGCCCCTTTCACATTTGTGGGGTGCACTCCCACATTTCATTCTTTTTTTGGGTTTACTATAGAGACCAGTCTTAGAGATGTACAAAGTTTGAGGAGTGAGAGTACTGTACAAAGCTTCACCGAAGTAAAAAGACAGCCTCTCCATCGAATCTCCGTGTTCGGATGGGTTTCAAAATCTACTTTTCTTGGCTTTTATCGTCAAAGGTTTTACACATAGGTTTTACACACGTTTTTTTAGATCCATTTTTTTAATTTTTTTTGCAGATCCCTCTTCATTGGTACTTTAGCCTGCTTCGCATTCTCATGTCCGTTTATCTGTAAGCTTCATGCTACTGATGTAGGTTCTACGGGTACCTTTAAAAGAATATTACTTTAAAAAGAAAAATAACTCATGGTACTGATGTAGGTACTAATTTTTTGGTTCAGAGTATATACTAACTTGGTATCTAATTTTTTTTGGTCTCGAGAAGGCCATATATTGGTACCTAATTTTTTTGGTATCTAATTTGTTTTGGTATCTAACTAACTTGGTATCTAACTAACTGATGCTGGTTCTTAATATCTAATTTTTTTGGTCTCTTGAAGACCATATATTTTTTGTATTTTTTATATATATGTTTATACCTAAATCAGATGTTGGACTAACTTATCCCCGGCTTACAAAGGAGCAAGGAAACTCAGCTTTTGTCCAATCCATTTTTAACCCACTTGCCATTAATGAGTATATTAAACTGTATTTATTTTTCAAACTTTGACCTCTTTACAAAGTATTTAAATAGAAAAATACTTTTTCATTCTTGTTTTTAGCTAACACTTTTATATATGTGGATAACTAAAATTGGGAAATTATCTTTGTTTGGCAGATGCAGTCCCGCGGCATTTATGTGACCATATTTGTCCCCTTTGTGCATACTTATTTTCATTTTTTGAACGATTTTTTATTTTTTTGTTGTGAACATGTTGTCATGCAATGGATGATTACTTTTGAACAGTCCCGCAACATTTTTTATTTTAAGATGATTACTTTTAATGCTTAATAGTGGATGAGATTTGTATATTTTACTTTCAGAGAATGTTCATATGTCGGCAATAGGACGTACATAAAATATTAATGTTAATGTGTGTATTTGTTTCTGGTGTGTACATCAATGTATATCAGATGTGTGTATTAGTTTGTCAAGAGCAAGATAATTCATATTTATAAAGTGGAAGCTTAGTAAGAAATGATGGTAGGTATTGATGGGACAGAGAGTTGTATTTGAAATACGAGTCTCCCTTTTTTCCATTTTGAATTTCGCATTTACATTTGACATTTTTTTTACTACATTCTAATTTTGTTTATGAATTTTCATGTTTTGCAAATGATTTTTTCCTGCTAATAAAAAAAATACTTTTTTTTAGTATTTTCTAATTTTCTAATTTTGCAAATGTCGTGTTCCTGTAAAAAAAACCGACACGAACACGACATTTCAGATCAATTGTGTCGTTCCGTAATGTTTTTTCGCGTCGTTTCTAAAATTGCCATTTCTAATGGAGATTGGCCCAGTTTGCAAAAGTAATTGAGTTGTCTCAAGTGTATTGCCCTAAGTTTTTCATTATTTTTATAATATTAAAATTTTGTACTTATTTTGCATTTATAATAATCACAAAATTTGATCCATTTAAAATGCTAAATCTTTTACACGCCACTCACGTGGGTTGTCAATTTGCCACCAACTCTTTCTAATGTCATTCTCCCATCCCATCAACCCCACTTGGTTATTTAGGTGATCTCAACAAGTGCAATACATTACTATTTTTTAGAAACCAAGTTTAACTTTAATACATTACTATTTTTTTATACTTTAATACACAACATGAATAACGCGATACACTTTGTTTTTTAGACTTTGCTACCATCTTATGATACACTTTATTTTCATGTTTATTAAAAGGGATTCAAAATAATTAGTTTCCATTTTTTATTCAATGTTTTGAAAATTCTTATTTGGAACCTTTAAAATATATAAAAGTTTTGAGAAAATATTGCAATATGTAATTTTTTTTATTAAAAATCGAAATTAAATAGGCATATCTAGGGCATTGGTATAAAAATGTAACATTAGTATGTCGGCACAAGATTTTGCATTGTCACATACTATGTCATAAATAATAGAGACACTGACAAATTATGCAAAAAATTACAAATTATAAAAAAATGAATGAAAGTGTGGAGTTATATTTGATATAAACTGAAATTGGAGTTTGTTGAGAAATTGCGGAAAAACTAATAAGTTCTTATCATATGTTATTTTAAAAATTATTTATCTGTTGCGAACTAAATATGGCGTGTAGTCCTATTAATGACATACACTTTCAAAAATTTGCATCGTGCCTTCAGGCATGGGCATACCCTAGTGTGTGTGTGTATATATATATATATATATATATATATATCGTGAGCAGTAAATTATAATGGGTGATACTCATATAATTATCCTGTCGTCATTTTTGTATTCCTCCACTGATCCTTTGGATGTGTGGCTATAAAATACTAATAATTCAGATGATTACATATTTTAATTTGAATCAGATGGGTCAGTAATCATTTTTAAATTAAATAAAGAATGTGTGGTTGAGAGTCCAACCCCTTTAATCATTATTTGCCCACTAAAGTGTATCAATTGGAAAGAGGTAAACAAATGTTATAATAATGATATTTCTATAAATAATCATGAATTAAACGGAAAAAATCAACTTTATAAGGATAAAATTGACAATATTGACATAAGTAATACTTATGATGATTTGGAAGTTGATTCTTGTCATGATTTTTCTTAAAACTTAATTGAAAAAAATGTTATTTCCTCTTATATGTGGGAAAATTTATTTGAGGACTCATCATACGATTTTAGTGATATTTCTAGTAATTATGATGCTGCGCCAAATTTTGATGAAGAAAGTGTATCCCCGCTCGATACATTTTCTCATACTTTTAGAAAAGTCTCACAATTCGAATTGGAGAATTCATTCCAGATTTTATGTGACTATTTTAGAAAAGGAATAATAAATATTAGGGCCCTTTTTGTGATTTTTACCCCCATATGATGTATTGGCATATGATTCGTGTGATTTAGAATTTTTTATTATTGATGATGTCAGTGAGCACCACTATGACCGTGGATTTAAGGTTGAAATTTATGTTGCACGGTTATACTCTCAAGTTTATGATGCTTTTGGACTTAGTGGTGTTATGTTTATTAATTGGACTGACCCATAACTATTTCGGTTATTAACTTATGGTAATGGTGTTAATTATCACGACTTTGTATATTATTAGTTTTATATTTTTTAAAAATATTATTGTTAGGTTGTCATATAGTTTTTTGTAGTTGACATGTTTTTGTTAACTTTGGATGTTGGTAAAAGAAGTGGAGTTCATGGATAATATCACCCTTATACTTCTTTACTTTATTTTCTTTGTCCATATTTTTATTTGAGCATACATTGAGAACAATGTAAAATTTAGGTTTGAGGGTAAGGATGCTATTTTTGAATTTTTTTTTTTATAAAAATAAAAAAATATTGAAAAATACAAAAATACTTTCAATATAATTGAGTTTTGAAATGTTTTATTAATATATAATTAATTCATGGATCTCTCAACTTATGAATTTTTTTACTCATTAGCCAAATAATATGGTTGAAAATCGATATTGAAACGAAAGTTAATATGCTTAACGAATAAATGTGGAGATTTTAACCCGGTGAGATTTTCTACCATTCATCATTTCAGAGAGATTTAAATCAATCCGAGTTAAAATAACTCAAACTTTCCTTCGGTGATAAATTCGTTGATGATCTCAAATTCTTTGTTTTGTTCGATTATTGAAAATAAATGGTCAAAATGTGAATCTTAAGCACTAGAAGTCTTAGTAAGTCATCTTGAGACACAAATTAACTTGACGAAACTTGCGAAATGAGATTAGGCCATCATTTAAAGCTCAAAATTAAGCCTAACTCCAACTTATTTACATTATTTCGTTGCAAGACCATTGAATCCCAAAAAATACGTCTTTTGTTAAAAACCCATTTTCCTACCCAACTCCAGCTGAGAGTTTTAAAGACCATAAAAGGAAGCCACACCTATTTTCTAATAATAGAAGAATGAAAGTACAGTTGAAAAGTCTAACAGAAGGAGATTGCAAGAATGATGTGTAAAAAAGAAAATAATAAAAAAGTGAAAGGAATAAAGAATGAGTAAATGAAATGAAAAGAAAAATGGATAAGAGTTTGAAAATAGATAAAAAAAAAGAAGAAGGAAAATAGGTGTTAGAAAAAGTTCCTAAAAGTCAAAATATCGAAAAACCTTTATATTTTCAGAAATTATGAACTCCAAATCCGTTATTTCGAGCCACAACCCCGAGCCTACAACATAATCGAATTAAAGTCCTAATCGATTTTAATTAAAGTTAGTTAAAGTGTAGAGAGAAGATGAATAGGATCTATGGTGTGATTAATTTTTTCAAAAATTAATCGATTTTCGTTCATGAGACCATATTCCTTCAATATAAAAAGTCCATTTTTTGATTATGTATATGTGAAATTTTCTTACCTAAATTTACTCTTTTGTTCATATATACCGTGAGAAAATAATTGAATTTTGAGTGTTTGATTGTGAGTGTATTTCATGAGATTTTGAAATCCAAATGAACTTTCGGATAAGAAAAGTGATGATAAAATCTTTTGCTATGAACACACACACACACGATAAGTTGAGATTGAAAAGTGAAGTTCGGCTATATTCATGAAGTTTACATTTGAGACTTGGTTATATTACTTTTGCATATTTTTATATTGAGCCAAGTTTTTGAATTTTGTGGTTATATTCACTACAAACCCTTAAGATATAAAACTCGTGCACTAGGGTAACTTAGGGGTCTAATGTCTTATTGCACATGCTAAGTGCGGTCATGATTCCTACGAAATTGAATTAGATTTTATTTTTAGTTTTTCTCGAGGAATAGCAAAGTTTATGTAGACACATAATCCTAGGACCCCCCCCCCCTAAGCCCCTCCTTTAGGTCCTTAGCATGCACTCGTTCATTGCAAACCCTAGGTCATACTTTAAGTACTAATCTAGAAGCCATCAGGCGTTCCCGCCCCCCATTTGACTCTGATCAACATTATCTTCTTGAGTGGAATCTCAATGAATCTTCACAAGGCTATGAATCCCATTTCTAATAGTCCATCCAGTGTACGAATCGGCCTTATGGTTTGGACGAATGATCCATTTCATTATCAAAAATTGATCTAGAGGCCACCGGGCACTTTCGAGCCCCATTTGACTCCATTGAAGTTTTCATCTCAGCAAAAGATGAATGAATATTTAAAGGGCTCTGAATCCCCTTTTCCAACAGTTTACTCCATGCACCAATCAGCCTTACGGTTAAACCGAACGATCCGTTTTACCCCAAAAACTTATTTAGAGGCCATTGGGCCCTCTCGGCCCCTGTTTGACTCTAGTTAACTCTCTAGATTGAGCTAAGCTCAATGAATCTTCAAACGGCTCAGAATCCCCTTTCTAAAGGTCTTTCCCGTGCATGAATCAACTTTACGCTATGATCGAACGACCCATTTTACTCTGAAGGGTTATCGAACGCTTTTGAGCCCCAGTGACCTTGGTCAACTCTCCAAACTAGGGATCTGAATACCTTTTTCAACTATCCATCCTATTCATGAATCAGCCTTACGGTTAGGACGAACGAACCGTTTTCCTCCGAAAACTTCTTGTATAGTGACTAATGGGTCATTTCGTGCCCCGCTTGACCTTAGTTACCTCCTGGACCTGGTAGTGGCTCAATGGATTCTAAAAGGGCTCTAAATATCCTTTCTAACGATCTGTATTGTGCCTGATTCTGACTTACGATTTTCATTTTACTATCATTTTTCTAAAAAAATTTATCTTAGACTATCGAATGGCACCCTCAGGACTCTACCTATCTGCAGTGTGTCAAGGGTTCTATGCCGAGTTTCATGTCTAAGACCTGCCAGTCGGCACCCCATGGACTTATAAATTGATGCCATGACCTCCCTTTTAAAGTCACCCCTAACATCCCTCTCAGTAATTCAGAGAACATTTTGTCTAGTTCAAAGTTGTTCCCTTTTTAAAAAGCCCATTTCCCACATTCCATTCAATCCTTTTCATACTTCATTTAGTAAATTCCCCATCTCTATATATCACCTTCATCCCATTATAAGATCAACATATATACAATAAAGATCAACTTCAAGTATTCATAAGGAGGTCCAACTCTCCATCCCTTTCTATAAATTCTCTTATTTTAGTATTAGTTGCTTTATTTCTACTTTAGCAGTTTATTTCCTTACATCACATACACTAATCTTAAACCTTTATTAGTAGTATTTTCACATACTTTATTTTCGTAAAAAATCCAAAAATAAGAAAAAGAGGGTTTATTTATAAATTTGAAAAGAGGGATTCTCACAACACATTCTCACTCTTAAAGAACGTTTATCTCAACACAAACATATAAGAGAAATCCCCGGTTTGGATTTATGGATTAAACCCCGCCTTATGTTATTTTTGAACTACATGTGCTTTAATTCCCCTTGGGCTACATAGGCATCTTGGGTTAATCCCGAGACTCGAGTCCTCCCTTATGCGCATTTGTAATTTTGTTTTCATATTATATTCATAATGAATGCCACATTCTTGCATGCTTGTGTTTCGTCCGATCTATACATTATTCCTTCCATAGTGACTTCTGATTGAGCAAACACTTATATTATATTTTGAAATATTATTTTTGGGAACACTCCTAAGGCCGAATTCACTATGTCCTTTTCCATGACGTGAGTTGAACGATTCCATTATCCATTTATATTATGCACATACGCACACACTTCACAGAGCCTAACAAGAGAAGCTTAACACATGCCCATGAGAGACTGAAAGGGCAAGATGGGTACCTAACACCTTCCTATTTTGTTAGTCCCTGAACCTTCGAATTACTTGGTTTCGCAAACATCGGTATTTTCTTTGATGATGTTCTCTCAAGGCGGTAACATTTCTTTTGCATGTTTTGTGAAAAATAGGTTGGAGACTATATGTCTACATATTATACCACATTGGCGATGACCGAGCACCCCGAGAAAGGGTGCAATCGCATGCACACATCAAAGGGAAGGCCCCTCGGCATGTCCATAATAGTGACTCTGTTGGGGACATGTTTTAAAAGGGCTAGGCTCTATTTCTGCATGGGTGTTATTCTTTTCTTCGTGTGTGCACCTACCTATATGATCCCATTTCTCCTCTATTTTATTTTTGTGTATATTCACCTCGTGTATATGTTACTCACTTATACACTTAACACACTTGCATATACTTTCCCTGTTCACTTCACACATTTACAATTAGTGTTATGGGTCAAATTATTCAGGCCACGTGGACCTATGATATTAGAACACCTATCCCCATAAGTATACATCTCGACGCTTCATTTATACTTGATCGACTCCATAACTACTTGGTCGGCATACCGACCAACCAAATTAAGAAGATGAACCATTAGGAAGAATAAAGGTCATTCACATGGGAATTATCAAGAGACATTCCACATGTATCTTAGACGATCAATAGTCTTATTCATTATGTACAGGTGTAAATGCCTGGATGTATAAATAAATTTGTGACACCCCGCCTAATAAAATATCGGGTGATCAATCCTATACCAAATTAAAACAGGAGTCTCATATGGTTCATTCTCAGCATCACTGTCGAAAACCAATTGAATTACTAATAACCTATTAGGTTGGCGTTAAAAGTTTATGTAACTAATCTCTTTAACCAAACCATTCAAATAAATCAATCCCAACAGTTTATATGCAACAACTGAAAAGAAATAAAATAACTGAACACTCAGTACAATATAATATAACCAAATCCAATGTCGCACTAAAAGGCGGTAAAAGAATAATTGAGTATAGTTGGGCCATCAACCCGGATGTTTCTACGATACCTCCTATCTAGATCTCAATGATAGAAGCGTCTACAGTAAACCTGCTGCCAACATCTGACTCAAAGAAATCATCATCCAGACGTCCATGTGTCTGGACACCTAATATATATACATATGTAGCAAGAGAGGAAAATAGAAAAACGGGTCAGAGCCGAAGTTTTGAAAATATTTTATCAAGTGCATAAATGCTTTATTTTAAAATCAGAAAATCTCTCATATTCAAATTGGTATCGCACTATCATGAGATACCCCTCACCCCTCTTCTAATAGTGTACACCTATCGCATACCTTTTTAAACGACCTAATTAAGCTACCCTGCCTAACTAATCCATTTCACCAATCTTCTAAAAGTCCTCATAAACCCAAGTACTAAGGACTAAACTTTTCCCCATTCCCAACATTGTGCTGCATTCGTGCATGGGGTGTCTCGAGAAAAGAAATCCAAACAAGGAACCCCCCCCCCCCCCCCGATACACTACTACATGACAATGTTGATCGTCCAGATCTATTAGGCTCTCAGTACATAACACAAATTTAAAAATCCCGTAGGTATATATAGTTCTCACTAGAACCTATGATTCATACTCATATAAATCCGGATACGATTCTACCGGTAGGAGAATAATACCTTAATTATTCTTTATAAAATATTCTAAGCTATCGCCTAAGCTTATACTATATAATTTCTCGCTTATGATTCATCCTTACATCCTGAATAACTTTCAGTAGTTATTTACACTATTCAGGTTTTAGTTTTATTAACCTCGTATATAATATTCTCATCTTTATATATGTATAACTCCTATTTTATGTCGGATTTTATACTCCCAAAAGATTCAGAATTTATATCACATTCCATTCTTTATTATGTCCGTATATATATATTTCACATCTCATATAAATATAAATATGTATACACAATATACTATACACATCAAGTATATCCATGCTTATATATCACACACTGTATAAGTATAATAACCATGCCTCAGAGCTATAACGCAATGGATGAAGTCTCTGAACGCTATCATCTTCCAGGGAATTACTCACACATCATCCTGAGTACTAGCGACCGGACTCTCACACCGACATGGTAAAAACCAAATCACAACGTATGGAAAGTGGTCGCAGTTCCTCCCCAGAAATGAGAATAAAACATACCCACCACATCTCACCCCTAATAAAAATCACACAATATAAAATGGAAGCTATGCCTGGGGACTATACGCTCACTACTCCTCAAGCCAGGGGCCTCACCCACATCGCGTAATGTCCCATGATAGCACTAGAGGGGTATGCCTCACATAAATATACCATTCACACACAGATATTTATAATTATATCACACATATATATATATATATATATATAGTGTAACAACTCCCGTATATATTGTATATATCACTTCTCAATATATATGGCTATAATTGCCAAACTCTTATAGCGATAGCCAAAACCTCAAATGTTCCCATTCGTAATAGTATATTAGTATTTATACACTTAAAATACTAAACCCACGAGTATTCTCTTACTTAAAATATAACTCGCACCTTACTCACTTTTAAGGATTATAATATAAACCCGAATATACCAATTCGTAACAATTAAACAAGTATACTAACTACTTATTTTAATCTCCATAGGAACCGCATCACCTATAATAATAATTGTCAATAAAGACAAACCGGATAGTATCTTGAACCGATTTAGCCCATATATTAAATTCCATCTTACTCTCATTCTAGAATTCACTCAAATGTGCTTGACCCATAGTTATTCTCTATGCATAAGTATATAAACACACTTGTCGAAGATTTTTCTCGAATGTTACCCATCCTAAACAATCATTTAAAAATATAGCCTGGAATTATTTCTACGAACCCAAGTTTTTTTCCTCAAGTAATTTAGAAGTCCAAAAACTTTATTTAGGAACCCCTAATATTTATCTCTAAACAATTCTAGCCATAATTTTTTTCCAATTTACGGTTTGATTTTTGAGCTTACGATTTCAACCTTGGAAGTGCTTTCTTATAAAAATCATTAAAAATTCAAAACAAATCAGAAAAATATGCAGTCAGTGCCCACGGGACCGTATCAAAATGATCTAGAACCTTCATGTTTTGACCAAGAGCTGAACCAATTTTCTTCCTGGCCGAATTGACCCTGTAAGCTATTGCGTTACTGTTTGCTATCTTCTCCAAATTACAAATCTCCATTAATGCACCTCTAAGCTTTTTATATTCTCTCCCATCATCAGCCAACCTCAACCAACAATATATCCACACATAAAAATGGTTCTAGTCATCCTAGAACCAATAATCAACAACTAATTTCAATAAATTCTTAAGTTTCTCAAATTGAATATTAATCGGGTTTTACTCGTTCAAACATCCGAAACCCCCGTTTTGATTCACGAAAACCCAATCCAAAAATATTTATAATTTTTATACACCAACTATAATATGAGAAATAAACACACTAAATCATAAAAGCCAGTTAAACACTTGCATTGTAGATAAAATCCGACGACCCCGAGTCGAATCCCGCGGAACTTGGCCGAAAATTCCCTTCTTTCTTCTCTTCTCTTTCTTCTTCTTTCTTCCCTTCTTTCTCTCTCCTAGGGCTAAAATGTGGGGAAAATGAGGGTTCTACCCTTATTAATCCCGAAATTGGGTGTATACCCAATTATAAAATGACGCGTGGACTCAATTGCGAGTCCCTACTAGTCCAAAAATCCCTTGAAATCCAAACATTACCCCCGGGTACTTCATTTTGACTATCTCGGCCCATTCGGGATCAACAGTGCGCTCAAAATCACCATCCGAGTCACTTATCAAAAATTTACTTTTTGAACCCAACACAGCTCTGCACGTGTGTTCCGAATAAAATATTATTCTTTTGTCGCTTCACCTACCCACAACATATAATAAAAAAAATCCAACCCATATACTTACTCCCGTAAGAAGATGTACTCCATGGAAATATTAATCTGACACTAGCAAACTAATATTTACTATTCACTTTGAAATTCTCAATAATTAAATTTATACTTATAAATTCCAAAATTACTATTCACATTAATTTCTTCTAATTACAAATTACGCCACTTAAGTAATTTAAATATCCATAAAAGTATGGGGTATTACATTCTCCCCCTTACAACGGAATTTCATCCCCGAAATTCGGATACAACCGGTACTACCAACCTAGGATCGCTAATCACACTTTCTTCTAGTACACACAAGTCGAAAGGTACTAAGCCAAATGGTACCCTACCATATGCTCATTCACAGTACTCACCTATATCAAGATTTATACTTTAACGCATTAGCTTAACAACAAGCTTATCTAAGTCTGCATATGTTACAACACGACCTCGGTCGTAAGTTTTGACTCTAATAACGTCATATCGCACCTAGCATTTCTATTACCGCATATGAAGAAAACAAGTCTATACTCACTGCTCTAACTTATTAATCCCATCGAGGATCCGTTACTAGGCATCCACCCATCTATATCAGGATATCTAATTTAATTACATTAACTTTTAACTACTCCCGTCAGTCTCATCGCTTAGCTTGGGCGTGCTACCTCTTATTGCACCTATATAATTAGATTCTTACGTACCTCATACGTCATTCCATTCGACAAACTCCAATCTCATTTATAACTGCCCCAAAGCATATTCTTCATCTTTATATACTACGCCCTTTCCATTTCGGGAGGGATATAAAATCAACTTACCAAGTTGTCCACACACCCTTTAATCCGTGCTTATCAGCACACTATTACAAACGTCAAAGATGTAACACTCTCTTTAAAATTATGCCTCACTTTTTTTTTGGCCTGGTGATAACACCTGGGCATTCCTAACCCGAATAATTCAAAATTCAATTCTTCCTATATCTGTGTCACTTTCCCTACTGACCTTATCTCTAAATAGTCCTAAGATCAGTGTGTTTTCCTACACACGAAAAATGAGTAAAATCCTAACTATATCCCTAGTGCCCAATACCTCTCTCAACTTTCGACATTTGCTCCATTTCATGCGTGGGACATCTCACAAAGCGAAATCCAAATAAGGAATCCTCTCTTCACACTACTTCCTCGCATCGTCGATCATGGAGATATAACGGCCTAAGGCACACCATCGGGATGTTCTAAATCCTTCATCATAATCGTACTAATGCACCTCTACCTCCATGTCCTTCCATTTCAGCGAAAGGAAAAGTCTAACTAATCGAGGCGTCTACTCTCTGCAAAAGTTCTACGAACATTATACCCAAAATATATTTCCTCTAAATTTTCCTTCTCTTCAAGGCCTGGATATAAGCCTCGAATCAATTTCATTCACCTTGCCTCGCCCACATACTTGCGGTGAGAGAAACATTTCCAGTGCTTTTCCACAGCACATCTACTTTTCATTAGCCCCTAATCATCATATGACTCTCATCTAATATATCATCAAAACCAACATCTTAGCATACAATAACATCTACTCACCGAAGTTCCATCTAAACGTATAATAATTGGCGAGCTCAACCAGTATCCAGGTGAGATATCGCAAAAACTACCAGTTCCACCCTAGAACCGCGGATACGAGAGTCTTGCAATCATTAGTCTGTTATCGCTCCGACCATTCAAAAACATATTATGCAATCATTACTCATATAATATATACTATCGACACCCCACATAAAATCTATGGTGCTGGCATACTCTGCTATCAAGTTTCGTATCTCTCTTACTAAGGGAAATACTAGTCCATAATCACTCTAGAATTGTATTAACACAATACACACAAAATGGAGCTGAATCATAGTTCCAAGTCACTAAGAGGTCAGAACATACCCCTCACATCTCTTAGGACCGTCTGACTATCTTTCTCAGATAGCCTGTACCAAGGAATCCTGTATTCTAGGGTACAAGTCAATATCCCCCATAAAGGTCACATCGAGATAAAACTGTCCCGACGCGGTGACCTCCATGATAGCAAGTAGCGCGGGTATGATTATTCATAAATAGAATATTTAGTATAAGTACACAGTCACATGGCCATATATATAAATATTCACATTTTCGAATTAAGTTCACCCACAACCCTTAATAATATTTTTAACCGTACTTAAAACAATATCACCCAATTATTATGCTATAATACCCCGTACTTTTGGCTATATTTATTTTTGGGATTAATTAATTAAATGCGTATTAATTGGAAATTAATCCGGGTTAAAAATACTAACGAGATGTGAGTTGGTATTTAATTATGTGCATATATGATTATATATGAATTTCGAATTATGAAATTTGTCGTGAGATTAATATACGACAATTTGGGAATTTTGTTGAGACGCGTGTGACCGCCTCGTCATGGTATATTATTTTAATTATAAAAGTGATTTTTATATCTATAAACTGTATGGTCGTTTTGAGTGCGCCAATGCGTCCGGAAGGGTCGAGATAGTCAGAAAACACTAGCCGGGGTGTAGTTTGGATTCCGGGGTATTTTTAGGCCATACCGGCATCATAAAGGGTATTTTGGTAATTTTACATTTTGAGGAATTAAAAGTGACGAAAATTGGGAGTTTTAATCTGATGTGGATTTAAACCACTAAACCCATTAACCAACCCATATTAACCCATTAAGCTACGGAGGCTATCATTAGGTTTACAACTTTCCCAAAGAAAACCCTAGCCACCTTAAGCCACCATTGGAGAAGAAGCTTGGAGAAGAGAAGAAATTCTGCAGAAATCTTCATTAAACCTACACCAAACTCAGAGACAATCAAGGCAAGTGACTTTATTCCATTTAATTTCAGAGAATGTCCTTTCCATGTTAGAAATTGAAGAATTTTAATTGTTCTTGAAAGTTGAATGAAAACCCATGTTAATTGGATTTAGAACTTGAATATTGAGGACAAATCGCATGTAGAATTACATAGAGATGATTATTATGGTATTAATGTATGTTGGTTGTAAGAAAAACGGATTTAATTCGGGGATTTGATGATGATAAAGATCTAGGGTTCATGTTCTTATAAAAATTGGGGAAAAATATAGAATCTTGTGATTTAATGATGTATAGGGTGCAATAAAGCCTTAAAAGATGTTAGTTTATGACATTAGCATGTTTTAGGATGATTAGAGAACTTAAAACATTGTTGGGATGAACTTTGGAGAAGATTTGAGGAGTAGAAATGGTGAAAAACGAAACTTAGAGAAATCTGGGATGAATCTGGTAGCTCGTTAGAAGCCCCTACCCAGGTCGTTCGAACGAGCTTCTAACGAGTTGACCATTCGCTGCTAACGAGAAGGGATTTCGTTCGATATCTCGTTCGAACGAGATATCGTTAGAAGGTACAGTTCGTTCGAATGAACTGGAATCTCGTTCGAACAGCCTCGTTCGAACGAGACTTCTAACGAGTTGACAGAGGAATCTCGTTCGAACAGTCTCGTTAGAACGAGACTTCTAATGAGTTGACAGTTTGGTCCTTTTTGGACTGTTTTGATTTTTGGAGTCCCGTAAACTTGTTCGAGGATATAGATAACATTCCGATGATTATATAAAGATAGAATTGGGACTTTTGGGTATTTATGAGAAGGAAATTATATACGAGAGTTATATTAAATGGACGGTTTGGGTTGAGACGTGAGTGTCTACTACAACGTGAGAATGAATTATGGCGCGTATGATTATAAATCGGAATAGTATAAGTTGTAGATATTATAAGTTGGTACGAGAATGCGATATGTACTACGATTAAACTACGGGATTACTAAGACGTGTGTTTACTTAGTATTGGTATATGAATTGTGTGTATGACATACCTACCATACTTGCTATCACGGGAGGTTTGCGTTCGCTTAGGGCCCTCTAATCCTTGTGTTGCCCGGATTTAGAATGGTTACCTTGATGAACATAGGTCATAGAAAGACTTATTGGGATATTAATAAGTCCGCTGATCGTGGGAGCGTAGGTATGTGCGTGACCCATGTGATGTGACTGTGTTCGCCTCCATTATTTGTGATGATTATTATCTGTGAACTATTCCTAAGAGATTCGGAATATGTGATCCTTATGTACGTGATGTACCGGGATGGATAGCAGAGTATGTGTGCACCGCAGCTTAGTTCTCGGGGTGCTTGTCTTGTATATTTATGATGTGAATAATATACACTTAATTAATGAGAACCTTCATGTTAATGTTGTGAATATAATTACAGTATTGTTTCGAGAAATATAACGAGTTAACTGATAGTTATATATATTGCATATTGAACATCTGAGTTTGCGTTAAACCCCTACTTAATTACGAGCGTTATTATGTTATTAGGACCGAGTAATATGGGCAGGACCTACGATAGTCTAGCTAGAAATGATGTCACTTAGCTAGTGGGTTGTGTCGTTGTAGATGGGTGCTTACGTTAGGAGTGCACAGTTAGACGAGAGGTGAGAATATCATGTGAGTGCACGTCCAAACATGTACTTTGCATTTAATGTTTTAAATGTTTGTAAAGCACTTGCAGGTTTTAAAATATAACTCCACATTCGGGCTCTGACCCGTTTGCTTTTCAAATCTATTTTCTTTGTAAAACCATTTTAGATGCCCAGCCACAAGGACACTAAGCATAGGATATTCATTCAGGTGACGAGCTGTAGCTGTTTGTGGAAGCTACAGGGATTTGCTTGTAGACGCCTCTATTCACTTGGATTCCAGCTTCATTATCTATCAGTTGTAGGGCATGTTGCCCATTTCTATTAGAGTTACATTTACATTACAGTTTTCAGACTTTGGCATGTATTGTTTTAGTTTTCGGTGTACTTATCAGTTTTGGGATTTGTAGTGAGGAGTTTTCCTCCAGACTTTATTTACCGTTATGTGATGGTCATTCTATTTATTTCAGTATGGTGAATGGTGTTATTATTCTTTATTACACTTGTTGCATGTTAATCAGACTTTAAATTAAAATTTGGCAACTTACTTTTTAAATACTAGGTGGTTAGTAATCATTAAAATGTTTTTGACAGTGATGCTATTAACTGGACCAACTTGGCATTTTGAATTAATTTAATAAAGGAGTAGCTGCCCGGTATTTAATTAGTCGGGGTATCACAGGTGGTATCAGAGCATCAGGTTCTAGTGTCCTTTAGGATCTGACGGCTTGTTATGTTTCCGCTAAGTTTCTTTGATATAGAGCCCTATATTTTAGGACTGTTGTACTCTTTTTGTGTATGCTTCGTTCTTCAGCTATCTTAAGTTTATAAACAGCGAACTTATAAACTTTGTTCTCATTTCAGATGCCTCCACGACGTGCACGACATGTTCACAGGGATGCAACGCCCAAAACCAAGCCCGCTCCAGTTCAGGGCATGATGAACGCCGCTGAGGTTGCAGCTATAGTAGCCCAAGCGATAAATGCCAACATTGCCATTGTTCAGCAGGCACCACCTCAGGCGCCGGTTGCCGTGCCAGTGCAGGCAAATGCATTCCCGTCTGCTTGGGAACGTGTACGTGACGCTTTTCAGAAAGCGCATCCGCCAGAGTTTGCAGGTAGCTCAGATGTGGTAGTCTCGAGCCAATGGAGGAAGGATATGCAGAGGAACTTAAGGATGTATGAGTGCACGGACGTCCAGAAGCAGGTGCTAGCTACTTTCAAGCTAGTTGGATCTGCGCTACAGTGGTGGGAGTCTACTACCACCATGGAGGAGAGGGATACTCTCACGATTCAGGAGTTCTGGGTGCAGTTTGACCGCAAGTACTTTCCGTCAGCTGTTCATACGGAAATGAGGAGGAGATTGATGAGTTTGAGGCAGGAGGGCAAGACTGTGGCCGAGTATGAGGCCGAGTTCACGAATCTGTTGAATATCGTTCCAGATGAGATACCAACAGAGAAGAAGAAGATTGAGAAGTTCACCGACGGGTTGACTTGGAGGATTCGTCAGCATCTACTGGGGAACCTATCGTTGGCCACCTATTCTGATGTGGTTAACGCTGCATTGTTACACTGCTAGGACCACCATTTTCATATGGTCGAGGGCAAGAGGTCGGGGGAGTCTAGCCATCAGGGTAGGACTGGAGGACATGGTGCCAGCGGGGCAAAATCTGGTCAGGGGCAGAGACAGAATGAGCAGGGCTCCCAGCAGGGGGATAATAAGAGGTTCCGGTCAGGGAACTACAGACAGGGATAAGGAGGTTTCCGCCAGGGCCATCAAGGTCCAAACGGCCATCAGGGCCAACAGGGACAGAATGGGCAGCAGTTTCACCAGGGCCAGCAGGGCCAAGGGAGGAACGGTCACGGCCACCAGGGCCGGGGATAGCAGGGGCAGAGAGGAGGGAACTTCCCAGGGAAGTGTTTTGTTTGTGGAAAGACTGGCCATAAGCGACAGGATTGTCCTGATAGGTGCAGGGCCCCACAGCAGCAGCAGCAGGGTGCTTGCCAGGAGCCACAGAGGCCTATGTTTCTTGCCGCTCTTCCCGCACCGCCACAGATGGCAGCATTGCCATCCCTTCCAGCAGTCCCAGTTCAGCAGGGGCAGCTACAGTATGGATGTGTCTACAACGTCCACCAGGCTGCAGTTCCACAGGCACCGCCCGCGATTGAGGGTACGTTTCCTATCCATGGCACTATGGGTCGGGTATTGTTTGATACGGGTGCTACACACTGTTTTATAGCTACACACTTCACGAAAGCTTTAGGATTGTTAGCTACGGCAGAGACCACAGTGACGTGTGTCGACTCACCATTGGGGAGTGGGTCACTTATTTTCTTTATATGCCGGGGAGTGGGGGTAGAGATTGGTGGTTTGGTATTACCTGTATACATGTTAGTATTAGATATGCATGTTCACGATGTGATTATCGGTATGGATTGGCTCGTAGCTTATAGGGCCATGATTGATTGCTTCAGCGGGAGCATTATCTTTGCCATTCCGGGGCAAGAAATGTTTATAGTGGCGATGCCTTGCCCAGAGGGAGGATCGACCGCTCATCTGTATTACATTGAGGAGGATACCTCTAAGGAGGTAGTGATTCCTTTAGATTCTATCCCAGTAGTCAGGGAGTATTCGGATGTGTTTCAGGAGATACCAGGCTTACCACCTAGTCGAGAGATAGACTTTGTTATAGATTTGCTACCGGGTACGAGACCTATAGCACGTGCACCGTACCGTATGGCTCCAGCTGAGATGCGAGAGTTACGGGATCAGATAGAGCAGCTGTTAGGTCAGGGCTTTATTCGTAGGAGTACCTCACCTTGGGGCACTCCAGTTTTGTTGGTGAAGAAGAGGGACGGTTCACTGAGATTGTGTGTGGACTACCGAGAGTTGAATAAGGTCACGATTCGGAATAAGTATCCGTTGCCTCGAATCGATGACTTATTCGACCAGTTGAGAGGAGCTTCTTTCTTCTCGAAGATTTATTTGAGATCGGGATACCATCAGTTGCGTATCAGGGAGGAGGATGTCTCGAAGACCGCGTTCTTGTCGAGATATGGTTCTTACGAGTTTTGGGTTATGCCTTTCGGTTTGACCAACGCTCCAGCAGTGTTTATGGACTTGATGAACAGAGTGTTCAGGGATTTCCTAGATCAGTTTGTCATTGTCTTCATCGATGATATTCTGGTTTACTCCCAGACAGAGGAGGAGCACGCCGAGCATTTGAGGCAGGTTTTGCAGACACTTTGTCAGAACGAGTTGTATGCAAAATATGAGAAGTGCGGGTTTTGGCTGAAGGAAGTCCAGTTTTTGGGACATATTATTTCCGACCAGGGAATATCTGTTGATCCGGGGAAAGTATCAGCGGTGAGGGAGTGGGGACAGCCTACGACATCGACTGAGATTCGTAGTTTCTTGGGTCTAGCAGGATACTACAGGAGGTTTATTCGAGGTTTCTCGGAAATAGCAGGTCCTTTGACACATCTGACTCGTAAGGGTGTACCCTACATCTGGAGTGATGCCTGTCAGTTGGCATTCGATGAATTGAAGGACAAATTGACCTCAGCACCTGTGTTAGCATTGCCGAGACCGGGAGTTGAGTATTTGGTTTACACTGATGCGTCTTTGCAAGGACTGGGAGGTGTATTGCAGCAGGAGAGACAGGCCATAGCTTATGCTTCCCGTAAGCTTAAGCCTCATGAGAAGAATTACCCCACGCATGATTTGGAGTTGGCAGCGGTAGTATTTGCCCTACGAATTTGGAGGCACTATCTTTTGGGGGAGAAGTTCCAACTGTTCACGGACCACAAGTCCCTACAGTACCTGCTCACGCAGAAGGAGTTGAATATGCGGCAGCGTAGGTGGCTTGAGTTTGTGAAAGACTACCAGTTCGACATCCAGTACCACCCGGGTAAGGCTAACGTGGTAGCAGACGCGTTGAGCCGTAGACCAGCAGACGAGGTGGCAGAGGTGTGGAAGGCTAAGTGGAAGGAATTGGGACACCAGGATGTAGTGGCCCGATCTTTCATGTCTGTGATGACCGTTACACCGCAGATTGTCATGAAGGTAGTACGGGCACAGGCTAATGACTCGTTCTGTCAGGAGCAGATAGTTCGATTGCTAGCAGAGGGAGCCGAGTCCTATACCGTTAGCTCAGATGGGGGATTACGCTTCAGTGGGAGATTGGTAGTTCCAGAAGGGGATGAATTGCGACACGAGGTGATGGCAGAGTCGCACGGCTCACGGTTTGAGGCATTGTACGGTAGACCTTGTCGTTCCCCAGCATGTTGGTTAGAGGTGGGGGACAACAAACTGCTTGGATCGAAAGTGATTCAGGATACTTCGGCAAGGATTGAGTTGATTCGGAGTCTCATTCGGGTAGCTCAAGACAGGCAGAAGAGTTATGCTGATGCGAAGAGATTTTTCAGGGAGTTCCAAGTGGGGGACCAAGTTTTGCTCAGGGTATCTCCGATGAAGGGGATTATGCGTTTCGGGAAGAAGGGGAAGTTGGCACCGAGGTATGTGGGGCCGTTTCCTATTATTGAGCGGATCGGACCGGTTGCGTATAGACTTGGACTACCGGAGCATTTACATCGGATTCATGATGTGTTCCATATTTCCTCGCTGAGGAAATACCTTAGAGATAATTTGGCTCATTCTCACATTGCTGTGGAGGACATCGATCTCCAGCCGGATAGCTCCTACGAGGAGGGGCCGATTGCTATTTTGGACCGAAGCGAGAGGAAACTGCGGTTAAAGATAATTCCGTTAGTGCGTGTTCAGTGGCGACATCACAATGTCGAGGAGTCCACATGGGAGCGCGAGGATGAGATGCGCGATCCTTATCCAGAGTTGTTTTTAGCAGGTACTTTCTAGTTTCGAATTTCGGGACGAAATTCAGTTATTAGGGGGGAAGTATGTAATACCCCGTACTTTTGGCTATATTTATTTTTGGGATTAATTAATTAAATGCGTATTAATTGGAAATTAATCCGGGTTAAAAATACTAACGAGATGTGAGTTGGTATTTAATTATGTGCATATATGATTATATATGAATTTCGAATTATGAAATTTGTCGTGAGATTAATATACGGCAATTTGGGAATTTTGTTGAGACGCGTGTGACCGCCGCGTCATGGTATATTATTTTAATTATAAAAGTGATTTTTATATCTATAAACTGTATGGTCGTTTTGAGTGCGCCAACGCGTCCGGAAGGGTCGAGATAGTCAGAAAACACTAGCCGGGGGTGTAGTTTGGATTTCGGGGTATTTTTAGGCCATACCGGCATCATAAAGGGTATTTTGGTAATTTTACATTTTGAGGAATTAAAAGTGACGAAAATTGGGAGTTTTAATCTGATGTGGATTTAAACCACTAAACCCATTAACCAACCCATATTAACCCATTAAGCTACGGAGGCTATCATTAGGTTTACAACTTTCCCAAAGAAAACCCTAGCCACCTTAAGCCACCATTGGAGAAGAAGCTTGGAGAAGAGAAGAAATTCTGCAGAAATCTTCATTAAACCTACACCAAACTCAGAGACAATCAAGGCAAGTGACTTTATTCCATTTAATTTCAGAGAATGTCCTTTCCATGTTAGAAATTGAAGAATTTTAATTGTTCTTGAAAGTTGAATGAAAACCCATGTTAATTGGATTAAGAACTTGAATATTGAGGACAAATCGCATGTACAATTACATAGAGATGATTATTCTGGTATTAATGTATGTTGGTTGTAAGAAAAACGGATTTAATTCGGGGATTTGATGATGATAAAGATCTAGGGTTCATGTTCTTATAAAAATTGGGGGAAAATATAGAATCTTGTGATTTAATGATGTATAGGGTGAAATAAAGCCTTAAAAGATGTTAGTTTATGACGTTAGCATGTTTTAGGATGATTAGAGAACTTAAAACATTGTTGGGACGAACTTTGGAGAAGATTTGAGGAGTAGAAATGGTGAAAAACGAAACTTAGAGAAATCTGGGACGAATCTGGTAGCTCGTTAGAAGCCCCTACCCAGGTCGTTCGAACGAGCTTCTAACGAGTTGACCAGTCGCTGCTAACGAGAAGGGATTTCATTCGATATCTCGTTCGAACGAGATATCGTTAGAAGGTACAGTTCGTTCGAACGAACTGGAATCTCGTTCGAACAACCTCGTTCGAACGAGACTTCTAACGAGTTGACAGAGGAATCTCGTTCGAACAGTCTTGTTCGAACGAGACTTCTAACGAGTTGACAGTTTGGTCCTTTTTGGACTGTTTTGATTTTTGGAGTCCCATAAACTTGTTCGAGGATATAGATAACATTCCGATGATTATATAAAGATAGAATTGGGACTTTTGGGTATTTATGAGAAGGAAATTATATACGAGAGTTATATTAAATGGACGGTTTGGGTTGAGACGTGAGTGTCTACTACAACGTGAGAATGAATTATGGCGCGTATGATTATAAACCGGAATAGTATAAGTTGTAGATATTATAAGTTGGTAAGAGAATGCGATATGTACTACGATTAAACTACGGGATTACTAAGACGTGTGTTTACTTAGTATTGGTATATGAATTGTGTGTATGACATACCTACCATACTTGCTATCACAGGAGGTTTGCGTTCGCTTAGGGCCCTCTAATCCTTGTGTTGCCCGGATTTAGACTGGTTACCTTGATGAACATAGGTCATAGAAAGACTTATTGGGATATTAATAAGCCCGCTGATCGTGGGAGCGTAGGTATGTGCGTGACCCATGTGATGTGACTGTGTTCGCCTCCATTCTTTGTGATGATTGTTATCTGTGAACTATTCCTAAGAGATTCGGAATATGTGATCCTTATGTACGTGATGTACCGGGATGGATAGCAGAGTAT
This sequence comes from Sambucus nigra, assembly GCA_949130495.1. NCBI lineage: Eukaryota > Viridiplantae > Streptophyta > Magnoliopsida > Dipsacales > Adoxaceae > Sambucus > Sambucus nigra. The sequence goes on from OX422216.1 coordinate 136,205,829, forward strand.
ATGTGCACCGCAGCTTAGTTCTCGGGGTGCTTGTATTGTATATTTATGATGTGAATAATATACACTTAATTAATGAGAACCTTCATGTTAATGTTGTGAATATAATTACAGTATTGTTTCGAGAAATATAACGAGTTAACTGATAGTTATATATATTGCATATTGAACATCTGAGTTTGCGTTAAACCCCTACTTAATTACGAGCGTTATTATGTTATTAGGACTGAGTAATATGGGCAGGACCTACGATAGTCTAGCTAGAAATGATGTCACTTAGCTACTGGGTTGTGTCGTTGTAGATGGGTGCTTACGTTAGGAGTGCACAGTTAGACGAGAGGTGAGAATATCATGTGAGTGCACGTCCTAACATGTACTTTGCATTTAATGTTTTAAATGTTTGTAAAGCACTTGCAGGTTTTTAAAATATAACTCCACATTCGGGCTCTGACCTGTTTGCTTTTCAAATCTATTTTCTTTGTAAAACCATTTTAGGTGCCCAGCCACAAGGACACCAAGCATAGGATATTCATTCAGGTGACAAGCTGTAGCTGTTTGTGGAAGCTACAGGGATTTGCTTGTAGATGCCTCTATTCACTTGGATTCCAGCTTTATTATCTATCAGTTGTAGGGCACGTTGCCCATTTCTATTAGAGTTACATTTACATTACAGTTTTCAGACTTTGGCATGTATTGTTTTAGTTTTCGGTTTACTTATCAGTTGTGGGATTTGTAGTGAGGAGTTTTCCTCCAGACTTTATTTACCGTTATGTGATGGTCATTCTATTTATTTCAGTATGGTGAATGGTGTTATTATTCTTTATTACACTTGTTGCATGTTAATCAGACTTTAAATTAAAATTTGGCAACTTACTTTTTAAATACTAGGTGGTTAGTAATCATTAAAATGTTTTCGACAGTGATGCTATTAACTGGACCAACTTGGCATTTTGAATTAATTTAATAAAGGAGTAGCTACCCGGTATTTAATTAGTCGGGGTGTCACATATGCATAAAGGATTCATCTCTTTTATTCTCAATTATAATCATTTCATAATTACTTCATTTACCATCTATAATATTACCAATACTGCCATAAAGCTTGAATTACACACACGAATCCAGGGTTAACAAAATACCGAAACTCTATCTAGCCACACAGAATATACCTCCTTCATTCGAGGTGAAACTCATAACAACATTCTTGCCAATTACCCTGGTTACTCCAAATAGTTCCCAGAGACACAGTACACTTGTCTTAACCGAGCCAATAACTACTTTGTTCACTGTTGGCCCCTAACCGATACTCATGTGAATAATTCAGGGACTGCATTGTCTTCATTTTTGATAAATCAAAGGAGCTCGCAGTTAAAACAGTCCGTAAGATTCCTTGATGAGAAAAACATTATTCTCCCTCAAATATGGTGACCATCATTCCTACCATTTCGACATTGTTTCAACGATTTAATTTTTTTCCTCAAATTTTCACATCTGGGCATTTTCATACCCTGCTCTAAGCCAAAGCTTCTGAGCCTTCTACTTCCACTGAATAAAGCTAAACTTCCTTCGCGTAACTTAAACTTCAACGAATGGTCCTTATGAAAGGCCCTTTTAAACTTTTTCCTAATTTAACTTCACTAGGTAATTTAAGTTTAGCACCACTCTCTACTATAGCGGTACTTGGATAATATAACTACGATACTTTAGTAGTCGTTGTAGAAATTCATGAAAATGCCATGAAGGGAGTGACCTATACTACGGTCCTTGTCCCCAACTTCAACTTACATCTCTAACTAATCCCCGTCTCCTGCTACCCTCATAACGGCCTTCTTTGGTTGCCCTTCATCGATCAGCACACAAATCTTAAACGAGCATGCAAAAGATTTACTATAATATTATATAATAGCAGGAGAATGAAATCTCACAAGAGGAATAAACAATCCTAGTCATAAGGCTCTATATCAAATAGAAAACAACGCTAAAAGCGTAGTATGTCAGCACAGATTCCTAAGGACACTAGAACCTGATGCTCTGATACCATCTTTGACACTCCGCCTAATAAAATACCAGGTGATCAATCCAATACCAAATTAAAACAAGAGTCTCATATGGTTCATTCTCAGCATCACTGTCGAAAACCAATTTAATTACTAATAACCTTTTAGGCTGGCGTCAAAATTTTAATTAACTAATCTTTTTAACCAAACCATTCAAATAAATCAATCCCAACAATTTATATGCAAAAAATGAAATGAAATGAAATAATCGAACACTCGGTACAATATAATACAACCAAATCCAATGTCGGACTAAAAGGCGGTAAAAGAATAATTGAGTATAGTTGGGCCATCAGCCCAGATGTTTCTATAATACCTCCTATCTAGATCTCAATGATAGAAGTGTCTACAATAAACCTGCTTGCATCCACAAAAACGTGAAAGGGGCGGTGGTGCAGCTAGCTGGGCGGTGGAGAAGGGGTGATGGAGAGAGGGGAGCTGAGGTAGCGTGCGGAGGGGGAGAGAGAGAGTGGTGGAGAATGAGGGAGGAGGGTATTTCTTGGATGAGAGAGAATTCATAATATTACGTAACGGGTTATGTTTTGAGGAGGGTTATGTTTTGGGGAGTGGGAAAGAAAGAGTGAGACAAAGAGTGTGAATTAACGTAAAAATGTCAGATGGATTGGGCTCTCTAATAGCGTGTAAATGTTTCAAAAATTTCCTTCCCAGTAAAATGTTCTCTTGATTAAGTTTCATCTCAGCCTTTCATTTCGTGTCTTGTTGGCAACACCCTCACCCTTAATTATGTTATCATCTTATTGAACAGTAAAAACGCCATTACTCCTTATTATATAGATTTCATTCTCATAGCTTGGTCATATTAGATGCATCCCTCGTACATGCTATCGGGTGCCAGGCATATCTCGTGTCACCTCTAGTCACCGAGTTGGAATCTCACCACCGATCCCAAATCGTAAACAAATAATTGAGGCGATTAGAAATACATAGGCCTTCGGTGTTTTATACACCTTCCTTAAAGACATGCGTGACATCCCCCTCTCATCACGGTAGGATCCACCCGAGCACTATAACTAGGAGCACAATCCAGACCCTACAGGACTCGCAAGGGTGAGATCGCTCACTACGTGCAACCTCCTAGTTAGCTTCCTTGAGTAGAAAATAAATAAAATAAAAATTTCATTCAACAGATATGCATACATCTATATACACAATTCACACATTTATATATATCCCAAGTATTAACGAATCCAGTCATAATTCCTATGCCCCACACTAACTAGCTACATCCCGTTATTTATTATTAACTATATGATTATACTTGTCGCCTCCTATGTACTCGAATTGGTTACTATTAGTCTCACAAGGTCCCTACAATTTTATGTTTAAATTTAGGGAAAGTTTCATCTATATTCATAACCTCAAGGGTAATTTAGACCACTCATAATCTGTCTAAATTATTTAATCTGATGATAGCATACTACATTAAACTAGTTATGTGTGGCCGCAAACGATACGTCAATCTGATTCCGGATGCAAAAGTTATCCCAATTTAAAGTTTCACAAAAGAAATATACAAATCCGCCCTTACTGCCATGCGCGCCCAACCAAAATCGACCCCCGATTGACCGGTCCCTCCAGTTATGCTCAACATGCTACTGTGTTTTTTTTCTTTTGTGTTTCTCCCAACTCCAACTCTTCTCACCAGTCATCTTCAATCATTACCTATTCTTTCCCCATGATTTTATCATTAATCCTCATTACCTTTATCAAAATATTACATGACCCAGATAAGTTTACACGTTTCCTTACTAATAAAGCCTTAATTATAAATTTCAACAATTACAAATATCACCGTCTATAAATTTATTCATCATCCCCAAACTCTAAAAAAACTCAGAATTTAAGAATGTCTAATCATATTACGTTTCAAAATTTATTTAATCTTTTATCATCTTCATCCTCTTGAAACCTATAATTTACAACTCTCCAATGTGTCAATTTTTCAAGAGTCATATTATTCACATGGGTTTAGATTTAATTTTCTTGATTGAATTTGTAATATTTGTACACAATTATTTCTAATTTCCACATTTGTTACCCCAAATTCAATCATTAGCACTATTAACTATAACTCACATAAAGCAAGAAAATGCTTGCCTTGGTGGAATAAATCTGACGACTTCTTCTCGGAAAACTTGCCCGGAATGGTCTTTTCTTATCTTTCTTCTTCTTCTTCTTCTTCTTCTTCTTCTTCTTCTTCTTCTTCTTTTTCTTCTTCTTCTTCTTCTTCTTCTTCTTCTTCTTCTTCTTCTTCTTTCTGCTTTCTCTCCTCTCTCAACCTTTTGTGTTTAAGAATGAAGAACGGCTGCCCAACTCTCTTAAACCTAGGTTAAATTTATCTAATCCCGTAATTAAGCCTAGGTGCCAAATTAAAAAGGCTAAAATACCCCCTGTATAGGCTCGGTTATGCCTAAAAAGTCCTCGGGACCCAATTACTACCCCTGAGTACGTTATTTTGACTATTTTGACCTCTCTGGACTCAATCGTGACCTCAAAATTGCACTCTGAGCCATTCTATAAAAAAAATTCAATTATGACCTCAAAATAAGACACACATAAAATTTAAAATAATTCGAATTAATTAAAGATCTAAATTATCCAAATTAAATAAATTCTCCAAATTAAATTATTCTATTTCACCAAAAATAATTAAATTCATATATTCTAAAACAATACGGGGTGTTACACCTAATTGGTTGGCCAATGTAGTAATGGTAAAAAAGAAGAATGATAAATGGCGAACGTGTGTGAATTTGACCGACCTCAACAAAGCATGCCCAAAAGATCATTTTCCTTTACTAAGGATTGATCAATTGGTATATGAAACAGAAAGACAAGAGTTGTTAAGTTTTATGGATGCCTACTCTTGTTACAATCTAATAAAAATGAAACTGAAGGACAAAGAAATCACACCTTTCATCACTATCCGAGGTGCTTATTGCTACAATATTATGCTTTTTGGCCTAAAAATTCTGGAGTAGCATACCAAACGCTAGTGAAAAAAGTTTTTGGAATAACATGGAACTATATGTGGATGACGTGATTACTAAGAGCAAGGTAGTTGTTGACCACATCAAAGACTCGAGCTAGATGCTTGATTTGCTGGAAAAAAATCAAAGGAAGCTCAACCCAACAAGTGTGTGTTCGACTTCTAGGAAGGAATGTTCTTAGGATTCATTGTAAATCAAGAAGGAGTTAAAGCCAACCTAGATAAAATCAAGGCATTTATTGAGAAGCAATCTCCAACATGCAAGAAAGATGTGCAGAAATTAATGCGAAGAGTGGCTGCCCTCAACCGATTCATGTCCCGAGCGACTGATAAATGCCCATCATTCTTTAAAGTGCTCACAAAACCCTTTGAATGGAATGAGGAATGTGAAAATGACTTTAAGGAGTTGAAGAAGTACCAAGGATCTCCACCACTACTCTCCCGATCAATTCTGGGAGAGAAATTTTATCTATATTTGGCTGTTTCAGAATTCTCTCTTGTCTCGGAATTAGTCAGGTTGGAAGATGGAGTTCAAAAGCCAGTCTATTACACTAATAAAGCATTTAGAGGAGACGAAATCAGATATCCTCTCCTAGAAAAGCTAACCATTTCTCTTATTAAAGCTTCAAGGAGGATGAAACCATACTTTAAACACACACCATTGTGGTTTACACAGATTTACCTCTGCGCCAAAAATTTCACAAACTAGATAAATCAGGGAGATTGATGTCATGGGTTATAGAACTAGGAAAGTATAAAATCCTTTATGAGCTAAGGAAAACATTGAAGGGACAAGTCGAAGAAGATTTCATTACTGAATTCAAATATCCAGAAGATATCTCCACACTAAGTTTGCTTACTGAGCATACCTCCATACAAGAAATTTTCGCTACAAAGCAAACCAAAAAGATCACTGAGCAACCTAAAACATTAGCAGCCCAAGAGATTGCTCAAAGGTATAATGAGCAGAGCAAGAAAATATTCTAACAAGGCCTACTGACTGATAAAAGTTACAAGAATGACATTACAGTTTGGAAGTTGTATGTGGACGGATCCTCATGTGCCACTAGCAGTGGAGAAGGTCTTATCATCAACACTTAGGAAGAAATTTATGTGGAGTATTTACTTATTTTTTAATACCAAAACTCCAGCAATGAAGCAGAGTATGAAACATCAATCATAGGCTTGTAATTAGCTTATTCATTGGGAGTCGAGCAGGTTATGGCACATAGTGATTCTCAACTCCTTATTAATCAAGTCCTTCAAATATATGGAATCAAGGGAGATCTAATGATCAAGTATCAGTCAAAAACCGTGGAAGTCCTCTCGAAGTTTACTGTAGTCAAAACGGTGAGAATACTAAGGATAGAGAATGCCTGATCGAACACACTTGCTCGGCTGGCCTCAATGATCACGACAAAACTTAGGAGAACTATCCCTATGGAAATTCTTGCACATATAAGTGTAGATATGGAGGCTATGATCAATCTTATTGTGAAGGATTTAGGAATATCATGGAAAGATCCTATCAGAAGCTACACTGACAAATGTATATTACCGACTGACCGAAGAAAGCTAGAAAGTTAAGGTTTAAGGCAGCCAGTTATGTGTTAGATCGAGGAGTCCTATATAAAAGAGGATATACTATTTTATTACTTTGTTGTGTTCACCCAACCGAGGTACCAGACTTGATCAGAGAGGTACATGAACATTCTTATGGGTCTCATTTTCGAGGCCGCTCATTAGTGCGCAGGATATCTATGCAAGGATACTATTAGCCAACTATGAGAGAAGACTGTATTTCCTTAGCAAAGAAGTGTGATAAATGTCAGAAGTTTGCCATAATTCAATGAATACATGAGGTTAAATTAACCCAATTTACTTCCCCTTGGCATTTTGCAATTTCGAGAATTGATTTGGTCGGCCCATTGCTCAGGACCAAAGGAAGGTTCAAATTCTTGTAGTGGGAGTGGAATACTTCACCAAATGGATGGATGCTGAGCTATTGATTGAAATTCCTTATGAAACATTTTTTCTGTTAAAATGGAAATATATCATATGCAAATATGGAATGATATATGACTTCACCACTGATCATGGCGCTCAGTTCGATAATTAGGAATTTGAGGAGTACTGTATTCATTCTGTGATCCAGAAGCTTCGCTTTGCCCATAGACACCCATAGTTTAATGGCCAAAAAAAAAACTATACTTGATGGGTTGAAAAATAGGTTGGATGATGTTAAGGAAACTGGATAAATGAGTTGCACAGTGTTCTTTGGGTATATAGAACTACGCCGAGAACATCGACCGATGAGACTCCTTACATGCTTGCTTTTGGAACGGAGGTGATGGTACCAGCCGGGATAGGTCTACCAACCCATAGGGTATTAAACTTTGATTCCACTAAAAGTGATCTCACGGGGAGGTTGGATTTAGACATGATTGAGGAAGTCAGGGAGAACACTGCACTTTGAATTGCTGCTTATCAACAAAGAACTGCTAGATTCTACAATAGGAGGGTCAAGTCGACCAACTTGAAAGAAGGAGACTATGTCCTTAAGAAGGTCGTCCAGAAGGAAAACAAGTTGAAAGAAAACTATCACAGTCCTTATCGTATCTCGACAGTCATTCGACCAGAAACTTATCACATGGAAACACTTAAAAAGGAATAATTTAAGAATCCATGGAATGCCGACCACCTCTAGTAATATTATCAGTAATTTTGTGTTGTATTTGATGTAATTATTTCTTCCAGATTAATAAAGTTGTGAGTGCTCCCAATTATGCTTCAATTTTGTGTTTCTTTTTTTGAGTACGGGGATGACACATCCCCCAACAAACTAGCAAATTTTCCTAATTTTAGTTTTTTTTAGAAAATCTGTAGACTTTATGTATGACTTTGTCTTTCACAAGTCATAAACTATAAGTCCTTCTCAACCCAATAAACTTTTCCAACTTCAAAAAAAAATCTTTTAGACTTCATGTATGACTTCGTGTTTAACAATTCATGAACAAGAATTCCCCGAAACTTCATGTATGACTTAATGTAAAAAATAAAGAATTCTACCCGACCACGTTGAATTCAGGAAAAGCTTACATTCCTAATACACTTGGTCTCCAATGGTAACTAATGCAAACACTTAGTCATAAAAATGTTTTACTTAAGTGCATTAGTACAACGTAAGTCCTAATAACTCATGTTCATAATTTGATCAGACATAGATAAATTAAGCAGGTGAGTTGGTTGCATAGCCAATACACTAATCAAACATCTTAATTACGAATCAAGGACTAAATTATATAGACATGAATGAAAAAAAATAATCTTTTATTCCATCAAACTTCCATAAAAAGATAGACATACAATAAAAAACAAGCAAGAAAAACAAATTTATTCTATGGGACGTTTTCATCATCCTTGACCATCCTAGCTTAAGGAAAACCAAGAGTGCTAGGCAGATTTGTAGTTCAAAAATATCTCTCCCTATTACCCCTACTACTGCTCAGCTAATCCAACAGGTGAGGGGGCGTATGTAATCATATTCACCATGAAGATCATAATCCCTTATATAATTTCTCAGTAAGCTCAGGGGAATGGTGTCAGTCATAATCCACTTGGCATCAATCCTAAATGAAGGGCGTGGATAATCCAACATGTGTGGATCATAGCAATACCACAACTCATTCTTATCATCCACCTTTAGTGATCCCAACACATTCAACTAACCCCATTTGTACCCTTCCCGACGAGATTGCTCTAAGTTGTCATCCATATGAGTTAAAGCTTCATCAAAACCATCCATCGATATAACTTTGGGTTATTTTGGAAATGAAAAATTAGTCAATCCACTTGTTCTTGGAGTGTCTTGATGGTTTTATATTTATCTTTTAACAACGCTACCTGGTCAGCTAAGATTTCATAGTTCTTTATTCATCCTCAGTTGGCTGAACAACCACAACCTGTCCACAAGATTGGTCATATTTGGTCTTCCTCTTCTTTAAATTTTTTAGTTCCTCCAGCAGTCTAGAGTTCCCAATCTCCAAGAAAGAATAACCTTCGCTTAACTCAACCTCAACCGGCTTTCTCCAGCTCTATAACTCATTCCCTAAATTGTACCAAGAACTTTCCACTTATTTATTTAATAAGAATTCCTTCTTCCTAAATGCATACATGATCTCTTGCAATTTCTTGTCACAACCCCAAAATTCACTCAATGCCTCATATTTGGCTTCATTGTCAGAATGTAATAAAACTCAAGAAATATTATGATCATCTTGGAGTTTCTCGATCATTTTGTAGTATGTTGTATTATTCACCACAACCCTATTAAAGAGATAGTGCAAACGAATGAAGGCTTCTTTTACTTGGTCGGATGCATCCCTGTCGAGCAACCACTTCAATTCAATCTCAGTCAAACTTACACGACCAGCTTTAAATAAGCTATTTATACATCTTAACAAGTCAGTTTCATCAGAGATAATTGAATTTTTCCCGGCAGTACTCTGAAATAATATCAGAACAATAAGTCCAACCAAGCAGAATAAACATGCACAATCAAAGGTATAAGAGAGCAAGTCGATTAAAGAAAATATTTTATTTATCACCAAAATATTTGTTACAAAGGACTGTTTCATTACAAAGCCAAAAGTAAATAAAAAATAAAAACAAGCATTAATGAAAAGAAACACAAGATCGGTTCATCAGAACTGGAAGAAAGTTATACCTTTTCGATGTCCCATGTTGTTGCCTCTGGGAGGATGGACTCATTCCCAGTTATAGGTGCTAGGGAGGATTCACTTGTCCCCTCTTCATCATCAATATCCTTGTCCATGTTAGGAGGGGAACCAAGGTTATACCTTCAAAACAAGCACTGCACCAAAACTGTCGGCTTGTCACAGTCATTGATCGTGAGAAGTTTGGGGGTGACAACTTCATTTGTCACGAACTTGTCACGGTCAAAGACCGTGAAAAGTTCATTAGACTTGTCATAGTCCTGTCATGGCCTTTGACCTTGAGAAATTTTGTCACGTTAAATACCGTTACAAGCCCGTGATAAAACCAAAAACAATTGTCACGGTCAAAGACCCTGACAAGTTTCTTTGTCACGGACTTATCACGGTCTTTGCCCATGACAATTCTGGGTAGAATTTTTAAAAAAATTACTGGGCAGTATGGCCACTACCACTATCCAGTAGTATATTTGTACCTGTTATAGAAAAATTGTACCAGTTCAAACAACTTATATCCAAATAAAATAGAAAGAATGCACCAAATCATTGCATATATAATTCCATATCCTAATAAAATAGAAATAGAATCCATATCCAAACAAAAATATAAAAAATCAAAACAATACGAATATACTCCAAGTGTCCAAATAAAATAGATACAAATAATGTCAATGCATAGAGTCATCTGTAGGTCAGAGGAGGAAGGAAGGCCAAACGATATACACATTGAGACACCACTCAATATGCGTCATGCTGCATTATTCGTGCAACCACAATACGAAGTTCTCCTTTCAGGGCATCACATGCATGATGAGCACCCTAGCCTCAATGTCTTGAAGGGGACGTCCATGAACCGGCATACTCGGGGGGGATTTTGGGTCCCTCAACCCCCTCGCTATCGGCTGGCCATCTTATATGTCAAATAAAACCACGCTCGACCAACCGATAATTAACACAGACTACTCGATGGGAGTCAAGATGGGAACTGGATCATATAGCGGTGAGTTTGCGCATAGCGACGATGAAGTAGTGATGTTAACATTCTTTTCCTCGTCCACCTCCACCATATTCTCCTTCGCCTTGCCATTGCCCTCGCCCAACTAATGCTTCATGAATGCGTACATATCTAGGATTGTCACCTCCAACCTTGATAGCTTCTCGTCATGCGTTTCCAACTAACGAGCCAACCTGGTGTTGCTCTTCTCCATTTCGATGATCCTAGACTCCCCCACCTGCGAGATCACCCCTAGTCCTCCCCTTGCTATCAGTACTGAACATGTGGATGAGTACATACATAGCCAAAGATGCTTTGTCGGCATCAGACTGCGATTCATGCACTTCCTTATGCTTTGCCTGAAATAACAAAAAGCACACAATTAGTTAATTAAGTAAATAAAAAAATTAAAACGCAATTGACAAAAATTAAACATTTATAACTTATAATCGTGGATGCGACGCTCGGGGACACCTCCTTGTCATTGCCCTTCTTCATCTGAATTTCCACATAGGCATCGAGCCTATGTGGCCTACCGCCAGGTCCACTCCCCGTCTCCTGAAATAAAATAATGCAAAATTAATAAGTAACGCAAAATAAAATAATGTAGAATAACATAAAACTATAATTATAGAAAAATAAAAACTTACCATCCTTTGCTCCACCTCGGCGTAAGACATCCGCCCGAAGTTGTGCACGTCCGATTTTCATACTCCTTTTAATATAGTATGAAGTCATACACACATCCATGAATCAATTTATACTTCATTCCCAAACCTTTCAAATTGTTCTTGATAACAGGATAGCTATTTGGTAGCGTATTCTCCTTGCATGCAAGCATTTCACACAATTCAGAATTCCTGTCGCGCTATTGCCAGACGAACCATATTGGGTCTTCAAACTATGCAAACAAATGATGGCATGTATTTTTTTTTAAAGAGGACTACACCCCAAGTTTATTAATAATATGGAGAAAAACATCTTTTCTCTAGGGGCTTACATTCAAATCATAGAAATGGCGAAATCACCATTATAAGAATTGAAAAATCTATTTACGGGGCCTGAATAAGGTTTAACTCTAAAGGAAAGCACAATGTCACTATGAATCTCCTTAATGATAGATTGAAATTTCATTTGAATGCTCTCAAAAGTGGCTTGATTTTTGGAACACCAAATCCGCCAACATATGTAGGAAGGGAGAATCTTTCATAGAATAGCTCGAATGTTTGTGCCTCAACTGTAGAACCACCATCACATGATATAATTCCACAAAGATCTATTATGAGCTCGAATACCCATTAAATTACGAAAATGATTCCACACTACCAAAGCTATGTCATTGTATAACAATAAATGATCTACGCTTTCCACTAGAGAAGACAAAAACATCTACATTTGGAGACCGTGGGGATATGGATACTCTTAAGATTGTTGTCAAGAGGGAGGGCATTATGAATAATACGCCACATGAAAATTGAAACTTTAGGAAGAATTGAATGCAAGATTTAACTCTCATATAATCCCAAGCTATTTTAAGAGAAAATCCTTGACGAATCCACTTTTGATCCTCAGAAAAAACATACTCATCAATGACATATCCAACCAATTGCATACGCTTCGAAGTAATACTTGCAAAGGAAGGCACACCTATAAAATTAATATGAGCAAGTTTTTTGTAGTTATAATGCAAGAAATTGGCCCATAGGGAATTATTTTAAAGAAACCGGATCCAAATTTTACATGCATAGGCAGCACAAAATTCAGTTAACTTTCGAAGACCAAGCCCCCCTTCATTCTTAGGCCGAGAAATAACATATCAAGCAACCCAATGGTGCTTGCGGGATTCATCAATGTAAAGTTATTTGATCTTTCTCACAACCACAGTATAACGATTGGGTCGCCTTAAATTTTAAACTTTGGTAGTCATTGTCAAAGTTAATCGTGATATTTTCATGAGCACGTGAACCTTGTACATCATCAGTGACCTCATTCTCTCCCACTTCATGAACTCCATACGCATCATCAACTAAATCCTCTAACATATTATGATTTATGTTGTCCCCTTGTACATCTATCCTACTTATTGAAGGTTGTTGTGAAGGTTGCTCAAGGACAAAAGGAATTTTTGTTTGCCCGTGAAAGCTCCAAAATCAATAGCTATCTTGCATAGCCCATCTTAACAAATGGAGTTCAAATGTTTTCCACTCAAACACCTTACCATACTTAAACCTAGCACACGGACACGAAAACTCTTCATCATTATGATATCTATTTGCTTATTTTACAAATTCATTAGCACCTCTGCGAAACACATCCCCTAATCTATTTGTCTCACCCATCCACTCTTTGTATTTAGGATATCCCATCACATCTACTACCAATAATCTCCTATTATAGGTATGAAGTGTATATTCGTGGATTAGTATAAACAAAACTGTGAACAATTAGTTACCATTAGTATAAACAATTACATATTACTTGTTGTATAAAATTTATAATATGTTTCATTTAATTATATTGTATTTATATTATATTTTTAAATTTTAAATTCAAATTCAATTTATAATATTAATTCATATTTCCTCCATCTACTCTAAAGGGTGAGTGGTCCTATCCCATTCAAGCCCGCATATTTCTTTAATATACTTAATAACTCATGCACATTGTTCCAATTTGAGAAAAATTTAGGAGCATATCCCCATAGTTCTCCAAGTACACGACGTAGATTCGCAAGTGTGAGTGTTATTTCAATTGATAATTGAAATAACACTTAAGATCGCATCATCTAGTATGTACCCAGAGAACATTAAGATATGACTACATAACTTCCTCCAAAAGTAACAAGTTTAATCCACTAAGAATATTATTATACATAAACTATGCAGTCTCAAACTGTCCAAATAGAATAATTCGAGAGATCTCATTATAGGAGTAATGACTCTCGAATGGGTCAAAGAGCTATTGAATGCGTACGCATAAGAACTACAAGGCTAGTATATATGTGCACTATATGTAATTTTAATTATGTTTAATTTAATTATCATAAGTCCGTGGTCGTGCCACTCTCGAACGGGTCGTTACGCACAGTAATTTTAGAAAAAAATTGAAAACTCACCCCCCCCCCCATTTGGACAATAATCCAGTGGTCGTGCTACTTCCAAAATTAACCAACCCAACAAATTAAGACAATATAATTATTTAAGTATTTATTAGTGTGAATTAAATTAAGGATTTAAAAAAAATTAAACAACAACTTCCATATCCAACCACATCCGTCCAATATAATCCAACAACAACAACAAACCAACAAATATGTATCACATACTCCTTCTAATTCATCAACTCAATTAATTCATTTCCAACACCATAAGAAATTAAATACATATGAATAATTAGCTTCAAGCCCTAAATAAGAACACCCAGTCAACACTAACAATTTCTAACCAATTTCAAACCTAAATAAGAATACACAAACAATATTTATAATGTCAAATTAATTGTATTCTCTAAACAATAAGATTCAATAAATATTAACAATACCTATTAATTTCAATATTAACAATACCTATTAGGTTTGTGTGGTCAAATCAATAGAAACAAAAAGTTTTGTGCACTGAAGGAGCATATATTTTTCTATAATTTATGTCAATAATTTAATAAATTTTTAATTATAACACCCCCACCCAACCACTGCCCCACCCCACTCACATATATACACCCCCACGCCTACTCCCCACTGCTCTCTGCCCCACCACCCAAACCTACACACAAACACATATTGTCCCCCACCTCCCACCCCCCCTGCCCCCCACTCCCCCTCCCCCTCCGCCACCCCCACCCCCCACCTGCACACCCCCCCCCCCCACACACACACATGCACCCACACACACACATACACAAGCACCAACCTGAACACACACACAAACTCCCACTTGCACACACACATACACACACACATATACATATACACACACATACACATAGGATATATATATATATATATATATATATATATATATATATATATATATATATATATATATATATATATATATATATATATATATTACCCTACTCCCACTGGTCTCTGCCCCTCCCCCCACCCACACCTACACACAAACACATATTGTCCCCTACCCCCCACACCCCCTGCTCCCCACTCCCCCTCTGCCACCTTCACCCCCCCCACACACACACACCTGTACCCACACACACATACACAAGCACCAACCTGAACACACACACACACACATATACATATACACACACATACACATAGGATATATATATTATATATATATATATATATATATATATATATATAAAGAGAGAGAGAGAATTTGGGGGGAAACAAATTGGAGGGAAAAAATGAGGCGCAAGGGTTATTTTACTGAGAAAGTTATAACGGACCTCTCACGGTCAATGATCGTGACAAGTCTGTAACAAGCGTGCAAGTCCGTGACAACTTTACTTATCACGAACTTGTCAAGCTCATTGACCGTGACAACCCCTTGTCACGGACTTGTTACGATCAATGACCGTGATAAAAAAGTCAATGACCGTGACATGTTTGGTTGGTTAAAAGGTGATAATTTTGCCTTTTTGGTATAGTGAAGTCAGGGTCGACTGAGGTGCCGACCTCCTTCAAGGTAGAAGTCTCCCATCCATATTTGAATGACACCTTCTTTCCATACTCAATTTGGATAGTAGCTACATCAAAGGCCTTGTCCCAGCCCCTGTTGAAGGCAGCTTCCTTGTCTTCTTTATATTGGTCCTTCTGCTCCAGAAATTTCTTCTTCTCAGCAGTTGGCTCGTCAGCCGAGCTAGCTACCTTGTCCTCAGCAACCTTCATTTTATCTTTGGTCGTCTTTACTTTGTCCTCTTCCATGGTCGCTCTGTCCTCAGCTTGCTCTAGTTTATCTTTCCACTGCTTCTACTCTATCTCAAATGTCTCCTCAGAATCTTTCAAATATCTCTTCAAGCCTTCAAATACCTCTTCCACATCAGCTGATGATGACCTCAGCTGGTCATATCTAATCAACAACTAGTCATACTCAACCAAAAATTACAGAACAAGAAAACAACAACAGTCATTATCATATATGCTTATAGCAAAATTATGGACATCACACAAAAGGTTAGAAAATTTACAAAAGATAAATTTTGATTCGCCCTCTCCAGCAAAGGGGCCCTGGATAAAGGGACAGTTGTTGACCTATCTTCCAGCAAAACTCTAGCACCAATTGGTCCCCTGGAAAGCTCAGGGTTCATTACCACAGAAGCAAACTCAGCAACAACTTTGTTGGCAAAGCTATTTTGGACCAATTTTTGCTGTACAACTACTCCTCTCTTTAACTTCTTCAATTAAGGCTATATTTTTTAGCCTACTCAACGTTAAACACCAGGGGTCTCTTATCGGAAGCCGTGGTTTTATTTTTTGGTGGAGAAGATGGACCAACCAATAAGTTAGGAACTCTTCTATTTCCTATGTCAATAGTGGGGAAGTCTGAATAGCTGTACTATGAAAAGATTCAAAGGAGAAGGATGTCCCTCCAAGTGTCAATTCCTTACTTGCTCCAACAGACTCAGCAAAAGAAGATGTGTAAATTGGTTCCTCGTCGAAGTTGATTGAAGCTTGGGGAATATCTTCAATTGGTTGGGCCACAAACGATGTAATGGATCTTTTTTACTCCAACAAGATAGAAGCATCTCAAGGGTGCTCTTCTCCAATTCTTTGATTAATTGACCACATAAACTTCAATTCGTCAAACTTCACCTCACCCTCCTTGGGACACCTCTTATTACTTTCCTTTGCAAAAATAAAACAGGGGTGGTTAGTCGGCATACCATCAAACAATTAGTAGGAATTAAAGAAAAATAAAATTCAAGGTGTTAAATCGTCCTACGCCATGCCCTTTTTGAGGGAATTTGGGACCAGTGTATTTTACCCCCAGGAAGGGGACAAACTGGTAGTTCTACACCACTACTCCGTAATCTCTATAATCTTTGTTTGAATTAGGTAGATTAACTGATAATATGCATTATCCCATGGTTTTCCCCATTTGTAATAATACATCAACTCAGAAATCCCAATGTGGGTCCCATGAAGTTCAATTAAACAATAGACCCCGTTTACTACCCTCCAAGTGTTTGGGGCCACTCTATCAGGGACCACATCGAAATACTGATAAAATGAAATGAATAAATGATTTGGAGGGAAAACCTAATACAAGTGAAAACGTAATACTACTACTACTACTAATAATAATAATCATGCCGAGATTCCTCTCCTTTTCCCTCTCTTTTTAAAATCAAAATACCAAAAAAAAATTCTTCTTGTTTTTTCAAAAAACCAAAAAATTTCTCCCCCTTTATTCAAAATTTTCGAAGCATTTTCCCTCTTAGGTCGATCACATACCCGACTTAGCTTGGATCCCTATTGTCTTTGGTCTTCCATCAAATCACCCCGAAGCTCCGACGCTTCTTCTGCTACTTCATTCGAATTTGGAATCTACCTCAGAGAGATCTACATGGAGAACATCGATCAAGAACCGAATGTGCAACCCAATTCGATGGTCGTCTTAGCTCAACTCCATGCCAAAATTGATAACCTTTAAACCAAGGTCCATGAAATGCAGTGACACTGGGCCCAGATTGCTAAAGAACCCGACCTTCTCTTTCCTCATGCCATGGGTCCACCCACTCCTGAGTCTAACTGGGTCCCAAAAGAGAATTAGCATGCTCTGCGTGCCCCACCAGCTAATGGGCCACCACCTACTCATCTCCCGATTTTGAACATTGCCCAGACATGGGATAATCTACTGGTACCCATGGATTCCAAAGAGGAGTAACTGTACAAGGTCAAGGAAGACCTCAAATTTCTATTAACAAAGTTCTAAAAAGTCAAGATATTCGGGAACTACGTGAACTATCCATATGTATCCTTATCTCAAAGATAGAGTGCCAGAGAAGTTCAAGATGCCAGACATTGAGAAGTTAGGGGGAAACGTACCCTCGAGTTTTCACCTTTAAAGCTATCATCGATTCATGGGCGTTCTTGGTGCCTCCAAAGAAATAATGGCCAAAATATATTAGCAGACCTTGAAATAAAGTGACCTCCGATGGTGTGACCATGCCGAGGGGGGATGGGAGGGCTTCTCTCTGGCATGTGCATGGGATTATTCCATTTCTTGGAGCGCTCGACCATCGTCAATGTGGGGTGATATGTAGAGAAAGAGTCGCCAACCTATTTTTCAAAAAATGGACAAAAGAAATGTTGCCGCATCGAGAGAACGACATCAAGGAAAATACCAATGCTTGTGAAACCAAGTGCTTCAAAGGTCTGGGGTCTTAGTTACGGAATGGGCAGGTGTTAAGCACCCATCCCGCCCATTCGGTCTCTCATGGGCATGTGTTAATCTTGCCCTATTAGACTTCGTGAAGTGTGTGCTTATGTGCATAACATAATGGAGAATGGAATCCTTCAACTCGCGCCATGGAAAAGTACGGAGTGAGTTCATCCTTAGGAGTGTTCCGAAAAAATAATAATTCAAAATATAATGTAAGTGTTTGTCGAATCACAAGTCGTTATAGAAGAACCAATGTATGCATCAGACAAGACACAAGCATGACATTTATTAAGAATATAGATATAATAAAAATACTATAACAAATGAGCATAAGGGAGGACTCGAATCTCAGGATTTATCCAAGATGCCTACGTAGCCCTAGGGGCATCAAAGTCCACGTAGTTCGAAGATAACATAAGGTGGGGCTTAACCTATAAATTCAAATGAGGGATTTTTCTTACATGTGTGTAGAGATAAACGTGATTTAAGTGTGAGAATGTGTATTGATAATCCCTGTTTTGGAATTTATAGATAAACCCACTTTTCTTTTTTTGGAATTTATAGATAAACCCAATTTTCTTATTTGAGATTAAGTTATGTATTGAAATAAAGCGCTAAAGTATAAATAATATAACTAATGCTAAAATAAGAGAATTTAGAGACAATGATGGAGAAGTAGACCTCCTTATGAATACTTGAAGTGGATCTTAAGTATAGATACATTGATCTTGCAATGAGGTAATGGTGGTATGAGGAGATGGGGGAAATTTACTAAATAAAGTATGAAGAGGATGGAAGGATTTTGGGAAATGGGATTTTTTGGAAGGGAAACATTCTGAATTCGATAAAATGTTCTCTGAATTACTGAGAGGGATGTTTAGTGGTGTGTTTCAATGTGAGGTTATGTACTCTATTTATAGGGCTAAGGGGGTGCTGATCGGAAGGGTCATGAACTTGCCTATCACCAAAAAACACTGGACACACTATTGATAGGCAAGGTCCTGGGGGTGCTATTCAGCAATTGGGGTAAGTTTTTTGAAAAGTCATAAAATGAGAACTGTAAGTCAGAATCACTCATGAGTTGACCATTGAAAATGGTATTCAAAGCCCGTTAATAATCCATTGACCCACTCCTGGGTCCCAAATTTGACCAAGGATAAACGAGGCTCGGAAGCGAACGTTGGTCGCTGGACAATAAATTTTCATAGGAGAACGGATCATTCGTCTAAACCATAAGGCCAATTTTGCACGGGATGCACCGGTGGAAAGGATATCCAGAGCCCTTCTATATTTCAGTTAGATTCATTTAGTTTGAGGAGCTAAATAGGGTCAAATGGGGACAAAAAATGCTCGGTGATGCATTGAAGTAAAATGGGTTGTTCGTTGGTACAGTAAGGCTGATTCACATACAGTCGAACTTTTGTAAAGGGAATTCAAATCCCTTATAATATTCATAAGCTTCTCTCAAGCTGGAGAGTTGACTAGAGTCAAACGGGGCTCAGAAGAGCCCAGTGGCCTTCAGATCAATTTTTGGGGTAAAAAAGATCATTCGTTTGAACCATAAAGTTGATTAGGACATAGGATGAACTGTTGGAAAGGGGATTAAGATAAATTCAAAGATTTATTAAGCTTACACTCGGACAAGGAAGTTAATCGGTGTCAAATGGTGTTGGGGAGAACATGATGGCATTCAGATTAGTTTTTGATAGTGAAACGGACCATTCATCTGAATCGTAAGTACAATTCATGCATGGCGCAGACCATTGGAAAGGGGATTCATAGCCCTTTGAAGATTCATTCAGATTTTTCTCATATGAGAAATTTGATCAAAGTCAAACGGGGTTCAGGAGCTCCCGCTAGCCTCTAAATCAGTTTTTGATAGAAAAATGGATCGTTCGTTCGAACTATAAGGCTGATTCACACATAGGGAAGACCGCTGGAAAGGGGACTTAGAGCCCTTTGAAGATTCATTGATATTCCTCTCAAGAGAGGAAGTTGATCGGAGTCAAACAGGACCTGGGAGCGGCCGGTGGCCTCCAAATAAGTTTTTAATTATGAAGCGAACCGTTTGTCCAAACCGTAAGGCCTATTTGCACACGAAGCAGAACATTAGAAAGAAGATTCATAGACCTTTGAAGATTCATTGAGCTTTTGCTCAAGTGAAATTTTTTTTCGCAGTCAAACGGGGCCCCTGGCGCATGGTAGCCTCCAAATCAGTTTTTAATAATGAAACGAACCGTTCGTCCAAACCATAAGGCGAATTTGTGCAAGAGGTAGAAGGTTAGAAAGGGGATTCAGATCCCTTCAAATATTCATTGACCTTTTGCTTCGGTGAAAAAGTTGACCGGAGACAAATGGGGCTCGAGAACGTGTAGTGGCCTCTAGATCGGTACTCGAAGTATGGCATAGGATTTATGGTGAACGAGTGAGTGCTAAGGGAAGAAGGAGGTACTTATGGGGTCCTGGGATGGGGTGTCTACAAGTGGTTTATCTCCCTTTAAGAATCCAAAATCCATAGTTGGGAGGATGTTGCCTAGGAATTCATGTCTCGATACAAGTATAATAAGGAACTAGAGGTTATGCGCTGAGATCTAGAGCTTTTTAAGCAAAACCATGGGGAAAAGTCAGTAGATTTATACGAAGGTGGAGAGAGAAAGATTCTACCATAAACAAAAAACCCTGAGAGTGGGAAAAATACAGTATTTTGAGGAAGTGCTTCTTTCCTCATATTCGAGCATCCATGGGAGGACAATATTACCCACACTTTCAAGCCCTTCGAAAGGCTGGTGTAGAAATTAAGGAAGGCATTACCGTAGTGAAATTTGAACCAAAGAAAGTGATCGAATAGTTCACTCCCCGAAAGTATGAGAAGCCTTCTAGTGCTACATTATCAACCACCAATAACATTTCCTAACCCGTTACTTCTTGGGCACTCGAAAGTCTCCCTAATCCTGTCAAGAAAGAATACACCGAGCTCCATGATCCCATGTCCAAAGTCTACTAGGCCCTGTTAAGCCAAAATCTCATCAAACCCTTGAACCCAAATCCATTACCAAATCCACTCCTTAAAAACTTCAAACTCGTGCCCATTGTGATTTCCACCAATTCGCAGGTCATACCACCCACCAATGCTTGCACCTAAAAAATGTGATCCGTGGCCTAATTGATCGCGTTATCATCACCCCACCAGCTAATCATAAACCCATTACCACTCATAGCCCACTTTTAGCACATAAAAATGCCATCTTTCTAGAAAGTGACCCAAAGTTTGACCCATCTACTCAAATCGTGCCTAGCAAAACACACATCATCCCTACAGTCTCACATAAATCTCTGAAGGTTTGCCCATATATTCTTCTACACCATGCATGCTTCATCGATCGAGATTTTTCACTCCTTATGAAGGTCTGCATCGCCTTCCACACCTAATTTGAGTGATGAAGCATGGATTTAC
The DNA here is from genome assembly GCA_949130495.1 of Sambucus nigra. Taxonomy (NCBI): domain Eukaryota; kingdom Viridiplantae; phylum Streptophyta; class Magnoliopsida; order Dipsacales; family Adoxaceae; genus Sambucus; species Sambucus nigra. The sequence goes on from OX422216.1 coordinate 136,227,423, forward strand.
CAGTTGCGTTGAACCAATATTTATAGTTTGGACTGAAATTACCCACCCAAATGACCGTTGATTGTTAAAAATTTAGCAAGTTGTTCATAAAAGCCTGAAATTGGGCTCAAGAATCTGATGAATGGGTAGTACCTATTGAAGAAGTCAATTTAAATGATGTGGTACACACCATGGCTGATATGTTTCAACTAACAAGTTAAATATCCAACATCTCTAAGTTGCTCACTGCTTTAAAGCTCCAAGGACGATTGGTCCCTTCAATCCTGCATTTCCTTATTGAGGCCATCGAGCATATTGATTACTCTTGGAAAGATAACATAGTTACAACCACATGGGGGGATGATTTTGACAGCTTCGATGATGAACCAATTCAGGAAGAAGTCAGTCCAGTAGCCAGTCTGTGTTGAATGATATCCTTCAAAAATCTGTTGGGGGATATCCATAAGGTGTCCATTCAGGCCAAGGTATATAAAGCCACATAATTATTGTATTTTCCTACTTTTGTAAACCATATGACCAGGTTAGGGAGACACTACAACAATTCGATTCCTCATGCAACCAAAATAGATAAAGGAAAGGGAGTTATAGAAGAGCTTCACATGCTAAAAATGACCATTAAAGAGGGAAAATTCCTTGATCAACTCAAGAAGACCCAAGCCAATATTACCATATGGGATCTTTCCATGTCCTCTCAATTGCACCAAAATGCCTTGATAAAGACCCTTATTAGGCCCACAGACCCTCTTTTCACTACTCCTCAAGAAGCAGTAAATATGGTTGGGTCCCTGACCTCTTCCAAACTCCTCTTATTTTCCAAAGAAGTGATACTAAAATTCGACCTAGATCACAATTATGCTCTAAATATATCTGTTGAAGTCTTGGGAAAGACAATCCCCCTTTCACTTATCCACAACGGATCTTCTCTGAATATATATTCACTCAGATCCTTCAATTATTTAGGACTGAAAGTCAGTGATCTCACTCCTACTTCTGCAGCCCTACATACTTATGTCAATACCCGTTGAGAAGTAATAGGGTCTATAAAACTCACATTAGGGGTTGGCCCTCTCAATTTTTTCATCGAGTTTTAAGTCATCGACATACTTGCATGCTTCATTATATTCCTTATCCATCCATGCTCCACGACATACGAGGGGTATCTTTTTCCCTTCATCAGAAACTAAAGTTTTATGCCAAAGGCCAGGTTATCACCATTTTGGGGGACAATGATAGTACAAATAATGCCAGCACTAGGAATCCAGTATTGGAAATCCGTTATGGGATGAATGGCATGATCCTCTTTGGTTTTAAAATTGATCCATTTCCCATCCTACGAGGGGACAACTTCAAAGATCGAGGCTGTTTGAAACACAACCCTCATGGCAATGTCAACATGATTCATATGTTCAATAGCATGCACTTCAGGTCCAGAATGTGGCTAGGGAGCTTCTAGCAAGGGATCCTCGAGCCCATAGCCCTGAAGGAGGCCTTTCCCCCATTTGGCCTGGGTTACCAAACCTTCACCAGATAAACTCAAAGCACTCTATCGATTGAGATAAAAAAGAAGTTTAGAAGATGAAAAGACTATTTTAAGAGACTCTTTGAATGGAAGATTTATCAAGGAGGTGAAGACTTCCTATTCTATGAATTCCTTGAACCGTGGTACGACCATGTCGACAAGAAAATGAAACTAGGGATGGAAAATTATTTCAAGAAAATACTTTTTGGGACAAAAACTAAAAATATAAAGTGCAACCTCTTACCAAGAAAGCCGTGACAATTATCGAAGACTATAAAGAAAGTGATTTCAAAGACTCATTTGATTTTTAAACACTGGGGTTGAGTCTCTGCAAGATCCACTCGGATACCATGTTTTCGGACCCGTCCCCCTAAATCAATGCTGCTGACATACCTCTTCGCAACTAGAATGCCATACCAGTCCAACCTACTTAGATTCAATCCAACCGTGATGTTGACCCTATCCAAGTCTCTTAACCTGGTGTTATTTTTCCTTTTCCTGATATCAGCGTAACTAAGACCTCTATTGATGAGGTTCTTAATAAAGATTTTGAGTATCTTATCGTGCCTTACATTAATTGTATAATCAATCCTTTGATGATGAAGATTTTGTAAATGAAAAATTCTTAACTGATCTTAATAAGGAGAATAATAAACAACAAAATTATGTTCAAATTAATGATGATTGGACTATTATTATTAATCTTGGTTCTAGCAGCCATTAACACGAGATTAGGATAGGGTCCATCCTAAGCGAGCATGATCATGTGCAATTTTAAGAACTAATGAAAGAATTCGTGGATGTCTTCGCATGGTCATATGAGGACATGCCCAACATTGACGTGGAAATAGCTTAGCATGAGATCCTGACATTCCCAGAATGCAGGCCAGCCAAGAAGAAGTTAAGAATAGTCCGTCAAGGTAAAAAAGGAAGTGGTCAAATAATTGAACGTGGAGTTCGTTCTCGTGGTCGAATACCCAACATGGCTTGCCAACATCATCCCCGTGCCGAAGTCGGGAGGAAAATTCCACATATACATTGACTACCAAGATTTGAATAAAGCATCCCCAAAAGACGATTACCCATTCATAATATTGACATGATCATGGACAACACTTCCATCTATGCCCTCAAGTTATTTGTCGATGGATTCGTCAGATATAACCAGATCAAGATACACCGTGACCTTAAGGAGAAAGCCACCTTCATTACCCTGTGGGGAACCTTCTGCTATACTGTCATGCCATTCGGACTGAAGAATGATATGATACCTACCAAAGGGCTACCACAACCATTCTGCATGACCTTATTCACAAGGAGGTCGAAGTCTACGTAGATGACATGATCATTAAATTTAAGACTTGGGAAGGTCATATTCCCACCCTCCAAAAGTTCTTCGAGCGACTGCGATAATATCAAATGAGGCTAAATCTACATAAAATTTGTTTCTGGCATCACAAAAGGAAAATGTTTGGGATTCATGGTCAGTGAGAAGGGAATCGAAGCAGACCTTGCCAAGATGAAAGACATACTTTGTCGCATCCACGAATTCCATGTTTTTAATTTTAAGTAAAATTTATAATAAATATAACAAATAAATTAAGGGAAGCAAAAATTCAAAGATTTTTATTACGGAGATGCCTAACATCTTATTACATAGCTGAGTCTGAAATAAATGAAAATACATAATTATTCGTACATGCCATATATAAGGTAAAACTAGTAGAAAACATTCAAGAATCATAAGAGGTGATAAGTTACAATTTAGATATTCCAATAGGGACTTCCATCATTGTCTACTACCACCCATACACACGTAATCGAAAAGATTTTTGAGGTAATATAGAATAAAAATCCAATTGTGCGGGAGTTGTCACATCTTCTTTCGGTTCGTCGTCCATCTGGAAGGAAAACAATTAAGAAAACATGACAACCAGATAATTTTTTATTCTATACAATGTATAAGAGAAAAATGTATTGTTAGAGAGCAATTGGATTTAATATTGCTATCATAAATATGGAGAAAAACTGAAATATCATAGCACTGTAAGGGGTATACTGGAGTCTAACGATATGTAAATGAATAATATGGTGGAGCGTAACTTGATTAGTTGTGTATTAAGTTATCAAGATAAACGTTAGGCTATAACAAGATAACCCCCAAACTATCGATTATAGTGGCTTCAATTGCGTAGACATACCATTACAATATCATCCAAAGCATACTATATACTTGGACAAGCAATCACAAAATGTTGGGTAATAATAATCATAATAAAGTCTTGGGATACTTAGCTAGAGTGGAACTCATGCATATATAGCATATAGAAACTAGGCAATCAACATCTAAGTCCTACAGGCCAATTAGAACAGTTGTGGTATACCGGGGTCTAATCCCTGAATCGTATGGTATGCTACTAGGGGTCTAATTAATAAGGGTCATAAATTTCAGGGTAGTATGAAATTAGTGTAATAAGTTATAGGGATATATCACAATTAAGGGTAAAGAAAAAAAGAGTTCATTGTCTTTTACTCAGGTCGTAAGCTGTAACGATTTATTGGGTTCAGGGATAACTGAAATATCAAGAGAATCAATGTGCAGAATAAACATGAACTGCAAAATGAGTTAGTAATTGAAATATGAATTCAACATTATCAGAGAGTGATATAACAATCAGTGTTTGTGAAACACATGAGCTCAATTTGTTTAATACTGAGACTAAAATCACCTACTTTGAATTTTTGAATTTTGGGTTTGTGCGTCAAATTCACTGGGGTTAACTTGATAGTCTGAAATCATGGAGAGTGTAAGTAGGTCATATATACCTAAAAGAATTCTTATATGATGTAGGAGGATACTAAATTATAAGAGGTTGGAGTGTAAAAATAATGTAAGGGGTATATGATATATAATTTTTAAAAGGTTTTAGAATACCTTTTCTCTTTATTTATAGTTGAATTTAGATTTAGTGACAAGACAGGAAATATCTTTATTTGAACTAAAAAAATTGTATTAAAAGTTTGTGTGTGTTTTGTAATACTTGGAAAATTGGTCAAGAGGTTATGTGTAAAATTAAAACTTAATTTTAAATTTTAAAACTGGTTTTCACGAGAAAATCCTTTCCTGGGATCCAAATAGGGTGATGTAATATACCATTTTGTTCAGAATTAAAAATAAATTTAATGAAAAAAATCAAATTTTTTTAGATAGGAGACGCACCCTCACACGTTCAGTCAAATCTTTCAAGAGTCTGGTTTGACTCGCGTGTGTAACCCACTTATCTTCAATCTTTGATTGTTTGACTTTAGGATTTTAAAACCTTGTCCCTAAATTTGATACGTTTTAGGTATCCATTTGGGTTGGTTACAAAACAAAAATTGCTTAATTTTTGAAGAGGAATCCAACCATATTGGTTTCAAGAATTTTGGTGGGCTAAATTGAGCTATCGAGTTTTTGTAAAAATGGCAAAAATTTGACTAAACATTAGTGACTCAAAGCTATGGTTCTTATTCCGACATTATAATGGTTTTTTTCTATGTTGAAAATATAGCAAAAAAAGCCTGGGTTCGAGAGATTTTGGTCAAGTAAAACTCTTGAATTTATTTTCTAGAAATTTCGAGCTCGAAAACTTTAAGATTCAGTTTGAAGTATTAAAACATGTTCTTGGTTAAATTAAAACTTGCAATGATGTTCCTCAGAATCTAAGCTCAACTTACCTCACAATGAAATCGCTTCAAAGTCAAGGAAACATAATCCACCATTTAAGCTCAAGCTTTAATGGAGTTTTTTTGGTTTTTGAGCTATTTCAGTTCATATACACTTTCACTAACACATGTAAACACATAAATGCATTTTATATATGTGAAAAAACATAACCAAATTGAAGAAACAAACATTCAAGCATAAAATAACAGAAATGTAAAAACTCTCGCAATTTTACATTGGAAAAGCTCTCAGTTGGGAAGAGTTATTATTGAGGTAAGGGAGGGTATTTTTAGGGTTGGTGGGGAGGAGTTGATTGGTGGTTTTGGAGGTGGGCATGGGGATGAAATGGCAGAAATTTCACCAAGGTTTATGTGTATGGTAAATGGGTACCATGGGTACCCCACATTGTACAACCTATGTTCGCATTCCAGCTGGTGGCATATAATCAGGGGGAAGAGAGTAACAAAGTTTAAGTTTTAGTTCGGGTCCTTGGATAGTTTTTGTATAAGTTTTAAGGCTTTTAAGTTATTTTTTAAACATTTTGGGGCTTAGGTGAAATTATTCAAACCTAATGGATTTGTTTATGACATTCCTTCAAAATACAAGTCATTTGATTAAACTCTGAATGAAAGTTAGGGTAAAATTGATATAGGAGGTATAAGTTATCCTAATTTTTCCTTAAGGGGCATTTTAGTAATTTGGTCAAAGTCTAGGGTTTATTAGGAATTTTCATCTATTTAAGGGACAAAAGGGCTAATTAGGATGGATTGGTACATTCTTTCCACCAAAAGAATTGTTTCCTCGAAATTAACCCAAAAAGTGTGGGGTATTGTTGTCTCACAGTGTCTTCTATTTCCCATGTTACTTCTTCAGTTCCGTAGTGTCGCGAAAGAATTTTGACTAGTGGTTTGGTTTTATGTCGGAGAACCTTTTCTTATCGGTCGAGAATCTGAATAAGGATTTATTCATATTCGTGGTTGGATTCAACCGTCATATCCTTCCAGGTAATGATGTGACTTGGGTCAGAGATGTATTTTCGCAATTGCAAAACACGAAACATGTAATAGAGATTAGATAGTTAAAGAGGTAATTCTAGATGATATGCTACTGATCCAATACATTTGATGATTTTAAAGAGAGCAGTGTAGTGAGGAGCTCATTTTCCTCATTTTTTAAATCGAATTATCCCCTTTCTTGGAGATACTTGAAAGAACACTCGATTATTTACTTTGAATTCTAAGGGGTGTAACTCTTTTGTTGACTTTGGTTCAAATTTAATCTTTCTCGAATAAGGCATATCATTTGTGTGGTTTCGATGATGATCTTGGGTCCAAGTGCATGATTTTCTCCTGATTCATTCCAGTAGAAGGGCGAACGACAGGTTCATCCATAGAGGGCTTCATACGGAGTGGTCTGAATGCTGGTCTGATAGCTATTATTATAGGAGAATTCGATCAAGGCAAGATGATTATTCAATGAATAGGGAAAGTCTAATGTGAAGGCTCATAACATATCTTCCATAATTTGAATGAATTGTTTAGATTGTCCATCGGTCTGAGGATGAAAAGTAGTGCTTAGGTAGAGTTTGGTTCCTAAGGAGGTTTGTAAGGCTTTCCAAAATCTTCCAAAAAATCTAGGGTCTCAATCGGACTCAATTGAAATAGGTCCTCAATGACGTCTAACAATTTTCATAATGTAGAGTTCACTTAGTAATTGGAAGGAATCGGTGGATCTAGCTGGTATAAAATGGGATGATTTTGTAAGACGGTCGATGATAACTCATATCGTATTGTATCATTGGGATGTTTGGGGCTATCTGCTGATAAAGTCCATGGTTATATGATCCCATTTCCATATCGGGATAGGGAATGGTTGGAGTAAACCGTTGGAGTGTTGATGTTCAGTCTTCACTTGCTAGCACGTTAGACACTTTTCTACGAAGTGTATAATATCTTTCTTCATACCGGGCCATGAATAATGTTGCTTGAGGGTTTGATACATGTTGGTTCTTCTTGGGTGAATCCTGAATTTATAATGGTAAGCTTCCTGCAGGATTTCTTCTCGTAGTGAGGTTATGAGAGTAATACATACTCGATTTATGTATTTTAATCCACACTCGGGGTCCAAAGACCAATCTTTTTTAGGGAGATTGTTTCGAAGTTTTTGCTTCTGGGAACATAAAAATTCATCTTGGCCTTGAAGATAAATTATTTTTTGTGTAGAATGGGGTAAGCGACAATGTTTCGTAGAACAACTTGGGTCTTGGAAGAGTCTCATTATAGATTATCATCTCCAATGGATTCTAAAACTACAAACATACTACAGAGGCTTCCCTTGGCTTTATGACTTAAGGCATCAGTGACTACTTTTCCTTTTTCGGGATGGTAAAGTACGTTAAATTTATAATCATCTAAAAATTATATCCATTGTCTTTGCCAAAGGTTGAGATCCTTTTTCATAAAGATGTACTTAAGTCTCTTATGATCAGAAAGTATGTGAAATTATTCTCCATATAGATAATATCTCCAAATTTTTAGGGCAAAGACTACTATTGTTAATTCCAAGTCGTGTACTTGATAGTTACACTCATGAATTTTCAATTGTCGTGATCCGTACTCGATCACTTTCCTTTACTTCATCAATACACAACTGCGTCCTTGTAATGAAGCGGTGGTGTAAACATCGTATCACTTTTACTGGAAGGAATGGTTAAGATGGGGGCACTGGTTAATTTTTCCTTTAGGGTACAAAAGGCTTGTTCACATTTGAAGGTCCATATAAATCGAACATCCTTTTGGGTCAACTTCATTAATGGTAGGGAAATTCAGGAAAATCCTTCCACAAAGTGTCGATAATATTCGACAAGTCCTAGAAAGCTACATAATTCAATAATGGTGGTGGGTTGAGGCCATTCAAGTACTGTAGTGGTTAAGGTCGGGTCCACTTGTATACCTACTGAAGAGTGCGCGTATGTTCAAATAAAGAAATTATTTAATTAAACTCAGTTTTTCAATTAAATCCTAAACATGCAACTAGGTGTGATTGAAGATGATGAAACCATGCAAGAACATTCAAATACACACAAGTGAGGAAAAATCCCCCAAAGGGGCAAAACCTTTTTATTTTCACTATAATTTTGTAAGATACAGTTACACGGATTACGATGAAAATAAATTTGACACAGAAATACCCGCAGGTGTCGGTTCTGATATCGTCAGCTGGAATCTCCCGCAGAAACTCCAGGTGGACAGCAATGACGAAGAGAGCGACTTCTCCACAAAGTACTCCAGAAGAGTAAATGATCCTCTTGAAGGTTTAACAATCCATATATATATAAATGGGAGTGATTATGTGAATAAAGAAGGCTTAAAAACCTTAAAAAGTGAAGTCTGTTTTTTCTGGACTATTTTCGCAGAAAAATGTGGTTGCAAAAAGACTTGGAAAATGTGTAGAAGGTGACCTCATATTTATACGAAAATTGAGGCGGCGACTTCGTTCGAATGAGATCGCATGTCGCTCAAACAAAGGACAGGTGTCGCTCGAACAACATCGTGCGACATGCCTATCTCGCTCGAACGACAGCACAATGTCGCATGAATGAGCTCGTCGACTGAGGCACTTCGCTTCTAAATTTAGAAAAAAATTTCTTTTGATAAAAACAATTCAGACTTCAAAAATAATTTTCTAAAAAATTTCCCAAATATTTAAGCAAATATTAACACTCCAATAAAACCATTTTACAAATATTGAGTAGTGGAGTAATGGGAATGAGTTGAGTAGCACGTTGCATGTAGCATGATGCACGTGAAGAAGATGGATGCATTAGATTTGGATAAAGGACGTCGTGGATGATCGTGTTGACGTGTCGAATGTAGTGATATCAGATATACAAATTGTGATCTAGGGAAAATAGAAAATTCCTAGATTCTACCCCAGACATTTATAAAATTATGTCCTTACCAATATCCCCCTATGTCTATGTCGGTACATACATAAAAATCCAAATTATGCAATCAAATGACATACAAGACAATATCCCCAAAAAACTTCAAACTGAGAATACTATATGACATGTCTTCAAATCTTCAGCTCTTCAGAAACTCCCACGCTTTTCTCATCAGGGTGTGCAATCCAATAATAATCAATTTTGTACCTACACATATGAGATAAAGCAAATACCCCTGACAAGAAACAATTTAAAATATAATGATATGCTCAAATCAAAGATCAATTAACCTTAAGAAAATCATTAATAAATCAACCAAACACCAAACAATTCTCCCCCATAATTCTTCTCCCCCTTTTTATGATGTCCCCAAATAGACAGATATGCGAAGCATAAATAAATGCACATGGAGAATGTCACAAGGTAATATACTCCTATTTTTGAATTTTTAAAAGTTTTTTACACAAAATATACAACAAAGAATCACACCATGAACAAACACAAAAACAACCAAGTCGATGATAGCGTAAATGCAGGGGTGCGATCAAATTCGATAGGAAAATCAATGCATACAAACATGACATATGTGCACAATGAATATCAGATACTCCTAACGAATGAACTCAAAATCTTCCTTAGGTGTAAAAAGGTGGTAATATGAGACATTGACTCAATGAAATCAACAAATCAAAGCTCAAAGTGATTTCCACACCAATATCATCCAAAACTATGTCATGCTTTTTCAGGATTTTCAAGGAAGTGCAAACCCATTTAAATTCTCCAACCAAACTCCCTCAGATTTATATTTTGAATAGTGGTGATCTAAATTCTCAAACTTTGGAGAATTGATGGTGAAACCTAATGGCCGATATTTGACATGTATTTCTTTTTATTGCCTTTAAATTTTTTCGGGCTCTTATAACCTCTTTGGACCAAAGAATAAAATTCCTCAATTTTTTAGGTCCGTTTTAATGGTGGCTTAGTATTTGCAAAGGCTAAATGAACCATTCGCAGCCCTTCCCCGTTTTCAAATAAACACACTGTCTCACCAAACGGTTTTTACATGCATTCTAATATCGTCAAGTTTTATCGCATATGGTATGTTGTATAGATAGAATTGAGATGGAAACACTCGATCCAATATGTGATAGACGAGTACAATAATCAAATAAAGTTTTGCATGTGTGCAATAAAGGAGATAGTAGTCAAACATGTAGAAAGATATCACTAATCACATCTCAGAGACTCCAAACAATGTAAAGCACATGAATGAAATGATGTAGCGTCTCAAATCACTATCAAACAGTCACGTGGAATAAGTGGAATGAATTTTGTGACTCGGCTATCTTAAATGCTCATCCATAAAAGGTGCAAAAAAAATATCAAAATCTTTTTGCTTTTTTCAAAATTTTATCAAAATAAAATCTTTTTGAGCTTTTCTAAAATTTTTTCTAAAAGAAAATCTTTTTGGATTTTTTCAAAAAATATAAAAAGTAAAAAGAGTAAAAAAAAACTAATGATACATTCTAGCAATAGGCAAAAGATACATCATGAAAATCACCCTATGCTAGCAAACATGACAAGACCTCAACTAGGAAGAACGGTGGAGTTTTCTAAAGATGGTGACATCTTTTGAACCAACTCCATTAGATCATGTGTAGTCTTGATAAAGAACTTCACTTGCTCATGAATATGTGCAAACTCTCTTTCATTATGTGCAAGTAAAGTACCATGAGTGGGTGAATGTGCATAAATGTGTGAAGTGGCATGATATGGCACAAAACCCAACTTTGAACAAAACTCCTTAAGGTGTCCTCGCTTCTTGCAGTGGGAGCAAACATAAACCGGTCTAGGAACTAATTTATCAAAAATTTTGGGATGAAATTTCCTAGACGGACAACCATGAGAATCACTCACGAAAGTTGAGATAGGCTCGGGCACATTAGAAGTAGAGAATGCACTGTCATTACCTTTTCCAACATACTCACCATTATTCAAACCGGGATATGGAATCATCTTATCAACCTTCTCAGATGCATTATCGAATGTGACTTGGACCTTCCGTGATTTTTTTAGATCATCCTCGAGATGGGATATACGTGTCTTCGAACTAGACACTGTGTTGGTCAAGTCACATTTTTTCCCTTTTTAGCTCATCATTATCTTTCTTTAACTCACAAATCCTAAGACCTAGGATCTTATTTGTCCTTTTTGTTTCCATGGTCTCGATAAACAACTTTCTAAAATATTTTCGAATAACACTTTCATCTCCATTCTCATCCTCACTATCGCTTAGGGTAGCGGGCATGGAAACTTTCTTTCCCTCTCTCCTAAGTCTAGTGGGACACTCAAATTTCTTGTGCCCTGTCTTTAGACACACCATTATGTTACCTCCTAACTCTCCTTAGGTCCCTAGTACCTCCCTTCATCACGATAAACCTAGGTCATGTCCCGAGTACTGACCTAGAAGCCATCGAGCACTCCCCGGCTCAGTTTGACCAAAAAGTCAAACTTTTCATCTCAACCATGACCGAATGAATCTTCAAAGGGAATTGAATACCCTTTCCAACTGTCTGTCCCGTGCGCGATTCCGACTTACCATGCCGACGAACGATTCGTTTGCGTCTGAAACCTGACCTAGAGGCCATCGGGAGCTCCCGGGCTCTATTTGACCTAAGTCAACTCTTCAGCTCAACCGAGGCTGAATGAATATTCGAAGGGCACTGAATACCCTTTCTAACGGTCCATCCCATGTGCGATTTGGACTTACCATGCGGACGAACGATCCGTTTGCGCCCGAATGATTCCCTGTCCAATGGACCGACAAACGCTTTCGAGCCATATTTGACCCAAAGTCAACTCCTAAACCCAGGAGAGGTCCAAAGGACTTTCGAAGGTCTCTGAATTACCTTTCCAACGGTCTTCCCCGTGTACGATTCTGACCAATGGTTTGCCCTCGACAACGGATTTCCCGAAATAGCCTGAAACACACTACCAGACGGTAGTTTCCAGATCCTGCCTATCGATAGGTGCCGATAGGCAGGACCAAGTCTATGACGATCGGCAGTGACCTGAGCCTATAAAAGGAGGCCTTCACCTCATTTGCAAAGGGATCCCAGATCTGATAAAATTCACTCTCAACGAATCCCAAAAACCTCTGTCGAAGGCAGCGTGATTTCAACCTCCAAATCCCTTTTTTACTTCCACTTTTCATCATACTTTTCGTCAAACTTGGTGAATTAGCAACTCTCCATCATCATCCAAGTGCAAGGTATGCTCTCCCACATTCAAGATCAAGCTCAAGATCTCCAAGAAGGTCCATCTTTCTCACATTTCTCTTCAAATTCTCTTAAATTTTCAATAACTTGTTTTATTACTTTGCATTTTTATTATCTCATCCCACCTATCTTAATATACTTTTTTATTTAGTATTATTTCACATCTCTTATTTTCATATAAATAAAACCCAAAATACAAGAAAATGAGGGTTTGCTCATAAATTGCAAATAGGGATTCTCATACTTATCTCACACTTTTCTCATAACTAAAACACTTTTTTTACGCACTCACAAATAAGAGATCCCCCATTTGGATTTATGGGATAAACCCCACCCCTCGTTTTGTATGCGAACTACATGGACTTTGATGCCTTTATAGGCTACGTAGGCGTCTCGGGGTAAAACCCGAGACTCGAGTCCCTTTCTCACTTTTTCTCTTATTTTCTATTTTCTCTAAATCCAATCTCCTTATAATCTATATGTAACAACCCGCGTAATTTTTGACTATTTTAATTAATTTTTGGAAAATGGAGGAAAATAAAGTTTTTGATAAAATTATTTTTATTGCTCAAATATGTTGGTTATTGTTTTTAAAGGCGAGAATTTCAAACGGTTTCGAAATCGGAGTTAAAACGGATTTTAAAATGATTTTTAAATATTTTTAACTCTTGGAGTTGTTTTGACTTCCAACTTTTCATTTCTTTGCCTTATTTAAAGGAGTCTTTTGGATTCCAACTCTTCATTTCTTTACATTATAAAAGGAAACCGTGGGCAACCTTTTTAACCTACTTTTGGCACAAATTTTGGCAGCAAATATATTTTATATTCCTCTTCTTTTTATATACACATTGGCCCTTGAGATTTGTGAGTTCCAACCTTAGATTAGAGGTGTTCTTGGGGATATTTTGTTGGAGGTTCTTAGAAGAGCTTTTGTAGATCTTTTGATTTGATCTTGAGGATGTGATCGTTGGTTTCTCATCATGGTTTGAGGTATGGGGTTTTACACAATATGCTCCTTAAATCTCGCGAGTGTCATTCTCTTTGAATTCTTATTAATTGAACTCATATTTGAATTGATAAATTCATTGAAATCTGGAAAATAATTGTTGAAATTATTTTGATTCATGTGGTATCATTATATTGTTGAGCACGTTGTCATGAGATTTTAATATGGCACGGATGTTGGGCACCTGCCAAAATTCCTGTTTCCTGGGCTATGGCTTGATAAAGCATATACGGATGTGGTGAGGCCTGGTGACCCGGTTAAAGTGTTGTTGAGAAATTATATTGATAAATGCTTTGAGATTTGAATTTTGATTTGAATATTCGTACTCGTGTTGTTATGGTTTATTCATCGCTAATATATATTTGTTGAGCATATTTCTTGTCGTATTGTGTATTTCCCCATATTTTCTTTTAGTTGGCATGTTAGCGTGGATTGGGACTCTATGGACCAATTGGGATTATCTTATCGTGGATTATTTTGGGAAGAATATTTTTGGAAGACTTGTATTTATTTATTTTGATGTATAGAGCATTGGAATTTATTTTATTTCGAGTTAGATGTAGTATTTAATTCGAGAGACTTGTTGTATTTGAAGAATTGAGATTAGTGGATTTATATTATTGTGGGTTTATTTAGATGTTCTATACCTTGTTATTTGTGGATTTAGATTTATTTTATCGCATTAGCGCTCCGTTCGCTCTCTCCGGGCGGGCGGGATGTTACAAATGGTATTAGAGATTAGGTATACGAAAACCCTCGGGGCTTGAGTTTTGGGTTCATTGCGTGGTTAGCAATTTTTGGAGATAGCAAATTTTAGGTGATATTCGTGATAGGTTTCAAGATTAGAGGTGAGGAATTATTTTTGGAGACGAGATTATTTTTGGAGATTGTTGGCCTGATTTTGAGAGTTAGGCATTCGACGAATTTCGAGGGCGAAATTCCATTGTTAGTGGGGAAGTGTAACAACCCGCGTAATTTTTGGCTATTTTAATTAATTTCTGGAAAATGGAGGAAAATAAAGTTTTTGATAAAATTATTTTTATTGCTCAAATATGTTGGTTATTGTTTTTAAAGGCGATAATTTCAAACGGTTTCGAAATCGGAGTTAAAACGGATTTTAAAATGGTTTTTAAATATTTTTAACTCTTGGAGTTGTTTTGACTTCCAACTTTTCATTTCTTTGCCTTATTTAAAGGAGTCTTTTGGATTCCAACTCTTCATTTCTTTACATTATAAAAGGAAGCCGTGGGAAACCTTTTTAACCTACTTTTGGCACAAATTTTGGCAGCAAATATATTTTATATTCCTCTTCTTTTTATATACACATTGGCCCTTGAGATTTGTGAGTTCCAACCTTAGATTAGAGGTGTTCTTGGGGCTATTTTGTTGGAGGTTCTTAGAAGAGCTTTTGTAGATGTTTTGAGTTGATCTTGAGGATGTGATCGTTGGTTTCTCATCATGGTTTGACGTATGGGGTTTTACACAATATGCTCCTTAAATCTCGCGAGTGTCATTCTCTTTGAATTCTTGTTAATTGAACTCATATTTGAATTGATAAATTCATTGAAATCTGGAAAATAATTGTTGAAATTATTTTGATTCATGTGGTATCATTATATTGTTGAGCACGTTGTCATGAGATTTTAATATGGCACGGATGTTGGGCACCGGCCAAAATTCCTGTTTCCCGGGCTATGGCTTGATAAAGCATATACGGATGTGGTGAGGCCTGGTGACCCGGTTAAAGTGTTGTTGAGAAATTATATTGATAAATTCTTTGAGATTTGCATTTTGATTTGAATATTCGTACTCGTGTTGTTATGGTTTATTCATCGCTAATATATATTTGTTGAGCATCTTTCTTGTCGTATTGTGTACTTCCCCATATTTTCTTTTAGTTGGCAGGTTAGCGTGGATTGGGACGCTATGGACCAATTGGTATTATTTTAGCGTGGATTATTTTGGGAAGAATATTTTTGGAAGACTTGTATTTATTTATTTTAATGTATAGAGCATTGGAATTTATTTTATTTCGAGTTAGATGTAGTATTTAATTCGAGAGACTTGTTGTATTTGAAGACTTGAGATTAGTGGATTTATATTATTGTGGGTTTATTTAGATGCTCTATACCTTGTTATTTGTGGATTTGGATTTATTTTATCGCATTAGGGCTCCGTTCGCTCTCTCCGGGCGGGAGGGGTGTTACACTATATACTTGCTCTTAGTGACGTATTACTCCATATGCGTTATCGTTCCATTATAACAATCAACGTAAGGGTAATCGCGTAAATTTTACTTTCTAATATTATTTTTATATCTTCCTACGGATGACTCGCTTTATCTCTTCCATGATACAAGTCGAGGATTCCTACCTTCATTATATATATACACATGCACATATATCACGGGGGGGAATATAAAGGAAAATAGCAAATATCCATGAGAGACCGAAAGGGCGGAATGGGTGCCTAACACCTTCCCATTTCGTAACTAAGCCTTCGAACCCTTCTCGAATCATTTTGTTTGTCATGCACCAGTATGTCTTTGGATGCCATCCTTGGGGATGGCTTCCCCTTTTTCTTTTGTCTGTTTTGAGTAAAATAGACTGGCGACTCTGAATCTCTCTACATTTTTACACCTCATCTCAAATGACGCCGACCGAAGCGCTCCCGAGAGGGATTCGCGGGACCCAAAGGACCTTCACCCTTCGCGCGCCCGCCCGCGCGGCGAGGATCAGGGATGGCCACAGTGGCGAATCCATTGGGGACATGTGTTTTGTTTTGAGGGCTTGACTCTATTTACATGGATGCTATATTTTTTTATATTTCCCCTATATCTACATATTCCACTTTTTTTCGATGTGTATCCCATGCTTATGCTTATGTTCACACACTTGTAGAAAATTCTCCATGTACACTTCGCACCACGTGCACCTAGGATCACATATATCCGCATGTTGCACGCATCACCTATCCATACTTGGTGTACCTTGGTTACTCGTACTTTGCTCCCTGTTTGGCATAATCAAGAAAGGAATTCTTGTCATAAGATACTAATAAAGGAATCATGCATGATTCACACGACGTCACCAAAGAGCATTGCTATTGACCAAATTTTACCCAGTAACTGGAGGGTCACTTCGTGATGGGCGTTGGTCCGGAAGGTCGCAGTTAGCCTAAGCGATATGACTCTCACCTTCCATTAGCCAAGTACCTTTGACGTATATCGAACGGTTCCCCTGCATCGTACTGCTTGACCGAAGTCATGACGGCAGGTATATCACAAGGAATTCGTTCATGTACGCCGAGTATATCGAATTTGCTCTCACACGTACCGTCCCCACGAGGTATATGGTGAGGCAATTCACGTACACTTAGGTAAATCAAATGGCTTGTCCACATGTACCGATTTCCCACAAAATCAAGACGTATATCATGAAAGTCACGCCAAAGGGGGGAACGCATGATGATTCACCCAACCAACTTCATACCCGCATATAGGTGTCAAACCTAGGACACACCCTTTAGATTGTCGGTTTCAACCCAAAACTCTGTCGAAATTTTGGGTCGATCTGTCACCCGAATTTTCACTCATTTTTAAAATGGGACCCTGTCCATGAGCCTAGTTACAAGTCCAACCATAGCTTTGCATATATTAAAAAACCCATTTTTCCAGGCTCGGGTCCCGTACGGCATTGCATTTAGGAGAATTAAATACAAGTGAGAACATAATAATCATAATAATCATGCTGAGTTCCATCTCCAAAAACATTTCTCCCTTCTTTATAAAAAATCCAAAAACATTTATCCCTTCTTTATCAAAAATACAAAAACATTTCTCCTTTCTTTATCAAAAAATCAAAAAAATAGTTTCTTCCCTTTTTCTCAAAAATAAATCCCATTCTACGCCTTCTAAGGTCGATTGCAAGACCTTGGCCTGGCTCCCTATTGGCTTCGGTCTTTAGTCAAATCACCCTAGAGTTTCGTCCATTCCTCTACTACTCCTTCCAAATTCGAAATCCATTCACTTTCCATGGAGAATACAGATCAAGTACCAGTCATACAGTTGGATCTGATGACAGTCCTAGCTTAGCTCATGTCTAAGATTGACAACCTCCAAACTGAGGTTTGAGAGATGCAACGAAACTAGGTTCCACTTCCTCAAGAGGCTGAGGCCCTATTCCCTCATTCTATGGGTCCGCTCGAGCCTATCTGGGTTCTAGAAGAATATCAGCACGCTCCACATGTCCCTCCTATCAATGGGTCGCCACCTACCTAGATTCCAATGCTAAACATTACCCAGCCTATGGCTAACCTGCCTGTGGTTGTTGATCCAAAGGAGGAGGAGTTCAATAAATTCAAAGCGGATCTCAAGATGCTCACTAAGAAGTTTGACCAAGTCAGGATCTCTGGGAATTACATGGACTACACCCAAATGTCTCCTTATCCTAAAGTGAGATTGCCCGAGAAGTTCAAGATGCGAAATATCGAGAAGTTTAGAGGGAATGGACCCCCGATCGTTTATCTTCGCAGTTATCACCGTTACATGACTCTATTAGGGGCTTCTGAAAAAGTGATGGCCCAATTGTTTCATCAAACTTTGAAGGATAGTGCCCTCCGATGGTTTTTATCTCTTGAGGAATCCTGAATTCACAACTGGGAGGATGTAGCCCGAGAATTCATGTCGCATTATAAATACAACGAATAGCTTGAGGTCACCCATTGTGATTTAGAGCTACTCATGCAGAATCACGGGGAATCAGTCAGTAAGTTCATAACCTGGTAGAGGGATTAAGCAGCTACCATGACCAATCGTCCATACGAGGAAGAACAGTTCAACATAGTGAAGAAGAACTTCTTTCCCCATGTTCGAGCGATGATGGGAGGATAATACTATCCTCACTTCCGATCCCTCAGAGAGTTTGGAGTAGAAATCAAGGAAAGCATCATTAAAATAGAGGTTGAATAGAAGAAGGTGTCCGAACAATTCACCCCTAGAAAGTATGACAAGCCTACCAGTGCTATAGTCTCAATCATCAACAAAATCTCTCAACCAACCACATCATGGGCACCAGAAAGACTCCCTACCCCCATCTGAAGGGAATACACTGAGATCCATGCTCCCCTATCCAAAGTTTACCAAGCCTTGTTAGGCTAAAACCTCATTAAAACCTTGGATCCACGTCCATTTCCAAATCCACTTCCAAGAAACTTCAAGGCAGATGCTCATTGCACCTTTCACCAAACTGCTGGCCATATCACTTACCAATGCTTTCACCTTCGAAACATAATCTAAGATCTCATTGACCGGGGTACCATCGCCCCACCAGTCAATCCTAATCCAAACACTACTCACAATCCACTTCCGAATCATACCAATGCCATCTTCTTATAAGAAAACCCATATTTCGATCCCTCAACTCAAATCACACCCATATACTCTCTTAAAACTCTTCAAATTTGGCCATATTTCCTCTTACACCCTACTAGCCTTGCTGATCAGGCACTGTCACTCCTTACCAGAGCATGCATTGCTGTCCGTACCCGTTCTGAAAATGGGAATATGGAATTGTCAGAAGTGTTAAACCAACTCCTAGAGTTAGGACTATAATTGCCCTCACAGATGGTCATCGATTTCTAGAGGTTCAGTACACTGTTCTTGGAAGCACGAAAGTGGGCCCGAGATTCAGATAGATGGGTGGTACCAACCGACGAAGTCAACCTTGATGATGTTGTCCAGACTATGGCAGGATTATTTGGGCAAACCAATAGCATTTGCAGTATCACCGGGTTACTTGACACTTTGAATATACAAGGGTCCTTGGTCCCTTTAATCACACATATCCCCACAGAATGGGATGACCTGTATGAAGAAGCCGTTGAAGTTGTGGAATGCATTGACTTTACATGGAAATATAAAATTGTTTCCATCGGATAGGGGGATGAATTCTAAGATTCGAATGAAGAACAAGCTTCAGGAAGAGATGGCCCAGTAGCCGACATATGTGGGATGATATCATTTGAAGAACTCCTCGGAGAAATAAATAGGGTGATAGAACAACCTAAGATTGATAAGGAAACGGGATTCATGTTCCTTCCTTCTTCAGTAAATCACATGACCAGATCAGGGAGTCATTAGCAGGTTCCAAGCTCACTACCAGCAAATGAAAAGGGAAGGGCGTTGAAAACCTTTTTATGCCAGGGATGACCATTGAGGATAGCAAGATCCTCAATCAACTGAACAAAACTCAAGATAACAACACTTTATGGGGACTTTTCATGTCTTCCCAGCTACACATAAATTCTTTTATCAAGCTGCTCACTGGACCCACAGTTCCTCCCTCTACCTCACCAGAAGAAGCGGTAAATCTGGTCGGATCCTTGACCTCTACCCGAATGCTATCATTTTCTGAAGAAGAAATCCTCAGAATTGGGCTAAATCACAATCGTGCACTCAACATCTCCATCGAAGTTATGGGTAAGGTCGTGCCACTATCTCTTGTCGATAATGGATCCACCTTGAATGTTTTACCTCAGAGAACCTTCAAGTGTTTAGGCCTGAAAGAAAGTGACCTCGCTTCAACTTCCGCCCCAGTACGTGCCTACGATAATATCTGTCGTGAGATGATGGGATCCATAAAACTTGTAATAGGGGTTGGCCCTATAAACCCTGTCGTTGAATTCCAAGTCATAGACATCCCAACTTATTTTAACATGTTGCTCGGACGACCCTAGATCCACAATATCAACGGTGCGTCTTCCTCACTCCATTAAAAATTGAAGTTCTTTGCCGACGGGTGAGTCATCACCATTTTGGGCAACAATGAAAATGTCGAGGGTGCAAGCACTAGCAGTCCAATCCTTGAGATACATCACGGGTCAAAGAATATGCTCCTATTAGGATTCCGAGTTGAGCCACTTCTCCTCCCGGAAGGGGACGTTTTCAAAGGAAGGGTTTGTCCAGAATATGACCCTCATGACAATGTCAATGTGATTCATATGTTTAGAAACATGCACTTCATACCTAGACTGGGACTAGGGCAAAGTTAGCAAGGAATACTCGAATCCATCAAACTGAAGAAAGCTTTCCCTCCTTATGGCTTGGGGTATCAACCATCAGAACAAGCACTCAAAATGATCCATCAGTCTCGGCCAAAGAGAAGATTAGACTACATCCCGACTATCTCAAGAGACTTCTTGAATGGAAGATTCATCAAAGAAGGCGAGAACTTCCCCTTTTATGGTTTTTCAGAACCACGGTATGACCACACAGACAAGAAGATGAAGCATGGAATGGAGATCTTTTTCCAAGATAGCTACCCATGGGCCGAAAGTTTCCAACACCGCGTATAACCGCTCATCAAAGATACCGAAGAGACTAAGGAAAGTGATTCCAAAGATTCCTTCAACTTCCAGACACTGGGGCTGGCACTCTGCATAGCTCATTCAGGCACTACATCAATGGATCCATCCCATCTAATTAAAGATGCTAAAACACTCCTCCTCAACTGGCATGCTGCGCCAGGTCTGCCTCTTGAAATCTCCCCTAACCCCAATGTTTACCCTATTTCTTCTTCTACTCTCTATCCTTGTTCAAATGTAATCGAGACCTCTTTTGATAAGGTTCTCAATGTTGTTTTTCCTATCAATGAAATAAATGAAGATTTTGAGTATCTTGATGTGCCTTACATTAACTACTTGGATTCTAATCAAACTTTTGATGATGATGATTTTGCAAATGAACAATTCTTAACTGGTCTAAATAAGGTTAATAATAAACAACATAACCGCGTTCAAGTTAATGAACAGGAGACGGTTGTTATTAATATCGGTTCTAGTAGCCAACTGCGCGAGATTAGGATAGGGGCCACCCTTGACGAGCATGCGTGCGCACAACTCAAAGAATTACTGAAGGAGTTCGTGGATGTCTTCGCATGGTCCTATGATGATATGCCCGACATTGATCCTGAAATAGCTCAGCATGAGATCCCCACTCTCCTTGATTACAAGTCGATTAAATAAGAATTGAGAAAACTCCACACCGAATGGTCGCTCAAGGTCAAAGAAGAGATGGTCAAACAGTTAAACGTGGG
This sequence comes from Sambucus nigra, assembly GCA_949130495.1. NCBI lineage: Eukaryota > Viridiplantae > Streptophyta > Magnoliopsida > Dipsacales > Adoxaceae > Sambucus > Sambucus nigra. Next base: position 136,248,971 of record OX422216.1, read on the forward strand.
CTTCATTCGGGTGATCGAATATCCCACATGGCTAGGCAACATAGTGCCTGTGCCAAAATCAGGAGGGAAGGTTCGAATGTGTGTTGACTACCGAGATTTAAACAAAACTTCTCCAAAGGATGACTATCTGCTACCCAATATCGACATGATTGTGGACAACACATCCAGTCATGCTCTCAAGTAATTCATCGACGGGTTTGCCGGATACAACCAAATAAAGATGCATCCAGACCACCAAGAAAAAATTGCATTCATCACCCCATGGGGAACCTTTTGCTACACCGTTATGCCATTTGGTCTCAAGAATGCTGGGGCTACCTACCAAAGGGCTTCCACAACCATCCTGCACGATCTGCTTCACAAAGAAGTCAAGGTTTATGTGGATGATATGATTATCAAGTTCAAAACTAGAGAAGGTCATGTTCTCGCTCTCCGGAAGTTCTTTGAACGATTGCGATGGTATCAGATGAGACTTAATCCACAAAAGTGTGTCTTTGGCGTTACAAAGGGAAAACTCTTGGGATTCATGGTCAGCGAGAAGGGGATAGAAGCAGATCCTGTAAAGCTGAAGTCCATACTTGAGATGCCACCGCCACGAACAGAGAAAGAAGTCCGACGTTTTCTTGGGAAATTGCAATATATCAACCGTTTAATCAGTTAGCTAAACTCCATCTATGAACCGATCTTCAAGCTCCACCAAAAGGATTCAACCAGGGTTTGGAACGAGGCCTGCTAAGAATCTTTCGACCGAATCAAATAATATATGACCCAACCTCCAGTGCTCATGCCACCACAACCTGGTCTCCCTTTTCTCCCATACCTAACCATAACCGACACTGCCGATGGGGCTTTGCTGGCCCAATACCTTGAGGACACCCATAAGGAAAGAGCTATCTATTACGCCAGTTACAAATTGGCCGGGTACGAGGTCAACTACACTGCTTTAGAAAAGGCATGTGCCTCATTTGTCTGGGTCACCCAAAAGTTGCGACACTACATGCTCGCCTTCCCCATCAAACTTGTATCCCGAATGGATCCCATCAAATACCTGCTTGAGAAACCCGCCTTATCCAATCAAATGGCCTGATGGTTGATGCTCCTAACCGAGTTCGATATTGTGTATGTCACACATAAAGATGTTAAAGAAAGAGCCATCTCTAACTACCTCGTTGATTACCCTGTAGAAGAAGCAGATGTCTAGATCTTCGAAATCCCTGATGAAAATATCCTCTGCACCGCTCAGGAACACCTTCGATGGAAAATGTTCTTTGACGGCGCTGCCAACAATTTGGCATTGGGATACTTCTGATCACCCCAGATGACCCCCACACTCCCATCGCCATTAAATTGGATTTCCCTTGCACCAATAACATGACGTAATATGAGGCATGCACAGTAGGCCTCAAGGTTTCTCTCAAGAAAGGTATTCAATAACTTGACGTCTACGGGGATTCTGCCCTCATCATCAGTCAAGTGCTCAGAAAGTGGAAAGTCAAGGACGAAAATCTCCAACCCTTTCATGCCCAATTAGAAGAGTTAGCCTCCTGATTCCGAGATATCACATTCCATTACCTACCTCGAACAAAGAATAACCTAGCCGATGCTCTCGTTACCTTGGCCTCTATGGTCAACATGCCCAAGGGAATAACAATGACCCACTTCCTAGTTCAAAAGCAAGATAAACTTACCCATTGCTACCATATTGAGCTTGTCTCCACCGAAGATCCCAAACTAGCCGATTGCTGGTACTATGATATTTGGTGCCTCCTCAAACATGGTAGGTATCCCGAGGGTTCCAACAAGAAAGATCAAACAACCCTCCGAAGACTGGCTGCCCAGTAGATCATATGTCATAAAGATCTACTCAAGAGGAACTTTGATGGAACTCATCTAAACTGTATCGCAAGGGCTGAGATTGAGAAAATAATGCAGAAAATCCACAACACAAAATGTGGGCCCCACATGAACGACCACATGCTTGCTAAGAAGATCATCCGACAGGGCTACTAATGGACCACCATGACCCAAGACTGCACCGCCTATGTTCGGATATGACTCAAATGCCAACCGTTCTCCAATCTTCAACACTTGCCTCCGAGATAATTATACAACGTGACCTCTCTCTGGTTGTTCTCCACCTGGGGTATTAACATCCTAGGGAAGGTTACGACAAAGTCTTCAAACGAACATGAGTTCATCCTGGTCACCATTGATTACTTCACCAAATGGGTCGAAGCTGAGTCATACGCAGTGTTAATCGCCAAAAAAGTGGCCAAATTCCTCAAGAAAAATATCATCTGCCGATATGGGGTCCCGCACGAGCGATAACGGGTTGCATTTCGAAGCAGAAGTCACAGAAGTAGTCAACGAGTATGGGATTTAGAGACACGAATCTTCTCCCTACTGACCTCAGACCAATGGTGCAGTTGAAGCCGCCGAAAAGAACCTCAAAACTATCATCAACAAGATGACCGAAAGTTGTAGGGATTGGGCCGACCCTATCCCATACGCCCTCTGGGGCTACCAAACCTCAATCCGAACCTCTATTGGGGCTACCCCTTACTCCCTGGTCTACGGCATGGAGGCAGTCCTACCTGTGGAGCGGGAAATATCCTCGCTACGTGTCATGCTCGAAATCAAAGTTAGCGAAGAAGACTCGTGCCAAAGTCGTCTTAATGAGCTGACCCTCCTAGATGAAAGAAGATTAAAAGCTCTTAACCACATATAGGGGTACCATCGCCGAATAGTGCGATCATTCAACAAAAGATTCAAGGATCACGGTGTCCGGGAGGGGGATTTAGCCCTCAAAGAGATAATATAACCCATCTGGGACCCCAGAGGGAAATTCAAGCTTAATTGGAGCGGCCCCTACATTGTGAAGGAAATATTATCCGGCGGTGCCGCCATACTCACTGACCTAGATGGGGAAGAGATGGCTCGTCCAATCAATCTGGACCATCTCAAGAAATTCTACCCCTAGATCAAAATCTCGGCGCGCTACGACTCTTCTCACCCCCCTTCCATTCTAAAAAAAAAAAAAAACTCTCTTCCTTTCCCTCTACCCAGAACTACGTGGGCCTGATCCTCTGCAAAAAAACTATTTTTAAACAGATGAAAAACCTTTTCAAAACCCCCAGAGGTACGTAGGCAACTCATAAACCTCACATGAGTGCGACCCCTTATTTTTCACAAAATACTATTCTTTTCTTACCTCCGAGAACGGCAGTTTATTCTAACAAATACTTGAACAAAAGGATTATGTATGCCTTAGCGATCAGTATAGATAATTCAAAATACAAAACTCATCGAAAGGCACAGCTGGATGATGAGAAGCTTGTTTATTCCATTAATAAGAAATTACAATACATATTACATAAGAAAAGGAACGGATAACTCCCTTCCCCCTACTACCATAAAAGTCAAATAAAATCCCCGCATCTATTACAAAAATAAACTCTCTAAGAGTCCTACCCACAGCTACCAGAGGAGCCTGCACCCTCCTCATCTGCATCCTGAGGTCCCCAAGTCTCCCCTGCCTGAATAGAGTGTCGTAAACACTCCATGGACCGATGAGCCTAAACCTTCTTCGAAAAGACCACAACACCCCCTTCCATGGTGTTAGATAAAACAAACCATCTTTGTCCAGTCTCCACTGCCAACATCTTGCTGACTACTTTCATCCACAACCACTTCATCTAATCATATGGGACATGCCAAAATTTCTCGACAGACTGGGAGGGACGGGTCGACGGACGCCGATTTTCCCATAGAGATCCAAGCAACAGACGCAGGCGCTCAGTCAAATCTTCTACCGAAAAGAAATTTGAGGTACGAGCTGGCACGACCTGTGCCCAACCAAATTGGCGCAGAAGTTGTCAAGGGAAATAAAAGGAGATTTGCCTAAGACCAATCAGCCGCACATATGAATACTCTCCTAGCTCCAGAACAGGATGCAACTGCCCCCACAAAGAGCAAATGATGAAGAGGGTACCATTCAAAACTTTGAATTGATGGGACTGGACTGAACTGCCGATAGGCAGGTCAGGGTGCTTGCCGATCGGCAACCCCCCCCCCCATTTTAGAAATTTCCCTTTTTCCTTTTTTTTCAAATCAGAAAACTCAATATAAACAAAGTGATATTCTCAACAGAATTTCAAAATCCCTTTAATCAAAAAACTTTCCTTCAAAAAATTCCAAAAATATTCCTTTTTACGGTCTCAGCAGCAAAGTAAAAAGCGCATGTGCATGCATTCATTCATCATTAATAAAAGATAATAAAAAAAATCCATTGCATTGCATACATCTGTTTTCTGTGTTACATCATCTTTGCAGGAAATAAAAAGAAAAAGCAAAAACAACGGGACTCAGCTCGAACCCATATTCTCTCTCTCTCTCTCTCTCTCTCTCTCTCTCTCTCTCTCTCTCTCTCTCTCTTAAGAGCTTCCACCCCTGCGACGTGCTCTCTTCCCCCTATGGCAAGACGGTGCGCACCACTACCCAAGCCCGAGTCCTCTACGGACAAAAAAGACGACACCAAGATTGAAGGAATAGGAACCACGTCCCTAATATGGGTAGTCACCGAAGATATCTAGTCTTTGATGTCCCTTAGCCAAGTGGTCGACACCCGACTTACTACAAGAAAAAGCGAAATCAGTATCAAAATAGAGATGACCAAAACAGAAAAGAAAGAAAGAGAGGAACATAAAGGTATACCGTAGGTCGGAGGACCTCCTCTGTCAAAACCAACTCCTCCGGATCCATCGCATGAGGATGGTGCAACATAGGCTCCATTCCTCCATCAGCTCGCCAAATGTTATATGAAGGGGTATGTAACCGCACGAAAGGAACCTCTGAAGTCGCTGCCGCCGCAGATGCCGTCGGACCACTGTCACTGTGGGAAGATCCCACCACTCAACTCTAACCCATCAGAGGGAAAGTAAGTGCATCATATATTCTAGGCTCCATAAACCAGCTCGTCACAAAGTCCATATAGTCATACGGCGCAGTCGTATCGGTGTACAATAAGTAGGACTCACCAATCATCGCCACGATCGTCTCATCCTCCAACAATAGTAGCTCCCTCCTCATAGATGTAGGAGGTTGCACAGGTGGCACCACTACCTCCTCCTCAGTAATTTGGTGAACCACCTGCTCCCCGAGGTACCAGGAATGACAGAACTCATGTGCCAGCAAACGCCTCATCCGCGCGTTCACCCCAGTCTCCCTCGCATCCTGAATGGATATCCCCCAGGGATAAATGGTCACCTGAAAATCTCTAAGCAGGCGTAAATCAATACAAGATCAGAAGGTGCAAAAACTAACACTGAAATGAAAAGGGCCTTACCCTACCACTGGTCAGGTCATTCAAGACCTGACGCACCACCTCCAGAGAGAGAGATTCCTACGACTGCCGATTGGCCTTACGCCATCGATACAATCAGCATAAGTCCCCAACAGTGTCATCCTTTAGAGCGATCAGCGGGGTATTTCACCCAATCACCTCATAGAACCACGTCTGAATTCACAAATAGAAAGAGACGCATAAGGAAAATGCGAATGCATGAAAGGAAAACACGGATGCATGAAAGGAAAATGCGCAAACTGAAGAATACCTCAAGAAGGTACATGGCTCCAGTAATGGTCTACCGGTAGCACCGGCTAAATGCATCCAAAGAAGAGTAAATGGTCGCCAAAGTCAGACTCCCACAATCATAGAAAGGGATGTTCGAAAACATTCTCAGGTACGTCCGGAACCACAAATGGACGACGTCGCCACTCGACGCCGCCATGAAACGTCCCAATACCAGCAAAACGAATAACTGGGCCATCTGCCTCACTTACAGCCCATCCTCCACATCAATCACCCTGCTGAGCAAAACATCCTTTAGCAGGGACAGTCGGATAGAATCCCCAGAAACTATCCTCCCTACATCACCAAGTGTTGCACGCACTGCCTCCGATCTCACCCGTAAAGAGCGATCCACCTCTATATGCTCTCCATAATAATCCAACCCCAGTAGCTGCTGCACGTCTATGGGAGTCACAGTCATCTCCTCGAAGCCGAAATGGAAGGTGTGGGTAGTATCCCACCACCTCTGTCCCAAAGCGCACAGGACCTCTGTCGAACGAGGCGTCTCATCCAGCGCAGATGCCAAACTCCCAAAACCCGCTGATGATACCACCCAACGCACCACAAGTGGGAGATGCTCCTAGACATCCCTGAGCCCCATTGTCCCGCAGGTGCGCATGTTCTTCAAAGAAATATCAAACTGGCAAAAAAAGGAAAAGTCTCATCAAAAGTTAAGAAAGAAAGAAAAATCACCAAAAAAGAAAGGAATGCCAAAGGTCAGGTTACTTACATAACCGTCAGGGATCACTCTCGAAGACTGATGACGTGATGGCTCCGCAACAAGGTCCGCTCATCCTCAACAGGCTCAAACGCATCAAAGGAGTTCTCACTTCCCAAAGCAAGAGGCGCCCTAGCCCTCCACTCCATATTTGCCCAGTCATCAATGGTCAACCACTACTGGTGGACTGCAGTGCTCACAAAAGCAGCCATTTCTTAAAGATCGGAATGCTAGAACGATTTGCAGAGGAATCGCAGAGAGAGAAAGCAAAGAAGCTGTGAAACAATGAATGGATACACCCCCTTTATATAGGATGCCAAGCGCCCTGCCGATCGGCACCTCCCCCCACCATACCGATTGGCACTGACTCCTTACCTTCCCGAGGTAGCCCAAAAGTCCATGCCACTACCGAAAGGTACCCCTTATACCATGCCGATCGGCACCCTCCTCAAATTTTGTACAAAAAGCCCCAAAAAATCCTCAGAAAATTCCTAAAAATCCCAGGAAGGATTTAGAAGATTTTTACTAAGAAAATTTCGCATTCCCTCAAACGGAACCCCTCTTTCCCAGCGAAATCCTCAAAAGCCAAGTGAAATCTCCTCCCGAAAGAACACCAGAGGATCCCTAAGGATCGCCTGATCACTTCCCCAGCGGAGTTTCTTACAGCACCAAAATAGGTTGTCCCCCCCCCCCCCCCCCCCCCCCCCCCCCGGCGCGAGGTCTCCTAAAGAAACAAAAGCTTCCCCAGCTATCAGCTCCCCAGCTCAAATCAAAAGACATTTTCTCTAGCAAAATCAAAATACAATCTTCATCTACTCTTAGGTCAGAATTGACCTCGGTCTTGGATCATCACCTGAGTTGGGTCAGAATTGATCCCGGTCGTCACCACTCTTATGTCAGAATTAACCTTGATCTTGGATCGTCACCTGAGTTGTGTCAGAATTGACCCCAGTCCTCGGTCGTCACCACTCTTAGGTTAGAATTGATCTCGGTCTTGGATCATCACCTGAGTTGGGTCAGAATTGACCCTGGTCCTCGGTCGTCACCACTCTTAGGTTAGAATTGACCTCGGTCTTGGATTGTCACCTGAGTTGGGTCAAAATTGACCCTGGTCCTCAGTCGTCACCACTCTTAGGTCAGAATTGACCTCAGTCTTGGATCGTCACCTGAGTTAGGTCAGAAATGAGCTCGATCCTCAATCGTCACCACTCTTAGGTCAGGATTGACCTCGGTAATTAGATCTTCACCCTAAGCTCGTAGATTTGGTTTTGACCCGGAGAATTGGTCATCCCCCAGCACCACTTCAGGTCCTCAGAATCGACCTAAACCTTTGATCATCATTCCATCCCCAGCACGCCCCTCAGGTCCTCAGAATCGGCCTCGACCCTCTGAATCGGTCGTACTCCCTCAAAAGCATCATGTGGTGTCTATTCGACGATTCTCATTTGTTCCAAACTCACCCATCAAGGGGATCTATAGACACCCACATTCCATTACCTACTAACTCTCCTTAGGTCCCTAGTACCTCCCTTCATCACCACAAACTCAGGTCATGTCCCGAGTACTGACCTAGAAGCCATCGAGCACTCCCTGGATCAGTTTGACCAAAAAGTCAAACTCTTCATCCCTATTGAGACTGAATGAATCTTAGAAGGGAAATGAATACCCTTTCCAACAGTCTATCCCGTGTGCGATTACGACTTACCATGCGGACGAACGATCCGTTTGCGTCTAAAACCTGACCTAGAGGCCAACGGGCGCTCCCGGGCTCTATTTGACCTAAGTCAACTTTTTAGCTCAACCGAGGCTGAATGAATCTTCGAAGGTCACTGAATACCCTTTCCAACGGTTTGTCCCCTGTGCGATTTGGACTTACCATGCAGACGAACGATCCATTTGCGTCCGAACGATTCCCCGTCCAAAGGACCGACAAATGCTTTCGAGCCATATTTGACCGAAAGTCAACTCCTAAACCCAGGAGCGGTCCAAAGTACTTTCTAAGGTATATGAATTACCTTTCCAATGGTCTACCCTATGCATGATTCTGACCAAAGGTTTGCCCTCGGCAGCCGATTTCCCGAAAAATCCTGAAACACACTAGCAAACGGTAGGTTCCAGACCCTGCCTATCGGTAGGTGCCGATAGGCAGGATCAGGTCTATGCCGATCGGCAGTGACCTGAGCCTATAAAATCAGGCCTTCACCTCATTTGCAAAGGGAGCCCAAATCTGATAAAATTCACTCTCAACGAATCCCAGAAACCTCTCTCGAAGGCAGCGTGATTTCAACCTCCAAATCCCTTTTTTACTTCCACTTTTCATCATCCTTTTCATCAAAATTGGTGAATTATCTACTCTCCATCATCATACAAGTGCAAGGGCTTCTCTCCCACATTCAAGATCGAGCTCAAGATCTCCAAGAAGGTCCATCTTTCTCACCTTTCTCTTCAAATTCTCTTAAATTTGCAATAACTTGTTTTATTACTTTGCATTTTTATTATCTCATCCCACCTATCCTAATCTACTTTTTTATTTAGTATTATTGCACATCTCTTATTTTCATATAATAAAACCCAAAAAACTAGAAAAATTGGGTTTGCTCATAAATTCCAAATAGGGATTCTCACACTTTTCTCACAACTAAAACACTTTTTTCTACACACACACACACTCACAAATAAGAGATCCCCCATTTGGATTTATGGGATAAACCCCACCCCTCGTTTTGTATGCGAACTACGTGGACTTTGATGCCTTTATAGGCTAGATAGGCGTCTCGGGGTAAAACCCGAGACTCGAGTCCTTTTCTCACTTTTTCTCTTATTTTCTATTTTATCTAAATCCAATCACCTTATAATCTATATACTTGCTCTTAGTGACGTATTACTCCATATGCGTTATCGTACCATTATAACAATCAACGTAAGGGTAATCGCGTAAATTTTACTTTCTAATATTATTCTTATATCTTCCTACGGATGACTCGCTTTATCTCTTCCATGATACAAGTCGAGGATTCCTACCTCCATTATATATATACACATGCACACATATCACGGGGGGAAATATAAGGTAAAATAGCAAATATCCATGAGAGACCGAAAGGGAAGAATGGGTCCCTAACACCTTCCCATTTCGTAACTATGCCTCCGAACCCTTCTCGAATCATTTTGGTTTGGCATGCACCAGTATATCTTTGGATGCCATCCTTCAGGATGGATTCCCCTTTTTCTTTTGTCTATTTTGAGTAAAATAGACTGGCGCCTCTGAATCTCTCTACATTTTTACCCCTTATCTCAAATGACGCCGGCCGAAGCGCTCCCGAGAGGGATGCGCGGGACCCTAAGGATCTTCTCCCTTCGTGTGCCCGCTCGTGCGGCGAGGATCAGGGATGGCCACACTCTCGCATCACACTCAAAACATCTTATCTTATCAAGGTTTTCCTTTTTCTCTTTTTCATTCTCACAACAAGTCTCTCTCTCTCTCAACAGTCTGAACTCTTTCTCTAAAGCGGTGATTCTAGGACTAACACCTCGTTACGCTTTTTGGTTTTGAATGACTCAGAATAAAACTTAGTGTAGGCTTATTGAAGATCACCCTCGCTCTCACTTGCATCATCCTACCCCAAACTCATATCGTTCTCACTGTCGAGGTGTCCCTGTAAAGTAGCATCCTCAACATTGTGAGGAGCACTAGAAGTACTCACATGACTCGACATGAATGTGGTGAAGCTATACTCATGCGGTAACTCATCTCCAGATTCCACCGACTCAACCTCATTGTTGTCACTAAGGGTAGCATTAAGGATATGTTTGCCATTTTCTATGTTCTTCCTAGTAGCACAGTCAAAAGCTCAATGACCCTTACCGTCGCACTCAAAGAATCTCTCACTTTCTTTCTTAGGAGGATCTTTAAAATCATTTTCAGTTTTCTTTTCAAACTTATTTTTCTCAAAATTCTTTTTATCTTTGAAATTACCATTTTTGTTGAATTTAAGAATTTTTAGCAAACATGGCCAAATTATCTAAATCAAAATCACACTCAGAATCTGACGTTTCTATCTCCCTTTTTCTAGATTACTCTACCCTCTTTCTTGTTCACCACTCACTTTTTCTCTCCTGGGCATTAAGTGCAAATCCCTTATCTTTAGCCTTGGTAGATTGAGGAAACAGATCAATTTCATACATTTGTAAGTCTCCTACAAGTTGTTTAAATTACCCATAGAATTTAGCACAGTGACTTTAGGGATAAAACGCTTAGGTAGTGATCTAAGAATCTTTTTAACAATTCTAGCATTAGGAATGTGTTCACCAAGATTAAAGCCAGTATTAACAATATCAGATAACCTAGCATAAAATTCATCAAAACATTCAGTCTCAAGCATGGTGATAGCCTCAAATTTTGTTGTTAAATTTTGGAGTTTAGACTCTTTCACAACTTTAGTTCCTTCATGGTTAAGTTGAAAAACATCCCATGCGTATTTTGACGTGGTGCACGTCATTATCCGTTGGAACTCGTCAGGTGTGACGGATCCAGAAATAGAACTTAAACCCTTAGAATTAAAAGATGACCATTTAAATTCTTCTTCAGTCTATGCATTTACAGATTTTAAATTGGTCACATTGTCAATAGTGATGGAGGGAGGTGTCCATCCTCTTTTAACCAAAATCCAGACACGTTCATCAATGGCTTTTAATGCAGATCTCATGTGGGCTTTCCAGTATGCATAGTTTGTCCAGTAAAAAACTGGCATTTTATTATATAATTTTTACATTATGAACATGCTTTTTTTCAAAAATCATTTTTTTTAGAAAATTGATAGCTTAGAAAAATTTTGCGGAAAATTACACAGTATAATTGTGCAATTGGCTCTGATACCAGTTTAAAGAGTGCGCGTATGTTCAAATAAAGAAATTATTTAATTAAACTCAATTTTTTCAATTAAATCCTAAACATGCATCTAGGTGTGATTGGAGATGATGAAATCATGCAAGAACATTCAAACACACACAAGTGAGGAAAAATCTCCCAAAGGGGCAAAAGCTTTTTATTTTCACTATAATTTTGTAAGATATGGTTACACGGATTACAAGGAAAATAAGTGTGACACCGAAATACCCACAGGTGTCGGTAGTGATGTCGTCGGCTGGAATCTCTCGCAGGAACTCCAGGTGGGAAACAATGAAGAAGAGAGCGTCTTCTCCACAAAGTACTCCAGAAGAGTAAATGATCCTCTTTAAGGTTTAACAATTCACATATATAAATGGGAGTGATTATGTGAATAAAGAAGGCTTAAAAACCTTACAAAGTGAAGTCTTGTTTCTGGACAATTTTCGCAGAAAAATGTGTATGCAAAAAGACTTGGAAAATGAGTAGAAGGTGACGTCATATTTATACAAAAATTAGGGCGTCAAATTCGTTCAAACGAGCTCGCATGTCACTCGAACGAAGGACAGGTGTCGCTCGAACGAGATCGCGCGACATGCCTATCTCGTTCGAACGACAGTGCAATGTAGCTTGAACGAGCTCGTCGATTGAGGCACTCCGCTTCTACACTTAGAAAAAAATTTCTTTTGATAAAAAAAATAATTTAGACTTCAAAAATAATTTTCTAAAAAATTTCCCAAATATTTATACAAATATTAACACTCCAATAAAATCATTTTACCAATATTGCGTAGTGGAGTAATGAATGAGCTGAGCATCACATTGCATGTAGCATGATGCACATGAAGAAGATGGTTGCATTAGATTCGTATTAAGGCCATCATGGATGATTGTGTTGGCATGCCGTATGTAGCGGTATCAGTCATACAAACCATGATCTAGGGAAAATAGAAATTCATAGATTCTACCCCGGACATTTATAAAATTATGTGTTTATACCTACTTCAATGACAACATGTCCAAGGAACTTTACCTCGTTCATGTGGGGAATCGAATTTACTTCGTTTTGCATAAGGTTGATGTTTACGAAGGGTTTCCAACACTATACATATGTGCTTCTCGTGTTTTGTCTTAGCCTTGGAGTTAATTAATATGTCATCTATAAAGACGATTACAAACTGATCTAGGAAAGGATGAAATATTCTATGAATTATGTCCATGAAAAGTTGCAGGGGCATTGGTTAATCCAAAAGACATGACTAAAAATTCAAAAATGTCCATAACGTTCCCGAAAAGCGGTTTTGGGTATGTATTCTTCCTTAACACGAAGTTGGTGGTACCCATATCTTAAATCAATCTTTGAGAATATATTTGACACTCGCAACTGGTAAAATAAATCACCTATTATGGGCAATGGATATTTGTTCTTGATGGTCACTTAGTTCAATTTTTAGTACTTGATACATAACCATAAATATCCACATTTCTTCCGTCTGAATAAAATTGGAGCTCCCCAAGGTGATGTACTGGGGTGTATAAATCATTTACTGAATAGGTCATCCAGTTATGTTTGAAGTTCTCATAATTATAGAGGAGCCATATGATAAGGGGGTATTTAGATAGGGGAGGAATTTGGAAACAAATTGATGAAAAATCCAATTTCTCGAGGTTGGGGTATTCCGAGTAAATATTTAAGAAACACATCATTGTAACTGGTCAAGAGGTTAGAGAGGGAAGCTATTTCTTTTTCACTTATATGAAAGAGTAGAGGTTGGTGGGGATTTTTCCCTTAGAAAAGAAATGAAGTTTGATGGGGTGGTTTGAATCTTACCATCTTCGCATGATAGTCAATGTGAGAAAAGTTTAGGAATAGCACGTCCCTTCTTATTATTAAGTCGAACTCCATTAAATTGAGGACTATTTGATCTACAATTAATGTCCTAGTTACAAAATGTAAAATTTGAGATCTACAAAATCTATCGGTAATGGCCATTTTTCCTGTTGGCATTCCTATAGTAAAATGACGAGTGAATGGACTAGAGGATAATTGTAGACGAGTTAGGCATGAACGACTAATGAAAGAATTGGTAGATTCAGAATCAAATCATATTTGTCCGGAAATATAATAAAATGGAAGTTTATCGTTGACCACATCGTGGTAATTTGGATTTTTTGCTGGGAGAAATGAGGAATTCCGAACTTGGTTCTTATTAAGTGGTCCTTGATTTTTTCACTGGTATTTTATTGCAATAAAGGGTTAGAGTTATTGGTTGGATTCTTGATAGGAGATTTGATAAATTTGGGGGGAGGTATAAGGAGGAGGCATGTGCAGAATAAGGCATTGGGGTCTTAGATGTTCGACTTGGTTGCATTCACAACAACGCATCAAAGGTCTATTGTGATTGTGCTAAGTCTGACTGAATACTCGACCATCCTTGGTCTTTTTATAGGGTTCGTGGGGAGGAGTTGATTGGTGGTTTTGGAGGTGGAGATGGGGTTAAAATGGCACAAGTTTCACCAAAGCTTATGTGTATGGTAAATGGGTGCCATGGGTACCCCACAGGGTACAACCTATGCTAGCAGTCCAGTTGGTGCCATGTCATCAGGGGAAAAAGGGTAACTAAGTTTAGGTTTTAGTTTGGGACCTTGGATAGTTTTGTATATGTTTTAAGACTGTTAAGTTAGTTTATGAAAATTTTTGGGCTTATGTGTAATTATTCAAACCTAATGGATTAGTTTATGATATTCCGTTAAAATATAAGCCATTTGATTAAACTTTGAGTGAAAGTTGGGGTTCAATTGATATAGGAAAGTGTAAGTGATCCTAATTTTTCCTCAAGAGGCATTTTTGTCAAAATTTAAGGTTTTTTGAGATTTTTAATCTATTCAAGGGACTAAATGGCTAATTAGGATAGGTTATTACATAGTTGAGATGCCAGCACCAATAATGAAGAAGCAAGATCGAGGATTCCTGGGTAAACAACAGTACATCAGTCGGTTCATCAGCCAGTTGACTTATATGTGCAAACCCATTTTCAAACTTCTCTGGCAGGATTCACCTAAAGTTTGGAATCATGTCTGCCAAGAAGCCTTTGACTGAATCGAGAGACACCTCACCCAACCTTCTGTGCTTATGCCTCTGCATCCAGGTCTCCCCTCCTCATATACTGAGCTTTCACTAATATTGTAAGAGGGGCTTTCCTATCCCAATACATTGAAGAATCCCACAGGGAAAGATTCATCTACTATTCTAGAAGGAAATTAGCCCGATATGAAGTCAACTACACTGCTTTAGAGAAAGAATTGTGTTTCCCTAGTCTGGGTCACACAAAAGTTATGACACTACATGATTTCCTTTCCCATCAGACTAGTATCCCTAATGGATCCCATTAAATACTTGTTAGAAAATTTCTCTCTGTCTAGCCGAATGGACCGTTGGTTGTTGTTGCTAGTCGAGTATGATATTGTACATGTTACATAGAAAGATATGAAAGGGAGAGCCATATCCGAATACCTTAGTGATTACCCTATAAAAATAACCGATGTTTAGGTTTCTGAATTCCCAAATGAAGACATTCTCTGAACCTCTTAAGAAGATCTCAAATGGAAAATGTTCTTTGATGGAGCAGCCAACATGAAAAGATACGACATTGGTATTCTCCTGATTGCCCCGGATGACTTTCACATCCCCTTGCCATCAAACTAGACTTACCTTGCACCAACAACATGACTAAATATGAGGCATGCATTATAGACCTCAAAATCTCCCTTAAGAAAGGAATCTGACACCTAGACATTTTTGGGGACTCTACTCTCATTATTAGCTAAATCCACAAAAAATGGAAAGTTAAAGACGAGAAGCTCCTACCCTTCCATGCCAACCTATAAGGGTTGGCCTCCCAGTTCAAAGATGTCACCTTCTATTACATGCCTCGTACAAAGAACACTCTAGCTAACACGCTTGCTACCCTAGCCTCCATGGTCAACATGCTTGAGGGAATAATAATGGACCCTTTCCTGGTTCAGAAATAAGCTATGCCTATTTTCTACTACCACATTGAGCTCGTCACTGAGGAAAATTATGATATGGATGGCTTATATTACTATGATATTTGATGCCTCCTTAAACATGGTAGATATCCCAAATACCCAGATAAGAAAGACCACGTGACCCTTCACAAATTGGTTGCCCTATATATCATTTGCGATAAAGCACTTTTCAAGAGAAACTTAAATGGAACCCATATGCATTGCATAGCAGGGGCTGCTATTAAAGAAATGAAATAAAAGCTCCATAGTGGGGAATTTGGTCCCCACATAAATGGTCATATGCAATCTAAAAAGATCATCCATCAATGGTATTATTAAACAACCATGGTTCAAGAATGCACTGCTGATGTTCAAAGATGCCTCAAATGCTAGCAGTTTGCCAATATCCAATAGTTACCTCCTCGAGAACTATACAACATGACCTCTCCCTGGCCGTTCTCTTACCATGTGCGTGAAACGGCCTTACGATTCAGACAAATGATCCATTTCACTATCAAAAACTAATTGAGAGGCCTTCTGATGCTTTCGAGCCCCGTTTGACTCTAGTACACATTTTAACCTGAGTGAAAGCTCAATCAATCTTTGCAGGGCTCTGAATTCCCTTTCCAACAGTTTCCCATGTGTGAATCGTACTTAGAATTCAAACGACTGATCCATTTTACATCGAAAACTTATCTAGATGCCATAAGGCTTTCTTGAGACACGTTTGACTCCGATCAACTCTCCACCTTGAGCGAAGATCAATGAATCTTTTCAATGATTTAAATCGAATTTCCAACGGTCCTTCCCGTGTGCAAATCAACCTTACAGCACGGATGAATAACCCATTATACTTCGAATGGTCACCGAGCACTTTTGGCACCCGTTTGAACTCGGTTAACTCTACGAATTGAATGAAATATCGAAAAGCTTTGAATACACTTTTTAACACTCCATCCCTATGTGAATTGGCCTTACAGTTTCGACAGATGAGGCGTTTTCCTTCAAAAGCACCTTAATAAGTGACTAATGGGTGCTTCCAAGCCCCGTTTGACCTCTATTAACTCCTAGACCCGGGAGTGGCTCTAAGGATTCTTAAAGGTCTCTGGATACCCTTTCTAACGGCCTACCCCTTGAATAATTTTGACTTATGGTTCACATTTTACGACCATTTTTCAAAAAATCTATCTGAGATTATCGAATGGCACCCTTAGGACCCTACGTATCGGTAGTGTGCCTAGAGTTCTTTGCCGATAGGCAGGTCCAAGACCCTAACGATCGACATTCCCCTTGGACCTATAAATAAGGGCCATGACCTAACTTTGAAAGGCACCCCTAAACATCCCTCTCAGTAATTCCGAAAACATTATCTGAAATTCAGAGTTACTCCCTTCCTAAAAGTCCCATTTCCCACATTCCATTCCATCCCTTTCATACTTTATTTTTTAAATTCCCCATCTCTCTATATCTCCTCCATCCCATTGCACGATTAACATATCTACAACCAAGGTTAACTTCAAGTAGTCATAAGGAGGTCCAATTCTCCATCATTTTCTTTAAATTATCGTATTTTATTATTAGTTTCTTTACATCTACTTTAGTACTCTATTTCATTACATCACATACATTAATCTCAAACCTTTATTAGTAGTCTTTGCACATACTCTTTTTTCATAAAAAACCCAAAAAAAAGAAAAAAAAAGGGTTATCTATAAATTCCAAAAGAGGGATTCTCATTACACATTCTCACTCTTAAAGAATGTTTATCTCTATGCACACATATAAGAGAAATCCCCCATTTTGGATTTATGGATTAAACTCCACATTATGTTATTTCGAACTACATGGACTTTGATGCCCCTTGGGCTACGTAGGCATCTTAAGTAGATCCTAAGACTCGAGTCCTCCCTTATGCGCATTTGCTATATTATTTTTATATTATATTCTTAATAAATATCATATTCTTGCATGCTTATGTTTTGTCCAGTATATACATTAATCCTTACATAACGACTTGTGATTCAGCAAACACTTATATTATATTTTTAATTACTATTTTTTAGAACACTCCTCAGGATGAATTCATTCCGTCCTTTTTCGTGATGTGAGTATAACAATTCCATTATGCTTCTATATTATGCACATAACCACACACTTCACGGAGTCTAATAGGAGAAGATTAACACATGCCCATGAGAGACCGAGAGGGTGGAATGTGTGCCTAACACCTTCCCATTCCGTAATTTAGTCCCCTAACCTTTGAACAACTTTGTTTCACAAACATCAGTATTGTCATTGATGTCTTTCTCTCAAGGCGATAATATTTTATTTCATGTTTTGTGACAAATAGGCTGGTGACTCTATCTCTACATATTATTCCGCATTGATAATATTCGAGCTCCCCGAGAAAGGGTGCAATCCCGTGCGCACGCCTAAGGGAATCCCCCTCCCCTCAGATGGCCATAGTTTAGACTTTGGGGTATTTGATGAGTGCATAATTTTGTATGAATTATGCCCAAATCTTGTTAGGCTTGTTGTATCATAAATAACGAGCTTTTAAAGTTGTTTTGTAATTTAAGAGAAAAATACAAGTTTGAAAAAATTCGAGTTAAAAATGCATTTTTAGTGACCCCGGGCGTAAATTCATAATTTCAAAAATTGTATGAGACTAAAGTTAATTTTAAATATTTCTCTGGACAAAATAAAGTTCTCTTAAATTTGGTTGAATTTCAGGTTAAAACGAGTAAAATATGAACTTCGGGTGTTAAAATAAAATTAAAGGGGTAATTCTATAACTTTCCAAAATGTTATGAACCTAAATTTAATTTAATTATTTTTATTTTGCATTTTTACAGGTACCCTATGAGTTTGGACACCAAGGGAGTTGATATGCAAAAAATGTTAGGATACGACGCGACATTGAACAATTGACATAGATGTATTAAATGATTTTAATAAAATGGTTAAAGTGTCCGTTGAGGGCGTGCCATAGCTTTTCAAAAATTCCTTTAAAAGTCTCACAACTTTGAAGTTTAGGCAAAAATGAGATTTTGAAGTTTTGGGGGTTAAAAATGCGATTAAAGATAATGCTGTGATTAGTGGTGTGAATAGTGATGAAAATTGGGGAAAATGTTTAAAAAACGACCACCCAATTGTTTCCACCTCTTCCCAAGACCCCATGAGGTAATTATCAACCCAAATACAATCAATCAAATGGAATTTTACCCTAAACAAAATACAACACCCCCCATTTCCCATATAAAGGTTAGCTAGACACTACGCGGAAGATGGGGCTTGTCTATCAATCTATATCATTCTCAGAATCAAACCATATTAAAACATATTTATTTTAAAAAAACATACATGATAAAATCAATTAAACAATAACTGATAATAAATAAATCCAACATCAAACTTGAAATAAAAACCTCCAACAGAAGTACGACTGGTCACAAAGACTGAATAATAAACTTCGAGCTTATGTCCATACAATCTCCGAATAATAAAAATGCTTGAAGGGAAATAACAACCTAAACTAGAGTCAAATGATGTAAATGACTGATTAGAAAGTTTGGTCGCAAGTCTGATCTCCTATTAGCCCTCATGTTGATGTCAAAATTTGGATTATTTATCTCAGCCTTAGTTATCCAACTATGTAACCACGGATAATAATAATAATAATAATAATAATAATAATAATAATAATAATAATAATAATAATAATAATAATAATAATAGTAGTAGTGGTAGTAGTAGTAGTAGTAGTAGTAGTAGTAGTAGTAGTAGTAGTAGTAGTAGTAGTAGTAGTACTAATTATAATAATAATAATAATAATAATAATAATAATAATAATAATAATAATAATAATAATAATAATAATAATAATAATAATAATAATAACAATAGAAAAAATGAAGAGGCATTAAAGGTTTTTTATATGGTTCAGCTCAAGAATGTAGCCTACATCCATGGGGAAGTTCTACTATTTTTTTAGGGTTTAGCTCCAATCGTTTGATTACAAATTTAAGGTTTGGCATAAAGATGATGTGTTAATGCCCTCCCTCAGTTGGGAGGAGTAGTATATTTATAATAAGCGAAAAATCAAGAAGGTGGAATGCCTTTATATCTTTAAGCATTTACACATTTACACAATAATATGTAGCAGGATGTTATTCTCGTGGGTGTGCATGGTGTCTGTTGAGTACCCCACGTGTGCCTTTTCATATAACTGATGGTTTGTCTTCTTGGTTGTGGTCGGCTGGATTGCCGACTAGAGGGTACCTGAGATGAATGAGTTTTACTTATAGTGGAAAGCGTAATGATACTGTTGACAGGTGTCACTGCCTTATTGGTACATGTGGCCTAATATTTTGGGGGTACAATAGAAGCCCCCAGTACTACATGCTTGAAGGTTGAATGAGAGAATGGAGTATTCGTCTTAAAAATTGTCCGTCACCAAGGTTATGGTTGGCACCCGACCTCAAGGACTTGTAAGTTTTCCCCTTGCCTGTATTGATGTAGTGGAATTTTTTTAAATAAGTTAAAAAATAGCGAACTGTCGAAGCGTACGTTGATCTTTTTATCATTTAGGGATTTGGGATTCCTTTGACAGCCCAAAAGTCGGTACACTTAGTCATTTTGAATCCCAGATATCGAGAATCATCATTGTACCTATAAAAGGTCTGATTCTCCCTCCATTTTTTCTCGCTTCTGCAAGTTCACATTTTTTTTGCATCCACTATTACTTTTTCATCTTGCTTTCAAGATTTTGACCATGTGCCTACTACTGTAATTATCTTCTCCTTCTATTCTTTTTTCTTTCTGAGCTATTTTGATGGTTTATATTGTTGATGGGATTTCTTTAGAGGAGATTAGGGAGAAAATAAAAATCCCATAATGGGTAATTACAGAGATGGTTTCTGGTCCTTGTGATTTATGTTCCTTAAACGAGGGTCACAGGTTACCCATAATCTTTGTTAATGAATGTGGAGTTACTTTTTCCCTAAATAATCTATTTCAAGAATTTTGTCAATATTTTGATATGGTCCCTACTAAGGTGGCTCCAAATAGTTTAAGGGTAGTTAATGGGGCTAACCGTCTCAATGAGTTGTATGTAACTCATATAGGAATAAAATAATTTATGTACTTTTATAGTTAGGGACAACACTTATTTATCAGAAGAAACATCATGCAACAGGGAGATGGTGATGAATTTTACCGTTTCCAGTAGGGATTATTGGGATTATGGGATTGTTGTAAATAATTTACAAGACGTTCCCCTTCCTAAGGGTGTAAGATATACATGGGCCAGATGCACCCAGGAAGGGCGTGCCACAGGTCAGCCTCTTATACTACATTTATGTATTTTCTTTATGTCTGCGTTCTTTTTATTGGTTTGATGATAATATACTGTGTTTTCTTTTTTACATAGAGAAGGAAGAAGAATTTTCCCCTAGTCACTGAAGTTAATTTTGAAGAATTGAAGTTAATTTGGTCTATCCATCAAAGGATAAGTTAAGCCAATCTTGGACCTACTTCAGTTTTGTTAGAGTATCAGACTCTATCTCTTATTTTGTATATTGACCTACACAAGATATCCCCATAGCCCCCATTGATTTGGAAGATTCTACTTTATCCCCTTCTATTGATGCATCTGAGTCTCCTTTGCAAGAAGAAGGAAACATTACATTTGGAGGAACTTTATACTCATTTGATTCCCTATATTTTTTTATTATTTTGACCACCCTTTATTCTCTAGACAGATCAGTCAAGAGAAAAATCAACCTCCTTGCTAGAGCCATGTCTCCCCTCTAGACGGGAAGAAGAAGAATGCAGGTGAAGATTCCAAGTGCCCAGTAGTAGCAAGTAGTGAAAAGAAGAAGACTATCTAGGCTCAATTCAAAACATTTAGGAAAGATCCTCCCACCCAATAGGAGTTAGTACAAAAGACTCTGGCTGACCAGGCCTCTGATAAAGACACCTATGTGGTAGTGAAACCTGGATTGGCTAGGGGATTACTTGGTTCTAGAATCCTGCCTGTAGACAGCTCAGCAGCTACCCTTTGGACAATATTATTGGAGAGAGATAATCATAAATTGGTTCTTGTAACTGTCTAGACACATTTTTGTTTCTTGATTAGCTCCCTTTAGACTTATTCTTTTATGATTTCTTTTGATCTTCAAATTTTATAATTCTTGGTTGCTTATGATAAACTTTTGATAGGGATGACCAGATCAGGGAGTAATCTACTGACATTGAGGAGGCTTTCGAAAGACGGATGGAGTCTTTGAATGCTACTAAGGAAGACCATAAGCAATACCAAGAGAAGTGGCAATGTCTGCTAAATACTACCAAGAGGGCTAAAAAGAATTTTGAGAAAGCTATTTCAGATTTTGTTAAGTCCACCACTAAGGTGGAGAACAAGTACCAAAATTAAAGACTTCCATAAAGAAAGGGAAAGAGGATGCCTACACCCGATGTTGGGACAAGGATTTTGCTACCACTTCCTTGTAAATTAATTATTTTAAGAAGACATTCTTCAAGGAAGGCTAGGATTCAACTCGGATCTCTTCCAACAGTTCAACCCTGGTACCCCTCCTGTTAGTGATGAGGAAATCGAGGATGAGGAGGGAACTGGTGAATCATATATGGTACATGAGACTTCAATGGTGGTCGCTCGATCGGTGGAAGAGATGGACTAAGATAAGGAGAAGGTGTGAAAACCTTAGGGGTTTTCTTGCATTTTGCAGTTTTTATTTTTTCCTTGTAATGTTCGATTAGTTCCCTTGTAACACTAAATAGTTATCTTTTTTAATGTACTTGTTCAAAACTTTAATATGATTGTTCATCATTTCATGTGCATAGTGTTGATGCTTACTGAACTTGTTCCATGATTTTTGTACTAATATTCTATTCTTCAGTTCAAATTCAAGAGATCCGTTATAGCAACAGCAGAGAGCGACCTTTACCGGCGGAGTGTTTGGCTCTTTGGGGCGATCACGAGGACCTGGATGACTATGAATTATAGGAATTGATCGACCTCCAACAAAGTTAAAAAATGTATATTCACCTACACATGCTATTTGACCAAGCTGTAGAAATTAATGTTGCATATGCAAGAAGATCATAAAGCTTAATTGGCCATTTTGCATTCTGACTACAAAGCAAAGTATGCTCGGCTCAGCAGTGATGAAATTGGAAGTTATTTTAACGGCATATAGGAAGAGAGAGTTTATGCTGAATTATGAGCTGACTAGTGCTCGAGAAATAGGAAGATTATTGAAGCGTGAAAATAATTCATTAAAGAATGAGCTTAAAAGCTTAAAGAAATCATCAGGTGCCAAACATGACGAAGGTGCGTATTTCTAGTGCAGGAGAATTCTAGGCAAAAGGAATAGATAGATGTTTTGAAGAAGATTAAGACTAGCCAGTCATCTAAGAAAATAGTGGTTGATCGGCCGACTATTGAAGAAGAGAGAACAAAGAAAACTCTGGCCAACCAGGCAACCTTAATTAATAGCCAAATAGATACCATTAAGAAGTTCACTGACAAGGTTCATCGGCTAACCTTTCACTTTAATGAGCAACTTAGGGCACTCTATATGAATGGTTATGATGAATCCTTATCTCATATGGGGGATGAGTTAGAGAAATTTAAAAGAGAAAGTTATAAGTGGGGTTGGTTGAATGCCTTGACAGTTTTAAAGGTTCCCAAAAAATCTTTATGGCACTGGAATGATCCAGGCATATTAGATTACCGACATCCTCCCTTAAAGCTTGGTGTTAATTGTATCCCCACTGACGCCATACCACCGAGTCTTATCAGAAAATACTCGGGTGATTATGGTCTGCATGATGAAGATATCTTGGTCTAACCTAAGCATTTGGTTAATAGGCCCAGCTCCAGTAGCTGGGAAAGACTTAGGGATTTAAGTTTCACAGTTCGACCTTCTACTCTTGATGTTCCTCTAAAGGAACGGATAAAGCCTTGGGAAAGTGCCCAATAAAATGAAGATGTTTACCTTTTTCACTTTTATAACTTTGATGAAAAGTATTTTTTTAATGAAGTTCATTACCTTTTAAATAAAAGACTTATATGTTTAACGCATGTTAAATTTAATGTTGGACGACCAGTAGCTAAGCATTATGATTGCATGATCATCCTTTCGCCGACTAATCTGCTTCATTGAATACCAATTTGGATAAACTTGAGTTGTCAACCCTTAGGTTCTAATAATACACTTGTGTTTGTTCAAATGGATCTTTATCATTCTAGGATAAGTGTTTGAATTAGTTACCATAGGTGACCAAATTTTGTAGGCTTTTTCCTTAACTTAGTTTGGTAAAACTTCTTCTTCTTGACTTTAAGTAATGCAAAAAGTTTTTAAAGTTATGGGATTCTTGTTCATGACTTATCGAAGACGAAGTCTTACATGAAGTTCTACCAAAAACTTAGTTGTGAAGTTTTTTGTTTTTTATTTTACTTTATTTTATTTTCTATTTTAATAACAGTATTAACTACAAAAAAAACATAGAAAAGAAGTTAATTGGCGATAAACCAATAAATTTTCATTAAACCGATATGCATTGAAAACTTATATTTCAAACTCATTGATAATACTTTCTGAGATGCTCGGTGTTCCATGGATTCTTGAATTACTCCCCTTATAGTGTCTCCAGATGATAGTTACTTGGTCGGACGATCGTAAAAGTATGATATGGACCATGCCAGTTGTCTACCAACTTGTTTCCTTTTTTAATTACCTTTTTTAAGACATCGTCTCCCTCCTTAAGTTACTGGGCTTCACTGTTCCATTATAGAACCTGTTTGTATGCTATTGATAGGCAGCTATGGGTACCACAGCGTTTTCTCTTACTTTCTATACCAATCCAAATCAAGCGTCCTCGTGAGATCACTTTTGGTAAAGTTAAAGTTGAGTACCCAATGGCTTAGTAGATCTATCTCTGTTAGAACCACCAAATCTGTTCCAAATGCTAACATGTATGAAGTTTCTCTAGTAGTGGTCTTCAACGTTGTTCTATAGGGCTATAAGACAATGTGCAACTTATTGATCTAGTTTTATTTTGCATAATTAAGCCAATTTTTCCAAAGCATCGAGCAACATTTTATTGGTCACCTCTGTTTGACCATTGCACTGTGGATGCGCTGGGGTAAAATGCATCTTTTAGATCTTGGGTTGAATACAATAATCCAGAAACTCTTGGTTGTCGAACTGAGTTCCATGATCTGTAATGAAAGCATATGACATGCCATATCGGCATATGATATTTTTTTATATAAACTGGAAAACTTTTTGTTAAGGCATTTTAGCTAATGGCTCAACTTCCACCCACTTTGTGAAGTAATTTATGGCAACGACTAAGTATTTATATCTTCCATTTGTCCTGGGTAATGGGTTAACTAGATTAATCCCACATGGCAAAGGGTTAACGGGAAGTGATCGGTGTTAAAGCATCCCCCAGTCTTATATGTACATCAACAAACTTTTGTCACTTGTCACACTTTCTAGCGTATGAAGAGAAGTCTGCTTTCATTGTTGGATAATAATACCCTTGAATAGCTACCCGTCATACTAATGATCATCCTGTCGAGTGAGCTCTGCATGATCCTTCATGTAACTCCTTGATCAATTTTGGTACCTCAGTCGGATCGACACACCGGAGTAGGGAAATAATGTATCCTCTTTTATATATAACTCCTCCTTTTAGCACATGGCTAGCCACTTCATATCTCAACTTTCTTGCCTTATTAGGAACTTCATGTAGTATTCCTTTGTTAATGTACCCCTTTATTGGATCATATATGATGGGACCAAATCGACTGATTTTAGGCTAATGTTTTCTTTATCTATGCTCCGGCTCGTAAGTATTTACACCGGAATGGTCCATCTCGTCTTTGTCCTAGTTGCTGAAGTTAGCCGAGCAAGTGCATCTGCTCAGGAATTCTCAATTCTTGGAATTCTATTCATTCTGATAACGAAAATTTAGAAATGGTTCTTTGAGATTTAACCATATACTTCACCCTGAGCTCTCCCTTGACTCTGTATATTCTGAGCACTTGATTGACGATCAATTGGGAGTGGCTATGAACAATGATGTGCTCAGCACCCAATGTACCTCCAGATCTATAATTAATGCTTCGTATTTTACTTTATTATTAGATGCTTTATATTGAAATCGGAGTGCATACTCCAAGTCTATATCATCAGGAGTATTGATAATCAGTCCTGCCCCACTTCTGGTTGCATAAGAGGACCCATTTACATACAATTTCTAGATTAGGATTTCTTTATAAAAGCTTACTTCACATAAAGATCCTTGTTTGAACAACTTCTTGCTCTATTCCTCATACTATTTGGCGATCTCTCAGACATCAGATGATTCTGGGTTGTCCAATTTAAAACTATCTTCAAAAGAAGTCTGCTTGGCTAGGTTTGACTTTGAGGTCTCTTCAAAGGAAGTCTGATCGACCTATTTCTCTATAACGGGCTCATGGTTAGCTGTTGTTTCTTCATAACTAAACAATCTATGAAATGTGCCGCAACATGCCCTTTCAACGCTATTCATGACTCATAGAATATATCATATTCTCCTAGTTTCACTGCCCAAGCCATCAATCTTCCTATTTTTTCTAGTTTATGGATATCCTGGTTTAATGGTAAACATGTGTAGACAATAATCTAATGTGCTTGAATGTAGGGTTTCATTCTTTTGGATACTACAATAAGTGTTAAAGCCAAATTTTCCAAGTGAGGATATCGAATTTCCTCCCCCTAAAATCCTTTCTGGTATATTACACATGTCTTTTAACACCATTTTCTAATTGAACGAGGGCCGAGCTAGCACCCGACTTGGATACAACAAGGTATAAGTATAATTTCTCTCCCATGATTGGTCGGGAGAGCAATGGTGAGGACCCTAAATATACCTTAAACGGCTAGAAAGCATTATCACATTCTTCATTCCATTCGAAGGTCTTTCTGAGTACATTGAAGAACGATAAGAATTTATCAGTAGCTCGGGAGACAAATCGATTGAGAGAAGCTACTCTTCTTATTAATTTTTGCACATCTTTTTTGCATAAGGGAGATTGTATCTCGATCAATGCCTTGATTTTATCTGGATTGGTTTCAATCCTTCATTGATCTATAATGAATCCCGAGAACATCCTTTCATGCACACCTGATGTGTGCATTATTTTGTATATTTTATACCCGAATTTATACTTCGTTAGTCCCATTTTAGTTTATTTAATATGTTCTTATGACTATTTAATTAAAAAGAGGAAAAAAAGAGAGAATGATTGAATTTGAATTAAAAACGGTAATTCTAAGTAAAAAAATGGGCACTTCGATAATTTTATAATATTCTTGTGCTAATTTTGGAAAAAAGTTCCCTAGTGAAATTTTTGCAGACAATGATGGAATTTTGTGCAAATTGATGATCAACTCGAAAAAGGAGTGAAAAAGATGACTTTTACGGTTGTTCAAAAAAAGATATTTTTACACGTGAACGCGTAAAAAAAGTCGAGAATTTTTATTCTCCGATTTGAATGAAACTCGGCATGCGTGTTCAGCAAGAAAAGACGAGTTTTCGAGTGGGGGAAAATTAGGCCCCTTATCCCGATCCAAAGATTAAAGAGTGGAGAGATAGATTCCAACACTATTCGGCCAATTAGGGAGAGTCCCACCACAACACAAATACCTCACCACTTGTCCTATTAAAAGGACCTTCGGGCTCACAATTTTAAGGAGGATTTCGGGAAGCAAATTTGAGTGATTGTAATAAATTTGAGGGCGAAGTTTTTATCATTTCTTTAGAGGATTGAAGATTATTGTGAGAGAACTTACTGTAAGTTTGATTTATTAATGACAATCTGCACTTATTCTTGCAATTTATCTTTCATTATGGTATCTTGATTCTTATATTAGGAGTAGGGAGAAATTTATTATAGTTAGCTAATATTGTCACTTTAATTTCATTATTGTTCTTTCCCTACCTGTTTTAATTGTTAATAAAGATTCGGTATTCATTTTAAAGCGACATGAGAGTGTGTTTTAAAACCTTCAAAATTGTTTTTTCAATCAATTTTTTATACTTAAAAATAGTAACTTTTGATGGATTATGCTTGCACTGTGATTATTTTTATAGTCCATGCTTAAATACATTTGCGAAATTTAAATTTTGTATTTTCTGAAGGAATAGGGATTTTAGCCGTCTATTAGAGACGTTAAAAATATTTCGAACATAAACATCAAATTTTTCGAATTCAACGCGACGAGAGTGGGTTTAATTTGAATTATAAAAAGGGAATGGCAATATTAAATTGGTGTGCAATATTAGTTACGTGATAAATGAGCCCCGAATCCTAATTGTTTACAAATCTCTTTTGTTACTCTCATTTATCGTAGTTGTTTTATTTAGTTTTGTACATAATTATTCTCTACCCCATGTCATCTAGTTGGATAGTCACAATTATTTTGAATGAAAATTTGACATATCTCTGTGGATTTGACCCGTACTTACACTAGTTATTCTATAATAGCCCGTGCAATTTCGGTATTTTATAAAATTAACAAACAAGTTTTTGGCTCCGTTACCGGGGATTTGTCCGATTTATTTTAAGAAGTTGTGACTTTCGGAGTAGTTTTTTTTCTTTTCGCATTTTTTTGTTAGTAAAATCTCATAAAAAATAAAAATAAAGTCCAAAAAAAAAAAATCACTAATTAACAAACAATTTTCATATCTCGGGCCGTCACAATTAATTTAAAATCAAGTAGATCTTGGCCTTAAGATATCAAATAACTTGAAGAAAAACTCTTAACGAGGTTAGAATTAAAAGTTACTCCAACGCGAACTTGTCAAATCAATTCCGTTTCACCTTGTCTAGGATTGGTGGTTTTTAATGAGTCTTTGCACCGACCACCTACATGGAGGTAAAATCGAAATTTACGGAGATAACCATAGTTGGTCATCTTTTAAATTCTCCCTTGTCAAAGAGTAAGAGCTATATAATTAGATAAGTCAAAATTGCTTTGTATTAGTTTACGTGGTTTTGAGTCAATTATAATTGTTTTTGCATTCTAACAAAATTAAAAAAAATCATTCGTTATAAATTAATGGGTGATCATCATATTGTTATCCCGTCATCTTTCTCATATTCCTATATTGATCCTGTGGACATGTTTATACAAAATTCTTAAAATTTAGATGATTAAGTATTTCACTTTGAGTCAGATGGATCAGCAATCATTTTAAAAATTAAAGAAGGTAGGGATGAGAATCAAACCCCTTTAATTACTATTTGTCCACCAAAGTATATCAATTGGAAAGAGGTGAATAAATGGTATAATGATTCTATTTCTAAAAGTAATCATGTATTAAATGGGGATAATCACTTTTGTGAGGAGGAAAAAAAATGACAATCTTGATACATGTCATACTTGTAATGATTTGGATGTTGATTTTTTTGTTGAGATTTTTCTCCTAATTCAATTGAGAAAAATGCTGATTATTTTTATATGTGGGAAAATTTATTGAGGGTTCGTCATCCGGATTTAGTGACACTTCAAGTATTTATAACGGTCCTCCTATTTTTTATGAAGAAAACGTATCTCCCAAATATACCTCTTCTTCCTGCGATTTTCATAGTCTCATATTTAGGAGTGGAGTATGCATCCCCAATTTTAGGTGACTATTTCTGAAAAATGGATAGTAAATATTTGGATCCTTATTGTAATTTACTACCCCGATGTGATGCATCGACATATGATTCGTGCGATTCAAATTTGTTTATTATTGATGATGTCGGTGCACGCCGTTATGACCATGGATTTCTGGTTCAAATTTGCATTATACGGTTGTACTCTCAAATTTATGATGTTTTGGCACTTACTGCTATGAAGTTTATTAATTGGAATTATCCACAACTATTTAGATTATTAATTTATGGCGGTGGTGGTAATTGTCATGGGTTTGTATATTGTTTGTGCATTTTTTTTTACTTTTTTTGTTATTTTTTTATTTAACATGTATCATCATTTTACTTCTTTACATTATTGTCTTTGTCCATATTTTTATTTGAGCATACATTGAGGACAATGTGAAATTTAGGTTGGGGGTAAGGATGATATTTTTGGAAAAAAAAAGGAAAAAGTTTTTAAAAATTCAAGAAAATTTTCAATATAATTGAGTTTTTTTACACAATAGCCATACAATATGATCGAAAATCGATATGGAGGCAAAAGTTAATGTGCTTAACGAATAAATGTGGAGATTTTAACCCGGCGATATATTGTGCCATTCATCGTTTCCGAGAGATTTAAACCAATCCGAGTTAAAATAACTCAAACTTTCCTTCACTGATTCATTGATGATCCCAAATTCATTGTTTTGTTCGATTAGTGAAAACAAAAGGTCAAAATGTGAATCTTAAGCCCTAGAAGTCTTAGTAAGTCGTCTTGTGACACAAATCAACTTAACGAAACTTGAGAAATGAGATTAGACCATCGTTTGAAACCCCAAAATTAAGCCTAACTCCATAATTTTTACATTATTCAGTTGCAAGCCCATTTGATCCAAAAAGAAAAGAAGCCTTTTGTTGAAAACCCATTATCCTACCCAACTCCAACTAGGAATTTAAAGCCCATAAAAAGAAGCCATACCCATTTTTTTAGAATACTAGGGTAAAATTACGGTTGAAAAAGGCCAAAAGAAAAGGAGGTTGCAAGAATAATGTGTGAAAAAAAAAAGAGAAAAAAGGGGGAAGAAAGAAAAAAAAAAGATGAAACAAATGTGAGTTGAAAAGCAAAAGAAGAAGAAAAGAAAAAATGGTGGTGAGAAAAAGTGCCAAAAAGTCAAAATACCGAAAACATAAACCTCTATATTCTTATAAATTTTGAACTGCAAAAAAAACATCGGAAATTTTCAACTAAAAAAACCATTCTTTCTAGCCAAACCTAAGCCTACAATACAACCAAATAAAGTCCTAATCGATCTAGAGTGAAGTTAGTTATAGTACGGAGAGAAGATGAATAGGATCAATTGTGCGATTCAACGTTTTCGATAAGTAATCGGTTTTCCTTTCATGAGATCATATTCATCCATTTTAAAAAATTCATTCTCGATCATGTATATATGAAAATTTTCATTTAAATTTACTCTTTTATTCACATATACCGAGAGAAAATAAACCATTTTCGAGTGTTCGATTGTGAGTGCATTCCGTGAGATTTTGAAATCAAGACGAACTTTCGGATAAGAAATGTAACGATCAAATCTTTTGAAATGGACGGTTATATTGGCTATGCACACACACACATAGACGATAAGTTGAGATTTAAAAGTGAAGTTCTACTATATTTATAAAGTTTGCATTCAAACTTGGTTATATTGCTTTTGAGTCTTTTGTATTGAGTCAAGTTTTTTAATTTTGTTGGTATATTCATTGCAAACCCTCACGAGACAAAACTCGTCCACTAGGGTCACGTAGGGGTTTAACAACTTGTTGCACATGATAAGTGCAATCGTGATTCCTACGAAAGTGAGTTAGATTTTAAAAAAAATAGTTTTCCTCGAGGACTAGCAAAGTTTAGATTTGGGTGTATTTGACGAGTGCATTATTTTGTATATTTTAAACCCAAATTTATATTTTGTTAGTCCCATTTTAGTTTATTTAATAAGTTCTTTGGCCTATTTGATTAAAAAGAGGAAAAAAAGCGAGAATGATTAAATTTGAATTAAAAATGGCAATTCTAAGTGACGTGACTCAGAATGTGTCTCAGAAGTGCATACTCTTTAGGCTCAAGCGAAAGCATGTCGCGTTAGTAATAAACCCGATAAGTCGGGATCGTATCCACAGGGAAATAGGACAATGAGATTGCGACGACGTCAGATAGACAAGGAAATCCTAACTCTGACTCTAAAGGGAAAAGAAAAATGATTTGATTTGTTAATGACTATACTAGATGCAATTAATGAAATTATGAAAATATGCAATTATACTAAATTACTTAAAATACTGATGAAGCCTGATTTGAAACTTTAAACTATAAATGAGAAACACAGAACGGGAATACAATCCCCCAACCCTAGTGTATTGCAGGTATAATACTAATGGTGAATTTAACTGATTAATTAGACCCATAATTTAGTGCTCCCAAGCATTACGTATATGAGGTTTAAGCCCGTATCATACTTAATCTGAGGATGAGTAAATCGGTATCACGATAATTACACTTAAATTGTATTCTATAGCATCCTGGTTACTCAGAAGCAAACGAGATCTAAAGATCTACAATTGTCGTGTCCCTACGCGATACGATGATAATCAATCACTAAATTCAGAGGCTTAATGTTATACACATGCAACTAACATATCAGGTTGGGTTCATGCATCCCGGCCTTAGAGAATCTAGCTTAACATGCTGAAAGTAATGAAAACAATTTTTTAATTGCAGAAAACCATGATTGAACTATGGAAATAGATAGAATGGTGTAGAAAATAATTTGACTGAAGAAAATCAACTCCTAATCTTACCCAAGGAGTAACAACAGCAATTAAGAACACTTGTAATCAAAGAATTTCTGAATAATCTTCACTACTGGAATTAAAAGAATAAACTGTATCTAAACTAGGGTTTCTGAAAAGGATTGGAAAATTAACTAATATTCTCCGTCCAAAGAATGATAAAAACTCGGGTTTATATACCCTACAAAAATTTAGGAATTTTACATGCACTAGGACTCCCATTAGAGTAGGATGAAATTAAAAAACACGACACCCGGACCGATCTGGGGCTTTGGCGGACCGGTCTACCTGGAAAGAGAATCGGTTCTTTTAATTTTCTGGAGGACCGGTTCTTTTATTTTTCTTCCTTCTTCGTTTTTCTTTCGATCTGGGGTCCTCTGAATTATTGCACAGCGGACCGGTCCGGGGCTTAGGCGGACTGGTATGCCTCTTTAACTTTTTTCTCCAACTTTGACTTCTCATAACTTTTGTTTCGGGACTCTGATTGAGGTGCCATTTCTTCCTATGTGCTCATGAACTTGATACCTTCAACTTCTCTTTAGGTGCCTCATTCAAATTCTAGGTAGAAATTAAATTTTTGCCCTTTGGACTTTCCTTCCTTTTGTTTGTCGATTCTTTCGGTTTCTTTCTTTCTTTCTTGACATCAAATACCTGTAAAATCAATACGAAATACCAGAAACTTGGTGTACTCGTTAGGTTAAGTCAGTAACAAGATTATGAGATAAAATCAAATCGATTACATTGTTCGAGATGCTAAAAGTAACTAAATTAAGGGATAAATTGGGAAGAATTTATGCCTAATCAAACCCCCCTAACTTAGAACTTTGCGCGTCCCTAGCAATGTAAAAGAATCCTAGCACGACTCAACTCTTGAAAAACATTTTATTGGGATGGAATACCTTTTTCGCGGGCAAGCGATTGCATTTAGCACATGCAATAAGCCTTTAAAACCCTAGGTCACCCTAGTAGAACGAGTTGTGTCTCGTGAGGGTTTACAGTGAATATACAGACAAAATTCGACTCAAAGAAGATTCAAAATATGAAAAAATTGTATAACTCAAAATTTCCTAGAAAATAGTCATCATCAAGTCATATTTACACGTCTCAAATAATAGTGCGTGTGTGCGAAGCCAAAAAACAAACCGCTAACTTCCACCGATTGATCATTACGTTACTTACCCAAAAATTCGTTTTGATTTCAAATTCTTACGGAATGCTCTCTCAAACGAATCACTCGAAATGTGGCTATTCTCTCGGTATGCGTGATAAAAAGAGTAAATATAGTGGACGCAAAATCACGCATACAAGAAGAAAGACGGAATTTTTATAGTGATAGGATCTCATCAACGGATTATGGTTTTAAAAACGGGAACATTGCCTCTTTTTCGCGCATTCAATCTCCTTTATTATCTTTTGGTGTATTAGCTCTCCACGCGGTAACAAATTTTGCAATTTAGCCTCGGTTAGGACTTTTTCGGATTTTAAGGTATTTTAGGTAAAATGAAAGAGGTAGGGAAGGCTGGAATTGGAAAAGTCATTTTTGATGTCCATTTGTGATTTTTCCGGGCTATTGCTCATTTTTTTCTTCTTTTTCTATATTTTTCTATTTTTCACTTTTTTTCTTTTCTCACTATTTTTGTTGAGCATATCTATTTTTTTCTTGCCCCCTTATATGCACTTTTCGGACTTAATTCTAATTTTTTTTTTTCCATTTTTTCACAATTTCGGGTTATTTGGGTTTTTTCGGGTTGTCAAATGAAAGGGAAAATCTATTTGGCTCAATTTGGTTTACAAAAAGGGATAATTTTTCGCATCTTTTTCTGGTCATTACTTTTGGGTGACAAACGAGGGCCTACTTCATTGTCCAAAATACCAATTGCGTTACCATATGCGTTTCGGGATGAATTAAATTTAGAGATCAATTTTGGCACATTTTTCAAAGCAATATCACACACGATTTTCATAACCGATCAAAATGAAAGGATTGAGATCCACGACGACTTTTTAGGCACTGAAAAGAACTTTGAGTTAACAATTAACTCGGATTGATTTAAAAAAACTCACAAAAAATGATAGGCTCGAATCTCACGGGTTTTGTTAATCTCCACACTTATTCGTTAAGTCGTCCATTTCCGCTTAATTTCCATCTTTGGTCAACTTCGGCTTTGTGTATGTGAATTTTACAACTTGAGACTTCAATTTGACTTTTAATGATATTTTTGAAAAATTTGAATCCCAATTTTTATTTATTTTGAACAAAAATATTTTTGGGTTTTTCAAAATTTTATGATTTTTTTGGAAATTTCTGGGAATTTTTGAAAATTTGTGAAGTTTTAGAAATACGCACTTGTGACCCCCCCTAACATAGACTTTTGCATTTTCCTCAAGCAAAAAGGACTAAAAGCTAAATAAGGAAAAATAATAATTGCGATAAATAAAACAAAAAAATGGAGAAAATACAGATTTTATAGCAAACAAGACTGTGGTACAATTCTAGGGAAACAACATTCAAACATGTGAACAGGAAAACAAATAAAAACTACCATAACCACATGAAGCTTCACTGGGGCGGGGGTTGGGAAGAACCGGGCGTGTTATGGCCATAGGGATCATAGATATAAGAGGGAAATGGCTCATTGGGATCCCCTTGGCGTCGGTAGATGTCTGCTTGGAACCAAAACATCATGCTCGTATCGCGACGGTAATCGGTCAAGAAGTTGCCGAAACTCGTCTCCAGTGCCGCCATACGATTTGTGAGGTCGTTACCCACCCATTCAAAATCCGGGTTGTCTTCTTCGTCTGTGGACTCTTCATCTGGACCGACATCACCCATTTCGACATCCGCACCGGCTGCCTCTTCTTCTTCTTCGTCGATCTCGCTCGAGGCAGCCTCCTCTTCTCTATCACTTCCCCGCCTTGCCCGAAGGACAGCTAGATGTGTGGTGCTCTTAGTGCGGGTCCCCTGTCCAAAAGGGTCGGGGAGGCCAATTCGATCGAGCGGCGCCGCAATGCCAGCGTCCTTGATGATGGAAGTGATCAAAAGGGCATAGGGAAGTGGGGCGGCACCTTTCTCATCTAGGGAAGCGACCATGATGTTGGCGTATAAGGTGCGGGCCAAGTTGATGGAAGTGTGTGGGTCAAAGAGGTGGTAGGTCAAGGTGGCCTGACGGGACCGCATCGCTGAGTCGTTTGATGTTTGAAAGATGTTTGCACACACAATTTGGAAGGTGAGGCGTGCCTTCCCATTGAGGCAGCCCACCGCGACAGTTTGCCTCGTCCATGCAACATCGGGGGCAATGCAGGCCATGATCAATTCCTTGGTGACCGGGGCGACATTTTGAGGGTATGTAAATTCTTGTATGTCGGGAACATCATATTCGGCCAATTTGTCCTTGAGTAGGGCCAACGAAAAGGGGATGACGGTTCCATCTATGTAAGCTTGAGCCTCGAATTTGCCCATCCGAATAAGGGTGCCATAAAAGGAGCGCACCTCGGCCACCCAAGCCGCTTTATATAGTTCATTGAGGAATCAACACCAACCCCTAGCCATGAAAAGGGCGGTGACGGAGGGTGGTAGACCGGTCCATTTGACAGCGCGCTCTAAATGGAGTTTACGATCCGGACCGAAGAATCGATGTCACCATCGCTCCTCTTGGTGGGAACGGAATTCCCCATGGCCGAAGGGGTGGATGTCCGGTGGAGTCGTATTTGGTGGGGGAAGCGCATTGGGCCATGATAACGAGAGAGATTTTTGCTTGAAAAAATAGGGAGGGAGAAGAGAGGAGTTTGGTTGAAGGTGTGGAGGGAAAGAGTGGGTTTTGGTGGTCATTTATAGGTGAAAGGGTGGGGTAGGGTTTGGATTTGGAGGGAAAAGGTTTGGAGGGAAAAGGGGGTGTATTTGGGAGGGAAAGGTTAGGGTTTGGAGTGATGTGGACGAGTTTGGAGGGAATGAATGGGATTGGGGAGAAGGGGGTGAACCTTGGAAAAGGGGAGAATTTTCTGTAGACAGAGGATGGTCCCCCTGGGGACCAGACCGGTTCGGTCCCTTAATATGCAGGCAAATTCGACTACCGGACCGATCCGGCTCAAAATTAAAGGAACCAGTCCGGGGTGGACCGGTCCGACCCTAAAATAAAGGAACCGGTTTGGCTCCTGTATTTGAGTTGAATTTCCCCCTAACTTAATTTCGATCGCTCTTCTCCGAAACGTTTCACTTTCACAACATGCTCCCTATCAATTTTGGATTAAAAACCTTTCGATATCCTGGTCAATGCATCTTCACTCAATTTCCCAAAAATGTGAATGCTTTCTCCCGAATGTACCTGTTAACGCAAAAATTCTCCATCTACGAGGACCAATCAGAAAAGGACACATGCCATCCTACGTGGCAATATTCGACACCCGAGGAGAGTTGGTCGGCACCCGAGGAGTGTTGGTCGGCACCCGAGGAGTGTTAGCCGGCACCCGAGGAGTTGGTCGGTACCCGAGGAGAGTTAGTCGGCACCCGAGGAGTGTTGGTCGGCATACCAACCAGGAAGATCAAGGGATAACTATACATTTAATGTGCATTAATGAAGATGACTATGCATTTAATGAGCATTAATGTACATTTATACTGTAGATGACAACACATAGCATACCACCAAAATTAGTATGATGATATGGATGAATAATACGAAGACACGTGTCATTCTACTTGGCACAATAGCAACGAGTAAGTTCATTTCCACGACCAACTCATGAACTCCCGAGCAACGAGGATACACCGAGGAACTTCAGCACTCCGAGGTACTCTAGCGCTCCGAGGAACTCCTGAGCAACGAGAAACTAAGTCGGTCCGATCTGCATCTCGGCCGTAACATAAACTGCCAGATAATCAACAGTTCAATTATTCATTGAATGTTTATCATCTTGACGCACACGCTGCATTAAATGTATTACCATTTCATATGTATATCATTTAATGTATCTACCCTTTCATGTACAGCCTAAGGGCTATAAATACTTTGTATCACCCTCATTGAAGGGGACCGAAATTTCTTGAAAGCACTTATAATCGAGAATTCCTAAACACTCAGAAATAACATAACAGTGGACGTAGGCCATTCATACAAGGCTGAACCACTTTAAAAATATCTTGTCTCATTTATTTATCTGTGATTAAATTATTAGAGTGATCTAGTTTTTTACATCAACAGATTGCCGCCGTATGTGGGAACGTGTTTCAACCATTGTTCTCCATCAAAAGCTAAGTTTTTATTTTCTCTACGTATAATCAATTATACATACATCTTTTGATTCAATCATGATTTTTATGTTTATATACATAAATTAATTGTCCAATTTTTATCTGCAAAATGTTGCATATCATGATTTTTAAATAATAACTATTAGATTAATTCTTATTTAGAAATCTGAAAAATAATGGATTTCATAAATCATAAATTTTTGCTTGATTCTCAAGTTTCAATTTTATATCATGGAATAAATATTTTAAATGATTACATATACCAATATATACGACGATGATAAGATTTGATAATTTTCATTATAAATTTTGTAAGATCTTTGATGTCTATTCAAATTCCCATCATATTTTTAATAGAAAAATGGGAAAAGGTTAAAGACAATAAAAAGTTTTCTCATGGAAATCATGACCCAGATCTATTTTCTCTCTCTTCAAGTTTGAGTCTCTTTGCATCCACTTTTATGAACTATATACTTAATTTGGTTCATCTTACATCTATGTCGATAAAGTCAAATTGATTGATTTTTTATATAAATTTGGTAATAACTTCTATCATTCAGCATATTTGTATCTCTCCAAATAGGGAATAGGAAGGGATCAATATAAAAAATAATTTTCTCTCACCTGAAAAACCCACGACCAACCGGTTGGTAAAAGGGCGAGAACAAACTATACTCCTTTGGTTAGGAGGCGTACACTAGCGTGATCAACTCCGGTTGGTAAAATAACTAGTGGACATGATAGTTCGAGCGTGATCAACTCCGGTTGGTAAAAGAGCGAGAACAAACTATACTCCATTGGTTAGGAGGCGTACACTAGCGTGATCAACTCCGGTTGGTAAAATAACTAGTGGACATGATAGTTCGAGCCCATGATCAACTCTGGTTGGTAAAAGGGTAATAACAACATTCTTAAAAATGCCAATCTCGGTTGGTTTGAAAACAAAATATTCTCTCAAATGCCAACTTATGTTGGTCGGGAAGTAAGATTATTACAGAAAATATAAAAGTTCCTCGAAGAACAAAATATTCCAAAATGAGCCAAGTATGGTTGGTCGGGGATAAAAACCCACTAACTGTAGTTGGTCGACGAGGAGAATTTATCGACCTTGGTTGGTCGGACACATTTTATGAAAAAGACAAAAATTTACCAAGTATGGTTAGTCGGGGATAAACTCTCACTAAATATAATTGGTCGACGAGCACAATTTAACAACCTTGGTTGGTTGGAAAAATTTTAAACATTTTTATACTCATTACTTTATTATTAAGTGATCGAGCAACGTTACCAATACTTGTAACTTTTTTATTACCAAGTTGGTCGATGAATAACATAATATTGTTATCTTTTTAACTTATACATATGCACAGACGTAAAGTATTTTACAAGACAATAGCAATTAAGATTGCGAACAAAAATGAAAGACTTTCATTAAAATAAAAAACAAAATACATTGAGAATGAAAATGTATACTAACTATTACATTGAGATTCCTACTCTATTGGTTTCTTTCCCTCTGCTTTTGAAACAGGTTCCTCGCCAGCAGGAGGATCATTTAAAGACTGAAGAGTTTTATGAAGTTAAGATCTTTCAGCATTCTGATGTTCATCACAGATGGCCTGGTTCTTTGCCATTAGTTTGAAGGCTTGATTCTCCAAAGCAGATTGAGTTCTATGTTCTTCGACAGTTACCCGAGCAGCTCTTGCTCGTCCCCGAGAACCTTTTGCTCGTTACCGAGCAGAGGTAGAAGTCAAAATCAACATCTACAACACTGAGATCTTTTGCTACTACTGTCTCGACCAATAATGAAGAAGTTGTATGAAATTGTTTCGAAGTCCACCACTAGCTTGGTACTAACAAGATTGAAGAGTTGGGTTCAAAAGCTAGTATGTTACTCGACAAAGTATTCAGAGGAGCATAAATCAGAAAAATCAAGCAAGTGAAGTTAGCACTCAGTTACTCGGCACATGAGGCAGTTGGTCGGCTAGCAAACCAATCAACATACTTGAAGATTATGACAAGCTACAAGCTGCATACTATGGCATGGCTGCATCCAAATTCCCAGGGGTGATACATAGCACACGGAGTTACTCAAAAGAAAGATTAGCAACCATCGATCAGCCTGCATCATATGTCGTCCAGGAGATAATGCACTTTATATGGAACAAATCAAGAAGCTAGATCAAGAATTTCCCTAGCACCGAGCAACACTGCAGAATAAATACTCCATCCTTTCAAGTAAACCATCAAGCATGGAGCATTGGGGGCTTCTGTTAACGCAAAAATTCTCCATCTACGAGGACCAATCAGAAAAGGACACATGTCATCCTACGTGGCAATATTCGACACCCGAGGAGAGTTGGTCGGCACTCGAGGAGTGTTGGTCGGCACCCGAGGAGTGTTAGTCGGCACCCGAGGAGTTGGTCGGTACCCGAGGAGAGTTAGTCGGCACCCGAGGAGTGTTGGTCGGCATACCAACTAGGAAGATCAAGGGATAACTATACATTTAATGTGCATTAATGAAGATGACTATGCATTTAATGAGCATTAATGTACATTTATACTGTAGATGACAACACATAGCATACCAAGCAATTAGATTCGTTGAATGTAGACATGATGTATAAATGTCTACATACAATGAATCTCTTTATCTCCCATCACTATAAATACATGTATTCCCTTAGCCAAAAGGGAGAGATCCAAGAGATCCAAAAGAGAGAACCGAGAGACACCATACACAAGATCCACACACCTTTTTCCCTCTCTCTACCACATTGTGCTATTGTAAACCACTGGGAATAAAATAACAGTGGACGTAGGCTTTTCCTTATAGCCGAACAACTTTAAAAATCTTTGTCTCTTATATGTTTGATGTGAATGTTTATCTTCATCTTCAATCTCATCCTCATCATTTATCTGTTGTTGACGCCACTAAAATGGCAGATATCAGTTCAGATATCAGTTCCATTCTAGCCACAAACTAACAAAGAAAGAAAAGAGCAATCATCAAAAAGAAGACAAAATACAGATAGAGGAGAGACGATCATTTGAACAAAAAGATGTGATTTTATTACATCATCAAATAAGATTACATCATTTTGAGTACAGAGGATAAGTCAAAGAGAAACATAAAAAGAGTACCGAACAACTTCACACCTTTTCCTTGTCTCCCAAGACTTTCTCGGGAGGCTGGGACGAGGAGCTCGGTCTCTCGGTAGGAACAATGGTCTGATTATTAGAAGATGGGACTTGTTCTGGAGGAGAAAGCAACGACGAAATCTCCTCGGTGGCTATCTGGTTGGGTGGTGGAACAAGGACTTGATCACCCATTGTCATTGAAGATTCTTCAGATGCAGCTTCGTCTGAAGACTCATCTTCAATAACTGGAAGAGGACCAGGGAGATGTTGTTGAAATAGCTCAGAGTCCTCGTTCACCTTCAACTCCTGCAGTGCTGCAACCCAACCATCATGAAAATATTTTAAACTTCCATATTTCACTTGGGTCGTCATAGCTTCCACCCCCCTATCCCATCCTTTGTCCCAACCAGTTTTAAAGGATGTCTTCACAGCTATTTTTCTCTTCATCTTCTCCGAGGATAGTTTCTCGGACATAAAATTCTCGGCGGCCTTCAATTTGTTTTCCAATTCCTCTTTCTGACGATTTACCTCTCGTAGAAGGGCCAGCTCTTCTTCAGCTAATTTCATTTTATTTTTAAGCTCCCCAAAGCCTGAAAGTTTCTCATCATAGTCTTTATTCTCTCTCTCCAGATCCTTCACCTTATTACCCAGTTGTACTTTCTCTGCATCAGACGCAGCCAATTTCTTTTCCCATTCAATTTTATCCTCGTCATACTTCTGACGGGACTCACTCACAGATTTAATGGATTTCTCCAATGCTCCCTCTACAGTGGACGAGGATCAAGAAGCCTTGATCGCTTCATCCTTTTTAAGGATTAAGTTGAAACAGCTCGTCAACTGCAATCAAAAGAGGAAAATGAAATCAGAAATAAAATTGGGAAACAACAAAGGAAAATATAAAAAGCTCAGAGTGTAGATACTTACTGAAGTCAAATGACGAGCAGCCAGAGAAGTAACCACATCTCGAGTAAGGTCTTCTTTAGTACCTCGCACCTCGGGGATAGGTGAAAATTTTGCCAAGATCGTTGTAGAGCTTGGAGGAACAATAATTGGAACACCATCTCCACCAGCTAGGAGCTGGGGATTGGTTCCAGAAATACTGACTGAGGAGGATTTCCTCAATCTCCTTGGTGCCTTCTCGGCAACTTCAACCAACGAGGAACTTTTGGTTGGTGAGATAGTGATTACCTCAACAGGTGCATCTCTCTGCACAGGAGCCATTGGGGGCTTCTCGGCAACCTTCTGAATAGCAACAGAAGGAGCATCATCAATTTTCTTTGTCCCCTTTGGGACATTAACCTTGGTTTTCTTCCCATCGCCAGCAGAGGAACTCTCCTCAAAGAGAGAGGGTACTCTTCTCTTGCCCATTTTTTGGCTCAAAGGGATATGAGATTCTGGATCAGAGTCTTCAAGGATTTGCACTGGATCACTGGTGCTGACCACAGGGCGAGCAGTAAAGGACGATGTATAGCTCCTATACTGCAACAAATATGAGGCAGACCTGATATGCTCGTCTGCGACCTTCTGATGCAAACTCCAGATATGTTTCAATATCCTTATATTTACCTCTGATTCCTTGGGAGTTTTTCTCTTGCTGTCAACTACAAATAAAAATAAGTGGAAATGTCAATCACGCATTTACACAAACAAGATGAAATCAAAATTTCAGAAAGTCAATAAAATAGAAATAACCTATCCCATTGCCATAGGGGGGCATTTGGGACCATCATATACTTCATCTCCGGGCAAAGGGGCATGTTGCCAATTTTTTATTATGACCCCATTTTCAAAATAATCCCTGTTGGCATCAGGGAGGTTGACTACCAGAGCCCTATTCAAAAATCTAGTTTTTAAATAATAAGCATCGTCTAGAATAGCCCATCTATAGCAAAACATAATCTCAGGAATTCCTAAACGAGTTCCATGAGTTTGATTTAACTTATGCACCCCATCAACTATTCTCCATGTATTGGGGGCTATTTTTGCAGGGACAACATCGAAGTACTGACAAAATTCTAAACACAATGGATTTGGTGGAAAGGAAAACCCACATTCACCAATAAAAAGACTGGGAAACCAATGTCCCTCAGCCAAACGAAAGTAATTTTGAGGTTCAGACAACTCCTCTAAAATCACCCAAGAAGGGATGGAAAAATCAGAACGGAATTTTTCAATAGATTCAATAATATAAACCATGGTGAATAAAAGAAGAAGGAAGAAAAGCTTACAGGAAGAAAGGAGAGCTATCAACAACGAACGAAAACAAGGATGACACGCACAAGAGAGAAAGAGAGAATAAGAAAGCTTGAATGTAGAAAATTGGAAAAGGTAGAAGACGGTATGGTTACCTAAGAAGTTTAAATACTTTACCTTGGGAAGCGGCGAAAGAAATGATTACGAAAAAGAAACTATTGTATTACCGGCGGCTAAAAGGACAAAAACTGCACGAAGATCGAAGCGCTTATGAAATTTCAAAAAGGCGGATTCTGCGAATATTGAATGAAATTCAAATACAAAGAAAATGCTCCTAAAATCCAGGAAAGTCATTTAATATTGCCATATACCGAGAAATAATGTTCCATACTCCTCAAAGTTCGAAATATGAAACATTGGGGGCTTCTGTTGATACCAAAATTAGTATGCTGATATGGACGAATAATACGAAGACACGTGTCATTCTACTTGGCACAATAGCAATGAGGAAGTTCATTTCCCCGACCAACTCATGAACTCCCGAGCAACGAGGACACACCGAGGAACTTCAGCACTCCGAGGTACTCTAGCGCTCCGAGGAACTCCTGAGCAACGAGCAACGAGTAACTAAGGCGGTCCGATCTTCATCTCGGCCGTAACATAAATTGCCAGATAATCAACAGTTCAATTATTCATTGAATGTTTATCATCTTGACGCACACGCTGCATTAAATGTATTACCATTTCATATGTATATCATTTAATGTATCTACCCTTTCATGTACAGC
This sequence comes from Sambucus nigra, assembly GCA_949130495.1. NCBI lineage: Eukaryota > Viridiplantae > Streptophyta > Magnoliopsida > Dipsacales > Adoxaceae > Sambucus > Sambucus nigra. Next base: position 136,292,151 of record OX422216.1, read on the forward strand.
CTAAGGGCTATAAATACTTTGTATCACCCTCATTGAAGGGGACCGGAATTTCTTGAAAGCACTTATAATCGAGAATTCCTAAACACTCAGAAATAACATAACAGTGGACGTAGGCCATTCATACAAGGCTGAAGCACTTTAAAAATATCTTGTCTCATTTATTTATCTGTGATTAAATTATTAGAGTGATCTAGTTTTTTACATCAACAGTACCATAATCCTATCGACGCTCACTACACACACGACTCTCACTACACACACGACTCTCACCCCATACGCGTCGGGGGTGCGACGACCTCGCTGTACAGCTCAGTCTACCCCATAAATGGGGTCCGATAACCAAACAGTGCCGACTTCTTCCACACACGCCTCTAGATATGGTTTTAGGCATTGTCTATTACTTTGAATGTATTTCCCCCTTTCAAATTGCCTAATTCAACAGCTCCATGAGGGAAAACATTCTTCACAACGAATGGGCCAGACGATCGTGACCGCAACTTGCTCGAAAAGAGATGAAGCTTAGAGTTATAAAGAAGCACTTTTTGCCCGGGAAGAAACTCTTTGCATCGAATGATGCTATCGTGAGCGAGTTTCATCCTTTCTTTGGAAATTTTAGCATTCTCATACGCATCATTGCGTATTTCTTCTAACTCAATTATTTGAAGCTTGCGAGCTTCACCGACCTTATCCATGGCATAGTTTAACTCCTTAATTGCACAATACGCCTTGTGCTCTAATTCCACGGGAAGATGGAAAGGTTTTCCATACACAAAGAGGAAAGGGGACATGCTGAGTGGATTTTTATATGCGGTGTGATAGGACCATAGCAAATCGTTCAATCTAAGTGACCAATCTTTCCGGTTAGGATTGACGGTCTTTTCAAGAATGTTCTTGATTTCCTGATTCACTAGTTTGGCCTGCCCATTCGTTTGTGGGTGATAAGTCGTTCCAACCTTGTGAACGACTCCATACTTTCTCATTAGCTTCTCGAATGGCCTATTGCAGAAGTGTGTGCCATTATCGATGATTATTACTTTCGGAGCACCGAAGCGGGAAAGTATGTGTTCCTGTAGGAACTTAATCACCACTTTGTTGTCATTTGTCTTGGTATCTATAGCTTCCACCCATTTTAAAATGTAGTCTACCGCAACAAGGATGTATAGGAAACCAAAGGACGGGGGTAAGGGACCCATGAAGTCAATACCCCAACAGTCGAAGATCTCAATGATGAGTATGGGGGTAAGAGGCATCATGTCTCTTCAGGTAATGGCTCCCATCCGTTGACACCTATTGCAAGATTTACAAGCAGCGTTCACATCCCGAAATATTGTGGGCCAATAGAAGTCGCATTACAGAATTTTAGCGATCGTATTTTTCATCGAAAAGTGGTCTCCACAAGCTTCCGAATAACAAAACTGGATGACTTTCGGGATCTCGTCATCCGCTACACATCGTCGGATGATTTGGTTGGCGCAATATTTAAATAGGAAGGGATCATCATAGAAGAACATGCACGACCAAGTAATAAACCTCTTCTTATCATGCGGTATCTAATCGGGAGGGACTGCTCCCGTGACAAGGTAGTTCACTATATCCGCAAACCAGGGCAAAGAAGAGGCAGCAAAAAGTTGTTCATCCAGAAAGTATTCGTCTATGGGTATGGGATCACTAGGTACGTCGGACGAAATCCGTGATAAGTGGTCGGCAATGAAGTTTTCTACTCCTTTCTTATCTTTAATGGAGAGATTAAACTCTTGTAGGAGTAGGATCCACCTTACGAGGCGCGGCTTGCATCTTTCTTTGCAAGTAGGTATTTCAAATCTGCGTGGTCGGTGAAGCAAGTAATGGGAGAACTGATAAGCTATAACCGAAATTTATCAAGGGCAAAGACTACCGCTAGTAACTCCATCTCCGTGGTAGGGTAGTTAAGTTGTGGTCCGGTAAGAGTCCGGCTAGTGTAATCGATGACATGATCCTGCTTATCTTTTCTTTGGCCCAAAACAGCCCCTATCCCAAAATCGCTAGCATCACACAAAAGTTCGAATGGTAAAGACTAATCCGGAACTTGAATGATGGGAGAGGACACAAGCATGGTTTTCAGTTTTTTAAAAGAGTTTTTACATGCTTCCGTCCACTCGAATGGGGTGTCCTTCATGAGTAGGTTGCTTAAGGGTCTAGCGATGGCACTAAAGTCCTTAATGAACCTTTGATAAAACCCCGTGTGGCCCAAGAAGGAGCTCACGCCTTTTAGCGATTTTGGTGGGGGAAGGTCAGCTATGCCATCTATCTTTGCCCTATCAACTTCTATCCATTTGGATGATACTATATGGCCAAGAACTATTCCCTCGGTGACCATGAAATGGCATTTCTCCCAATTCAGCACTAAGTTCTTTTCCACACACCGAGCAAGTACTTTTTCCAGTTTTTCTTCACAACGATCGAAAGAGGTGCCAAAAATGCTGAAATCGTCCATGAACACTTCGAGTCCTCTCTTGACCATGTCGCTAAATAGGCTCAACATGCACCTTTGAAAGGTCGCGGGTGCATTACACAAGACGAATTGCATAGGTTTGTAGGCAAATGTACCAAAAGGGCAAGTGAAGGTCGTTTACTCTTGGTCAAGTACATCTACCTCAATCTGGTTATATCCGAAATAACCATCAAGGAAGCAATAGTAAGGGTGGGCCGCTACTTTCTCAAGTATTTGATCAATAAATGGTAAGGGGAAATGGTCTTTCCTAGTTCCCGCATTGAGTTTTCGATAATCAATGAAAATGCACCATATATGAGATTGTAGAGGAGTACTTTGAGGAGAATTATTGTGGCGATGCCTTAGGGTCATGTTCCCAAAGGTGAGTTGCATTCGCCCATTATGAGTATTGATGATTGCATTAGACGTAGCTAAGAACAGGTGCCCAAGGATGATGGGAACATGGTTGCTAGAGGTGAAGGAGGGCTCCATGTCCCAAATGACAAAGTCTACCGGGAAGTAGAAAGTGTCAACTTGGACGATCACGTCCTCAACTATGCCTTTTGGGATCTTCATGGTTCGATCCGCTGATTTGAGAGTGACTTTTATGGTCTTGAGAGCACCTAAATCAAGTTGCCTATAAATGGAATAAGGGGGGATATTGACATTTTATCCCAAATCAAGTAAGTCTTTTTCGATTTTATTTTCTCCAATGATGCAGGAAATGGTGGGTGCATCGGGATCTTTAAATTTAGGCGGGAGATCGTTCAGTAGAATGGAGCTCACGTTCTGTGCTAGAAAGACATTCTTCTTTACCTTCATCTTTCTATTTACTGTCAACAAGTCTTTGATGACTTTTGCATAAGCTGGAATTTTCTTAATGGCATCGAGGAAAGGTAAGTTCAGCTTTACTTGCTTTAGCACGTCTAGCACATCCTCACGTGGGTTTCCTTTATGGGAAGGAATCAACCTTTAAGGAAATGGTGCCGCGGAGGGTGGTTTCACGACTACCTCGGGCTCACTAGCATCTTCTTTGTCACTCTAATATAAGGGGACATTTTTGGCCTCTTTCATGCTGGGCAAAATATCCTTATCTTTCGTTGTGTCACGTGGGGGAGGTGATAAATCAACGACTCTCCCACTACGAAGAGTGGTCACAACTTGACATTTCTCCCGATGTTCAGTAGAGGTGGAGCTAACACTAATTTGACCTTGGGGAGGTCTTTGGCCCTGGGCAGGAAACTTTCCCTTCTCTTGAACACTCAATGAAGTTTGTATCCTTGACAGACTTGTATTTATGTCGCTAATCAGGCGATCATATCTAGCATTGGTTGTAGTCTGGCTAGTGATAAATTGGTTCATAGTATCCTCGAGAGTTCTCCGCGGTGGCAGGATATATGCTCCTTGAGGTGGTGGTGCTTGCACATGTCCTTGCATGTGTGGAGCTTATTGAAAGTGTTGTGGTGGAGGGGGGGGGGGGGACATGTGAATGAGGGTTCATCGCAGCGTGTTGTTGCCCATAGATAAAACGAGGATGGTTTTTCTATGAAAGGTTGTAAGAATTCGTGTGAGGTGCACCGAAATTACCCTTAAATCCTCGTATACCACTAACTTTCTCCTGAAGCATCACTTTGTAGGCGGGTATAGTCGGGCAATCCTCAGTTGAATGACCCACCTCACAAATCGCACACACCTTCTCGACGGGATTTGGGATGGATCAAGTTGATCCTCTTCCATATACCTCACATAGGTCTCCAAATCCTTTCTCAAGGGTTTCCAATCGAGTGTCCATCATAGAATTCTTATCTACATGAAATAGCCTGGATGCCGACGGAGTGGTGGTCACTTGATGATTTCAATTTTGAGAATTAGGATCAGAAGTGTACCAGGATTGGGTAGTCTCGATGACATACCTCAGATGCAACTCAGCATCGTGGGCGTCTAAATTGACTAATGGACCACTCCCCATGGTTTTAACGAGTTGCTTCGAGGTAAGGTTCAGCCCATTATAGATAAAATAAATGATTTTCACCGTATCAAATCCATGATGGGGGCATGAAGCAAGTAACTCATTGAAATTCTCGTGACATCGATGTAATGGCTCATTTTCAGATTGCCTGAATGCTTGAATGTGAGCCTTTATGGAGATCGTTCGATGTGGTGGGAAGAATTTCTTGAGAAATCTAGATTGCAACTCGTTCCAAGATGGAATCGAGCTTGGAGGTAGAGACCATAAACAGGTCTTCGCTTTATCTTTTAGCGATAAGGGGATGAGTTTGAGGCGAATCACCTCTTGTGTGAAAATTTGATCATTGAGAGGATCACACACATCGTCAAATTCCCTCATACGAAGATATGGCTTTTTAGAATTCACATCATGATAATGGGGTAGCATCTGTAACATCCCCTTTTTGAAACAAAATTTCCCGACATTATACGGGAGTATAATGTATCCCGGAGTGACAGTGCGCTCGGGATATAAGATTTCTCTTAATGGATGGTATGGGTCCTCTTCCTCACCGGCGGCTGCACTACGGTGTTGCGACATCTGTCTCTCCCTTAACGACTCAGTGTCCTCACTTGGTGTGCTTGAAGTGTGCTCGTAGGTGTGTCCTAAGAAGGAAAATGGAGTGTTATTTGAGATTGAGTGCGACGGTGTGGGAGGTGGAATCCAGAACTGTGGGGCGTTAGGAGTGTGGGGGCTATCGAGGTCGTACTCAACTATTGGATTTTCGTGAATACTAGTTGGAGTATTATGGGGTGTGGGAGTGAGTTCAGAATTTTGCATTAACAACTTGTGAGAGTTGATGGTGAATCTTTTTGTGCTTTTTGAATTTTTTTTATGTTTTTGGATTTTTGAAAATTTTTCGTCAAAGTTTTAGATTGACTCGGTCTAATCCTAAGTCTACCTAAATCCCCGGAAACGGCGCCAAAAACTTAACGCGACTCAGAATGTGTCTCAGAAGTGCTTACTCTCTAGGCTCAAGTGCAATCCTATGGCATTAGTAATAAACCCGGTAAGTCGGGATCGTATCCACAGTGAAATAGGACAATGAGATTGTGATGACGTCAGATAGACAAGAAATCCTAACTCTAACTCTAAAGGGAAAAGAAAAAATGATTTGGTTTTTGAATGACTATACTATATGCAATTAATGAAATTATGAAAAGATGCTATTATACTAAATTACTTAAAATACTGATGAAGCCTGATTTGAAACTTTAAACCATAAATGAGAAAAACAGGACGGGAATACAATCCCCCAACCCTAGTGTAATGCAGGTATAATACTAATCGTGAATTTAACTGATTACTTAGACCCATAATTTAGTACTCCAAAGCATTACGTATATGAGGTTAAGCCCGCATCATACTTAATCTGAGGACGAGTAAATCAGTATCATGATAGTTACACTTAAATTGTATTCTATAGCATCCCGATTACTCAGAAGCAAACGAGATCTAAAGATCTACAATTGTCGTGTCCCTACGCGATACGATCATAATCAATCACTAAATTCATATGCTTAATGTTATACACATGCAACTAACATATCAGGTTGGGTTCATGCATCCCGGCCTTAGAAAATCTAGCCTAGCATGCTGAAAGTAATGAAAATAATTTTTGAATTACAGAAAACCATGATTGAACTAAGGAAAATAGATAGAATGATGTAGAAAAGAATTTGACTGAAGAAAAGAAACTCCTAATCTTACCCAAGCAGTAACAGCAGCAATTAAGAACACTTGTAATCAAAGAATTTCTGAATATTCTTCACTATTAGAATTAAAAGAATAAACTGTATCTAAACTAGGGTTTCTGAAAGGAATGGAAAATTAACTAAAATTCTTCGTCCAAATAATGATAAAAACACGGGTTTAAATACCATACAAAAATTTAGGAATTTTAGCTACACTAGGATAAAATTAAAAAACTCGACACCCGGACCGATCTGGGGCTTTGGCGGACCGGTCTACCTGGAAAGCAAATCGGTTCTTTTAATATTCTGGTGGACCGGTCTGGGGCGGACCGGTTCTTTTATTTTTCTTCCTTCTTCGGTTTGTTTTTGATCTGGGGTCCTCTTAATTGTTGCACAGCGGACTGGTCCGGGGCTTAGGCGGACCGATATGCCTCTTTAACTTTTTTCTCCAACTTTGACTTCTCATAACTTTTGTTTCGAGACTCTGATTGAGGTTCCATATCTTCCAATGTGCTCATGAACTTGATACTTTCAACTTCTCTTTAGGTGCCTCATTCAAATTCCAGGTAGAAATTAAATTTTTTCCCTTTGGACTTTCCTTCCTTTTGTTTGTCGATTCTTTCGGTTTCTTTCTTTCTTTCTTGACATCAAATACCTATAAAATCAATACGAAATACCAGAAACTTGGTGTACTCGTTAGGGTAAGTCAGTAGCAAGATTATGAGATAAAATCAAATCGATTACATTGTTCGAGATGCTAAAAGTAACTAAATTAAGGAATAAATTGGGAAGAATTTATGCCTAATCAAACCCCCCTAACTTAGAACTTTGCGCGTCCCTAGCAATGTAAAAGAATCATAGCACGCCTCAACTCTTGAAAAACATTTTATTGGGATGGAATACCTTTTTCGCGGGCAAGCGATTGCATTTAGCACATGCAATAAGCCTTTAAACCCCTAGGTCACCCTAGTAGGACGAGTTGTGTCTCGTGAGGGTTTACAGTGAATATACAGACAAAATTCGACTCAAAGAAGATTCAAAATATGCAAAAATTGTATAACTCAAAATTTCCTAGAAAATAGTCATCATCAAGTCATATTGACACGTCTCAAATAATAGTGCGTGTGTGCGAAGCCAAAAATCAAACCGCTAACTTCCACCGATTGATCATTACGTTACTTACCCGAAAATTCATTTTGATTTCAAATTCTTACGGAATGCTCTCTCAAACGAATCACTCGAAATGTGGCTATTCTCTCGGTATGCGTGATAAAAAGAGTAAATATAGTGGACGCAAAATCACGCATACAAGAAGAAAGACGAAAATTTTATAGTGATAGGATCTCATCAACGGATTATGGTTTTAAAAACGGGAACATTGCCTCTTTTTCGCGCATTCAATCTCCTTTATTATCTTTTGGTGTATTAGCTCTCCACGCGGTAACAAATTTTGCAATTTAGACTCGATTAGGACTTTTTCGGATTTTAAGGTATTTTAGGTAAAATGAAAGAGGTAGGGAAGGCTGGAATTGGAAAAGTCATTTTTCATGTCCATTTGTGATTTTTCCGGGCTATTGCTCATTTTTTTCTTCTTTTTCTATATTTTTCTATTTTTCACTTCTTTTCTTTTCTCACTATTTTTGTTGAGCATGTCTATTTTTTTCTTGCCCCCTTATATGCACTTTTTGGACTTAATTCTAATTTTTTTTTCCATTTTTTCACAATTTCGGGTTATTTGGGTTTTTTCGGGTTGTCAAATGAAAGGGAAAATCTATTTGGCTCAATTTGGGTTACAAAAAGGGATAATTTTTCGCATCTTTTTCTGGTCAATACTTTTGGGTGACAAACGAGGGCCTACTTCATTGTCCAAAATACCAATTGCGTTACCATATGCATTTCGGGATGAATTAAATTTAGAGATCAATTTTGGCACATTTTTCAAAGCAATATCACACACGATTTTCATAACCGATCAAAATGAAAGGATTGAGATCCACAACGACTTTTTAGGCACTGAAAAGAACTTTGAGTTAACAATTAACTCAGATTGATTTAAAAAAACTCACAAAAAATGATAGGCTCGAATCTCACGGGGTTTGTTAATCTCCACACTTATTCGTTAAGTCGTCCATTTTCGCTTAATTTCCATCTTTGGTCAACTTCGGCTTTGTGTATGTGAATTTTACAACTTGAGACTTCAATTCGACTTTTAATGATATTTTTGAAAAATTTGAATCCCAATTTTTATTAATTTTGAACAAAAATATTTTTGGGTTTTTCAAAATTTTATGATTTTTTTGGAAATTTCTGGGAATTTTTGAAAATTTGTGAAGTTTTAGAAATACGCACTTGTGACCCCCCCTAACATAGACTTTTGCATTTTCCTCAAGCAAAAAGGACTAAAGGCTAAATAAGGCAAAATAATAATTGCGATAAATAAAACAAACAAATGGAGAAAATACAGATTTTATAGCAAACAAGAATGTGGTACAATTCTAGGGAAACAACATTCAAACATGTGAACAGGAAAACAAATAAAAACTACCATAACCACATGAAGCTTCACTGGGGTGGGGGTTGGGAAGAACCGGGCACGTTGGGGCCATAGGGATCATAGATATAAGAGGGAAATGGCTCATTGGGATCCCCTTGGCGTCGGTAGATGTCTGCTTGGAACCAAAACATCATGCTCGTATCGCGACGGTAATCGGTCAAGAAGTTGCCGAAACTCGTCTCTAGTGCCGCCATACGATTTATGAGGTCGTTACCCACCCATTCAAAATCCGGGTTGTCTTCTTCGTCTGTGGACTCTTCATCTGGACCGACATCACCCATTTTGACATCCGCACCGGCTGCCTCTTCTTCTTCTTCGTCGATCTCGCTTCAGGCAGCCTCCTCTTCGCTATCACTTCCCCGCCTTGCCCGAAGGACAGCTAGATGTGTGGTGCTCTTAGTGCGGGTCCCCTGTCCAAAAGGTTCGGGGAGGCCAATTCGATCGAGCGGCGCCGCTATGCCAGCGTCCTTGATGATGGAAGTGATCAAAAGGGCATAGGGAAGTGGGGCGGCACCTTTCTCATCTAGGGAAGCGACCATGATGTCGGCGTATAAGGTGCGGGCCAAGTTGATGGAAGTGTGTGGGTCAAAGAGGTGGTAGGTCAAGGTGGCCTGACGGGACCGCATCGCTGAGTCGTTTGATGTTTGAAAGATGTTTGCACACACAATTTGGAAGGTGAGGCGTGCCTTCCCATTGAGGCAGCCCACCGCGACAGTTTGCCTCGTCCATGCAACATCGAGGGTAATGCAGGCCATGAGCAATTCCTTGGTGATCGGGGCGACGTTCCGAGGGTATGTAAATTCTTGTATGTCGGGAACATCATATTCGACCAATTTGTCCTTGAGTAGGGCCAACGAAAAGGGGATGACGGTTCCATCCATGTAAGCTTGAGCCTCGAATTTGCCCATCCGAATAAGGGTGCCATAAAAGGAGCGCACCTCGGCCACCCAAGCCGCTTTATATGGTTCATTGAGGAATCAACACCAACCCCTAGCCATGAAAAGGGCGGTGACGGAGGGTGGTAGACCGGTCCATTTGACAGCGCGCTCTAAATGGAGTTTACGATCCGGACCGAAAAATCGATGTCACCATCGCTCCTCTTGGCGGGAACGGAATTCCCCATGACCGAAGGGGTGGATGTCCGGTGGAGTCGTATTTGGTGGGGGCAGCGCATTGGGCCATGATAACGAGAGAGATTTTTGCTGGAAAAAATAGGGAGGGAGAGGAGAGGAGTTTGGTTGAAGGTGTGGAGGGAAAGATTGGGTTTTGGTTGTTATTTATAGGTGAAAGGGTGGGGTAGGGTTTGGATTTGGAGGGAAAAGGTTTGGAGGGAAAAGGGGGTGTATTTGGGAGGGAAAGGTTAGGGTTTGGAGTGATGTGGACGAGTTTGGAGGGAATGAATGGGATTGGGGAGAAGGGGGGTGAACCTTGGAAAAGGGGAAAATTTTCTGTAGACAGAGGATGGTCCCCCTGGGGACCGGACCGGTTCGGTCCCTTAATATGCAGGCAAATTCGACTACCGGACCGATCCGGCTCAAAATTAAAGGAACCATTCCGGGGTGGACCGGTCCGACCCTAAAATAAAGGAACCGGTTTGGCTCCTGTATTTGAGTTGGATTTCCCCCCTAACTTAATTCCGACCGCTCTTCTCCGAAACGTTTCACTTTCACAACATGCTCCCTATCAATTTTGGATTAAAAACCTTTCGATATCATGGTCAATGCATCTTCACTCAATTTCCCAAAAATGTGAATGCTTTCTCCCGAATGTACCCTAATCCTATCGACGCTCACTACACACACGACTCTCACTACACACACGATCCTCACCCCATACGCGTCGGGGGTGCGACGACCTCGCTGTACAGCTCAGTCTACCCCGTAAATGGGGTCCGATAACCAAACGGTGCCGACTTCTTCCACACACGCCTCTAGATATGGTTTTAGACGTTGTCTATTACTTTAAATGTATTTCCCCCTTTCAAATTGCCTAATTCAACAACTCCATGAAGGAAAACATTCTTCACAACGAATGGGCCAGACCATCGTGACCACAACTTGCCCGAAAAGAGATGAAGCTGAGAGTTATAAAGAAGCACTTTTTGCCCAGGAAGAAACTCTTTGCGTCGAATGATGCTATCGTGAGCGAGTTTCATCCTTTCTTTGGAAATTTTAGCATTCTCATACGCATCATTGCGTATTTCTTCTAACTCAATTATTTGAAGCTTGCGAGCTTCACCGACCTTATCCATGGCATAGTTTAACTCCTTAATTTCACAATACGCCTTGTGCTCTAATTCCATGGGAAGATGGAAAGGTTTTCCATACACAAAGAGGAAAGGGGACATGCCGAGTGGATTTTTATATGCGGTGCGATAGGACCATAACGAATCGTTCAATATAAGTGACCAATCTTTTCGGGTAGGATTGACGGTCTTTTCAAGAATGTTCTTGATTTCCTTATTCACTAGTTCGGCATGCCCATTCGTTTGTGGGTGATAAGTCGTTCCAACCTTGTGAACGACTCCATACTTTCTCATTAGCTTCTCGAATGGCCTATTGCAGACGTGTGTGCCATTATCGATGATTATTACTTTCGGAGCACCGAAGCGGGAAAGTATGTGTTCCTGTAGGAACTTAATCACCACTTTGTTGTCATTTGTCTTGGTAGCTATAGCTTCCACCCATTTTAAAATATAGTCTACCGCAACAAGGATGTATAGGAAACCAAAGGACGGGGGTAAGGGACCCATGAAGTCAATACCCCAACAGTCGAAGATCTCAATGATGAGTATGGGGGTAAGAGGCATCATGTCTCTTCAGGTAATGGCTCCCATCCGTTGACACCTATTGCAAGATTTACAAGCAGTGTTCACATCCCGAAATATTGTGGGCCAATAAAAGTCGCATTACAGAATTTTAGCGGTCGTATTTTTCGTCGAAAAGTGGCCTCCAAAAGCTTCCGAATGACAAAACTGGATGACTTTCGGGATCTCGTCATCCGGTACACATCGTCGGATGATTTGGTCGGCGCAATATTTAAATAGGAAGGGATCATCGTAGAAGAACATGCTTGACCAAGTAATAAACCTCTTCTTATCTTGCGGTATCTAATCGGGAGGGACTGCTCCCGTGACAAGGTAGTTCATTATATCCGCAAACCAGGGCAAAGAAGAGGCAACAAAAAGTTGTTCATCCAGAAAGTATTCGTCTATGGGTATGGGATCACTAGGTACGTCGGACGAAAGCCGTGATAAGTGGTCGGTAATGAAGTTTTCTACTCCTTTCTTATCTTTAATGGAGAGATTAAACTCTTGTAGGAGTAGGATCCACCTTATGAGGCGCGGCTTGCATCTTTCTTTGCAAGTAGGTATTTCAAAGCCGCATGGTCGGTGAAGCAAGTAATGGGAGAACCGATAAGCTATGACCAAAATTTATCAAGGGCAAAGACTACCGCTAGAAACTCCTTCTCCGTGGTAGGGTAGTTAAGTTGTGGTCCGGTAAGAGTCTGGCTAGTGTAATAGATGACATGATCCTGGTTATCTTTTCTTTGGCCCAAAACAGCCCCTATCGCAAAATCGCTAGCATCACACAAAAGTTCGAAGGGTAAAGACTAATTCGGAACTTGAATGATGGGAGAGGACACAATCATGGCTTTCAGTTTTTTAAAAGAGTTTTAACATGCTTCCGTCCACTCGAATGGGGTGTCCTTCATGAGTAGGTTGCTTAAGGGTCTAGCGATGGCACTAAAGTCCTTAATGAACCTTTGATAAAACCCCGTGTGGCCCAAGAAGGAGCTCACGCCTTTTAGCAATTTTGGTGGGGGAAGGTCAGCTATGCCATCTATATTTTCCCTATCAACTTCTATCCATTTGGATGATACTATATGGCCAAGAACTATTCCCTCGGTGACCATGAAATGGCATTTCTCCCAATTCAGCACTAAGTTCTTTTCCACACACCGAGCAAGTACTTTTTCCAGTTTTTCTTCACAACGATCGAAAGAGGTACCAAAAATGCTGAAATCGTCCATGAACACTTCGAGTCCTCTCTTGACCATGTCGCTAAATAGGCTCAACATGCACCTTTGAAAGGTCGCGGGTGCATTACACAAGACGAATGGCATACGTTTGTAGGCAAATGTACCAAAAGGGCAAGTGAAGATCATTTACTCTTGGTCAAGTACATCTACCTCAATCTGGTTATATCCGAAATAACCATCAAAGAAGCAATAGTAAGGGTGGGCCGCTACTTTCTCAAGTATTTGATCAATAAATGGTAAGGGGAAATGGTCTTTCTTAGTTACCGCATTGAGTTTTCGATAATCAATGAAAATGCGCCACCCAGTGGTGGTACGTAGGGGAACTAGCTCTCCCTTAGCATTCACAATCACTGTCATGCCCGACTTCTTCAGGACGACTTGAATATGGCTTACCCACTTGCTATTCGATATTGGGTAGATAATCCCAACATCCAATAACTTGATAATTTTGGTTCTCACCACTTCTTTCATATTGGGATTTAGCCTTCTTTTCATTTCTCTTTAGGGTTTAAAATCCTCATCGAGATGGATCTTGTGAGTGAAAATCATCGGACTTATCCCTTTCAAATCAGCAATGCACCACCCAAAAGCACTTTGGTGATTTCTCAGAATTTTTAATAATTTTCCCTCCTGCTCTTCGTCTAGGCTAGAGGAGACAATAACAGGAAATGTGTCATCCTCTCCTAGGTATGCATATTTAATATGGGAGGGGAGTTTATTCAATTCAAGGGTTGGAAACTTCTCCTTGGAGGGAACCATGCGTGTATCCCTCGGTGGTAACTCCTCGAATCTAAAAACCCAATTTACATATCTCGCGTCCTCGTTCGACGCGCTCTTATTGAGTAACTCTCTTAACTCCCCAACCTCCCTCTCGTAGTCGGTGTACGTCCCCTCACTCTCGTGTCTCGACACTAAACAGGACCCTAAGGCATCGCCACAACAATTCTCCTCAAAGTACCCCTCTACAATCTCCTCTATGAAGCTCACCGCGTGAAGATCATCTTCTTCTCCCGTATGTTGGGCTATGTGGAAGATGTTGGTCTCTAAGGTCATGTTCCCAAAGGTGAGTTGCATTCGCCAATTCCGAGTATTGATGATTGCATTAGACGTAGCTAAGAACAGGTGCCCAAGGATGATGGGAACATGGTTGCAAGAGGTGAAGGAGGGCTCCATGTCCCAAATGACAAAGTCTACCGGGAAGTAGAAAGTGTCAACTTGGACGATCACGTCCTCAACTATGCCTTTTGGGATATTCATGGTTCGATCCGCTGATTTGAGAGTGACTTTTATGGGCTTGAGATCACCTAAATCAAGTTTCCTATAAATGGAATAAGGGGGGATATTGACATTTTATCCCAAATCAAGTAAGTCTTTTTCGATTTTATTTTCTCCAATGATGCAGGAAATGGTGGGTGCATCGGGATGTTTAAATTTAGGCGGGAGATCGTTCAGTAGAATGGAGCTCACGTTCTATGCTAGAAAGACATTCTTCTTTACCTTCATCTTTCTCTTTACCGTCAACAAGTCTTTGATGACTTTTGCATAAGCTGGAATTTTCTTAATGGCATCGAGGAAAGGTAAGTTCATCTTTACTTTCTTTAGCACGTCTAGCACATCCTCACGTGGGTTTCCTTTATGGGAAGGAATCAACCTTTAAGGAAATGGTGCCGCGGAGGGTGGTTTCACGACTACCTCGGGCTCACTAGCATCTTCTTTGTCACTCTAATTTAAGGGGACATTTTTGGCCTCTTTCGTGCCGGGCAAAATATCCTTATCTTTCGTTGTGTCACGTGGGGGAGGTGATAAATCAACGACTCTCCCACTACGAAGAGTGGTCAAAGCTTGACATTTCTCCCGATGTTCAGTAGAGGTGGAGCTAACACTAATTTAACCTTGGGGAGGTCTTTGGCCCTGGGCAGGAAACTTTCCCTTCTCTTGAACACTCAACGAGGTTTGTATCTTTGACAGACTTGTATTTATGTCGCTAATCAGGTGATCATATCTAGCATTGGTTGCAGTCTGGCTAGTGATAAATTGGTTCATAGTATCCTCGAGAGTTCTCCGCGGTGGCAGGATATATTCTCCTTGAGGTGGTGGTGCTTGCACATGTCCTTGCATGTGTGGAGCTTATTGAAAGTGTTGTGGTGGAGGGGGGGGGGGGACATGTGAATGAGGGTTCATCGCAGCGTGTTTTTGCCCATAGATAAAACGAGCATGGTTTTTCTATGAAAGGTTGTAAGAATTCGTGTGAGGTGCACCGAAATTACCCTTAAATCCTCGTATACCACTAACTTTCTCCTGAAGCATCACTTTGTAGGCGGGTATAGTCGGGCAATCCTCAGTTGAATGACCCACCTCACAAATCGCACACACCTTCTCGACGGGATTTGGGATGGATCAAGTTGATCCTCTTCCATATACCTCACATAGGTCTCCAAATCCTTTCTCAAGGGTTTCCAATCGAGTGTCCATCATAGAATTCTTATCTACATGAAATAGCCCGGATGCCGACGGAGTGGTGGTCACTTGACGATTTCGATTTTGAGAATTAGGATCAGAAGTGTACCAGGATTGGGTAGTCTCGATGACATACCTCAGGTGCAGCTCAGCATCATGGGCGTCTAAATTGACTAATGGACCACTCCCCATTGTTTTAACGAGTTGCTTCGAGGTAAGGTTCATCCCATTATAGAGAAAATAAATGATTTTCACCGTATCAAATCCATGATGGGGGCATGAAGCAAGTAACTCATTGAAATTCTCGTGACATCGATCTAATGGCTCATTTTCAGATTGCCTGAATGCTTGAATGTGAGCCTTTATGGAGATCATTCGATGTGGTGGGAGAAATTTCTTGAGAAATCTAGATTGCAACTCGTTCCAAGATGGAATCGAGCTTGGAGGTAGAGACCATAGCCAGGTCTTCGCTTTATCTTTTAGCGAGAAGGGGACGAGTTTGAGGCGAATCACCTCTTGTGTGCAAATTTGATCATTGCGAGTATCGCACACATCCTCAAATTCCCTGATACGAAGATATGGCTTTTTAGAATTCATATCATGATAATGGGGTAGCATCTGGATCATCCCGTTTTTTAAATGAAATTTCCCGACATTATACGGGAGTATAATGTATCCTGGAGTGACAGTGCGCTCGGGATATAAGATTTCTCTCAATGGGTGGTATGGGGCCTCTTCCTCACCGGCGGCTGCACTACGGTGTTGCGACATCTGTCTCTCCCTTAACGACTCAGTGTCCTCACTTGGTGTGCTCGAAATGTGCTCGTAGGTGTGTCCTAAGAAGGAAAATGGAGTGTTATTTGAGATTGAGTGTGACGGTGTCAGAGGTGGAATCCAGAACTATGGGGCGTTAGGAGTGTGGGGGCTATCGAGGTCGTACTCAACTATTGGATTTTCGTGAATACTAGTTGGAGTATTATGGGGTGTGGGAGTGAGTTCAGAATTTTGCATTAACAACTTGTGAGAGTTGATGGTGAATCTTTTTGTGCTTTTTGAATTTTTTTTATGTTTTTGGATTTTTGAAAATTTTTCGTCAAAGTTTTAGATTGACTCGGTCTAATCCTAAGTCTACCTAAATCCCCGGTAACGGCGCCAAAAACTTAACGCGACTCAAACTGTGTCTCAGAATTGCTTACTCTCTAGGCTCAAGTGCAAGCCGATCGCATTAGTAATAAACCCGCTAAGTCGGGATCGTATCCACAGTGAAATAGGACAATGAGATTGTGACGACGTCAGATAGACAAGGAAATCCTAACTCTAACTCTAAAGGGAAAAGAAAAAATGATTTGGTTTGTGAATGACTATACTATATGCAATTAATGAAATTATGAAAAGATGCTATTATACTAAATTACTTAAAATACTGATGAAGCCTGATTTGAAACTTTAAACTATAAATGAGAAAAACAGGACGGGAATACAATCCCCCAACCCTAGTGTAATGCAGGTATAATACTAATCGTGAATTTAACTAATTATTTAGACCCATAATTTAGTACTCTCAAGCATTACGTATATGAGGTTTAAGCCCGCATCATACTTAATCTGAGGACGAGTAAATCAGTATCATGATAGTGACACTTAAATTGTATTCTATAGCATCCCGGTTACTCAGAAGCAAACGAGATCTAAAGATCTACAATTGTCGTGTCCCTACGCGATACGATCATAATCAATCACTAAATTTAGAGGCTTAATGTTATACACGTGCAACTAACATATCAGGTTGGGTTCATGCATCCCGGCCTTAGAAAATCTAGCCTAGCATGCTGAAAGTAATGAAAACAATTTTTGAATTGCAGAAAACCATGATTGAACTAAGGAAAATAGATAGAATGATGTAGAAAAGAATTTGACTGAAGAAAAGCAACTCCTAATCTTACCCAAGCAGTAACAGCAGCAATTAAGAACACTTGTAATCAAAGAATTTCTGAATATTCTTCACTATTAGAATTAAAAGAATAAACTGTATCTAAACTAGGGTTTCTGAAAGGAATGGAAAATTAACTAAAATTCTCCGTCCAAATAATGATAAAAACACGGGTTTATATACCATACAAAAAGTTAGGAATTTTAGCTACACTAGGATAAAATTATAAAACTCGACACCTGGACCGATCTGGGGCTTTGGCGGACCGGTCTACCTAGAAAGCGAATCGGTTCTTTCAATTTTCTGGCGGACCGGTCTGGGGCAGACCGGTTCTTTTATTTTTCTTCCTTCTTCGGTTTTCTTTCGATCTGGGGTCCTCTGAATTGTTGCACAGCGGACCGGTTCGGGGCTTAGGCGGACCGGTATGCCTCTTTAACTTTTTTCTCCAACTTTGACTTCTCATAACTTTTGTTTCGGGACTCTGATTGAGGTGCCATTTCTTCCTATGTGCTCATGAACTTGATACCTTCAACTTCTCTTTAGGTGCCTCATTCAAATTCCTTGTAGAAATTAATTTTTTTCCCTTTGGACTTTCCTTCCTTTTGTTTGTCGATTCTTTCGGTTTCTTTCTTTCTTTCTTGACATCAAATACCTGTAAAATCAATAAGAAATACCAGAAACTTGGTGTACTCGTTAGGGTAAGTCAGTAGAAAGATTATGAGATAAAGTCAAATCAATTACGTTGTTCGAGATGCTAAAAGTAACTAAATTAAGGGATAAATTTGGAAGAATTTATGCCTAATCACTAAGTAAAAAATGGGCACTTCGATAATTTTATAATATTCTTGTGCTAATTTGTGAAAAAAGTTGCCTAGTGAAATTTTTGCAGGTAATGATGGAATTTAGTGCAAATTGATGATCAACTCGACAAAAGTGCAAAAAAAATGATTTTTACAATCGTTCGAAAAAAGCTATTTTTACATGTGAACTCATAAAAAAAGTCGGGAATTTTTTTTCTCCGATTTGTATGAAACTCGACATTCGTGTTCAGCAAGAAAAGATAAGGGTTTTCTAGTGGGGGGAAATTCGGCCCCTTATCCTGATCCAAAGATTAAAGAGTGGAGAGATAGATTCCAACACTATTCGGCCAATCAGGGAGAGTCCCACCACAACTCAAATACCTCACCACTTGTCCTATAAAAAGGACCCTTGGGCTCACAATTTTAGGAAGGATTTCAGGGAGAAACTTTGAGTGATTGTAATCAATTTGAGGGCCAAGTTTTTATCACTTTCTTTGAGGATTAATGATTATTGTGAGAGAACCTATTGTAAGTTTGATTTATTAATGAAAATCTCCACTTATTCTTGAAATTTATCTTTTATTATGGTAGCTTGATTCTTATATTAGGAGTAGGGTGAAGTTTATCATAGTTTTGATTGTTGTTATTTCCCTACCTATTTTAATTGTTATTAAATATTCGGTATTCATTTTAAAGCGACATGAGAGTGTGTTTTAAAACCTTCAAAATTGTTTTGTCAATCAAGTTTTGAGATTTAAAAATAGTAATTTTTATGGATTATGCTTGCACTTTGATTGTTTTGATAGTCCATGCTTAAATACATTTACGAACTATAAATTTATATTTTCTAAGGAAATAGGGATTTTAGCCATCTATTAGAGACGTTAAATATATTTTGAACATAAACGTCATATTTTTCGAATTAAACGCGATGAGAGTCGGTTTATTTATAAAAAAAGGAATGATAATATAAAATTATAGTGCAATATTGGTTACGTGATAAATGAACCCCGAATCCTAATTGTTTACAAGTCCCTTTTGTTACTCTCATTTATTGTAGTTGCTTCATTTAGTTTAGTACGTAATTATTCTCTACCCCATTTCATCTAGTTAGACAGTCACATTTATTTTGAAGGAAAAATTGACAAATCTCTGTGGGTTCGGCCCGTACTTACATTCTCTATTCTATAATAGCCCTTGATATTGCGGTTAGATTAAGCTTATTATGATGCATCTCAAGCTGATCAAATGTTTGGCCTAAGTATTTGAAGTGGTTGGCACTTATTATTCTTTTAGTAAGCATGTCACCCACGTAAGCTTCCATATTCTTGCTAAATAGTTCTTCAAAGACCTTGTTCTCCAACCTTTAGTATGTTTCTCTAGCCATTTTTGCCCAAAAGGCATAACATTATAACAGTAAGTACCTCGGCTGGTGATAAATGATATTTTCTCCCTATCTTCTGACTTCATTTTAATTCGACTGTACCCTGAATAAGCATGCATGAAGCTAAGTAACTAATGTCCTTATATGGCATCAACTAGTTGATCAATTCTGGGTAAAGTGAAGTGATCCTTCAGACAGGCTTTATTGAGATTTATGAAGTCAATGAACATGCACCATTCGTTGTTCTTCTTTCGTACCATTATCACGTTGGCCAACCAATCTTGGTAGTTAACATATTTAATGAACTTTGCCTTTTTTAGCTTGTCCAATTCTTCTCGGATAACCATGTTCTTGTCAAGATTGAATAAATGTTATTTTTGCTTGACCGACTTGGCGTCATTGGTGATGTTAAGCTCATGGCTTATGAATTCTTGATCTATTCTTGCAATGTCTTCACGGCTCCATGCAATCTCGCTCTTCTTCTCTTTAACAAATTTTTAACTCTTATTTAAGGGTTGGTTCTAGAGATAAACATATTTTCATAGTTCATTCTGGATAATCATCATCTAGGATAATCATTTCTATAGCTTCCACAACCTGTCCTTTAACTAAACCAGCCTCCTCGCGAGGGTCTAAGGTCTCAATCTAGTAGGTGGTAGTAAGTTTTAGATTTTTTCTTATTCGCTGAAGTATAATAGCATCCCTATGTTCAATTTGATTTCCAGTAACAATTCCAAACCTATAATGAGTGAGTAACCTTAGACACTGGTGGACAGTAGATGGTACTGCTTCAAACTTTTTCAGACCAACCCTATCGAGGATCATGTTGTAATATGATTAGACGTTCTTATTTAGGATGAAAAACTGAATCCTTTCAGTCCTACTAACAGGCTAAGTGCCGATAAGAACTTCCAATTTGACAGTTCCCAAGGGGTTTCTCCGGAGAAGCCTATTAGGGGCCTATAATAAAGTTCCAGTTTGCTATCGTGTAATCCCAAGTTGTGGAAATAATTGTAAAACATGATGTCGGTTGAATTTCCATTGTTAACCAAGACTCTAGCCACCCCTACCTCGTGTACTCTCATAGTGACGACCAAATGGTCATTATGGGGATAGACCACCCTGGACAGATCATTCTTAGAGAAACCTATTACAAATTTCTCTTTGTTTACTTTTCTTGGCCGACCATCAACATCATTTAATAAATTAATCTGTTGGATATAGGAACATGCTTTGGCTTCATTTATATAGGAATTTTTCAGCTATCTCATCACCACCACTAGTATCTCCCCTGAAGTAAAATGATAGCAAAAAGATATCATTTTTACCTTAATTTTCGGATCCCAAGTTTTTTTTGGCATATTTGGGTCATCTTCTGGATCATTATCTGACTCTCTTCCTATCATCTCTCCCTTTGTAATGAGACTCTAATCGCCTCCTCGAGTCTCGTTCCTCTAACCTATCAATAAACTTAGACAACTTGCCACAATGGATTAAATTCTCAATCTCATTTTTCATAGAACAATAGTTGTCAGTTGTGTGCCCATGGTCCTTGTAAAATTCACAATACTTGGACTTATTTCTCATGTTTGGAGGGGATTTCAACTCTCCAGACTACTTGAGGTATTCACTTCCTCTGATTTCGTCCAAGATGTGATGCACGCCAACAGTAAGAGGATCGTATTATTCGTACTTTAATTTCTTGGCCTTCTTATATATTTTCTATTTCTTATTAAAACTCTTACAACTATCGACTTTAGAACCTAGAGCTTGCTTAGCGGCCAGAGCTTCCTTGGAGTTCATGATTTTTCCATCTTTGGCCATCAACTCTGTCATAGTTTTAAGAAGGTCTTTAGCCAATGCATAATATAGCTTCTCGAGGAGCATTCCTCTCATTAAAGCAGTAATAGTTGCTTTCTTTTCATAATCCACCAATTCTAGATTTTCACTATTAAAACAAGTTGTATACTCTCGAGTGGTTTCCTCGATCGATGATAGACACTCAATAAGTGGGATACCATTTTTATGGATTTGTCACAAAGTAAAAGTTATTGATGAATAGATTTGCAAGAAAGATATTTATCCTTGGGGCGTATTATTATACAAATTTTGTGCGGATCCAGTGATGGTACTTGAGAATGCTCGACAACGTATATCATTGGGAACTGAATAAATGTCATCTGCTACTTAGTATTAGTCAATATAAAGGATTGGGTCAATCTCACCGTCATATTTGGGAGTGACCACATGTGGATTCAATTTTGACGGTGTGGAGAAGTCCACAATTGCTGGAACCAAAGAAGATCCCTTCGCCAAGCTCCTTTCCAATGGTAATCTTATGGATTAGTTTTAGCTGTGGCATCTCTAGAAGCTCTATTGTGCATTCGTGCTAATCTCTCTTATTGAAAAGTCTGCTTGGCATGCGCGAAACATAGTACACTAGCCCTGGATGTAGTAGACCTTTCTCGGAGATCTCTCGATTTCGATGGTTCCCTGTGGTAGCCCCTATTTCTCGGGGATCCAAACAATCAAAAGTAGAGGCTTTTCTCTGCCTTTTCGAGGCGGTCGATCATTAAGGAGTGAAAGGCCGATCGTTATAGTAGTTGATAGATCTAAAATATTTTTACTTGCTTTTATCATTTTTAGGAGGTGGAGGGGGCATTTCCCTCCCATAGGATGGAGAAACAATAGATCTAGCTTGAAGCGTATGAGCAAGCTTCCTCATGGTTTCCTGCATTTCTTTTTATCCTTTGGCAATGTTGAGTAAAATTTCCTATAAGGAAGGGAAGAACTGAGAGCATCACATCCGACAAAGCTACTTTTTGGGATGTTTGTCATACTTCAAAGGTATGAAAAATTGGTTTCAAAGGGGAAGTAAATAGCAACGACTTATCGATTTCTCATAAATGGCGCAAATCTCTTGATGTTTAAATTTGGATTATTTGTCTTAGCCTTAGTTATCCAAACATATAACCACATGTGATAATAACAAAGAAAAGAAAGAGACATTAGAGGTTTTTTACATGATTCAGCTCAAGAGTGGAGCCTACATCCTCGGAAAGGTTCTAATATTTGTTTAGGGTTTATCTCCAATCTTTTTATTACAATTCTAGGGATTAACATAAAGTAGATGTGCTAATGCCCTCCCTAAGCTGGGAGTAGTAGTGTATTTATAGTAAGTGGAAAATCTAAAAGTTGGAAAACATTTATAACTTCAAGCATTTACACCTTTACACAACAATATGTAGTTGGATGTTATTCTCGTGTATGTGCATGTTGTCTAATTAGTTCCCCACGAGTGTATTTTCATATAATTGATGGTTTGTCTTCCTGTTTGTGGTCGGCTGGATGACCTACCACAGGGTAACTAAGCCGACCGGGTTTTACCCGCAGTAAAAAGCCCAATGATACTGTTGACATGTGTAACTTCCTTATTGGTTCATGTGACATGATATTTTTGGGGTACAACACCTGCTATCCCTATCTAGGAAAACATGGGGGGGGGGGGGGGGGGGGATATTTTATAATTCGAGCTGGAGCTATAAAGTTGCAAGAATTATCTTACGAAGTTAAAATGCAATGATGTAGTTAATTCCAGGTATGCAACGCCCATAGGTACTCACATGGAGTAGGTATCTCACCCCTCATCTAAGTGCAATATTGCACGCATACCACCTCGAGTCCTAAATATGAAAGTCTGATAACTATAACAATAAGGTAATATTGGATGCATCTAGCATTATCCATATAATGAAGATAATCTTCTACATATGTGCTCCTAGATCCCCAGGTAACCCCTACGATACTACCCACAAAAAGTAACATACCATCCATTAAGCAATAAGTAGTGTTGGGTCCACTATCAATTCTGTACCTCATTAGACTACATGGATTTAATCTCTAATAATTTATATAATTCTATATGTCCTTACATATATATATGATACATAAAGGCATCTACATCCAGTGTCCCATTAGTTTTCTATCGGTAAGTTTGGAGGACTCCCTCATCCACACCGACATCATAAAACACACATAAGCGGGGCGGTCCATACTCAGTACACCATTGTACGGTACATACCCCCGACGGTTACAATGGGTGCTAGCCTCTGCACCTACATCATCATAAGTGGCATTGCTACAAAGGACCTAAAATAATGACCTACACAATGCCTAGCCTACCTATGCCGACACGTGCTCTGGTCTCGAGACGTATGCAACCCCAATCGATAGGCCACCCATGAACATGGGTATTTTCACACAAGTAAATAAATAGGTATTTTATCACATAATATATATAGGTAATCTTTATCTTTATTATACCTCTAATAGGATAGTATTAGAGGAGTTAATGAGGTTTTAATGTTTTCTATCATTTTCTCTCTCATCTTGAACATTGTGTTCTTTGAAACCAACAAAATAAATAAATCGAAAGTCTTCTTAAATATTTTGTTCTTTGAAACCAAAAAAGTAGATAAACGAAAAGTCTTTTGAAAAAAAAAATCTCTATCTCCAGATTGAGTTAATTTTTATCATTTTCTCTCTCATCTTGAACATTGTGTTCTTTGAAACGAAAATAAAATAAATAAATCAAGAGTCTTCTTGAATATTGTGTTCATTGAAACCAAAATATAGATTAACCAAAATTCTTTTGGAGAGTAAAAAGATCTCTCTCTCCGGATCTCATATGAGAACTTTCAATAAATATATGAAATTGGGTGGGTAAAATTTATGAATAATAGAAAAGGGAGAATTTACAAAGATAAACTGATAGAGTTCTTGGGAGGGTATAAAATTTTCAAAGACAAACTTTGAGATAAAATTTTACATATATGATACATTTCTCTAAAAATGGAAATATTGTTTTTGTACATAGTTTTTTTCTTTAGTTCCCCATTTTTTCGTTGAAAGTAGAAAATTTTCAAAATAAGATCCATTGTAGGATACATTTTGACATATATATTAAAGTATATGTTTTTTTAGAAAAATAGTAAAGCACATGTCTAGTTAACAGTTTAAAACAATTTGTTTTGGAGATATTTGTTGTTTTTCTAGCTTTATCCTTGAGTGTTATTTCTTTATAGAAGATATTATATTTGGAATGAATTTCTACATTTGGTACAATAATGTTTGATAACTTAATTTTAAAACATTGAACAAATTTTGTATCATATTATTTTAATTGCATATAAAGTTGCTGAAAATATGATATTTTTTAATTTCTTTTAAGCATGAACATATGAAAAAATGGAGTATTAGTATAATGGATTTAAGATAAGATATTTAATTTATCATATATACATATTTTTTTTAAATTATCATTATATTTATTTATTGTACATTGTCGATGCATCGCATATGTTGTATGCTAGTTATACCTCTAATACGATTGTATTAAAGGAGTTAATGAGACATTAGTGATTGCTATCCTTTTCTCTTTTATCTTGAACATTGTGTTATTTGAAATAAAAAAAAATGAATGAATCAAATTTCTATTTGAAACAAAAAAAAATTAATAAATTAAAAGTCTCTTGAAAAATAAAAATACGATTCATTCTAGACTTCATTAATTAATATCTCGATCCAACACAATCAAGATTCACTTAATCTCTTTTCACCATTCTCCACTCAAATCGCATTACACAATGTTGCTAATACTACTAAATTTATATAACATTTTTATTTCTAGAAAAAAGGTTTAAGTTTTTAAAATTCTAAAATTATTTTTTATATAAATAAACAAAGTTTTGGTCATAAAAACATATTTAACATTGTATTTATTAAAAACCTTTAAGTTTATACATAAAGGTTTTTAAACTAAAAAAAAATAAAATTATGTTTTTTTAAATAAAATACATATAGTTTTTTTGAAGTTTTTATTTATAAAAAATAGTTTTTAAGTTAAAATAAAATTTCAAAATTCAAAATTATTTTTAATATAAATAAAAAAACGTTTTGCTTATAAAAACATTTTTAACGTTTTATGTTAGAAAAAAATTTAAGTTTGTATCTATAAATGACATACAGTTTTTTAAACTAAAAACAAAAAAAAAATATGTATAATTTTTTTTATATAAAATACGTACATTTGATTCTTAGTTTTTATATACAAAAATATTTAACAATAATAGACATAGTTTATTTATGAAAAAAGTTAACCTTTTATAATGGATTTAAAATAAGACATTGAATTTATGATATATACTATTTTTTGCAATTATCATTATATTTTTTTATTGTACATCGCCCGTGCATCGCACGCGTTCTATTCTAGTCGACCCAAATTTCCAAATAATAATTCTACTTTAATAATTATCCATTTAGTTAATTGTAACTTCCCTAAATAATAAAATAGTGACACAAAATCCAAGTTTAAGAATTTATCCACTTACTTGGATGACCTCTCGCATGCTCGCCTAAGTTTGTAAAAATCACCCGAACGTTTTTTCGGTGCCAACCTGGCCCAAACCTTTCACGAAACTCATCCCTGGTTAGTTTATGCCACTTCCTAACCGTCAAATTGGATTTCCAAAAAACTAAACTCATTCCCGGACCCAAGATTCTATGCCCAATCCTCAAACACTGCACAAAATAAACACGAGGCAAAGTTGGCAAGCCAATAGAATTGAATCGGTCACCTGAACCACTTTGTTTAGAGAATCGGTTCGCTCCCCCCAACAAACCGGTTCGATTATGCTGGGCATTCATGACGAAGTTAAGACGGGATTTTCCCTTTCCCCTTCAACCTTAGGAGTTCTAACCTTCATGTAAACCCTAAATATGATTACCAAGCCAATCCCAAACCTCAATTAACAAGTTTCCACATAAAATTCATCCCCTATAACATCATATTCATGAGATCACCCAGTTTATATCAAGATTCATACATGGTTTAAAATTCTATTTCGAGAATCAATCTTTTCTCTTTTAAATCATTCAAGAACCTATCGCTGTTTATCAATTTATATTGGATTCATCATTCCTACAACTTGAGTTCTAAGGTTAAATTCCCAATTAGCATGATACTCAATTTTTGCGTTTGTCAACAATTAGGTTAATGCTTAAAGGCTATTATTTTGGATCTGTTCTTCAATATTCACGAGATTTAATCCAATCATACAAACATCAATTTATTAAATTAATTAAGAAATTCCTATGATAGCACCAGCAGTTACCAGCCCACCAGGGATTGCAGTGCCAACACTACCAGCTCCACCCACCCAGCCTTAGGGGTAGCAGCCACAGTCACAGTATGGACGAGTATACCATGTCTCACCTAGAGAGGGACCAACGCCATGACAGGAAATGGCGGGTATGTTCCCTACTTTTGGTCATGTAGGGTGCATTTTATTTGATACTGGTGCATCACATTTATTTTTTAGTACTAGTTTTGCTCATGCATCATGGATGATAGACTTCACATGTGACATAGTTCTTTATATTGATTCACTCGTGGGTAGAGGGGAACCTATATGTTCAGTGTGCAAAGGTATAAGTATTGAAATTGGGAGACTTAGGTTCGTAGAAGACTTACTTGTGTTATATATGTCCGAGTATGACTTTATTCGAGGAATGGATTGGCTAGCTATTTATAGGGCTTGTGTTGATTATTATGGGAGGTCCATCTTCCTTGTCATTTTAGGTCAAGATATGTACTTGGTTGCAATGTCTCACCCAAAGGGAGGGTCGAACACGCATTTATATTACAATGAGGAGAAGACTTCTGAGGAGGTCGTTGTTTCGTTAGACTCCATCCTAATTGTTAGGGAGTTTTTATATGTGTTTAAATAGATTATAGGTTTGCCACCGAGTAAGGAGATCGAGTCCGTGATTGATTTGATTTTAGGTATGAGACCCATCGCACACGCATCGTATCATATGTCTCCTTTTAAGATAAGAGAGCTTAGAGTTTAGATTCAGCAATTACTGGCTCAGGGATCTATTTGGAGGAGTACTTCACTTTGGGATGATTCCGTTATGTTCATTAAGAAGAATGACGGATCACTGAGACTTTGCATCGATTAGAGGGAGTTGAATAAGATCACTATATGAAACGAGTATTCATTTCTCGGTATTAATGATCTATTTAACTAGTTGATGGGTTCATCATATATTTCTAAGACTAATTTGAAGTCGTGGTACGATCAGTGGAGGATTGGGGAGCAAGATGTTTTAAAGACATCATTTTTGATGAAATATATATCGTATGAGTTCTTAGTTAGGCCTTTTCATCTGACCATGTACCAATGGTGTTTATGGATCTGATGAATAAGGTGTTTAGTCAATTTTTAGATAAGTTTTTCATCATGTTCATAGATGACATATTGGTTTATTCTCGGACCGTAGATGAGCACGCAAAACACTCGTGGATAGTCTTACAGATGTTAAAGGACCATCAACTCTACACCAAGTTTCAGAAATGTGGATTTTACTTGAGAGATATTGAGTTCTTGGAACACGTTGTATGTGAAAGAGGGATATCAATGGATCCATGAAAGGTTTCATTAGTGATGGAGTGGGAAACACCCACTACGCGTATGGGGATGCGCAGTTTTTTAGGTTCGGTAGGGTACTATCATCGATTCATTCAGGGGTTCTCAAAGATAGTCGGACCTCTAAAGAATTTGACTCGAAAGGATGTACTATTTGTTTAGGATGATGCTTGTAAATAAAATTTTGAAGAGCTGAAGGTCAGGGTGACTTCGGCACCGATACTTTCTCTACCTCGTGAATGGAATGACTAAAAGGTCTTTACGTATGCATCCTTGTAAGGACTTGAAGGGAATTAATTCTGGATGAGAGGTCGATAGCTTGTGCTTCCCTAAATCTTAAGCCTCATGGAGGTAATTAATCCACCCATTATTTGGAGTTAGAAGCCGTGATATTTGCATTATGTATTTAGGGCATCATCTCTTAGGGAAGAAATTTTAGTTGTTCACAGATCATAAAAGCATACAGTACTTATTTACGTGTAGGGAGTTGAGCATAAGGCAACGGTGATGGCTTGAGTGTATGTAAGACTCTTATCTTGATATCGAGTGTCATTTAGGAAAGGCAAATGTAGTGGCAGATGCTTTGAGTCGTAAGCCAACACTTTAGTTAGCTTCGGTGTAGAAGGCAAAGTGGAGTTCGCTTCCTACAAATGATGAGCTATCACATGCTTTTATTGTAGTTCTTACCATTACACCCAAGATCATCATTCGGTTCGCAAAGGCACATGTAGGATACCATCCTTTCCAGGAGAAGGTCAGGAAGTTATTAGCAAAGGGGCAGATCACTATTCGATAATTTCAGATGGGGGATTGAGATTCCACGATAGATTGGTAGTCCCAAAAGCTGAGGAGTTACGGTGAGCAGTTATGACGAAGGCACATGGGTCACGATTTTTGGTACATCTTGGTGGGGATAAGATGTACTAGGACATGATGCGCCAATATTGGTGGAAATGAATAAAGAAGGACATATCAATTTTTATGTTCGAGGGTGCCATATGCCAGTTGGTGAAGGTTGACCATCAGTGATCAATAGGTGTTCTACAGCCTCTCAAGACTCCGTTGTGGAAAAGAAAGAGCATTTCCATAGACTTCATTATCGGGTTACCTACGTCACATTGGGGACATAATTCTATATGGGTTATCGTTGATCGTTTAACAAAGGTGACTTACTTTTTGCCAGTATGTACAGATTATGCTTCAGAGCAAGTGGCCAAGCTTTTTCTTGAAAAGATTGTGAAGTTGCATCGTGTATAATTTAATATTATGTCAGATAGGGATAAGACGTTTGTATCCCACTTTTGGAGGAGTTTTTATTAGGCATTGGTGGTGGAGTTGAGGTTGAGTACCTTGTATCATACACAAACGGATGGTCATAAAGAGAGGATAAATTTGAAGATAGAGGACACGTTGTGGATGTGTATCTTAGATTTCAAAGGTAGTTGGGAGCATTAATTACCATTGGTAGATTTTTCTTACAAAAACGATTACCAGTTTACTATTTGGATGGCACCTTTCGAGGCATTCTACTGGAGGCCTTATCGTTCACCTTCATGTTGGTTGGAAGTGGGCGAGAACAAACTTCTTGGATTGGAGTTTATTCAGGATACCTCAGGGAAGGTGGAGATGGTTTAAGCTAGGATTTAGATTTCCCAAGATAGAAATAAGAGTTATGTTGATGCAGACATGAGGCACTTGAATTTTGAGGTTAATAATAAGGTGATAATTAAGGTGTCATCCATGAAAGGAGTGATGCAATTTGGGAAGAAAGGGAATTTGGCTCCCCGATATATGGGATTGTTCCCTATTATTGAGAGGACTGATAAATTATGTGTAAAATGGATCCATTGTGTCCCGTATCAGTTATAGAACCAATTCGTATAAGTATGAAACCCATATGAGATACAGAGGAATAGGATATTCTTATTT
Organism: Sambucus nigra; assembly: GCA_949130495.1. NCBI lineage: Eukaryota > Viridiplantae > Streptophyta > Magnoliopsida > Dipsacales > Adoxaceae > Sambucus > Sambucus nigra. Next base: position 136,321,910 of record OX422216.1, read on the forward strand.
TATTAGTCGGGAGATGTTGAAGTGGTATAAATTCACAAGTGTACTTATATCCATTGAACTCCATATACCTATTTTAACCCCTCCTCCCCTAACCAACCCGCCTTTTTGATGAATCCCTACTTTTAAATATTATTCTCTCCCTTACCATTTCTTTATCATCATCCCACATGGATACAATCGAAATGGACAAATTGATTGGGCTGAATCGTTGCAGAGAATGCATAACGTTTTCCATATTTCGACATAATGAATATTTCTTAGAGATGAGGTAGCTTAACATTACATAGATCTTGATGAGATAAAGCTTTAGCCTGGTGCGAGTTACGAGGAGAAACATGTAGCTATTCTGGACCGTAAGGAGTGTAGACTTCGTTCCAAGGTTGTTCCTTTAGTACATGTGCAGTGGGGACACCACAATGAGGATGAGTTTACATGAGAAAGAGAGGACGATATGAAAGAGAAGTATCTGAAACTATTCGAGCCAGGTATGTTTCGAAATCTGAGGATGGAATTTTGTTATTAGGAGAGGAGAATGTAACATCCTGTGTATTCATAACAAGTAATTTGATAAAATTTTAATTAAATAAATTTTGTGAATAAATTATCGAATGTGATATGAATGATTATGTGATTTATTTATGCTAAATGTGTATATTCATAGATAATCAAATTGTATGTTACTTAAATTAGTGTTACGTTGTAATTAAACATAATAAAATGTGAACCTTGGGTAGATATTGTTTGGGCATGTTCTGGAATGATTTAGGAACTTGATTAGGTGTTCTAAACATCTCAAGTTAGTCTTGGGGGATAGCTATACCATTAGGGAAGATATTGGACCAATCTGGGTAGTATTTCGAGCTTATTTGGGGGCCCAAAATTGGGAGTTTAGGGGCAATACGAAATTAGATGCTTATATAAGTTAATAAACTATCCAAAACCTAAATTCCATACATAATAGAGTTACCCTAGCATCCTCACACACTTTGGATAAGTTATCAAGGTTAGAGAGGAAAGGAAAGAATAAGAATTCAAGAGGGAAGGCTTAAATCATTGGTTTAAGGAAAGAATTTTGTTGCTAAATTAATTGTAATTTGTTTCTTAATTCATTTACACATCTTCTCATAAAAATTACGGATTAGAAGTTTATTTGATGATTGAAAACAATTGGAATGAACGCTGGGACGGTTCAGAACAAATATGAAAATAATTGTGTTTTAAGAATTAAACAATTTGATGACAAACTCGAAATTGATGTCGTTTTAATTGAAAAATTGAATATTAGAATCCATGTGGTAGGATCACTATTTTGAGAGGATTGCAAGTAATGTGTTGATTCCTTTAATCTGAAAATATTTAGATAAAAATTATGATCTTGACTGGGATAGACAAACATTAGTGTTTTGATCCGAATTATTGAAATCTCGGGGAAGTGATCTTACATAGATTGTAAAGATAGCCATGTAATTGTGTTTTACTAATAATGATGGAATTATAATTATTGAAATAGAAGTGGATAAAATGTTATAAAAGAAATTGAGTTTTTGAGGATGATATTGTATAAGAAAACACAATAGTTATGGGCTTATGCTAGAAATTGAATCGATATGCAAATCGATTCGATTCCTAGGCTTGGGTCAATGTTAGACCGTGAAAACATTCCGGGGATTTTTACGGACTCAAGCGAGTATGTGTGAGGTCATCCAAGTCAGTGGATATTTAATTAAAAATTGTTTTGCGTTGCTATTCATTATCGGGGAATTTAATAATCAACTAGAGTGTTGATTCTTAATGCCAAGGTATTATCTGGAGATTGATGAAACCCAACTAGAGGGTAATTGTAAGGATAATTACCTACACATATTATGTGATACATATATGTATTTATTATTTGTGCTAACATACCCATGTTCTTGGATGACTAGGTTAGGGTTGCGTACGTCTTCGGGACCATAGAATTCGTCAGCCCAGGTGGGCTAGGCGATGTGCAGGTCATTATTTTAGGTCCTAACAGGCGGCACCGCTTGCGATGAGGTAAATAGGATAGTCGAAATCCATTGTCATCATTGGGGCTATGAACCTTTCAATGTTGTGCTGCATCGGGATCACCCCGCTTATTTATATTTTGTTTACGTTCGTTTGGTGAGGGACTCCTCTAGACTTACCGATAGAGTACGAATTGGACACCGAATTTAGATGCCTTAGTGTGTCGTATATATGTAAGGACATATATAATTATGTAAATTAATTAAGAACAAATCCATGTAGCTTAATGATGTATACAACTGTTAATGAACACAATACTGCGTAAAATACACAATGTAATAATGTGATATTTCTTAGGGGTATTATTGTGGTGTTATTCGTGAAACTAGAGTCATATGTGTAGCTTTCTTAGCTCATGTTTATTATTGTGATAGATACCTTTGATGTTATGATGTTAATGTATATATAGGACTTCATGTTTGGGACTTGCGTTGGAATGCGTATAGTATTACACTTAAATGAGGTGTGAGATACTTACTGCATGCGAGTGCTGATGGGTGGTGGATAATGTGAATTAACTCCATAATTGAATATTTGTTTTGTAAGTTAATTATTTCAACTTAGGTCACGAACCCAATTTATAAAATATTTTTCCCCATAGGTTTTCCTAGATTAGAACAACATGGCTGACAGGAGATCAGACTTCCCGTGGCACTTGATCATTAGTAGCTTCAGTTCGATTGATTTTAGTATAGTTTACTACTCTTATTTCACTCATCTTTTTTATTTAAGAGATTGTATGGGCATAAGCACAACGATTACTATTCAATCATTTATTTTTAGTTATTCTTAAGATGGATGTTTTATGACTAATGGAAGTTGGGATTTATTTATTATCAGTTATTGCTGCATATTGTTTCACTACATGTGTATGTTTTAAAATTTAAAATGTCATATTATGGTTTGATGCTGAGAATGGTATAGATTGTTCGACAAGACCCATCTTCGGTGTATTGTGTCTGGCCAACCTTTACGTGAAAATGGGGGTAAAATTAATTATTTTATCCTCATCCATTAATTTTATGTACTTACATTTGATGGATTATACTTATGTTAAATTGTTTGATACTCCATCCTTATATTTGGAATTTAATTCTTAGCAGTGATAATTTCAAGGGAATATTATTTTTTGGCATCTAAAAAGAAATATAAAAATATTTATTTAAACATTCACGTTTTCATTATCGAAATTTACGCGATGAGAGTCGGTACAATTTTAAGTTAAAAAGGGAATTGCGAGTTAGACTAATTAATCATACACAAAAAATGGTAAAACGATCAGAAATCCTAGTAACATCACCATATACTACAAGAAAAAACACATTTCGTAACACAAAAAATATGTCGCGAAAAGTATTAATTATGTCGCAAAAGACATTTCGCGACATTCAACCGCCTGTTGCCCCTGTGTTGCGAAATCCTCGTTTGGGAATGTATTCAATGACATAAAATATATCTGTCTCCGAATGTATTTACCAGTCGCGATAGGCTACATGTCGCGAAATATCAGAGCAGAGAGAAAGGGGTTGATGCTGGAGCAAAGAGAAAGGGGATCGAGATGCCAGATGAGAGAAGGGTTGGGGGCGGGTGAGCTGGGTGGAGATGGGTGGAGAGCCATGTGGAGGGAGGCACAATCGAAAGTCACACAAGGGTTGGAGACAGGTGGTGAGATTGGGTGAAACGATAGAGAAGAATTTTGGGTGTTTTCTTAAGCGGGAGTTTTAGGAAATTTTTTAGGGGGGAAATAATATTTTGGCTGAAAAACATAGAGGGAAATAAATTTTGAGTTTTATTTTTTTAATTAAATTAGAACACATATCGCGACATACATATGATGAAGCTGAAAGTGGCATTTCGCGACATGCCACGCATGTCGCCAAAAGTGAGTGATACTTTCGCGACATCCATAACATGTCGCCGAAAGTAGGTGATCACATTTGTGACATCAATCGGATGTCGCTGAATGTAAATGACATTTGGGGGGAAATTTTAACTTGGAGCCCACCAAAATAACAACTTTTCGCAACACAAAAATATATATGTCGCTAGAAATATACCATTTGGCAACACAAAAACACTGATGTCGCTGACACATGTGGTGAATTTTGTTTTTCTTGTAGTGATACTTGTTACATAACTTGTGTTCACTCATTTAATATCATTTTATTTTGTTTTATCTTAATCGTATTTACAATCAATTTGTCTAGTTGGAAAGTCCATAATTTATAAGAATTGATCAAATCTCCGTGGGTGTGACTCGTACTTACACTCACTTTAATTCAATAGCCCCTGCACTTGCGGAATTTTATCATTAAAACTTTACAACAAGTTTTTTGAGCCATTTCCAGGGATTTGTGTCAATTTTAAAATTTATTGACTTTCAGACTGATTTTTGTTTCATTTGTGTTAACGTAAAAATCCATAAAATACAAAAAAAAAATAGAAAACTCGAAATAAAAATTATTTTTTCTTAAAATTTTAAATTTCATTCTTTTGTACTTAGTCTCTTAAAAAATTCGAAAACTGAAGAAAAATTCCAATAACATATATTTTTTTCAGAATACACACACACACACACACACACACACACACACACACACACACACACATATATATATAATTTTTCATAGGCATGTTTTTTTATTCTTTATTTTGTGTTAACTGCAAATCCTCACGAGAAAAAACTCATTCATTAGGGAAACCTAGGAGTTTAATGACTTGTTGCACATGCTAAGTGATCAAGTGCGAAAAGTAGCGCGTGTAAAGACGCTAGTCGTTGTTTTCGTTTCGCCAACTCAATACAAAAACCTAAGTTACAACTACACTTGCAAGGCAAGCACAGCGGTAAGTCGGGTATCGAGAATCCACAGAGACGAGTTGCTAGAATTTATAGGGTTTAATATTCCTAAATAAAAGTGTAAAAGATATTGGGTAACAAAAATAAAAGATAAATAAAGAAAAAGATTAATCTAGGCGAGTGTAAATTAAACTATGATTAACAAAGTGAATAAAAACTATAGGTTGCGTCGAATATCCCTCATCCGAGTTAATTGGTATAAAATGGTTACATGGGTTGACGAATTATTAAGATTGCGTCTCGTTTCGACAGTTAATTAAATCAAGGGTTGTTACGCCCTAAATCGTCATAAAAGCCTAATAAGATTTTGGCGTCAACAAATATCCCGGAAATTACGCGCGAAAGGTCGTAAGCACGGGACATACATGATATGCCCCGTCAAATCTCCTAGGCGTAATAACTAGGACAACGCACCCGAAATAGACCCGTAAACTCCATCACCAAAGCAAAGCAACGCGTCAACCCGAGTGAGTTCAATTCAAACACAACCTAATTTAAGTTACCTAGAAAGCATGTTAAAAACGCGATAAATGGAAAGCGGTAAATAAATGCGGTAAAATTACACTACAAAGCAAGTAAATCAAAGCATGTAAATAAAGCAAGAAAACCTAATTTAGAAAGCTTGTAAATTAACTAGAAAGCAAGAAATGAAGAAATACAAACTATATTAATGGAGAGGATGATGAATAGTCAACATTCAAGCCCAAAAGTGTGTCAATCCAAGAGGAAATGAAGAAGAACCAAGCAAATCACCCAAACCCTAAGCTAAACTAACCTAAAATCGTGTATATATGATATTAAAACCAAAAATGGGTTTATATAGTAAGTGGGAAAAGATAAGGGAAAAAGGAAAGAAAGAGGAAAGAGCCCAAAATATCTGGCACTACCAGTCGACCGGTCGCAGGGGCGCGGTCGACCGGTCCCTTAAGCCAAAGCATACTGTCTCCTTCCCACGGCAAAAGTTGAAACCGCGGTCGATCGGTCCCAGGGACGCGGTCGACCGGTACTCTGTTTTCAGGCTGCATTTGGTCCATGATGAGGGGGAAAAGGTCCATTACGGAAACGAGCCTAGCTTCTTCGTCCGAACTCCAAACGACGCACCGTTTGTGGCCACGCGATGCTAACTCAATGAACTACGCATCCGTGGAATTTCCAAGAGCCGAATAAGAAATGTGAATTGACTAAAAAGCCCTTGAAGTAGCGTCCTGCGACGAAACTTCTCCGAAATGCAACGGATCCTCACTTTTAGCGTTCCAATACCTACAAAAGCACAAATAACCCCTGCAAAACATGTATCTATCCAAATCCAAGGTCTTCTAGTTAATGAGCATAATTATAGGCATTTAGGACCATAAAAGCGCTAGAATGCATAAGGATAACGGGCGGAAATATGCAATATTCGATACGAATCACACCCCCTAACTTACACATTGCTAGTCCCTAGTAATGAAACAAAGAAAACCAAACCACATAGGGCGGTACAAAACGTATATATGCATCGAAATATAAATGCCACTTTCGTAGGGAACACGATTGCATTTAGCATATGCAATAAGCCGTTAAACCCCTAGGTTATCCTAGTGGACGAGTGTCGTCTCGTGAGGGTTTTCAGGGATGATACCCACAAACATCATAAAGTTTCCTCAAAATATGCCAGAACCAACATGCGACAAGCCCAACAAAAGCGAAAAAGATTTAATATGCATTATTAGCAAAGTGAATGAATTCACGAAAAAGTTCGAATTTTTAACATTATAGAATGCACCTCATAGAATTGAAACCTTAAAATGTGTGAGGAGAGCGAGCAAATGCAAAATATGATTTGGCAAAAAACTTATATAAATCGGATACTCATTAAAGCAAACATACATTCAATCCTCACGGGCATTACACTCATCAAGCGAATTCACTCGAAACAGGGAGGTAACACATGGAACATGCGGGCTAAAGAGTAAATGTAAATGGAAACTAGGCCGCACACATGTCACAGAAGAAGAACGCTATATATAAACTGAAAAAATGTAATCTCAATGAAAGGATACCGCACACTAAAAGAGGCGAAATGCATTTTCACAGATTATTACAACTATTATGACTTTTAAATTACATAAAGCTAAGATCACATAGGACTTGAATAGGGTTATAATGTAGGTATGGCTAAGGTACGAAACGAGGGAATGTATGTACGAATTCAAAGTGTTCGGGATGAAAACTCGGGGTAATGAGAAAATGCGGGCAATATCAAAATCGGAAAACAAGTTCCAAAAAGGCATTAGATATATCATCGGGGAGAGTAATCAAAACTTATTGAACTATATACAACATTTACAAACTTCTCTTTCTTTTTCTTTTCTTCTTTTTCTCATTTTCTCTTTTGTTTTCTTTTGCTTTTTGCTTTCTCTTTTATTTCACTTTTTTCACTACTTTCTTTTCTTTACTTATCAAACTCTCATATGCCTAAATTGCAACCGGCATCATAACAACATCATTCAATACCAAGTAACATTCCAAACAAAGGTATGGAAAGTGTATGTATGGGCTAAAACTCCAATTTGGAGTTGGTTATGGTAATGGGGTTATGAAACGAAAGGCTAGTATTTAGGCTCAAAGGGTTTAACGAGGGTAAACATATAAGGGTGAGGTCAAGGCTAATATGGGTTCTATAACAAAGAATGCCTATGATCATTTCACAAAGTTTACGCAATTCTCGAATCAAAACAATACATGAAAATCATGATCAAGTAACACATTTCAAGTATGAACATAATTAATGAACGGTCAAATGAAAGAATAGTAAGATTACCGACGAATTCAACGTTTCCAAAGAGGAAAGGATAGTGTATAACACTCACAAATGACGAAAGGTACAAAGCTTACTCGGTGTAAGTATATACAATGCAACAAAAGATTACCGAGTTATAAAAATCTTAAACCAAATCAATAAAGCAAGGAAAGTGCATGTGCTCACGGGATTAAAGTTTAATTCATGAAGTTATTCATAATATCAATAATCGAGACTAAAGTCTAATAACTTCTAAAATCGAGAACATGCATCATTGGGTTGTCTATTGGATCGGGCAATTATTGAAATTTATCATTGGAAACAAAGGCAAAATGCCCAAAAAAGGAGAAAAAATAAAGAAAATCTTTTTGAAATTTTTGATTTTTTTTAAGAAAAGCATACTAAGTAACTAACATGTGAGCAAAAACATGGACAAAATAAAGAAATGGATAGAATATCCCACACCCCCTAACTTAAAACTTGACATTGTCCTCAATGTAAATTAAGAACCAAGTCAAAGAGAGGAAAATAGCGATATTACCCAAAATTGGAGCGAGCCCCATAAGAACAAGTCCAAAGAATCTACAAAACAAGTTAGTACCGAGCATAGAAAAAACAAATAATAAAAAGTTAACTAATTACATTAAACTAAATTAAAAAGGAAAGAAAAATAAAAAGAAAGAAAGAATAAAAAGCTAACTATATACAACCTACTATTTAGACTTCACACTAACTGTACACTAGAAGTCTAAATAGCTGAGGGTCCACCATAAGAACGATATGACTTTGGAGGATAACCGGTGTACCCTCACATACAAGCATGCCTTCCGAAAAATATGAATTCCGTTTTAACAACGGAAGGCATGTGTAAGGCGGAAGAAATGAACCATTGCCAATTAAAAGTTTTGGAGGGACGATGGGGGGTTTGGATTGAACGGGTGACAAAAACAAGTGGGGACCGAGAAAAGACGAATATCCTCCCAATGATTTTGAAGTTCGAATGGGAGGCGGCGCACACAAAGGCAAAGATGCGATCGTGGATGGCGACTCGAGCAAGTACTCCTCATCGGTGATAGGGTTTAAAACATTAAAGTTCGAAACCGAATCATCGGGTACTTGTTCCGGTGGGGTAATAGAGAATGAAAAAGGGGATGAAAGAAATTCAAACTCACGAGATGAATTATCATCGCATGAAGTTGGAATTTCAAAGAAAATAATATCATTTTCAACGAAATGTTCTTCTTTGGGGGCCAAAGAAGAAATCATTTCATTGCAAATAGATATTACGTCATTTTCATCCTCACTTTCAATATCTATTACGAGATGGGCAAAGTCTAGAATGGCTTGTTCCAAAGTAGGCACAAGTACCTCATTTGGTTCAAAACATTCCTCGACTTCAAAAGTCTCGGAAGCAAAATTGTCGTCGGACTCAAATAATAAATCCAACTCATGTTCCCATGAAAGATTTTCTTCCCGATAGTGATTTTCAATTTTTTCATTTTCATACATACGCAAGCCCTCACCGAATGTCATAGGTCGAGGTGCGGATGCATTAGAATGGGAACTTTGAAAACTACCATCGGACTTAAACGAAAACTCATTATTATAGGAATTTTGAAAACTATTGCAATTCGTTTCAAAATTCCTATTATAAGGAGGTAAAGGCCCAAAATCATTATCATCATCATCAAAATTCCAATAACCTAAGTTTTGACTTTCGTTATACTCGCCCAAAGTAATATGTGAATTTGCAAATTTTTGGGACTCTAAGTATTCACCGAAAGTCATAGGTTTGCGAGAATTTTGAGAATTATAATAAGGATTACCGAAAGAATTGGAATAAGACATGCTTACCCCAAAAATGGCTCAAGTGGAGAATTCCACAAAGTAGGTGCGCGCGAAAAGAATTCGAGCATTTCTAAGTGCTCAAATGTGGAAGTCCTACAAAAAGTTAGCAAATAATACAAATAGAAAGAAAATACTATGAAATATTAAATCAAATAAAGTCTAAAACAAACTAGTCCCCGGCAACGGCGCCATTTTGATTGAGGGTGAAAAGTAGCGTGTGTCAAACGCTGATCGTTGTTTTCTATTCACCGCCTTAATACAAAAACCTAAACTATGACTACACTCTTTTAAGGGAGTAGAGCGGCTAGTCCGGGTATCGAATCCACAAAGACGAGTTGCTAGAATTTATAGGGTTTAATATTCCTAAATAAAAGTGTAAAAGATATTGGGTAACAAAAATAAAAGATAAATAAAGAAAAAGATTAATCTAGGCGAGTGTAAATTAAACTATGATTAACAAAGAGAATAAAAACTATAGGTTGCGTCGAATATCCCTCATCCGAGTTAATTGGTATAAAATGGTTACATGGGTTGACGAATTATTAAGATTGCGTCTCGTTTCGACAGTTAATTAAATCAAGGGTTGTTACGCCCTAAATCGTCATAAAAGCCTAATAAGATTTTGGCGTCAACAAATATCCCGAAAATTACGCGCGAAAGGTCGTAAGCACGGGACATACATGATATGCCCCGTCAAATCTCCTAGGCGTAATAACTAGGACAACGCACCCGAAATAGACCCGTAAACTCCATCACCAAAGCAAAGCAACGCGTCAACCCGAGTGAGTTCAATTCAAACACAACCTAATTTAAGTTACCTAGAAAGCATGTTAAAAACGCGATAAATGGAAAGCGGTAAATAAATGCGGTAAAATTACACTACAAAGCAAGTAAATCAAAGCATGTAAATAAAGCAAGAAAACCTAATTTAGAAAGCTTGTAAATTAACTAGAAAGCAAGAAATGAAGAAATACAAACTATATTAATGGAGAGGATGATGAATAGTCAACATTCAAACCCAAAAGTGTGTCAATCCAAGAGGAAATGAAGAAGAACCAAGAAAATCACCCAAACCCTAAGCTAAACTAACCTAAAATCGTGTATATATGATATTAAAACCAAAAATGGGTTTATATAGTAAGTGGGAAAAGATAAGGGAAAAAGGAAAGAAAGAGGAAAGAGCCCAAAATATCTGGCACTACCGGTCGCAGGGGCGCGGTCGACCGGTCCCTTAAGCCAAAGCATACTGTCTCCTTCCCACGGCAAAATTTGAAACCGCGGTCGACCGGTCCCAAGGACGCGGTCGACCGGTACTCTGTTTTCAGGCTGCATTTGGTCCATGATGAGGGGGAAAAGGTCCATTACGGAAACGAGCCTAGCTTCTTCGTCCGAACTCCAAACGACGCACCGTTTGTGGCCACGCGATGCTAACTCAATGAACTACGCATCCTTGGAATTTCCAAGAGCCGAATAAGAAATGTGAATTGTCTAAAAAGCCCTTGAAGTAGCGTCTAGCGACGAAACTTCTCCGAAATGCAACGGATCCTCACTTTTAGCGTTCCAATACCTACAAAAGCACAAATAACCCCTGCAAAACATGTATCTATCCAACTCCAAGGTCGTCTGGTTAATGAGCATAATTATAGGCATTTAGGACCGTAAAAGCGCTAGAATGCATAAGGATAACGGGCGGAAATATGCAATATTCGATACGAATCACTAAGTGCAATCGTGATTCCTATGAAAGTGAGTTAGGTTTAAAAAAAATAGCTTTGTTCGAAGACTAGCAAAGTTTAGGTTTGTAGGTATTTGATGAGTGCATTACTTTATATTATTTATACTTAAATCCAAGCCTTGTTTGGCCCGCTGTATTTTAAATAGTGAGATTTTAGAGTCGTTTTTATTATTTACAACAAAAATATAAGATTGAACATAATTCTAGTAAATAATGAAATTTTAGCAACCCCGAGGGTATATTTATTCCCTAAATAAAAAACTCATATTAGTTATTACTTCTTATAAATATTGGCCCTATTTGTGTAATTTTTTATCATGTAGGTCAATAGGCAATTGCGGTTTCAAAATGCATAATTCAATTCAGTTGTTGCAAAAATATTGTGAAAAGCGACACAGTTAAATTTTATGTGACCCAAGACAACCAACTACCCATTAAACCACGTTCCAAACCATGTCCTTAGTCTTCCATAACCTCCACTGTATTGTGTGGAAGGATTTTATATTTATATATATATATATATATATATATATATATATATATATATATATATATATATTATTAGATGTAGTAGTATTATATACGCATCCATCTTTCTTATCATAGGTGTGTCATTTCAATTTTGTGTATAATACATTTTATTATTTGTATATATATATTTTTACAATTTTACACAAATTTATTATACACACTATATAGATTATGTTATACACGTATATTTTATCGCACACATATATTTTATATATACACTTCTACACACACACACACACACACACACACACACACATATATATATATATATATATATAGGGAGAGATTCAGAAGTGAACATAAAAGATGAGCAATTGTATGAACCTTAACAAAAAACCTAACACCCAATCAATTTTAATTCCTACGTTGTAATTGGTCCACGCCAGCGGCAACGGACACGCATGTCACACTGGTGTATTAAAAGCCACGTGTATCACAAGTGTGTTCGTTGCCGCTTGCGTAGACAAATTACAACATAGCAATTGAAATTGATTGCATGTTAGGTGTTTTTTTTATTAAGGTTCATTAAAATGTTCATCTTTTATGTTCGCTTCTGAACCTCTCCCTATATATATATATATATATATATATATATATATATATATAGTCCTGGTCTTGTGTGGACTAGTCCGCATTTTAAGAATGCGGACTGGACATGTGTCACCTGGGGGTGCGCCCAGAAAAGAGAGAGAGTGTCCCAATAATTTAGGCGATAATTTCTAAGCGCACCATTAGGTGACACATGTCCGGTCCGCATTCTTAAAATGCGTACTAATCCGCACAAGAGCATCAATATATATATATATATATATATATATATATATATATATATATATATATATATATACCACAACACTAGACAACTACTATATATTACTATATATTACTATATACATTATACGAACACACACTATATATACATAGTAATACACACAACACACCCACACACACACACACTATAAACACACACACACGCACACACACACACATACACATAATAGCTAACCTCCCATATCCATACCCGGTACCAAACCCATAAAACTCCGTACCTCCCTCTAACGGGACCCACTGATCAAGATAACCCACTGAACCAGACAACTATATCCGAACCCAGTAGACCCCATCCTCTTAAACCTGAAGACCTCCATCCCATAGCCCGAACCCGAAACCCCCTACTTGCCTAATACCCAACAATCCCCTCCATTTTTCTCTTTTCGCCGATAATTATTCCAAACAGGAGATCCCACTTTCTTATTTCTTCATTCCCTTGATTCTTTGTAACGTATATGATTGTTTTTTTTTAAAACAAATCATCCTTTTGTTTATCCTTTGTCCCATATTGCCTTTACCCAATTCCTAGTTTTGAGACCCATGTTTCAAGGCCAATTGTCCCACATATATTATTTTCTCCAATACCTCTTACCACCTTTAAAGAGAAGAATTCAGAATAAACAAATTTTTAGGGAGGGATTGAAATTTTTAGAGTGTATTTTTAGGAGCATCAAAAATAGCAAATCTTGATTTTTATTTTCGGTACTCCTAAAATAATTTGTGTACAAGTTTGGGAGGGACTTTCTTTTTATTGGCATTCAAATATTGGGACTCGAATTTTTATATGTTTATTTTTATAAATGAGAATTGGTATTTCATCTTGCAATTTCATTGTTTCAATTATGATGTTAGTTTAATTTAATTGCTAGGATGAGGTGAAATTTACCATGATTATTTAGTATATGTATTAATTGGTTAAATTCTCTTAAATTCCCTATGTTTTCCAAAGACATTATACAAATTTGGTAGATATTTCAAATAATCACGAGAGTGATATTTTAAACCTTCAAAATTAGTTGTTTTATTCATATCATTTGATTTTATATACTTACATTTGATGGATCATGCTTATGTTAAATTATTTGATCGTTCATGCTTATATTTGACATTTAATGCTTAGGAGTGATATTTTTAAGGGAATAAAAAATTTTGGCATCTAAAAAGATATGTAAAAATATTTATTTAACTTTCAAGTTTTCGCTATTCGAAATTTATGCGACGAGAATAGGTACAATTTTGAGTTATAAAAGATAATAGCGAGTTGGACTAATTAATCTATACGAAAAATGGTAAACAGATCCGAAATCCTAGTAACATCCCCGTACATATTACATAATTTGAGTTCACTCATTTATTATCATTTTAGTTTTTTTTATCTTAATCGTATTTATACACTCAATTTGTCTAGTTAGAAAGTCGGTAATTTTAAAGAATTGATCAAATCTCTGTTGGTTCGACCCGTAATTACACTAGCTATATTTCAATACCCCGTGTACTTACTGTAATTTTATCATTAAAATCTGACAACACTAATCAAGCATGTTAAACTTCACCTAGTCCTAGTACAGAATTTATGTTAAAATAATGATAGACAAAATAAGATTCCAATAATATATAACAATTTTCATTAATGATTTAAAACGTACAAATAATTGTTCCTTACAATTAAGATTGACAAAATCCTCCCCACAAAAGTACAATTTTTGGCCCAAAAATAAAAATAAACTTTCTCAAAATTTTGCTCCCAAAATTGTGTCTAGATTTTTTTTTAAATACGAGCCCAATGATCCATTTTGTAAGCCAAGATGTGAAGTATTTGATATAATAGCCCGTGTTTTTGTAATAAATTATTTTTGGTAGAATTTAATTAAATAAATATGTGAATAAATTAAATTGGTAGAATTAAAATTAAAGTGGTAGAATTTAATTTGAGAATAAACTGCTTAGTGCTGATTGCATGTTTATTTAATTCATTAATGCATGTTATTTTTACTCGTAGAAAATAAATTTCATGTTAGTTTAATTATTGGTATGTGGCATTCAACATAATAAGAGTGTGTAAATTGGGTAGATATAGTTTGGGCACGTTCTGGGATGATTTCGGGACTCGTTTAAGTGTTTTGAACATCTAAAATGAAGCACATGCTTTAGGTATACCAATAGGGGAGTTATTGGTCAATCCGGGTATAGTTTCAGCTCGTTTAAGGGCCCAAATATCAGGGTTTATGGGTAACTCGAGATTAATTTTGTAAAAGGGTAATTAGCAACTAATAAATCACTTTCCTATCCAACACAATTCAACCCAAGTAGCTCCACACCCATTGGAAAAGTTACTAAGGCTTGAGAAGGGAGGAAGATCAAAGATCAAAGAGAAAGAGATCCTCAATCGTTAAACTAAGGCAAGAATTCACTTACTAAATTAATTTTCAATGTGTTTCTTAATTCAATTGTGTATTTCTCATAGGAATTTCTGGGTTAAGTAGATAAATTGATGTTTGTATGATTGGAATAAACCTCATGAATATTAAATAACAAATCTGAAATTATAATGTTTAAGGATTAAACTACTGGTGATAAATCCAGAATTTGAGTATCATGTTAATTCGGGATTTAACCTTAGAACTCATGTTGTAGGAATGATGAATCCAATATAAATTAATAAAAAAAGATCGGTCCTTAAATGATTTAAAAGAGAATAGATTGAGTCTTGAAATATGGTATTAAACCATGTATGAATCTTGATATAAATTGGGTGATCTAATGAATTTGATGTTATTCGGAACAAATCGTATGTAGAAACTTGTTAATTTGTGTTTAAGATAGGCTTGGTAATCATATTTGGGGTTTACATGAAGGTCAGAAATCCTAAGGTTGAAGGGGAAAGGAAAAATCCCATCTTAAGTTTGTTATGGCAGCCCATCACAACCAACCCAGTTTGTAGTGGGGAGCGAACCAATTCGCTAATCGCACTGATTCGGTTCGGCCAGTGAATCGGTTCGGTTTGACTTCTTTGCACACGTTGCCTCATGCTTGTTTCTCATACCATTTGAGGATCGGGCATAGAATATTGGGTCCGAGAATGATCTTAGGTTTATGGGAATCCAATTTGAGGGTGAGGACGTGTCGTAGACTAACAAGGGATGAGTTTCGTATAAGAGTCGGACCAGTTTGGCACCGGGGAAACATTCGGATGATTTTTAAGAACTTAACGACTATGTAAGAGTTAATCCAATTGAGTGAATAATTTCTTAAAAGTGGATTTTGTGACACCATTTTATTAGTTGGGGAAGTTATAATTAACTAGATGGTTAATTCTTAAAGTAAAAATATTAATTAGAAATTAATGAGACTTCTTGGGGGTAATTATAGGGTTAATCACCTATACATATTATATGTTAAAAATATGTTTATTTATTTGTGTGAACAAACCCATGCTCGTGGATGACCTATCGACTGGGGTT
The DNA here is from genome assembly GCA_949130495.1 of Sambucus nigra. NCBI lineage: Eukaryota > Viridiplantae > Streptophyta > Magnoliopsida > Dipsacales > Adoxaceae > Sambucus > Sambucus nigra. The sequence continues at coordinate 136,338,001 of OX422216.1, forward strand.
GCATATGCCTCAAGATCGGAGCGCGCATCGTCCCGTGTTTGCTAGGAATTGTGTAGGTCATTATGTTTGGTCCTACATAGCAACACCATTATGAGGAGGTCAGTGTAGAGGCTTGGATCCATTGTCACGGTCGGGGGTATAGACCATGCACTGGGGTATCGCGTAGGAAGTGCCCCACTTGTGTGTGTTTTGTGATGTCCATTTGGATTAGGGAATCCTCTGTACTTACCGATAGAGCAGAAATGGGACACTGAAGGTAGATGCCTTTATGTGTCATATATATGTAAGGAAATATGTATTTGAGATTAAATCCATTTGGTCTAATGAGTTACACAACTGATAATGAACTTAACACTACATATTGCTTAATGGATGTTATGTTACTTTTGTGGATAGTTTCGTAGGGGTTACTGGTTGGGTGCGAAAATTAGCGCGTGTAAAGACGCTAATCGTTGTTTTCGTTTCGCCAACTCAAATAAAAAACCTAAGTTACTACTACACTTGCGAGGCAAGCATATCGGTAAGTCGAGTATCGAGAATCCACAGGGACAAGTTGTTAGAATTTAAGTGATTTAATACTCCTAAAATAAAAGTGTAAAAGATGATTACCAACTAAAAGGAAAAGTTAATCTAGGCAATGTGTTGAAACTAGATTATGAAAGCGAGTAAAACTATAGGTTGTGTCGAATATCCCTCACCCGAGTTAATTAGTATAAAATTGTCACATGGGTCGACGAGTTATTACAAATGCATCTCATTTCGACAGTTAATTAAATCAAGGGTTGTTACGCCCTAAATCATCATAAAAGCCTAATAAGATTTTGGCGTCAACAAATATCTCGGAAATTACGCGCGAAAGGTCGTAAGCACAGGACATACATGATATGCCCCGTCAAATATCCTAGGCGTAATAACTAGGACAACGCACCTGAAATAGACCCGTAAACTCCATCACCAAAGCAAAGCAACGCGTCAACCCGAGTGAGTTCAATTCAAACACAACCTAATTTAAATTACCTAGAAAGCATGTTAAAAACGCGATAAATGGAAAACGGTTTATAAACGCGGTAAAATTACTCTAGAAAGCAAGTAATCAAAGCATGTAAATAAAACATGTAAACCTAAATTATAAAGCTTGTAAATTAACTAGAAAGCAATAAATGAAGAAATACAAACTATATTAATGGAGAGGATGATGAATAGTCAACATTCAAGCCCAAAACTGTGTCAATCCAAGAGGAAATGAAGAAGAACCAAGCAAATCACCCAAACCCTAAGCTAAACTAACCTAAAATCGTGTATCTACTGCTATATGTTCTTATTACAACAAAAATCCTTTATATAGTAAGTTGGATTAAAAGAAAAGAAATGAAAATATCTGCAGAAAAACAGGGGATCGATCGATCGACCCCTGTGGTCGATCGATCGATCAAGGCTAAAAATTGACAATTTAGAATGGTCGATCGATCGACCAAAGGGGTTGATAGATCGATCAAGCAGGTCTTGGCCAAGCAGCAGCACACTGCATTCTTCCCTTCTCCTCTTTTGCTTTCCTTGTTTATCCTCCGCTGAAATCGCCATAACTTCTTCGTTATGAATCGGAATCGCGCACCGTTCGTGGCCACGTGAAGCTAGCGAGGAGGGATACAACTTCCGGGAGATGTCAGGCTAGGTACCCAAGTTGTGAAAAGACTAAAATGCCCTTGAACGTGCGATTGCGTACGGAACTTCACCGGAATGCGTCCGAACTTCATACTTAGTACCTAAATACCTACAAAAGCCCAATTATACCTCATATAGCATGTTAACAATATAAACTGAGTTTTTCTGGTTAACGGGCTTAAATATAGAGATTAAGGCACCCGAGGGGGCTAAAATGCGTAGGTTCGGAGGATGAAATACGCGATATTTGCTTATTATCACACCCCCTAACTTACACATTGCTAGTCCCTAGCAATGAAATAGGATGCAACAAGAACTACAAGCAAACCAAAAGCAGGAGAAAGTACAAAAGTATGGTATAAAAGCAAAAGGCCACTTTCGCGGGCGATTCGATTACATTTAGCGTATGCAACAAGTCGTTAAACCCCTGGGTCACCCTAGTGAACGAGTGTCATCTCGTGAGGGTTTTCAGAGATGGTACCCACAAACATCACATGGTTTGCTCAAAATATGTCCACCCCAACATGCGACAAGCCCAACAATAACGAAAAGGATTTCATACACATTATTAGCAAAGTGAATGAATTCACACAAAAGTTCAAATCATTAACATTATAGAATGCACCTCATAGAATTGAAACCTTAAAATGTGGGAGGGGAGCGAGCACATGCAAAGTGTGATTTGGCAAAAAACTTATATAAACCGGATAAACATTAAAGCAAGCATATATTCAATCCTCACGGGCATTACGCTCATCAAGCGAATTCACTCAAAACAGGGAGGTAACACACGGGACATGCGGGCTAAAGAGTAAATGTAAATGGAAACTAGGCCGCACACATGTCACAGAAGAAGAACGCTATATATAAACTGAAAAACTGTAATCTCAATGAAAGGATACCACTCACTAAAAGAGGCGAAATGCTTTTTCACAGATTATCAAAACTATTATGTCTTTTAAATTACATCAACCTAAGATCACATAGGACTTTAATAGGGTTATAATGTAGGTATGGCTAAGGTACGAAACGAAGGAATATATGTACGAATTCAAAGTGTTCGGAATGAAAACTCGGGATAATGGGATAATACGGGCAATATCAAAATCGGAAAACAAGTTCCAAAAAGGCATTAGATATATCATCGGGGAGAGTAATCAAAGCTTATTGAACTATATACAACATATACAAACTTCTCTTTCCTTTTCCTTTCTTCTTTTTCTCATTTTGTCTTTTGTTTTCTTTTGCTTTTTGCTTTCTCTTTTTCTTCACTTTTTTCACTATTTTCTTTTCTTTACTTATCAAACTCTCATATGCCTAAATTGCAACCGGCATCATAACAACATCATTCAATCCCAAGTAACATTCCAAACAAAGGTGTGGAAAGTGTATGTATGGTTTAAAACTCCAATTTAGAGTTAGTTATGGTAATGGGGTTATGAAACGAAAGGCTAATATTTAGGCTCAAAAGGGGTTAATGAGGGTAAACATATAAGGGTGAGGTCAAGGCTAATATGGGTGATATATCAAAGAGGGCCTATGATCATTTCACAAAGTTTACGTAATTCTCGAATCAAAACAATATATAAAAATCATGATCAAATAACACATTTCAAGTATGAACTCAATTAATGAACGGTCAAATGAAAGAATAGTGAGATTAACAACGAATTCAACGTTTTCAATGAGAAAAGAATAGTGTATACACTCACAAACGACGAAAGGTACAAAGCTTACTCGGTGTAAGTATATACAATGCAACAAAAGATTACCGAGTTATAAAAATCTTAAACCAAATCAATATAACCATAAAAGTGCATGTGCTCATGGGATTAAAGTTTAATTCATGAAGTTATTCATAATATCAATAATTGAGACTAAAGTCTAATAACTTCAAAAATCAAGAACATGCATCATTGGGTTGTCAATTGGATCGGGCAATTATTGAAATTTATCATCGGAAACAAAGGCAAAATGCCCAAAAAAAGAAGAAAAAATAAAGAAAATCTTTTTGAAATTTTTGAATTTTTCTAAGAAAAGCATACTAAGTAACTAACATGTGAGCAAAAACATGGACTAAAATTAGAAATGGATAGAATATCCCACACCCCCTAACTTAAAACTTGACATTGTCCTCAATGTAAATTAAGAACCAAGTCAAAGAGAGGAAAAGAGTGATATTACCCAAAAATGGAGCGATCCCCATAAGAACAAGTCCAAAGAATCTACAAAACAAGTTAGTACCGAGCATAGCAAAAACAAATAACAAAAAGTTAACTAATTACACTAAACTAGATTAAAACGGAAAGAAAAAATAAAAAGCTAACTATATACAACCTACTATTTAGACTTCACACTAACTGTACACTAGAAGTCTAAATAGTTGAGGGTCCACCATAAGAACGATTTGACTTTGGAGGATAACCGGTGTACCCTCACATACAAGCATGCCTTCCAAAAAATATGAATTCCGTTTCAACAACGGAGGGCATGTGTAAGGCGGAAGAAATGAACCATCGCCAATTAAAAGTTTTGGTGGGACGATGGGGGGTTTGGATTGAACGGGTGACAAAAACAAGTGGGGACCGATAAAAGCTCAATATCCTCCCAAGGATTTTAAAGTTGGAATGGGAGGCGGCGCACACAAAGGCAAAGATGCGATTGTGGAGGGAGACTCGAGCAAGTACTCCTCATCGGCGATAGGGTTTAAAACATTAATGTTTGAAACCGAATCATCGGGTACTTGTGACGGTGGGATAATAGAGAATGAAAATGGGGATGAAAGAAATTCAAACTCATGAGATGAATCATCATCGCATGAAGTTTGAGTTTCGAATGAAATAATATCATTTTCAATGAAATGTTTTTCTTTGGGGGCCAAAGAAGAAATCATTTCATTGCAAATAGATATTATGTCATTATCATCCTCACTTTCAATATCTATTACGCAATGGGCAAAGTCTAGAATGGCCTGTTCCAAAGTAGGCACAAGTACCTCATTTGGTTCAAAACATTCGTCGACCTCGAAAGTCTCGAAAGCAAAATCATCGTCGGACTCAAATAATAAATCCAACTCATGTTCCCACGAACGATTTTCTTCCTGATAACGATTTTCAAGTTTCTCATTTTCATACATACGCAAACCCTCACCGAATGTCATAGGTCGAGGTGCGAATCCATGAAAATGGGAACTTTGAAAATTACCATCGGACTTAAACGAAAACTCATTATTATAGGAATTTTAAAAACTATTGCAATTCATTTCAAAGTTCCTATTATAAGGAGGTAAAGGCCCAAAACCATTATCATCATCATCAAAATTCCAATAACATAAGTTTTGACTTTCGTTATACTCGCCCAAAGTCATATTTGAATTTGTTATACTTTGGGATTCTAAGTATTCATCGAAAGTCATAGGTTTGCGAGAATTTTGAGAATTATGACAAGGATTACCGAAAGAATTGGAATAAGACATGCTTACCCCAAAAATGGCTCGAAGTGGCGGATTCCACAAAGTAAGTGCGCGCGGGAAAAATTCGAGTGTTTCTAAGTGCTCAAATGTGGAAGTCCTGCAAAAGGTTAGCAAATAATACAAATAGAAAGAAAATACTATGAAATACTAAATCAAATAAAGTATAAAACAAACTCATCCCCGGCAACGGCGCCATTTTGGTTGGGTGCGAAAAGTAGCGCATGTAAAGACGCTAATCATTGTTTTTGTTTTGCCAACTCAAAACAAAAACCTAAGTTACTACTACACTTGCGAGGCAAGCACAGCGGTAAGTCGGGTATCGAGAATCCATAGGGACAAGTTGTTAGAATTTAAGTGATTTAATACTCCTAAAATAAAAGTGTAAAAGATGATTATAAACTAAAAGGAAAAGTTAATCTAGGCAATGCGTTGAAACTAGATTATGAAAGCGAGTAAAACTATAGGTTGCGTCGAATATCCCTCACCCGAGTTAATTAGTATAAAATGGTCACATGGGTCGACGAGTTATTACAAATGCATCTCGTTTCGAGAGTTAATTAAATCAAGGGTTGTTACGCCCAAAATCATCATAAAAGCCTAATAAGATTTTGGCGTTAACAAATATCCCGGAAATTACGCGCGAAAGGTCGTAAGCACGGGACATACATGATATGCGCCGTCAAATCTCCTAGGCGTAATAACTAGGACAACGCACCCGAAATAGACCCGTAAACTCCATCACCAAAGCAAAGCAACGCATCAACCCGAGTGAGTTCAATTCAAACACAACCTAATTTAAATTACCTAGAAAGCATGTTAAAAACGCGATAAATGGAAAGCGGTAAATAAACACAGTAAAATTACACTAGAACGCAAGTAATCAAAGCATGTAAATAAAGCATTTAAACCTAAATTATAAAGCTTGTAAATTAACTAGAATGCAATAAATGAAGAAATACAAACTATATTAATGGAGAGGATGATGAATAGTCAACATTCAAGCCCAAAAGTGTGTCAATCCAAGAGGAAATGAAGAAGAACCAAGCAAATCACCCAAACCCTAAGCTAAACTAACCTAAAATCGTGTATCTACTGCTATATGTTCTTATTACAACAAAAATCCTTTATATAGTAAGTTGGATTAAAAGAAAAGAAGAAATAAAAGAAATGAAAATATCTGCAGAAAAACAGGGGATCGATCGATCGACCCCTGTGGTCGATCGATCGATCAAGGCCAAAAATTGACAATTTAGAATGGTCGATCGATCGACCAAAGGGGTCGATCGATCGATCAAGCAGGTCTTGGCCAGGCAGCAGCACACTGCATTCTTCCCTTCTCCTTCTCTTCTCCTCTTTTGCTTTCCTTGTTTTTCCTCCGCTAAAATCGCCGTAACTTCTTCGTTATGAATTGGAATCGTGCACTGTTCACGGCCACGCGAAGCTAGCGAGGAGGGATACAACTTCTGTGAGATGTCAGGCCAGGTACCCAAGCTGTGAAAAGACTAAAATGCCCTTGAACGTGCGATTGCATACGGAACTTCACCGGAATGCGTCTAAACTTCATACTTAGTACCTAAATACCTACAGAAGCCCAATTATACCTCATATAGAATGTTAACAATATAAACCGAGGTTGTCTATTTAACGGGCTTAAATATAGAGATTAAGGCACCCGAGGGGGCTAAAATGCATAGGTTCGGAGGATGAAATACGCGATATTTACGTATTATCAGTTACCCTGGGGACTAGCAGCACATGTGTAAATGATTAGCTTCAGTATATGAAATATGCTAGATGCATCGAATATTACCTTATTGTTATAGTTATGAGACTCTCATATTTGGAACTTAGGTTGGTATGCGTATAGTATTGTACTTAGACGAGGGGTGAGATACTTACTGCATGTGTGTGTTAATGGGCGGTGCATACTATGAATTAACTGCATCATTACATTTTAATTTCACAAGATAATTCTTGTAACTCAAGGGTGCTGAGACAAACTATAAAATATTTTTCGCCTAGTTTTGCCTAGACAGGAATAACAAGACTGACAGGAGATAAAACTTGTGATCACATTTTCTCATCAATTATTCAAATCATATGACTCTAATTTAGGATGTTATTTACCTTCTAGTTATTTTTACTATTCAGAGATTTTATGGGAATAAGATCAAAATTTAGTATTCAGACTTCTGAGATCATTCGCACTCATGTTGGAGGTTTTTATTTCTAGTTGGATGTTGGATTTATTTATTAACAGTTATTGTTTAACATGTTTTATCTTGTATGTTGTTTTAAAATAATGATATTTCATTATAGTTTGATGCTAAGAATGGTATAGATTGATAGACAAGACCCATCTTCAATGTATTATGTCTGGACAATCTTTACGTGGAAAATGGAGGTCGTTACAATTGGTATCAGAGCATCCAGGTTATAGCATCATTAGAATATATGTTGTACTCATTACGTTCTGTGTTACGTTCCTTTGATGTATAGATCCATATGTTTTGGAATCGTTGTACTCTTCATGATATGTTACTTATACAACCCTTTTTTCTTTTAAATGGAAAACGGTAGGTGCGGTAGTCCACAACGTGTTACCAAGAAGGCTACAGAGGAGGGGGCTTAACAGGACCGATAGCCACCACTATCCCCACCCGGGGTTACTCAGGCAGACATTGCCAGGATAGTGATGTAGACAGTCCCTACGGTGATGGCCGCTATGCTATAACACTTTCAGCCACCGCAGTAGTAGCCACTACCACCTCCCTCACCCTTTTAATCACTGGGCTCAGTATGGGAGAGAGATAGGGAGGCCTTAACTAAGGGCCATCCACTGGACTTTGCTGGGAGTCGAGATATATTGGTGGACAGTCACTGGAAGAAGGATATTCAGCGACATTTGAGGATATATAAGTGAACTCCAGTACATAAGCAGATGATAGCTTCATTTCGACTGGTAGGGGAAGCCTTACAATGGTGGGAGTCTATCACCACACTCGAGGAGTGGGAAAATTTGACTATTGATGAGTTTTGGGGCAAGTTTGAGGAATGAATTTCCCACCAACTATGAGATTTGAGATAGAAGTAAGTTCATAGACCTTAAGAAGGAAGGTCGCACTATAGCAGAATATGAGGAGGAGATTACCACATTTTTCTATTTTATAGGGGACGAGGTAAACACTGAAGAGAAGAAGATGGAGAAGTTTGTGTCTGGGACAGCTTGGCACATCAGGAAGTTTTTGATAGGGAATCCAACTTTCACCACCTACACTCAGATGGTGAATGTCGCTTTGTTCTATTATCAGGATCACCTGGCATTTTGATAAAAGTAAGTGGGGAAAAGACCAAGCTCAGACACATCAAACCAGTAGGTTAAGATGAATGGGAATGGTAGCCAGGGGACCAAGGAGTTTAAGGGGTCACAAGCAGGTGACTAGCATAAGAGGAATAGGGGTTTCGATGATCGAAACGAGTAGGGTTAGGAGGGACAAGGCTAACAATAAAGAGGCAATCAAGTCCAGGGTAGGCATTAGTTTCAAGGAAATTATTACATTTTTGGAGAGAAAGTACACTTAGTGAGGAAGTTCCCTCAGGGCAATTGGGGGGCACAAGAGCTGGGGAACAACGTGGGTACCTGGAACCTCAAGGGAAGCGTCATCCATTGCTAGCCCGGATGACAGTGCCAACACTACCAGTGCTACCTGCCCCACATCAGGGACAATAGTCGCAGTTATATTATGGGCATGTGTATCACATCACCCCTGGAGAGGGACTCTCACACCCTGCCTAATTCTAGTGTCGGCCGCCACCAAAACTAAGTCGGGTGCGAGTAAATAAATACCATTATCAACATGTGACATATATGAGACATTATAAAATAAATCCATAAGATAAATAATAATCAATCCCAATGAATAATAATAATATAAAACCATGACAAGTTAAACTCCAAATAAATCCAATCTCCAAAATCTGAATTAATTTAAAATCTGAATAAAACCCATACAACTTTCGAACCGAATGGCCCAACAAAACCATAAACTGAGCCTCAATGTAAATATGAAGGACTGGAAACTAAACTAAACTAATGCACAACAAGTAAATAACTCCAGCTACACCTTCAAGAAAGTCTACAAATAAACCTATGTAGCTTCTCCAAACTTATTCCTGAAAAGGTTAGTTAATGCACGAGGTCAGAGCCTCGAGCATGAATACACACTACTCCCCTCAAATAGGATCCTTGAATTCATACAGTAGCATTATATGCAATAAATATCACAATAGAATATTTTAATTAAATGAATATAATTAACCTCAGGAAGCATAAATTACTAACCACCCCCAAAGATTCTTAGAAAATCACACCAATAACATTTTAATTATCCCACAGTCCTAAAGTGTTAATTTAATTAACTTAATTCAAACATCATTATTCTCACTTTTTTCTTATGGCGGTCCTCCCGCCTGTAACAACCCGTCCTTTTGGAGACAATTAAATTCCATACTTGGATATAAATTAGCAATTTGGAGGCTTTCTCAAAATAGTGATTTTGAGGATTCTCGAGGATTTAATGATTTTTTATGGGGGTTGTGATTATTTATGGGACTAAATAGGTCGAAGTATTTTAATTATATGTCATCGTGGAGTAAAGTGACAAAAGAGGTAAGATTTTAATTAAAAAACCCGCACTAAGTTATATGGGTTAGAATAGTGGTTTGCGGTCAAGTACCTCGGATGGGAATTTTGATTGCGCCATGAGTCTCGGAATGTCTGAGACAGTCAAAAAAGAGTGTCCAATTGTCGAAACTAAGTTTCGGGGAATTTTAGAGTTAAACGGGCTCGTAATTGAGTAAACGAGTCGTTTTTGGGTTTTAAGGGGTATAACCCTTTTCCTTCTTTATAAAGAGGGGGAGAGGGAAGAAAAAAGAAAGAAAGGAAAAAAAGAGAGAGAAGAGAGAGAGGAGGAGAGAAAAGGGGAGGTTCCGGTCAAACTCCGCGGGATTCGGCTCGAGGTCGTCGGATTATATCCATGAGGCAAGTGTTTACTTGCTTCATTTACTTTTTGCATAAATCTCATACCGCAGTTTGTTATTAACAAACCCTAAAGATTTTGGGTTGGGCTTTCGTGGATAAAACGGGTCTTCGGGAGTTAAAACGAATAAACCCCTAAAATTTCCTAATTGGAGAAACCTAGAAATTAATCGAAATAAATTGGTGGTTTAGGGTTCTAGAATGTTTAGAACCCTTAATATATGTGTATTTGTAGTTGGTTGAGGTTGTAGGACGTTGGGTGAGGCGACAAAAGCTTGGGAGAAGCTTTAATGGCCGAAACCGCTCGGGAGAAGACGATGAATAGTGCATTACGTGCTTACCGAATCGATTCGGCCTAGAGGAGAATCGATTCGGCTCCTGGTCAAAAAATAATAATTGTATATCTTTTCGATGCGGCCGCGTGGGCGCTGACCCCGTCATTTTCTATTTTTTTTTTATTTATAGTGATTTTTCTACGAAAAGTTGTCCAAGATCGAAATCGTTTGTCAGAAATTATTGGAGATAAATATTAGGGGTTATCAAATGGATTGTTAGGACCTCTAAAGAATTTTAGGCGATATTAGAACCTTGGGTTTGTAGGAATAAATCCTAGTTATAATTTAAATGGAGGTTGGATTGATATTTGGGGTATTTTGGAGATTCAAAAAAAATCGCCCAAGCAATGTCCCTCAAACAGGCCAAATCGATTCGGGTCTAGGCCGAATCGATTCGCCTAAGGGGATCTGTAATTCTTAAGTGGGCCGAATCGATTCGGATATAGAACAAATCGATTCTCCATTAAGGACCTGTTTGCAGAACACTTTTCGAATCGATTCGGATTGGGAGCCGAATCGATTCGCCCACCCGAATCGATTCGCAATTTGGGCGAATCGATTCGCTTTGGTCAGAATGGCCAGTTTTCTTCCCTTAAGAGTTTGGGGAGTTAAATTTTGATTTGGGAATATAGGTATTTATTCGCTTAGGGAGAAATGGTATAATTGGAGATATCCAATAAATCCGTAGATGGGATTTAGGTATATATTGATTATCAAAGTAAGGAAATACTTTGGGTTTAGTATCATGCGAATATGAATGCAAGATTATGATTCTTTGAGAGAATCTTTGGGATTTTTGGTCATCGATAGATGGTTTGGAAAATATGGCCATTTATATATATATATTCGAGGAGGAATATATGGTATAGATATATATACTATGTGATTAAAGTATATATGATATGATGTAAATGATTTTGAAAATAAAGTACGAATGTTTTCAAAATGGAAAAAGAAATGATTTCATAATTACTGATTTATAGTCAACACCCTCTCTAAATGACATCATTATGGAAGTTCGCGCGCTGAGGTGAAGCCCCCTGGCTAGCGAATGCAAGGTGGATATAGTCCTATAGGCCATATGAGCATTTATGTTATGTTATGTTTTCTGCAATGGTTAGGTAACTTGGGGTGTGGTTATGACTAGCCCGTAGGCATATGGCTGCTTCCCGATGTATTGCGTATAGGTGCCCAGGTGTTGTAATTGATAGGCACTGGAAGATGATGGTCATTTAGGGGCGCGTCGTACGGGCTGTCTTAGAATGCGTTATATGATATATATATATAACCGGTTTCAATAATGTTGGACATTATTGGTATTAAAGCAATTTATGATAATAAATTGGCTTTAATTTACATTTCCTGGATGAAAGAAGGGAAATGGGATAAAGGTTTTGGCTTCGGTAACACTTCCCGGATGGAAGAAGGGAAGCGGAAGCATATGATATGCTAAAAGCATTTTTATGATAATGAAAATGGCTTTTAATACATTTCCTGAATATAAAAAGGGAAATGGGATATTTTGAAACAGAAAAGAATTTTTATGATAATAAACTGGCTTTCAAAAGTTAAATGATTTGTTAAAGAAATTCATGATAATGAATTGGCTTTTAAATACATTTCCTGGATATGATATGGGAAATGGAAAGTTTTGAGATAAAAACGAAAAGTACTGATAAATACTTTGTATATGAATCCTCAGTCCGAGAGATAGATCCGTGTGTATATTGTTAAATGAATATGTATATATGGATAAATCGATTACCGAGGGTCTAATGGATCCCGACGATCGACCTTGCCGCGTAGTAGTGTATCGAGGGGGTTCCTTGTTTGGATTTCTCTTTGCGAGACACCCCACGCACGAATATGGCAATGTGTTGAGACTGGGGAGAAGTTTAATCCTCGGTGCTCTTATATTTAGATTTATTATATGGTTTATACGTATATATATTTATATATATTCTGTACTGAGGGACTGGCGGATCTCGACGATCGACCTTGCCGTATAATAGTGTATCGGGGGGGGGGGTTCCTTGTTTGGATTTCACTTTGTGAGACACCCCACGCATGAACATGGCATAGCGTTCAGACTGGGGTGAAGTTTAGCCCTTAGTACATTACTTGGACTATCTACAGTTGATAGTAGTTGGGTGATAGACTAGTTTAGTAGGGTAGCTTGACTAGGATGTTAGAGGGATGCGTTAGGAGTGCACTGTTAGTGGATAGGTGAGGTGTATCTCATGGGAGTGCGATACCAAACTAAAATATGAGATAAAACCTTTTTCTAAAAATAAGGTATTTATGCACTTGCTAAATATTTTCAAATCTCGTGCTCTGGCCCGTTTATCTACTTTTCCTTTCTTGCTATATTATATATCTATTATATAGGTGTCCGGACACAAGGACGCCTGGATGACACATCTTTCGAGTCAGACGTCGACTACAGCAGCTGTAAATGCATGCAGGTTCTTAATAGACGCTTCTATCCTTGTAATCTAGATAGGAGGTATTGTATAAACATTCGGGCCAATGGACCAATTGCATTTATTTATTCTTTTAGCACAACATTCGATATAGTTGTAATAATTTTGACCGAGTGTTCGGTCATTTTATTTTATTTCAGTTTCATTTACGCATACTGTGTGGATGTTGTAAATTTTATTCGTTGAAAAAGAGTAGTTAAGTAAAATTTTGACACCGACCTAATAGGTTATTAGTAATTAAATGGACTTTCGACAGTGATGCTAAGAATGATCCATATGAGACTCCTGTCATAATTTGATATATGAGTGATCTCCCGGTATTTTATTAAGCGGGGTGTCACACTGCCCCGGGTGGTAATTTCTACCAAAGTGTCACACTTCCCCTTGCAAAAACACCAGCCAAATCCGTTGAAACTGTCGATCCCCCGCAATTTGACAAGGTTCCACACACGACATGACATATTCGCCAGTCGGCCCATTTAAGCTGTCAGCCCCCGCACATTATGTCTCCACCAATTTTAATACCCATTTTTATCTTAGGCATTAATTCCCATTTTTTAAATTTCACAATTAATAAATTACCCCACCCTTTTAATCGATGTGAGGTCCTCAAAATATCCCTTAGTCCCATACCTAAGGGTCCCCAAGTACACGTGCGTCCTATCCTACATATAGGATGAATTACGAAATAAAACACATCCTAGTCTCATGCCTCGGCTAACGCAACGATAATAAAACATAAAAATTGGCCCACCCCGAGAATATAAAATCCCCACGAATTTACACTAACTAGTCCCATACCTATCAAGCATAAACTATAACCAAGGACTACCCACTAGTCCCGTACTTAGTAAGCATCCTATAATAGAGGTGAGAAAAAATATTACCCAAAAGCCCCTCGTCCCCGTGATGACAAAAGTGAATAATAATAATCCACACAATATCGTAAATCATAAACATAACATTACAATATAATCATAAAGGTCCCAATTTAATTTAAATCAATGAATAACACCGTCGACGTTTTCAACATAATTATTTCCGTTCAAAAAGGTTAAATAAGTGTGAGCGTGTCCCATTAACCTATAAATAATCCCATAAAAGTCTACATGAGAACCTACACCCAAAACCATAAAAACCCAAAAATATAACCAACGCACCTAAGGGTTTCAAAGATTAAATCATATTTAAAATTTTCATAAAAACAGTCCCAAAATTAAGTGTCCACTTTCTCCAATTAAGTTACTAAATGATTTTAATCAAAAACACATTATCAAGGGTTTAGGCGACACTTAAAATGCATAATACTAAAGATAATTAATAGAGTATTCATGCCTGGAATTAGTTGGATAAAAATCTGAGTAGACGGTTGGATTCCTCTTGAGAAAACACCAACTGAATCTTCAATTCTTCAGTTAAAAGTTGGGGCTTGAGGTTGAAGATGGCAAGATTATATGTTTGGAGAAGGAGAAAAGTTTGAGAGAAAAGTGTTTTAAAATTCCGAGCCCCATTTCAGTTTTGGTATTTAAAGGGTTTAAGAGTTAGAATACAATTAGGACTCTAATTAACCCACCGCCTCTCCTGTCGCTCGAACGACTGATGCCTGTCGTTCAAACGAGATTCTATGTCGTTCGAACGACATACGTTGTTGTTTGAATGACCCAAACATCAATTAAAAACTTTAAAAATCCACCTATACACTTAGAAAAAAATATTCTTTAACTTAACAAAAACATACCTGCTTGTTAAAACATACTAAAAATCATTCTAACATTTTATTATTACTCTGATTTAATTTCGATTGAAAATTTACTACCCAAATATAAAAATCAACATGTTCAATTATTAAAAACCATTAAATCTAAAATTTTATTTTTCTCAAATATTCCAATTAATTAATTAAATTAATTAATAAAAACATGGGGTGTATAGGGATCAACACCAACAGAGGTAGTAGAGGGTATGTTTTATGTTCTTGAGATTGTAGCACATATTTTGTTTTATATTAATGCATAATACTCAATTGTAAATACTACTTCATTAGTGCATCGAGGATGGTAGACTTAGCAGTTGGCATAGTGATTTAGGTTAATTCACCCGTGAGTTGAGGATCACCTATATGTTTCATGGGTAGAGGTATAGGGATTGGCACAGGGAGACATAGATTGTGACAGACCTATTCGCACTAGATATGTCGAAGTATGATGTTATCCTAGGGATAGATCAGCGAGCTATCTATAGGGCTTGTGTTGATTATTATGGGACCATTAAGAGTTAATGTTCATGTGTATAACGACTAGTTGAACAATGGTATTCATCATAACTGTGGCAACTATGCGAATTATCATATTTGGGGTTTAGTTATAATAAAATGGATTGTGATGTAAACTTAGGTTAATATGATGACCTTGTGAAAATTGGTGCACTTAAGAGAGAACAACATATTGAGATGTCTTAGTAATTGGGAGGATTTTGAGGAAATATTTGGGTACGGATAGATTCCAATTAAAGAATGTTGAATTGGTGTTTTGCTCAAATTGGGCAAGATTTATTGTGTTGTTAAGTCATTTTTGATTTCGGTGAGAATAAAGTGTAAGGGTTTGGACCTTGGAGTAGGATCACCGTTTGACTTCGAGATATGCAGGGCAATGCCTCAATTAGAAAATTTTTATTAGGATGATGTGACTCGTGCATCATAGACGTGTGTTTTATTGATGTACTAATGAGGGATAAGGTTTATGGACAAGTAGGTATCCAAATATGAATTCTGGAGATAGTAGCATTGGACCAATGATGGTTCGATGAAG
The DNA here is from genome assembly GCA_949130495.1 of Sambucus nigra. Classification (NCBI taxonomy): domain Eukaryota; kingdom Viridiplantae; phylum Streptophyta; class Magnoliopsida; order Dipsacales; family Adoxaceae; genus Sambucus; species Sambucus nigra. The sequence goes on from OX422216.1 coordinate 136,353,798, forward strand.
TTTTATAAACACTATATAATGAGAGTTTATACAGTCATTGGGATTCTAACAGCAGGTTTTGCATGAATTCGGAAATATTGCCTTATCGAGAGTAGGCACAATAATGTGGAGATATCAAGATTGGTTATTGACGTATTTCTTGAATTAAGGATACAATGAATTTTTGACTCGAGGTACGATCATTGACTAGATGCTAATGGTGGCATACTTTAAGGGATGAATAAATACGATGGTTATCCGGGGATGTATTTTATTTTATTAGATATGGATATGCATGAGATTTTATAAAAAAAAATTTAGATTACTTTGAGAGTTTTATGTCTAGAGATGGCCTCGGTTACATGAAGATGTGTATTGTCACGAATAGTGTTATAATAGTGACATTGTCATTGAAAATGGGAAATAGTAAACTTTATTGAGATGGTAAGATCTTTAGAATCTTAGAAGTGATCAAGCGCTCTACTAGATTTAAGGATGGATAGAGGGTGTCCTATCGTATGTGTGAAAAGGAACACGATGTTCTTATCATTATTAGATCGATTAATTTAATGGGGTTTAGTGTAACTCTTGGAAGTGATAAGCCTTTGGTTGAAATTATCACAAGTTGAAATCTATGAGGTTAGCATATTATTTCTTATTTAATCTTGGACCAACAGATCTCAATAACCGAGTAAGCTATGTAGTAGTGTATCGGGAGGGTTCCTCGTTTAGATTTCCCTTGCGAGACGCCCCACACATGAAATTTAGCAAGCGTTGGGAGTTGAGGAACGTTGGGTTCTAGGATGTTTTGTTAAGAATGTGTACATATGTGGAGATAAAACGCATTAGGAGACGTTATATTATATGAGTTAAGTCCAGTGAGGACACGGAGTGCAGTGATGAGAGCACTTAGTAACAATTACGCCACTAGTAGAATAAGTGGGACAATCTCAAGAAGAACTGAGTCAGGGTCAGTAGCCTATTAGAGTATATTTTTTCCTTATAGATGTTCATGGTATGCATGGTTCACTTTGGATGAATATGTGTCACCCATATGTCTTGTTTGTGTGTGGATACATGTGATATGCGGCGTGTGGACATCCCGATCACACTACGGTAGACATAAACGAGCCTTTTACATTTATCTTCTGGGATTGATTTCATACTAATTGAGTATAAACCTATGATAATTATGCAGGTTAAGTTTTGATGTTATGCTTCGATGAATTTCGAGGACAAAATTATGTTATTGGGGGGAAGAATGTAATACCCCATGTTTTTGTAATAAATTATTTTTGGTATAATTTGATTAAATAAATTTTGAATAAGTTAAATTGGTAAAATTAAAATTAAAATGGTAGAATTTAATTTGAAAACAAATTTCTCAATGGCAATTTCATGTTTATTTGATTTATTATGTATGTTATGTTTACTCGTAAAAAACAAATTGCATGCTAGTTAAATTATTGGTATGTGGCGTTTAACATAACAAAATTGTGTAAATTGGGTAGATATAGTTTGGGCACATTTCGGGATGATTTAGGGACTCGTTTAAGTGTTTTGGAAATCTATAATTAGGTCCGGGTACATGTATACCATTAGTGGAGTTATTGGTCAATATAGGTATGGTTTCGACCTTGTTTGGGGACCCAAGTGTGGGGGTGTATGGTGAACTCGGGATCAGTGCCATAAGAACAATTAAGAAATCACTTTTTCATCCACTACAACTCAGCCCAAGTAGCCCCACATCCATTGGAGAAGTTATTAAGCCTAGAGAAGGGAGGAAAATCAAACGTCCAAGAGAAAAATATCCTCAATCGTCAAACTAAGTGCCCTGATGGCCTATTTGTTGGTGTCCCTGCTTGTTCCTATTATCGATACCCATGTACCTCTTATATTGATCACTTGCTTGGGACCCTTTAAACGGATGGGCTCCTTGATTACCGTTCCTCCTCATCTTACCCTGCTAGCTCGACATCTCTAAACTGGATCTCTTCTCCCCTCTTACTTTTCTGAAACAACTTGTGATCCTAACAATGCAGCAAAGAGGCATTCACCATATAAGTGTAGGTGGTAAAATCCATATTCCCCAATAAATATTTCCTAATGTGACAAGTTGTCCCTTAGATAAACTTCTCCATTATCTTTTCTTCAGTGTTTACCTCCTCTTCAGCAAATAAGGATAATGAAGTAAACTCCTCCTCATACTTTGTTATCATATGACCCTCCTACTTAGAGTCCATAAACTTCCTTCTCATCTCTAATTTTATGGTGGGTGGGAATCACTTTCCCTCAAACTTAACCCCAAACTCATCAATAGTTTATTGGTCATGCACCTCCAGTATGGTGGTAGACACCGACCAATGTAAGGTTGTTCCTACCAGTAAAAACAAAACTAACATCTATTTATGCACTGTCATTCACTCAACCATCCTCAAATGTCTCTGAATGTATTTCTTCCACTAATTGGCCAATAAGATATCTAAACTCCCATCCAACTCTTGGGGGTGGCCTATAGTGAAGGCCTGCCTAGGTGTCTCCCAAACTGAGCCATGTGCCTAAACGGGTAGCACCACCTGTTATGGGGGTAGTGGTTGTGCTTGATGCTACATTTGGAAGCGTTATAGAATAATGTCCATCTCTATAGAGATTGTCTGCATAACAAACGTGGCAATGTCTGTTGGAGTAACCACGGATGGGGTTGGTGGTGGCTGTGGGGTGTGGTTGCGGCTCCTGTTGAGCCCTATCCTCTGCAACCTCAGTAGTAACACGTCGTGGGTCTATCGAGTCTACCAATTATCATCTGAAAGCAAACAAGAGTCATATTACTAACAGATCGCAAAGAGTAAAATGATTCCTAATCATAAGCTCTACATATCATTGGAACGTAATGCAAAACGTAATGAGTGCAACACAGATCCTAAAGACACTAGAATCTAGGTGCTCTTATAACAACTGTATCAACCCTGATTTTCCACGTGAAGCCTAGCTAGACATAATACGCCGAAGATGGGGTGTGTCTAACAATTTATACCATTCTCAGCATCAAGCCATAATATGACATCTTAATTTTTAAAACATATACACGCGGTGAAACCATATGAAGCGATAACTGATCATAAATAAATCCCAACTCCCATTAGTCATAAAGCATCCATATAAAGTATAACTTAAAATAAATGAATGAATAATGATCCTCGGGCTTAGGCCCATACAATCTCTGAAATAATAAGACAACTGAAATAAGAGTAGCAACTTATGGAAGAATCAATAGACTTGAAGTTGTTAATGATCAAGTGAGACAAAAAGTCTGATCTCATGTTAACTGTGTTGTCCCAGTCTAAGCGAACCTGGGGGGAAACTTTTTATAATTTGGTTCAGTGCCCTAAAGTTGCAACAATTAACTTATAAAATCAAAATGTGATTATGAAATTAATCCGCATTATTCACCACCCATCGGCACTCACATGCAGCCCCTCATATAAGTGTAATACTATTTGCATTCCAACCCAAGGTCCACGTATGATGTCCGAGATCTACATTAAAATTTGAATATTAAAGGCATCTAACACGATAATAAACAGGAGCTAAGCATCTACACACACGACTCTAGTTTCACGAATAACCCCATAATACTACCTCCAAGAAATATCAAATTATTACATCGTGTATTTTATGTAACATTGTGTTCTCAATTAAATTACCTAATTATATATGTCCTTACATACATACGTCACATGAAGTCATCTATCTTCGGTGTCCAGTTCGTGCTCTATCGATAAGTTTGGAGGAGTCCGTCACTAAAAGGACATAAACAAAACACACATAAGCGGAGCGGTACCTACGCAGTACACCATTGCAAAGTCCATACTCTTGATGATGACATTGGATTCCATATATACTACTTACCTCATCGCAAGTTCTGCCACCCCATGGGACCTAAAATAATGACCTACACAACACTTTCCCCACCTGAGTCAACGCATGTTACAGTTCCGAAGTTGTATGCATCCCCAATCGATAGGTTGTCCATGAACACAGTATGTTCGTACAAATAATAAATACATATCTACAACACATAATATGTATAAGAAATTATCCCCATAATTACCCTCCAACTAGGCTTCATCAATCTCCAAATAATACTGTTGCATAAAGAATCAACACTCTAGTTAATTATTAAATTCCCCAATAATGAATAGCGATACAAAACCATGTTTAATTAAATATCCATTCACTTGAATGACCTCTCACATACCCACTTGAGTTTGTAAAAATTCCCCGAACGTTTCCACAGTCCAACCCTGACCCAAGCTCAGAAGCCGAATCGATTCACATTTGGGGCCGAATCGATTCTCCCCAGACCAAGCTGAATCTATTAGATTTTAAGTAGATGCCCATAACTATTGTGTTTTCCTATACGAATTTAATTCTCAAAATCCAAATTTCTTTTATAATGTTTTATCCAACTCTATTTCAAGAATTATAATTCCATAATGAGCAAGAAAACATAATTATATGGCTATCTTAACAATTCATGTAAGATTATTTCCCCAAGATTTCAATTATTCAGATCTAAATACTATAGTTCATATAACCTAGTTCAAGGTCATAATTTTTATCTAGACATTTTGAGATTAAAGGACTCAAAAAATGATTAGCAATAATCCTAAAATAGCAATCCTACCACATGGATTCTAATATTCAATTTTATAATTAAAAGGACATCAATTCTGATTTGTCATCAAAATGTTTAATTCTTAAAACATAATTATTTTCCAATTTGTTCTAATTAGTCCTGCAATTCATTCCAATTATTCTCAATCATCAAATAAACTTTTAACCTAAAATCGTTATGAGAAGATGTGAAAATGAATTAAGAAACAAATTACAATTAATTTAGCAAGAAAATTATTGCCTTAAATCAATGATTTGAGCCTCCCTTGTTAAATTCTTGTTCTTCCTTTCCTCTCTAAGCATGGTAACTTCTCCAAAGGGTGTGGGGCTTCTAGGGCAACTCTATTATGGATGAAATGAGGGTTTAGGTCAGTTTATTAACTTATTTAAGCCTCTAATCCCGTATTACCCCTAAACTCTCAATTTTGGGCTGCCAAACAAGCACGAAATACTACTCATATTGGTCCAATATCTTCACTAAGGTTATACCTTCACCCTGGATCCAACTTGAGATGTTTAAAATACCTAATCAAGTTCCAAAATCATTATGGGATGTGACAAAAAAATATTGTCCTAAGTTACACATTTTATTATGTTTAGTCATAAAATAATATTAATTCATGTAACATGAATTTTGGTTATCTACGAATATACACACTTGGCATGAATGAATCATGTATATCACATTCAAGTAATTTATTCTCAAAATTTATTTAATTAAAACTTAACCAATTTAATTATTTTGAAAACCACGAGGTGTTAAAGTTTAAATTATCATTCTCTTGACTATTTTAAATGAATACCTAATTTGTAAAATATTTTTGAAAAACGTAGGGATTAAGAAAATTAAACTAATTAAAACATACGCTAAATAATCATGGTAAATTTGACCTCATCCTAGAAATCAAATTAAACTAACATCATAAATTAAATAATAAAATTGCAAGTTGAGATACAAGTTCTCATTAATGATAATCAACTTACAAAAATTCGAGTCCCAATATTTGAATGCTAATACAAAGAAAGTCCATCCCAAACTTGCACACAAATTATTTTAGGATTACCAAAAATAAAAATACCAAGATTTACTATTTTTGGTGCCCCCAAAAATTCACTCTAAACTTTCTTATCCTTCCCCAAAAATGTGTTATGTCTGAATTAATATTTCTAAAAGTGACAAGGGGTATGGGAGAAAATAATATATTTGGGAAAAATTTCTTCAAAATATGGGTCACAAAACTGGGAATTGGGTGAAGGCAATATGGGACAAAGGATAAATAAAAGGAGGATTTGTTTTGAAACAAAACAATCATATATATTACAAACAATCAACGAAATATATAAATAAGGAAGTGGGATCCCATGTTTGGAATAATTGTTTGCGGAAAGAAACAAATAGAGGGGACCGCTGGGTTTTAGGCAGGCAGGGGGTTTCAGGTTCGGGTTATGAGATGGAGGTCTTCGGGTTTAGAATGTTGGGGTCTGATAGGTCCGAATATGGTGTTCTTGTTCGTTTGTTGTTCGGTTCAGTGGGTCAGGGTTAGGTTGGTAGGAAGTTTTATGGGTTCGGTCTTGGGTATGGAGGTGGGAGGTTAGCTGTTTAGTGTGTGTGTATGTGTGTGTGTGTGTGTGTTTATATATATTGTAATACCCCGTATTTTTATGGCTTTTAAATTTTGGGATTTATTAAATTTAAATTGAGATATTAATTTAATATTAATCCAGAAATTTATTTTAAATATCTACTAGCGTGACGAGAGTTAGTAATTATTAGAAATTTATTGAATATTACTTAATGAGTAAAGTAATATGTATAATTGAATTTATTAAAATTGTCACGAGTGTATAATATGACAATTATGGAAACTAAGTCGGGACGCACCTGTGTCGTGTCGGGACTAAATTATTATGATATAAAGTGAATAAATTATAAGTCACCCGTATGGTCATTTCGAGTACTCCAAATGTCCGGAAGGGTCGAAATAGTCAGGAAAGTGTACCCAGGGGTTTAGTTTGGTTCTCGGGGCATTTTTAGGCCTAAACGGCACCCCGGAGGAGCAATTTAGTCATTTCCAAATTTGGCCTTAATTAAATGATGAAAATTGGGACATTATTATCAGATATTAAAAGAGTCTTCTAGGGTTAACACTCTCAAATAGATAGAACGGCAGTGAGAGGAATGCAGGGAAAAGATTTCCAAGAAATCCAATGCCAATAACCAATTCAATTGCACCACCACCACCTAAACATAAATCGTAAGACGAGGAACACATCCATATCCTTATCACCAACAAATCAGACATTCGAATCCCAGGCTAGTATTTGTATTGCTCCTTTTCTAGTTAATGTTTCACCCATGTTAGAATAGGATTGTTAATTATATGTTTTGTGGAGGAAACTGATGATTTAGGGAATTTAAAACACATGATTCCTTATAAATAAATATATCCTAGAAACCTCAACATATGTAGAGGTTTACCCACGAAATTGTATTGGTTTAGAAGTGAGAAATTTGGAAAAATAATTGAAGATTGAAAATTTAATGTGAAATTAGGGTTCTTGATTATTATGATAATTTTCTCTTTAATTCGATACCTTTGATGAATTTTTACATGTTTCACATAGGAAATCATGTATATAGATATATGTAACCAGTAGTGACTTGTTTGGGAGTTTGGGGATAATTAATAGTGTTTTGGAGAAAATTCTCAGATGAAACCCGTAGGTCGAATTAACAGTTTCTGGGCTAATAACTGCTTGATCGATCAATCAACCCAAGAATGTCGATCCATCGACTGATCGATCGATCGGCCCCTTTCCTCGATCGATCGAACCCTCCTAGAAAAATGCATGTTTTTTTCCCTTTTTGCTTAATCCGGATAAAATACGTAGGAACCCTTGAATATCATTTAAAGAGTATAATGGGTCATGAATAGGACCAGTAGGGTCTAAGTAAAATCTGTTGAGTGAAATTTTATATGGGATGAAATCGTGTGTTAATGGGGTGTTTCGTCACATATTAGAAATTTTGCGTACGTTCACTAACGAATTTAGATACTCGTGAAAGACTTAAACCGGAATGTTAAAAAGGGTGTACCTACTAAGATTATAGTTGGCAAGAGATAATACTTAGAGAGATGCGAAGTAAGTATGAAATGATTGTAATTGAGAATAAAAATAGATGAATCCTTTATGCGAGATAAATGGGTAAAATTGTACTAAGTACAGTTAATAATAATTACGGGTCATGGGAAAACCTAATTGGAAAATGTCAATAGCTATATATATGGTCATGTGACTGTGTACATATATTAAATACTATATTTATTAATAATCGTACCCGCGCAACTTGCTATCACGGAGGTTGTCGTGCCGGGACAGTCTTATCTCGATGGGAATTTTATGGGGGATATTGACTTGTACCCTAGAACATAGGATTCCTTGGTACAGGCTATTTGAGAATGATAGTCAGAAAGTCCTAAGAGACGTGAGGGGTATGTCCTAACCTTTAGTGACTTGGAACTATGCTTCGCCTCTATTTTGTGTGTATTGTGCTAATACAGTTCGATAGTGATTCCGGAATAGTATTTCCATTTGTACGAGAAATATGGGGACTTGATAGCAGAGTATGCCCGCACCATAGATTTTATGTGGGGTGCCGATAGTATAGTTATTATATGAGTTATTAATAGATATATATATATGTATATATGGACATCTTATACTGTGCTTATAAGTAGTTAAGTATTGAATAAATGCTTCAAACCTTATAAAGTGTTAGGGAAATTTGTAGCGGTAGTAAGAAATTCTATGTAACGTAAGTAATCATGAAGAGATTGATCTTTAAACTAAATATCATATCCTTTTTATTACTCGAGATAAAACTTTATGGGGGATAAGTTAGATAGACTTATGAGTTTTAGTAGTACGGTAGACGCACACACTAGATGAGAGGTGAGAATTATCAAGAGAGTGTCGCATACTAACAGGGTTATTACATTAGCCGGTAAGCATTTTAAATACCTGCTAAACTATTTTAAAACTGTTTTACACATGGGCTCTGACTCGTTTACTGTCTTTTTCTCTCTCTTGTATATATATGTATGTATTACATGTGCCCAACCACATAGGCGTAAGGAATAAGTTCTTTAGATTGGACGTGCTTCAGCTTATGTGGGAGTTGCTGGCCCTTGCTTTAGACGACCTCTTCATTGATTCAGTTCTTTTTTTAGTTCTTCATAATTAGGGCATGTGTCACCCGATTTCCTATTCCGTTTGGATTTGTCAAAGATTTGTATTTATTTATATCACCAGTATTTAGTACTCATTGAGAGTTAACTCTTATCAGGATGATTTCATTTATGGTTCTTTAACTTGGTTTGGTTAATCTAGATGGTTTAATTCTTTTGTGTTGATTGGCATCCTTAACATTTATGTGATTTTAAACTGTTGGTTATTTAAATGGTTCTCATATTGGAATTTAATAAAATGGAAATAAGACTTTAAATTATTTTGACACTTAGCTTAATTATTTAGGGTTTTTAAATTGGAAATATTTGTTTTGTGATAATGATGTTAAGAATAATCCAACCGTTCACCTTGATTTTAATTTAATAAAGGACTGATCACCCGGTATTTAATTAGACGGGGTGTCACACACACACACTGTGTTAGTGTATATATACAATATATGTGTGTTAGTAGATATACATGTATAATATAATATATATATATAGTGTGTGTAATAAAATTGTGTAAAAATATAATAAATTATATATATACACATATAATAAAAAATATATAAACAAGATAAAAATGGCATACATATAATAAGAAACATGAATACGTATATAATAGTTCTACTACAACTACTAACAATAATAACATATATATATATATATATATAGGGAGAGGATCACACGTGTACTTAAAAAGTGACCTCGTAACAAAAAACACCTAACAATCCATTAATTTTAATTCATATGTCGTAATTGGTCCGCGCCAGCGGCAACAAACACGTGTGATGATCGAAAAAATTTTTACACCCCAACCCCCCACCATGGCAGCGTTTACCCCTGAGTAAACATTCCAGCAACTTTTTTTTTTTAACTAGTGGTCTTCCATGGTGGGGGTAGGGGTAAGGTGATTTAGGCTCACATGCGTGTTCGTTACTGCTGGCGCGAACCAATTACACTATAGAAATTAAAACTAATGGGTTGTTAGGTTGTTTTGCTAAGGTCCATTAAAAAGTTCGCTTTTTAGGTCCACTTGTGATCCCCTCCCTATATATATGTATACACACACGCGCGCGTGCGCACACAGACTGGGATAAAATACATACACACAACCCACTAGAGGTTAGGAAAGACAATGGACATGGTTTGGGACGTGGTTTAATGGATAGTTGGTTGCATTCGATCACATAAAATATGACTTTATCCCTTTTGACCACATTTTTTGCCACAATTGACATGAATTATTCACTTTGAAACCACAACTACGTATTGACCTACATGATAAAAAATTACACAAATACGACCAATATTAACAAGAACTAATAATTAAAATGAGTTTTTTTTATTTAGGGTAAAAATCTACCCTCTGGGTTGCTAAAATTGCATTATTAACTCAACTTATGTTCAATCTTGTATTTTTATTTTAAATAACAAAAAAAACTCGAATAGCTCATTTTTTATGATGCAGCGGGCCTAACAAGCCCTATATTTGGGTATAAATAACAAAAAATAATCTACTCATCAATCAGTTGTAACAACCCTCACTTTTAAGGGACTTATTTTATGTTAATATACTGTGTGAAGTAATTATATAAAATATTGGGTAATGGAGTAAATATTGATTGAATGAGTTAAAGGATAATATTTTCTCAATTGTTACATATTTACTGTATGTGTATGTAAATATCATCATGGGGCATTTTATAGTGTCGTGTGCTTTAAATGACATTTATGGTTTAATTGGAACCAGAACTTGAAACAATTTATAAAAATCATACTCGGGCTATATATATGACTGTGTGATGGTGCTTATATTATATCTGTATAAAAATCATACTCGGGCTACTTGCTATCACGGAGGTTTTCGCGCTGGGACGGTCTTATCTCGATTGGGCCTTTATGGGGGATATTGACTTGTACCCTAGAACATAGGATTCCTTGATTACAGGCTATCTGAGTGATAGTCAGATGGTCCTAAGAGACGTGACGGTATGTGCTGACCTCTTAGGACCGGGAACTATGCTTTGCCTCCATTTGTATGTGTTTTGTATCAATACAGTTCGAGAGCGATTTCGAACTAGTATTTCCCTTAGTATGAGTGATACGGGGACTTGATAGCAGAGTATGCCAGCACCATAGATTGTATGTGGGGTGCAGATAGTATATATATATTATATGAGTGATTGGTATATATATACTTATATATGGAAACCTTGCACCATAGATTTTATGTGGGGTGCCGTTAGTATATATATTATACGTGTAACTAATATATATACATATATCTATATGAGAACTTTCTACTGTGCGTAATAGAAGTTAAGTAATGAATAAATTCTTCAACTTCAATATAAGTATTCTGAAACTTTATAACGGTATGGAGTTATTCTAAATAACATAATAAATATTGAAGAGATTGATTTTCTAAAGTAAATATCATAACCTTATTTCCAAGTGATAAAACCGTATGGAGAATAAGTTAGAGAGACTTATGAGGTTCATTAGTACGGCAAGCTTGCACACTAGACGAGAGGTGAGAATTCTCAAGAGAGTGTCGCATAATAACATGGTTGTTGCATTAGCAGGTAAGCATTTTAAATACTTGCTAAACTAATTTTAAAACTATTTTACAATCGGTCTCTGACCCGTTTTTTGTTATCTCTTCTCTTTTGTATATATGTGTATATATTACAGGTGCCCAGCCACAGGGGCGCATGCATAGGTTCTTTGGATTGAATGTGCTGTAGCTTATGTGGGAGTTGCAGGTCCTTGTTGTAGACGACCTCTTCATTGATTTGGTTCTTAATATAGTTCTTCATAGCTAGGGCATGTGTCGCCCATTTCCCCCATTCAGTATAGATTTGTTAGAGATGTATGTTTATTTATTTTTAGTATTCGGCACTCTTTGAGTATTAACTCTTGTCAGGATGATTCATTTGTAGTTTAAATTTGGTTTGGTTAATCTAGATGGATTAATTCTTTTGTCTTGATTGCTATCCGTAGCACTTATGTGATTCTTAAACTGTTGGTTATTTAAAAGGTTTTCAAATTGGAATTTAAAAAAAATGGAAATAAAGTTTTAAATTGTTTTGACACTTAGCTTAATTATTTAGGGTGTTTAAATTGGGGAATTTTATTTTGCGATAGTGATGCTAAGAATGAACCAACTGTTCACCTTCATTTTAATTTAATAAAGTATTGATCACCTGGTATTTAATTAGGCGGGGTGTCACATAAGACTCAATCGAAGACATGTGTCCTTACAAATATCCCCCTTTGGCTATTTCGGGACAAAAACCAAAACAAAATCCTAGAGGGTTGTTAAGCTCTACTAGACTCAAGAACTTCCCACCCAAAAATACAAAATACAGGCTTAACTAAAAAACCCAAGGATGATCACTATCTTTGCCGATGAAAGTTGTTGTTAGAATAATTACTTCACACTTAAGAAAAACATTAAACGCATAGGGAATATCAAAATATTAAATGCAATTAAAATAAATTCTCCCCCTTAATTAATTCTCCCCTTGAATCCACTATGATCTACCTAAGAAGGTCGTCACTCCCCCTAAGTTAAATCTCCTAAACTAATGGTTTAGAAATGACTTCTCCCCATTTTTATTTATGAATAGACTAAGAATTAGGAATTAATTAATTAATCATTCTCCCCCAATCTAACTAAGTACCATTTCTCCCCATAAAAACTAAATAAGGGATATAAGTTTGGGAAAATAAGTAAACATGATTGAGCATAAAGTGATAAGAACATGAAGGCATATGGGCAACAATAGCACGAACTAATCCACAACAAGGATAAATAGATACCAATATATGATGTAAAAAAATGATACCAATTTGACAAATAAGATACTAAGCATGTGATATCAAACAAAATACGCAAAGATGAATACCAAATATGAATTAAAAACATGAATGGATTAGCTAGACATGGCAAAGATTCAAAAACTAAAAAAATATACCATATATATGTATACATAATGAATATTTCTAACGCACATGCACATATATACATAGGTATAAACACCATACATGACACAAAATACATTAACCTTTTCATACTCGTATGGAAAAAGTGTGTCCGAATACGTGTGGTAAACGAAAGTGTAGGTGTGTGAACTAGTAACAATTAAATTTCGACCCAATCACTTAAAACATGTTCACGGAGTTCTCATTTGATTATAAAACTTTATCACATTTAGATATAGCCTCATGTGACAATATTAATTGAATTCAATGAACAAACATACACAATGCACATAAGCCTAGAAGTTTGATGATTCTACAAACCAATAGAGTCATGACAATATAAGCTTAACTAGGATTCAAGGTGCAAACCCGTTAATATATCCAACCAAACTCCTCATAATTTTTCTTTTCTTTTATTTTGAACATATTAACTAAACTATTTTGGCCTTGGCAAATATTACTTTTAATGCCATATTTTTAAGGCCTAAAACTCAACGGTGGCTTTTCACGCAAAGTAATTTTATCTTTCACAGCCCGATTCCATTGATAAACAACTACACCGGATAAATATATTTCCTTTTTTTTTAAATCCGGGAAACGGTTATTACATGCACAAATCCTCCATAGTCATAGCAACATGTAGATGACTAAATTGATGGTAGAACATCTCACTTAGCTCAAATAGACATGTGACATTTAAATTTCAAATGAGCTCGTGCATGTGTGAATAGAGGCATATAAAAATATAATCCATTAAGCAACACAAAATCCAACTACTCCATGTAAGCATGGTAAAGAACATTTTAAGGATTGACAATCTTAACCAAAATTTCTAGCCATATGGATGCAAAAGGAAGGGATTCAAACACAAGTATATGCCACATAAAGTGTGTCAAACTAAAAGACACACAAAACAAAAATCTTTTTGAGTTTTTGAAAATTTTTTAACCAAAAATAAAAATGTTTACTCAAAGGACAAACAAAATCTTTATGTATTTTTCATTACGCCTAAATAACTCATAAAAAAACAAAAATGATAAACAAAAATATTTTTGTATTTTTCATTTAATGCAAACTAAAATGAAAGGACTGTAATACAAAAGATAAATCAAAATCATAATTCTAGCATGAGATAAGTGATAAGAAATGACTAGAAAATGATAAAACAAGCATAAAATTAGCATGATAATATAGCATGAGCACAAAAGCTAAAGTATGCAAACAACTAACACATTCAACCTTTAGATTTAGCGAAGGAGGTGTCGTGTGAAAGGAAATGAGAATAAAAAATCCTATCTTTTAAAGCTACCAAGTAAGATCTCCTAACCCAAACTAATGATGAATCACGATCTCGGGATATAGGAATCTTAGCTACCTTTGTTGCCTTACGTTGGGATTTTCTAGGACCTCGTTTAAGATCAAAACAAAACTTCCAAATATGACCTTTTAGACCACAATGCGAGCACCTAAAGACTCGGAGAAAAGACTTACATAACGAATGATCTATGACATTGTTCCAAGAGGATTCTCCTAAAACATTGGTTTTGGCTTTATGAGTAGACTCATGGGAAGTATCGAACCCTAAACCACATGTGTCATTTTTGACTTGGACGGTTCCTAAAATTTCATCTAATTTAGCGAACCAACATTCCAAATCAAATTTGAATTTACTAGAGTCTTTTAATTTATTTTCTAAATCTAAAATGTGAGACTCTAATAAAACATTCGACTCTTCAAATGCAAGAAGCTCCTTTTTCAAGGATTCCATTAAACCTCTAAGGATATCTCTCTCAACTTATACATATTCAAGCTTCTCTCGAAGATCTCTCTCTCGTGTCCTAAGGTCTTCCACTAAGGAACTCTTATCAACAACCTTAATACGTTCCTTTAAACTAGCTTCTAACTTCAAATTTGCCCTCTTTAATTTTATAGATTCGGCATATAATTATTGAAATGTAAATTGAATTTCACTCACATCAACCTCATTTTCACTTTCATTCTCTCTCTTTTCTCCACTCTCACTACCATCATCTTTTTGAGCTTCACAAATAAAGGCCTTGGAAGTGTCATGTTTTAAGGTGTCATCGGCGGGCAATATTTTACACTCACTAATATGACTGGCCATGAATGCAGTAAAGTTACGCTCAATGGGGGAAGCATGTCCCTCTTCCTTATCACTATCACTAAGGGTAGAATTATATAATATTGGTTGTTTACCCTCTTTCCTTAGTTTAGTGGGTCATTCAAAAGTCCTATGGCCAAAACCCTCACAACCGTAACACCTATTAGACTCATCCCTATTAAGGTTTTCATTAAACGTTTTAGGGATCGTTTCGGCTTTATCATGCTTAGAATTTTTAAATTTCTTAAAATAATTTTTAAACTTATCCTTATTAAATTTAATAAATTTTTGAAATTTCCTAGCAAACAATGCCATGTCCTCCGAGTCACTATCACTCTCATCAATCACAACTAATTTTTCCTCCTTTCGGGCATTTAAAGCAATGCCCTTATCAATTTTCTTTTCATTTTTGGAGGGGAACATATCTAGTTCATAGGTTTGAAAATCACTACTAGTTCCTCAAGTTTGGTAGAGTGCAAGGTGGCTAAAGAATTTAAAACGACCACTTTAGGAATAAATCTCTCTAGTAGGGACCTTAAAATTTTCTTTACAACTCGGTCGTCGGATATTTTCTCTCCTAAATTAAATGAAGAATTTACTATATCGGAGAGTCAAGCATAAAACTCATTGAATGTTTCTTTTTTCATCCATTCTGATAGTTTCAAATTGATTGGTGAGGTTTTGGAGTTTAGAAACTTTTACGACACTTGTTCCCTTGTGTGTGAGTTATAGGATATTCCAAGCTTCCTTAGCGGTTTCACACGTCATGATATGTCGGAATTCATCCGGTGTGACTGCGCTAAACAAAGAATTTAAACCTCATGAATTAAAATTAGCAAGTTTAAATTCATTCTCACTCCATCTATCTACGGTTTTTGGGACACATTAATTTTCAACTAAATATGTAGGTGGAGACCATCCATTAAGAACGGACAACCAAACCCTCTCGTCGATAGATTTTAGTGACGATTTCGTATGCGATTTCTAATATGTGTAGCTGGAACCATCGAAAAGATGAAATTTCGAAAATGGGGTTAACAAAAAATATTTAAAAGGACCTTAACGCTAAAATTTAGCGGTCCGGCTCTGATACCAATTTGAAAGTGCGATAGGCCCGCAATTTTAAATAATCTCTTACACTTAGTAACCAACTTCCTAACACGTGCGAAAATAAGATGGTTGCTAACAAAATTTAATTTTTTAAAAGTAAGTTAATTTACTTTTCTTTTTAAAATTGAAAAATTATATTAAACACAAATTTTAATTTCTAAAACAAAATTAAAATTAAACCTAAAGAAGTGAATTATGGTGAACACACACACACACACAAAATTCACACAAACCAAATTATAGATTTTTTTAAAAACCAAAAATTTCACTTAAAGTTAAATATGAAAAATTTATTTAAGAACAAATTAATTTAATCACAAGTCCTAAAGTTTTCCTACACTAAATATTCCAATTTTACCAAATTAGGCCAAACAAAAATTTAATTAATTTAAATTACCGACTTGAATTAAATTAACTTAAATTTCCCCAAATAGTTTTTTCACCAAATTAAATACGTGTGAAGAATAAACTAATTTTATCTTATTAACATAAGCATGCGTTCTAGGGTGATAGAGCAAGATAAAATAAATAAAAATCACACGACGCGCTAATGTATGAGGAAAACCCAAATGGGAAAAACCTCGGACGGCCCCGACCACAAATTCACTAAGTATGGTTGTTTTATAAAGACTCAACAAAGAGGACTTACACAACACGACTTGAGTCCGTTCAAGCCCTGACGCGCTCCTTCGATCTTCAACCTCCACTAGAAAATAATCGTGGACTCCTCCGCAGTCTCGAATGCCTCCCTCACCCGAAGCTTTTCTTCAAGTGGGAACACCGCAGCGTAAACCGAAGTATCTCCTTTTGTTGGGGTAGAGAAAAAGACCCAAACTTTTGTGCCAAACACCCCAAGAAAATTATATATATATATATATATATATATATATATATATATATATATATATATATATATATATATATATTTATGTGTGTGTGTGTGTGTGTGTGTGTGTGTGTGTGTAGGAACTTGTATAAACTAAACAATGGGTGTATATGTGTTTTTGGAAGGATTTATTCCATGAAAACAAAAACACCAAAAGGAAGTTTTTCTTGAAAGTATTTCACTCTCAAAACTCTCTTGGAATATGAAAAAGTCTATGTGAAAAAGTTGGTTCCCGTACATACTAAAAGTGGTACGAAGTAGTGGGGAAGTGGGGTGTTAAAGATGAAAACTGGAAAAAAACAAACAAACTGAAATATCATTCAAATTAGGATGTTCGAACGACATTTCTAATGAGATTTAAGGCCATGGTTCTAGAGAATTTCGATACGAACATGTGACCACCAGTTTTGTATTTTTCTGATTTTTTTTGGATTTGATATGATTTTTCTATTGAAAGGTGTCCGAGAACAAAATCTTTAGAACTATGAATTCAAAAAAAATTAACAAAAAAAAAATACTAACACCAAAAATAAATTTCCAAGCTCCTATATATATATATTAATGCATTCATACCTTTTGGAGACTATGAAATCCTCATGTTGATGACGTGAAACGAGGCACTGAAACACGGCAAAGATGTTTTATTGAAACGCGGGCCGCAACGTCTTCAACCGGAACATGTCATAGGCTTGAAAGATTCTCAAGAACTCTATCCTATGACTCAAGTGTTTTTTTCCCGAAATTGAGCCAACACTACATTAAGAATCAATCAGAGACTTGTGTCCTTACAATACACATATCAACTCAAGTTCCAAATGTGAAAGACTGATAACCGTAAAAATAATTAATATTAGATGCATCTAGCATAATTCATGTACTGAAGGTAATTGTCCACACGGGTACTTCTATTTCACAGACCACCCTAGCTATACTACCCACAAAAGCAACATAACATCTACTATGTATTTTACATAGTATTTGGTTCATTATCAACGGTATACTTCACTAGACTAAGGATTATGTGACAACCCGCTCTAAATAATAACGGGTGGCCAGCCCTATACTACAATAAATCAGGTATCTCAGATGGCACAGTCTCAACATCAACTGACAATTCTAATAATATAAGGCTAACAACCCGAAATCATTAAAAGAGAATTGTCAAAAATTTAAAACCTTTTTATTTAACAACAACAACAAAACCAATAATGCAACTCAACTAACAATATACATCTAACAATGATGAGTGATAAGTGCAAACTCCATTAATGTACAAGAGTGCAATACAAAGAACAAATAAAATACCCGAATATGCTGTCAGGTAATAGACAATACAACAATCTGAGAAATGAAATATGGAAGTGTTAATCTACAACACTTGAATACTAACTCAATACAACTGAATCCTAATCTAGATATACAAAGATAGGAATCGATTAAAACAAAATTCCGCAACAGTCCGCTACTGCCACAGCTCCACGAATCCTGAATGGATAAACATCAAAAGCGTCCTTGCGGAGGAACACCTGAAGTAGTACAATATATACATGGAGGAGAAAAATATAAATGGGTCAGAGCCCGAGTTGAAAAACATTTTATAGCAAGTGTATTAAAAAGCATAATAATTATAAATGCATTATTACATGATTAAGGTGGAATCGAACTCTCCATAATAATTCAACTCACCTCTAATCTAAAGCGCCCACTAAACGTATGCAGGTGATCTCCAAATGGATGCCCGATTCTATTTAGGTAAGAGGATTCTAACTTAAACCCAAATAAAGTATTTAAGTGAAACCAACTAACCTATCTCCCAATCTACCTTTTATTCCTATAATCTATAAATTATATACATTATCTTTAATGTAATAGTTATAGTTATATTTATAATGTTCATTTGTTGAACATATAAAGTTAGATGATCCAATCATGACCACATCAACACAATACATCAACATTCTCATTTACTAGAATTTTATGTTTTAGTGATGCCCTTATAAGGAATGAAACCATATATATAATTATTATAGTATTTATATATAAGTTATTAGCATCATGAATTTAAAGACTAAACTCCTCTCTATTATCAACACGGCACTGCGTTTCGTGCATGGGACATCTCACCGAGGCAAAATCCAAACAAGGAACCCCCCCCCCCCCCTGTTACACTACTCCTGACCGTGTTAATCCTCGAGGCTCATTATGACCTCAATTCATGATGCATGTAACCCAAATTATTATTATCCAGTTTTAATTAATTAATATTCCCAATTCTCAATAGTACATGGCGTTTCATGCGTGGGACGTTTCGTCGAAGCGAAATCCAAACAAGGAATCCCCCCCCCCCCCCCCCCCCGTTACACTACTCTTGGCACTGTCAATCGTCGGGATAGGTGATATATATATAGATAATTATGAGCATTAAGTACTAAACTTATCCCTAAGTTCCAAAATTACACTGCGGTTCGTGCGTGGGACGTCTCGCCGAAGTAAAATCCAAACAAGGAACCCCCCCCCCCCCCCCCGATAGACTAATCCTGGCAATGTAGGTCGTTGAGGTCCATTATTCCCTTGATACCCAAATACAAACACAAGCAATAATAACCATCCAACCGATCTATAACTCGAAGGACACAGGATCACATGCTATCATCTTCCAGCAGCCCATATACGTTGCAAACTAGGGTCACCTGGTGGGGTTCCACGACACCCACCTCATGATCAACTCACGCACACGACGTCCCGGTAAGCGGTCATATCTCCTAACCGGCCAGTGAGAGTTACACATACCCACGACCTCTCACCCCCAAAATAAGTAAATGTATATAAATATGTCATTTGCTGACCACCATGGATGACTATGACCTGGGGAATATCTACACCCTGCTCTCTGAGCCAGGATGCTCACCCTCTACGCACGAAACTTCCCAATGATAGCAAGGAGGGGGTATGCTTAACATGTATATACACCATCATATAAGGTATACATACATCCCACATAATAAAGATATACCATCATATAAGGTATACCTGCAACATCATTTTCATATTCATTGTATGCTCTTAGGCGCAATAGATTTAATGTCATTGATTAATATCTCTCCCTCTAGATACGCTAATTGTAATTTCTCACACATCTTCCCCACTTAGTATACACTATACTATTTCTCGCTTGAAGCTCACATGTCACTTCTAATTGTGAATTGTCTCCTTAATTCTATTTAAGTTAAGGATATTCTTTTATCCTAATGCACCTCAATTAGCATTACTCATTGTGTGAGATATCTCCCAAATCAATCATCAATAAGGGTATTTCTATATCCATATGATATGCCCCAAGTGTGACCTCGGTCGAGATCGTGGCCGACATTGGACAAGCCTTGGGCATGTGACATCATCCCTCGGCCATAGCAAGGTCGGCCCAGGCCGACACTACCACCAGCCTCTCCAAGGGACGTTGCACACATCATAAGGATCAGCAGCACTCTCGTACACCTGTGAATGGCAACCTCGGCCAGATGTAGGCCGAGCTCGCAAGAAGCCACCAGCAACCTCATTAAGACATTAGTCGATGCTCCAAACACACCAGCTCAACCTCGGCTCAACCTCAGGCCAACCCTGTCCATTGACTCGGCCAGGATTAAGCCGAGACCTACATGGTCACTTTGGACTGAATGAGCACCTGGACTTACCAACCTCGGCCTCTCCCAGGCCGAGGTTATACAGCATGTGCGATAGCCGAGCATCTTATGACATTTGGATAAGGGCACGTGGACACAAATCAGTTATAACAAGATTATTCCTCACACGTGGGGAGAATATTGCATCATCATTCTCTACATGTGACAGTGACAGATGGCTTTCCCATACTTGTGAGGCAACCGCACACATGCACATTACATGCATGGGGGGTACATTACACCCCCTAGGTACTATATATAGAGGTCATCCTCTACCTTGTAAAAGGGATAAGATATGAAACCCTAGCTGAAACTCTATCTAGATACACAGTAGAGAGAGAGAGAGCTTGAGAGATTGTATCCATGGCCATCAGTGGCTTATTACAGTGAGGTTATTCACACACACACACACGGTGGACGTAAGCCAATTTAGGCTGAACCACTTATATCTCGGTGCTCTCTCTTCTTCTCCTCATCTCATTCTCCTACCTTTTACGTAACTATGCTGCCATTGTTGTTCTTAGATTGAGCTTGAAAACACCTTACCTGGTGGTGCTAATCCCAGCATCATCATTTTGGCACCGTATGTGGGAAGAGAAAAGAAGCTATCTCTTCCTCTTCTTCAGCTTAACCTCACCGGAGACTCTAGTGGTGAACCAGGCACCGCCCCTTACGTGGAGCTGCTTCACCATTGAAAGAGGTCCTTTGAGGTACTGAGCTCATCTACTACTCAAGCTCTATAGTGTTAACATATGGAACCAGAATTACCGCCGCCTCTTCCGCCACCTGGGGGTGGAGGGCCTAGTTCTTGTCAGGCGCCACCCCAGTCCGAAATGGCGGAGGTAGCTGCAGCCATGAGATCTTTAGCTACAACACAACAAGCTATGCAGGAGCAATTAGTACACCTCAGCCAAACTATGATGAGGCCACCTGGAGTCTCACCGGATATGATCACTCCGACGGCTGTTCAGCCTCATCCTGATGCCAGGGGACCACCCCAGACACCAATGAAGGACCAGCCTGCATCCCAACGGAGAAGGGACGTTGCTGACCCTAGGCGCTTGCGCCTGGGGAGGCAGGGAAACCCTTGCCCGGAGGACAGGTATGACGATCTAAAGGCAAAAGAAGCCCCAGAAGACTGCTGGGAACCGTATGAGGTGTCAAATAACACTGTACGACCTCTTAGACAAAGTCAAGGTTGTGTCGGCCGAAGAGGTGAAGAGGCCCAACAAAATGGGTCAGCCTTTGATAGGTTGAGCAGAGGGTTGGCCTTTGAGAGATTGGACCAGATGAATGACCTAAGACAGAGATTGTCGAGATCAAGGAGCGCAGTAGGCTCTCAGAGAGGGAACAGGTAGGGTCGGCCAGATCAAGGCCGACACTGTGAGAAAAGAGGAAGGGAACAGGAAGAGGTCAACAGCCGACGTGTCGCGGTAGGGGAACCCTCGGTCCATCCCATGGAGGTGGCAGGGGATAACCTCGGCCAGGTCGATGGTGGAAGACCGTGGAATGACTCTATCCAGCGCCTTGAGGAGAAGATAGGAGACCTCATTAAAAGAAGGGACCCATTACAAAGGGGTTACTCAGAGGGATCCCCATTTATGGCTAGGATAGTGGGCTTCCCAACCCCAGCTAAGTTCAAGCCTCCTACACTGTCTCCCAAGTATGATGGCAGCACTAACCCTGTACATCATATCGAGATGTACCAATCGACAGCAGACATCTACTCGATACCCGATGAGATGAAGTGTAGGGCCTTCTCTAGGACCTTAACAGGGGCAGCGCACAGTTGGTTCACCTCCCTTCCGAAAAACTCAATTGAGAACTTCAAAGGCTTGGCTGAATGATTCATCTACAACTTCTGCTTTGGGGTGAGGCCTCAAAAGAAGACTACCCACCTGCTGTATGTCAAGCAGGCCAAGGATGAGAGCCTAAGAGACTACATAGCGAGATTCAACAAAGAGAAGTTGGAGATCAAAGATTATGAAGAGAACATAGCCATGACCGCCTTTATAGGAGGTCTTTAGAAGGGGAAGCTATTGTGGAAACTTGCGGAAGACCCCCCTAGGTCTATGGAAGAGCTCCTGGCAACCGCAGGGAAAGTAATGAATGCGAAAGAGGCAATGGCCGCCAAGTATGAGGATGAGAATCGCGATGGTAGTGGAAAGTCCCGAAGCAAGAAAGATGGGAAGAAGAGGTCGGGTGATGACATGTTCGCTCACTATACTCCTCTGACTGTAGGCTGCAAGCACATCCTCAACGAGAATAAGAATGACAAGACTCTGAGATGGACAGAGAAACTAAAGGCCCCACCACATAAGAGGAACAAAAACCTATGGTGTGAGTTCCACCAGGATCATGGCCATGTCACGGACAGATGCTTCGCCCTGAAGGATGAGATTGAAGTGATGCTAAAATCTAGAAAGTTGAGGAAGTATGTGGACGGTAAAGCTCCTAAGGGTGGAAGAGATGACCCTAAGAAAATGAGAAATGACAGATGCCGTGACAATGTCCCGACCAGAAGAGACGATGATTCAAAAGGTGATGATGAAGACGATCCGGATCTTTCACCGAAAGATGATAACACCCCGGTGAAGAGGGTCGGTACAATCTTGTTTGGTGTTGACACCATATGTGGAGGATTTGCAGGAGGTGTCTCTGAAGTAGCTGATAGGAAGGCTCACGTAACAGAGGCCAGGTCAGTGGCCAAGCTTGAAGTTATGAATCTAATGTCTTTCGATACAGTGCAGAAGAGGAAGAAAGTAGACATGGACACCCTCGTAGTTGGGTTCTCCAGACTCGAATTCAAGGGTATCTTAGCCCCCCATGATGACCCTCTGGTCATAACAACAAGGGTGTATGGGTGCGAGGTGCAGAGGATCCTCATAGACGGGGGCAGCTCGACGAACGTGATGTTCTGGCCTTGCTTTAAGAGCCTAGGTCTTAGCAGAGCAAGACTGGTACCCTATCATCACCCATTGATAGGCTTCAGTGGCGAAAAGGTCCACCCCTTGGGCATGTATGAGATGGACGTACGGATGGGTGATGAGTGGCCTAAGAGGCTGACCAAGAAGATAAATTTTTTCGTCATAGACGAGAACGTGTTTTCGGCCTATAACCTCATCATAGGAAGGGTGGCCCTTAAAGAGTTTGAAGTTGTGCCATCGACGGTCCATCAGATGCGAAAATTCCCGACACCTTATGGGGTAGGGGAAGTGCAAGGTGACCAGACCACAGCGCGAGAATGTAACTTCAACTCGACCGAAGAGAGAGAAGCCCATAAGAGGGCAACCACCACTTATAGCATCGATATGCTTGAACCAAGAGATGAGACAAAGTTGAAGAAGGGAGAGGTCGCAGAAGAGGTAGAATCCATCGTCCTCGATGAGGACGAGCTGGCAAAACTTGTCCAGGTCGGTAAATCCCTAAAGGAAGAAATCAAGGAAGAGCTGATAAACTTCCTCAGGAGGAGACATAGTGTCTTCGCATGGAGTCACGCAGACATGCCCGGCATCGAACCTGAAGTTATGAGTCACAGTCTCAACGTGACCAAAGATGCCAGGACAATCAAACAGAGACGAAGAGTCTATTCCAGGGAGAAGTACGACGTCATCCGAGAAGAGGTCAAAAAGTTGGAAGAGGTTGAGTTTATAAGAGAATTCACATATCCGTAATGGTTGTCAAATGCAGTCATCGTGCCCAAGGCCAATGGGAAGTGGAGAATGTGTGTTGATTTCACTGACCTGAACAGATCTTGTCCAAAAGACAGCTATCCCTTACCTCGAATAGATCAGATGGTGGATGCTACGGTGGGACATGAGCTCATGAGCTTCATGGACGCGTATTCAGGCTACAACCAGATCTTCATGGACGCGGAAGACTCGAAAAAGACGACCTTCATTACCGACAAAGGGACATACTGCTACAAAGTAATGCCCTTCTGCCTGAAAAATGCAGGGGCGACATACCAACGTCTTGTTAATAAGCTGTTCGAAGAGAAAATAGGTAAGACTATGGAAGTGTATGTAGATGATATGCTAACGAAGAGCTTGAAGGCTAACACTCATGTAACGAATCTCGAGAAGACCTTCGACATTATGGACTCATACAGAATGAAAATCAACCCCGCGAAGTGTGTCTTCGGAGTAGTAGCTAGGAAGTTCCTAGGATTTATCATCAACCAGAGAGGGATTGAAGTGAACCCTGAAAAAATCAAGGCTTTACTTGACATGAAGACACCGAGGAGTAAAGATGTTCAAAGACTTACGGGGAGAGTGGCTGCCCTTAACAGGTTTATTTCTAAGGCAACAGACAAGTGCCTTCCATTCTTTAAGGTACTAAGAAAGGCCTTCCAATGGGACGAAGAGTGCAAAAAAGCCTTCAACCAGCTCAAGTCTTATTTAGGGTCTCCCTTATTGCTGTCTCGGCCTGTAGCAGAAGAGAAACTGTACGTGTATCTGGCAGTCTCTGAATCAGCCATCAGCGCAGCCATAATACGAGAAGACGCTGGAATCCAAATGCATGTATATTTCAATAGTAAGGCCCTTCAAGGGGCTGAACAGAATTACCCTCGCATGGAAAAGCTAGCTTACGCCTTGATACATGCCTCGAGAAAGATGAAGCCTTACTTCCAGGCCCACTCCATGGTTGTCCTCACTGACTCCCCACTAAGACAGGGCCTATATAAACCTGAGAAGTTCGAACGATTGATGACATGGGCCATTGAATTAGGGGAGTACAATCTTACTTACCAACCTAGGACGGCCATCAAGGGGCAAGCCCTCGCAGACTTTGTCGCTGAGCTTACATGGGAAGAGGTCGAGGCAGAGAATGGCCTAGAGGGTGTTAAAAACCGCGGTGTCTTCCGAAATTCAAAAGAGACGACACCAAACATCTTCCAAGATCAGGAAGAGATCGCATCCAACGGGACCAGGAACCAAGTTGTGGAAAACGAGGAAGATCGGTACCTCTTCAAAAAAAGAGCCATGATAGAGGGGGTCTTCTCATCAGGTATAGATATTTGGAGCCTCTTCGTTGATGGCTCTTCCTGTGACAATGGAAGCGGTGTGGGGTTGATACTCTCAGCTCCAGATGGTGCCAACATTGAATACGCTTTGAGATTCATTTTCTGAGATTCTAATAATGAGTCCAAGTATGAGGCCATGATAGCAGGTCTCTCATTGGCAAAGACTCTTCGCGTAAAGCGACTCCTACTCCACAGCGACTCGCAGTTAGTTGTCAATCAAGTATTGGGAATCTATGAGGCCAGAGATGAAAGGATGGCCAAATACCTAAAAAGGGTGAAAACAATGTTAGAACATTTTGAAGAGGCAAGACTGAAGAGAGTGCCTCGACAAAGTAACAGCCACAAAGATGCATTGGCGAGGTTGGCCTCGGTAATGAAGACAAATGTTAGAAGGACCATTCCGATCGAGGTCTTAGGGAAGGCAGCCATTGAGCAAGAAGAGGTATATAACCCTTGTCACAATTTGAACTTAGGAGACTCATGGATGGACCCCCTCTTCAGATATATCAGAGAGGGAGAGCTACCTGAATCCAAGCTAGAAAGGAAGAAATTGAGATATAAAGCTGCCAAGTTCTCGGTAGTAGGGGACGTCCTATACAAGAAAGGATTCTTGCTACCTCTCCTCAGATGTGTACACCCCACAGAAGTTCCCCGGGTCTTACAGGAGGTCCATGAGGGTTCTTGCTCTAGCCACATAGGGGGAAGACCCTTGGCTAAAAGAATCATCACCCAGGGGTACTGGTGGCCAACCCTATCCAAGGATGCTGCAGCCTACGAGAGGAAATGTGATAAATGCCAGAGGTTCGCCGCCATCCCTCATTACCCTCATCAGCCTATGACGTCAATCACTTCTCCATGTCCATTTGCAGTATGGGGAATTGACTTAGTAGGGGCCCAGCCAAGAGCTACCAACAATTATAGATTCTTAATAGTTGCCATCGACTATTTTTCAAAGTGGGTGGAGGCAGAGCCGATGATAATGATCACAGAGAAGAAGACCTTCCAATTTATTTGGAGGAATATCATATGCAGATATGGCCTCCCAAACACTCTCATCTTGGACAATGGGACCCAGTTCAAGAACTCCTCTTTACAAAAGTATTGCCTAAGAGTAGGAATCAAGTAATTCTTCTCATCTCCTGGCCGACCTCAGGCAAATGGTCAGACCGAGTTCACAAACAGAACAATTCTCGATGGAATCAAGAAGAGGTTAGAAGATGCGAAGGGAAGATGGACTGAAGAGGTCTACGCTGTGTTATGGGATTACAGAACCATGGCAAGGACACCGACAGGAGAAACCCCGTTCATGTTGGCACATGGCTCAGAGGTCGTTATACCAATAGAAGTAGGGCTCCCAACTCATAGGATTTAGACCTATGACCCTGATAATAATGGGGAAGAGAGGAGGCTAAACCTATATCTTATCGAAGAAATAAGAGAGGACGCACAGGTCAGACAAGCAGCTTACCAACAGAGGGCAGCAAAATTCTACAACCAGAGGGTGAAGTCAAGACCCATTGCAGTGGGAGACCTAGTGCTAAAGAAGATCTTACAGAAAGCAAACAAACTCCACTCAAACTGGCACGGTCCCTACAAAGTGACAGAAGAGGTTGTGCCTGGCACTTACAGGCTAGAAAATCTAGAAGGAGAACCTTTCGCTAATCCATGGAATGCTGATCACCTAAAGAAGTATTACATATGATGTTGCATAAAGTTGTATAAATGTAGCATCTTGTCATGAAGAGGTTATTAATAAAAGATCAGTTCCCATGGTGGTCCTTGCTTCATTTTGCACTTATGTCAGAAATTAATGGGGCTAACATCTTAGGTGATGACCTCAGACCTTCATAACACCATTCAGTGGTGACGAGGTCTGAGCTCAGACACCATAATGGGATGACCTCAGACCCTTAACATCATTAATTTGGTGAGATTAATTAACGGGGCCAACATCTTAGGTGATGACTTCAGACCTTCATAACACCATTCAATGGTGACTAGGTCTGAGATCAGACACCGTAATGGGATGACCTCAGACCCTTAACATCATTAATTTGGTGAGATTCATTAATGGGGCTAACATCTTAGGTGATGACCTCAGACCTTCATAACACCATTCAATGGTGGTGAGGTCTGAGATCAGACACCATAATGGGATGACCTCAGACCCTTGACATCATTAATTTGGTGCGATTAGTTATGAGGATAACATCTTAGGTGATGACCTCAGACCTTCATAACACTATTCAATGGTGATAAGGTCTGAGATCAGACACCATAATGGGATGACCTCAGACCCTTGACATCATTAATTTGGTGAGATTCATTAATGGGGCTAACATCTTAGGTGATGACCTCAGACCTTCATAACACCATTCAGTGGTAATGAGGTCTGAGCTCAGACATCAAAACAGGATGACCTCAGACCCTTAACATCATTAATTTGTTGAGATTAATTAATGGGGCCAACATCTTAGGTGATGACCTCAGACCTTCATAACACCATTTAGTGGTGATGAGGTCTGAGCTCAGGCACCACAATGGGATGACCTCAGAACCTTAACATCATTAATTTTGTGATATTATGAGGACATCTTAGGTGATGACCTCAGACCTTCATAACACCATTCAATGGTGATGAGGTCTGAGCTCAGACACCACAATGAGATGACCTCAGACCCTTAACATCATTAATTTGGTGAGATTATGAGGACATCTTAGGTGGCGACTTCAAACCTTCATAACACTATTCAATGGTGACGAGGTCTGAGCTCAGACTACTAATTTGGTTTAAACACACCCCATTGCATAATCTTTAGAGCAAAAACATCATGACATACATACAACAAAAGAAGATGGTCCTCTTCAGAGAATAACACATTCAGAGATTATAAACATTATGAGGATACAAAGAATGGAAAAGTAAGAGCCATGTTTATTCAGAAATTAAAGATATGCAGGGAATACAATGTCACGGGTTACAAAATGTTCAGAAATTATCTAAGGGTTCGAGGGGGGAATGCTAGTATCTTCGACTTGGTTAGGTTGTACAACGTTGGTCACCTCAGCAACGTCTATCCCTCCAACCTCAGTGCCATCCATCATTACAGTCTCGGCAAGCGCGGCAGCCTCCTCCTTAACCTCCTGAAGGGCTTGGGTAAACTGAGGATCAGCAAAGCCAAGGCCTATGAAGTCAGAGGTTTTCAAAGTACCAGCCTCCCTCTCCTTGACATCAGCCCACTTGATAGTGGCTTTGATACCTCTTTCAAGGTATTCAAAGTCGAAGCTCATAAACTCGTCAGAGCTTTTATATTCGTCTATTATCCCCTCTGAGGCCTCATCTAGGGCTGCCTTCACGGCCGAGCTGACCTTCTGTTGCAGAACATCATCCTTGGCCTTCAGATCCACAACATGGTCCTTGTTAAGCCGAGAGACCTCCTTCTCCAACCCCTTCACCTTCTTATCAGACTCACCCAGCTCAGACTTCAGCCGGTTGATTTCTGCGTTCAAAGAACTCTGGACCTTCTCAGTCTCTTGACCCTTTTGGATGAGGGGCAACTTCCTCAAAGTCCAATTGGAGAGGTGGTGCATCGCTGCCAGGCCCTGCATATTTTGTGATCAGGAATGAGTTGAAGACAAATCAGAGGTTACACTTAGAAATTGGAAAGAAAAGTGAGGTCATACCTTAATGGATCTGTGAATGCCAAACTCAACCAACAAAGGAGTATCAAGTGACCTGAAGAAGCGCTTTTCGGCCTCGATCATCATAGAGCCAAAGGAATCTAGGGCCTGAAGACTATGGCCGACTATGCTGGCAGTTATCTTCAACTGCTCTAGACGAGCTGACAGGGCGTCTGCTGAAGAGATGGGAATGGCAGTATCAACATTCTTTTTCTTCGGCCTCTGATCCTCAGGGGCATGACCAGCTGGAGCCCTCTTCTTTGTGGCTTGGGGCTTCGAGGCAGAGGGAGCTGGGGGAGGATCATTAAGTCCAGCTTTCTTCATATGTCTCGTCAAGCTGGGTGCAGCCATTTCCCAGAGTTCGTCTGAGATATCCTTCGGACGCTCTACGAAAATCAATAGATCTGAGTTAGAAGATCAGACATAAATAAAATCATAGGTTCAACTTCAAATAGAAAGCGCTTACCAAGCTCAGAAAGAGGACTTCCACCCAGACCTGTCTCAGAGAGGTAATGGGGGGTCATCAAGTGTTCGAACCTGACGAACAGACCATGTACCCCCTGATCTTGAAGGGCTTTCACCTTCTGAAGGTTTGATGGGCTCAGGCCAGGGTCAGCCCTCGCAGACACTGTGACCTTACCCCACCTAAGGGGCATCCTCGGCTCCAGAATGGACGAGGGAGCACATGGGCCAAATTCCCATGGTCCAGAAGCAAAAAACTAACATGGCTTCCAGTTGTGGTTGGAAGTCTAAGTTATTTGAAGCATCTTTTTTTCAGGCTTCCAAGATACAAAATGATAGTAGCTCGGATGATTTTTGGCTGATAAAGGGACATAGCAACCTACGAAGACCTGAACTGGGAGGTCTGAGTGGTGGACAACCTTCCATAAGACTATGGCCCCTATTATGACCCTCCAGGCATTAGGGGATAGTTGAGAGGGGGCCAAATTGATATAAGCAAGGATAGATCTGATAATGGGGCGGATGGGCAGACGAATCCCCAACTTTAACATCTGCTCGTATAAGAAGATTTCTCCGTCTCAGACGTGAAAAGCCCTCTCTCCCCTCAGAGGTCTCCTTAGCTTTATGGAGGGACTAATGGAATACAGATATCTGAAGCGGAGGAGGTCTACCTCAGTTATAGTACTCTCGATATCGGCCGCCTCAGAGACGTCGACATCACTCTTAACGTCATTATCATCTAGCTCAACATCGGTCGGGGCAGATGTTGACGGGTTACCCGGGAACCTCTGAGCAAACTCGACACCAGTGAAGGACGACAGAGGAATGGCGTCAAGTGGTGGTGGAATTGCCACACTCGGCTCGACGATATCAACCTCTGAGGAGGACGCTGAGGAGCTTGAGTTGTTATGAGATGAGGCCCGTCTAGAAACCTCGGCCTGATCAGGGGCCTGATCTTCCCGAATTGAGAAGTCCATGGCCTCCTGGAAGGAATCCACGGACATGGGGTCTGAGGTGGAAGACTCAGACTCAGACATTGGTATAAGATCGACAAGGACCTCTGCCTGGTTGAAAGACTCCGAGGGATCAGGATAGATCACCTTCAGGGGTGGTGGGAAGATGGGTCTAATAGGGAATTCTTGTGACCTACGAACCTCCTCCTATGCTCTTTCTATTTGTCTGATTTTTTCTAAAGTCTTCTCCCTAAGGGAAGGGAACTCCTCAAGAAGTTGGTATAGGGGTCTGAGCATCAGAAACAGACACTACACTTGGAGAAACTGCCTTAAACTATAAACAAGATTGGCTGATAAAATAAAGGAGTCTAAAGATCAAATTACCCAAACCTAACAAGAACAGTTCGCCTGCAACTATGGTGCACTCACCGGAAAACCCAAAAACTCGCCAAAAAAATCAAATAGAAAGGAAAAAGAAGAGAAAATGGAGGCAACTGAGGGGAAGAAGATACCTGAAGATGAAACGACAAGGAAAAGCGAAGAAAACCCAAGAGAGCACCACCAAAGACCTCTGCAGAGAAGTCGCGAAGAAGAATGCCTTTAGAGAGAGAAAATGGCTAGAGTGCAATTGCGCAGAAGAAAGAATTGAGGATGGAGGGAAAAGGAAAGGTTTAAAACCCTTAAATATGCAAGCGCGACTCCCAAGGCCCATCATTGCCTTGGGAGCACCAAAGGCGGATGATAACACACGCTTTCCAAGCAAGGCATACTTCAACACTGGACAAGTGTCAAGCAAATACTGGCTCATATTAGAAAGGCCTCGGAGATGTGCAACCCCCACAGTCACCTGCTTTCGCATGTCACTAAGGGCTGGGGGTGATTGATATGCCCCAAGTGTGACCTCGGCTCGGAGACACCAACCTCGGCCGAGGTCGTGGCCGACATTGGACAAGCCTTGGGCATGTGACATCAGCCCTCGGCCATAGCAAGGTCAGCCCAGGCCAACACTACCACCAGCCTCTCCAAAGGACATTGCACATATCATAAGGATCAGCAGCACTCTCGTACACCTGTTAATGGCAACCTCGGCCAGATATAGGCCGATCTCGCTAGAAGCCACCAGCAACCTCATTAAGACATTAGTCGATGCTCCAAACACACCAGCTCAACCTCGGCTCAACCTCAGGCCGACCTTGTCCATTGACTCGGCCAGGATTAATCCGAGACCTACATGGTCACTTCAGACTGAATGAGCACCTGGACTTACCAACCTCGGCCTCTCCCAGGC
The DNA here is from genome assembly GCA_949130495.1 of Sambucus nigra. Lineage (NCBI taxonomy): Eukaryota > Viridiplantae > Streptophyta > Magnoliopsida > Dipsacales > Adoxaceae > Sambucus > Sambucus nigra. The sequence goes on from OX422216.1 coordinate 136,385,884, forward strand.
CGAGGTCATACACCAGGTGCGATAGCCGAGCATCTGCTGACATTTGGATAAGGGCACGTGGACACAAATCAGTTATAACAAGATTATTCCTCACACGTGGGGAGAATATTGCATCATCATTCTCTACATGTGACAGTGGCAGATGGCTTTCCCATACTGGTGAGGCAACCACACACATGCACATTACATGCATGGAGGGTACATTACACCCCCTAGGTACTATATATAGAGGTCATCCTCTACCTTGTAAAAGGGATAAGATATGCAACCCTAGCTAAAACTCTGTCTAGATACACAGTAGAGAGAGAGAGAGAGGATGCGAGATTGTATCCATGGCCATCATTGCCTTATTACAGTGAGGTTATTCACACACACACGGTGGACGTAGGCTAATTTAGGCTGAACCACTTATATCTCGGTGCTCTCTCTTCTTCTCATCATCTCATTCTCCTACCTTTTACGTAACTATGCTGCCATTGTTGTTCTTAGATTGAGCTTGAAAACACCTTACCTGGTGGTTCTAATCCCAGCATCATCACCATATGCACCTCAAATAGCATTCATAATCCTCCATCCATAATAGGGTTAAATTCATTTGATGAACCTTTGAAGTTATCCCATTTGGGATTGGATCCTAAGATCCATTATCTCTAAGTTATTCTCATTCTTAATTTGTGAAATCCTTATTATCTCCAAATAAAACCCCCAAATAAAAGGGGGCTTACTCACTTAGAAAAATACCAAAATCTCTAATCGGTATTCCTCAAATTTAGTCAATATGACTCCAAAATTTCTTATAAGGGAAACTCGCTAAAAGTCTCCAAAACATACTCCAAATATCGCCTATAGAGACCCCCAATCGATAAACTCGAACAAAATGGGATAAAATTCTTTTTTAGAAAAATAATCTCTCAAAAACCTTGTTTCCGAATCGATTCGGGCCAATTTTGAATCAATTCGGCCCAGCAAAATGATTCGGCCAGAAAGGCGAATCGATTCGGGTCATCAGACCTGGGATTCTGTCTCAGGCTGAATCAATTCGGCTAGGGTCTGAATCGATTCGGTCACTAAGACCTGGGCACCTACAAATTTCCGAATCGATTCGGCTAGGGGACCGTATCGATTCGGCCTACCTGGAGGCTCGAAAATGGCTACTTTTTAGTAAGCCAAAAATACCAAAATTCATATTTATCATTTTCTCTCCATTGATTTTCAACCCAATCACAAATATATCATTAATAATCATCCTAGAATACATATAACTAATGTCTATCCTCAAATCAAAGATCTACATATTAAATCTAAGATTATACCCAAAAGTTAGGTTTTGTTAAACTAAGCCTAAAACCCAAAATATCAATCCAAAAATCATGCAATAAATGTACACAACAATTATTTAGCAAGTTTAATCACTTGCCTCGGGTTCGTAAGGTCTGAATCCGCCTTGAGATCGCGTATTTGGCCGAAAATCTCCACTTTGTCTCTCTTTTCTCCTTCCTTTTCTTCTTCTCTCTTTCTTTCTTTCTTTTTCTCTTTCTCTCTTTGGAAAAATATCTCTTGTAGGCTTAATAAGCCTAATCTCCCAAGACACACATCTTTAAATGATAATACACACTTTAAATGACTCGGTGGCTTTAATTCGAGTCAAACGCTCCTAATTTATTTTGGAATCTAAATAGACCCCAAGTATAGTCATTTCGACTTTCTCGGCCCTTCCGGACACTATGGTACCCTCAGAATCGGCATTCGACACTCTTTCTAACAACTTCAAATTTTCACCTCAATTGCAAATTTAATTATTTCTCCAATAAAATATTATTTATTTCTCCCAGAATAAATAATTTGTTGTCTCTAAGACCTCGGGTTGTTACAAACTTCCTCACTTACAAAAATTTCATCCTCGAAATTTTAGCTAAGCCTAATTCTCCAAAGCTCAACTAGTTCTACTACACTCACCCTTACTAATCCTATCTCCAAACTTCTAACTTCCCACGACGAATTTATTTAATTTATTTTATTTTAAGTTAATATGAGTTAATTAAAACCACTTTCCACAACAAGGGCACCCATACACCCTTTATATTTGAGCTTTGTGCTCACAGCAATCATAATGAGGCTTTATTTGCCTCCAAGTTCCACATTTCCGTAAATATATAAGTATACTAACATGTTAATAGTGTAAAAATTTTGAATGGTCTAAGGAAATAACTCCTCTCAATTCCTAACATTCGCCACTTTCATGCGGGGGGACGTCTTGCAAAAGCGAAATCCAAACAAGGAACCCTCCCAATACACTACTATGTGACGACGTAGGGGATTGAGAGTGTGTTAAATCCGGACTAGAGTTTGAAAATTTTAATTTTATGAAAATCATTTTGAAAGGGCCCGAAGGCCGATAAAAGTTTTATTTTGAAAATAGTTTATTTTAAAAACGGTTTATATATTATAATATAATATAAAATGCCTTATGTCCAACACACGGCCTTTTGAATCTTCATATACATAACAATATGTAGCTCACAGATATTATCATAATCATGAGCTAAAATTTTCCTGCGACCCATCAATCCACAATCTCAATTTCCAAACATAAACAACATCTTACATCATTTCAATATATTGCCATTTATAAGGCACATCCATATCTGGAATACAACAATTATAAAAGTCTATCATGACTATATAAAAAGAAGTAGCTTTTATCATTACTACTTATCACCATTACCATTCTTACATTTACCACAAGGTTTAAAGCTCTTTTTGAGCACCTTGCAAAATCATCTATTCTTTTACAAAATAATAGAATAAGAGCCTATCTTGATCAAACTTCCCCTTAGGGTCATTACATACATAATAGGGCTATAGTACTACCCTTTCATAAATATCTCACATACGATATCCCAAAAACTCACTTTAGTAATTATCCTATTTATAAAGGAAAATTAACTTACAACATCCATTTGTAGTCCTATTGCCCTTCCTCATCAATGGGCTCCCAAACAAAGTCCCCCGGTCTAAAACGACCTCGAATCTGCTATAGGGGTTGCACTTCCAAAACTTCATCAAACCGTGGTCCTTTACCTCTTTTAAGACAATCTCTCTTTTTATGACTTATTTCTTTACAAAATAAACACTTACTCACAAATCCTTTCTTCCCACTCGCATTACTGGCACTCTCTTCGCCAAACTTACTTGATGAACTCGAATCTCCAAAATTCTTACCCTCTTGCGAACGAAGACGATATTCATGTCACTTTAGTAGTGACGCATTCACTACCACAACGAAAGTCACTAACCTAGGACTCTCTAACAAATGTTGTCGAATTTTCCAATCTAATCCTCAAACAAACTTCGATATACGCTTCTCTTCCGTATTTACCTCATCAGGTACTAGCTTTTCCCATCTAGAAAAATCTTCCTCATATTTTGCCATTGTTCTATTACCCTGAAAAATCTTCATATTCCTAGTAGAGGAAAGAAAATACCTTCGATCAAAAAGTTCCTAAAATTCTTTTATAGGTAAAGTATCTCTCTGTTCAGATGTGGTGACAGACTCCCACCAATGGAGAGCTGCACCCGATAACCTAAAGGTGGCTAAAAATTATTTCTTCACCTCACTACACTCAACCATACGAAGGCGCCTCTGTATACTATTCTTCCATTGACTTGAAGCCATTGCATCAACTCCCCCTGCAAACTCAGGAGGATGCCCCTTACTAAAATCTTCCTTCACTCTCTCCCATAAAGACAATCCTAAATGGGGTGGGGCTCCTCGAGCGGCAGATTGCTGAGCCATCGTGGAAACAGCAGCAGTGACCGCTTGTGCCACAATATTGGCAACATCATCTGTAGTCATGTTCCTTTGAGGCATTTGGGGTTGCCCTTTGTTTGCCCTGACTGAACGACCTCCCTTCGGTGGCATCTGAAACAAGAACAATTGTATCAGAACGCCTTTCAAATATTTTCGATTCACAGAAATATATGGATGTATGAATGTAACCATCCTAGTATTAAGGCTCTATATCAAGAACACTTAGGAAAGATCGTAGTAACGCACACAGATCCTAAAGACACTAGAACCTGATGCTCTGATACCATCTGTGATAACCCGCTCTATACTACATTAAATCAGGTATCTCAGATGGCACAATCTCAACATCAACTGACAATTCTAATAATATAAGGCTAACTACCCGAAATCATTAAAAGCGAATTATCAAAATTTTAAAACCTTTTTATTTAACAACAACAACAAAAACAATAATCAAACTAAACCAACAATATACATCTAACTATGATGAGTGACAAGTGCAAACTCCATTAATGTACAAGAGTGCAATACAAAGAACGAATAAAATACCCGAATATGCTGTCGGGTAACAGACAATACAACAATTTGAGAAATGAAATATGAAAGTGTTAATCTACAACACTTGAATACTAACTCAATACAACTGAATCCTAATCTAGATATACAAAGATAGGAATCGATTAAAACAAAGTGCCGCAACAGTCCGATACTGCCACAGCTCCACGAATCCTGAATGGATAAACATCAAAGGCGTCCTTGCAGAGGAACACCTGAAGTAGTACAATATATACATGGAGGAGAAAAATATAAACGGGTCAGAGCCCGAGTTGAAAAACATTTTATAGCAAGTGTATTAAAATGCATAATAATTATAAATGCATTATTACATGATTAAGGTGTAATCGAACTCTCCATAATAATTCAACTCACCTCTCATCTAAAGTTCCCACTAAACGTATGCACGTGATCTCCAAATTGATGCCCGATTCTATTTAGGTAAGAGGATTCCAACTTAAACCCAAATAAAGTATTTAAGTGAAACCAACTAACCTATCTCCCAATCTACCTTTTATTCCTATAATCTATAAATTATATACATTATCTTTAATGTAATAGTTATAGTTATATTTATAATGTTCATTTGTTGAACATATAAAGTTACATTATCCAATCATGACCACATCAACACAATACATCAACATTCTCATTTACTAGAATTTTATATTCTAGTGATGCCCTTATAAGGCATGAAACCATATATATAATTATTATAGTATTTATATATGAGTTATTAGCATCATGAATTTAAAGACTAAACTCCTCTCGACTCTCAACACGGCACTGCGTTTCGTGCATGGGACGTCTCGCCGAGGCGAAATCCAAACAAGGAACGCCCCCGTTACATTACTCCTGACCGTGTTAATCCTCAAGGCTCATTATGCCCTCAATGCATGATGCATGTAACCCAAATTATTATTATCCAGTTTTAATTAATTAATATTCCCAATTCTCAACTGTACACGACGTTTCATGCGTGGGACGTCTCGCCGAAGCGAAATCCAAACAAGGACCCCCCCCCCCCCCCCCGTTACACTACTCCTGGCACAGTCGATCGTCGGGATAGGTGATATATATATATATATATATATATATATATATATATATATATATATATATATATATATATATATATATATATATATATATAGATAATTATGAGCATTAAGGACTAAACTTATCCCCAAGTTCCAATATTACACTGCGGTTCGTGCGTGGGACGTCTCGCCGAAGCGAAATCCAAACAAGGAACCCCCCCCCCCCCCCCTGATACACTGATCCTGGCAATGTAGGTCGTTGAGGTCCATTATGCCCTTGATACCCAAATACAAACACAAGCGATAATAACCATCCAACCGAGCTATAACTCGAAGGACGCAGGCTCACATGCTATCATCTTCCAACAGCCCATAAACGTAGCAAACTGGGGTCACCTAGTGGGGTTCCAAGACACCCACCTCGTGATCAACTCATGCACACGACGTCCCAAGAAGAGGTCATAGCTCCTAACCGACAAATGAGAGCGACACATACCCACGACCTCTCACCCCCAAAATAAATAAAGGTATATAAATATGTCATGTGTTGACCACTATGGACGACTATGACCTGGAGAATATCTACACCCTTCTCTTTGAGCCAGGATGCTCACCCTCTACGCACGAAACTTCCCAATGATAGAAAGGAGGGGGTATGCTTAACATGTATATACACCATCATAAAAGGTATACATACATCCCACATAATAAAGATATACCATCATATAAGGTATACCTGCAACATCATTTTCATATTCATTGTACACTCCTAGGCTCAATAGATTTAATGTCATTGATTAGTATCTCTCTCTCTAGATAGGCTAATCGTAATTTCTCACACAACTTCCCCACTTAGTATACACTATACTATTTCTCGCTTGAAGCTCACATGTCGCTTCTAATTTTGAATTGTCTCTCAATTCTATTTAAGTTAAGGATATTCATTTATCCTAATGCACCTCAATTAGCATTTCTCATTGTGTGAGATATCTCCCAAATCAATCATCAATAAGGATATTTCTATATCCATATGCACCTCAAATAGCATTCATAATTCTCCATCCATAATAGGGTTAAATTCATTTTATAAACCTTTGAAGTTATCCCATTTGGGATTGGATCCTAAGATCCATTATCTCTAAGTTATTCTCATTCTCAATTTGCGAAATCCTTATTATCTCCAAATAAAACCCTCAAATAAATGTGGGCTTCCCCACTTCGAAAAATACAAAAATCTCTAATCGGTATTCCTCAAATTTAGTCAATATGACTCCAAAATTTCTTATAAGGGAAACTCGCTAAAAGTCTCCAAAACATACTCCAAATATCTCCTATAGAGATCCCCAATCAATAACCTCGAACAAAATGGGATAAAATTCTCTTTTAGAAAAACAATCCCTCAAAATACCTATTTCCAAATCGATTCGGGCCAATTCCGAATCGATTCGGCCCAGTGAATTGATTCGGCCAGGAAGGCGAATCGATTTGGGTCATCAGACCTGGGATTCTGTCTCAGGCCGAATCGATTTGGCTAGGGTCCTAGTCGATTCGGTCACTCAGACCTGGGCACCTGCAAATTTTCGAATCGATTCGGCTAGGGGACCGTATCGATTAGGCCTACCTGGAGGCTCGAAAATGGTTATTTTTTAGAAAGCCAAAAATCCCAAAATTCATATTTATCATTTTCTCTCAATTTATTTTCAACCCAATCACAAATATATCATTAATAATCATCCTAGAATACATATAAACTAATGTCTATCCTCAAATCAAAGATCTACGTATTAAATCTAAGATTATACCCAAAAGTTAGGTTTTGTTAAACTAAACCTAAAACCCAAAATATCAATCCACAAATCATGCAACAAATGTACACAACAATTATTTAGCAAGTTTAATCACTTGCCTCGGGTTCGTAGGGTCTGAATCCGCCTTGAGATCGCGTATTTGGCCGGAAATCTCCACTTTCTCTCTCTTTTCTCCCTACTTTTCTTCTTCTCTCTTTCTTGCTTTCTTTTTATCTTTCTCTCTTTGGAGAAATATCTCCCGTAGGCTTAATAAGCCTAATCTCCCAAGATACACATCTTTAAATGATAATACACACTTTAAATGACTCGGTGGCTTTAATTCGAGTCAAACGGTCCTAATTTATTTCGGAATCTAAATAGACCCCAAGTATAGTCATTTCGACTTTCTCGATCCTTTCGGACACTTTGGTACCCTCAGAATCGACATTCGATACTCTTTCTAACAACTTCAAATTTTGACCTCAATTGCCAATTTAATTATTTCTCCAATAAAATATTATTTATTTCTCCCAGAATAAATAATCCGTTGTCTCCAAGACCTCGGGTTGTTACAGATTAGTTCTCAATTAGTTTATATAATTATATATGCCCTTACATATGCACGACACATAAAGGCATCTACCCTTAATGTCCCGTTCGTGCTCTATCGATAAGTCCGGATGAGTCCCTCATCCAAATGGACATCACAAAATGCATACAAATAGGGTGATCCCTATGCGGTACGCCATTGCACATTCCATACCCCAACGGTGACAGTGGATCCCAACTTCTACACCTACCTTTCATAAGTAGCACTGCCACGTGGTACCTAAAATATTTACATACACAATGCCTAGCCCCCTTGTGCTGATGCATGCTACGGTCCCGAGACACACATAACCCAACCGATAGGACGTCCATACATAGGTATGTCCAAAAAAATAATTAAATACATACTTTTACCACACAATATGTAATCCTATAATTACCCCCCAAGGGTCCCATTTTATCTCTGATTAACATTCCCATTTTAAGAATTAACCATCTAATTAATTGTCAATTTCCCAATTTATAAAATGGTGACACAAATTCATTTTTAATAAATTATCCGCTCACTTGGATATCCTCCCACATATTTCTTTGAGTTCATAAGAATAATCAAAACATTTCTTCCATCCTACCCCAGCCCGGACCCAGCGACCGAATTGATTCGCCTCTAGGGACGAGTCGGTGAACCCCAGACCGAATCGATTCTCCTTGAAGGCCGAATCGATTCGCGAATGGGTAGTATCCCATACCTGTTACAATCTTTCCAATGTGATTCTTTCCCCCTCAAGAAAATTCTCACCTCAATGCCTTACCCTTTATTATCACAATAATATTAAGTTCTTCATGACCCAATAAAACTATTTATATTTGTTAATTAATCAAATTAACAAAAGATCACACTCCAAATCCCAAAATTTTAGTCCAACAAAATAGTCTATCCAATCCAGAATTTAATTCCATATTCATACTTAGTCATCCTCAGATTTAAGGGCTCTCCACATGAATAATAATCATCAATTGAAAAATCCTACAACATGGGCACTAAGATCCAATTCAAGATTTATTCAATTCTAATTTTTGGGTTTTGACACCAATTAGTTTAATCGTTAAACATCAAAATTCAGATTGGTTCTTCAACATGCATAAGGTTTAATCCCATCATATCGTCATCAATTTATCAATTTTAACCTAGAAATTCATATGAGAAAATACACAAATGAATTAAGAAGCATAATGGAAAATAATTTAGCAAGATAATTTTTTTCCTTTAAATGACGATTAAGAGTTCATTTTGCTTGGATCTTGATCCTCCTCCCCTCTCTTGATCTTCCTCCATTCTCTAACCTTGGTAACCTCTATAATTGGGTGTGGGGCTTATAAGGTTAAGTTGTGATGGATAAGAAGTGTTTTCTTAAGAGTTAACTTAATGTAACTACTAATCCCGAGTTACCCCATGAACCCCACATTTGGACCCCCAAATGTGCAAAAAACCATTATTGGATTGGCCTAATAACTCCCCAAATGGTATACCTATATCCCGAGCCTATGTTTGGATGTCTAAAATACTTAAACGGGTCTCCAAATCATCCCGAAATGTGCCCAAACTATCTTTACCCAACATACACAGTTTTCAATTAGATTGAACACTACATGTCAATTTTTTAGTTAACATGCAAATTTATTTCTACAAGTAAGTATCACTTGCATAAATGAATCCAAAAAACATCCAATTAAAACAAAGTAATTTAATCATGTCTTATTTAATTAAATTCTACCAATTCAGTTTTATTATAAAAGTACAGGGTATTACATTCTTTCCCTTAATAATGGAATTTTGTCCTCGGAATTCGAAACTTACCTAACTAAAATAATTCCTAATGCTTCCCTCGCATGTTGTCATCTCTCTCCCACATAGACTCATCCTCATTTTGGTATCCCCATTGCACGCTTACCAAAGGAACCATCTTGGAACAAAGTCTGCTCTCCCTGCGGTCCAAAATAGCTACTAGGCTCTCCTCGTATTTTGCATCAGGCTGGAGCTCTATTTAATCGAGGTCTATATGCTGGTAGGAAATATTATCCCTGAAGAACATTCTTAGTGCCGAAATATAGAATACGTCATGCATCCTTTTTAAAAGGTCCGATAATCCCAACTGATATGCCATGGGTCGAATCCTCTCAATAATAGGGAACAGTCCTACAGATCGATGAGACAACTTTTGATTCTTCCCAAATATCAGCACGCCCTTCATGGGAGACATCCTAATTAGCATCTAGTCACCGACCTCAAAATACTATAACCTTTTGTCTACATTAGCATAACTCTTCTGTCTATCCTAGGTAATCTAAATCCTAGTCCTAATCATTTTTACCTTTTTTTCCTATCCTTCATGAATTCTGATCCGATGAGTTTGTTCTCCCCCACTTCTTACCAACGTGAGGGTGAATGGCAAGGCCTCCCATATAATGCCTCAGAATGTGCCACCCCAATAATAAATTATCAACTGTTGTTGTAATCAAAATCCACCAATGGTAAGTGCTGCTCCCAACTACCCTTAAAGTCTAAGATGCACATCCGCCATATATCCTCATGCATCAAATTTACTCTCTCTATCTAGTCGTCTGTATGTGAGTGGTATGAGGTGCTCAACCTCAACTCTGCCCCAATTGCCTACTGGAAGCTCCTCCAAACTTGAGACACAAACGTTTTGTCCCTATCCGAAACAATATTGAGTGGTACTCCATACAATTTCACACTGTCTGCAAGAAAAATCTTAGTGTATTTCTTTGAAGTGTAGTCTATCCGGACTGGTAAAAAGTGAGCCACCTTCGTCAATCAATGAATAATCACCCAAATGGAATCACTCCCCCGCTGTGACATAGGTAACCCTGTGATAAAATCCATGTAAATGCTCTCCCATTTCCATATCAAAATCTCAAGAGGTCGTAGAACACCTGCGGGTCGCTGATAGTTCACCTTCACCAACTTTCATGTGGTACAATTGGACATAAAACCACTATGTCCTTCTTCATGCCTCCCACCAATACTTGCACCTTATGCCCTGGTACATCTTATCCCCACCGAGATGTACTATAAAACATGTCTCGTGGGCCTCTTCCATAATGACATGCCTTAACTCCTCGTCCTTTGGAACTACCAACCTGCCCTGAAATCTCAATCTTCCATCTGAGCCAATCAAATAATGCTCTGCCCCTTCGGATAATAACTTCTTAACTCTTTCATAGAGAATATGGTCCCCTGTCTGTGCCTTCATGACCCGAATAATAATCTCCGGTGCGATGGTGAGAACAACCACAAAGCACGTTTTAACTCATCATCAGTATGAAGTTATTTCCTGTAACAATCCCATTTTCTAACGTAAAGGCTGGCCAGGCAAGATACGTCAAAGATGGGGTTTGTCTATCAATTAATACCATTCTCAACACAACATAATACGAATATTATTATTCTAAAGGCCGATACTTTGACTTTATGAATATTTACCTGAGAATAATTAAACTCAAACCAACACCAACTAAATAATAAATCCAATAGCGTGTAAAAATCACAACTCCAACATAATGTCAAGAAATCTCGGGCTTATGCCCTTATAAAAGTTTCAAAATAAAATAACTATGACTGGAAAAGTACTTAGGCTAGAGTCAATAATCCGATAAGCAGATAAGCATGAGAGAACCCACATAAAGTCAACATATATACATAAAGTCCACATAATGTCCACACAAATACATATAAGTACATATTATATCTTAGATAATATGTATAGGTAATTTCTCCATAATTACCATAGAAATTCCACATAAAGTCCACCATATTTTCAATTATTATTAATTTACCATCTAGTGAATTCTTAATTCCACTCCATAGAATAATTACTTAACCAACTAGTTAATTATAATTTTCCCTGTTTAATGTGGATAAATTTGTATTTTTAATAAATTCTTTCTTCTCCCAAACCCGGTTCCACTCACTTACTTGGACTCATAAAAATACTCATAACGAAACCCCAGACCCAATACCCTCATTCATGTTAATATTCCTTTATACCCAAGCCTATATCCCGACTTGTAATTTTATTAATCTTTCATTAATTATTTTGTTAGTGAAGTAGTGTCACTAAACTACAATACCCAGACTCACTCATTCGGTCTGTAACTTCATCTCTAGAATTTGTTACACAAAGTCCCACTATCAAGTTTAACACTCCTCATTAATTTTAATATTTGATAATTTATTATTATTATTATTATTATATATATATATATATATATATATATATATATATATATATATATATATATAAACTAAATCAGCTACCCCATGCCTAAATCCCATAGCACTCCTCCTAAAAATATTCGAGTCACAACCCTGACTCTTAATTCCATAGGTATTAACTTACAGTCATATTTTTATTCAAGATACTAATCACATCTTAATCCATCCCATATTCTAATTTCATCCAAAATTTCCAATCGAATCCATTCATATATTTTCGAGTGTCGTTCATCCTAAAGACTCAAAATCCATATCCCTAATTCATTACCATCCAATTCTAAGGTAAAAGTAATGTTCCTTGATATTTTCTCGAGTCCTACACTCATTTACGGACATCCCTAAGTGATATAGATTTGATTTCTCACAAAGTATTTCTATTTCAGACACCCATCTGTAATAAATTCATAACTAATTAAAAAAAATCAAAAAAATAAGAAATTCACTGTCGCGCGTTTATAACGAAAAGATCAATCTCCATGTCCAAAACTATGGTCGTTTGAACGAGATAACAATCTTGTTCGAATGAGATATTAATCTCGTTTGAACGAATTTCTGTGTCTTTCAAACGGTCTTCTTCATTTTCCAGCCCTTGGCCCTTCACCTGTTGTCTCTGCCATTGACGAACCTCATCCTTCTTATTTTCTTAATAGTACGCAACCAGAGTATTTACAATTCTTATTATTCATCCAAAATAGGTTATAATCATCCCTTTTACATTCAAACATCACTGATTTACTTTGACATCCATCATTCAACTATTTTTGTTCATATACGGTTTGTAAAATCCTCTTCCTAGATTCAACAACATATTCTGCATATCACGATCCTAACTTTTGTATCTCAAATCTAAACCTGATTCAAACACTGATTAACACACACCCATCACCAATTTCAAATTTAATCGACCAAGTCTACTCAATTTATCAAAACCTTAAGAGATCTACCATAAATTTCAAGATTTCGATACCTAAATTTTTGGGAGTAATTGTACATTAAATTCAATCCTCTACATGCATAGATTACTTTCTCACCATCAAATTGTTCACATCAAACCTAAATGTGACACCCCACTCAATTAAATACCGGGTGATCACTCCTTTATTAAATTAAATCAAGGTGAACAGTTGGTTCATTCTCAGCATCACTTTCGATAAAAATAAATTTTCCAATTTAACACCCTAAATAATTAAGCTAAGTGTCAAAACCATTTACATACATAACTTTCAAAATTTTATTTAAAGAAAAATATTTATTTATTTTATTAACAACATTCAATAAGTAAGAATCACACCATATTAAATTCTGCAACATAAACCAATTAATAGAATACATTCGTTAATCGAATGTCAACATGCGAAATATAAAGTAACACAATCAAACTGAATAAAACCCATAGTAACAATACTGGAAATAACTGAAATAAAAATGTCCCAATAATAATGGAATAATGGAAAGAGCTACACATGCTCAACTAAATGAAAATACTAAGAGTGGATTCGAATGAACGAAGTCGTCTAATCAAGAGACCTACAACTCCCACCTAAGCCGCAGCGCGTTCCTTCCAAGAGATCCTAAGCAAGACGCCCCTGTGGCTGGGCACCTGTAATACATACATATATATACAAGAGAGAGAGAGAGAGAGAGAGAGAGAGAGAGAGAAATGGGTCAGACCCCGAAAGTGTGTTTGATTTAAAATACATTTAGCAAGTATTTAAATTGATACAGGCCAATGCAACAACATGTTAGAGCGACACTCTCTTGAGAAATTCTCACCTCTCTTCTAATGTGCACGCCTATCGTACTAACCTTCCCAACGGTTTATCTTATCATAATATCATACTAACCTTCCCAATAGTTTATCTTATCATAACTTACTCATAAGATTTCAAAACCGAACAATATCATTGTTTAAAAAGAATACTTCCAATTAGCAGCACAACTCTCGTTATGGCTTTTATTAATTTATAAAGTTTCTAAGTAACATATTATACTTTCACAAACAAGTATTTACTATTAGAGTCATCAACCATGTCCTACTTATCAAATCACAGTAGGCAGTTGCAAATTTCCAAATCTCATATATATATTAACTACTCGTATAATCTATATAAAATAACAGCACCCCACATAAAACTATGGTGCGTGCATACTTCTACTATCCAAACCCCATACCACTCATGTCAAGGGGAATACGAGTTCGGAATCACCCTCGAACCGTATTAACACATACACAAATAATATCGAGGCGAAGCATAGATTCCAAGTCTCTAAGAGGATGGCACATACTCGCGTCTCTTAGGACCGTCTGAACTATCGATTCGATAGCCTGTACCAAGGATATCTATCTTCTAGGGTACAAGTCAATATCCCCCATAAAGGTCCCATCGAGATAAGGCTGTCCCAGCGCGGTAACCTCAAGGATAGCAAGTAGCACTGTATGTTTTTCACATGCATATAATATATGTACACACAATCATATAAATATACCACTCTTATCATTTTAATATAGCTTCCTCTCGTCACCCATAATTACAACATTTATCCTTAATTTCACATTATTAGTATTACGTATAAGGTTTTATCTCTAACCTTAACTCGAAGGGTTTTCTCACTTAATACGTGACATTCGTGTACTCTATCCTTCCAAGGAAAAATTCAGTAGGTATACCTCTATTTACTATCGTAGTTATTCGCCGTAATCTCTCACTTGAAATACGTAGTTTCATCGTTCATTATATAATTATCCCAAAAACAAGATTCCCGTCTTATAATAAAGTTCTCAACACTTATTCATATGTCATACTGGTCTTTCCTATCTCCAAAAACATTTCATTAAGAATTCCCAAGAATTATTTTGCGATAAATTTAATTTAACTAATTAAACAAGGGAAATAGGAGTCTGCCAGGAGGGGTCGATCGATCGAGGTATGGGGCTCGATCGATCGAACCTTCGATCAAGCAGGTCTGCGAAAATTCTGCAGAAATGCAGTTACGGGTTCTACCAATTTTCTTCATCCAAAACCATGTTTTTCCATTCTAAACGTCCCAAAAATCCTACTACTATCATTATAACAATATACCAGATGTTTTCAACGTAAATCATGTATATATCTAACATTAAACATCGATAACTAACCCAAACTCCCATCTAATCATCAAGAACCCTAGAGTTTTTCTTAATCAATGTTCTAATCTGTTTTTACCAGAATTTCCTTCTAATATATCATCAAAATTTCGTGGGTTATATTCCTCTACATGGCAAGGATTCCAGAATCTCATATAAATCAATACTACATGCATTTTCCTAACACAAATTGGGTTTTCTTCCATATTTATCATCTCTAATCATTCCTAAACTAACATAAGGATTGCACTAACGAAAATACGCAAGATAAATACTTGCCTGGGATTTTCAGAAGTCTGGTTTGCAGATGAATCCGGTGTGGTTGCGTTCCCTTTCTCGCGATCTACGCGTTGGTGGTGGCAGCGGTGTAAACCGGTGACTTTTTGGCCTTGAATTGCCTTGGAGATCTCTCCTCTCTTCTCCAATGGCCGTCACTTATGTTCTGAATATTATAACCCTAAAAGACTAACCTAAATGGTTGATATAGGTTGCTGAATTTCGTGGGTTTAATTACCCAATAAGGTGAAATGACTAAATTGCCCTCCCGGGGTACCAATTAGGCCTAAAAACGCCCCGAGACCCAAACTAAACCCCCGGGTACACTTTTCTGACTATCTCGACCCTTCCGGACGCGTTGGCGCTCTCAAAACGACCATACGAACAACTTATAAAATATGCATTTTTTTATTTAACAAAATTAGTCTTGACGTGACACGGGCACGTCCCGAATTAAATTTTCGAAATTGTCATTTAATTCACTCATGACATTCAATATAACCAATATAATATATTACTTTTATCATTAGTAATATTCAACAAGTTTCCCATAATTACTAACTCTCGTCACGTTAATAATTATAACATAATTAATTTCCGGATTTTTATTAAATAAATCACTCACATTAAATTTAATAAATCCCCAAATTGATATAGCATAAAAATACGGGGTATTACATACTTCCCCCCTAATAATGGAATTTCGTCCTGAAATTCAGAAAATAAGGCATACCTGGTAAAAACAACTCTGGATATCTCTCGCGCATATCTGCCTCACGCTCCCAAGTGGATTCCTCCACATTATGATGCTCCCACTAGACTCGGACAAGTGGAACTATCTTCGACCTCAATCTCCTCTCACTATAGTCTAGGATAGCCACCGGTCCCTCCTCGTAAAAGCTATCAGGCTGTAAGTCGATCTCATCTATCGCAATGTGAGTATGGGCCATATCATCCCGAAGATATCGTCTCAATGACGAGATGTGGAATACATCGTGGATGCGATGTAAATACTCTGGCAGTCCCAACCTGTATGCAACCGGCCCAATCCTATCGATGATGGGAAATGGTCCCACGTACCTCGGAGCCAACTTCCCTTTTTTTCTCGAACCTCATCACTCCCTTCATAGGAGATACACGTAATAACACTTGGTCTCCCACATTAAACTCTCGGAAGAACCGTTTCGCATCGGCGTAGCTCTTCTACCTGTCCTGGGCTATCCGAATGCGACTCCTGATCATCTCAATCCTCGCGGAGGTCTCCTGAATCACTTCTGGTCCTAGCAACTTATTATCCCCCACCTCGAGCCAACAAGTTGGAGAACGACAAGGCCTGCCATACAAAGCCTCAAATGGAGCCATACCAATCGTAAACTGATAAGAGTTATTATAAGCAAACTCTACCAGTGGAAGATGTGGCTCCCAACCTCCTCCAAAATCGAGAACACACATGCATAGCATATCTTCTAACATCTGATTAGTATGCTCTGTCTGTCCATCTGTCTGTGGGTGGTAAGCTGAACTCAACCTCAACTCAGTACCCATAGCCTCCTGAAAGCTTTCCCAAAAACGTGACACGAAAATCTTGTCTCTATCTGACACAATATTCAGGGGCACCCCGTGTAGTCTGACAATCTCAGCGATGAACAACTGAGCATACTGACCCGTTGTATAATCTGTCCGCACCGGCAGAAAATGAGCCACCTTGGTCAAACGGTCTACAATTACCCAGATAGAATCGTGGCCCCGCTGTGATGTAGGCAATCATGTGATAAAATCCATGGAAATACTCTCCCACTTCCACGCGGGTACTTACAATGGCTGAAGCAATCCTGACGGTTTCTGATGGTCCACCTTCACCAGCTGGCAGGTAGAACACTTGGACACGAACTCAACAATGTCCTTCTTCATCCCACTCCACCAGTATTACCTCCTCATATCCTGGTACATCTTATCTCCTCCAGGATGTACTGCAAATCGGGACCCGTGAGAATGAGTCATCACTGCATGACGTAATTCTGCTCCTTCTGGAACCACCAATCTCCCATTAAACAGCAAACCTCCATCAGAACTAACAGAATAGGACTCAGCACCCTCGGCTAGAAGTCGCATAATTTGCTCCTGGCAAAACGGGTCTGTGGTCTGTGCCTATATCACCCTCATAACAATCTCGGGTGTGACTGACATCACGAATATGAAAGAACGGGCTACTGCATCCTAGTGACCCAACTCCTTCCACTTTGCTTTCCAGACATCTGCTACCTCGTCTACCGGTCTACGACTCAATGCATCAGCAACTACGTTGGCCTTTCCCGAATGGTACTGTATATCGAACTGGTAGTCCTTCACAAACTCTAGCCATCTGCGCTGACGCATATTCAGCTCTCGCTGAGTGAATAGGTGCTGCAATGACTTGTGGTCTGTGAACAAACGGAATTTCTCACCCAATAAGTAGTCCCTCCATATCCTCAATGCAAAGACGACCATTGCTAACTCCAGGTCGTGGGTGGGGTAATTCTTCTCATGCGGCTTAAGCTTACGGGAGGCAAAAGCTATCGCCTTCTCCTCCTGCTGAAGTACTCCCCCAAGTCCCCGTAAGGACGTATCGGTGTAAACCAGGTACTCCATACCCGGCTGCGGTAACGCAAGGACTGGCGCTGACGTAAGCTTGTCTTTCAGCTCGTCGAAAGCCAACTGACAAGCGTCATCCCAAACATATGGTACTCCCTTGTGAGTCAGATTTGTCAATGGACCCGCTATTTTGGAGAATCCCCGAATGAATCTCCTGTAGTAACCAGCTAGCCCCAGCAAACTACGCACTTTCGTCGGTGTCATGGGTTGTCCCTACTCCCTCACCACTGATACTTTACTCGGGTCAACTGCTATCCTTTTCTAAGAAACAACATGCCCCAAGAACTGTACATCTCGTAACCAAAATCCGCACTTCTCGTACTTAGCATACAACTGATGCTCTCATAGAGTCTGAAGAACCTGCCTCAAGTGCTCGGCATGCTCCTCCTCGGAGTGTGAATATATCAAAATGTCATCTATGAAGACGATGACAAACTGATCCAAGAACTCTCTGAATACTCGGTTCATCAAGTCCATGAAAATGGCTGGAGCATTTGTGAGTCCGAATGGCATCATCCTAAACTCATAGGACCCATATCTCGTCAAGAAAGCAGTCTTAGAAACATCCTGCTCCCTAATACGTAGCTGATGATACCCCGACCTCAGATCTATCTTCGAAAAGAATGTTGCTCCCCTCAACTGGTCGAATAGGTCATCGATTCGAGGCAACGGATACTTATTCCGTATCGTGACCTTGTTCAGCTCCCGGTAGTCCACACACAATCTCAGTGAACCATCTCTCTTCTTCACAAATAAAACTGGAGCGCCCCAAGGTGAGGTACTCCTATGAATGAAGCCCTAACCTAATAGCTGCTCTATCTGATCTCGTAGCTCTCGCATCTCTGCCGGAGCCACACGGTACGGTGCGCGTGCTATAGGTCTCGTCTCAGGCAATAAATCAATAACAAAGTCTATCTCTCGACTGGGGGGTAGGCCTGGTATCTCCTGGAACACATCAGAATACTCCCTGACAACTGGGATCGAATCTAAGGGAATCACAACCTCCTTAGAGGTATCCTCCTCTATGTAATACAAATGAGCGGTCGAACCTCCCTCTGGGCGAGGCATCGCCACTACAAACATCTCTTGCCCCGGAATGGCAAAAATAATGCTCCCACCGAAGCAATCAATCATGGATCTATAAGCTGCGAGCCAATCCATACCAATAATCACATCATGCTCGTGCATGTCTAAGACTAACATGTCCACAGGTAATACCAAACTACCGATCTCTACCCCCACTCCCCGGCATATAAAGAAAATAAGTGACCCACTCCCCAATGGTGAGTCCACACACGTCACTGTGCTCTCTGTTGTGGCTAACAACCCTAAGGCCTTTGCAAAATGCATAGCTATAAAACAATGTGTTGCCCCCGTATCAAACAAAACCTGACCCATAGTACCATGGATAGGAAACATACCCTCAATCGCGGGTGGTGCCTGTGGAGCTGCTGCCTGGTGGACGTTATAAACACGTCCATAATGTAATTGCCCCTGCTGCACTGGAGCTGCTGGAATGGCTGGTAAGGCTGGCACCTGGGCTGGAGCTGGAAGGGCAGGTAGAAAAAGTGGCCTCTGTGGCTCATTAAGGGCTCCCTGCTGCTGTGGGGACCTATCGCCCTCTGGGCAATCCTGACGCCTATGGCCATGTTTACCGCACCCAAAACATCGGCCCTCGAAGTTACCTCCTCTCTGTCCCTGCTGTCCACGGCCTTGCTGGCCGTTACCTCCCCGCCATTGGCCCTGTTGGCCCTGATTAGTACGCTGCTGGCCCTGCTGGACCTGCTGGTGTCGGAGTTGGCCTTGCTGGCCCTGCTGATTAGGCTGGCCCTGATGGCCCTGCCTAAAACCCCCGAATCCCTGCCTAGAATCACCTGAACGGAATCGTTTAGCAGGGTCCCCCTGATTGGAACTCTGCTCGTGCCGACGAGTTTGTCCCTGAGATGGTGCCCCATCGGCACTATTACCCCCGGTCCTGCCCTGCTGGCTGGACTTTCCTGCTCTCTTGCTTCCCTGTATATGGAAGCGGTGATCCTGGCAATGTAACAACGCGGTATTGAGTACATCCAAGGTGATGACGAATCCTCCAAGCTAACCCGTCGACAAATAGCATAATCTTTTTGTTCTCAGTAGGTGCCTCATCTGGCACAATGGTGAGAAGTCTCGTGAACTCCTCCTCATATTCTGCTACGGTAAGACTTTCCTGCTCCAGATTCAGTAATCTCCGCCTCATCTCAGTCTGCACTGCGGGTGGAAAATACTTGCGGTCAAACCGCTCCCAGAACAACTGAATAGGGATCGTGTCCCTCTCCTCCAAAGTGGTAGTGGACTCCCACCACAGCAATGCGGCTCCCACCAGCTTAAAGGAAGCCAATAACTGCTTTTGCACGTCAATGCACTCATACATACGGAGGTGCCGCTGGATGGCCTTCTTCCATTGGCTAACTGCAACAATATCGGAGCTACCAGAAAACTCAGGGGGATGCGCTTTCTGAAAAGCATCCCGAACCCTCTCCCATGCAGATGGAAGCTGTGCTGGTACTGGCTCCACTGCCTGAACCTGGGGTGGAGCCTGCTGAATCACCGCTATCGCAGCATTCATCGCCTGAGCAACAATGGCGGCTACTCATTTGCATTCATTGTGCCTGGTGCCGGAGCTGATGGCTGCTCGGCCTGGGCACGCCTATCTTTCGGAGCACGTCTCGGAGGCATCTGAAATGTGAACAAGTTTATTAGTCTACAGTTATTATCAAATCTCAAATAGCTGAAGACTTAACATAAAAGCAAGAATACAACAATCCTAAAAATAAGGCTCTATAGAAATAACGTTAAGCTGAAAGCGAAATAAGCCGTATAGATCCTATGGACACTAGAACCTGATGCTCTGATACCACCTGTGACACCCCGCCTAATTAAATACCGGGCGATCACTCCTTTATTAAATTCAATCAAGGTGAACAGTTAGTTCATTCTCAGCATCACTATCGATAAAAATAAATTTTCCAATTTAACACCCTAAATAATTAAGCTAAGTGTCAAAACCATTTTCATACATAACTTTCCAAATTTTATTTAAAGAAAAAGATTTATTTATTTTATTAACAACATTCAATAAGTAAGAATCACACCATATTAAATTCTGCAACATAAACCAATTAATAGAATACATTCGTCAATCGAATGTCAACATGCGAAATATAAAGTAACACAATCAAACTGAATAAAACCCATAGTAACAATACTGGAAATAACTGAAATACAAATGTCCCAATAATAATGGAATAATGGAAAGAGCTACACATGCTCAACTAAATGAAAATACTAAGAGTGGATTCGAATGAACGAAGTCGTCTAATCAAGAGACCTACAACTCCCACCTAAGCCGCAGCGCGTTCCTTCCAAGAGATCCTAAGCAAGACGCCCCTGTGGCTGGGCACCTGTAATACATACATATATATACAAGAGAGAGAGAGAGAGAGAGAGAGAGAGAGAGAGAAATGGGTCAGACCCCGAAAGTGTGTTTGATTTAAAATACATTTAGCAAGTATTTAAATTGATACAGGCCAATGCAACAACATGTTAGAGCGACACTCTCTTGAGAAATTCTCACCTCTCTTCTAATGTGCACGCCTATCGTACTAACCTTCCCAACGATTTATCTTATCATAATATCATACTAACCTTCCCAATAGTTTATCTTATCATAACTTACTCATAAGATTTCAAAACCGAACAATATCATTGTTTAAAAAGAATACTTCCAATTAGCAGCACAACTCTCGTTATGGCTTTTATTAATTTATAATGTTTCTCAGTAACATATTATACTTTCACAAATAAGTATTTACTATTAGAGTCATCAACCATGTCCTACTTATCAAATCACAGTAGTCAGTTGCAAATTTCCAAATCTCATATATATATTAACTACTCGTATAATATATATAAAATAACAGCACCCCACATAAAACTATGGTGCAATCATACTTCTACTATCCAAACCCCATACCACTCATATCAAGGGGAATACGAGTTCGGAATCACTCTCGAACCGTATTAACACATACACAAATAATATCGAGGCAAAGCATAGATTCCAAGTCTCTAAGAGGATGGCACATACTCGCGTCTCTTAGGACCGTCTGAACTATCGATTCGATAGCCTGTACCAAGGATATCTATCTTCTAGGGTACAAGTCAATATCCCCCATAAAGGTCCCATCGAGATAAGGTTGTCCCAGCGCGGTAACCTCAAGGATAGCAAGTAGCGCGGTATGTTTTTCACATGCATATAATATATGTACACACAATCATAGAAATATACCACTCTTATCATTTTAATATAGCTTCCTCTCGTCACCCATAATTACAACATTTATCCTTAATTTCACATTATTAGTATTACGTATAAGGTTTTATCTCTAACCTTAACTCGAACGGTTTTCTCACTTAATACGTGACATTCGTGGACTCTATCCTTCCAAGGAAAAATTCAGTAGGTATACCTCTATTTACTATCGTAGCTATTCGCCGTAATCTCTCACTTGAAATACGTAGTTTCATCGTTCATTATATAATTATCCCAAAAACAAGATTCCCGTCTTATAATAAAGTTCTCAACACTTATTCATATGTCCTACTGGTCTTTCCTATCTCCCAAAACATTTCATTAAGAATACCCAAGAATTATTTTGCGATAAATTTAATTTAACTAATTAAACAAGGGAAATAGGAGTCTTCCAGGAGGGGTCGATCGATCGAACCTTCGATCGATCGAAGCTCTAGGCTCGATCGATCGATCAAGAAGGTCTGCGAAAATTCTGCAGAAATGCAGTTACGGGTTCTACCAATTTTCTTCATACAAAACCATGTTTTTCCATTCTAAACGTCCCAAAAATCCTACTACTATCATTATAACAATATACCATATGTTTTCAACGTAAAGCATGTATATATCTAACATTAAACATGGATAATTAACCCAAACTCCCATCTAATCATCAAGAACCCTAGAGTTTTTCTTAATCAATGTTCTAATCTGTTTTTACCAGAATTTCCTTCTAATATATCATCAAATTTTCGTGGTTTATATTCCTCTACATGGCAAGGATTCCAGAATCTCATATAAATCAATACTACATGCATTTTCCTAACACAAATTGGTTTTTTTTTTCCATATTTATCATCTCTAATTATTCCTAAACTAACATGAGGATTGCACTAACGAAATACGGAAGATAAATACTTGCCTGGGATTTTCAGAAGTCTGGTTTGCAGATGAATCCGGTGTGGTTGCGTTCCCCTTCTCGCGATCTACGCGTTGGTGGTGGCGGCGGTGTAAACTGGTGACTTTTTGGCCTTGAATTGCCTTGGAGCTCTCTCCTCTCTTCTCCAATGGCCGTCACTTGTGTTCTTAATATTATAACCCTAAAAGACTAACCTAAATGGCTGATATAGGTTGCTGAATTTCGTGGGTTTAATTATCCAATAAGGTGAAATGACTAAATTGCCCTCTCGGGGTACCAATTAGGCCTAAAAACGCCCCGAGACCCAAACTAAACCCCCGGGTACACTTTTCTGACTATCTCGACCCTTCCGAACGCGTTGGCGCACTCAAAACGACCATACGAACAACTTATACAATATTCATTTTTTTATTTAACAAAATTAGTCCCGACGTGACACGGGCACGTCCCGAATTAAATTTCCGAAATTGTCATTTAATTCACTCATGACATTCACTATAACCAATATAATATATTACTTTGCTCATTAGTAATATTCAACAAGTTTCCCATAATTACTAACTCTCGTCACGTTAATAATTATAACATAATTAATTTCCGGATTTTTATTAAATAAATCACTCACATTAAATTTAATAAATCCCCAAATTAATATAGCATAAAAATACGGGGTATTACACTAAATCCCAGAAATTTTAGGTTCATTATGATAACCAAAAAAATACATTGGAAACTTAAATTAATCAAGAGAATTCTCGCCTTAGAAATTTGTGGAAGAAAGCCCCTTTGATTTGTCCTTAATTCCTTGCCCTTTTTCCCTCTTTTAGTTCTTATCCTTGTCTTCCTCATTAACAATTGTGTTTAGGTCTTTTCTGAATAAAAGTGGGGAAGTGGTTTACCCACACTTAAACACTAATTAAACCTAATCCCGAGTTGGGCTTGAAACTCTATATTTGGACCTACAACTGGACCCCAATCCATACCCAGACTAGCCCAAAAGTTCCCCAACCTCTATATTATTGACCCAGGACCATTTGTAAAGATTTAAAATAACAAAACGATCCTCTAGCGCCCCCCAAAATGCATCCCAATTATTTCTATTTCACTTGAATATTTTTTATTATGTTTAAACGACATGCGCCCATAAATTTATTTATATGTGATTTATTTTTCACCAGCAAGCCCATTATGTCCAATTGAGTCTGATATCTATACAATCGTGGATAATTATTTATTTAAATTTTAAATTTGTTTTTTACTCATTTAATTTTAATCATCCTAATTTAATTTATTCTCAAAATAAATTCGAAAATATTAAATTTATTTTTGTCATAATATTTTGTTATGAAATTATGAGGTATTACATTATCCTCCCCTTATAAAGGAATTCCATCCTCGGAATTCGCTAAAGCTCAACCTTGTGTTTTAATCGGCATTATTAACCCAAGTTTTTACCTTCAATTAGTCGATACCCATATCCCATGAGATAGAAGAAAAGGCTCACCCATGCCTATCATAACATCACTGGGGTGTTCATATATTCCACATTATATGTACACACATAACATTAACCAAGGTGAATAACACATATAAATATAATGTGTACCATTCATACCAAGCATATCCATATATAAGGTATACCACCACATACGTATATGAATAAGAAAATGATGATCTTTGTATCCGACTTCCTTCATCTCCCGACTTTTGTCAATCTCGTGTGTGGGACATCTCGCAAGAGAAATCCAAACAAGGAACCCTCCAGATGCTATACTGTATGGCTTAGTCAATCATTGAGATCCATTATCCCAAGATTAAAAGATAATGGAAATAAGAATAAATATGTGTAGTAATCATGTAAATTCCAAGTTTTTCCCATTGCAAACTAAAGTCTCATATCGCCAAAGGGATACACTAAATCCCAATAAATCAACCCGTTTAAATTTTACAAAAAATAATAAGCCAAAATGTCCTAGGGTCTAACATCTCTCAACTCCCAACATTTCCTACTTTCATGCGTGGGATGTCTCATGAGCGAACTCCAAATAAGGAACCCTCCTAATACAATACTACGCAGCTTTGTCGATTATTGAGATCTGTTGGTCCAGGACCTAAGTCTATTTATGTGTTTAAATCAATTTATATGGCTTCACAAACCTACTCATTCCATTAATGTTTAGCACTGTCTGATTTTAATGACATCATAATTATAATAACATTATTTATGATCATACACCTCATCATGTAATCAGGACTACCACTAATCCTAATACTCCCAAAGGAACCAAGTATGTCTAAAATACGAATTCTTTTCGCTTTGCATACTCTTAACACAAAAATAGAAGGTTTCATCGCTAGATAATTATCTTATTACAACATAGCTTAACAATTATGCCTAAAATAAGCATAAGCCTCCCCGTATGCATTTCTATACATCAAATTACCAACATAAGATTCCCCTTCTCTCCATAGGTGAGCCAATGTAAAACACTATCCCAAGTACAAAGTCCAATTTCTCTAATGTACTAATAAGTCCCAAATGAACACTAAGTCCACATATCCAGCAAAGCATATACTACATAGTCCAATGTAGGGGAAAAACACATCATTTATCCCAGATACTATCACTAGTCCCTATCTCCGCAATTAAATTTATCTGTAACATGATGCCCATATCGATGTGGGTTTTGGCCTTGTCATCCCTACTAGTTCCAACCATCGAAAATCCTATATCTATTACACAGACTACTCAATTGGAACCACTCAAACTGTTGGGTCCTGTAAAATTTATTACCACCTATCTTGCCACGCTGACACGATATATATAAAAAAAAAAAAAAATCTCCTTTCTGGATTTTTCTTCATTTACGATTTCAAAAGGTGTGGGAAAACATCCCCTTGAACTTCACCCGAAACTAATCACTAATTAACTAGTCCCGCTCTTCCAGTGTAGTGACGGACCTTTACTACCATAACGCCGCTTCTACTAGTCTGAATGAACTAACTTTTTCTTGTGTACTATCGTGCACTATCATCTTCCTCTATTTCTCTAAATGTCTCCCTTTTAATTTTTTTTAGCCACCATGTTGCTCTAACTTCTCGTAATTCTAACAAGTAAACTACACTAAGGTTTCTATGGATCTCTCTCCAAAACTGACCCTTTCTTAAACATGTAATAATGACTCAAAAAAAATACAATGATTCCTAATCATAGGGCTCTACATAAAAGAATGAAACGCAAAAGGTAATGAGATCAAACACAGATCCTAAGGACACTAGAACCGTGCTCTGATACCAACTGTAACAACGCCCATTTTCTCACATAGAGTCCGGCCACGCACGATACGCCGAATATGGGGCTTGTCTGTCAATTAATACCATTTTCAGCACATCGTAATACAAATATTATTTCTCTAAAGGTAAATACTTTAACTTTATGAATATTTCCCTCAAAATAATTAAACTGAAACCAACACCAACTAAATAATAAATGCAACAGCAAGTAAAAATCACAACTCCAGTATAATGTTAAGAAATCTCGGGCGTATGCCCTTACGAATGTTTATAAATAAAATAACAATGACTGGAAAAGCACCTAGGCTAGAGTCAATAATCCTATAAGCTAATAAGCACGAGAGATCACAAGGTTGGGATAACAATAGTACCGATATCCCTGTCTAGAAAACAACTTGGGCAAAAAATATTTAAATTTGGGTCCCAGCCCAAGGTCTGCAAGAATTAACTGATTTAATTTAAGATAAAATAACACAATTGATGCCAAATAAATATCCATTTAGTCACTCGCATGCGTTTAACACATCACCCCTTAAATAAGTATGAAATCACCCGCATTCCAATAAGTCCAAAATAATAACTATGACAACGTGTCAAATTAATAATAAAGGATTTGTCGATAATTAAATGATTAAGTGTACCGAATACATTTAAATACCAATACCCATAATATCCCGGTCTCATAAGTTTTACTTATAAGGCATAAACATCTATTATGCATTATAGGGTGAAAATTATAGATATTGTCCATATTCTTAGCCAATCAAATTTATCGCATTACAGTCCGGGTAATTATTTATATATGTCATTTCATATATTTGACACACAAAGGCATCTACTGTTGGTGTTTAGTTCTTACTCTATCAACAAGTTTGGAGGAAACTTTTATCCTAACCGGACATCGCAAAACACACATAAGTTGGGGCCGGTCCCTATCCAGGTTACATGTTCATGGCCCATACCCAGCAGTGACAGAGGTTGGGTCTGCGTCAACACCTATGTGACAACCCGCCATCCGAAATAGGGGGTGGCCATCCCGATACTCCAACAATAACGGAATCATGGATGGAATCATTCTCGACATCACAACAAAATAGGAAGTAAACGGGATAACCACTTCTTATTTCAAAAAAAGGGGTTGCCAAAAATTTTGATTTTTAAAGTTAATAAAAGAAAACAACTTAACAACCCAATAAAAAGAAAGTGGAAATCCATATGAAATTATATTACATACACACAAATGTACAATAAGGGACCGAATATGTTGTCGGCCACAGACTCATACAACAATATTAAACAAGTTTAATTAATTACATATTACATTACATTAATCAATTACAAAAGCTTGGGCCTCTCACCCGAGTAAAAATACCCGGTCTTAACTAGAGTGCAAAGATGATGGCATCTATTTCAAAATGTCCCGTAATACCCGCAAAGCATCACGGCTCGCCAAAGATACCGGGATCGGAATTCAAATCAGGCATCCTTACGGCGGAGTACCTGAGCGGATACAAGATGCAAGCACAACAAGAAATATGAACGGGTGAGGGCCCGGTTCTATATGATTACCAGATGAATAAAAAGTATGACAGTTATGAATGATAAGTCATGAAGAAAGAGAAATAAGAATCTACCTACAGAATTTAGAACATAAGCTAAGCAGGAAAATAAAATGAATAACTTTAATCTAAAACTTCATCATGTGCACCAATTATTTCATATATCTTTTCCTTAATAGGAAATATATATATATAATCACAAGCTTATGCTCTTTATGTCATTTTTATATCTATTTTACTTTTTGTAAAAATCTTATCCTTATCAGGAAAATAGTCATTTTCAAATGCTCTTTGTGGCATTTATATGTGCTCTTTGTGGCACTTCATTATGCTCTTTATGGAATATATAATCCATCAAGTCCCACTTGATTATGAATAGTTATATTTATGTACATATAACGATTCTAAGACCGCCCGTCCCGGTTTCCCCACTGTGCGCGCCCTTAAATGACCATCATCTTCCAGGGCCTACCATTAAGACAACCTGGGCACCTATAACGCAAGACGTCGGGAAGCGGCCATGTGCCTGCGGGATAGTCAAGACCACACCCGAAATCTCCTACCCATAGCAAAAAAATGTATAACAACAAACGCTCACATGGCCTAGGACTATACCCACCCTTCATTCATAAGTTTACTTCATACAAGAAGGTTCCAAGGTCCTAAGTCTAAAGAAAAGCATAAAAATTGAGTTAGAATAATTAACTCAAAAACAGCCTGATTTCGAATCGATTCGCCCTAGGGCCGAATTGATTCAGCCTAGCGAATCGATTCTCCCAAACAGCGAATCGTTTCAGACATCAAGACTTGGGATTCTGCAACTTCCGAATCGATTCAGCCTTAATCCGAATCGATTTGGGTACCTAGACCTGGGAAACTTACTCTTAGCGAATCGATTCGCCCCAAGGGCCGAATCGATTCGGTCCTGCAATTTTGCCAAGAATGGCTACGAAGGGTTATGAACCCTAATTTCTCCAAACTCCAAATTTCTTCCATTTTACACACAACCAACAATATTTACCCACCCAAACTCATCCTATATGATTAATAACAACTACCCCCAAAGTTTTATCATCAAACCAAAGATTAGGGCTTAAATCCCATAAATTCCATATTTAAACCATAAATATAAATACACAACTATCACACAATTTATACATATTAAATCACATATTAGCAAGTAGAAAACTTGCCTTAGGGTTGTAATCTCATATTTCTTTTGGGTAGGAGCAACAATCCATCTTCAATCTCAAATCTCTCTCATTTCTCCATTTTTCTCTTCCTCTCTCTTTCTCTCTAAGCGTAAGACATATAATAGGGAAATGAGATGAGGGCAAGACTTAAAATCGTGGCTTAAGTCTAAAGTCTCCAACTTAAGTGGTTAATACCACATTAAAATGACTCCCAATACGCGTTTAAGTTAAAACCAGGTAAAAGTGCTCGAAACCCAAAAATACAATATGGCACTTATTTTGACTGTCTTGCACCATCCGAGCCTAACTACACCCTCTAAACTGGCATCCGTCAATTTTATAAATTTATTTCCGGTTCCAATTTCATTTTAACCATAATGTCATTTAAAATACATGACACTATAAACATGCAACCTGACGATATTTACTTCCACATACAGTAAATATGCATCAATCCAGTAAATATTAACTTTTAACTCATTAAATTAATATTTACTCTAGTTCCAACATTTTATATAATTACCTTATGCGGTGAAATTAATATAAAATTAGCCTCCTAAAAGCGAGTGTTGTTACATACTTCCCCCCTTATGAGGGAATTTTGTCCCCAAAATTCGGATATACCCTATACGCATAAAGGGTATACTGTCTTAAGCTATCATTCTATCGTCCTTAACAAACCCTCGTTACTACGGAGTCCCAAAATGGACTCGGACTAAGGTTGTCACTATCGATCTCAGTCCACAATCTTTGTGCTCTAGCATAGCACAAAGCGTTCATCACAAACTAATAGTTCTAGCTTCCTACGGTGGAAGATGCTAACAACATGAATAGGCGCAAAATGCCTTACATCCTAAATCACGCTACATCCCACCTTGGGGATACCTATACCAACACTAATTGGCTTAACCCCTACACTACTCAACTTCTACTTGCATAGCCGTAGCTCTTCAAAGCATATGGCTCAGAAGCCTGATCCTTAAGGAAATGTTCCGGGACTGTTCCAAGTCCAAGGAACCAATTATTTGCTGGCCCCATTCAACGAGTATACAATTTACTCACTTTGACATACTTTAGGAAATGATCCATAAAGCCATCAAAAAGCCTAATTATTGTACGAGAATTTCCATCCACACAACTACTACACCCATCCGTTATGTATCCTAAGTTTCACATTTAAGATATGTCCTTCGGCATTTAGTCAACTTCCTCTAATCATTCATCCACTTTAAGGTGGTAAGATATACGCCATCTCCATACGGTTCCCATTCCTTCATGGAAACTTTACCGAACCATCGACACGAATATCTAATCTCGGTGCACCACCATTTATATAGGCACCTCCTACGGTTCTATCATTTCTCCATAAAAAGCGAGGTGTACTCCTCTACATATCGTCCACCCGCAATGACCGAAAAAGCAACGGTTTGGTCAAACGATCGACAATATTATCAAATAGGATCATGACCAGTTTGATGCCGGCAATTCAGTGCGAAGGTCTATGAATATTCCCTTTTTCGTTCCACCGCTACTCTTCTTCACACGAGTAGGTGAAACGGTCAATCATGGACCAGAATGCTCCTGCTATAAAGTCTTCCTAGTCATGCTCGCTTCATTTGGCTTTCCATACCATCACAATTCTCTAACGGGTTTCCTACTCGACGCACCTACTACCCCAATCACCTACCCTTAGCGAATGAGAAAATACAAACCAATAATCCGTTATAATCATCATAAACCAACTTTATTTCTCCTCTGACATACTGCAATAACTTGTTTCTCATGAGAAAGACCAACTTTCCTGCCCAGGAAATAGTGCCTCTATTTCTTTAAAGCGATTGATACCGCAATTAATTCCAAATCAAGCATGGGATGATACTTCCCACAAAGCTAGATTTTGTGAGATGCATACACAACGGGTTCATGCTTCAGTATTATTACTCCCCATCCTGGCAGAGACTTGTTCCTTAAATTCACCCTCGAGCCTAACCACATGAACTCGGGAGTGAAAATTAGCTCATGCTTTTAACTCCCCCAAAAGTTAGGTTACCAATGTAACCTTCTATCTAAGAGAGACCTCATCTCCATCAGCCCAACCTCCGACAAATTTTTGAGATTCCACACTTCTCGTTCCTGGGGATCAACTCCCCCTAAGGGTCAACCCACCACATATTTGTGGTCAACTCCCTATAGTCATCCTAAATCAATATCACCTGCCCTAATGGCCTTAGGTCCTAATAAATCTAAGGTCGATCTATATATATCCTATCTAAGTCGTATATATATATTACTAAGTATATCCCTAGTGTCCAAGACATATCTCAACTCCCGACATTTGCTCGGTTTCGTGCGTGGGACGTCTCGCCGAAGCGAAATCCAAACAACGAACCCTCCCGTTACACTACTACGTCATTAAGATGTGATGGTCTAAAACACATAACTGGGATCAATAAACTTTAACTTGAAATTATATTAACAAAATTCTACTTCTACGTCTTACCATAGCATGATTAAAGATTATAACTAATCAGAAGTTCACTTTCTGTGAAGTCCTAAAAATTTTATCCCATAACATAAATACATATTTTCAAATAGACTTCATATCAAGGCATAACCCAAAGTCTCAATTCAACTTCGTATCTCAGTCTCCCTCACATCGATTTGAGGAGAGAACTATATACAGTGCTTCTATCTCGCACTTTAATAGTCCTTAATCACTCTTTTACATGATTCTCGGCTAAACCTTTCAACCCAACCTTTAACCAAAAAATAAATAAATAAAATGAAATGAATTTCAAAGAAGAAAGAATAGCATCTCCCCACTTCCAACGTCGTTGAGGTTCACGCGTGGAGCGCCCCGCAAAAGCGGAATCCAAATAAGGAACCCCTCCTATGCAGTACCACCCAACTTGTCGGTCGTGGAGATAGGGCTTATCAATCACATACAATGCAAACAAGAAATCAACCAAACACACATGCAAGATAACATAACAAGAAATAAAAACCTCCTACTTACCTCAACCACCCCTATAAAGTCTCAACCTGTATCCAGGAGAGATATTATAGGACAACTAGTTCCATCCTGAAACTAGCAGTAGGATAGCCTCACAATCTAATTGCTTGCTATCACCCCAACTAAACCAAAATTTATTTACTTGTATAGTACACATCATACACGTACTACATTGCACACATAGTACTTAAAAAAACTATAGCATCACTCGCTTTATAACGAGTGAAGGAAAATATAAAACTTCCCTACCACGGAAGTCATATAATTACTCTATTTAGTACCATCGAAACTACCACGACCTCAATATAAACACCTGAATGTATAGTAGATATAATACTACTAAATCTTATCCTAAGGAATACAACACCCACTAATAAGGTGGAATTCCTGCCAACATTTTATGCCAATCACTCTGGGTCCATACTAATGGTTCTCAGACTCCGTATTCGAGTCTTATATGAACCAACATTACTTCCATAAACTCCCCAACTTAGCACTCTATCTTCGCCCTTGATCTCCAATCAACATAATCAAAATGCATGGTTCTTCCACGTCATAATAACCCACGTAGTTCCTTTTACTTTCTCAATAAAAGAGAACACACTCTCCGCCTCCTCTTCCTCAGTTCAATGAAACCTCCCCAGGAGGATGTCCAACAATGGGGTTTCATGATCACTGCTCCATCAGAAGTGTTAGCGACACTTATTCTGGAGCCTGTCATTCCATTGGAGGTCTCTCCCTTCCTTATACCTACCTTTAGTGTACGATCTCCCTAATCGCACAACTCTTTATTCATATGTAGGCCTCTGATCGAGCCTCGCGTGAACATTTGAGAATCTACCTTCTCCTCCTTCCAGTTACCCCACAGAAACTTACAATAGGAAGTATCTATCGGGTTTCTCCACGGGCAAAACTTTCTGCACCCACAATTAAGGTGACTACGCTCCCACCGATTCAACACTACTCCTACGGGTGAAGGATTTTCCTCCATTCTTTTTATTTAGGCACTTCTCCACTTCAATTTAACGTTGCTTGAAATCTCAAGCTTAGTACCACCCTCTACGTCCAGTGGTAGTTGGAAAACTAGGTCTACCGTAATTAGTAGTCGCAGTAGAAAAATAAGAAAGTGCTACAAAAAGGGAAGCGACCTCCAAAGCAGTCCTCGTCCCTGACCACAACTTACAGTTCTTAAAAATACTTCTCATAGCGCCTTTCTTTAAACGACCTACTATTCTCACATGAACGCGCAAAAGAGTCTATGAGTTCTACCTCAGGGCAGAAGAACGAGATATCACAAGAGAAATCAACGATCTTAATCCTAAAGCTCTATGTCAAATCAAAAGCAACGCTGAAAGCGTAAAGCATTCACACAGATTCCTAAGGACTCTAGAACCTGATGCTCTGATACCATCTGTGACAACCCGCCATCCAAAATAGGGGGTGGCCATCCCGATACTCCAAAATAACGGAATCATGGATGGAATCATTCTCGACATCACAACAAAATAGGAAGTAAACGGGATAACCACTCCTTATTTCAGAAAAACGGGTTGCAAAAATTTTGATTTTTAAAGTTAATAAAAGAAAAAACCTTAACAACCCAATAAAAAGAAAGTGGAAATCCAGATGAAATTATATTACATACACACAAATGTACAATAAGGGACCGAATATGTTGTCGGCCACAGACTCATACAACAATATTAAACAAGTTTAATTAATTACATATTACATTACATTAATCAATTACAAAAGCTTGGGCCTCTCACCCGAGTAAAAATACCTGGTCTTAACTAGAGTGCAAAGATGATGGCATCTATTTCAAAATGTCCCGTAATACCCGCAAAGCATCACGGCCCGCCAAAGACACCGGGATCGGAATTCAAATCAGACATCCTTACGGCGGAGTACCTGAGCGGATACAAGATGCAAGCACAACAAGAAATATGAACGGGTCAGGGCCCGGTTCTATATGATTACCAGATGAATAAAAAGTATGACATTTATGAATGATAAGTCATGAAGAAAGAGAAATAAGAATCTACCTACGCAATTTAGAACATAAGCTAAGCAGGAAAATAAAATGAATAACTTTAATCTAAAACTTCATCATGTGCACCAATTATTTCATATATCTTTTCCTTAATAGGAAATATATATATATATATAATCACAAGCTTATGCTCTTTATGGCATTTTTATATCTATTTTACTTTTTGTAAAAATCTTATCCTTATCAGGAAAATAGTCATTTTCAAATGCTCTTTGTGGCACTTCATTATGCTCTTTATGGAATATATAATCCATCAAGTCCCACTTGATTATGAATGGTTATATTTATATACATATAACGATTCTAAGACCGCTCGTCCGGGTTTCCCCACTGTGCGCGCCCCTAAATGACCATCATCTTCCAGGGCCTACCATTAAGATAACCTGGGCACCTATAACACAAGACGTCGGGAAGCGGCCATGTGCCTGCGGGATAGTCAAGACCACACCCGAAATCTCCTACCCATCGCAAAAAAATATATAACAATAAACGCTCACATGGCCTAGGACTATATCCACCCTGCATTCATTAGTCTGGGGGCTTCACCTCAGGCGCGAACTTCCCTTATGATATCATTTAGAGAGGTGTGTTTAAACCATTTTATTTACCATTTCCAAAAATCAAGTAAATTATCATTTACCATATTCATGATTAAGTAAATTATCATTTACCGTCATCATTACCATTTCCATTTCGTTTCCATTTATACATGTATGTTTCATGTTATTTGAAACCATACTTATTTACATTATTGTAAATAATTCACCTTATTATCTGGAGCCATACGATAAATTATATCATTACTACAACCTCAAAGGAGTAAATAAACTCTTAATTATCTCCAAACATTTTGGGGTACTACTTTAAAACCCTAATACTATCATACCTCTAAGTAATAAATAATCTTTCAGTTCATTCTCACAATATTCGTTTGTGACGTTATTATAAACCATCAAGGTTAACATAGCTCAATTGAGCTTCTATAATCTCCCAACATTCTTTTGGGGTGATAATATAAACCATCAAAACCAATATAGCTCAATTTGAGCTTCTAAAGTCTCCCAAACATAACACTACATTTTCTAGTTTCATAACAATCAACTAGAAGAAATAATTCCCTAACATCAATTGACATATCCCCAGAAAAAACCCCATATACGCACCTCTATTCTAGGGTAGTTTCCCCAACTCATTTATAATTCTAGGACTCTAAGTTTACTTCATACAAGAAGGTTCCAAGGTCCTAAGTCTAAAGAAAAGCATAAAAATTGAGTTAGAAGAATTAACTCAAAAATAGCCTGATTTCGAATCAATTCGCCCTAGGGCCGAATCGATTATGCCTAGCGAATCGATTCGCCCTAACAGCGAATCATTTCAGACATCAATACTTGGGATTCTGCAACTTCTGAATCGATTCAGCCTTAACCCGAATCGATTTGGGTACCTACACCTGGGAAACTTACTCTTAGCGAATCGATTCGCCCCAAGGGCCGAATCAATTCGGTCCTGCAATTTTGCCAAGAATGGCTACGAAGGGTTATGAACCCTAATTTCTCCAAACTCCAAATCTCTTCCATTTTACACACAACCAACAATATTTATCCACCCAAACTCATCCTACATGATTAATAACAACTACCCCCAAAGTTTTATCATCAAACCTAAGATTAGGGCTTAAATCCCATAAATTCCACATTTAAACCATAAATGTAAATACACAACTATCACACAATTTATACATATTAAATCACATATTAGCAAGTATAAAACTTGCCTTAGGGTTGTAATCTCGGATTTCTTTTGGGTAGGAGCAACAATCCATTTTCAATCTCAAATCTCTCTCATTTCTCTATTTTTCTCTTCCTCTCTCTTTCTCTCTAAGTGTAAGACATATAATAGGGAAATGAGATGAGGGCAAGACTTAAAATCGTGGCTTAAGTCTAAAGTCTCCAACTTAAGTGGTTAATACCACATTAAAATGACTCCCAATACGCGTTTAAGTTAAAACCAGGTAAAAGTGCCCGAAACCCAAAAATACAATATGGCACTTATTTTGACTGTCTCGCACCTTCCGAGCCTATTACACCCTCTAAACTGGCAACCGACAGTTTTGTAAATTTATTTCCAGTTCCAATTTCCTTTTAACCATAATATCATTTAAATACATGACACTATAAACATGCAACCTGACGATATTTACTTTCATATACAGTAAATATGCATCAATCCAGTAAATATTAACTTTTAACTCATTAAATTAATATATACTCCAGTTCCAACATTTTATATAATTACCTTATGCGGTGAAATTAATATAAAATTAGCCTCCTAAAAGCGAGAATTGTCACAACCTACCTCCTTGTAAATGGTGCCTCCACGTAGTACCTATATGACCTACACAACGTCAAGCCCAACTGTCCCGACGTGTGGTACCCGGTCCAAACGCACCCCCAAACAGTTCACAAACATTAGTATGTCCACAAAAATACATATAAGTACATCATATTGTCTCATATAATATGTATAGGTAATTACTCCATAATTACCATAGAAATCCAACATAAAGCCCACCATAATTTCATTTATTAATAATTTACCATCTACTGAATTATTAATTCCACTCCATAGAATAACTACTTGACCAACAAGTTAATTGAAATTTACCCTGTGTAATCTGGGTACATTTGTATTTTTAATAAATTCTTTCTTTTCCCAAACCCAGTTCCACTCACTTACTTGGACTCATAAAAATACTCACAATGAAACCCCAAGCCCAATACCCTCATTAATGTTAATATTCCTCAATACCCAAGACTATACTGACTTGTAATTTAATTAATCTATCATTAATTATTTTGTTATTAAAGTAGTGTCACCCAACTACAATACATAGACTCACTCATTCGGTCCGTAACTTCATCTCTTAGAATTTGTTACACAAAGTACCACTACCAAGTTTAACACTCCTCATTAATTTTAATACTTGGTAATTTATCATATATCTCTATAATAAATTAAATCGGCTACCCCGTGCCTAAATCCCATAGCACTCCACCTAAAAATATCTGACTCGGAACCCCGACTATTAATTCCATAAGTTTTAACTTACAGTCATATGTTTATTCAAGATATCAAGCACATCTCAATCCAACCCGTATCCTAATTTCATCCAAAATTTCCATTCGAATTCATTCATATATTTTCGAGTGTGGTTCATCCTAAACACTCTAAACCCAAACCCCAAATTCATTCCCATCCAATTCTAAGGTAAAAATAACGTTCCTTAATATTTTTCGATTCCTACCCTCATCTACGAACATCCCTAAGTAATTCAGATTTGATTTCTCACAAAGGATTTCGATTTCAAACACCCTTCTGTAATAAATTCATAACTAATTCAAAAAAATATAAATAAAAACACGAAAGTGGCGTCCGCGCGTTCAAAACGAAAAGATCTATTTCCATGTCCAAAACCATGGTCATTGAATGAGATAACAATCTTGTGCGAATGAGTTACTAATCTCTTGAAACAACTTCTAGTATCATTTGGAAGACCTTCTTCATTTTCCAACCCTTCATCCTTCTCCTGTTGTTTCCGCCATTAACGAACCTCAACCTTCTTATTTTCTTAACAGTACGCAACGAGAGTATTTACAGTGCTTATTATTCATCCAAAACAGGTTATAATCATTCCTTTTAAATTCAAACATCACTGATTTACTTTAACATCCATCATTCAACGATTTGGTTCATATACGATTTGCTAAATCCACTTCCTAGATTCAACAAAATATTTCGCAAATCAACAATCCTAACCTATGTATCCCTAATCTAAACCTGATTGAAATAGTGATTAACACACACCCATCACCAATTTCATATTTAATCGACCCAATTTACTCAATTTATCAAAACCCTAAGAGATCTACCATAAATTTCAAGATTTTGATACCTAAATTTCTGGGAGTAATTCTACATTAAATTCAGTCCTCTACATGCATAGATTATTTTTTCATCGTCAAATTGTTCACATCAAACCTAAATCCCATAAACTTAAGGATCATTATGATGACCAAGAAAATACATTGGAAACTTAAATTAAGCAAGAGAATTCTTGCCTTAGAAATTTTGGGAAGAAAGCCCCTTTGATTCCTCCTTGATTCCTTGCCCTTTTTCCCTCTTTTGGTTCTTCTCCTTTCCTTTCCCGTTAACAGTTGTGTTTAGGTCTTTTCTGAATAGTAGTGGGGAAGTGGTTTACCCCCACTAAAACACTAATTAAACCTAATCCCGAGTTGTCCTTGCAACTCTATATTTGGACCTCCATATGGACCTGGATCCATACTCATACTAGCCCAAAAGTTACCCAACCTATATATACTATTTCTAAAGATTTAAAAAACCCAAAATGTGTCCCAATTATTTCTATTTCACTTAGATATTTTTTATTATGTTTAAACGACACGCTCCCATAAATTTATTTATGTGTGATTTATTTTTCACCAGCAAGCCCATTATGTCCAATTAAGTCTTATATCTATATAATCAGAGATAATTATTTATTTATAATTTAAATTTTTTTTACTCATTTAATATAAATCCTCCCAATTTAATTTATTCTCAAAATAAATTCAAAATTACTAAATTTCTTTATGTCATAATATTTTATTCTGAAATTACGGGGTCTTACATTCTCCTCCCCTTACAACGGAATTTCATCCTCGAAATTCGCTAAAGCTCGACCTTATGTTTTAATCATCATTATTAACACAAGTTTTTACATTCAATTAGTCCATACCCATATCCCATGAGATAGAAGAAAAGGCTCAACCATGCCTATCATAACATCACTGGGGTGTTCATATATTCCACATTATATGTACACACACATAACATTAACCAAGGTGAATGACACATATACATCTAATTTGTACCATTCATATCAAGCATATCCACATATCAAGTATACCACCACATATGTACATGAATAAGAAAATGATGATCTTTGTATCCGACTTCCTTCAACTTCCGACTTTTGTCAATCTCGTCCGTGGGACGTCTCGCAAGCGAAATCCAAATAAGGAACCCTCCTGATATACTACTGTACGGCTTAGTCAATCATTGAGATCCATCAGCCCAAGATTAAAAGATAATGGAAATAAGAATATGTGTGTAGTAATCTTGTAAATTCCAAGTTTTACCAAGTGCCAACTAAAGTCTCATATCGTAAAAGGGATACACTAAATCCCAATAAATTAACCCATTTAAATTTTACTAATAACAATAATCCAAAATTTTCTCGAGTCTAACATCTCTCTCAACTCCCAAAATTTTCTACTTTCATGCGTGGGATGTCCCGTGAGCGAAATCCAAATAAGTAACCCTCCCAATACACTCTTACGCAGCTTTGTCGGTTATTGAGATATGTCGTTCGACGACCTAAGACTATTTATGTGTTTATATCAATTTATATGGGTTCACAAACCTACTCATTCCAGTAAAAGGATATCACTGTCCATTTTCAAAACCATCATAATTATAATACCATTATTTATGATTATACACCTCATCAAATAATCGGGACTACTAGTAGTCATAATACTCCCAATGGAACCAAATATTTCTAAAATATGAATTCTTTCCACTCTGCATACTCTTAACATAAATAGGAAGGTTTCATCGTTGGATAATTATCTTAGTACGAGATAGCTAAACAATTATGCCTAAAATAAGCATAAGCCTCCCCGTATGCATTTCTGTACATCTACTTACCAACCTAAGATTGCCCCTTCTCTCCCACGCTGAACAAATGTAAAACACTATCCCAAGTACGAAGTTCAACTTCTCCATTATACTAACCAGACCCAAATGAACACTAAGTCCACATATCCAAAAAAACATATCCTACATACTCCAAAGTAGGGGGAAAAACACATCATTTAGCCCTGATACTATCACTAGTCCCTATCTTTGTAATTAAATTTATCTATAACCCAATGCCCATCTCACTGTGGGTCATGGCATTGTCGGCCCTACTTGTTCAGACCATCGAAAATCCTATATCTATTACATAGACTACTCAATTGGAACCCCTCAAACTATCGGGTCCTATAATAATTACGACCACCTATCTTGCCATGCTGACACGATATATAAAAAAAATCTCTTCTCTGACTTTTTATTCATTTCTGATTTCACAATGTGTGGGAAAACACCCCCTCAAACTTCACCCGAAACTAATCAGTAAATAATTAGTCCCACTCTTCCAGCGTAGTGATGGACCTTTACTACCATAATACTGCTCCTACTCGTCTGAACGAACTAACTTCTTCTTTTGTACTATTATGCACTATCATCTTCCTCTATTTCTCTAAATGTCTCTATTTTAATTTTTTTAGCCACGAGATTGCCCGAACTTCTCGCAATTGTAATAAGAGACCTACACTAAGGTCTTTATAGCTCTCTCTCCAAAACTGACCATTTCCTGAATGGGTAATAATGACTTCAAAAGAATAGAATGATTCCTAATCGTATGGCTCTACATAAAAGAGCACAATGCAAA
This sequence comes from Sambucus nigra, assembly GCA_949130495.1. Lineage (NCBI taxonomy): Eukaryota > Viridiplantae > Streptophyta > Magnoliopsida > Dipsacales > Adoxaceae > Sambucus > Sambucus nigra. The sequence continues at coordinate 136,426,871 of OX422216.1, forward strand.
ACGTAATGAGATCAAACACAGATATTAAGGACACTAAAATCGTGCTCAGATACCTAATGTAACAACCCCCATTTTGTCATGTAAAGGCTGACCAAGCACGATACGCCAAAGATGGGGCTTGTATGTCAATTAATACCATTAGAACAATGTAATACAAATGTTATTATTCTAAAGGTCTATAATACCCCATATTTCTACGTATTTAGAATTTACTTAAGGGAGCGATTAAATAAAAAATACGGATCATATATTTAAATTACGTGAGTAGAGTAATTTAATGTGATCTTTTATTTAATAATAATCGTTTATTTAAATTACGCGAGTAGAGTAGTTTAATGTGACCTTATATTTAAATTACGTGAGTAGAGTAATATAATGTGAACTTTTATTTGAATTACGTGATTAGAGTAATTTAAGATAATCTAAAGGTTAAATGGGATGATTTAATATTATAAGTCGAGTTACTGAATATCACTTGTGAATAACTCATAAATTTACCTTACGTCATAACAAGTGATATGGGCATATACAATTTAAATCTTAATTGAGAGCCAAACATGGGCTAACGAGAGGTCGAGATAAGAAATATTATATGAGTGAGTCAAATGACAATTTAGAGGCCACGATTAGCTCCGGGAGGGTCAAAATAGTATACCGAGGGGTACTAGTTGGGTCCCGGGACATTTTTGGACTACGTCGGGACCATTCAGTGGCATTTTGGTCTTTTAAAAGATAGGAGTGGGAAGACCTACGAATTTTGGAGTCTTTTAACATCTGATTAAATAAGGGATTAGGGTTAGAAACCTCATAACTCACGTAGAGGCCATTAGAGAGAAAAGAGAAGTCATTCTCAAAGCACAAAAAGAGAAGTGTGGGAGATTCAAATGAATCCTTGGAACTAAAGAAATTGAAGAGTGAAGATTGAAGGAGACAAACAATCAAACTCTACAACAACCATGAAATCAGATCACCTCTGAATCAAGGCAAGTGGTTATTTACAAAATCTAAATCTGAGTTATAATATTTATGTATAAGATGTGTAGAGTAAACTATTTTGTGAATAATTCTTGAAGAAAGATTTGATACATATTTCGGATAGGACTTGCATGTAGTTAGATTTACATCTATAGAAGATTTAATTATGGAAGAAATCTGATTCCCATCACGAAATATAAATCTAGTTATATGATCATTTAAGACAGAGAAACCATATATCTAGGGTTTTGAGAAGTTAAGAATAATTGTGGTTCTTGGATGATTTTTGTGAAGATTTGACGCCATATAAACGTTAGGAATAGTCTATATTCATATAAGAACTGATTGGTAAAGTTGGTAGAGAGTTCCAGAAGGTTTAAGGGAGTTTTGAGTGATTAAAACTTGAGAAAAATGTAACAGGTAGAGGCCGCCCAGAACAGTGGATCGATCGACTATGAAGATCGATCGATCGATGTTCATAAGTCGGTCGATCGATCGACCATTGCTGTTTTCCTAAAAAAAATTATTGAGTGAATCTTCTTCGATGGTTGTCACTTATTGAGAAGTTTGGGGTGATTTTATACCTATCCTAGGAATTAATAAAGACCAGTAGGTAGAGAGTTGAGACCCATCATAGTCATTGAGAGAAAGATTTAGAAAATGATTAGATAAAAAAAAAATGAACGAACGGGTCGAGTATCGGAAATGATGAATTTAAGTTACGATGGGAGTTAACATGAATTCAAAATAATTATCAGTAGGGTAAATATGAGTAAACTAATGAATTTATAAGAGGGCTAACTAGGGCCCTTATAGTAGTGCACATACTCAATTAAATGTGATGGTGAAATAAATCGTAAATTAACAAGTACGGTGAATATAAGAGAATAAAATATTATGAACTAAAATGATTGATAGGTCCGGTGTGTACCTACTGAATTGTATGAACTTTTAGGTTAAGAGAATTATACATAAATTGATTATGTTAGGGTCGATGAGATATTCCGAACTAACATAGAGTTATTATACGTTTGGGGTCGATGAAGAATGCCGAACCAAACCTTAAAACTGTTATCATGATGAAAGAGTTCGAGCCAGAATATGTGTATATATATAAATAGTTGGGGCGATGTATCATTCCGAACCAACTCTTACTTGGGGTCGATGAGTCATTCTGAACCAAGAGTCCTTTATGTGTATTATAAGGACAAATTAGTGATAACTAATATTTAGTATATGTCGTGTGATAAATGTATACTGTATGTATAATTTATTGACAGGAGATAATAGATAATAAGATGGACTGATAACACTTCAAAAATAATTAAGTAGTGAGACTTAATTAGAAAAAGAACAAAGATAACAAGAGATGAATAAGTTATCTACGTGTATAACATATGAGTTATAGAGTATTAAAATACTGCATGTATGATATGGAGACTTAGAGAGTAGATAAGTTCAGGGGAGTATTCTAGTCTAGATAGCTTGGGTAGTATAGATAGAAGGACTAGGTACCAACGTTAGGCGTGCACTATGGGGGAGGGGTGAGGTAACTCAAGAGAGTGTACGAAATCTTAACATGTATAATCAATAACTCATATTTGTGATAACTGCCTGCAAAATATTTTTAAATGTTTTGAGTACTAACTCTTGATATGTAAAAATCTTTTTAAAAACCCTTTAGGTGCCTAGCCACAGGGACACCAAGCATGAGTTCATTCCAAAGATTTTGGGAGCTGCAACACATGTGGATGTTGCAGGGATTTTGTAAGGACAAAAATTTCCAATTGAGTCCATTTATTGTTTTGGCTCAATTCCGGACAAAAAACATTTATTCATAGGATTGTATTTAATTGTAATATTCTCAAGCCTATCAAAAGTTTGTTGAAGACGTAGCGGCAAAGAGTATTAAGCTTCATCATCATGCCGGTTTCGTGCCTCGTTTATACGTCATCAACCATAGTTCCATGCTCCCAAGGTATGAATGCAATTATATATATATAGGAGCTTGGAACTTGTTTATTGGGTGTTAGGTTTAATTAAAACTGTGTTTTACTTTCAAAAAGAATTAATTAAAACTTTAAAATATGTTTATAAAGTTTTCTGGGCTAAAAATTGAATATTCCAAAGTTTTTGGAAGCTCGTTCGAACCAAATTTTCGTTCGAACCAGATGTCGTTCGAACGAGATTACCAACGACTTCCCATTAAGGCATACTAGAACTTCGTTCGAAATGTCGTTCGAACGAGATTATCGTTCTAACAAGATTTCCAACGAGATTCTAACGAGTTCATACTAGAACTTCGTTAGAAGACTTGTTCGAACGAGAATGTCATTTGAACGAAATGTCGTTCGAACAAGATGCCAGGCGGGAACAGTTTTTGGCAGTTTTAAGCAATTTTTCTCCCACTTCCCCACTTGTTTCTTAACCAACTTTTCTCAGACTTTATTATGTTCGGGAATAACATTTTTCTATCAATCTTTTTCATATCCTACTAACTCCAAGAGAATGTTTTGAGAGTAAAATCAAAGAGGGAAAAAGATCATGTTTTGAGTGAGTTTTTATCAGAGATAAAAATATACACCACTCTAGTTTACACCCAAATTAGTTTCTTCCAAGTTCCCATATTCATATATCTTGCTTGGAGTTTGGCACCGGGTTCATCTCTTCCGCTCAAAGAGAGGTTTTGGGTTTTTCTTCTACATCCCATAAATAAATAAGAAGAGTTTGTTGCGACATTACTCACTTGGAGAAAGGCTCCTTGCTCGGGTGACGGTGACCATACAAAGTCCGATCGATGGACTCCGAGACTGCGGTGGAGCTCCCTGGTTATCCGCTAGGAAGAGGTATCTACGAGAAGAAGCGTCGGGGCTTGAGAGGGATCGAGTCGGGTGTTGTAAGCCTTCATGTCTTGTATTTGTAAATTCCATACTTAGTGGATTTGTGGCTAGGGTCGTCCGAGGTTGTTTCCCGTTGTGGGTTTTTCCTCGTACATCTCGGCGTAGTGGATTAATTGTTTATTTTATCTTTTGCAAAATCACCTAGAACTAAAAATTGGTTTCATTTAATCTCTACGTGTTTAATTTGGGTAATGTGTAGTTAACTTGGTTTAAGTGAAAATGATTTTAATGCGTTAATTTAATTTCACTCGGTTTAATTTTAATTTGTTTAAGAAAATTAAAATTTGGTAATTCGTTTGTTTGTGAACCATCACACTTCTTGACACTTTCGCATCTTGATATTTATATAAAAGGAAATAATATTTAATTAAAAGAAAATTTAAAAATCAGGGTCCTATCCTTTTCAAATTGGTATCAGAGCCAAAGCGATAAATTATTTCGTTAAAGATCCTTTAAATAATTTTTGGCTAAAATGGAATTTTCCCCATTTTCAAAATTTCCTATTTTCGATGGTTCTAACTACGCATATTGGAAAGCGCGAATGAAATCGGCACTAAAATCTATCAACGAGAGAGTTTGGATGTCTGTTGTTAACGGGTGGTCCCCACCAACTCATTTAGTTGAAAATGAACGTGTTCCCAATCCGGCTAATAGATGGACTGAAAATGAGTTTAAACTTTCTAATTTTAATTCCCGTGGTTCGAATGCCTTGTTTAGTGCTGTCACACCAGATGAATTTCGACGTATTATGACGTGTGCAACCGCTAAAGAAGCTTGGGATATTTTACAACTAACTCATGAAGGAACTAGTGTCGTTAAAGCTTCGAAACTCCAAAACCTCACCACTCAATTTAAAACTATCAAAATGAACGATAATGAAACTTTTGATGAATTTTATGCTAGACTTTCCGATATTGTCAATTCATCTTTTAATTTGGGAGAGAAAATACCCGACAACCGAGTTGTAAAGAAAATTTTAAGGTCCCTACCCAATAGATTTATTCCAAAAGTGACCGTTTTAAATTCTTTACCAACTTTAGCCTCTACGAAATTAGAAGAGCTTGTAGGTGATTTACAAACCTATGAACTAGATATGTTTCCCTCTAAAACTGAAAAGAAAATTGAAAAGGGAGTTTCTTTTAAAGCCCAGAAAGAGGTCAAACAAATAGTAGAGAGCGAGAGTGATAGTGACTCGGAAGACATGTCTTTGTTTGCTCGTAAATTTAGAAAATTTCTTAAATTTAACAAAGATAAATTTAAAAATGATTTTAAGAAATTTGAAACTTCTAAGCATGACAAAGGCGAGAAGATCCCTAAACCTATTAATGAAAATTTAAATAGGGAAGAGTCTAATAGGTGTTTTGGTTGTGAGGGTTATGGCCATAGGGCTTCTGAGTGCCCCACTAAACTAAGGAAAGAGGGTAAATGACCCATTGCATATAATGTGACCCTTAGTGATAGTGATAAGGAAGAGGGACCCGATTCCCCCACTAAGCCTAATTTTGTGGCTTTTTTGGCTAGTCATGTGAGTGATAGTGAGAACTCATCGATTGATGAAATGTTAACACCAGACACTTCCAAGGTTATAGTTTATGATTCTCTTATTTTTTATGATAGTGAGAGTGGAGAAGAAAGAGAGAGTTAAAATGAAGAAGAGGTTAATGTGAGTGAACTTCAAAATTCTTTTCCAGAACTTTATAAAGAATCTATTAAATTGAAAAGAGCTAATTTGAAGTTAGAAGCTAGTTTAAAAGAGCGTGTCAAGGTTATTGATGATAGCATGTTGGTAGAAGAACTTAAGACACGTGAAATGACTCTTCAAGAGAAGCTTGAATATATAGAAGGCGCGAGAGATAGCCTTAGGGGTTTAATGGAATCCTTAAAAAAGGAGCTTCTTGCTTTTGAAGAGAAAAATGTTTTATTAGAGTCTAACATTTTAGAATTGCAAAATAAATTAAAAGACTCTAGTAATGTCAAATTTGATTTGGAGTGTTGTTTGGAAAAATTAGATAAAATATTAGGAACGGTCCAAATTAAAAATGACACTTGCGGTTTAGGCTTCAATACTTGTAATGAATCTACTCATAAAGCCAAGGCCAACGTTTTAGGAGAATCTACTAGGAAAGCTTTTAAAGATCACTCCGTAGGTAAATCTTTTCGACATGTTTTTACTTGTACACATTGTGGTCGAAAAGGCCATCTTAAGAAATTTAGTTTTGATCTTAAACGAATTCTTAGAAAATCCCAACGTAATGCAACCAATGTATTTAAAATTCCTACACCCCAAGATAGTCACTCTTCATTAATTTGGGTTAGGAAATCTGACTTAGTTGCCTTGTAAAATAGGGTTTTTGATTCTCATTTACTATCACATGCTTCCTCCCTTGCTAAATCTAAAGGATAAATGTGTTAGTTGTTTGCATACTTTAGCTTTTGTACTTCATGCTATATTCACATGCTAAATGTATGCTTGTTTAATCATTTTTTAGTCTATGCTCCATGCTTATCACATGCTAGAATTATGATTTTTGTTTATTTTTGTATTATATTTCCTTCATTTTGTTTGCATCAAATGAAAAATACAAAAAGATTTTTGTTTATCATTTGAATTTTATCTCTTAGTAATTTAAGCTTAATGAAAAATTCAAATGATTTTTGGTTTATCTTTTGAGTATATAATTTTACTTTTGGTTATAAATGTCAAAAACTCAAAAAGATTTTATTTTGTGTATATTTTGTGTATATTTTGGTTTGACACACTTTAAGTGGAATATACTTGTGTTTAAATCCCTCCTTTAATGCTCTCATGTGGATAGAACTTTTGGTTTAGATTATCTATCCTTATTATGTTCTTTACCATATTTTATGGAGTAGTTGGATTTTGTGTTGTTTAAATGGATTCTATTTTTATATGCCTCTATTCACACATGCACGAGATCCTTTGAATTTTTAACTTCATTTGTATATTTGAGTTATGTGAGGTGTTCTCGTTCCAATCTTGTCATCTACATATTTGTGACTTAGGAGGACTAGTGCATGTCAAAATCCGTTGCACGTGAGATTTGTGTGAAAAACGAAAACATGATATATATATATATATATATATATATAAATGTGCATGGGGAAGGGGAAGGTCTCCAAAAGGACTAAGTGATCCTTTGTGATTGTAAGCCACCGTGTTTGAATGGACCTAAAAGAAATACGTGGTCCAAAGGCCTAAAAATAGAAAATATGGCATTAAAAGAAAAATAATTGCCAAGGCCTATGTTTGATTGATATAGTCATTCAAATTTAATATAAATGCTTATTGAGGGATATTGGACGGTATATTAATGATTTGCACAATGTCCGTTTGTCCTAGTTGCATATCTCATGTCATGACTCTATTGGTTTGTAGAATCATCAATATGCTAGGCTTGTATGCATTGTGTTTGTTTGTTCATTGAGTTCAATCTATATTGTCACATGAGGTTATATTTAAATGTGATGAAGTTTTCAATCAAATGAGAACTCCGTGAACATGTTTTTAAGTGATTGGGTCTAAATTTAATCATTACTAGTTCACAACCCAACACTTCCGTTTTCATATGACACATTTTTTCCATACAAGTGTGAAAGACTCCTATTATATTTTGTGTGTGTCATTTGTGTGTTTATATCTATATATATGTGCGTGTGCATTATTGATATATTTTTAGTACATATATATATATATGATATTTTGTTTTGTCGTTGCCTTGCTTTCTAGTCCTTTTATGCGTATACTTTAGTTTTGGTATCTATCTTGGATTAGTTATGCTTTTGTTGCCCATATGCTTTCATGTCTTATCATTTTATGCTTTGCCTATTCCTGAACAAAAAGGGGGAGAATGATAGGGGGAGAAATAATATCTTATCCTATTATCATCTTATCAACGTTTAGGATATTTAACTTAGGGGGAGTAGCTAACTTCTTGGGTTGATCATTTTGATAGAGGGGAGTTGATCAATTTGATAAAGGGGAGAATTAATTTTGGGGGAGTATTTATTTTAATTGCTTTAAATACTCTGATATTCCCTATGCATTTGATGAGTTTGCTTAAGTGTGCAGGAATTCTTCTAAAGCGGCATCCTTCAATGGCAAAGCGTTTGATCCTTGGGTTGAGTCAAGTTTGGGTGGGTTATGTTTTGGGTCTAGAGAGCTTGACGGCCCTTTAAGATTTTTGTTTGGTTTTTGTCCTGGAATAGCCAAAGGGGAAGATTAGTAAGGACACAAATTTCCAATTGAGTACATATATTGTTTTGGCTCAATTCCGGACAAAAAACATTTATTCATAGGATTGTATTTAATTGTAATATTCTCAAGCCTAAGAAAAGTTTCTTGAAGACATAACGGCAAAGAGTATAAAGCTTCATCATCATGCCAGTTTCGTGCCTCGTTTATACGTCATCAACCATAGGTCCATGCTCCCAAGGTATGAATGCAATTATATATATATAGGAGCTTGGAACTTGTTTATTGGGTGTTAGGTTTAATTAAAACTGTGTTTTATTTTCAGAAAGAATTAATTAAAACTTTAAAATAAGTTTATAAAGTTTTCTGGGCTAAAAATTGAATATTCCAAAGTTTTTGGAAGCTCGTTCGATATGTCGTTCGAACGAGATTGTCATTCGAACCAGATGTCATCGAACGAGATTACCAATGACTTCCCATTAAGGCATATTGGAACTTCGTTCGAAATGTCGTTTGAACGAGATTGTCGTTCTATCGAGATTTCCAACGAGATTCTAACGAGTTCATACTGGAACTTCGTTAGAAGACTCGTTCAAACGAGAATGTCGTTCCAACGAAATGTCGTTCGAACGAGATGCCAGGATAAAACAGCTTTTAGCTGTTTTAAGAAGTTTTTCTCCCACTTCCCCACTTTTTTCTTAACCAACTTTTCTCTGACTTTATTATGTGCGGGAATAACATTTTTCTATCAATCTTTTTCATATCCTTCTAACTCCAAGAGAGTGTTTTGAGAGTAAAATCAAAGAGGGAAAAAGATCATGTTTTGAGTGAGTTTTTATCAGAGAGAAAAATATACACCACTCTAGTTTACACCCAAATTAGTTTCTTCCAAGTTCTCATAATCATATATCTTGCTTGGAGTTTGGCACTGGGTTCATCTCTTCCGCTCAAAGAGAGGTTTCGGGTTTTTCCTCTACATCCCATAAATAAAGAAGAAGAGTTTGTTGCGGTATTACCCACTTGGAGAAAGGCTCCTTACTCGGGTGACGGTGACCATACAAAGTCCGATCGGTGGACTCCGAGACTGCGGTGGAGCTCCGTGGTTATCCGTTAGGAAGAGGTATCTACAAGAAGAAGCGTCGGGGCTTGAGAGGGATCGAGTCGTGTGTTGTAAGACTTTTTGTATTGTATTTGTAAATTCCATACTTAGTGGATTTGTGTCTAGGGCCGTCCGAGGTTGTTTCCCGTTGTGGGTTTTTCCTCGTACTTCTCGGCGTAGTGGATTAATTGTTTATTTTATCTTTTGCAAAATCACCTAGAACACATGCTTAGGTAAAAGATTAAAAAATGGTTTCATTTAATCTCTACGTGTTTAATTTGGGTAATGTGTAGTTAACTTGGTTTAAGTGAAAATGATTTTAATGCGTTAATTTAATTTCACTCGGTTTAATTTTAATTTGTTTAAGAAAATTAAAATTTGGTAATTCATTTGTTTGTGAACCATCACACTTCTTGACACTTCCGCATCTTGATATATATATATATATATATATATATATATATATATATATATATATATATATATAAAAGGAAATAATATTTTAATTAAAAGAAAATTTAAAAATTCGGGTCCTATCCTTTTCAGATTTCTTAGACAATTCTCTTCCTTCAGATCTAGTGTGTAGGATCTCAGTTTTAGTATTCTCAGTTTGGGGACATGTTGTCCAATTTTTACATTTGCAGTCATTCCGTCATTTTGGATTTTGAGATTGGTTTTATTTCAGTCGTGGTTTTCGGTGAGACTGTATTTCATTCAGTTATTTATGATGATTGGTTTAGTACTACTTAATCTTTATTGTTCCGCATGAGTTGATTTATCTGGTTAAGGAAGTTAAAATTTGGCACTATCTTAATTTCACTTAGGTGGTTAGTAACTAAAAAGTTTTCGACAGTGATGCTAAGAATTAACCATTCAAGAAACATGTTTTAAATTAAATTAGGTGTTCATCACCCAGGGTTTAATTAGGCAGGGTGTCACAGATGGTATCAGAGCATCAGGTTCTAGTGTCTGTAGGATATGTATGGCTTACTACGTTTCAGCATAGCATTCGATTGTATCAGAGCCCTACTATTAGGACTGTTGATTAATTTTCTCTCTTGAGATATCTCACATCTACTCCAAAAATTTTGTACACACATGTGTACTTATACAATTTGATATATTTTCAGATGCCACCGAGGAGACAGCGAGCGGAGAGGGTTGAGGCCAGGGATGAGGAGAGGTAGGCTCATTAGGAGCCACAGGTTCCACTACCCCCACCCCCAACTGAGTTGACTTCCACTACTCAAGTTGTAGTGATAGTGGCTCAGGCAGTCGAGACAGCGATGAGGGCCATGGTACCCCATTTTCCTCAGCCCCAAATACCACCTCCTGTAGCACTAGCAGCTCAGGTCCCAATAGGGCCATCTTCTTAGCAGCGAGTCAGAGAGACTTTTCATAAAGGGCATCCACCCGAGTTTCAGGGATGTACGGATGTAATGGAGGTGTGCAACTGGAAGAAGAACATCCAGAGCCACTTGCGCATGCTAGAGTGCACCGAGGTACAAAAATAAATGATAGCTACTTTTCGTCTGTCGGGAGCGGCCTTATAGTGGTGGGAGTCAGTTACTACCACCGAGGAGAGGGACGCAATGGCAATTTCTGAGTTTTAGGTGCAGTTTCATCGCAAGTACTTCCCTCCAGCAGTAGAGTCTGAAATGAGGAAGAAATTAAGTGAGGTGGTTCAGGGAGATCGGTCAGTTTCTGATTACGAGGAGGATTTCACCCATTTGGCTAACTTTGTGCCAAACGAGGTGAGCGATTAGGAGCAGAAGAAGTCATAATTCATGGATGGCTTGGCCTGGAAAATCAGGCAGCATTTGATTGGCAATCTAGCATTGGTAATCTAGAATTTAATCAATGCCGCTATACTACACTGTCAGGATCATCGCTTCCATGCAAAGGGAAGCAAGAGAGGTGAGACTAGCCAGCCAGGCAAGGTTGATGGAGTTAGTGTCAACAGCACACCACAATAGCAAACAGCGGGTCATCTAGGGTAGGATTCCGGGCAGGGGAACTCTGCGAAGAGGTCTAGGTATGGGAGGAATCAATTTGATAGACAGGGCTAGCAGGGTCCCCATCAGCCAGTCCCTTAGGGCCGACAGGTCCAAGGAAACCAAGGAGGAGGCCAGCAAGGCCAAGGGCGTCAGGTCCAATGTCAGGGCTAACAGGGCCAAGGGCAGAGGCAGTTTCAGGGACACTATTTCGCATGTGGCCAGCAGGGTCACAAGAGTAGGAATTGTCCACATAAAGATAGGGAAAAAAAGCAGGGTGCCCAATAGGGGGAGCAGGCTTCGTTAGCCTCAGTGGTAGCATAGGCCCCGCAGCAGTAGCCAAGCCAGATGCATTATGGGTGGGTGTTCAACGTACGAGATATTACATTTCATCCAACACCTCCACCATCGCCGGTAGTCGTAGGTACGTTTCCTATCCATGGACTAGAGGGTAGTATTCTATTTGACACGGGGGCAACACATTCTTTTATTACCACTAGATTTTCACGGGTAGCCGACCTTTTAGAGTCAGCATACACTCATCTTATGTGTGTGAAGTCACCGATGGGTAGTGGGTCCCCTATACACTCAATTTGTAATGGTGTGGACATTATGGTCGGGAGGTTGAGTCTAACGGTAGACCTCCTGGTGAAGGTTACGATGTCATCCTAGGGATGGATTGGATGTCGAAATATAGGGTGATGGTGGATTATTATAAGAGGACTATCGTATTTGCCATTTCGGGACAAGAAATGTTCCTAGTAGCAATGCCTCTTCCCAAGGGAGGATCCCGCACTCATCTCTATTACATTGAAGAAGAGACCTTACAGGAGGTGGTCGTCCCAATCCTAGTAGTGAGGGATTTTGAGGACGTCTTTTAAGAAATAACAGGGTTACCACCTAGTAAAGGAATTGAGTTCGTTATTGACTTAGCATCGGGAACGAGACTAATTTCCAGAGCACCGTATCACATGGCTCCTTCAGAAATGCGAGAGCTAAGGGATCAGATTCAGCAGCTCTCAGGTAAAGGTTTCATTCGGCGAAGTACATCTTCGTGGGGTGCTCCGATATTATTTATAAAGAAAAGGGATGGCTCATTACGTTTGTGTGTGGACTACAGAGAGCCGAATAAGGTGATGATACGCAATAAGTATCCGTTACCCAAGATATATGACTTGGTTGATCAATTGAGAGGGGATGCATACTTCTCAAAATTTGATCTAAGGTCAGGTTACCACCAGTTGCGAATAAGGGAGGAGGATGTGCCAAAAGTGCTTTCTTATTGCGATACGGGTCATATGAGTTCAGGGTGATGCCATTTGGACTCACTAATGCACCTGCAGTGTTCATGGACCTCGTGAATAGGGTATTCAGGGAGTTTTTAGACTAGTTTATTATCGTGTTCATAGATGACATTCTGGTTTACTCTCGTATGGAGGAGGAGCACGCCGAGCACTTGCTCATGGTTCTTCAGGTATCAAATAGGGATATTGTTGTTCATCCGAGTAAAGTATCGACGGTGAGGGAATGGGGATAGCCCACAACATCGATCGAGATTCGTAGATTTTTGGGGTTGGTCGGTTACTATTGCCGCTTCATCAAGGGGTTCTCAAAGATTGTCGGCCCTTTGACGAACTTAACTCGAAAGGGAGTACCATTCATGTGGAGTGATCACTGTCAGTTGGGGTTTGATGATCTAAAGGACAAGTTAACATCAGCACCCGTACTTTCCTTACCGAGGAGTGGATTGGAGTATCGGGTCTATACTGATGCATCCCTGCAGGGTCTTGGGGGTGTGTTACAACAGGAGGAGAGGGCGATATCTTATGCTTCTAAGAAGATAAAGCCACATGAGAAGAACTACCTCACTCATGACCTCGAGTTAGCAGTGGTCATTTTTGCTTTCAGGATATGGAGGTATTATCTTCTGGGGGAATAGTTTACTCTTTTCACGGATCACAAACCACTTCAGTATCTCTTCACACAGAAGGAATTGAATATGAGGCAGAGACGGTGGTTAGAATTCATGAAGGATTACCAGTTTGACATACAGTATCATCCCGATAAGGCTAATGTAGCGGTGAACGCATTGAGCCGATGAGCTACGCGAAGTGTAGTTGAGACTTGGAAAGAAATGAGCACCATCAGGAGGATGAGGTAGCCAAGGCGTTCATGGCAGTTATGACCATCAATCCCATGATCGTGACGCGAGTAGTGAGAGCTCAAGCAGAGGACCAGTTATGTTAGGATAGGGTGAGATAGTTATTAGCTAAGGGTGCGGAGTCTTACTCAGTTTGTTTAGAGAGAGATCTATGATTTGATGGGAGGTTAGTAGTACCCGAAGATGAGGAGTTGAGGCAGGTAGTGATGACCGAGTCTCACAGTTCCATATTTATGATACATCTCAGTGGGGACTAGATGTATCAGGATATGCGGCGTTAGTATTGGCGGTTGGGTATGAAACGAGACATAGCAGAGTTTATCTCGAAGTGCGTTACATATCATCTGGTGAAAGTTGACCATCATAGACCTTTAGGAATGTTATATCCTCTAAAAATTCCAGTGAGAAAGTGGGAGAGTATTTCAATGGATTTTATTACTGGACTACTGACATCGCAGAGAGGTCACGATTACATTTGGGTGATAGTGGATTGGTTGACCAAGTTAGCCCATTTCTTATCGGTCCGTTCTAATTTTGATACAATGCAGTACGCGCAGCTATTCATTGCAGAGATTATTAAGCTGCACGGGGTTCCTATTAATATTGTGTCTGACTGAGACAAAGTATTTATGTCACACTTTTGGTAGAGCTTTCAAGACGCAATGGACACAAATTTGTGACTGAGTACAACATATCATCCGCAGAAAAATGGACAGACTGAGAGGGTAAATCAAATGCTCGAAGACATGTTGAGAATGCGTATCCTAGACTTTGGTGGAGGATGGGAGAGATAGCATCCATTGGTAGAGTTTGCGTATAAAAACTCTTACCAATTCACTATCGGCATGGCACCATTCGAGGAACTTTATGGGAGGCCTTGCATTCGCTCGCCTGTTGGTTAGAGGTGGCGGACAACAAGCTATTGGGGTCAGAGATGATCTAGGAAACTTCTACCAGAATAGAATTAATTTGGGGATGGATTCGGATAGCTCAAGATAGGCTGAAGAGTTATGCCGACGCCGGTAGGAGACACGTGGAACTTGAGGTGGACGACCAGGTGCTAATTCGGGTATCTCCTATGAAGGGGATTATGAGATTCGGCAACAATGGGAAGTTAGCGCCAAGATTTGTAGGATTGTTCCCTATTATTAAAAGGGTGGGGCCGGTAACATATAGATTAGGACTTCCAGAACATCTTCAACGGATACACGACGTGTTCCATATGGCATTATTGAAGAAATACAGGAGGAGCAAGAGATCCTTCTGGCACATTCCACTTGAGGAGATTGATTTACAGCAGATGTATCATATGAGGAGAGACCTATAGCTATTATGGATCATAGCGAGCGTAAATTACGATCCAACGTAGTGTCATTAGTGCGAGTGCAGTGGGGGCACCACAATATTGATGAGTCGACTTGGGAGTGGGAAGAGGATATGGGAGAGCAATATCCTAAGTTGTTCACTGCAGGTATATTCTAATTTTCAGGACAAAATTCCTTTGTAAGGGGGAAGAATATAATACCCCATATTTCTACGTATTTATAATTTAATTAAGGGAGCGATTAAATAGAAAATATGGACCATATATTTAAATTACGTGAGTAGAGTAATTTAATGTGATTTTTTATTTCATAATAATCTTTTATTTAAATTACGTGAGTAGAGTAATTTAATGTGACTTATATTTAAATTACGTGAGTAGAGTAATTTAATGTGAGCTTTTATTTGAATTACGTGAGTACAGTAATTTAAGATAATCTAAAGGTTAAATGGGATGATTTAATATTATAAGGCGAGTTACTGAAAATGACTTGTGAATAACTAATAAATTTACTTTACGTCATAACGAGTAATATGGGTGTATACAATTAAAATTTTAACCGAGAGCCAAACATGGGCTAACGAGAGGTCGAGATAGGAAATATTATATGAGTGACTCAAATGACAATTTAGAGGCCACGGTTAGCTCCGGGAGGGTCAAAATAGTATACCGAGGGGTACTAGTTGGGTCCCGGGATATTTTTGGACTAAGTCGGGACCATTCAGGGGCATTTTGGTCTTTTAAAAGGTAGGAGTGGGAAGACCTACGAATTTTGGAGTCTTTTACCATCTGATTTAATAAGGGATTAGGGTTAGAAACCTCATAACTCACGTAAAGGCCATTAGAGAGAAAAGAGAAGTCATTATCAAAGCACAAAAAGAGAAGTGTGAGAGATTCAAAGGAATCCTTGAAACTCAAGAAATTGAAGAGTGAAGATTGATGAAGACAAGCAATCAAACACTACAACAACCATGAAATCAGATCACCTCTGAATCAAGGCAAGTGGTTATTTACAAAATCTAAATCTGAGTTATAATATCCATGTATAAGATGTGTCGAGTAAACTATTTTGTGAATAATTCTTGAAGAAAGATTTTATACATGTTTGGGATAGGACTTGCATGTAGTTAGAATTACATATGTAGAGGATTTAATTACAGAAGAAATCTAATTCCTATCATGAAATATAAATCTTGTTATATGATGATTTAAGACAGAGAAACCATATATCTAGGGGTTTGAGAAGTTAAGAATAATTGTGGTTATTGGATGATTTTCGTGAAGATTTGATGTTATATTAACGTTAGGAATAGTCTATATTCATATAAAAACTAATTGGCGAAGTTGGTAGAGAGTTCCAGAAGGTTTAATGGAGTTTTGAGTGATTAATACTTGAGAGAAACGTAGCAGGTAGAGGCTGCCCAGAACAGTGATCGATCGACTTGTGATTTAATTAATCTCTCATTAATTATTTTGGTATTAAAGTAGTGTCATCCAACTACAATACCCGAACTCACTCATTTGGTCCATAACTTCATCACCAATAATTTGTTACACAAAGTCCCTCTATCAATTTTAACACTCCTCATTAATTTTAATATTCGCTAATTTATTATATATCTCTATAATTAATTAAATTGGCTACCCTGGGGCAAACTCCCGTAGCACTCCCCTTCAAAATATCTAAGTCACAACCCCGACTCTTAATTCCATAAGTATTAACTTACAGTCATAATTTTATTTAAGATATTAAGCACATCTCAATCCATCTCGTATCCTAATTTTATCCGAAATTTCCATTCGAATCCGTTCATATATATTTGAGTGTTGTTCATCCTAAACACTCTAAATCCATACTCCAAATTCATTTCCATCCAATTCTAACGTAAAATTAATGTTCCTAAATATTTTCTGATTCCTACACTCATCTACGGACATCCCTAAGCAATCCAGATTTGATTTCTCACAAAGGATTTTGGTTTTCAGACACCCATCTATAATAAATTCTTAACTAATTAAAAATAAAAAAAAAATATGAAATTGGCGGCCACACATTCGTAACGAAAAGTTCTATGTCCATGTCTAAAACCATGGTCGTTTGAACGAGATAACAATCTTGTTCTAATGAGATACTACTCTGAGTTGAACGACTTATAGTGTCCTTCCAATGATCTTCTTTGTTTCCTAGCCCTTTGTCCTTCTCCTGCTGTTTCCGCCATTGACGAGCCTCAATCTTCTTATTTTCTTAACAATACGCAACCAGAGTATTTACAACGCTTATTATTCATCCAAAATATGTTATAATCACCCCTTTTACATTCAAACATCATTGATTTACTTTAACATCTATCATTCAACAATTTTGGTTCATATACGGGTTGTTAAATCCTCTTCTTAGATTCAACTACATATTCCACAAATCAATGATTCTAAACTCTCTATCTCGAATCTAAACCTGATTCAAACAGTTATTGACACACACATCACCATTTTCATATTTAATAGACCCAATCTACTCAATTTATCAAAACCCTAAGAGATCTACCATAGATTTCAAAGATTTTGATACCTAAATTTCTGGGACTAATTCAACATTAAATTTGGTCCTCTACGTGCATAGATTATTTATTGATTATCAAACCTAAATCCCAAAAATTTAAGGGTCAATATGATGCATCAAGAAAATACATTGGAAACTTAAATTAAGCAAGAGAATTCTTGCCTTCGAAATTTGTGGAAGAAATTCCTTTTATTCCTCCTTGATTCCTTGCCCTTTCTCCCTCTTTTTGTTCTTCTCCTTTCCTCTCCCTTTAATAGGTTTGTTTAGGTCTTTTCTGAATAATAGTGGGGTAGTGTTTTACCATAACTTAAACACTAAGTAAACCTAATCTGGAGTTGGGCTTGAAACCCCATTTTTTGACCTCCAAATGGACCTGAATCCATACCCAGACTAACCCAAAAGTTCCCCAACCTATATACTATTGACCTGGGACCATTTCTAAAGATTTAAAACACCAAAACGAGTCTCTAACGCCTCCTAAAATGCGTCCCAATTATTTTTATTTTACTTAAACATTTTTTATTATGTTTAAGCGACACGCGCCCGTAATTTATTTATGTGTGATTAGTTTTTCACTAGCAAGCCCATTATGTCCAATTGAGTCTTATATTTATATGATCATGGATAATTTTTTATTTAAAATTAATTTTTTTACCCATTTAATATAAATCCTCCCAATTTAATTTATTCTCAAAATAAATTCTAAATTATTAAATTTATTTATGTCATAATATTTTATTCTGAAATTATGGGGTATTACATTTCCACTTTTGACTTCCACACCGTCGCTAGCTCCACTTTCGGCTTATCGATCAAAGCATTTGGCGCTACATTTTCCTTCCCGAGATGGTACTGGATATCGAACTGGTAGTCTTTCACAAACTCTATCCAGCTCCATTGTTTCATGTTCAACTCTTTCGGCGTGAACAAGTACTGTAGGCTCTTATGCTCTGTGAATAACTAAAATTTCACCCCCATGAGATAATTCCTTCATATGCATAAAATAAACACCACGGCAACTAACTCTTAGTCATGGGTGGGGTAATGTCCCTCATGAGGATTAAGCTTCAGATAAGCATAAGTAATTAGCCTCCACTCCCATATTAACACCCCTCTAAGTCACCTCAAGGATGCATTCGTAAAGACCTTATAGCCTATCCATCCTTGAGGAAAAGCAAGAACCTTCAGATCATCAAAGGCCTATTGACACGCATCATCCCATATAAATGGCACATCTTTCCTCGTCAAGTTTATTAGAGGCTCGTCTATATTCGAGAACCCCTAAATGATCCAACGATAATAGATTGCCAACCCCAGAAAGCTATGTACCTCTATAGGTTTAGTGGGTTGCCCCCACTATCCATAACTGCAGAATCCTTTCCTGGATCCACCGATATCCCCTCTCAGATATGATGTGGTTGAAGAACTGAACCTCCCGCAACCTAAAACTACATTTCTCGAACATACCATAGAGTAGATGGTACTGTAATGTCTATAAGACTATCCATAAATGTTGTTCGCGCTCCTCCACAGTTTGGGAATAAATTAGTATGTCATATATGAACACGATGTCAAACTGATTGAGAAAGTCATTGAGTACGCTATTCACGAGGTCCATAAACACAGTCAGTGAATTAGTCAACCCAAAAGGCATAATAAAAAATCATACGATCCATATCTCATCAGAAACCCTATCTTTGGGATATATTTCTCCCGAATCCTTAGCTAATGACACATTGATCTCAAATCGATTTTAGAAAAGTATGCATCACCCCTCAGTTGGTCGAACAGATCACTAATACGGGGTAATGAATACTTGTTCCGTATAATGACCTTATTCAACTCCTTGTAATCAGTACAAAGTCTCAGGGATTCGTCGTTCTTCTTGACGAACAAAATTGGAGCACCCCACAGTGAAGTACTCCTCCGAATAAATCCTTGACCTAGTAACTGTTGATTTTGAACCCTAATCTCCCTCATATCCAGAGGATCCATCCGATACGGTGCACGTGTTATGGGTCATCTATCCATGATTAAGTCAATCACAAACTCTATCTCCCTATGAGGTGTCAACCTTGGAATCTCCCTAAATACATAAAAAAACTCATTAACTATAGGGATGGAATCTAGTGAAATAATGGCCTCCGAAGAAGTCTCCTCCTAAATATAATACAAATTCATGCTCGACCCACCCTCGGGGTGCGGCATCGCAACTAGGTACATCTCTTGACCCTAGAATGGAAAATATAATGGACTTACCATAACAAGCAACACAGACTCTATACGTAGCTAGCCAATCCATCCCTAAGATAATGTCGTACTCGGACATAACTAATACCAACAAGTCTGGCACAAACGTAAGGATCCCAATATCAATCCCTATTCCTATTCACATTGAACGTATGGGTTACCCTCTACCCATAGGTGAATTAATGTAAAGAACTATATCAAATGCAAAATCTATCATCCCTGACTCGCGACTAAAGCTAATACTAACGAACGAATGCGATGCACCAATGTCGAATAAAATGTGGCCTACATGCCCAAAGATAGGGAACATAGTCTCCAATATCTGAAATGGAGCTAATCCGTAATCAGGCATGACACGATACACTCTCCCATACTGCAACTATGGTTGTTGCCCTTGAGGTGGGGTGGCTGGACCTGGTAGTGGTGGCACTACAATCCCTAGTGCTGGCAACTGTTGACTCTACCCCTGTGGTGCTGGATACCCATGATGTCCGCCCTTCTCCAGTGGTCTCTGATTACCGCGAGGATACCTCTTAGATCTATGACCCATCTCTCCACAATGTAATACCCCATATTTGTACGTATTTAATATCTAATTAATTGAGAAATTAATTAGGAAAATATGTTTTAGTTAAATTACATGTGTGACATAATTTAATGTGAATAAATAATAAATGTGATGATTAAATATTAATCGAGAGACTGAGACTGATTAATACTATATTATGAGATTTACTATGTGTCTGAATAGTAAATATTGAGAGTAAATTTGATATACATCAAAGTGAGTGATATGCGCGTATTTGTTATTGTCTCATCGGGAGTCGCGTGTAGACTATTTTGAGGTGAGAAATGAGAAATATATTTTAGTGACTCAAATGATAATTTAGAGGTCACGGATGAGTCCTTAAGGGTCGAAATAGTGAAAATGGTATACCCAGGTACCGGGCATTTTCGGGCTAAATCGGGACCATACGGGGGCGTTTTAGTCTTTTGGCATATGTGAGTGAGGAGACCTACGAATTTACAAACTCTAAATAAGATTATAAGAGTTGGAGGCTAGGGCGAAAGGAGAGAAAAATACACAAAAGCCATTAGAGAGAAGAGAGAAACAATTCTCAAAGCCTAAGGAAGAATTGGTGAAGGATTCAAATGCTTCTTGCACCACAAACTATTTAGGAAGAAAGATTGAAGGAAAAAGACAATCAATCACCAAAAACTATCACAAAATCAGATCATCTCTGAATAAGGCAAGTGGTTATTTGCAAATTAAATTGAGTTATAATATCCATGTGTAGAATTATGAATAATATGATTTGATGAATATTCTTGGAGAAAATTAATTGCATAAAATGCATCATGGATAAGGATTTTCATGTAGAATGATTTAGATGAAATCATATAAGACTTGATGATTAAAATGAATTTAATCTGGATTTGTAATTTGAAATATGGGAAGAACATATTTTTTAGGGTTCTTGAATAATTATAAAACTTGAATTATTCTGGACTAAATTGTAAGGATTATGATGTTTAAATCGTTGGAATTCCCCTAGAGTATGTAAGAATGGTTTGCTACCAATGGTTGAAAGTTTGATGGATTATCATGTGAGTTAGATAATTGAATAGGGTGAAAAAACCATTAAAAGGAAGAAGAAGGGTGTCTGTCACTGCTCGATCGATCGATCGACCCTTGAATGTCGATCGATGGATGCTCATGGTCGATCGATCGACCTAGGCAGATTTTGGGTTATTTTGTTGGTTGAGTTTTATTCAATTTTTGACGCTTGAAGGGAACCTTAGTGATGATATTGTACCTATGTAGGGACTTAGAGAGTACCAATAGGTGTATAGTGGGAGTCCGTTATAATCATTGAGTGCAAGATTTGAAGAGATGGATCGGCGAGGATAAACCAATCGAGTAGTGTATCGGGAATTTGGTATTTGAGTTATGGAGAGAGTAAATGTCATTCCAAGGGCCATAGCAGTTGGTTAGAGATAGCTTAACTACTTAAATGAATGGAGGGGTAACTAGGTCCTTTATAGTTATGTGAATACTCAATTAAAATGCGATAGTGAGAGAAAACCTAAAATTAATAAGTACGGTGAATATTCGAGAGATATATTACGTAAGATCATGACGATTAGGTTGAGCGTATACCTACTGAATTGTATAAATACTGGGGTGGAGTGAATACCTAAAGTACATTTGATTATACTAGGGTCGAGGTAGGATTCCGAACTAGTATGTGAAGATAATGTAATCTAAAGAGTACGGTGAATATTCGAGATAAATATTACGTACTAGTATGATTATTAGGTTATGTGTATACTTACTGAATTATAACGATACCTGGGTGGAGAGACTACCTATAGTATATTTGCCTATATTAGGGTTGAGGTAGGATTCTGAACTAATATATGGAAATAATGATTTAGGGTCGTGATGAAAGAGTTCCGAACCAATACAGGTATAAAATTTCATGATTGGGGTCGAGGTGATTTGTTGAACCAATACATGAAATAAACTTGGGGTCAAGGTGACATTACAAACCAATCCTTCTACTTAGTGTCGATGGACCATTCCGAACCAAGAGTCTGTGATGTGGACATGTTAGTGATGAATGAATTTATAAGTATATATAGTGTGTGAAATATATATTGTATGATAATCTTCTTATATGGGATAGTAGAAAATTAGATGACGTGCATACATCTAAAAGTAAATTAACTAGAGAGACTTAATTAGAACAATTAAATGATAGATAATGATTATCTTAAGAAAATTAAGTAGTGAGGTATAATTGTAAAGGTAAGAGATAACAAGATGTGACAAGTCATCTGAGTATATAACATATGAGATGTGTTACTGTTAATAAATTGTATGGTCGGTATGGGAACTTAGTCGTGTAGATAAGTTCAGTTGAATACTATAGTCAAGGTAGCTTGGGTAGTACAACTAGGTGGGATAAGTATAGGACATTAGGCGTGCACTATAGATGAGGGGTGTTAGTAACTCAAGAGAGTGTACGAAATCTTAACATGTATAATCAATAACTCGTCTTATTATGATGAACACCTGCTAAATATTTTCAAAACGTTTTGAATACTAACTCTTGTTATCAAAATATATTCAAAAACTTTTAGATGTCCAGCCACAGGGATGCCAGACTTGAGGATTCAATCCAAGGACTCGTAGCTGCAGCGTTGTAGAGGCTGGCAAGACTTTGTATAGACAATACATTTTTTCAGATCCAGTGTAGGATATCATTTTAGTACTTTCTATTCCAATGTATTTATTTCAGATATTCAGTTTTGGATTATATTAATTTTTAGCATAATTGGATTTTAGCCGATTGTGGACTCGGCAAGACTTCATCCTTTATATATTGGGTGATGGTTTGAATTTTTGTATCGTCTGAATGTTTAATTATTTTCACATGAGTATTGTTCTTGGTTTAATGAAAAATAAAATTTGGCACCGGTCTAATTTCACTTAGGTGATTAGTAATTAAAAAAATTTCGATAGTGATGCAAAGAATGAACCAATTAAGAAACCTGTTTTATTTTATTTAGGACTGCTTACTAGGATTTAATTAGGCGGGGTGTCACAGATGGTGTCAGAGCATCAGGTTCTAGTGTCCTTAGGAATCTATGCGAACGTACTACATTTTTAGCATTGCTTTGTATTTAATATAGAGCCCTATGCTTAGGGTTGTTGATTCCTATTGTGAGATTTCGTTCTCCTACTATGATGTATTATTGTAGTGAATCTTATGCACGTTCGGGTGTGCTGCGTAGGTCAAACAATGAAGGACAACCAGTGAAGACCATTGGGAGGACAGTAGGAAGAGGGGATTAGTTGGAGCTATGGAATATTATGAGGACGATGACCGTAGTCGAGGTCACCCCTGATGATGCTTTGGCAGTTGATGCTACAATGAATGCTGGGGTGCAATAGACCTTCCCAGTACCGCTCCGGTAGAAAGTGGTACCAAAGTAGACTCTTCCAGTTCAGTTAAAATGGGAGAGAGTTAGAGGGGACATAAATAGTAACATTTGCTACAGTTTGCTAGGTGCGGATGTTGTATGTGTCGGCCAACGATAAAGGAAATCCATGGTCATTGACTTACGATCGGATGGGGTAATGCTTGGAAGTAAAAAACTGGAAAATTTTTGAACTTATCACATGAGGATCAGTTAGAGGTCGAGTGTGAGAAAGAAGTTAATTGGTTGATGAAACTTTGTACCCGACAAGGCAGGTAGAATATAGTAAAGAGTCCTTAAGATTGAATAATGGGCTCATGAGTAGGAGTCCCCAACACTTATGGGAAATTTTTGAGTGGAAGACCTATGTATATTGATGATACTGATGCTTCTATGTGAATGAAGCTAAAAGAATTGAAGAATTTGGTCAGGAGGTTAAGATTGGATGAAATGGGGTGCTAGTAAAACACCACAGGGGGAGACCCATGAGGGGACCCATTTAAACAATGAAGATATTGAAATTCTTACTGAGTGATAGTGGATTCAGTCAAAACTGATAAGACCATCAATATGTTTTCCTTAGGGCCAAAAGAGCTAAAGGAAAAATAGGGGTATCCATCAAGGTTGAAGTTACCGAAGTTCGAGAGATGGACAACCCTAATACGGTCAGTGTGGCCAGGAATAGGGGATTCTACAAAGAGATATTTTTATGTAGAGACTATGACCACATGCATTGATCTTGGACAAAGCGAGGAAAAAGGATAAGATCATAGTGCCTATTAGGGGCAATGATTAAAATATTCTTTGGGTTTAGTTGGGACAAGCGAGTAATGTCCAGGAATCATTTGAACAGCCAGTGCGGTTAGCAAGGTCGAGGTATGAGTTTTATCCTCAAGTGAATGAGGTATGTTTTGTGTGAGATAAGAAAGTCACAATATTTTGTTAGCAGTAGATTCGCGTGTGAGACGAGTTTAATGGTTGTATCGACAACATTATTATGTGCACATATTTTTCCGTTGGGTAGCAGGGTTATCCTTGGTTTCATACACAGGTTAGCGGGTGTTGACAATGGAGAAATACTTCATAGGAATTACTCGTTCTAGTGATGTGTTATAAGAGTATGATAGTATCCTGTGTACGGACTGGTTAGCGATGGTCGGTACGATAGTGCTCAGTTAATTCAAGGCTATCGTGTTCGCTATTCCCGGGCAGGATATGTTGTTGTAGCGATGCCTCGCCGAAAAGAGGGTCGAGCTCACATTTATATGATATTAAAATGGAGGCTTCGGAGAGTATAGTTTTCTCAAGATATTTGATCCCGCTGTGTAGGGACTTTACCGATATGGTTCAGGGTGTATAGGGTTGAATGTCAAACGGTGAGATTAAACTCAATATGGTGATTAGCACGAATGACTTGTGATAGCGAGCGCATGGTTTAATATGTCTCGTTTAGATACGTGGGAGTTGAGAGTTATATTTAAATGTCCGGGGATAGGATTTTGAGTATTCGATTATGTGCCATAGGCTTATAGAAATCGATCTCTGACAATGCTAGTGATGATGCATTGGGAGGGGAATTTACTTATTTGGGCATGAGATACGCATGGACCTTAATAAATGTTGGGAGTGGAGAGATGTTGATGGATGCTGGGGGCATCAATTTCGAATGTTGATTGTTATACGTGTGAAGAAAACACTTTGAGTTGAGAGTTATTATACGAGTAAAGCCAGTTGAGCTGGTAGTGCTGTAGAAAGGCACTGGAATGTTTTCTCACTATGAGTTGAAGGGTGGTATAATGCCAGAAAGAACTATTTATAGGTTATGGAGTGATTGAGAAGACCCATGTGTTATATCCAGGTAAAGAATGTGAGGCCAATTTTGAGAAAAGTGTGTTACGTATGACACGTTGGTAATGTTATGTAGAAATGTACTGGACATAGGGTGTAGGGCGCCCCGGCTAGTGGTTTTGAATTCCTCCAAGATATAAAGGCATGGAAAGGGACGTGTGGAAAATATGCCTGATGGGTAGTTATAAAAAAAGTCAAAATGGTGTGATGGATTGAAAAGAGGAGAGAAGGGTGATAATCCAAGTATATATGTGAAACGAGAGATAGCACACTTGAGATGGGTTAAAAGGCTTTGGAAGCCATTTAACGGGATATCTCTTGAGAATAGGGAATCCAACTATTGTGGGAAAGTAGAACGAAGTCCTACTGAGTCGATTGTTTAGAGTGGCTCGCGTATAAATGAAATGTCGATGGGTATACCCCGGGAGAAAGGGGAGTTAACGTG
This sequence comes from Sambucus nigra, assembly GCA_949130495.1. Taxonomy (NCBI): domain Eukaryota; kingdom Viridiplantae; phylum Streptophyta; class Magnoliopsida; order Dipsacales; family Adoxaceae; genus Sambucus; species Sambucus nigra. Next base: position 136,452,627 of record OX422216.1, read on the forward strand.
TCGCTTAATGTGTGAGCTTAGAAGTGGAAGTCGGTGTTGAGCGGGACATAGTGAGGTTGTCTCCAAGGGCACCACTCATAAATGGGAATAAATATTCTGTCAAGTCGATAATTCCCATGACGGAATGGGGAGACAGACTGGTAGATTTCATTGATGGGTTGCCAACATCAGGACAAGGTCAAGAATTCCTTCGAGTGTGTGGAATAGATTGACCGAGATGAAGTGATTGTTATTTTCTTTGAAAATAAGAAATTTGTTATTTTCTTTGAAAATAAGAATTGCACCAGTGTAGGGTGCTGCCCAATACAATTGTGAGTAAGGATGAGATCCTTGAATCCCACCTCTGATAGGTATTTTCAGGAAGCGGTGGGGAGGGAATTTTATTTTGGGCATGTTGCATCACCTATAGCCAATGAGTGTACGGGAGGTGATTTACAATGTTGATTAAAGAGAACGGTGAGTATTATGAACTATAAGGTAACTGGGAGGAGAAATTACCGATAGGTGGAGTTGTGTATAGACACTCGTACTTGTTTGAAAAGGATTGAGTGCCTTTTTTAGGTTTTTGTGTGGTAAACCTTGTTGTTTACCCTCTGGGGTGATCCAAAGTGAGAGGATAACTAGACTTTGATCGGACGTGATCGGACATGAGGCAAGTGTTTAATCTTGCTAAATAAGTCGTTTGTGTATTTGATTTCATAATTTGTGGGTTAAAGAAATGGATTTTGGGTATAAATATCAAAACCTAGATTTTTGGGTTTAAATCTTGAAATCAATGTTTATACATGGGTTCATGACATATAAATTGTTGGGATGGGATGTAGGATGAGTTTACATGTTAAGAATATTATTGGGTTAAAGATTTGGGGGTTTGGTGATGATATTTGGGTGTTGAGGAAATGGGGTTTTATTGAAAATGAAAATCGTCCAAGAAAACCGGTGTGGCCGATCGACCGCGCCCAGGGGACCGATCGACCGCTCCTTAAGGTAAAAGCCTACTGCATTTCTTCATAGGCAAAATTTGGACCCGCGGTTGACCGGGGGTCTGGGACCGGTCGACCGGTCCCCTATTTTTAGCCTAACACTTGGATTTATTTCTTCCCTTTGTCATTTGGAGTTTTATCCTTAGGGGATTCCTTAATGGGTTTATTATGAAGGGTTATCATATTAGATTAAGTGAATAGGGCCCTAGGTCGAATAGGAACTTACGGGCCTATGTTAAACTGATTCAGGAGGATGGGATGCCTCTCTTAGTAATGAAAAAATTGTGGAACTGAAGTGATTGGCGAGTTATGTTATCATGATAGAGCTGGGTTATCATGAAATGGTTATAAATGGTGAAGATCATCCCTTTTTGCTTACGTGCGTGTTAATAATGGACATTCCGAGGTAGTGAGGGATCTCAGGGAGGACAGGAGTTCTAGGTTGAGGTCATAAGTGATTTTAGATGTTATTGAGGACCGATGAGAGAGAGTGGTCGCGTATCCTTAGTAATGTTTAACTTAAGATATAGATTGCAAGCGTAATAAGATTTAGGAGTTCATAGAAGTGATTGATCCATAGTCAGAATTGAGAGCGTTGGGATAATACTAGTAACAAGAATAGTGTGAGTAATGAAGGGGATTTTAATAAATTGATGAGATCCTTAAATGGATTTCAGTTTAAGACTTGAGGTTGTAGATTATTAGTTATGTGTATACCAATAGTCGAAATTATTACTAGATTCATGAATGTGCTCTTGGATATGAATGGTATGTGTAGTGATGGTTTCCTACACTAAACTTTGGGTGATAACCCTAATTTTGGGTATATATATATATATATATATATATATCCGTATGTTGTTTGGGAGACTATTAATCATAGGAAAAATGGATGAATATGCTTCAAGTGAGGGATTGTATTCACATATCGAGATAAATTAAATGAGTTTGTGGTGACAGCTTGTATATTGAGGATTATGTATACTTATAGCCGAGTTTAGATATCTTATACATATGAACGAGAATTAGTTTGTATATATAGATATAAGTATATGTGAATATATGTATATATATCTATATAGATATGAATATATGGATGTATTGATGTTGTGGATATACATGGTATGAATATCTAAACCGTATATGATGGTTTAATGGTTGATCATATGATGGGATCATATGGATGTATATATATTGTTAATGTGAATGATATATATAGTTATGTGGTTAAGCATACCCCGCTCATGCTATCATTGGCAAGTTTTCGCGCAGAGGGTGAGCATCCTGGCTCAAGGAGCAGGGTGTGGATAGTCCTCAGGTCATGGTCGTCCAGTGCGTTATTATGTGATTTGTATTTTCGGGGTGAGAGTGGTGGGTATGTCTCCTCTCATTGACCGATTAGGAGCTATGGCCGCTTCCCAGGACGTCGTGTGTGTGTGTGTATGGCTCCGATGTAGGTGATATTGGGACCGACCGGGGTCCCCAGGATGGTATGTGAGTAATTCCCTGGAAGATGATAGCATGATGCAGTTTTATCGGCGATATATATAGCCGGGTATATTATGTGGATGGCCATTGTACATCATATGTCGTATGTACACTTGGACTTGGGAATGAATGATTGTATATATATATATGGTTAGAATAAATGCCTATATATATATTTTTATATATCCTATAGATGAAAGGATATGAAATCTTTGGGGAGTACATCTTGAATGATTATGATGTACTAGATTAATGGGGATTGATGTATTGCATTTAAGGAATATTTCGGTTACATCATCCCAAGGATATTATTGGAGATTTTAAGTTGTTTTCATATTGTAATCTAAATTTAGTAGTATAATATTGTATGTATGTCGTAATGGATCTTTAGGATCGACATTGTCAAGGAGTAGTGTAACGGGGTGGTTCCTTGTTTGGATTTCGCTTTGCGAGACACCCCACGGACGAAACGTAGTGCAGTGTTAAGATTGGAGAGAAGTTTTGTCAATAATTAATTTGTATGCATGATATTTATTAATTAAACCATATGATTAAACCCAAATTTATATGGGTAATGTACTAACAATTATAATTAATTAAATTACAAACCGGATTCCATTAAGCCAATTATGGCATATTTGTTTGTAAACATAATTAAGTGTGTTTACAAAGAGTGGATTCTTGGGTTAAGATAGGAAGGCAATTCTCGTGGGTATAGGCTGGGCCTATGTTAAGTTAGGTTGTCCTTATAAATGGGGGTAATTTAACTAAAATCTCAAGACGCGAATAGGTGTGTGCCGTTAGATGAGAGCTGAGTTGGGGTTTCACGAGAGTGCAATTCCACTTTAATTATGAAATAAGTGCATCGATATTTATTATGCACGGTTAACACACTTGCTAAATATTTTTCACAACTCGGGCTCTGACCCGTTTACTTTTCTCTCTTGCCTGTATATATATATATATATATATATATATATATATATATATATATATATATATTACTATAGGTGTCCTACCGCATGGATGTAGAATGACCTCCTATCCAGAGTCTTGGGATCTATCACAGGTGCGGACTGTTGCAGGATTTAGCTTGTAGTCTCTTCCTACTGCTTTAAAAATCTAGGTAGGATTCATGTTGTACATCGGGTTCATACCCAAGGGATATTTATAGATGTGTATATTTATTTCATTTCAGTTATCGTATTGGCTATGACCCGACAACTTATTTGGGTCTACTCCTTTGTGGTATATTTGGTTGTAGTTACTCATTTCATTTTATTCTAGCATTTTATTTATCATAGTTCTTGTATGCATATTTCTTTCCTTTATTTGTAGTTTTATAGTGTTGGTTTGATGTCTGTTGCATATTTTATTTAATTTTAACATCTCGCTTATATGATATCGGGTAGTTAGTCTATATTATATTTGTATCGACAGTTGGTGTTGAGACTGAGCCATCTGAAACTCCTAATTTAATGTAGTATAGGACTGGCCACCTGTTATTATTTTAAGAGGGGTGTTACAGATGGTATCAGAGCATCAAGTTCTAGAGTCTTTAAGATCTGTGCGGGTTTTCTGCGTTCTTTCGTTAACGATCTTGACATAAATCCCTACTATTAGGACTGTTGTGTTCACTGCGTTGTTTTCTTCTGTGAAGTGTATTCACTTGATCAACGTTCTGATAACAATTGCTTTCGTTTCAGATGTCACCTAGATTATGTCGTCTAGGAAAGGACAAGATTAGAGATACAATACCCATAATAGATTTTGGGTACGCTTTGATTGGAGGTATTTGTTTTCCTCGATTCAGGCAGAAATAAGAAAGACAACTCTAGCAGTGGTTCAGGGTGTTATATTGGTGGTTGAGTAAGAAAAGGGAAATTTACTCGAACGACGAATCTTGGACTTAGTAAGGTAAGTCCGAGGAGAGGTGTATAGTGTAGTCCTTGGGAGGTTTAGATTGATAAACCCGTCAACCTTCGTTAGGAAACCTGATGTTGGTGACTCTTACCGAGGTGAGGTAGGTGGAGTTATCCTAATATCAGGAGTATTGCCTTCTGGGATGAGGGAGAGAGAAATTAGAGAATCAGTTTCGTTGAGTAGGACTGAGGGAGTTTTTGGTAGTCGCAATCTCTCTTTGTCCTTTAAAATTGTTAGGAAGGATTTTGAAGAAGATGTTCCCCTTGTGGAGAAATAGGTTTAGGACTAATGATTGTCCTGGAAGAAGTAGAGGACCCTAAGTTGAGATTCAAGGACGGGGTGAAACCATTGAATTATGGAAGTATAAGGTAGAATACCTTTCTTTGGGCTTAAGTCATGCTTTATGCGATGTTGGGAACGTCGTGCATAAGGTATGATGAGTAGTTAGCCGCTACACCCCTAGGGTGTGCAGAATTTCCTTAGATGAAGGAGTAAGTAAGTATGGCCTTTGTATGGCATCTTTTGAGAAAATAAATCATTTCATGAGGAGATAGTCAAGGGATATAATATTGAATTACGGAAGGGCAGAATGTCGAGGTTTGTTGGGTAGTGATTATAAGGTTATTTGTCTTATGGATGAGTTAGGGAGTGCAATTGTAGTGCTCCAATGAGGAAAGAACTTAGCTTATGGAAAGGTGTTGATGTGATGTAGAGGAATTTTATAACTGAGAGGTTCAGAGTTTAGTAGAGTTATGTTGAACGGATAATTTAGATCATAGTTGTGCTAGTTTGAGAACTAGGTAGTGGTTAGAGTATTGTATTGGTTGAGACCTTATTTCCTAAACATAAGGTGTTTGCTTAGCATGTTGAAAGACATGGATTTTTTTTATATTATATTATATTATTATACAGGCCTTCGGCCAATATCTAAAATATGAAAATCTTTTATAAAACCTCAACCCTGGTTCAACTAATCTCAATCCCCGACCTAGCTACACAGTAGTGTATTGGGAGGGTTCCTTGTTTGGATTTCGCTTGCGAGACCTCCCCCGCACGAAGGTGGCTAGTGTCAGGAATTGAGGAGAGTTAAACCATTGGGAATTTTTCAAACTTTTATATAGTAAATATGTTATTATAGATTATATTGGTGATAGTATATTGTGATTTGAGGCTAATGGAGCCTGATTATAATTCTACGAGTGGAATCTCGGGTACGGGGTGTATGGGCTCCCTGGGTAGTAGTTTGTTTTAAAAATCTATATAGTTCGACGTGAGAACTACAAAGGATCGGTATAATGATCCTGGGGACTGATGTAAGGACTAGATGAGATTGAGGTCCTAGGCGTATCTTAAATTTTGCGGGCGAAATTTTTGTAAGGGGGGAAGTATGTAACAACCCTTCACTTTGGAGACTGAGAAATTAAATTTTTGGGAAAATAAAATTTAATTAAATTAGAGAATTTGAAAATTTGGGGAATTGAAGTCCAAAAATAGAGGACATTTCAAAGTATTCCGGATGATGGTCTTGAGGGTACCATCGATCCCGGAAGGGTCGAGATAGTCAAAATGACTATCATTGGGTTTTATTTCGGCTCCGGAATGTTTTTAAGTCAGTTTGACTCGAATTGGAGTAAACGAGTCATTTAAAGTGTGTATTAACAATTAAAATTGGGGCTTGTGTTTTAGGGATTTAAGAGGCTTATGGGACAAGCCTTCTCATTTGAGAGAAATAAAATAAGAAGAAAGAAGAAGAAAGGAAGAAAGAGAGGAGAAAAGCTTGGGATCTCCGGCGAAAACGCGACATCGAGGACGATCCAACCTCTACAAATCGGAGGCAAGTGTTTAATCTTGATAAATAAGTTATTTGTGTATTTGATTTCATAATTTGTGGGTTAAAGAAATGGATTTTGGGTATAAATATCAAAACCTAGATTTTTGGGTTTAAATCTTGAAATCAATGTTTATACATGGGTTGATGACATATAAATTGTTGGGATGGGATGTAGGATGAGTTTACATGATAAGAATATTATTGGGTTAAAGATTTGGGGATTTGGTGATGATATTTGGGTGTTGAGGAAATGGTGTTTTGTAGAAAATGAAAATCGGCCAAGACAACCGGTGTGGCCGATCGACCGTGCCCAGGGGACCGGTCGACCGCGCCTTAAGGGAAAAGCCTACTGCATTTCTTCATAGGCAAAATTTGGACCCAAGGTCGATCGCGGGTCTGGGACCGGTCGATCGGTCCCCTATTTTTATCCTAAGACTTGGATTTCTTTGTTACCTTTTTCTTTTGGAGTTTTAACCTTAGGGGCTTCCTTAATGGGTTTATTATGAAGGGTTATGATATTTGATTGAGGGAATAAGGCCCTAGGTCGAATAGGAACTTGCGGGCCTATGTTAAACTGATTCAGGAGGATGGGATGCCTCTCTTAGTAATGAAATAAAATGTGGAACTGAAGTGATTGGCGAGTTATGTTATCATAATAGAGCTGGGTTATCATGAAATTGTTATAAATGGTGAAGATCGTCCCTTTTTGCTTACGTGCGTGTTAATCATGGACATTCCGAGGTAGTGAGGGATCTCAGGGAGGACAGGAGTTATAGCTTGAGGTCATAAGTGAGTTTGATGTTATTAAGGACCGATGAGAGAGAGTGGTCGCGCATCCTTAGTAATGTTTAACTTAAGATATATATTGCAAGCGCAATAAGATTTAGGAGTTCATAGAAGTGATTGATCCATAGTCAGAATTGAGAGTGTTGGGATAATACTAGTAACAAGAATAGTGTGAGTAATAGGGGATTTTAATAAATTGATGAGATCCTAAAATGGATTTAAGTTTAAGACTTGAGGTTGTAGACTATTAGTTATGTGTATACCAATAGTCGAAATTATTACTAGATTCATCAATGTGCTCTCGGATATGAATGGTATGTGTAGTGATGGTTTCCTACACTAAACTTTGGGTGATAACCCTAATTTTGGGTGTATATATATATATATATATATATATATATATATATATATATATATATATATATATATATATATATATATATATATATATCCGTATGCTGTTTGGGAGACTATTAATCATAGGAAAAATGGATGAATATGCTTCAAGTGAGGGATTGTATTCACATATCGAGGTAAATTAATTGAGTTTGTGGTGACGGCTTGTATATTGAGGATTATGTATACTTATAGCCGAGTTTAGATATCTTATACATATGAACGAGAATTAGTTTGTATATATAGATATAAGGATATGTGAATATATGTATATATATCTATATAGATATGAATATATGGATGTATTTATGTTATGGATATACATTGTATGAATATCTAAACCGTATATGATGGTTTAATCGTTGATCATATGATGGTATCATATGGATGTATATATATTGTGCACGTGAATGATATATATACTTATGTGGTTAAGCATACCCCGTTCATGCTATCATTGGAAAGTTTCCGCACAGAGGGTGAGCGTCCTGGCTCAAGGAGCAGGGTGTGGATAGTTCCCAAGTCATAGTCGTCCAGTGTGTTATTATGTGATTTATATTTTCGGGGTGAGGCGTGGTGGGTATGTCTCGTCTCATTGACCGGTTAGGAGCTATGGCCGCTTCTCGGGACGTTGTGTGCGTGTGTGTGTATGGCTCCGATGTAGGTGATATTGAGACCGACCAGGGTCCCCAGGATGGTATGTGAGTAATGCCCTGGAAGATGATAGCATGATTCAGTTTTATCGGCGATATATATAGCCGGGTATATTATTTGGATGGCCATTGTACATCATATGTGGTATGTACACTTGGATATGGGATTGAATGATTGTATATATATATATATGGTTAGAATAAATGCCTATATATATATATATATATATATATATATATATATATATATATATATATATATATATATATATATATATATATATATATATATATATATATTTGTATATCCCATAGATGAAAGGATATGGAATCTTTGTGGAGTACATCTTGGATGACTATGATGTACTAGATTGATGGTGGTTGATGTATCGCATTTAAGGAATATTTCGGTTACATCATCCCAAGGATATTATTGGAGATTTTAAGTTGTTTTCATATTGTAATCTAAATTTAGTAGTATAATAATGTATGTATGGCATAATGGATCTCTAGGATCGACATTGTCAAGGAGTTGTGTAACGGGGTAGTTCCTTATTTGGATGTCGCTTTGCGAGACACTCCACGCACGAAACGTAGTGCAGTGTTGAGATTGGAGAGAAGTTTTGTCAATAATTAATTTGTATGCATGATATTTATTAATTAAATCATATGATTAAACCCAAATTTATATGGGTAACGTACTAAGAATTATAATTAATTAAATTACAAACCGGAATCCATTAAGCCAATTATGGCATATTTGTTTGTAAACATAATTAAGTGTGTTTAGAAATAGTGGATTCTTGGGTTAAGATAGGAAGGAAATTCTCGTGGGTATAGACTGGGCCTATGTTAAGTTAGGTTGTCCTTATAAATGGGGGTAATTTAACTAAAATCTCGGGACGCGAATAGGTGCGCGTCGTTAGATGAGAGGTGAGTTGGGGTTTCACGAGAGTGCAATTCCACTTTAATTATGAAATAAGTGCACCGATATTTATTATGCACGGTTAACACACTTGCTAAATATTTTTCACAACTCGGGCTCTGACCCGTTTACTTTTCTCTCCTACCTGTATATATATATATATATATATATATATATATATTACTACAGGTGTCCTACCGCATGGATGCTGGATGACCTCCTATCCAGAGTCTTGGGAGTCGTGACAGGTGCGGACTGTTGCGGGATTTAGCTTTTAGTCGTTTCCTACTTGTTTAAAAATCTAGGTAGGATTCATGTTGTACATCGGGTTTATACCCAAGGGATATTTATAGATGTGTATATTTATTTCATTTCAGTTATTGTATTAGCTGTGACCCGACAGCTTATTCGGGTCTACTCCTTTATGGTATATTCGGTTGTAGTTACTCATTTCATTTTATTCTAGCATTTTATTTATCATAGTTCTTGTATGCATATTTCTTTCCTTTATTAGTAGTTTTATAGTGTTGATTTGTTGTCTGTTGCATATTTTATTTAATATTAACATCTCGCTTATATGATATCGGGTAGTTAGTCTATATTATATTTGTATCGACAGTTGGTGTTGAGACTGAGCCATCTGAAACTCCAGATTTAATGTAGTATTGGGTTAGCCACCCGTTATTATTTTAAGCGGGGTTTTACATTTACGAACTCTAAATCAGATTATAAGAGTTGGAGGCTTGGGCTAGAGGAGAGAAAAACACACAAAATCCATTAGAGAGAAGAGAGAAACAATTCTTAAAGCCTAAGGAAGAATCGGTGAAGGATTCAAAGGCTTCTTGCACCACAAGCTAGTTGGGAAGGAAGATTAAAGGAGAAAGACAATCAATCACCAACAACAATCACGAAATCAGATCATCTCTGATTAAGTCAAGTGGTTATTTGCAAATTAAATTAAGTTATAATATCCATGTGTAGGATTATGAATAATATGATTTGATGAATATTCTTGGAGAAAAATAAATGAATAAAATGCATCATGGATAGGGATTTGCATGTAGAATGATTTAGACCTATTGAGAATTTGAAATCATTGAAGACTTGATGATTAAAACGAATTTAATCTGGATTTGTGATTTGAAATATGGGAAGAACATATTTTTAAGTGTTGTTGAATAATTCGAAGACTTCAATTATTCTGGACTAAATTATGAGGATTATAATGTTTAAATCATTGGAATTCCTCCTAAAGTTTTTCGGAATGGTTTGGTATCAATTGTTGCAAGTTTGATGGATTATCATGTGAGTTATCTAATTGAATATGGTAAATGCATGAAGAGGAAGAAGAAGTGCGTCCATCACTACTCGATCGATCAATCGACCTTGAATGTCTATCGATCGAGGCTCATGGTTGATCGATCGACCTAGGCTAATTTTGGGTTCTTTTGTTGGTTGAGTTTTATTCGATTGCCGACAATTGAAGGGAACCTTGGTGATATTATACCTTTGTAGGGACTTAGAGAATACCATTAGTTGTATAGTGGGGGTCCGTTATAATCATTGAGTACAAGATTTGAAGAGATGGATCGACGATGATAAACCGATCGAGTAGTGTATCGATAATTTGGGATTTGAGTTACGGGGAGAGTAAAGGTCATTCCAAGGAGCATAGTAGTAGGTTAGAGATATCTTAACTATTGAAATGAATGTAGGGGTAACTAGGGCCCTTAGAGTTGTGTGAATACTCAATTAAAATGCGATAGTGAGACAAAATCATAAATTAATAAGTATGTTGAATATCCGAGAGAAATACTACGTACGAGCATGACTATTAGGTTGAGTGTATACCTACTAAATCATATAAATACTTGGGTGGAGTGAATACCTAAAGTACATTTGATTAAACTAGGGTCTAGGTAGGATTTCGAACTAGTATTTGAAGATAATGTAATCTAAATAGTACGGTGAATATCCAAGATAAATATTACGTACTAGCATGATTATTAGGTTGTGTGTATACCTTTTGAATTTTATCGATACCTAGGTGTAGAGACTACCTATAGTATATTTTTCTATATTAGGGTCTAGGTGGGATTCCGAGCTAATATATGGAAATAATGATTTGGGGTCGTGATGAAAGAGTTCCGAAATAATACGTGTATAAACTTTCGTGATTGGGGTCGAGGTGATTTTCTGAACCAATACATGAAATAAACTTGGGGTCGAGGTGACATTCTGAACCAATCCTTCTACTTGGTGTCGATGGACCATTCCGAACCAAGAGTCCTTAATGTGTGTTATGAGGATTTGTTAGTGATGAATGAAATTATAAGTATATATTGTGTGTGAAATATATACTGTATGATAATATACTTATATGGGATGGTAGAAAATTAGATGATATGCCTACATCTAAAAGTAGATTATGTAAAGAGACTTAATTTGAATAATTAACGATAGATAATGATTATCTTAAGAAAATTAAGTAGTGAGTCCTAATTGTAAAAGTAAGAGATATCAAGATGTGGCAAGCCATCTGAGTATATAACATATGAGATGTGTTACTGTTATTATACTATATGGGTGGTATGGGAACTTGGTCGTGTAGATAAGTTCAGTTGAATACTATAGTCTAGTTATCTTGGGTAGTAAAGCTAAGAGAGCTAAGTATAGGACATTAGGCATGCACTATAGATGAGGGGTGAGGTAACTTAAGAGAATGTACGAAATCTTAACATGTATAATCAATAACTCATCTTATTGTTATAAACACTTGCTAAATATTTTCAAAACGTTTCGAGTACTAACTCTTGCTATCAAAATATTTTCAAAACCCTTTAGGTGTCCAGTCACAGAGATGAAAGACTTGAGCATTCGGTCCAGGGACTCGTAGCTGCAGCGTTGTGGAGGCTGGCAGAACTTTGCATTGACGATTCATTCTTTCAAATCTAGTGTAGGATCTCATTTTCATACTCTCTATTGGGACATGTTGTCCATTGTCTTTATTTCAGATATTCAGTTTTGGATTATATACTTTTTTAGCGGCATTGGATTTTAGCCGATTGTGGACTCAACAAGACTTTATCCTTTATATATTGCGTTATGGTTTGAATTATTTTATAGTGTGAATATTAAATTATTTCCGCATGAGTTTTTTTTTTGGGTTAAAGAAAGATAAAATTTAGCACCGGTTTAATTTCACTTAGGTGATTAGTAATTAAAAAGTTTTCGATAGTGATGTTGAGAATGAACCAACTGAGAAACCTGTTTTAATTTAATTTTGAACTGATCACCCATGATTTAATTAGCGGGGTGTCACACACAACTATAATAATTCTTATTAAATGAACGTTTATCTAGTTGTTGGCCTCGACCCTGCTGCCCCTAGCCCTACAGCCCCTCTGATGCTGGCCCTAGCCCTGCCTATTCCACTCATTAGAACCTCGGTACCTCTTATCTTGATCACTCAATTATGTCCCCCTAAGATTTCGGGTCCCCTGACTACTTCTCCTACTTAAATAACATAGGTTTCGGGTCCCCCTGACTAAGCATCACTCTTCCTTGTATTCAAATATTGTGCGACCTTCCTACTTAAATTCCATGAACTTTCTTCGCCTCTCGAATTTCATCGCCAATGGGTCAACTTGTCTCTCTCTTCCAGCATGGTAACACACTCCCAGCACAATAAAGCTATACTAACAAGTTGAAAAAGGCTAACATCTTCTTGTGCACTAGAGTGCACTCTACCATTCTGAAGGGTCACTTTATGTCCATTTTCCATTGACAGGCGACCAAAATGTCACGACTCCCAACAAAATTCAATGGGTGGCCTTTAGTGAAGGCTTAATTAGCACTATCCCATATTTATCCCTATGTCTGCACGGGTAGTACTACTTACTGGGGGGAGGGTAGTTGATGCTGCTGCGATTGCTAGAAATGCGGTAGCATAGTGCCCATCGCCATGGAAACTACATATGTTGCAATCGTGGTAATCTCTGTCGGGCCAACTACAGGTGTGGCTAGTGGTGGACGTGGGTGTGGTTGCAACTCCTTCTAAGATCCCTCCTCTGTTGTAATGACCCCATTTTTATATGTTCATATATAGTTTGTTTTTGCAATTGCTTCTCACTTACTATCTAATAATGTTATATTATTACATATGTGATATTCTGTGTTCTTAATATGACAAAATCCATTTTTAAATATGAAGAATCAACTATAAATGGGGTCAAATCCAAGTCTTATGGCATATCCTAAGCTAAATGATAAGTTTTAGGGGGAGAAAATGTAATTTTATGAAACTTTAGGGACTTGATTTTTTTAAGAAAGTTTCAAAGACCAAAATGAAAAATAAAAAGGACCTTTTTGTAAATATCATATTTTGAAGGACCTCTAAGAAATATTGAAAATATATAGTGTGAAATAACCAAAATGCCCTTCATGTGTAAAATGACCCTTATACCCTTAATACCTTTCCACCTTGTGCTTGACACCTCATGCTTACACATGTCATCCATATAGATAAATATTTAACACGTTTTGTCTTTAGAGAGAAAGCTAAAACACATGTCGCAGTTCGGTGAAATAAGACTGCAAGACCCCTTCATTAAACGACACTTCAACGCTGACTTGTTGTTGTAAAATCTTTGTCAGCTAGATACGTGTCAACACCGTGATACATTTGGAAAACTATAAATAGGGAATTTAGGATCATTTGAACTCACGCCAATTCCTTTAGAAATTGTGAGAAAAAAAGTGTGGAAAAGTTTAAGAAGAAGTTTGATCTTAAGATGAACGAGTGATCCAAGACTCCATATTGGTAACCTTGAACTTTTGTTTTAGGTGAGTACTCTATGACATTCCTTACGCATTTTGATTATATGATATTATGAAAACTATATATTTTGTGTAATGCTTTTATTCTCAAAATTCATCTCATACCGATGACTGATTCATTGTGATAAGTTTATATTTGTCCCTATAGACATACCGATTAAAATGAGTATTGAAAATGATATTGAATATTGGAAATAAGATTCAGCCTAAGGGACCTCTTTACTGACTGACCTTCCCAGCTAGGTTATCGCTGGTGTTCCTAAATAAGGCATTGTGACGAATAAGTTCAATTGACCCTCAACTATCGAGAAATAATACTGTAGAAGAATATGATTTCACAGTGTATTTGGTCATTAAAATTATATAATTGAAAGAAAAATATATTTTATTTGATTTGACGCGTTCGTTATATTCTGAGCTATTCATTTCAATATACTATCATTCACATATAAATATATTACTACAAGTTCCTGTCCACACACACACACACACACACACACACACACACACACACACACACACACATATATATATATATATATATATATATATATATATATGCCTTATATTCTTGCTTGAATAGGTATCTATTTTATGAAAAACTTTGGAATGTCTGGAGATTGAAGCTCATTGGCCTTTCAACTGGCGTTGTATAAATAATAATTTTTCAGGAAATAATAAGGCTCGTGGATGGAATGTGGAAGGACTATGTTGAAGATTTATCTTTTGGATATCTTTTTGTTATTTTAACTAGAATGTTATTTTATAAGATAAAGCACGTTTAGCTCTATAGTAATAGGTTCTAAAGTTTGTCTCAAGTTGTAACTCATTGATACTATATATATATATATATATATTAGAAATATCTAATGACGTAATTCTTTCATTTTCAGTTGTTTACGATTCATGACCACGTGAATGTATTTTCGTTGCATTTATTTTAAGAAATATTTTAAATCCAAAATATTGAACACCTTGGTGGCATGTCAAGACACTCGTTCCCTACTAATTTTGGGTCGGGGTCGGGATATCTACAGCCATTATAGTGACATGTCGTGGTCTACCTCTCCTACCACTTGCCATATGAAAGCAAACATGGTTCGTATCAGTAACATATCGAAAAGAATACAATGATTCCGAATCATAGTCTCTATAAATAAATAAAAAATCAAAGTAGAACATAATAAATGCAACATAGATGCTAAGGATGCTAGAACCTGGTTGCTATGATACCAACTATAACAATCCATATTTTCCACATAAAGGTTGGTCAGACACGATAAGCCAAAGATGGGTCTTATCTATCAATTTATATCATTCTCAACATAAAACATTAATTAAATATTTTTATTTTTAAAATAACATGCACTATAAAACCGATATAACTTATAACTGATAAAAGTAATAAATCCAACATCTAGATAGTAATAAAACTCCAACATAAGTACGAATGTCTCAAATGACTGAATAATAAACTTCGGGCTTGTGGCCATACAATATCTGAAATAATTAACTGAAAGGAAAGACCAACCTAGACTAGAATGAATGAGTTGATATCTGATGAGCAATGTGTGGCCGCAAGTCTGATATCTCGTCATCCTTGTTTTCCTTGTCTAGGCAAACCTGGGTGGAAAATATTTTATAATTTGGGTCAGCTCCCTAGACTTACAAGAATTAACATACAAAATAAAAAAAGGAATAGTGAAGTTAATTCAAAGTATGTACCTCCCATTGGTACTATATGCGATAAGAACCTCATTCCTCATCTAAATGTAATACTACACATATATCAACTTAGTCCAAAATGTGAAAGACTGAGAACCGTAACAATAATTAATATCTGACGCATCTGGCATGATTACTGTACCGAAGATAATTGTCCACGCAAGTGCTTTTATTTCCCAGAGTACCCCTATTATACTATCCACAAAAGTAACATAACAACTATTATGCATTTTACATAGTATTGAGTTTATTATTGAATGTCTACATCATTAGACTAAGGATTAGTTATCAATTTATTCATATCATTTTATACGTCCTTACATATGTATGGCACATAAAGTTATTTACCCTTACTATCATGTTCGTGCTCTATCGATAAGTTTGGAGGAGTTCCTCATCGAAATGTATAAGGACATTTTCCGTCACATTTAATTACGTCGTATAGCGCTAAAACTCGTCAAAGAATTGAGGAAGCCATTATCTACAAACTCAGGATCCAAATTACAAGTTCACTTCAACATTCAAGCTCCAACGAGATAATTTTGGTAAAAATATGTTTAAGTTCCACTTGAATTTTATATTTAAAGTGTTGGGATAATTTTAAAAGGTTAGACTTTTTTATGGAACAAAAGAAGTTTTTTTTTTATTTAAAAAAAAATAAAATGAGTTTTTTTCAAATCGGTTTCGGTAAAAAATAAAAGGATGTTTTTGCTCCCAAGGTTTCCTTCTTAATAAAAAGTAGGAGCCTATTTTCTTATTGGTGCCAATGATTGGCATATGGCAATAGTTGGCTTAATTTTTTCGTACAGATGGAATCAAAAGCCTTAAACGTAAATTTATTTTTCTCCCCTAACAGGCTGCTGCCACGCGCCTTTGGTGATGAAAAAAGTGGGGTGCTAATGATTGCTAATGATTGGCTAATGTTTCAAAGTTTTATTTATTAAAAAAAAAAGAGACGGAACTCCTCATCTTTTAAAACCTTACGCCTCTTCCTCTATCTTTTTTTAAAAGCGACACGCAACTGATAAAAGGCATCAAGCCAATGAATGTTAAACAGCAGCATGCCCATGTTTATCTATTTTAACAAATCTCTTCTACATAATGCACAGCTCGTACAGTTTTAAAAAGTGGGGAAGAAAAGTTTCTTTTGGCAGAACATCTTCTGAAAAGAAAAATTCTTTGTGTTCTATAATTTTTCCAGTATATCTTCTTCTCACAGTTAATGGTACAAAATATTTTGTCCATTTAATTCATAATCCCATCTACTTTTTATGAATTTTTTTGTGGAACTCAAGACATATTTTTTTGAAATCTTATGCTGCTAATTTTGGTACCGTTCGTGGTATTAATCGAAGTTTGAGGATATTAAGGTTGGTTGAAAGGATCTTTGCTGAAATATAATTGAGTGTTCTTGTGGAGCTGCTGAGGTTGTTCCATTACTGACGACGCCGACTGACACCTACGGGTATTCGTGTGTCAAATCATTTCATTGTAATCCGTGTAAGTTGTGAATTACAAAATTATAGTGAAATAAATGGTTCTTTCCTTCGGGGATTTTTTCCTCGTTTGTGATTGTCTTGCATGCTTAGATTAATTTTTTAATCAATCACGTTTATTTGCAAGAGTTAAAAAATTGTTGGGTCAGGAATTAGAATTTAATTAAATAATTAATTCATTTGAACGCACGCGCACTCTCAAAATGAACATCACAAAACACATACAAATTGGGTGGTCCATACAGGGTACACCATTGCACGGTTCATATCCCAATGGTGACAATGGATCCCAGCATCTACATCTACCTCTCGTAGGTGGCACCACCACGTAGTATCTAAAATAATGACTTAGACAACAACTAGCCCACCAGTGTGTTGTGGTCCTAAGACGCACGTAACCCCAACTGATAGGACATCCACGAACATAAGTATGCCCACACAAATAACTAAATACATATTTTTACCACACAATATGTAAAGGTAATTAATATTATAATTACCCCTAAGAGTCCCATTTAATCTCCTATTAATATTCCCACTTTAAGAATTAACCATCTAGTTAATTATCAATTTCTCAATTTATAAAATGGTAACACTAATCCATTTTCAATAAATTATTCGCTCACTTGGATAGCCTCCCACATACTCTCTTGAGTTCATAAAAATCACTTGAACGTTTCCCCGGTCATACCATGACCTGGACCCAAAGGCTGAATCGATTCGCCTCTAGGGCTAAATCGGCTCGCCTAGACCGAATTGATTCTCCTTGCAAGCCGAATCGATTCTCCTTGCAAGCCGAATCGATTCACGAATGAACAGTATTTTTGACCTGTTACGATCTTCCCTAAGGGATTATTTCCCCCAAACCAAACTCTAATCTCAATGTCTTACCCATTATGATCACAATAAAATTAAGTTCTTCATGTCCCAATAAAACCATTTAGATTTGTTAATGAACAAAATTAACACAATATCACACTCCCAAATCCCAGAATTTTAATCCAATATAATAGTCTATCAAACCTATATTTTGATTTCATATTCCTACTTAGTCATCCTCAGATTTAAGGGTCTACACATGAATAATAATCATCAATTGAAAAATCCTAAAACATAGGTTCTAAGATCCAATTCAAGATTTACTAAATTCCTATTTTTGGGTTTTGACCCCAACTAATTTAATCATTAAACGTCAACATGCATTAGGTTTAATCGCATCATATCATCATCAATTTATCAATCTTAACCCGAAATTTATATGAGAAAATACACAAATGAATTAAGAAGCATACTGAAAATTAATTTAGCAAGATAATTCTTGCCTTAGTTTGACTATTAAGGGTTCCTTTTGCTTGGATCTTGATCATCCCCCCCTCTTTTGATTTTCCTCCCTTATCTAACCTTGGTAAAATCTCTAATTAGGTGTGGGGCTGCTAAGGTTAAGTTGTGGTAGATGAGAAGTGTTTTCCTAAAATATAATTAACTTAATATAACTACTAATCCCGAGTTATCCCATGAACCCCACATTGGGACCCCTAAATGAGCTCGAAATCATTACCTGATTGGCCCAATAACTCTCTAAACGGTATACCTTTACCCCAGGCCTAATTTTAGATGTTTAACTCTTAAATAGGTTCCCAAATCATCCCACAACATGCTCAAACTATCTCTACCCAACTTACATATTTTTCAATTAGATTAAACACCACATATCAATTATTTAGTTAACATGCAAATTTATTTCTACAAGTATCACATGAATAAATGAATCCAAATAGCATGAAATTACAACTAAGTGATATATTCACAAATTATTTAATTAAATTCTACCGATTTGATTTTATTATAAAACTACGAGGTATTTTAGGCAAAACCCACTTATAAGATAAGGTGGGGATTGTATCACCCTTCCTTGGCCCCAAAATCACTAAATTAATCAAGCATTTGTATAAACTGAGACATCACATTTAATTTAAAATCTAGTAGCCACTCGCCTTAGGATATCACGTAACTCATAGGAAACCTCTTAAAGAGGCTAAATTTAAAGCTACTCCCAGATGAACTTGTCAAATAAATTTTGTTTTACCTTGTTTAGGATTGGTATTTTTAATGACTCTTCGTACTGCCACTACCTAGAAGTTAAATCAGGATTTGAGGCGATAACTGTAGTTGGTTGTCTTTTAAATTCTCCCTTGTGAAGAGTATGAGCTGTCTAATTGGGAGAATAAATCGAAGACCCGTGTTATCGTCGATTAATCTCACGAGAACAATATTTTAAGATTGAATTTTTCCTCATCTGAATTAGATATATCGAATTATTGTGTGTTAGTTTACGTGATTTTGATTCAATTATAATTGCTTTTGTGTGTGTGTGTGTATATATATATTAATATATCATGAGTAGTAAACTAAACTGGGTGATCTTCAAATCATTATCTCGTGGTATTTTTCGTATTTCTCAATTGATCCTTTGGATGTGTGGCTACTAAATACTGACAATTTTGATGACTAGATATTTTAATTTGAGTCGTGTGGGTCAATTATATTTTTAAGGAAATTAAAGAAGATATCAATGAGAGTCCAACCCCTTCAATCACTATTTACCCACCAAAGTGCATCAATAGGAAATGGGTAAACAAACGTTATAATAATGATATTACTAAAAATAATTACGAATTAAATGGGGAAAATCAATTTTGTGAGGAGAGAATTGACAATATTGACATAAGTAATACTTGTGATGATTGGGATGTTATTTTTGTGAAGATTTTTCTTATAACTTAATTGAGAAAAATGCTACTTCATCTTATATATGGAAAAATTTATTTGAGGACTTGTCATTCAATTTTAGTGATACTTCTAGTAATTATGATGATTCTTCAAATGTTGATAAAAAAAGTGTATCCCCGCTCAATACATCTTCTCATACTTATAGAAAAGTCTTATATTTAGGATTTGATAATGCATTACTGTGATAGTAAATATTTAGAAAAAAGGGATAGTAAATAGCTGGGGCCTTATTGTGATTTGTTTCCCCCATGTGATGCATCGACATACGATTCGTGTTATTTAGAATTGTTTATTATTGATGATGTCAGTGAGCACCAATATGACCATGGGTTTAAGGTTTATATTTATGTTGTCCGGTCATACTCTCAAGTTTATGATGCTTTTGGACTTAGTGATGTAAAGTTGATAATTGGAATTACACACAACTATTTAGATTATTAATTTATGGTAATGGTATTAATTGCTAGGATTTTGTATATTATTAGTTTTTTTATTTTTTTAAATACTGTTTTTAGGTTGTTATATAGTTTTTTTAGTTAACATATTTTTGTTAACTTTGGATGTTGGTAGAAAATGTGGAGTTCATGGGTAATATATCCCTTTGACTTCTCTACTTTATTTTCTTTGTCCATATTTTTATTTGAGCATAAATTGAGGAAAATATAAAATTTAGGTTTGGGGGTAAGGATGGTATTTTTGAATTTTTTTGTTAAAATAAAAAAATATTCAAAAATCCAAAAATATTTTCAATACAATTGAGTTTTGAACTCATTTTTTAATATAGAATGAATTCATGGATCTCTCAACTTATGAATTTTTTTACAGATTAGCCAAATACTATGATCGGAAATGGATATTGAGTCGAAAGTTAATATGCTTAACGAATAAATATGGAGATTTCAACCCGGTGCGATTTTCTGCCATTCATAGTTTCAGAGATATTTAAATCAATCCGAGCGAAAATAACTCAAACAATCCTTCTGTGATAAATTCATTGATGATCTTAAATTCTTTATTTTGTTCGATTATTGAAAATGAAAAGTCAAAATGTGAGTTTTAAGCACTAGAAGTCTTAGTAAGTCGTCTTGAGACACAAATCAACTTAATGAAACTTGAGAAATGAGATTAGGCCATCGTTTGAATGACCAAAATTAAGCCCAACTCCAACCTTTTTACATTATTTTGTTGCAAGTCCATTTAGGCCAAAACATAAGCCTTTTGTTGAAACTCATTTTCCTACCCAACTCCAACTGGGAGTTTAAAAGCCCATAAAAGGATGCCACACCCATTTTCTGAGAATACAAGGATAAAATTATGGTAGGAAAAAGGACAAATGAAATGGAGGTTCCGAGAATGATATGTGGGAAGAAAAGAATGAAAAAAGGGACAAGAAGAAATAATGAGAAGATAAAATGAAAAGAAAAGAATTTAGAGTTTGAAAAGAGATTAAAAAAATAAGAAAAATGGAGGTTAAAAAGTGCCTAAAAGTCAAAATACCAAAAAACTTGAGTCTACAATACAACCGAATTAAATTTCTAATCGATCTAAAGTAGAGTTAGTTAAAGTGTGGAAAAAAGATTAATAAGATCTATGGTGTAATTCAATGTTTTCAAAAAGTAATCAATTTTTCGTTCATGATATCATATTCATTCATTATAAAAATGTCCATTTTTCGATTTTGTATATGTCAAATTTGTTCATCTGTATTTTCTTTTTTATTCACATATACCGAGAGAAAATAACCGATTTCTTAGTTTAAGATTGTGAGTGCATTCCATGATATTTTGAAATCAAAGTGAACTTTCGGATAAGAAGTTTAACGATAAAATATTTTGAAGTGGACAGTTATATTGTCTATGCAAACATACACGATTACTTGAGATTGAAAAGTAAAGTTCTACTATATTTATGAAGTTTGCAATTAAGACTTTGTTATATTATTTTTAGTTCTTTTGTATCGGGTCAGGTTTTTGAATTTTGTGGGTATATACAATGCAAATCCTCATGAGGCAAAACTCGTCCACTAGTGTAACCTAGGTGTCTAACGGATTGTTGCACACGCTAGGTGCAGTCATGATTCCTATGAAAGGGAGTTCGATTTTATTTTTAATTTTCCTCAAGTACTTGTAAAGTTTAGGTCTGGGATATTTGATGAGTGCATAACTTTGTATGAAATATGACAAAATCTATACCTTGCTAGTCCTTTTGTATCATAAATAATGAGCTTTTAGAGTCATTTTTGTAATTTTAAAGAAAAATACAAGTTTAAAAAGAATTGGAGTTAAAAAAAATGCATTTTTAGTGTCCCTAGGGGATAAAATTATTATTTTAAAAACATTATGGTCCTAAAAGTAATTTTAAATACTTCTCTGGGAAAAATAAATTTCTCTTTGAAATTTGATTGAATTCCGAGTTAAAATGAGTAAAATATGAACTTTTGGGTTTAAAGTAAAATTAGAGGTGTAATTTTGTAATTTTTTAAAATATATAAACCTAAATTTGAATTAATTATTTTTATTTTGCATTTTTATAGGTACCCCGGGAGTTTGGACACTAAAGGAGTTGATAACCAAAAAATGTTAGGATACGTCGCGACACGACACGGTTGACACAACTATACTAAATTGTTTTTATAAAATCGCTCGAGTGTCCATTAAGGTCATGCCATAAATTTTCAAAAAGGCCTTTAAAATTCTTAAAAAAGTGAAGTATAAATGAGATTCTAAAGTTTTTGGGGTAAAAACTGTGTGATTAAAGATAGTGGCGTGAATAGCGACGTAAATGGTGACGAAAATCGGGATAATATAAAAAAAAGACATCCCAATTGTTACCAACTCTTACCTAGACCTCGTGATATAATTATAAACCCAAATACAATCAGGCAAATGGAGTTTTACCCCAAACTAAATACCTCACATCTTGGCCTATAGAAAGGACATTGAACTCACATTTTCACAAAAATAATTCTAGACACAATTTTTTGGGGCAAAATTTTGAGATAGTTTAATATTATTTGAGGGCCGAAAATTGTACTTTTGTGGGAAGGCTTTTATGAAGCCTAATTATAAGGTACAATTATTTGTAAGTTCGAATCATTAATGAAAATTGTTATTCACTCTTTCAATCTTATCATGTGTATCATTATGATAACATAAATTCTCTACTACGACTATGTGAAGTTTCTCATGTTTAATTAGTATTGTGTATTTACTTTAATTTCGTTTTCATTCCCGACATGTTTTAAATATTCTAAAAATTCGCTATTCATTTAAAACGATACGAGAGTGTGTTTTAAACATTCGAAATTTTAAGAATTAAAGAGTGTAATTTTTTATGGGTTATGCTTGTATTAAATTATTTATTTTCTAATGCTTAAATATAACGTTAAGGCTTAAAAACTCGTAATTCATATTTTAATTTTTGTTGTGAGTATCTTATGGGTAATGCTTGCTCTCGATTGTTTTGATAGTCCATGCTTAAAAACTACATTTAAAACTTAAAATTGATATTTTTTAGGGAATAGGGATTTTACCCATCTAAATTAGAGACGTTAAATTTTGTGTGAACTTAAATGTTTTATTTTTTGAAATAAATGCGGCAATAGTCGGTTTAATTTGAGTTATAACATTAGGAATGATGAAATTAAATCAACCCGTAATTTTAGTTAAAATTGATAAATGGATCCGAAATCCTAGTTTCTCCCTAAATTAGTTACATAATCTTGGTTGCTCCCATTAATTGATTTTATTTTAATTTTAGATTATAATTCACATCTTTACACCGTATCGTCGAGTTGGAAAGTTTAAAACTTAGAAAATTGAACAAATCCATATGGGTTCAACATGCAATTACACTCGCTATTATATAACATCCCATGTACTTGCGATAAGTTTTAATTTGACAACAATATGATAGTTTGACAATTGATTTGAAACAATATATATCTTTTGTTCTTAATGATATATAATTAAAAGAATTTTTTTGTTATTAAAGGCCCACTGTTAAATATTTATAAATATCTAAATATTATGGTAATGTAATGCCCCATATTTTTATAATAAACTAAATTGATAGAAATTAATTTAATTGGTAGAATATAATGAAATAAATCAGTGAATAAATTGCTCAATGGTAATTGCATGTTTACTCGTAGAAAATAAATTTGCATGTTAATTAAATTAATAGTATGCAATGTTATACATAATAAAAGTGTATAAGTTGGGTAGAGATAGTTTGGGCATGCTTCAGGATGATTTGGGAGCTCGTTTAGGTGTTTTAGACATAAAAAATTGGGCCCGAGGAATAAGTATACCTTTTAGGGAGTTTTTAGGCCAATTCGAGTACGGTTTCAGGCTCATTTGGAAATCCAACTATAGGGGTCATTGGGTAACTAGGAATTAGTGTTTCTTTTAAGTTAATTAATCATTAAGAAACCATTTTTCATCCTCCACAACTCAATCCTAGCAGTCCCATACCCAATTATAGAGGTTACCAAAGTTAGAAAAGGGAGAAAGATCAAGATCCAAGAGAAAGAGACACTCAATCTTCAAACTGATTATTTCTCTTGCTATATTAATTTTCAATATGTTTTTTAATTCAATTATGTATTTTCTAATATAAATTTCTGGACTTGAAGTTGACGAATTGATGTTTATATGATTGGGATAAAGCTCATGAAGATGGAAGAACATATCTGAAATTATAATTTGGCGATAAACCCATAAATAGAATAATCATGTTGATTAGAATGAAATATTAGAACTCACGTTATAGGAATGAAAAATTTGATGTAAATTAATAAGAAAGTAAGGTCCTTGAATGTGTTAAAACAGAAAGAATTGAATCTTAGAAACTAGGATTTTATAGTGCATAATTCTTGATGTAAATTGTTATCGGATGAATTTGATATGTTTTGGGGGGATTTTCATTTTGAGAACTGTTGTTTCATGGTTAGGAATATATTAAAGTTCACACAGAGGGGGTTTGGTGAAGGTTATAGATACTTTAAATGAAAGGAGACGCAAAATACCATTATCATTTGTCTTGGCAATCAAGTTGAACCAAACCGGTTCTCTAGGAGGGGGAAGCGATTCGTTGATTGAATTGATTCAGCCATCTAGAAAATTGGTTCGGTTTGTTATCCTGGTTTCCCTTTGTTTTTGTGGTTTTTTATGGATCGTTTAAGGTTCTCATGGAGTATGGAGTCTGAGAGTTGAAGTTATACTTATGAATACAGTAGTAAGGCTAGTAAATGCCTTAACTTAAATTGGGACGAATTTTGTGTAAGGGTTGTGCCACTATTTTAATTGTTGGGAAGTTTACAATTAACTAGATGGCTAATTCTTAAAGTAGAAAAGTAAATTGGAGATTAATAAGATTTCTTGAGTGTAATTATAGGTTCAATTACCTATACATATTATGTGATAAAAATATGTATTAAAATATTTATGTGGACATACTCATCTTCATGGACGGCTTATCCATTGGGGTTACGTGCATCTCGGACCTTAGCACACGTCAGCACATGTGAGATAGGCACTGTGTAGGTCATTATTTTGGGTACTAAGTAGCAGTGCCACTTACGAGAAGTACGTGTAGACGGTGAGATCTATTATCACTGTCAAGGTATGGACCGTGCAATGGTGTACTGCTAGGGACCTCCCCACTAGTATGTGTATTGTGATGTCCATTAAGACGAAGGACTCCTTTGAACTTACTGATAGAGCACGAACGAGACACTGGAGGTTGATGCCTTTTGTGTCGCATATATGTAAGGACATATATAAGTAAATATAACAATTAATTCTTATAGCCTATGATTGAGAACATTAATAATAAACCCAATACTACGTAAAATGCCTAATGAATGATATGTTATCTTCTGGTGGGTAGAATTGTTGTGGTTGGTCTCGGGTATAGTTGTACGTGTGTAGTTGATTAGATGTGGTAAATGAATTATGCTAGATGGATCAAATATTACTTATTGTTATGGTTACCAGACTTTCATACTTAGGACTTGGGTTAATATGCATATACTATTGCACTTAAATTAGGGGTCAGATACTAACTGTATGCGAGTGATGATGGGTAGTGAATACTTTGAATTAACTGCATCCTTGCATTTTAATTTCGTAAGATATTTCTTAAAACTCTAGGGAGCTCACCTAAAATTATAAAATATTTTTTTTCCCGAATTTTCCAAGACAGCGACAACAGTGCTGACATGAGATCAGACTTGCGATCACTTTACTCATCTGTCATTCAGATTATTTGACTCTAGTTTAGGTTTTTTTCCCTTCAATTATATACTATTTTCAATATTGTATTGGCATAAGCCCGAAGTTTATTATTCAATATTTTGAGACCAATAGTACTTTTCTTGGAGTTTTATTAATATTTGGGTATTGAACTTATTATTTGTTATCAGTTATTAATTAAGTCGGCTTTATCGTACTTGTTGTTTTAAAAAATGAGAAGACAAGACTATGTGATAATTGATTAATTTCGCAACTTTCTAATATAGCACACTTATTTAATTTCAGCCCCTAATCATGCATCTAAGGTGCGTGTGTCAACCCATAAAAAAATAAAGCATGTGACACAAGAAATATGCTGAGACACAGATTTCAGGAAAAAACCCCTTTCGGGTAAAACCTTTATTTCACTATGAATATACAAGTCGCAACTTACAATTACATAGAGAAACCTGCAATGGATCAACGCACAGCCAACCCATGAAGACACGCAGTCTTGAACTCAGCAAGAGAATAGACGCAGCACCCTCCAAGGACTCGCAGCCCAAACAACGAAGGAAGAACCGCAGCTCTCCTTAATGACACGCAGCCATAAAATTTTGTAGGGACTCCCTCAGTAATGACATGCAGCCCTCGGTTGCAAAGATCTCTCCACAAAGATGAACAATAACAAAGTTTGTGTTCTAGGGTTCCAAAAGATTCACAAAAGTAATTGAGATTTTTGTGTGTGAATCAAAAAGAGTATTGGGACTCAAAAAGGTGAAGACTTAGAGTATTTAGGACTCTGAAAATTGTCTTGAAAAGTCTTGGAAAACAACTCCCCGAAGTTGGCTTAAATAAGAAAACTTTGAGCCTAAAAAATCTCGAACAGATCTGGCCGAATTTATCCCAGGCGGACCGGTCCGTCTTGGAGGCGGATCGGTCCGACCTCGGATCGGTTCTTTTAAAAATTAGCTTCTTCGTTTCGCTTTCGGTCCGGGGTTTAATGGATCTTCAGCAAGCGGATCGTTCCGGTTGAGGGGCGGACCGGTCCGGAGGCGGATCGGTCTGGTATAGAGGCGGACCGGTCCGGCTTCCCAGAAAACTAAAAAACTTTTAAAAGCCTCATTTTGCTTGATAAAACTTACTTCTTATTTTTATAAAAAACATTTTATAAAAATTTCCCAATACTAAATATGAACTTTAAGGAACGTAAAAACACAATTTTACCAAGTTCATTCTCGCAGAGGCTATGATGTTGAAGACACTTTGATATTCGGATCCGTTGATGTAGATGCGATCTTGAGTTTCTTCAACGGTGTAATGGCGTACGACATATAAATTGATAATGGACAAAAATGTCCTTACAAAAAATAATGATGCTTTATTATGGTTTGATGTTGAGAATGGTATTGATTGATATACAAGCCCCATCTTCGGCGTATTGTGTCCGGCCAACCTTTACATGAAAAATGAGGGTTATTACAGTTTGTATCATAGCATCTAGGTTCTAGCGTTCTTAGGATCTATATACGTTCATTACGTTTTGTATTGCACTCATTGATATGTAGATCCTATTATTAGGAATCATTGTAAAATATGCGATTTATTACTAATACGAACCTTGTTTGCATTCATATGGAAAATTTTCGGAGAGGTAGAACACGATGTGTTACCATATAGGTTGTAGAGGATGGGCCTCAGTAGGAGCCGCATCCAGACCCACACCCACCGCCATCCCCACTTGTGGTTGGCCCAACAGATATTTCCACGATTGTAACACAAGAAGTTTCGACGGTGATGGTCGTTATGCTACAACATTTTCAACCAACACAACAGTAACTGCCACCACTCCCGCATCAGGTGGTACTGCTCGTGAAGACACAGGGTTCCGTATGGGATAGAGATAGGTAGGCCTTCATTAAAGGCCACCCACTGGAGTTTGTTGGGAGTCACGACATTTTGGTTGCCAGTCAGTGGAAAAAAGACATATAGTGACAAATGGGGATGGTTAAGTGCACTCCAATGCACTGGCAAAATGTTATCCTTGTTTCAACTAGTAGGGGCAAACTTACTATGACACCCCGCCTAATAAAATACCGTGCGATAAATAATGTACCATATTAAAACAGGAGTCGCATATGGTTCAATCTTAGCATCACTATCGAAAACAAAATTAATCACTAATAACCTATTAGGCTGGCGTCAAAATTTTAATAAACTAATTTTTTTAAACTAACTATACAATTAAAACATTCACACAGTTTATATAAGTGAAGTTAGAAAGAGATAAAATAACCGAACAATCGGTTCAAATATAATGCAACCAAATTGAATGCCGCACTAAAAGGCGGTGAAAGAGTAAATAAATACAAATGGCCTTTCGTCCCTAAAGTAAATACAATGATTCCTATCTAGATCACAAGAATATAAGTGTCTAAAAATAAACTTGCATTGCATCCACAGCTGCTGCAGAAGACGTCTGAGTCAAAAGGATCATCATCCAGGCGTCCCTCTGTCTGGACACCTATATATATATGAACTTTAAGGAACGTAAAAACACAATTTTACCAAGTTCATTCTCACAGAGGCTGTGATGTTGAAGACACTTTGATATTCGGATCCTTCATGTAGATGCGATCTTGAGTTTCTTCAACGGTGTAACGGCGTACGACATATAAATTGATAATGGACAAAAATGTCCTCACAAATCTCCCACTATGTCTATGTCGGTACATACATAAAAAAATATCCGAATTATCAAGTTATGACCTATACAAATCTACCCTCCCATGAACCCTAAAGATGGAAAGATACAAAGGTATAAATCTTCATCGTTTGTTCTTCAATCTTCAAGAATCATCAAATCTCAAAACTTTTCTCATCAGGGTGTGCATTTCACTGATCATCAATGTAGTACCTACACACATGAGACAAAGCAAATACCACGTGACATTTCGAGTTTGAAATGAGATAAACATAGATACCAATTTATGATAAAAGCATAAGCTAAATCTCAAAAACTCCCCCAAAATTCAAACTCCCCCACCATAATATGATAATTCTTTCTCCCCCTTTTTATGATGTCCCCAAATAGACAAATGAGAAGAATGAATCAAATAAGCAAAATCGGGGTGTCACTATACACAAAACAGGGCATCAAACAATATGGTAAACGTGCTCTTACAAGGAGATGCTCAAACAAATCTTCACAAACTATTTTTGAATTTTTCAAATTTTTTGTACAAAAATAAGATACCAATTTGAACAAATATGATACAAAAATCACACCATGGATTTAGACTCAAACAACCAAGTCATGGAAATGGAATGAATGGATGTGAACACATTCGATAGGTAAATCAACTCAATCAATCATATGTGCATGATGCATATGTGTACCCCTAACGAATGAACATCAAAAGTATCCTTAGGTGTAAAAATTGTTGAATTTAAATGACATCGTCTTATTCAAATCAACAAATCAAAGTCAAAATGATTTCCACACCAATAACGTCCAAAACTATGTAGCGCATTTTCAAGTATTTCAAGGACGTGCAAACCCGTTTTAAATTATCCAACCAAACTCCCTCATATATATTTTCTTTTAGAGGTAATCTAAATTCTCAAACTTTGGAGAATTAGTGCAAAAACCTAAATGGCCCCTTTTTGGCATGAATATCTTTTTATTGCCTTTCAATTTTTTTGGGCTCTTTTAACCTCTTTGGACCCCGGATAATAAAATTCCTCCATTTTTTAGGTCCAATTTAACGGTGGCTTAGTATTCGCAAAGGCAAAATGAACCTTTCGCAGCCCTTCTCCGTTTTTAAACAAAGCACGCAAACTCACAAAACAGTTTTTATATGCACAATTTCCTTATAAAAATTATCGCGCTTGGTTCGTTTTAAAGACAGGATTGAAGTGAAAACACCCAACCAACATGTGATAAGACAAGCACAATAATCAAACAAATCCGTGCATGTGTGCAATAAAGGAAACATGAGTCAAACATGTAGGAAGTAACACTTAATTACATCTTAATGACTCCAAACATTATAAAGCACATGGATGAATTGACCTATTGTCTCAAAACACTATCAAATAATCACATGAAAATGGAATGATGTTGTGACTTGGTCATCCAAAGTGTTCATCCATAAACGGTGCAAACAAAATACAAAAATCTTTTTGGATTTTTCAAAAAATTATCAAAATAAATTTTTTTTGTATTTTTCAAAATTTTCAAAAAAAATAAAACATACAAAATGATACATACTAGCAATAGGCAAACAATGTCATCATGAAAAACACCCTATGCTAGTAAACAAGTCAAACCTCAATCATTAGGTGCAGAGGGGTTTTCCAAAGGTGGTGACAGCTTATGAAAAACCTCCATCAATTCTTGTGAAGTTTTGACTAAAAACTTAACTTGCTCACCTAAATGTGAAAACTCTCTCATGTAGTCTCCGGGAGCATGTAAAGTATCATGTGTGGGTGCATGTGTGCCAGAAACACGTGTAGAAGCAAAACGTGACACATACCCCAACTTAAAGAAAAATTCCCTAAGGTGTCCTCTCCTCTTGCAATGTGAGAAAACATAAATAGGCCTAGGAACACCTCTCTCAAAAACTCTAGGACGCACTCTCCTAATGGGAATGGGACGCCTAGGTGGGTTAGGGTGAGACACATGTGAAACTGTCACTAAAGTGGGAACCGGCTCGGGTGCTAATTGGGAAGAAGAACCACCGTCATGACTTATTCTTAACTTCTCACCTTTAACCTTAAGAACCACCTTTTCAACCTTCTTAGGTGAGTTCTCAAACTTGACTTTGACCACCCTGGCACGTTCAAGATCACTCTCGAGTTGGGATACACGTGTCGTCAGACTAGACAACGTGCTGGTCAAATCACACTTATCCTTTCTCAAAACCTCCTTCTCTTTCTCCAAATCTAAAACCCGACGACCTAAATCCCTATTATACTTCTTTGTTTTCAAGGTCTCGGTGTACAAATCTCTAAAAGCTTTTTGGAGCTCACTTTCATCTCCACTTTTACTCTCACTTTCTCCCTCACTTGAAGCTCTCAAACCATCACTATCACTTTCGTGTCCACTATTGTGGGACAAGGTGGGTGTGCTCATACGACTAGAAAAAGCTACAAACTTCTCACCACTAGTCTCATCACCCTCACCTTCACTACTATCACTAAGTGTGGCGGGCATAGCTACTTTCTTTCCTTTCTTTCTAAGCCACGTAGGACACTCAAACGACTTATGTCCCTTACCCCCACATTCAAAACAAGTGACGTTCTCAATATCTTCCTCACGCTCCTCATCGGAGTCATTCTCCTTTTCCCTCTCACCACTTTCTTTGGCCTTTCCTTTCTTTTTATTTTTCTCAAAAAAAAAATTTATTGGAACAATTATTTTTGTTTATGTTGAGAAATTTTTTAAAATTTTTCGCAAACAAGGCCATATCATTAAAATCAAAATCTCCCTCAGAATCGGACTCACAAAATTTGTCTTTCTTTTTCTTAAAATGAGTCTTTAAAGCAATGCCATTATCCTTAGCCTTAATGGTTTTGGGAAACATATCAATCTCATAGGTTTGAAGATCTCCTACAAGTTCTTCCAACTTAAGTGATTTCAAATTTCCCAAAGAGTTCAAAACAGTGACTTTAGGAATAAAGCGTTTTGGGAGAGATCTCAAAAAAAATTTAACGACACGCGTGTTATCAATCACCTCACCCAAATTAAAACTTGTGTTAACAATGTCTGACAAACGAGCATAAAAATCATCAAAGCATTCAGACTCAAACATGGTGATAGTTTCAAATTGGGTGGCCAAATTTTGTAATTTTGATTCTTTAACTGCGTTCGTACCCTCATGTGTCAATTTCAAAACATCCCAAGCCTCTTTAGACGTGGTGCACGTCATAATTTGGCGAAACTCATCAGGAGAGACAGTTCCAGAAATAGCACTCACACCACGGGAATTAAAATTGGACAATTTATAATCATCTTCAGTCCAGGCTGACACGGGTTTTAAAGTGGTGATGTTATTAACAGTGACCGTGGGAGGAGTCCAACCATTTTTGCAAAGCAACCAAACATGCTCGTCAATAGATTTTAAAATCGATTTCATACGAGCTTTCCAGTAGGCATAATTAGACTCGTAAAAAATAGGCATCTGATTATATAAGTGCTTCATAGGAAAAATTGAGATTTTTCACAAAACTGATTTTAAAAAAAAAAATCAATATCACACGATTTTGCGGAAAATAGGAATACGCAATAAATTAGCGCAACCCACTCTGATACCAATTTGAGAAGACAAGACTATGTGATAAATAAAGCATGTGACACAAGAAATATGCTGAGACACAAATTTCAGGAAAAAACCCCTTTCGGGTAAAACCTTTATTTCACTATGAATATACAAGTCGCAACTTACAATTACATAGAAAAATTTGTAATGGATCAACGCATAGCCAACCCACGAAGACACGCAGTCTTGAACTCAGCAAGAGAATACACGCAGCACCCTCCAAGGACTCGCAGCCCAAACAACGAAGGAAGAACCGCAGCTCTCCTTAATGACACGCAGACATAAAATTTTGTAGAGACTCCCTCAGTAATGACATGCAGCCCTCGGTTGCAAAGATCTCTCCACAAAGATGAACAATAACAAAGTTTGTGTTCTAGGGTTCCAAAAGATTCACAAAAGTAATTGGGATTTTTGTGTGTGAATCAAAAAGAGTATTGGGACTCAAAAAGGTGAAGACTTAGAGTATTTAGGACTCTGAAAATCGTCTTAAAAAGTCTTGGAAAACAACTCCCCGAAGTTGGCTTAAATAAGAAAACTTTGAGCCTAAAAAATCTCGAACAGATCTGGCCGAATTTATCCCAGGCGGACCGGTCCGTCTTGGAGGCGGATCGGTCCCACCTCGGATCGGTTATTTTAAAAATTAGCTTCTTCGTTTCGCTTTCGGTCCGGGGTTTACTGGATCTTCAGCAAGCGGATCGGTCCAGTTGAGGGGCGGACCAGTCCGGTTGAGGGGCGAACCGGTCCGGAGGCGGATCGGTCTGGTATAGAGGCGGACCGGTCCGGCTTCCCAGAAAACTAAAAAACTTTTAAAGGCCTCATTTTGCTTGATAAAACTTACTTCTTATTTTTATAAAAAACATTTTATAAAAATTTCCCAATACTAAATATGAACTTTAAGGAACGTAAAAACACAATTTTACCAAGTTCATTCTCGCAGAGGCTATGATGTTGAAGACACTTTGATATTCGGATCCGTTGATGTAGATGCGATCTTGAGTTTCTTAGGATCTATATACGTTCATTACGTTTTGTATTGCATTCCTTGATATGTAGATCCTATTATTAGGAATCATTGTAAAATATGCGATTTATTACTAATACAAACCTTGTTTGCATTCACATGGAAAATTTTCGGAGAGGTAGACCACGATGTGTTACCATATAGGTTGTAGAGGATGGGCCTCAGTAGGATCCGCATCCAGACCCACACCCACCGCCATCCCCACTTGTGGTTGGCCCAACAGAGATTTCCACGATTGTAACACAAGAAGTTTCAACGGTGATGGTCGCTATGCTACAACATTTTCAACCAACACAACAGTAGCTGCCACCACTCCCGCATCAGGTGGTACTACTCGTGAAGGCACAGGGTTCCGTATGGGATAGAGATAGGTAGGCCTTCATTAAAGGCCACCCACTGGAGTTTGTTGGGAGTCACGACATTTTGGTTGCCAGTCAGTGGAAAAAAGACATATAGTGACAAATGGGGATGGTTAAGTGCACCCCAATGCACTGGCAAAATGTTATCCTTGTTTCAACTAGTAGGGGCAAACTTACTATGACACCCCGCCTAATAAAATACCGTGCGATAACTCCTGTACCATATTAAAACAGAAGTCGCATATGGTTCAATCTTAGCATCACTATCGAAAACAAAATTAATTACTAATAACCTATTAGGCTGGCGTCAAAATTTTAATAAACTAATTTTTTTTAAACTAAGTATACAATTAAAACATTCACACAGTTTATATAAGTGAAGTTAGAAAGAGATAAAATAACCGAACAATCGGTTCAAATATAATGCAACCAAATTGAATGCCGCACTAAAAGGCGGTGAAAGAGTAAATAAATACAATTGGCCTTTCGGCCCTAAAGTAACTGCAATGATTCCTATCTAGATCACAAGAATATAAGTGTCTAAAAATAAACTTCCATTGCATCCACAGCTGCTGCAGTAGACGTCTGAGTCAAAAGGATCATCATCCAGGCGTCCCTCTGTCTGGACACCTATATATATATATATAATACAGCAAGAGAGGAAAAATATAGAAATGGGTCAGAGCCCGAGTTGTATAAATATTTAGCAAGTGCATAAATGTTTTATTTTTAAAAATATGTTTTATCTCATATTTAAATTGGTATCTCACTCCCCTGAGATACCCTTTACCTCTCTTCTAATAGTGAACACCTAGCGCATCCCTCTAAACATCCTAGTCAATCTACGCTGCCTAAGTAATCCATCACCCTCAACTCTAGAAATCCTAAGCAAAGCAAGTAAGAAGGGATAAACTTCTCCCTGGTCTCAACACTAAGCTAGGTTCATGTGTGGGGTGTCTCACGAAGCAAAATCCAAACAAGGAACCCCCCGATACACTACTACTTGGTAAGGTCGATCATCGAGATCCGTCAGACCCTCAATATATAACGTATATATATATATATATATATATATATATATAACATAACATACTCATCTTTATCTTTCATGCTCACTTTTATATACGTATCACATTTTGAGTCCGGATATAATCTCCCGGAATGAGAATTAAATATATCTTTCTTTTATCTCTTTACTCTACTAAAGATATATAATATCTTGTTCTCATGCACAAGTAATATACCATACACACCGATAAAATAACCATCACAATAATATACCATACACACCGGTAAAATAACCATCCCAACGAGCTATAACTCGAGGATGCAGTCTCATAGTGCCGATCCAACTTGAGGTTTACTTAATGAACCACGGTACCAAGCCAGACTCTCTCAATGGTCATGGTAAAAACACACAACGGTGGAGGCGTTCATGTTCCCCCTACAAGTGGAGTTACACACATCGCACTCGAATGCGGGACGATAATGACCTGAGGACTATACTCTCCCTGCTCCTCAAGCCAGGGGATTCACCCACATCGCGCAACCTCCCCGGATCGCACTAGAGAAAATATATAATTTGCCTTTCCCAACCCTATACCAAAGGAAAGCCTGTGGAAATCAACCTCTAAGATACACATATACCAATCACACACAGAGATATATGTATTCGTATTATATAATATAAATACTTTACTCACATAGATTATATATATTCCACATTGTTCCTCAAACATACAAATAAATGGCCATAATTGCCAATCACACATAGCGATGACCAATAACTCCCAAAGATTCTCACAATTAATTATATTCGAGTATTCGCACACTCACGATACTAAACTCAAAAGTGTTCCCTCACTTGATAAATAATGTGTACCTTAGTCACATTTAAGGATTTATATCATTTCTCTAACTATACTAATTCACAACTCCTCTAGTCTTTTAGATCATAACACTTTATAATAGTCTACTTTATAAAGCCTGCTTTAAACTCAAAGAGGAGAAGGAATAACAATCTCCAAAATCTTGGGCTGAAAACAGGGTGCCGGTCGACCGGCCCTGAACCCTCTATCGACCGTGATTTGCGGATAAGCCTAAGAAACCAACCAGTAAGCCCTTTTTCCTTGATGTGGTCGACCGGCCATGGGGGCGCGATCGACCGGTCACACCAGATCCTCAAAAATTAATTCTTCAAATTCTCAATCCAACAACCCAAATTAATTTTCATGGTTTCTAATCTACACCAAAAATCATCCCAAACATCTACACAATTAATTCTAGCCTTTATTTTTCAAATTTCCGGTTTGATTTCCGAGTTGATGATTTCAACCCCGAAATTTCTATCTCATAAAAATCATACCAAATCGAAGAAAAATCATAAAAATACATGATTGGCACCCACGCGACCGTATCGAAAAGATCTACAACTTTCATGTTTTGGCCAAGAGCTGAATCAATACTCTTCCTGGCCGAAATGACCCCACAAGCTATGGGGTTACTATTTATTATCTTCCCCAAAATCCCAAACTCCATTTTTCTCCATTTTTGTTGTTTCCAATCTCATCCAACAACTCAATAAATGTCTAATCTATGTTTTACAACTAACACATCAATTAATTTGGGGTATTAAACCATTTCCCTTAGATTTAAACCTTAAAACCATAAAACCCCAACTTGTTATTTTAACCCATTTCAATCCATTTCTTCACTCCATTTACATGGATTTAACACTAGAAATCATTAAAAGTTTACATTACATCAATATGTAAACTCATATCCAAATTTTTCCAAATTCATTTTAAGGGTTCTAACCCAAAATCATATAGTTAACCAACTATAATATGGAATAAATGCACAAAATGAAATAAAGCAAGTATACACTTGCCTGGAGGATAAAATTCGACGACCTCGAGTTGAATCCGGCGGAGTTTTGGCTGGAATCTCCCTTTTCTCTCCCTTTTTCCTTCCTCTCTTCTCTTTCTCTTCTTTCTCTCTTTTCTTTATTTCTTTTCTTTCTTTCCCATGTCTTTCTAAGGGAGAAATATGGGTTTGCCCTTCTAAAACCCAAAAATGACTCGTTTACTCAATTACGAGTCCAAACGGGTCCAAAAATTCTCGAAACTTAATTTCGACCCCCGGATACTCTTTTTTGACTATCTCGGCCATTCCGAGACCAACTGCGCAATCAGAATTTCCATCCGAGGTACTTGACCGCAATTCACTATTTCAACCCAACACAACTAAATGTGATATTCCCATTAAAATATTATCCTCTATCGCTTTACCCAGTTGCGAAATATAATTAAAATACTCCGACTTATTTACTTAATCCCAAAAGTAAATATAATACATACCGAAAATCATTTCATCCTTGAAAGCTCCAAAAATTACTATTCACGATAATTTCTTAAATTCCCAAATTATACTTAATTATTAAATTTATTTTCCCATAAAAGTGCAGGGTATTACATACTGCCCCCCTTATAACGGAATTTCGTCCTCGAAATTCAGATATAACCAATACTAGCAACACTAACCTAGGATCATGAAGCACTCCACATCCTAATGCCTCAAAGTGGAATGGTACTACACAATACCTCTTAACAGTACCCTCATTCAGTACCCACCTCTAACAAGGTTTATAGTATACTATACTACCATCTCGATATAATCTTCAACTCTATATACTACGTCCCTTCTATTTTAGGCGGTATATAAAACTAACTTACTAAGGTGCCCATACACCCTCTCTGCATAACTAATACAAACGTCCGACACATACAGGCTTTCTAAACAATGGACCATATTTCCTCAGTGTAATACTCACACATGGGTCTTCCTAACACACAAAATTCCACTCTTCTCAAAATTGACCAACCATTATTTCTATATCGGTGCCACTAACTCTACTTACCTCACTGCCCAAAATTCTAAGATCGAAGCATTCCTACTTACGTGAAATAGTACTATCCTAAATTGAGTCCCTGGTGCCCAAGACCTTTCTAAACTTTCGATATTTGCTCGATTTCATGCGTGGGACGTCTCGCAAAGCAAAATCCAGACAAGGAACCCTCCCATTACACTACTCCCTCATGTCGTCGATCATCGAGATATAATGGCCTAAGGCACATCAGTGGGACGTCCTAAATCCCACCTCACTAACCTATTGACGCACTTCTACAACTCTATCCTTCCACTTAGACAAAAAGGAAAATATAACTAATCGAGGCGCCAACTCTCTATAAAAGCGTTACGAACATTATACCCAAAACATACTTCTTCCAAAATTTTCCCTTTTCATTAAGGCCTAGCTATAAGCCTCAAATCAATTTCTCTAACTCCTGCTTTACCCACATACTTGCGGTGAGAGAACATTTTAGTGCTTCTCCATAGCACAATATTTCCATAAGCATACCATCATCTGTTTCATCCACACTATATGACTTATCCATAAAACCAACATCCTTGCATCCTAAGGTTCATGTACGAAGCGTCTCGCCAAGATAAATCCAAACAAGGAACCCCTCCAATTACACTACTACTTATCTTTGTCGGTCGTGGAGGTCCTTTAGGTTCAAATATACAACCGGAATCTCTGTCCAGGAGCCATACCACTAAGCTCTCTCACTAACACTAAGTACTTGTGCAATCAATAATGGGATTAAAATCATAGCTTAACAATAATGACCTTAAATCACACCTATAAGGTCACCATGCACTCGAATTATGATAATGAAACATTTGCTCACCGAAGTTCCATCTATGCACATAATAAAGGCGAAATCAACATGTATCCAGGTGAGATATTGCAACAACAACCTGTTCCACCCTGGAACTGCAGACACGATAGTCTTGCCATCAGTAGCTTGCTATCGCTCCGAACAACTAATATCATATTCTACTCAGAATAACGCCATACTCGTATAACACACAAAATGAGTAATACCAATCTGATATAACACAAAATACTAACACCCGCTCTTCACAGTGAATGAAAGAAAATAAATTCCCTCTATTGCAGAAAACACATAAACATATACTATAACGTTATCGATGTTATTTGTAAACTCGTATCATACACACTAATCTAGGGCTAATAAAATATTATGACTAAATCTTGTCACACAGATTATACCTCCTTCAACTGAGGTGAAATTCATAACAACAACTTCGCCTATCTCCCTAGCTACTCCAAAAAGGTTCCCGAAATTGGTACACATTGCCATAACTGAACCAAAAATTACTTTAATCAATGCCCCATCAGAGCACCTTACTCTCTCCCTTTAACTCCCACTGGTCAATGACTAATCGTATGGATATATACTCCACATTACAATATTCCCCATCTTGGGTCACCCTGACCCTTTCAAGGTTATCAATATTTTGGGCTCTATAGTCTCGATCCTAACAATCGCCTTCATAGTCCCCCAAACTTCTTCATAAAAAGGAAACTCCCCCACCGGCTTCAACAACCTTATTTTAACGAATTCCCCGGGTGGATGTCCACCAATGGGGTCCTCGAATGCACACATTCTCCCTAAGTGTTAAAACACTTCTCTAGTGAGCCTATTATTCCTCAGAATATCTCTCTCTTCATTGTACTTACCATGATTCAGCACTAAGTTCACTTATTCATAATTTTCTTTATTCAATGTTGGCCTCTGACCGATCCTTACGTGAATAATTTAAAACTGCATTATTTTCCTTCTCGGTAAATCATGGGGACTCACGGTTAAAGACTATCTGTAAGATCCCTTTAGGGGTAAAACTTCCTGCTCCCCCGACTATGGTTATCACCATTCCCACAATTTCAACATTTCTCCTACGAGTGAAAAAATTTCCTCTAATTTTCACATTTAGGTATCTCCATACCTTCTCTAAGCCAAAGCTTCTGAGCCTTTTACTTCCATTGACTAATGCTATACTACCTTCGCATGGATTTACTTCAAAGTATGGTTCTTATCAAAGACCCCTTTCGAACCCTTAGCTTCACCGGGTGATTCAACTTTAGTACCACTCTCTACTACAATGGTACTTGGATACTTATAACTACTATTCTTTAGTAGGCATTGCAACAATTCTTAGAAAATTCCATAAGGAGAATGACCTTTACTACGGTCCTAGTCTCCGACTTCAGCTAGCTGTTCCATCTAAGCCCCACCTCTTGCTTCCTTCATCATGGCCTTACTTGGTCACCCTTCCTCAATCAGCACACGAACCTCAAACGAGCACGCAAAATATTACTATAATCTTACAATATGGCAGGAGAACGAAATCTCACAAGAGGAATCAACAATCCTAATCATAAGGCTCTAAATAAAATCAAGAGCAATACTGAAAGCGTAGTACGTACGCACAGATTCCTAAGGACACTAGAACCTGATGCTCTGATACCATCTCTGACACCCAGCCTAATAAAATACCGGGCAATCACTCATGTACCAAATTAAAACAGGAGTCGCATATGGTTCATCCTTAGCATCACTATTGAAAACAAAATTAATTACTAATAACCTATTAGGCTGGCGTCAAAATTTTAATTAACTATTTTTTTTTAAATGAACTATACAATTAACATTCACACAGTTTATATAAGTGAAACTGGAAAGAGATAAAATAACCGAACACTCGGTTAAAATATAATACAACCAAATCGAATATCGCACTAAAAGGCGGTGAAAGTGTAAATAAATACAATTGGCCTTTCGGCCCTAAAGTAACTACAATGCTTCCTATCTAGATCACAAGAATAGGAGCGTCTAAAAACAAACATGCATTGTATCCACATCTGTTGCAGCAGACATCTGAGTCAAAAGGATCATCATCCAGGCGTCCCTGTGTCTGGACATCTCTATATATATAATATATAGCAAAAGAGGAAAAATATAGAAATGGTTCAGGGCCCGAGTTATAAAAATACTTAGCAAGTGCATAAATGCTTTATTTTTAAAAATATGTTTTACCTCATATTTAAATTGGTATCGCACTCCCCTGAGATACCCCTTACCTCTCTTCTAATAGTGCACACCTAGCGCATCCCTCTAAACATCCTAGTCAAGCTACGTTGCCTAACTAATACATCACCCTCAACTCTAGAAATCCTAAGCAAACCAAGTACTAAGGGATAAACTTCTCCCCAGTCTCAACACTAAGCCAGGTTCGTGCGTGGGGTGTCTTGCGAAGCGAAATCCAAACAAGGAATCCCCCCTAATACACTACTACTTGGCAAGGTCGATCATCGAGATACATTAGACCCCCAGTACATAACGTGTCTATATATATATAACATATTCATCTTTATCTTTCATGATCTCTTTTATATACATATCACATTTTGAGTCCGGATATAATCTCCCGGAATGAGAATTAAATCTATCTTTCTTTTATCTCTTTACTCTACTAGAGATATATAATATCTTGTTCTCATGCACAAGTAATATACCATACACACCGGTATAATAACCATCACAATAATATACCATACACACCAATATAATAACCATCCCAACGACCTATAACTCGAGGATACGGTCTCATAGTGCCGATCCAACTCTAGGTTTACTCAATGAACCATGGTATTAAGCCAGACTCTCTCAATGGTCATGGTAAAAATACACAACGGTGGAGGCGGTCATGCTCCCCCTGCAAGTGGAGTTACACACATCGCACTCGAATGAGGGACGATAATGACCTGGGGACTATACTCTCCCTTCTCCTCAAGCCAGGGGATTCACCCACATTGCGCAACCTCCCCGAATCGCACTAAAGAAAATATATAATTTGGATGTCCCAACCCTATACAAAAGGAAAGCCAGTGGAAATCAGCCTCTAAGATACACATATACCAATCTCACACAAAGATATATGTATTCGTATTATATAATATAAATACTTTACTCACATAGTATATATATATTCCACATTGTTCCCTAAACATACAAATAAATGGCCATAACTGCCAATCACTCATAGCGATGACCAATAATCCCTAAAGATTCTCACAATTTATAATATTCAAGTATTCGCACACTCAGGGTACTAAACTCAAAAGTGTTCCCTCAGTTGATAAATAATGTGTACCTTATTCACATTTAAGGATTTATATCATTTCTCCAACTATAGTAATTCACAACTCCTCTAGTCCTTTAGATCATAACCCTTTATAATAGTCTACTTTATAAAGCCTGCTTTAAACTCAAAGAGGAGAGGGAATAACAATATCCAAAATCTTGGGCTGAAAATAGGGTGCCGATCGATCGGCCCTGAACCCTCGGTCGACCACGGTTTGCAGATAAGCCTAAGAAACCAACTTGTAAGCCCTTTTTCCTTGACGCGGTCGACCGGCCATAGGGGCGCGGCCAACAAGTCACACTAGATCCTCAAAAATTAATGCTTTAAATTCTCCATCCAACAACCCAAATTAATTTTCATGCTTTCTAATCTACACCAAAAATCATCCCAAACATCTACACAATTAATTCAAGCCTTTATTTTTCCAATTTCCGATTTTATTTCCGAGTTGATGATTTCAACCCCGAAACTTCTATCTTATAAAAATCCTATCAAATCGAACATAAATCAGAAAAATACATGATTGGCGTCCACGCGACCGTATCAAAAAGGTATACAACTTTCGTGTTTGGGCCAAGAGCTAAATCAATTTGTTCCCTGGCCGAAATAACCCCACAAGCTATGGGGTTACTATTCATCATCTTCCCCAAAATCTCGAACTCCATTTTTCTCCATTTTTGATGTTTCCAATCTCATCCAATAACTCAATTAACGTCTAATCTATGTTTTACAACTAACACATCAATTAATTTGGGGTATTAAACCATTTCCCTTAGATTTAAACCCTAAAACCATAAAAAACCCCAACTTATGATTTTAACCCATTTGAATCCATTTCTTCACTCCATTTACATGGATTTAACACTAAAAATCATTAAGAGTTTACATTACATCAATATGTAAACTCATATTCAAATTTTCCCAAATTTATTTTAAGGGTTCTAACCCAAAATCATATAGTTTACCAATTATAATCTGAAATAAATGCACAAAATGAAATAAAGCAAGTATACACTTGCCTGGAGGATGAAATCCGACGATCTCGAGTCGAATCCGGAGGAGTTTTGGCCAGAATCTCCCTTTTCGCTCCCTTTTTCCTTCCTCTCTTCTCTTTCTCTTATATCTATTTTCTTTCTTTCTTTTCTTTCTTTCCCGTGTCTTTATAAGGGAGAAATATAGGTTTGCCCTTTTAAAATCCAAAAATGACTCGTTTACTCAATTATGAGTCCAAACGGGTCCAAAAATTCCTGAAACTTAACTTCGACCCCCGGATACTCTATTCTGACTATCTCGGCCATTCCGAGACCAACCCCGCAATCAGAATTTCCATCAGAGGTACTTGACCACAATTCACTATTTCAACTCAACACAACTATATGCGGTATTGCCATTAAAATATTATCCTCTGTCGCTTTACCCGACTGCGACATATAATTAAAATACTCCGACTTATTTACTTAATCCCAAAAGTAAATATAATACACATCAAAAATTATTTAATCCTTGAAAGCTCCAAAAATTACTATTCATGATAATTTCTTAAACTCCAAATTTACACTTAATTATTGAATTTAATTTCCCATAAAAGTGCAGGTATTACACGTACATTGGTGGGAGTCTGTCACTACACTAGAGGATAGGTATAAGTTGACGATTGATGAGTTTCGGGGCAAGTTCGAGAGAAAGTATTTCCCACGAGCTTTGAAATCTGAGATGAGAAGAAAGTTCATGGACCTTAAGCATGAAGGTCGTATAGTGGAAGAATACGAGAAGTTTACCGCACTATCTTATTTTAGAGGAGACGAGGTAAACACGAGAGAGAAAAGGGTGGAAAAGTTTGTGTCGAGGATAACCTGGAACATTAAGAAGTGTCTATTGGGGAATCCGACTTTCACCACCTACACTCAAATGGTGAAATCTATTTTATTTCATTTCCAGGATTGCAGAGCCTTTTAGAAAAATAAGGGGGAGAAGAGAC
The DNA here is from genome assembly GCA_949130495.1 of Sambucus nigra. Lineage (NCBI taxonomy): Eukaryota > Viridiplantae > Streptophyta > Magnoliopsida > Dipsacales > Adoxaceae > Sambucus > Sambucus nigra. Next base: position 136,496,455 of record OX422216.1, read on the forward strand.
CCATCTTGGAGACCTCAAACTAGTCGGGTAAGACAAATTTGAGCAGTAGTCAAGGGACCCAGCAGTTTAGGGGGGATACAATAGAGTGATCAATACAAGAGGTACATAGGTTCCAATGATTGGAACAGGCAGGGCCTAGGTTCGCAACATTGAGGCCACCAGGGCCAATGGTAGCAGGGTTAAGGCCAGTTGGGATGAAAAATATATAGATGTCCATTTCAAGGGAATTTCTATAGTTGTTGAGAGAGGGTTCGTATATCAAAGAGGTGTCCTCGGGGTAATTTAGGGCCACAAGACCATGGTAGACAATGTGTGTATCCAACACAATAGGGGAAGCGTCAGTAATTACCAGCCTAAAGGATAGCAGTTCTAGCACTACCAACTCCAGTCACCCCACCATAGGGAAACAACCACAATTGCAGTATGGGAAGGTGCACCATGTTGCTCCTGGTGAGAGACTAGTGCATGTTTAGGTAGCAGAGGGTATGTTTCCTATCTTTGGGTATGTATGCCACATTTTACTAGACACTAATGCATCACATTCATTCGTTAATACTAGATTTGATCGTGATATGTGGATGATAGATTTGGCATTTGATATAGTACTGTATATTAATTCACCCGTGAGTAGAGGGGCATACATTCAGTATGCAAAGGTATAGGGATTAATATTGGGTGACTTACATTTGTGGCGAACTTACTGGTATTAGATATGTCTGACTATGATGATATCTTGGGGATTGATTGGCTAGATACGTACAGAGCATGTATTGATCGTTATGGTATGTCCATCGTTCTTACCATGCTAAGGCAAGAGATGTACATGGTTGCGATGCAGCACCCCAGGGATCATCGAGAACACATTTGTAATATATTGAGGAGGAGAATTCTTAGAAGGTAATGGTTTCGCTAGATTCCATCTGCATTGTTAGTGAGTTTTCTGATGCATTTTGGGAGATTCCTGGGTTACCACCTGGGAGGGAGATAAAGTTTGTGATGGACTTGATCCCAGGTACGAAACACGTGCACCGTATCGGATGGCTCCTCTTGAGATGAGGTAGCTTAGGGACCAGATTCAGCAATTATTGGGTTAGGGATTTATTACAAGGAGTACATATCCTTGGGGTGCTCTAGTTCTACTCATCGAGAAGAAGGATGAATCTTTAAGACTTTTTATCGATCACAAGGAGTTGAAAAAGGTTACTATACGGAACAAGTACATGTTGCCCCGTATTGATGACATGTTCGACCATATTTTTATACAAACAAAATCGATAAAAATTAAATTAAATTGGTAGAATTTAATTAAATAAATTGGTGAATAAATTACTTAGAGGTAATTGCATGTTTATTTAATTCGTTTATTCATGTTATGTTTACTCATAGAATATAAATTTGCATGTTAATTAAATTAATAGTATGTTGTGTTCAACATGATAAAAGTGTGTAAGTTGGTTAGATATTATTTGGACATGTTTTGGGATGATTTGGGGACTCATTTGGGTCTTTCAGACATCAAAACTTAGGTGAGGGGTATAGGTGTACCATTTGGGGAGTTATTGGGCCAATATGTATATAGTTTGGGCTCATATGGGGGTCCAAATGTGGGGATCATTGGGTAACTCGTGATTAGTATTTATTTTAAGTTAATTAATCATTAAAAAACCGTTTCATCCACCACAACTCAACCTTAATAGTCCCACACCCAAGTGGAGAGGTTAGCAAGGTTAAAGAAAGGAGTAAGATCAAGATCTAAGAGAAAGAGATACTCAATCTTCAAACTAAGACAAGAATTCTCTTGCTTAATTAATTTCCAATATATTTCTTAATTCAATTATGTATTTTATCATATAAATTTCTGAGTTTGAAGTTGATGAATTAATGTTTGTATGATTGGAATAAATCTTATCAACATGGAAGAACAAATCTTAAATTATAAAGTTTAAGGATTTAATTAATTGAATGGGTTTAAAGAAAAAAGATTGAATATTGGAAACTAGGGTTTTCATAGTGCATAATTCTTGATATAAATTGTTATTGGGTGAATTTAATATGTTTTCGGGAGGATTTTCAAGTAGAGAACTGGTATTTCATGGTTGGGAATATATTAGAGTTCACACATAGCGTTTGTATTAAGGTTAGAAACACTTTGGATGAAGGGAGAAGACAAAATCCCGTCATTGTTCATCTTGGTTGCCCAGTTGAATCGAACTGGTTCGTTGGAATGGGGGTGAACCGATTCCCTAATTGAACCCGTTTGGCAAGCCAACAAATTGTTTCGGTTGGCTGTGATGGTTTCCCTTGGTTTCTTTGGTTTTTTGTGGATCGTTTAGGGTTTGTCATTGAGTATGGACTCCAGGAGTTAAAGTTAGACTTCTGGAAATATAGTGGGAAGGTTAGCATGTACCTTAGCTTAAACATGGACGAATTTCGTGTAAGGGTTATGTCATTATTTTAATTGTTGGGAAGTTAACAATTAACTAGACAAGTAATTCTTTAAGTAGAAATGTTGATTGGAAATTAGTAAGATTTCTTGGGGGTAATTATAGGGTTTATTACCTATACATATGATGTGATAAAAATATGTATTTAAATATTTGTGTTGACATACCCATGTTTGTGTACGGCCTATCGGTTGGGGTTATGTGATAGTAGCACACTTCAGCATAGGTGGGCTAGGCGTTGTGTAGGTCATTATTTTAGGTACCACGTCGCAGCGCCACTTAAGAGAGGTAGGTGTAGATACTCGGATCCATTGTCAACGTTGGGGTATGGATATTGCAATTGTGTACTGCATAGGGACCACCCCACTTGTATGTGTATTGTGATGTCCATTTGGATGAGGGTCTCCTCCGCACTTACCGAGGACGAACGGGCACTAGAGGTAAATGCCTTTATGTGTCGCATACATGTAAGGACACACACGCACGCACGCGCGCGCGCACACACACACACACACACACACACACACACACACATATATATATATATATATGTGTCAATGTACAAATCAATTGAGAATTAATTCCTATCGTCTAATGATGTAGACAATTGATAATGAACCCAACACTGTCTAAAATGCATAATGAATGATATGTTATCTTCTAGTGTGTAGCATTATAACTAGCCAACCTTTACATGAAAAATGGGGGTTGTTACACGTAACTAGTATTATTTAATATTTACATGTCAAGTTTTTTTTATATTTAAATTTGTCTATATTGGAGAAAGAGTGTGGTTGTTATGATTTGTATAAATTAGAATGTTTAGTATGACGCTGTGATTTTAGTCCAAGTATTGACATTTCAATGCATGTGGTTTTGATAATATTATTTTCTGTCTATTTATATCAAATTTTATATATTCATTATTTGACTGTTAAAATTTGGGAGTATTTATATGAAATTAAGACATCATTTCCTAAACAAAGTTTAATTACTATTTTAAATGTGGAACTTGAAGTTCCTTAAAAAATAAAATATGACGAAATCCTTGTGGGAATTTATAATTTGGTTCATACATTTTTTATTGTCTCCCTTTTGACCACTCATTTTAGTTTAAACTTAAAACTTTGCATACTTATAGTTCAACAAATATTTTTCGGGGGTTAATATGTGACCCTTATGTTTGTGTATAAATTATGAAAACTAAAAGATTGGGACTAAACTTAGCCCAATGTTTCTGAATTATTAAATAAAATAGAAACATTAAAGTTCCCTATTTATTATGACTAAAAGTTATGAATTACTATTCAAATTTTGGAGCTGAAGTTACCATATAGTAATTTTAGTTTGGGACTGAAGTTCCCAAGTCATTTAAAGATGGGACTAAAAGTTCTCAATTACCATTTAAATTTTGGACCTTAACTTCCAATAATATATATTTTAAATCAAAACCTAAATATTTTAATATTTGTACAATAGGGTATAAGGCTCTAAAAGTATCTTAACAATTATTTGTAAGTTGGACCCGAAGCTCCGATAACTACCTTTTTCAAATTAAAATCTAAGTTTTGATTATTTCCATAATAAAGGTAAGGACATTAAATGTTCCATAATCATTATTTATAGTTTGAACCTGAAGTTCCAAATTATTTTACTATTTATTAAACTTAAAGTTTTGATACAATTGGATAAGGCCTTTAAGGCCTCTAAATATATAACACTCGAACCTGATGCTCCACTAATTATTCGTCTGTGGGATTTGCAGTTCCTTGATTATTATTCATATTGGACATGATGTTCCTAAATTATTTTAAACTAAAGTGTTAAAGAAAATATATCATAATCAAACCTGAAGTTTTGATTGTCTAATTGGAATGCTATAAACCAAGCGTCTCACAATTATCATAATTTGCGATGTGAAGATCCACAATCAATATTTTGACGAGAAATTCACTACTTAGCATTTGGAATTGGGATATAGTTTTCAAAATTTCTATTAAAAATTTGAGACTTTAAATTCTTTAAGTTATTTTACAATATTTAGACCTGAAGTTCCTAAAAAAGTATACCTCGAAAATAAAACCTGAAGTTTTGATAATTTATGTAATAGGGCATGGATGTTAAAAATGCCCAAAATAATCTTTTATAATTTTGATCTAATGTTAAAAAATATTCTTTTGTTGAAATTAGTTTCAAAAGAAATTGAATATTAAAGCATGTGTTTTAAACTTCTAGAATCTTGATTTTCTTTATTATACAAAATACCTTTTTTAATATTCTTATATTATATAAATGTCCGTTTAACTATCCTATTAAAGACTTCATCATTAAAACTTCACCTATTGATCTTTCGATTTATTTAAGTGGTAAACTATATTTTTAATGGTATTTAATTTCAGCTCTTCACATTCTAAACATATGATATATATTAGATCCTTCGAAATATGTAAACAATGTGAAGAAAAAAAATATTCATTCTTTAAGTGAAAGAAAATAAGTTGGATTATTATGTGTCATAATCGATATATATATATATATATATATATATATATATATATATATATATATATATATATATATATATTTGGAACTTGTTTAGAAGATTCCTTAACATTTTTACCCCTAATAAAACATGAAGTTTTGACAAATAAGTGTAGATAATCAAATGTTCTTTGACATTAGTAATATTGAACTTGAAGTTCAACTGTTTTATAGAACCAGAAGTTCTCACAAGCAAATAATAAAACTTTAAGTTTTATATATCACATATATAATACTAGACACTTTGTGAACTGCTTTAATTTATGACCTGAGGTCCGAGCTTTTAATTTTATAGTTTATATGAATTCGAAGATTCATATACATATGAATTTAAATAAAACATGGTGTTCAAAATATTTATTACGTTAATAGATTTGGTGCTTAAATGTAGAACCTGGAGTTCTCATTCCTTTTTAGACTGAAATTTAGTCATACTTATTTTAGTGACCTATAAAATATCCTCAACTATTTCTTTTATTTACCTGTGGTTTTGAAAAAAAAAGGTTAATATTATGCCAGTCCCAAAGTTTTGAAGAACCTAAAGATTTATACACTTGTTCTAAATTAACAACCTAATGTTAAATGTTTTCAAGCTTAAAGTCTTTCACAGACGATAAGAATTTGAAATTTTAATTCATCTGTTATGAACCAATAGTTCTAAAACACATCATCATTTAATATCCATATAATTAGTATTTTTCTCCTTAAAGCATAATGATTAAATTATGACTTGATCCAAAGTCATAAAGTATTCATGATTTTTTTAGATATAAGTTTTTGGATTATTTTTCATAAACGATCTTAATTTTTATCTTGAAATTTGAAATTCTTTTCAGATTATTAAATATTATTTTATTTGTTGAGAAAGACTTGAATTTTTTGTTATCGAGTCTATCTTTTGAATATCTCATAATTATTTTATGAGAGATATTTTCTTTAAAATACTTAAATTTATTTACGTTCAGTCACCAATCACTTGACCGTGACATAAATTATGGTATTGTTATGCATTTATATATTTGGACTCGCACACAATTCGCAATCTATATTGAATCTTGTAATTGACAATTATGAACTATTATTTTAAAATTACATTTTTCTGGAAGACAATGAATAATCCACATTCTTCTAAAAAATCAAATGGTTTTTAAACATTATATGTATAATAATTAAGGTTTCAACCATAGACGAACCTGGCAAAATTATTGAAGGATCGAGAAGATCCTATGTGATGTTGTTGTGTGGTACCCGCCTATTCATATGTGATGGTTTATATGAAAGAAATTCTTAAGAAATTCACTTCATTTTATGGGGATTAGAATACATGAGTACCATATTAAAATAAACAATGAACAATAATTTTGCACTACTCCTAGTGTTATAAGCTAGAATCTTACACTAGCAAATATCATTTCATAATTCACGGGACCATACTATACAACATTTATTATTGTAAAATTTCAATTTTTCATGATTCAATCATGTGATATTATACAATGAACTATTTAATGATTTTTTTAATTGATGTGTATCTTCACTCTTGTTATCACAAGGGTATATATAAGGGGTTTATAATTCACCATCTATTGAACAATTGACAAATGTGGTATTTTTTTTTATATTTAGTGAAATTTTATTATTGATGAGACATTATTCTTGTTGTTAAAGGGAGGATAGAATGTACTTAAAGTATAAAATGTTCCTCAAGAATGGTCCATTCCCAAAGAATGACGAGAATTGTTGCGGAATACTTCATATTTGTCTCATTTAATCTCCCGTATCACTCAATGCGAAAATGAAGTAAAAAATGACATTGCAACATCAAATGATTATGAAACTTAAAATATTAGATGTAGTCACATGGACAAGTTGCAAACGTGTTCTCCAAAATCATTGCCCTAGTAGGACAGAATAAATTTGATAGCAAATAAATTTATTGCACACCAGAAGCATGACAAACCTAGAGGTCCTGACTATTTGACTTCCCTGTAATGGAGGCTAATTAAAATAATGCCCAAATAACGCCCCAAAAGAGGTTATACATAACGCTCAAGAAGAGCTTATGAACAAAATATTCACTTTCTCTAAAACCCGAGAAGAGGATATTGTCTTTGAAAAGACACAGGTCCTCGAAGTGACTATAAAGCCACTCAAATAGGAAAAGGTACCTAATATTAATGAGATTTCTATATTCTATACATATATAAGAGAAAGGTGGGATCTCCAAAGATGATTATTTATGAAATTATTATATATGTTGTAGCTACACAAAAATAAAAGTGTAGTGATATTACAAATTCACGTACTATAAATGAATGTCGACAAAAAATATATTGACAAAAATGAGAAAATTCCATGATGGCATAATTCAAGTCTCTTAATAAACGTGGTGTATTCGAATCTATATTACAAACTCATTGAGATGTTAACCCTGAAGTTTAGGAATAGGTGTTTATAAGAATGAGAAGTGAGAAAATCATTAAAGAATGCACAATTCTGGGCATTTGGCTTCCCATAGAAACCAAATATTGATTATATACAAACCTACCATTCCGTAACAACTATAAATACTTTTCAGATATTTGATTAGGTTAACAGTTTTTGAAATATGTTATATATGAGACTCATGAATAATATAACTATTTATTTATACATGACTTAGACAAATATCACAAACAAAAATCCTAGAAGGATTTTCTTTGCCTGAAGCAAAGAAAACGAATGCGTACTCAAATTCATTGTACATAAGGCCATTCGTAAGTGTGACAACCCCCATTTTCTCACATAAAGGTTGGCCAGGCACGATACGCTGAAGATGGGGCTTGTTATGTAATTTATATATTTCTTAGCACCGAATACAATCAACATTCATAATTAAATCGTATTTAAATTAAAACTTAACTAAGTAGCAGAGAATAATATATGAAACCAACATCCACATCCAATAAAATAAAAATTAACAGGAATGAAATACTATCTCAACTCATAAAGAAAATAACTCCGGGCTTTTGTCCTTACAATAATCCAAAATAAGTAAGAAGACCTCCACCGTTACTCACATATGGTAAATATCTCACCCCTCAGCTTAAGTATGATATTTCCTAAGTGATAGAAATTAATTCTGAAGTCTTCAATAGGGACGGAGATAATTAAATGTAAGAAGTATTAAGTGTAACTAGAATGCAAAACCATATTTGTCTACACTCAGCTTATTTATGCCCAAATTACACTAGTCCTATTACTTACAAATGTAACACCACATCCACTTCATTTATTACATAACATAAGGGTCTGCGAATATTTATCTACATTATTAGACAATGGGATTTCTTTCATTTAAATTCGGGTAGAATATATATATATATATATGTGTGTGTGTGTGTGTGTGTGTGTCATTTCATTTATGCGACACACAAAGGCATCTACCAGTGTTGTCTCGTTCGTCCACTATCGGTAAGTCCGGAGAAATCTCTCATCCCAAAGTGGACATCACAAAACACACATAAGTTGGGGGCGATCCTTACATAGGATACCAGTTCACATCACATACCCAGCAGCTACAAAGGCTATCAGTGCCAGCACCTACCTCTCGTAGATGGCGCCTTCACATAGTACCTATATGACCTATACAATATCCAAGCCCACCTATGTCGACGTGCGCTACGCAATCCAAACGCATGAACCCCCAAGCCGATAGGTCCGTTCATGAACATTGGTATGTCCACACAGATACACAAAAATATATATATTATTATTCCCATATAATAAGAATGGGTAACTACTCTGTAATTACCCAAGGTTTCCTCAAAACGGTTTCCCATAACTAATAATTGAACTTCCAATCTATTATTAATCCCCGTAATTTTTTCTCATAGGATTTTAACTAACTAGGTTGTGAACCCCTACTTAAATCTTGACACTCCAACATTTTTAATAAAATCCTCGGATGCCCAAACATTGTTTTATCAGCTCGTGTGGATTTCTAAAATTAGCCCTAACATTTCCCCGACCCAAACTTGGTCTACCCCTAAAGCCGAATCAATTTAGTCCTTGGTCGATTCGATTCACTATCAGGACGAATAAATTCACTCCAAGGACGAATCGATTCGGACCTGGGTAGAAGCCAAGATCTGCTACGTTTTTCCCAACTCGCAATTTAGATATATTTTTCCTAAACTCTTTCCAATGGTTAATCTGATTCCATACTTACTTCAACAGGTTCCTAAGACGTAGTACTCTATCTTAGAAGATTAAATGATATAAATTAACATTAATAATGAGTCTCAATTTTCCCAGAAATCTATATTATGAATCATAATTTTGTCCAGAATTCGTACTATTAATCCATCTAGATTCAAGCTATGCCTTAACATAATACGTAGGTTATAATTTTGTATAATTTCAGTCCTTAAATCATGATTTCAAATCCTCTACATCTAAACCAATATTTTCAACATATTTAGAATTCCTAATGTATGAATTCTATCATTCAAATTCCATTTTAATTATCCTAATTTCTTGGTTAAATAACCTAATATCTGATTGGTCTTTTCTACACACGTGAGATTTATTCCTATCCTTTTAAATCATCAATTTCACCCTAAGAAACACCCAAAAATCATAGGTCATTTAGTATAATGAATCAACCTCTACATTGTATACATAAATTAAGAAAGAAGATTCCTGCATGGTTATGGTGATAGGTGATTTCTTCCTTGAATTCTCTGTTCTTCCTCATATTAGGCTTTTTTTCCCTTCTCTCTTGAAGTGGGGCTGCTAGGGTTATGTTTTTATTAGTAGTTAGGAGTTATTGGTTTTTCTCCTAATCTTATAATGATCCCAACTCCCGAGTTAGGCCTATTATCGCATTTTGGACCCTCAAATGGGCCCGAATCCAAACCCAGACTCGCCCAAAAGTCTCCTAACTTATATACCTATGCCTCGGGACCAATTTTATAGCTTTAAAACATCTAAACGAGTCCATAAGGCTTCCCAAAATTCGTTCCAAATATTTTCATTCCACTTAGACATTTTTAAACGACACGCACCCATGATTTTGTTAATGTGTGATTTATTTTTCACTGGTGATCTCATTATGCCAAATTGAGCCTTGTATTTATATAATCATGAATAAATATTGATTTGAAATTTAAATCTTACCCATTTAAATTTAAATTCATCTGATTTAATTTATTCCCAAAATTAATCCGAAATTACTTAATTTATATAAGTTGTAATATTTTATTTTGAAATTACAGGGTATTACATTCTCCTCCCCTTATAACGAAATTCCGTCCTCGGAATTCGCTAAAGCTCAACCTTATGTTTTAATTCGCTTTATTAACCCAAGTTTTACACCCAATTAGTCCATACCCATATCCCATGAGATAAAAGAAAAGTCTCACCCATGCCTATCATAACATCACTAGGGTGTTCATATATTCAACATTATATGTACACACACAAAACATTAACAAAGGTGAATGACACATATACATCTAATTTTTACCATTCATACCAGGCATATCCATATATCAAGTATACCACCATATATGTACATGAAAAAGAAAATAGTGATCTTAGTATTCGACTTCCTTCAACTCCCAACTTTTGCCAATTTCGTGCTTGGAACATCTCGCAAGCGAAATCCAAACAAGGAACCCTCCTGATACACTACTGTATGGCTTAGTCAGTTGCTAAGGTCCATTGGCCCAAGATTAAAAGAAAATGGCAATCAAAATGAATGTTTGCACTAATCACGTAAATTCCAACTTTTGGCCAATGCCAACTAAAGTCTTATATCGCCAAAGGAACACAGAAAATCCCAATAAATTAACCCGTTTGACTATACTAAGAATAATAACCCAAACTGTCCTAGGGTTCATCTCTGAGCTACCGACATTTCCTACTTTCATGCGTGGGATGTCTAGCAAGTGAAATCCAAACAAGGAACCCTCCCGATACACTACTGTATTGCACTATCGATCGCTGAGATCCGTCAGTCCAGGAACCACATATATAATGTGCTCAATTAAGTTATAAGGATCCCTAGGCCCTATAGTCTCCCATTTAACCATATTTAGACTCAAGGTGTCATAATTCATTTAGTATTTTACACGGTAAAAATAAACACTAATGCCATCTAGTCACAATACATTCGACTATTAATTTTAAATGGTCTCGTAAAATCAACACAAACCCTATGGTCTTCTTACCAATCCATCCCTAGGATATTATTTTGACCTGATGTTACTTATGGAAATAAATTTTTTGCAACTCTATGTCCTCCCGAGGTCAATTCCTATACCCCTACACACGAGGCACTATACGTTCCTGTCCTTCAACTCGCGGGTGAAATAATGTAAAGCACTAAGATAAAATGGAGTCTACCCTCCCCAGTATGAAAACAAGATAGTATTTACTACGGAGTGATGTGCACTAGGACTAAGCTAAGTATGTCCTTCAAAATAAAGGGATTTGGGATCATACCATCGTTCTCTATGCAGGCGTTGGTCCCTCTCCTTATGCGAGGTGATATGCGCGTCTATAGTGTTGCTGCGGGTAGCCCTGGTGTGGATGGCACTACCGCCACTAGCTAGACCTGTAGTGGTTGACACTCTCCTTGAGGTGCCCGGTGTCCTCGATGTCCCCCTCACTCATGCGTCACTCGATTTCCCTGAGGGAACTTCCTAGTGATGTGGCCCTTCTCTCCACAAATATAAAAATTTCCCCGGAACTGGTGCCTATTTGGCTGCAGTCCCTATTGGCCCTAATTTAATGCCCTTGGCCCTGGTGACCTCTTTGCCATTTTTCCTGGACCTGTCGGCCCTGTATGCTCCCATTATTGGAACCCCTAGATCTCTTATGTTGCTCTGAAGGTTGAGTACCCTTAGATTGCTGGGCCTCCTAGATGTTACTCCCATTCATCTTACTCTGCTAGTTGGACGTCTCGAAGTGATGTCTCTTCTCCCCTTATATTTTTGGAATGCCCTACGATACTGACAGTATATTATGGAAGAATTTACTACCAAGTTATAGGTGGTGAAATCCGTATTCCCCAATAATGACTGTCTCATGTGTTAAGATGTCCCTGACATGAATTTATAAATCTTCCTCTTTTCTGTACTCACATCCTCCTTATAAAAATAGGAAAGAGCGGTAAACTCTTCCTCGTATTCTCCCACAATGAGACTCCCTTGCTTGAGATCCATGAAATTATTTTACATTTCGGATTGCATCGCCTGAGGAAAGTATTTCCCCTCAAATCTCTCCCCAAAATCATAAGTAGTAAGATTGTCCCTCTCGACAATCGTCGTAACCACCTCCCACCACTTACGGGCGGCCCCCACTATTCGGAATGAAGCTAACATCTGCTCTGCACTAGTTTGCACACTATTATCCATAAATGTCGCTGAATAACTCTCTTCCACGTACTCGCCACTAGACTATCAAGACTGCTAGCAAACTCCGGTGGTTGGCCCTTATTCAAGGCCTCCCTAACTCTCTCGCAAATAAATCTAGGTGTATGGACTAGTAGCACCGCCTGCTGTGGTGGTGGTGGTTGTTTCTGAGGCTGTGTTGGTGGTAAATTCCATAACATAGTTGTTATTACAGTGGACACTGCCTGAGACACAATAGTGGCAATCTTTGTTGGTCCTACCACAGGTGGGGCTGGAGGTGGCTACTGTTGGGCCCCCTTCTCTGTAGCTGACATGAAAGCACTTCTTGGTCTGCCTCTCCTACCGTTTGCCATCTAAGAAAATGAGGTTTGTATTAGTAACTTATCATAAAAAATACAATGATTCCTAAAGATAGGGTTCTACGCATCAAAGAATGCAACACATAACATAACGAGCTCAAGCACAAATCCTAAGAACACTAGAACCATGCTTTAATACCAACTGTAACAACCACCATTTTCTCACGTAAAAGTTGGCCATGCACGATACACTGAAGATGGGGCTTATTATGCAATTTATATTATTCATAGCACCGACTATAATCAACATTCATAATTAAATCACATTTAAATTAAAATTGAATTAAGTAGCATAGAATAATATACGAAACCAACATCCACATCCAACAAAATAAAAATCAACATGAATGAAATACTGTCTCAACTCATAAATAAAATAACTCAGGGCTTATGCCCTTGCAGTAATCCAAAATATATAATCTAGAATCAGTGGATCTTTGAGGAACAACTCTTGACAGCAAGTCTGATATTCCTTCAGTCCTGCTATCTGTGTCTGAATAAACCTGGGGGAAAAACATCTATGTTTTGGGTCAGCGCCCTAGAGTTGCAAGAATCAACTTATTTTATTTAAAATGCAATAGTAATGTTGATTCAAAGTAAGCAAACTTCCAGCGTCACTCACATATGGTAAATATCTCACCCCTCAACTAAAATATGATATTTTCCAGGTAATATAAATAAATTCCGAAGTCTTCAATAGGGATGAATATAGTTAAATGTAAGAAGAATTAAGTGTAACTAGCATGCGGAACCGTATTTGTCTACACTCAGCTTATTTATTACCAAATTACCCTAGTCCTATTACTTATAAATGTAACGCCACATCCACTTAATTTATTACATAACATACGGGTCTGTGAATATTTATCTACATTCTTAGACAATAGGATTGCTTTCATTTAAATTCGGGTAGAATATATATATATATATATATATATATATATATATATATATATATATATATATATATATATATATATATATATAATAAGTTATAAAACTTATATATGTCATAATATTCAAGTATGATGTCATCCAATTGTTTTTTTTTTTTGCAATACCCATTTTTCCCCTAAAATTTTGAATTCATCTCTTTGCATACCCTCTAATTTGTTTCCCCCTCTTTTTCAAAATTTAAACTTAAGGCTATAATAGTATTTTTCCCATTTCTCACCTATCGTCCTTACCCAAGCTTACACATTTACTCTTCTATTCTTTTCTTCTCTTTGGCCTCCCATTGAAACAACAACGAACATCACTAACTGGGAGAGAGAGAAACCACAACAAGTAGTACGATGGTTAATCGTTCTATTTCCAGGCATCCACAACAATGAACAGTACGACTCCTCATCAACAATGAAGAACATTAAGAATTTTTCAGCCTCCAATTAACTCTGGTAATCGTTTGGGTTGTAATCGTTTTTTGGAGAACCATTTTTTGTGTTGCACGTCAGTAATGGTTCTAATCGTTTTGGGTTTTTTTATTCAACATCAACAACTTCTACTCACTCCTTCCCCCTTTCACTTTGTAGGTACATCTCTCTATCTCTCTCCCTCTCTGTGTGTGTGTGTGTGTGTGTGTGTGTGTGTGTGTTGCTCACCACCATCCACCACTTACCCAACACCGTCACTCACCACTTACCCAACACCATTATCCACCATTATCCAAAACCTACACCTAAGAACCCATGCAAATAATGCTATTGTTCTTCGATTCTAGCTGACTCCAACAGATAGACCCATTTGGGTTTGTTTTACTTAATGTTGGATTTACTTAATTTAGATCATTTACAGATGCCCGATTTTCGATTTCTCTCTCTGTTCAGACATTACGAATTCCAGGTACCCGGTTTCTTTCACTATTTGGTTTATGTTCACAATTTATTTTCGAGTTTGGATGAGATTTCCTTCGGGGTATATTATTTTGGGGGGTTTAATCAGGTACCCTCTCTCTCTACCCATCTCGATTTCAATTGTTTAGGGTTCTTTTGGTTTTCATATTAGGTGTTTTTATTTACCCAAAGATCTTACAGGGGAGTTCAGATAATGATGCTCATTGTTGACGTTCATTGTTGATATCAAACAACGATTACCAAAAGTTATTGTCGCTGACGGTTAATCGTTCTATTTACAGGATGCAACAACAACGAACAGTACGACTGTTCATCAAGAATTTTTCAGCCTCCGATTAACTCTCGTAATCATTTTGATCTTCATTTTTCCCGTCGGGGTTTTCTATAGCCGTCGGGGTTTTCTATTGATGGCTCGTATCCTAATCTGCAATCTGTGGAGATATTTTTGTATCATAATTCAGTTAATCGGATTACTGGGCACCATTTCTCACTTTTTACTAGATCTGTTAAATGGTTCATCTTTATATTCTATTTTATCTTATGTTGATGCTCCAGTTTGTCTTTTTTTTTTCTTTATAGGCTTTATATTCTGATGGTTGTAATTTTCTATTTCTGGTGAAGTTTGTCTTTGAAGGTGTCTCTGGGTTGGAACGATTGTGTTTATTTGCGGTACTTTGAAGGTGTCTCTGGGTTGGAACGGTTGTACTATTCAGAACTGGTATGCATTTTTTATTTTATTTTTTATTTCAATTAGTTTTTTCTGTGTTGTTGTTAGTCTTCAACAAATACATACTCGGATTTTAACAAATATAATGTTTACTCCGTTTTTAAGACTTTGTGATTAATCGCCGAAAAATCTCAATCACACCGTCTCCGAAAAATCCCAAGCACGCCATTTTCGGCGTCCTCATCTCTGTGCTATATCCAGCTACAGGCATCCCCATCTCCGACAAATCCTAAGGTACCATCTATCTCTCCCCCTCTCTCTTTATATCTCTTCAGTTTTAAAGGTGGTTCTTAAGGTTTTCAGATTTGGATTTTTTTTCATTCTATTCAGATTTTTCAGTTAATTTTTAAAATTTGGGGTATTAAAAAATAGGGCATTTATGCTTTTATCAACTCGGTAAACAACGTCATTGAGATATAGTGGTTCTCCAACGAAACATTGGGCACCGATGGAACGAGAAATGTATTCGGGCTCCTTCACGGTTCAAAATCACAATGATATTTCTTGCCTATTCAGGTCACACATTTTTTCAGAGAACAGAGAGAGATTTTTCTATGTTCCTCTCTCCGAATATTTGTTCATAGAGTGTCTCATTTTTTGTTTAATTTTTATATAATAAGCAAGGTGGTTGGTTTTTATATTGTACTTTCATTTGTTGTGTGGTTGTGTTTTAAGTATAAGAGATATATTATTCAATGTATTCGAATATTTGTAAACCTTCTTGGCGTTTGCGAAAATATCCATATGATTATTTGAATTTGTTTCTCACGAGAAAATCTCTAAGTATAGGCTTAGATCGAAAAGGGTCCAACAGGTGTTTCTTCATTTGTTTCCCATTTCTTAGATTAACTACCAAAAAAGGACCTAACAGGTGTAGTCTTAGATGGAAAAGGACTATATGGGCATAAAAGTGACCTTTACATTTTTATACCGTGTTCAAAAACCAAGTTATGTGATGTTTATTTTCGAAAAACAATGTATGTTGCAAGTTTTTGTAGTGTGTAACTTGCAAGTTTTTCTCACAGTTCATTGCGAGTAAATATTATTCGGGTGCAAGATTTTTGAATTTAAGCTCTAAGTGATTCCTTTTTTATGTTTTTCCCTTTTTTAGTTTATGCGTTTGTCAATTACTACTTTATGAGAATAAGTGACTCTTACATTAGAGTGATTTATATATGGTTCAAATCAAGTGATTTTTAGGTTACTGATATTATGTTGTTTCGATTTTTGAGATTAATTTTTTATTTTTGGAATGAATATTTTCTATCTATTTTTTTTAATTAGATATATGCATTTGTCAATTTTTTATCTATTTTTCTAGTACCTATAAATTTGGCTAATGTCTATTGGAAAGTCTTATATATGTTGAATTTGGTACGGTGAATTTATGTAGTATTGTACTTGACTTAGTTGTGATAGGAAAATTACATTCTATGATGATTTTGTTTATACGAGGTCCTTGACGAACTATTATTATTGTTACAAACTATTAGTTATTATTATTGAAGTATTTTTTATTTCTTAAACATGATCGATAGCCTTACAAATAGAGGAAGTTTTGCTCAATTTTTAAAAAATTGTTTACAATTATTTATGTTATATAATAAATCTTTTCGACACTATGTTTACAATTATTTATTATTATTCAAAAATAATAGTACAAACTATTTTTATTTTTGTCTTTGTTGTTTTTAATTTTTTTAACAGAAAAAATAGTGACAATCCAAAAATATTTTTTTTTATTTTTCAATTTATTTATTAAAAAAATTAGATATTTTTAATAGAAAAACGATAAACATTTCCAAAATTATTTTTGACCATTTTCTAAAATCTTTACGTGAATGTTTAAAAAATATTATGATCTTTGGTTTGTTTTCGGAATTAAAAAACATTACAAACTTTAGAAATTTTGTCAGGGAACGGAATTTTCACCATTTTGCAATTAGGTACTTTGAAAATTTTGGAATTTTCGTCATGCCTTCAGGCACGAGCATATATAAAGAAGTTGCTCCTGTGTTTGAAACTCGAGATCAACTGTAGCTTTAGTGAGGGCACTTACAATCGTACTAAGGCACATCTTTATGCATTTCAAAATTATCAGCGTGCCTTCAGGCACGGGCATACCCTTGTGTGTGTGTGTGTGTGTGTGTGTGTATGTGTGTGTATATATATATATATATATATATATATATATATATATATATACATATGTGTGTGTGTGTGTGTGTGTGTGTGTGTCCTTTCATCTATGTGACACACAAAGGCATCTATGAGTGGTGTCTCGTTCGTGCTCTATCGGCAAATCCGGAGGAATCTCTCATCCCAAAGAGGACATCACAAAACAAAAATAAGTTGGGGGCGGTACCTACGCAGGATACCGATTCACAGCCCATACCCAGCAGCGACAAAGGCTATCAGCGTTAGCACCTACCTCTCGAAGATGGCGCCTCTACGTAATACTTGTATGACCTACACAATCGCCAAGCCCACTTGTGTCGGCGTGTGCTACACAATCCGAACGCACAAACCCCCAAGCTGATAGGACTGTCCATGAACATTGGTATTTCCACACACACACACACATATATATATATATATATATATATATATATATATATATATATATATATATATATATATATATATATATATATATATATTATTCCCATATAATAAGTATGGGTAACTACTCTATAATTACCTAAAGTTTCCCCCAAACGGTTTCCCTTAATTAATAATAGAACCTCCAATCTATTATTAATCCCCTTAATTTTTTTTCATAGGAATATTTAACTAACTATGCTGTGTAGCCCTTTACTTAAATTGTGATACTCCAAATTTTTTATAAAATTTTCGGATGCCCAAACATGGTTTTATCAACTGGGGTGGATTTCTACAATCAACCCCGATATTTCCCCGACCCAAACTTGGCCTGCCCCTAAGGCCGAATCGATTCGTTCCAAGGACGAATCGATTCAAACATGGGTAGAAGCCAAGATCTGCTACGTTTTTCCCAACTCGCAATTTATATATATTTTCCCCAAACTCTTTACAATGGTTAATTTGATTCCATACTTAAATAAACAGGTTCCTAAGACTTAGTACTCCATCTTAGAAGATTAAATGATAAAATTAACATTAACAATGAGTCTCAATTTTCCCATAAATCTACACTATAAATCATAATTCTGTCCAGAATTCCTACTATTAATCCATCTAGATTCAAGTTATGCCTTAACATAATACGTGGGTTATGATTCTCTATAATTTCAGTACTTAAATCATGATTTCAAATCCTCTACATATACATCAAGATATTCAACATATTCAGAATTCCGATCGCATGAATTCTGTCATTCAAATTCAATTTCGATCATCCTAATTTCTGGGTTAAATAACCTAATATGTGATTGGTATTTTCTTCATACATGAGATTTATTCCTATCCTTTTAATTCATAAATTTCACCCTAAGAAAAAACCATAAATCATAGATCATTTACTATGATAAATTAACCTCTACATTGAATACATAAATTAAGCAAGAAGATTCTTGCAAGGTTATGGTGATGGGTGATTTATTCCTTGAATTCTCTATTCTTTCTCCTCTTAGGCCTTTGTTACCTTCTCTCTTAAAGTGGGGCTGCTAGGGTTATGTTTTGATTAGTAGTTGGGAGTTACTAGTTGTGCTCCTAGTCTTGTATTGATCCCAATTCCCGAGTTAGGCCTATTATCCCATTTTTGGAACCTCAAATGGGCCCAAATCCAAACCCAGAGTAGCCCAAAAGTCTCCCAACTTATAAACCTAAGTCCTGGGGCCATTTTTAAAGGTTTAAAACATCTAAACAAGTTCATAAGGCTTCACAAAATGCGTCCCAAATATTTTCATTCCACTTAGACATTTTTATTGTATTTAAACGACACGCACCTATGACTTGTTCATGTGTGATTTGTTTTTCACTAGTGATCTTATCATTCCAAATTGAGTCTTGTATTTATATAATCATGAATAAATATTTATTTTCGATTTACATCTTACCCATTTAAATTTAAATTCATCTGATTTAGTTTATTCCCAAAATTAATCAGAAATTACTTAATTTATTTAAGTCATAATATTTTATTCTGAAATTACGGGGTATTACTGTAAGGATATAGGTACAATGGTCTTAGTAATTATTTGTTTAAGGAAAGGTATGGAATTAACTATATATTCCAACATGCCATTATAAAAATATACTTAAAAGGATGTGCTCCTAAAGAGCTTAATTGAAATGTAAAATATCTAAATAAGGAATTCAAAAATGAATGACCTTGGGGTAACTAATTATTATTTCGAGTTGAAGATCGAGCACAAAACCAGAACCATAAGAAAACGGATTAAAAAGTCCTATAATGATTTAACATATATTAAGCACACAATTTTAGTATACCCATGGTCTTTGGTGTTTGGATATCAAAATATACATATCATCCTAAAGAGGATGACGAAGATAAATTTGATCCATAAATACTATATATGCATGTTACTATTGTATTATTAAATTTAGTGTAAAAGTACGGTACATGCACATTATTTACTATACATAACATAACATCAGACATATTAAATACAGTCAATCTCTTTGCAAGAAATAATTACCATTGACTTGCAAAGCATGAGACTAATATCAATCATAATATGTGATATTTTTATATTTAAACCATATGTATGTAGTTAGATATATAGATGCATGTTATCTCTGGAATCCTCACAAGGAACAATCAAAGAACTACTGACTTTACTCAAACAACATATGTACGAACTACTACTTATGAAGGTAATGGTACTTGTATACCCCAAACTCAAAGAGGTTACATCAAGGGGGATATGACACCCACATTTTAGTTCTTTTACAAACATGAACTCAAGAAGAATTATGAAACACATAAATTCCAAAAAAGTTATGCTATTCAGGCCAAACATATCCGATAAAGTGACATGTCCATCATTATTCATCCAAGTCTTATGGAAATTGAGATTCTGAAAAACAAAATTGAAGTAACAACCTTTAGAGTCTATTCACCAAATAAAAGAAACATTTCAGAAGGTCGTGTATGAGATAGAAATGCACCGATTGAGTCATTAGAGAAATGACATATTTAGGGGGAGTATCCATTTAGGGGGATAATATTATCGAGGGGAGAATAGAATAAAAAGATATTTTGGACATATGCGTGTTGTACTCTTTTTCCTTTAACAAGGCTTTTTCTCATTTTCTTTTTTTGTTAAGGTTATAATGAAGTAGCACGAAGCGCTTCCAACACCGATTTTTGGTGTCGACGTAAAATGACTCATATAGTAATATCTTTGCCGTATAGATGAAGAAAATAGATGGCTCACTTTAAAAAAGCATACACTGTCGGTTGCCAGTAAATTAGTGGGAAAAGCCTCTTTTCATCAGCTATTAATTGAAAGCCTCATCGTTGTGTTTATCTCATTGTGTTAAAATAGGGTGTCGTTGTAGCTTTAGTGTAATTATATTTATGGATATCGATTTGACTTTTCTTTTTATTACATTGGTTATTTTTTCCTTTTTTTAGGAACACGTATTATTAAAATTTCCAGTGGCTCTTACAAGCACTAATAAAAGCTTGAAAAGGGGAAATATGGGGATTTATTATCATCCCCATTACAAGAATAAAGTTATAATAAATTTGGAGATTTATAAATACCTCCATTACAAAAATTATTTGGATCTGACGGAAGCTAAAACTAACTTATCAAGTTTGAGGAGTGGTTTTATTATAGTAGGAATAGAGGCAAAATCTTGATAAAAATATGATATAGAGGATGAAGAAGCCTGTTTGGCCAAATATCTACTACTGAATTGGCTTGTCTCCATATGTGACTAATTTGGAACTTGCACTTATCCATGATTCTTTGAATTTTAATAATAATCTGCATAATATTCCAAAGAGTTTTCCACTTACCATTTACCATAATTACAATGGCTTTTGAGTCAAATTCAATTAGGACATTAATAAAGCTTTGGACATACATAATTTTACTCCATAAAGAAGAGCAAATGCTTTATCTTGAAGACTATCATAAGAGTTTGGGGAGATTGAGAAGCCAACTATGAAATGTCCTTTTGAGTCTCTAATTTCCCATTCTATGCCACTAGATTTTAGGCTTTCTTTAAACTCCCATTAATATTGAGTTTGAAGAAACCATTATTAGTTTTAGACTTGTAAACAAGAACAATTTTAAAAGGCTTAGACTTGATTTTGAGGTGGAAGAGATTCACTGACATAGGGACTTTATTCGAGAAAATTATGAGCTCCCACAGGTGATTGGTGAAGATATAACATTGGAAATTATCTCAGTGACATTCATGTCACAACCTTCATAGACACACTTATTTCTAGCTTCCATATCTCCCACAGAGATAAATTTAGAGTCATTTCAAAAAGGAACTGGAGAAAATCCCTTTTAGGCACCATTAACCACCAAGATATAAACATTGATTTACAAAAATTAAAGTTTAGTTTAGAGGTGAGAATCTAATTGAAGTGGAACTAGACTTGTTGAGCAATAGGACTATGGAGGAAGGAATGATTGATTGATTCTTGATAATTCATGAAATATCTACACTGGGAGGATAATTTGACACCAACATTGTGAATTTCCAGACCAATGGGGATGGTGTAACACCCCGCTCAATTAAATTCGGGGTGATAAGTCATATACCCAATTAAATCAGAGTATACATTTGGTTCATTCTTAGCATCACAGTCGAAAAACATTTTCTTTTCTTTTTTTATTAATCACCTAATACTCAATTAAGCTGGTGTTAAAAACTTCCAAATTTTAATTTAATAAAATTCCATTTTACCATTACAAACAATTTCATGTAATCCACTCCACAACAATGCATAATAGATAAGTAACATCACATCTGAATTGAATGTAACTGGAATAAACTCCCAAGTTTAAATATCTCAATACAACAATCCAAATAAACTGAATGTATCAAAACTGACATAAGTAATACCACTGTCTGAGATAGAATACAAATAACTAGAATCCTTGGGCGACATGCCCTTACATGAACTAACTACTACACATGTATGAATCAAGAGAATGAAAGCGTCTAAGCAAAGTCTGCAACTCCATAGCATCCATAATACGTCAAGTATCCAATCCTCTATGCCTGGCGTCCCTGTGATTGGACTCCTAATATGAAGATATAAGGGAGGCGAGAATATGTAAGAAAACGGGTCAGAGCCCGATTGTAAAATATTTTAAATGCAACAATTAATAATTATTATATACATGTTAGATTCTCGAAATCTGTCTCTTGAGATTCTCACCACTCATCTAGAGTGCACGCCTATCATATCTCTAAACCACACTAGTTACTGTTCCCAAGCTAACTAGTTTATATCAGTGACAACAAACCATAGCCCATATATTTCCCACGAATTTTTCTCATAATACAAGATATATATATATATATATTTATATCCAATTTTCACTTCCACATGGATAAGCCCTTTTTCAATACAATATAATTAAGTGTTCTCATACTTAATTCATTTAGATTTCATTATCTTTCATGTCTACTTAATTCACCGAATAAACACTATCACAAGTATATATATACATTCACTCTATTATATATATATATATATATATATATATATATACAATACTGCACCCCGAGGCTCAGCTGCGGTTCACGCATACTCTGCTATCATGTCCGGATACATCTCGTCACTGTACAAGGGACTGCTGGTTCGATATATCCCTCGAACTATAAATATCAAAACACACATATTGGAGGCGAACATAGTCCTAAGCCTTTGGGATACGCACATACCTACGCACCCAAATGACCAGTCACACCCTTATTCACAAAAGTTGTGCTCAATCCCTAAGTTCTATGTTCTGAGGAAACAACTCAAAATCCCCCCATAAGGCTCATCAGGATATGGATGGCCTCAACATGCAAACCTCCCGTCGATAGAAAGTAGGCTAGGTATGTCATACACATAAATTAATCAAGCAATAGGTATATACTCAACCTATATAGTAATAGGTACACACTCGACATTTACCTCAAATTAGGAATTCATCCTATCCCAAGTACCCATTGTATTTTTCGAATACTACCCGTAATTGTTAATTACGATTTAATCTCATTATCGTATTTTTATTATGTAGTTGTCACTCACATAATTTTGTTATCAAACCCAAGTACCCGTATATATTACAATGCTACCCGTACTTTCCTATTACGAATTATTCTCTTATTCGTATTTTTATTAGGTATATCTCTCACATAATTATTCCTCAGTCACATATATAATTTTCCAACATTAACCCAACTCACTCGCTCCTTGTTAATGTACCAAAAAAAATTAATTCTTACCATGGGAAAAATTACAATTTTCTAAACTTTTCTGGGCTAAAAAGGGACTTTCTAAAATCTCATTCGAAGTCCCAGAAATGTCGTTCGAACGATATTAATCCCTTTTCTCGATAAAGTTACATTCTGCCCAAAAATATAAAAATACAATTTGAAGCTTTTCTGCTCATATTTTGAAATAACTTAAAACTACAAAGTTGTGCAGAACGTGATTTTATACAAGAACTGGTGTGCACACTACCAATCTCCTCTTAAAAAGTCCTAAAATTATCATACAATGTTCCTCTTTTTTCTAAAATAATTTTTCATGCGTTTTCTCCACTTTCTTTCACCCAAACTCACATGAAATATATTCTAATGAATCCCAAATATCTCAACATCATTTCTACATAATTATGGGTAATTATAATACAAGGAAAAATATCTAAAGCATCAAGTTTATCTGAGAATTAACATCAAGTCCAATTAACCCTCAAAATCCCTAAGTTCCAAATTCACCATTTATCTTCTTAATAAACCTAGGATTTTAATTTTATGATTTACAATCTAAGCCGTATTTTTTTTTTATATCCTCTACATGTGAATTTCTCAACTACATATAATACCTAACCATCAATTGATTTATCAATCCAAAACATACCCAATTTCATAATTCTTATGGGTAAATATTAATCATATTCTAACATGGTTATTATACTCAATAATTGGAACAAGAATTACACTTACCTTATGTGTAGGGTTGAACCTTTGGTGATGATAGTGTAGATACTTCTCCTCCCCTTTTTGGCGAACTTTCGGTGGTCGTAATGATGGTGCAAGGTGGTTAGCCTCCTTAGATTGTCTAGAAAGCTACTTGGCCTCCAAGAAAAACTCATCATCTTCTAAGAAAACATTTCTTCTTCTTAGAAGACCTTTCAGTCTCTCTCAAAATTCCTCACCTTTTGCTTAGATGAAATGAACCTATGTTCTCTTAACCCAACACTTATATAACAATTATCAATTTTCGGAGTTACTATTCATCTCCCCTAGAAAGTGACCAAAATACACCTTCGGGGTGTCTATTTGGCTTCCAACTGACCCGAGACTTAAATAAAACCCCTGGTAGACTTTTCTGACTATTTAAACCCTCTCGGACACTTTGACGCACTCGAAACAAACATTCAAATGACATGGAAATAATTTACTTTTCATGCCTTTAAATATAGTCCCGACACGACTCATACGCGTATCCCGACTTAATTATCGTAATTGTCGTATTTATAAATCCCAAAATTTTTTATAAAGTCATAATCATATATTACTTTTAATCATTAAGTAATATTTAATATCAGTCACATATTAATTTTATTCTAGTAATATTTAATCCGGATTAATTTCAAATTTTTTCACAAAAATAATTCCAATTAATCCCCATTGATTTAACCCATTTACTTTTAATTTATCTCATTTTAAAAGTCATTAAAAATACGGGGTATTACATACTTCCCCCCTTATAATAGAATTTCGTCCCGAAATTCGGAAAATAAGGCATATCTGGTAAGGACAACTCTGGATATTCATATCACATCTCTTGTAATCTCCGTTGTACCGCCCATACAGTAAATTAATAATGAACACCTTACTGATTTTATACTCCAAGCCTTACCATTTAAGTGCCACTACATAAATATTAATTTTAGATAATCTCTATCTATCCTCCTACTATTTGTACTATAGTAGATTAATAAGTCTTTGGATATATATAAAGTCGTCTTACTACTATGTCACATCAGTAGTTTATTCATGTTTGTACAATATATATTTTATACACAATATATACTATAAATGCCAACATATTTTTGCAATACTGCCTCAGCAAAGGACTATGGAACCCATGCCTATAAGCTACTGGTCCAATCTTTACAATAATAGGAAATGGTCCTACGTATCTTCACGCCAATTTCCCTTTTTCCATCAT
Source organism: Sambucus nigra (assembly GCA_949130495.1). Taxonomy (NCBI): domain Eukaryota; kingdom Viridiplantae; phylum Streptophyta; class Magnoliopsida; order Dipsacales; family Adoxaceae; genus Sambucus; species Sambucus nigra. Next base: position 136,522,148 of record OX422216.1, read on the forward strand.
GCAATAATGTAATACCAAATTATTTCAATTCTGGCTTACCGGCCTTGAATCCCTCTGGCCCAAGGAGCCATACCATTAATGATCTGAGAGGAGTTATTGTACACCAACTCCACCAGTGGAAGATATTATAGTAAACCTTCCCCAAATCGAAAATACAACATATCTCTCAATATGTAACTAGAATCTCATTTTGCCCGTCCGTCTGCGGGTGTTAGGCCATATACATTTGCATCTCGATACTCATGGCCTTTCGAAAAATCTTCGTGTAAAGCGTGTGATACCGAGTAAAACTAACTCGCAAGTTTCCAATCAAACCTTATTCAATTAGAGTTTATTTTTAAACCAAATTAATCCAGTCCCTAAACATGCATCTAAAGTGCGTGTGTCAACCCATAAATAAATATAAACCATGTGACACAATAAATATGCTTAGACACAGATTTCAGGAAAAAATCCCCGCAGGGAAAAACCTTTTATTAATAAGTAAATCGCAACATACACGAATTACAATGAAATACAGTGACACACGAATACCCGCAGGCGTCGGTCGGTGTCGTCAGCAATGAATCCACACACAGCGAACCCACATGGGTCGCAATCCAATCAGCAAAGGAAGAACCGCATCACTCCTCAATGGCACGCAACCATAAAACTTCATAGAGACTCCCTCAGCAATAGCATGCAGTCCTCGGTTTCAGAGATCTCCCCACAAAGATTAAACCAAAGCAAAATATGTTCTTGGGTTCCACAAAACAATTCACATAAAAGTAATTGGGATTTTGTGAATTAAAACAAAAATATTTGAACCCTTAAAATTGTTGGAGAAAAACTTTCTGCCAAAAGGTATTGAATTAAATCAGGGAAGATGCACAAAAGTTTCAAATGAATAAGACTCTTAAAAGTTGAAATTGTTCTCCACGTCTAAAACACAAAGTCTGACATTCCTTTATATGGGAATTTAAGGCTGTCTTTCAGCGTGTTAGCTAAAAATATGCCTCGCTCGAAAGAAAACCCCATCTCGCTCGAATTAGATATGCATGTCGTTCAAATGACTACGCGCAACATCCACATGTCGTTCGAACGAGATGTTGATCTCTCACGAACGATATTGGCATCGAAACCTGGTTACGTTTACTGCCTTTGAAATTTTCTCCAAATTTTTCTTTTACTAAAACAGTTAACACCCTTTTTAAAAAATAAACATTTATAAAACATTTTCTATATCAAAGTTTTTTAAAATTCCTTTTAAAAATATCCCAACACTCTTAATATGAAATGTAAATGAAACTTTAAACAGTATCTTACCAAAGTTCACATTGTTGGGCTTGAATGTTGAAGATAACTTGTAATTCGAATTCGTCTTTTTGTAGATGCAATCTTCTCAATTCTTCGACGACTTGTAGCGGTATACGACATAATAAATTGTGACGGACTTATTAAAAATATGTCCTTACAAATCCCCCCTATGTCTATGTCGGTACATACATAAAAACATCTGAATTATCAAAAACCAAAATGACTATACAAATCTACCCTCCCATGAATCCCAAAACTGAAAAGGTAAAATTTGCAAGTTCTCAAATTTCTCTTCAACATCAAAACTCTTAAAGATTTTCTTATCAAGGTGTGCAACATATCAATCTTCAATTTTGTACCTACACACATGAGATAAAGCAAAATACCTTCATGACGCATCGAGTTTGAAATGATATAAGAATAAATCATTAATAATCAAATCTCCCCCATAATGCAAAAACTCCCCCATAACATGATAATTCTTTCTCCCCCTTTTTATGATGTCCCCAAATAGACAGATAAGAAGAAAAAATAAAAACATGGAGTGTCACGACAAAAATTGCATAGAAAATATGAATCAACTAACGCGCATGCAAAGGAGTATCTCAAAAACATCCATAAATAATTTTTGGATTTTTCAATTTTTTATACAAAAATAAGATACAAAAAAATCAAACCATGGATTTAAAATCAAACAACCAAGACATGGAAATGGAATGTATGGGTGTGAACACATTCGATAGGTAAATAAACTCAATCAATCATATGTGCACGATGCATATGTATACCCCTAACGAATGAACATCTAAAACATCCTTTGGTGTAAAAATTGTTGAAGTTAAATGACATCGCCTTACACAAATCAACAAATCAAAGTCAAATGATTTTCACACCAATAACATCCAAAACTATGTAGCGCTTTTTTAAGATTTTTAAGGAAGTGCAAACCCGTTATAAAATCTCCAACCAAACCCCCTCAAAAATATTTTCTTTTAGAGGTAATCTAATTTCTCAAACATTGGAGAGTTGGTGCAAAAACCTAAATGGCCCATAATTGGCATGAATTTCTTTTTATTGCCATTAATTTTTTTTCGGGCTCTTTTAAACCTCGTTGGACCCCGAATAATAAAATTCCTCAATTTTCTAAGTCCAATTTAAACGCTTAATTGCAAAGGAATAAAAAATAATCTTTCGTAGCCCTTCACCGTTTTTAAACAAAGCACACAAACTCACAAACGGCTCTTACATGCACAACTTTCTTATCATGTTTTATCGCGCTTGGTTCGTTTTAAAGACAGGATTGAAGTGAAAACTCCCAACCAACATGTGATAAGACAAGCACAATAATCAAACAAATCCATGCATGTGTGAAATAAAGGAAATTATGAGTTAAACATGTAGGAAGTAACACTTAATTACATCTTAATAACGCCAAACGTTATAAAGCAGATGGATGAATTGACCAATTGTCTCGAAACACTATCAAATAGTGACATGAAAAAATTGGAATGATGTTATGACTCGGTCATCCTAAGTATTCATCCATAAAAAGGTGCAAACAAAATACAAAAATCTTTTTGGATTTTTCAAAATTTTATCAAACTAAAATCTTTTTGTATTTTTCAAAATTTTTCAAAAATAAAATTTTTTTGAATTAAAACAAAAGTATTTGAACCCTTAAAATTGTTGGAGAAAAACTTTCTACCAAAAGGTATTGAATTAAATCTGGGCAGATACACAAAAGTCTCAAAAGAATAAGACTCTTAAAAGTTGAAAATGTACTCCACGTCTAAAACACAAAGACTGACATTCCTTTATATAGGAATTTAAGGTTGTCCTTCAGCGTGTCAGCCAAAAAGACGCCTCGCTCGAACGAAAACCCTATCTCGCTCGAACGAGATATGCATATCGTTTAAATGACTACGCGCGCCATCCACATGTCGTTTGAATGAGACGTTGATCTCGCGCGAAGGATATTGGCGTCGAAACCTAGGTACTGTAACAACCCTTGACTTTGGAGATTGAGAAATTAAATTTGGGAAAATAAAATTTAATTAAATTGGAGAATTTTAAAATTTGAGAATTGAAGTCCAAAAATATAGGACATTTCAAAGTATTCCGGATGATGATTTTGAGGGTACCATCGATCCCGGAAGGGTCTAGATAGTCAAAATGACTGTCATTAGGTTTTATTTCGGCTCCGAAATGTTTTTAGGTCAGTTTGACTCGAAATGGAGTAAACGAGTCATTTAAAGTGTGTATTAATAATTAAAATTGGGACTTGTGTTTTAGGGATTTAAGAGGCTTACGGGACAAGCCTTCTCATTTGAGAGAAAGAGAGAAAAAGCCCTAGAGGGAGAAAGAAGAAATAAAAGAAGAAGAAAGAAGAAGAAAGGAAGAAAGAGAGGAGAAAAAGTTTGGAGACTCCGGCCTAACCGCGACATCGAGGATGATCCAAGCTCTACAAATCTGAGGCAAGTGTTTAATCTTGCTAAGTAAGTCATTTGTGTATTTGATTTCATAATTTGTGGATTAAAGAAATGCATTTTGGGTGTAAATATCAAAACCTAGATTTTTGGGTTTAAATCTTGAAATCAATGTTTATATATGGGTTTAATGGTGTAGAAATAGTTGGGATCAGCTTTGGGTTGATTTATGGGCTTAGAATCATGTTGTGATTAAGGTTTAGGAGTTAGAAATGAAATTTTAGGGTTTGGAAATCATGGGTTCATTAAAGAAGAAGAACCCTTCAAATTCTACAGACCTGAATCGATTCGCCCCTTAAGCGAATCGATTCGGTTTAGGCAAATTGGAAGGTCTGCATTGACCGAATCGATTCAGACCCAAGGCGAATCGATTCGGCCTGAGACAGAAGCCCAGGTCTTTGGACCCGAATCGATTCGCCTTAGAGGCCGAATTGATTTGCTAGGCCGAATCGATTCGGAAGCAAGGCATTTTGAGGAATTTTCTCTAAAATGATTTCTAACCCTTTTTGGTTGGGTTTATTGATTCGGGGCTTTCTCTTAAGATTTAAGAGATATGTTTTGGAGACATATAAGGGGTTTCTCCCATATTATGATTTTGGGGACTTCTTGGAACAACTTGGGAAAAATATATCCATGTATGCTTTTGGAGTTGTATATAGAGATTATGAGAAACCCCCCTTGGGATTGAGAATCCTACTTATAGATCAATTGTAAGTATAGATGTGATGGGAGGCTAAGAACTCTTAGAGAGAGTTACGAGTGTATGTTGTGAAATTTCTGGGCCGACATTTATATCGAATCCTTATAAGGATAGGATATTATTAAGATACAATTTGGGGCCAAATGGAAGAGAATGGTTGCATACCCTTAGTAATGATAAAATTTAAGGAATAAATCGGAGAGGCGTTAGACTAGGGGATTCATAAAAGTGATTGAACCATAGTCGAAATCGAGAGCGATGGGATCATATTACCAACTAGAGTAGAGTGTGTAAATCTAGTTGGAGTAGATGTTGTTTATCGGAGTGTGATTTACGACGGGTATTTTCCCTAAGAAATGGGATTATTTGATGAAAATAAGATTGAGCTTGAGGCTTATAGACTATTAGTTATGTATATACCAATAGTTGAAATTATTAGTAGATTCATCAATGTGCTCTCGGATATAGATGGTATGTGTAGTGATGGTTTCCTACACTAAACTTTGGTTGATAACCCTAATGTTGGATATATATATATATATATATATCCGTATGTTGTTTGGGAGACTATTTATCATAGTAAAATGGATGAATATGCTTCAAGTGAGGGATTGTATTCACATATCGAGGTAAATTAAATGAGTTTGTGGTGATAGCTTGTATAATGAGGATTATTTATACTTATAGCCGAGTTTAAATATCATATACATATGAACGAGAATTAGTTTGTATATATAGATATAAAGATATGTGAATATATATATATATATATATATATATGTTTATGAATATATAGATATATATACATGGTATGAATATCTAAACCGTATGTGATGGTTTAATGTTTGATCATATGATGGGATCATATGGATGTATATATATTGTGCATGTGAATGATATATATACTTATGTGCACTACAAGAAAAATACCTTTTTATGACGCTCGAAAAAATAATTTAAAGACATTTATTACAAAAATGTTATTTAAAGGTGAATGATATTATTAATTTGACGTTTCTAATATTAAATGTCATTTTATACATATTAGTATTAGTTTTTATGACATTTTAAATATAAAAATCATATTTGATTATGGATATTATGACATTTTTAAAAAGTTTTTAATCTAAATATACATATTATGACCTTTTTTTTTCCTCCAAAATTTAGAAGTGAAGTTTTTCCCCCTTAATTTTTTTTTGTCTTTTAGCCGCTCCCTCCAAAGTTTTCATTCTAACCGCTCTCATCTTTGCGCTCCATATTCTAATCACGACTCTCCTCTCCTCTCCGTTCTCTCTCAAGATGATATCACTCTCCCTACGCTCTCCTCTCCATTCTATGGTATGATTTCTCCCTCTAAACCCTTGGTCTTGTGACTTATGTAATTGCAAGTTTCACTATCCGTAATTGGTTTCACCCATGGCTTTCATAATTGTTATGTGAATCATTAGAATATATATTTCCAATTTCCGTTTTGCATTGTAATTCAAGGCTTTTTGTGTTTCTATCTACGCTTCGTCTCAGCAAGCCCCACCGCTGAAAACTCATCTGCCACCGATCGTCTCTAATGTCGGTATCTTCCCTGTCTCTCATACACTACACATGAATTCCAACCATAATTTTGAGTTGTTTTTTTTCCTACAATCTAAGAAAGCCATAAATCTCACAAAACACTCGCACACATTAACTCATCCATCTTTCTCTCGCTCATATTTAGGGTTTCGATAAATTGAGTTCGATTTTATGTAAGATTTAGGGTTTCTAATGAAAAATTTAATTTTACCACTTTTACACTACCATGATATATTGTACTTGGTCTCATGAGATAATATTTGTGGAACCAACCCTGATGATGTGGTGGAGAGCACTATAGTTGGTGATTTCTCAGAAAAATAATGGTAGAATTTTTTCTTTACATATTTCATGTTGTTTTGCTTTTCCAATTCAGTTGAAATTATTTTTTTCTTTGGATTATTATTTCTTTCTGCAATATTGTTTAAACTCATTTGTTGTTAGATTCCTATGACATGTTATTTTTGTACTGAAATTTGTTCTCATTAGGTTCTCATTAGCTTTATTAAGTTTGACCAATTTTTGGATAAATTTTTTCTATTAATAGAGTAATTGTTGTTACGTATATGTATCATTCTGTTGTACTTTTTTTTTGTAATTTATTATAATAGCTACTGGATATAGATTTCAATCTAGTAGTGTTTTCATATTGCAAATATTTTGTTTATAAATGTATTGCCAACATTTTGTTTCTTTTGTATACAATTCGGTGTATGCTCACACTAAATACCTAATAAGAAATAGTAACTACTTGCAATTTATTTGTGTCGATTGATTATTATTTGAAACTTAGTAATATGTATAGTACTTACTCTTACTTTTTCATCCCACAAATTACTAATAATGGTAGTTAATTTTAACGTAAAATGGTGGTTGGATCCTTCCTCTGAATTGTTCCCCTTGTTGGTCGTTGACCCTTTTATAATGCCCACTTACAAATTTAAATAATGACCGGTGCCTACTTTTATGTTGCCTCTTTGAGGAATATTTGTTTCATACATATATCTTTTGTTGATTTTGTTGTCCGAAGGTTCGATGCTTGGTTTGGTATTATGCCGTGGGATGATAATTTAGTACAAATTGATTTGTTTTGTAGTACAACTACTTTCTTTGGCTTTATGAAGATGTATTGGATTTGTGTGAACCACTATTTACTAACTGGGAGGTGGTATATGAATAATTTATGTTCTCAATGCTATATTATTCATTTTCTTATAGTGTCAAGTTGTTGTATTAGTCTTAATGTGAATTATTCATTGGTGTTGGGGTTATGCTACTAAAGAAGAGAGTTTTTATGGTTAAGTATGAGAGTTATCATTTGGTCTGCTGCTAAGTAATTTATTAGAAGATCTAACTCACTCTCTCAATCTTTTTTTTTCATTAACTCATTCTCTCTTCTCCTCAATCATACATTGTTGTAACTAATTTTTTGGAGTAGTTCCTTAGAACATTTATGTACTGTTGATAGTACTTGGAAGTAATAATTTTATTTTTCTAGTTTTCTTTTGCATTTTAAAGTAACTAATAAATTTCTTAATTGTAGGAATACACTCTAAATCTTAACTCCAGTGACTGAGTGACATGGAGAGAGGAACGAACACCCCATGGGACACAAAAGTAACTAGCGGGAGGTGATTGCATTCTCACGGGGATTCCGATTGTAGAAATAAACTAGTATAGGCTCGTTTTGGTGTTCAAAGTGAGCGTTAAGGGATGGAGAAATTCAAAAGAATGACGAAGTGGTCTAAGGAGTGGCACAGACACCCCATAGAGCACAAAAATAACCTGTGGGAAGTGAGTTCGTCCTATCGGGGTTCCCGGTTACTGAAATTAACTAGCATAGGCTCTTTGTGGTTTAAAGTGGGAATTGAGGGGCGAAAACTAAAACCAACTATCGAGTGGTCGGGGAGTGGCACAGACACCCCACGGGGCACAAAAGTAACTCGTTGGAAGTGGTTGTGGTATCAATGATCTCTTGATTGTCGAAATTACCTAGTATATACTCATTTCGCAGATAAAATTTGCATTAAGTGGCACAGATACACCATTGGGTTTAAAAGTAACTCGTGGGAAGTGACTGCGTCCTCCGGGCACCCGGTTGCCAAAATTTACTAGTATAAGCTCGTTTTGGGGTGGACGTTAAGGGGGGGATTCAAAACAGTAACCAAATGACCTCGGGAGAGGCACGGACACCCTATGGGACAGAAAAGTAACCGGTGGGAAGTGACCATATCCTCTATGGGCTCGAGATTGTCGAAATTGACGAGCATGAGCTGGTTTTGGGGTTAAAAGTGAGCGTTAAGAGGCAAAAATTTAAAACAGTAATCGAGTGTCTCGAAGAGATGCACAGACACCCCATGAGGCATAAATGTAATCCGTGAGAAGTGATCGCATCCTTACCGGGCTCACAATTACAAAAATTTACTAGTATATGATCGTTTTGGGGTTAAAAGTAGGTGTCGGGGGGAATTCAAAATAGTGACCAAGTGGCTCAAGGAGAGGCGCAGACACCACATGGGGGATAAAAGTAAATCATGGGGAGTGAATGCATCATCTCTGGGCTCCGTTTGTCGATATTCACTAGTATAGGATCACTTTGGGGTTAAAAGTGAGCGTTAAGAGGCAAAAGCTCAAAACAATGATCGAGTGGTCCGAAGAGAGGCACGGGCACCCCGTGGGGTAGAAAAGTTACTAGTGGGAAGTGAACGCATTCTCATTGGGCTCCTGATTGCGGAAATTAACTATTACAGGCTCATTTTAGGGTTAAAAGTGGGCGTTAAGGGGCGAAAACTCAAAAGAAACTATAATTTATATTTTCCAAATAGGTTCTTATAACCATCACAGAACTTAAAGTTGTTATAGCCTTTGACTCTTAGTGACATGATAGGTATAAGTTCACGTGTTGTTAATTATTTAGCTATTAAATGAGAAAGGTCCAAGCATCTTCCTATCGGTGAATTTGGCCTCTCATGTGTCTATTCTCTTCCTCTTCCTCATCATGTTCATGTTTATTCTTCTCATTAAGTATCAACTAGAGGAAGATGAATAAATTATTTTATAAGTTGTATTTCAGAGACAAAAACTGATTTTCTGTATAAACATGCGCATGTGATTTTTTATTTATATAAACTCAGTTTTCAAATTTAACACTATTTGTTTTCTTTTACACGTATAGTTGGTCGAATTTGTCAATGTTTTGCGTAGCCTATAGTGAATTATGTCCAATTTCCTTTTTATGTTGATGTTTTATTGAGATTACTCTTTGTTTACACTTTATGTGTAATGACTTTTTCCTATCTAAATAATTGGCCAGCGTGTATAAAAATTTCTTTTGCTTTTTAGATTAGGACTTACGATATAAGCTTTGTATTTTTTTTGAAGTTATATATTTGTTTTGTATACCATACTTTGATTGGTGATGATACTAAGACTCTCTCTCTCATGCATCTCTTTCGAGTCCCCATTATACCAGCTACTCTATCTGTCTCTTAGTATTATGTAAATTAGTCGTGAGAATAAAGTAATTGAGGGGGTATTTAGTGTTATAGCTCTTTTGAGTTGCTACAAGTGTACTTTTAAGACATCCATAATGTATTTGTGGTTGACATTATTTACACATTGGTAATTATTTGAACGTGCTAAACTTTGTAACTCTGTATTTTCCAAATGCCAAATATCAAATTATTGCGTCTAGTCACCAATTGATAATGGTCGCTTAGCACATTCTCAGCAGCGAGTTTATGAGGTAACCCCTGCCGACCACTTTTGTCACAAATACTTAGGCTGACTAGGTTAGTGTTTAATCATATATCCCTTTTTTCCTTCAGGATTTTGTTCAATTACCTTGGAAAAGTCAATCTCCTTAGAGCTCAAATGAACATCTTGTTAGTTCTTCAACTTCATCAATCAGTGGTGCCCGATCCAGGGGATATGGTTCAGCATCCGAATAGCCAAACCCTAGTATTTCTTCATCTGCCCTATGAAATACACGAGTTAGTGTGGTTGTTCACTCTTTGGTTAATGTCCCTGATGATATGTAATCTACTTCAACAAAACCTCATAGGTGCCTTCTTCATTATATATGGTTTTATATTATAAATTCTTTTGTTATTGTTTCTGATCTTTGTTTTCTTTCTTTTGTTTTGTTGTTATAATATTTTAGTGGTTTCTCAATTCGTATTGGGATGGCGGAGGATATTGGTCCACCCAACTTTGAAAATGATACTATTGTTGCTCCATTTCCTTTGGAATCAGCCTCGGAGTTGCATTCAGTTGAAACTTCTAATGTTGTAAAAGTTAGTGAAATTTTGTATCCATGTGCTTACTTGCATTCAGTGAAACTTTTGATGTAGTAGCTAGTGGAATTTTGTATGTATGTTGTTCAAGATCGATTCTCATTAGTGACGTGTGCTTTATTTGGCTAGTTTGAATCGGGGGCTTCTGCACAGCCATTAACTTCACCTTCTGCTTCTGAGCGCCTTGGAAGTAACACTTCTGAACCTTTATTGACTATAGGTGATGCATTGGATATGTATTAGATTATTTTCGAAAAGGTTTCGAATAGGTCATCTTGCTCTTCTACTGCTACTTCTTCTATTATAACTCTTTTTTATGGCCAAGGGCTGTCATCTTTTGCGTGACTCATTCTTTCATGTATCCTATGAAGAAAGTGGAAGTTTAATAAATCATCACATTCCATCAATTTTGGAACACACTATTCCCTCCAAGGTTTTGGAAATTTAGGATGAATTCCTCCATAATTCTTCGAAATTCAGGATGGATCGTCATAGTTTTGGAAAACCATCAAATAAATTTATAAATTTTGGAAAATGTTCTCTTGACTTCAACATTTCCCCCAGTTCTTGTATCACTTTAAATGTGCTAAGTGCGTAATTTCTTTGGCATGTGATTACTCTGATGAGGACCAGAAGCCAGTTAATTGCTTAACCTTGCAGAGTAAAATGTACATATGGCAAAGCTTCTCGACGCGGGAAGGAATAGTATATATAAAAAACACAATTTTTAAGTAGATAATCTTAGATAAATTGACACAACTAACTATTTGTTTATAATGTGTAGAAGCTTCTACTACATTTGATATTTCCCTTAATCAAACATTGGTGATTAACGATACAAGTTATTCGAACTTCACAATCTCGTTGATGCTCTGGCTAAGCTTTGTTTTCAATCATTTTAAGGGAAATTGACCTCCACCCCCACCCCCAATATTTTTTATCTTATGAACTAGTTGAAAATACCTCCCATAACTATTAATTGCAATTCTCCTGTCTTTTTTACAAGAAAAGGTTTTAGCAACACACAAGGGGTATTTAACTTTTTCATACTTTAGTGGGTTATTTGCAATGATTTTTTGGGGGTGTGTGTATATACATTTACCATTCATTTTATATTAAACAGTGCATTCATTCTATTTTATTAGATTCTAAATACTTAATAACCTGCAGGTTGCAGCAAGGACTGGGTCTCCTGAGTCACTACAACAACTTGTTGAGATTGCTAGAAACCCTGCTACTAATGTTGTTGCTTTTTCCTAGACTTACCATTGGCACCATTGTCTCTCAAACTACAATCATTCCCCCATCTCTATCCTCCGAAATATTAATCGACAACACTCCAAAAATATTAATCAATACCAATAGACATCCATATTCCTCTCTAATTCTCCAAACGGATCCTCCATCTTCACAATGATAGTATCGAGAGTATTTCCTCACCATCACACATGAAGGATAATTTGATCCAAAAATCAAATAGATAAAGGTTTAAACGCAACATAGCAGTAGTTGTAGGTGTGCTAATAATGAGAGAGTAAATCTATACCATTGTTTGTCTTTTCTCTTCAATACTTTTCTAATTTGATATATATATATATATGTGTGTGTGTGTGTGTGTGTGTGTGTGTGTGTGTGTGTCTGTTATTCTGTGTGTGTGTGTAGGAATATCCCCTAGCATATCAAATAATTTGTTTTTATGTGTGGTATAATTATAAGAAATCCTACATATAATTTCATAAGCTTTAGTGCAGGTTTTATAAAGTGTCATTATATTGTCATTAATGTTAATTTATATGACACTTTAAATATAACAATCATATCTAATTATATATATTATGACCTTTTTTAATAGAAAGTCTAAATGTATTATGCTAAATCTAACATGTATGATGTTTTTTTCCTCCAAAAAATTTAGACGCGCACAGCTCTTTCCCCCCATTTCAAATCGTTTTCTCTCCAAAACCTAGACTACCAAAATCACACCGCACACTCATTAATCTCACGACATCAAAATCACCCTCTGATTCCCATCATCCTCCAATTGCAGTCGTCAGTCTCTCCCTCTCTCTCTCTCTCTCTCTCTCTCTCTCAGACATACACGCACTTGATCAGTTTCTCACAAAATCAGAGGGTGACAAAAGGTAACGTTGCTTTGTAAGATTGGAACATTGAGTGAGTATTGTTGCTTTGATTTCTAAAAGTAAAGTTGTGTGATTTGGTAGGTTTAAATATTCCAAGAAAATAGTGGCAAATTCAAAGGCACCAGCATGTGGAACTTACCAACTAATGTTGTTGATGAGGTGTGTATCTTGCATTTTCGTTTTCAATGATTGTTAACTGTTGGGGTATTTTTTTATCATTTGTTTTGACTCCAAAATTTGATTCATTTTACAAGTAATGTCCAACCTTCCCATCCTTGGACACGAAGTTCACTTAGGCTTATGAGACATTGTGATTCATTATTGTCTCGCTTCCATTCCCCTTAAAAAATATATAACTAGATGCTTTTTATTAACATAAAGAAACAAAATCTTCAAATCCTTTAAAATAAACTATCCGAGCCCACGTGCATTGCACGTGCACGAGAATCCGGATATTCAACGCGATGAGATAAAGTAGTGATAAAAGTTCTATAAGTATAAAAATTGATAATGTAACCGCTTAAACCCATAACAAAGAATGTGACGTGAAAAAAGTAAAGGAAAGAAATGTAATAAAAAAATTATTGAGCAATGCATAAGAAGTTAAAAAAGGAATAGTATTTTCATAAATCCATAATAATGAATCCATCTAAAAAATAATCTAAAGCTGTGTAGAAAGATTGTTTCAGCAAGAAAAATATATATATGGTTGGTGACCCCAGTTGGAAATGTTGAAATAAAATGGTGATGATCAAGTTGAAATCACAAATACATACCCCATTCTCAATGCTTCATCACCTCCCGCTGGCTAGACGTGTTTTATCTATCCTACACATTAATGATAAGATGAAGCTGGTGCCAATTAGGATTAGCTAACTTCATCAAACCCTCTTTTTGTCTCTCTCTCAAGAATGGATCCTGAAATCCTCCTCGACTATGCCCTGTTTCAACTCACCCCAATCAGAACAAAATGTGATCTTGTGGTCTTCTTGGGGGCATTAGCGAGAAGTTAGCATCTGGTCTCGTGGAACCCTTTATTTCTCACCTCAAATTCGGTAAAGATGAGATCCCTAAAGGCGGATACTCCATCACTCTCTCTCCACCACCCTCCACTCATTCGTTTTGCTTCACCAAAGCCACATTTCAACGACTTATGCGCTTCATAAACACACTCGAAATTCTTGAGAGGTTTGCAAGTTGCTGGTGGGATTACAAATAAGTCAACCGATTCCTCCATGTTCAAAGGCTTTCTTAGAGGAGCCAATGATGTCACACAAGAAGAAAATTCCAAGGTTCGGCTTCAACGCATTCTGAAGACTCGAAAAGCTCTGCTCTGAAAAGAGCAAGCTATGGCGTATGTCCATGCTCTTGTTACTGGATTTGAAATGGACAATATGGATTATCTCATCTTATTTGCAGATATTTTTGGTGCCTCACGTTTTAGGGAAGCATTCACTGATTCTAAGGAGCTGTGCAAGAAAAAGCTCAAGGATGGCCTTTGGATGTATGAATTAGCAGCAATGACGGCTTGCTCCGGTGCAGAACTATCATACTCGGGAACATCTATTATTATACTTACATGTGAAAGTAGTGCCTCAAGCTAGAAGAATATGCTAAATTTACACACTAATCTTGTCTCTACTGCTGGAGTTGTGCCAAATGGCTCTTTGGATGCTTTATGTGACTTGACAACAAGCCAGGAAATTTTAGAAGGAAACAAAGATAATACCATGTATGCAACTCATCAGATCCCGTCAACTCCAGCAAAAGTTCAGGTGCAAATTCCATGGCAAAACTAGATCCCTCAATATATGTAATATTTTTATATATATAAATTATGCTCTCGAGGAGCATTTGATTAAAATAAAAGAAAAGGCGGAGGATGAGTGGCCCCACCTCCAAGGCATACAACAAAACCCAAAAACTAAAAAATAAAAAAAAGCAAGAAAATAAGAAATTCCAAATTCCAAATCCTAAAGAGCATACAAGAAAAAAACATCACAAACAAAAGACTCATTTGTAGGCTTTCTTGATATGCATGATTTTAGCCTCCAGAGTTGCATCAATGGTAGCAATGAGTTTGATGACTTACGCCTCAGCTTTTTTTGGATCCAATGAAGACAACTGAATATCCGTGAGGCCTTTTGAGAATAAAGAATCAAGGCCCTCATTGACCTTGTCAGTGACCTCTTGAGCCAATTTAATTTTGAGATTGGATCCTTCATGAAGGCAAATATCCTCCTTTGCTTTTATGTTAATGGCCCTTTTTTGAGTCCTACTCAAAGAGAAAGAGACGATATTAAGTTGCTTGTACATTAAAGCTTTGGCCCTGAGGTCTTTAGGGTTTAAAGAATTCAAATGATACCTTATGATATTACAGGCCTCAATATCAACACTGTCCTCACTAGTATCACTTTCATCACATCTGTCCAATTTAGAGCAATGGTTAGAGTTTTCCGCATGAGATATAAAATTCCCAATGATATGGCCCACACCATGGATTGGCATATCAATCAGATTTGAAACATTCGGACTATGTACGACATTAGCATGATCCCCTATTTGTGTGTCCAGATTAAAATCAGTCTCAGGAATAGAAATGATATCGCACTGGGATATGTCAAAATGGTTCGTTGGGAAAATAATATTTTGGCCAAGGCCATTACCCGCTGAATAAACATTGGCTGCTGATCAGGCATAAATTCTTCCTAATTTATCCCTTAATTTCAGTACTTTAATCACCTCGAACAACGTAATTGGATTGACTTTATCTCATAATCTTGTTATTGACTCATCCTAACAAGTACACCGAGTTTCTGGTATTTTGTTATGATTTTACAGGTATCTAATGTCAAGAAATGGAAGAAGGAAATCGGAAGAATAGAGAAAGTCAACGAGAAAAGTCAAAAGGGCAAAAGAGTCATTTCTACCCATAATCCGGATGAGGTACCTAAAGAGAAGTTGAAGGTATCATCCTCACAAGCACCTAGGAAGAAACGGCACCTCAATCGGATACCCGGAGCAAAAGATATGGGCAGTCAAAGTTTAAAGGAAAAGTCAAATAGGCAGACCGGTCCGCCCTTAACCCGGACCGGTCCGCTGTGCAAACTCCAGAGGACTGCGAACCGAAGGCGAACCGAAGAGCATAAAAAATAAAAGAACCGATCCGCACCCGGACCGGTCCGCCCATCGAGATTTTGTTTTCTGATTCTCCTCTAAAGACTCCGACTTATACTCAACTTCTTGGAATTTCATGTAGGGTATAAAAACCCGAATTGTTTTCGTTGTAAAGTAGGGAAGAACAGAGGGGATTAGTTTAATCTCTTTTATTCTTCCAAAAACCCTAGTTGTAGATACAATTTCCATTTTTTATTCAAGGATTGAAGGTTTATTCAAAGTTTGTGTGATCACCAATTTTAGTTATTGCTGCGATTGTTCCTTGGGTAATTTTAGTAAGTTGTTTCTTCTTTGTGATTCTATTCTACAGTATTCCATCAATTGTCCTTAGATTAATCATGAAGTCTTGCATTTTAAACACTGTTTTCATCACTTTCAGTATGTCCGGCTAGATTTCCAAGGTCGGGTTACAT
This sequence comes from Sambucus nigra, assembly GCA_949130495.1. Lineage (NCBI taxonomy): Eukaryota > Viridiplantae > Streptophyta > Magnoliopsida > Dipsacales > Adoxaceae > Sambucus > Sambucus nigra. The sequence continues at coordinate 136,538,228 of OX422216.1, forward strand.
GAACCAAACCTGATGTGGTCATTGCACGTATAAAGTTAATCCTCTGAATTTAGTAATTAATTGTGACCGTATTGCGTAGGGACACAACAATTGTAGGTCTAAATATCTCATTTGCCTATGGGTAACCGGGATGATTGAGAATATAATTCGAGCGTCGCTATCGTGATACTGATTTACTCATCCTTTGATTAAGTATGACGCGGGCTTGAACCTCGTATACGTAATGCTTGGGAGTACTAAATTCCGGGTCATATTAATTAGATAAATTTACGATTAATATTATACTGCAATACACTAGGGTTGGGGGATTGTATTCCCGTCCTATTTTTCATTATCTCATTTAAAAGTTCAATTCAATCCTTCATTCTTAATCTAGGTCATTTAGTTAGCTGCATTTTTCACCATACTTTCATAATTGCATTTAGTGTAATCGAATCCCAAAAACCAAATCAATCTTTTCTTTTCTTTTTAGAGTCATCGTTAGGATTCCTCAGTCTTATTCTGTCGTCACAACTCTTGTTGTCCTTTTTCCCTAAGGATCGTGAACGACAGGCTTGCACTTGAGCCTAGAGAGTACACACCTTAGAGTCACATTCTGAGTCGTGTCAAGTTTTTGGCGCCGTTGCCGGGGAGTTAGGTAGACTTAGGATTAGATCGAGTTAATCCAAAGCTTTGACCAAAAATTCAAAAATCCAAAAAAAAAATAAAAAAATATAAAAAGCACAAAAAGATTCACCGCCATCTCTCACAAACTTAATGCAAAATTCTGAAACCACTCCCACACCCCATAATACTCCAACCAGCATTCACGAAAATCCACTTGTTGAGTATAATCCTGATAGTCCCCACACTCCACAAGCCCCACAGTTCTGGATTCCACCTCCCACACCGTCACACTCAATCTCTAGCAACACTCCCTTCTCCTTCGTAGGACACACGTCGTGCACACCCAGTGAGAGCACCGAATCGTCAAGTGAGATAGAGATGTCGCAGCATAGTAATGCAACTACCGGTGAGGAAGAGCCTCCGTACCGCCCATTGAGAGAATTCTTATATCCCGAGCGCACTGTCACTCCGGGATGCATTATACTCCCGTATAATGCCGGGCAGTTCCGATTCAAAAATGGGATGATCCAGATGCTACCACACTATCACGGTATGGATTCTGAAAAGGCATACCTGCATATAAGGGAATTTGAGGACGTGTGCGATACCCTCAACGATCAAACTTGCACACAGGAGGTGATTCGCCTCAAACTCTTCCCGTTCTCGTTAAAAGATAAAGCTAAGACCTGGCTATGGTCTTTACCTCCGATCTTGATTCCATCTTGGAACGAGTTACAATCCAAATTTCTCAAGAAGTTCTTTCCACCACATCGAACAATCTCCATAAAGGCTCAGATTCAATCGTTCAGGAAATTGGATAATGAGCCATTCCATCGATGTTATGAGCGTTTCAATGAGTTAACTGCTTCGTGCCCCCATCATGGATTTGATACAGCTCAAATCATTTCCTTCCTCTATAATGGGTTGAACCTTAACTCCAAGCAACTCATTGAAACCATGGGTAGTGGTCCGTTTATCGAGTTAGATTGCCACGATGCTGAGCTTCACCTGAGGTATGTCGCCGAGACTACCCAATCTTGGGATATTTCTGATCCTAATGCTCAGAATCGAAATCGTCAAGCGACCACCACTCCATTGGCGTCCGGCCTACACCATGTAGATAAGACCTCTATGTCGGACTGTCGGTTGGACACCCTTGAGAAAGGATTTCGAGATTTATGCGAGGTAGTTGGATCTATCAAGAATCCCGTCGAAAAGGTGTGTGCGATTTGTGAGGCGGGACATTCAACTGAGGAATGCCCGACGATACCCGCCTGCAAAGTAATGTTGCAGGAGCAAGTTAGTGGTATATGAGGCTTTAAGAGTAATTTCAGTGCCCCGCACGGGAATTCATACAACCCTTCGTGGAAAAATCATCCCGGATTTAGCTACGGGCAACAACATGCCGCAATGAACCCTCCTTCGCATGTTGCCCCTCCTCCTCCACAACAATTTCAACAAGCTCCACACATGCAAGGTCATGTGCAAGCACCGCCACCCCATGGAAATTATATCCCGCCACAAAGGAGAACTCTCGAGGATACGATGAATCAATTAATCACTAGCCAAACCGCAACCAATGCAAAATATGATCGTCTAATTGGCGACATAAATGCGAACCTGTCAAAAATTCAATCCTCGTTGAGCGTTCAAGAGAAGGGCAAGTTTCCTGCCCAGGGCCAAAGACCTCCTCAAGGTCAAACTAGTGTTAGCTCCACTTCTACCGATCATCAGGAGCAATGTCAAGCTGTGACCACTCTTCATAGTGGGAGAGTCGTTGATTTATCACCTCCCCCACACGACACAACCAAAGACAAGGTGATTTCGCCCGGCACGAAAGAGGCCGAAGATGTCCCCTCGAATGAGAGTGATAAAGATGACACTAGTGAGCCCGAGGTAGTAGTGAAACCACCCTCCGCGGCACCGTTTCCTCAAAGGTTGATTCCTTCCCAGACAGGAAACCCACGTGATGACGTGCTAGAAATACTAAAGCAGGTAAAGCTGAATTTACCATTCCTCGATGCCATCAAACAAATTCCAGCTTATGCAAAAGTCATCAAAGATTTGTTGACGGTAAAAAGGAAGATGAAAGTAAAGAAGAATGTCTTCCTAGCACAGAACGTGAGCTCCATCCTACTCAATGAGCTCCTTCCTAAATTCAAAGATCCCGGTGCACCCACCATTTCCTACATCATTGGAGAGAACAAAATTGAAAAAGCCTTACTAGACTTGGGAGCAAGTGTCAATATCCTCCCTTACTCCATTTATAGGCAACTTGATTTGGGCGACCTCAAGCCCATAAGAATCACTCTCCAACTAGCGGATCGAACTGTGAAGGTCCCACGAGGTGTAGTAGAGGACGTGATCGTTCAAGTTGACACTTTCTACTTCCCTGTAGACTTTGTCATTTGGGACACGGAGCCTTAATTAATCTCGACCAACCATGTTCCCATCATTCTCGGGCGCCCATTTTTAGCGACAGCTAACGCTATTATTAACACAAGGAATGGGCGAATGCAGCTCACTTTTGGGAATATGACATTAGAGACCAACATCTTCAACATAGCCCAACATACGGGAGAGGAAGATGATATTCACGCGGTGAGTCTCATAGATGAGATAGTAGAGGAGTACATTGAGGAGAATTGTTGTGGCGACGCCTTAGGATCCTGTCTGGTTTCGAGCAATGAGAATGAGGGGACGTATACTGAGTACGAGAGGGAGATTGGGGAGTTAAGAGAGTTACTCGATGAGAGAACGTCGGACGAGGACACGAGAGATGTGAATTGGGTTTCTAAATTCGAGGAGTTACCACCACGGGATACACGCGTTGTTCCCTCCGACGAAAAGTTTCCAACTCTTGAATTAAAGAAACTCCCCTCCCATATCAAATATGCCTACCTAGGAGAGGATGAGACATTCCCTGTTGTTATCTCCTCTAGCCTAGATGAAGGGCAGGAGGGCAAATTGTTGAGAATTCTGAGAAAGCACCAAGGTGCTTTTGGTTGGTGTATAGCTGATTTGAAGGGGATAAGTCCTCTGATTTGCACCCACAAGATTCACCTCGAAGAGGATGTCAAGCCCTCTAGAGAAATGCAAAGAAGACTGAACCCCAACATGAAAGAAGTTATGAGAACCGAGATCATTAAACTATTAGATGCCGGGATTATCTACCCAATCTCGGATAGCAAATGGGTGAGCCCTATTCAAGTCGTCCCGAAGAAGTCGGGTATGACTGTGATTGAGAATGCTAAGGGAGAGCTTGTTCCCCAACGCACCACCACCGGTTGGCGTGTTTGCATTGATTACCGAAAACTCAATCCGGGAACAAGAAAAGATCATTTCCCCTTACCATTCATTGATCAAATGCTTGAGAGAGTTGCGGGCCACCCTTATTATTGCTTCCTTGATGGTTATTCCGAATATAACCAGATTGAGGTAGATGTACTTGACCAAGAGAAGACGACTTTCACTTGTCCTTTTGGTACGTTTGCCTACAAACGTATGCCATTAGGCTTGTGTAATGCACCCGCGACTTTTCAACGATGCATGTTGAGCTTATTTAGTGACATGGTAGAAAGAGGACTTGAGGTGTTCATGGACGATTTCAGCATTTTGGGCACCTCTTTCGATCTTTGTCTAGAAAAATTGGAACAAGTACTTGCTAGGTGTGTGGAGAAGAACTTAGTGTTGAATTGGGAGAAATGCCATTTCATGGTCACTGAAGGAATAGTTATCGGCGACATAGTATCATCTAAAGGCATAGAAGTTGATAGGGCTAAGATAGATGTCATAGCTGACCTTCCCCCCCCGAGATCGCTTAAAGACGTGCGCTCATTTTTGGGTCACGCCGGGTTTTATCGAAGGTTCATTAAGGATTTTAGTGCTATCGCTAGACCCTTAAGCAACCTTCTCATAAAGGACAACCCGTTTGAGTGGACCGAGGCATGCCAAAGCTCCTTTGACAAATTAAAGAACATGCTCGTGTCCGCTCCCATCATGCAAGTTCCGGATTGGTCCCTACCATTCGAACTTATGTGTGATGCAAGCGATTACGCGATTGGGGCCGTTTTGGGCCAACGTCAAGATAAACAATCTCATGTCATCTACTACGCTAGCCGGACCCTTACCGGACCTCAACTCAACTACTCTACCACGGAGAAGGAGTTGCTAGCAGTAGTCTTTGCCCTTGACAAGTTCAGATCGTATCTCATTGGTTCTCCTATAATTGTCTTCACCGACCACGCGGCTTTAAAGTATCTACTTGCGAAGAAAGAGGCCAAGCCGCGCCTCATAAGGTGGATCCTACTCCTACAAGAGTTCAATCTCTCTATCAAGGATAAGAAAGGAGTAGAAAACGTCGTTGCCGACCATTTGTCTCGGCTTTCGTCCGACGTACCTAGTGATCCCATTCCCATAGACGAATACTTTCCGGATGAGCAACTTTTTGCTACCTCTTCTTTACCTTGGTTTGCGGATATAGTAAACTACCTTGTCACGGGAGCCGTCCCTCCCGACTGGACACCGCAAGATAAGAAGAGGTTTCTTACTTGGTCGCGCATGTTCTTCTACGATGATCCATTCCTGTTTAAATATTGCGCCGACCAAATCATCCGACGATGTGTACCGGATGACGAGATCCCGAAAGTCATCCAGTTTTGTCATTCGGAAGCATGTGGAGGCCACTTTTCCACGAAAAAGACAGCCGCTAAAATTCTGCAATGCGATCTATATTGGCCCACATTATTCCGGGATGTGAACAATGCTTGCAAATCTTGCAATAGGTGCCAACGGATGGGAGCCATTACTCGACGAGACATGATGCCTCTTACCCCCATACTCATCATTGAGATCTTCAACTGTTGGGGTATTGACTTCATGGGTCCCTTTCCCCCTTCCTTTGGTTTCCTATACATCCTTGTTGCGGTAGATTATGTTTCTAAATGGGTAGAAGCGATAGCTACCAAAACAAATGACAACAAGGTGGTGATAAAGATCCTACAGGAACACATACTTTCCCGCTTCGGTGCTCCGAAAGCGATAATTAGTGATAATGGCAAGCACTTTTGCAATTGGCCATTCGGGAAGCTTATGAGAAAGTATGGCGTCGTTCACAAGGTTGGAACGACATATCACCCACAAACAAATGGGAAGGCCGAACTAGTGAATCGTGAGATCAAGAACATTCTCGAAAAGACTGTCAATCCTAACCGGAAAGATTGGTCAATTAGACTTAACGATTCGCTATGGGCCTATCGCACCGCATACAAAAATCAGCTTGGCATGTCCCCTTTTCGCTTCGTGTATGGAAAACCTTGCCATCTTCACGTGGAGTTAGAACACAAAGCGTATTGGGCAATTAAGGATCTCAATTATGCCATGGATAAAGCCGGTGAAGCTCGCAAGCTTCAAATAAATGAGTTAGAGGAGATACGCAATGATGCGTATGAGAATGCCAAAATTGCCAAAGAAAGGATGAAACTCGCTCATGATAGCATCATTCTACGCAAAGAGTTTCTTCCCGGGCAAAAAGTTCTTCTCTATAACTCTCGGCTTCATCTCTTTCCGGGCAAGTTGCGATCGCGATGGTCTGGCCCGTTTGTTGTCAAGAATGTTTTCCCCCACGGAGCTGTCGAATTAGAAGATTTAAAAGGGAGAAATACATTCAAAGTGAATGGACAACGCCTAAAGACATATCTCGAGGCGTGCGAAGAAGAAGTCGACACCGTCTGGTTGTCGGACCCCATTTACGGGGTAGAGTGAACGGTTTCAGTTAGGTCGTCGCACCCCCGACGCGTATGGGGTGAGAGTCGTGTGTGTCGTGTGCGTTAGTGAGTGTCGTTAGGATTTTGGTACATTCGGGTTTAGCATGTGCATGTTCGGGAATTGGGTCAATTCGGGAGACCGGTGTTATTGAAAGGTCCTTAGTCTATATTTGGTGAGGAGCGCGTGTTAAAAGTGCACTATTTCGAGGAAGAGAGGTTGAAATCCAGTTTCGGGGAAATTCCAGCCAAAAATCCCCAAGCCGGACCGGTTCCTTTAATTTAAGGCCGGACCGGTCCGCCCTCGGACCGGTTCCTTTAATTTTAGGCCGGACCGGTCCACAAGTCAAATTTTCTAGACATTAAAGAACCGGACCGGTCTGCCCCTAGACCGGACCGGTCCGCCTTCTGCAGATTCGTTGAATCACTTCTTCCCATGCACCCCCCCTTCCCCCCAATTACCATCCTTCCCTCCCATTCGGTTTCCCACATCCCCACACACCCTTTCCCTCCAAAAACCTTTCCCTCCAACCACCTTTTCCCTCCAAACCCTTTCCCCCTCCACTATAAATTCAACCCTACCCCTCCCCTTTTCTCTTCACACCTCAAGCCAAATTCCTCTCCTCTCCCTCTCCAGATTTTTGTGAGTTCTATCCTCTCTGTCTCCATGGCCCCCCGTGCTGCTCCCACCAAATACGCATCCACCGACATCCTACACTCCGGGAGCAACGAGTTCCGCTCCCGCCAAGAGGAGCGATGGTGAACCAACTTCTTCGGGTCAAACCGCAAACTACATATGGAGCGCGCGGTTCAATGGAACGCGCTGCCCAACACTGTCACGGCCCTCTTCATGGCCCGGGGGTGGTGTCGTTTCCTAAACGAACCCAATGACGCCGTGTGGGCTTCCGAGGTCCGGTTATTCTATGGCACGCTTGTGCGGACGGACCAATTTGAGGCCCAAGCTTACGTTGATGGAACGGTCGTTCCTTTTTCCTTAGCCCTCCTCACGGCCAAATTGGCCACCTTTGGTGTCCCGGACCCCCAAGACTTCACATATCCTAGGAACGTTCCTCCGGTCGCTAAGGACGTCGTCATGGCGCGCATTGCTCCAAACGTGGCTTGGGCGGGCCAAACCGTCGTTGTTGGACGACTCAACCAAACGGCGCGCCTCACTTTCCAAATTGTATGCGCCAACATTCTTCAAACGTCCAACGATTCCGCCATGAGGCCTCGGCAAGCCACCTTGACCTACCATCTCTTCGATCCCCAAACCTCCATCCATGTAGCCCGCACATTGTATGCCGACATCATTGCCGCTTCTTTGGATGAGAAGGGTACCGCCCCTTTGCCCTATGCCCGGTTGATCACGTCTATACTCCAAGACGCCGACATTGAGGCCCCTGCCGACCGCACCCGGCTTCCCGGTCCCTTTGGACAGGGCACTCGCACTAAGAGTGCCAAACAGCTCGCCATAATCCGGGCACGGCGGGGGAATGATAGCGAGGAAGAGGCTGCCTCGGAAGAGAGCGCGGAGGAGGAGGCCACCGAAGCGGACGTTGAAATGAGTGACGTCGGTGCCGACGACGAGTCGGCGGATGAGGAGGACGACCCGGACTTTGCGTGGGCGGGTACCGATATTTCGACCCAGTTGTCCACCCTTGAGAACCGATTCGAGACCTTCATGATCGACTACCGGCGAGATCAAAGTCAGGCGGCTCGAAGGCAAGCAGATATCTACTGACGCCTAGGGGATCCTTATGAGCCACTCCCATCACATTTTCATGACCCCTATGGCCCCGACGCGCCCAGCTCATCCCATTTCCCTTCCCCGTGATGTTTTGTTAATTATGGACTGTTTTGATGTATCCCTTCTCATGTCGCACATATGCTATATTCCTGTTTGTACCACAGTCCTATGATATATAAAGTTGCATTTTTCTATATTTGTTTGTTTTAATTATTGCACTTATTATTTTGCCTTATTTAGATTTTAGTCCTTTTTGCTTGAGGACAATGCAAAAGTCTAAGTTAGGGGGGGTCACAAGTGCATATTTCTAAAACTCCACAAATTTTCAAAAATGCCCAAAATTTCCAAAAAAATCATAAAATTTTGAAAAAATCCAAAAATATTTTTTGTTCAAAATAAATAAAAATTGGAATTCAAATTTTTCAAAAATATCATTAAAAGTCGAATTGGAGTCTCAAATTGTACACATCCAACATACACAAAGCCGAAATTGACCAAAGATGGAAATTGAGTGAAAATTGACGACTTATCGAATAAATGTGGAGATTAACAAACCCGATGAGATTCGAGCCTATCACGTTTTGCGAGTTTTTAAATCAATCCGAGTTAATTGTTAACTCAAAGTTCTTTTTAGCGCGTAATAAGTTGTCAAGGATCTTAATTCTTTCATTTTGATCGGTTTTGAAGAATGTGTGCAATATTGCCTTGAAAAACGTGCCAAATTAGTCTCTAAATTAAATTCACCTCGAAACGCATATGGTAACACAATTGGCATTTTGGACAATGAAGTAGGCCCTCGTTTGTCACCCAAAAATATTGGCCAGAAAAAGTAACGAAAAATTACCCTTTGCAACCCAAATTGAGCCGAATAATTTTTCCTTTCGTTTGACAACCCGAAAAACCCAAAATGGCCCGGAATTGTGAAAGTTGAAAAATCCCAAAATTTGAGTCCGAAGAGTGCATAAAAAGGGGCAAGAGAAAAAAAATAAATATGCTCAACAAAAATAGTGAGAAAAGAAAAGAAGTGAAAAACAGAAAAAATAGAAAAAAAAAATGAGCAATAGCCCAGAAAAAGCCCCAACGGACATCACGAATGACTTTTCCAATTCCAACCTTCCCTACCATTTTCATTTTACCCAAAGCAGCCGTAAACCCGAAAAAGTCCTAACCGAGTCCAAATTGCGAAAATTGAGTACCGCGTGGAGAGCTAATTCACCAAAAGATAATATAAGAAGCTAAATGCGCGAAATAGAGGCGATGTTCCCGTTTTTAAAACCGTAATCCGTTGATGAGATCCTTTCACCATGAAATTTCCGTCTTTCTAATTGTATGCGTGATTTTGCGTCCATTATATTTACTCTTATTATCACGCATACCGAGCGAAAAATCCATATTCCGAGTACTTCGTTTGAGAGAGCTTCCCGTGAGAATTTGAAATCAAAACGAATTTTCGGATAAGTAACGTAATGATTAATCAGTGGAAATTGGCGGTTATATTTCTGGCTTCGCACACACGCACTACAGTTTGAGACTTGTAGACATGACTTAATGATGACTATTTTCTGGAAAAGTTTGAATTATACAATTTTTGGTTATTTTGAAGTTCTTTGAGTCGAATTTTGTGGGTATATTCTCTGCAAACCCTCACGAGACACCACTCGTCCTACTAGGGTAACCTAGGGGTTTAAAGGCTTGTTGCATACACTAAATGCAATCGCGTGCCCGCGAAAGAGGTATTTTATCCCAGTAAAATGTTTTTCAAAAGTTGAGCCTTGCTAGAATTCTTTTACATTGCTCGGGACGCGCAAAGTTCTAAGTTAGGGGGGTTTGATCAGGCATAAATTCTTCCTAATTTATCCCTTAATTTCAGTACTTTAATCACCTCGAACAACGTAATTGGATTGACTTTATCTCATAATCTTGCTATTAACTCATCCTAACAAGTACACCGAGTTTCTGGTATTTTGTTATGATTTTACAGGTATCTAATGTCAAGAAATGGAAGAAGGAAACCGGAAGAATAGAGAAAGTCAACGATAAAAGTCAAAAGGGCAAAAGAGTCATTTCTACCCAGAATCCGGATGAGGTACCTAAAGAGAAGTTGAAGGTATCATCCTCACAAGCACCTAGGAAGAAATGGCACCTCAATCGGATACCCGGAGCAAAAGATATGGGCAGTCAAAGTTTAAAGGAAAAGTCAAATAGGCAGACCGGTCCGCCCTCAACCCGGACCGGTCCGCTGTGCAAACTCCAGAGGAATGCGAACCGAAGGCGAATCGAAGAGCATAAAAAATAAAAGAACCGATCCGCACCCGGACCGGTCCGCCCATCGAGATTTTGTTTTCTGATTCTCCTCTAAAGACTCCGACTTATACTCAACTTCTTGGAATTTCATGTAGGGTATAAAAACCCGAATTGTTTTCGTTGTAAAGTAGGGAAGAACGGAGGGGATTAGTTTAATCTCTTTTATTCTTCCAAAAACCCTAGTTGTAGATACAATTTCCATTTTTTATTAAAGGATTAAAGGTTTATTCAAAGTTTGTGTGATCACCAATTTTAGTTATTGCTGCGATTGTTCCTTAGGTAATTTTAGTAAGTTGTTTCTTTTTTGTGATTCTATTCTACAGTATTCCATCAATTGTCCTTAGATTAATCATGAAGTCTTGCATGTTAAACACTGTTTTCATCACTTTCGGTATGTCCGGCTAGATTTCCAAGGTCGGGTTACATGAACCCAACCTGATGTGGTCATTGCACGTATAAAGTTAATCCTCTGAATTTAGTAATTAATTGTGACCGTATTGCGTAGGGACACAACAATTGTAGGTCTAAATATCTCGTTTGCCTATGGGTAACCGGGATGATTGAGAATACAATTCGAGCGTCGCTATCGTGATACTGATTTACTCATCCTTTGATTAAGTATGATGCAGGCTTGAACCTCATATACGTAATGCTTGGGAGTACTAAATTCCGGGTCATATTAATTAGATAAATTTACGATTAATATTATACTGCAATACACTAGGGTTGGGGGATTGTATTCCCGTCCTATTTTTCATCATCTCATTTAAAAGTTCAATTCAATCCTTCATTCTTAATCTAGGTCATTTAGTTAGCTGCATTTTTCACCATACTCTCATAATTGCATTTAGTGTAATCGAATCCCAAAAACCAAATCAATCTTTTCTTTTCTTTTTAGAGTCATCGTTAGGATTCCTCAGTCTTATTCCGTCGTCACAACTCTTGTTGTCCTTTTTCCCTGAGGATCGATACCCGACTTGTCGGATTATTACTTGAACGACAGGCTTGCACTTGAGCCTAGAGAGTACACACCTTAGAGTCACATTCTGAGTCGTGTCAGCTGCAGACGAAGGAGAAACCTTAGAATTCATTAAGTGAGTGGGTCCCATGGTAGTAGCAAATGACATGCTACGTTCCAATTGAACCATAGAGAGATCCACTGGATAAGCACGAGAATTATAGTTGACAAGAGAAGTTTGTCTTGGGATGTTGATCCCATGGTCCAAACAGCTATTATAATTCATTAAATGAGTATGGCCCACATCCAAATCACAAGACGAAATGTGGCAGGTAGTACCCATAGTGGGAGAGAGGTAACATTCATAGACTTAGGGGTGTGCACAAACCCGAATAGACCGAATGGGCCGAAAAAACCGAACCGAACCGAACATATTTTACGGGTTTTTTTAATTCGGTTTTAATTCGGTCCCAAAATACATAGGACCGCATAATTCGGGTCGGTCTCGATCCTAGACTATAAAAAACGATTTTGGACCGGACCGGACCGCTTTCTTTATATATATATATATATATATATATATATATATATATATATATATATTAAAAAAATTAAACTACACACGCACAACACTACACACACACGCTGCATTTCAAAAACCCACACTACACACGCACACTGCACCACAAACAATACACACGCACCACACTTCCCACCCAAACATACCCCCTACTTCTCTATCTCTCTAACCACAAAAGAAAGGAAACCATACCCTCAAATCTGTGCCGCCGGCGAATCTCTCTCTCTCTCAAACCCAAGATAAAATCCAAGTTAAATCACATATCTGGTATGCTGCTATTTATGTTTATCTGATAAGATTGATATATTTGAAAGAAAAAGTTGTGTTTATCTGGTATGGTGCTATTTATGTGATAAAACCCAAGTTAAATCACATATCTTCATTCATGAGTTTATCTGGTATGGTGCTATTATGCTTGATTTTGTGTGTCCAGTTGAACCCAAGATAAATGGTAAAATAGCACCATACCAAAGGGACCTTAATAATTTTACTAGGGTCCCCCCACCCCCACCCGCATTATGGTAAAATAGCCACATATATAGCCATCTCTCTCATCCGTATTGTCTGCTCTGCTTTTTTTTTTTGGTTAGTGTCTGCTCTGCTTTGGTTCAGTGATTAATGCACATAGTTTTATTTTGTGATACAATACAAGAGTATTTGCTTTAACTTTAAATCAATACAAGAGTAGTTGCCTTAACTTTAAGTCAATACAAGTGATTAATGCACATAGTTTGGTTACAATTGCTGTGGAAAGAATACAATTCAAGACCTTAATAGTTTTTTTGTTTGTAAAAACATATCTATTAAAGTATCGAATTAACTTTAAATCAATGGGGAAAATATTATTGGTAAAAACATATCTATTAATGAATCTGTTTTTAATAAAAAAAAAATGCAGTTTTACAAAAAAAAAATGTTGTTCTTAATAATAAAAAATGTGTTGTTTTTTATTGGTATGGACCGAATAGGACCGAGACCGAACATGGACCGTTTGAAAACCGAATAGGACCGAGACCGATAATTACGGTCCGGTCTCAGTCCGTAATTTTTTAGGACCGATTAATGCGGTCCGGTCCCAAAAATACTCCAAAATCGGACCAGACCGGACCGCGAACACCCCTGCACAGACTTGTCCAAGTTGTCTCTACAGGACAAGGACGTCTACTTTTCCATATACCTTTGGTCATTGGCATTAAATACCGAAGTGGGACCCATAGTAGCTGCATGGCAGACATCAGCAATATGAGAAAACATCTCCACATCATTAGACACATTAGCATCCTTTTGGCCCATTGACACAGAAGACAAGGCAATAATATTTCCACTAGAGGTTTGTTTGGAAGGGGGATTACAGTCAATAAGAGGGATGGCATTAATTATAAAGACACTATCAAGGGCATTCCTATGCAAAATAGACGAATCAGCTTTAATAACCCCATTAAAAAAAATTGTAGAGACAAAATCAATAAACCCATGCTGTGAGGACTTGCTCATGACCGAAGCGCCATGCTGGACAGTAGGAACAATAGACTTAGTCCTAGAAGGCTGCGTGTAAACAGTAGCAGTACCTTCAGCATGAGGAGTTGCACCTTCAGCTAGAGGAAGAGAATTAGGATAATAATAATAATAATGCGAACCCTTTTCATCTAGAGTAACAGTTTCCTATTTTCTGAAATATTCTCTGTATTCATTTGTAATGCTATTAATTGAACTATTACGTTATGCTTGAATCCCAAAAAAAAAAACCAAATTATAAAGATGAAATATGAAACCATATTAGAGGTAAGAATATGGACAGACATGGGATCCAATTTGTGAGGAGTGGTAGATGATAAGTTTGGGTAGCAAACACGACCGAAATTATGAAGAGAAGAATAATTAGTTCAAAACTTGTTATAGGTTCTGTGTCTAAAATGAAAATATACAATACCAGGCAATTTATCGATTCAATTTCGTAATCAAACAACATATATACAATGGAGTGTTGTGTGAAGTTATATGTCATTGATATAGGTGCTTGGCTTAACAAGTCTAAGAGGATGTACTCCAAGTAACAATGATGCTAGTGGCGAAACCACAATTGGTCAGTTGGTCAATACCTTCTGATCTAACTCGAGATTAATTTTTTTGCCCAACTTTGTTGGGGCCCCTTATACAATGGGCAAGCTTCCTGATATATTTTGATACTTTATCTCTTATGTTTTATTCTTATATGATCATCCATTAGGAAAAATCTTAAACTTATTTTTTCATGTTTCCTTTTTAAGTTGTTACATCTTCTTTTTAGTTACCTTTAAGCAGTTGCCAATGTGATTGGATATAAAAGTTTTCGCACTGGACATATGGATGAACTGGGAAAAGGAATGAAGTGTAGTTATACTAAAGATAAAATCGATAATATATAATGATCCAAAACAGTACATTAATTACATAAATTTAGCAACATCAAATCGTGTATTACTAGTTCTATGTTTTGTGAACTTTGTTTGATTAACTAGATCAGTTTTTGGCAGTTAACATTCTGTGTTAACTAAGTTCTTGTGATTCCTGGGCATTTCGTTAGTTTTTCAATTCTCTGTGTATATAAACTGTTTTTCTTGAAAAACATTTTTGTTCTACATGATATTTGAAGATCTGGCATTTTGGTAGATCTATTTTTAAGAAAAATAATTTTTCTTGTTTGCATGTTAAGATCCAGACCTATCTATAACTGGTAGATCTTTTTTTTCTTTCTACAAGAAATTTTGTAGACCTGTCCATGTGACTTTTAGTTTACAATAAGAGTTGAGGATTCTCACACTTATATATAATTGTATATATTTAATGATTCTTGAGACCTACTAAAAAGTAATTTTTGGAAATGTGGAATTATGATGTGTCATTGGTTTTATATAGTAAAGATCTCTTCGAAAATCTTATGTTGTAGTAACTTCAGTGCTATGCTCATTCTTATTTGAGAGGTAGATATGCACAACCTTCTTCAATGTACACAATGTTCTTTGTTTTATTAGATATGGTTAACTTCTAGTTCTTAGTTTTTTAACTTCAAATTCTCACATGGCCCATTTTTTCATAAATAACTGAAGTCAGTAGTAGACTGACTTACTTAATTTTCTTTTACTCGCATTCTTTTGAATTATTGGAAATCAATGTCTTTCTAACTATAATCCTCTATGATAGAAAGACTTTTTAGATTATCTGTATTTTTGTACCTTGGTGTTATACCTAAGAATTTTGAAAGCTCAAATTAGGTGTATATAGTGTATATAGATCACATGTAGCTTATAAGTTTGTTTATTTGTCTCCATTGAAGATTTTAAAGGGTACAAGGACAAGTGAGATGCATAATTAAACAAACGTTCAACACAATGTAAGTGTGATTATGTCTTTATGGTTGTGATATTTCCATGAAGCAGAACGTGAGCCTAAATGCTGGGATTCTGAAATGGCGGTGACGGGATCCTACCATAGTCGTTAGAAATTCATCTCAATTTTTGGCACTGTAATTGGTTCGTAATTAAAAACTCGAGTTTGACTTCATTTGTTGGTGGTGTTGGCTGTTGGAGTGACTGAAACCTGTCCAGATGGAGCTCATTTTGATATAAATATTCAATTTTTTTTATCAAAAGGTCACATGTGCCATTAGAAAAGAAATCACAGAAATCAATTCGATCCGAGTTACATTCAGAATACAACATACAAATTGAAATAGATGAGAAATTACTAGAATTCAAGTACATTCTAACCAAAAGCACACTTGACAAAAATATTTACCTTCTATCACAACCTTGTTAATATCTATTTCAGATCCAATTTATCAATGACTATTATGAAGGTCTGATACAAAAAATGACACATATCAGTCCGCACAACAAGCTTACAAAGGGATGACATGCTGTGTTTCCAAGTAAAGTATCTCTAGGTGATTTGAGGAGGTGTGAAACTAAGTCCAAACATCTCCTTAAGGTTTGTCCCTTGCTTTTAGAACCTTATCAATTTGGCAACAATTGCTAAATGTGATTTTTTTTTATTGAAGTGAAGGTCACATGTTTTTAATTAACAAGTCCCTTGATTTTTTTGTATTGAAGTTCATGCAAGAGCTCTTGAAAAATTCATCTAAGTCTATAAAAGTGAAGGTCACATGTTTTTAAATATTTTTTAATATTCCTTTTTTATTTAGATGTGAAAAACTAAATGTGATTTTATTTGTCTTATTTAGATGAAGTTGGCAGGAAAGTCGTCATATCAAACTCATGAGATCAATGAACTTCAACACGATTTGGAGCTTTTGACGTGCCTCCACAATTTCGCGAAAGCCAAAGGAAAACCGACACATTTGAGTGATTTTTGGATGTAAATTTTTTTGGAGACATTTTTTTTGAATGATGCACATAGTGGGTATTTCTAGTTATGATACATGTAGTAGGTCATTATTTTTTATGAATAATTAATGTACATGGTGGGTATATCTATTTGTGTCCCATTATTTTTTTTATACAGACAAATGGTTTGGTTTGGTGCATTTTAGGTGTACAACTTCAAATACAAAAAAATTCAAGACTGTTTTTATGTCATTGTAAATTTTGATTTGTGTTCAGATTTATTTGTCAACTATGATATTAATATTGGTTATTAATTTTTTTTATATGTTTAATTTATGACCGTTTATATTAAACTATTATGTGATGAAATTTTTTATGACCTGAAAATTGTTCATCATGACGCTTTTTAAGTCAAATATGACATCTTATAGAGTATATTATGACCTTTTTGTAGCAGATATGATAGTTTTGAAAAAAAAAATCATATATAACCGTTACTTAATATGACACTTTTTATGGGTATCAATTATGACACCCGAACTTATGACACTATTTAATAAAAAATAAAGCATCATAAAATGTGTTTTATGACACTTAAAAAACGTCATAAAAAGGCTTTTTTCTTGTAGTGGTGGTTAAGCATACCCCGCTCATGCTATCATTGGGAAGTTTCCGCGTAGAGGGTGAGCATCCTGGCTCAAGGAGGAGGGTGTGGATAGTCCCCAGGTCATAGTCGTCCATTGTGTTATTATGTGATTTATATTTTTGGGGTGAGGCGTGGTGGGTATGTCTCGTCTCATTGACCGTTAGGAGCTATGGTTGTTTCCCGGGACGTCGTGTGTGTGTATGGCTCCGATGTAGGTGATATTGAGACCGACCGGGGTCCCCAGGATGGTATGTGGGTAATGCCCGGGAAAATGATAGCATGATGCAGTTTTCTCGACGATATATATAGCCGGGTATATTATGTGGATGGCCATTGTACATCATATGTGGTATGTACACTTGGCTATGGGAATGGATGATTGTATATATATATATATGGTTAGAATAAAATGCCTATATATATATATATATATATATATATATATATATATATATATATATTTATATATCCTATAGATGAAAGGATATGGAATCGTTGTGGAGTACATCTTGGATGATTATGATGTACTATATTGATGGGGGTTGATGTATCGTATTTAAGGAATATTTCGGTTACATCATCCCAAGGATATTATTGGAGAATTTAAGTTTTTTTATATCGTAATCTAAATTTAGTAGTTGTAGTAATATAATATTGTATGTATGGCATAATGGATCTCTAGGATCAACATTGTCAAGGAGTAGTGTAACGGGGTGGTTCCTTATTTGGATTTCGCTTTGCGAGACACCCCACGCCCGAAACGTAGTGCAGTGTTGAGATTGGAGAGAAGTTTTGCCAATAATAAATTGTATGCATGTTATTTATTAATTAAATCATTTGATTAAACCCAAATGTATATGGGTAACGTATTCAGAATTATAATTAATTAAATGATAAGCCGGAATCCATAAAGCCTATTATGGCATATTTATTTGTAAAAATAATTAAGTGTGTTTAGAAAGAGTGGATTCTTGGGTTAAGATAGGAAGGCAGTTCTCGTGGGTATACGCTGGGCCTATGTTAAGTTAGGTTGTCCTTATAATTGGGGTAATTTAACTAAAATCTCAGGATGCGAATAGGTGCGCGCCGTTAGATGAGAGGTGAGTTGGGATTTCACGAGAGTGCGATTCCACTTTAATTATGAAATAAGTGCACCGATATTTATTATGCACGGTTAACACACTTGCTAAATATTTTTCACAACTCGGGCTCTGACCCGTTTACTTTTCTCTCCTGCCTGTATATATATATATATATATATATTACTACAGGTGTCCCACCGCATGGATGCCGGATGACCTTCTATCCAGAGTCTTGGGAGTCGTGACAAGTGCGGATTGTTGCGGGACTTAGCTTATAGTCGCTTCCCACTTCTTTAAAAATCTAGGTAGGATTCATGTTGTATATCGGGTTTATACCCAAGGGATATTTATATATGTGTATATCTATTCCATTTCAGTTATTGTATTAGTTGTGACCCGAGAGATTATTCGGGTTTACTTCCTTGTGGTATATACAGTTGTAGTTATTTAGTTCATTTTATTCCAGCATTTTATTTATCTTAGTTCTTGTATGCATTTTTCTTTCCTTTATTAGTAGTTTTATAGTGTTGTTTGTTGTCTGTTGCATATTTTATTTAATTTTTAACATCTCGCTTATATGATATCGGGTTGTTAGTCTATATTATATTTGTACCGACAGTTGGTGTTGAGACTGAGCCATCTGAAACTCCTGATTTAATGTAGTATAGGGTTGGCCACCCATTATTATTTTAAGCGGGGTGTTACAGGTACGTTTACTGCCTTTGAAATTTTCTCAAATCTTTTCTTTTACTAAAACAGTTAACACCCTTTTTAGAAAACAAACATTTATAAAACATTTTCTATATTAATATTTTTTAAAATTCTGTTTAAAAATATCCCAACACTCCTAATATAAAATTTAAATGAAACTTTAAACATTATCTTACCAAAGTTCATATTGTTGGGCTTGAATGTTGAAGACAACTTGTAATTCGAATTCGTCTTTTTGTAGATGTAATCTTCTCAATTCTTCAATGACTTGTAGCGATATACGACATAATAAACTGTGACGGACTTATTAAAAATATGTCCTTACACTTCCCAATAATTGACACACAACTCTCTTGTCTCTATCAGACATAATGTCTAAATGTACTCCATATAACCTTACTATCTTAGGAATAATGATTGGGGTATAGTGTTACCTGTTATGATTAGTCCTAACTGGCATAAAGTGAGCTACTTTGATTACCCGACCTACTATCACCCATATAAGGTCGTGATCCCTTTGCGAAGTAAATTTACTTTGTGATAATATAGGGATACGCTCTCCCATTTCTACCAAGGAATTCCTAACGGTTTAAGGAAGCCTAATAATTTTTGATGGTCCACTTTCAATTAGAACTCAACAATGTCTTGCTTCATTTTATGCCATCACTACTACGGTTTTATATCATGATGCATTTTATCTTTCTCACAAACGCATCCACAACCATGACTCGTGCGATGGTGCCATCACCGCGTATCGCAAGTTTTTCCCCTCTCTTCAAATTTTAGATTCTCATGAAACGTAGACCTCCACATACCTTACCAACTAAGTTTTAACTTTCCTGAGTTAAACTGTATCGAATTCTTCCTATACCATCCTCATGGAAAATTTGGGGAGTAATGGTCCTAACTGATCTAAACCATCAAACAGCTAAGTCTTGAAGTCACAACTTTTATATTCATTTACCTCAAAAATACGTATTGTGCCACAATTCTCAATTATGGAAAATACTACAATCCAACTATATAGAGCGCCCATACACCCTATGTTTTGTGCATTTCAGCATAAAATCTAAATGGATGTGATATCATTCACAAGACGTGATTACTCTATAAGGTTATACTTTACCACCTTATTACTTATACTATACTCCTTATCATACTGGTTTCCACATCCACATTTTGGCGACTCCACTGGCCTCAAATCATACTAAAACCCAAAACTCTCAATTTTAACAGATACATATTATAACAAAGATTTCAAACCCATATTCTAAAGACCCAACTTACTTCGACTCCCAACGTTCGCTAGTTTCATGAGTGGGGTGTCTCACGGAGTGAAATCCAAACAAGGAACCCCTCGATACCCTACTACTTAACCTGGTCTGTCGTCGAAACCCTTCAGGTCCTTAGTCCACAATATATACCTTCCCAATAGGTTTTGTATATTGATATGAAAGTATACTCATCCACTCTATTGTCCCTCAAAGATAATATTAAACATGGAACTCTCCCTAACACAAGTTCTCAGTGTAATAAATATAATGAGATATATCACTCTCCGCTCGATTAAGAACTTAATGTATCCTGAATCACATCAGCAACAAGTCCTTACACACCGGGATCAGGTATAGTAAAATGGCATACTTACAGATGCCAAGTATAGAATGCTATCTATAAATTTATAAACTTAGGCCCAACCTTATTTCAGGTGGCGCCTCACAGAATTAATATAGTTCACATAACAAATATGATAGTCTAATTACCCAATTTACCATCGTTTAATTACTCGATAATCAGTCACTACACATTATCGTAATAAATCCTACATTCCTCAATCATAAATTTAGTATATAATAACATAATTATTAATGATCCTACCGGTTGTAATACACCATATTTTTATTGATTTTAATTATAGGATTAATTAAATTAAAATGGGAAATTAATTGGTAATTAATCCGGATTTAAATACTAGCGAGGCGAGCGTTAGTGCTTGATTATGATAATTATGTTGAATATTACTGAGCGAGTATGGTAATATATGATTATGAACTTATTAAAATTGTCACGGGAGAAAATATGACAGTTTTGGAAATTAAGTTGGGACGCGCGTTCCAGTCGCGTCGGGACTAATTTAATGGATTATAAAGTATCTTATTTTTATGTCATCCTTATGGCCATTTTGAGTGCGCCAACGTGTACAGAAGTATCGAGTTAGTCAAAAAAGTCTACCCAGGGGTTTGGTTTGGGTCCCAGGGCAGTTTTAGGCCAAATCGGCAACCCAGGAGGGTATTTTAGTCATTTTATCATTTGATAAATAGTGACCTACGAAATTTAAAACTATTATACCGGCGAAACCTTAGGGTAATTAGGTTTATTGGCTGCTACAAAGTTGAAAGAGAGAAGTAGAGAGAAGGGAAGGGCTTTCCAAGGGTTGCTAGGGCCAAACCACCACCTTGCTCCACCACCGCCGCCGGATTTGTGACCGAAAAGAGAACATCACCACCATACCATCTTCTCCAAAGGATCAGAACTTCTATTTCCAGGAAAGTGATTTAACTTGTTATTATTCAGCAAATATATTATCCATGGTAGTTTAGAATTGGAGACTAAACTTGAATATTGATAATTTCTTGATTTGGGAGAATTAAATCTTGGATATGGGTAGGTTTTGCATGTAGATAAATTTTGGAAAGATTAGACATTTTAATCAGAACCTTAATGATATAAATCACGAATTATGTCTGTGTATTTTGTTATCTTGAATTAAGAGAAGTTATCCTAGGGTTTACACATGATGAACATATAGATTTGTATGCATTTTGTATTGATTTGATGATTCTGGCACGTTAAAAATCATGTGCTTAGGTTAGTATAACATCAAGAATTTTATTTTGGAGATTGTGATCATGTAATGAATTTTTGATACAAAACAATGACCAAAACTAAAAGAAATTATTGGTTGTAACTGGTCGATCGATCGATCGACATTCATAGTCGATGGATCGACTGGTTCAATCGATAGGCATTCTTGAGTCGATTGATCGACTCCCATGCATTTGTGAGAAATGACTTTTAAGGTTTAACCAAACCCCGATGTTTAAGAATTGTTGGTATGGACTATTTGAATATATTGGGACTTAGAGAAGGTCAGTATGGGGGTATTTGAGGCCCGAAAAATATTAGATTGGTTTGGTATTAAATAATAAACTTACGAGTGTCCGACGAGAGCATATGGTTGGAAATTATGAGAACGTGAGCTTGATTTGGATAAGCAATAACTTAAGGTTAGGAACAGTAGTAGAGGGATTTTTAGTTACTGAAATAACCTTAGAGACAAATATGAGACTTGGTGACCTTTTGGGATATGTTTAAGTACTCAAAATTATACGACGAGAGTTATTGTGCTAAACATTATTTCGTAAAATAATCGGGATGAAACTACATTACGTATGAGACTTGTAATATAGTGAGGGAGTATACCTATGTTGAAACAATGATTACTTAGGTTGTGTGATAACCTAGTATAAAGATTATTATGTGTATGACATACCAACCATACTTGTTATCACGGGAGGTTGTAGGAAGAGGACAATCTTGTCTTGTGTGCCTTCGGGGGAATAATGATTTGGTACCTGAAGAACATAGGATCGTGAAGACTTATTTGTGAGTTGATAAGTCAACTGACCGTGGGAACGTAGGTATGTGCATGACCCATGGGTATGTGAACTATGTTCGCCTCCAATATGTGTGATTTATACTGATACGGTTCATGAGTGATTCGGAACTCGTGATCCTTATGTACGTGATGTACCGGGATTCGATAGCAGAGTATGAGAGCATTGCATCTTAGCCTAGGGGTTCCATGTGTATATATATGTACTCGGAGTGATTTATATATATACTTGTGATTGTTCATTGTTGCTTAGTAGATGAGAATGGCTAAGATATTTAAATGACTTAAAGAAGTGGAAACTTAAATAATTCATGAGATAATTTATCTAAATGATGAGTAATTGAGATGTAATTATGTCTTGATTGGGTAATAAGAGTAGGCATCGTAAGGAAGTCCATATAGACAGATTTGGTGTAGTCTAGTTAGGTAGTAGCATAGCTAAAATGGGTAAAAATAATGCGTTAGGCGTGCACAATAATTGAGGGGTGAGAATCTGAAGTGAGAGCACGTGACTAACATGTATATAATATTTACTGTTTAATGCAATTAAACAGATGCTGTTTTTAAAATATTTTCACCTCGGGCTCTGACTGGTTTACTTCCAAATCTATTTTGTTTTTATAAAAACATTTTAGGTGCCCAGCCATAGGGACGCCAATCATAGGAGTTCCATTATGTTGATGTGCTGTAGCTATTGTGGAAGTTGCAGGGCCTCGGTATTAGATGCCTCCATATCTATCTTTGCTTCCTTCGGAGTCCTTCATGTAAGTTAGGGCATGTTGCCCATTCTTATTCAAAGACATCAGTTTTTAGACTTTCATTTTATTTCAGTTGTTAGATTAGTTATTCAGACTCATGTTTTGGGATTATTTTTCCATTTAGACTATTATTGGAGTGTTTACTCCAGGCTCAGTTTATTTCAGTACATTAGTTGTTCATATGAGATTGTTTATGTGAATATTGGATGGTTGGTTATTTATTACGTAGTTGTATGTTAATTTAATTAATAAAATTTGGCATCTCACTTTTTAAATATTAGGTAGCTAGTAATTAATTAAATATTTTTCGACAGTGATGCTAAGACTGAACGAACTTGATATTTTGTATTAACTTAATAAAGGATTAGTTACCCGGTATTTAATTAGGCGGGGTGTCACACCCATTTCCCCCTACGAGTGTCAACAAAAGGTTTCGCTACCTTATAAACATATAAGATGATATCCATACCTAGGATTTACATTCAATAATAGTCCACTATTTTGACATGGGTAATTCTTTCTTTTTGGATTACGCACCCATCAATTAATTATTGGATCAAAATCTCTAAGCCTCTTGTTATGGCCTTACTGGCCTCTCCATAATTTTCTTGGGGGCCTCTATGGCTCTGAGGAACGATATGGTACTTCTTGCTTAGGACCTTACTAGTCCTACATAATCCCACCCTGCTCAGGTTGTAAATTCCTAGGCCTAATTCTCTTAGCCCAATTCCCTTACCTAAACTCTTACTCCTCCCGTTAATTATATTTACATCTATTGGTCCTAGTCTCATGGGTCCCACTCTCTTTCTGTGGACTTATTCAACATTAATAGTCCCATTTTTTCTACACATGGAATAACTTTTTGTGTTATTTCTACAGTCCATTTTGAACCTAATAGTGTTAGCGTCAATTATTGCTCTACTGATTTCTTCGGCTCCACTTTCACTATGGAACTCGTTATCGACTATACTAGTCTTGAGTGAATCCCCATCCACTTAGTAGATATTCAGTTAAACCATATATATATGGGTCCTCCCCTTTACAGGGTATGCCCCTAAGTGGTATTCTACTATCCTCGTTAACCCTAGTCTTACTCTTCGACTAAATTCCCCAACACCCTTGACTCTCTTCTCACAAAAGCATTGATATTGATTTATAAACGTACACCCTTAAAAACATCATCACTAGTCATCTAATCTGATTTTTCCATACACACATGGGTATTTAAATCACGAATTCTTCAACAAAAAGTAACCTATTTTTTTCCCGGGTACATCCCATTTATGATAAGTTTCACAATTTCATTCGCATCTCTGTTTCAACAGAAGATGGACAATTTCATGATCAAATTGTACCCCAGATTTCATGTTTATCACAATACCAACTTCTTTATATATGATGTCTAATTCCCATCACTTAAGATTGCTCTTATGAGCAAAATGTTATCGAAAATTCTTAAATCCTGGGTATTGATACACTTCACCCTGTGCAGTTGCCTTTGGATTTCTACTTCCATTGGCCCCTCACTCTTCTTCCTTCACACATTTTATAAATTTTCATTTCTTTTTATAAAATTCTTCCCACTCCCTCACCCTTCACTGACGGCACCATCGTCACCAATGACGGTGTTTAAGGAAACTACTATTCCCAAGCGATTTCCTTATTGTCGTCATCTTGAATAATAATTACGATGAATTTTACCTCAATCAACATTTTCCTAAATACACTAAGTCTCTTGTTGAGTCTTTCCTCCTACATTTTGTCCAATGGCCTTCGATGGTCGTCCTATTCTGTTCGGCGTACGAAGCCCGACCGAACTTGTTTAAGGATTTCACCACTTATGCTTAATAGCAGGAGAACGTAAATCATCATACGTGAAGGAATACAACAATACTAATCATAAGGGTATACATTAAGGAATGATACGCTGAAATGTAGATAGCCGTACAGATCTTAAAAACTCTAGAACCTGATGCTCTGATACCACCTGTAACACCCCGCTCAATTAAATACCGGGTGATAAGTCCTATACCCAATTAAATCAGAGTATACAGTTGGCTCATTCTTAGCATCACTATCAAAAAACATTTCCTTTTTTTTTGTTAATCACCTAATACTCAATTAAGCTGGTGTTAAAAAGTCCCAAATTTTAATTTAATAAAATTCCATTTTACCATTACAAACAAGCTCATGTAATCCACTCCACAACAATTAATAATAGATAAGTAACATCAATCTAAATTGAATGTAATTGGAATAAACTCCCTAGTTTAAATATCTCAATACAACAATCCAAATAAACTGAATACCACTGTCTAAGATAGAATAGAAATAACTAGAATCCTTGGGAAACATGCCCTTATATGAACTAAATACTACAGATGTATGAAGCAAGAGAATGAAAGCGTCTAAGCAAAGTCTACAACTCCATAGCATCCACAGTACGTCAAATATCCAATCCTCTATGTCTGGCGTCCCTTTGACTGGACACCTAATATGAAGATACAAGGGGGACGAGAATATGCAAGAAAACGGGTCAGAGCCGGATTGTAAAATATTTTAAATGCTACAATTAGCAATTAGATTCTCGGAATCTCTCTCTTGAGATTCTCACCTCTCATATAGAGTGCACGCCTATCGTATCTCTCAACCATACTAATTACTGTTCCCACACTAACTAGTTTATATCAATGCCAACTAACCATAGCCCATATCTTTCCCACATAATTTTCAACAACATAGTTTTTTTAAACAGTTATTCCTCTGATGCGTGTGCAGAAGTTGATAGCTTTTTATAGTTTGCAGTGTAGAAGATCGAAGGGTTCAACATTAGCCTAACCAACTGATGGATGAGTGAATTTTATCATTACAATCTGCACTTGCAGAATTTTGATATTGTTCATGCTATGCAATCTCCTACTTCAACTAATGGTTTACAATTTGCAATTACAAGAGCATTTGGAACACGACGATCAATATTCTGAAATTATTGGTCAAAATAATTTAAGAAAACAGTAAGGAAAGTGATTAAATGTGGAATTAATATGAAGGATCGAAACTCAACTAAATATGCTCAGCAGTGGTTTGGTTCTAGTTTTTACATCCGGTACTTTCTTCTTCTGTATTATACACATGATAAAGAGTTAAAATGATTTGTAGTTATCATTGTACAATGCAAAATTGATAGTTAAACTGTTTATATTCTTGTCTAGATTTTCTTTATTTATTTTTCGCATTTACAATGAATGGAATCTTTACCTCTTGTAATCCTTTTAATATTTTCACTTTCATATCTAGCATTTCACTGAATCTAGTGATGGCCAGTTTTATTTATATATTGATAGTAATTAAAATTAATAATGCTTGTGGTTTAAAATGGAATTTATAGAATGTAAATTTAATAATGGCACGTCAAATGGTATAATGTTAAATATTGAAGAAAAAGTGATAAATCAAACTAATAAATTTCATTATTTAGGGTCAGTGTTAAAAATTAATGGGTTGATGAGGATGTTATAGGTAGAATATCAACTGGTTGGATGAAATGGAAATAAGCAAGTGGAGTGTTATGCGATAAGAGGATAACTAATAAATTAAAAGAAAAATTTTATGAAACAGTTGTTAGGCCCGTGACCCTATATGGAGAGGAGTGTTGGGATTTAAAGAAA
The DNA here is from genome assembly GCA_949130495.1 of Sambucus nigra. Classification (NCBI taxonomy): domain Eukaryota; kingdom Viridiplantae; phylum Streptophyta; class Magnoliopsida; order Dipsacales; family Adoxaceae; genus Sambucus; species Sambucus nigra. The sequence continues at coordinate 136,565,048 of OX422216.1, forward strand.
AAAAATGAACAAAGTTTACATGTTAGTGAGACGAGGATGCTCTGATGGATGATAGGAATTACTAGAAAGGACAAAATTAAAAATTAGTACGTGAAAGAAAAGTTAGGAGTTTCTCCCATTAGCGATAAATTAAGAGAAAGTATACTTGTATGGACATGTATTGCGTAGACCAGCAGATGCACATATAATAAGAGGAAGATTATTGAAAATAGCGAGTAAAAGCGAAAGGGTCCGCCGCTATCGTGGGAGGAAATTATTAGGAGAAATCTTAAGGAATTAAACTTTAACGATAATATTGCATACAATAGATTAGAATGGAAAAGGAGAATCCACATGGTCGACCCCATATGATGGGATTAAAGCAAGGATGATGATAAAGATGATATATGGGTTGATTTGTCAATAGAAGAGAATAGTTGTGAACAACCGGATGATGAGGTCATGGAAAAGATTATTTCCAACGGGATGGTCAAGGAGGTAAATAATTTTTAGCTAGAGCTATATAGGTATGATTGATGTATGTTTATGTATTTGCTACAGTCAAAAGCTTCATACATTACATATTTTAGGTGGAATTTTTAAAGAACTAACCCATGTTTTGGTACAAAATGATTTCAAAATTTGGTCTTTTCCAACAAATTATGTAATTTATTGGGGTTATTTGAACTTATACACCTAAATTTTAATTTTAATTTGTGGAGATTTTATAAATTGGAGATCATTCTTAATGTCAGCTCATCAAACATGAAGCTTTATTTTTAAGATTCATAATGTCCCCTAATTTCGAATTGCATGTAAATGATTTGTTATATTTGAAAGACTTCAAAAAATTTGCGTGAGCTTCGAAAGTGTGAAAAGTGTCAAATCATGAATATATCATTAACAAAGTGTCAACAAGTCTTTAAATTATAATATTTATAAATCAGTTTATATATGTGTTACTATTTTCAATATCTTAATGTTTAGGGGTATTTTTTTTCTTTTTTTGGTATGTGCACCAGTGGCACCATCGTCCGCGCTTGCGAAAAAAGTTCGCCAATAAATAGAGATTTTAATAAAATAGTAAATTTATATTTTTCTATTTTCTTCATAAAAAATAAGGAATATGTATGTCGTTTGATAGATCTTGACGAGTAGATTCCAAATATATAAATTTTGTAAATTTTGAATTTGTATATTTGAAGTTATGAACTTTTAAAAATTGACTATTTTTTTTGTGAAAAACGAGGTAGTTAGCTCTCAAAGATATTTTGGAGGTATGTAGATCATTTTAATATACTTAGTGTCAAAATTGGACGTTTAACATCATAGACCCAACCAATGAAAAATAGTACTATATATAGGGTACCACGTGTCCGTATTTAACACAAATATTGACACGACACGCATGCGATATGTGTCCCACGTATATCCACTATACATACAAGAATTTTAAATGCATATATGTATAATGTTGTGTCCTTATTTGTGTTAAGTACGAACACATGGTGCGCTCCACACATAATATTATTTATCTCGACCAGCTACATATTAACTTATTAAATAATAAAACATGATGACACTATTAAAACTAGAATTAATTACTTTAGTTATTGGACATCGAGGATACTGTCACCCCTTACTATTGTTCTTCAAATCTTGGTTCAATGACAAAAATATGTATATATCCAACAATTTTGTTTTGTGTTATTTTTTATTAGCTTTTTATAGAATCTGTAACTCTAAGTTGTTTATAAAGTTTAGGGTCCGTTTGGTTGGCATAATTTGCCTAGGCAAATGCCAACAAGTTGGCAAATATGAAAATTTGCCCACATTTTGGCTGTTTGGTTGCATAATTTGCCTAGTCATTATTTGCCAATGTACAACACCTCCTATGCAAAATCTGTGGGCAAATTTTGCTTACCTATTTGAGTGAGAAATATTTGCCCACAAATTTACCAACTTCTTAAACGATTTTAATGTTTTAAAAAATAATTTAAAAACTGTTTTAAATAATTAAAAAACTGTTATGAATATTTAAAAATTGTTTTGTAATGTTTCAAAAACTGTTTTTAATATTATAAAAAAATGTTAAGAAAATGTTTACAATTTTTTTAAAAAAACGTATTAACAAAATATTGTAAAAAAAAACTGTTTTTAAAAAACCGTATTAACAAAATATTGTAAAAACTGTTTTTAACATTTTTAAAAACTGTTGTGAATATGTTATAAAAACAGTTTAAAAGTTTTAAAAAATAATTTTAAAAACTGTTTTAAATATTTAAAAAAACTGTTATAAATATTTAAAAACTGTTTTGTAATGTTTTGAAAACTGCTTTTAATATTATAAAAAATTGTTAAGAGAATGTTTTACAAATTTTTTGAAAAACCGTAATATAAAAATATTGTAAAACAGTTTTTAACATTTTTAAAAACTGTTTTGGATATATTATAAAAACTGTTTCAAAGTTTTAAAAAATATTTTTTAAAACTGTTTTAAAGAGTTTAAAAAAACTGTTGTGAATGTTTAAAAACTGTTTTGTAATGTTTTGAAAACTGCTTTTAATATTATAAAAAATTGTTAAGAGAATGTTTTACAAATTTTTTGAAAAACCGTAATATAAAAATATTGTAAAACAGTTGTTAACATTTTTAAAAACTGTTTTAAAGTTTTAAAAAACATTTTTTAAAACTGTTTTAAAGTGTTTAAGAAAACTGTTGTGAAGGTTTAAAATTTGTTTTGTAATATTTTAAAAACTGTTTTTAATATTATAAAAAATTGTTAAGAGAATGTCTTACAAATTTTTTAACATTTTTGAATATAATATAAAAACTGTAATATAAAAATATTGCAAAAACTATTTTTAACAATTTTGAATATAATATAAAAATTATTTTTAAATAAATTAATTGGATTGACTTTAATTTCGCCTAATGTTGTTTGATAGCGTCATCTAAATTTTGCCTAGGCAAATTTTGTCATGCTCACGCTTTTGCGCACTAACAACCAAACGGACCCTTAGTGTTTTCATTACAATTTTAGCTGTTTGCGATGTTGTAGAAAGTTTTGTTATTGGATTAAATTTTTTTGGTATCAAATTTGTAGTTTGTGCTTGAAAAAAATTTGTTCATAATAGCATCTTGAATCTAGAATGCATTTTTTCATATCCTCTCTCTATTTTCTCTGAATAGTATTTAGGCATCTCTATGTTTTGCATGTTCGCTAGCAAGTCAATGCAGCTATTTTGTTTTGAATGTTCAAATCCTGAATTGAGAGGAAAGGGTAACATTTAACAGCATGATTTATTTAAATATAGAGCATGACTTTTGATTGTGAGGTTTCTTGTCTATAAGTATAGAGTACGCTGTTCCGTCATTCTTCACTCCCAAAACCATATATCTAAGACTAAGAAGCCATGGATGCCCTTCTCACATTCCTATTCATAGCAGTTACTTTTGTTCTCTTTCTTTACTGGATATCAAGAAGTTCCAGTCAGAAAAAGGGAACACCACCTGAACCAGCTGGTGCATGGCCTATCATCGGTCACCTTCCTCTTCTGTCTGGCACTGAGGTTCCTCACAAAACCTTAGGGGCATTGGCTGACAAATATGGTCCAATCTTCATGATTAGAATGGGTTCAAGCCCAGTTTTAGTGGTCAGTGATATGAAGATGGCAAAAGAGTGCTTCACCACCAACGACAAGGCCTTTGCAAACCGTTCAAAATCCATAGGAACTGAGGTCATGTGCTATAACTCCTCTCTCTTTATCATTAACAATTACGGTCCATACTGGGCCTATGTGCGAAAGATGGTGACACGTGACCTTCTTTCCACCAAACAGGTGGGAGTTCTTGCCCATATCCGACTATCCGAAATCGATACATCCATGAAAGAGATGTATGAGTTTTGGGTGAAAAACAAAAAGAGTGAAGATGGTGTGGTGAAGGTGGATTTAAAGCTATGGCTTAGGAGTTTGAATTTGAACATAGTGGGTAGGGTGCTAGCCGGGAAGAGAATTTCGGGTGACGAGGGAAATAGGACTCAAAATGTGATACAGATATTTCTTGAGAAGTTTTCATCGGTTATGGTGGGGGATGCTATACCATTTTTGAGGTTTTTGGATTTGGGGGGCAAAGAGAAGGCCATGAAGGAAGCTGCCAAAGAGATGGATGATATATTACACGGTTGGTTAGTAGAACACAAGTCAAACAGAAGCTCAGGAGAAGTGAAAAGAAATGAAGACAAGGACTTCATAGATGTGATGCTTTCAAGTATTGACGGGGCTTCTTCAGAACAACTTGGTGGTTTTGACGCGGATACTGTTATCAAATCTACATCACTGGTACATATTAATATTTAATTTCAGAAGGTTTTGCTTCATTTTATGTAGTCTTTACTCTATGCTATACTAACATATTTTTTATTTTGCGTTAAAGTCCATTACTTTAGGGCCCATTTACTGTTAACAAAAATCCAACCTCAAATAGATGAGTCTCTAATTTGCCATTTTACTTTTCCAACCCAGTGAAAAAAGTATCACACTGAACGGAACGGACCATTAATTAAAGTTTGCCTCATAACCACTAATCTCGTAATGGGCTACCGAAACCGACAATCTTCTTCTGGAATTAGAATCCGATAGAAGTCCTCCCCCACAAGAACCACTATTAACAGCACTACCCTTGTTTTTTGAGTCAACTTAGAATTGGTTGAGGCTTTTTAACCAGATATGAGCTTTGGAAAATGAAGCGGAGTCATCAGCTTTCCATCTCATCACAATAAACAAACAGGTGAAGTGAAAGACATGAGGAATAGTGAAGGTGACGGCATCACGTGTCTGTGCTACCAATAACTACATGACACGAATGCGATATATGTTCCACATGTTTGTTTTTCACTATAAATACAAGAATTATAAATGTGAAAATATGTGGTGTCATTAATCGTGTTGAATACGGACATATGGTGTCTTCCACACATGGTACTATTTCTTATTCTTACGACTAGTGCCTTTCGTGTAGGGAGTCAAGTTTAGAAATGACATAATGACAAAATACGTAATGAAGCAAAATTTATTCGAAATTGACACGATATGTTCTATTGATGTCGAGTTTTTCTTAAACGAAGCCGTATCATATCATGTTTGTGTCAAAAGGATTCCAATTTGGCTCTTTATCATCCTTCCACTCTATAAAGGAGGTCACAAACAATAGTCATTTCACATACAAGTTTTTTGAGTTGCTGCTCGGCTCTTGAACCATCTTACTTTTTCTCTTTTATCATGTCATTGATGCTTTGTTCTTGAACCATATTAATTTTTCTTTTTAGAGTGTATATATATATATATACATATATGTGTGTGTGTGTGTGTGTGTGTGTTTGTGTGTGTGTGTGTGTGTGTGTGTGTGTTATTTGTTATATTTTCTCAAAATTGAGTTAAACTTTTTCTTAAAAAAAATAATGTTTTGTGAGAAGTGTTTGATGCTTAATTGTTACAGTTCATGTTTATCAGTTCTTTTATTATAATTTGTAATTATTTATTGATTCAATAAAATGACAACAGTTTTGCTAAAAAATAGAAATTATGTAATTTGTATATACAAGATACCGTATACATAGATTTGACATGTAGGTCATAAATACCAAGTCATTGCCATTTTCTTGACATAAGCTTCTGTTAGTTCGACCGAGAAACCATTTATGGCTTAATGTTAAGTGACTCGACTTTAAATGATTTGTATTTGGAAAACATCTAGCTATGTACACGGTATGTTGTGCCATCTTGCATATTAGAAATGGGCATTAACTAATAAATTTCTTAAAAGTCTATTTATATATGAGGAATCCAAGCCACAATTTTGTTGATATCCTAAACTCGTAAATTTTTTAATTAATTAACGATAAGTCAAAAGCATACAATTATACTTATTAATCTAGATATAATTACAATGATAACTGTATTTCATCATTGGAACTATATCTACATTAATAATTATAATACACATGAACTTAATAAAAAACTATTATAATTTATCCTCATTATTAATTTATAAAAATCTAAGAATTTATCACCATGTTTCCCTTTTTAAAATGTATGTTTGATTATTAAAACCATGAATCATATATCTTTACTATATGACTAAAGTTGTAGGTATAACGGCGAATTGTCAAGTGTACATCTTAATGGCATAAGCTTCATCATTCTACATTGTAAGCTGCCTTAAATTAGCTCTTTAAACCCGGCGTTTATTACTTTTTTTTTTGTATCATACCATGTGGTGTTCGGCCAACTTTAAGCGCACCTAGACTAATTCACGTTCGCGGTTCGTGGCTTCCGCTGGCCAATCATTATTTTAACAATGTCAGGGATCGAACTGAGGATCAAACTCAATCTACCCCCAAGACTGTCCCAGTGACAACATTATACCACTGGAAAAAGAGACTTAGTTACGGGACCTTTATTACTATCTTGCCATTTACTCTACTTAGCCTCCCCCTCTCCCGTTGTTTCCTATTCTCCATTAAACACTCGTTGTTTAACATTACTTATGCATTCACCATTCACTCTGTTTGTCTATCTTGATATCTTTGGTTTCCCCCAATTCTTCCTCCCCCACTTAAAGCCTTCCCTCTCCTTTTACACTTATGATTAAATGCCTATACCATGCAAATTCTCATTGAGAACAACAACAGCGTCTCTGCTTGGAGGGGCGGAGGCCCCCCGTGAGATTTTCAAAAAAAAAAAATTTAGGGATGCAAAATGTGTAATTTTTTTTAGGGGTGTAATTTTTAAGGGAGGCCCCTCCTGAGATCTTGCCTACACTGTTTTTTAATCAGAAATTTGTATAAAACTTGAATTAACCAAAAAAAAAATTGCCTCGGGGGCTCCCGCTCCCGAACCTCCGGCACCACTCGAGACTTTCGCCCCTCCTAACTAGAAATCCTGGATCCTTCATTGCTTGGCACACCGCATTATGCCACCGCTAGTACCGACAAACTGAGATTTGATTCTAAATTTAATTTATGTATTCTATTTTTTGTTTGTTTCTTCTTATGGTCAACGTTTTCCATTTCTATTTTTAGTTTCGTCTCCTATAATCTCTAAATATAAATTGATTTAGTATTTATTTATGTTTTGGTTTTTAGTTTCCCACTTATCCATTCTATTTTTTGTTTTTGACATCTGATTCAATTTATTTTTTCATTCGGTATGTAATTTTTCATTCCTGATGGTATTCTGATTTTATTTATTTTAGTCTCTGTAAAGTATTTCATTTTTATTTTTGATTTTCAATTATTATTGTGTTTAAGTTTTGGGTCCTATGTTGTACATATTTGAAAGAAAAAACTTCGTAAGTTATATGTGCCCTATTGCATCTATTTGAGGTGATTTTGGTTTTTCAGTACGAGATGGAAGGAACCGTTTTGTACATCGATACACCTTTTACAAATGATATATATATATATATACACACACATACGAAGAGGGCCTAAAATTAGTCGGCAATGGGGTCGTTAAATTGATCCGCATTTGATCTTGAGAGAGAGAGAGAGTAATGGAGGCATGGGGTGTATGAGTGGGAGAGACTCGTGTCGTGTATCTATGATGAGATGTGAGGGACAATAAATGTTGATGCAACCGCAACTTCTTCTCTCTCATGGGCAGATGCACTTGGGGCCGAGGGGGAGCGAAGGCTCCCCCTAATTTTCCAAAAAAAATATATTTTAGGGGTTCAATATGTAAAGATAGAAAGTTAATGGCATAAAAATGAGGTTATTGCAACATTTAGGATAAAAGTGTAATAAGTTTGTATAAGATTAGAAACTAAAGCTATAATTGTGTAAAACTTGAATTAACAAAAAAAAAATCTTCTAGGGGGCTCCCGCCCCCGAACCCCGACATTGGTCTCCCCTGACCATAAATTCTAGATCTGCCATTATTCTCCCTCCCCATCGCTCTCCATTATTGTCCTTAATTGTGAAGTGTAATTAATCTAAAAAACATTACGAGGAATCCCAAGCTTAAATCAAGTCTCCGAATTTTATTTTATTTCTATTAATAAACGTTTGAACTACCCAAAAGTAAATTACAGTCACATATTTTTATATACCTGTAAATATGTGTATTGATGTAATTAACATGGATTTAATTCATGAGATATCAAAAAAATATTGACGTTTAACTAAAAAGAAAAAAAAAATCAATTTATTAAACAATAGTACTATTTAATTTATTTTTAAAATTTTGTTAAAAAAGGTTTGATTGTATGACATGTTAATTAATAAACTTAAAATAATTATACAAACTTCAGGAAGATAGAAGATCAACTTGGTGGAAGTCTTGCATATTTCAACAATATATCTTTTTCTCCATTTTTTGTCATATTTAATTTTATCATTTTAACATGTATGTGTGCTGGCCATTTTTGAATACTACTTGTGCATCGCGCGGGTCTAAATGCTAATAATAGGGTTGGTTATTGATCAGGGAATTCCAATACCAAAATCAATTTTGATAAGCTAAAATCTAAATTACCATTTGTACCATTCGGTACAACCTGACTTAAACCAAAATCGAACTGCGTGTTTTATAAACCACAGTAAAATCAATTTTTTTCTATAAAATTTCAAAAAAATTAAAATAACAAAATAAGATTGTACACAAATTATGAGTTTTCCACATTAGGCTTTCTCTTTACAACTAACGCAGCTCAAATTATTAGACTTATAAAAAACTAGGTTACATCATTTTTTATTTAGTTGATTTTTTTTATCAAAATAATATCCGCCATGTAAGCTAAAAAGGATACACAATGCTAAAGCTTTAGAAAGCCAAAAAAAATAAAAGCTTAAACTTGCAAATACTTAAAAAGTAGCCCCTTATTTATAAATCGTCACTCCCATCCATTTTATTCTCCATGCACCTTATATATAATTATGTTAGTGTTCCATCTCAAGAAGAATTCTCTAAAATTAGCTAAAATGGATCAACGGACGATTTCATTTAAATTAGCTAAAAAAAATTAGTTGAATTTTTATAGGCTCTTAACATTCCACAGTACCCCTCGAAAAACACTTGGCTCAAAATGAATTGTTTTGCTATTTAAAAAAAGTGGACGGCAGTTTCGATATTTAATTTTAGTACGGTAATTTCGATAAATCAGTATTTTAGATGTGTAAATCAAAACCAACCGCAAAAAATTCGATAATTTCCGTTTCGATAGTTTCAATTTTTATAAAAGTGAAAAAGTAAACCATTACCCCCTTTTTACGTGTTTTTACCGTACCACGAATACCCCTAGCTAGTTACACAAGGCTCCCGCTTCACTATAGTATCTGGGAGAGGTCGATGTCGTCTAGTCTTACCCCCGTATTATTTTATAATATGATCGAACCCCGGATCAGCCGTAGCTTGGACGAGGGCGAGTGATAAGAGTCCATCTTTAATACATTTCATATGCATACTTGATCTATTATTTATTATAAGATATAAACAAGGATCTTTTGCTGATACATTATCTTTTATAAATTTCTTTTAAACTCATTAAATGCTACATAATATAAAGAGTCATCCCACCAACACTTATAACTACAAAATATTAAAAAATAATTTTTTAACATAACTTACTCAAATTTATAATAAATTGTAAAAGTAAAAAACTAAAACTTTATTAATGCAAATCATAATAAGCTAACATTAATAAAGAAATCATATACATTTGATATCATTGTACTACACAAGTTTTTCAAATGGTTAAACGAGTGCCAAAAAGTTAATTATGAGTACAATTTGTTTTAGAGTGGTAAAATACAATAGTGATCTTCTTTTATACTGTATTATTTATTATTCATAACAAGATATAAAATGGTTGCACATCAATGGAGGTAGCAATATCTTTACTCTCCATAACTCCCTTTTGAGAATGTTCAATTGCACTCTTGGCGAATATTGTATGCACGTGTGTGTGTTTGTGTAATATCAGATAAAAATTATACGATACCCACGCATCGCGCAGGATGAAAAACTGATTTTATAATTATCTTTTTACTTATAGAAAATGAGAGTAATGTGGCGTGACTGACCTTTAACTGGTTTAATTTTAAAAACAATCTAGCAATATCCACTTTCAAATTTTTACTAAAATTTTTATTAAATATCGTACAACATTTTTCCTCTTTCTCATTTGAATCTACATTGTATTATTTAATTCTGATATACCTCCTCAAATTATTTTTGTTAATTTTTTAAGGCATAGAGAGATGATTTTGTTGAGAAAATTTTGTTTATTATTTGTACAAGTACGTTTCAGTAAGACTGATTTGCAATAAAGGAACCAATGACATATTTCATGGTTATATACAACACAGTACAGATAGACTTAACATTTAATTTGAAATTCAATATTGACCGGTGGTTGAATTTTGTTTCCATCAATTCTATAAGGAAAATCAAGTGTATGATATTGGGGTGTGTATGATTGTCAATATTTTCAATGACAAATGTGGAAGAATTTCAACTTTAAAACTGTTTGACAGCACAAATTGGCTTGCAAAAATTTTTTACCCATAAAGTATAATTTCCTAAAATATAAAAAATTGTATTTTCAAATTTTATTTCTTGTCTCATCCCCAAAGAAAAAAATCATGACCAATTTTCATTGATTAGGATTAAATAAACTCATTGGTTTCCATATTTTTTAACGACTACAATAAAACATATAAAATAAAAAATTTAGTTTGACAAAAAAATTCATGAAAAAAAATTGAATAGGAAAAATGTGGCTTAAAACTTTTTGAACTTTTCATTTTTTCTATCAAAGGCACTCTTAGAGTTTCGACTCTCTCTCCCTTGATCACTTTTCCCACTCTCACCAAATCATGAATAATGATAGAATATTGTGAGTAGGTTTTTCTTATGGTTGGTAATTATTTTATTTATTTCTCCTTTTAGAAATAAGAAGAAACTTATTTAGTTGTTATCATTTCCCATTTTTTGGTTGATATATTAATTTTTCTTGATTGTTTTAATGGATTATAATCTCATAGAAAAAACCATTTTCTCATGATGAGGTATTTTAACATCATGTATATTTCTAATTTGGTTTATGAACTATATGTTATATCAATTTATTATTGTGATTGAACTATAACAAGTGTATTTCACATATCTTTGGAAACCAATTAATAATTTGTTATATAACCATGTGATATATTTGGCTTATCAAAGCAATTGTGGATGTTTATGCATATACATATTAACTTGTGTATACCTAGAAGCGATTGCGGACTTGCAAGCAACCTCTAAGTAAAGTTTGTAGGAAAGTTTGTTTAAGTTATTCTTTTGAAAGTGTGAAAAATGAAAAGGCATAAGTAATATATTATATATGTTCAATTAAACATTTGACAACGCCATAGAGGGGATTGTGGTTAGCACATATTTTGAGTTTAGCCTTAACCTAAACATTTGGGTTTCACCTTTACCTTTTCACATGTATTAAAATTAATTTTGATTTTAAAAAATAATGATAATGTTAAAATGTTGTCACACTATGTATGAGTTAGAATCTAGTCTGCCTATAAAACAAGGACCCGTTGAAAGAGGTGCAAATTTTTTTTAAATAAACATCAGTGGTTTAATCTCTCATCATAACTCAAATGCAACCATCCCAAATCAATATTATATATCTATGTTGCTATTCTCATGCTATTGGCTACGAAAAAAATGGTTTCATATCATTACAATAAGGGAACACAATATTTATTTTTAAAACAATTAAATATTCTTCTTGATAGTGTGTAAATTTAGCCATACATGCATTTCAATGTTTAATTTCTATTTTTTTATTCTAGGTCTTTCTTTTACTTTAATATATTTTTAGCAAGAACCTTTTAACTAAGTATCTCTCACTAGTTATATCAAGACTCAGGCATTTTTCGATAAAATCTAAGATTAAATTTACCCTCTTATGTGAAAAATGACTATATACAAAATTTAAAATTTAAAATTTTAAATATAAATTAAGAAACTACAAAAACAAAGAACCACAATTATTTTGTTTGTTAATATTATAATTCTTCATATTCATAGAAGTTATCTTATATGTTTTTTTAGGAAAAGAGTGATAGTACCTCCATTTATTTTATTAGAAATTAATAGGAGGATTTTACAATCACTAAAAACAAAGAAAATTAATGAATATGAGATTGCTGAGCCCAATAAATCTTCAATAAGAAAGCTATAAACTTGAAAATTCATATATATTACCATAACAAAGGCTATTATAAAATAATAAAACCAAGAATTAGAAACTATAAGTTGAAAGCTAAAAAATTGGGATTTTACAAATAACCCCATTACAATTATGACGTAAAAATTTTAATTCAAGAAAGATTTACTTTATCAATCTATATTAAACCTTTAATAAGCTTGTGAAGATTAGAATATGACCAAAAAGTCTCTAAAGTTATCTTATATGGTACTTGAGCTCAATTATAACAAAAACAGAGCGAGACCTTAAATTTAGCACTTTGATTAATTTTTTCAAAGTTTTGACTGAGCCCCTCATTTTAATGGAAATATTTAATAATAACCCATAGTTAAATGGTATTGCAACCTGTAGCAAACATTTTATCTTATTGTGTCAAAATATATTTGTTTTTTTTCAAAAGTGTGTAACTATAGGAAATGGAGGTGCCTTTAGGGTTAACCTTTGGGACATCTCCCATTACTGAAATTGAAAATGATATCATACTGTTAACGGAAACCAAAATTTGTTTTACTTGGCAGGGACTTGTACTAGGGGGTTCTGACACTTCTTCAGCGACTCTGATATGGGCTTTATCTTTGCTTCTCAATAACCCGCACAAATTGAAAAAAGCACAAGATGAGATTGATTTTCATGTGGGTACAGGACGACAAGTAAATGGGTTGGACCTAAAGAAATTGGTATACATTGAATCCATTATCAAAGAAGCACTTCGCTTGCATCCACCTACGCCATTATCAGTACCGCATGCATCTGGGGAAGATTGTGTGGTTGGTGGCTACAATATTCCGAAGGGCACCCGCTTTATGACGAACTTATCTAAGATTCAACGTGATCCAAATGCATGGTCTAATCCTAATGAGTTTCAACCTGAGAGATTCTTGACATCCCACAAAGATGTCGATGTTAGGGGAAATAGTTTTGAGTTAATTCCATTCGGTAGTGGGAGAAGAATTTGCCCCGGAATTTCATTAGCTATGGAGATGCTGCCATTGATATTGGCTAGGTTCATACAGGGATTTGAGGTGAGGACGCTCCCAAATGAATCAATTGATATGACTGAGAGTTGTGACGTAACCAACTTAAAAGTCACTCCACTTGAGGTCCTTATCACCCCACGCCTATCTCCTGGCCTATATTAACAAATATTATTGCATATGAATAATTGAATAAATTATAAGTCATGTTGTGAGAACATCTTATATTTACCAAGTCTTTCGATGTGAGTTATTGAGAATAATTTATGTTATGAGAATAAATGTAATAATAAAGTAGTAATTTTATTTTTCTTAAATCAGATTAATAATATTATGTAAATTTTGATGGTTGCATGTGTTAATCTATATGTATACTCATGTTCCTAACTTCAATTTCATCATTTTATTTCGGTTTGAAAATGTACTTTTTTTCTTTTATCCTTAAGGTCCTTCCAACAAAGTTTCATATTATGTAATTCTCTAAAAAAATTTATCAATCTCACCTCGAATGACACTTTAAATCGACTTAAAAGGAGTTACAAGATTTTAACACTTTATTCATATTAGAAATAACTTTTTCATATTTGGAAAATTAATTTTTGTGTGTTTTTATTTTTCAGTTTCTTTGTGTATTAATCATGTAATTATCTAATATTTATTTTTCATATACAAATGTATCATTTTTAAAAATTGGATAAATATATCATATGCACTTTTTATTAAGTTTCAAATATGCATATTTTTTACTACACAATACCAACTTTTGAAATTTTGCGTATTCATTATGTCCACGAAGCAAAGCTCCGCTTGAAAGAAGGTTTCATTCGTTTGCCACATCCTCTGCCATTACTTTTTCTCATAATACACTTGTTCCTTCCTATCCTCCATTCACGGAAAGGAAGTAGAACTTCGCATTTGCAAAGTTTCTTTGTTGGGTACAAACTTTTTTTAGAAAAGTAAATCTTTTAAAATATGTTTTCACTTTTCATGGAAATGCATGAAAGAACAAATTACAGCCATTTCTCTTTTATCTCTGGAGTGTTATGATTTTAGTGTTGTGGCCTACTCCTTATTTTTGTTCCTTCCCCCATTCAAAGGACGAGAAATCTAATATATAAGGAGTATTTTGCTTCATTATCAAAAGGTCTATTTCAAAACACTAAAAAAATCATTATTAGAATTTTTATAAGGAGAAACACATTGGTCAAGAGCATTTCTGAAGAGGGAAAGTTTTAGAGTTTTTAACTCTTTAGAGAAAAAATAATTTATATTTCTTCTTCACTCATCTATTTGCATTTTTTATATTATTCTCATACTTTAATGAAACGTTATATGGAAGCTTAAAGCACCTCTACCTTATTCATTGGGAAAAAATATGTATATCTTTTTTATGTAGAGACATTGTGACGTCTTAAAAATACACTCTGAGGTTTGAAAAAGCCAAACTTTTCTCAATACTTTCAAAGCATTTAGAAAGACCCACATCCTACATAGTAGTGTTGAAGAATTTGATGCGTTTTTAAGAACTTCGTCTTCAACTTCAAAATGGGATTTTGATTTCCAAAAAACATCAGAAGACTATGGTTGCGAACACATCATGTTGCATCGTTAAGCGTTATTTAGCTAATGGCGCCTTCGGCATAAGATATTGTGTAAAACAATTTCGGTGTTAGTATTGTATTATGTGATAGCAAGATGTTGTCGATAAGTCGCTACCATAGTTCATTTGTCATTTCGTTCGGTTTGAGGCTTTTTCCCGTTGTGGGCTTTTCCTCACATGACTTTGTGTTATGTGATTGTTTTAGCGTATACCTCATTCAAATTATTCATTTAATATTGAAGATAAACTTTTGTATAATCTAATTGGTAGACATTTTTCACATAGACCTGTGTTGTAACATTTGTACCTAAAAGGAATTAAAGGAAAATATTTCCTCTATTATGAAGATAAATATCACTCTGGATACTTTTGCTCCATATCGAATTCGAGTGTATTCACTCTTACCGTCTACATTTTCTTACACACTAGAAACAAGGTGATCAATTTTTTATTCAAAAGGTTTAGTACATTTGAATAAATATGGGGCCTATGTCCCCATTTTTGTTCTTCTAATAGGCACATCGCAGTAAATTGAGGATGTTTTTAGGCATGAAAGTTTTATTATCACTAACACCAAACTATTTTTTAAATAGTGAGTGGTGTACCCTAAAACAATTAGGCCATTCGAAATAATAAAATTGTGACACATGTTAACATTACCACTAAATCCTGAAATGGGGGATTAACTCGGTCAGCGCAGATATCTCGTGGTCGGTCGTCCAGTCGACCACACCTCGTAAGATAAACCATCAGTAATATGAATAGCCACAAGTGGGATATTCAACAGCCGCCAATCACATGCACTTGAACAAATATCCAGCTAGATATTATTCTGTAAAGATGTAAATGCCTCACGCATAAAGGAATTCCATCTCTTTTACTTCCAGCTGCTATAAATTGACTACTACTTCTATTAGCTGGGGGACAGATCTACCACTTCATTCTAACCCTAAAACCTATTACTAAGAGACTTGTATTAAACCTTAAACTTATAGTGAAATTACCCCGTGGATGGAAGCACCATTATTGGGCTGAACCACATTAAAATTATTGTGTCTCATTACTCTTCCTTCCTTTCTGTATCATAACATATTTATTTGTGATTATAAGTTCGGGTAACATGAGCTAATATAATTACTTAAATATATAATCCCAAACTGATGTCTAAGTTATTGTTCTTTCCTACTAATTTCTTTCATGTTTTACTTTTCAATCACACTATCGTGGTATAACAGACATTCTAGAAGGAAATCATGCTTGAGGCAACGCCTTCAATCCTTCTGCCCCTCCTAACATAGCATATGTTCATGAAATCCCGCTAAACATTGCGAAGGGACAAGAGGTAATGCGGAAAATAGCAAGGCAGCTTACTCAAATGCTCCAAGGTAGACCAACTGTCGCTCCTTCTTCAAGAAGGAAAATGCCACCTCTAACTCCCAGGAATGAAAGAAATACATCCAGATACTCCAGATCCTCAAATAATAGGTCCTACCACCCCAGTGCGACCTCTTCCATCAGATCCACTTATTACTACGATGGACTATCCCTGTCCCAAGAATGGTTGAGCGCCTGGATAGTTTAAGAAGGGGATCTGCCTTCAATCGGCTAGTTCCCGGAGAAAATGTGACACCCCGCCTAATAAATATCGGGCGATCACTCCTATATCAAATTAAAACAGGAGTCTGATACGGATCATTCTTAGCATCATTGTCGAAAATCCATTTAATTACTAATATCCTATTAGGCCGGTGTAAAAATTTTACTTAACAACACTTTTTAACAACTACAATTAAAACATCCACACAATTTGTGCGTAAATGAAACTGAAATGAAATAAAATAACCGAACACTCGATCAAAATATACAACCATATCGAATGATGCTCCAAAGGAATAAATAAATGCAATTGGACCATTGGTCCGAATATTTATACAGTACCCCCTATCTAGAGTACAAGAATGGAAGCGGCTATCAAAAATCTACACGCATCCACATCTACTGCAACTGACGTCTGACTCGAAGGAAGTGCCATCCAGGCATCCCTGTGTCTGCACACCTAGAATATATATATATATGAGTCCCTCTATTCCCACTCCAAACTAACATTCCCCCACTTCACTTTAATGTCAAAAGACTTTAATACCCTCAAAATTCATTCACTTAATCCAAAACTCATAACTTTCTTTCTTTTGATTCAAAAAGGAGAAAAAAACCCTTTTCAACTTTTTTTTTTTGTCTAAAAACTGTTTCTTAATAAAATTACATTTTTATAAAAAAAAAACTTTATTTTTACAAAAACAGAAGACAATTTAAATAAAAAAAAAACTCTACACACTTTTCTGTTTATAAAAACAGCTAAACAAAGTTCTTTTTTAATTATAAAAAAGGGTTATTTGAAAAAAAAAGAAAACAGTTTTTTAAAGATAAAGTCAACATTCCGTTCATTTAAAAAAAATAACACAAGTTTTTTATATATATAATGTACAATTTATTTTTTTCCATAAAACAATTGTTTTTGTAAAATACAATCAAAATAATGTAGAGTTTTTGTTCAATACACTAATATATACATATACTATTGTGCATTAATGTCTTTAGGAGTTAAAAAAAATAGTTTTTTATAAAAAAAAAAAACGCTATAGTTTTTTTCTTTTTATAAAAATCAGTTAATTTTTAAAAACATTCAAAATCGTTTTAAATACAAAAAATGTTTATTTAAAAAAATCTTTAAAAAAGAAATTTGTATAAAAAATTGTTTCAACTTTGTATAACCATTTTTAAAAGTAAAAAAATTATTTCCACTGTTAAAAACAATGAAACGTTGTCTATATAAAAAAAATGGTCCGCTTCAGCAGTATGTATAGAGGGTCAGGCCCCTGGCACAGACCAATATATATATAAAAAAATGGTTTACGCCAGCAGTATGTATATGTGGTCTGGCCGCCTATATAACAGTGGAAATGATTTTCTTACTTTTTAAAACGGTTATATAAAGTTGAAACAATTTTTTATACAACTTTTTTTTAAAATATTTTTTTTAAATAAACATATTTTATATTCAAAATGGTTTTGAGTGTTTTATATAAACTTTTCAAAACGATTTTGTGTGTTTTTAAAAATTAACTGTTTTTTATAAAAAGAAAAAACTGTAGCGTGTTTTTTTAATAAAAAACTATTTTCTTTTTTTTAATCCCTAAAGACATTAATTCACAATACAATATGTATATATTAGTGTATTGAAAAAAAAACTCAACATTATTTTAATTGTATTTTACAAAAACAATTCTTTTATGAAAAAAACAAATTGTACATTATATATATAAAAACGTATTGTTATTTTTTTATTAAAATGAACGGAATGTTGGTTTAACCTTTAAAAAATTATGTTTTTTTTCAAATATATATACAACTCTTTTTTATAATTAAAAAAACTTTGTTTAACTATTTATTATAAAGAGAAAAAACTATAGAATTTTTTTTTAAAATTATCTTTTTTTTAAAAAAATACAATTTTATTAAAAAACTGTTTTTAGACAAATAAAAAAAAAGAGGAAAAAGTTTTTTTTCTCCTTTTTGGATCAAAAGAGAGAAAGTTATGAGTTTTTGATTAAGTGAATGAACTTGGAGGGTATTAAAGTCTTTTGACATTAAAGTGGAGTGGGGGAATATTAGTTTGGAGTGGGAATAGAGGGACTATATATATATATATATATATATATATATATATATATATAGCAAGAGAGGAAATGTATATAAACGGGTCAGAGCCCGAGTTTGAAAATATTTTACAAGTGCATAAATGCCTTGTTTTTGTAGAAAAAGGTTTTATCTCATATTTAAATTTGGTATCGCACTCCAATGAGATACCCCTCGCCTCTCTTCTAACAGTGCAGTCCTAGCGCATCCCTTTGAAACATCTAAACATCCTAGTCAAGCTACCCTGCTAAACTAGTCTATCGCCCAACCACTATCAACCCTAGATAGTCCAAGTACTAAGGCCTAAACTTCTCTCCAGTCTCAACACTGTGCCACGTTCGTGCGTGGGGTGTCTCGCAGAGCGAAATCCAAATAAGGAACCCCCCCGATACACTACTACGCGGCAAGGTCGATCGTCGAGATCCATCAAACCCTCAGTACGTAACGTATATATATATATATATATATATATATATACTAGCGGATACCAGTGCCCGAGGGCACGGTAATAAATTTGTCCCTGTGATAAAAACTCAACCCATAATAACCCGTTATTTTTTAGAAAAAAAACTTTAAAAAAAATGAAAAAAATAATTTTTTTAAAAAATATTTGAAAAAATTATTATTTTTTTAAATATTTTAATAAAAAAATAATAATGTATGTATGTATGCATGCATACATGCATGTGTATGCATGCAACACATAAAATGTCATGCATGTTTATCATGCATGTCTTATAATACATGAGTTACTATTCATAACACCATTGTCCCATATTATATAGATATATATATATATAAAATAAATATTAATATTAGATCACTAAGGATTAAACTTCTCCCTAGTCTCAACACAATGCCATATTCGTGCGAGGGGTGTCTCGCAGAGCGAAATCCAAACAAGGAACCCCCCCGATACACTACTATGCAGGAAGGACGATCATCGGGATCCATTAGACCCTCGGCACCCAATTTGTCCATATATATATCCATATTTCAATTCACATCCGTATCTATCTACCGGAATGAGAATTCATTTACTCATAAAATACAACTATATAATACACATCCGGATCTATCTCCCGTAGTGAGGTGTATTCTATACTCATGTCAAAACCTTCTATTTCCCTTCTTATATCCAGGAAATATATTTAAAATCCAATTCATTATCATGAATTGCTTTAACAAAACATATAACTTTTTAAAAGCCAGTTTTATTATCATAAAAATTCTTTTCCATTTTATAACATCCCATTCCCCTTCTCATATACAGGGAATGCACTCAAAGCCATTTTTATTATCATAAAAATGCTTTGATCATATCACATACTTCCATTTCCCTTCTTATATCCAAGAAATGCATATAAAGGCAATCTATTATCATGAATTGCTTTAACAAATCTAAGACCGTCCCTCCGAGTTTTCCCACTGGACGCACCCCTAAATGGCTATCATCTTCCAGGGCTCATCAAACAAGACAACCTAGGAACCTACCAACGTCGGGAAGCGGCCATATGCCTGCGAGAGAGTCATGACCACACCCAGAATCACCTCACCAGCGCAGTAAAATATATAATCTCCATATGGCCGAGGACTATATCAACCCTGCATTCATTAGCTAGGGGACATCACCATACGCACGCTACTTCCCTTATGATAGCGATTTAGGGAGGTGTGTAACCATAATTGATTAATTATGAAAATCTTTTCATTTTCATTTTGAAAACATCTGTTTTTATATTTTCAAAACCATTTACATCATATCATATATATACTTTATTCACATAGTATATACACATACTATATATTCCTCCCCGAATATATATGAATGGCCATATTTGCCAATCTCATCTAGCGATGACCAATAATCCCAAAGATTCTCTCAAAGAATCATAATCATGCATTCATATAAGCATGATACTCTACCCAAAGTATTTCCTTTCTTTTATAACTAATAAATACCTTAATCATCTCTAAGGATATTATTGGATGTCTCCAATTTCCAATTCACTCTAAGTGAATGTACATATCGATATCCCCAAATTATCCTAATTATCTCCTAGGGTACACTCAACAGTAATCGATATAATTATGCTTTCTATACGCATAATTATATAGGCCTATATGCCTACTAGAAATATCCTCGGCATTTATCTCTCCCGAACAACCTTAAATTTAATGGGTTATGGATTTCATTTCCATTAACCCAAGGACTACATCTCGTCAAATTAATCATTTAGGGACCCCACCCTATTGTAGGGACCCCAACATCTTAACTTATCAACTATTCTATTTTCCTCGAATATATAGTTTAAGGGTTATACATTAAAACCCTCACCCTGCCCTCTTAGATTTCCTCAATTGGAGGACCATATACTCCTAAAGGGTCCCTCATAATAACCCATAATTAGCCTCCAGGCAATGTGAATTGGAATCTATCCCATCCAAAACACCCTAGAAAATTGCCTAGGGGTCGATCGATCGACCCATGGATGTTGATCGATCGATGGCTTCGATCGATCGAACCCCCATGATCGATCGATCGATCATGGTGGGCAGCTTCTTCTCGGAGAAGCTGTTTCAGCCATGGAAGCTTCCCCTAAGCTTACATCTCCTCACCCAACGGCCTACAACTCCAACCAACAACAATACACTTATAATACGGGTTCAAAACGTCCTAGAACCCGAATTCACCAAATAATTTAGGTTAAAACCTAAGTTTCTCCAATTAT
The DNA here is from genome assembly GCA_949130495.1 of Sambucus nigra. Classification (NCBI taxonomy): domain Eukaryota; kingdom Viridiplantae; phylum Streptophyta; class Magnoliopsida; order Dipsacales; family Adoxaceae; genus Sambucus; species Sambucus nigra. The sequence continues at coordinate 136,586,299 of OX422216.1, forward strand.
AAAATTTTAGGGGTTTATTCGTTTTAACTCCCGAAAACTCATTTTATCCACGAAAACCCAACCCAAAATCTTTAGGGTTTATGTATACCAAACTACGGTATGAGATATTTATGCAAAAAGTAAATAAAGCAAGTAAACACTTGCCTCGTGGATATAATCCGACGACCTCGAGCCGAATCCCGCGGAGGTAGACCGGAATCTCCCCTTTTCCTCCTTTTTTCTTCCTCCTCTCTCTCTCTTCCCTCTCTTCTCTCTTCTTTCATTCTCTTTTTCTCCCTTTCTCCCTCTTTTTATAAGGAGAAAAGGGTTTTAACCCTTAAAACCCAAAAACAACTCGTTTACTCGATTACGAGCCCGTTTAACTCTAAAATTACCCGAAACTCAATTTCGACAATCGGACACTCTTCTCCGACTATCTCGACCATTACGAGACTCATGGCGCAGTCGAAATTTCCATCCGAGGTACTTGACCGCATATCACTATTTTAACCCAACATAACTTAACACGGGTTTTCCCACTTAAATCTCACCTCGTGTCGCTTTACTCAACGGCGGCATATAATTAAAATATTTCTACTTATATAGTCCCAAAAATAATCACAACATCCATCGAAAATCATTTAATCCTCGAAAATCCCAAAAATTACTATTTAGGGAAATTCCCCAAATTCCAATTTATACTTAAATTTTGGAATTTAATTGTCTCCAAAAGGACGGGTTGTTACATACTCCCCCCCTTACAACGGAATTTCGTCCTCAAAATTCAGACATAACCTACACCACCAAATCCTAGAATCGTTCCAAATCCTAATACCTCAAGGGGAACGATACTAACCCAATAGTTCCCAACCATACACTATGCGGCTACCGCAATCGTAAAGTGACTCTAATAACGTCACATTGCACCCATAATATCTAGTGCTTCACGGCATAAACTTCAACTTTATATACTACGCCCATTCTATTTCAGGCGGTATATAAAACCATCTCACCAAGGTGCTCATACAGCTTTCTAACTTGTGCACATCTGCACAACCATAGCGAACGTCCGACACGTAACACTCTTCCTAAATGAGGGTCTCCTTTCCTTGGTGTAATACTCACACATGGGTTCTCCCAACCCGCGAAATGCAATTCTCCTAACCTCGGCGCCACTAACTTTATCGAACCTACATCCTAATAACGCTACGGTCTAAGCATTACCCTACCTACGCGAAATGATAGTCTAAATATGTCCCTAGTGCCCAAGGCCTCTCTCAACTTCCAACATTTGCTTGGTTTCATGCGTGGGACATCTCGCCAAAGCGAAATCCAAACAAGGAACCCTCCCGTTACACTACTCCCTCGCGTTGTCGGCCATCGAGATATAACGACCTAAGGCACACCAGCGGGACATCCTAAATCCTACCACGCTAACCTATGAACGCATTTATACTATTCTATCCTTCCGCCCATGCGAAAGGAAAACTAACTAATCGAAGTGTCCAACTCTCTGAAAGTGCACTACGTACATCATACCCAAAACATACTTTCTCAAAATTTTGCTTTTTTCACTAATGCCTGGCTATAAGTCTCACATCAATTTGTCTAAGTCCTACTTCCCCACCTACTTATGGTGAGAGGACCACTTTAGTGCCTTTTCATAGCACAATATTTCCATAAGCATGCCATTATCATATGGCTCATAGTCTATAGTGGTTCATCCACACTATAAGACCTTTCAACGAAACCAACATCCTTGCATCCTATAACATCTCACCACTCCCGACGCCGCTAAGATTCATGTGTGGAGCGTCTCCCAAAGAAAAATCCAAACAAGGAACCCCTCCACACACTCCTACTTAACTTTATCGGTCATGGAGGTCCGTTATTTCGAACATGCAACCGGGATAATCCTATCCCTTCTCGACCAAAGGTGGTCTGAACTCCTATCTCTAACTAAGAGTCACCCCACCTAGCGCTCGTACTAATATTCAGTCTTCGCACAAACCAACAATGAGCTTAATCTTACAGCTCAACAAGAATCCTGTGGGCCTTAAATTATATCTATAAGGTCGCCACGCACTCAAATCATAATAATGAAAACTATGCGCATTGAAGTTCCGTTTACCCAAATCAATGAAGGTGAACTCAACCTGCATCTAGGTGAGATATCGCAATAACAACCTGTTCCCTCCAGGAACTGCGAACACAATAGTCTTTCCATCATTAGCCCGCTATCGCTCCGATAATACCATAATATATTATATACTCACCATATTACCATACTCGTATAGACATATAAAACGAGTATCCCAAACCAGATATATATGTATATACAATATATCAACACCCGCCTTTATGGCGAATGAAGGAAAATAAAATTCCGCTACCGCGGAAAACACAAAGGCATACATTATATAATGTTATCGATACCGCCACAAAGCTCAAATTACACACACGAGTAAAGGGCTATCGAACACCACAACTTCATCTAGCCACACCTCTTACCAACATATCTTAACTCTAGGCCCCATCTAGGCACCCTAATCTTGTCCTTTATTCTTACTGGGAAAGGACTAACTGTGTGACTCCACACTCCACATTACTAGTTTCATCACTGGCCTTTCTAGCCATGATAAAGTTGTCAACACCATTTGACTCTATAACCTCTCTCCTTACAATCACCTTACTAATCCTCTTAACTTCTTTGTCAAACAGAAATTCCTTATTTAAACAAATTTCCTGGGTGGATTTCCACCAACAGGGTCCACGAATACACACATTCTTCATAAGTGTTAACAACACTTTTCTAATGAGCACATCATTCCACTGAAGGACTCTCTCTTCATTGTACCTACCTCACCTAGGCACAGGGTTTGCTTCTCCATATCACTCCTTATCCACTGTCGGCCTCTGGCCGATCCTTAGGTGAATAATTCCCAAAACAGCATTCCTCTCCCTTCTGCCGAATAATGGGGACCGACGGTTAAAACTATCCGTAAGATCCCTTTCGAACCCTTACTTCACTGGGAAATTCAACTTTAGTACCACACTCTATTATGGAGGTATTACGGTACTCATAACTACTATACTTCAGTAGTCGTTGAGACAATCCTTAGCAAACACTGCAAAGAAAGTGACCTCCACTACGGTCTACATTCCCGACTTCTACCAGTTGCTCCAACTAAGCCTCACCTCCCGCTGCCATCCAAGCCTCGCACACGAATCTCAAACGAGCGCGCAAAAGATTACTATAATCTTATAATATGGCAGAAGAACGAAATCTCACAAGAGAAATCAACAATCCTAATCCTGAGGCTCTATAACAAATCGAGAGCAACCCTGAAAGCGTAGTACGTCCGCACAAATTCCTAAGGACACTAGAACCTGATGCTCTGATACCATCTGTGACACCCCGCCTAATAAAATACCGGGCGATCACTCCTATATCAAATTAAAACAGGAGTCTCATATGGATCATTCTTAGCATCACTGTCGAAAATCCATTTAATTACTAATAACCTATTAGGCCGCTGTCAAAATTTTATTTAACTACTCTTTTAAACAACTACAATTAAAACATCCACACAATTTGTGTGTAAATGAAACTGAAATGAAATAAAATAAATGAACACTCGGTCAAAATATACAACCATATCGAATGATGCTCCAAAGGAATGAATAAATACAATTGGATCATTGGTCCGAATATTTATAAAGTACCTCCTATCTAGAGTACAAGAATGGAAGTGGCTATCAAAAACCTGAACGCATCCACAGCTGCTGCAGCTGACGTCTAACTCGAAGGAAGTGTCATCCAGGCATCCCTGTGTTTGGACACCTATATAATATATATATATATATATATATATATATATATATATATATATATATATATATATATATATATATATATATAGCAAGAGAGGAAAACTAGATAAACGGGCCAGAGCCCGAGTTTGAAAATATTTTGCAACGCATAAATGCCTTATTTTTTTAGAAAAAGGTTTTATCTCATATTTAAATTTGGTATCGCAATCCCATGAGATACCCCTCACCTCTCTTCTAACAGTGCACTCCTAGCGCATCCCTCTAAACATCTTAGTCAAGCTACCCTGCTAAACTAGTCTATCGCCCAATCACTATCAACCCTAGATAGTCTAAGTACTAAGGGCTAAACTTCTCTCCAGTCTCAACAATGTGCCATGTTCGTGCGTGGGGTGTCTCGCAGAGCGAAATCCAAACAAGGAACCCCCCCGATACATTACTACGAGGCAAAGTCGATCGTCGAGATCCATTAGTCCCTCAGTATATATATATATATTAGAGCACTAAGGATTAAACTTCTCCCTAGTCTCAACACAATGCCATATTCGTGCGTGGGGTGTCTTGCAGGGCGAAATCCAAACAAAGAACCCCCCCCCCCCCCGACACACTACTATGCGACAAGGTCGATCATCGGGATCCATTAGACCCTCGGCACCCAATTTATCCATATATATATTCATATTTCAATTCACATCCGGATCTATCTCCCGGAATGAGAATTCATTTACTCATAAAATACAACTATATAATACACATCCGGATCTATCTCGCGGACTGAGGTTTATTCTATACTCATGTCAAAACCTTCTATTTCCCTTCTTATATCCAGGAAATATATTTAAAAGCCAATTCATTATCATGAATTGCTTTAACAAAACATATAACTTTTTAAAAGCCAGTTTTATTATCATAAAAATGATTTTCCGTTTTATGACATCCCATTCCCCTTCTCATATCCAGGGAATGCACTCAAAGCCATTTTTATTATCATAAAAATGCTTTGATCATATCACATGCTTCCATTTCCCTTCTTATATCCAGGAAATGCATATAAAGCCAATCCATTATCATGAATTGCTTTAACAAATCTAAGACCGTTCCTCTGAGTTTCCCCACTAGACGCGCCCCTAAATGTCTATCATCTTCCAGGGCTCATCAAACAAGACAACCTGGGAACCTACCAATGTCGGGAAGCGGCCATATGCTTGCGGGAGAGTCATGACCACACCTAGAATCACCTCACCCGCGCAGTAAAATATATAATCGCCATATGGCCTAGGACTAAGGATTAAACTTCTCCCTAGTCTCAACACAATGCCATATTCGTGCGTGGGGTGTCTTGCAGGGCGAAATCCAAACAAAGAACCCCCCCCCCCCGACACACTACTATGCGACAAGGTCGATCATCGGGATCCATTAGACCCTCGGCACCCAATTTATCCATATATATATATATATTCATATTTCAATTCACATCCGGATCTATCTCCCGGAATGAGAATTCATTTACTCATAAAATACAACTATATAATATACATCCGGATCTATCTCGCGGACTGAGGTTTATTCTATACTCATGTCAAAACCTTCTATTTCCCTTCTTATATCCAGGAAATATATTTAAAAGCCAATTCATTATCATGAATTGCTTTAACAAAACATATAACTTTTTAAAAGCCAGTTTTATTATCATAAAAATGATTTTCCGCTTTATGACATCCCATTCCCCTTCTCATATCCAGGGAATGCACTCAAAGCCATTTTTATTATCATAAAAATGCTTTGATCATATCACATGCTTCCATTTCCCTTCTTATATCCAGGAAATGCATATAAAGCCAATCCATTATCATGAATTGCTTTAACAAATCTAAGACCGTTCCTCTGAGTTTCCCCACTGGACGCGCCCCTAAATGTCTATCATCTTCCAGGGCTCATCAAACAAGACAACCTGGGAACCTACCAATGTCGGGAAGCCGCCATATGCCTGCGGGAGAGTCATGACCACACCTAGAATCACCTCACCAGCGCAGTAAAATATATAATCGCCATATGGCCTAGGACTATATCCACTTTGCATTCATTAGCCAGGGGGCATCACCATATGTACGCAACTTCCCTTATGATACTGATTTAGGGAGGTGTGTAACCATAATTTATTAATTATGAAAATATTTTCTTTTTCATTTTGAAAACATTCATTTTTATATTTTCAAAATAATTTACATCATATCATATATATATACTTTATTCACATAGTATATACACATACTATATATTCCTCCCCGAATATATATGAATGGCCATATTTTCCAATCTCATCTAGCGATGACCAATAATCCCAAAGATTCTATCAAAGAATCATAATCATGCATTCATATAAGCATGATACTATACCCAAAGTATTTTCTTTCTTTTATAACTAATAAATACCTTAATCATCTCTAAGGATATTATTGGATGTCTCCAATTTCCAATTCACTCTAAGTGAATGTACATATATATATCCCCAAATTATCCTAATTATCTCCTAGGGTACACTCAACAGTAATCGATATAATTATGCTTTCTATACGCATAATTATATAGGCCTATATGCCTACTAGAAATATCCTCGGGATTTATCTCTCCCGAACAACCTTAAATTTAATGGGTTATGGATTTCATTTCCATGAACCCAAGGACTACATCTCGTCAAATTAATCATTTAGGGAACCCCAACCTATTGTAGGGACCGCAACATCTTAACTTATCAACTATTATATTTTCCTCGAATATATAGTTTAAGGGTTATACATTAAAACCCTCACTCTGCCCTCCTAGATTTCCTCAATCGGAGGACCATATACTCCTAAAGGGTCCCTCATAATAACCCATAATTAGCCTCCAGGCAATGTGAATTGGAATCTATCCCATCCAAGACACCCTAGAAGAATTGCCTACTTTCAGCAGGGGACGATCGATCGACCCATGGATGTCGATCGATCGATGGCTTCGATCGATCGAACCCCCATGATCGTTCGATCGATCATGGCGGGCAGCTTCTTCTCCTAGAAGTTGTTTCAGCCATGGAAGCTTCCCCCAAACTTCCATCTCCTCACCCAACGGCCTACAACTCTAGCCAACAACAAATACACTTATAATACGGGTTCTAAACGTCCTAGAACTCGTAATCACCAAATAATTTAGGTTAAAACCTAAGTTTCTCCAATTATAAAATTTTAGGGGTTTATTCGTTTTAACTCCTGAAAGCCCGTTTTATCTACGAAAGCCTAACCCAAAATCTTTAGGGTTTATGTATATCAAACTACGGTATGAGATATTTATGCAAAAACTAAATAAAACAAGTAAACACTTGCCTCGTGGATGTAATCCGACGACCTCGGGTCGAATCTCGCGGAGGCAGGCCGGAATCTCCCCTTTTCCTCCTCTTTTCTTCCTCTTCTCTCTCTCTTCCCTCTCTTCTCTCTTTCTCTTTTTCTCCCTCTCTCCCTCTTTTTATAAGGAGAAAAGGGTTTTAACCCTTAAAACCCCAAAACAACTAGTTTACTCAATTACGAGCCCGTTTAACTCTAAAATTACCCAAAACTCAATTTTGACAATCGGACACTCTTCTCTAACTATCTCGGCCATTTTTAGACTCATGGCGCAGTTAAAATTCCCATCCGAGGTACTTGACCGCAGATCACTATTTCAACCCAACATAACTTAACGCGGGTTTTCCCACTTAAATCTCACCTCGTGTCGCTTTACTCAACAGTGACGTATATTTAAAATATTTCGACCTATATAGTCCCAAAAATAATCACAACATCCATCGAAAATCATTTAATCCTTGAAAATCCCAAAAATTACTATTTAGGGAAATTCCCAAAATTCCAATTTATACTTAAATTTCGAAATTTAATTGTCTTCAAAAGGACGGGTTTTTACAGAAAATAGAGGTCATTATCATAAGTGTAATACCCGGTATTTTTGTGGGATTTTATTTTGATTATGGAATTAGGATTAATTAATTTAAATGGAGAAAATTTATTTATAACTAATCTGGATTTAAATGTATAATTCCTAGCGCGACGAGAGTTAGTATTTATTGATGATAATTATGTTGAATATTACTTAGCGAGTAAAGTAATATATGATTAAGAAAATATTATTATGGCCGGGAGTAAAAAATACGGTAGTTGCAATATACTTAGTTTAGATGCACATGTGAGTCGTGTCGGTAATATCTTATTGCGTTAAAAAGATAATTTATTTTTAAGTAACTCGTATGACCATATCGAGTGCAACGATGAGTCCGGAAGGGTTGAGATAGTCAGAAAACTCTACTTGGGTGTTTTATTTGGATTTCGGAGCAATTTAGGCCAAACCGACACCCCAGAGGGGTATTTTAGTCTTTTGAGATTTTTAGGAATTGAAATGGACGAAAATAGAAAATTAAAAAGGAAGAGAACCGTGGGGGATAAACCATCTCTGATTTTACAAACCTACGTGAGAAAGAGAGAGAACCAAAGAGGAAGAAGAACTCCATAGGAGCCCAAGGGTAAAGACTCAAGCTCTCACAGAAAAAATTACACCAACGCGTAGATCGTGAAGAGAGGATCAACCCTATACCAATTTCATCCAGCGAATCAGAGGTCCACAAAAAGGCAAGTGTTTATCTTGCTGGATTTTTAGAGCATATATGATTCATGATAATTTAGTTGATGAAATAACCATGATATTATGAATTTGAGATTGAAATTGGGTATTAATCTTTAATTGGGAGTATATGTTTGCATGTAGATGGATAACCATGTTCTTGGTATGATAATTCTGGGTTTTATATGTGGTTTTCACAAAATTAAATCTCGGTCTAAATGATTGTTAATGGAGGTTATGTGAAATTTAGGGCTTGTAGAAGATCTGAGAAATTTAGTGAAATTCATGTTAAATTAACGAATTTGATGATAAAAAACGGATGGGAAAGTGTTATAATACTAGGGGATATAGATTAGAGTTCTTGAATGTGAATCGGGATGAGTTTTGGAAGTGATTTTGTGTTGAATAAATTGGAAAAACATAACTTTTGGAAGACAGGGACGAACCCTGAATTCTCATTCGACGACCTGCCTAGGTCGTTCGAACGACCTCGTTCGAATGAGAATTCGAATGAGAATTCTAACGAGATAACAAACAAAATTTTAGAGTTCGTTGGAAGTGAGAAACTCGTTCGAACGACCTCGTTCGAATGACCTTATTCGAACGAGAATCTCCAGGTTCTAAAAAGATTTCAGGAACTCCAATCTTTGCCCAAATGAGTTAAAATCCTTCTGGGTTCCTTTAAGTGAGATAATTGGACCTATACGCTATTCTAGAGTAGCTTCATTTTCATAATTTAGTTGTGAGAGGAATTGTGTAACTACTAAGGGAATGGGTAGAAATGAGAGGACCTTAAAGAGTATATACTATGGAGAGGTAAATCGTACAGTTAAAGTATTGAGGGGAGTAGGGATGAATAGACTACATATAAATTCGAGAACTTAGGTTGCGTGAATACCTAATGAATATAATAAGTTGTGTGTATACCTATTGATTGGACTATTATAAGTACGACATACCTACGTTGCTTGCTATCGAGCAGAGGTTGCGCGTTGTGGACAATCATGCCTTGAGGAGCCTTCGGGTGGGATTTTGATTTGTACCACTAGAGCATAGAACCTAGGTACGGTGTATCTGTGAGAATGATAATGATGACAGTCGTATGGGTGCATAGGTATGTGCGTAGCCCATCGACTTGGAACTGCGTCCGCCTCCAATATGTGTGTTTGTTTTGATAGTTCGCGAGATTTTGAACCTTTAGTCTTTTATGAAATGAGCGATGCACCAGGACATGATAGCAGAGTATGCATACACCGCAGTTGTGTCTCGGGGTGCAGTATTGAATATATATATATATATATATATATATATATATATATATATATATATATATATATATATATATATATATATATATAGCTAATGTATATATATACTTGTGATCCTATCTACTGTGTGAATTAAGTAGACTTGTATAATAATGAAATCTGAAGTGAATTAAGTTGGTGAACACTTTATCTATATTAAGTTGAAAGGGCTCTTATCCTTATTAATAAGGAATTCATTATAGGTATTACGTATACTATGAGGGAAATACATGGGAACCATATTGGACTTTGATTAGTAGTTAGATGAGAAAGACCTAGTTAGCATGGGAATCGAAACTAATGGGGTTTGATGGAACGTTAGGCCTGCACATTAGATGAGAGGTGAGCATCTCAAGTGAGTACGATAACCTAACATGATTACTATATGTGCTATAAACTTATTTTAAGCACTTGCTGATTTTTAAACTGTTTTCAACTCGGGCTCTGACCCGTTTTCTTTAAATCTCTTTTTCTTGTCAAATTATTTTAGGTGCCCAGACACAGGGACACCAAGCATAGGAGTTCCATTCACTCGACGAGCTGTAGCTATTGTGAAAGTTATAGGACCTTGGCAGTATACGCTTCCATGTCTATCATTTCTTCCTTCTGAATATTTCATCAGTTAGAGCATGTTCCCCCTTTTCTACTCAGACATTCAAAAATTTTGGATTTAGTTATTTACTTTATTCATTTGTTGAGTTTATTTCTAGTGGATTATTGTATTTGGGATTTAGACTGGAAATGGTCTCTCCAGTTTCATTTATTATTGCAGTTATTTCCTATCATATGAGATTGATGTGAATGATGAATTTTAATTATTTCGTCACCTAGTTTTACATAAATTAAAAGATAAAATTTTGACATCAACCTTTTTAAGTATTAGGTGGTTAGTGTTTAATAATAAAGTTTTCGACAGTGATGCATAATCTGAACTAAGTGGATATTTTGATTTAATTTAATAAAGGACTGATCACCCGGTATTTAATTCGGCGGAGTGTCACAATAGGGAGCTATCCAGATCTATAGATCATTGAGAAGGTTATGTTAGGTCAAGAATGGACAAGCGAGGATCCATGCATGCCAAGCAAACTTCCTAGGAAAAGAGCACAACACAAACGCATGACCAAGTCGTTAAAACTGCTTTCCATAAAACTAATCCAGACAATCATCCCTGTAAGGTTTCAATCCATCGATTGGAAGACCGCTTGGGAGAAATGGTCAAATTCAAAAATCCCTTGCAAAAGAGTTTTGTGAAGGGATCACCCTTTGTTCCAGCTATTGTGGATTTCCCTACACCTACTAAATTCAAAGCACATGTGGTTACTCCTAAATGTGATGGAAAAATGGATCTTATCCTTCATATAGAGTAATACCAGGCTAAAATCGACATCTACTCAATCCCAAATGAAATACGCTACCGAACATTTTTTTAGCACAATTACCAAGTTGGCACATATTTAGTATAACAATTTGCATCATGGGCAAATCTCTAGTTTTTGGAAACTTGTCAAGATATTCATTAGTAACTTTTGCTTTGGAGCTAAAACCGTTAAAATGGTGTCTCATGTACTAAGTGTCGTCAGGGACCAGGGGAAACCACTTGTGAGTGTATCACTCATTTTAACAATGAATAGTTTGAAGTGGTAGATTATGAAAAAAAGATAGCTATCACTGCCTTGATAAGTGGTTTGATCCTTGAGAAGTTTTATTATGCTCTGGACAACGACCCCCCTAAGACTATAACTGAGTTACTGGCTAAAGTTGGCAAGATTATAAATGCCGAGGAGGTTGTGGCTGCCAAGCAGACCCCTAGTTCCAAGGTCGATGGACAAAAAAACTCCAAGAAGGACCATAAGGAGAAGAAGGATGAAAAGCCTAAAAAGAATGATGAATCTACCCCCGCACTGTTGGCGAACATCATATCCCGAAGGAGATTAGAGGAAGAATGGATCTCAAATGGCATAGAAAATTGAAGTCCCCTCCTAACAGGAGGGATAAATCCAAGTATTTTTAATTTCACAAGGACCATGGACATACTACTAACAACTGCATATCCTTAAAGAATGAGATGGAAATCCTTACTCGACGTGGAAGGCTTTCCAAGTTCGTTGACAGGACAGAAGAGAGAGACACTAGAAGGTGATTAGAATACCCTAGAAAAGGAAGGAAAGACAAGAAAAGAGGCGAGATAGTGATTCGAAAGATAATCCAGACTTGTCGAAGAAACCCTGAGAGCCTAAACTTGAGGTAAGGATGATATCTTTTGGCTGTCATTATATTATAGGAGGAGATGTTAGTGGCAATGCCAAAATAGCTAAATGAAAAACCTACTTAAATGAAGAAAAAGCATGTTCATATATTCAATAAATCAACCTATCTGATGATGTCAATGGTCGTCCAAGAAAAGTTAACAAAGATAAGTTGGTGATAGGCTTCTATAAGAACGATCTATCTGGAGTTCTCTATCCCCATGATGATCTTCTTGTCGTCACTGTGAGAGTACATGAAATAAGGGTGCCCAAAATCCTAGTAGACAATGGCATCTCGACCGACGTCATTTTTTACAATTTCTTTAGAGGATAAGGATTGCGCGATAGCAAGTTGGAACCCTATCATAGGCCCTGAATAGTCTTCTTAGGAGAAAAAGTATATCCTTTAGAAACTATCAAACTAGACGTTCTTATCGTCACTTATCCTGCAAGCCGAACTGAAAGGATTCATTTATTCATCTTGGAAAAGAACGTCTAATGAGCCTATAATATGATCCTTGGAAGGGCATCTTGAAAAGTTTGAAGCAGTTCCATCTACTGTCCACCAGTGTTTAAAGTTTTCAACTCGTTATGGGATCGGCCTTTTCACAAGAAATCAGATCGGGATAAGTGCTTTATATGATAAGGGTTAGGGCATTATTTTCGTGAGTGTATCATTAGACTAAGGAAGGAGGGAAAGAAATCGAAGGTATATAATACCACTCTTAGTGATAGTGAGTCAAAAGAGGAATATTATTCCCCATGTGGGCGTAACTACGCTGCATTCATGGCAAGTCATGTGGGATTAAATTAAGTGTCTTCCCCTATTAAAGATAATCATAAGCATGACAATTAGGAGGTCTGATATTTAGGTTTAGAATATAGTGAGGAGTGGGGCGATGAAGAAGAATAAGAAGAAAATGAGGAGGATATGAGCTTTAAGTGGCCTTTCAGGAGTCATACGTGGCATCGTTGAAGTTGTAAAAGGCCAACTTACATTTAGAATCTAAAATGAAAGAATGCGCTAAAGGAAATGATGATGATAGATTGATTGGGGATCTTATGGAATGTGAGAAGACTCTTAAGGAGAAGCTCGAGTATGTTGATAGTGAGAGAGATAACCTTCGTGGTTTCACATGCAAGAGTCAATAAGACTAACAATTTGTTATGATCTTATGGCACTTAATGTTAGTCTTATTGACTCTTGCATGGTTTCACATGATTCATCACATGCTAAATCTTATGAGTCATGTCTTGAATGTTTTCATAGAATAGCTTTTGTACTTGATGTTATATGTTATTAGTAGTTGTATGATGTTTATGTGTTGTACTTTGATTTTCCATTTTTTGGGTATTAATGAACAAATATACAAAAAGTTTTTTATTTATATTTTGAGTCATTTTAAAAAGTGATAAAACTCTAAAAGATTTGTTTGTTTATGTGTAGTTTAGTTTTACACATAATATGTGGCATATCAGCGTGCTTAAATCCCATTCGTTCCATGTATCCATGTGACTAAGACATTTGATTATGATTTTTAATTCTTAGATAGTTCTTAATCATGTTTACATGAAGTTATTTGAAATTAATTTGCATGATGGATCCACTCTGTATTTGCCTCCACGCACACTTTACACAAACTCTTTTGGACTTTAACTTCATATGCCACATGTTTTGAGTGAGGTGTTCTTCCCAAAATCTTGTTATATATATAAAATGTTTTACTATGGGGGATTTGTGCATGTAAAAAACATTGACCGTGATTTTTATGCCTTGTTGAAAATTTGAGTGTGCGTGGGAAAGGGCTATGAAAGGAGAAATATCCTTTGCGTAAAACGCCCGTGTTGGCAACAACATAAAAGATTAAGAGACAATAAAAACTAAAAAATTGCAAAGGACAATTTTTGTTATATTGATGCTTCAGAAATTAGATATCTTCAAAAGAAAAAAAGATAAAAAAAAATGAAATACTTTATAAGATTTTAGTTGAATCTCAATGGGTTTGAATAATGAGTCCTGGTTGTGCTTAAGTGTTTTGATGCTATTGATTCGAGAATCACCAAAATTTCTAAGCAAGTTTGCACTATCTTTATTTATCCTTTTAAGTTCTTTATTTGACCTGTGAGGCTAAATTGAACGTTGATAACAAAAATTGGTCAAATAGATATTCTTGGACATTTTTTAGTGATTGAATCATTTTTTTCTTATTTCTACTTCACGCCCCTTCACTCCGTTCCACCATGTTTAGACACGTTGATACTATGAGAGTGTTAAAGCTTATGTGTTTGTGTCTTTTGTGGTTGTTTATACCTACATATAGTTGTGCTTCATTGGTGTATGTGTGGTGTTATATATATAGTATGTTTTGCATTTTGCTTCTTTACCGTTTCATCTAATCCGTGTTTGTTTCATGATTAATTTTTTATTTATATTGGCATGTGTTATGATCATCTTGGTATATTATACTTAAATGGTTGCATTATAGTTGATATTATTTTCTAGTAGTTTGGATTATTTATACTTGTGTTGCTAAATTATTTGTCATTGAATGCTTCTTTCATACCACTGCATGATATATTTATTTTTCCTTTATGATTACCCATACTTCACTTAGGGAGAGATTTTGTTTTATTGGGGAGAATTTTTTTTATCGTGCACCTTATTATTTGTCTATTTTTTAACAAAAAGGGGGCGAAATGGCATCTAACTCTTTTTATGTGGGGAGATCTTTACCTTACGGGGAGACGTCCAGTCTTAAGTAGAGATGGTTAGACAAAAAGGGAGGGTTTTTCATATGCAATTTATATACTGCTATATTATCTTTGCATTTGAAGGTATTTTTAAGTGTGCATGTTTAGCAATAATACGACAAAGGTTTATACAAGAACAAAGATACTCAAGTTTGTATCAGTCAAGTGTTTGTGACTTTTTTTCCATTGGGATTAGGAATTGAGTATTAGTGAGCTTGATGGTCCAGTAGGTTTTTGTTTTGAGTTTTGTCCCAGAATTTCCAAATGGGGAGATTTCTAAGGACAAATTTTCAAACCAGGTCAATTTGTATGTATTGACTTTATTCCATGTTTGGATAAAATATGTTTGCGTCATAGGTTAGGACTTGAGTTGTTTGTCCTTCAAGCCTGTGATGTGTCATTAAAGATTGTAGCGGTAAAAGATAAAGTATACATCATGTTTCGAGATGAGGTTCATCTTCATCATCCGAGGAATCTCAATGAGGTATGAATACATGTTTATACTTGATCACTGGATTTTGTTTTAGGTGTTAGGATTTTATAAAACTATTTTTACTTGTTTGAAAATGAATTTATACCTTTTAATATTTTTTAGTTTGTAAGGTCGTTAGAACAACATTGGTATGTCATTAGAACGAGATATATTACCTCATTGGAACGTCTTAGATCAAAACATTTCATCATCGCTCTGGAATGTTGTCAGATAGGTCGCATGATAGGTGTTAAAATGAGATGATATACTTCATTCGAACGAGATGTACCTCGTTCAAAGGAGTAAGCGAATTTGGTTTTATTCGAGATATACCTCGTCCACGATTTTTGAGTTCAAAAATTTGTTTGAGATATCTTATGTTTTGCATCAAATTGGTTAACTCTTTATACCATGAGTGTTTCATGTAGTGGATATCGTGTTTGGTGTTGTGTAGCGGCTGGTCTGGTCATTTGACAACTAGGATCAGTGGGATACCTAGACGTGGGAAAGTGTCTGCATTGTGTGGCTGTTGGAAGGAATCCAATAGTGACTGCGAAGAAGATTACAAGGACCAAGGAAATACGTCAAGGCTTGAAGGCATCGAGTATGTGAGTATAAATTGGTCTTGTAAACTACCTATATCATAGTGAACTTGTGTGACTATGCCATCTGAGGTTTTTTCCATTATGAATTTTCCCCGTACATCATCGTGTTGTGATTTACTTATTTTATTATTTCTTATAATCACGTAGATGAATGCTTAGGTCAAGACTAAAATTGGTAAATTATTTTTGAACAACACTTGTGGATTTTTCTAAACTAGTGCAAGCTAATTAAAAATTGTGAAAATAAAATTTAGTGGTATTTTCTCTACAAACCCTATGGCACATTAGATTTCTCGATTCAATATATAACCGTCAAGGTGAATCACTCTTGTGAGAGGGTTGATTCAATCCCGGTGAGATATCTATATAATGTACACACAATAATACTCATTCTAACACAATATATGAATATTATATTATTATATAATAAAAATGTCAAAAACAAAGCAAGTTGCCCACTCATCCATAACATTTAAGGGAAGCAATTATGTATAAGAAACAGGCACTTCCTAATCTAAAGCAGTGAAAAATAAAGTATTCCCCTTAATATCAAAATGATGATGTAGAATATTTCCTCATTTTCTTCGGCGAAGTGAAGAATCTTGTGGTTCCAATTGTACGCTCCTTTTGGGATGAAGAGTAATCCCACTATCTTCAGCGATTATAGGGTGAGGAATTAATCCCCCACCCTCATTTGAAGATGTTTAGTTTTCTTTCATTTTATCTAACTTATAAAGGTTAAGATTCTTTTTAGCTTCGCATGTGCTAGGTAAATCATTCTCTATGAAATCGATATTATGCGACTCTATTTTCCAATACTTATGGGATGTATAGGGAATATAACTAGTTGAACCCCATGGATGCAAATGCTCCAAATTGGGATTTTTGCTTTTCCAAAGTTTATACGGTGTCGAGAAAACTGACTGAGAATGAACTATGTTAACTATATAAGCTTTAGTCCAAAGAACATTCCCAAAAAAGGATATTATAAGGTTGTGATTGGAAAAATAAATTTGTCTGCCTACATTATTTTCTTCACATAACTATTGAACCCATCCAATAAGTATTCATGTGATCTGTCTGTGCCAAATGTTTTTAACCTCTATGAACTTTGATTCTCAAACTCGGCTGCATAGCTTTTGAAACAATCCAAAGCTTCGTAGCGGGAGCTATCAAATAGATATGACCAGACTGCAAGTAATCATATGTGAATATGAGAAAATAAGAGACACCATGACATGTCCTAACGCTCATCAGGCTGTAGTTATCGGAGTGAATTAATTATACAGTTTTTTTTATCTTGGAGAGTCTTACCAAAAGTCCTCCTACATACTTTCTTGCTAAATAAGGTTCCATTATAAGTTGGTCAACTTTACTAGTCTTGCAATTATCTCCTAATAATGTAAATTTGAAATACATTTTCGTGTTGATTTTTTTAAACAAATTCATTATTGGTGAGAACAATCTGACTAATAGCATCCATAACAAAAGTCCTCATAACACGAGTTTTAGAATTAAAAAAGAACTCTTTTGATATTTTAGTATATTATGTTAATGTGATACAATGAATATATATGTACGAGTGATAAATAACACTCACTGACATGTGTACCCCAAAAATTGCTATTGTCATGGATGTCACATTTACATTCATATTAAAATATTGAAGCACCTTACAACCACATTATGGTCTTCCATAATAAATTTAAATGTCAATGCTAACATCTTTATTCTATATACCATCCAGGCAAGCAATAAAATGTGATGAAATAAAGATTATCCACATTTTCGTCTAAGGATAAAGGAGGCCACATGTATATATCTTATGGGTGGACAATATAAATCAATGGGCTTACAACAATTATATCGAATAATCAATTGAATGGATGAGACCCATTTTGTTTAAAATTATTTTATGTTGTTGGTCTTTCCCGTAATCAATTTTCACCCACAGTCTAAAAATCATTTTAGGTATTTTCATATTTTTCAGGCATAAAAAATTGACTAAACGTAGCTGCATAATTGAAAAAATTATGTAAATTACAAAAAAAAATATTAAAAATAATGTAATTTTAGCAATTTTTCGGGTTACTAATGCGCCAAAAAATGGAAAAAAGATTCACATTGAAAGAGATAGATAATTACACAAATTATTTATATTTATGAACATTACCATAAACATATGTTTTGTGTTCTTGAATAAAAACATATTTTCAACATTTTTAATAATTTTTATACAAAAATTATATGTTAAATAAATAAATAAACAAAAAAAAAAATTGAAGACGGGCACCTCCTTTGGATTCAGAATGTCCAAAATCTAGCTTGTGAATGAAATTTGAGAAAAAAAAATGGTATTTTAAAAAAATGCCCAAAGTTAAAAATTATTGTTCATCGTTGTCCCAACCTCCTGAAATTCCCAAAATTCACAATTTCATGGGGTCTATTTTGGATACTCACACTCAAACTTAAGTTTGATTTTCTTCCAATCCATGAATTGGCTTTTGACGAAACTTTAAGGGTAACTTCTACAAACATATATCAGCATATCCATATAGTAAAATTTCCCTTAAATACACCAAATCCAAAACAAACTTAAAATAGGTATTTTGATGAATTTTTTGAAAAATTGTTCATCAATGGTGGCCACTCAAGTATAGATATATATGGGTGATCAAAGCATTACACAATATCTGATACCAATGTAAATTTATGTATGTGTATCGGATAGCATATAATAGGTTTTGGGCATACCTTGATGCCGAGGAATACCCAGGAACATAAATAGTTGTTGATACACCTATTTAGGCAAACTCCTCCTTGTCGTTCTTCCAATCTCAGTGAGGACATCTAGTTGGATACTAGAGTTACCCCAAATATCCATGTCACGAGATCTAGGGTTCTAGATGATAACTCTAGAACGAGAGAGAGAAACGTGGGAAGGAAAAGGGTAGGGGAGAGACTTGAGATTTTTTTCTGTGTCTTACTATTAGTCAGGAGGTACATCTCTACTACTTTAAAAGAGGAGAGTTTCTCTTTAATGATATAAAGACTATTTTACCCTCATACAATTTAAAAATCCATCAATATCCTTCTATCTTTCTCTTTCATTCAAGAATATATTATACATTGTATTTTAATCTCACTCACATACACTGCACTTTAATTTCTACACTGACCACAATCTCCTATGCACAACTTCCAACCCAATACACGAAAAAGCCCAATTTTTACTATGAAGACTTCCCAAGTGAAACCCACTTCTCAAAATATCTCATCTCTCTCACTAAACCATCCTCTAACTAATCATAAAAAAAGCAGGTGGACTAGAAATAATCTTAGCAACATTAAACCGTCCCAAACATATATGCCATTGTGGAAGGTAACTCAAATATGAGGTTCGAATTTACATTTAAATTTGTGATCATTTTGTGTAGATCTGTTTATCACGTTGTTTATTTTATTTTAGAGATTAATATGTTTCATGTTACATAATAACCTGTTTAAAGCCCTCAAATTTGAACACATTAATTTATCTTTTTTTTTATGAGTTTACATTATATAATTGGTGTAGTGATGTATATAGGTTTAATTCATGTGCATAGGTTTTAACAGTTTTAAGAACAAAAACTGTTTGAAAATGGATGTTTTAACAATTTATTGAGTTTTTAAAACTTGAGACTGTAATTTAGTATGTTGAATTTTGATCTTGAGACTGTTAAAATAAGGATTTTGATCTTGATACTTTTTAAATAATACCTGAACAGGAATCCACTTGGAACATATTTGGTACGAAATTTACACGGGTGAAGACGTTATTCGATTTTTAATCAAGACTCCGGTTCATCTACATTATCTTTATTTATTTCTTTGTGTGTATACTCCCTTTGTCAGTATTACCGACCATTGTATTTTTTTCATTTTGACAATAAAAAGACACGTATGGAGAGAATCTGGTTCATCTGACTATGTTCTTATTTAAAATTATGACATTTAATCCTTATTATTAACTCGAGAGAGTATAATTGTAAAAAAACACGGATGGAGCTCTTTAGATTTCATATTAATTGTTTTCTGGGGTTTCATGATCTCTGCATCTCTGAAAATACACCTCTATCTCTATCTCTTATACATAAAAAGAGATGATTTCCTCTTTAATGGTATAATTTTTTTATGAAAATTATATTGTTTATAAAAACCTTATTTTTTTAATTAAAAACTTCATTTCTTATAAGAAAAAATTGTATTCTTAAAAATATGTAAAGAAAAAAACAAAAATATATAGAAAAAAAATTGTATTTTTTTATATAAATTGTATTTTTAAAAAACGTTACTTTTTTTATATAAAAAACAATAATTTTTTTTTGTTTTTATAAAAAAATAGTATTTTATTTATTTATAAAAAATAATATTTTTATAAATGCATTTTTAAATTGTATTTTTTATGAATACAAATTTTAACAATACAGTTTGTTTTAAAAATTAAGTTTTTTAGTAATACAGCTTTTATACACAAGAGTTTTTTTATTAAAAAAATTACAATTTTTATTAAAAAAAGTGTGTCTTTTTCTTATATATATATATATATATATATATATATATATATATATATATAGTTTTATAAAATAATATGTTTTTAAAATTTACCGTTTTAAAAAAAAATATGAAATCTTAAAAAATATATTTTTTAATCTTAGGATTAGACCTTGACATATGTTTACAACCTCACTGTTCCAACTTTTCAGGTAAGTTTGTCTTACGTTCTTAACAAATATCTATAAGCTCAATTTTTGTTGTTCATAATTTGGGCACGCTATATTACCATTATTGGATATTGACTCATTGTTCAACCAAACACAAGGTACTTACTTCAATTAATGGTTCAAGATGACAGCAAAAGAGCAACAGTCACACTGTTCAAGGAAACATAGTCTTTCATTGCCTGCAACATTCAAACTTTCATCGTTTCTAAAGAAAAGGTAATATCATTCTTATTAAAACTTAAAATTCATGCATACATTTCAAACATTTTATACTAATTTCATATACTTATTTTTTTTATGTTAATTCATTTCACAGGGGATTGTGCACTCGGACTATATTTGAAAGTTATATATGTGCATTGGCAAAATTAGCAGATTCTACATTAAAGGAAAATTGCTTAGAGATTCTAATCGAAAGCCTGCACATTTTGTCGGTCATAAAATTGAAGATGAATAAGACACATCAAATTCTAACAAATGTCAAAAGCAACATATTGTATTTGACGATTATATTTTAATATTTTATCATTACACTTGTTATTATCTTAGTTCTTCCATAAACAATTTGTCTCTTCCTTTGCATTTTACATTTTAAATAACTCGGATTCATTGACATTGATTTTTACTATTTCATGAGATTTCATATCTTATTATGTGATTATCGCTTCATTGTTTTACACATTGATTTCATTTACTTCATTACTTGTACATAATTTGTTATAGTTTTGTATGCTTTATATGAATAATTTTTAAATTCACAGCTTCTTATTCATTTATTCAGTTAATCCAATTGAATATTTGGATTTACCCACACGTGCAAAGCACGTGGGCACATCTAGTATTTATAATAGTATGTGTCTTTTCATATATTAATATGTGTCTTTTCATATTAATCCCTCTTAAATATCTAACTAGGTCAACCGAACACTAAATTGGCGAATATTGCATTTGGGCCAAACCCATGTAATTTATTAACACTTATCATATTTAATAAGACAAATGCATTGAATAAGACTTTAAGAATAGGGACATATACCAAGTAGTCTCTCGGACATTTTTTAATATCCATTTAGTCAAAACTTTTTTTATTTTGCCTCAAAAAGTCATTTGCCACATATTTTGGAGAGGGAGTGTCGCTGGCGCGGACCTCTAAAAATAAGAGGATATTGAGTGCTTGAGGGACTAAATGGGTTAAACTAAAAATATGTGTCATTTTAAAAAAATATATATTTATAGTAGGGACTATTTAATAATTGACCCTTAAGATTTACAACACATTTTTGTCTCAAATAAGAAAAATAAAAGATGTAGAAAAAACCTAAAATTGCCTATCTCCCTTAAATTTTCATTGACATATATTAATCATCAAATACAAGAAATGAGTTATGTCTTGCCCATGAAAGAATAATAACAAGTGACCATGAATGAATAATAGCAAGTGTTATGTCTTGAACTCAACCCTTTAGAATACAAAGTTTTCCCAATATTAAAAAGATCTCTAAGAGTGAAAATTTGAGGGGGGGAAGATAACCCTCCTAGGTTGTCTACTATTGATAAGGTCACCATAAGAAAAAGTAGGGATACAAAAGTTAGAAAAAAATAATTAAAAAATA
This sequence comes from Sambucus nigra, assembly GCA_949130495.1. Classification (NCBI taxonomy): domain Eukaryota; kingdom Viridiplantae; phylum Streptophyta; class Magnoliopsida; order Dipsacales; family Adoxaceae; genus Sambucus; species Sambucus nigra. The sequence continues at coordinate 136,608,513 of OX422216.1, forward strand.
CAAGGTTGTCCTTTATAATAATAACAACTAATGAAAAAGTTGGGGTAAAAGAAAAAAAAAAAGACAAAAAAATTATATCCCCGCGAAGAGTCCTAATGAAATTCACTCTAATTATTTAAACAAAAAAAAACTAATGTAGATTAAAATATTACTTCCAACATTACACTATCCAATTGTCGTAGTTTAGCTAATGTACAGTTGTATCACGAGTTCATCAAGCAAAAAAAATGGTTTTATCATCTCATCGAAATTTCCCCCATATGAGAGCAAAAATTTAGACTTATCGAACCTTTTGGACACATTAGTTTTCATCATATTTGTCAACACCCTACGGCTTTGAGTCATGATCAATGTATACTATTAAAATAAGAACTTGTGCATCACGTGTATGCGTGGAGTCTAGGGGTGATACCCTTCTACTAGTTGAATACTGTTAGAGAATATAAATTGTGCATCACATGTATATGTAGCTTTATTCAAAAATATGGACAAAAGAAGGATTTTTTTATCTGATTTCTAAATTTAGGGATAAAAAATAATAGTTTTTAGTAACGTTTAGTGTATTAAGAGTGATGATTCGATATTCTTAGTCAAAGATGATGAGATTGAGGCAATATGAAAAGGTGATGAAAATTCTACTTTTGCATAAAATTATGACATTAAAGGTTAGTATTTCCATAAAATATAAAAGTAGGTAGGACCTTAAAACCAAATGGTGTTATTGTTGAGGTTTGGAAGTGTTTAAGGGACGAGGAAGTATCTTTGTTAATGATTTTTTTTTATTAAATTATTATGACTAAAAGGATGTCCAATGATTTTAAAAACTATGTTTTTGTAGATATTTATCAAAATAAAGGTGATGAGGGAGATTTTGGTCGAACTGTGTAAAAGACGTTCATATGGAAAATCCACCGAACACCCATCCCACCCTTCGTTTGACGATCGAGTGTTAAGACTACAGACTCAGTTAACTAGTAATTACTTCAAATACAAACACGTATCCTACGACAACGGATCACTACTCTAATGGATAGGAAACATAAAACATGGTGTCTTTACCAAAGATGACCACGTATACCATTATGATAACCACTCCCCAAAGTGGTGGAAACGGGGTTATATGAATCACAATGTAAGGTTATTATGTGTATCCAATGTATCATAGGAGGAAAAGGCAATTCAATTGTCTTACATGTAATCATTGTTACTCTTGAAATTAATTAAACTCATACCTTCTCCATTTATCCCATGGACGTAGGTCATGATGGCTGAATCATAAACATATTATGTCGTTTCATTCTTTACTATCATTATCTAGTATTCTTCACTATTTTGTTGCGGGTGTTAGATTTTCATCTCAACATAATTGGTATCGTCTATGTGAATGACATGGTCCAAAGCTATAAGTAGACGCCATGTTACATAGTCCATCCATAACCTTATAGAGAAATAGGAGACCCTCCAAGCTCAACTGCCCCAGATCCTATACAGTTATGGCCCATGCATCCTCCTCCGGATCATAAAAAATAAGTCGACCAATATTTAGAAGACGAAGATTCGAATCCTCCTCCTCCTCCTCCTCCTCCTCCCCCACCAGCACTCTCCTCCACTATGCAAAGGGCCTTGGTATTATGGAGGATTGATCCTCCACTTGAAGTTGTCAACATTGGAGATGTCATTCATGTATCCCCATTTTATAGCAAGGTCTTAGACTGCTTAATGCCTGCAACATTCAAGCTCCCAAGGATGGACTTGTTAGACGACACGTCAAATCCATGAGACCATATAGATCATTATGAGGCGTATATGTACTTTTTGGGTAGTCTATACCTAATCTCATACAAGGACTTTTCCACCACATTAAAGGCATTAGCTAAAATAGGGTTCAGTCGACGACTATCGCCCAACTCGATCACCTACTTTATGGAGCTTACTGATGGTTTCTTTAGGCAGTTCATCGGTTACCGATTCCATAAAAAGACAATCGACTACTTATTCAATGTTCTACAAAAAAGGCGAATCTATGAGAGTTTTTAAAATAATCCAATGATGAGCGTCTCTGAATTAATCAACCGAATGCGTGAGTAGCAATATCACCCTTCTTTTGAGATCTTTACAACATAAACAACATTTACTCCCTATCCAAGAACCTAATCCCAACCAATATGACAGAATTGATGAGGAAGGAGTAGAAGCATATTCACATTGAGGATACGGTCTGTTGATACCAAATTTATTCTGCTGATGTGTTCCAATTATGTGGAGACACGTGTTAATCTACATGGCACTCGCAAACATTTTTTGAACAACACCTTGACTCCGAGGAACTCAACCTCCCCGACCAACTCAGGCGCTCCGAGCAACAAGTGTTCTCCGAGGAACTATATTATACCGAGCTACTTAGGCGGTCTGAGCAGCTTAGGCGGTCCGAGATGCATCTTGTACAGAGCATTCATATCCGAATAATTAAGAGGATGACTGCACATTAAATGCTCATTATTATCACACAGACGCACATGCCTATTGGACAGCTATGTATTATTCTTTCATTTGTACCACCTCAAGGCTATAAATACATTGTAACCTCCTCATTAGCATGGGACTCATAATTTCTTGGTAAACCCATTATCGAGAATTATGCAAACAGTCAGCAATAACACAAACATTGGACGTAGGCCATTCTTTCAAGGCTGAACCACTTTAAAAATCTTTTGCCTTGTTTATTTTTATCTGTGATTAAAGAATTAGGTCAAATCTAGTTTTTTTTACATCAACAGATTGGCGCCGTCTGTGGGAAACGACTGTAATTATCATTTTTCACCAAAACAATTCATCACCAATGGCTGATCATCCTGAATCCAGTAATAGAAATGTTGGAAATTCTTCGAATCCATCAACTCTTCCAAGTGTCCAAGATCTGGCTGTAATAATTGCTAATTTGGCTCAGGGCCAGACCGCCATGCAAGAAACCATGCGACAACTCGTGCAAACTATCCAGGGTGGAGCACCCGCCCAGTCAGGACAACGAAGCATTCTGAGAAATACCCGATTGCCTTCTTCGCGAACTAGGCGAACGTCACTCTCGAAAGAATCTCATTCTAGACGCACCGATTCATATCGTACTGAGAGATCCAATGATCCTTCTTATCATCCTAGAACGACTTCCTCGGTACGAGCTACAGACACTCAACAAAACGTCTCTCCATCTTCAGAAAGGACCAGTGCTCTCGAAAGATTGAGTAGAGTCTCTCCCATTGATCGTTTGGGTCCTATGAGGAATAAAAGTCCCCCTAGGATGGTGTCGAGGAACTCTCAATGATCATCTGATTTAAAGGAAGGTTCTACCCAATCCCGGCCAGCTGCTCATCGTGAAAGATCCCAATAGGCAAATTCAACACGATCAGTTGCTCGAACTAATAGGCCCAAGGAGGGAAATGATGCATGGAAGGGATCTATTCAGAGATTGGAAAATAGACTAGGGGAAATGGCTAAGGCCAAGAATCCTCTACAAAGAACTTTTGTCCAAGGGACACCTTTTATCCAGGCAATTGTGGATTTTCCCACACCATCAAAGTTCAAAGCACCTGTTGTGACTCCTAAATATGATGGAAAAACCGACCCTGTCCTTCATATAGAATAATACCAAGCTGCTGCCGATATCTATGTCGTACCAGACGAGATGAGATGTAGGGCATTTTCAGGAACTCTCACTAGATCTGCTCAAATATGGTACAACAATCTTCCTTGAGGAAAGATTGCAACTTTCTTTCTACTGGCCGAGATCTTTATTGGAAACTTCTGTTTTGGAGCAAAACCCGTTAAACTAGTAGCACACTTGTTAAGTGTTAGACAAAAAGCAGGTGAGAGTACAAGGGATTATATTACTCGTTTCAATAACGAGATGCTCGAAGTTATTGATTACGAAGAAAAGACAGCAATTACTGCTCTGATGAGTGGATTATTGCCAGATAAACTGTACTACACTCTAGACAAAGATCCACCCACAACCATGACAGAGCTAATGGCAAACGCAACCAAAATTATGAACGCCGAGGAAGCTATGACTGCGAAGAAGAATATGGATCCCAAAGAGACCAAGATTGAGGGTGATAAGGGTGAGAAGAAAGAGCAGAAGAATAATGGTTGTAACAAGCAGTCAAAAGAAAAACAAGCATTGGAACAGTTGAGAAAATTTGGAAACTATACTCCTTAGAAGGTAGATATAAACCATGTACTGGAAGAGATCAAGAACAGCGAGGAGTTAAACTGACCAAAGAAAATGAAGACAAATCCTGACAAGAGGAATAAGGCAAAATATTGCGAGTTCCATAAAGACTATGGTCACACGACCAAAAATTGCATAGCTCTTCAGAATGAAATTGAAGCACTCATCAGACGAGAAAAGCTAGACAAGTATGTTGATCGTAGAAACGAAGGAAAGAACAACGACCGATCGAGCGAGACAGAGATCTAGATCTCCTCGTCAAGCAAAAGATGACAAGAAAAGAGATCATGAAGATGATCCAGAAGACGATCCCGATCTCCCCAAAAGACTAAGACAGCCATAATGTGAGGTATTTTCAATTGGTTTTGGATCATTTGATTGTAATGTTATTACAGGTGGAGATGCAGGAGGTGGAGACCTTACTGCAGAGAGGAAAGCTTACCTCAATGAGGCTCAAGCTTGTTCATATATTCAGCGAATAAATCTAGCTGAGGATGACCGCCCGAGGAAGGTAAACAAAGAAAAACTGGTCATCGGTTTCTCCAAGAACGACCTCGCAGGTGTGCTATATCCTCATGATGATCCATTGGTGATCAAAATGAGGATGAAGGAAGTAATGATCTCAAGAGTACTGGTGTATAATGGTAGCTCGACGGATATCATGTTCTACTCATGCTTTGACAGCTTAAATTTAAAGTTGTCTCATTTGGAGCCTTATCACAGGCCCCTCCTCGGTTTTACTTGCGAGAAATTTTTTCCACTTGGGACAATCAAGTTGGATATGTTCATCGGTATATGGCCTGCTTGTCGAACAGAAAGAGTGCGCTTTTTCGTGATGGATAAAAATATCCAATCAGCTTATAATATCATCATGGGAAGGGTAGGTTTGAAAAAGCTCGAGGCAGTACCATCTACAGTACATCAATGTTTAAAATTCCCAACCAACTTTAGAGTAGGAGTGGTGAAGGCCGACCAAAAAGTATCTCGAGAATGCTACTATTCATCTACCGATCAAGAAGAGCGTGAAGAATCCAGAAAGAAGACTACTACTTATTAGGTTGATGAGATAGAAGATGCAGAGATTGAGACTTTAGACCCAAGAGATGAGTCTCAGCTCGTTAAGGGTCGGGTCATGGAGGCTACTAAAAATATTATTCTGGACGACGAGCATCCAGAACGAACAACTCAAATTGGTGCTTCACTAGATGTGTCAATAAAACAAGAGCTGATAGCGTTTCTAAAAAGAAGAAACCAAACTTTTACATGGAGCCACGAAGACATGCCAGGGATAGACCCAAATTTCCTATGTAACGAGCTTAATGTGAATAAGGAGATCAAGCCAGTAAAACAAAGAAGAAGAGTGTTCAGCCCCGAAAAAAACCAAGCTATACAAGAAGAAGTCGAGAAGCTCCAAAAAGCCTGTTTTATTGGGGATGTCAAATATCCTGATTGGCTAGCTAATGTGGTGATGGTGAAGAAGAAAAATAAAAAATGGAGGATGTGTGTAGACTTCACCGATCTCAATAAGTCATGCCCAAAGGATCATTTTCCTATGCCCCGAATCGATCAAGTGGTGGATGCTACCTCGGGGCACGAATTGTTGAGTTTTATGGATGCTTACTCTGGTTACAATCAGATTAAGATGAAGCCTGAGGACATGGCGATTACCTCTTTTATTACCCCTAGGGGAACTTATTATTATAATGTTATGCCTTTTGGATTGAAAAATGTAGGTGAAAAATATCAGCGGCTGAAGAACAAGGTGTTTGCAGAGCAAATCAGTTACAACATGGAAGTTTATGTTGACAATATGCTGACGAAGAGCAAGAAAGTTGTTGATCATCTAATTGACTTAGGCCAGACCTTTGATCAACTAGATAAATATCAAATGAAGTTGAACCCTACCAAATGCATATTCGGAGTACGAGAAGGCATGTTCCTCGGGTATATTGTCAACCAACGAAGAATTGAAGCAAACCATGAAAAGATCAAGGCTCTATTAGGACTACGATCTCCAACGACGAAGAAGGAAGTGCAAAGTCTCACAGGGCGAGTTGCAGCACTTAATAGATTTGTATCACGAGTAACTTATAGATGCATCCCTGTTGATGTAAAAAATTAGATCACTCTAATTATTTAATCACAGATAAATAAATAAGACAAAGAGTTTTTAAAGTGGTTCAGCCTTATAAGAATGGCCTACGTCCACTGTTTTGGTATTGCTGTTTGTATGGGAATTCTCGATTACAAGTTATCTCAAGAAATTTCGGTCTCGGGTCACCACTTTACAATGAGGATTGTACAATGTATTTATATCCCTGAGGTTGTAATGTGAAAGGGTAATACATTAAATGATATACATATAAAAGGGTAATACATTTAATGCCCTTTTTGCGTGTACATCTGAATGATAAGCATTTAATGAGCAGTTAAACTGTTGGTATCCTGCTTCTCGGTGCAGCTCGGACCGCCTGAGTTGCTCGGATCGCTTGAGCTTCTCGGTGCTAAAGAGTTCCTCGGAGAGGTCTGTTCCTCGGAGCGTATGAGTTCCTCGGAGTAACATGGTTCCTCGGAGCATGTGATCATCTCGGAAAGTGCTTGTTGTTGTCATGTAGATAGCCACGTGTCTTCATATGATTGGTCCATGTCAGCAGATTAAATTTGGTATCAACAGAAGCCCCCAATGTTTCATAGTTCGAAATTTGAAGAGTATGGAACATTCTTTCTCGGAATATGGTAGCTTTAAATAGTCTTCCTGATTTTTAGGAGCGTTTCCCTTGTATTTATTTCTCCTTCCCAATTCGTAGAATCATGCTTTTTTGGATTTTTCTGCGTGCTTCGATTCCCGCGTCACATTTCATCTTTTTAGACGCTTTTGCCCGCTCTGATTCCCGTGCCACTTTTCATCTTTTTAGCCGTCGGTAAAGTAATCATCCTTTTTTGTAATCATTACTTCACCATTTCCCAAGGCAAGGTATTTAAACTTCACAGACACTCCCATCGTCTTCTACCTTTCAAATTTTTATCTTCGAGTTTTACGTCGTCTCTTCCTACTCTCTTGTGCGTTCATCTTTTCCGTCGTTCGTTGTCAGCAGATCCATTCTTTTCCTGTAAGATCTTCTTCCTTCTTCTTCATTTCTTTATTCACCATGGTTTACTCTGTTGAGTCTCTTGAGAAGTTTCATTCTGATTTCTCCATTGCATCATGGGTTGTTTTGGAAGAGATTTCTGAGCCTTCTAATTACTTCCATTTGGCTGAGGGACATTGGTTTCCGAGTATCTTTTTTGCTGAGTGTGGATTTTCTTTTCCACCAAATCCCTTGTGTCTGGAATTCTGTCAGTACTTTGACGTTGTTCCTGCACGAATAGCCCCCAACACATGGAGAATAGTTAATGGGGTGCATAGGTTAAATCAAATTCATGGAACTCGAATAGGAATTCCAAAAATCATGTACTGCTATAGATGGGCAGTTAATGATAATATTTTTTATTTAAAAACTAGATTTTTAAATAGAGCCTTAGTAGTCAATCTCCCTGATGCCAATAGGGATTATTTTGAACACGGGGTTGTCATAAAAAATTGGCAACACCCTCCATTAGCTGGAGATGAGGTTTACCAGGGTCCCAGATGCCCTCCTTATGGAAATGGGATAGGTTATTTTTATTTTATTTTATTTATTTTGAAATCATGTTTCTTTTGTGTTTGATAAAATGTGCCACTGATAACAATGTTTATTTATTTGCAGTTGATAGCAAGAGAAAGTGCCCAAAAGATGCAGATGTTAATATAAGGCAGTTGAAACTTATCTGGAATCTGCATCAAAGTGTTGCCGAAGAGCACATTAGATCTGAAAGAGTTGGCGCTTGCGTTCAATTAAGAAATAATATAATAAATACCATTTTTAACCCAAATTAACCCTAAGCATGCAACTAGGTGTGATTGAAACAATATGAAATCATGCAAGAATAATTCAACACACAAAGTTAAGGAAAAATCCCCAACAGGGGCAAAACCATTTGTATATCACTATAATTTGTAAAAGACGGTTTACAATCGGATTACAATGAAATACAGTTTGACTAAGAATTACCCTAGGGTATCGGATTCTGTAGTCGCGGCTGGAAGAAACCCTTTCCAGTAGGGCTGGCGGCTGGAACTATCCCTGTCCAGTAGGGCTGCAATGAAGAGGAAGAAGCGGTCCACTTCACAAAGGATTGAACATCAATGGTGTTCTTGGGTTACCAAAAGTGACTCACAAATGTATGGAATTTGTGTGAATCAAAGGTATGAATCAATGGACTCAAATACCATGAAGGCCTTAGAGTTTATCTACTCTGGAAATCGTGTATAAGCCTTAAGAAAACCAACTCCCCGATCGTGGTATAAATAAGAATTCATTTGCCCTAAAAAATCTCCACACGATCTGTTCGTGGTTATCCAGGGCGGACCGGTCCGGGCCTTAGGCGGATCGGTCCGATGGCGGACCGGTTCTTTTATTTTGAGGCTGATTCGGTTCGCATTCGATCCGGGGCTCACTGGTCTTAAACGAGCAAGGCGGATCGGTCCGGGTCTCAGCGGATCGGTCCGGCTAGGCGGATCGGTTCGTTTTAATATCAGGCGGACCGGTCCGGCTGTCTGAATTTCTGAATTCTTCCTTTCTTTTGATCTTCGGATTTTGTTGATGACGATGTGATCTTTTCAACTATCATTCTTGTAACAGCGTATGACATATCATATCCATAATGATGGACAAATTGTCCTTACAAATCTCCCCCTATGTCTAGGCCGGAACAAACATAAAAAATCCGAATTATCAAGTATGAAACAATGCCTATACAAATCTACCCTTCCATGAACCCAAAACTGAAAAAGGTACAAATGACTAAGGCTGCATCGTTTGTTCTTCGAATCTTCAGAAATCTCACCGCTTTTCTCATCAGGGTGTGCATCATGGGATTATCAAGGATGTACCTACACACATGAGACAAAGCAAATACCAAGTGACGTATCGAGTTTGAAATGAGATAAACATAAGCATATATATCAATTTAAGATAATATTCTCAGAATTTCAAAACTCCCCCATAATCAGATAATTCATTCTCCCCCTTTTTATGATGTCCCCAAATAGACAAATGAGAGAAATAAATCAAGCAATCAAGTACCGGGGTGACACAAGGCATAAAATCACACCATAAATGAACATAAAACAACCAAGTCGGTGGTAGCGTAAAAGAATGGGTGTGATCAAAATTCGATAGGAAAATCAATGCATACAAACATGACATATGTGCACGATGAATATTGGATATTCCTAACGAATGAACTCAAATGCTTCCTTTGGTGTAAAAGAATGGAAATATACGACATTGACTATATCAAATCTACAAATCAAAGCTCAAAGTGATTTCTACACCAATAACGTCCAAAATGATTTTCATGCTTTTTCAGGACTTTCAAGGAAGTGCAAACCCGTTTTTCAATCTCCAACCAAACTCCCTCAGATTTATATTTTGAATAGAGGTATACTAAATTCTCAAACTTTGGAGAATTGATGGTGAAACTTAAATGGCCCATATATGGCATGTATTGCTTTTTATTGCCTTTTCAATTTTTTCGGGCTCTTTTAACCTCTTAGGACCTCGGATATAAAAATTCCTCCATTTTTTAGGTCCTTTTAACGGTGGCTTTTGCGCAAAGGATAAGAATCAACTTTCGCAGCCCCTCCCCGTTATGCAAATATACACACAGTCTCACCAAAACGGTTTTCACATGCATTCCAATCTTGTCAAGTTTTATCGCATATTGTACATTGTATAGACAGAATTGAGATAGAAACACTCAAGCCAATATGTGATAGACAAGTGCAATAATCAAATATAGCCGTGCATGTGTGCAATAAAGGATATAGGAGTCAAGCATGTAGGAAATATCACTAATTACATCTCAAGGACTCCAATCAATGTTAAGCACATGGATGAAATGATGTAGCCTCTCAAATCTCTATAAAACAGTCACATGGATATATGGAATGAGGTTGTGACTTGGCTATCTTAAATGCTCATCCATAAAAGGCAAATCTCTTTTTGAATTTTTCAAAAATTTTATCAAAATAAAATCTTTTTGTGTTTTTCTAAAAAATTTCTTAAAGGAAAATCTTTTTGTATTTTTAAAAAAAAAAAAATGAAAAACTAACTAATGATACATGCTAGCAATAGGTTTAAAAATGACATGATAAACAACCTATGCTAGCAATCAAGACTAGATCTCAACCGGGAGTAACGGTGGAGTTTTCTAAAGATGGTGGCATCTTTTGAACCAACTCCACTAGATCATGTGTAGTCTTGATAAAAAACTTCACTTGCTCGCGAATATGTGCAAACTCTCTATCAAAATGAGCAGGCAAAGTATTATGAGTGGGTGCATGTGCATGAATATGTGAAGTGGCATGATATGGCACAAAACCCAACTTAGAACAAAATTCCCTAAGATGTCCTCGTTTCTTGCAGTGGGAGCAAACATAAACCGGTCTAGGAAGTAATTTATCAACAATTTTGGGATGAATATTCCTAGACGGACACCCATGGGACTCACTCACAATGGTGGATATAGGCTCGGGAGAATTCTCTAATGTGACTTGAACTTCCCGTGCTTGTTTGAGGTCATCCTCAAGATGGGACACACATGTCGTCAGACTAGACACCGTGTTGGTCAAGTCACCTTTTTCCCTTTTAAGCTCATCACTTTCTACCTTTAACTCACGAATACGAAGACCTAGGATCCTATTTGACCTTTTTGTTTCCATGGTCTCGATAAACAACTTTCTAAAGGCATTTTGGATCAACCTATCATCACCATTATCACCCTCACTATCACTTAGAGAAGTGGGCATAGCAACTTTCTTGCCCTCTCTCTTAAGTCTAGTGGGACACTCAAATTTCTTGTGCCCTATCCCATCGCACTCAAAACATCTTATCTTCTCAAGATCTTTCTTTCTTTCTTTTCCACTCTCATCACAACTCTCTCTTTCTCCAAACAATCTTAAATCTCTCTCTAAGGCGGTGATCCTAAGAGCTAAAGCATTATTACGCTTCTTGGTTTCAAATGACTCAGAATACAACTCAGCGTAAGCGTGTTGAAGATCACACTCGCTCTCACTTGCCTCATCATCCTCCCCCTCACACTCTTCGCTCTCACTGTCGAGGTGTCCCTGTGAATCAGCATCCTCATCGTCGTGAGGTGCACTAGAAGTACTCACATGACTAGCCATGAACGCGGTGAAGTTACGCTCATGCGGTGACTCATCTCCCAAGTCCACCGACTCGACATCACTGTCGTCACTAAGGGTAGCATTCAGGACAGCTTTTCCCTTTTCTCTATTAAGACGAGTGGCACACTCAAAGGCTCTATGACCCCTACCTTCGCATTCAAAACATCGCTCACTGTCTTTCTTAGGAGGGTCTTTGAAATCTTTCTCATTTTCCTTTTCAAAAATATTTTTCTCAACATTCCTTTTATCATTGAAATTTCCACTTTTCTTGGATTTGAGAATTCTTTTGAAATTTTTTGCAAACAGGGCCAAGTCATCTAAGTCAAAATCACATTCAGACTTGGACTCAAAACCTTTTTCTTTCTTTTTCTGAAAATGAGTCTTTAAAGCAATCCCATTATCCTTAGCCTTAATGGTTTTGGGAAACATGTCAATCTCATAGGTTTGAAGATCTCCTACAAGTTCTTCCAACTTAAGTGATTTCAAATTTCCCAAAGAGTTCAAAACAGTGACTTTAGGAATAAAGCGTTTTGGGAGAGATCTCAAAATCTTTTTAACAACACGCGTGTTATCAATATCCTCACCCAAATTAAAACAAGTGTTGACTGTGTCCGACAAACGTGCATAAAACTCATCAAAGCATTCGGACTCAGACATGGTGATAATCTCAAATTGGGTGGTCAAATTTTGAAGTTTAGATTCTTTAACCGTGTTCGTACCTTCATGAGTAAGTTGCAAAACATCCCATGCTTCTTTTGACGTGGAACACGTCATTATGCGTTTGAACTCATCAGGAGTAATAGAAGCAGAAATAGCACTCAATCCCTTAGAATTAAAGGAAGACCATCTAAATTCATCTTCGGTCCATTGCGAGACAGATTTTAAATTTGTCACGTTTTCAACAGTGACGGAGGGAGGTGTCCACCCTCTTTCAACAAGAATCCAAACCCGTTCATCAATGGCTTTTAAAGCCGACCTCATACGGGCTTTCCAATAAGCATAATTAGTCCCGTCAAAAACAGGCAATTTATTGTATGATTTCTCCATTTGAACACGCTCTTTTCAAAAATCAATTTATTTCAAAAAATTGATATCTTTAGAAAAATTTTGCGGAAGTAAGGAATACGCGATAGATTGGCGTAACCTGCTCTGATACCAATTTGAAAGAGTTGGCGCTTGCGTTCAATTAAGAAATAATATAATAAATACCATTTTTAACCCAAATTAACCCTAAGCATGCAACTAGGTGTGATTGAAACAATATGAAATCATGCAAGAATAATTCAACACACAAAGTTAAGGAAAAATCCCCCACAGGGGCAAAACCATTTGTATATCACTATAATTTGTAAAAGACGGTTTACAATCGGATTACAATGAAATACAGTTTGACTAAGAATTACCCTAGGGTATCGGATTCTGTAGTCGCGGCTGGAAGAAACCCTTTCCAGTAGGGCTGGCGGCTGGAACTATCCCTGTCCAGTAGGGCTGCAATGAAGAGGAAGAAGCGGTCCACTTCACAAAGGGTTGAACATCAATGGTGTTCTTGGGTTACCAAAAGTGACTCACAAATGTATGGAATTTGTGTGAATCAAAGGTATGATTCAATGGACTCAAATACCATGAAGGCCTTAGAGTTTATCTACTCTGGAAATCGTGTATAAGCCTTAAGAAAACCAACTCCCCGATCGTGGTATAAATAAGAATTCATTTGCCCTAAAAAATCTCCACACGATCTGTTCGTGGTTATCCAGGGCGGACCGGTCCGGGCCTTAGGCGGACCGGTTCTTTTATTTTGAGGCTGATTCGGTTCGCATTCGGTCCAGGGCTAACTGGTCTTAAACGAGCAAGGCGAATCGGTCCGGGTCTCAGCGGATCGGTCCGGCTAGGCGGATCGATTCGTTTTAATATCAGGCGGACCGGTCCGGCTATCTGAATTTCTGAATTCTTCCTTTCTTTTGATCTTCGGATTTTGTTGATGACGATGTGATCTTTTCAACTATCATTCTTGTAACGGCGTATGACATATCATATCCATAATGATGGACAAATTGTCCTTACAAGATCAGCTTCGTATCTGTTGCAGTACAAGAGCTACACCACCTCTTTCACTGCTCGTCCAGTGATAAGTGAATCAGAGCCAGTACCAGCTTCCACCAGCTCATCGCCTGAATCCCATATTCCTTTAAGTGAAAGGATGAAGAAAAGAAGACCTCCTACCCTGTTTGAGAAAATTGCCTCCGGTTCTAGGGAGGCAAAAAGGAGTAGGATTGATGTCCCAAGGGAGGGGACAAAGAAGACTAATGCAGCTCCTCCAGCTACTCCTGTTAAAGTTGCCGAGAAGCCCGCAGTGGATCCGAGCAGGTCTGCTGCTCCTGGAGAGGTGATTGTGATATCACCGACCAAGGATTCTTCCTTGGTTGAATCCGTTCTTGTTCCCCCGAGGAGGCTGAAGAAGAGCTCCTCGGTCAATTTGGCTGACACCATTACTCGGCCCCCAGTTGTTGGGGTTGGAGTTCCCACTTTTATTCCCCCGAGATCTGCCATGAGCTCGGTAAAATCCTGGATCATTCCCGAGGTCCAAGGTACTGAAGAAAACCTTACTCGGGATATGGTCACCTCGCTAGCTGCTCGTCACCTTGCTTTTGTAAGTCTCTTTACTTTGAATTTTTCATATTACCTTTGTCATTTCTATTTCTAACTTGCTTTCTTTTTCTGTTCACAATTGACGAGTTGCTTCAATATAATCCTGAAGAAGGATGAAGCGATTAAGGCTTCTTGCTCCTCATCCAGTGTAGAGGGAGCTCTGGAAGAAGCTACCAAGTCTCTGGCAGATTCTCGCCAGAAATATGTTGATGACAAAGATGTCTGGGAGAAGAAGTTTGCCTCCTCCGAGCAAGAAAAAGCTCGGGTCGTTGATGCCTCCAAGGAGTTGGAGAAGAGAATAAATGCCCTGGAGATGGCAAATAAGGAGCTTGAGGAGAGGCTCAAAACTCCTGTAGAGTTTGATGATAAACTCAAAGCTGCCGAGGAGGAGTTGGCTCAACTTTGGGAAGTAGGTCGGCAGAAGGAGGAAACAGAAAATAAATTGAAGGCTGCTGAGAACCTGCTGTCCGAGAAGCTCTCCTCGGAGAAATTGAAGAGGAAGATGGCTGTGAATAAGTCTTTCGGTTCTGGCTGGGACAAGGGGTGGAACAAGGGGTTGGCTGCTATGGTGTCGCAAGTGGACTATGGCAGTCTCAAATACTTTAGGGATGGATGGGTTGCTTCCCTTCAGGAGATGAAGGTCGACGAGTCTTCCGAGCTCTTCCAGAGACATATCCCTGGTCTCCCCCCAACTCCAGAAGAGTTAGAAGAGGACGAAGCTACCTACGAAGAGTCTTCGATGGTGATGAGAGATCATGCCCTAGTCATTCCTCCTGCTATCGAGGAAAATCAGCAAATCGTTTCTTCCTCTGAGCAACTGTCTACTCTCCCCGAGCAACTATCCCTTCCCTCCAAGCAACCTACCTCTTCATCCCAACCTCCCGAGAAGGTTTTGGGAGATAAGGAAAATGTGTAGTGTTGTTCGGGTTTCTCTTTATTTTGTTTCTCTTTATCAAACGTGACCCAGAAGATGTAACTCTGAACTATGATCTAATAAAACTTGTAATTTTTTGCATATTGTTGTCTATCTTTCATTCATACTCTGCTTATTCTTCTTATTGATGATTGCTCTTCTTTCTTTGCTAGTTTCTGGCTAGGATGAAACTTCTATCTACCCATGATACAAAGTTACTGTGACAATGTAATGAATACTTCAAAGCTGGTCACACAGACCTAAGTGCAGCACAAATTATCGACATCCTCGGCCAGGAAGCTTCAGAACATGCAGTGGAAGCATATCAATATCTGAAGTGTCTGCTTGATCGGGTTGTAGCCAATAACGTTGCCTATTATGAAATGATTGAGGATCTTCAAGGCACCCTCGAAGACCTTCAGCTTTAATACAAAGAATCCACTACCTTGTTGCATGAGGGGTACAAGAAGAAGTACCAGCAGATCATTGCCGACAAGGGCTACGAGAAGCTTTTTGCTGGGTACGATGTAAGGGAGAGAACCTTGAGAGGTGAGATCGAAAAATGCAGATAGATTATCGAGTTTCTAGAAAAGGAAAACGACAACCTGCAAAAGGAGCTGTCACAATTGAAGTCTGCAGCTTCCACTTCTAGTGCCTTGATCCCAGTGACCGACGAGGGATTTTCATTCTTAGAGGTTGAGAACGCCAAGTTGAGGGATGAGTTGGAGACTTTGAAGAGCTCTGGCACTTCTTCATCTTCTCGTGGTCGAGCAAGAGCTCCTCGGGGACGAGCAAGAGTAGCTCGGGTTCTTATCGAGGAACAGAGGACTCAGTCTACCTTAGAGAACCAGGCTTTCCAATTAATGGCGAAGAACCAGGCGTTGTCTGATATGTCAAAGAAGATTAGGGACCTGGAAAAATAGCTCTCTGCGCAGAAGTCAGTCTTGGAGAATAAGGAGCTTTTCATCAAGAATCTCCACGAGCAGATGGAGAGGTTAACATATCAGTTCCACAAGCAGCCCAGGGAGTTCTGGATGGCTGGATACAACGAAGCACTATATCACTTGGACGATCGTATCCAGAATGCCAACAATGAGGGCTATAAGCAAGGCTGGCCGAATGCCTTAGGTGTGTTGAAGCTCGAATAAGGTCATTATCTGTGGGACTACCTTGATCCCGGGTTGCTCGACTTGCCTGTGCCACCATACAAACTGGACATAAGTTGGATCCCTACTCGATCCATTCCTAGGAGATTAATTTCAAAGTATCTCGGTGACTATAATTTATATTCTCAAATCGAGGTATCTCGTCCCGAGCATCTCTTAGATCGACCATCTGTGATGAATGTCAGGATGTTGAAGGATATCAACTTCATCAATTCTCCTCTGTCTTTAAATGATCCGCCTGCTGGCGAGGAACCTGTGTTAAAAGCAGAGGGGAAGAGACCAGTAGAATAGGAATTTTTGATATAATAGTTAGTTGGCATTTCAATATCAATGTACTTTTCATTTTGTAATTTATTTTCAATTCAATGAAATACTTTCATTTTTGTTTGCAAATCTTGATTGCTTTTGTCTTGTAATTATCAAACACTTTATATTTGTGCATATTTGTTAAAAAGATAACAATATTGTGTTGTTTGTCAACCAACTCAGTAACAATTAAAAAGTTACAAGTATCAATATTGTTGCTCGATCACTTAATAATAAAGTAATGAGTATAAAAATGTTGTTTAAAATGTTTCCAACCAACCAAGGTTGTTAGATTCTCTATGTCGACCAACTACAGTTAGTGGGTTTTTATCCCCGACCAGCTATAGTTAGTCTTTTTGAAATAAATTTTACCCATAAAATGTTTTCGACCAACCAAGATCGGTAAATTTTGCTTGTCGACTAACTACAGTTGGTGGGTTTTTATCTCCGACCAGCCATAGTTAGTAGACTTTTATCGCTTTTTGGATGTAATCTTACCTCCCGACCAACATAAGTTGGCATTTGCGAGCATATTTTGTTTCCTAACCAAACAAGTTGGCATTTTTAGGAATATTTTGTTTCCTAGCCAAACAGGTTGGCATTTTTAGGAATATTTTGTTTCCTAGCCAAACAGGTTGGCATTTTTAGGAATATCTTGTTTCCTAGCCAAACAGGTTGGCATTTTTAGGAATATTTTGTTTCCTAGACAAACAGGTTGGCATTTTTAGGAATATTTTGTTTCCTAACCAACCGAAGTTGGCATTTTTAGGAATATTTGGTTTCCTAACCAACCGAAGTTGACATTTTTAGGAATATTTGGTTTCCTAGCCAAACAGGTTGGCATTTTTAGGAATATTTTGCTGAGCATTTTGGAGCTTTGCCGAGTAGTGTGTAGCACTAGTATTCCCCGAAAAATTCTCAATAAAAGGAAGAACTTTGACAGAATATCTTCATTTTATTCATAATGATGGAACTGCATTACATGGGAATATACATCACTGATAATATTTGCGTAGGTGCTCTGCGTTCCATGCATTCTTAAACTCCTCTCCCTCTAGAGTTGCTATTCGATAAGTTCCTGGTCGAACAACCTCTGTAACTCGGTATGGTCCATGCTAATTTGCCTCCAGTTTATTGTGATTTTGAATTACTTTCTTCAGCACATAGTCTCCTTCTTTCAGGTCTCATTTATTCACCCTCTTGTTATAAAACAAAGTTGTTTGCTGCTGGTATGCAGCGTTTCTGATGGCTGCTTCTTCTCTAACTTCCTCGAGCATGTCTAAATCCAGTCTTCTCATTATGTCGCTGACAGGGGAATTGAAATTCAGTACCCTCTGTGTTGGGAGGCCCAACTCGACAGGTATAACAGCTTCACTTCCAAACGCCAGCATATATGGCGATTCTCCTGTTGCTACTCGGGGAGTAGTTCGGTAAGCCCAATGTACTGATTGTAGCTCATTGATCCAATTTGCTTTCGCATCATCCAGTCTTTTCTTCAAACCATTCAGCAGCGTTCTGTTTGTTACTTCAGTTTGTCCATTGCTTTGAGGATGGCCTGGTGCTGAGTGGACCTTCAAAATGTTTGACTGATGGCAATAGGCAGCGAACTCCTCGTTATCAAATTGTGTTCCATGGTCTGTGATGAAAGCATGAGGAAGACCATATCGCCAAATGATATTCTTCCAAACAAATTGGTACACCTTCTCGTACGTCATGTCAATGAGTGGCTCAGCTTTTACCCACTTAGTAAAATAATCTACTGCGACGATGAGGTACTTGAACCTTCCTCGGGTCGTTGTCAGTGGCCCAACCAAGTCAATTCCCCATATGGAAAATGGCCAAGGGGAAGTTATGGGTGTCAACAATGCTTGTGGAGTTCTTTGGATGGAGGAAAAGCACTGGCACTTGTTACATTTCTTTGCATAGGCTATACAATCAGCCCTCATTGTCGGCCAGTAGTATCCCTGCGTCATCACCCTTTGTAAAAGCGTCCGACCTGCTACATGTGCTCCACAGGACCCTTCATGGATTTCTTCGATTAATTCTTTTACCTCGGAGGGATGTACACATCTCTGCAAACCTGCCATAATTCCTCGTCTATACAAAACACCATTAGTTAATACATACCGAGTAGCTTTAAACTTCAATTTCTTGGTTGCGAGCTTGTCAATTGGTAATTATCCTTCTTCAATATATGCCCTGATGGGATCCATCCAGGATGATCCTAAATCAAGGGTGATAAAGTTCATCATCAGATCTTCATCTATACTCCGACCAGCTAGCACTTCAATTGGGATTATTCGTCATAGCTCGGTCCGAGTAGCTGATGCTAGTCGAGCTAGGGCGTCTGCTCTCGTATTCTCCATTCTTGGTATTCTGACTAGCTAAATAGCGGCAAATTCTGACACCAGTTCCTTTGCCTTTGCATGATATCTCATCATTAATTCTCCTCTAACTGCATATACTTCCAACATTTGATTTACAGTCAATTGAGAATCACTGAAGACAATAACCTGATGCGCCTCCATAATTTTTGCCAAACTAAGACCTGCAATCATGGCCTCATACTCAGCCTCATTATTGGAAGCTTTGAATTGGAAACGTAGGGCGTATTCCATGTCGACCTCATCCGAAGTGTTCAAAACTATCCCCGCGCCACATCCTGTAGTACAAGATGATCCATCTACATATAGCCTCCATATAGGTAACTCGTCTTCGAATTTCTGATCACTCAGAGTTCCTCGGTGAAATATTTGCTGCTTCCTTTCCTCCTCGGATTTTTCTTGCTCTTCATTGATCATTTCTTCTTGCCCTTTTACCAACCGGAGTTGGTCTGATCTCGAATTCAATGATCCTGTAACATCCACTTGCCCTTTTACCAACCGGAGTTGGTCTGAGCTAGTGTTGTTGATCCTATAACATCCATAGGTTGATCAGCGAGCAACTCTTGTTCCTCGTTCGGAGTCCTCACAACTATCTCTGCGTCACATCCTGCAACATCCACACGCTCTTTTACCAATCGGAATTGGTCTGAGCTTATGTTTGTTAATCTTGTAACATCCACAGGTTGATCAGCGAGCAACTTTAGCTCCTCGGTGGTATCAGGATAGGTGAACTCCGCTCTAAAATCTGCTACAGCCTGCCCTTTTAATGATGATTTGGGTTCATAAACTATATCGTATTCACCGAGCTCTATTGCCCAGTACATTAATCTCCCTGATTTTTCTAGCTTATGCAGGGCTTGTCTCAACGTCATATCAGTATATACTACTACGGTATGAGCCTGGAAGTATGGCCTCATTCTCCTACTCGCCTCAATCAGCGCCAGTGCCAATTTTTGCAGCCTTGGATATCTGATTTCTGCTCCTCGAAAGGCCTTACTTGTATAGTAAATTGGCTTTTGCACTCCATTCTCCACTCTGATCAACGTCGAGCTAACTGCATTCTCGGACACTGTAAGATATAAGTACAATTTTTCTCCCATCACTGGCCTGGACAACAGTGGAGGTGCTCCCAAGTATTTCTTTAAGTCTTAAAAAGCCTTCTCACATTCATCATTCCACTCAAAAGTCTTTATGAGTGTCTTGAAGAATGAGAGACATCTATCAGTTGATCGTGACACAAATCTGTTGAGTGCCACTGCTCGTCCTGTGAGACTCTGTACTTCCTTTTCCAGGATTTGCCTCAATGCCTCGTTGATTGACAATGTACTCGAGGAACATGCCTTCTCGTACTCCAAATATGCACTTCGTCGGGTTCAGCTTCATCTGATATTTATCTAGTTGATCAAAAGTCTGACTTAAGTCAACTAGATGGTCGGCAGCTTTCTTGCTTTTTGTCAGCATGTCGTCAACATAGACTTCCATGTTGCAACTGATTTGTTCGGCAAAGACTTTGTTCATCAGCCGCTGATATGTCGCACCTGCATTTTTCAAACCAAAAGGTATAACATTATAACAATAAGTTCGTCGAGGGGTAATGAAAGAAGTACTCTCCCTGTCTTCAGGTTTCATTTTGATTTGATTGTAGCCAGAATAAGCATCCATGAAGCTCAGCAGCTCGTGTCCCGAGGTAGCATCCACCAGTTGATCAATTCGGGGCAATGGAAAGTGATCCTTTGGGCATGCTTTGTTGAGGTCGGTGAAGTCTACACACATCCTCCACGTGTTGTTTTTCTTCATTACCATTACCACGTTAGCCAACCAGTCTGGATATTTAACATCTTCAATGAAACAAGCTTTCTGGAGCTTCTTGACTTCCTCCTGTATAGCTTGATTCTTCTCGGGACTGAATACTCTTCTTCTTTGCTTCACTGGCTTGATCTCCTTATTCACATTGAGCTCGTGACATAAGAAGTTTGGGTCTATCCCAGGCATATCTTCATGACTCCACACAAAAGTTTGTCTTCTGCTTCTAAGGAAAGTTATCAATTCCTGTTTTAATGAGGCTTCCAATGATGAACCTATTTGAGTAATTCGCTCAGGGTTCTCGTCGTCCAGAATGATGTTTTCAGCAGTTTCCACCACTTGACCCTTCACGAGTTGCGACTCATCTCGAGGATCCAATGTTTCAATTTCTGCACCTTCATCCACTTGATAGGTAGTAGTCTTTTCTTTGATTCTTCCAGTTCTTCTTGCTCGGCGGATGAATAATAGCATTCCCGAGATACTTTCTGATCACCTTTCACAACTCCTACTCCAAAGTTTGTTGGAAATTTTAGGCACTGATGCACTGTAGATGGTACAGCCTCTAACTTCTTCAATCCTACTCTTCCCATGATGATATTGTACGATGATTGGATATTCTTATCCATCATGAAGAAACGTATTCTTTCTGTCCGACAAGTAGGCCACGTACTAATGAATATATCCAACTTGATCGTCCCAAGTGGAAATACTTTCTCGCCAGCAAAACAAATGAGGGGTCTGTGGTAAGGCTCCAGTTGAGACAACTTTAGATTTAAACTATCAAAGCACGAGTAGAACATGATGTCTGCCGAGCTACCATTGTCTACCAGTACACTTGAAATCATTACCTCCTTCATTCTCATTTTGATCACCAGCGGGTCATCATGAGGATATAAAACACCTGCAAGGTCATTTTTTGAAAAATCGATGACCAATTTCTCCTTGTTCACCTTTCTCGGGCGATCTTCCTCAGCTATATTTATTCGCTGACTGTAAGAGCAAGCTTGAGCCTCACCGAGGTAAGATTTTCTTTATGCAGTAAGATCTCCTCCTCCTGCATCTCCTCCTGTAATAACATTATAATCAAATGACCCAAAGCGTATTGAAAATACCTCCCGTTCTGGCTGCCTTGGTTTCTTAGGAAGATCGGGTTCATCCTCTGGATCAACTTCATGGTTTCTCTTCTTATTCTCCTCTGCTCGACGAGGAGATCTAGACCTCTTTCTAGTTCGATCATTGTTTCTTCTTTCGCCTCCCCGGTCAACATATTTTGCTAGTTTTCCTCGTCGGATGAGTGTTTCAATCTCATTCTGAAGAGCTATGCAATTTTTGGTCATATGGCCATGATCCTTGTGGAACTCGCAATATTTTTCCCTATTCCTCGTGTCAGGGTCTGCCTTCATTTTCTTTGGCCAGTTTAACTCCTCGCTGTTCTTAATTTCTTCCAGGACGTGGTTGATATTTGCCTTCAAAGGTTTGTACTTTTCAAATTTCCTCAAGACTTCCCACAGACGGCGCCAATCTGTTGATGTAAAAAATTAGATCACTCTAATTATTTAATCACAGATAAATAAATAAGACAAAGAGTTTTTAAAGTGGTTCAGCCTTATAAGAATGGCCTACGTCCACTGTTTCGGTATTGCTGTTTGTATGGGAATTCCCGATTACAAGTTATCTCAAGAAATTCCGGTCTCGGGTCCCCCCTTTACAATGAGGATTGTACAATGTATTTATAGCCGTGAGGTTGTAATGTGAAAGGGTAATACATTAAATGATATACATATGAAAGGGTAATACATTTAATGCCCTTTTTGCATGTGCGTCTGAATGATAAGCATTTAATGAGTAGTTAAACTGTTGGTATCCTGCTTCGAGGTGCAGCTCGAACCGCCTAAGTTGCTCGGACTGCTTGAGCTTCTTGGTGCTAAAGAGTTCCTCGGAGCGTATGAGTTCCTCAGAGTAACATGGTTCCTCGGAGCGTGTGATCATCTCGGAAGTGCTTGTTGTTGTCATGTAGATAGCCACGTGTCTTCATATGATTGGTTCATGTCAGCAGATTAAATTTGGTATCAACACTCCCATTCTTCAAAACACTCTGAAAAACGTTTGAATGGAATGATGAATGCGAGAAGGCATTTCAAGAGTTGAAGAAATACCTGGGAGCACCTCCACTATTGTCCAGGTCAGCGATGGGAGAAAGATTGTACTTGTATCTGGCAGTTTCGGAGAATGCAGTTAGCTCGGCATTAATAATAATGGAGGATGGAGTGCAAAAACCAATTTATTACACTAGCAAGGCCTTCCGAGGAGCAGAGATCAGATATCCAAGACTAGAAAAGTTGGCACTAGCGTTGATCGAAGCGAGTAGAAGAATGAGGCCATACTTCCAAGCTCATACCATAGTTGTGTATACCGATATGCCATTGAGGCAAGCTTTTATAAACCAGAGAAATCAGGGAGATTGATGTATTGGGCAGTAGAACTTGGTGAATATGACATAGTTTATGATCCTAGATCGTCGCTTAAAGGGCAAGCAATAGCAGATTTCATCGCAGAATTCACTTATCCTGACACCTCCGAGGAGAAAAAGCTGAATACCGACCAATTTGTGGATGTTATAGGATCATCAAATTTAAACTCCGACCAACTTAAGTCGGTTGATGATCAAGAGGAGATGGTCGAAGAGCAGCAAGAAGTGCTAGGGGAGGATATAAAGAACCAACAAATATTCCAACGAGGAACTTTGTCCAATAAAAAATTTAGTATAATGAAGTACATATATGGAATCTGTATGTGGATGGAACATATTGCAGTACAGGCTGTGGGGCAGGGATTGTTTTAAGAAGCCCGGATGAAATCGATGTGGAGTATGCTCTGCGCTTTCAATTCAAGGCTTCTAATAATGAGGCTGAATATGAAGCTATGATTGCAGGTCTTAGTTTAGCAAAAACCATGGGGGCAGAAAAGGTCATTGTATTCAGTGACTCACAATTGATCGTAAATCAAATGCTGGGAGTGTACGCAACAAAGGGAGAATTGATGATCAAGTATTATGCGAGAGCAATGGAGATTGTATCGAGCTTTAACACCGTACAATTAATTAGAACACCAAGATTAGAGAATGCAAGAGCAGATGATTTAGCTCGGTTAGCCTCAGCCACACGCACCGAGCTACGAAGAACAATCCCAATAGAAAATTTGGCTAGCAGGAGCATCGACGAAGATCTGATGATGAACTTTATTACCCTTGATTTAGGACCATCTTGGATGGATCCCATCAGGGCATATATTGAAGAAGGGGTTTTTCCAACTGATAAACTCACAGCCAAGAAACTGAAGTTTAAAGCTGCTCGTTATGTATTGAATAATGGTATTCTATATAGACGAGGAATTATAGTAGGTTTGCAAAGATGTGTGCTGTAACACCCCGCCTAATTAAATATCGGGTGGCCAGTCCCATACCAAATTAAAACAGAATATACAGTTGGCTCATTCTTAGCATCACTGTCGAAAACATTTACAACTCACCCAATACCCAATTAAGCTGGTGTTAAAAAGTTTCCAAATTTAAATTTCAACAAAACCATTTTTAGTTTAAGAATAACACAACACATTTTATTCTACAACACTGATAACCCAATAAATAACACAAAAGAATTTAAATGCAATTGGAATAAACATTCCCAAATAATATAAATCCTTTACAATAAACCCAACAGTGTTAAATGTATTAAAAAGTCCCGAATACAATAGTATTTGACCTCGATAGAAAAGATAACTGAATCCTTTGGGCGACATGCCCTAACTAAGAATACTGTGAGTCAAATGAAGATAGGTGTCTAAGAAAAACTCCATAAATCCATAGCCTGTCATAATCCGCTAAAGTTGGCGTCCCTGTTGCTGGACACCTGATATAGAGATACAATAGAAGAGAAAATATGCAAGGAAACGGGTCAAAGCCCGAATGTGTAGATTATTTTTAAAACAGCAAGTGTTTAACAAGTGCAATAAAGCATTTATTATGTACATGTTAGATCCAACTCTCACTTGCTATTCTCACCTCTCAACTAGAGTGCACACTTAACGTTTCCTATTAACCTCCTAGTTAATGGTTCCTCTTTTCTAGTCTACATATTATAATTCCATTCCCATATCATAATCCCCGTATGTCCCATACCATACGTCACATTATTATTCATTTACATTTCTCCTTTATATGATTAGTTTCTCATTAGCATGAATCATTACTCATTAATATGAATCGTTTCTCATTAAGATGAGTCATTACTCATTAATATGAATCTTTTCTCATTAACATGAGTTAAGCTTTTCAATTCTATAAGCATAAACATTCATTAACTTAATTCCATTATCTTTCTCTATTTACCGTTATCTACAATTATCACCGTAGATAGATTTAACCACAATATATATATCCATTCAATTATTTAATCCATTATATATATATATATATATATATATATATATATATATATATATATATATATATATATATATATCATATATAATACGGCACCCCGAGTCACAGCTGCGGTGCAATGCATTACTCTGCTATCATGTCCCATCATCGTTGTTCGCCGAATAGGGAACTAAAGGTTCGGTAAGATTCCACGAACCACAAACAACATCAAACAAATTGGAGGCGAACATAGTTCTCGTATCCATGGGTCACGCACATAGTTGCGTACCCACAATCATCGGACTTATCAACTCCCTGATAAGTCTTTCATAGACCTATGTTCTCGAGTGACAAATCAAAGATCCCATGGATTCATCAGGATATGACTGCCCTCACGCGCAAACCTCCCACCGATAGCAAGTAAGCTAGGTATGTCATACACATAAATCATCAATCAATCAAATAGGTACTATCATACCTATAATATAATATCAATAAGGTAATATCACTACCCTAAGATATTTCCCATACGTAGCATTATTTCTCTTTTATATTCCATGTATTAAAATATCATATCTTTACTTCATAATTTAATTATCCTCACATCATATAACATCTCTCCACTCCCGACGTCGTTAAGGTTCATGCGCGGAGCGTCTCGCAAAGCTAAATCCAAACAAGGAACCCCTCCAATACACTACTACTTAACTTTGTCGATCGAGGAGGTCCGACAACTTCAACTATGCGATCGGGATAACCTCATATCTTCTTTCAAGAAAATGTGTTCTAAACTCCATCTCTATCCAGGAGTCATACCACTACGCTCTTGTACTACACTCAGTCCTTACGAAATCAATAATGAGTTTAAACTCAGTCCTTGATGTTCAAATTGTAACCCTAAGGCTACCCTCACTCAATACACAAGATTCAAATAGGTTTTTCCTCAACATATATTCAGTAAGAATTCACTAATATCCTACTGGTCCATAACATCATTTCTCCCGAATTACTACGAGTTTAGTTCTCCTTTTAATTAAGGTTAAAATCGATAGTTTCAAATCTCCTATAAACACATCTTCTTTCACTTAGGATTAAAACCTCTTGTAAACTTAAGGATGCCCAGGTGTTATATTAAATCACCCCTACTGGTCCTATCTTTAATCCTCATACATCCCCATTTGGAATTTAACAAATGAATCTAGCAACCGAAATTCCATTCAATATAATTTTCATCATTTTAATCACTTGAATCCAAATCAAATTAATTCAAATATTATCAAGGGTTTACTGATATTTTCTAAGTCCCATAATATCCAAATAATAATCACCAAAGATCCACAAAAGGTTTGGGATAAGAATCAACATTTAAAAAGTAACAACTTTACATATTCTGGGGAGGTCAATCGATCGAAGGCAGGGGTCGATCGATCGATCCCTCAGGTCACAGCCTGATTTTCTGCATTTTCTGCAACTACGGGTTTAGCAACTTATGATCATTTAAACCTTCATCTAAACATCCCAAATGACTTATAATCTTTACTACATGATATATCAACATATATGAACGATTTCCAATACTCTAAACATCCTAGAATCATCAAGGGATTGGATTAAAAAGCATGTTTATCTCCTTATTTCCAGAAAATTATCAACATATCAACTTCAAGAACACTTCAATGGTTTTTCAGATTTTTCTTCAACATATTCATGATCATTTCGTGGATTATTATCATCCTACAATATGAGTTTACTTCCTATATTATTTCAGTTTCTATAAATCCATATAACAACTCCATTATATCTTCCAAACAAGAAAAATCATCTCTTTTCATACTATTCTAACATGGACAATATACGAACTTAAATTGCCATTATCAAACACTTGCCTTTACTAAAGGTCTGATCCTTTGGTGTAGTATATCTCAGTTGGTTGTCCCTTCTCCGGTCAACCTCCGGTGGTGGTTGGTGGTGATGAACCTTGGTTCTTGTTCTTTTCCTTCCCAAGTAGGCTTTTCCCTTCCCAAGCACCCTTACACTCTCTCTAGGAAGATGACTTCTCTATTTTGTGTAGAGGAGATGAATAACCCACATAAACTTAATCTACCAATATTTATAATAGGACAAAATCCAAAATCACTATTCATCCCCCTAGAAAAATGACCAAAATGCCCTTTCGGGTTGTCTATTCATTTCCAATTGAACCGAGACTCAAAATTAACATCCAAATAGACTTTTCTGACTATTTCGAACCTTCCGGACGCAACGACGCAGTCGAAAATGACTATAAGGTCGATAGAAAATAAATGTCCTTTTTAATTTAATAAACTAGTCCCGACACGTCCCATACCGCGTCTGACTAAAAATATAAATTACCGAATTTATATCATACAGTCATATCAATGACATCACATTCATATATTACCTAAATATCTTTAAGTAATATTCAGAATCATCCATTTTAATATCCACCGTCCGAATAAAACCCGAATGAATTAATTAATAATAAAATCCAATTAATCCATTAATTTAAAATATAACCCATTTTAAAAGTCATTTAAAATTACTGGGTATTACATGTGCATCCCTCCGAGGTGAAAGACTTGATTGAACAGGTCCATGAAGGCTCCTGTGGAGCCCATGTAGCAGGTCGGACGCTTTTGCAAAGAATAATGACGCAAGAATACTACTGGCCAACAATGAGGGCTGATTGTATAGCCTATGCCAAAAAATGTGACAAATGTCAACGCTTCTCCTCTATCCGAAGAACTCCCCAAGCATTGTTAACACCCATTACTTCCCCTTGGCCATTTTCCATGTGGGGAATTGACTTGGTCGGGCCACTTCCAACGACCAGGGGAAGATTTAAATATCTCGTGGTCGCGGTGGATTACTTTATTAAGTGGGTGGAAGTTGAGCCCCTTATTGATATGACATATGACAAGGTGTATCAATTTATATGGAAGAACATCATTTGTAGATATGGTCTTCCTCATGCATTCATCACAGTCCATGGAGCTCAATTTGATAACGAGGAGTTCGCTGTATATTGTCATCAGTCAAACATATTGAAAACCCACTCTGCACCATGCCATCCCCAGACCAATGGAAAAACTGAGGTGACAAACCGAACGCTGCTGAATGGTTTGAAGAAAAGACTAGATGATGCGAAGGCAAATTGGATCAACGAGCTACATTCCGTGTTGTGGGCTTATCATACTACACCACGAGCAGTAACAGGAGAATCCCCATACATGCTGGCATTTGGAAGTGAAGCTGTTATACCTGCCGAGCTGGGCCTCTCCACACACAGAGTGCTGAATTTCAATTCTCCTATCAGTGACTTGATGAGAAGATTAGACTTGGATATGCTCGAGGAAGTTAGATAAGAAGCAGCAATCAGGAATGCTGCATACCAACAACGAACAGCTCTGTTCTACAACAAGAGAGTAAAGAAATGTGATTTGAAAGAAGGAGACTATGTGCTAAAGAAAGTAATTCAAAAACACAACAAACTAGAAGCTAACTGGCATGGACCCTACAGAGTAACAGAAGTTGTTCGTCCAGGAACCTACATGATTGAAACCTTGGAGGGAGAAGAGTTTAAGAATGCATGGAATGCAGAACATCTATGCAAGTATTATTAGTAGTAGGAAATTTCTATGTAGTGGAGTTTTCTTCAGTATGAATAAGGCGTTAAAAGTTTTACCCAGTTCTCTCTTTTTGGTGAAATTTTTTCGGAGTATTAGTGCTACACACTACGCATCATGTTCAGAACAAAAATCCCCCAACTACGGTTGGTCGGTAAAACAAAAATCCACCAACTACGGTTGGTCGATAAAATAAAATCCCTCAACTACGGTTGGTCGGTCCACCAACTACGGTTGGTCAGTAAAATAAAATCCCCCAACTACGATTGGTCGGTAAAATAAAATCCCCCAACAACGTTTGGTATGTCCACCAGCTACGATTGGTTGGTAAATAAAATCCCCCAACTACGGTTGGTCGGTAAAACAAAAATCCCCCAACTATGGTTGGTCGGTCCACCAACTACGGTTGGTGGGTAAAACAAAAATCCCCCAACTACGGTTGGTCGGTCCACCAACTACGGTTGGTCGGTAAAATAAAATCCCCCAACTACGGTTGGTCGGCGAAATAAAATTCCCCAACTACGGTTGGTCGATCCACCAATTACGGTTGGTCGATTAAATAAAATCCACCTACTACGGTTGGTCGGTAAATAAAATTCTACGGTTGGTCGGGGAATAAAAGTTCACCAACTCCGATTGGTCGGAAACAAAAATCTCAACCAACTCTAGTTGGTCGGTAAGCCAATTTCAATCAACTCCAGTTGTTTAAATTAGGCAATACCATGAAATGTAAGTTATTTTAGTACTTAGAATTAAAGATTGATAAATCACTGCAATGAGATAAGTATGTCATAAACATATATATACTTACCAACCAACCAACAAGCAAAAACATTATACAAATTATTTAGAAGAAAATGAAATGACAAAAGACAAATTTTCATTCATACTAAGTAGAATTACAATCGAGAAGGATTTACATATGCCGAAAAAAGAAAAAAAAGAAAAAAAACATTACATAAAAATCCTATTCTATTGGTTTCTTTCCCTCTGCCTTTGAAACAGGTTTTACTCCAGCAGGAGGATCGTCTAAGACATAAGGGGAATTTATGAAGTTCAGATCTCAAAGCATCCTGACATTCATCACAGATGGACGATCAAGTAGGTGCTCCGGACGAGATATGTCAAAATTAGAATGGAGGTTGTAATCATCGAGGTATTTTGAGATCAGGCACTGAGGAATTGCTCGAGCAGGAATCCAACTCATATCAAGCTTGAAAGGAGGCACTGGAAAATCAAGCAACCCAGGATCATAATAATCCCATAGATAGTGGCCCTGCTCCAACTGTAGCACACACAGTTCATTCAGCCATCCTTGCTTATAACCCTCGTTATTTGATTGCTGTCATCGAGATGATAAAGAGCTTCATTGTATCCAGCCATCCAAAATTCCATGGCATGTTTGTGAAACTGGTAAGTTAGCCTCTCCAGTTGTTCATGGAGCTTCTTCACTAGAAGATCTTTATTCTCCAAGGCAGAGTTTTATGTGGAGAGTTGCGCTTGAAGGTTCAGAATCTTCTTGGACATCTCTGACAAAGCCTGATTCTTCGCCACCAACTGGAATGCTTGATTCTCCAAAGTTTCTTGAGTTCTTGCCTCTTCAATAATAACCCGAATAGTCCTTGCTCATCCCCGAGAAGCTCTTGCTCGTCCGCGAGTAGAAGTAGTCCTTTTTAAGGTTTACAATTCATCTCTCAAATTGGCATTTTCAACCTCCAGAAATGAGAAACCTTCATCTTTAATAGGGACCAAGGATCACGAAGAAGATGCTGCAGATTTCAATTGAGATATCTCTTCTCTCAGAACATTATTTTCCTGCTCCAGCAGCTTCGCGATTTGCCTATGCTCCTCGACCTCAACCCTTAGAATTTTCTCTTTTTTCTCGTAAACAGCAATGAACTTATCATATCCTTTATTAGCATTGAGCTGCTGATATTTTTTCTCATACCCCTGATGCAAAAGGGTAGAAGATTCCTTGTATTATTGTTGGAGTTACCTGATGATTCCTTGAAGGTCCTCAATCATCTCATAGTATGCCACATTATTGGCAACATCTCGGTCAAGCAGGCATTTCAAATACTGATATGCTTTAACTGCTTGTTCAGAAGAATTTGGACCAAGGATGTCAACAATTTGAGCCTCGCTTAGGTCTACATGGCCATCCTTGAAGTAGTCGTTGCATTGTTTCATCAGTTCAGTATCGTGAGCTGACAAGAGCTCCATTCTAGCCATAAACTAGTAATGAAAAGGGATAAAAAGAATTAATAAGAATACAAATAGAGCAAGAAGAGGAAAAAGTCAAGATGGACAATCAAAAGCTTGAATTTTCATTTCATCATAAAAGGTAAGTACAAAGTTTAAGATTACACTGGAAAGGAATAACAAAATTTAAACCCGAGCATCTTTACACCTTCTCCTTGTGTTTTACAACTTCCTCGAGAAGCTGGGATGAGGAGGATAGTTGCTTGAAAGATAAGGGCAATTGCTCGGCTAAGGTACTGGTGGGCTGAAGTTGCTCGACTGAAGAGCTAGCAGGCTAAAGTTGCTCGTAGAATGTTTGAACAACTGGAACAGGAAGAGATGGATCTCCAATCATCATGGAGGATTCTTCTGAGGCAGCTTTGTCCTCTTCTTCTTCTTCTCCAGGAGAGGGAGGAGGACCATGAACATGACGCTGGAATAGGTCAGAATTCTCAGCGATCTTTAACTCATGCAGAGCTGCAATCCATCCGTCCTTAAATTATTTAAGGCTAGAAAATTCCATATGAGAGGACATGGCAGCAAGGCCTTTGTTCCAACCTTTGTCCCCGCCAGCGCTGAAGGACTTTTTAACCGCTGTTTTTCTCTTTGCCTTTTCTGAGGAAATCCTTTCAGTATGAAGTTCCTCGGCAGCTTTTATTTTTCCTTCTATCTCCTGCCTCTGACGATCAACGTCACGGAGTCTAACAACTTCCTCTTCAGTTTTATTGAGCTTGTTCTCAAGTTCTTCAGTGTTCTTGAGCTTTTCCTCAAGCTTTTTGTTTTTTTTCTCAAATTCTCTCATTTTCCTCTCCAATTCTTGGGAGGCCTCCACAGCTCTGTCCCTTTCTTCTCGACAGACTTAACCTACTTCTCCCAAGTAATTTTATTCTCCTCATACTTATGATGAGATTCCTTCAAAGATTGGGTCAATCCAGTAAAATCTTCTTCTACACCTCCCGAGGATATTGAAGCCTTGATAGCTTCATCCTTCTTCAGAATGGTATTGAAACATGTTACCAGCTGGAAAAAGAAAACAATTGTAAGTCAGTACAAGGACATAACATTGAAAAATGAAAGTTTAGTTTAGCAAGACTTACTGAGGCAATATGCTGAGATGCCAAGGTAGTGACTCTGTCACGAGAAAGACTGTCTTCAATACCTTGGATCTATGGGATAATCCAAGACTTCACCGAGCTCATGGCAGATCTCGAAGCAACAAAAGTGGAATACCACTTCCAGCAGTTAAAGGCTGAGAGATAGATTCAGCCGGTTTATCCGAGGAACTTTTCTTCAACTTCCTCGTAGGAGCAGGAACATTCTCAACCAAGGATGTCGTCTTGGTCGGTGATGTAACGATAACCTCGCTTGGAGGAGAAACATCAATAACCTTGCTCAGAGCCACTGGGGGATTCTTAACAACCTTCTTAGCAGCAATTGGAGGGGGTGCATCAATTTTTATTGTCCTTTCCTCTGGGAAATCCTTC
This sequence comes from Sambucus nigra, assembly GCA_949130495.1. Classification (NCBI taxonomy): domain Eukaryota; kingdom Viridiplantae; phylum Streptophyta; class Magnoliopsida; order Dipsacales; family Adoxaceae; genus Sambucus; species Sambucus nigra. The sequence continues at coordinate 136,641,018 of OX422216.1, forward strand.
TTGTTTTTCTTGGCCTCTATATTGGCAGAGTCCGATTCCTCAAAGAAGGCGGGAGCTCGTCTTCTCTTCATTCTAGTACTGAGGGGAATATGTGATTGAAGGGAAGAACTCTCAGAAGCTGGTAATGGGTCAATGTCACTCACCACTGGACGAGCAGTAAAGGATGAAGTATAGCTTTTGTACTGCAATAAATAAGAAGCTGATCTAATGTGTTTGTCAGCAACAGTTTGGTGCAAACTCCAGATAAGTTTCAAGTGTCTCAAATTGACATCAGTTTCTTTGGGGGATTTTCTTTTGCTGTCAACTGCAAATAAATAAAAAATTAAAATGTCAATGACGCATTTTATCAAACACAAAGAAAACATAATTTCAAAAATAAAATAAAAACAACCTATCCCATTGCCATAAGGGGGACACTTAGGACCCTGATATACATCATCTCCATTTAATGGAGCATGTTGCCGATTTTTCATAACAACCCCATGCTCGAAGTAATCCATGTTGGCATCTGGGAGATTGACAACTAAAGCCCTATTTAAAAACCTAGTTTTTAAGTAAAAAGTACTATCGCTAATGACCCATCTGTAACATAACATTATCTCTAGAATCCCTAAACGGGTTCCATGAATCTGATTTAACCTGTGGACTCCATTAACTATTCTCCAGGTATTGGGAGCTATTTTTGCAGGTACAACGTCAAAATATTGATAGAATTCCAAACACAGGGGATTTGGAGGAAAAGAAAAGCCACATTTGGACACAAAGAGACTGGGGAACCAATGTCCCTCAGCCAAAGAAAAATAGTCTGAAGGTTCAGAAAGTTCTTCCAACATGACCCAATGAAGGAATAGAAAAATCAGAGCAAAATTTATCAAGTGACTCAACAAGGTAAACCATGATGAACAAAGAAAATAAAAGAGAAGGAAGAAGATCTTACAGAAAAAGGGTGGATCAGTTGACAACGAACAATGGAAGAAATGAACGCACAAGATAGAGAAGAAGTAAAGAAGTTCTAAGATGCAGATTTGAAAAAAGTAAAAGACGATCGAATTTTCTGAACCATTTAAATACTTTACCTCGAGAATAGAGAAAAACAATGATTACCAGGATGGACGATTGTGTATCCAACGGCTAAAAAGAAGAAAAGGGCACAAAAAATGAAGAGGTTATAGAAATTCAAAATATTTATAAAGACTGATACTGTGCATTTATAAAGGAGTTGTATACAATGAATGCTTTCCTAGAAACCATACAAACCGAAAATCTAAGCAGCAGAATGTTCCATACTTTTCTTCAACATCAAACTACGAAACATTGGGGGCTTCTGTTGATACCAAATTTATTCTGCTGACATGGACCAATTATGTGGATACACGTGTCAATCTACATGGCACTCGCAAACATTTTTTGAACAACACCTTGACTCCGAGGAACTCTACCTCCCCGACCAACTCAGGCGCTTCGAGCAATAAGTGTTCTCCGAGGAACTATATTATACCAAGCAACTCATGTATACCGAGCTAGTTAGGCGGTCCGAGATGCATCTTGTACAGAGCACTCATATCCGAATAATTAAGAGGATGACTGCGCATTAAATGCTCATTATTATCACACAGACGCACACGCCTATTGGACATCTATGTATTATTCTTTCATTTGTACCGCCTCAAGGCTATAAATACATTGTAACCTCCTCATTACCAGGGGACTCGGAATTTCTTGGTAAACCCATTATCGAGAATTCTGCAAACAGTCAGCAATAACACAAACAGTGGACGTAGGCCATTCTTTCAAGGCTGAACCACTTTAAAAATCTTATTTCTTGTTTATTTTTATCTGTGATTAAAGAATTAGGTCAAATCTAGTTTTTTTACATTAACACGGTCAACAGTCGCCTTCATCCTCAAAGGGAAAAAGATATACATGAAAGAAGATCATGATACGAGCAAACAACGAAAGCCCCCCCCCCCCCCTCCGAAGGGGAACACTACGAGATACCAAATGAGGAATGATGTAACACCCCGTATTTTTAATGATCTTATATGGGGATTAGTTAAATTAAAATGGGAAATTAATCCATATTAAAATAAATATTAATTAGCGAGATAAGGGTTAATATTTATTTGTATGAAGTATATTGAGTATTATTTAGTGAACGAGGGAGGCCATTAGAGGAGGAAGGAGAATGATTTCAAGGCTCCCCGCACTACTTTTGCACCACCACAACCACCACCACCTGATTTTAGATCGGAAGGAGAGGAAGACAACTCTACCATCTTTCTGCACAAATCAGACTTACAATCTAAAGGCAAGTGTTTATCTTGCTTGTTTTTGAAAAGTTATAATACCTATGTAGTGTATGGTTTTGTATATGATGATTTCAATGAGGTTATTGGGAATTTGAAGATTTAAACAGATAATCTTGGGAAGGATTTGCATGTATATTGAATCCCTATGTGAAAGAAAACTGAATCAGAAAATAATTGATGATAATAATGGAATAAATCTGGGTTTTTTATTTAAAGATATAAAAATAGGAGAAATTAGGGTTTTATGCATATTAAGTTTTGATATGTTCTTGAATTGAATTATTGAAGATTAAATGTGTTATTTAAGTTCAAAGTTGTCCCTACACCTATAATAAATTATTGGTTAAATTGGTTGGGAGTTTGACCAAGTTTAATGGAGTTTTGAAGAAGTTTTCATGTGAAAAATCGTAACTGCATAAGAAAGTAGAGTTGATTCGGGTGAAGGTTGATTCAATTCAATTTTCCATATTTTGCTAATTTTTCTCAATTTAAGCCTAGAACTTGTGAATAATGATCGGCTGAGCTTTTGGGATACCTTTAAAATATAGCGAGAGATATTATGATTACCAGTAGGACAATGGTAAGGTTCGGTCTTAGTCATAAGTGAGAAGAATTAAGGCTAAGATTAAATGGGCATAGTTGGTAATGTAAGTAAATTCGAGAGAATGAGAACGAGTCACAAAGATTTCGAGTGAACCTATGATGTTAACCAGTAATGCGTTAGTGAATTAACTACTGAAACAACTTAAGGAGTAACTAGAGCCCTTCGGGAAGAAAATAGTACTCGGAAAAATATGATAGGGAGTCTTAATCGTTAATTGACAGTACGGTGAATATTTGAGAGACATATACTACGTACGAATTATGTTTGTAGGTTGTATGTTTACCTATACAAATTATATATATATGGGTTGTGTGTATCCCTGTACGGATTATATATATACACACTTGGGTGATTTATCCTACTTATGTGCAACAGTAGGGAGACTAGATAGTGTATATCTAAAATAATGCTTAATCTACTAAGTGTGTTATGGTAGTAAAATCAGATCGTATATCTAAAGAAGATTTAAGTAGAGCAACTTAATGAAATGGCGTAATGATAACATACATGAAATGTTAATTATGGTTAATAATAACTTACGAGGCATGTTAATTATTAGTGTTACCGTAGCGTAATGTATGGGTGGTACGGGGGAGATAAACCTTTTACTGGTTAGATAGATATTTATGAGACCTAGTTGGGTTAGGAAGTATAGCTAGGTAAGAGACGTTAGACATGAACATTAGTTGAGAGGTGAGGACCTCAAGGGAGTGCACGTTGAACTAAAACGTGTGATTAATAACTTCTTTTAAATTGTGATTTAAACGCTTACAAAAATATTTTCAAAAGCTTTTCTTGGGCTTTGACCTGTGTGAAAAATATTTTCAAAACTTTTTAGGTCTTCAGCCACAGGAACGCCCAACTTGATGATCTGTTCCAGCAATGTGTAGCTACAACACATGTGGATGCTTACACGATTTGGATTAGACACTTCAGTTTCTTCATTCTTAGAGTAGGATTCTTTTTCAGTTATTTCATTTTGGCATGTCTCCCCTTCAGCTATTTCATTTATTCAATTGCGTTAGACTATGTGTTATTGGATTTAGTTTTAACTCATTAGACGTTTAGTTTGATTTTTGTATTGAGAATCGATGGTTTATTCGGTATTATTTATTCAGTTATTTACCTTGTAATTGGTTCAGATTATTATTACTACGTAGATGGTTTGGTTATTCTTTTTATTTCCTCATGTTGTTTTTTAATGAACGATAAATTTTGGCACCGGTTTATCTAAAACGTAGGTGGTTAGTAATTTACAAAGTTTTCAACAGTGATGGTAAGAATGAACCAAATAAGATTCCTTTTTTATTTTTCTAAAGGACTAATCACCCGATATTTAAATAGGCGAGGTGTGATAGATGGTATCAAATAATCAGGTTCTAATGTCCATAGGATCTGTATGGCTTACTACAATTTTAGCATAGCATCATTTGATATAGAGCCTTATTATAGGATTGTTGTTTTCCTCTGCGTATCCGACTTACGTTATTATGCTACTAAGTATAGTTGGTGTGATTCATATACGAGTTTGGCTAGGCTTTGTACACCGAACAATATAGGACGACCAACGAAGGCCATTAGAAGGACTGCAGGAGGAAAGGCTCGCAGAAGCCATAGAGTATTTTGGGAATGGTGATGGCGATATAAGTCACAATGATTATTATTCATACATATGACAATAGGATAACTACTCGGGAGTTGTAGCTTCCCCAAGCACTGTTGTAGATAATGGTGGAGCGAATTCAGACTCACCCAGCATAGTCGACAGGTGGAGTCGAAGGAACTCTTTTGAAGATCCATCTATAAGGATTCAAGGAAGACAAGAAGTGTGATAGGCCAATGGAAGGAAATAATCCAAAGGTAATTATGTAGGATGGAGTACAGCGATACCCATGATTAAATTTCAAGCGAAATTATTTTTCCTCATAAAAGTAGCATTGTAATGATGGAAGTCGGTCACCAGAACCATAGAGAGATACATTAATAACGAAAAATTTGGGTGCAATTTGACCGTAAGATATTTCATTTGCTGTTCAGACAGAGACGCGAATGGAGTTTCAAAACTTATCACAAGTGGGCCAGATAAAGACCAATCGTGAGAGAGAAGTTGACTTGTTTAGCGAACTTCATACCCGACGAAGGGGATACGGAGAATAAAAAGGTTTTGTAAGTTGATAATGGACTCGTGGGTAAAATACACAAGAATTGATGGAAATTTTGGCTAGGATGACTAGTGCCGATGTAGTCAAGGTCGTACATTTACAAGTTTTTATCAACGCTTCCATGATAAAGGATCCAAGAGGGTTGGAGAATCAAGCCAAAGAGAAATAATAGATTAAACGGTGCTAGTGAATCACCACATGAGGGTATACCCAGTAGGGGACCCATTTAAATGATTGAGATCAATGGAAGTCATATCAAGCAATGGTGGATTCAATCAAGGCCTTCAAGGTCAGTATCGAGTTCTATAGGGCTAGCAGAGCCAAAGAGACAACTGGGGTAGAAATTGGGGCCAAGACTACCAAGTCTGAGAGAAGAATACCCCGACATGGCCAGTAGGGCTAGAGATAGGGGATGGCACAGAAGGGTGTCCTATGTGTGAGAGTAGGGAAACCTGTATTGAACTTATCCACAATAAGAAAGTGAGACCAGTCAGACTGGGAAGGTAAATGGGAACGGTGCAAGTCGAGCACAACATTAGTTACAGAAGCGAGACTTTCAGTAAGGGTATAGGACTACGATATTTAATTCCAAAGGTTATCAACCTAAGAGTGGTGTGAGATCAAGCAGGACCAATAGAGTCCTCAACAGCAGCAGCAGCATTCAGTTCCTCAGGGTCGCCAGGGCGAAGGAAATGGCGGGAGAGGTCAGAAGGGCCAGGACTAGAAAGAAGAATGTTTCTCTGGTAGTTGTTACAGTTGTGGAGAGACGGGTCACATAAAGAAGGATTTTCCAAATCGAGGCAGAGAGAAAATATAGGATGAGAGCCTGAATATACAACCATTGCAATAGATCTTGGTCCAGTTTTGGCACGAGAGTTATGCTGAGGAACCTGTTGGCCAGGCAAGGTAGATGAAAAATGGAGATGGAATTTTTGTCTTGTTCTTATGTGTATAGGATAAGTTCGGGTGACATGGGTGCATCACAATATATACTTAAATTCGCGAGCGAGTCGAATTTAGAGGGTGCATTGGCAGGGTCCGCCTTATTAGGTATATTTTTACCATTGGGTAGAGGGGCTCATTCGTGTTTTCTACGGGGGAGGGAGTGTGTACACTAGACGGATGTTTGTATTGTGTAATTAGTTTTACTACTTTCGAGTGTTTTGAAAGTAGAATTTATTATGATCATTTGTAGTGATTGGATATCGATGGTTTGAGCTGTAGTAGATTGTGTGATAAGACTATCGTGCTCATTATCCCAGGGTGATATATATATATATATATATATATATATATATATATACAGAAAGTCTCCTGTAAGGATCCCTTATGGTGCAGACCCCCAGTACATACCATTTTTTTAAAATAGTAAAAAAATAAATTTTTTGATAAAACTTCATGGATATGATCTCTAGAGTAAGAAAATCCTCTCCAATTTTTTTCATTAAAAAATTCAATAGAAAAAATATTCAAATGAGGTGATATGTCAAAAAATGGTATAAATATTCACTTTCGACCATTGATTGATTGAATTTTTTTATCAAACTTCATGGATATGATCTTCTAACTGGCGAGATAATATCCATGAAGTTTCATAAAAAAAATTCAATCAAAAGTGGGTGATATGATCATCAAAATTTCAACGGTCGAAAATGCATATTTACACATTTTTACATATCACTTTATCTTAACAGTTTTTTTACTGAATTTTTTTATGAAAAAAATTGGAGATGATGTTCTCATAGTGGAGATCATATCCATGAAATTTCATCAAAAAATTCATCTTTTTACTATTTTAAAAAAAATGGTATGTACCGAAGTATGCACCATAAGGAATCTTTACAAGAGGGGGCCTATATATATATATATATATATATATATATATATATATATATATATATATATATATATATATATATATTGAATTGTATCGTAGACTTCGGTGAGTATGTTGTCTTATTATATTTGATCGCGGTGAGTAGGGACATTTACTGATGCGATTTAGGGTATATTAGTTTATTGTCAAGCGAAAAGATTTAGCTGGTTATTGATTTAGCGTCGAGGACTCAGCAATAGTAAGAGCATCGTGTTGTATATCGTCTTTAGTGACGTGAGAGTGGGCGAGTAGACTTTTTATGTCAGCAGACAGGGATTTTGGGGTACAGGTTATATGTCGAGGTAATGGATCTCGACGACCTACAATGTTAGTCAGTAGTGTATCGGGAGGAGTTCCTTATTTGTATATCGCTTTGCGAGACATCCCACGCATGAAACATAGCGAACATCAGGAGTTGGGAAATGTTAGGCCTTTAGGACACGGGTTTAGTACCTTAATTATTATACGTGTGTGTAGTTATAACTAAGAAATGGTAGTTATATTACGATTTAAGGCCGGTAAAGCCATATGATGTTGATGTGAGAATAATTAAGTTGCGGTTAGTAGGGTGGTTGAGTGTAACCTTATTGTACAGTCGAGTCTAGTATACAAGGCTTAATTTAAAATAACTATATTAAGGGACATGGGGTGTATGGGCGCCCTAGTTAGTTGATATTTTTAGTGTCATTCACGAGAAGAATACGTGAAAACATATGAAATAACCGTAGATACATGGGTAAATTAGCGTCAGAACTAGAATAAGACAAAGTGAACGTAGTTGCATTGTGAGTAAGGCATATCACCAGAAACCGAAAAGTAGACGAAAAGTGGTGATTATAGTGCTGAAAAGTACACGGAATGTACATTTTAGATTTTCGAGGATAATCTAGAACAACTTTGTGTAGAGGAGTAATATGACAAGAGTTAGGTCATAACCAACGGAAGATGTAAAAGTATGAAATGGGTAGTCGGTTATGACTGCAGATATCTCCAACGAATGGAGTATATAATTTAAAAAGGGGGGAAGTTGGCACTTAGGGAGGAGGGGACATTTCCCAGGATAGTGAATGGTATAGCCCTTACAATGTTGGCCCAATCTTGTTGTAATATTCTTGGCAGAAGGGTAACTAGTTTCGCAGGTGCCAAGGTGAAATGGTAAGGTAAATGAAGGAGTACTTTGGAGTAAAGTGATTAGGGAGGATTGATCACTAGTTCGAATGGTAGAGTATAGATAGTCAGACAAAAGAGTACCATTAGTGAAGGGGTATCGGGACCAGCGTAAGGTTCCCAACTCTAGAAATATTCTGTACGAGGGAGTATCTAAGAATTCTAGTACTGAGCTTATCCTAATTTCGAGGATGAAATTCCTTTGTAAGGGGGGAAGTATGTAACACCCCATATTTTTATTGATTTTATATGAGGATTAATTAAATTAAAATGCAAAATCAATTCAGATTAAAATAAATATTAATTAGATAGATAAGGTTTAATATGTATTTGTATGAATTATATTGAGTATTAATTAATGAACTAGTAATAAATTAGTGAGAATGCATTATGATTATCATATGTGAGAAATACGGCAGTTACGGTAATTTAGTCAGGACGCACGTGTCAGTCTTGTTGGAACTTAAAGTTATGAGATAAAATGTGATTTATGTATGGTCCATCCAAATGATCATTTTGAGTATGCCAATGTGTCAAAAAGGGTCGAGATAGTTCCAAAAGTGTACTCGGGGGTTTGGATTGGGTCCCGGGGAAATTTTTAGGCGAAATCGGCACCCCAGTAGGGTATTTTGGTCTTTTGTCTTTTTGGGATAAGGGGACCAACGAAATTGCTAGGATTGTATCATCATGTATGTTAAGGGTTCTAGGGTTAACAGTTATAAAAATAGAGAAAGGCCATTAGAGGAGGAAGGAGAAGGATTTCGAGGCTCCACACACCACTTTTGCACCACCACCACCACCACTGGAGTTTAGATCGGAAGCAGAGGAAGACAATTCTACTATCTTTCTGCACAAATCAGACCTACAGTCTCAAGGCAAGTGTTTATCTTGCATGTTTTTAAAAAGTCATAATACCGATGTAGTGTAGGGTTTTATGTATGATGATTTCAATGAGGTTCTTGGGAATTTGATTATTTAAACACATGATCTTGGGTGGGATTTGCATGTAGATTGAAACCCTATGTGAAAGGAAAATGAAATCATAAAATAAGTGATGATAATAATGGAAGAAATTTGGGTTTTTGATTGAAAGATATGAAGAACATGATAAATTAGGGTTTTATGCATATTAAGTTTTGATATGTTTTTTAATTGAATTCTAGAAGATTAAATTTGTTATTTGTGTTCAAAGTTGCCCCTACATCTATAATAGATGATTGGTTAAGTTGGTTGGGAGTTTGACAAAGTTTAATGGAGTTTTGAAGAATTTTTCATGTGAAAAATCGTAACTGCTTAAGGAATTAGAGACCTGTACAGTTTCGAATCGATTCGGCTCCTTGGCTGAATCGATTTGGTTAGCGAATCGATTCGGGTCAAGGCTGAATCGATTCGATTTCCCGGATTTTGGAAATTTTTCCCTATTTAAGCCTATAACTTGTGAATAATGATCGGGTGAGCTTTTGGTATACCTTTAAAATATAGCGAGAGATATTATGATTACGAGTAGACTAATGGTAAGTTTGGGGCTTAGTCATAAGTGAGAAGAATTAAGGCTAAGATTAATTGGGCATAATTGGTAATATGAGTCAATTCGAGAAAATGAGAACGTGTCACGAATATTTTGAGTGAACCTATGATATAGACTAGTAGTGCGTGATTGAATGAACTACTGAAATAACTTAAGGGGTAACTAGTACCCTTCGGGAAGAAAATAGTACTCGGGAAAATATGATAGAGAGTCATAATCATAAATTGATAGTACGGTGAGTAATTGATATATATATACTACGTACGAATTATATTTATATTGTGTGTATACTTATACGGATTAAATATATATGGGTTGTGTGCATCCCTATACGTATTATATATATGTAGGTTGTGTGCATATCTCTATGGATTATATTTATAGGTTGTGTGTATGCCTATATGCGACATATGGCTAGGTTGTATGTATGCCTATTATGTACTCCTTGTGTGTGAACATACCTATATTGCCTGCTATCACGGGAGGTTCTACGTCGTGGGAAGTCTTATCCTGATGAGGCCATTGGTGGGATTTTAGACTCGTGTCCCAAAACATACAACTTAGTGTTGAACACTACTTGTGTGTATAATAGTGTAACCGGTCATTTGGGTGCGTTAGGTGTGTGCATAGCCAGAAGGCTTAGAACAATGTACGCCTCCATTGTATGTTGTTTGATTTATGGTCCGAGGAGACATTACGAATCGATAGTCCTTGATGTGGTACGAGAAGTACATGGACTTGATGGCAGAGTAAACAAATGTGCATCGCGGTGGCTAGTCCGAGAGATGCTATGTGTGTGTGTGTGTGTGTGTCTATATATATATATATATATACAGAAAGTCTCTTGTAAGGACTCCTTATGGTGTAGACCCCGGTACGTACCATTTTTTTAAAATAGTAAAAAACTGAAATTTTTTATGAAACTTCATGAATATGATGTCCACGATTAGAAGATCATCTCCAATTTTTTTCATCAAAAAATTCAATAAAAAAACCGTTGAGATGAGGTGATATGTAAAAAAATGGTATAAATATTCATTTTCAACTGTTGAAATGTTAGGTCGGCGCCATCCACTCTATGGATTGAATGTTTTAATGAAACTTAATGGATATGATCTTCTCACTATCGAGATTATATCCATGAAGTTTCATAAAAAGATTTAGTCAAAAAGTGGGTGAGATGATCATCAACATTTCAACGGTCAAAAATGCATATTTATACCATTTTTTTTACATATCACCTCATCTCAATGGTTTTTTTATTGAATTTTTTGATTAAAAAATTGGAGATGATCTTCTCACCATGAAGATCATATCCATGAAGTTTCAACACAAAATTCTTTTTTTACTATTTTAAAAAAATGGTATGTACAGGGGTCTGCAAATGGGTTGGATAAAAGTCTGTTGTAGGGGTTTGTATGAATATTGGGGACTGGGTAGGATTTAGTGTAACTGGCTTGGTTTTGTTGTTCCATCCAATGTGAGAGATGAGAGGTGTAGCGGTGTACGGATGGGGAAAGATGAGGGAATGGATAAAACGAGGAGAGGGAAAGGTAGCGTTGGGGCTTGTGATGTGTAAAGGAGGAACATGAGGGGATATAGGAGAGACTTGAGGGATATGTGAGGTGAGAGGAGTGTGGGGGCTTGAGGGGACAAAATAAGAAATACGGATGACATATGGTAGGTTATGAGAGTTAAGGACTGTGGGGGTGAATGTGGTGTGTCCGGGTAATGTAGGAGTTCGTGAGGTGTTTGGTTTAGGATGATGAGAAGTGAGGTATATGGGATTAACTAGGTAGGTTCAACTAGGAGTGTGTGAGGTGTTTGGTTTAGATGGGTTGGATAAAATTTTGTTTTCATTTTAGGGGTTTGTATGAATATTGGGGAGTGGGTAGGAATTAGTATAACTGGCTCGATTTTGTTGTTCCATCTAAGAGGTGGAGAGGTGTATGGATGGGGAAAGATGATGGAATGGATAAAACGAGTAGAGAGAAAGTTAACGCGGGGGATTGAGAAGACAAAATAGGAAATACTGATGACATCTGGTAGGTTGTGAGAATTAAGGAATGTGGGGGTGAATGTGGTGCATCCTAGTAATGTAGGAGTGTGTGAGGTGTTTGGTTTAGGCTACTGAGAAGTGAGGTATATGGTTAAGATTTTGATGTGCTATGTTGATATTGGGTTGATGTTTTTTTCCCTTTGATATGAAAGTTTCAAAGATATGGGGTTGATGGTCAAAATGGATGTGTTTGTTCATATTGTAGTTTATCTGGATTGGCTTGGGTGGCGGTGAAGACACATGTAGTTTTTCTAACGCTTGATTTTTGTTTTAACGCATGTGGAGAAGTGATGAGAGGTGTCATGGTTTTAATTTTCAGTAGTTTAAATTCTAATTCTAATTTGGGTTGTGGTTTCTTGTTTAGCAGTCGGGCTTTTATCACGTTTTTGTGTAATGTTATTGCTAGGCTTTTAAGGTGTGGGGTTTTAGTCTGTGTTTTGTTGTCTCTAGGCTATTTTGTTTGGACTCATTATAATAAGTTTGGGTTGCTGTCTTTGGTATAATATATTTACATTCAGCCAAAAAAAGGTATATGGGTTCAACTAGGTACGCTGTACTTGTTACATGTAGCAAGTAAAGAGGGAGATAAAAATAGGGTGTCCTGTTTAGGTTAAACATTAGGTGTTGTGGGGGTATACGATGGGTTAGGTGATGTGTGTCTGTATATAAATATATAAATAGATATGCCTACATATAAATATAATATCACACATATATCTTAATACATAACGTATATACTAAATAAAAATACATAGATATATATAGAGAGACTCTAATGTTAGAATTATTTTAAATATTACTCCATTATGTGCTCGACAATTATATTAATATCAAGAGTCACTTTGGTTAATGAAAGGGTACTCCAAATACCAAGAATTAAAAGGACTCTTGGGCATCTACCTTGATGGACGGTTGATATTAAGTGACTATTGGAGATTTAAATCATGTCCCCGCCTATGAATAAGTGACTGATTTCCATCATTCGGGTACTCTAAAAAGACAACACAATGAAATTATAGAAAAGGGAGAGAAATCTAAATTCTCAAGGAGTGTAAGTTTCAAAATAGGGTTTGGACCATACACAAAAATCTAACCTTTGGCATACATTGGAATTGGAGTATGTTCTTTCCATATACAAGATGAAGCCATGTTCCGAAATTGAGCCTAATCGGACATAGTTAAGGTTGATTGCTCCATCAATCTTTCTAATTGTGACATGATGGAGGTATGTGATTTTAATACCATTTTATGTTCCACATGATTGATTATATGTGATTATCATGAAGATCCAAGATTCTTTTATTAAGAACAATTGTATGTGAAAATTCAATCATTAATGTATCAATGATTAATATTATGTTGTTCTTGAAAATGGTTTTGCATCTCATACATACCAAGTATACATACTTGCTGACGCAAACCTATTTCTTTTAATATTTAAAAAAATATTTTTTAGTTGAATTTTTTGGTGTGGTATTTAAATATTTCAAGAGACCCATATAAAAAGAATTAGCTCAAAATAACCTTTTTTCCTACTTTAAAAAATCAGTCAATCTTTTACATCTTTTAAAGTTTAAAAGATGTATAAAATGACACGCATACTTATACTAATATATGACACATATATCCTAGTATATATAAAATTACACGCACGTACTTATATATAATATTATAAACACACGTTATTAGTTAAATACATATAGTAAAATACACAAAACATGTACATAATAAAATGAAATGAACACATACAAATAACACATACTATTAAAAAATAATAATAATGCTAATACTATATGTAGACACACGCACACACAAAGAGTGAGAAAAATTTGAGGATTGGTTGAGAATGGTTTTGGGATAGGTTTGGATTGGGTATTTGTTGCCACGGGTCATAAAATATTTGAAAGGATGATTTAGATCTCATTTTTGTCTCAATTGCTTTGAATTAAAAATTATGAAATCGTAACTATATATTGACCTACAAATTCAACAAGTACACATATAAGGCCAATATTATAATAAAATAACAATTAAAATTAGATAATTCAGGGTAAAAATATGATAGTTTGGGTGCTTATCACCAGTCCCACTTGTTATTTTTCATCCCTAAAGAAGATGAATAATCATTCCACATTATTGGGATGGACCCGAGAGAAGAACCAACCAATGGGTTATTAGGTTAAAATATTGTCCCAATTCCACTATCTGACACTAAGCCATAATGAGTGGTGTATGTTGGGTCGACCTTATCCGACTAGAATACAGAAGAATTGGTGGCCTTCTTATGAAAACATTATAAAATGTTTGCATGGATCCATGATAAGATTCTATACATAGACACCTCGGTATTAACCTACCATTTGAAGGTTAATCCGACAAGTTATCCGGTAAAATGGAACAAGAGGCCCTTCTCCCCTAAAAGAAATTAAGCAGCGCAAACATTGGTAGTGAAGCTACTTGACACTAAGTTTATTTGGGACTTTAAAAACCTCGAATGTCTGTCTGATGTTTTGATGGTGTGGGAGCCAAATGACCCTAAATTGACTGCTCGACTATAAATGAGGCATGATAAAAGGAATCCTACTCGCTCCCTAGAACTGTTGCTTTGGGAGACACTACAACATAACATGAGATGCTTTCATTTATGGATTCATATTTCGATTATAATCAAATTTGGATACACCCAACAAATGAGGGGAAAACATCATTTCTTAGCGATTGAGGGATATCTAGCTACAGAGTATTGCCCTTCAGGTGGGAGAACACCAGGATGACTTACCAAAGACTTATCAACACTAGTTCGAAAAGAATATAAGAATATTTATGTAGGCTTATGTTGATGACATGTTAATGAAGAGCTTGAAGCAAGAATTGAATATAAATGATCTTGAAGAAACCTTTAGTATCCTCAGTAAGTACCAGATGGAGACGAACCTCGAGAAATTTGCATTCAAGGTGTCTTTAGGAAAATTCATAGGGTTTATGGTCACTTGCCGAGGAATAAAAGAAAATAACAAAAAGATCCATGAAATTCTAAACATGAGAAGTCCTAAAACAATCAAATAAGTGTGATCATTAACCAGATGAGTGGCATCCCTGAACGGATTTATTAGCAAGGCAACAGATAAATGTCTCCCTTTCTTTTTAACACTGAAAAAGGCATTCATACAAACAAACAATTGCAGGAAAAATTTCTAAGAATTGAAGGAATATGTAGACAAAGCCCCGCTCCTCTCAAAGACAGTTATAGGTGATGAGTTATACCTCTATTTGGCCATCTTTTCCACAATCGTCATCTCGACCCACTTCAGGGATGACAATGGGGTACAATGGACAATGTATTATGTAAGTAGAGCATTCAAAGGGGCATAATAAAGATATCCCATGATTGAAAAAATGTCATTCACACTCATCATATTTGTCCATAAGTTGAGGTTGTATCCAAGCACACACCATAGTCTCTCTTATTAATTACCCTCTCAGATAGGTCCTCCAGTGACTAGAGGTTTCAGGTCGACTAATGAAATTTTCAGTAGAGCTAGGGGAGTTTGACATTTATATACAAACAATGAGTATTTATAAATGGGTAGGCAGCCGTAAACTTCCTTTAGAATTCACCAACCCAAAGGATAGTGAAACCATCCCAAGGCTTAACACTACTGACCTGTTTTGGTCGTTCATGTGGACGGTTCATCGAACTGGACTAGAAGAGAACATGGTTTGATTGTAGGTACACCTTATGGTTACATTATGGAGTATGATCTAAGTTTAAATTTCCAATTCTCTCAAAATGAAGCCGAATATAAAGCGCTAATCATCGGAGCATGACTTGTACTTTCCTTCCAAAC
This sequence comes from Sambucus nigra, assembly GCA_949130495.1. Classification (NCBI taxonomy): domain Eukaryota; kingdom Viridiplantae; phylum Streptophyta; class Magnoliopsida; order Dipsacales; family Adoxaceae; genus Sambucus; species Sambucus nigra. The sequence goes on from OX422216.1 coordinate 136,656,571, forward strand.
CGATTAGATGGAGTTTTTCAGTGACTCAAAGGTAATTTTTGGCTAGGTGATTAGAGAATATGAGACTAAAGGAAAGAAGATGATGAAATATTTTAAACAATCACAAGAACTGACAACCCATCTGAAGGTTTTCATCATATGCCATATACTAAGGGAGGAGAAAATAAAGCCAATCACCTAGCCAGATTGGCACTATCAAATGAGGAAAATTCCCTTATGAAAGTTCTTGATTAGCCTAGTGTCAACCATAAAGTCGATCCTTTATTGTGTACACCCGATGTAAGTAGTCATAGTCCTGAGAAGCCTATATAAGAGAGTATGTATGGGGGAACCCAGGAAAGAGGATCTTGCATAAAGGACTCTAATGCAAGGATATTACTGGCCAATCATGACAAAGGACACCAAAATTTATGTACGAAGATGTTATTAATGCCAACAAACTTAAACTTCATAAATCATCCCGCTAAGGAACTATAAATCAACATATCTACATAGACATTTTTATATGGGAAACATATATTCTAGATATATTCCTGATCGAAAAAGGGCAATGTGACTTCCTCTTTATTGCCATGGACTATTTAATAAAATGGGTGGAGGCCGAACCATTGTTGTAAACCACTAATCAAAAGGTCCACTCTCATCAAAAAATTCATCGTAAGTAGGTTCAACATATCACAAACAACTGGAGGTAATTTTGTAGTGCTTACTCGATAATATGTGAGAACAATTTAGAATCAAACACCTTTTCTCCTCTCATAAGAACTCGAGGTGTAATAGGTAAGTGTAAGTTACCAATTGCACGATATTATTTGGGAAAAAGACAAAATTACAAAATCAAAAGGGAATGTGGGTAAAAAGGTTAATTTTATTCCTCTAAGCATATCAAACAACCACTCGGTGACCCACTAGGGCAACACCATTCACTTTGACCTATAGCACATAGGCTTTTGTACCGGTTGAACTTGAAATACATTGCCTAAAGGTATATTACTTTGAAATAGAAGAAAGCGAAGAATAAATGAAGCCCATCTTGGATGATAAAGAAGAAAAAAAATAAGGAGAATGGTTAGCATGAAATAAAAGGCCGCAATGTATGATAATCGATGGGTCGAGAACTAAACATTCAAATTTGGTAATCTCATTCTATGGTAGGAAATATAATCAACCCAAATATCAGCCAATGGAAATTATAAGACAACTAGGAAGGTACTTATGCCATCATTCATGTCATCCGTCCAAGGATATTTGAATTGAAAGATCGTGAAGGTTGAACACTTCGTCGCCCCTGGAATGTTTATTATCAATGAACGGTTGTGAAATATAAATATCATTCAGCGTATAGTTTATTTTTACATTCACCTTTGTACTCTCATTTTCCCATTTCTATTTAGCACTGTTCATCAATGCACAACTTTGCAACTACAATGATTAATAAAGTGCATATTTCCTTTTTAAGACTATGTTCATATATTTACCCACCTAAATGGTTCGAGAAATGCTTAATTATACAGTAAACACCAACAAAACGGTCGAATAAAGGCTAAACACCAGATATTATCCCTAATGCTTTATGAGAGACTCAAAAGTCATGGAAAGATAAGCACGGGATAAGATCCCAACTGCCTTTTCTAGACATATAATAGTCTTGGAAAACTTTCAGATGATCGTTGAGCTATCGACTCGACCCCTTTATATTTTATCCATTTAACTGATGCAATCTGACATATACGGAATGAAGACAAACACTTTAAGTCAAGAAGGGATAACTCAGTCATTAATTTGTTCAACTTTAATGGAGTATACATGGGATAACCTCATTCTATGAATTATACCCATGATAAAAAAGATAATCAACTAACGATCAATTATGACTTACCGATGGTCGATTAGCATCGAACACCCTAGTTTAGTCAAGCTTTAGGAATTCATTGACTTCTCGAATTAGAATAAAAATAATTCAAGAGTAATTGGAGATATATGAACCTAATTGGGGCGCTAAGGACCTTTTGGCTTGCACCGTGTGCTTCAGTTCATTGTACTTACCCATCAACTCCTTCTTTTGTTTGTTATCTTCATTTCGAAGACAAGTGGATTCTTGTTTATGAGTGGTGCTGACGATGACGAATACATCCTTCTCATTCTTACCATTCTCCAAAATGGTCTAAGAAGTCTTGAAGGAAAGATCAGTAGAAATTCAAAGGTCCTTCTCCATCAGTAGTTCGACATTCAGCTGAGGGATAATTTGTACTTTCTTCTCCTTTGAATTACACTAATCAACCATATAGGCAACAATTAACCCGACCTATAAAAACAAAGGTAGTCAAAATTCAAAAATCATAATGACAAGGATAAAAATACAAAGATGAATGTATATTTACCTTGGTACCCATATAAATTATTACCTCAGTACAAGATGTCATGCCTCCCTCCAGACTCCTTATATACCTCTCACCCATGGCATATGTGAAGGCCAGGCAATTTTCATCGACATCCTGGTAAAATAATGGCATATGCTTTAGTATTGGTTACCCTTTAGGAAGTTAAAGTCAATGTAGTTTGTTCATTAGAATGTATTTTTCTACCTTTTCTATCCAGAGGTTGATCTTCTATATGTTCAATGGAAGAAGTCCCCTAAATGTCCCCCACATAGGGGTTAGTTTCACAGACCTCCTCAGTTCTATAGTCAAGGCTTTAAGGGATCTGGTCAGTGACAACAAAGGTAGGGGTGTCATAATGGGTTGGGTAGATAGAGTTAGTAATTGGGGGGTATTAAGAACTTGGATGGACCTTTAAAGAGTTTCTCGGTAAACAACGTGACACAATGGTCCACCGGTTGACAATGGAGTATTTAGTAGTATACAAATATAAAATCAAGGATAAAATCTCATTGGGTGTTTCATTGCACCAGAGGAATCTGGAAAACAATCTTATTGGAACGTAAGTGAAATATGACCTTCTTCGGTCCGAGCTTGGAGACGAGCACTTTTTCAATTCTGAAATATCACAATTCTCAGATTTCTCCAAATCTTTCCAATCTTTTTCTTACTTGTTTTTAATAATGTTTGGTAGTTCATTGAAAATTTCTACAAATAAGTAACATATTGCTAATATGACTAGTTCGACAAAAGGAAAGTAAAATTGCATAAGTTGAATACTCACTAAAGTTTGGTTATTTATTAACTATGAGAGTGGTGAATAGATGATCTATAAGATCCTTCTAGTTGTCATGTTCCCATCCCCGTCCATGGATGAAAAGGAAGTCGTACCTCCAAGAATGGTTAGAATATGGAAGGGAGGTGATGAATCATATTTTCCTTTTTTGGCAGGTGAGGATATACCACCTTTTAAGAAGCTAAAGGGATGTATATCATGAACTACGAAAATGGATGATAGAGTCGACCAGAATTATTTAGGGATTAGGTATAATATGGGATGATGCAAGATGATGAAGGATAGGACATCCCGAATGGGTTTTGAAAAAAGGAATGCCAAGTTTGACCTGGAACCAATGTTTATATAAACATACTTCCCCTTCCCGTTTGGGGTTGATCGTCCTTATCATCCGTCCATATGGAAAGAGAACTAGGGAAGGCAAGATGTTCTCCCCATCTACTTTTCATCTCCTTAGACATCAGGTTTATCGCCTCCCAAGGGCCAGTAGGATTGTTCCTTGATCCGAAGTAGGAGGATGATTTTAAGAACCAGTAGTATGAATGGTCAATTGTTTAAACCTGACAGCTACAAACAAGGAGGCCCCACGTGTGGGACCTCTCTATTTATTATGCTATTGTTAGAAGGTATCTCATATCTCAACCATATTGGCCAGATTTTTTTGATGTTGGCATCTCTCCAAGTTAATAAGTCTAATGTTGTGACCAAAGGGTTGGAGCCAAACTATGTACTAAATCAAAAGGAACAAAGTATGACAAATAAAGATTTCCATCAGTAAAATGGGCAAAAACTTATCTAATTCTAGTAAAGATAAAATGAAGTATGGACTCCCTGATGCTAGACATGGAAATTTAAAAAAGTGGAAGAAGTAAGGCATACAAAAAATTGAAACGATGATTGTGGTGTTGTGCTAAAAGACGGGTTCTCTGATGAAGAAATCAGACCTTTGGAAACTTTTTCGCATATAAAACAAGACCACATTTGGAGAATAAAGGGGTTGAAAAATATAATACCTTGTACTTTTATGAGTATTTTTTTATTTCCACGTGTGCACGAATTTATTAATTTAATTGTGGAAATTTAATTAGTTTTGGTAAATATTAATTAACGAATTAATGATTCATATTTATTTGATTATTATTTACTTACGCATGATTAGATAATAGATATGTGATTTATTATATGTCGTTGATGAGTGAAAAAGCGAGGGTATATTATGTTATGTCGATAGAGAGTTATATCAACATATTGATTTAGTTTGTGGGCGACGCGTACAGTACACACGTGTCATGACCGATTAATTATTTTCTAGAATATTTAGAGTTGAGTGACTCGAATGACTTTTTTGAGTGTACCGGTAGTTCGATAAGGGTCAAAATAGTACAGAATAGGTATTCAGGTGTTATGATTAGGTTCCGGGGGCTTTTTTATATAGGGGACCCGTATAAGGATAGGATGGCCTTTTTATACCTAGGGTTAAATGAAAAAACTGGATTATGGTGTAATTAAGAGGTATATAAGGTTTAAAGATGACAACCCCATTTTTCATTATTAGCATGTAATACCCCGTATTTATTCGTATTGGGAATTTAATTAATTTGGTAAACTATTCATTTTATTTTAAATTACACAAGTGAAGTAATCTGATTGAATTAAATAAAAAAGTGGTTTTTAAATATTAATCAAGACAAAGAGATAATGATTAATATTATGTGTTAAATTTACTAAGTAAATAGTAAATGATTTGCGAGCGAGTAAAATTGGCGTAATTGAATTTATCTCAGCCGGGAGTCGCGTGTAGACTAAATTGAGGTCGAGATAGGATATTTGTTTATAGTGACTCGGATGATGATTTTGAGTTCATGGATGACTCCGTTAGGGTCGAAATAGTCAAAATAGTATACCCGAGGGTGCTGATTAGGTCCCGGGGAAATTTTAAACTAAACCGGCACCATACAAGGGCATTTTAGTCATTTGGTAATTAAGGGTTAAGAGACCTACGAAATTATAACTTATTTATCAGCATATAGATGGGAGAGGCTAGGGTTTAGAGGTTAGGAAACTCATAGAATCCATTGGAGAAGAAGAGAGGTCATTTGTGAAGAGTTTTTGAGAGATTAAAGAGTGAGGATTGGAAGAGAAGACACATCATCCAATATCAAAACCATGAAATCAAATCATACAAGACAAGACAAGTGTTTACTTACATTTTTCCTTTAAGTTATAATACCCATGTTGATAGGGTTTTGAAATATGTTGATTAAAGTTATGTTCATGGAAGAAAAGAATAATTAAAACTCATGTTTCGGGAGGAATTGCATGTAGTTTGATTTAAAATCTATATAGGATAATAAATCAGAGGATATATGATAATATCCATGAATCTAATCTAGGTTTTTGATGAAAATGGTGGAAGAACACAAAACCTAGGTTTTTTTAGGAAAATGATTGGGTGTGAATCATGAGGTTTAGATGTTTTATTTACGTTAGAATTCTCCCTAACACATGTATATAACGTTTAAGAATGTTGGATATTGATTTGATATCATGAAGAGGAGAGTAAGAAAAATGGTGAATAAGGCATCTGCGTATTGAGGAAGAAGACGATCTGCGCATTTTCGAATCGATTCGATCTAGAGGCGAATCAATTCGAAAAGCGAATTGATTCGGCCTCCTAGGGAATTGATTTGGTTTCCTAGAAAATGTGAAATTTTCTTTTTAAGCCTAGAACTCCTAAAATTTGGTCGGGGAAACTTTTGGGACCTTGTTTAAATATAATGAGAGATTTATTATATTACATTTGGCTTGTGATGGGATTATGACTTAGTCTTAATGACAGAATTAAGGTGAGATTTAATATACTTAAATAAAGGCGTAATTAATTTGAGAGAAAGAAAATGAATTACGGGGAATTTAAGTGAATTTATGTAAAGATTAGTAGTGTATGATAGAGCTAGCTACTGAATTTCATTAAGGGGTAACTAGGACCCTTAAAGTGGAGAGTAATACTCGAATTAGCACGATAGTGGGATAAATCGTAAATTGATGGTACGATGAGTATTCGAGGGATAAATACTACGTACAAAATATGATAATTAGGTTGTGTATATACCAACTTATTTGATAGATATATAGGTTGTGTGTATAGCTATTATATGATTGGTGATTGTATGTGAACATAACTACGTTACCTGATATCACGGAGGTTCCCGCGCAGTGGGCGATCCCACCTTGCCGATTCCAGGGAGGTCTGGATTTGTGCCCTAGGACATATAACTTAGGGCGGATAACTATATATCTTGTATTAGTGAAACTGACAGGTCGTTTGGGTACGTTAGGTATGTGCGTAGTCCAAAGGCTTAGTACTATGTCTGTCTCCATTGCTTGTTATTTAATTTTTGGGTTCGAGGAGGCAAGTCGAACCAACAGTCCTTATTTGAGTACGAGAGGTACATGTACTAATAGCAGAGTAGGCCTATTTGTACGGTGGTCCTTTTGAGAGACACCGTAGTTATATATATCAGTGAGATAAATATATATAACCGTTTGAATAATTCTACTTACATGTGATAGTAAACAGATTGATAGTGTGTATATAAACCATGAATTAAGTGGTTAAACTTAATTAAATGATTTAATAATAAAATATGGTGAACGTTACTTATGATATCAATAACATATGAGAGATATTAATTCGGATAGCATACTGTATGGGCGGTACGGGGACTTATAGGTGTCGATAGTCCAGGTAGATACTTGCGTCTAATTATCTTGGGTAGTATGGCTAGGTGGGCTAACTAGAAAACGTTAGGCGTGCACAATAGTTGAGGGGTGAAGAAACTCAAGAGAGTGTGGGTGCACCTAACACGTGTAACCAATAACTGATTTTTAAATTGTGATAAATGTTTTCAAAATGTTTTGGGTTTTAACCCTTGCTATAAATATTTTCCAAAACCTTTTAGGTGCCCAGCCACAGGGATGCCAGACTTGACAATCTATTCCAGAGATGATTTGCTTCAGCGTTGTGGAGGCTTGTAGGACTTGAGTGGATGCTTCTAACTTTCATTCCTAGTGTAGGATTTTATTTTAGTACTTCAGTTGGGCATCTTAACCCTTTCAGACTTCATTTATTTCAGTTATTCATTTCAGACTTGTAGTGGGAATTATTTACTATTTATTGGACATAGTATTTGGATTTAGATTTATAGTCGATGGTTTATTCGGCAAGACAGTATTTATTTATTTATTTATTTCATTGTGATGGTCGAGACTATATTAATTAAGTGAATGTCTTAATTTAGTTTTTAGCATTTTATATCAAATAGTTTAATTGTAGATAAGAATTTTAACACCGTCTTAATTAACTAATAGGTGGTTAGTAATTAATATGTTTTTCGACAGTGATGTTGAAAATGAACCTAATGGGAAACCTCTTTTAATTTAATAAATGGCTGATCACCCGATATTTAATTAGGCGAGGTGTCACAGATAGTATCAGAGCATCAGGTTCTAGTGCCCATAGTATTTGTACGGCTTATTACGATTTCTGCGTATCGTTCTTTTGATATAGAGCCCTATTATTAGGACTGTTGCTTTTATCTTTGCGTGTATGAGACATCGTGATTCTACTATTAAATTTTATATAAATTTTGTACTTATAGAATTTGATCTGTTTTCAGATGTCACCGAGGAGAGAGCGAGCAGCGCGGGTAGCGACCAAGGATGATGTGAGGGAGGCTCACTAGGATCCACAGGTACTGCCACCACAACTACCACTGGAGATGATCTCGACTACACATGTGGTTGGCCCAGGCGGTCAACGCAACTATGACACCTATGGCCATTCATTTACCACAGCCTTAATTGTAGCCTCCAGTGGCACCGGTGATCCAGGCCCAGCCAGGGCCATCTACATGGCAAAGAGTCAGAGAGACGTTTCAGAATGGTCACCCGCTCGAGTTTCAGAGTAGCTCTGATGTAGTGGATGCATATCAACGGAAGAAGAATATAGACTGCTACCTGCGCATGGTAGAGTGTAGTGATATATAGAAGCATATGTTAGCTACTTTCAGACTTATGGGAGCATCCCTCTAGTGATGGGAGTCAGTTACCATCATCGAGTAAAGAGATATGATGACGATATTGAGTTATGGATGCGGTTTGACCGTAAGTACTTTCCACCAGTAGTAGAGATCGAGGTGCAAAAGAAAATTAATAAGGTGACTAAGGGTGACCGCTCCGTGGCAGAGTATGAGGAGGAGTTCACCCGTTTTGCTAATTTTGCACCACGAGGTGAGCAACGACGGACGGAAGAAAGAAAAATTCATGGATGGATTAGCCTGAAGGATCAGGCCTCTTTTAGTTGGTGACCCCGCATTGGTGACGTAATTAGATGTCGCAAATGCCACTTTATTACACTGCCAGGACCATCGCTTCCACATAAAGGGAAACAAGAGAGGATGTGAGCCTAGAAAGCCAAGAAAGGAAAGTGGGGGTGGTATCAGCGGAGCACCGTAGCAGTAGGTAGGTAGACAGCTGGGGCGGGATTCCCTACAGGGGGATCAAGCCAAGAGATTCGGATCTGGGGGTTATCGACAGGATTGTTAGGGTTTGAGGTAGTGTAAGAAGGGACCTAACCAGTAGCAGCAGGTTCCTCAAGGCCGTCAAGGCCAAGGGAATAATGTCGGTGGCCAGTAGGGCCAGGGTTATCAGGAGCAGCATTAGGGACAGCCTCGATAGGGCCAACAGGACTAAAGGCAGAGACTGTTTCTAGGGAAATGCTTTATTGTTGCCAAAAGGGTTATAAGAGGAAAGATTGCTCATAGTTGGGTAGGGCATAGCAACAGGGTACCCAGAACAGGCAAGAGGCTCCATTACCTCTATCACCAACACCCATATTCCTACAGCAGTAGTAGGTATAGATGAACTACGAGCATGTGCATAACGTCCAGGACGTATCCATGCCATAAGCACCTCATACGCCTCTAGTAGTTGAGTGTATGTTTCCTATTCATGGGCATGAGGGTAGGATTATTTTTTATACTGGAGCATCACATTCTTTTATTGCTACTAGTTTTGCCCAAGCAGTTGGGCTTTTAGAGATGGCTGACACTCGCCTTATGTGTGTAGAGTCACAGTTGGGCAGTGGGTCACTTATACACTCGGTATGTAGAGGTTTGGACATTATTTTTGGGAGTTTGAGATTAGTTGGGGTCCTTCTTATGTTATATATGGTGGGATACGATGTTATCCTCGGTATGGATTGGTTGGCGGGTTATAGGGCGACGGTGGACTATTACGAGAGGACTATAGTTTTCTCCATTTTGGGACAGGAGTTGTTCATGGTGGCAATGCCTCTTCCTGAGGGAGGGTCGTGCAACCCACCTATACTACATATAGGAGGATACCCCACAGGAGGTAGTAATTTCTATAGACTCGATTCCAGCAGTGAGAGATTTTGAACATATATTTCAGGAGATACTAGCGTTACCACCCAGTCGAGAGATCGAGTTTGTTATCGACCTAGCACCGAGTAAGAGATCAATTTCCCAAGATCCGTATCATATGGGCCCTTCAGAGATGCTTAAGGGAGCAGATTCAGCAGCTGCTAGGGTAGGGTTTCATTTAACGGAATACATCGTCGTGGGGTGAACCGGTGTTATTTGTGAAGAAGAGGGATGGTTCACTTTCCTTCTGTGTAGACTATATGAAGATGAATAAGGTAATGATACATAATGAATATCCACTGCCAAGGATCGATGAAATCTTTGATTAGTTAAGAGGGTCTGCTTACTTCTCCAAGACTGACTTGAGATGGGTATCACCACTTAGGCATTCGGGAGGAGGACGTTCCCGAGACCGCTTCTCTATCGTGGTGTGGGTCATATGAGTTCATGGTGATTTCGTTTGGGCTCACCAATGCTCCAACAGTGTTCATGGATCTCATGAACAGGGTGTTCAGGGAGTTTTTAGACCATTTTGTGATAGTGTTTATAGACAACATTCTGGTTTCCTCTCGTACTGAGGGAGAGTACGTGGAGCATTTGCGTAGGTTTCTACAAACACTTCAGGACCACCAGTTATATGCCAAATTCTGGAAGTGTGGATTTTGGCTATGGGAGGTACAATTTCTTGGCCATATCATTTTCAATTGGGGTATTATAGTTCATCTGAGTAAGGTATCGGTGGTGAGGGAGTGGGGCAACCCATGACATCGATAGAGATTCGCAGATTTTTGGGGTTGATCGAGTACTATCGCCGCTTGATTAAGGGATTTTTGAAGGTTGAGGGTTCGTTGATAAATCTGACATGCAAGGGGGTACCGTTTGTGTGGAGTGATCACTGCCAGCTAGCCTTTTATGAGCTGAAAGACAAATTGATGTCAGCACCTATACTTACATTGCCTAGGAGTGGGGTGGAGTACTAAGTCTACACTGATGTATACTTGCAGGTACTTGGGGTGTATTATAGCAGGAAGAGAGGGATATAGCTTATGCATCTCAAAAGCTTAATCCCCATAACGATAATTACCCCACACACGACATTTTTTTGGAAGCAGTTGTGTTTGCTTTGAGGATATGGAGCACTATCTGTTGGGGATGCAGTTTACGTTGTTCACGGATCATAAGTGACTTCAGTATCTCTTCACACAGAAAAATCTAAATATGAGGCAGAGGCAGTGGCTAAAATTCGTGAAGTACTACTAGTTTGATATACAATATCATCCTAGTAAGGCTAACGTGGTGGAAGACGTGTTGAGACAAAGATGCACTAGAGAGTTGGCAGAGGTCTGGAAGGCAAAATGGAGTGATCTTAGACACAATGATGAGGTTTCCAGAGCGTGCATATCGGTTTTATCTATCACTCTCGATATTATCATGCGGGTAGTGAAAACACAGGCAGAGGATCAGTACTGTCGGGACAGAGTGCAACAGTTATTAGTTGAGGTGCGGAGTCTTACTCGGTCATCTCAGAGGGAGGCCTACATTTTAATGGGAGAATAGTAGTGCTAGATGATGAGGATTTAAAGTATGCGATTATTACTGAGTCCCACGGATCGAGGTTTGTGGTACATCCCAGTGAGGATAAGATGTACTAGGACATGAGGAGACAATATTGGTGGGTAGGGATGAAGCGAGATATAACGGAGCTCCTCTCGATGTGTGTTACCTATTAGTTAGTTAAGGTAGACCACCAGAGACATTCAGAGATACTACAACCATTGGATATTCCTGTGTGGAAGTGGGAGATCATTTTGATGGACTTTATTACCGGATTATCGACATTGCAAAGGAGTCACGATTCCATTTGGGTGATAGTGGATCGAATGACCAAGGTGGCCTATTTCTTGCCAGTTCACACTGACTTTGAGACGAGGCATTATGCAAAGTTGTTCATAGCATAGATAGTTAAGTTGCATGGGGTATCGGTCAACATTTTATTTGATAGAGAAGAGATCTTTGTGTCTCATTTCTGATAGAGTTTTCAGGAGGCCATGGGCACTGACTTATGACTGAGTGTCGCATACCACCCACATAAAGATGGAAAAACTGAGAGAGTAAATCAGATGCTAAAGGACATGATGAGGATGTGCATGGTGGATTTTGGGGGAGGATGGGAGCAATATCTACCATTAGTAGAGTTTACGTATAACAACTCCTACCACTTTACTATCGGCATGGCACCATCTGAGGAAATTTATGGGAGGCCTTGTCATTCGCCTATTTACTAGTTAGATATGGGGACAACAAGTTGTTGGGACTTGAAATGATACAGGAGGCTACTGTCAAAATTGAGCTAATTCGGGGACGTATACATATAGCTCAGGACCGACAGAATAGTTAGGCCCATACAGAACGGAGGCACGTAGAGCTAGAGGTTGGCGACCAGGTGTTAGTATGTGTGTCTCCCATGAAGGGAGTTATAAGATTTGTCAAGAAAGGAAAGCTAGCACCGAGATATGTGGCACCTTTCCCGATTATTGAGAGAGTGGGACCAGTGTCATATCGACTGGGTCTACCATAGCATCTTCAGAAGATACACAATGTGTTCCAGGTGACATCGCTGAAGAAGAAAAGGAGAAGCGAGAAAGATTTCTGGCACGTTCCACTTGAGGAGATCGATTTGTAGCTAGATGTCTCGTACTCCACGGCTATTCTGGATCGTAGTGAGTGAAAACTACGGTCTAAGGTGGTACCATTAGTCAGAGTTTAGTGGGGACACCACAGTGTTGACGAGTCTTCATGAGAGCGGGAGGATGGCATGCGAGAGCAGTATGCAGAGCTATTCACCGCAGGTATGACCTAATTAAAGGATAAAATTCCCTGTAAGGTGGGGAGTTTGTAATACCCCATATTTATGCGTATTTGGAATTTAAATAATTCTGTAATTTATTCGTTTTATTTTAAATTACGCGAGTGAAGTAATTTAATTGAATTAAATAAAAATGTGGTTATTAAATATTAATCAACAGTTAAATTTACTAAGTAAATACTAAATGATTTGTAGAAATTATTATGTGTCACAGCGAGCGAAAGAAATTAGCGTAATTTTCTCAACCGGGAATCGCGTAGCGACTTAATTGAGGTTGATATAGGATAATTGTTTAGAGTGACTCGGATGGTGATTTCGAGGTCCCGAATGACTCTGGTAGGGTCAAAATAGTAAAAATAGTATACCCGAGGGTGTTGATTAGGTTTCGGGGCAATTTTAGAATAAACTGGCACCATACGAGAGCATTTTAGTCATTTGGTAATTAAGGGTTAAGAGACCTGTGAAATTACAACTTATTTATCAGCATATAGATGGGAGGGGCTAGGGATTAGAGGTTATAAAACTCAGAGAATCCATTGGAGAAGAAGAGAGGTCATTTGTGAAGCCTAAGGGAGAGTTTTTAAAAGATTGAAGTATGATCTTGCACCATTATCGATCTTGGAGTGAGGATTGGAAGATAAAACACATCATCCAACATCAAAACCACGAAATCAGATCATACAAGACAAGATAATAGTTTATTTACAGCTTACCTTGAAGTTATAATACCCATGTTGATAGAGTTTTGAAATATGTTGATTAAACTTATGTTCTTGGAAGAAAAGAATAATTAAAACTCATGTTTGGGTAGGAATTGCATGCAGTTTGATTTAACATCTGTAGAGGATAAGAAATCAGAGGATATATGATAATCTCCACAAATCTAATTTGGATTTTTGAAACAAAACTTAGGTTTTTTTTATGAAAACTTGATTTGATCTATGATTGGGTGTGAATCATGAGCTTTAGATTCTTTATTTATGTTAGAATTCACCCTAACACATGTATATGACATTTGAGAATGTTGGATATTGATTTGATAAAGAATCATGAAGAGGAGAGTAAGAAAAATGCTGAAAAATGCATTTGTTGTAATAGCCCGCACTTTTATGGAGAAATTAAATTCAATAATTCAGTGCAATTTGGGAATTTAAGAAATTATCGTGAATAGTAATTTTTGGAAGTTTTCAAGGATTAGGTGACTGTTTATGTGGGTTATATTTACTTTCGGGATTAAGTAAATGAGTTGGAGTATTTTAATTATATGTCGCAGTTGGGTAAAGCGACAAAGGAAATTATTTTAAATTGGAAAACCTGCATTGATAGTATTGGGTTAAATTAGTGATTTACAATCAAGTACCTCAGATGGAGATTTAGAGTGCGTGGTTGGTCTTAGAATGGACGAGATAGTAAGAATAGAGTATTCGGGGGTAGTAATTGTGTTTCGGGAAATTTTGGATTAATAGGGACTCACAATTGAGTAAACGAGTCATTTTAGGTTTTAAAGGGATAGACCCTTTTCTCTCCTATAAAAAGGCAATAGAGAGAAGAGAAAAAGAAGAGAGAAAAGGGATATTTCGACCAAACTCCGCGGGATTCTACTCGAGGTCGTCGAATTTTATCCTCCAGTCAAGTGTGTACGTGCTTTATTTCATTTTGAGCATATATCTCATATTATAGTTGGTAAACTATATGATTTTAGGTTATAACCCTTAAAATAAATTTGTGAAAACTTGAATATGAGTTTACATATTGATGCAATGTAAACTCTTAATGATTTCTAGTGTTAAAACCATGTAAATGGAGTGAAGAAATGAATTGAAATGGCGAAAATGAGAAAACTAGGTTCCAATGGGCTTTTAGGATCAAATCTGAGAAAATTGGCTTAATCCTCCAAATTTATGGATGTATTAGTTAGAAATCCATTATTATATTAATATAATGTTGGTGGTGTAGATTTGAGGCCATAAAATGGAGTTTGGTGTCAGTTTTGGGCATTTTGGAAAACAAATTTTCGAGGGACTAGTATGACCGGTCGACCGCGCCCCTATAACCGGTCGATCGAGTCCATGAAGAAGGGACTACTGGATTGTTTATTAGGCTTATTTGCAAACCACGATCGACCGGGGGTCCAGGGATGGTCGACCGGCGCTCTATTTTCAGCCCAAGATTTTGGAGATTGTTATTCCTACTCCTCCTTGAGTTTAAAGAATAGAGGCCTTCTAAATTAGAGTATTATAGAGGGTGATGTCCTAAAGGACTTGAGGAGTTGTGAATTGGCGTTGGGTCATTTAATAGGTTAATTTTGTATAGGGACCTCTCAAATGTTTAGGAAAAGAGAGACACTTTCAGGGAAATTATTTGGAAAACGTACGCATGTATATTTTTGCGAATTGGATAATGATGGATTGATTGAATGGGAGTGAATCCTAGGATGTGATTAGGATGGAAATTTGGGCTTATAGGCTTAAAATAAGTTGAGGGTATACTTATTATATGGTTATGAATTGGGATACTTATAGATTATGGAAATCCCTAACAGTGATCAAGGGTGAGGTATATTATGTAAGGGAATACTTAAATATCATTATAAGATTGGCAATTATAGCCCTGTATGCATTTGAGGAGTGTGATAGAGCGCGAAAAGCGGCGCGTGTAAAGACGTTGATCGTTGTTTTCGTTTCTCCAACTCTATATAAACAAACCTAAGTTACGACTACACTCAACTGGTGAGTATAGCGGTAAGTCGGGTATCGAATCCACAGAGAATGTTCGACAGATCCTAATTGGATTATTAGTTCCGGAATAAAAGTGTAAAAGGGTAATGTGTAAATGTGAATAAAAGAAAAGAATAAGTTAAGTCTAAATAAATTAAAGCAAGGATCGGGATATCATCCAACCATACGGATCGAAACAACTACTAATCAAGATTCCGGCTCAAGAGCAATTTAATCGAGCATTATCAATTAAACATAAACTTTACATAATAAGGAATATAAGCCAAAGTTGCGAGAATAAACATTTAACCGAAAATTGGTCGCACGCGGATTAAATTCGGATTATCGCTTTAAACACTAACGTTGCATGACAAAGAAAGTTAAACGCATAATAATCCGACTTTAATACGCGCGGGTTCAATTAAACGCAATTTTGCACAAAACCTAATTTTCGGAGCTCAGGGCCCGAAAATGGCGTAACAAAATCCCGACCCTATTTATCTAAGTGCACATAATGAACTAAGCTAATTTATACCGATTAAACTAGGAAAGCAAGAAATAAAGAAATTAAACTAATTAAGAAAGCATGGAAATAAATCCACAAAGCAAGGAAAATGAAGAACAAACTATATTAAAGGAGATGATAGTGAATAATTCAATCTTACAAAATCAAATAGTTGTCGACCCAAGAAGAGAAGAAGATGAGCTCTCAAAATCAAACCCTAACCTAAAATGTCTTCTAAAACTAAGTATATCATTTATTACAATAAAATTGGCTTATATAGTAAGTTGGGAGAAAAGAAAAGAAGAAAGAAAACAAAACAAAACATCTGCTGAAAAACAGGGGATCGATCGATCGACCCCTTTGGTCGATCGATCAACCAGGGACAAATTTCGGATGAACAGAAGGATCGATCGATCGACCAAAAGGGTCGATCGATCGATAAAGAAGGTCACAACAAAGCAGCAGCCGCTGCATTCTTTTCAATTCTTTTCTCCTCCTCTTTTGATTTCATTATTTTTCCTTCCGTTGAAATCGCCGTAACTTCTTCATACGAACTCAAAATCGTGCACCGTTCGCTGCCACGCGAAGCTAACGAGCAGGGCTACAACTTCCGAGAGATGTCAGGCCAGGTGCCCAAGCTGTGAAATGACTAAAATGCCCTTGAATGTGCAATTGCATACGGAACTTCATCGGAATGCGTCCGAACTCATACTTAGTACCTAAATACTTACAAAATCTCAATTATACCTCATATAGCATGTTAACAATAAAAACCGAGGTTGTCTAGTTAACGGGCCTAAATATAGAGATTAAGGCACCCGAGGGGGCTAAAATGCATAGGTTCGGAGGATGAAATACGCAATATTTGCGTATCATCACACCCCCTAACTTACATATTGCTAGTCCCTAGCAATGAAATAAGATGCAACAAGATGAACAAGTAAACCAAAAGCAGGATAAGTACAAAAGTAGGATAAGAAAGCAATAAAAAGATAAGGCCACTTTCGCGGGCGAACAATTGCATTTAGCATATGCAATAAACCGTTAAACCCCTAGGTTACCCTAGTGGACGAGTGTAGTCTCGTGAGGGTTTTCAGGGATGGTATAAACATCACATGATTTCCTCAAAATATTCCCAACCCAACATGCGACAAGCCCAATAATGGAGAAAAGGATTTCATACGCATTATTAGCAAAGTGAATGAATTCAAATAAAAGTCCAAATCATTAACATTATAGAATGCACCTCATAGAATTGAAACCTTAAAATGTGGGAGGGGGAGCGAGCACATGCAAAGTGTGAATTAGAAAAAAACTTATATAAACTGGATAAACATTAAAGCAAGCATATATTCAATCCTCACGGGCATTACACTCATCAAATGAAATTCACTCGAAACAGGGAGGTAACACACGGAACATGCGGGCATAAAGAGTAAATGTAAATGGAAACTAGGCCGCACACATGTCACAAATGAAGAACGCTATATATAAACTAAAAAATTGTAATCTCAATGAAAGATACCGCTAACTAAAAGAGGCGAAATGCATTTTCACGGATTATCAAAACTATTTAAACCTTTGAATTACATCAACGTAAGATCGCATAGGACTTGTATAAGGTTATAATGTAGGCTAGGCTAGGGTACGAAATGAAGGAATGTATTGTGGCATCCCGCCTAATAAAATATCAGGTGATCAATCCTATACTAAATTAAAACAGGAATCCCATTTGGTTCACCCTTAGTATCACTGTCGAAAACTTTTTAAAACTTACTAACCACCTAGTATTCCAAAAGCTGGTGCCAATTTTAACTTTTTAAATAAACAAAACAGTACATGCAGAAATAAATATGAACCATTCACACAACTGAATAAAACTCAACTAAATAATTAAATAAACAATTTTCCGAATAAACCATCGGCCACCAAAATGAAATACAATACAAACATCTAACACCTGAATAAATACATCTGGAAACTGTACTGAGAAGTCTGGGAGACAAGCCCTAAATAAAACTGGAACTGATACATGGTTCCTACTCTAGGAATAAATGAACAATGTGTCTAATCCAAACTCCTGCTAGCATCCACATATGTCGCAGCTCCGTGTCCCTGAATAGAATATCAATCCTGGCTTCCCTGTGGCTGGACACCTAAAATGTTTTGAAAATAGTTTTATAGCAAGGGTTAGAACCCAAAACATTTTTGAAAATATTTAGCAAGTGAATTAACTGCAGTAAGTTAAAATGTATGAATGTGCTTCATATTTAAGTTAGTGTCGCACTCCCTTGTGGACATTCTCACCCCTCCACTATTATGCACACCTATCGGTTACCTTGACCCCCCACCTAGTTGTACTACCCCGTCCAACTAGTCCTGGTATAACCTCCCCCTTGCCATACTACTCTAACCCGAGTATAATGATTCTTGAATCATAAGTTATCTCATAATTAACTTAATTAATTCCTCTTAACTAGCAGCATATAACCGTGTCACAAGTTATATAAAGTAAATACATTACACACTGTATTATTACCCACATATAATATTGAATACCATTATATACGTACCTTTACTAAAACATCCACACATATAACATACGTATATCCATCCCTCCGAGTATACCCTCGCCGGATGATTCCCTCTAAAGTGATATCTCACTAGGTGTGCTCACATAACCTAGTTACCCAAGTTGGAATCGCTCACCAACCTGGTCCAAAACATAAACGACATGGAGGCGGTCATATTTCTTCTCTGAAAGTGAGATAATCTCCTCACCCATATACCAGACACTATGACCTGGGGATATACTCACCTACTCCTCAAGCTAGGGGATTCACCCACATCGCGCAACCTCCCTTGATAGCACTAGAGTATATAAATTAAGTAAATATCTAATCACTGATATTTAATAGCACACACAATATATACACATATATATATACTATCACTACACCGTATATATATATATAAAATAAATTCTGGCTTCACCGTGTACTCACAACCCGTAACACTGGCCTATAATTTCCCGAGTTTCTGGCCCGACTCAACTTGATTAATTTTCTTACTTAATAATTTCCATCTTCCCGAGTCTGTTGTCCGACTCTAAATAATAATGCTCTACACAATAATTTATATGAAATTTGCCCGAGTCTATGATTCGACTCTTATTTAATTAATTTACACATTAATTAATTAACACAAATTCGAGTCTGTGGTCCGACCCTCATTTAACTAATTCATACATTAATTAATTAACACAAATCTGAGTCTTTGGTCCGACTCTCATTTAATTAATTTACACATTAATTAATTATCACAAATCCGAGTTTGTAGTCCAACCCTCATATAATTAATACACACCTCAAATAATATACTATTTTCCCCGAGTCTATGGTCCGACTCTAATTAAATTAATTAACACGCCTATTAATTTAATACCTTCCCGAGTCTATCGTCCGACTATAATTAAATTAATTAACACGCCTATTAATTTAATACCTTCCCGATTCTATCGTCCGACTCTAATTAAATTAATTAACACACCTATTAATATAATACCTTCCCGAGTCTATCGTCCGACGCTAATTAAATTAATTAACACACCTATTAATTTAATACCTTCCCGAGCCTATCGTCCGACTCTAATTAAATTAATTAACACACCTATTGATTTAATACAGATCTGAGTCTGTGGTCCGACTACCAGTTAATTAATTTACACATTAATTAATAAATACCCTTCCTGAGCCTACAATCCGACTCTAAATTAATTAATTACAACATCAATTAATTTAATACTTTTTCGAGTCTGCCTTCCGGCTCTACTTTCATTAGTTAACACATCCATTAATTTAATAACTTGGTGTCACTCAACCATTATCCCCGGACTCGCTCACTTGGTCCATAACTTAATATTTCCCGAGTCTATGTTCCGACTCCAAATTAATTTACTCTCTCAATAATTAATTTAATACTTTGGTGTCACTTAACCAACATACCCGGACTCGCTCACTTGGTCCATATTTGCATCTCATAATTTCATTCCCACATATTCGCCCACAATGTGTCACACATTCATTTCCATAAATTCCCCAATTATATTTACCTATAATGACCAACACACCCGGACTCGCTCACTTGGTCCATAATTAAATATTTCACCTCAATTCCTTTAATAATGTAGCGTCACCCAACTACAATACACGAATATTATTCCTCGACCCAATATCAATACTTATGAATTATTTCCCCAAATTCGTTCATCTCATGACATACCGTTCACACCCTCCTAAACCCAATTATATCACCCTATAATTGTTGAGGAAATATGTGCCACATATGAATTTATCACTGAATAAAAGTAAGGGATTAAATCTTAAATGAAATTCTCTTTACATTCAAAACTGGTCGAACTGTCAAATTTTTGGGACCGTCGATCGATCGATCCCCCTAGGTCGATCGATCGATCGAGCAGGTGATCGTCTTCCCCGGCTTGCTGTTTCAGCCATTAACGAACCCTCAAGCTTTTGGTTTCTTCCCAAACCTTTACCCAAATCACAACCAACATATTCTCCATATAAGAAAAGGTTCTAAAACCCCTAGATACCTTAATCCATCAGCAATTTGTCCAAAACCCTAAGTATATCCGATTTGGGTTTTTCACCTGGGTCTCGTTCTACCAAATCCGACCCTACTATATTCAGTCCATGTAATCAGTATACATATTGTAATTCACTCTACAATTTAATCTTAACAGATTCAAATCATAACTTAACATCCATTGAGTAATTAAATCTGTCCATTACTCTAAATTCATAAAAACCCAATTTTAATTATGGTTATACACCCAAAACGAATTTTGATTTACACATCACTATGATATGAATTGATTATCATCAATTAAAAAATCACAACAGTTAACCACTTTCCTAGAATTGTTCGTAGAGTCTGATCCGTTGGTGTAGAGATTGGTTGATGAAGAACACCCCAAATAAATCCCTTAATTTGGCTCCAAAAGACTCCCAATTGCTCTTGGTTTGCTTTCCCCCAATTTTCCTCTCAAACCCTAGGCTTAGAATTGTTAGTTGCCATTCCATAAGTCCCTCACTTAGGTTAAAAACCCTTAATCCCATTTTTGGCCTTCTGGGCTGTAATACCCCGTATTTTTGTGATATTTATTTATGGGATTAATTGAATTAAATGCGTATTAATTGGAAATTAATCCGGATTAAAATACTAGCGAGATGCGAGTTGGTATTTGATTATAATGTGCATATATGATTATATATGAATATTGAACTATGAAACTTGTCGTGAGATTGAAATACGGCAATTTGGAAATTTTGTTGAGACGCGTGTGACAGTCGCGTCATGGAATATAATTATGATAATTAAAAAGTGAATTTTATTTCTATAAACCGTATGGTCATTTTGAGTGCGCCAACGCATCCGGAAGGGTCGAAATAGTCAGAAAACACTAGCCGGGGGTTTAGTTTGGGTCCCGGGGCATTTTTAGGCCATGCCGGCAACGTATAAGGGTAGTTTGGTAATTTTGAATTTTTGGGAATTAAAACCTACGAAAATTGGGAATTAAAAAGCTGACTTAGTAATTTCCCACTAAACCCACTAACCACATCTTAAGACTTATTGGACTACGGGGCTTATTAGAATTGTTCCAAATTCCTAAGGCAAACCCTAGCCACCTTTAGCACTTTGAAGAAGAAGGCTTGTAGAGAGAGAGATAGAAGGATTCTGCAGAGAGAGAGAGAATACTCCATCAAATCGACATCAAAAATCAGAGATTCAAATAAGGAAAGTGGTTTAATTTCAATTAATTGCAGAGAATGCTTCTTCCATGCGTAGGAATTTGTTATAATCGTATTTGTTTGGGAGTTAGATGAAAAACCCATTAAATTTGGAACTAGAATCTTGTATATTGATGAGGAATTGCATGTAGAATTGTATGTAGGCGATTATTCTGATGTTAATAATATCTTGGATGAAACAAAAACGGATTTAATTAGGCTCTTGGATGATTTATAATTTCTAGGGTTCATGTTCTTAAAATTGGGGGAAATATGAAGAGATTTGATAATTGAATGAGGTTAGAATGAATTAACCCCACAAATCATGTTAGTATATGACCTAAATATGTGTAGGGATGATTGGTGGCTTTGAACATTCGTTGGATTAATGTTTGGATGAGTTTTGAGGTGTAGAGAAATTTGAAAAACGAGTAGAGGAATTTCTGGGCTTGAATCTGGCCACTCGTTAGAAGACCTGTCCAGGTCGTTCGAACGAGCTCGTTCGAACGAGCTTCTAACGAGTTGACAGTTTGGGTTCTAACGAGAGGGATGTTCATTCGAAGATTTTCGTTCGAACGAGATCTCGTTAGAAGGCCCAGTTCGTTCGAACGAACTCTTGTTCGAACGAGACTTCTAACGAGTTGACAGTTTAGGATTTTTAGCCTGTTTTGATTTCGCGTGTCCCGTAACCTTATTTAATGGTAGAGATAACCTTCCCTTGATGATAAATTGATATAGTAGGGACATTTGAGATATAATGAGGAGTAAAACCTAGAAGTGTAGTTGAACCTAAGGGAAATTATGAAGTAGGAAGTGAGTGTCTATTACGATGCGAGAACTATTGACGGCCTAAATTACTATATTAATCGGGAACATATAAATTGTGTAGCATTATATGTCGGTACGAGAATGAGAAGTGCACCACCAATAATTATGGTGATTACTAAGATGTGTGCTTACTTAGTATATGTATTGATTTTATGTTTATGACATACCTACCATACTTGCTATCACAGGAGGTTTGCGTTCGCTTGGGGCCCTCTAATCCTTGTGTTGCCCGGATTTAGACTGGTACCTTGATGAACATAGGTCAGAGAAGGACTTATTGGGATATTAATAAGTCTGCTGATCGTGGGAGCGCAGGTATGTGCGTGACCCATGTGATGTGACTGTGTTCGCCTCCATTATTTGTGATGTTGTTATCTGAGAACGATTCCTGAGAGATTCGGAATGCGTGATCCTTATGTACGTGATGTACCGGGATGGATAGCAGAGTATGTGTGCACCGCAGCTTAGTCTCGGGGTGCTTGTATTGTATATTTATGACGTGAATAATATACACTTAATTAATGGAAACTTTCATGTGATATTGTGTATAAATATGGAAACGTTTTGAGAAAACATAACGGGTTAACCGATAATGAATTGTATTACTAATTGAGAATCTGAGTTTAAATGAAGCCTCTTTTGATTTGATAACGCTAGAATGTAAAATGGAAATCGAATAGTAAGGGGTATAACTTATTACGGTTTGGTTAGATAGGTATGATATTTAGATGGGTATGGTACGTTAGGAGTGCACATGTAGTCGAGAGGTGGGAATTTCATGTGAGTGCACGTCCTAACATGTATTTTGCATTTAATGTTTTAATGTTATTAAAACACTTGCTGTTTTTAAAATGATTTCCACTTTCGGGCTCTGACCTATTTGCTTTCAAATCTATTTTTTTGTAAAAACCATTTTAGGTGCCCAGCCACAAGGACACCATGCTTAGGATCCTCATTCAGGTGACGAGATGTAGATGTTTGTGGAAGTTACAGGACCTTGCTTGTAGATGCTTCTTCTATATTGACTCTCTATTTAGCATTTATCAGTTGTAGGGCATGTCACCCATTTCTTTAGAGACATTTCATTTATTTCAGTTATTCAGACTTATGGCATGTATTAATTCAGGATTCAGACTTGTCATTTTATTTTCAGTTGTGGGATTGTTGTGAGGAGTTTTCCTCCGGACTTTTTATTACTTCGTTGGTTATTTATTACTTCATTATGGTGAATGGATTATGTTGTTTTTCCATTACTCTTTTATTGCATGTTAATCAGACTTAACTTAAAATTTGGCAACTTACTTTTTAAATACTAGGTGGTTAGTAATTGTTAAAATGTTTTCGATAGTGATGCTATTAACTGAACCAACTTGGCATTTTGTATTGATTTAATAAAGGAGTAGCTAACCGGTATTTAATTAGTCGGGGTGTCACATGGGCCTAATTAAAATGGCCTAACTCACCCCGTGTGAGCCCGGCTATGCCCAAAAATACCCCGAGACCCAATTATTACCTCCGGGTACTCTTTTATGACTATCTCGACCCATCCGAACGCAACCGCGCACTCAGAATTGCCATTCGAAATAATTTTTGACATTTCCAAATTTCGACCTCAAAATGCGACTCACGAGATTTTGAACCATTAAACTTAAAAGTCGCCAATTATAAATAATTTGGCTCACTTAATTAAATTCTCCAACTCATGAATTTAAGTTTCTCCAATTTAAATATATTTATAACTCCCAAAATAATTAAATATTTAATCCTCAAAATTACGGGGTGTTACATGTATATACGGACTCAAAGTGTTTAGAATGAAAACTCGGGATAATAAGAAAATGCGGGCAATATCAAAATTGGAAAACAAGTTCCAAAAAGGCATTACATATATCAATTGGAGAGTACTCAAATCTTATTGAACTATATACAACATATACAACTTTCTCTTTCTTTTTCTTTTCTTCTTTTTCATGTTTTCTTTTGTTTTCTTTTGCTTTTTGCTTTCTCTTTTTCTTCACTTTTTTCACTACTTTCTTTTCTTTACTTTTCAAACTCTCATATGCCTAAATTGCAATCGAAATCATAACAACATCATTCAATCCCAAGTAACATTCCAAACAAAGGTATCGAAATGTATGTATGGGCTAAAACTCCAATTTGGAGTTGGTTATGGGATTTTGGGTTATGAAACGAACGGTTAATATTTAGGCCCATAGGGGTTAACGAGGGTAAACATATAAGGTGAGGTTAGGGCTGATATGGGTGATATAACAAAGATGGACTATGATGATTTCCAAAAGTTTAAGCAATTCTCGAGTCAAAACAATATATGAAAATCATGCTCAAGTAACACATTTCAAGTATGAACTCAATTAATGAACGATCAAATGAAAGAATAGTGAGATTACCAACGAATTCAATGTTTTAAATGAGAAAAGAATAGTGTATACACTCACAAACGACGAAAGGTACAAAGCTTACTCTGTGTAAGTATATACAATACAAAAAAATATTACCGAGTTATAAAAATCTTAAACCAAATCAATATAACAAGGAAAGTGCATGTGCTCATGGGATTAAAGTTTAATTCATGAAGTTATTCATAATATCAATAAGTGAGACTAAAGTCTAATAACTTCTTAATCAAAAACATGCATCATTGGGTTATCTATTGGATCGGGCAATTATTGAAATTTATCATCGAAAACAAAGGCAAAATACCCAATAAAGGAGAAAAAAGAGAGAAAATCTTTTTGGAATTTTCAATTTTTCTAAGAAAAGCATACTAAGTAACTAACATGTGAGCAAAAACATGGACTAAAATATGAAATGGATAGAATATCCCAGACCCCCTAACTTAAAACTTGACATTGTCCTCAATGTACAGTAAGAACCAAGTCAAAGAGAGGAAAAGAGCGATATTATCCAAAATTGGAGCGATCCCCATAAGAACAAGTCCAAAGAATCTACAAAACAAGTTAGTACCGAGCATAGCAAAAACAAATAATAAAAATTTAACTAATTACATTAGACTAAATTAAAAAGGGAAGAAAAAATAAAGAAAGAAAGAACGAAAAGCTAACTATATACAACCTACTATTTAGGCTTCACACTAACTATACAATAGAAGTCTAAATAATTGAGGGTCCACCGCAAAAATGATTTGACGTTGGAGGATAACAGGTCTACCCTAACATACAAGCATGCCTTCCAAAAAATATGAATTCCGTTTGAACAACGGAAGGCATGTATAAGGCGAAAGAAATGAACCATCGCCAATTAAAAGTTTTGGAGGGACGATGGGGGGTTTTGATTGAACGGTTGATAAAACATGTGGGGACCGAGAAAAGCCGAATATCCTCCCAATGATTTTGAAATTGGAATGGGAGGCGGTGCACACGAAGGCACGAATGCTATCGTGGAAGGCGACTCGAGCAAGTACTCCTCATCGGCGAAAAGGTTTAAAACATTAAAGTTTGAAACCGAATCATCGAGTACTTGTGACGGTGTGGTAATAGAGAATGAAAATGGGGATGAAAGAAATTTAAACTCATTAGATGAATCATCATCGCATGAAGTTTGAGTTTCGAAGGAAATAATATCATTTTCAATGAAATGTTCTTCTTTGGGAGCCAAAGAAGAAATCATTTCATTGCAAATAGATATTACGTCATTATCATCCTCACTTTCAATATCTATTACGCTATTGGCAAAGTCTAGAATGGCTTGTTCTAAAGTAGGGACAAGTTCCACATTTAGTTCAAATTATTCGTCGACCTCGAAAGTCTCGGAAGCAAAATCGTCGTCGGACTCAAAATATAAATCCAATTTATGTTCCCACGAACGATTTTCTTCCCGATGACGATTTTCAAGTTTCTCATTCTCATACATATGCAAACCCTCACCGAATGTCATAGGTCGAGGTGCAGATGCATTAGAATGGGAACTTTGAAAATTTCCATCAGACTTAAACAAAAACTCATTATGATAGGAATTTTGAAAACTATTGCAATTCGTTTCAAAACTCCTATTATAAGAAGGTAAAGGCCCAAAATCATTGTCATCAACGTCAAAATTCCAATAACCAAAATTTTGACTTTTGTTATACTCGCCCAAAGTCATATTTGAATTTGTTATACTTTGGAAATCTAAGTATGCACCGAAAGTCATAGGCTTGCGAGAATTTTGAGAATTATAACAAGGATTACCGAAAGAATTGGAATAAGACATGCTTACCCCAAAAATGGCTCGAAGTGGCGAATTCCACAAAATAGGTGCGCGAGGGAAAAATTCGAGCGTTTCTAAGTGCTCAAATGTGAAAGTCCTGCAAAAAAGGTTAAAAGAAAGAATACAAATACAAAATAAAGAATACTATGAACTAATAAGACAATTACAATCTATAAAAAAAACAGTCCTCGGCAACGACGCCATTTTGATAGAGCGCAAAAAGCGGTGCATGTAAAGACGTTGATCGTTGTTTTCATTTCGCCAACTCTATATGTAAGGACACAAATTTCCAATTGAGTCCATATATAGTTTTGGCTCAATTACGGACAAAAACATTGATTCATAGGATAGTATTTAATTGTAATATTCTCAAGCCTATGAAGTGTTTATTGAAGACGTAGCGGCAAAGAATATAAAGCTTCATCAAACATGCCGGTTTGCGTGCCTCGTTTCTACGTCATCAACTGTGGTTCCATGCTCCAAAGGTATGAATGCAATTATATATATATATATATATATATATATATATATATATATATATATATATATATATATATATATATATATATATATATATATATATAGGTGCTTGGAACTTGTTTATTGGGTGTTAGGTTTTATAAAAACAGCGTTTTGTTTTAAGAAAGAATTAATTAAAACTTTAAATAAATGTTTATAAAGTTTTCTAGGCTTAAACAAGAATATTCAAACTTTCTGGTTTTTCGTTCGATAGAGTCGTTCGAACGAGATTGTCGTTCGAACGAAAATGTCGTTCGAACGAACCTGCCAACGAGTTCCCATATTAGGCCACTGGAATGTCGTTCGATATGTAGTTCGAACGAACCTTATGTTCGAACGAGATATCCAACGAGATTCTAACGAGTTCAATCTGGAACGTCGTTAGAAGTCTCGTTCGAACGAGATTTCGTTCGAACGAAATGTCGTTCGAACGAGATGCCAGGCAGGAACAGTTTTTGGCAGTTTTACACCCACTTCCCCACTTGGTTTTTAACCAACTTTTTCAGTCTTTAATACGTGCGGGAAGAAAATTTTCTAATCTAACTTTTCCATAATTATTTCCATTCTATCTCATCTCTTAGAGAGGGTTTTGAGAGCAAAATTGGTTTAGGAAAATGTTCATGTTTTGAGTGTAATTTTGTCAAAGAAAAAATCATTCACCACTCTAGTTTACACCCAAATTAGTGTTTATCCAAGTTATTATATAGATATCAATTGCTTGGAGTTTGGAACCGGTTTTCTCTACACCGAATTAAAGAGAAGTTTGTTTTATTTTACCCGTTTGGAGAAAGGCTTCATGTTCGGGTGACGGTGACCATAGAAAGTCCTATCGGTGGATTCCGAGACCGCGGTGGTGTTCCAAGGTTATTCTCTAGGAAGAGGTTTCTACAAGAAGAAGCATCGGGGCTTGAGAGGGATCGAGTCGAGTGTTGTAATTCTTTTGTCTTGTACTTGTAATTTCGTATCTAGTGAATTTGTGGCTAGGGCCGTCCGAGGTTGTTTCCCGTCTTGGGTTTTTCCTCATACATCGCGGCGTAGTGTGACTGATTTATTTTATCTTGCATAAATAATTTAGAACGCATGCTTAGGATAATTCAAGATAAAATTCGGTTTAAATTATCACACTCACTTTAATTTGGACTTAAATTAAATATTGGGTTAATTTGGTTTATTCAAGTCTTTTGCTAAAATTTGATTTGGCCTAACTTTGAAATATGGATAATCATGAATTAGGCAAATTCTAGGTCTTGCATTGATTTAAATTGGTTTAAGTGAAATTAATATTTGTGTGTGTTTTGTTTAATTTCACTTGATTTAATTTTAAGAAAATTAAAATTTAGCATTTGTTTGTTTAAGTTGAACCATCACCACCTTTACGCTTCCGCATCCAGATTTAGTTTAAAAAGGAAATTACAATATTTTTAATTGTGTTTAAAATTAATAAAATCCGGGGTTCCAGATTTCACAGATTGGTATCAGAGCCAAAAACGATTAATTATTTCGTTAAGATCCTTTAAATTTTTTGGCTAAAATGGAATTTTCCCCATTTTCAAAATTTCCTATTTTTGATGGTTCAAACTACGCGTATTGGAAAGCGCGAATGAAATCGGCACTAAAATCTATCGACGAAAGAGTTTGGATGTTTGTTGTTAACGGGTGGTCCCCACCAACTTATTTAGTTGAAAATGAACGTGTTATCAAACCCGTCGATAGATGGACTGAAAATGAGTTTAAACTTGCTAATTTCAATTCCCGTGGTTTAAATGCCTTGTTTAGCGCTATCACACCGGATGAATTCCGACGTATTATGACGTGTGAGACCGCTAAAGAAGCTTGGGATATTTTACAATTAACTCATGAAGGAACTAGTGTCGTTAAAGCTTCAAAACTCCAAAACCTCACCACTCAATTTGAAACTATCAAAATGAATGAAAAAGAAACTTGTGATGAATTTTATGCTAGAGTTTTTGATATTGTTAATTCATCTTTTAACTTGGGAGAGAAAATACCTGACGACCGTGTTGTAAATAAAATTTTAAGGTCCTTACCCGATAGATTTATTCCAAAAGTGACTGTTTTCAATTCTTTACCAACTTTAGCCTCTACGAAATTAGAAGAGCTTGTAGGTGATTTACAAACCTATGAACTAGACATGTTTCCCTCTAAAACTGAAAGGAAAATCGAAAAGGGCGTTGCTTTAAAAGCCCAAAAAGAGGTCAAACAAGTAGTAGAGATCGATAGTGATAGTGACTCGGAAGACATGGCTTTATTTGCTCGCAAATTTAGAAAATTTCTTAAAATTAACAAAGATAAATTTAAAATGATTTTAAGAAATTTGAATCTTCTAAGCATGACAAGAACGAGAAGATGTCTAAAGCGGAGAAGATTCCTAAAGCCGAAAAGATCCCTAAACCTAGTAATGAAAATTTAGATAGGGACGAGTCTAATAATTGTTTTGGTTGTGAAGGTTATGGCCATAGGGCTTTTGAGTGCCCCACTAAACTAAGGAAAGAGGGTAAGCGACCCATTTCATATAATGCGACCCTTAGTGATAGTGATAAGGAAGAAAGGCCCGATTCCCCCACTAAGAAAATTTTTGTGGCTTTTATGGCTAGTCATGTGAGTGATAGTGAGAACTCATCGATTGATGAAACTTTAACACATGACACTTCCAAGGTCAAAATTTATGATTCACTTATTTTTGATGATAGTGAGAGTGGAGAAGAAAGAGAGAGTGAAAATGAAGAAGAGGTTAATGTGAGTGAACTTCAAAATGCTTTTCAAGAACTTTATAAAGAATCTATTAAATTGAAAAGAGCTAATTTGAAGTTAGAATCTAGTTTAAGAGAAAGTGTCAAGGTCGTTGATGAAAGTTCTTTAATAGAAGACCTTAGGACACGTGAGAGGACTCTTCAAGAGAAGCTCGAATATGTAGAAGGCGAAAGAGATAGCCTTAAGGGTTTAATGGAATCCTTAAAAAAGGAGCTTCTTGCTTTTGAAGAGCGAAATGTTTTATTAGAGTCTAACATTTTAGAATTGCAAAATAAATTAAAAGACTCTAGTCATGTCAAATTTGATTTGGAGTGTCGTTCGGAAAAATTAGATAAAATATTAGGAACGGTCCAAATTAAAAATGACACTTGTGGTTTAGGCTTCAATACTTGTAATGAATTTACTCATAATGCCCAAACCAATGTTTTAGGAGAATCTACTAGGAATGCATTTAAAGATCACTCCTTAGGTAAATCTTTTCGACATATGTTTACTTGTACCCATTGTGGTCGAAAAGGTCATCTTAGGAAATTTTGTTTTGATCTTAAACGAATTCCTAGAAAATCCCATAGTAAAGTAACCACGATAGTTAAAGTTCCTACACCCCAAGATAGTCATTCTTCATTAATTTGGGTTAGGAAATCCGACTTGGTTGCTTTACAAAATAGGGTTTTTGATTCTCATTTACTTTCACATGCTTCCTCCCTTGCTAAATCTAAAGGATGAATGTGTTAGTCTTTTGCATACTTTAGCGTTTGTACTTCATGCTATATTCACATGCTAAATGTATGCTTGTTTAGTCATTTTCTAGTCATTGCCTCATTTCATATCATATGCTAGAAATTATGACTTGTTTATCTTTTTGTATTATATTTTGTGTTTGTATTAATAGAAAAATATAAAAAGATTTTTGTTTATCATTTGTGTTTTATTTATTCCATTTAAGCTTAATGAAAAATACAAATGATTTTTGTTTATTCTTTTGAGTATATATCTTTATTTTTGGTTAAAAATGTCAAAAACTCAAAAAGATTTTATTTTGTGTGTATTTTAGTTTGACACACTTTATGTGGCATATATTTGTGTTTGAATCCTATCTCTTACGCTCCCACGTGGCTAGAACTTTTGGTTTAGATTTTCAATCCTTAAAATATTCTTTACCATGTTTTATATGGAGCAGTTGGATTTTGTATTGTTTAAATGGATTCTATTTTTATATGCCTCTTTTCACACATGCACGAGCTCTTTTGAAATATTAATGTCACATGTTATATTTGAGCTTTTTGAGGTGTTCTCCTACCAATCTAGTCATCTACATATCTATGACCTAGGAGGACTAGTGCATGTCACAATCCGTTGCACGTGTGCTTTGTGAGATAAAAAATTATATATCTAAATGTGCACGGGGAAGGGCTCCGAAAGGATGAATTAAATCCTTTGCGATAGTAAGCCACCGTTTATTGGATCTAAAAGAAATACGTGATCCAAAGGCCTAAAAATAGAATATTTGGCATTCAAAAGAAAACAATTGCCAAGGCCTATGTTTGTTTGATATATTCATTCGAAAGCAAAAGAATATATATGCTTATTGAGGGAGAATTGGATGGTATATCAACGGTTTGCACAATGTCAGTTTATCCTAGTTGTCTTTAATGTCATGACTCTATTTAGTTTGTAGAATCATCATCATGCTAGGCTTGTATGCATTGTGTATGTTTGTTCATTGAGTTCAATCTTCATATTGTCACATGAGGTTATATTTAAATGTGATAAAAGTTTGCAATCAAATGAGAACTCCGTGAATGTTTATTAAGTGTTTGGGTCTAAATTTAATTGCTGCTAGTTCACACCCCAACACTTACGTTTCCATATGACACATTTTTGCCATACGAGTGTGCAAACTTATTGTATTTTGTGTTATATGTGTGTTTATATCTATATATATATGCAAGTGCTTCATTGGTATATTTCTAGTTTATATATATATGATATTTGTTTTGTCTTTGCCTATGCTTTTATTGCCCATATGCTTTCATGTCTTATCACTTTAAGCTTCAACATGCTGTTTATTAGTTCTTTATCCTTTACCTATTCCTGAACAAAAAGGGGGAGAAATGATAGGGGGAGAAATGGTATCTAATCCTATTATTAACGTATCTTAGTTTGGGGGAGATTTATCTTAGGGGGAGACGTCTTTCTAAGTAGGTCATGTGTTTGATAAAGGGGAGAATTAATTTAGGGGGAGTAATTAATTAAAATTGCATTTAATACTTTGATATTCCCTATGCATTTGATGAGTTTGCTTAAGTGTGCAGGATTTCTTCTAAAGCGGCATTGTTTAAATGGCAAAGCGTTTGATCCTTGGGTTGAGTCAAGTTTGGGTGGGTTATGTTTTGAGTCTAGTGAGCTTGACGGCCCTTTCGGATTTTTGTTTGGTTTTTGTCCCGAAATAGCCAAAGGAGGAGATTTGTAAGGACACAAATTTCCAATTGAGTCCATATATAGTTTTGGCTCAATTCCGAAAAAAAACATTTATTCATAGGATAGTATTTAATTGTAATATTCTCAAGCCTATGAAGTGTTTGTTGAAGACGTAGCGGCAAAGAATATAAAGCTTCATCAAATATGCCGGTTTTCGTGCCTCATTTCTACGTCATCAACTATGGTTCCATGCTCCAAAGGTATGAATGCAATTATATATATATATATATATATATAGGAGCTTGGAACTTGTTTATTAGGTGTTAGGTTTTATAAAAACTGCGTTTTGTTTTAAGAAAGAATTAATTAAAACTTTAAATAAATGTTTATAAAGTTTTTTGGGCTTAAACAAGAATATTATAACTTTCTGGTTTTTCGTTCGATAGAGTCGTTCGAACAAGATTGTCGTTCGAACGAACCTGCCAACGAGTTCCCATATTAGGCCACTGGAATGTCGTTCGATATGTCGTTCGAACAAACCTTATGTTCGAACATATCCAACGAGTTTCTAACGAGTTCAATCTCGAACGTCGTTAGAAGTCTCGTTCGAACGAGATTTTGTTCGAACGAAATGTCGTTCGAACGAGATGCCAGGCGGGAACAGTTTTTGGCAGTTTTTTGGTAGTTTTGCACCCACTTCCCCACTTGGTTTTTAACCAACTTTTTCAGTCTTTAATATGTGCGGGAAGAACATTTTCTAATCTAACTTTTCCATAATTATTTCCATTCTATCTCATCTCTTAGAGAAGGTTTTGAGAGCAAAATTGGTTTAGGAAAATGTTCATGTTTTAAGTGTAATTTTGTCAAAGAGAAAATCATTCACCACTCTAGTTTACACCCAAATTAGTGTTTATCCAAGTTCTTATATACATATCAATTGCTTGGAGTTTGGCACCGGTTTTCTCTACACCGAATTGAAGAGAAGTTTGTTTTATTTTACCCGTTTGGAGAAAGGCTTCAAGTTCGGGTGACGGTGACCATAGAAAGTCCTATCGGTGGATTCCGAGACCGCGGTGGTGTTCCAAGGTTATTCTCTAGGAAGAGGTTTCTACAAGAAGAAGCATCGGGGCTTGAGAGGGATCGAGTCGAGTGTTGTAAGTCTTTTGTCTTGTACTTGTAATTTCGTATCTAGTGAATTTGTGGCTAGGGCCGTCCGAGGTTGTTTCCCGTCTTGGATTTTTCCTCGTACATCGCGGCGTAGTGTGATTGATTTATTTTATCTTGCATAAATAATTTAGAACGCATGCTTAGGATAATTCAAGATAAAATTCGGTTTAAATTATCACACTCACTTTAATTTGGACTTAAATTAAATATTGGGTAAATTTGGTTTATTCAAGTCTTTTGCTAAAATTTGATTTGGCCTAACTTTGAAATATGGATAATCATGAATTAGGGAAATTCTAGGGCTTGAATTGATTTAAATTGGTTTAAGTGAAATTAATATTTGTGTGTGTTTTGTTTAATTTCACTTGATTTAATTTTAAGAAAATTAAAATTTAGCATTTGTTTGTTTAAGTTGAGCCATCACCACCTTTACGCTTCCGCATCGAGATTTAGTTTAAAAAGGAAATTACAATATTTTTAATTGTGTTTAAAATTAATAAAATTCGGGGTTCCAGATTTCACACTATACAAACAAACCTAAGTTACGACTACACTCAACTGGTGAGTATAACGGTAAGTCAAGTATCGAATCCACAAAGAATGTTCGATAAATCCTAATTGGATTATTAGTTCAGGAATAAAAGTGTAAAAGGGTGATGTGTAAATGTAAATAAAAGAAAAGAATAAGTTAAGTCTAAATAAAGTAGAGCGAGGATTGGGATATCATCCAACCATACGGATCGAAACAACTACTAATCAAGATTCCAGCTCAAGAGCAATTTAATCAAGCATTATCAATTAAACATAAACTTCACACATTAAGGAATTTAAGCCAAAGTTGCGAGAATAAACATTTAATCGAAAATTGGTCGCATTCGAATTATCGCTTTAAACACTAACGTTGCATGAAAAAGAAAGTTAAACGCATAATAATCTGACTTTAATATGCTCGGGTTCAATTAAACGCGATTTTGCACAAAACCTAATTTTCGGAGCTCAGGGCCCAAAAATGGCGTAACGAAATCCCGACCCGATTTATCTAAGGGCACGTAATGAACTAAGCTAATTTATACTAGTTAATCTAGGTAAGCAAGAAATAAAGAAATTAAACTAATTAAGAAAGCATGGAAATTAATCTACAAAGCAAGGAAAATGAAGAACAAACTATATTAAAGGAGATGATAGTGAATAGTTCAATCTTACAAAACCAAATGGTTGCCAACCCAAGAAGAGAAGAAGATGAGCTCTCAAAACCAAACCCTAACCTAAAATGTCTTCTAAAACTAAGTATATCATTTGTTACAACAAAATTGGCTTATATAGTAAGTTGGGAGAAAAGAAAGAAAGAAAGAAAACAAAACAAAACAAAATACCTGCAGAAAAATAGGGGATTGATCGATCAACCCCTTTGGTCGATCGATCGACCAAGGCCAAATTTTGGATGAACAGAAGGATTGATCGATAGACCAAAAGGGTAGATCGATCGATCAAGCAGGTCACAGCCAAGCAATAGTCTCTGCATTCTTTTCTTCTCTTTTTTCCTCCACTTTTGATTTCATTATTTTTCCTTCCGCTGAAATCGCCGTAACTTCTTCATACGGACTCAAAATCATGCACCGTTCATGGTCACGTGAATATAGCAAATAGGGACACATATTCCGTGAGATGTCGGTCCAGGTTCCCAAGCTATAAAATGACTAAAATTCCCTTGAACGTGCGATTACGTACGGAACTTCACCGGAATGCGTCCTAACTCCATACTTAGTACCTAAATACCTACAAAAGCCCATTTATACCTCATATAGCATGTTAACAATATAAACCGATGTTGTATACTAACGGTCCTAAATAAAGAGATTAAGGCACCCGAGGGGGCTAAAATGCGTAGGTTCGGAGGATGAAATACGCAATATTTGCGTATCATCAGAGTGATAAATGTGTATATATATACAATGTGATTATAGTATATATTATATGATACGAATACGTATATATATGTGTGTGATTGGAATATGTGTATCATAGAGGCTGATTTCCACGGGCTTTCCTTTGGCGTAAGGTTGGAACAGCCAGATTGTATATTTTCTCTAGTACAATCCAGGGAGGTTGCGCGATGTGGGTGAATCCCCTCGCTTAAGGACCAGGGTTATTATATCCCCACGTCATCTCATCCTACGTTCGAGTGTGATGAGTGCACTCCCCTTGCAGGGGGGACATGACCCCTCCACCATTATGTATTTGTTCACCATGGCCATTGAGTAAGTTTGGCTTGGTACCGTGGTACAATGAGTAAACGCGGAGTTGGATCGGCACTATGAGGCTACATCCTCGAGTTATATCTTGTTGGGATGGTTATTGTACTTGTGTGTATAGTACATTACTTGTGTATGAGAGAAATAATATATATAAGTATCTCTGCTAGAGTAAAGAGATAAAATGAGTATAGACTAAATCTCAGTCCGGGAGATTATATCTGGATGATTTGTATATGAGAGTGAGTATGCTAATGTTTATAATTATATGAGTCTGTATATATATATATATATATATATATATATATATATATGTGTGTGTGTGTGGTGTACTGAGGGTCTAATGGATCTCGACGATCGACACTGCCAAGTAGTAGTGTATCGGGGGGTTCCTTGTTTGGATTTCGCTTCGCGAGACACCCCACGCATGAACATGGCACAGTGTTGAGACTGGGGAGAATTTTAGCCCTTAGTACTCGATTTACATAGGAATTTATGAGTTTTGGGGTGACAGTTTATCTATGAAGGGTAGCTTGACTAGGATATTTTTTAGAAATGCAATAGGGGTGCACCATTAGAAGAGGGGTGAGGGGTATCTTGTGAGAGTTAGATACCAATTTAAATATGAGATTAAATATATTTTTCATAAATAAAGCATTTATGCACCTGCAAAATATTTTCACAACTCGGGCTCTGACCCGTTTATCTATTTTCCTCTCTTTTGCTTTACATCTCTCTCTCTCTCTCTCTCTCTCTCTATATATATATATATATATATATATATATATATATATATATATATATATATATATATGTGTGTGTGTGTGTGTGTGTGTGTGTGTGTGTGTGTGTCCAGACATAGGGACGCCTGGATGATGATTCCTTCGAGTCTGATGTCTGCTGCAGCAGCTATGGATGCATGCAGGTTTACTGTAGACGCTTTTATCCTTGTAATCTAATTAGAAGGTATTGTATAAATATTCGGGCTAATAACCCAATTGCGTTTATTTATTATTTTATCGCTTTTTAATGTGTCATTCGTTTTGATTGTACATTGTTAAATCTAGCGTTCGGTTATTTTATTTCATTTCGGTTTTATATATATACAAATTGTGTGGATGTTTTTATTAAGTGGTTAGTTTAAAAAGATTAGTTAATTAAAATTTTGACGCCAGCCTAATAGGTTAATAGTAATTAATTTGGTTTTCGACAGAGATGCTAAGAATGAACCATATGCGACTCCTGTTTTAATTTGGTACAGGAGTGATCGCCCGGTATTTTATTAGGCGGGGTGTCACATTTGCGTATTAAGGAAGAAGAAGATATGCACATTTTGGAATCGATTCGATCCAGGGGCGAACAGATTCTGCCTCCTCGCGAATCGATTCGATTTCCTAAAAAATGTGAAAATTTTCCATTTAAGCCTAAAACTCCTAAAATTTGGTCGGGGAAACTTTTGGGACCTTGTTTAAATATAATGAGAAATTTATTATATTATAGTAGGCTTGTTATGGGATTATGACTTGATCTTAATGAGAGAATTAAGGCGAGATTTAATATACTTAAATAATGGTGTATATAATTAGAGAGAAAGAGAATGAATTACGGGGAATTTAAGTGAATTTCATTAAGGGGTAACTAGGACCCTTAGAGTAGAAAGTAATACTCAAATTAGCACGATAGTGGGATAAATTGTAAATTGATGGTACGGTGAGTATTCAAGGGATAAATACTACGTACGAAATATGATAATTGGGTTGTGTGTATACTTACTTAATTGATAGATATATAGGTTGTGTGTATACCTATTATATGATTGGTGATTGTACGTGAACATACCTACGCTACTTGTTATCACGGAGGTTCCCGCGCAGTGGGCGATCCCACCTTGCCGATTTTAAGGAGGTCTGGATTTGTGCCCCAAGATAGAAAACTTAGGGCGACTCACTATGTGTCATTTATTAGTGAGACTGGCAGGTCGTTTGAGTACGCTAGGTATGTGCGTAGCCCAAAGGCTTAGAACTATGTCCACCTCCATTGCTTGTTATTTAATTTTTAGGTTCGAGTAGACATTCCGAACTAACAGCCCTTATTTTAGTACGAAAGGTACATGGACTAATAGCAAAGTAGGACTATTTGTACGGTGTTCCTTTTGAGAGACATCGTAATTATATATATTAGTGAGATAAATACATATAACCATTTGAATAATTCTACTTATGTGTGATGGTAGACAGATTCATAGTGTGTATATAAACCATGAATTAAGAAGTGAAACTAAATTAAACGATTAAATGATAAAATATGGGGAATGTTACTTACGATATCAATAACATATGAGAGATGTAAATTTGGATAGATAATTATATGTTTGGTATGGGGACTTATAGGTGTCGATAGTCCCGGTAGATACTTATGTCTAGTTAGCTTGGATAGTATGGCTAGGTGGGCTAAGTAGAAAACGTTAGGCGTGCAAATAGTTTAGGGGTGAGGAAACTCAAGAGAGTGTGCGTGAACCTAACATATGTAATCAGTAACTGATTTTTAAATTGTGATAAATACTTGAAAAATATTTTCAAAATATTTTGGGTTCTAACCCTTGCTATAAATATTTTCCAAAACCTTTTAAGTGTCCAGCCACAGGGACACCAGACTTGACGATGTATTACAGGAATGATTTGCTACAGCACTGTGGAGCCTTACAGGACTTGAGTAAACTCTTCCTTTCATTCCTAGTGTAGGATTTCATTTCAGTATTTTCGTTGGACATGTTGCCCCACTCAGACTTCATTTTTTTCAGTTATTCATTTCATAATTGTAGTGGGAATTATTTACTATTTGTTGAACATAATATTTGAATTTGGATTTTAAGTCGATGGTTTATTCGACAAGACAGTATTTATTTATTTCATTGTGATGGTTGAGAGTAGATTAATTGTGTGAATGTATTAATTTACTTTTCGGCATTTTATATTAAATTTTTTAATGAAAGATAAGAATTTTGACACTACCTTAATTAACTAATAGGTGGTTAGTAAATAATATGTTTTTCGACAGTGATATTTAGAATTAACCAAATGGGAAACCTCTTTTAATTTAATAAAGGACTGATAACCTGGTATTTAATTAGGTGGGGTATCACACTGGATATTTGAGAGTTATAGAGAGTTTAAAAGAAAATAATAAGAAGAAAAGGGAGAGAACAACTTGGAGAAAAGAAGAGAATGACTCATCTTCGGATTCAACCCATCACCAATGTAGAGACTTCGAATTAAATCCGCAAAGGCAAGTTGTTACTTACTTTAAATTTCATTTGTATGTAGTTAATCACTTTCATAGTTAGTGACTAAAATCTGTGATTTAAAGATGAAGAGATTGGAACTTTGAATTAATTGATTAAAAGATGTAGGTTGATATTAATCTCCGATTTGAATTAATAAGTAGTTGATGTTAATCATATAGGAATATCGAGATAAATTTTGTATTTATAATGATGAGCATGTAGAATTTTTAGAGGAAGGTTGAATTGATGAAAAATCAAATTGGGAAAATATTGAGTTTGATAAATTGGTAGTTTGATGTAGAATCGTAGGGTTTTGATTCGGGATTCAGGGTTAATTATGTGTTAGAATACTTATCAGATGTTTGTATTATGATGAGGAAGGTTAATTTTTATATTTGGGGTGGTTTGGGACCTCTATCGGACGATTTAAAAGAGAAACCCCGAGGAAGAAGATGACAGGCAGCCTAGCTCTAGGAAGGGTTGTATGGGTTTCAGGGGTAGAGTAGGACTAATTAGGAATGTTTTCAGGGTTTGGTATGAGGGTTAGGCCAATGGTTAGACTGATTCGGGGGAGATGAACTGGAATTCAAGTGAGTGAATACTTGTGTTGTACAATCGAGAAGTTAATTCAGACTTTCGAATTGGGTATACTAGTACATTGTGGAATTTCATACGTAGTCACTAATATATATATATATATATATATATATATATATATATATATATATATATATATTGTGGGTTACTTATATATATATATACATTTATGTGATCGATGTATTTATTTGAACATACCTAATCAATGGTCCTATCGTTAAGAGGTTGCGCGTAGTGGGCAGTCCACCTTGGCATTGACCAACAGGTGTTGGATTGATTCCCTAGGTCATAGTAATGTTGCATGGCCACTATCCGTGTATGGGGATATGTGTTGTTTGAAGACCGGTGGGCTGCGATGTGGTATGGTTGCGATCCCCCAAACATATTTTTATGACTGCCTCCATTGTTTGTGTTTATGTTTTGGGTTCAGTGGTTTGATTCTGACTCGGTGGCTCAATGTGATGCATGATATGTCGGGAGCCTGATAGCACACGAGGAATGCATTCGCGAGGTCAGGCTTCGGGGATGAAGTTTATATACATATATAGCGAGTGATATATATATATATATATATATATATATATATGTGTGAGAGAGAGATATGATGTGCACACCTACTTATAGCACAAATGTAGCTATGATTTATATTGTGTGATTACCCAGTAATAGCCAAGGGTGCATCTATATGGTTATATGGTGTGAATATTTATTTATATCGGGTGTAGCTATGTTATTAAATGGAGTAATTATTAATCTATAGCAGGTGTGTAGCTATGTTATTATTAGTGAACGTATACCTAGTGAGGTTAGCATATAGTTAGCTAATGGTGATTATTAACGGGCCGGGCTTAAATAGCGGTTGTTATCCTAGTTAGAATGGGTAGAATAATTAGAATAGCAAAAGTGAATGCGCTAGGTACGCACTGTAGATGAGAGGTGAGGTTTTCATCTCATGTGAGTGCGACCGGTTAATTAGTCATGAAAGTAATAACTATGTGTTTTATCTATTTAAAACATTCAATTACTTGTAAAATATTTTCAAACTTTTTAGGGATTGACCCGCAGGCCAATTTCTTTTCTAGTTTATCTTTTAAAACCCCAGGTGTGCAGCAACAGCAGTCGGGATAATAGGGATAGATATTTCTTGTCGTTGCATTAGTTGTGGATGGTACATGATTTGACTTAGCCGAGTCAGCTCTTTCTATCTATATAGGACTCTTGTTATTCCAGTTTTCATCATGGGTGTGTTGCCGTAGTTTGGTTAGGACTTTATATGATGTGAGAGATGTTATCTCATTATTCAGTTTTATTTCAGTTGAATAAGTACTGTTAGTGACTGGTGGTTTATTCGGTTCACATTTATTTATTTATGCATGACGATTTATTATGTTTAGTTAGTGTATGATTTTTATTCGTGTTATTGATATTGCTTGTTGCGATAGTGATGTTGAGAATAAAATCATACTATATTCCTACTTCATTTTAGTAGAACACTGACCACCCGGTATTACAATATAGGGGTGGCAATTTTTGACACGACACGATAACCCGATACGAACTCGACACGAAGTTAGCGGGTTATGGTTGACGATTTCTTGACACGAACCCGAATATGACACGACCCGCCAACACGAATAATAAACGGATTGGGTTAGTGTCAAATACGTATAACTCGAAAATAACACGAATAGACCCGCTTAACTCGTATTTTATGGAGAATATATTAGATAATTTATATATCTTGATAGACATTCTATAAAATTCATGGAGAATCGGATGATAAATTATTTATGTGTTGAAATTAATTAAATTTAAGTTGTTGTAGGCATATGATTGGTATGATTGGTTAAGAGAGAAGAAAACAATTAATTTATATTTTACTTAATGGGTTATGCGGGTCAACCCGAACACGACACGATAATAAATAGGTCGGGGTATTGTTTGATCATCTGACATGATTAGTTAAATGGGTCGAATTAAGGTTAACTAATACTTAACACGAATCCAACATGACACGACTCGAACAGGACACGATGCACACGAATTATCACCCCAATTAGAATAGGGGGATTGTCACAAAAACAAGATGGAATAATACTCGTGCTCTAAGAAATTAGATATAGAAAAGTATGAAAAATGACGGTTCCGAATTTTTATACCTAGAGCGAAGGAAACTATTCGAATTCAATGGTCAAATTCATTTCAATCTAACGGATCTCTATATTCTGTGGAATGTACGCGCGGTTGGGGTGCGTAGGATAAATACTTGTGCCCACGCTCACATTAGAAACATAAGCATCGTCATTTCGGCATGAGTGGTGCTATGGGTACCAAATAACTCCCCCAAATCTCCCCCAAATAGCATTGATGAGTTGTGCCCTGGCGGGACCCATACCATAAGGTATAACACTTAAAGCTATTTGGGGGATGATTTGGGGGAGTTGTTTGGGACACATAGCATTTTTCTTTCGGCATAGGGCCTGTCTGACATCCCATGTTGAGAAAGTGCGCTTTGTTAGACGACTAATCATTTTATAGCACAAAGACTGAACACCATCGTATATTGGGAACATGCGGATCCTCAGATGTGTAATCATTTTGGCGTAAGGCCCAAGCGCCACCAATGAGACAATTGATTAAACTCCCTTAATCTATGATCAAGACTATTTTCTTAAGAGTGATGCTATGGGTACCAAATAACTCCCCCAAATCTCCCCCAAATAGCATTGATGAGTTGTGCCCTGGCGGGACCCATACCATAAGGTATAACACTTAAAGCTATTTGGGGATGATTTGGGGGAGTTGTTTGGGACACATAGCATTTTCCTTTGCTTAATCATCATGAACGCAAAGAGCTTAGCGGAAGTTGACACGACAACAAAACCGGGCATTGTAACCGTTTTTGCCAGTTACAAAAATATTTGTAACCGATTTAATATGTTCGAAAGATGGTGTTATTTATTTTTACTAACAAAATTTGTATCTAATAAAATACGTTACAAATTTAATATTTGTAATGGACAAAAAATATCACAATTTATTTTATAACGAATTTAAAATTGGCACACATCTCATATATTAGTAATGAATTTATTAAATTGTAACGATTTTTACCCGTCACAGATTAATTATTTGTAATAGGTCAAAACCGTTACAAAATACATTGTAACGGATTGTGAGTGTCATATACTTGTAACAAATGTTATCATTTATAATAGTTAAAGTCCATTAGAAATATTAATATAGTTTTAAAAAAATACATTAATTTCTCATTAAACAAATAGTTATAAAAACACTAGTAAATACCTGAGCTTAAGCAATAGAAATCCACTACACTACACCAATGACCACAGATTCCATTCAAAACATAATTCCCAAGACACGCGACAAAATGAATGACATTATAATTCGGTGACAAAATATTTTGATGACATTATAGATATCTAAAACTAAATTTTATTCATAATTATTAATATTCCCAAAACAAAACGTAGTATAAAATAAATCATCCATCTTTTAACTATAACACTACTAAAAAGGAAGTCTAACAGTTTGAAAGTTCTAGACCTATTATTCTACCAATGGTAGTCTTCATGATATTCCTTGCAAAAGTAAAATTCATTATCCCAAAGGTAATCTTTATATATTCCAATAGTAACCTGTTAAACAAACTCAATCTTAGTAATTGGAGAGTCATAAATGAGTAAATAACACTAAAGACTAGTACATTATTGTGCTAACTTTTAGGTTGTTTAGATAAGTTACTTTGGTATCGCTTGATGTATTTGTACTTACTTTTAGGTTGTTAGATTATTCTTTTTATTTATTTCCACCCAATGCCCATTTTTAATCCCTAAAAAACATATACTAGTCAGTTTGAACAACCAAAAGTATATTAAGGAAA
The DNA here is from genome assembly GCA_949130495.1 of Sambucus nigra. NCBI lineage: Eukaryota > Viridiplantae > Streptophyta > Magnoliopsida > Dipsacales > Adoxaceae > Sambucus > Sambucus nigra. The sequence continues at coordinate 136,700,059 of OX422216.1, forward strand.
AGGTTAGTTAAGACAAGTTACTTTTCTATCATTTGAAGTGTTTGTATCTATTTCTACGTCATTAGGTTATTGCTTTCAATTTTCGCCTCCAGAGACCATTTTTAACCCCAAAAATGAACGTATACTAGTCAATCTTCCCAACCAACAGTCCATTGAGTACGCGATTAGTTTAGACACGTTAGTTTGGTATCCATTGATGTGTTTGAACTTGATTTTAGGTTGTTAGACTATTGTTTTCAGTTGTCGCCCCCTATGCCCATTTTCACCCAGAAAAGAAGCGTATACTAGTCAATTTGACTAATCGAGAGTGTCATAAGTACACGGTCGGTCTAGACATGTTACTTTGGTATCATTTGATATATTTGCACCTATTTATAGGCCCCCAAGTTGTTTTTTTAGTTTTCGTCCCCCAACGCCCTTTTTAACCCAAAATAGAAGCGTATACTTGTCAATTTGGCCAACCGATAATCCAATGAGGATGCGGTTAGCTTAGACTCGTTATTTGGGTATCTCTTGATAGGTTTGTACTTATTTTAAGGCTTCTATGTTGTTTTTGGTTGTCGCCACCCAATGCCCAATTTTAACCCTAAAAAGAAGTGTATATTAGTCATTTTGAACGACCGAGAGTTCGATGAAGATGCTGTCAGTTTAGACAAGTTACTTTGCTATCATTTGATGTGTTTGTACCTATTTCTAGGCGTATAGATGATTGTTTTTAATTTTTGCCACCCAAAGCCCATTCTTAACCCCCCAAAATAAGCATATACTAGTCAATTTACCCAGTCGAGAGTCCGTTAAGTATGGTGTTAGTTTAGATATGTTAGTTTTGTATCAATTGATGTATTTTTACCTATTTAGTCTGGCAGGTTATTGTTTTCAATTGTCACCCCCTACCCCCATTTTCACCACAAAATAAGCGTATACTAATAAATTTGGTCAACGAAAAGTCCGAAAAGGACACAATTAGTTTAAACAAATTACTTTTTCTATTGCTTGATATGTTTTACCTATTTCTAAGCCGCTAGGTTGTTGGTTCCAGTTTATCCCCACAGCCCATTATTTATCCTAAAATAAGCGTATACTAGTCAATTTCTCCCACAAAGAGTTCAATGAGGATGCAGTTAGTTTAGATAAATTATTTTGATATTGCTTGATGTATTTGTACCTATTTTAAGCCGTTAGGTGGTTGTTTTCAGCTTTTCCTCCATAACGCACATTTTAAACTTCGTGACATGCATCTACTAGTCTATTTGGACAATCGAGAGTATGATGGGTATGCAGTTACTTTAGACAAGTTACTTTTGTATCTCTTGATGTGTTTGTACATATTTTTTAGCTGTTAGGTTATTCTCTTCGGTTATCACCACAACACCTATTTTTACCCAAAAAGAAGAGTATACTAGTGAATTTGGCCAACTATGAGTTCGATGAGGAAGAGTTTAGTTTAGACAAGTTATACTGGCATCGGTTGATGTGTTTGTACATAATTCTAGACTGTTAGGTTGTTGTTTTCAATTTTTGCACCCAACGCCTATTTTCAACCCCCAAAGCATATAATAGTCAATGTGGAAAACCCAACACTTCGACGAGGACGCAATTAGTTTAGACAAAGTACTTTTATATCGCTTGATGTGATTGTACTAATTTATATGCCGCCGCTAAGATGTAGTTTTTAGTTTTTGCACCCCAAACCTATTTTTAACCTAAAAAGAATCGTATACTAGTTGATTTGGCCAGCTAAGAGTTCGATGAAGATGCAATTAGTTTATGAAAATTACTTTTCTATCTCTTGATGTGTTTATAAATATTTCTAGGGTGCTAGTTTGTTATTTTAAGTTTTCGACTCCCAACGCCCATTTTTTAACCCCAAAAAGAAGTGTATACTAATCAATTTTGCAATCAAAGAGTCTGATGAGAACACAATTAGTTTATAAAACTTATTTTCGTACCGCTTTGTGTGTCGGTACCTATTTTTAGTCCACTAGGTTGTTTTTAGCTTCCCCCCAACACCAATTTTAAAATTCATAACATGCGGATACCATCCAATTTGTGCAGCTAAGAGTCCAATGCGAATTTGGTTAATTTAGGCAAGCTGCTTTGGTATCGCTTGATTCGTTTGTTCCCATTTTAAACCTCTAGATTGTTGTTTTCGATTGTCTACCCCAACACATATTTTAGCCCCCCAAAAGAAGAGTATACTAGTCAATTTAGTCAACTAAGATTTTGATGCACACGCGCTTAGGTTATACAAGTTAATTTAGTATCACTTGATGTGTTTGTAACTATTTCTAGTCCGTTAGGTGCTTGTTTTCACTTTTCAGATCCAACGCCCAATTTTTGTCCCCAAAAATATGCGTATAGTAGTCCATTTGTACAATAGAGAGTCTGATAAGGACTCAGTTGGTTTAGACAATGTTACTTTGGTATTGCTTGATGTGTTTGTACCTATGTACAAGTTGCTATGTTATAGTTTTTTAATTTTTGGATTATAAAACCTATTTTTAACCCCCAAAAGAATTTTATACTAATCGGTTTAGCCACCCGAGAATCCAATGAGGTCTTTGTTAGATTAGAAAAGTTACTTTGTTATTGCTTGATCTGTTTGTACCAATTTTTGTCCCACTAGGTTGTTTTTAATTTTCGCCCACAGCACCCATTTTCAACGTAAAAAAGAATCATTTACTAATCAATTTGGCGAGCCGATAGTCCGATGAGCATGAAGTTAGTTTAAATAAGTTACTTTGATATTGGTTTATGTCGTTGTACCTATTTTTATACCACTAGGTGGTTAATTTTAGTTTTCGTCCCCCAAAGCCCATTTCAAATCTCGAAACATGCGTATACTAGTCAATTTGTCCAACTAAGAGTTCGATGAGGATGAGGTTATTTTATTCAATTAACTTCGGTATCTCTCTATACATTTCTACCTACTTTTAGGCTTTTGGGTTATTGTTTTCAGTTTTCTCCCCTCAAAGCATATTTTCACCTAAAAAGGAAGCATATTCTAGTCAATTTGGCCAACCGAGAGTCGGATGAAGAAGCAGTTAGTTTAGAAAAATTACTTTGGGATAACTTGATTTGACGTACCAATGCTTTATCCACTAGATTGTTATTTTTAGTTGTCTCCCTCAACGCTCATTTTCACTTAAAAAAGTGTATACTAGTCAATTTGATCAACGAGATCTCGTTGAGGACCCGATAAATTTAAACAAGTTACTTTGGTATCGCTTGATATGTTTGTACCCATTTCTAGATGGTAGACTGTTGTTTTTAGTTCCCCCCCCCCCCCCCTCCCCAATGCCAATTTTTAACCCCATAAATAAGCATACACTAGTCAACTTGTCCAAGCGACAGTCCGATTAGAACACAGTTAGTTTAAAAAAGTTACTTTTATTTTTCTTCATGCGTTTGTACCTATGTCATAGCTACTAAGTTTTTTTTTTCCAGTTTACATCCGCCAACTCCCATTTTAAACTTCATAACATGTTCATAATAGTTAGTTTGAGTCACCAGGAGTCTAATCGTGACGTAGTTAGTTTAGACAAGTTAGCATGGTATCGTGTGATGTATTTGTACCTATTTTTAGGCGATTAGGTTATTATTTTCAATTTTCACACCACATAGCCCATTTTTACCCCAATTGATCACCACATTACAACCATAATGCATGAAACAATCCAGCACAAAATAAAACTCCATTAACACAGATTAGATGTGGAAAAGGAGAATTTTTGGTCAAAAAATACTAAAATATATACAAAATATTCTAGGCGCCAAAAATCTAAACACATATCCTACCTAATACCCCTTCAGATAAGTATATAGAAAGAACATAACTACATGGTTAGATACATGTGTAATTAGCTTTCTCTCTCTCTCTCCCTCCCTCCCTCTCTTCCACTCTCTCTCTCTCTCTCTCTCTCTCTCTCTCTCTCTCTCTCTCTATATATATATATATATATATATATATATATATATATATATATATATATATATATATATATATATATATATATATTAGTTAATATCTATATAATAAGGAGCAAAAGGTTTTTACTATTACATAAGTTGATAAGACAATCAGAGGTTAGGATTGAGCCAACAAGGCACTAAATGGAGGGTGAGATCAATATTTACACAATAATATTATGTACATTATCACACCTCATTTTATACTCTAATTGTAGTTACAATTTTATCCTACTAAAATTTTCTTCCCCCTCATTTTTTACTCCTAAAATTCTACTTTAATTCAAATATAAAGGGGTATTTTTATAACACAACAAAAAAGGAGTGCTTTAATAGTACATGATCTTCCCCTTACCCTTACCCTCACACGATCTCACTCATTCTCTCTCATGAACCAAACTCTCTCCTAACTCGACCGATCCCACACTACAGGTATTGTCTTTCTCTTTCTCTATCATTCTTTTGCATGCTCTCCCCCTCACTCTTTCTTACACACACAACACATAGAGACACACACACACACTTAATTTCTAGATCTAAACTTATGGTGCATTTTTCTAACAATGTCATACACATGATCTCTCTCTCTCTCTCTCTCTCTCTCTCTCTCTCTCTCTCTCTCTCTCTCTCTCTCTCTCACACACACACACACACACACACCTCTTTTTTTTTGCGATTTGTAATTTAGTTTTCGTATAAATTTTTTTCATTATGTTTAAGTATACTCTTTCATGCGTAAAGTTACTCTTATTTGTATGAAATGTCCATTTTTGGCCATAGATATGTATATTTTGCTCAATGTTAATTTGGGTTGATTTTGTTCACCTTCAAGGTATTTATGAGGAATCTTTATCCATTTTCCAAATTCTTGCAATTGTAAGGTATACATAAATCTATTCAAGGGTATGCTTCTTAGATCCGATCTCTCACTCTTTTTGTGTGTTTGACAAAATGTACATTAATTTTTTGAATCTTTGGTTTTATATTTGTTGTGAATGAGTGTTGGTCATGGGATGCTCTTTTAAAAAATCCATTTGTGCTTTATGTATATGGGTTCAGTTTTAGGGCTTTAACTATTGATGTCTTGATTTTATTTTAGGTCATGTGGTTGCAATAGTTAAATTTTTTGGGATTCTTTTTTTGAATTATAGCTTATATAATCAAATTTATGTGATTTTTATGGCTTATAAGATGTAAAAGTAACTGTGGACACATTTTCCAAGTAAAAGATTATGTGATAATTTGATTCATGTGTTTTATCGTTTATCAACCATTTCGTTTCAAAGTTTCAATTCTTACTTTCAAGCCATTTATTCTATTTGTTAGTCTCAATTCATGCACACCCAAGTCATTTATGCGTTATGATATGTATTATGTTCATGAGGGTGTTAATTATAAGGCATGCACTACCTTTGATTCTTTTACTTACAAGCTTTTAATACTAATGATGTTGAATATTGCCCAATAACAGGGATGTGAAATTTCTTCGTGAAGATTCGTCTACACATTACCCGTGGTGGATTTTTAATACTCAATGCATTCGATTAAGGTATCTAGAGAATATAACCACACTGCAAAAGGCTATTAGTTTTTATGTTAATTATTTTAGTATTTGGCCACAGCTTTCGTGTTCTCAATTGATTTAGTATTTGGTCATTATTTTGATGATGGAAGTCAAATTGATTTGAAATTTGGCATGCCAATGGGTAATATTAATGTGTATATCAAATTGTATGATTTTTAACCAAAAGAGCGTGAATCGGCTATGGTAATGAGGGAGAAGGATTCTGGCAGCATTTTGGGTTTAGCCTCTTTGTGCGCTTTATTAGTACTTCACACGGATGCATTTTGTTCTCTATAGAGGACGAAAAAATATGACTTTTGTTGCTTTGTTCATAGCAGCCCCTGTTTTTGTCTTTATACATATCACAATATATATATCAACTATGGCATCATGGGATATGACAAAATGCCATGGTTTTAGCAGCCCATACTTTTGTCTTTAAATAATAGTTGTGGGTAATAATTGTTAATATGCCTCCTAGAGTTGAATATATTATCTGTTGAAGGTGATTATGTCTTTCTCTCTATTAATTCATTATAGGAAGGGTACGCCATAAGTCCTTTTCAAATTTTTAATCCTTTTATGAGTTTTTTATTTCATCTTTCAATGCTTGCTCATATATAGTTAAACTCTTGCTTTTAAGGTGTTTGATAAATTGTTTAAGAGATATTTCATCAAGTTTCTCATTTGTATCATTTCCCTAAGGGGGTTACTTCAAACTCAAAGTGGTCACCTGCTGCAACTGCTACTTTCATGTATGAACCCGAGATTCATATCAATAAAGAGATGATGAAGACTTTAACCCTCAAGGAGAAAACAAGTTTGGTTGAAAGTAGTCCTACTTAAGTGTTTGACATTGATCTTTACACCCAATAGGTTATTGTGGTTGACCCTGAGGCATATAAGTACGACGATGAAGCTTTGTATTTTTTTCGTTATAACTTCATATGGTTAATGCTATAGGCTGATGTCTGGAGTTTTGTGTTGTCTAGAATTTTTAGCTTGCTGAAGCCTCACACCTAACAATTGATGAGACTCGATTACAAACATGAATCCTAAATTCTATTGGTGGTGAAAATGCAAGATTTCTAAAGAAACTAATGGAGTTCCAATAGGTAATATTATAATTATGTCCATGAATATAGGCATGTTCATGTGTTTTTTATGTATATATTTGTATTTCTTTCACATTCCATTAGAACTCTTATGTACATATCTGGCATTTGTCCCATTATTATTACTTTTAATATGATATATACCATGCCATTTGTCAATTTACTTAGGTTGAGTGAATTTTGGACTTTCTTATATATCTTTTCGAAATATATAACATATATGCTATTTTGTATTGACCTACTTGATTAGGATTCTATTTTTTTTTCAATTTTAAGTGCTTCAGGATTGAGTCATCTTATTTTGCAAATTTCGAGTTGACTCCCTCTTATTTGCAAATTTTGATATTTTTATTCTATTCATAATCATATTATTACAAGTTTTAAACAAACATATTGCTATTTTGTTCCATAATCATATTATTATAGAAACATGCCAAAAGGATAAACAAAAGAAATGGCCACAAAAAAATACCCTCTAAAGTTGGATGTGATAAAATTGATAATAATAACTTTCAAACCAGCACCTCAAAAACGAGGATAAAATGGTGGGAAATTATGTAGTAGTACACAAGTAATTTTATAGTGACACGATTTGATAGATGCGGTGACGTGGCATATATACAATAATGAAAAAAATTGTGTTAGTTATATGAATCCCACACTATGGTCAATACATTTACACTACATGAGGATCAGTCAAATTGTATCAGTCTAAAATTAGTGTACTCTGATTAATTCAGAGTGTGTATTGATATGAGAGGGTCCGTCTCTACTGAAGGTGACTCCACCAACTCATGATTAGTACACACATTCTCTTTAAGATTAGCCTTCCTCTCATAATTAGCTTCCTTAGTATTTGATGATGATAATGGTAATATTGAAGCTATTTTTGAAGTAGCAGATAAGGAAGAAGACCGTGTAAGCTCTTTATCCCTCTCCACTTGAAATCTCCAATGAGTTGTGCAAAGCATACTATTGAATCAAACTTGATCTTTTTAAGAATATTGTTATAGAACTTACAAGTGTATAAGTGGCAGACATTGAAAACTTTAAGATACAATATATTAACAGATACTACTGAATCTGAAAAACTGCCCTCATTGTGCTACTATGGTCCAATTTTTTATTCATTACTTTTATCTATGTTAGGTGTATATTCTCATGGAGATTGTTTTTGTATGAGATGGAATGTGTCATATGCAGTGTATAAATGTCTGTTTCATCCTCATTTTTATAGTAATTATATTTTATATTGCCTACTTTGTTTTTAGCAACTTGTCAATTCATGTCTTATTCCAATTTCATTATAATACTAATGACTGGAAAAAACAGGTGTGGCGGTGATGTATGTTTGTGTCTTCAATAGTTCAGGGCCCACATAGTTGAGTTTTACGGTTATTGCATATATGCATACAACAGCAAAGCAGCAGTTGTATGCATATATGCACAACAGCATATAGGCATACAATAACTTATATCTCCTACCCCGAATGCACTTTAAATCTGTGTTGAGGTAACAAATTTTGCGTTAGTGTTTATAAATTTTATGAAATTTGTGACCTAACAGACGATGATTCTTGGCAGGTTAATCATTAGGTGTTTAAAACTGGAAGAAGATGAACTGTAGGTTCTTGGGTTTCAAGCTTTTTTTTCTTTTGGTTGTGTTTGTTTTTATTGTGCATTTTTAGAAATGTATAGTTTTGGGGAACATACCCAAACAAAGAATATCGTTTAAACATCTAGAAACTATAAATTTGAATTAAGTTCTCATAAGTTTTTTGTATTGTACATCAACTGTTTGTTTATATGTTGTGTCAACAAGAGGTATTTATTGGTGGAATAATTTTATTGATTGATAATTGACAATATACAATCACATATATACAAACCATAACCTAAATGTTGTTAAGCCTGTGATGTCATGATTCACATATAATGTGTCCTTTTATTATATTAGTGTATCTCTAATGCATAAAACGTGAATCACCAATCTGAATTACATACGAGTTTACACTTTCATCAGATTGTTTATCAACTGATGGAAAAAACACCTCATCATCATAACCAATTCATAAATATTGTTTTAGAATGACTTTTAATGATATCTTTTAGAAGTAAGTTAGTAGAATCATCATAGAGATCCCGACTTCCTACAAACCCTTAATGAACAATGCCTCTCAATACGTGTTTTCAGAAGTTCTATAGCAAATCAGGTTTACATTTACCATTATATGGATCCTATGCTCTTAATGCATAAATTCCTCGATCAAGTTTGTTACTGAGGCTAGACGTTTCATGATTTTGATTTTCTAGATCATCCCCAATTCTCCCCCTCTCAAGGTTTAAATCCAAATGCTTCCCACCAGTAACTTTATCAATTTCATACCTCAATTCACTTTGCATCTTCTCTATATATATCACTCTTGAGTTTTTCATTTTCGTGTTGTAGCAAAGAAAAATGGTGTTCCTGTGAGCTGTGAACTTCAGATTTGAATTTTGACAAATTGGATTCTTGAGTCAACTCAATTTTTTGCATTTCAAGCTTTGAACAAATGAATGAGCCACATTTTCGACGGTGTCATTCAAGACTTCGGTGATGGATGCGTTAATTGCTTCGACTTGCTTGGAGGGAACACCTTGCGCTTCTTGTCTCCTAACGAGCGCTAAGGTGCCGACGAGGAACAATCACTAAAAAGTGATTGGACTCGGATTGTTTGGGTTATTTGTGAGTGTATTGCGCTTTATCGACTAAATATAATGTAAAAGTTAATTACTCATATGTTTGGTCTTGCAGGCTTGTAATATATAAAGAATAAGTGAGGCTGAATCAGGCAGCAACAAATGCTCACATGGAAAGACTCAAAGCTCAGAAAGCAATCTGTTATTCTTCATAGAGAGAACTCCATAGAAAATTCAAACAGAGAGATGAGCTATAGGCACATGTTAGACCCGAATAGGAGAAAGCAAGGAAGAGACTAAGAATGTTCGATACGTTATTTCACGAGGAGAAAGATGAAGTCTCTTTTGGTTGCAATGCGAATTATAATCTGTGATGGAGTAAGATGTTTTTAATTGTTTATAACATGTATGTTATTATTTAGATAATATATTTATTGGTATTTTGTTTTCTTAAACTGGGCAATTTGTTTTATAAACAAAGGAAAGTTTATCCATTTTTTTTTTGAATTCTTACGTTTTCCACGGGACATTTTTTAGGAAAATTTGCCCGATTTTATTGGGTTGTTGAAGTGTTATTTTATACCTTAAACACATGGATAGTTCTATAAATAAAGGAAATCAAGTTCGATTTTATTCACTTTATACAAAGTATACGAGTGACTATTTATTTGGTTGTTCAAATGTTGACTTCGAAACTAAAGAAACTTTGTGATTATGTTAGCATACAATGTTTTGTTAAAATAAAAAACACATTCGATAAAATGTAAATGTTGATCGGGTTCGTTTTTTGGTTTAAATAAAATAATTTATGTTATTCGTCGACCCTATTATATGTCTAAAAAATATGTTATATTCATAATATTTCATCATTTAAGGTTTTGGGGCAAACAGAACATGAAATGAATAACACGGTTAACAATTTTGACACGATGTTAATACTATTGACACCCAATATAACATAAAAATACATGACGCGGGTTCACAATTTTGAAACGGTTAATAATTTTGACAGCAGATTTAACATGAGTTAAAGCATGACTAAAACGATAATATATGATAACACTACTTATGAACACGGCGTCACACGACCTAATATAACTCTTTAAAACAAATTATTTTTTGAGCTCTAAATACAACATATGATCTCATCGACAGTTTGGAAGATTTTCTCCGTGCCTGACACGGACATTCCGCTAGTATATGAATAAATAAGAAAATTTCACTTACAAGAGATAAACGATGCACGTAATAAGAAAACAATGAAGATTTTCACAATAAACAACACGTCAAATGAGATGGACCTTCAATAATTACACATTCAAGAACACAAGTACGTAATTACTACCAAAGAAGAAGGCTAGTTATCTCCCACCTAATACAATGAGTCACACTAACCCTTGCTTAATTCGAACAAATCTCAAAACAATTAAAAATTGCACCAAACCATCAACCAACTTCTAATTAAATCAAAGAATACTAAAGCTAAAGTTCATCTCAAACCTTTATGAAAAAAATAGCTTCAGAGCTAAATAAATCTGAATTATCTAACCTCTTCATTACTCATTTATCAGGGCTTGGAACCGTTAATGCAAAGATAAAACATTTCATTAGCGGAGTTAAAAAACTTTTGCATAACATAGAAAGAAAGATCAATGAAGAAAACAAGCATATATAATATTCAAGAACTATCATCCAAAACATTAATCCAAAAATTAACATGCCTAACATATAATTTTCGCCTATCATCTACAACATACATCTAGAAGCTGTACATACCCAATATATTTTTTTTAGTATCACCAAACTTTCTTTCAAAATTATCTTTCCTATAATAAAACATGCACATATATAATACACATTTGATCCCGCACCTAATATCCCATATCCATCTCTAAAATATTGATACTCTTTAAAGATCTTGATCATGATCTCTTCCAACATAGATAAATATATATTAACTACACAGTTTTGTTCATAATGATTATAACTTAAGGTTTCTCTAAACAAGACAACCCTGACAGGCTAACTATACAAATGGAAATCACCACCAATTAAGCACATGCTAATGTGTGCAAATACGGGGGAGGCAACTAACTTATGGGGACTTATAACAAAAAATAAACTATTGTATCTTTTCTGGCTAGATATGGAACAATATAACCAAGTTCAAAGGAAGTAAACACTGCCATCACATTATCATGATCAATCTATAACTCATCTTCTAAATTTTAAGTCTTTTTTTATGTATAAATAAGAAAGACTAAAGGCAAATGGGATGGCCCACTAATCTCAGATAAAGTCTGACCACCACTTTTCAACGGTGATCAGACTACTAGCTTGCCATCCAAAAACATTAAAATTTTCTATATGCAATGGTAACCCCCTTCAAACCTTATGAGTTTCAAAACCATTTGCTCTATTAAATCTATTATCTGAATCCCATTGTAGTCATCACTACATATGCAAAACCCAACAAAATCCAATTTATCCGGTTTGACCAGATTGATTCGGCTAGGCCGGTTCAATCCTCCTGTATATGGTGAGATCACTAAAGCTCCATTAATGCCTTTTGAGAAAGCATATAGATTAAACCTAAAGCGAGCCTCTGTTAGTCGTCAAACAATGCCCAAACTCCTAAACACAACAAAATTTCAAATTATAAAACTACTTGGATGTAAACTTATTCCCCATTTACCACTCTTAAGCAAAAAAGGTTTGTATGCGTTTTGTTCTTTCTTTCACAAGTGGCTACTCAATTTTAATTTTCATTTTTAGGCTACTTTTTTTCTTCAAACATTGCAATAATAATTTTTACATGAAACAGAATGGATGCCAAATAAAAAGTGCAATAGGTAAATCGTATATCCGCTCTTACCATTCTAGGCCCAAAAGACTGGTTATTCACGAGGCCCGGCAAAATGGTTTAGTGTGGACAAAACCGTCCATTACCCGCCCACATTTCTAATTTGGGGTTCATGTAACTTGTTAACGTCTTTGACTTGTTTAAAATAAAAATAAAATCGGGTCTGAGCGGGTTAATGTTGGGCCCAAATAATTTAACCCAACAAACTGACTCTTTTCATTGTTACAATTTCTCTCTCTTTCTCTCAGATTTGGGGTTTGGGAATCATCAGTAATCTCAACAAAAGAGATAAGGGCTACACAGCAGCAGGTATGTATTTATATATGTTTATATATATATATATATATATATATATATATATATATATATATATAGAGAGAGAGAGAGAGAGGGAGAGAGAGAGAGAGAGAGAGAAAGAGAGTCAGGCTCAAGTGCACACTAAGTTTGCACATCATTTTTTTTAAATAGTAAAAAAAATATTTTTTAGTTGATTTTTTTTATATGATATCTAAACATTTCAACGGAGCCATGTAAAAAAAATCAGCCCCAAAAAAACTTTTTTTGCTATTTTTAAAAAATAGGCCAAACTTACGCATCTTTTCAGCACTTTAAAAGCTACGAAAGTTTGACGATTTTTTAAAAATAGCAAAAAAAGTTTTTTTGAGATGATTTTTTTTACATCGGTCCGTTAAAATATTTAAATATCACATAAAAAAATTAACTCATAAATATTTTTTTAATCCTTTAAAAAAATTGGTGTGTGTCGGTACTGTGCAAACATAGTGTGCACAGGAGCCTGGATATATATATATATATATATATATATATATATTCAAACTTGCGAGGCAGAGATAGGTTGGGAGATGAATAGAGGGCTAATGAGTTTTGCAACATGAATGGGGGGAATAACCCAACCCGACTTGGGCTATCTCTTTCTATTTATTTTTTTTTCTTTTAATGACATTTGCAAAGGTTACTCATGTATTGCAATTGTTATATATTATTTGTAACGATTTTAACTGTTCAAAAATTCTGATAGACAAAATCCATTACAAATAGAAAAATAATTTCATTTACAAATAAACCTTTTGGTGTAGTGTGATGAGGGAGATTTTGATCGATTCATGCAAACGACGTTCATATGGAAAATCCACCGAACACCCCTCCCAACCTTTAGTTGTACGATCAGGAGTCTAGACTAAAGACCAAATCAACTAGTCGTTACTTTAAATACAATACATATTTACTATGATGATAGTCCGCTCCCCTAATGAATAGGGAATGTGGAGCATGACATATTTTCCAAACACTGCCACATATACCATTATGATAACCACTACCCTCAGTGGTAGGAACAAGATTATAAGAACCACAATGTAATGTTACTATATGAAGACAATGTATCATAGGAGGATAATCAATTCAACTGACTTGCACGTAATCATTGTTACTCCAAAAATTAATAAAACTCCTCCCATTCTGTCGTTGACCCGTGGACATAGGTAATCAAGGCTAAACCATGTACATATTATGTCATTACATTCTTTACTATCATCTTCTTTGCGCCTACTATGATTATCTAGTATTCTTCATTTTTCTGTTACATGCTTTAGAATTTCACCTCAATAAAAGGGATATACAATGGTGTTCAAATTATTGTGGTATAAATTTAATAAGACGTGCCATGAAAATTGGGGAGAGAATGATAAAACATGGATTGTGAATAGAATAAAAGTATTTAAGAATCAGTTTGGGTCGATGGCTAGGAGGTCAATAATGCAGGCTACTTGTTTCTTGAGGATATTAATGGAAAGGTATATAGAGAATAAAATATATATTCCTATAATTTGTGTATAGATTTAGAGAGGGTGCATGATTGAATACCTAAATATATAATATGGTGGGTTTCAAATAAAAAAAATGATTGATGATGAAAAAGAGTTATTGGGTGTCATTGTGGTATGGACCCTTTTTAATCAAAGTCCCTTGAATCCTACATAAACTTCTTAACAAGATTAATATAATGATAAATAAAGGTATCAATCCATCTTCCTATTATGGCATTTACCTAAATAGAAAGTAATTAAATTTAAAAAAAACATTCAAGGATATTTGTCTAATTAACTATGCAAAATCTTTAAAGTAAACTAATTAATAAATGAAATGTTGAATTGTGAGACACATGAGATGAATTAATGTGAGAAAAGCTAAGGTGTGAGAGTCTACCACTTAGTTTATATATCTAAAATGTTCCAAGATAACCTTAAATAACCAATCAACTCTTATCTCACCTATAATTACAAATAATTACCCCTTTAGAAGATTGGTGTCTAAACTTTGACAAACCCTCAAAAGTTCAATTTAAACCCCCTTCAATAAATCAGCGACAAGGGGAAATTTATAAAAGTTTGTTTAAAACTTATGAAAGTTAGTTTTAGAGTTTTATAAGTTATAAGTATAATATTATATTTAGGAAAAAAATTCTCTTAATTAATTCTCTAATAAACATTATATTTAGAATTTAGTATTTTCTCTCGAAAATTACTTACGCTTTCTCAAGGAATAAATTTAAAAATGTGAGAGTTGAATGCTAATATTCAAAGGGGGAAAATTACATTAATGAACTCAATAAATAAAAATAAAAAATAACTGAACTAAGCATTTCATCCCACCGCTTTAATGGGCATTTGTATTATTACATACAAACTGTAATAAAAGCTTTTTTTAGGTATTAGAATGACGAAATAATAAGAGAGTTGTGCAGGTTTGTTTAGCCTTACTTTGTGACCTAATACACAAATAAGTGTAAAAATGACAACAAACTAAGCAGAAATAATGTAAAAGAAGAGAAATGGTATACTAAAATCAGTTATCTAAATACATATGATGAAGTTCAACAAACAAAAATTAGATACGAAGTGAATTTCATAGAATATGGGTCACTCATATTCTGAAAATACACACCTAATAGTAAAAAATAATCTCTCATTAATGGGTTTTCTTTCCCCATACTCTCAAACTATTTTCGCAAACAACACACTGAACACTCACTAATATGAAATTTACACATTAAAGATTCACTAATCTATATTTCTTTCTCTGAAACTCAGCCATAGCCCTCAAAAGTTAAGAGTGAATAGTGTGTAAAAGTTCTCCAAAATAGTGTGGCATCCTTTGGTATATATAGGAGAAGAGGAGCTAGGGTTCAGTTTGATTTTGGATGAAATTCGAATTTTGAAAGGATGACAAATGGTTTTAAGTAGTGTTGAGGTTAGAGACTTAGCATCTCATGTATGCGTAAACATAATAAGGGGAGAGAGAGAGAGAGAGAGGGGGGGAGAGGAAGAATTAACTCAGTTTTTTAGCTACTTAAGGAGAGAGAGAAATGTGTTTTAGGAGAAAGATACATACATACATACATACATATATATATATAGAAAGAGAGAGAGAGAGAGAGAGAGAGAGAGAGAGAGAGAGAGAGAGAGAGAGAGAGAGAGAGAGAGAGAGAGAGGATGACACAAACATACATATAGATATACATATACATATACATATTTTCATTTAATTACATATGATAATTATATATATATATAATGTATATATATATATATGTGTGTGTGTGTATTTGGGGGTGTATATGGTGTTGTATGTGTGAGTTTTGTGATGTGTGAACGTGTGTATGGCCTGTGTGTGTGGGTGTACCGGAGATGAAAGAAGAAGAGAGAGGGAGAAAAATGATGGAAAATGAGGAAGGGTTTCACGGGTGAGAGAAAGGAAGAAAAAGAATAAGTGACATAAATATGGGAATAAATCATTGGAGAGAGAATAAAGAACAAGAAAGAGAAGGAGATAACAATGGTTGACACGCACGTTCTTAAATTGTTATTTTGGGAGAGAGGGTCAAGTTCGAGGGCAATTCGCATATTGTCGAAGTCAAAATCGTGCACTCAAGAAGTCAAAAATGAATTTCAAATTATAGGTGTCGGATCCAAAAATTTGCGTTCACAAATATAAGCTGAACTTTATCTCAAATTCATAATAGATAAAATAAGAAGGACTTATCGATCAAGGTTTGTGTTTGACACAAAGTCCTGAAGGTGAAATTGCTCTCTGATATTTGTGCCTGTCAGCCTCGTGAACATACACCTCCCAGGATTCAATGATCAGATTTACACACCAGTTTTGTGTTAAATCTTTGAACTCTCAGGATACTCCAGCACTCCCAAAAAATAACGAAAAGTAGAAATTAGCAAAATTATTTTTGCAGAGAAAGTGAGAGAGATTGATTTTTTCTGTGTGTTTTTCTCAAAGCTGTAGCCGTTGTAATATATAGAATTTGGTAAAAAAAACGTGGGTAGAGGTTTTAGCCAACTAACCCACTAATATCTCCACTAATGGGTAGTTTACTTAGAATAGGAGACTAAGTCAAAAATTAAAAATGGGATAATAAAAGGGTAAAAAAAAATCTGGGCACTCAAGAGAAGCCCAAGGCCCAATCAAAGACTATTAATGTTTAGTGTGCCTCCTAGGGAACCCATGACCTCAAGCATCAAACCCCATAAACTTACCACTAGGCCACTTACCCTAACTTATTTAGTTCATTTAAAATAAATATATATACCAAAATAAATATACCCAACACTTTTTGTATCAATATCCGATCCATGAAAAGTTGCCACACTCCTAGACATCAAAGGCTATTACAAATTTCTAACAAAGGGTAGGAAATGTCTTGATAATATCCTAGTAGTTATATTACATGAACTCCTATCCGATGTTGGACATTAACAATATATAATTAAGCTTTAGGTGATGAATACAATTTATACCAACTGACAAGAGATGCTTCTAGAAAATCGATCTGGGATCTTCATTGGTTCTTATGGACCCCTCGATCCTTAATCGAGCTCCACATTCTCAACCCCCGGCATCTCGGAATCACAAGGAACAAATTCCTAAAATACAAAATTTGGTAATGACAAAATCCTGGTTCTTACTAAACCCTCGGGCCTTCTCGTAGATATGTAAAACTAAGCCCTTAATCCCACACAAGTTGGGAAAAGAGCTCAAGTCAATTTTTTAATTGTGTTGTTACAAACTAATCGCATGGATAAAAATTTAAGTAATCATTGTGTAGTTGTCAATTTGCATCAAAATTTGATCGTGCAAGTAAAAAGTTGACCACTTGGATACTTTTCTAGGAATCCTTTTCACAATATCTTTGATCGGATCACTAAGCGGTTAAATATTTAACTGCGTGGTTACATATCCTTTTAACCACACAGCTAAAAGTGAAATCCCAATTTTTATAAATAAGGGTCTACCCCATTGGGTTAATCACTCCAAAAATCCAACATTGATTCGGTTGTCTAAATATTCTCCAATCACGAGCATCCGAGTATCTCAAGTTTTAAGGGAAGTCCTGACTTTCTGAAAAGTTATTTTTGACAACAAAGTGAATCGCACCTCTATGCGGACCCTATAAATTCGTGCCTTTCCAAACAGATCTCTATCCAACGACACCACCTCCAAGAGGAGTTGCCCTCGACAAAACTCGACTCACACTACAAAGATAAATATTTCAAAGAAAAGTCGGGTTTATGTCTTAAATAAATATTAGGATATAAAAATGTACATGTCTGTGTAGTAATGTACCCCGAGCCCACCAGGGTATTGGGTAAGCATTGTATGGCATTTATATTTTAAAGCATAATCTTTCTCTAGAGTTTGCTGAGCTAAATAATATATTCATGTGCTAAAAACACTAATCAAAATTAGTACAATTATGTAAGACACTGAAACACACTTTTTTTACATTCCAAACAAATTTTTAGGAAGGGGTCATTAAGCAGGGTTACATCGGAATATTTACTAAAACTAAAGTCAAAAATCATAGTACTTATCACCACTTCTCTGAGAAAATGTTCCCGTCTTAACGGTTGAACCCTTAAAGTTGTGTTTTCCTGGAATACTTATTAAACACCTATTTTTTATTACATATTTTTAACATATGAATATAATGTTCCAAATCATAATGGAAATGCTATAAAATGGACTAGACATCATAAATACTCTAATGATGTATAGTTTATACCTAGTATAATGAATCCCAAATAGGTAAATACACCCTTAGTTGGAACTACATATGCTTTGATCATATAGTTTCCTGGGTACTTAGGCGTAATGTAGAACAACACCCGTGAGCCCAAGCCTTATAATACATATCTTGTGTATTATCTTTAAGGATGCTTGCATATCTATTGCAAACAACCCCTCAAAATTACCATATTCATCACATAAAACCAGCCTGGGTTCCTACGTTACCTCCGGTATTTTAAACATTTGATAAGGTACATGAAGATCCATGTCAGCAACTTGTGGTCAAATCCAACACTAAAGTGTCATGTTAAAATCTACCCTAAAACATGACGTATTTAACACAACCATGCACACCAAAAATAGTGAGTAATGTATAAAACATGACATCCTTTACAATCCACTAAGTCAAATCCTCATACTAACACATACATCACGTTGGAACCCATTCCACACAGCATACAACAAAATTGTACTACTTATTTTATTTCAGGTCTCCCTAGATACATAGGCATAACACTGTGTCTTTATCGTGATCACAAGCTTTCGGAATTTGCCTCTTGATGTATCACGTAGATATAGATTTTTCCATATCTCACCTTCACGCATCACTACAAACGAGATAAACAAATATATTATGTCGTGACTTCTCGTGCATGTATATACAACACATAAACTTCAACACACTAACGGAATTTCGTTAGACATAAATACTTGAAAGATCTTTTGATACACAATTCGAGACTTTTCACGCACATATATTTACGAATGGCCTCTGTGGCATTCCACATCCCCATGTGATTTCCCCCCAGGTGTGTAAACATTGAACTATGGCATTGCAGGCCGTGAGCGATGTATCACATGCCCGGTGGGGGAAATTGGACAGGGATACAGAGAGTAATTGTTTATTATTCTGCCATTTCCCCCGAGGTTGGGTTACTAGTTCAAGGTTGGAATTGATAACTTGTCCCTTGAAGATGTTTGACTCCATGTCAAGTTTGAGTCATACACCCCTGGTTTTAGGCCTAGGCCTAGGCCTAAGTATGTTTTGTGCTAACTCGCTTCTTTTGTTTATTTTTGAATAAAATAAATCGACAACTCAAAAGAAACCAACTGAATCCTTATCCTTTACAAGAAAATCCTTAGGTAGGTTTAAGTCTTCAGTTGCTCCAAAGATTCTTATTATACAGTTTTAGGAATCGAGTTACAAGTGGAGATGGTATTAAGCATACCACATGTTATGTATGCATGCTTAATTATACGATTATTATCCTATTAACATTATTTGATTAATTTTAAGCTATTTTATAATTGGTTTAAAGACCTTAGGTTGATAATCCATTAAAGGTAGATAGGTTCTCGTGTGTAAAATTGTATCAGTAAGAGGTGTGAGAACATCACTTCAATTGGAGCAGGTACAAAGGGAATTTGTGCATGACTCCATGCGAGTGTAACGTGTGGCATTTAGTTTAGGTAAATATGGGAGAGAGGTAAGCTTTGATAGATTTTGATATCTCTTTCGAGGTTTGAGGAATGATAGAAAGGTAATATGGGAGATTGGTGCATCTCTATTGTGACAGCATATCGAGAGATACATTGTAGAGGCTCGTGCTCATGAGAAGGACTGAGTATTTCATCTACGTATCCAAAGAGGCTTAGGATCAAAGCCTATGTAGTTCAGTTGTGTATAGTATGTGTTCCTTTAAGCGTTTATATGGGGGTGCTCTAGAGATCGCGACATTGGATAATTTGATATCTCATTTGTAATAAGTTTGAAAGAGGGTTTAATAGAGATATGGGAGCATCTATATGGGGAAAATATATTCATGGACATATTATTGAGGCCCGAGATCACGAGAAGGACTCGATATTGCACCTACGTGCTTGTGTAGCCACGTGGTCAAAGCCTACACAGTTAGGATGATCATATGCTCCCATGTGTGTGAAATTTTAAGACTTAGATTGAGAGGAAGATAAGCTATATAAGAGGTGTAATACCTCGTATGTTGACAAAGAATCTGAAGGTCGACACTCATGTGGCCGACCTTGAAAAAACCTTAGATATGATGGACGAGTACAGGATGAAGCTCAACCCTGCCAAATGTGTTTTTCAGTGTCAGAGCTGGAAAATTCTTGGGTTTTATCGTCAATCAGAGGGGCATAGAAGCCAAACCCAAAAAAATTAGAGCTCAGTTAGAGATGAATACTCCAAAGACCATCAAAGACGTTCACAGGCTTACTGGACGAGTGGCTGCCCTTAAGAGGTTTGTCTCCAGAGCCATAGATAAGTGTCTTCCATTTTTTAAATTTCTTAGAAAAGATTTAGAATGGAATGAGGAGTGTGACAAGGATTTTAGAGAGATGAAGTCCTACCTCAATTCTCCCTTACTTTTGTTACGGCCAGTGCAAGGGGAAAAACTGTATATTTACCTAGCAGTCTCGGAGTCGGCTATCAGTGCTGCCATTGTGAGGGAAGAGGATGAAGTACAGAAGCTGGTGTATGTCAATAGAAAAAGCACTCCAATGGGACGAGAAGAGTTACCCAATGATGGAAAATTTGGCTTATGCTCTAATTCATGCCTCGAGAAAGATGAAGCCATACTTTCAGGCCCATACAATGGTCGTCCTCACTGACTCTCCACTACGACAGGTGATCCACAAGCTTGAGAAGTCCGAGAGACTGATGGCATGGGAAATAGAGATGGGAGAGTTTGATATTATTTATTAACCCAGGGTGGCCATTAAAGGGCAAGCGTTGGCAGACTTCATGGTCGATTTTACCCGGGATGAGGCCGAGACTAAGAATAAGAATTTTGAGACTGTAGGCTATCGGCAAGGGATAAGTGTCGGCCCTTCCGTAGACGAGGTTGAGATAATAATAGCTGGAGTAAAGAAGCTAAAAATTAAGAGGAGAGATATCTCTTCAGGCAGGGATCCCTAATAGAAGGAAATTTCTCGGAGGACGATGCAGTATGGAACCTCTTTATCGATAGCTCCTCTTGTGAGAATGGAAGCGGCACCGGACTAATAGTGTCGGCCCCAGATGGCACAGATATTGAGTATGCTTTGAGGTTTGACTTCAAGGCCTCTAATAATGAGTCAGAATATTAAGCTCTGATAGCAGTCATGTACTTGGCTCGGGCTCTAAGTGTCGACCAACTCCTACTTCAGAGTGATTCAAGATTAGTGGTAAATCAGATCTTAGGGGCATATGAGGCTAGAGACGATAGAATGACCAAATATCTGGAGAGAGTAAGGTTAATGTTGAAAGGTTTCAAAGAAGTAAAACTGAAGAGGATACCTCAGTTAGACAACGGCCGAGCCGATGCACTCACAAGGCCAACCTCAGCAATATGAACCGATATCAGAAGAACAGTGCTGGTAGAAATCTTTCTTCTATCGACCATCGAAGAGGACGACAGTGCATCTGAGTCTTGTCTAAATTTAGATATGGGAGCTTCGTGGATAGATCCTCTTATCAGATATATCAAGGAGGGGGAGCTGCCAGAATCAAAAGCCAAAAGAAAGAAGCTGAGATACAGAGCTGCCAAATTCTCTATTATAGGGGACATTTTTTATAAGAAGGGTTTTTACATCCTCTTCTCAGGTGTGTTCATCCATCTGAGGTATCGTATATACTTCAGGACGTACATAAAGGATCTTGATCTAGTTATATTAGGGGAAGATCATTGGCCAAGAGGATTATTACTCAGGGGTACTGGTGCCCGACCTTGTCCAAAGATGTTGCAGCATATGTCAAGAAATGCGACAAGTGTCAAAGGTTTGCTACCATTCCTCACCAACCTCATTAGCCACTGACCTCTATTACATCTCCCTGGCCGATTGTGGTGTGGGGGATTGATCTGGTAGGACTCTTACCCAGAGCAGTGAACAATTATCGATACCTGATTGTGGCAATAGATTATTTTTCAAAGTGGGTAGAGGTCGAGCCGATGATTACGATTATAGAGAAGAAAACCTTCCAGTTTATATGGAAAAACATCATCTGTAGGTATGGTCTTCCTAATACCTTGATTTCAGATAATGGGACTCAAATTAAAGAATGTCTCCTTGGAAAAATACTGTGAAATGGTCGGCATCAAATAGTTCTTCTCCACCTTTGGCCGACCCCAAGCAAATGGGAAAACTGAAGTGACAAAATGGATGATTCTAGATGGGATTAAGAAGAAGTTAGAAGATGCAAAGGGGAGATGGAAAGAAGAATGGTACGCTGTACTATGGGCCTATAGAACGACAGAAAGGACTCCTATTGGAGATACCCCATTTATGCTTGCATATGGCTCAGAGGCAGTTGTGCCGATGGAGATAGGCCTACCTACACATCGAGTTCAGACCTACAACCCTAAACATATCAATGACGAGTGAAGGCTTGATTTGGATATCATTAAAGAAAGAAGATAAGACACCGAGGTTAGGCAAGCCACCTATCAGCAAAGAACTGCAAAATTCTACAACAAAAGGGTCAAGGCACACCCGTTGAAAGTAGGGAATTTGGTATTGAAAAAGACGTTGGAGAAACCCAACAAGCTTCATCCAACTTGGCATGGGCCTTACAAAGTGATTAAAGAGGTTGTGAGAGGAACATACACATTGGAAAACTTGGAAGGAGAGCCATTTTCCAACCCATGGAATGCTGACCATCTTAAGCAATATTATCAATAAGATTAATTTTTACTATCTTACCCGCATTTTATTGTATATCTGACTCAGAAGAATTAATATCAATGAGAATACTAGTGTTTCCTCATCAAGTTGGTTTATTCAAATATTTGTATTAATTCATCCTAAGTTACAGAACATCATCCGTGATGTATAAGGCTTGAGTTACCATCGGTGATACGATAGTCTTGACAGGGATAACCTCATCCACAGGCTACTGATAACATTTGGCACTAATTATCATCAGCTAGATGGACTCTCCCTCGACTGAGACGATAGCACATGAATGTTACGATGCTCCATACGCTCACAAAATGACGAGGGAGGGTAGATAGAACAACAGACCTTAAACATCATTAGTTGGGTGAAATATGAGATGCAACATCATTAATTTGATGATCTCATATCTTAAACATCATTAGTTTGGTGAAATATGAGATGAAACATCATTAATTTAGTGATCTCAAACCTAAAACATCATTAGTTGGGTGAAATATGAGATGAAACATCATTAATTTGGTGATCTCAGACCATAAACATCCCTAGTTTGGTGAAATATGATATGAAACATCATTAATTTGGTGATATTAGACCTTAAACATAATTAGTTTGGTGAAGTACGAGATGAAACATCATTAATTTGGTAATCTCAGACCTTAAACATTATTAGTTTGGTGAAATATAAAATGAAACATCATTAGTTTAGTGATCTCAGACCTTAAACATCATTAGTTTGGTGAAATATGAGATGAAATATATTAATTTGGTGATCCCAGACCTTAAACATCACTAGAGTAGTGAAATATAAAATGAAACATCATTAATGTGGTAGGATAAAATATCATGATGGAAGAAGAATTTCATTGGCAACGAACAAGAAAAGTCAGTTTCATTTAATAACCTACGAGGTTACAGCAGTTCATGAAAAGACAAGGGGATAAAACAAAAGCTTCACAAAAATAAGTACAAATCAGATACAAAGCCCTCAGGGCTTAATTTGTCTATTGATGGGAGCCGACCCATCACCAGTTGGAGTTGTTTTGTCAAGACCAACATCAGTAACCTCAACCTCATCATCATGGACAGTCTGCTCTTTAATATCTTTAGTGATTTCTGATGTACTAGTCTTAACTGGGGAAGGATTCTCCACCTCAGCCAAGTCACGATCAAGACGAGCATCGCCAAAGTTAAAACCGACAAAATCTATTGGGGATAAGCTCCCAGAATCAGCATGCTTTAGGGCAGCCTTGATTCCTCTCTTAGGATAGTGAAAGCCAAAATCTATAAACTCATCAAAAGTTTTATAGTCGACAATGATTTATCTTTGGCCGCCTACCAATGCAGATGTAACTTCCGTGTCAATGCCAGCCTAGATTCTCTCATCTTTGGCTTTGAGAGCTTTCTCATGGTCGTCCTTTAGATGGGTGATCAGGTCCCTCTCTTGATTCAAATCCCCTTTGACCTTCTCAAGATCAACCTTCAGAGCATTCTCAAGCTTCTCGGCATCTTACCCCTTTTGGATTAGGGGTATCCTCGTCATAATCCAGCTAACCAGATGATGAAGAGAAACGGCGCCCTGTAATATGATAGATATGTTAGTAATAATGAGAATAATGTAGAGACATGACTTAAAAGTAAATGGATTGGTCAGTAAGTACCTATACAGTCCGATGGAGAGAGAACTCGGCCAGCAAGAGGACATCTAAGGATTATAGAAAGCGTCTGTCTTCCTGAGAGACGATTGAGCCGAGAGCGTTGACTACCTTCAAGCTGTGACCAATAATATTGTCATCACTTAATTTTAGCCGCGACAGCCAAGCAGCCAGGGAATTATCCGTCAAGATCAGGATGGCATGGTCAAAACATTGAGTCTTGCTTGGCCGAGTGGAGTTTGGGTCTATTGGTGGAGCCTTCTTTTTCTTGGCAGCAACATCGGCCTTAGTGGATCCGACAGTCTTCTTAGTTTGGTCTGGTTAAGGGACAGTCTTGTTACCACGTCTTTCAATGATCTTACTAAGGTTAGGAGAAAAAATTTCCCAAAAGTCGTTTGATAAACCTTTTGGTATCTCTGCAAAAATAAACGTCTCATAATTAGTACTTTAGTTGTACACAAGTACGAGACATAACTTGTAATAAATTTTTGAAAATTACGAAGTTCAGCCAAAGGGCCAACCCCTAAACCTGTCTGATAAAGATTGTAGGGGGTCATCAAATGTTCATACTTCACAAGAAAACCATAAAGATTATAGGGGGCCTTGCTTATGGAGCTCGTCGATTTCTTATAGCTATCAGGGCTCAGCCCAGGGTTAGCCTTGGACGATAAAGATGCTTTAGCCCATCTCAGAGGTGTTCTTGGATTAGATGTTCCACAAGCCTAGTTAGGGCCAAACTCCCAAGCGCCCGAGACAAAAAAAATATAAAGGTTTCCAGTTATGATTTGAAGTATGAGTCAGTAATAAAATTTTCTTCTCAGACTTTTTGGCTACAAAATGATAATAACCCGGATGAGTCCTAGAGGACGAGGGTGTATAGTAACCAATGAATACTCTAACTGGAAAGTCGACCTGGTGAACGGCCTTCCAAAGGACGATGGATCCAATCATGACCCTCCAAGCGTTAGGAGATAATTGGGAGGGGGCAAGGTTTATATAAGAGAGGATGGCTCAGATTGTAGGATGGATGGGAAGACAAAAACCTAATTTGAATATATGTTCATAGACACAAATCTCGCCGTCTCGGCCATCAAAAGCCCTCTCATATTTAAGCGGATCCCTTAAGAAGATGGAAGGACCTATTATGTAAAGGTGTCTGAATGCTAAGAGGTCAAACTCAATAACAAAGCTCTCGTACTCAGCAGTAATGGAGGTGTCGACGTCACTCTCTCCCTCCTAATCATTTCTAGCTTCTTCAGTTTGGGTATTCTTCTAAATACTTCTAGGAAACCTCTCAGTAAACTCATCCCCACTGGCGGCCAACAAAGGGATGGCATCCATCACAGGAGGAAATGCAACGCTGGCCCTAATATTTCTACAAGTCAGAGTTGTGTGAAGGCCCAGCATCCTTAGAAGACGCAATACGGGAAAAAGCATCCTCATCATTAGTCCCTGCACTTTGATTAGGGGAATAGTCCACGGCCTCTTCATATGAGTCCACGCTCTCGGCTGCAGAAGTGGACATGAGGTCTACAGCTGATGATTCAGACATTGGATCAAAAGTCTCAACAGGCTGGGGGTAAATGACAGCTAAGGGAGGTGTAAAGATAGGATGAACAGGGAAGGACTCGGCCTTTTAGCTCTCTACTTGGGCTTCCTTTACCTGCCTGGTCTTATCGAAACACTTCTCTTTCAAAGTTGGACACTCTTCAGCTAGCTTATACAAAGTTCATAGCATTCGAAAGATAAGACTACACTTGGGGCAAACTAAACTAATGAAAGGCCAACAACTTTTAAAAGTTAAGCTAGAAGATCAAACCCTTAGAATTTGAAAGGTTTCCATATGAACACCAAGAACAGTTGTGATGAAGCCAACCGGAGATGGTGATCGAAAAGTCACCAGAAAACCTAAAAAATGTCAACCAAAGAATTAACTCGCACTCAGAACCACAAAATATAACCGAAGAGCCACCACGCGACTAATTTATCAACATCAAAAGACCCAACAATGATAGGAATAGTCTCCGAAAAATAAGGAAGGTCACCGAAAAAATAATAAAAGGGCTGGAACTGCTAAGAATGAAAAAAACCTACAATTAGAGAGGCTACCAGAATGAACTTGAGTTCTTGGGAATAGAGGAAGAAGCTAGAGACAACCTGGGATCAAGGAACTCACGAACTTGGAAGCTTTGAGGGATATGGAGATTTCAGGAAAAAGTTGCATAGGCACGAAGGAGTAGAGAAGAAAGAGAAATGAAAAGTTTTTGGGTTTAAATATCCCACCAATGATTACACACGCTACCCTAGTAAGCCATCGTGAGAGGGGTGCAAAACCTAAAGCATACAGCCACCAAACCTAACTTGGGGCAGACGCCACTAATTAGAACAGTGACATGTGTCACCCGCCCAAGTTTTAAATCCTTTGAAGCCAACACGTAAGAGACGCCTAACCATTCCTCCAATAACTCGTAGCCCTCAACCTCCTATGAACACAAAAGGCTAAGGGCTAGGGGTGATTGATATGACCAAAGTGTACCCTAGTCTCTCATAACGAGTGATATAACATCTCATGGCCGAGTTGCGGTAAGGGTCCGCTTCTCCTCAACTAACCTCGGTCGTCTGTAAATTCGAAACCGAAAGAGACATTCTGGTAAAATAATACTATCATCGTACTCGATTATAATCGATAACAGCAGTGCCTATCCATCCAACCTCGACCTCATCTTATCAGTCGAGGTCATACATGGGACTACATGGGAATTAGCAACCTCGCCCCCTCTCAAGCCGATGTTGCAGTGAACGATGCCTAACATTACGAGCATATTTAAACATGGGGGAGATATACTAAATTGGCCAATTCTGATATAACAAGATTACTCCCTCACGTGAGGTAATATTACATCATTAATGTGCTTGTGTGCTAAGGACAGGTGGGTACACCATATTGGTAGCATCCTCATGCACATGCTGATTACATGCTTGGGGGGGTACATTACACCACCCAAACCCTATATATACACTTCATCTTCTCCATGAGAAGGGATGGATAATTCACAACCCTAGCCAAACTCTATCAAAATATACAGAAAAGAGAGAATAGATTGTGTGATTGTATCCATGGCCATTAGTGCCCCTTTTCTAGTGGATCACACACACACAGTCGATGTAGGCCCGATTGGGTGAACCACTTAGATTGTTGTCTTATCTTCTTTTTGCCTCATCTCATTCTCTAGTAGCTGTATTGTCTGTTCCATTCTACCATTGTTATACTTATTTGAGCTCATCATCACGTTGACCTGGTGGTGTTATTTTTAGCACCATCAAAGATAATGAGGTTAGGTTTCCATAATGTTAGAGGGGTAAAATATATTCTACTGTAATATGTGGTTGAGAAACGAATTTGGACATGGACATAGGAAACTAAAAAAATATAATCGGTAAAGAGATAAAGTTGTTCAATCAAAATAGAATCATAAACATCCTTAAACACTTGATAGGATACATGAATCATGGGGATTAATGATATGCCCATTATAGTCACGATGGTCGCAGAGGAATTAATGACAGGTCACTGCATGGGAACAAACATCTTGCGGCCATATACACTTATCAGGCCTTGTATCAAACAGGATATTTCCAGAACCAGTCGATCCCTGGGCTTAAATAGACCGTGGCATTACGCCAAGAACAAGCGCTACCAGGGTTCAAACAGGTCGCGAACCCTACTCTCACATCAGTTACTTGACAATTATCTTTCTTCTAGATGGATTCCCTTCTCATTAAACTTATCCACATGTCACGTGCTCCGGGCACGCGACACCACCTTTATAACTTCTATAAATATAAGTGATCACCTCCGTATAGGGGAGGACGAAAAACTTGGCGAAGCCTTGCCAAGCTCTAAGGTCTCTCTCTCTCTCTCTTTCTATAAATCAGCACATTTGGGGGCTCACCCCCGACCACAGCCACGCTGGTCAACCTTCACAGGCCACATTCGGAGCTGCTCGCTTAGCAAATCTCATGTATTCTCTTACCCTCTCTATCTTGTATGCCTATAATGGCACCCTAACTTTGTATTATACAATGGATATAATTAGAGTGGAGCACAAAAGTGGACATGGGCTCATTTTTATAGCCAAACCACTCTATATTTTATGTCTTTTTCCTTCTTGCTTACTTTATCTCTACTTCACACTTAATATGATGGTTGAGATGGATTTATGTCCAATTTCTCGTACCACCATTTTGGCACCGCCTGTGGGAAATGAGGAATTTCTATATTGTTTCATCTTATTTAAGTCTCCAAGCACCTTATTTCATCTATGGGGTCCCCCAGGTCATCATCCCATGGGTGAGATTTTGGTTATTGAGCTCATATATTTACATATAAACCCCGTGAGGGTTCTTTATTCCTAGATCTATTTTTAGGTCTTTTTCTATGACCTTAGATCTATTTTTTATACCCCAATTACATTTCCCTACCTATTTAGTGTTAAAAAGCTGAAAAGGCGATAGCCTCATGAAGCTTGGTAACTATGGAAGAGAATTATTTACTCATTTCTACTCTTTACATCCATGATTTAGGGTTTACTACAAGATTTGTCTATTATTTGCACCTAAAGGACTGTTTTGTCCTTGGTAGACACCTAGTAGGCCTATTATGTACATCTTATATAATCCAAACTCAACTTATGGGTTCAATTTTTAGGACCACACCCTTCACTGCCTCAGGCAAGATGCGACCTAACAGCCTAATTGCCTGAATTCCACAGCCTTCCTATGGCAGTTGGTCTACACAGCTTCTCAGTTCACCTGGGGAAAAAGGACTTATTACAAAGTGTCCCCAGACTCAGTTATGGGGGGATCCCCTTGATAAAGCCATGACAGTACCTACATATGTACCTCAGGCCACGACCACAAGAGTGTAATTTTTCAGATTATCAAAGACTGCATCCTTGTTACTATACTTGCTTCTCTCTCTTCATGTCCTGATTTCTCACCATTGTTCAGTTGATCTCAGAATATATATTTCTAAAGATTAACATTCCTAAGCGATGGAAGGAAGCTCTGGATCAAGTTCACAGCAACTACATCAACCACTTGTATGACAACTAGGCCTCTCTCCAAGGCCATGTCAACCTCCTGGCACAAAGGGTTCTGATGTATATGTCTGCAGACTTCACCTCCATGTAGAAGGCCGCAGCATCAGATGCCGTGGAGGAAGCCCATGGATAAAGCTCCCAAGAAGAGGAAGTAAGAAGAGCCTAAGCAAGACATGACTTATGAAAACTACACCCACTCAATGCAAGTGCTGAGAACATCCTTGAAAGCATCATGGGGATAAGTAACTGAAATGGCCACAGAAGTTGAGATCGCCTCCCCACAAGAGAGATCGGGCCAAATGGTGTAACTTTCATCAAGACCATGGCTACAACATCAACAACTGCTTCACATTGAAAGATGAAATTCAGATGCTTGTAAGGCATAGAATGCTTCAGCGGTTCCTAAAGGATGCATAAGGGATGCAACCCTAAATTGATAGGCCATATGCTTAACTTTTGTCTTGGTTTTTAATTTCTATGAAAATCTCTAAAGTGTATCTTTTACACATTTGCTTTGTATTTCCCTTACAAAAATCATATATATATATATATATATATTGTAGATGCAATTATTATGCAGCACAAATAAATATGAAAGAGGTGACAACCAAGAAAAAACAAATAAAAGACCAATCACACAACAACGAAGATACGTGGTTCAGCAAAGAAGTGCCTACGTCCACGGTGGTTCAGTCAGTGTTATTTCTCTATATTCTGAAGAGTAAGTACAGAGAATACAACTTGTCCTTTGCCCCGGACTTAGGGTTTAATTTATACATGTGTATGTTGGTGTAGTGGGGGTGATGGGTTCCTCTTTATTAGCCATCTCCCTTACATGGGATCATGTTCCCCCATAACTTTTCTTCATGGGATCGTGGAGTAAATGGATGAGTACCAGAGGTGACGGGCCTGGGCTTTGGGCCGCTGAAGAGGGGCTACTTGTCCAGGCCTTATGGTGATAGAAACGGGATACCCACAATTGCCCCTAAATTTGTTGGGCCGTTCTCGCGGGTCTGATGAATTTAAATGATCAGCAATGATGGTTGATCTCTTTGAAAACTGTGAAGTTACTTTGGCGGCACCCGCTTCGCTGTCCGTGCGTTATGATTAGCTTTGAAGGCTTGTTGGAATAAGACACATTTTCTCTTCGTCGTTCCAGCTTTTCCATCAATCTTCTATTTTCCGAGAACTCTCAAGTTTTGTACCTTCTGTTTTCGGTCTCCACTCTCATCGCTTCTTCACCTTTTGATCTGATCTTCTGTCCTGTAAGTCTTTCGTGCCCTTTTTCTTGATTTTATATTTTTTCCTGTATTTTTCCAATGGCGAAGATTGGAAATAGGTCGGTAACTGAGTTTAGAAAATTCTACGGTATTCCTGAGTGGGTAGAGATTGAGTGTTGTGCCTCGCCGCCTAGGAACATCAGGGATATAGAGGATGCACATTGGATTCATGTCCTGTTGCTCTCCCAGGGGGGTCTTACCTTTCCCCCTAATGGTTTGTTTCTGCACTTTTTTAGTTATTTTGGTATTGTGCCTGCACAATCTTCACCCAATGTATGGAAAATAGTGAACGGTGTGCACAGGATAAATCATTTGTACGGCACGAGGTTAGGGCTTGCCAAGGTCTATTTTTGTTATTCTTTTTCTCGAACGAGTTCAGGTGTCTTGTACCTTAAGGCTAGGAGCCCTGATAGGGTATTGGTAGTAAATTTACCTGATTCCCATAAGGACTACTGGCAAGAAGGTTTTCTCGTTAGGAACTGGCAATACTCCCCTCAATTTGAAGGGTCGAGGTTTGAGAGGTTCACTATTCCCTTTTATGGGGAAGAATATATAGGTAGATGTTGTATTGTTGTTTCAACCTTTGCTGACTTTGTGACTTGTCTAACTCCTCCTTGCTTTCTCCTTTTCAGCGAAGATAAAGAACTTGGAGCCAGCTCTCAGCGAGGTTCGTATCTCGGAACTGGTGAAAGCTTGGAACATCAGGGAACCTTTGGGTGACGGTGAGCATCCTAGGTCTGCTGCTTTTCTGCTTGAATACAAGAACACAGGCTCGAGCTTCATAGCCCGACCTGTGGATAGTGTTCCGGACTTTGACTCTTCCGAAGAGATTTCAGCTGAGCCCATCCAATTGGATGAGGAGGAGAGCAGCTCGGAGAGCGGGCCTGCAGGTGTTGGGAGTAACTTGGGTGGAGGCAGTGCTGATAGTAGCAGTTCATCGAGTACTACCAGCAGTCCAGGTGAAGAAATGCCTCCCAAGAAGAATCTAATCCGGGATGATGATGATGATGATGATGTGCTTCTTGCACAGAGGTCCAAAAAATCGAAGACTGTCTCCGGGGCCATAGCTACTGGTTCTCGGCCTCCCTCTCAAGAACAAGAGAAGAAGAAGAGAGAGGAGGAGCAGGCGAGGGAGAGGGAGAAGAAAAAGGAGGAGGAGAGGAAGAAGGTGGAAGAGAGAAAGAGGAGGGAGAAGGAGAAGGAGGAGGAGAGGAGGAAGATGGAACTGAGGACCAAGACTGGTCAATCCTTGGTCCCAGTATCTGCTTTGCCTGAGGGGGCTTCGGTGGCCACCTCTCCTCAACTTGCCCCTGCGCTGCTTGAGAGGGCAGTCCTCCCTGCAGATCGCGAGAGGGCGTCAGGGTCTGATCAACTGGCCTTGCAAGCTAGCCAGAGGCTCGCCTTGGTAAGGTTTCTTTTCTACTTCCCAACTTCTCCTAATCTGCTTTGGTGGTTTCTTCTTTCTGATCTTTACCTTGTTTTCTACAGTTTGTGACTGACTTCGCCGTGCTATATCGCTCTCGCGACGAGCTGTTGAGAAGGAACAGCGAGCTGGAGCAGGCGAATTCTACTCTGGTGGCCAGGGGTTCTCAGTTGGAGGCCGATCTGAAGGCTGCTGATGCGGCTCGAGCTTCTTCTGCCTTGGCCCTTGCTAATTCTGCTCGCGAGAGAGATAATGCTGTCAGGGAGCTCGGCGAGCTGAGGAAGTCGTACGACCAGGTCTGCTCTAGCAAACTGGACTTTGTGGAGAAGAACAGGGTTCTTGCCGAGCAGCTGGAAGCGGAGAAGGCCCAGGCAGCCACTGTTAAAGAAGATTCATACAATTCTGGCTGGGCTGCTGCGTATGAAAACGTCGAGGTTCAGATAGGCTATATTAGCCGTCTGAACTTCAAGAAGGGGTGGAACAAGGCCCTTGTGGCTGCAGGGGTGGATGTTGCATCCCCACTTTTTGACGAACATGATCCAGGGCCTAAGCCAGTTGTGGATGAGGAGCCAGCCCCAACTGCTGAAGGGGTCAATCCTGCTTCTCAGGCGACTCTTGTTGATGCTTCCTTGGTCGAGGGGGCAGTGCACACCTCTGCAGAGGGTAACGCCCCTGCTGATGCTGATAAGGACGAGGGTCCGTCCACCGAGGTTGCTAAGTGATAGGGATCTCTTTGTAATTTTTTCCCTTTTTTTTGTTCTGATGTAACCTCGCTCATTATCAATAAAAAGGCTTCGTTTTTGTTTATGCTGATTTCTTTTTGTTCTCTTCCTTTCTTTGTAGTTGGTTGATGTGGATGATTATATTCCTGTTACCTCCCAATTGGGTAGGACTCTGGGTCCTAATGCAAGCCCTGCAGTTCGCCAGGCTTTTGCTAAGCTCTGTAGGTTTGCTAAATCAAGGAACCAGAAGTATAAGGATCAGTCTGAGCTGGTGGCTAAATTGAAGGACAAGCTCCAGGAAATGGGAGAGATCGGAGCTTCAGTGCAAGAAGAAGTCAGCGAGCTGAGAGTAAAGTTACTGGAGGCTACCGAGATCAATCAGGTCGTGGAGTTTCTTCAGCGGGAGAATAACGACCTGAGGTGGGAGGTCTTGAAGCTTAAGGAGCATTTGCCGAGCACCGCTTCGGCAGTCCTGCAAGGTTCTTCCACGTCGCGAGCTGCTCGGCCACCCCTCCCGCGAGCTGGCAGGAGTACGCGGGGTAGGAGTAGGGAAGCTGAAGAGCAGCGTGAGAGGGAGATGGAGGAGCTGCGCGGCGATGTTCAGCGAGCTTATGTAACTGCTGCTGGGCTTCAGAGGGACGTCACCCGACTGCGGCATTTATTTAAGAAGGGCCCTCGCCAAGTGTGGACTGATGGCTATGATCAGGGCTGGCTAGATGCTCCCACAAGATTATCAGAGTTTGAGGAGCTTTCCTTCATCAGGCGGTGGTTGAGTGCTCTCAAAGAGCTGCAGGTGCCGAGAAATTCGATATTGTGGTATCAACATGAGATGTCTCCCTCTACTCTGATGCCCAATCCATTTAGGCGAGATGACCGATGGATTCCTATCGATGCTATTCCTCAGCGGCTACTGGAGTTGGACACAAATGAAGTTATTGAGGAATTCGATCCTGCCCCTGATGACGGGAGGAGAGCTAAGGTTGCTGATTACCTTGCTCGGAGGCTTCCCCCTTCTTGATTTTTTGTTTTTTAATAATTTTAAATGCTTTGGGCGAGTCTTTGCCGACTAAACATGTACCATTATTGTTTGTAAATATAAAAGATTAATGGAAAGTTTGAGTTTTGGGCGTTTTTGCCGACTAAACGTGTTTATCCAATCTCTGTTATATTTTTGCAGCTTCACAATCTTTATCTTGCCATGTGAATGTCCGCCCAGTCCAGTATTAAGAATACCATTGTGCTCTCCCTTTACCTTTTAGGTCGTGTCGTCACACTCCCTTAGGTCTAAGAGGGGCAATTGGCGAGGACACACCTGTTTTTGGATGTCTTCATCCGGTCAGGATTTTGTTTAACCAAAGTAGGTTCGATGCCTAAGAATACTCTGTAGGGCTTCATATATTGCCATGGGCAATGCTAAGAGGTCTGTCGTGCTTCGTGACGATGACCTGAGGAGGGGTGTTCCCCTACTATGTCAACTATTATACCTGTGATTTGAAAAAGATGTGTAATAAGATATAATTGTTATACTTTTAGAGAGTAATCAACTGAGAGATTTTTATTGGTGAGTAGAGAAATAAACTGTCTTTTCCCAAAATGAGTACAATAAAAGATCTAACAATAGAACTCCTAAAAGTAGAATTTCTTGAGATTAGCTGCGTTCCATGCTCGTGGTATCTCTCTGCCCTCCATCGTTTTCAAATGATAGGCACCTTGCAGGTCGTCTCTAATTATTTCATAAGGTCCTTCCCAGTTTGGGCCCAGTTTACCATCTGATGGCTTCACTGTGTTGCCAAGGACCTTTCTTAGGACATAGTCTCCAATTTCGAACTTCCTCGGATTGACCTTTTTGCTGTAGTGCTTCGCGAGCTGTTGCTGATAACTCGCTAGTTTGACTAGGGCAAGTTCCCTGCGCTCGTCGGCCAAGTCGAGTTCAGCGAGCAAAGCCTGATCGTTCTGATTCTGCTCGACAAGGTCGGATCTCATTGTAGGCAATCCTGCTTCTAATGGGATGACCGCTTCCATACCATATGCTAGTGAGAATGGCGTCTGACCTGTGGCTCGTCTGGGAGTCGTTCTGTATGCCCATAGGACATGTGGTAGCTCGGTAGTCCACGCGCCTTTTGCTCGTTCTAACCGCTTTTTTAATCCAGCGATCACTATTTTGTTGGAAGCCTCAGCTTGTCCGTTGCTCTGAGGATAAGCTACCGAGCTGAAGTGGTGCCTGATTCCGTGTTGGTCGCAGAAGTCCTGAAAGGGGCCACTTTCGAACTGTGTCCCATTGTCAGTGATGATGGTTCTGGGGATCCCGAATCGAGTGATTATATTTTCCATATGAATTTCATCATGTCAGCATCTCGGATGTTCGCCAGAGATTCTGCCTCGATCCACTTGGTAAAGTAATCGGTGGCGACCAGCAGGTATTTGCGATTGCCGGCAGCGATGGGTAGAGGTCCCACGATGTCCATTCCCCACTGGGCAAAAGGCCAGGGGCTGATTTCAATTCGCTGGCAGGCTGGTGGACCATGGGGGCGTGAAGCTGGCATTTTAGGCATCTGCGGACATATACTGCGGAGTCCCTTTGCATATGCGGCCACCAGTAACCTTCCTTCATTGCTCGGAAGGCTAGAGATCTTCCTCCGACGTGACTTCCGCAGATTCCTTCGTGGAGCTCGTGAAGCACTGTCTCGACCTCGCCTGGGTGGACGCATCTAAGGTAGGGGCCGGAGAAAGATCTTTTATACAAGTCGCCTCCCGTGGATAAGTGAAAGCGAGCAGCTTTGACTCTTATCTGCTGGGCGGTCCTTTTATCATCTGGGAGCGTTCCGTTCTTCAAATAGCCTTTTAAGGGATCCATCCAGCTAGGGGCTGGTTCCAATTGGAGTATTTATCTCGCTTTTGTTATCTCGCGGTGAATGCTCGGGTAGCTAAGGAAATCGATAGGGATTATCCTTTTAAGGCTGGAATTGACTGCCGAGCTCAGGGCTGCCAAAGCGTCAGCGTGGCTGTTCTGCCCCCTGGGGAACTGCTGGATGTTGATTTCTTCAAAGTTTGTCATCAAGTTTCTTACCAACGAGAGGTAGGCTGCCATCCTCTCGTCCTTCGCGTTGTAGTCTCCACTTATCTGATTGGAAACTAGTTGCGAGTCTCCGAATACCTGTAAATGCTTTGCTCCTAGAGTTTGCGCCCTTTGGAGACCTGCAATTAAGGCTTCGTATTCTGCTTCGTTGTTGGAGGCTGCAAATCCCAGCCTAATTCCTTGCTCGAGGACTGCATTTTCTGGAGTGATGAGAACAATTCCTACTCCTGCCCCTTTTGAGTTGGAGGCTCCATCAATGAATAGCTTCCAGCTTCCCCCTGTAGCCTGGCTGTTTTGTTCTGTTGGTTTAGGCTGGTCGAGAGGTTCTTCGCCCGTGAATTCAGCTATGAAGTCAGCGAGGACTTGACCCTTGATAGCTGTCCTTGGTTGAAATTGGATGTCAAACCGGCCGAGCTCGACTGACCACTTAGACAGCCTGCCTGACAAATCCGCCTTCCTTAGGACAGTCTTTAGGGGGTGTGATGTAAGGACGATGATCGTGTGAGCTTCGAAGTAATGCTTCAGTTTCCTTGATGACATTACTAGGGCTAATGCGAGCTTTTCCAATGGCAGGTATCTCTGCTCGGCGTCTAGTAAGGTTTTGCTCGCGTAATAGACTGGATGTTGGATCCCTGTGACTTCACACATTAGCGCTGAGCTGATAGTATGGCTGGATACAGAGAGGTAGAGGTACAAAGGGTCCATTTGTTGTGGCATGACGAGCAGTGGTGGGGAGCTTAGGTAGGATTTGAGCTCGCCTAATGCTTGCGAGCAATCTGGGGTCCATTCCACCGTTTTGCTGCCTTTTAAGAGTTGAAAGAAGGGCTTGCATCTCTCGGAGGATTTATAAATGAAACGATTCAGAGCAGCGAGCATTCCAGTGAGCTTCTGTACATCGCGGATTGTGCGAGGAGGTTGCACCCGTTTAATTGCCTCAATCTGGTCCGGATTTGCTTCTATGCCACGCTTGCTGACCAAATACCCAAGGAACTTTCCTGACTGGACACCGAAGGAACACTTGCTCGCGTTGAGTTTCATTCGGTATTTCCTGAGGATTTCGAAGGTACTTGCCAGGTCAGAAAGGTGGTTTTCTTTCTCCTTGCTTTTGACGAGCATGTCGTCGATGTAGACCTCCATCGTGTTTACCATCTGATTTTTGAACATTTTAGTAACCAGCCGCTGATAGGTTGCCCCTGCATTTTTTAGCCCGAAAGGCATGACCTTGTAACAGTATAAACCAACCGTCGTGATAAACTCCGTTTTGTCCTGATCTGGGGCATATAAGGGAATCTGGTGATAACCCGACCAGCGAGCACTGGTAGTACTATCTTGCCCAAAGGCATGGTCATTTTTCCAGCGAAGCCGACCAGAGGGACAGTGGTTCCCTTAAGGTCGGCGATGTCCAACTTCAATTTCCTGAACAGGTCGATGTACATTACTTCGGATGAGCTTCCTTGATCGACGAGCAGTCTGTCGATATCAAAGTTGGCTATTCTGAGTGTAATGACTAAGGCATCGTGATGTGGGGTCCTCACTCCCACAAGATCTTCATCCGTGAAGACAATATGCTTGTTGTAGTTGATGTCCTCTGCTCGGCGGCGTTTTCCTGCCTGTGATTTCGCTGGATCAATTTGAAAAGCTTGCATTACTGCTGTCAGCTTCTTTATCTCCATCCGAGCTGAGTTGCCCTGGATTTGCTTAACATCGGATACTCCATGGATTACTGCGAATTCGTGTCCGGTGTCGTCTTCTAACACGTTGTCGGGTTTTGCCTCCTTGTGGACAGTCACTCTCTCTACCTTCCTTTCCACAAAGTTATTCAAATGTCCGGATTGGGCCAACTCCTCGAGGTGGGACTTAAGAGCCTTGCAGTGCTCGGTCTTATGTCCCCCCTCTTTGTGGAAGGTGCATCTCAGCGCATTGTTTCTTTTCGAACGGCTCATCCTTGATCTTAGCGAGAATTTTGTAAATTGGTTCTTTGAAGATGGTGTTGACTGCCTGGAACGATTTTGCAACGTCAGGGCCCCCTCCGTTTTTGGGGCCATTTTTGCTCCCATTCTTTCCTCCTTTTTCTGGTTATCAACTTTCTCACTTCCCTTCGTGGCGAGCTTGGCTCGACCGTTTTCCCCTTCGTTAAGGCGGGTGACATCTTCCACCTTTGCGTATTTCTCAATCCGGGCCATCAGGTCATCAATGGTGGTTGCTTCCTTCTTTGTCAAGGACTGGTAGAGGAGGGAAGAGCTAGGTAGCCCAATTTTGAATGAAGCCACTGCCACTTCTTCTGCGCAGTCTTCGACTTCGTTGAATAACTCCCAGTACCTTTTCGCGTAGTCTCGGAGTGTCTCCTGAGGAGTTTTCTTCATCGTCAATAGAGCATCCATCCTTTTGGGATGGGAGCTGCTGGTGATGAACCTGGCCGTAAAGAGCTCGGCCAGGGATTTGAAATTTCTGATGGATCGGTGAGGGAGTTTCTCGAACCATTTCTGGGCCACGTCATGAAGGCTCGAGGGGAAAATACGGCACATCAACGCATCTCGGTGATTCCAGAGGGTCATAGCCTGCCGGTACTGCCTGACATGATCAATGGGATCAGTCTTCCCGTCGTAAATCTTGAACCTCGGAATAGCAAATTTTTTGGGAGCTTCTTCTTCTTCAATTTCCCTTGTGAAGGGCGATTTCATTTGGGTCTTGAGGGCTCTCCTGGCGAGTTCTCTGGTTGACCTGGTGCCGCGGTGAGCTGGGTGTTGGTCCATTTCTCTGCGGATCAGGTTCCGTATGTTGTCGTCGCTGCGAGCAGGGCTCTGATAGCGGCGAGCCTTTCTCAGTTGCTCGCGGAAGTCGTCGTCTGAGTCGCCACCTTCGAACCCTTGATGTTGCCGCCTAGGACTCCTTCCTCGGCTGCGAGATTTGCTCGCCTGAGGGCTAGGAGTGCGATAGGGGCGTTTCCTGTTATCAGGACGTAGTTCTTTTTCCAGTTTTTCCAGTCTTCTTTTCAGGCGAGCATTCTCAGCCTCATACCTGCGAGAAGACTCCCTCTGCTCATGGAGCCTTGCTTCGTATGCATCGATCAATCTGGATATCTGAGTGGACCTCGCTGGTCCTTGACTTTCTTCTGAGGCTGGCCTTTCTAAGCGAGCCCCTTGATCGGAACGTCGGACTTCAGACCTGATCCTGCGAGGAGCGGGTGGCTCCTGAATGTCTCCTGCTTGAGGAGCGTTGCTGCTGTGACCAGACATCTTAGATTTTTTTTTTTTTTTTTTCTTCGGTGTGGGCTCTTCTCAAGGAAAGATAAACGATTCCCACAGACGGCGCCAATTGTAGATGCAATTATTATGCAGCACAAATAAATATGAAAGAGGTGACAACCAAGAAAAAACAAATAAAAGACCAATCACACAACAACGAAGATACATGGTTCAGCAAAGAAGTGCCTACGTCCACGGTGGTTCAGTCAGTGTTATTTCTCTATATTCTGAAGAGTAAGTACAGAGAATACAACTTGTCCTTTGCTCCGGACTTAGGGTTTAATTTATACATGTGTATGTTGGTGTAGTGGGGGTGATGGGTTCCTCTTTATTAGCCATCTCCCTTAAATGGGATCATGTTCCCCCACAACTTTTCTTCATGGGATCGTGGAGTAAATGGATGAGTACCAGAGGTGACGGGCCTGGGCTTTGGGCCGCTGAAGAGGGGCTACTTGTCCAGGCCTTATGGTGATAGAAACGGGATACCCACACACACACAGATATATATATATATATATATATATATATATATATATATATATATATATATATATATATATATATATATATATATATATATATATATATATATATATATATATATATATATATGAATGATGGTTTTAATCATACATCAATTCTTGATGTCCTCATTTATAACCTTGTGAAATCTCTTTGTGTTATCAAATTTTGAAAGGAAACTTAATTATCAATTATCTTGGGAGATTATTTATTACAAGATAAAGAGTCTATTGAGGAGAAAGGTTGACAACCGTAATTGGCCTATGATATCCCCCATATTGCAAAAGCATTCGAAGATTCAGGATGCTTTTAATAGCCTTGAGGGCTCATAATGCATATTCTTAGCTTTCGGGATGCGTCAATTAGCCTTGAGGGCTCATAATACTCATTATTAGTTGTGAGTTGTTTTATTGATAACCCAATTTGTGAAGGCTTGAAAATACCTACCTTGGGTAAGCTTGATAATACCTGGCTTAGGGAGGCCTAAATATACCCATCTAGCCATGGGTGGCTTATTGACAACCCAGCCTAGGGAGGCTTAAAAATGCCCCAAGATAAAAGAAAGGAGGTGTAGTCAATTGAAATGGGCCAAAGAATTAATTGTCCATGACAAAGGAAGTAGTTCCTCAGAGTCCACCATTACAACAATTCTGTAATAACACTATTCCTAATGTAAATTGGGCCAAGACCTAATTGTCTACAGTAAAAGGAAGTAGTTCCTCAATCCACCATTACAACATTTCTTCGGCAAAATTCCATATTCTAAGCCAAGGGCTTAACCGTCCACGACAGGGGAAATAGTTCCCCATGACCACATCCAGCATTGTTAGTCGCGACTTACACAAGCAATGAATCAAAAGTTACTGCAAAATCAATATTGCTGCAGTTTATGAGGAGCTGCAGCCAGCATCTAAAGTTCAAGCAAATATTTAAGACTAAGGTATTAAGGGACAAATGAAGCTACAATTAATTGAAGAAAGTGGTCCAACACTACTACAACAACATTAATAATCCTATTTCAAAATGATTGAGTAACTTGAAGCTTATAGTCGAAATCAATTTTTAACAAGGTATAACACAGCTGCAGCCTGTCACTAGAGTTAGCAAGCCCTATCACTAAAGTTCTATTACAAAGAAGTGCAAACACTCAAGCATTCAATAGTATAAAAAACAATGCAAGGCCGCAGCATGTTCAAGATAATACATCCAGAAAAAGATGACGGAAGATAGAAGAAATGGAATTTAACGAAAATATGGTTGTAGCCCAATATATATTACAGGCAAAGGATGGATTAATGTTCAAATATATCAAAAGTGGCCGCAACCCTGTATAAGTTGAACAAAGATCAATGTTTCATAAATTATAAGAAATGGTCAACATGTTCGCAGCCTTATAAAATATGATCGTAGCCCAAAAGGATTACAAAAAGACCAGTCTAGTCAACTATGAGGTTGCATCCTCATCTTCATCTCCATGTTCTGCGTCATCGGTCGTAGTCTTGGTTTCCTCATCATCCCCGCACCATCCTTCAATGGATTTCTATCTCTCTCCTTTACGACAACCCTCAGCCTAGAGACACACTCCAAGTGCTCAACATCACTCAGCTTCTAGGAAAAAAACTTATCCTTTACCTCTGGGAAATTTTTAATAAATTTGTGCCTAAATTACTAAAAGCCACATAGGTAGGCCCTATTATTGGCGCTGAAGAAATCTTTGGAGGTCTTATAAGAGGGCACAACATCATCTTGGGCTTCTATCAAAGCCGTGGAATGATCATTATTCATTTTCATGATGACCTCAGCATGTTGGGCTTCAAGCGACTTCAATGTTGTGGCATGACTAATTGTCATTTCTCGGTTCAGAGCTTCAGTAGCAGTCAACTTTTCTTGAAGGGCTGCAGCCTGCTTGGAAGCCTTTGCAGTATCTAGGTCTTTCGCGACCTGATTGAAATTGTCTTCTGGCTTCTTCTAGGCCTTATCTGCAGTAATAAGATA
This sequence comes from Sambucus nigra, assembly GCA_949130495.1. Lineage (NCBI taxonomy): Eukaryota > Viridiplantae > Streptophyta > Magnoliopsida > Dipsacales > Adoxaceae > Sambucus > Sambucus nigra. The sequence continues at coordinate 136,742,042 of OX422216.1, forward strand.
CAAGTGTCGCAGCAGAAGACTGCTTCCCAGCCTCAAAGGACGAAGTCCTGGCATTCTACAAGTCATTATTGTATGTAGACTCCGCAACCTTATAAAGCTTGAATAACGCCTCATACTTGGCCCTTTGGGAAACGACCACCTCTGTGGACTGAAAATGAGCAAAAAAGTTAACTCAACATCTAAAAATAACGCGAAAAGAAGATGAAAAGTTAGAAGAAAACTTACCCTCAACAAGCTGTGGAGGGCATATTCCTCCAAGTCCTTGTATCCTCATCCACTAAACGGTTGGGGTCAGAAGCAACCACAGCCTTCTCATTTTGGAGATGGCCTTGGCAGTTGTATCCAAAGATGATTTGGGATCAAATTGCCTTAACTTATGCCACAGATGATCACCAGGATCTCTATCAGCCCTACTTTGGGGGGTGGATAAGTTGGCATTAACCGCCATCATAGTCCGTGAAGGAGAGTCAATGGTTAAGACATGGATGGGGCTAAGTCCACCTTCGAAGTCCCCACCAGAAAATGTTATGCCTGTCGCAGCCGGTTCAGGCCCAATGTCATCTGTTAAACAAAAATGTAATTAACCCTTGAATTAATAATTAATTTAATTGTAATTAATGTACATTTTAGTTTAATGTAATATATTGATTTTGATGCTTCCAAACATACTCTTATTAATTACTTTTTTATTTTAAATATTTCTAATTTTATAATTTTGCTGGTACAATTATATATACATGTACTTGTGTAATAGTTAATATAATAATTAAGTATATTATTTAATTTTACTTTTTTTGTAAGTATTAATATTTTTTTTCGTCTATAGTATATTATTTTGAAAAACTGCTTTTATATATACTTTATATATTTCTATATATACATTAGTTTATATCATCAAGAACTTTTTATAAACTCTATTAAATATATTTATATTATATACGTTTTCTTTTATATACATTTCTCTCTCTCTCTCTCTCTATCTATCTATCTATCTATCTATCTCTCTCTCTCTCTCTCTCTCTCTCTCTCTCTCTCTCTATATATATATATATATATATATATATATATATATATATATATATATATATATATATATATATATATATATATATATATATCCGAACAGTAGAAAATGAAGAGGAAAAAATACACAGTTAGTGAGATCTATATTCTTTTCCTTGGGCCCCGTACCTCACATTTTTTTGAGTCTCCAGTCTTTTCAACTGAGGCAAGCTTTTGTTATCACCAATTGTATTTACCAGTTGTATAATTCGGCCAATTTCTCTTGTCAAATAATACACTATGTTAGGTTTATGTTTTTTAACCTTGGCTTTACTTGATGTTGACCGAACTGTACCTTTGATAATAAACCTTAGTTGATTTTGTCATGTAGGTTTTTAGTAGCTGTTGGACGAAAAGACCATTCCCTATACCTGCTAGTGTGAACTCAACCGAGATATATAGTCTATATTTTAGACTTGACCTTATTATTTGTGAGATTATACCTTCCATGATAGGAAACTCTAGAACCTTAGGCATTGATTATTTGTACCGCCACCATACCTGTGTTAGTTTCGGCTATAGCTGTGTATTTCATACCTGCTCTGTAAGGCCATCTGTAGTGGAAGAGGTAAACGTGTAGTTTTACACATTTACATCTTACAATGGGTAAAGAATTGTGTAGTTGGAGGAGAGAGAAAATGTAAAGGAAATGTAAATCTAAACAGCCGAAACACAATGTGCAAGTGGTGCCCAGGAGTTCTGGGCGTTAAACATATAACCGCCCAGACTGGGCGTTAAAAAGAAAACCGCCCAGATTTCTGAGCATTTAACATCTATCCGCCCAACCTCAATTTTGAAAAAAATAAATAATATCCAAACGGTAACTTTTCTAACGGCTAAAACATATTTACAATGGTAACTTTTATTTTTGTGTATATAGTACACCCCTCAAAAACTTTGAAATTGTGGGAAAAAATTATGAACGAATATAACTCAAGCGAGGGTGTCATTTACAAACGGTCTGAAATACATTGCAGATAAGATTTTGAAAAATTAACACAGATTGTGTGTTGTATACGGCAAACTTGTCCAAAGCATACGATAGGGGGAAAAAAAGCGGCACGTCGGAGGTTTCATGGGTAATTACAATTAATATTTAATTATTTTATATTTATAATTAAATTCATAATTTTGCAAAAATAATGCGAGAATATTTTTTTTGATAGGTACAACGAGCTCGTGATAACTTTCTATCAAAAACGGGTCATAAATTCAATTACGACCACTGCTACGAGGTGCTTAAGGATTTGCCAAAGTATTCGATGTCGACCAGTGGTTCACAATATACTGATGAAGAAGATAATGGAACCCCACTTAATTCGAACGACAACGATACAAGGGAATTCAATAATCCGTTGAAAAGACCGGAAGGACGTAAAGCTGCGAAACTGAAAAGGAAGAAAAGAGCGGCAGCCAACAATGCGGCTTTACAAAAGCTCATTTTAGAGAACTCTAATGAATTCAACAAACTTTATGACAAAAATTTTGTAGAATCCCAATCAATCAAAAGAAATCTAAATGAAAAGATTGATGGTGTAATTTCAATTCTCACCAAAGAGTATGAAGCTCAACTCCAACGTGACGAAGATCACATTATTTACATGGATACAAGTAACTTCACTCCCCAACAAAGAGCCCTTCACGAGATGCGATTGACTCAGATAATGCAGCATCGGACTTAAGCATTTCAGAACTTCTAATACTAGATTATTAGATTTATATGGTTATTTATGTAATTCAAATTTATTAATTACTAGCTTTTCTACCAATGTTCATCAATGACTAGTTTTGCCCAAACATATTTTATTTAGCACGAAGAAAATTATCTACATATATTAGGTAGGGTAAATGGATAATATTGATATTGCAATCAAGATGATGATTCTGCATGACGATTCCAAATGTGTTCCATAAGGTCCTCACGTAACTGGTTATGTGCATCCTTGTTCCACATCTTTGCCTCCCGCACCTGGTACTGATAATGGCCAGTGAGACTTTGCCTGCTTAAGCAGGGGGGTGGGTCACGTAAGGGCAGGTCAGCTCGCCAAGTCCCGTACTGCAACTCTTCCTCGACAATCATATTGTGTAAAATGACACAAGCCTTCATAATTACACGTAAGTGTTTATATTCCCCAAAATTGGTCGGGTTTCTGATGAAGTGGAACTGTTGTTGCAAGATGCCAAATGCCCGTTCCACATCCTTTCGGGCTCCTTCTTGGGCTCGTGTGAACACCTTTTATTTTTTACTGGCAGGTCCAAAAAATATCAGTCCTCATATTTTACATGACGTGACAAATCGTCCTTATTGGACGGTAAAATAAGTCCCGCCCAACAAGTGTACAGGACTAAATCTGAAAAGATTAAGTTTCAAAAAATATCAGTCCTCATATTTTACATGACGTGACAAATCATCCTTGTTGGACGGTAAAATAAGTCCCGCCCAACAAGTGTACAAGACTAAATCTGAAAAGATTCAGTTCCAAAAAATATCAGTCCTCATATTTTACATGACGTGACAAATCGTCCTTGTTGGACGGTAAAATAAGTCCCGCCCAACAAGTGTATGGGACTAAATCTGAAAAGATTCAGGTCCAAAAAATATCAGTCCTCATATTTTACATGACGTAACAAATCGTCCTTGTTGGACGGTAAAATAAGTCCCGCCCAACAAGTGTACAGGACTAAATCTGAAAAGATTCAGTTCCAAAAAATATCAGTCCTCATATTTTACATGACGTGACAAATCGTCCTTGCTGGACGGTAAAATAAGTCCCGCCCAACAAGTGTACAAGACTAAATCTGAAAAGATTCAGGTCCAAAAAATATCAATCCTCATATTTTACATGGCGTGACAAATCGTCCTTGTTGGACGTAATATAAGTCCCGCCCAACAAGCCTATATATAAAAAGCCTTTTCATCTAACATTACCAACATGGCTTCAACTCCATAAAATTCATCCATTTACAATGGATCATACACCAATATTGCCGATAACGTTTGGTATAGAAAGAAACAAATTTTTCAAACTTATCCGATTGATACTTCTCGACGTTTTCTTAATGACTATGGTCATATTTTCATAATCTCCCCTACTTCTGAACAAGAAGACGGAGTTGAGTACCCTTGGGAACACCTGTCATGGCTAGAAAAATATGATGAAAGGTGTGACTTGAAAAATATGATGAAAGTTGTACTTCTATTAGGTTCGACCTAAGCGTTTAAGCGTTTGTACTACATAAGTATGAGTTTATTATCCACTATGCACACTATGTATGTTTGTATTTTTATGGTGTTTGTATTTGAACATTCTAATATAAACCACATCGTTATTAAATAAAAACAATTTTATTATCAAAACAAATTATTACATTGCAATGTTAACTTTACATCGGATCCCCACCAAGATATTGCTAATAAGGAAATTCGTTGAATAGTCCAAAAAATCATCGGCAAGAGAGGTTTGACTGATCGATCCTCCAGGGTCTTGTGATGGTGGATGAGCTATATTAGGAGAAGCAATTGGATATTCGTCTCCATATATGTCGGGGGGTGTATTATGGAATGGGGTTGTGCCTGGTAGACGAACTAGGCCCTGCGCTTTTAAGCTCTCTCACCCACCTTTACCACATAAGCTCTCGTTCTAACATTATTGATTTAAGTTTCCTTAAGTAGTCCTCTCTAAAAAAACCATATCACGCCATTGGTCGCGTAAGTAAAATGTGCCGGGAGCTAAGTCATTATGAGTGTTTGGCGGGTCTACTTGAATGACTGTTGTGCAACTCAAATTTGTATCTGCAACTTCAAATTCCCTAGACAAAGGTGTAAGATTTGACGATGAAGATTGTCCTTGTGTGTTGTATATGTGGGGAGTCTCCCATCTATCTGTTGGTGCGTTGGGTACCCGTAAATCAGATGGTGCAATCGAGGCGAACCCCACCCCGTCATGATTTTTCCACCGAATTAGGGAGGGTAATAGTTCACCTTTACCCATAATCTTCCAGTATGTCAACCATTCGTCCTCTGATGAGACTGAGAGACGAGCAATTGCAGGTTGCCAGTTGCCAATTTGTTCCATATATATATCCCTTGGAATGAATGCCATTGGATACGGTGGGTTTTCTGGAATTGCAACGAGACTTGTCATTTGGCGATAGCAACGATCTCCGAGATACCAAGTTCCACCTAACTCGATATCCAAAAGCATTATCCGTCTTTGCCCCAAATCATGAGCAATTGTAACGATATTAAACTGGTTTTCTGCTAATCCCATAAAAGGTTGCCATATGATTGACTCGGGAGAACGCATTTCCAGTTGCTCTTGCATTGCCGAACTTTTAAATCTCATCTGACCCAATAAAGCCCCACGTTGGTCAGACACCCATCGTAGCATACGCGGCCATCTTTCCACAGCATTATTGTACAATATGGGAACCATCGTGTGAAGGTACTCGTAGCCAAAGTACTGCGGGTTTAAGGAAAAACTCATTAGAATTCAGGAGATTATTAAACTAAAAAAAATTAATTTTAATGATTGTGATACAAATGTTAAATTAGAGGGGAAAATACCTCTATTAGTTGCCAAAAACAATTTACTGATTTCTGCGCATTTGTGGTGCATGCGTCAAGCACATAGTAAACACGCGCTAAAATGGCAGAACCCTAACCCTTAGCAGCCATGTTGTTAAGATTGTTTAAATAAGTTTCCCAATCCACACACAAGGTGTTATGGCCCGTCGGGAAAAAAATGAAGCTCAACACAAATACAATAAAAACTCTGGCAATCTGTTCTTTGCTCACTAGTCTTTGCTTCGGAACATGTTCGCACCAATCCAACATGTATTTTTTTACTGTTTTACAAGAAATATTTCTTCCTTTGAACTCTGGGTGGCCTATTTCGGGAAAATATAGGTCGAACATTTGCTCCATAGTACACTGACTAGATGTTGGAAAACTAGGCAAAATTGGATGGATTCCAATTGGAATTCCTAAAACCATATAATTTAAGAATTATTAAATATGGCAACATTCAACAATAATTTATAAAAATACAAATATAATGGGAAAACATATTTCTGAAATATTTACCTGATAAATGAACAAAATCATAAGGGGTATTCCCCAACTCCACGCTCGGTAGATGGAATGTATGAGTTATTTCCGACCACCTACTTACGAGCGCTCCAGTCAATTGGTTGTCGGAGTTAGGAAAAAATTCGCTAAATAAATGACTAAAACCGAAATTCCCAATGGCCGCTCGCACAAATGGAATCTGGGATAATTCAGCATACACCTCTATCGGACCGTGGATACTACCGCGCATATGAAATTGACTGTCGGTTGGATTCGCTGTAGGATCAACAATCATGTCTCTCGCATGCAAAAAACTATCGTCAAACAACTGATGATAATTTCGATACAAGACTGGAAAATTCGGTGGTGGGGGTGGAATGGGATTAGGTTTTTCAAGTTTGCCACACCATTTTCTTTGAACAGATAACATTTTCTTTGCAAGTTTGGGATATAAAAAATATTCAAGGGTGGTGTAGGAATAATTTTGGAATTAATTTTGAGAGTGAAACATAGGATATAAAATTTGTTGTAGGATTAATTTTATAATAAGGATGAAAAATAGAAGAGGAGAAAATGTTATTTATAGGGGGTAAATGCATAATTAATATTTAGTTATAACGGCTATATTTGCAATGGGTATAAATGGCTAGGAGATAACGGCTGGAAAGGGGTGGTAGATCTGGGCGGTAATATGTTGTCCGCCCAGATCTGGGCGGTAATATGTTAAACGCCCAATCAGGGTGGTAATATGTTAACCGCCCAATTCCCTCCACGTCGTCCCAGTGTAAAAATTGGCGAAACAATCTAAGCCAAAAGATGTACATTTACATCTTCACATCCTCATTTTACACATTCCCACTACAGATGGCCTAATAAACAACAAAGGCTATATCTGTTTTATTATTTTTTTAATAGAAAATAATATTACGTCTCCAAATATTTTTATATGCTATATTATTATATTATTACCTTGGGCCACACAAACCATTCAACTTTATTTTTTTTCGAAACCTTGCCTTGACACCTACTTTACTTTAGGCCTGATTTTCTTACCTCGATCAAAACAATCTTAAGGAGTTAAATTTCTAGTTAAACAATAGCTTAAGCTTTTGTCATGTGGATCCCGTGTATAACTCAGAACTTTTGTATAATTAACTATTCATAATAGTTTGTTTGTATAAACTTTGGAGTGTCTCAAACTCTTAACCTCGAAAAATGTGCGCCTTTTCACCATGGAACAATGAAAATGAGTTTTTCATTTGGCCACGCAAATACACATGTTGTCAAACCTCGGACAGTTTTTGTTCAGATGTTCGTACAATCCATCTTGGGTTGAGTTAAAACCTAAACAGTTATAGTTTTTTGTACATATATTTTGCATTCGGACTCTTATACGCTATTGCTAAATCCTTAAACAAATTTTTTACTCTTATCAAATGAGGTTGGCAATTCAGTCTAAAGGAATCAGAATATTATATTTTTATCAGATTATATTTCACGCATTCATTTCAAAATATCTTTCTCACTCTTGGACTAACAGTTTTTCATAAACTACTTAGAGATATCTACAAAAACTATTTTCAGTCCTTCAAAGAGCTACTTTCTGTCATTTATTATGAGAATACTAATATCAAGTCTCAACAGCCATATTTTTATGGAAAAGATAAAAAATGAAATTTGCAGATTATTTTTCAAGAGACTTCATCTCAGAAAATCAGGAGCATTTAATGCTCACAATGCATGTGTCTAACAACTAGTTTTTTGAAGACACAATTAAAGTGCTCAAGAGCTGCAATGAAGACACACACAAGAATGAGAATATGATCCAGAGTTAGAGAATTTATTGAGAGAATTTATTTTTACTACTCAGTTACACATTCAAGAGAGCAATTAATTTTATATTTGCTCAATCATTGAAGAAGAAGACTTGTGCCTACACCAACATCATTTATTGAAGTCTCATTAAAGAATAAGAAACTCAGATTACAAATTGTATTTTAAAGAGTTTCATTATTAAACCTTGTACTACAAAAATCAGATTTGTTTGAAGCTTTGTTGAAGATTCGGTTTATACCGGTGATTGGCTCCTACCCGTAAGTGGGCCACGGGGTTTGAAGTTCGAAGTTAGCTTGCAAACAGTTTTATGCAGAGTTTTGATCCTACCCTTCAAGTGGATCACGGTAGTGAAGCGCAAGGGAGTCGAAAGCTAAAGGCGCGTGGACATAGGCCGGGATTTGGCCGAACCACATTAAATTTCGGTGTCATTTATTTTCCGCACTTCATTTGCATATTTTATATGTGCTTGCTTAAGTTAATATTTTCAGCACACTAATTTGCAAATAAATTAATTTCAAATTTTGGTAAATTTATTTTAAGGTTAAAATAATTATTTTCGAATTAATTAATTATTTTTTTAATATTAATTTATATTAAATACGAAAATTAATTTAATATTCGTAGAGTGTTAAAATCTGCATTTCTAGTTATTTAAATTAGTTGGTTGCATTTATTTGATATTTTTGAATTTATTCTTTAAAGATTTGTTAGTCTGAAAATTGTTAAGGTGTTATAAATTATATATTTTTTCGATATATTTATTTGACTTAAAAATTTGCTAAACTTAATTCAACCCCCCCTTTCTTGAGTATAATCTGGCCAATAATTGGTATCAGAGATAGTGCTCTTCTTATTTTTAAATTTAACAATCTTGGAGTTAAAGATCATGGCATATGTTACAACATCCCTTGGTGAAGGCCAATCTATTTATAAACCTCCTCTATTTTCTTGAAATAATTATAGCTATTGAAAAAATAATATTAAATTTTGTATTGAATCACATGATTATGAAGTGTGGAGAGTTGTTATAAATGGTCTATTTGTTCCTATGAAAATGGTAAATAATATTTTGTGTTCCAAAAGAAGAAAATGAATGGAATGAAGTAGATATTAAGAAAATTCAAATAAATGCCAAAGCTATGAATATTTTGCATTGTGCACTTGATGTAAATGAGTATAATAGAATTTGTTGTTGTGAATCTTCAAAAGAAGTTTGGGATATATTATAAGTCACATATGAAGGAACAAGTCATGTAAAAGAAGATAAAATAAGTATGCTTGTTCATAGTTATGAGTTATTTAAGATGAAATCGGATGAATCTATTTCTGATATGTTCACTATGTTCACAAATATTATCAATGGTCTTAAATCTCTTTCCAAAACCTATACTAACAATGAGTTGGTGAGTAAAATTCTCAGGTCATTACCGGCAACTTGGATGACCAAAAATTTGGCTATCAAAGAAGCAATAAGAGAAAGACCTATCTCTTAATGAGCTTTTAGGTTCTTTAATCACTCATGAAATGGAACTCAAGGAATTTTTTGAAGAAGAAAAACCTAAAGTAAACAAAATTATTGCTCTCAAATCTTCAAGCAAGGATGTAGAAAGTGAAGATGATGACGATATTTCCTTATAGGCTAAAGACTTCAAAAAATATATTTCCTCCAAGAAGAAAACCAAAGAAAGAAGAAGGAAACATTCTACAAAAGAGTTCAATAATGATACTCATTGTGAATTAAGTTTCTATCATTGTGATGAAGTTGGACACATCAAGCCTAATTGTCCACAACATGGAGTATAAGAAAGGGAAGAAGGCATTTAAGGCGAGTGACCCCGACACTACTTCTTCCGATGAAGATTCAAATGAAAATGAAGTTGCTCATTTTTGTTTCATCGCTATGGAAAATGGGGTACATTCTAACCTTGAAACTTCTAGTGAAGGTGATGATGATAATGTTGATGATTATGAGGAATTACAAAATATTTTTGATGAATTATGTGAAAGTTTTGAAGAACTTAAAAATAAATATATTGAACTTGAAAAGTCTCATTCCTTATTATCTACAAAATGCGATTTATATTCAAAAGAAATTAATTTTTTGAAATTAGAAAATGAATCTTTGAAAAATGAAATTAAATCTTTGAAAAAGGAAAAATCTGTTATTGTCACTACCCCTCTTGAATGTGAAAATGGTGAGTTAAAAAGGGACATTGGTTATTTAAAGAAATCTTTAGATACTTTTACTAAAGGAAATGAATATTTGTATAAGATTGTGGAAAATCAAAGAATTCGGTTTAATAATAATGGTATAGGATATGATGAAGAAAATGAGAAAAAGACTTACTCCAATTTATTTAAAAATGAAGCCTCATCTAGCCATCCTAACTATTTATGCACATATTGTGGTAGACATACACATTATTTCATTTCGACTGCGCCATTGGGTTCGAAATGACCAAGATAGTCAAAATAGAGTACCGGGGGGTAGTATTTGGGTTCCGGACATTTTAGGACTAGTAGGGACTCGTAAATGAGTACATGAGTCATTTAATAATTGGGTATATACCCAATTTCGGATTTCAAGAGGTGGAAGCCCTCATTTCCCCCAAAATATCAACCCTAAGAGAGAGAGAGAGAGAGAGAGAGAGAGAGAGAGAGAAGAAAGAAGAAGAAGGAAGAAAAGAGAAGAAAATAAGAGATTTCCGGCCAAAATTCGCGGGATTCGACTCGTGGTCGTCGGATTTAATCCATGAGGCAAGTGTTTAACTTTCTTTATGATTTAGTGTGTTTAATTTATCATATTGTAGTTGTTATAAAACTAAAGATTTTTGGGTTGAAATTTCGTGGATCAAACAGGTTTTCGGAAGATTAAAACGGATATAACTCGATTAATACTCAATTTGAGAAACTTGAAATTTATTGAAATTAATTGTTGAATATGGGTTCTAGGATGATTAGAACCCTTCCTATATGTGTATTTGTGGTTGTTTGAGGTTGGTTGATGATGAGAGAGGAGATAAAAAGCTTGGAGGTGTTTTAATGAAGGTTGGGATTTTTGGAGAAGAAGGTGAATAGTGATCAGCTTCACTTCCGGACTGTTTCGGAAAGGAAGACAGCCGATTCAGCTCTCGATCAAAACACGAAAGTTGTAAATCTTTTCGATACGGTCGCGTGAGTGCCGACCGCGTATTTTTTTAATGTTTCTTCGAATTGTTATGATTTTTATAAGATGGCAGTTCCGGGGTGAAATCACCAACTCGGAAATGCACTCGGATTTTGGAAAAATGAAAGCTAGAATTCTTTGGAGATAAATATTTGGGGTTCCTAAAAATAGGGTGGGGACTTCTAAATAATTTTTTTAAGTAAGGTACGTATCTTGGGTTAGATGAAAGTAAACTCCAAGATTTACCCAAATAGGGGTGTTTGGGAGGAGTAACACTCGAGGTGATGTTTCGGTGAGTAAAATTTTATATAAGAAATTGTGCGCGTAGAAAACACACTTATATGCCAATTTTGGTTGAGTAAAATCCTATGAGGTGACTAGGATGAAATTTAGGATACGCGCTAAAGAGAATTGAGCAGTAATTCAATACGTCTATTTATGACAATTATTATAGGTGAGAGGAATGGCTATCGTTATTTACGGGACGAATAAATGTATCGGTGTTGTTGGTATTGTCGTCGTGCGGTGAGAAAAGCTCGGAAACAATATATTGAGGATTAGTAAAAATTGATAAATGCGTAGGATATTCGAGAGATAAATATACTACGTAGGAAATTTATTATACGGATTATGCGTATGTCCGAACGTTATTATATACGTGGGTTAAATAATTACCTATGGGGAATTATGTATAGGTGAGAGAAATACCTATAATTATAATATGGTTGTGTGAATACCAAAACTGTACAATTTATACTCCAAATAGATGTATTTTACTTGCTAATTCTCGACAATATGGGTCTTATGTGTTTAAATGTTTATCTTATAGGTCAAACGTCCGTTTACGGTGTCAAAAACTATATATCGAGGCAAATGCATGTTTTATGGAGCTAATTACCCTCACCCGTAACCCTAGCGTACCCAAACTAAGTCTTAGCCTGTCCCAAACACGTGTGTGTGTTTGATTTGTCATGTTTATTTCTTTTACTTAAATTTTTTTATTTGTGTCATTTTATTTTTAGGATTTATTTTAGTATTTTATTTCATTTGAGGCATGTATATATTTTTAGGAATTTTTATATTTTAATATTTTAGGGCATCGTGTATTAATTTTTATAATTTCTTTTAATTTCTTAGTTTTTAGTTAGTTTATTATTATTTTATTTCATTATTAGTTATTAGTTTTTATTTTCAATTTTTATTAAGTCATGTTTAGTTTTTAGAGTTTTTATCGTGTGTCGTGTCATTTTTATTTTTATTGATTTTTATTTTAGTTAAATTTTTTATTTTAGGTTAATTTTATTTTATTATATTTTTAATTTTAATATTATATTTTTAAGGGTCACAAATTAAACACGCACCCTTAACACTACCTACCCTCATCCCCACCATACACCCGGCTCAAACCGAGTTCCATACCCGGATTAGACCCCAACCTGCGACCTTGAACCCGCTGCCCAGACGCATCCATGGCTACCATTCCCGCTTGCGACCCCGACGGCGTCTTAAATCGCCGGATCGACATCCCACTCCGGCCACTACACCGGACTCGAGCCTCTCTGGCGACACTTCCCCGACCCGCGACCTACCCCTCTGCTCCGCCACCAACCCCGGCGTCGAGCGTCCCCCTCACCTCTTCTCTCTCTAAACCATACGCAGTCCCAGCCGTTACCCACACTCAGTCGCACCTCCGGCGAGGACCTCCCTCACCCTTTTACCCTAGAACCCGGAACACCCCCAGCTCCGGCGTCATCTCAGGCCGGAGCCACCTCCGTCCCTCCTGCCGGAACCCTCTAACTTCCAAGCTTGGTTGCCCCTGCTACCTTCACCAACCCATCTTCAACCAAAGTCCAAAAATCGTTTTCAATCCAAAACCCACTTCTCCAAACCCACGACTCCACCTACCGAATGCAAACCAAACCAAAGCCAAAAATGAAACTAAATCCCCATGTGCCAATAAATACCTTTTACCCAGTTTTGTCTATTATACCCCCCAACTACCTCTTTTATCCAATACCTAAAATTACCCCTCACCATATCAGATTTTTATTCTCATTCACATGACACACCCAAATCACATGCACACTTATACCAATTACCCAATTACCCCTTTGCTCCATATGCCTACTATATAAGAAGACCATGCTCATTCAAAGAGGAGAGAAGAGCTTTTAGATCGGAATTTTAGAGAGATAATTGTAGAGAGATAAACACCAATTTGTAAATAGTTTTTCCTTTTATCTTTTTAGATATTTGTTGAGAATTAATTGTGAGTAATTGAATTGAATGGAAGATGATAGAGTTGAAATTGCCAATTTCAAGGAGACTTGTTGAAGATTTATTCTATTTCTCTACTCTTTTATTATATATTCCTTTGATTATTAATTCGTCATATTTTATACCATGTTAGGCTAAAACCCCTTTCAAGGGGTGGGGTAAAACCCTTATTTGATGTTATTTTATTTTAATTAGTTTAATTACTTGAAATTTCCCTTTGAATGTTAATTTTGATCTCTCGCCCTTAAATTTACGCCTCGAGAGAGGGTAAATAATTTTCGAGAGAAAATCAAAATTCTAGTGACAATACCCATTTTAGATTCGAACTAGAGATAGGGATTTCTTAAGTGGGGTATTATCACTTGAATTTCAACTCTAAAATTATTTTCTAAAATTTACATAAATTTTAATTAATCGATCTTAGCGGGTGATTAATTAAAAGGAGTGTAGATCTAATTTTCTAGAGTTGTGAGGTGTTAAACTTAATATTCTAAAATGTTATTATTAAAATTACACTTGCAGCGAGAGTTGATTTGTAGTTTTGATATTAATTTGTGAGAATTAAATTAATTAATTAGAATAGCTAAAATTTGTCGTGTAAACCCACTCCTTGATTGTTCTCACAATTGTTTACCTCACTTATCTCTTATTTTTAGTTTAGACTTTAATTTTCATTTTAGTAAATTTCTAGATAGTTGTTTTCATCACATACTTTAATTTAGATTAATTTAAATCATCACCTCACCCTATTGTTTTAATATTCGAAAAAGCTAAAAAAGTTAGAAAAGTGAAAAATCACAAAAAGAAAATAATAAGTGAATTACAGTTGAATTTGTCTCTAGCTTGCTCCCTTGGAAGTGGATTGATACCCTTACTTAACTCTACACTTGAGTTTATTATATTTTGTAGGTATTTGAGGATTTTGACTAACTTGGCTTTCAACAACAACGACTACATACAAAAGCTTAGATATCAATAATATGGTTGTGTGAATACCAAATTGATTATATATTTATATAGGTAGAATGTGTACCTATATGATTGTTTATTATGTGTATGACATACCTATCATACTTGCTATCACGGGAGGTTGGCGTTCGTGTGAGGACGATCTTATCCTGTGTTGCCTTCGGGGGGATTTTAGATTTCGTACCTTAAGAACATAGGACTGTGAAGGGCTTATTTGTGAGTCGATAAGTCTGCTGACTATGGGAGCGTAGGTATGTGCATGACCCATGAGTATGTGAACTATGTTCGCCTCCAATATGTGTGATTTGTATTGATATGATTCCTGAGTGATGCGGAATGCGGAATGCGTGATCCTTATGTGCGTGATGCACAGGGATTTGATAGCAGAGTATAAATGCACCGCAGTTGAGCCTAGGGGTGCCATATATGTATATATGTATTGTGATTAACATATATGTGTACTTGAGATAATCCACGGACGCTTAGTAAATGAGAATGACTAAGCCACTTATATTATAGTTCGGTGGATGATTAATATACTTGTTGCGTATAGTATATTGTTTATATATATGAGATGAGATATCATATAACCTAGCCTTGTATAAACTGAAAAGAATGAATAAAGGGTGATATTACTTCCGGTAAATGAATATTCGGATTTATATGAATATGAATCTTAGGTTCTAATGAGAACTATTAATAAATACGGGATGGTATAAATATGGTATGTACTGAAGGCCTAATGGATCCCGATGATCAACATTGTCACGTAGTAGTGTATCAGGGGGATTCCTTGTTTGGATTTCGCTTCGCGAGACACCCCACGCATGAACGTAACGTAATGTTGGGAATGGGGAGAAGTTTAGTCCTTAGTACTCGAATTAATGAGGATTATTAAAAGGTTGGTAATTACATTAGTTAGACAAGGTAGCTTAACTCAATTGTTTAAAAAGGTATGCGATAGTTGTGCACTGTTAGAAGAGGGGTGAGGTGTATCTCATGTGAGAGCGATACCAATTTAAATATGAGAAATAACATATTTTAAAATATAGATTTTAAGCACTTGCTAAAATGTTTTCAAAACTCGGGCTCTGACCCGTTTCTCTATTTTTCCCTCTCTTGCTATATCTATATATATATAGGTGTCCAGACACAGGGACGCCTAGATGATAATTCTTTCGAGTCAGACGTTTGCTGCAGCAGCTCTGGATGCAAGCAGATTTATATTATATGCTTCTATCATTGAGATCTAGATAGGAGGTATTGTAGAAACATTCAGGCTTATGGCCCAACTGTACTCATTTATTCTTTTATCGCCTTTTAGTGCGACATTCGATTTGGTTATATTATTGTACCAAGTGTTCGGTTATTTTATTTTATTTCATTTCAGTTGCTGCATGTAAACTATTGTTATTGGGTTCCAAAAGAAAAAGGGTTTAGGTGCCAAACCGACTTTGGCACTTGAAAATAAAATTGTATGAAAATAAAATTAGTATTTGATTTTTTTTGTGAATATTGTAATATAGTGTTTCCATATTTTATATGCTTATTATTGAATAATAATCTGATTAAATTCATTTTTATTGCTTGAATATGTAAATAAATTTTAATGCGTATTGCTTTATGAACTTAACACTCTCTTGGTATTAAAGAGAAAATATTGCAGTTGTGTAGGTTGCATTTTGAGATGGAATGTGAATTTTTCAAGGCACGTGAATTGGTCTCATTACAAATTTCAAGTATCATTGCCTAATGTTGGAAATTCCACACTTGGAGAAATTTTCATGAATATATCTTTGGTATTGGTAAGGTGGTAAGATACATCCTTCTTAATATTGAATTTCATATCTTATGATTCTTGATGATTTATTATATGATCTTAATTGACATTTCCATGCGTAGAATATTTGTTATATCACATGATCTTGTTGTTGATAATTTAGTCTTCACATGTAAATTTTTATATTTTACCATTGATGATTTTATGTGGTATGACACATACACTTGATTTTGACGATAAATCTTAAAAGATGAAAAACCATATTTTTTTTAGTTACATCTTGATATAATTTTTCTGAATAATATTTCATGACTTCCTTGAAACGAAAATGTCATTTGAGAATATTCTAGTACTCTAGATATATGAGTTGCATGTTAATATTGAGACGTTCACTTATTGATTTTGATGATATGAACACATTAATATTTATGAGTTAATCTTATGCCACATGATTAATGCAATTATTTGAATATTTATGACATTCATGTTAAAGTTTTTTTGGAAGATAGAAACCTTTATAATATATGTGCTTAAATTGAAAAATCATATGATCAATAATTGGTATCAAATCATGTGAGACTTATTGAAAATGATTCTATGAAGCAAATTTAAATAATATTTTATCTCATGAAAATAGATGCACCATAATTGTTATATGCATATATGCCTTCATTGGTATTCCTTAGGGGGAGATAAAATGATTATTGAAAATTATTCATTGAAAAGTAGCTTGATTATGAACTTTATGCATCTTTATGAATATTACAATATTATTGATTATTCCGGGAATCTTTAGCTCGTATCTTAAAAACAGCAAAGCCTGAACAAATTGATTTTTTTATCCTATATTTATGCCTCCATATTCTAGCTCATGATATGTACTTCATTAAAACCATTAGAAAAATATTGAATTGTGATATATTCACCATTATGTGCGTAATATTATTAATTTTATCATTTTGGTGACTAGTGCATTATTTGATGATATTCATGACTATCCGAAAGTTTAAATACATTCTTGAGAAAATTTATGATGACACTTGTGCGTATTGAAAATCTTATGCCCTTTGCAATTTATGGTTATATCCCATGAACATATTATTTTTTGATAAGGGGACATACTTTTGACCCGATGATACTCGATTTAAATTGAAAAATCTTTTTGATAATGTCAAAAGAGGGAGAAGTATGTATGATTCACTAATTGTGCTTAATTTATACATTTTATGGATCATTGTGAATCATTGTTTGTCATCATCAAAACGGGGGAGATTGTTAAACGAAAATGTAATTAACCCTTGAATTAATATTTAATTAATTTAATTGTAATTAATATACATCTTAGATTAATATAATATATTGATGATTTTGATGATTCCAAACATACTTTTATTAATTACTTTTTTTTTACATATTTCTTATTTTATAATTTTGTTAGTACAATTATATATACATGTACTTGTGTAATAGTTAATATAATTATTAAGTATATTATTTTATTTCATTTTTTTTGTAAGTATTAATATTTTTTTTGTCTATAATATATTATTTTGAAAAACTGTTTTTATATATACATTATTTTATCTCATTAAGAACTTTTTATAAACTCTACTAATATATTTATATTATTTATGTTTTCTTTTATATACATTTCTCTCTCTCTCTCTCTCTCTCTCTCTCTTTCTCTCTCTCTCTCTCTCTCTCTCTATATATATATATATATATATATATATATATATATACTAGTGTATGCGCGTGCCCGAGGGCACGCCAATAAATTTGCCCCCGTGATAAAATTCAATCTATAATAACCAGCGTTTTAAAAAAAAAATATCTTTAAAAAAAATTAAAAAATCTAAAAAATAAATATTTATTTTTTTAAAAATATTTTAAGAAAATAATTTTTTTTAAAATTATTAAATTTTTTATTTTAATAAAAAAAATAAAAAAATAAATAATGTATGAATGTATGCATGCATACATGCATGCATGTGTATGCATGCAACACATAAAATATCATGCATGTTTATCATGGATGACAAACCCCCCATCCTCATATTGTACTTTATTATATATGAATGTATGCATGCATGTGTATGCATGCAACACATAAAATATCATGCATGTTTATCATGGATGACAAATTCCCATCCCCATATTGTACTTTATTATATAGATATAGATATATATCCAAACAGTACTAAATGAAGAGGACGAAATACACAGTTAGTGAGACCTCTATTCTTTTCCTTGGGCCCCACGCCTCACATTTTTTTGAGTCTCCAGTCTTTTCAACTTATGCAAGCTTTTGTTATCACCAATTGTATTTACCAGTTTTATAATTCGGCCAATTTCTTTTGTCAAATAGTACACTGTGTTAGGTTTATGTTTTTTAATCTTGGCTTTACTTGATGTTGACCGATGTGTACCTTTGATAATAAACCTTAGTAGCTGTTGGACGAAAAGACCATTTTTTATACTTGCGTGAACTCAACCGAGATTTATAGTCTATATTTTAGACTTGACCTTATGATTTGTACGATTATACCTGCCATGATAGGAACTGGAGAACCTTAGGCATTGATTATTTGTACAACGAGCATACATGTGCTAGTTTCGGCTATATTTGTGTATTAGCACGAAGGTGACGCGAGGCGTGACCGAAAATACAAGACAATCGGTAAAATCATTCTTGGCAAAAAAAACTTATTTTCGTGTTGGCGCTATCTCATCCCACTTAGGTCTATTTGATAGAAAATTGAAAAAATATAAATAATTTTAGGACATTTGCTTTCATGGCAAACAATTTCAAGGCAAATGAATATTTTTCAACTTGTGTCTGTTTGATACAAGTTGAAAAATCATCAATTTTCTACATTTTCTATCAAACGCAAAAGTTGGAAAATAGATATAAATGTGGAAAATTTATTTATGGAATATATATATATATATATATATATAATTAATTAATTAAATATACAAAATATATGAATATATATTATATTATTTCGGATATATATATGAATATATATTATATTATTTGCGGAATGAATATATATTATATTATTTCGGATATATATATTATATTATTTGCGGAATATATATATGAATATATATTATATTATTTGCGGAATGAATATATATTATATTATTTCGGATATATATATTATATTATTTGCGGAATATATATATTCAGATATATATATATATATATATATATATATATATATATATATATATATATATATATTCCACATAAATAATTATACAATATAATACTAAATATATATTATTTACAGAATATATCCATATATTATATAATATAGTATATATGTAATATATGTGTATATTCTGTAAATAATATATATTCAGCAAGGTTCTAAAAAACGCGGGGCGTGATCGAGGCGTGGAGGCCAAGCCTTAAGCCTTAGAAGCCTAGGCGGGCCTTGGCGTAAAAAAGCGTGAAAAGGCGTTTAGGTCTTTTTAATATATTTTAATATTTTTTAACCATAACAAGGCTATTAAAATACTAAAATTGTACATATCATAAAAATATGTCTGAATATTTGCAAATAAAAATACTATTTGATTATTTTGGATGAGATAATGGTCCGGTTTGCAAAAAAATCTTTAAAAGGCGATATCATTTCACTAAAGCATTGTTGTTTTTAGAGAAAAAGTACGCCTTAAGGGTTTTACCAAGCATAAGGCGTCAAAATCTTAAGGCGGGGCGTTTCTCCCAAGCCTCAAGACTAGGCGTGCCTAGGCGGAGCCTAGGCGGGTTTTTTAGAACAGTGATATTCAGTATATATATAATATATATTCAGTATATATATAATATATATACGAAATATAAATATATGTATTAAAATATATGAATTATATAAATTATATAAATGTACGAAATATATAAATATATATAAAAATACGAAATATACGCAATATACATATATGTGCTAAAATATATAAAATATACGAATATATATATATATATATATATATATATATATATATATATATATATATATATACTAGAATATACGGAATGTATAAATTTAATATACAAAATATATATATTTACATATTTATTAACAATATATATTCATATATTTATGAAATATATAGAGTTTACAAAAAAGAATTGATTTTGAGTGATTTGCCACCCAAAGGTGGCAAACAAAAACCTGACCCCTCCCCCCCCCCCCCCCCCCAAAGAATTGAATTCCACCCTAGGGTGGCAAATTGTGCTTAAGGGGTGTTGTACATAGAAAACAAATTCCAATGCAAATGAAGGCTATCAAACAGCCTAAAAGTTGAAAAAGATCAGAATTTTTCAACTTTTCTGAATTTGCCCGGGAATTGAGAGGCTATCAAACGGACCCTTAGTGACAATTATGTACGAATAAATATTGTGCAAGGAAAGTAACCTGGTTTAATTTTTTTTGTTGAATCTCAAAAGAAATAAACACATATAATAACACGGTGTATATATTTATATAGACATTAGGTGAGAGACCAAAGATCATCAATGGTATTTAGATTTTAAATACAAATAAATATTCCTAAATAGTAAATATATAAAAACTTGTTTTATACTCGCAATGAGATAATGAAAAAAAATCATACGATTTAGTAGAGACTCAAAAAACTGTATCTTGAAGCTCCAATCTGTATCAACCATACTTTATTCTGGCTAACCCAAAATTTATTGAAAAGAAAAAACAAAACCAAAAATGAGATTTCTAACCTTAGATGGGGGGTAGCGGGCTTCTTCTCCAACGGACTCCCCTGCACCGACACCGGTATTAGCGAATCTATCTCTTTATATCTTTCCCTACAATGAAATGTAGGGTATATCCAACACTTTCAACAAATTATGTTGTATTGAGCTGTGATTTCATACAGATTGCTTCAAAAAATATACTTTATAGCATCCCACATGCCAATACATAAATTAAAATTCACCTCATCTTACCTAAATAATTTTTACTCTACAATGTAATGCCAAATGGGTCATTTTAAAAAACAGATGACATTCAAGAATACACCACTGTTAAGCCATAGTTCTGAAGTAGGACATTTTCAAAAACATATAACATTCAAGAATACAACACTGTTAAGCCATGGGCCACAAGTGGGACATGTTCACACAATATAACAACAAATCCGTAATAAAATAAGAAATTATAAACAAAAAATAAAATGTAGGGTAGTGGGGAATTCTCACAAACATCTAAGATGTAATAACATATTAATAACAACAAATTCACTATTAAGATGCAAAAAACGTGAAAAGAACATTAGGTATAGTATATCGCAAAATGATGAATGGTAAGTATTACAAAATATTGAAGAATTACATTGATTTCGATGAGGACTTCCGGCGTAGCAGAAATTGTGGCCAATGGCTCATTATTAAATTCAGTATATATAGATAATATATGAACCTCTTCATATTGAAAAATATCAATCGGCTATAATAGAATTAGAAGGAGAGAAAATGTTGGAATTCAAAATGAATTAGCAGAGAGATGGACAGTCATGAGTGAGAATGAGAGGGAGATTAAGAGTTTTAAAGTGGAAAGATTGTGATAAAAAAATAACCTTGATTGAATCGTAAGGTTTGGAGAAAGTATGTGGGAGAGTAAATGCTTGCAAATTGGAATCAAACCCTAGAATTAGATCCTTTTGAATTCCAAGAAAAGAAATGCCATATACATGCATGAATGAAACAGGAATGGAGAGAGAAATATGGAGAAGCCAATTGTCTAGATCCTTTTGAATTCCAAGAAAAGAAACGCCATATACATGCATGAATGAAACACGAATGGAGAGAGAAATATGGAGAAGCTAATTAATGAGATTTAATACATTTGCCAAGTGTCATCCTCAGAGGATTTTGGTCTACAATTTTTATATAGTTATATAGATTTCATACCTTGTGTGTAATAAACAACAAAGGTTTATTAAAAAAAAATTAGTAGAAAATATTATTACGTCTCCAATTTTTTTTTGATGCTGTATTATTATATTATTTGGCTTTATTTTTTTTCGAAACCTTGCCTTGACAGCTACTTTACTTTAGGCCTGATTTTCTTACCTCGGTCAATACTATCTCAAGGAGTTAGATTTCTAGTTAAACAATAGTTTAAGCTTTTACAATCTGGGTCCGCTTATAATTCAGAACTTTTTTCCAAATAAGTATTCATAATAGTCTATTTGTATAAACTTTGGAATGTCTCAAAAGCTTAACCTCGAACAGTGTGCGCCTCTTCACCATGGAAATTGGAATAATGCAAATCAGTTTTTCATTTGGCCACAAAAATACACATGTCAAACCTCGGACAGATGTCCGTACAATCCATCTTGGGTTGAGTTAAAACCTAAATAGTTATATTTTATTACATATATTTTACATTCGGACTCTTATACGCTACTGCTTAATCTTGGACAGACTTTGTACTCTTATCAAATGAGGTTGACAATTCAGTTTAAATGAATCAAAATATTATATTTTTATTAGATTATATTTCAAGCATTCATTTCAAAATATATCTCTCTTGGACTAACAGGTTTGCATAAACTACTTTTAGTTATCTACAAAAGATATTTTCAGTCCTACAAAGAGCTACTTTCAGTCATTTATTTTGAGAATGATAATATCATGTCTCAACAGCCATACTTTTATGGAAAAGATAAAAATGAAGATTTGGAGATTATTTTTCAAAAGACTTCATCTCAGAAAATCAGGAGCATTTAATGCTCACAATGCATGTGTCTAACAGCTAGATTTTTGAAGACACATTTAAAGTGTTCAAGAGCTGCATTTAAGACACACACAAGAATGAGAATATGATCAAGTGCTTGAGAATTTATTGAGAGCATTTATTTTTTCTACTCAGCTACACATTCAAAAGAGCAATTAATTTTATATATGCTCAATCATTGAAGAAGAAAACTTGTGTCTACATCAACATCATTTATTGAAGTCTCATTAAAGAATAAGAAACTCATATTACAAATTGTATTTTAAAGAGTTTCATTATTAAACCTTGTACTACAAAAATCAGATTTGTTCGAAGCATTATTGAAGCTTCGGTTTGCCCTACCCGGAAGTAGGCCACGGGGTTTGAAGTTCGGATTTAGCTTGCAAACACTTATACGCGGTGATTTGATACTACCCTTCAAGTGGACCACGGTAGTGAAACGCAAGGGAGTCGGAAGCTCTAGGCGCCTGGACGTAGGTGAGGATTTTACCGAACCACGCTAAATTTCGGTGTCATTTATTTTCCGCGCTTTATTTTCATATTTTATTTGTGGTTTCTTAAGTTAATATTTTCAACACATTAATTTGTAAATAAATTAATTGCGAAAATTGGTAAATTTTTTTTAAGGTTAAAATAATAATTTTTGAATTAATTAATTATTTTCTGAATATTAATTTATATTAAATACAAAAATTAATTTAATATTCGTAGAGTGTTAAAATATGCATTTCTAGTTGTTTAAATTAGGTTGTTGCATTTATTTGATATTATTGGATTTATTCTTTAAAGATTTATTAGTCTGAAATTGTTAAGGTGTTGTAAATTATATATTTTTTTGATATATTAATTTGACTTAAAAATTTGCTAAACTCAATTCCCCCCCCCCCCTCCCTCCTCTTGAGTATAATTCGGGCAACATCATCATCATCATCAATTCGAGCATCATTTTATTTCTCCCCATTCACGGCATCAACAGAAGGAGTTGTGTCATTTGCAATCGGAGGATTGGCCACTTTAACCCCAGCAGCTGTAGTGGGCTCAGCCGCAGGAGCTGTCCCTTTGGGCGCCCTTTTTCTTTTCTTCCCCTTCTTCTTGGGGCTTGGTTGAGGGCAGTTGCATCCTCATCCATCTCAGCAAATTGGGCGAAAAGGAGTTCACGATCAATCTCCTCCCCTGAAGAAAAAATCAATTAAGTGTCATCCAAAATAGAAGCAAGGTATTAAGAATTACCTTCTGCAATCATTTTCTTTGGTATAATCCGGGCAATATCATCATCAATTGGAGCATCATTTTATTTCTCCCCATTCACGGCATCAACATAAAGGGTTGTGTCCTTTGCAATCGGAGGACTGGCCGCCTCAACCCCAGCAGTAGTAGTGAGCATAGCCGCAGGAGTTGTCCCTTTGGGCGCCCTTTTTCTTTTCTTACCCTTATTCTTGGGGGATTGCTTGAGGCCAGTTGCATCCTCATCCATCTCAGCAAATTGGGCAAAAAGGAGTTCATGGTAAATCTCCTCCCCTGAAGAAAAAATCAATTTAATGTCATCCAAAATAGAAGCAAGGTATTAAGAATTACCTTTTGCAGTCATTTTCTTTGGTTAGTCCTTGGACGGGAAATAATCTGGCTCAAAAATTGACGCGGAGGTGACCAACACAGTAAATATTTTTTCATGATCACTCAAGCCTTTTGCGTTTGTAATTTTCTTTTTCTGCCTGCTGATGAGCTCTAGGCTGTCAAGAGCTGTACAAGTGTGTTGGTATAGGCAGCAAAAAATGAAACAAAAAATTATTTCAGTGTAAAAGTTGCGGCAGGTGATCACCTTTATTGGAGGGACGCCACCACGTTCGCGGCATCCTATAAGTTTTCTCTCTCTCAGTTTCCTTAGGATGGATTTCCTAACTCTCCCCAGAAATGAAGAAAAATTACCTTTCGAGTTTTTAACACTGGTGGGCCGCTCAATATACAAATATTCATCTCTATTTCGCAGCGTGAAGTAATAATACCACGAAAAATTCACGGAGTTCTCCTTTGACCTATAGAAATGGAAAAACTCTGCGGGAGTAATGTCCTTGATTAATTTCTTTTGACAAAGTACTAAAGCGACAAGAATGGCCCTCTAGCCATTTGGGTCTAGTTGGGATGGGGCCAGATTCATAGCATTAAATATTTTCCTAACTGGGACAGGAACTGGTAGCCGTGCCCCCAAGAGAAAGGCGTGCATAGGAAAATAACCCCCTCATTGGGGACTACGTAACATGACCTTTGTTCTCCAGAAGGAAGTGTACAGATGACTCCTTGGGAAGATTCAAAGGTTGTAGTAACATCATTGATCCACTCTTTATCCATGATGCAACGAATGTTCAATGTCGCGGGATATTTTTCAGTCACTTGGCTAGAGGGTTCAGCGGGAGTATTTCTGGCCTCTGGTGGGATAGCCGAAGTCACACTAGCCGCTGCATCTATCATCTGTCATTTTAATGGGAGTATTATTTTTAGAGTTTGTATCATCCTTCATTACGTCCATAGCCTCTCTAGTATCCCTACAATTAAAGGAGTCCGCGGAGTCAGAATCAATAGTGACATAATTTGGGCACTCCTTAAGTTAGCAGGTCTCGATAGCCTTCAAAGGACTTACAAAGGGAATTTCAGGAGGAGGAATGCCAAAGTGATTTTTCCAGAAGTCCTTTAAGAACTCAGAAGGGTTCTAACTCATAGACCCGCGGCAATACCTGAAAAGTAGAAGGTCTCCGCAAGTAGGTGTCACAACCACTATGATCAGAGAAGCCTCTTAAAGGCTGCAGCAGATACAAGCAATATAATAAAGACAATATATGAAGTCAAAGAGTACATCCAATCAATCCCATAACTAACTACAACCAGGGAGAATTTTTAACTTCTGATTAATGGACGCAACAATATGTGGGTTGAAACCATAAAAAGGATT
Source organism: Sambucus nigra (assembly GCA_949130495.1). Taxonomy (NCBI): domain Eukaryota; kingdom Viridiplantae; phylum Streptophyta; class Magnoliopsida; order Dipsacales; family Adoxaceae; genus Sambucus; species Sambucus nigra. Next base: position 136,767,914 of record OX422216.1, read on the forward strand.
AACAAGCTACATTATGAAGTAATTTTTAGGCTGCAACCAAGGACTTTAAGAGCTAAAGACTGTAGCCAAAGGAATTTTAAGGCCGCAGTTAAAGGTCGATAAGAGGTTGCAGCCAAATAGCATAAGTTATACTACAAGCCACAGGCAAATACATAAACAGGTTAACTATTAGATTACAGATTCTCAAATATTGAAAACCCAAATTCCTAGGGTTTTGGCCAAGAACACCAAGAACGCATTCTTGGTGTTCTTGGCCAAAATTAAAATCTGAAATGGGGACAAGCAATATTTCAACCCAGAAAAAAATTAAAAATACGAATCCTGGCGAGGATCAATTTCCAGTTCCAAACCCAATTTGTAGCTATGTGCCAAAAATCTAAGAAAATCCCGTATCCAGTCAATGTATATATCAAAAGACCAAAATACCTACTCTAAATTCCAATCATCAACATACTACCCATAAATTTAGACACCAGAAAACCCTAGTTTCTACAATATTTCAGAGATAAAAAATACAACTGCATGGATTAAAGTAATGAAATGTAGAGAATGGGAATCGAAAAATAAGAAAAGAATATATTATTCATATATTTACCTAGAAAATGAGTGAACAATGGAAGACCACATGTTTCTCAGCCACAAACTGACTCAAACCGCCTTGAAGGTTTGATGGAACCACCTAAAAAGTCACCAAAAAGGCAAAAGGCAGAAACACAAGGATTCGCTCTCAAATGTTTCGGTAACGTAATGAAGGCCACGGACAAATCCTATTTGTATAAGTGGGCGCTGGAAAGTGAAGCGTGGTTTTGCATTTTTCGCGACCCACTTTGAAGACTAGACAAACAATAGCACCGCGAAAGCATTATAGAATTCAACCGCGCCACCAACTCGTTACCTCTTGGAACTACGGATTTGGGGCTTATTGATATGGCCATTATAGTCGCCATGGCCATGGAGGAATTAATGATAGGCTGCTGCCTGGGAATAGAAATGTTGCAGCCATATAAACTTATTAGGCCTTGTATCAAACTGGCCATTTCCAGAACCAATCACTGCTTGGGCTCAAACAGGTTGCGGCACTACTCTAAGCACTGGATGCTGTCTGGGTTCAAATTGGCTGTGACCCCTACTCTCACATCAGTTACTTGACAGATGTCTTGTTTCTAGAAGGATTCCCTATTCATAAAACTTATCCACATGTCACGTGCTACGGGCACGTGACACCACCTTTATGACTTCTATAAATAGAAGTCCTCACATCACTATAGGGGAGGATGAAACTTGGTGAAGGACTATTAAACTCTCATCTCTCTCTCACTTTAGAGATCACCACACTTGGGGGCTCACCCACTACCGCATCCATGCTGGTCAACCTTCACAGGCCACATCCGGAGCTGCCTGCTTAGCTAATCTCATGTATTCTCTTACCCTCTCTATAATGTATGCCTATAATGGCACCCTAACTTTGTATCATATAATGTATATAATGAGAGTAGAGCACCAAAGTGTACGTAGGCTCATTTTTATAGCCGAACCACTCTATATTTTGTGTCTTTTCCTTCTTTCTTGCTTTATTTCTACTTCACACTTGATATGATGGTTGAGATGGATTTAAGTCCAATTTCTCATACCAACAATTACTATCCTAACATAAATACATTTAAGACTCAAAGATGATAGAAAATAGTTTGAATAAATTATAAGAATTTGACACACAAACTACAAACATACTAAATCAAAATTCTTCTATAAATGAAAAAGTGTCTAATTAATGATGTACGTGATAGAGAAGTACTAATTCACAAGTATTTTACAAATATTGAAATTTAAAGTCAATAAGACGGGTTAAAATAATAGTTGAACGTTGTATCATATAAATCATTAGGATATTGAATGTGAATATAATATAGGGAAAAGTTGATATAATATAATCAAGTTATACAAATGTTGGTTAGCTCATAACTATACGATTAACATGAATATACATAAGTTATATTAGAATGCCTATAGGAAATGATAATGGAAATGAATAAAGTATTACAACGGAACGTTTCGTAAAAAGATTTACTTTATATATGGGTAAGAATAGATGGATGACTATACTTTGAAGTTAGTGGCATGGTTGTATAAATTAATATGTACTTATTCTTTAAAGTAAAATGATAAGATGATAGTGCTACAAGGATAAAAAAAATCTAATTTTCATACACATAATGGTTAGTCCTTGTTGATGTCCAAAATTGGTATAGACTTTATCTTAGCTGTGGGTTGCTAATTTTGTAATCATAGATAATTATTTAAGTAATGAGAAGGAAAATAAATGAGGCAATAAAAGACAATAGATATTTTTTAACATGGAGCATAGGGAAAGCCTACGTCCATGGTTATGGTATCACTGTTGAGGATAGTTACATAGAACTTTGGGTAGTCTGGTTTGTGCGCAATTGACTTGTCCCTTAAGCTAAGGGAAATGAGATGTTTATAATGGTCTTGGAAACCAAGGGATGGAATGCCTTTATATAACCAAGCATTTAAACCTATACACAATGAACGAGACTATTGATCTTCTAATGCACATGTGAAATGACTCTTGATAATTCCCACGTGAATGAATTTTCTTCTTCCTTCATCTTCTTAAGTTGGTCGACCGGTATGACGACCAAGTATTTCTGGAGCCGATCAAGTATAAATGAAGCGCTGAGTTGTATACTTATGAGGATAGGTGTCCCGATCTCATTGGTCCATGTGGCATGAGTAATTTAACCCACAACAATAGCCCCCAATGCTCCATGCTTGATGATTTATTGAAAGAATTGAGTATTTATTCTAAGATGTTGCCCGGCATTCCAATATGATGGTGGTCGATAGCTGACATTCTGAACTTTTAAATTTTTCAGAGGTACATGAGTCAGTGGAATTTTTATGAATAAATTAAAAAATAACGAACCGCCAAAGGGTGTGGTGGTCTTTTTGCACTTTTGGGAGATGTGCGGCCATCAAAAGTTCAATCGTTGGTTCAGTTAATCATTACTTTTCAACTTTCGAGGTCAATCTATAAAAGGACGGAGTTTTCCACCCATTTGTTTTCACCACCAACCTTCACACTTAAATAACCTCTTTTCCTTCAAGATTTTCTTTGTCGTTCCTTCTTTGTTGTTCTTTAGTGAGCTCTCTAAGGTTTCTTTATTTTTTATCCCCTTATTTTTCTTTATTTCATTTCAACAATGGTGAACATCGTTGATGAGGATTCTTTAGAAGAATTTAGGTAAGGGCAAAAAATACCCTATTGGGTATCTTTAAAATTAGTAGAAAATCCTATAAATGTATTGTCGTTAGATGAAGGTCATTGGATTCCCACTCTATTTATTGAAGAATATGGAATAACTTTCCCTCCAAATCATTTATTCCTTGAATTATGTATGTATTTTAATGTGGTACCTGCAAGAGTAGACCCTAATACTTGGAGGGTTATAAATGGGGTCTATCATTTAAATGATCTCTATGGGACCCACGTTAGGAATTCTGAACTAGTGTATTGTTACAAGTGGGGAACAACAGGAGACAATACATATTACCTGAAGACTAGGCAGGACAATATGGCATTAGTAGTTAATTTTCCTGATTCGAATAAGGATTACTGGGATTATGGAGTGTGGTGAAGAACTGGTAGTATGCCCCCTTTCCCGGGGTGGGGGTGGGGGTGGTGGTGGTTAAATACACTAGTTCCAAATGCCCCGAGGAAGGGCGTGGCATAGGTCAGTTAATACTTTGAATTTTATTTTTCTTTAATGCCTACTAAGTATTTGATATAACAATTCTTGCTTTATTTTTGTAAAGGAAAGTAAGAAGAGGTGTCCCAAGGAGTTTGAGGTGAACTTTGACAAGTTGAAGTTCTTGTGGTCAATTCATCAGAGAATAGGGGAGGAGCACCCTAGTTTTACTTCTTTCTTGATGGAGTATAAGACCTCCATCACACCTTTTGTAGCTTGACCAGCTGAGATTGTTCCCCAAGCTCCAATCAACTTGGATAAGGAACCTATTTCAACCTTTTTGCTGTTGAGTCTTTTGGAGCAGATAGGGAATTAACATTAGGAGGGATATACTCCTCCTTTAAATCGTTTGACATCACTACTATCCAGAATTGTCCCACTACTAAGATGGTAAAGAGAAGAGTTCCAAACCTGTTGGCTGGTCTGCCTTCTCCACCCCCAAAAGGACCACTGTTGTCGATAAGAAACCACTGGTCCTTAACGTTGAGAAGGATAAAACCACAAAGCTTTAGTTCAAGAGATTGAAGAGAGGACCAACTGTCCAACACGAGTTGGTACCAAAAATCTCAACCGTCCAAGCTGCTATTGAGTATGCCTCATTGGTAGTGAACCCCGAGCTAGCTATGGGATTAAATGGTGTTGAAGTTCTTTCGACTGACAAGTCGATGGCTGCCCTCTTATCCAGAGCCCATCTATTTGAGATGGAAAACCAAAATTTAGCTTTGGTACACTTCTTGACCCTTTTCCTTATTTCAATAATTTTCTCTTAAGTATGAGTGACAATGAGTTTGTTATTGCCTGCTCCTACAGTTTTATGTCGACTATGACCAGTTATTGATCAAAGTTGACCAGCTGAGGTCATCATCAGCTGATGTGGAGGAAGCCTTTGAAGGATTAAAGAAATCTTTGAAGGATTATTAGGAAGCTTATGAGAGATACCAAAAATAATGGCATGAGAAGCTCAAGCAAACTAAAGATAAAGTGACAACAGTCAAGGACAAGGTGAAGACTGCTAAGGATAAGTGACACGACTCAGAATGTGTCTCTAAAGTGTGTACTCTCTAGGCTCAAGTGCAAGCCTATCGTTCAAGTAATAAACCGACAAGTCGGGTATCGATCCTCAGGGAAAAAGGACAACGGAGTTGTGACGACGGGATAAGATTGAGGAATCCTAGCGATGACTCTAAAACGAAAAGAAAAAGATTGATTTGGCTTTTTGGGATTGGTTAAACTAAACGCAATTATGGGATTATGATAAAATATGCAACTAACTAAATTATCTAAATGAAGAATGCAGAATTAAACTGGAACTTTTAACTAAATGATGAGAAAAATAGGATGGGAATACACTCCCCCAACCCTAGTGTAATGCAGTGATGACGTTGATCATAAATTTATCCGATTAATTCAAACCCGGAATTTAGTACTCCCAAGCATTATGTATACGAGGTTCAAGCCCGCGTCATACCTAATCTGAGGATGAGTAAATCGGTATCGCGGTAATTACATTCAAATTGTACTCTAAATCATCACGAGTACCCAGAGGCAAACGAGATATAAAGATCTACAATTCTTAAGAAATTACGCGATACGATTTAAATTAATCATTAAATTCAGCGGATCGACGTTATACACACGCACTAACACATCAGGTTGGGTTCATGCATCCCAACCTTGAAAAACCTAGCCGGACATGTTAAATGGACTAATGCATGAAATAATGACGTTGCATGTGTAGGAATTCATGATGAAACTAGTTATAAACATGTAACTACGTATTGTAAATGCAAAAACAAGTTGAATCAATTAGGAAAACTAAGCATGCAAGAACAATAATGAGGAACAAGAATTTTGAATTAAAACTTGCAAAAACAAACCCGAAACAATGAATTCTTGAAGTAATTTGTGCCCTTGATGTTCCTAGATATTTCTCTCCTTTTGTTCTCTCAAAAACTCTCTGAAAATAGCCCTAAAAGCTGCTCCTAGGTTAATGCCTACGTTCCCCACAAGTTTGGAGTCTTTTAAACCTAATAGGAGACTTGGAGATAAATCGGAATAAAATACAAAATTCGCGTGTCAGGTACAGCGAACCGGTTCGGAGGTACAGCGAACCGGTTCGCCCCTCCGAACCGGTTCGGGGTGGGGTTCGCATGTACTAGCCTGGACTTGCTCTTTACACTTAGATTTTTTTCTGGATTTTCTCTTCTTTTCTTGGATTTTTCTTCAACTTCAACTGAGCATAACTTTTCAACCGTAGCTCGGATTTGGGTGCCGTTTCTTCCAGTGTTCTCGTTGTTCCGAGCTCTTCGACTTCCCAGTTGACTTCTTCTCCCGGATCGGGCTGCAAAATTACCGACATGCCCTTGAACTTGCCTTCTTAGCTTTTCTTGCACATTCTTGTTTCCTCCTTTGCACTGCTTGCATAATTAACCTGTAAAACCAATAGGAGAAGCACGAAACACGCAATACTCGCCAAGAAGGTTAGAATCATAAAAGTGAATCAAATCCATATATGTTACATCATTCGGGTTCATAAAAGTACTGAAATTAGGGGGATAAATATACAATATTTATGCCCAATCAAACCCCCCTAACTTAGAACTTTGCGCGTCCCGAGCAATGTAAAAGAATGAGAGTAAGAGTTAAGGACACTTCAAAAACTTTATTGGGATAGAGTACCACTTTCGCGGGCAAGCGATTGCATTTAGCATATGCAACAAGCCTTTAAACCTCTAGGTTACCCTAGTAGGACGAGTTGTGTCTCGTGAGGGTTTGCAGTGAATATACCCACAAAATTCGACTCAAAGAAAATTCAAAATATGCAAAAATTGTACAATTCAAACTTTTCCATAAAATAGTCATCATCAAGTCATATTTACAAGTCTCAAACCGTAGTGTGTGTGTGCGAAGCCGGAAATATAACCGCCAATTTCCATCGATTGATCATTACGTTACTTATCCGAAAATTCGTTTTGATTTCAATTTCTCACGGAATGCACTCACAAACGAATCTCTCGGATTATGGCTATTCTCTCGGCATGCGTGATATAAAGAGTAAATATAATCGAAGCAAATACACGCATGCATTTAGAAAGACGGAAATTTTATGGTGAAGGGATCTCTTCAACGGATTACGATTTTCAAAACGGGAACATTACCTCTATTTCGCGCACCTAACCTCTCATATTATCTTTTGGTGTCTTAACTCTCCACGCGGTAATCAATTTTTGCAATTTGGACTCGGTTAGGACTTTTTCGGGTTGAAGGTTGCATTGGGTAAAATGAAGGAGGTATGGAAGGTTGGAATTGGAAAAGTCATTCGTGATGTCCATTTGTGCATTTTCCGGGCTATTGCTCATTTTTTTTTCTTCTTTTTCTATTTTTATTTTTTTATTTTTTTTATTTTTTTTATGCCCCCTTTTTGTTGCACTTTTCGGACTTTATTTGATAGATGTTCGATTTTCACAATTCCGGGCTATTTTGGGTTTTTCGGGTTGTCAAACGAGCGGGAAAAATATTCGGCTCAATTTGGGTTGCAAAAGGGTAATTTTTCGCTACTTTTTCTGTCCAATATTTTTGGGGTGACAAACGATGGCCTACTTCATTGTCCGAATTGCCAATTGCTTACCATATGCGTTTCGAGGTGAATTTAAGTTTAGAGACTAATTTGGTACGTTTTTCAAGGCAACATTGCACACATTTTTCAAAACCGATCAAATGAAAAAATTTGAGATCCTTGACAACTTATTAAGCGCTAAAAAGAACTTTGAGTTAACAATTAACTCGGATTGATTTAAAATCTCGCAAAACGTGATAGGCTCGAATCTCACCGGGTTTGTTAATCTCCACATTTATTCGTTAAGTCGTCAATTTTTCGCTCAATTTCCATCTTTAGTCAATTTCGGCTTTGTGTATGTTGGATGTTTACAATTTGAGACTTCAATTTGACTTTTAATGATATTTTTGAAAAATTTGAATTCCAATTTTTATTTATTTTGAAGAAAAATATTTTTGGATTTTTTCAAAATTTTATGATTTTTTTGGAAATTTTGGGCATTTTTTTGAAAATTTGTGAAGTTTTAGAAATACGCACTTGTGACCCCCCCTAACTTAGACTTTTGCATTGTCCTCAAGCAAAAAGGACTAAAATCTAACTTAAGGCAAATAAAAAGTGCGGAAAAATAAAACAAACAAATATGAAAAAATGCAAGATTGTATAATAACAAAAAGAAGCCTGTGTTACAGAAGAAAAGGAAAAAATCAACTGTGAACAATGTGAAAGCCCTACCACCACTAACAATTAAACCAAAAGATAAAGACAATAAAAACTCATGGGGGAGGTGGGTGGGAGGAGCTCGGTGCATTCGGGTCATAGGGGTCATAAAAGAAGGGGGGAGGAGGACCACCAAAGTTGAGCTGGTGAAGGTGGACTTGCAGTTGATACATCATCCGGGTGTCCCTCCGGTAAGCCGCTTGATCTTGATTGTATTGGTTGATGAACCCGTCGAGACGGGACTCAACCGCTGAAAGGCGCCTATCGAAGTTTGCCCCCGGGGGCTCGAAATCGGAATCCTCCTCCTCATCCTCAAATTCCTCCTCGTCTACATCCATCATCGGGTCATCGGGAGCTTCCTCGGCCACGTCCTCCTCATGAATAGGACGGTCGGGGTGAGCCACGCGCATTTGGCGCTCACTTCGAGTTGTGGACGTGCCGCCTACGGGGCGAGGAAGTCGAATTTGGTTTCCGGGTTCATCCACTCCCGCATCCATCAAGAGCTCCGTAATGAAACGGGCGTATGGGAGTGCCACCTTGCCATTTTCGTCATACGCGGCATGGAGGATATCCGCGTAGAAGACTTGGGCAAGGTTGATGGTGCTCTCGGGGTCCAAAAAATAGTAGAGGAAATTGGCGTGACGGGACCGGACCACCGAGTCATTGGTGGTTTGGTGGATGGCACCACAAACAATGATGTGAGTGAAGCGGACCGTGGCGGCCAATCCACCAATGGGGAAGGTGTCGCGTGTCCATTCTGCCCCGGGTGCCATGCGGGCAACGCATTCGTCTTTTGAGTGTGGGGCACCATTGTTGGGGTATTGGAAGGGCACGGGGAGGATCACCCCTTTGGCACGCATTTTGCGTGCAATGAGAGCTGCCGAGAAGGGAATGGTGATACCGTCGAGATACGCCTCGTGAAGTGTGGAAGATTTGCGAACCAAGGTCGCATAGAATTGATGAATGGCGGTCTCAAAAACGTTATTGCACGTAGGGGAGAGGAAAGAGCACCACCCACGGCGGTCAAAAAGGGCGGTGACTTCGCCCGGAAGGGTGTCCCAATCCACGAAACGCTCGATGTGAATGGCGCGCATGGAGGAGAAGTAGATCTCGGACCAATGGCGTTCTTGGACGCATCGGAATACCCCCCTACCCGGGTCATCAAGTATGGTGGTCTCATCATATTTCTTTGGGCGGGGAGCGGGGCGGCGCGGCATTTTGATGGAAAAGAGGGAGAGAGAGGGAGGAATTATGGGAGAGAATATGGGAGAGAAGAGAGTGAGGGAGAATGTTTTGGTGTGGAAAATGGAGGAGAGGTGGGGTGTATTTATAGGTGGGAAGGGGTGTGTTTTTGGTGGGAAATATGAAAGGTTGGGAAGGAGAGGGTGGAGGGAATGAATTGGGATGAATTTGGGAAGGAGGGAAGGATTTGGAGGGAAGAAAAACGAAGGGGGAAGAATGGAGGGAAAGGGAATGAATTTGGAGAAGAAGGGGAGAAGAACCTGACAGGTACATGCGAACCGGTTCGGGGGTACAGCGAACCGGTTCGACCCTCCGAACCGGTTCGGGGGTACCAGGCTGGTCCAATCGAGGAAATTCACTCTTCTCTCCATTTCTAAGTGCTCTCTCATCCCCTAACTTGTGCATAATGCCCCTAAAAACCTTCTAGACCCTCGGGCTCTCAAAAACTTCCTCGAATACGACTTTGAAAAGCGTACTAGCACCCTCGAAAAACGTGCTAACCTATCTCTCATGCAACGCAGGCTCCGGACTCCTAACTAACCTATTTACACACGACTATTTTACACACAAAATCACCCCATACGCGTCGGGGGTGCGACGACCTCACTTCTTAGCTCAATTGACCCCGTAAACAGGGTCCGACAACCAAATCGTGTCGACCTCATCCACAAACGCCTCTAGGTATGGCTTTAGGCGATGTCCATTTACCTTGTACGTGTTTTCCCTTTTTAAATCGTTTAGTTCAACAGCTCCATGGGGAAAAACGTTCTTTACGACGAACGGGCCAGACCATCGTGACCGCAACTTGCCTGGGAAGAGGTGAAGCCGAGAGTTGTATAGAAGAACTTTTTGCCCGGGATGAAACTCTTTCCGTCGAATGATGCTATCATGAGAAAGTTTCATCCTCTCCTTTGAAATTTTGGCATTCTCATACGCATCATTGCGTAGTTCTTCTAACTCAATCAATTGTAGCTTACGGGCTTCACCGGCCTTGTCCAAGGCATAGTTCAATTGCTTAATTGCCCAATACACTTTATGTTCGAGCTCAACAGGGAGATGACAAGGTTTTCCATACACAAAACGGAAAGGGGACATTCCAAGTTGATTTTTAAACGCGGTACGATAAGCCCAAAGTGCATCGGTCAATCTAAGGGACCAATCTTTCCGAGTAGGATTGACGGTCTTTTCAAGAATGTTCTTGATCTCCCGATTCGCTAGCTCGGCCTGCCCATTCGTTTGTGGGTGATATGTCGTCCCAACCTTGTGGACGACCCCATACTTTCTCATGAGCTTCTCAAATGGCCTATTGCAAAAGTGTGTGCCATTATCGCTAATTATCGCTTTCGGTGCTCCGAAGCGAGAAAGTATGTGTTCCTGTAGAAACTTTATCACCACTTTGTTGTCATTAGTCCTAGTAGCTATAGCTTCTACCCATTTAGAAACGTAGTCTACCGCGACTAGGATGTATAGGAAACCAAAGGATGGGGGGAAGGGACCCATGAAGTCAATACCCCAACAATCGAATATCTCAATGGTGAGTATGGGGGTAAGGGGCATCATGTCGCGTCGAGAAATGGCTCCCATTCGTTGGCACCTATTACATGACTTGCAAGCGTCATATGCATCCCGGAAGATTGTGGGCCAATAGAGACCGCATTGCAGAATTTTAGCGGCCGTCTTTTTCGCCGAGAAGTGGCCTCCACATGCTTTCGAATGACAAAACTGGATGACCTTTGGAATCTCGTCATCCGGTACACATCGTCGGATGATTTGGTCGGCGCAATATTTAAAAAGGAAGGGATCATCATAAAAGAACATGCACGACCAAGTAAGAAACCTCTTCTTATCTTGCGGTGTCCAATCGGGAGGGACGGCTCCCGTGACTAGATAGTTCACTATGTACGCAAACCAGGGATAGGAAGAGGTGGCAAATAGTTGCTCATCCGGAAAGTGCTCGTCTATGGGTATGGGATCACTAGGTACGTCGGACGAGAGCCGAGATAAGTGGTCGGCCATGACGTTTTCTACTCCTTTCTTGTCTTTGATGGAGAGATTAAACTCTTGTAGGAGTAGGATCCACCTTATGAGGCGCGGCTTGGCGTCTTTCTTCGTGAGTAGATATTTTAAAGCCGCGTGGTTGGTGAAGACAGTGATAGGAGAACCAATGAGATATGATCGGAACTTATCAAGGGCAAAGACTACCGCTAGCAACTCCTTCTCCGTGGTAGAGTAGTTGAGTTGAGGTCCGGCAAGGGTCCGGCTAGCGTAGTAGATGACATGATCTTGCTTATCTTTACGTTGGCCCAAAACGGCCCCAATTGCGTAATCGCTTGCATCACACATAAGTTCGAACGGTAGGGACCAATCCGGAACTTGCATGATGGGAGCGGACACGAGCATGTTCTTTAATTTATCAAAGGAGCTTTGGCATGCCTCGGTCCACTCAAACGGGTTATCCTTCATGAGAAGGTTGCTTAAGGGTCTAGCGATAGCGCTAAAGTCCTTAATGAACCTTCGATAAAACTCGGCGTGACCCAACAATGAGCGCACGTCTTTAAGCGATCTCGGTGGGGGAAGGTCAGCTATGACATCTATTTTAGCCCTATCAACTTCTATGCCCTTGGATGATACTATGTGACCAAGAACTATTCCCTCAGTGACCATGAAATGGCACTTTTCCCAATTCAGCACTAAGTTCTTGTCCACACACGGGGTAAGTACTTCTTCCAATTTTTCTAAACAATGATCGAAAGAGGTGCCAAAAACGCTGAAATCGTCCCTGAACACCTCGAGTCCTCTCTCGACCATGTCGCTAAATAAGCTCAACATGCACCTTTGAAAGGTCGCGGGTGCATTACACAAGCCAAATGGCATACGTTTGTAGGCAAACGTACCAAAAGGGCAAGTGAACGTCGTCTTCTCTTGGTCAAGTACATCTACCTCTATTTGGTTATATCCGGAATAACCATCAAGGAAGCAATAATAAGGGTGGCCCGCAACTCTCTCAAGCATTTGATCGATGAATGGCAAGGGGAAATGGTCTTTTCTTGTTCCCGCATTGAGTTTCCGGTAATCAATGCAAACACGCCAACCGGTGGTGGTGCGTTGGGGAACAAGCTCTCCCTTGGTATTCTCAATCACAGTTATACCCGACTTCTTCGTGACAACTTGAATAGGGCTCACCCATTTGCTATCCGAGATTGGGTAGATAATCCCGGCATCCAATAGTTTGATGATCTCGGTTCTCACAACTTCTTTCATATTGGGATTCAGTCTTCTTTGCATTTCTCTAGAGGGCTTAACATCCTCTTCGAGATGAATCTTGTGGATGCAAATCAAAGGACTGATCCCTTTCAAATCATCTATACACCAACCAAAAGCACCCTGGTGCTTCCTCAGAATTCTCATCAATTTGCCCTCCTGCCCTTCGTCTAGGCTAGAGGAGATAACAACAGGAAATGTCTCATCCTCTCCTAGGTATGAATATTTGATATGGGAGGGGAGTTTCTTTAATTCGAGGGTTGGAAATTTTTCACTAGAGGGAGCCATATGTGTATCCCTCGGAGGTAGTTCCTCGAATCTAGAAACCCAATCAATCTCTCTCACGTCCTCGTCTGACGCACTCTCATCGAGTAATTCTCTCAACCTTCCAACATCCCTCTCGAAGTGGGTAGACGTCCCCTCACACTCAAAGCTCGTCGCTAAACATGACTCTAAGGCGTCGCCACAAAAAGTTTCCTCGAAGTACTCTTCTACTACCTCATCTATGAGGCTCACCGCGTGAAGATCATCTTCCTCCCCTGCATTTTGGGCTATGTGGAAGATGTTGGTTTCCAAGGTCATGTTCCCAAAGGTGAGCTGCATTCGCCCATTCCTTGTGTTGATGATTGCATTAGCTGTAGCTAAGAAAGGGCGACCAAGGATGATGGGAACATGGTTGCTTGAGTTAAAGCAGGGCTCCGTGTCCCAAATGACAAAATCTACCGGGAAATAGAAAGTGTCCACTTGGACGATCACGTCCTCGACTATGCCTCGTGGAATATTCACTGATCGATCCGCCAATTGGAGAGTGACCTTTGTGGGCTTGAGGTCGCCCAAGTCAAGTTGCCTATAAATGGAGTAAGGAAGTATGTTTACACTTGCTCCCAAGTCAAGTAAGGCTTTCTCAATTTTATTATCTCCAATGATGCATGATATGGTGGGTGCACCAGGATCTTTAAATTTAGACGGGAGATCATTTAGCAGAATGGAACTCACGTTCTGAGCTAGAAAGACGTTCTTTTTAACTTTCATCCTTCTTTTTACCGTCAACAAGTGTTTGATAACTTTGCCGTAGGCTGGAATTTGTTTGATGGCATCAAGGAAGGGTAGATTCAGCTTCACTTGCTTTAGAACTTCTAGCACTTCATCACGTGGAGTCCCTTTTTGATTAGGAATCAATCTTCGAGGAAATGGTGCTGCGGAGGGTGGTTTAACTACCACCTCAGGCTCACTAGTGTCTTCCTTATCACTCTCGTCCAAGGGGACATCTTCGGCCTCTTTCGTGCCTGGCGAAATCTCCTTGTCTTTTGTTGTGTCGTGTGGAGGAGGTGATAAATCAACGACTCTTCCACTACGAAGAGTGGTCATTGCTTGACATTGCTCCTGATGTTCAGTGGATGTGGAGCTAACACTAGTTTGACCTTGGGGAGGTCATTGGCCTTGGCCAGGGAATTTGCCCTTCTCCTGAACACTCAACGAGGATTGTATCTTAGACAGGTTTGCATTTAGGTCGCCAATGAGACGATCATACTTGGCATTGGTTGCGGCCTGGCTTGCGATGAATTGATTCATAGTATCCTCGAGAGTTCTCCGCTGTGGCGGGATATAATTTCCATGATGTGGTGGTGCTTGCACATGACCTTGCATGTGTGGAGCTTGTTGAAATTGTTGTGGCGGAGGAGGGGCAACATGCGAAGGAGGGTTCATTGCAGCATGTTGTTGCAGGTAGCTAAAACCGGGATGATTTTTCCATGAAGGGTTGTATGAATTCCCGTGCGGGGCACCGAAATTACCCTTAAAGCCTCCTATACCACTAACTTGCTCCTGCAACATTACTTTGCAGGCGGGTATCGTCGGGCATTCTTCAGTTGAATGTCGCCTCACAAATTGCACACACCTTTTCGACGGGATTCTTGATGGATCCAACTACCTCACATAAGTCTCGCAGTCCTCTCTCAATGGTGTCCAACCGACAGTCCGACATAGAATTCTTATCTACGTGGAATAGACCGGATGTCGACGGAGCGGTGGTAGATTGTCGATTTCGGTTTTGAGCGTTCGGATCAGAGGTATCCCAGGATTGGGTAGTCTCGGCGACATACCTCATGTGAAGATCAGCGTCATGGGCATCTAGATAGACAAATGGACCACTTCCCATAGTTTCAACAAGCTGTTTAGAATTAAGATTTAACCCATTATAGATAAAGGAGATGATTTGCGATGGATCAAATCCATGATGGGGGCACGAAGCCACTAACTCGTTGAAACGTTCATAACATCGATGGAAAGGCTCATTTTCTTGTTGCCTGAATGCTTGAATTTGAGCCTTTATAGAGATTGTTCGATGTGTTGGGAAGAATTTCTTGAGAAATTTAGACTGTAGCTCATTCCAGGATGGAATCGAGCTTGGAGGTAAAGACCATAGCCAAGCTTTAGCTTTATCTTTAAGCGAGAAGGGGAAGAGTTTGAGGCGGATTAACTCTTGTGTGCAGGTTTGATCGTTGAGAGTATCACACACGTCCTCAAATTCCCTTATGTGGAGGTATGGCTTTTCAGAATCCATACCGTGATAATGTGGTAGCGTCTGGATCATCCCATTTTTGAAACAAAACTGCCCGACATTATACGGGAGTATAATGCATCCCGGAGTGACAGTGCGCTCGGGATATAAGAATTCTCTCAACGGGCGGTACGGGGGCTCATCCTCACCAGTAGCTGCATTGCTATATTGCGACATCTCTATCTCACTTGACGATTCGGCGTTCTCACTGGGTGTGCACGACGTGTGTCCTACGAAGGAGAAGGGAGTGTTGCTAGAGATTGAGTGTGACGGTATGGGAGGTGGGATCCAGAATTGTGGGGCTTGTGGAGTGTGGGGACTATCAGGATTATACTCAACAAGTGGATTTTCGTGAATGCTAGTTGGAGTATTATGGGGTGTGGGAGTGGCTTCAGAATTTTGCATTAAGTTCAGGAGAGATGATGATTGTGAATCTTTTTGAATTTTTTTTATTTTTTATTTTTTTGGATTTTTGAATTTTTGGTCAAAGTGTTGGATTAACTCGATCTAATCCTAAGTCTACCTAAATCCCCGGCAACGGCGCCAAAAACTTGACACGACTCAGAATGTGTCTCTAAAGTGTGTACTCTCTAGGCTCAAGTGCAAGCCTATCGTTCAAGTAATAAACCGACAAGTCAGGTATCGATCCTCAGGGAAAAAGGACAACGGAGTTGTGACGAGGGGATAAGATTGAGGAATCCTAGCGATGACTCTAAAACGAAAAGAAAAAGATTGATTTGGCTTTTTGGGATTGGTTAAACTAAACGCAATTATGGGATTATGATAAAATATGCAACTAACTAAATTATCTAAATGAAGAATGCAGAATTAAACTGGAACTTTTAACTAAATGATGAGAAAAATAGGATGGGAATACACTCCCCCAACCCTAGTGTAATGCAGTGATGACGTTGATCATAAATTTATCCGATTAATTCAAACCCGAAATTTAGTACTCCCAAGCATTATGTATACGAGGTTCAAGCCCGCGTCATACCTAATCTGAGGATGAGTAAATCGGTATCGCGGTAATTACATTCAAATTGTACTCTAAATCATCACGAGTACCCAGAGGCAAACGAGATATAAAGATCTACAATTCTTAAGAAATTACGCGATACGATTTAAATTAATCATTAAATTCAGCGGATCGACGTTATACACACGCACTAACACATCAGGCTGGGTTCATGCATCCCAACCTTGAAAAACCTAGCCGGACATGTTAAATGGACTAATGCATGAAATAATGACGTTGCATGTGTAGGAATTCATGATGAAACTAGTTATAAACATGTAACTACGTATTGTAAATGCAAAAACAAGTTGAATCAATTAGGAAAACTAAGCATGCAAGAACAATAATGAGGAACAAGAATTTTGAATTAAAACTTGCAAAAACAAACCCGAAACAATGAATTCTTGAAGTAATTTGTGCCCTTGATGTTCCTAGATATTTCTCTCCTTTTGTTCTCTCAAAAACTCTCTGAAAATAGCCCTAAAAGCTGCTCCTAGGTTAATGCCTACGTTCCCCACACGTTTGGAGTCTTTTAAACCTAATAGGAGACTTGGAGATAAATCAGAATAAAATACAAAATTCGCGTGTCAGGTACAGCGAACCGGTTCGGAGGTACAGCGAACCGGTTCGCCCCTCCGAACCGGTTCGGGGTGGGGTTCGCATGTACCAGCCTGGACTTGCTCTTTACACTTAGATTTTTTTCTAGATTTTCTCTTCTTTTCTTGGATTTTTCTTCAACTTCAACTGAGCATAACTTTTCAACCGTAGCTCGGATTTGGGTGCCGTTTCTTCCAGTGTTCTCGTTGTTCCGAGCTATTCGACTTCCCAGTTGACTTATTCTCCCGGATCGGGCTGCAAAATTACCAACATGCCCTTGAACTTGCCTTCTTAGCTTTTCTTGCACATTCTTGTTTCCTCCTTTGCACTGCTTGCATAATTAACCTGTAAAACCAATAGGAGAAGCACGAAACATGCAATACTCGCCAAGAAGGTTAGAAGCATAAAAGTGAATCAAATCCATATATGTTACATCATTCAGGTTCACAAAAGTACTGAAATTAGGGGGATAAATATACAATATTTATGCCCAATCAATAAGGCAGCTAAATTGGTCTTTGAGGCAGCTATTAAGAAGAAGAAGTTCTTAGAGGTGAAGGCCCATAGCAATAAAGATAAGGGAGATGTCTTCAATAGGTGATGGGATAAAGCCTTGGCTGAAGTTTTTATTCAAATTGAGTACATAATGAATGTGTCATTAAAGGACGAATGTACTTTTCCCTTAAAAGAGGTCGACACCTCTTCCGACTCTGATTTATTTCAGAGGCATGATCCTGGTAACCCTCCTAACCTGGAAGAGGAAATTAATGATGAAGAGGGAACAAGTGAATCCTCCTTGGTACCTGTAATTGGGAATGAGTCCATAATCCCAGAGGAAAAAACAAGGGACATCTAGAAAGTGTAAATTTATTCAACTCTGATGAATCATTCTTATCTTGTATCTCCTTTCTTTGATGTTTTCTTTTATTCCTTTTTTTCTTTTTGATTTGTATTGGAACAGTCCCCTGTAACACATTCCTAGGTAATGAATGAAAATATTTCACTGGTCAACTTGCTAGATTTTACTTTTAATTATTCTTGTATATTCTGCTTAGTTTGATTCATTGTTCGTATATTGTTGCTTTTAAGTTTACTTCCAACAAAAAATCCATTATCGCTGCTGAGACTGGCCTGTTAAGGTGTAGGAATAGCTTGTTAAGTTCTGGACATGTAAGTTAGACTGAGGCTAAGCTGGAAGGGTTTCTTAGCATGGATGCCTCATAACAAATAAAGGAAGCCTATGTTCATCTGCATTGTATCTTTAATAAAGTCTTGGTAAATAATACAGCATACTATGAAATTATCGAGAACCTTTAAGATAATACCAATATTTCTAGAGCTTTACTCCATTCTTACTATGAGGATAAGTTTGAGGCCTTGAGTGCTGGTTAGGGCTTTGACAAGAAGCTTCAAGAGATCACATCTGCTTTCAGGAAGAAAGAGTCTCGGTTCAATAGGGATCTCTGTAAAAAGTAATGCGCCGTGTGCGATACTGATTTAAATAAATGCGCAAATGCCAACACTAAACTTATTTAATTAGAGTCAATTTTAAACCAAATAAAATCAACCCCTAAACATGCAACTACGTGTGTGCGTGTGTCAAACCAATAAACACAAATATGCTAACTCACAGATTTCAGGAAAAATCACCGAAGGGCAAAAACCTTTTATTTCACTATGAATTAAATCACAATTTACAATAATAATGAAATCTGAATAAGTTTACCTCAGCAAACCTATATAGACACTCATCCTAGAGTCAGCAATGGATTCCATGCAGCAAACCCACACAAACCGCAGTCCAATCTTCATCAAAGGAACACCCTCAAGTAATCATCAATGACAACTTCAACAACCTAGTACCATAAAAGGCACTTAAATCATCATCATAAAATTCCAACAAAATATGCCTTGGGTTCCACAAAATAATTCATGTAAAAGTTGAAAAACAAAAGCTTGGAACCCTTAAATGGGAGAAGGAAACATACTGCACAAGCAGTTATCGAAAAATTTCTCTCTCAAAAATATTTCTCTCTCTGTAAAACTCTTCTCCTCGCCAAAAACAAAACACTGACAACCCATTATATAGAAATCATTGAGGCGGTGGCGTGTCAGGTTATAAAGAAGTTGTCGCTCGAACGAAATAGTTATCGCTCGAACAATTTCCCAATCTCGCTCGAATGAGACATGTGTCGTTCAACCGATATAGTGATCTCGCTTGAACGATCAGAGCATTAATCCCGAGGTTCTCCATCAGACTTAGAAAAAATTCTGAAAAACTTTTCAAAACAAACTTTCGAACCTGTTAAAAACGTTTAAAACTTTTCATAAAAACATTTATATAAACATTTTTTATATTTTAGAAAAACTTTCTAGCCCTTATAAAAAAATATCCCAACACTTTTCATATGAAATGTATATGAAACTTAAACATATTTTTACCGAAATCATCTCATTGGGATTGAATGTTGAAGTCCACTTTATATTCGGATCCAACTTTTGTAGATTTAAATTTCCCCAATTCTTCGACGACTTGTAGTGGTATACGACATATTCGATTGATAATGGGCAATATAAAATATGTCCTTACGAATCTCCCCCTATGTCTATGCCGGTACAAAATAAAAACATTCGAATTATCAAATAAAATGACCTATACAAATTTACCCTCCCAAGAACTCAATAGTGGAAAGATAAAATGATAAGTCTTCAAACTTTGCTTCAACAATCAAATCTTTATATCTCAAAGCTTTTCTCATCAGGCCGTGAAAAATATGATCTTCAATTTTTGTACCTACACAAATGAGACAAAGCAAATACATTCGTGACGCATCGAGTTTGAAATGATTTAAAAGAATACGTTAATAAATATAATCAAGTCTCCCCCATAATTCGTTCTCCCCCTTTTTATTTATCCGAAATAGACAAGGAAATGAATAAACAAAATAAACATGTAGTTGTCACGATAAATATGCATATCAAAGATGGATCAAACTATGCTTATGCAAAGAGTAACTCAAAAGCTTCCACAAACTATTTTTTATTTTTCAATTTTTCATACAAAAAATGCAAAAATTAATTTTACAGAAAACACACACCATGAATTTACACTAAGACAACGAAATCGTGGATACGGAATGTATGGGTGTGAATATATTCGATAGGAAAATCAACGCGAGCAAACATAACATATGTGCACGATGTATACGCGTACTCCTATCGAATGAATCTCAAAATTGTCCTTAGGTGTCAAAAGTGTTGAATTTAAATGACATAGACTCAATCCATCAACCCATCAAAGTCAAAAGTTATTCCCACACCAATAACATCTAAAACTATGAATGCTTTTTCAAGACGCTGTCAGGGCGTGCAAACCCATTTTTCATTTCTTTCCATCCAAACTTCCTCATAAATAGTAATCATTATATTTTTCTTTTGAGGTGGCCCCTTTTTGGCATATTTATCTGTTTATTGCCTTAAAAAAAATTTGGGCTCTTTAAAACGGTGGCTTTCACGACGAGTTAATTGTGTACTCTCGTAACCCTTTCTTGTGATTAACTCAAATTATTTGGTTGCAATTAAATTCCTCACGTTAAAGGGTTTTTACATGCACTACTTCCATTGTCAAGTTTTTTGCATACGGTTCGATTTAAAGACAGAATTGAGATGACAACACTCCGACCAATATGTGATAAACAAGTACAATAATCAAACAAATCCGTGCAAGTGTGCATTAAAGGAACTTATGAGTCAAACATGTAGGTAGTAATCACAAAGTACATTTCAATGACTCCAAACATTGTAAAGCATAAAATAAAATGATGACGCATATCAAAACACTATCAAATCGTCATAGGATATGAAACGAAATTGTGACTCGGTCATCCTAAATGTCCATCCATAAACGGTGTAAGACAAAATACAAAAGTCTTTTTATCTTTTTCAAAAAAATTTATAAAAATAAAATCTTTTTGTAATTTTCACAATTTGTTTTTCAAAAGCAAAAATCTAATACAAAAAAATACAAACTAGCAATAGGCAAAAACATTCATCATGCAAATCAACCAATGCTAGCAAACATGTCTAAACCTCAACTGTTAGGTGCGGTGGAGTCTTCCAAAGGTGGTGACATCCTATAAAAAACCTCCATCAAATCATGTAAAGTTTTGACTAAAAACTTTACTTGTTCCCTAATATGTGCAAACTCTCTCATGTAATCATTCGGAGCATCAGGTGTGGGTGCATGTGTGTGAACACATGTAGTTGCAAAACACGACACATGACCCAACTTAAAACAAAACTCTCTAAGGTGTCCTCTCTTCTTGGACTGTGTGCAAACATAAACAGGCATGGGTACACCTCTCTCAAAACATCTCCTTTGCGCTCTCCTAATAGATACGGGACGCCTAGGTGGGTCGGGTAGAGAGCCATGTGGATCAATAACAAACTCAAAAACTGGCTCAGGTGCTGCATGTGAAGTAGATGCACCGTCATGACCTATTCCTAAACTCTCACCACTATCCAAAATGGGATCGAGAACCATCTTTATGTCCTTCTTAGATGTGTTCTCTAAGGTGACTTTAACCTCCAGGGCGTGCTTAAGACCGCTCTCTAATTATGATACGCGGGTTATAAGTTCACCCTTTTTTCGGCCTAAAGCTATCAACTGTTCACTCAAGTAAATCTTCACTTTCTTGAGTTGACTCGCTTTTGCCTCAAACTCCCTCAAACTCTATAACTCTATATCCAAATCTCACAACCTAATTCTTAGCTCCTTATTCAATTTTTTAGTCTTTAAAGTCTCGGCATACAAATCTCTAAATGCGATCTGGAGCTCACTATCATCCTCACTACCGCACTCACTCTCAGACTTGCTAGAAACACTCAAATCCTCCTCGGGGGTCTCACGTGCACAAGTATCATCATCGTCGTGGGACAAACTTGGTGTGCTCATGTGACTAGCTGAAAAGGCAACAAACTTTCCTTATGAAGACTCATCCCCAGAATCTTTCACATCATCCTCACTATCACTAAGGGTGACTGGCATAGAAACTTTCTTGCCCTCTCTCCTAAGTCTAGTGGGACACTCAAATGACTTATGCCCTTTGCCCTCGCACTCAAAACAAGTTATTTTTTTCTAAATATCCCTCACCTTCTTTATCTTTCTCATCGCTTTCTTTGGCCTTGTCTTTCTTTTTCTAAAAAAACTTTTTATTAGAAGAATTTTGTATTGAAAACTTGAGAAACTTTTAAAATTCTTTGCAAGCATAGCCATATCAAAATCAGACTCATCCTCAGACTAGGAATCACAAAAACTCACTTTCTTTTTCTTTTTAGACTGGGCTTTAAGTTCTATCCCTCTATCCTTAGGCTTGACAGTGTCAGGAAACATGTCAATCCCATAAGTCTGGAGGTCTCCTAACAGTTCTTCTAATTTAAAATTGCCCAAATTATGTAAGATGTTTAAAACGGTCACTTTAGGGATAAAACGTTTTGGCAGCGATCTTAAAATCTTTTTAACCACTCGTGCATCAGGTGTAGGCTCACCAAGATTAAAACAAGTGTTGACAATGTCAGACAAATGTTCATAAAAGTTATCAAAACACTCAGTCTCAAGCATGTTAATCATTTCAAACTGAGTAGATAAATTTTGAATTTTAGACTCTTTGACCGCGTTAATGCCTTTGTGGGTGAGTTGTAAAACATCCCACGCTTCTTTAGATGCGTTGAACGTCATAATACGCCAGAATTTGTCAGGGGTGACATGTTCAGAAATTGCACTAAGCTCACGTGAATCAAAAGTGTTCCACCTAAACTCATCACCAGTCCAGTCTGACACTGGTTTTAAATTTGTGATATTATTAGCGATGACAGTGGGAGGAGTCCAGCCTCTTTCACAAATTAATTAAACTCTCTCATCGATTGCTTTTAAGTGTGATCTCATGCGGGATTTTCAGTAAACATAATTAGACCCTTCAAAAATTGGCAACCGATTATATAACTTCTCACTCGAAAACATTCTGAAAAGTTTTTAAAATTATGATTTTTCAAAGAAATCAATATCACACAATTTTACGAAAAAAATAGGAATACACAATAAATTAGTGTAACCTGCTCTGATACCAATTGGTAAAAAGTAATGCACCGTGTGCGATATTGATTTAAATAAATGCGCAAATGCCAACAATAAACTTATTTAATTATAGTCAATTTTAAACCAAATAAAATCAGCCCCTAAACATGCAACTATGTGTGTGCGTGTGTCAAAACAATAAACACAAATATGTAACTCACAGATTTCAGGAAAAATCTTCGAAGGGCAAAACCTTTTATTTCACTATGAATTAAATTGTAATTTACAATCATAATGAAATCGGGAATAAGTTTACCTCAGCAAACCTAAATAGACACTCAGTCTAGAGTCAAAAATGGATTCCATGTAGCAAACCCACACAAACCGTAGTCCAATCTTCAGTAAGGAACACCCTCAAGTAATCCTTAATGACATGCAGTCAACAACTTAGTACTATAAAAGGCACCTAAATCACCATCATAAAACACCAGCAAAATATTACTTGGGTTCCACAAAATAATTCACATAAAAGTATTTGGGATTCTGTTAATTTAAAAGCAAAAGCTTTGAACCCTTAAATGTGAGAAGGAAAGATACTGCACAAGGAATTATCGAAAAAGTTATCTCTCAAAAATATTTTTCTCTCTGTAAAACTCTTCTCCTAGCCAAAATCAAAACACTGACACCCCATTATATAGAAATCATTGAGGCGGTGGTGTGTCAGGTTAAAAAGTAGCGTCGCTCGAACGAAAAAGATGTTGCTTGAACGATTGCCCAATCTCTCTCAAACAAGACACGTGTCATTC
Source organism: Sambucus nigra (assembly GCA_949130495.1). NCBI lineage: Eukaryota > Viridiplantae > Streptophyta > Magnoliopsida > Dipsacales > Adoxaceae > Sambucus > Sambucus nigra. The sequence goes on from OX422216.1 coordinate 136,791,514, forward strand.
GAACGACACAATGATCTCGATTGAATGATTAACATCTCGCTTGAACGATCAAAGCATCAATCCCGAGGTTCGCCATCAGACTTAGAAGAAATTCTGAAAAACTTTTCAAAACAAACTTTCGAACCTATTAAAATCTTTTTAAAAAAAAATTAAAAAACATTTATAAAAACATTTTTTATATTTTAGAAAAACTTTCTAGCCCTTATAAAAAATATCCCAACACTTTTAATATGAAATGTAAATGAAACTTAAACATATTTTTACCGAAATCATCTTGTTGGGCTTGAATGTTGAAGTTCACTTAATATTCGGGTCCATCTTTTAAAGATTTAAGTTTTCCCAATTCTTCGACGGCTTGTAGCGGTATATGACATATTCGATTGATAACGAAAAATAGAAAATATGTCCTTACAAGGTGGATAGTGCTCGGTACATTTCCTCTCTTCTTTAAAAAGAAAATAATAATTAAAGGAATCAGTTAGAGAGCTTGAAAAAATTAGTTGAGGTTATGCCGAGCGAGGGTGGTTCTTTCTTGGAGATTGAGAATGTTAGACTCATGGAAGAATTGGAAAACTTCAAGAAGAGAAGGAACAAATATGACCAATCTTCTAGACACGTGATTGTTGCTCGGCTAACTGAGGATGAAGAAAGGACTAAGAAAGCCTTGTCCGGCCAGGCAAATCTATTAAAGGATAAAGACATAACCATCAAAAGTCTCCAAGACTAAGTGGATCGAATAACTTTTCACTTCCATAAAAAACCCCAAGCTATCTAGATGGATGGTTATTATGAGACCATAACCCATATCGAAGATAAACTAGGGAAATATAACCGAGAGGGGTATAAGTAATGATGGTTGAATTTGCATACACAGTTAAAGGTGGATGAAAAGAGTGAATTATGGCATTGGCATTATCTGGGCATGTTGGATTGCCCTGACCCTCCATTTAAAATTGATGACGAGTGTATTTTGACAGATGCAATTCCCTAGAGCTTAATGAGAAAGTTCTTACGAGACTATGGCCTTCATGGTAAAGATACTTACATCCACCCCCTCACGTGTTGGATTAGCTGAGCACCAATGTCCGTAATAGGTTAAGAGACTTTAGGACTACTAATCTGCCTAGTACTCTTGATGTTCCTCTGGCTGGGATGGACAAAGCTGAAAAAAAATGTCACATGGAATGTTTTGTATTTCTTGATTAATTTTATTTCTATATTTGTCTTCTATGGAAGTTTGTTGAAATAAAAAGACTTTCTTTTGCACACAAGTTTGTTTATATATTTTAGTCTTTGATTCACAATTAAGCTTTCGATGGGCTAAACAACTATATAACCAACTAACCTGCTTCATTTATTTGTGTTTGGTCAAATTATGAACTTTATTTTTTGGGCCTTAGGTTCTACTGATGCACTTAGGTCAAATGCATCTTCATTACTTTTATCGATAAGTGTTGCATTAGTTACCATTGGCAACTAAATGTATTAGGAATGTAGGTGTTTCTTGAATATAACTTGGTCGGGTAAAACTCTTTATTTTTTACTTGGAGCCATACATGAAGTTTTAGGGACTTCTTGTTCGTAACTTTTCAAAGACAAAGTCATACAAGAAGTCAATTTTTTTTCCTTTTTTGAAGTTGGAAAAGTTTGTTGGGGGATGTATCATCGTCGTACTCTGATAAAAAACACAAAAAGTAAGAATAATTGGTTAGAAATCGCAACTTTATTAAACTAGATGAAAAAATTATTAAACTAGATGAAACAATTACATCAAATACGTAACATAACTACTGATAATATTTCCTAAGATGATAGGCATTCCATGGATTCTTAAATTCTTTCCCTTCAAATGTTTTTAGGCGATATGTTCCTGGTCAAACGACTGTCGAGATGCGATAAGTACCATGCCAGTTTGTTTCCAACTTGTTTCCTTTCTGGATAACCTTCATAAGGACACAGTTTCCCTCTTACCCTCTTGTTGTAGAATTTAGTAGCTCCTTATTGATAAGAATTTAATTGGAGTGAAGAATCTTCCCTCAGTTCTTTAATCAAGTCTAAATCCAACCTCCTCATGAGATCACTTTTAGGGGAATCAAAGTTTAACACGTGTGAGTTGGCAAACCTATCTCGGATAGCACCATTACTTCAGTTCCAAAAGTAAGAATGTAAGGAGTTTTGCTTGTGGCTATTGTCAGTGTGGTTACATATGCCCAAAGAACACTGTGAAGCTCATTTATCCAGTTTCCCTTAGCATCATCCAAGCTCTTCTTACATCCATCAAGTATAGTTTTGTTAGTGACCTATTTTTGTCCATTACACTATGGGTGTCCAGGTGTAGAGTGAAGTTTTTAAATCTTGGACTGAATGCAAAACTCCTCAAATTCCTCGTTATCGAACTGAGTGTCGTGATCAGTGATGAAGGCATACGGCATTCAATACCTACATATGATATGTTTCCAGATGAACTAAAAACTCTTCCACAAGGGATTTCAACTAATGGCTCAACCTCCGCTAATTTTGTGAAGTAATCCACTACCACTACCAAGTATTTGAACCTCCCTTTTGTTCGTGGAAAGGGGCCGACCAAATCAATACCCCAAATAGCAAAAGTCCAAGGATAAGTAATCGGAGTTAAAGAAGCCTCTAGTGATCTATGAATTGCAGCAAAATTTTGACACTTATCACACTTTCTGGCAAAAGAAATATAGTTTGCTCTCACAGGTTGCCAATAGTATACTTGTATAACTATCCTTTGCACCAATGACCGACTGGATGAATAAACCCCACGAGATCCTTCATGTACTTCTTTGATCAAGTTTGGTACCTCGATGGGATGTACACATCGAAGTAATGATATAGTGTATCCCCTTTTGTATAAGAGTCCTCGTTGCAGCATATTTCTTGGGCAAGTGATGTTTTAGGTTGATCAACGATAATTTAAGTTTGATTTGGAGCGGAGCTTTCTTCAAAGGAAGTATGCTTAGTAGGTAAACTTGGATTATTGCTCACTTCTGGATATGTGAATTCGGTAATAAAATCAGCTACAACATGTCCCTTCAATGTCGTTCTTGGCTTATAAATGATTTCATATTCTCCTAGCTCTACTACCCACGGCATCAATCTCCCTAATTTCCGTGGTTTGTGAAGTGCCTGGCATAGAGATAAATATGTGTAAACCACGATGATATGCACTTGAAAGTATGGATTCATCCTTCTTGAAGCTTCAATAAGAGAAACGACTAGCTTTTCTAGATGTGGATAGATCTCCGCTCCTCTGAACACTTTGTTAGTGTAATATACTTTCTTTTGAACTCTATCTTCCAATTTTACTAATTCTGAGCTAAATGCGGATTCTGAGACAACCAAATATAGATACAATTTCTCCCCCAGAATTATTCGGGAAAACAGTGGTGGAGATCCCAAATAGTTCTTAAAATCATGTAAGGCATTTTCGCATTCCTTATTCCATTCAAATGTCTTCCTGAGCACTTTGAAAAATGGTAGGCATTTGTCAGTAGCTTGGGACACAAATCGGATGAGGGCGGCCACTCTTCCCGTTACTTTTTGTACATCCTTATTACGTATTGGATATTACATATCAATCAATGCCTTTATTTTATCTAGGTTGACTTTAATTCCTCTTTGATTCATAATAAATCCCATGAACATTCCTTCATGTACACCGAACATGCACTTGGTTGGGTTGAGATTGATTTGATGTTTGTCTAATTTATCGAACGTCTGGCTCGGGTCTTTGATGTGGTCGGCAACTACCTTGCACTTTGGAAGCATGTCGTTCATATATACTTCAATTCTTTTTCTGATTTTTTCAAAAAAAACTTTGTTCACTAGCCTTTGATATGTTGCTCAGCGTTCTTAAGCCCAAAAAGCATAACGTGGTAGCAGTAAGTACCTCTGTGAGTGATGAAAAATGTGTTTTCTTTATCCTTTGGTTTCATTTTGATCTGGTCTTAACTAGGGTATTCATCCATAAAGCTCAGCAATTCATGACTTGCTATTGAATCTACTAATTGATCAATCCTTGGTAAAGAAAAGTGATCTTTTGTGCATGCTTTATTGAGATCAGTGAAATCCACACACATTTTCCATTTATCGTTCTTCTTCTTGATCGTCACTATGTTGGCCAACCAATCAGGGTATTTGACATCATTAATGAAATGAGCTCTCTACAGTTTGTCTACTTCGTCATGGATAGCCACATTTTTCTCGGTACTAAATACCTCGCATTTTTGCTTGATCATCTTATCATGTTTGTTGATATTAAGTTCGTGACATATGATGTTAGGATCGATTCCAGGAATATCCTCATGGCTCCAGGCAAACACGCATTTTCTCTCTCTAAGGTATGTAATTACTTCCTATTTAAGGGGTGGTACTAGGTTTGAGCTAATCTGGGTAGTTCTTTATGGCTTTTCATCATCTATTATGATGGTTTTGTGGATTTCGTGACCCACCCTTTGACTAAATCAACCTCTTCTCGGGGATCCAAAGTGTTAATTTGGTAAGTGGTGGTGCTTTTATGAACTTCTTACTGGTCGGGTGAAGTGTAGTTGCACTCTCTGTCTTCTACTTGGTTGCCTTTTACTACGCTAACCCAATACTGAGTGGGAAATTTCATACACTGATGAACCGTAGATGATACTCCTTCTGATTTTTTAATTCAACTCTGTTGAGGATCATATTATAGTCTGAAGGAACATTCTTGTTTAGGACGAAGAAATGAATCTTCTCTATCTGCTTACTGTCCAAGTGCCGATCAAGACTTCTAATTTGACAATTCCCAAAAGATAAACCTTTTCTCTAGAGAAACCAATTAAGGGCCAATGATAGGGTTCTAGTTTGCTATCTCATAGATCCAACATATGAAAGAAATTATAGAACAAAACATCTACTGAATTATCGATCCACGATAACTCTTGCCACCCATGTGTGATGCACCCCAAAAGTAACGATTAGAGGGTCGTCGTGGGGGTAAAGCACTCCTGATAAGTCATTCTTGGAGAAGCCGATGACCAGATTATCTTTATTCACATTTTTGGGCCGACCATCTACTTCATCGAATAGGTTGACTTGCCTAATGTAAAAACAAGCTTTGACCTCATTTAAATAGGACTTTCTCTTGGAGGCTTCGTCACCAACTCCAGCATCCCCACCTGCAATGAAATAACAACCTAAAGATATCATGCCTACCTAAAGTTCAAGCTCCCTGGGTTTCTTCAACAAGTTAGGTCCATCCTTATAATCATCATCTCGTCCTCTTTTCCTATCATCTTTATCTTTGTAAGGGGACTCTGACCTTCGTCTCATATCCCGACCTTCTGTTTGGTTAATAAACTTGGTCAACATTTCTCGATGAATGAGAGGTTCAATTTCATTCTTTAGGGCAATGCAATTATCGGTGGTATGTCCATGGTCTTCACGAAAGTCACAGTACTTAGAATTATCTTTCTGGTTGGGTGGCGATTTCAATTTCTTAGGCCACTTCAAGACCATAATGCCCCTAATTTCCTCCAAAATTTGATGCACACCTATAATAAGAGGGGTATATTCCTCATACTTCTTAGGCTTCTCGACTTTCTTATCTTTATGTTCCATTTTATCACAGGTCTTATGGCCATAAGATTTTGCCTTTGGGGCTTGCTTATCAACCATAACTTCTTCGACGTTCATGATTTTACTAGCTTTTGCCATCAGTTCACTCATGGGTTTGGGGAGTTGTTTCGCCAACGCATAATATAGCTTTCTCAGAAGTAGGCCACTCATTAAATTTATAATAGTAGTTTTCTCTTCATAATCTACTAGTTCCAGTTTCTCATTATTGAAGTGAGTAATATATTCCTGGGTAGTTTCTCTTGGTCGTTGGCAGACGCTTAGTAAATGGGCTACCCTTTTAATTGGCTTTTATCCAAAGTATAAATTACTGATGAATAGTTCGGAGAGATGATAAGAACTAGAAATTTATCCTCGAAGTAAATTATTATACCATATCTGGGCTGGACCAATGATTGTGCTTGAAAAATATTGGCATCGCATATCGTCGAGAATAGAATAAATATCAGCATCAACCTGAGAATATTAAACAAGGAGGACGGGATCAGTTTTGTCGTCATAATTAGGTGTGACCCCATGTGGTTTGAATTTTAAGGGTGTAGGGAAATCCACGATGGTCGACATGAAAGGAGATCCCTTCACAAAACACTTTTATAGAGGATTCTTGGCCTTAGCCATTTCTCCTAGATGACCTTCCACATGTGGTTCCAACGACTACTTGATTTCTATCGAAGGAAGCTCCACCTCAAAAATTGTGTTTTACTATTTCAGGCATACTTGACTCAGAAAAACATAGGAAAATAGAACATAACATAATATGATTTCTGCAGTTTTATTTACAAAGGTTTTCCATAGATAAAATCTTAAACATCCTTCCTTGTTTCAAGATCCGAGTTTGCATACTCCATATGTAATAGAGATCTTGTGTTTGCACCACTGTTTAATTCTTACATCATTTGAATAACTGTGTTCGTGTGGTGGACTTCATACATGATGATTGCGGTGATGAAGCGACAGACTCTGTGTTCCTAACCGTAGACGATTATTGTGGCTGTATCGATGGATACCGAGGCATACGTGGGCTCGTGGGCTATGGAACTTGCATAGGTGGACTCCTACGTTGCACTGTGGAGGAGCAGTTGAAGAGAAGAAGTGGCATCAAGGCTTATGGGAATCGAGTCATTGAATAAGACTGTATTCTTCCTTTGTAATTTTCGTATCATAGTGATTGTCTGGCCTGGGCCGTCTGAGGTTTTTTTTCTTAGTGGTTTCCTCATACATCGGCGTGTCTTATGAACCATATTTACTTTATTTGCTTAGTCTCACTAGATGCATGTTGAGGGTTAAGAAGATAAAAATGGGTTAATTAAAATTTGGTTTACAAAATTAGTGCATAATAAAATTGAGAAAAGTTTTGAAAAAAGTGTCTTTGCCTAAAGCTAATACACAAAAGGGACCCCTACAAATAATTGTGTTCTAAAATCATCAAGCCCTAAGAAAGCCATACCTAAAGACATGGGATCACAAACACAATAAAATAGTGTTCTAGCTCTGATACCAATTGTAGGGTCCCTTTTGTATGTGCATTAGGTAAAGACACTTTTTTCAAAACTTTTCCCAATTTTATTATGCACCAATTATGTGAACCAAATTTTAATTAACCCAAATTTATCTTCTTAGCCCTAAGCATGCATCTAGTGAGATTAAGAAGATAAAGTAAAGCAAGTTCACAAGACACGTCGATATATATGGAAATCGCTAAGGGGAAAAACCTCAGACGACCGAGGCCAAACAATCACCATGATACGAAAATTACAAAGGAAGAATACAATCTTACTCAATAACTCGATCCCCAAAATCCTTGATGCCTCTTCTTCTCTTTAATCGCTCCACCACAATGCAATGTAGGAGTCCACTTATGCAAGGTCCACAACATACGAGTCCACGTATGACCAATACAACCACAACAACCGTCTACAGTCAGGAACATGAAGTCCACCACTTCTTCACCGCAATCAGTATGTACGGAGTCCACCACACGAACACAGTTCTTCAAATGATGGAAGAATTAAACATTGGTGCAAGAACAAGATCTCTATGACGTATTATATATGTAAACTTGGATCTTGAAACAAGGAAGGATGATTAAGATTTTAATTTTTGAAAACCTTTGTAAACAAACTGCAGAAATCGTATTATGTTTTGTTCTGTTATGCCCACGTTTTTTTGAGTCAAAGACGTCTTAAATAGTAAAACATAATTTTCGAGGCAGCGCGTCATTCGAACGAAATCAAGCAGTCATTGGAACGAAAATAGCATCTCGTTTGAACGAGAATGCTATGTCGCTTGAATGACATCACAATGTCGTTTGAACAATGTCTAATTTCATTTGAACCGAGATAAAAGAAAGATAATGTTCATACGACTATAGACTTGATTTAACTTAGAAAAAACAATTTAAAAACATTTTAAAATCGATTTTAATTAAAAGTAACATCCTTAGAAAATTTCGATAATATTAAACCATTATGTATTCATACCTGAGAGAATCTTGAAAAATCAATGTGAAGACTTTGAAACATGCACCAAAAATGCGGCATGATCTATCTTTGAAGCTTGGCCTCTACGTCTTCAACACAACGTCATAGGCTGAAAGCAATCGCGACACATAAAATCTATAGTATGATTCAAAGTGGTTTTTGTCCGGAATAATCTCAATACATACAAATTGACACTATTTGGAATTTTGTCCTTACAGAGAGACTTTGGTTTATACATATTAAGAAAGACGAATAGTATTTTTTTCAATATAAGAGAAGGATGAATAGTTGTCATAATGGATGGAGGAATTTGAGGCATGTAAAGAGAAATTTTAGGAACTCTTTCATTGATGGTTGGTTTGTGTCATTAGTTTCACATTGGAACTCTAGCGATTTCATATTGGAGGCATAGTTAGCGGGGTTATTAGAGGTATTGGTATTAAAGTTTCATAAATGAATTATGCAATAATGTAAGCCACGTGTCCTAAAACCAAGAGGAGACTCCATTTTTTAATATACTAGTTTTTAGCCCCGCACGATGCGCGGGTGCTTTGAAATTCTTGTTATAAAATGCAATGCGAACATACTTACAAAAATAGAGGTAAAATATATATCGTTAAAAGGCCTATTTTATATTTGTGTGATACATGACTTTAATGTAGAAAAATTTATAAAAGTATAACGAATATAGGTATTTCATTTGTAGAATATTTGATGCCAAACAAATACATTCATGTGAAATTGAAATGGAAAAAGGAGAATCTTTAATGATGAAGTAAGGGCAAATAAGAAAAAAATAGAATAGTACACACGCACACACACACACACACACATATATATATATATCTTCAAAACTACTTTATAAATATAAATTATTTTTTAAAACAATACCGTTTTTTCTAAAAATATAAATATATAATCTTTTTTTAATTAAAACTGTAGTGTTAACATTTTTCTTATAATGTTTTTTTGAAAAACTTGATTTTATAAAGATAAGTATAAAATATTTTATTATGCATAAAAATTACGTTTTTATAAAGTAATTTTCTAAAAACTTGTAATACCCCGTATTTTCGTGATATTTATTTTTGGGGATTAATTGAATTAAATGTGTATTAATTAGAAATTAATCTGGATAAAAATATTAACGAGATGTGAGTTAGTATTTGATTATAATGTGTATACTTGGCAATATATGAATATTGGAAAATATTGAAATTGTCGCGAGATTGAAATAGGGCAATTTGGGAAACTTTGTTGGGATGCGCGTGACAGGAATATAATTATTTGAATTAAAAAGTGAATTTTATTTTTATCACCCGTATGGTCATTTTGAGTGCCCCAACGCGTCCGGAAGGGTCGAAATAGTCAGAAAACACTAGCCGGGGGTTAAGTTTGGGTCCCGGGGCATTATTGGGCCATACCGGTAACTTATAGGGGCATTTTGGTAATTTCGAAAATCTGGGAATTAAAACCCACGAAAATTAGAAACAAAAATCTGACTTTTTCTTTAACCACTAAACCCACTAACTACACTAAGGGACTTAATGGGCTACGGGAGAAGTAAAGATATAGTCCCAACTTGCCAAAAACCAACCACACCTCCATTGTCATCATCCTTAGAGAAACTTGTAGAGAGAGAGAGAGAGAAGAGAATTCTGCAGAAAGAGAGAGGGAGAACAACTCAGCCTTCAAGATTCAACATCAAATTCAGAGAAAGATTAAGGCAAGTGGTTTAATTATAATTGATTCAATGCCATGCTTTTCCATGTTTAGGAATTATCGAATTTATCTTGGAAGATGATATAGACCCATGAATTGGAAGTTTAAAACTATGAACTATGTTAGGGACTGCATGTAGAAACATTCTGGACGAATTATGAACTCAGAATTATGACCTTTGATGATTTAAAAATGGATTTTAGAAGAAGTTTATTAATGTTCTCGAAAGAAATAGAAATCTGGAATTCTTGATGAAGATTTGATCCATACAAAGCCCTTGAATGATGAATTATTGGTTTTAGAACGTTAACACTGTTGTAGGATGGTTGTATGATGATATTATAACGTTATCTTAGAGTTTCATGATTGTTAATGGTGTTTTGTGTTGATTTGAAAACTGCAAAAAGAAGCAGTCCGTAACCATACCTGGTGCGATCGATCGATCGACATTCATTAGTCGATCGATCGACCACCATCGATCGATCGAAGGAAAAGGTCGATCGATCGACCTTCCCCGAATGAGTAAAGTTCTTCCCTAATTAAATTTTAATGATGTTAACCCTTGGATAATATTGTTGGAGACCATATGAATACCCTTAACCTGAAGGAAGACCAGTAGGCATGGTTATAAAATTTGGACCTTAATTATAATTCAATTTGAGGAATTATTCTAAACTAATGAAATTCGATAAGTTAGTTAATATTTGGGTTAATAGTGTAAATTTGAATACTTTGATGAAATGAGGTTTGGGGCAGAAGTAAGGACCTTAGGAATAAAGGTGTTATACGTGGGAATAATAGGAACTTAATAATCTATTTTAGATAGGTTTTAAGTATAAGAAACTACGACGTGAGACATGTCGACAGTTTAACTTTTATATTATCGGGAGACGTAAAATATACAAATTTGGAATAATGGTATAAGGATGTAGAGTATACCGTTATTAATACTGAATTATCTAAGAAGAGTGAATGCTTAGTATATGATTTTTATATGTATGACATACCTACCATACTTGCTATCACGGGAGGTTACGTTCGCTTAGGGCCTTCTTATCCTTGTGTTGCCCGGATTTAGATTGGTACCTCGAGGACACAGTTCAAGAGAACGACTTATTTGTGAGTTAATAAGCCAGCTGACTATGGAGCGTAGGTATGTACGTGACCATGGATATGTTGAATTATGTTCACCTCCATTTTTGTGTGTGGTGTTAATTCCAACAATTCCTGAGAGATTCGGAATTTGTGATCCTTATGTACGTGATGTACCGGGATGGATAGCAGAGTATGTGTGCACTGCAGCTTAGCCTTTGGGTGCTTGTATTGTATATTTATGATGTGAATAATATACGGTTAAATAAAAAGGAAATTGCTATGTTAAATTGTGGGTATAGTAATTGTAATATTATGAAAAGATAAAAGGGGACAGATATCAATAAATGGTTTTGTTAATAATTGGGAATCCGAGAATTAAAGTAGAACTCTCTATTTAATTGTTAAGGTTGGAAATTAAACGTGAACCGAGTAGAAGTGTTAGAAACTCTTTGGAATTAGATAGTTATGAGAAAACACATGAATGGGTACATGAACGTTAGGAGTGCACAGTTAGACGAGAGGTGAGTATTTCATGTGAGAGCACGTCCTAACATGTATCTTGCATTTTTGTTTTAATTATTATTAAAGCACTTGCTATTTTTAAAATACTCTCCACATTCGAGTTCTGACCCGTTTGCTTTCAAATCTATCTTTTTGTAAAAACCATTTTAGGTGCCCAGCCACAAGGACACCATGCTTAGGATCCTCATTCAGGTGACGAGCTGTAGCGGGTTGTGGAAGTTACAGGACATTGATTATAGACGCTTCATCTATCTTGACTCTATACTCAGTATTTATCAGTTGTAGGTCATGTCGCCCATTTCTTTTAGAGGCATTTCATTTATTTCAGTTATTCAGACTTCGGGCATGTACTTAATTCAGAATTCAGACTTGTCTTATTATTTTCAGTTGTGGGATTGTTGTGAGGAGTTTTCCTCCGGACTTATTACTATTGTTGGTTATTTCATTACTTCGTTATGGTGAATGGATTTGTGTTGTTCTTCCATTATCCTTTTATTGCATGTTAATCAGACTTAACTTAAAATTTGGAAACTTACTTTTTAAATACTAGGTGGTTAGTAATCATTTAAATGTTTTCGACAGTGATGCTATTAACTGGACCAACTTGGCATTTTGTATTAATTTAATAAAGGAGTAGCTACCTGGTATTTAATTAGTCCGGGTGTCACATGTGGTATCAGAGCATCAGGTTCTAGTGTCCTTTAGGATCTGAACGGCTTATTATGTTTCCGATGAGCTTTCTTTGATGTAGAGCCCTAAATTTTAGGACTGTTGTATTCTTTTTTATATGCTACGTTCTTCAGCTATTTTAAGTTTATAACTGCGAACTTATAGACTTTATTCTTATTTCAGAATGCCTCCACGACGTGCACCACGGGTTCCCAGGAATGCAACACCAGAACCACAGCCCGCACCAGTTCAGGGCACGATGAACGCCGCTGAGGTTGAAGCCATAGTAGCCCAAGCGGTAAATGCTGCATTAGCCGTAGTTCAGCAGGCACCACCTCAGGCGCCAGTTGCCGCGTCAGTTCAGCCATATGCATTCCCGTCTGCCTGGGAACGTGTACGTGATGCTTTTCAGAAAGCACATCCACTGGAGTTTGCTGGCAGCTCCGATGTTGTTGTTTCGAGTCAGTGGAGAAAGGATATACAGAGGCACTCGAGGATGTATGAGTGCACTGACGTTCAGAGGCAGGTACTGGCTAATTTTAAGCTAGTGGGATCTTCACTACAGTGGTGGGAGTCTATTACCACCACAGAGGAGAGAGATACTCTCACGATTCAGGAGTTCTGGATGCGGTTCGACCGTAAGTACTTTCCGTCTGCTGTTCACACGGAAATGAGGAGGAAGTTGATGAACCTTCGACAGGAGGGTAAGACTGTGGCCGAGTATGAGGCCGAATTCACCAATTTGTTGAATATTGTCCCAGATGAGATACCGACGGAAGAGAAGAAGTTTCAGAAATTCATAGATGGATTGACTTGGAGGATCCGTCAGCATTTATTGGGGAACCTCTCGTTGGCCACTTATTCTGACGTGGTTAACGCTGCATTGCTCCATTGCCAGGACCACCACTTTCACTTGACAGAGGGGAAGCGATCAGGAGAGTCCAGCCACCAGGGCAGGACAAGGGGAAATGGTGCCAGTGGGGCACAGTCAGCTCAGGGTCAGTATAGGCAGAGTGATCAGGGTTCCCAGCAGGGGGATCATAAGAGGTTCCGATCAGGGGGTTTCAGGAACGATCAGGGAGGATTCCGGAATGGCCAGCAGGGTCATAACGGCCATCAGGGCCAGCAGGGTCAAAAATGGTCCACAACAGCAGTTTCACCAGGGCCAACAAGGCCAGGGAAGAAATGGTAACGGCCACCAGGGCCGAGGGCAGCAGGGACAGCGAGGGGGGAACTTCCCGGGGAAGTGTTTCATTTGTGGTAAGATTGGCCACAAACGTCAGGATTGTCCTGATAAGGGCAGGGCCCCGCAGCAGCAGCAGGGTGCTCGACATGAGCCACAGAGGCCACTTTTTCCACCTGCTCTTCCAGCTCCAGCCCGGGTGCCAGCACTACCAGCCATTCCAGCAGTTCCTGTGCAGCAGGGGCAGTTACAGTATGGACGTGTCTATAACGTTCACCAGGTAGCAGCTCCACAGGCACCACCCGCGATTGAGGGTATGTTTCCTATCCATGGTACTATGGGTCGGGTTTTGTTTGATACGGGGGCAACGCATTGTTTTATAACTACACATTTTGCGAAAGCCTTAGGGTTGTTAGCTACGGTATAGAGCACAATAACGTGTGTAGACTCACCATTGGGGAGTGGGTCACTTATTTTCTTTATATGCCGGGGAGTGGGGGTAGAGATTGGTAGTCTGGTATTACATGCAGATATGTTGGTATTAGATATGCATGTTCACGATGTGATTATCGATATGGATTGGCTCGCTGATTATAGATCCATGATTGATTGCTTCGGTGGGAGCATTGTTTTTGCCATTCCGGGGCAAGAGATGTTTGTAGTGGCGATGCCTCGCCCAGAGGGAGGTTCGATCGCTCATTTGTACTACTTAGAGGAGGATACCTCTAAGGAGGTTGTGATTCCTTTAGATTCGATCCCAGTTGTCAGGGAGTATTCCGATGTGTTTCAGGAGATACCAGGACTACCCCCCAGTCGAGAGATAGACTTTGTTATAGACTTATTACCAGATACGAGACCTATAGCACGCGCACCGTACCGTATGGCTCCAGTTGAGATGAGGGAGTTACGGGATCAGATTGAGCAGTTGTTGGGTCAGGGGTTTATTCGGAGGGGTACTTCACCGTGGGGTGCCCCTGTGTTGTTCGTGAAGAAGAGAGATGGTTCACTGAGATTGTGTGTGGACTACCGGGAGTTAAACAAGGTCACGATACGGAATAAGTATCCGTTGCCTCGAATTGATGACCTATTCGACCAGTTGAGAGGAGCTTCTTGCTTCTTAAAGATTGATTTACGATCTGGACACCATCAGTTGCGTATCAGGGAGGAGGACATCTCGAAGATTGCGTTCTTATCGAGATATGGTTCTTACGAGTTTCGGGTTATGCCATTTGGTTTGACCAACGCTCCAGCAGCATTTATGGACTTGATGAATAGGGTGTTCAGGGATTTCCTAGATCAGTTCGTCATTGTCTTCATCGATGATATTCTGGTTTACTCCCAGACAGAGGAGGAGCACGCCGAGCATTTGAGACAAGTTTTGCAGACGCTACGTCAGAACGAGCTGTATGCAAAATATGAGAAGTGTGGGTTTTGGCTGAAGGAGGTCCAGTTTTTGGGACACATTATTTCCGACCGGGGGATATCTGTTGATCCGGGGAAAGTATCCGCGGTGAGGGAGTGGGAACAGCCCACGACACCGACTGAGATCCGTAGTTTCGTGGGCTTAGCAGGATACTATAGGAGGTTTATTCGGGGTTTCTCCACGATAGCGGGTCCCATGACACATCTAACTCGTAAAGGTGTGCCGTTCATTTGGAGTGAAGCCTGTCAATTGGCATTCGATGAGTTGAAGGACAAGTTAACCTCAGCACCTGTGTTAGCATTGCCGAGATCGGGAGTTGAGTATCTTGTTTACACCGATGCGTCCTTACAAGGACTTGGAGGTGTACTGCAGCAGGGGAGTCAGGCCATAGCTTATGCTTCCCGTAAGCTTAAGCCTCACGAGAAGAATTACCCTACCCATGACTTGGAGTTAGCGGCAGTGGTATTTGCCTTTCGTATTTGGAGACATTACCTTTTGGGGGAGAAGTTTCGATTGTTCACGGATCACAAGTCCCTACAGTACCTATTCATGCAGAAGGAGTTGAATATGCGGCAACGGAGGTGGATTGAATTCGTGAAAGATTATCAGTTCGATATCCAGTACCACCCGGGGAAGGCTAACGTGGTGGCAGACGCGTTGAGCCGTAGGCCAGTAGATGAGGTGGCAGGGGTGTGGAAGGCCAAGTTGAAGGAGTTGGGACACCAGGATGCAGTGGCCCGATCATTCATGTCTGTGATGACCGTTACATCGCAAATTGTCACGAAGGTGGTAAAGGCACAGGCAAAAGATTCGTTCTGTCAGGAGCAGATAGTTCGATTACTAGCAGAGGGAGCCGAGTCCTATACCGTTAGCTCAGACGGGGGATTACGCTTCAATGGGAGATTGGTAGTTCCGGAAGGGGAAGAATTGCGGCACGAGGTGATGGCAGAGTCGCACGGCTCACGGTTCGCGGTACATCCTGGAGGGGATAAAATGTACCAAGACATGAAGCGACAGTATTGGTGGAGCGGGATGAAGAGAGATATTGCCGTGTTTATTTCAAAATGCGCCACTTGTCAGCTAGTTAAAGTGGATCATCAGAGACCGGTAGGACTTCTACAGCCATTGGAGGTCCCGATGTGGAGGTAGGAGAGCATCTCCATGGACTTTATCACGGGGTTGCCTACGTCACAGAGAGGTCATGACTCCATTTGGGTAATTGTGGACAGGTTGACCAAAGTCGCTCATTTTTTACCCGTAAGGACAGACTACACTGCGGGACAGTACGCCCAGCTCTTCATTTCAGAGATAGTGAGACTTCACGGTGTGCCCCTAAATATCGTGTCTGACCGAGACAAGATATTTATTTCACGATTTTAGGAGAGTTTTCAGGAGACCATGGGCACAGAACTGCGGTTGAGTACGACGTATCACCCGCAGACCGATGGGCAAACTGAGCGTACAAACCAGATGTTGGAGGACATGCTACGTATGAGTATCATTGACTTTGGGGGTGGATGGGAGCAGTATCTTCCACTGGTGGAGTTTGCTTACAACAACTCCTACCAGTTCACCATTGGCATGGCTCCATTTGAGGCGTTGTACGGGAGACCTTGTCGTTCCCCAACATGTTGGTTGGAGGTGGGGGACAACAAACTACTTGGGCCGGAAGTGATTCAGGATACTTCGGCGAGGATAGAATTGATACGGAATCGCATTCGAGTAGCTCAGAATCGGCAGAAGAGCTATGCTGATGCGAAGAGATTCTTCAGGGAGTTCCAAGTGGGGGACCAAGTTTTGCTCAGAGTATCTCCTATGAAGGGGATCATGCATTTCGGGGAGAAAGGGAAGTTGACACCGAGATATGTGGGACCATATACTATTATTGAGCGGATTGGACCGGTTGCGTATAGGCTTGGATTACCGGAGCATTTACATCGGATTCACGATGTATTTCATATTTCCTCGCTTAGAAAATATCTTAGAGACGATTTGGCTCATTCTCACATTGCTTTGGAGGACATCGATCTCCAGCCGGATAGCTCCTACGAGGAGGGGCCGATTGCTATTTTGGACCGAAGCGAGCGGAAACTGCGGTCAAAGATAGTTCCGTTAGTGCGTGTTCAGTGGCGACATCATAATGTCGAGGAGTCCACATGGGAGCGCGAGGATGAGATGCGCGAACGTTATCCGGAGTTGTTCTTACCAGGTACTTTCTATTTCCGAATTTCGGGATGAAATTCAGTTATTAGGGGGGAAGTATGTAATACCCCGTATTTTCGTGATATTTATTTTTGGGGATTAATTGAATTAAATGTGTATTAATTGGAAATTAATCCGGATAAAAATATTAACGAGATGTGAGTTAGTATTTGATTATAATGTGTATACTTGGCAATATATGAATATTGGAAAATATTGAAATTGTCGCGAGATTGAAATACGGCAATTTGGGAAACTTTGTTGGGACGCGCGTGAGGAATATAATTATTTGAATTAAAAAGTAAATTTTATTTTTATCACCCGTATGGTCATTTTGAGTGCCCCAACGCGTCCGGAAGGGTCGAAATAGTCAGAAAACACTAGCCGGGGGTTAAGTTTGGGTCCCGGGGCATTATTGGGCCATACCGGTAACTTATAGGGGCATTTTGGTAATTTCGGAAATCTGGGAATTAAAACCCACGAAAATTAGAAACAAAAATCTGACTTTTTCTTTATCCACTAAACCCACTAACTAGACTAAGGGACTTAATGGGCTACGGGAGAAGTTAAGATATAGTCCCAACTTGCCAAAAACCAACCACACCTCCATTGTCATCATCCTTAGAGAAACTTGTAGAGAGAGAGAGAGAGAAGAGAATTCTGCAGAAAGAGAGAGGGAGAACAACTCAGCCTTCAAGATTCAACATCAAATTCAGAGAAAGATTAAGGCAAGTGGTTTAATTATAATTGATTCAATGCCATGCTTTTCCATGTTTAGGAATTATCGAATTTATCTTGGAAGATGATATAGACCCATGAATTGGAAGTTTAAAACTATGAACTATGTTAGGGACTGCATGTAGAAACATTCTGGACGAATTATGAACTCAGAATTATGACCTTTGATGATTTAAAAATGGATTTTAGAAGAAGTTTATTAATGTTCTCGAAAGAAATAGAAATCTGGAATTCTTGATGAAGATTTGATCCATACAAAGCCCATGAATGATGAATTATTGGTTTTAGAACGTTAACACTGTTGTAGGATGGTTGTATGATGATATTATAACGTTATCTTAGAGTTTCATGATTGTTAATGGTGTTTTGTGTTGATTTGAAAACTGCAAAAAGAAGCAGTCCATAACCATACCTGGTGCGATCGATCGATCGACATTCATCAGTCGATCGATCGACCACCATCGATCGATCGAAGGAAAAGGTCGATCGATCGACCTTCCCCGAATGAGTAAAGTTCTTCCCTAATTAAATTTTAATGATGTTAACCCTTGGATAATATTGTTGGAGACCATATGAATACCCTTAACCTGAAGGAAGACCAGTAGGCATGGTTATAAAATTTGGACCTTAATTATAATTCAATTTGAGGAATTATTCTAAACTAATGAAATTCGATAAGTTAGTTAATATTTGGGTTAATAGTGTAAATTTGAATACTTTGATGAAATGAGGTTTGGGGCAGAAGTAAGGACCTTAGGAATAAAGGTGTTATACGTGGGAATAATAGGAACTTAATAATCTATTTTAGATAGGTTTTAAGTATAAGAAACTACGACGTGAGACATGTCGACAGTTTAACTTTTATATTATCGGGAGACGTAAAATATACAAATTTGGAATAATGGTATAAGGATGTAGAGTATACCGTTATTAATACTGAATTATCTAAGAAGAGTGAATGCTTAGTATATGATTTTTATATGTATGACATACCTACCATACTTGCTATCACGGGAGGTTACGTTCGCTTAGGGCCTTCTTATCCTTGTGTTGCCCGGATTTAGATTGGTACCTCGAGGACACAGTTCAAGAGAACGACTTATTTGTGAGTTAATAAGCCAGCTGACTATGGAGCGTAGGTATGTACGTGACCATGGATATGTTGAATTATGTTCACCTCCATTTTTGTGTGTGGTGTTAATTCCAACAATTCCTGAGAGATTCGGAATTTGTGATCCTTATGTACGTGATGTACCGGGATGGATAGCAGAGTATGTGTGCACTGCAGCTTAGCCTTTGGGTGCTTGTATTGTATATTTATGATGTGAATAATATACGGTTAAATAAAAAGGAAATTGCTATGTTAAATTGTGGGTATAGTAATTGTAATATTATGAAAAGATAAAAGGGGACAGATATCAATAAATGGTTTTGTTAATAATTGGGAATCCGAGAATTAAAGTAGAACTCTCTATTTAATTGTTAAGGTTGGAAATTAAACGTGAACCGAGTAGAAGTGTTAGAAACTCTTTGGAATTAGATAGTTATGAGAAAACACATGAATGGGTACATGAACGTTAGGAGTGCACAGTTAGACGAGAGGTGAGTATTTCATGTGAGAGCACGTCCTAACATGTATCTTGCATTTTTGTTTTAATTATTATTAAAGCACTTGCTATTTTTAAAATACTCTCCACATTCGAGTTCTGACCCGTTTGCTTTCAAATCTATCTTTTTGTAAAAACCATTTTAGGTGCCCAGCCACAAGGACACCATGCTTAGGATCCTCATTCAGGTGACGAGCTGTAGCGGGTTGTGGAAGTTACAGGACATTGATTATAGACGCTTCATCTATCTTGACTCTATACTCAGTATTTATCAGTTGTAGGTCATGTCGCCCATTTCTTTTAGAGGCATTTCATTTATTTCAGTTATTCAGACTTCGGGCATGTACTTAATTCAGAATTCAGACTTGTCTTATTATTTTCAGTTGTGGGATTGTTGTGAGGAGTTTTCCTCCGGACTTATTACTATTGTTGGTTATTTCATTACTTCGTTATGGTGAATGGATTTGTGTTGTTCTTCCATTATCCTTTTATTGCATGTTAATCAGACTTAACTTAAAATTTGGAAACTTACTTTTTAAATACTAGGTGGTTAGTAATCATTTAAATGTTTTCGACAGTGATGCTATTAACTGGACCAACTTGGCATTTTGTATTAATTTAATAAAGGAGTAGCTACCTGGTATTTAATTAGTCCGGGTGTCACAGGTGGTATCAGAGTTTTTAACTTCATTTCTTAACTTAAGTTGTGTTTTAAAAAGCTGTTTTATAAATATAAATATAAAAATTTTTAAGGAAAAGACATTTTTATAAAGTAATGTTAACGTTCAAAATCTAATATAAACTATATATTTTTTTAGATAAAGTATTTTTTGGAGTTATATATGAAAAATTGTTTATTATATTTTTTTTTTATGTATAACTCAAAAATGTTTTTTTTTTATAATAAAATGTATAGTTTTCTAAAACAATATATAAAATTTGCATGTTAACGTTATTTTATATAAATATTTTTTCTTAAAAAGATTATATTTATATTTATAATAACAACCTTTTAAAACACAATTTATGTAAAGAAAAGAAGTTAAAAACTCCAGGTTTTAGGAAATTACTTTATAAAAATACAACTTTTATATATAATAAAATAATTTATACTTATCTTTATAAAATCAACTTTTGTAAAAAAACGTTTTTATAGAAAAAAAGAGCTAAAGCTATATTTTTTATAAAAAAAAATAACTTTTTATTTATATTTTTACCAAAAGAGTATTGTTTTAAAAAATAATTTATATTTATAAAATAATTTTTTAAAGAGATTATATATATACAGTACTGCTCTTGTGTGGACTGTCTCGCATTTTAACAGTGCGAATTGGATATGTATCACCTGACGGAGAGTAGAGAAAAGGGAGAGAGAGCGCCTATAATTTAGCCAATAATTTATGGGCTCACTGTCAGGCGACACATGTTCGGTCCGCACAAGAGCATTATTATTATTATATCTATATAATAAAGTAGGAAACTTATGTATGTCATAAGTTTGATCGATGATGTCATCTATATGAGTTATTCCTGCACTTTCTATTTTACCCCTCAAATCTTTGATTTCCCCCTCTTTTCTTTCTCACTAATTAGTTTCCGTCTTTTACTTTAATTCAAACACAAGGATATTTTGGTAAACACACACCAAAAGCACAACTTCTCAGCACACTCTCCTATACACTCACCCAAACCCCCATGATCTACCTTCTCAAACAACACACTATCTTTCCCTTCTTCCTCCCTCATCGCCGATCTGGCTCAAAAAATAAAGCTCTCCCCAAAATTAGGGCTTGATCAACGGTAGAGCATCAGCCTCCCTGATCTTTCGCATTGCCACCATCAGCAGCTGTAGCGCTTCGATTATGGGTTTGGGGGATTAGGGATTTGAGATATTGGCTTAGGGATTCGATTTTGGTTCATCAGCTGCCGGTATGAAATTAGGGCTTGATTTTAGACGGTTTAGTTTAGTTAGGATATATTTTGATTTTGCTCCTTTTCTTTTAGATTTATTTCTATGTGTGTTTATATTTTGGGATTTGTTTATTTTTTTCTATTGCAGGTGACTTGATTATATATGAACACCCTAAACATGTATACTCCTTTTCATTTTTATTTTGTGTCTATTTATTTTCTCTTTTGGGATCTAATTGTTATTTATGTTTGGTCGTTTATTTCTTCTTTTGCAGATTAAGACCTAATTATACTTCAAAACTCTAAACAGGTATACTCTTTTTCATTTTTATTGGGTCTTTATCACATAAATGTTTTGTGTTAGGAATATCTACTATAAGTGATTTATCTTCATATTTCAATTCGTTTGTGTATTTACGCCCACTTCTCTTCAATTTATGTATGTTTTAGTAATTCTTTGTTCTAGTAACTCTCTTCCAACCCACAATGTACATACATATGTATATATAGTTTCTTCGAAAATAATTTTTTATGAGCACCACAACCATGAGAACAGAAAAATAGCTTTGGTTTGTCACTGATTCACTATAAAGTTGTCTGCATTCTTTAATTCTTTGCAAGGATAATAATTGTTTATTTAAATAAAGTAATGCTCTGTTTTCAGTTTTTTGCAATAAGTTTACTCATCTTACCTATGAATAATTATTGTTTTGGTGTTGACTTCCGGTGGCTTCTTTTAAGCCTCAATACTTCCCTCTTTATAAGGCCTTTAATTTTTTGTAATGAGTTTTGTTCATTGTATGATTTTGGCATGGTAGAATTTTTATCCAAAGCATAGAAATAGTAGTATTTTTATAAAGAATTTATATGATATTTTGTCTCACCTATTTTATTGTTAAAAAGTTTCGGACTTTATAGCTCAGTACTTTTTACTGAAGAATTCTTAACTTGATCGCAAGAATTAAGGTCATTTTGTTAATTGATGTTCATATTTCCTTCAATTTCAAACATTTTGTTCCCTAAAACATGATAGGGAAGTGTCGAATCTCTTTATAATATGGATTGAAATCCATGTATCTTTTTAGCGATTTGATCAGTATTTACAACACGTTTTTCCTTGCTATCCACTCTATACCAATATTTGTGGTTCAAGGAATGTACAGGGGTGTGCTATTATCATATTATGTATCATCAAGTAGTGGGAAGCTTACAATACCTTACCATTACAGTCCTGGATATTGCATTCATTGTCCACAAAGATTTCGAGTTTATGTATGCTTAAGTCAAGAACACTGGGTCATCGTGAAACGTATCTTGGAGTACTTAAAACACACATTGTCCTATGGACTCTTGACCGCAAATGATCCTATAAATACCTTAAAAAAACTCTCCTATTTTGATTGGGCATTTTTTGCAATAAGTTTACTCATCTTCCCTATGAATTATTATTGTTTTGGTGTTGATAATGACATGAATATGTGCATTTTTACTGGTTTGGTGTTGACTTCCAGTGGCTTCTTTTGAGCCGCAATATGATATTTTTTATTTTTATAACGTATTTATATGATATTTTGTCTCACCTATTTTATTGTGAAAAAGTTTCGGACTTTATAGCTCAGTACTTTTTACTTAAGAATTCTTAGCTTGACCGCAAGACTTAAGGTCATTTTGTTAATTGATGTTCATACTTCCTTCTATTTCAAACATTTTGTTCCCTAAAACATGATAGGGAAGTGTCGAATCTCTTTATAATATGGATTGAAATACATGTATCTTTTTAGCGATTTGATCACCATTTACATCACGTTTTTCCTTGCTATCCACTCTGTACCAATATTTGTGGTTCAAGGAATGTACCGGGGTGTGCTATTATCATATTATGTATCATCAAGTAGTGGGAAGCTTAAAATACCTTACCATTATAGTCCTGGATAACGCATTCATTGTCCACAAAGATTTTGAGTTTATGTATGCTTAAGTCAAGAACACTGGGCCATCGTGAAACGTATCTTGCAGTACCTAAAACACACATTGTCCTATGGACTCTTGACCGCAAATGATCCTATAAATACCTTGAAAAATTCTCCTATTTTGATTGGGCATTTTTTGCAATAAGTTTACTCATCTTACCTATGAATTATTATTGTTTTGGTGTTGATAATGACATGAATGTGTCCATTTTTACTAGTTTGGTGTTGACTTTAGGTGGCTTCTTTTGAGCCTCAATACTTCCCTCTTTATAAGGCCTTAACTTTTTGTAATGAGTTTTGTTCATTGTATGATTTTGGCTTGGTAGCATTTTTATCCAAAGCATAGAAATGGTAGTATTTTTATAATGCATTTATATGTTATTTTGTGAGTATGACCAAAAATCCACTATTAGCAACTGCTGTTAGTGGACTTTTTATTTCTCTTATATGTTTTAATTTATTTGGTTGCAGCTGCTGTAAGGGATTATTTAAGCGGGTAACTCTATCCTTATAGATTTGTTCTCCTTAGTTCTATATCTTCTGTCTCTCATTTCAATGTTTTAGTGTATACTTATTAGCAAATGTTGTTAGGGATTATTTAAGCTAGTAACTCTATCCTTGCAGCTGATGTTTGGTGTGTATGACGTTACTATTTCATATATTCTTTGATCTCTCTGTTTCGGCTTGAAAGAAGAATCACAACTATAGGGTGTTAATTGCTTGTGTCATGTATGCAGATTTTGGGTGCTATTTCTCTGTGTCATCAATGCTTTTTATGTCATGTATGCATATTTTGGGTGCAAACTGTTGTGCATACCACTATAGTTTACTGAATTCTTGCTGGAGATCATCAATAACTCTTTATAAATTGAATGTGATGCATTCATTGATCTATAAAGGGAAACTATGATCGGGAAGGTGGTGGTTCCATGATGATAAAGTCTAAATTGACAACAAAAGCACCTTCCCCACGGTTACATGTTCAAGGAAATAGCTTTTATGCCTCCTTTTTTCTTTTCAAATAAAACACAAACATTCAGAGATAAATGAATGAATTTGTTGCTTCACTCATTTAGAGGTACTTTATAATTTGTAAATTAAGACTACATTTATTGCTTCACTCATTCACAGGTACTGTGTGCACTATAAGTTCAATACTCAGTCAACCACCATTCCCTTTTTTTCTTTGATCATCTAATTATGATGAAATGAAATAGTACTTATAGTTATAAGCATATTTCATTAGTGATCAATTAAAAAAAATACATGTTAGGCGCTATTGTAATATGATATTCATTGTTGTAAAAGATAAATAAGGAAGTTGATATTCATGTAGTCTGTCATTATATATAATATTTATGTGGTATGTTATGTCCCATGTGGTCTATTGAAATAGGCTGGGTACAAGTACAACAAAAATTGGTTACCTCTTATGCTTATCTTGCCCATATTTATTTGTCCAGGACTCAACTTACAAGCAAGCTAATTAAAAAAGTAAAAGACTATTTTGGTATGATGCAATTATGTGTTGTAAGCAACGACCAGACTAAGAACTATATTATAGTTTTGTTATCGGCATGAGATTCCACAGGATCATTTTGCTGCCATTTTCTCAATTAAAAATGCATAGTTTCAGCGTAAATCAAGTTCTCTTTCCTAGTAAGTTTTCTGTCTCTATTGATCAATTCAATTTATTTTATTGAGGTTATATGTGAATTAGTTCTATTGGATTGATGTGGCATTCAGGCATTTTAATATGAGTGAATTAAGAGTGCTTCATATTATATGGTAGCATGTCTTGGAACTGTTAACTAGTAATCCATGTGAAGTTTATCATGCACGTAGAACAATATCTGGCAGCGTGTGTAAGTAGCAACAGCAGGTAGCTATCCTTTTTTTGTGTCTTTGTTTTCTATATTATAGATGTTGGAGAGCTTTCTTTACTAACTCTTCGTGGCACATGTATGAACTTTGGGCCCAAATATTTTGACACGCAATAGGTCCATCAATGAATATCTCATACACACCCGGTTCACAGAGAACCGATTCTGCAATCACATCCACAGTTGGATTCGTAGAGAAACTCTGTTACAACAAGTGGTAGTTTTCAATCCCCTCCACAATTACAATATGAAAAAAGATTTTGTAAGCTGCTTCAGAAGTTGTGATAAATTAATTAAAATGAATTAGTTTTCAATGTCTTATAAATATAGTTTGAAAGACATAATGGTTCTGAATGTAAATGGCAATGGCAATTAATATCATCTTAAGTAATAAGTTTATAATTTTCATGTCTACTACATATTTCTATTCTAATATAAAATGCGAGTCCATTTGGATTGGATTCATGATAAGATCTAGGACATTATTTCAGCTTCTGTTTGTTCTAACTTATACTTGAGGTTATAGATCTGATATATTTTTAAGGTTTTGCTCCAATCTCTGATCAAGTTTTTGACGAGCTACACATCCGGATGGTGATGTATTTTCTTAATATTTTGGTGGTGGTGAATATGAGGTGAGATTTGTATTTTTTAGATCAATTGTGCTTAAACACACACACACACACAATCACAAAAAAAAAATTTAGAGAGGGACTCATTACTAAAGTAAGAACCGAACGGATCTAGATCCAACTTCAACATCTCTAACTCATGTACCTCTCTCTGATTACATTTCAATTTCTGAAATTGTGTTATCTTTCTGGCATTCAATAGTTTGGTGTCATTTACTTATATGGAACAGATCTAGAGGTTACTTTTTGTTTGAATCATGTTGTTGCCGTTTTAATTATTCTTTGCACTCAAATGAAAACTACAGCATGACTTGGTATGTTGATTTGAGAATGGTTTCTTTTGACTTGGTATGTTGATTTGACTTGGTTAATTGAAGATTATCGTTGTCCACACATAATAATTTCTATTTGGTTTTATTTTTTATCTCATACATTAGGATGTTTTATTCATTTCAATACATATGTTTCATGATCAGTAACTGTATATGTGAGTCAAACTTAAGTTGATGTTTTTTTTAGGACTGTTATTGCATATTTCATGCCGCAGTGCAGTTATTTGGAACATCCTCTTCTCTATCTGTCTCAAGTCGGGGTGGTGATGATGCTCCCACCCACTCCCACTAGGTAGATATTACCCACCCCAATTTTGAGGGTGTTTAGTTTCTCAGAACTTCAGGAACTAAGAGAGCCATGTGTTTATAACAGTCTTGCTTTGGAACAATCAACTTCAAAGATATTTGATCAAAGGTCGACCATGTCGCAAAACTGAAGATGAATCCAAAGATAATTTTACTCTTCCAACTTACCAATTCAAGACTCTCCCTACCTAGAATATGGTTGCGAAATATGTCGACCATGTTGCCCTTTTCGATCTAAAGAGAAAACAAGAGGAGTTGATTAAAAGGCATGTTGAGACTATAGTTTCTTCGGACCCACAAAAGTACATGCCCCCTAAAGAAAGAACACCTATGATCCTATAGTCATCGATGGGGGTTGGTCCAAACATCACGGGAAGGACAAGAAAACTTTCTAGGCCAACTCCACTAACACCACCAATCATATTGGCTATACTAGGTACAATCCAGATTACAGGTATCTCAGGTCTCTAGTTACGAACATCCTATGAATCTATTCCTGTAAATGGCTATCCAGGAAATAATAAGACTTCCTTTTAGATTCATCATTAATTTGTAATTTTTCTTTTTCTGACCTCAATTATTTTTTAACAAGTTATGTTGGCCACCATTTCTAAGAATAATGCCTTTTTTACAGAGAAGCAAGTGAAGATCTTTAAGGAGGAGAATAAGCAAAATGATGGGCTTTGGGACAATGTAGATGGCTTGGAGAAAAGGTTGAAATAACTGAGTATAATATCCGAGTACTTTGATATGAAGGCCAAGAGAATATTGTGTAATTTGTCACAATAGCTTAGTAAGATAGCTGAGTATAAGGATTCTCTACCATATCAGGCCTAAAGTGTAATAGCTGAGTACAATAGTTAAGTATAATAGCTGGTGATGTCACAATATCTTTGTGAGCTTGGTCTTCAAAATAAACATGGTGTAGCCCTGAAGGAGGGGGCCCTTCCAATTATGTTTGATAAGATAAAAAAACTCATAGTGGTCCACCTTAGGGGAAATGAATTTAAATAGTTTAGGGCCTCCAATCAAGTTGGAATAAGCATTAATGAGGAGGGGGACATGGTTAGATACAGTTCTGTATAAAGAGTCCACAATCATAGCATCCTATAAATCCATCCCGCTAATGTCGTTGCCTCTCTTCTGCCTAAGGGGGTACCTGTTTCCCTGATCTAAAATGCCTCCAATAACTGATCTTTGTTATGTTCTGACACATTAGTTATAATTTGCGAATATATGCTATTGTATGCTAAAACATTAGTTGTGATACGTTAAAATAATTTGAACATGGTGTATGCTATTGTATGCTAAAAAAATTAGTTGTGATATGCTAAAACATTTTGGGCCTAGACCTGGTAACTGATCTTTGTTGGACCTGGTAGCTAATGTATGCTAAAACATTATGCTAAAATCTTTTTTTATGTTCGATTCTGGAATTTCCAAACTTGGTAACTGATCTTTGAAAAAATGATGATATTTTTACATTCAAACTTCTTGCATCAAACACTAAATCAAAGCACTCTTTGTTGATGTTAGGTTTCTGATTATTTGTTTGTTTGTTTATTGAAGTGTCCAATTGTGGTAGAACTTGCGATACTTTATATTCTCTATCATTAACAACTTCTTCGGACCTTTGGATTATGGAGTTGATGTTTTACAAAACATTAGTGCTTACTACATTAGATGTCATTTGATATATATTTTTTTCATAGTTGTATAGTTATGATACTATTGTTGTTTGTATTTTTTGTTTTGTTGACTTAAATTATGCATGATTTAATGATTTGAAAAATCTTATTACCAGATGTGTTTATATGTTAGACGCCTTAATGTTGTTTATACAAGATTCAAAATGGACGTTGAAGTGTTTTTTTCTTAAAAAGGGTCGACAGTTTATAAACGGAGGAAACTTTATCTAAATTTTCAAATTGTTATACAATGATTTGTGTTATATATAACCTCTTTAACTTAAACTATAAAGGATTCAATAATTAGGGAAATTTTTCATTTTGCGATTACGTATTTCCATTAACTAACTAATTTTTATTTTATTTTGTATCAGGTCGCATTTTGAAAATTACGGACAATCATTACAGTGGAACATGTGGGACAACCTCAATTAATATATGTGAATTTTTTTAAAAGAAGTTTGTTTCGTTGAAATATTTTTTTGATGAATTTGGACTTTTTGAATATTGTACGATTGGTTGTTACCCCTTAAGCAGGGGGGATAGTTCAATATATAAATGAGACTATGCCCATTTTTTTTTAATTTACACTTTGTTAATTTGAGACACAATGTGAATTCAATTGATGAATATTGTATATTTCATGTTATATGCGAGTCTATTTGATGGATTTAGACTATTCGAATGTTTTTGGAATATTTGTTTTTTTGTTAAGCAGGGTGGATAGTCCTAAAAACAAAGGAGATTATGGCCAATTTTTTAAAATTACATTGTTTTGTTGGGGAACGAAATTTGTGTTTTTTTGCAATTACATGTTTTGTCATTTTGCGATTATCAGCGTGCTTTCAGATACGAGCATACCCTAGTGTGTGTGTATATATATATATATATATATATATATATATATATATAGAGAGAGAGAGAGAGAGAGAGAGATGAAAAGAGTCTTGCATTCATTATTATGGACACGTGTCACAATAACATGAGACACCATTTTTTTTATATATATAGTAGCTTGCAGGCCATGCGTTGCATGGTCGTAGTTATAGAAATTATGTTTGTTCATTTTGATAGAGTTTATAAAAAAATTATGTTGATTAAGTTAACGCCGATTATGATAATGCTTTTTAAATAAATGAAACTTAATATTAAATTAATATATAGTATGTCATGAACGAGACTTTTCTTTGTAAAACTACATTTGTATATGTTAAATATACGAACAAAATTACAATCCTTAGACATTGAAAATGTAATTATGAATCCTCTAGGTTTCCAAAAAAAATAAATGAAGTTGAACAATAGAACCTGATTGGCGAATTATACAATATTCCAAGCACGAAATATCTAAATTAATCAGCTCCTCCTCCCAAAAAATTTAATTCATAATAAACCTATGTCAAATAGTTAGATATTAGTCAATTGAAATAAAAAAAAATAATTTCTAAAAGATAAAATAAAAGCAAATTGTGTTTATGAAAATACTAAAAATAAATCCCAAAACACAATGATTTAAAGGGGAGAGAAGAAATCAAAAAGTCACATATGGGAAAACATGAAAAAACTTTAGATGGGTAAAAAAAATTACTTTCTTCCTCGTGATCAAATAGTTCCTTAAGACTTTTTTGTGTGATTTCTAAAATTATCGTCCTACATAAGAGAGGAAAAAACTACATAAGAGGAAAAAAAAACCTCGGTCAAAACAATTACCTCTCGGTTTTTTGAGAGATGGGTTTCTTCCAAACGAAGGGAGTATCAATTAGCAAGCACATGGTCATATATCACTAAAAAGTGTTGCACCACACAGAAATTCACTACAAAAATAATCTCAGAACACGAAAGGTAAATAACTAAATGATATACCCGTATGTACCCTCGTCCAGGCCGAGGGCGCCCTGCAACTGGACGAGGCCCAGACGACCCTCCAGGGGGCCGACCCCTCATCAGGCCCAGACGACCCTCCGAGGGTACGACTGTACGAGGCCCAAATTGGGCCAGACTCATTACCGGAGGGAACTTTGCCCTCGGCCTCATGTCACAGGCCAATGGTGACATCATCACAGCGCGTGGCTTAGGAGACGCGTAGAACAGTGCGCGTGAGGCTCACCTGGCACGTGGAAGACCGTTATAACAAGATCACCCCCTCACGTGATGGAATATTATGTCATCATTTGGCATCTACAGGTGTCAACAGGAGATTGGCTAAATCATCATTCTCATGCACCATGCATACTTGGGGGTACACTACACCCCCCAAGACTTATATGTACTTGTCACCTACAACCCCACAAGGGGATCGAGAATTGTAACCCTAGCAAAAACTCTGCTTATACACACAGTAGAGAGAGAAAGTTAGCTTATGTGCATTGTATCTAAGGCCATTAGTGCCCATACTTAGTGGATCACACACTCACAGTGGATGTAGGCCTAATTGGTTGAACCACTATACATCATCATCTTATTCCTCTTATACTCATCTCCTTCTACACACTTACACACGTATACATATGCCTCTCTATGGCTGCCATGGTTACTACAGTTTGAGCTCATCATCACTTATCTGGTGGTGCTAGATTTTAGCATCATCAGTTTGGCGCCGTCTGTGGGAACGAGAAGACATATCTTCCTTTGTACAGCTTGACCTCACTGGGCACTCTGGTGGTGAGCCAGTTCTCCCCCTTTGCGGAGCTGTTTCACCATTGAAAGAGACCCATTAAGGTTCTCAAGCTCACCAATACTTTCTTCAGTCACAGCTCAAACACATGGCACCGGAAATGCCACCACCACCATTTCCTCCACCGGATAGTGGAGTAGGACCCAGTTCCAGTCAGCCACCGCCTCAGTCTAAGATGGCTGATGTGGCTGCAACCTTGAAGTCTCTGGCAGCAAGCCAACAAGTCATGCAGGAGCAGTTCACAGCTCTAAGCCAGAACATACTAAGACCACCAGGGGTCTCACCTGAGATGATCACTCCGGCAGTGGCTCCAGGGCAGCATGAGGCCAGGGGACCACCCCAGGCACCACCCAAAGACTTTCCACCCCCACAGCGCCGGAGGGATGTTGCTGACCCCCGGCGTCTATGCCTAGGGAGGCAAGGAAACCCTTGCCCTGAGGACATGTATGATGATCTGGAGGGAGAGGAGGCCCCCATAGAATGATGGGAGCCGTATGAGGTCTCCAACAACACTGTGAGACCTCTCCAAGAGAGCAGAGGGAAGTGTGGAAGGCAAAATCCCGAAGATCGCCCAAAAGTCTCTTCTTTTGATTGCTTGAGCAGGGGGTAGGTCTTTGAGAGGCTGGGCCCAGTAAATGACCTACGGGAAAAATTGTCCAGATCAAGGAGTGCTGCAAGGTCCAGGATGGAGGCAGCATATGGCCGACCCCACGGGGACCGACTCCAAGGAAGGGACGATGGTCAAGGGGAAGTAAACAGCTGACACAGGCCTGCTGCAGCAGAACCCTCCGTCCACCTCAAAGAGGCGGCAGGGGATAACATCGGCCAGGCCGACCTTACGAGGCCTTGGAATGACTCGATCCAACGACTGGATGATAAGATCGGTGATATACTGAAGAGCTAGGACCCTCTTCAGAGAGGATACTCCATAGGCTCACCCTTTGTGGAGAAGATAGTCAACTTCCCTATGCCATCAAAGTTCAAGCCACCTACGGTCACCCCAAGATATAACGGGAGTACCAACCCAGTCCACCATATTGAGATGTATCAATCAGCGAACGACATATACTCAATCTCAGATAAGATGAGGTGTCATACCTTCTCTGGTACTCTGACCGGGGCTACACATATCTGGTATATGTCTCTTCCAAAAAATTCCATTGAAAACTTTAAGCAGTTGGCAGACCGATTCATCAATAATTTTTGCTTTGGGGTGAGGCCACAGAAGAAGACCACACACCTACTCTATGTTAAGCAGGGGAAGAATGAGAGTCTAAGAGACTACATAGCCAGATTCAATAAAGAAAAGTTAAAAGTTGAAGACTATGACGAGAGCATAGCCATGACCGCCCTCAGCGGAGGACTCAAGAAGGGAAAGCTGCTATGGAAGCTTGCTGAGGACCCTCTGAGGATGATGGCTGAATTGCTATCGACAGCAGGGAAGGTGATGAACGCCTAAGAGGTGATGGCCGCAAAATACGAAGATGAAAAAGGAGGCACCAGTGGGGGTAAGTAGCCTAAGAAGAACAAAGAGGGGAAGAAGAGGTCTACGGATGACAAGTTCGCTGATTACACCCCTCTAACGGTCAGCTATGAACATATTCTCAATGAGATAAAGAGTGGCCGATCCCTGAAGTGTCCTGAGAAGTTGAGGGCAGCCCCCAACAAGAGGAATAATAACATGTGGTTCGAATTTCACCAAGATAATGGCCACGTGATAGATAAATTCTTTGCTCTGAAAGATGAGATTGAAAAAATGTTAAAAGAAGGGAAGTTGAGGAAGTACGTTGACAAGAGTGACTTCAAGAGGGGCCGAGGGGACAACCCCAGGGAAAAGCGAGGCGATGCATGCTGAGAAGATCCTCCAAAAAGAGGAGACCACCCCTCTGAGGATGAGGAAGGCCTCGACCTCCCTCCGAAAGACGACCACGGACCCATCAAGAGACTTAATATAATCTCTCTCAGTGTGGGCATGACCTTCAGAGGACTGGCAGGAGGAGGGTCAGAGGTCGTAGATAGGAAGGCCCACGTGGCTGAAGCCAAGGTAGTGACGAAGACATTACACTCAACCTCTCTAGAGGCAAAGTTAGAAAAGAGGAAGAAGGTCGATATGGATACTCTGATAGTGGGGTTTTCAAGAATGGACTTCAAAGGCCTCTTAGCCCCACATGATGACCCTCTAGTCATCACTACCAGGGTACATAGATGTGAGGTGCCTAGGATCTTGGTAGATGGGGGTAGCTCTGCAGATGTGATGTTTTGGCCATGCTTCAAAGCCTTAGGTCTCAGCCGTGCTAGACTCGTCCCGTACCATTACCCATTAATTAGATTCAGTGGGGAAAAGGTTCATCCCCTCGGAGTGTACGAGGCCGATGTCAGGATGGGGGACGAGTGGACGAGATGGATTACCAAGAAGGTCAGCTTCTTTCTGATGGATGAATATGTATTTTTAGCCTACAATATTATTCTGGGGCGGGTAGCCCTCAAGGGGTTCGAAGCTGTTCCATCTATGGTCCATTAGATGATTAAATTTCTAACCTCTTACAGGGTGGGGAAGTTTAGGGAGACCAGACGACAGCACGAGAATGTTATTACAACTCCGCTAAAGAAAGAGAGGCACACAAGAAGGCTACAACCACTTACAATATTGATACCCTAGACCCCAGAGACGAGACGAAGCTGAAGAAAGGAGAGGCCGCGAAAGAGATAGAATCCATCATCCTCAATGAGGATGACCCGAAAAAAACCGTCCAAGTCGGCAAGTCTCTGAAGCCAAATATCAAGGAAGACCACATTAAACTGTTGAGGAGAAGACATAGCGTCTTTGCATGAAGTCATACACATATTCCATGGATCGACCCTGAAATCATGTGCCACAAGCTCAACGTGGTAGAGGTTGCAAAATCCGGTAAAAAAGAAGAGGAGAATTTACTCTAGAGAGAAGTATGAGGTCATAAGGGATGAGGTCAAAAAATTAGAAGATGCAGAGTTTATCAGAGCGGTCATCTACCCTGAATGGCTGTCCAATGCAGTCATTGTCCCAAAGGCCAATGGGAAGTGGAGAATGTGTGTGGACTTCATCGACCTCAACAAGCATTATCCCAAAGAGAGCTTCCCTCTCCCCCACATTTACCAGATGGTAGACGCTACCGCAGGCCATGAGCTCATGAGCTTCATGGGTGCCTATTCAGGGTACAATCAGATCTTCATAAACCCTGAAGACTCGGAGAAAATAGACTTCATTACCGACAAGGGGACATACTGTTATAGGGTCATGCCCTTTGGCCTGAAGAATACAGGGGCAACGTATCAGCGCCTTATAAATAAAATGTTTAAAGACCAAATTGGGAAGTCTATGGAGGTCTATATAGATGACATGCTGACTAAGAGCTTGAAGGCAGATGATCATGTGGCTGACCTGGAGAGGACCTTTAATACGATGGATAAGTACCAGATAAAGCTCAACCCGACCAAGTGTGTCTTTGGGATTGGAGCAGGGAAATTCTTGGGGTTTATCGTGAATCAAAGAGGCATTGAGTCCAACCCTGAGAAAATAAAGTCCCTCTTAGAAATGAAGACCCCCAAGACCATAAAAGACATTCAGAGGCTCACTGGGCGAGTGGCTGCTTTGAATTGGTTCGTATCCAGAGCCACAGACAAGTGTTTGCCATTCTTCAAAATTCTCAGGAAGGCCTTTGAATGGAGTGAAGAGTGTGATGAGGATTTCAAGGAGTTAAAGTCATACTTAGGGTCCCCTTGCTATTGTCCCGACCAGTGCAAGGCGAACAACTACATGTGTACTTAGCTGTCTCAAAATTAGCCATCAGCGCAGCCATTGTGAGAGACGAAGATGGGGTATAGAAGCCTATGTACTTCAACAGTAAGGCACTCCAGGTGGCAGAGCAAAGATACCCAAGGATGGAGAAGTTAGCCTATGCCTTGATTTATGCATCGAGAAAGATGAAGCCATAATTCTAATCCCATACAATGGTCATCCTCACTGACTCTCCTTTTAGGCAGGTCTTGCACAAGCCAGAAAAATCAGGGAGGCTAATGGCGTGGGCCATAGAGTTGGGGGAGTTTGACATTGTGTATCAACCTAGGAGGGCCATTAAGGGGCAAGCATTGGCAGATTTCATGGCTGAATTCACTTGGGAAGATGATGAAACTAAAGATGAGAGCCTCGAGGAGACAGATACCCTACAAGGTAGACTCACCGATGCACCTGCAGATAGGGCCAAGACCAGCACCGCTAGAGGAAAAGTGGCCAAAAATGAAGAGGGAAGATATCACTTTAGACAGGGGACCCTCACTGAGGGAAGTTTCTCAGAAGAACAGACTATGTGGAGCCTCTTCGTTGACAGGTCCTTCTGCGATAGCAGAAGTGGGGCTGGACTGATAGTATCAGCACCCGATGGCACAGACATTGAGTACGCCCTGAGATTCAACTTCAAAGCCTCCAACAATGAGTCCGAATATGAGGCCCTGATAGAAGGACTCTCCTTGGCCAAGTCTCTTAGTGTCGGCCAGATTTTGGTCCATAGTGATTCAAGGCTAGTAGTGAATCAGATGCTAGGAGCCTACGAGGCCAAGGATGAGCGAATGGCTAAGTACCTCGAGAATGTGAGATCATTGCTGAAGAGCTTCAGAGAAATTGAAGAGGATACCTAGGCTCGATAATGGCCGAGATGATGCCCTTGCTAGGTTGGCCTCGGCGACTAGAACAGATATCAGGAGGATAGTCCCAGTGGAAATTTTACTTCGACTAACTATTGAAGATGCTGAGGGAACACTTAGCAATTGCCTGAATGTTTCTAAGGAAGCGTCGTGGATGGACCCTCTAATCAGATACATTAAAGAGGGGGAGATGCCATAAGCAAGGCAAGAAAGGAAGAAGTTGAGATACAGAGCTGCAAAATTCACTGTCATCGGAGGCACCTTGTACAAAAAGGGGTTTTTTCTCCCCTTACTTAGGTGTGTACACCCATCTGAAGTCCCTCGCATTTTGTGAGACGTGCATGAGGGGTCATGTTCAAGCCACATTGGGGGCAGGTCTTTAGAGAAGAGGGTGATCACCCAAGGGTACTGGTGGCCAACCTTGGGGAAAGATGCCACGACATATGTAAAAAAGTGTGACAAATGTCAAAGATTTGCCACCATCCCACACCAGCCCCATCAGCCTCTTACCTCCATTACATCCCCATGGTCATTTGCAGTGTGGGGGATCGACCTAGTAGGCCCTTGCCTAGGGCCATCAATAACTATCGGTTCCTCATCGTGGCCATTGACTATTTTTCAAAATGGGTGGAGGCAGAGCTGATGGTCACGATTATCGAGCAGAAGACCTTCCAGTTCATCTCAAAAAATATTATATGCAGATATGGCCTCCCCAACACCCTCATCTCGGATAATGGGGCTCAATTCAAGAATACATCTCTCGAGAAGTACTGTGAAAGGGTGAGTATCAAACAATTCTTCTCTACCCCAGGCCGACCTCAGGCTAATGGGCAAACGAAAGTCACAAACACGACGATCCTAGACAGGATCAAGAAGAGACTTGAGGAGGAAAAAGGAAGATGGGTTGGGGAGTTGTATGTCATACTGTAGGCCTACAGGACAACGAAAAAGACCTCTACTGGAAAAACCCCGTTCATGATAGCTTATGGCTCAGAAGCCTTCGTCCCCACCGAGATTTGGTTTCCTACTCATAGGGTCCAAATGTATGACCCCCAGAGAAATATGGAAGAGAGGAGACTTGACTTAGATCTGATTGAGAAAAGGAGGGAAGACGCTGAGATAAGGCAAGCCGCCTACCAGCAGAGGACTGCAATGTTTTACAATCAGAGGGTGAAGCAAAGACCAATTGCAGTGGGGGACTTGGTCCTCAAAAAGACTTGGCAAAAGCCCAATAAGATCCACTCGAAATGGCATGGCCCATATAGGGTCATCGATGAAGTTGTCCCTGGGACCTATAGACTAGAAAACCTAGAAGGGGAACCCTTTTCCAACCCTTGGAATGCAAATCATTTGAAGAAATACTATCAGTAGTGTTGTAATGTCCTGACGGACCATAATTGTAATGGGTGTTGCTCCAACAGAACACTTGGAATGTTAATGAGAAATATTAGTGTTTCCTCTCATTTTGTGTTTGTCAGTTCTAGTATGTATGGGATCATCTTTGGGGAGAAACCCTCGGCTATAATGAGGGTCAATGGTTGGGACGACCCCACCTTTGCCCTCAAGGAAGACGAGGGAGAACTTAAAAACCGTTAATTTGGTAAAAGCAACCCTCGGCTATAATGAGGGTCAATGGCGGGGACGACCCCACCTTTGCCCTCAAGGAAGACGAGGGAGGACTTAAAAACCATTAATTTGGTAAAAGCAACCCTCGGCTATAATGAGGATCAATGGTGGGGACGACCCCACCTTTGCCCTCAATAAAGACGAGGGAGGACTTAAAAACCATTAATTTGGTAAAACCAACCCTCGGCTATAATGAGGGTCAATGGTGGGGATGACCCCACCTTTGCCCTCAAGAAAGACGAGGGAGGACTTAAAAACCATTAATTTGGTAAAACCAACCCTCGGCTATAATGAGGGTCAATGGTGGGGACGACTCCACTTTTGCCCTCAAGAAAGACGAGGGAGGACTTAAAAACCATTAATTTGGTAAAAGCAACCCTCGGCTATAATGAGGGTCAATGGTGGGGACAACCCCACCTTTTCCCTCAAGAAAGACGAGGGAGGACTTAAAAACCATTAATTTGGTAAAAGCAACCCTCGGCTATAATGAGGGTCAATGTTGGGGACAACCCCACCTTTGCCCTCAAGAAAGACGAGGGAGGACTTAAAAACCATTAATTTGGTAAAACCAACCCTCGGCTATAATGGGGGTCAATGGTGGAGACGACCCCACCTTTTCCCTCAAGGAAGACGAGGGAGGACTTAAAAACCATTAATTTGGTAAAACCAACCCTCGGCTATGATGAGGGTCAGTGGTGGGGACGACTCCACCTTTGCCCTCAAGAAAGACGAGGGAGGACTTAAAAATCATTAATTTGGTAAAACCAACCCTCGGTTATAATGAGGGTCAATTGTGGGGACGACTCCACCTTTGCCCTCAAGAAAGACGAGGGAGGACTTGAAAACCATTAATTTGGTAAAAGCAACCCTCGGATATAATGAGGGTCAATGGTGGGGACAACCCCACCTTTGCCCTCAAGAAAGACGAGGGAGGACTTAAAAACCATTAATTTGGTAAAAGCAACCCTAGGTTATAATGATGGTTAATGGTGGGGACGACCCCACCTTTGCCCTCAAGAAAGACGAGGGAAGACTTGATTAAAAAACCATTAATTTGTAAAAGCAACCCTCGGCTATAATGAGGGTCAACGATGGGGACGACCCCACCTTTGCCCTCAAGAAAGACGAGGGAGGACTTTATCAACCTTATCAATTAAAATTGGTGGAAACCATCCTCGGCTATAATGAGGGTGAATGTTGGGGACGACCCCTCATTCACCCTCAAGAAAGGGGAGGGCGGGGTTAGTGATATTGTTAATATAAAAAATTCACAATACAAATCACACCAGAGACGAGTATGGAAGACAACAAGAGAGATGGTATTATAAATGAAATATTACAAAAGGATGTTTGTTCAACAAAAATAAGGTAAATTCTTGGGGTACATAAAGAGGGTATTGGCTACAAACAACCACCATATTGAGCAGGATCAGAGGGCAGGGCCTCAATGTCGATAAGATAAGTCTCCTCAATGACCATGACAGGATGATCCTCAGACGTGTCGATACCCTCGACGTGCACTTGAGACTCCGCATGTACCAAAGCCTCAGTAATCAGGGGGTCATCCAGTTGGACTGCTTCGATACAGGGGCAGACAGAAGATACAGCGTCAGCAAACTTAAGGATGACCCACCGGCAGGTCGTCCTAATCCCCCTCTCTAAGTACTCAAGACCGAAGCCTTGAAACTCATCC
The DNA here is from genome assembly GCA_949130495.1 of Sambucus nigra. Taxonomy (NCBI): domain Eukaryota; kingdom Viridiplantae; phylum Streptophyta; class Magnoliopsida; order Dipsacales; family Adoxaceae; genus Sambucus; species Sambucus nigra. Next base: position 136,830,178 of record OX422216.1, read on the forward strand.
GAGTGTTTGTAGGCCTCCACGGCATCAGCCTCGGCTTTCTTCACAGCCACCTCAAGATCGGTCTTGAACTGAACCCCCAAGTTGATCAAGGCCTCGTCCTTTTCTTTTATAAGGGCGTCCTTGGCCTGCAAGTCTGCATCGTGCTGCCTCGTCAGCTCATCCAAGACCCTGGCATGTTCGGTCCTGGCACTCTCCCAGTTCAGCCCTTGCAGTCTCTAACTCCGTCTGTAGATCAGCCTCGTGCTTAATGGCCCTCTCGACCTCATGAAATTTTTGTTAATTTTCAGCCATCCACTTGGTGGCCCAAGTAAAGGCACAGACAGACTGCATAGAAAAATGATAAACAGTTGTTAAGAGGCCGAGGAAATAGTTGGTGAAAAATTCAATTAAGGAAGAAAAAGTATGAACAAGTACCTAAGCCAGAGTGTGCAGACCATAGTCATATACCTTTGTCAGGGGCATCTTGGACAAGAACTCATAGTCGGCAGTCGAGGGGGCAGAAAACATAAATGCCTTGGCCGCCCTCAGACTGGCAATCAGAGAAGACGGCTCCGCCTTCAAAAATTCTAAGTTTTGGGACCAGAAGGCCCCCATGAAGAAAGAAGAGGCGGTCCCCTCGGACGCCTCCACCCTTATCCTCGTCCTAGAATCTGGCTGAGGGTCAACAGGGACTTCTGGCTCTTTCCTCTTTTGCCTGTCGGAGGACGGCTCAACATGCGTCGGCCCCACACTCTTCGTCTTCCTCGGAGCTTGCTGAGGCTCCTTTCCTTTCTTCTTGCCCAGACCAGATAGTAAGCTCGGGGCAGTCATTTCCTAAAGATGGTCGGATATACTTGCAGGACGACCTGAAAAGAAGATGACACGTTAGAAAAATGCGGAGCCAAAGATGAAACACTTGAAAAAAGGCAAAGATTGTGCAAAAAATAATATAACTCACATAGCTCTGTCAGGGGGCCGACCCTCAGGCCAGCTTCCTTGAGGAACCGAAGGGTTATAAGATCTTCAAACTTTGCAAGTTCACCCCCTTTCCCTTGTTCCCTCAGATACTCAACTATATCCTTCTCGTCCAGACTAACTCCGGGATCTGACATGGCCTTCATCGAGGGGTTAGACCATCTTCTTGGAACCCTCGAACCATCGTCCAAATGTTGAGCCTCGGTGGCAAATTCCCATTCTCCAGAAATGAAGAAAAATCTCTTCTTTCAATCGTGGTTGGAGGTGTGTGCCACGTGGAGAAGTTTTTTATCAGACCTCCTCACCCCTAGGTGATAGTACCCAGGCTGTTTGGACGAGGAAGTGATATTATAACAGGCCAAAAACACGTCGGAGGAAGGCTCGTCAGTGAAGGCATTCTTCCACAAGGAGATGTAGCCGAGGATCGTCCTCTAGGAATTGGGAGGAAGCTGAGAGGGGGCAACGCTGAGGGCTGACAGTATATTAACAATGGCAGGGTACAGAGGGAACCTAACACCGACCTTAAACATCTGTTCATACACTGCTATCTCTCCCTCTTCACCCTCAAATACCCTCTTAGACTCAGAGGGAACCCCCATAATAAGAGGTCACGATCCCTGACTGAGGAAATATAGGACGAGGCATGAGAGGTGTCAACTAGGTCAGCATCTGAGTCCTCACCATCATCCCGAGTCCCCTCTCCCTCGGCCTCATCACCTGTCAGAGGCCCATGAGGAAAAGCCATCTGGAAAGCGTGGGGGGATAAAGTTATCACAGGGACAGCCTTGGAAAGGACCGCACCCTCGGCCTGTCGGCTTGGGCTTAGATAAAACGTCTCTCTCCTCCAAGAAGGCCCAGCGCCAGTTGGTGATGACGCTCTCTCATCCATCTCTCCTAAATGACTCTCGGTGGGAAGACCGGATGACCCATAAGACTTAGATGGTTTTATTATGGCTAGAGGAATGGGAAAAATGGGTCGTACCCAATTAGGGTCGGTCCCTCGTCTTCTCTCCTCCTCTTCCTCTATTCGCCTAATCTCTACGAGGAACTTCTCTCTCAGGGATGGAAACTCCTCGGCTAAACTGTAAAGCCTCCTAAGCATTAAGGGGAAGACCCTACACTTAGAAGAATTTGGCTAAGCCAACTATAAACAATCTTACAGTGGACCAGGTTGGACTTTTCGATCAAAACCAAAGAATTAAAGGTTTTTTTATCAAGAACATTCAAGAACAGACCACCGGAGAATACGCCGGAAAACTTATGAAATAGCCTAGGGAGAATCTAACCCTACAAGACCAAAATAAGAAAGCAAACAGAAATGAAGATAAAGAGGGCACTAGGGCAGAGGGATTACCTGAGAAGAAATAGCGGGACTGCCAAACTCGAAACGTCAAAATTGCAAAAATGGCTAGAAAGTTGGTGAGAAGCTAGAGAGAGAGAGAGTTCAGGCGCGAAGAAGAAGAAGAAAAGAAGTAATTTCAAAAATTTCTTAAATACCTTGATAATGAATGGGCCCATTAACCAATGCAGAGCACAGCCCACGAGGAGGGCATCATTAGGGCACGAAGTCCCAAGCAGTGTGCAGTTGCCACGCCTAGAAAACTGGAACGACGTGGGATAAAAACTTGACAGGTGTCATGCATCTAACTGGCCATACACTCATTTCAAGGGAAACACTATCCCTCAGCCATCTCAACAATATCGATGGCTAAGGGCTGGGGGGGATTGATATACCCGTATGTACCATCGGCCAGGTCGAGGGCGCCGTGGAACTGGACGATGCCCATACCACCCTCAAGGGGGCCGACCCCTCATCAGGCCTAGACAACCCTTTAAGGGGATGACCCCTCATCAGGACCAGATGACCCTTCAAGGGGCCGACCCCTCATCAGGCCCAGACGACCCTCTAGGGGGCCGACCCCTCATCAGGCCCAGACGACTCTTCAAGGGGCTGAGCCCTCATCAGGCCCAGACGACCCTCCGAGGGTACGACAGTACGAGGCCCAAATTGGGCCAGACTCATTATCGGAGGGAACTTTTCCCTCGGCCTCATCTCACAGGCCGAGGGTGACATCATCACAGCGCGTGGCTTGGGAGACACATGGAACAGTGCGCGTGAGGCTCACATGGCACGTGGAAGACCGTTAAAATAAGATCACCCCCTCACGTGAGGGAATATTATGTCATCATTTGGCATCTGCAGGTGTCAACAGGAGATTGGCTAAATCATCATTCACATGCACTATGCATACTTGAGGGGTACACTACACCCCCCAAGACTTATATATACTTGTCACCTACAACTCCACAAGGGGATCGAGAATTATAACCCTAGCAAAAACTCTGCTTATACACACAGTAGAGAGAGAAAGTTAGCTTATGTGCATTGTATCCAAGGCCATTAGTGCCGATACTTAGTGGATCACACACTCATAGTGGATGTAGGCCTAATTGGCTGAACCACTATACATCATCATCTTGTTCCTCTTATACTCATCTCCTTCTACACACTTACACATGTATACATATACCTCTCTATGGCTGCCATGGTTACTATAGTTTGAGCTCATCATCACTTATCTGGTGGTGCTAGATTTCAGCATCATAACTAAACCTGAAAGAGCTCGCGAGGGTTTTGAAAAGCTTCACGAAGAAACTGATCGACGGAATTAACCAAATCACCAGATGAGACCGAATTAGAGAAAGCTAAACTCAAAGGCGAAGCATATAAATCACGTGGAGAATTATATGAAGTGTATGGAAAATTCATAGAAGAAGCATCTATGTTTGAGGGTGAGAGCAATAATCTGCTCATAGTGGCATCTAAATCCATCTGTTCCCATGAATTCGGTAAAGCATCCTCGGCCATGGATGAGAGAAATCTAGGGTTTGTGTAGAGAATATTAAATCATCAGATCGATGATGAAACTAAAACCATAGGTGGCATGGGAAGCCGAGTTGGTTACGGCAGGAAAGAGAGAGAGAGAGAAGGTTGATGAATAGTGCGTGAGAGGTTTTTGAGCCACGTGTTGTATGGGTTCGTGTATTGTCTCGATAAGTGATGTCAAAATGAAAATATGGGACAATTCTAAAATGACGCTTGGGTTAATACAGCTCGTGATTATGGGCACCACAATTTTGGTGAAAGCACCTCTTTGACGCATGTGTATCGTCTCTTCCATAATTATATAGAGAGATGAAATGAATATATTCAAGAAAGATAAATAGGCTTATTTAGTATATTAGATTTATATATATTGATGGAGTAGACAAGTGGGAGACGCTACAACATTAGGCTAAAGTTTATATATATATATAATGAGGGATGTAGTCAAGATCTTTTGATAGTGGGGGCTAGTTTAATATTAGTTTCTGGGAGTTCAGGGACTCCCACTCCCGAGCTGATTTTTTAAAGTTATTTTTGAGTATTTATCAAATAATTACTAAAATATTTATTTAATCTAATGAAAAGAGAAAAAAAAATATTTGATTAAAAATTTTAAATCCTAAAAATAGAAGCACAAATTAAAATTTCATTAGTATTCCCAATGAAAACAGACATTAAAATTTCAGCCATTTTATCCCTAAAATTCAACCATAAAATTTTAACAATTTTACTCCTAAAATTCAACCATAAAATTTTAACAATTTTACTCCTAAAATTCAACCATAAAATTTACCCAATATTAACCCTAAAATTAAAGGCAAGAGAATTAGAGGGGAAAAAGAGAAGACATACCCGTCAAAATAAGAGGAGGATCTCTAATGGAGAAGAAATAAATTTTGATTGACACAAAAATTGAATCCTTAGAAAATGAATGAAGCCATAAAAATTAATAAAGTTAATGAGATAGAATAATATTTATATAAATTAAATTCAATAACTCAAAATCTTAGCAAATGGAATAAATATTGCCTTGTCTTGCATTAAGAAGAAAAATGGAAGAAGAAGATTTTGAAAGGAATCTCCGGTTTGAATCAGGAGGGAGGCGTGTGTTTTGACAGGACACAAAATAGTTCTTAAGGTTTGGGTATTCACCTTTTTACCTTAGGTTTTAAAATAATCAGTTTTTACCCCTAAAAATTCTCTTACTTACAAAATTAATTCTTTTTTTTTTTGAAAAGCCGTGGGGGATTGAGCCCCCACATGGGACATGCCCCCACCTGCCTCCGCCCATGTATTTAACTATATGTATACTATTATATATGTCGATCCGTATATATAAAAAAATAGAAAAAACATCATATCCGGTTTTGGGAGCTTTATCTATGGCTCCCCCCAATTTAAAAAATAAAACCCACAAAAAAAGTAAAAAAAAAAAGGTACTTTCACCATCATTAGCGTCCATTTTCTATTTCATCTTACAAATACATTTTTTGTCTAGCAAGTGATCTGAACGAAAAGAAAATAAATAAAAATCTGATAGAACTCAAAACCCATAAGAGAGAGAGAGAGAGAGAGAGAGAGAGAAACATACCAGGGTGGAATTTTTTTTTCCCTTTTTTGAATAACAAAACCGAGTATATTATATGGGAGATTTTTTCTGAAACCTGTATATAAAAAAGTTAATAACAATTAAATAATTAATATACAAATAAATTTAATAACTTAAAAATGAGTAAAATAATAAAAATGACAAAAAAATAAATAAAAATCATAGGTACCTATAGTGTTCCGGCCATGAATGATTTTCGTTCACAGGTATAAAGTTACTTTCACCACCATTAGCCTCCATTATCTATTTCAGCTTACAAATACATTTTTTTTTTGTCTAGCAATGAAAAGAAAATAAAGCAATCCCTATATATATACAATTCACTCGTATATATACATTTCCACTTCTCTAAATATAGATTGCCCCAAGGTTTTATGTAAATTAACTTTTTAATGTATACTTGCCTTATTAACCAACTAGAAACCTTTACCTAGTTCTCCAACAATCAAGGAAAGTGCTCCAGCAACTGTAATTCTGCCCATGTCTCCAGCATCTATGACCACGCCTCAAGCAGTTGTAACTGCTATGCCCATGTCTCCACCTATCCAAATGTGTAGCCAAAACTGAAAAGAGAAAACTTGTAAACATGATGCATAACTATCACACGCTTAACATCAATGTGCTGAGAAAAATGTATTTGTAAATCATGGAGAGAGTTTAGCCCGTATGACTCTTGGTAAACCTTCTACGGTTTGTAAGATTAACCAGGGAGATGAGAGAGAAGGGTGAGTGAAGAGATCGGTTCAACGAATATAGAAGTGACTTCGTGATTCAATATTTTTGTGGCTTTGCCACGTGTCAAGTTAAATGTAGAGAAAGAGAATCATAAATTAAACAAAGAAAGAAAATCATAAATGAGATGCCATATGTGAGTCTCATGTTATTTGGGTCTAGAGTTTTTATATTTTTATATGGATACATAGATATTATTGTAGACACGTGTCACAATAATATGAGAAGTCACCATTTTTTATTTATATATATTAGATTGGATATATTATATTATATTTTGGATCAAATATCAAAAAGTTTCTCAAACATTTTTTAATACACACTTAGATCAAGCATTTTATTTTGTGTAAAAAAGTCTCTTATTCTCTTATCTTTAAAGACCGCGCCAGCGATATGGTAAAACCTTCTTGGCATGGTGAATGACTTTTTGATGCAAAATAATAAAATTTTGACTAAACGTGTATTAAAAAAAATTTGAAAAACTATTTGATATATACCGCTTATATTTTTTATACAATTATATTTTCTCCCCCTTTCTCTCCTTTTATCGCCCTCTCTCACTCTCGTTATCTTTTCCTGATTTTAGTGAAAAAAGCCCATCAGATCGGGCTCTTTTTAGATCTCCGCCGTTGTGTCTTTTTTTTAATGTTGTAATTATAGTTTGTTTTGATGTAGGGGTGCAGTTCGATCTAACGGTGGGGGTCTGTTTGGATACCTGTTGTCTACAACGCCACAACTTGCATCTTTGTAGACATAACAATAACAATGTTAAAGTAAGAGGGTTAGTAGTAACCCCAAGGGTTGTCCAAGTTGGTAGAGCCAGGGTGTAGCTGTAAACCCAGGCACCTGGGTTCGAAACTTGGCAGCTGCGTCTTGGGGCCACGGACCGCAGGAATTAAACGTCTGTTATAGAAAGCCTTGTTCGGGGAAGGAGGGATTAGTCCGAGGTGCGCGCAAGCTGGCCCGGGATTGCCCTTCTTTACCAAAAAAAAAAAAAAAGAGGGTTAGTAGTATTTTTTTAGACTTTGTCTATTTATATGCATTATATTAAGTTATTTTGCACATTTGCAATTTGCATTAGTGTTAAGTTATAATGATAGAATCTGAACTAAAGAATTATGGTGTCCATTTTCTCCGCCGCGAGTATATATGATTTTGCTTTTGGTGCTTGGTTAGTTGAACACTTCGTTACATGTGATACTTTAGGTTTGTGTTGCTACAATAGCATTAATGGTCTGGTAGTCTTGCTAAGTTAGCTTTGCCAAATGTTATCACCAATAAATTAATGTTAACGATACTTATTTCAGTTATTAAAATAAGCTTTCAGTTTTATAATATCATTCGGGCTCACTTTTATTAGTTGGGACATAATTTTTGTTCTTTAATTTCATTATATAGTGTTGGATTCTTCATTATGGACTAAGCCTTACTTTTTAGAACTTTCTAATATGAACACTCATTGAAATTATATTGTTTATTCCATTATTTCTTTTGAGCTTCTGTATTATAATATTACGTTATGTTCATCTAAAATGGAGATTTTTTTTAATTTCGCTGTTCCTTTTTTAAATATTCTCAATTTTAATTGAGATTGCTCCCAAGTTGTTTTAATTGATTTTGATTTTTTTTATATCTATAATTGTTAAATATCTTTTAGAAGCATTCCATCCCCTTTGTGCTACCGTGATGTAGTTATTGACTCACACTAACATCTTGGTGAAAGTTTTAGTTGGTTCTTTTCATTTGCTTATTTTTTTACAGTGTTATCCAAAATGATTTTTAATTTATTTACAGAATATATAAAATGTAACTAATATATGCATAATAATTTGAAATATATAAAAATTTATAGGGACAATAAATGCAAAATATTTGATTGAGGCAAGTGTTAAACACTCTGACCTTAAGATGATATTTGCCCAGCATCGATGCTCTACGTGAAAGGGGACGTAGGTTCCCGAAAAATACCAATTTCTAAATTGAAAAGGAATGGTTCACAAAATATTCCCAATTTTTAATTTCTTTCAAAAATTAAATTATCTTCTTCTAAAAACAACAACTTCAATTCAAGTTCAAATTTACGCAAACCAAATTAAAACAAACTTAATTCAAGATTGACATGAATTTTTCCAAATTAATAATTCTGACTTGAATTAAAGTAAACTAAAATTATCCAAATTAAATAAGCACCTAATTACACCATTCTTGTGATTAAATTAATTTTTATCTTGTTAAACAAAAGCATGCATCTAGGTGAGAATTTTGCAAGATAAAAATAGACACAACCTCAACGCCCCTATGTACAAGGAAAACCCACAACGAAAAAAATCTTGGACGGTCCAGCCACAAGTCCACTAAGTATGGTATTACAAAGGACATGACAAAATACTTACACAACGACTCGACGCCCTCGCAAGCCTTGATGCTCTTCGTTCCATTAACCTCTGCCTAGTATCAATGCAGGAGTCCACCTACGTCTCGAAATCCACCGATGGGGCAAAGCTATCGCCAAATACACGGAGTCCACCATATGTACAATCACGATCACGGAATCCTCCGCAAGAAACTATCTCTTTTGGGTAGAGAATGAAACCCGGTGCCAAACCAATGATCTCAAAGCATATGTTATGTTGAAACTAGGATCATGTAAACTATATGGGTATAAACTTATTTTTGTTTTGGAAATTAATTCATTTTGATTCACAAAAACAAAGAGACTTTTGGGATGAATGTTTATGCTCTCAAAGCTTTTGAAAAAGTCTCCCGGAAATGGTTACTCATGCACTACTAAAATAGGTAGGAAAATAAGTAGTGGGAATTTAAACCAAAACTCCTGAAAAACTACCGAAAACTGCCTTGTCATTCGAACAACAAATCTAACGAGATTTTAGAGCTCCAAAAATAAAGGTTCGTTCGAACGACACAGTAAACTACAAATCAAACAAGATTTTAGTGTAGGCTCGTTAGATACCTCGTTCGAACGACTTAGGAATCTCGTTCGAACGAGGTCGTTCAAACATCTTTTCAAAAAAAATATTTTTTCTTAAAAAAATATAAAAGACCTTTTAAAATATGTTTTCACAATAAAGGAAACCAAATAAAAATATCCAAGTCTCAATATAACATATACATTCATATCTGGGAGATCTTTGAAAAGTTTATGACGACACATGGAACGAAATGTGGCATATGATGTGATGTTTATTAGACTTGGCCACTATGTCTTCAACTCGAATGTCATAGGCCTGAAAGGTTACAAACTTCTATCCTATGACTCAAATAGTTTTGTTTGGAATTGAGCCAAGACATACAAATTGACTCAATTGGAAATTTTTCCTTACAAATCTTCCCCTTTGGCTATTCGAGGGAAAAACTAAAATTAAAATCCCTATGGATTGTCAAGCTCATATAAAAGACACAACCCAACCCAAAAAAAAATATACAGATGCTTGACCGATACATATGTTGAGAAGCTTTGCATTAAAAAACTTTGCCTCATGGATGAAAGCCTGCACACTTAAACACACCATTAAACACATAGGGAATATAACAATATTAAATCCTCCCCCTTTGTCTAACATTGGCTACCTAAGAAATACATCTCACCCTAAGTTAGATCTCTCCAATTTAAAAGGTTTAGATACCATTTCTCCCCCTTTTTGTTCAGGAATAGACAAAGATTAAGGTGCATAAAACAACCCATTTATCCCCTATTAATTGAATTATCCCCCTAAATGAAACAAGGGATAAGCATAATGGAAAAACAAGTATATCATGCAATGGCGTACAGTGATACAAGATACACAATAACAACTAATCCATATGAAGAACAATATATACTAACTATGATGCCATAGCAAAATGATATCAACTATAATGAACTAAAATGATCATGGGATACCAATGAAAAATCACAACAAGATAGATATTGGTATGAATAAATAGCATACAAGGATTAGATGTAAAAGCAAAAACTCAAAAAATGATACTATAAATATAAATATGAAAGAGATATCAATGAAGCACATGCACATATATATAGGTATAAACACCACACAAGACACTAAATACAATAAGCTTTTCACACTCATACGGCATAAATGTGTTTAAATAAACACGTGGTAGATGGAGTGAATGGGTGTGAATTAGAAACAAAATAATTATGACCTAATTACTTAAACATGTTAAAGGAGTTCTATTTGATTGCAAAACTTTATCAACTTGGATTTAGCATCATGTGACAAGATTAAGTGAACTCAAAGATCAAATAGGCACAATGCACACAAGCCTAGAATTTTGATGATTCTATAAATCAATCGCGTCATAACAAAATAACATAACTAGGATTCATTATCATTGTGAAAACTCGTTGATATTTCCATCCAAACTCCCTCATAAATAATAATTCATTTTCTTTTCTTGTGAATGATCATATCAAACTAAACTATGCTGGTGTTGGCTACTTTTTACAATACCATACTTTTTTACGCTTTTGCCGACGGTTGATTTCACGCAAAGGAGATTTGATCCTTTCGTACCCCTTTTCGTGAACCCTCATCTATTTTCTATACAATTCAAATAAATCTCACGGTCAACGGTTCTTACATACACAAATCCTCCATAGTCACAAAAAATGTAGATGACAAAATTAATGGGAGAACATCTCACAAAGCTTAAATGTACATGTGAAGTTAGTGTTCAAAAGAGCTCGTGCATGTGTGTGAGGAGGCATATACAAAGATAACCCATTAAGAAAATTAACGAACTTCTCCATGCAAGCATGATAAAGAACTATTTAAGAATTAAAATTCATAACCAAAAGTTCTAGCCACATGGAAGCAAGGAATAATATAGAATTTAAACACAAGGATATGGCACACAAAATGTGTAAAATTAAAATACAAAAAAAATCTTTTTGAGTTATTAAAAAAAATTAAAACAAGGATAACTCAAAAGAAAAATAAAATCTTTTTATATTTTTCAATAACACTAACAAAATAAAAAAATAAAAATACAAAAGATATACTTGTCATAATTCTAGCAAAAATATATATGACGAATCATAGACTACAATATGACAAACAAACATACAACTAGAAGGAATGTATTATGAAGTACATTTAGTTTATGTAAACAAAGCTAACACAATCAACCTTTGGATTTAGCATGAGAAGTATCATGTGCAAGGAAATGAGAATTATAAAGCCTATCATGTAAAGCCTCCAAATTGGATCTCCTAACCCACATAGGTGTAAACTAACGCTCTGGGGTTTTGGTGACCTTGGTGAATCTACCCCTGGACTTCCTAGGATCATTTCAAATATCGAAACAAAACCTCCTAAGGTGACCTTTCCTACCACAATATGAGCAAGTAAAAACACACTGAGAAGTATTACCTAATGGTTGACCTTTTCTAGCGTTCCTAAATGATTCTCTCAAAATCATATTTTCGACTTTATTAGCGGAAGCATTTTGAGTATCGAAGCTAATACCACACTTATCATCTTTGAATTGGACGGTGCCTAAAATTTTATCCAACTTCTCCGACCTACACTCCAAATCAAATTTGACACGACTTGAGTCTCTGAATCTCTCTTCCAGATCCACTATTCTATACTCAAGTAAACTCCTAGTCTCTTCAAACTCAAAAAGATTTTTCTTCATAGCCTCCATTAAACTTCGAAGACTATCTCTCTCACCTTCCACATACTCTAACTTCTCTCGAAGAGTTCTCTCACGTGCCCTACGATCTTGAATTAAATCACTTTCATCATTACCTATGGCACATTCTCTCATTCTAGCTATTAACTTCAGGTTTTGCCTTTTTCAATCTCAAGGATTCCGCATACAACTCAGGAAAGGAAACTTGGAGTTCACTCTCCTCTTCCTCCTCTTCATTCTCACTCTCTTCTCCACTATCTTTACCATTAAACACATGGGATTCACAAACAATGTCCTTGAAAGTGTCATATAAAGAAATATTTTCATGGAAAGATTCATTATCAATGCTTACATGACTAGCCAATAACGCGATGAAGTTGCGCTCAATGGGGGAATCGGGTCCCTCTTTTGGTTCACTATCGCTAAGGGTGTCACTATATGAAATCGGTTTCTTGCCCTGCTTCCTTAGTTTAGTGGGACACTTGGTAGCCCTATGAACATAATCCTCACAACTAAAAAATCTATTCGACTCGTCCTTATTAAGATAATAATTATGATTTTTAGGGAGTTTCTCGACTTTGTTATATATAGACTTTTCAAATTTCTTATAATCATTTTTAAGATTCTCTTTATTAATCTTAAGAAATTTTCTAAACTTCTTAGAAAACATAGCCATATCATCGGAGTCCATCTCAAACTCATCATCCGAAATAGGTATTTCCTCCTTTCGAGCTTTTAAAGCTATACCCTTATCTTTCTTCTTCACATCCTTGAAGGTAAACATGTCAAGTTCATAGGTTTGTAAGTCACCTACAATCTCTTCATGTTTTGTAGAGTTTAAAGTGCCTAAATAATTTAAAACAGTCATTTTAGGATTAAACGTTTTGGGGAATGACCTCAAAATTTTCTTTATGACACGGTTGTCGGGTATATTTTCTCCCCAAATAAAATACGAATTCACAATATCGGATAATCTAATAAGAATTCATCAAAAGTCTCACTTTCTAACATCTTAATGGTTTCAAATTGAGTAGTGAGGTTTTGGAGTTTAGAAGCCTTAACGGAACTAGTACCTTCATGGGTGAGTTGGAGTGTGTCCCAAGCCTCCTTAGACGTTTCGCACGTCATAATCTAATGGAACTCCTTTGGTGTGACCGCACTAAAAAGAGAATTTAAACCTTGAGAATTGAAATTTGCTAGTTTAAGCTCATCCTCACTCCATCTTTCTACGGGTTTAAGAACACGAGCTTATCCTAATAGATACGTTGGTGGGGACCACCCTTTAACGATCGATAGAAAAACTCGTTCATCTAACGACATAAGTGTTGACCTCATACGTGCTTTCCAATACGCATAGTTAGAACAATAAAAAATGGGAAACCTAGAAAATGACAAATTTTTCATATTCAAACCCAAAGGACCTAACACGATAAATTAGTGTTCCCACTCTGATACCACTTAAAAGGGGATGTAGGTTCCCGAAAAATACTAATTTCTAATTTCAATAGGGATGGTTCAAAAAATATTCCAAAATTTTGATTTCTTTCAAAAATTAAATTATCCTATTTTAAAAATAACAACTTCAATTCAAGTTCAAATATACACAAACCAAATTAAAATAAACTTATTTCAATATTAACATGAATTTTGCCAAATTAATAATTCCGACTTGAATTAGAGTAAACTAAAATTACCCAAATTAAATAAGCACCTAATTACACCATTCTTGTGATTAAATCCATTTTTATCTTGTTAAACCTAAGGATGCATCTAGGTGAGAATTTTGCAAGATAAAAATAAACAAAATCACAACATTGCGATGTACGAGGAAAACCCACAACGGGAAAAACCTCGGAGGGCCTTGCCAAAGTCCACTAAGTATGGTATTACAAAGGACACAACATAATACCTACACAATGAATCGACGCACTCGCAAGCCTTTACGCTCTTCGTTCCTTCCACCTCCCCTTAGTAACAACACAGGAATCCACCTACATCTCGAAATCCACCAATGGGGAAAAGTTACCGACAAACACACAAAGTCCACTGTATGTACAATAACGACCATGGAATCCTCCACAAGAAACTATCTCTTTTGGGTAGAGAATGAAACCCGGTGCCAAACCAATGATCTCAAAGCATATGTTATGTTGAAACTAGGATCATGTAAACTATATGAATGTAAACTTGTTATTGTTTAGGAAATTAATTCATTTTGATTCACACAAACAAAGGGACTTTTTGGATGAATGTTTATGATCTCAAAACTTTTGAAAAAGTCTGCAAGAAATGGTTACTCATGCTCTACTAAAATAGGTAGATAAAGAAGTAGTGGAAAGTTAAATAAAAACTGTCGACACTGTCTTGTCGTTCGAACGAAAAAACAGTGTCGTTCGAAGGATAAATCTAACGAGATTTCAGTACCTCCAAAAACAAAGGTTTGTTCTAGCGACACAACAAACGACAAATCAAACGAGATTTTAGTGTAGCCTCATTAGATACCTCATTCGAACGACCTTGGAATCTCGTTCGAACGAGGTCGTTCAAACGACTTTTCAGAAAACGTATTTTTTCTTGAAAAATAGAAAATACCTTTTAAAATATGTTTCCACAATAAAGAACACCCATTAAAAATATCCAAGTCTCAATATAACCTATGCATTCATACCTGAGAGATCTTTGGAAAGTTGATGACGACACTTGGCACGAAACGCGGCATATGATGTGATCTTCATAAGACTTGGGCACTACGTCTTTAACTCAAATGTCATAGGCTTGAAAGGTTACTAACTTCTATCCTATACTCATATAGTTTTATCATTACTCCTGAATTGAATGACCAGACCACTTATTTATACGAAATAAGTGGCGGTTAAAATCCTGTTAAAACATATTCCAATAGTCACAATTGTTAGGACTAAAAAATGAAATACCTGAACCGTTGATTGTTCAGAAAATAATAAAATGGAATTGGCCCAAAAATTTTATACTTTAGCCAAGACAAAGACCAAGGCCTAAGGCCACGACCCATGAGTACGAGTCGAGTCGGACTGGGTTGGGTGGGAGACGACGGCGCACAGGCGCGCATGTGGGCATGGAAGTCAACTCAAGACCATATGAGTCCTTCCTCATTCAAAAAGATGGGATACCCCAAGGGCACCAAGCCTTTAAGACAAAATGGATTATATTTTACTACACCCATTTTTTAAATTCTTTCTATGTGGGACAAGAACTTTTAACTTAACACTTAAACCAAATTTCATGTTCCAAGTGTATGCTTTGAGCTACAATTTATCATTAATTAATTTATGATTTTTCCCATATGAGTATACCACCTTACACTCGTCGTGGAGGAGAACGCGTTACCACTTCGCACCATCTCAAAAGACATGTGGGTCCTATATTGAATTAACCCTAAAGTTGACAAAAAATAGATTTTATCAACTTAATTAAATATCAAAAAATACCATAAATTCTAATAATCACCCACATGAATTAAAATTGGTTGGATGAACAAAAAAAACTATGGTGACACTAAGAGAGATCTAGAGAAAAATTGTTGCGTTGGGAGAGATAGCTTTTGGACTTTGACGCGACTCAGAATGTGTCTCAGAAGTGCGTACTCTCTAGGCTCAAGTGCAAGCCTGTCGCTGAAGTAATAATCCGACAAGTCGGGTATTGATCCTCAGGGAAAAGGACAACGAAGTTGTAACGACGGGAAAAGACGAAGGAATCCTAACTTTAACTCTAAAAAGAAAGGAAAAATGATCTGGTTTCGAGAATTGACTACAACTAAATGCAAGTATGAAATTATGATAAGGTGCAATTATATTAAATTACCTAGAATGATAATGAAAACTGATTTAAAACTTTAAACTATGTATGCGAAAAACAGGACGGGAATACAATCCCCCAACCCTAGTGTATTGCAGTTATAATACTAATCGTAAATTTAACTAATTAATTTGACCAGGAATTTAGTACTCCCAAGCATTACGTATACGAGGTTCAAGCCCGCGTCATACTTAATCTGAGGACGAGTAAATTGGTATCGCGATAGTGACACTCAAATTGCATTCTAAATCATCACAGTTACCCAGAGGCAAACGAGATATATATACCTAAAATTATTATGTTCCTACGCAATACGGTCGTAATCAATCACTAAATTTAGAGGACTAATTTGATACACACGCAACTAACACATCAGGCTAGGTTCATGTATCCCGGCCTTAGATAATCTTGCCTAACATGCTGAAATTAATGAAAACATTGTTTGATTTGCAGAAAACCATGATTAATCTAAGAAAAATTTGTAAATTGATGTAGAAAGGAATTAAACCGATGAAATTACTTACTAATGTTACCAAAGCACTCAAAGTATTAACTGGAATTACTAGTAATCACTGAAATCTTAACAACGCTTCAATCTTGGAATTAAAGGAATAACTGTATCAAAATTAGGGTTTCTGAAAAACAATGGAAAATTAACTAAAATTCTCCGTGCAAATAATAATAAGAAAACGGGTTTTTATACCCTCCAAGAATTCAGGAATTTCAGTTGCACTAGGACCCTTTTAGGAGAAGATCAGATTTGCAAATCTCGATACCCGGACCGGTCCGGGCCTTAGGCGGACCGATCTGCCTTCAAAGCGGATCGGTTCATTTTATTTTGGGGCGGACTGGTTCTTTTATTTTTTTCCTTCTTTGGTTTTCTTTGGATCCGGGGTCTTCTGGAGTTTGCACAGCGGACCGGTCCGGGGTAGGGGCGGACCGGTCTGCCTATTTGACTTTTTTGCTCAACTTTGACTGCTCATATCTTTTGTTTCGGGACTCTGATTGAGGTGTTGTTTCTTCCTATGTGCTCATGAATGTGATATCTTCAACTTCTCTTTGTACCTCATCCGAATTACGGGAGGAAATTACACTTTTGCCCTTTTGACTTTCCTTCTTTCGTTTCTTGATATCAAATACCTGTAAAATCACTACGAAATACCAGTAACTCGGTGTACTCGTTAGGATTAGTCAGTAGCAAGATTATGAGATAAATTCAACTCCATTACGTTGTTTGAGGTGCTAAAAGTAACTAAATCAAGGGATAAATTAGGAAGAATTTATGCATAATCAAACCCCCTAACTTAGAACTTTGCGCGTCCCGAGCAATGTAAAAGAATCCTAACACGACTTAACTCTTGAAAATATTTTATTGGGATAGAGTACCTTTTTCGCGGGCATGCGGTTGCATTTAGAGTATGCAACGAGCCTTTAAACCCCTAGGTCACCCTAGTAGGATGAGTTGTGTCTCGTGAGGGTTTGCAGAGAATATACCCACAAAATTCGACTAAAAGAAAATTCAAAATATGCAAAAATTGTACAATTCAAACTTTTCCAGAAAATAGTCATCATCAACCCATATTTACAAGTCTTAAATCGCAGTGTGTGTGTGTGAAGCCGGAAATATATCTGCCAATTTCCATCGATTGATCATTACGTTACTTATCCGAAAATTCGTTTTGATTTCAAATTCTCACTGAATGCTCTCTCAAACAAATCACTCGGAATGTCGCTATTCTCCTGGTATGCGTGATATAAAGAGTAAATGTAATAGCTGCAAGATCACGCATACAATTAGAAAGACGGAAATTTCATGGTGAAAGGATCTCGTCAACGGATTACGGTTTTAAAAATGGGAACATTACTTCTTATCGCGCACTCAATCTCCTTTATTATCTTTTGGTGTATTAGCTCTCCACGCGGTAACCAATTTCGCAATTTAGACTCGGTTAGGACTTTTTCGGGTTTTATTATCTTCCGGGTTATTGCTCATTTTTTCTTCTTTTTCTCTATTTTTTTTTTATGTTTTTCACTTCTTTTCTTTTCTTGCTATTTTTGTTGAGCATATCTATTTTTTTCTTGCCCCTTTATATGAACTTTTTGGACTTAAATTCTGAATTTTTCCATTTTTCACAATTTCGGGCAATTTGGATTTTTTCGGGTTGTCAAATGAAGGGGACAATTTGTTAGGCCCAAATTGGGTTAAAAAAGGGGTAAGTTTTTGCTACTTTTTCTGGTCAATATTTTTGGGTGACAATCGAGGGCCTAATTCATTGTCCAAAATACCAATTGCGTTACCATATGCGTTTCGAGATGAATTTAAGTTTAGAGATCAATTTTGACACGTTTTTCAAAGCAATATCACACACGTTTTTCATAACCGATCAAAATGAAAGGATTGAGATCCTCGATGACTTTTTAGGCACTGAAGAGAACTTTGAGTTAATAATTAACTCGGATTGATTTAAAAACTCGCAAAAAGTGATAGGCTCGAATCTCACTGGGTTTGTTAATCTCCACACTTATTCATTAAGTCGTCAATTTTCGCTCAATTTCCATCTTTATTCAATTTCGGCTTTGTGTATGTTGGATTTTACCAATTTGAGACTTTAAATCGACTTTTAATGATATTTTTTAAAATTTGAATTCCAAATTTTATTTATTTTGAACAAAAATATTTTTGGATTTTTCAAAATTTTATGATTTTTTTTTTTGGAAATTTCTGGGCATTTTGAAAATTTGTGGCGTTTTAGACATACGCACTTGTGACCCCCCCCCCCCCCCTAACTTAGACTTTTGCATTGTCCTCAAGCACAAAGGACTAAAATCTAAATAAGGCAAAATAATAAGTGCGATAAATAAAACAAACAAATGGAGAATAGCAGTTTTTTATTACAAATAAGACTGTGGTACAATTACAAGGAAAAACATACAAACTGTGAATAGGAAAAATAAATAAAAAGCTGCCAGAACCACATCAAGCTTCATTGGGGCGGGGGATGGGAATAACCGGGCACGTCAGGGCCATAGGGGTTATGGTAATAGGATGGCAGTGGCTCATTAGGATCCCCTTGGCGTCGATAGATGTCCGCTTGAAAGTGGAGAACTAAGCTCATGTCGTGACGGTAGTCGATCACAAAGTTATCGAAGTTCGTTTCAAGTGCCGACATTCGGTTTGAGAGGTCGCTTCCCGCCCACTCAAAATCTGGATCGTCCTCCTCGTCTGCCGACTCCTCGTCCGGACCCGATATCCCCCATCTCGACATCCTTACCGGCTGCCTCTTGTTCTTCTTCGCTCTCGCTCGGGGCAGCCTCTTCATCACTATCACCTCCCCGCCTAGCCCGTAGGATAGCTAGCTGTTTGGCGCTCTTGGTGCGGGTCCCTTGTCCAAAAGGACTAGGAATGCGAGTATGATCGAGCGGTGCCGCTATGCCAGCATCCTTGAGGATAGAAGTGATTAAACTGGCATAGAAAAGTGGGGCATTACCCTTCTCATCAAGGACGCGTTAATGATATCGACGTATAAGGTTCAGGCCAAGTGGATGGAAGTGTGGGGGTCAAAGAGGTGATAGGTCAAGGTGGCTTGCCGGGTACGCATGGCGGAATCATTGAACGTTTGCAATATGTTGGCGCACACAATCTGAAATGTGAGGCGCGCCTTCTCGTTAAGGCGTCCAACGGCGACGATTTGCCCCGTCCAAGCCACATTCGGTGCAATGCGGGCCATGATAATATCCCTGTCGATCGGGGGAAAAATTCGTGGATAGGTAAATTCTTGAATGTCCGTGACGTCATACTCGGCTAACTTGGTCGTGAGACGGGTCAAAGAAAATGGGATGACATTCCCATCCACGGAAGCTTGGCCCTCGAATTGGCCCGTCCGAACTAGGGTGGCGTAAAAGGAGCGGACTTCGGTTGCCCAAACCGCTTCGTAGGTTTCATTGAGGAATCGACACCAGCCCTGAGCCATGAATAGGGTGTTACGGAGTTGGGCAACCCGTCCCATTGGACAGCGCCCTCCATATGGAGTTTGCGGTCTAAACTGAAGAATTGATGGCACCATCGCTCCTCTTGGAGGGAGCGGAACTCGCCATGACCGGAGGGTTGCATGTCGGTGGAGTCATACTTGGTGGGGGAAACACGTGGAGCCATGGAAATAAGAGGGATTTTTTCTTGGAAAATTAGGGAGGGAGAAGAGAGGATTTGGTTGAAGGTGTGGAGGAAAAGGGAGGGTTTGAGTGTGTATTTATAGGTGAGAGGGTGCGTGGAGGGGTTGGAATTGGAGGGAAATGGTTTGGAGGGAAAAGGGGGTGAATTTGGGAGGGAAAGGTTGGGGTTGGGAGTTGGGAAAACGGATTGGAGGGAAGGAAGAGGATTGGGGAGAAGGGGGTGAATCTTGGGAAGGGTTAAAAAAATAGATATGCAGAAGGCGGACCGGTCCGGGGTAGGGTCGGACCGGTTCGGGTACTTTAATATTAAGAAATCCGACTAGCGGATCGGTCCTTTTTTAAAATTAAAGGAAGCGGTCCGGCCTTAAATTAAAGGAACTGGTCCTGACCAGGGTTTTTAGGCTGGATTTTCCTCGAACTGAATTTCGATCTCTCCTCTTCGAAAATTTTCACTTTCAAAACGTACTCCCGATCAATTTGGACTAAAACCCTCTCGATTTCGTGGCTCAACGCCCTTTGACTCGATCTTCCCGAAACACGCGAATGCTTTTCCCGAATGAAACCTAGTCCTATCGACGCTCACTACACACACGACTCTCACAACACACACGACTCTCACCTCATACGTGTCGAGGGTGCGACGACCTCACTGTAACAACTCACTCTACCTCGTAAACGGGGTCCGACAACTAGACGGTGTCGACTTCTTCCCCACACGCCTCTAGATATGGCTTTTGGCGTTGTCCATTCACTTTGAATGTATTTCCCCCTTTTAAATCGTCTAATTCAATAGCTCTATGGGGGAAAACATTTTTCACTACGAACGGGCCTAACCATCGTGATCGCAATGTGCCCGGAAAGAGATGAAGCCGAGAGTTATAAAGAAGTACTTTTTTCCCGGGATGAAACTCTTTGCGTCTAATGATGCTATCATGAGCGAGTTTCATCCTTTCTTTGGAAATTTTAGCATTCTCATACGCATCATTGCGTACCTCTTCTAACTTATTGATTTGAAACTTGCGGGCTTCACCGGCCTTATCCATGGTGTAATTCAGTTGCTTAATTTCCCAATACGCCTTGCGTTCTAGTTCGACGGGAAGATGGCAAGGTTTTTCCATACACAAAGCGCAAAGGGGACATGCCGAGTTGATTCTTATATGCGGTGCGATAGGCCCATAGTGAATCGTTCAATCGAAGTGACCAATCTTTTTGGGTAGGATTGACGGTCTTTTCAAGAATGTTCTTGATTTCCCGATTCGCTAGTTCGGCCTGCCCATTCATTTGTGGGTGATAAGTCGTTCCAACCTTGTGAACAACGCCATACTTTCTCATAAGCTTCGCGAATGGTCTATTGCAAAAGTGCGTGCCATTATCGCTGATTATCGCTTTCGGTGCACCAAAGTGGGAAAGTATGTGTTCCTGCAGGAACTTTATCACCACTTTGTTGTCATTTTTCTTGGTAGCTATGGCTTCCACCCATTTAGAAACCTAGTCTACCGCGACAAGGATGTATAGGAAACTAAAGGACGGGGAGAAGGGACCCATGAAGTCAATACCCCAACAGTCGAAGATCTCAATGATGAGTATGGGGGTAAGAGGTATTATGTCTCGTCGAGTAATGGATCCCATCCGTTGGCACCTATTGCAAGATTTGGAAGAATCGTTTGCATCCCGGAATATTGTGGGTCAATAAAGGCAGCATTGTAAAAATTTTGCGGCCGTCTTTTTCGTCGAAAAGTGGCCTCCACAAGCTTCCGAATGACAAAACTGAATGACTTTCGGGATTTCATCATCTGGTATACATCGTCGGATGATTTGGTCGGCATAATATTTAAAAAGGAATCGATCGTCATAGAAGAACATGCACGACCAAGTAATAAACCTCTTCTTATCTTGTGGTGTCCAGTCGGGAGGGACGGCTCCCATGACGAGATAGTTCACTATATCCGCAAACCAGGGCAAAGAAGAGGTAAAAAAAATTTGCTCATCTGGAAAGTATTCATTTATGGGTACAAAATCACTAGGTACGTAGGACGAAAGCCGAGATAAGTGGTCGGCAATGATGTCTTCTACTCCTTTCTTATCTTTGATGGAGAGATTGAACTCTTGTAGGAGTAGGATCCACCTTATGAGGCGCGGCTTGGCATCTTTCTTTGCAAGCAGGTATTTCAAAGCCGCGTGGTCGGTGAAGCAAGTAATGGGAGAATCGATGAGATATGACCGGAATTTATCAAGGGCAAAGACTATCGCTAGAAACTCTTTCTCCGTGGTAAAGTAGTTGAGTTGTGGTCCCGTAAGAGTACGGCTAGCATAGTAGATGACATGAGCTTGCTTATCCTTTCTTTGGCCCAAAATAGCCCCTATCACATAATTGCTAGCATCACACATAAGTTCGAATGGTAAGGACCAATCCGGAACTTGCATGATGGGAGCGGACACGAGCATGGTTTTCAGTTTTTCAAAAGAACTTTGGCATGCATCCGTCCACTCGAATGGGGTGTCCTTCATGAGTTGGTTTCTTAAGGGTCTAGCGATGGCGCTAAAGTCCTTAATGAACCTTCGATAAAACCCCACGTGGCCCAAGAATGAGCGCATGTCCTTAAGCAATTTTGGTGGGGGAAGATCAGCTATGACATCGATTTTTACCCTATCAACTTCTATTCCCTTTGATGATACTATGTGGCCAAGAGCTATTCCCTCGGTGACCATGAAATGGCATTTCTCCCAATTCAGCACTAAGTTCATTTCCACACACCGGACAAGTATTTTTTCCAGTTTTTCTAAACAATGATCGAAAGAGGTGCCAAAAACGCTAAAATCGTCCATGAACACTTCGAGTCCTCTCTCGACCATGTCGCTAAATAAGCTCAACATGCACCTTTGAAAGGTCGCGAGTGCATTACGCAGGCCAAATGGCATACGTTTGTAGGAAAAGATACCAAAAGGGAAAGTGAAGGTCGTCTTCTCCTGGTCAAGTACACCCACCTCAATTTGGTTATATCCGGAATAACCATCAAGGAAGCAATAGTAAGGGTGGCCCGCTACTCTCTCAATCATTTAATCAATAAATGGCAAGGGGAAATGGTCTTTCCTAGTTCCCGCATTGAGTTTTCGATAATCAATGCAAATGCGCCACCCGGTGGTGGTACGTTGGGGAACTAGCTCTCCCTTGGCATTCTCAATCACTATCATTCTTGACTTTTTCGGGACGACTTGAATAGGGCTCACCCATTTGCTATCCGTGATTGGGTAGATAATCTCGGCATCCAATAACTTGATAATCTCGGTTCTCATAACTTCTTTCATGTTGGGATTTAGTCTTCTTTGTATTTATCTAGAGGGCTTGACATCCTCTTCGAGATGGATCTTGTGAGTGCAAATCAAAGGACTTGTCCCCTTCAAATCAGTAATGCACCAACCAAAAGCACTTTGGTGCTTCCTCATAATTTTTAACAATTTGTCCTCCTGCTCTTCGTCTAGGCTAGAGGAGACAACAACAGGAAATGTATCATCCTCTCCTAGGTAAGCATATTTAATATGGGAGGGGATTTCTTTAATTCAAGGGTTGGAAATTGGTCACTTGAGGGAACTATGTGTGTATCCCTCGGAGGTAACTCCTCGAATCTAGAAACCCAGTTAACATCTCTCGCGTCCTCGTCCGATGCACTCTCATTGAGTAACTCTCTCAACTCCCTAACCTCCCTCTCGAAGTTGGTGTACATCCCATCACTCTCGTGTCTCGCCTCTAAACATAACCCTAAGGCATCGCCACAGTAATTCTCCTCAAAATACTCCTCTACTATCTCATCTATGAGGCTCACCGGGTGAAGATCATCTTCCTCCCCCGTATGTTGGGCTATGTGGAAGATGTTGGTTTCTAAGGTCATGTTCCCAAAAGTGAGTTGCATTCGCCCATTCCGAGTATTGATGATTGCGTTAGCCGTATCTAAGAATGGGCGCCCAAGGATGATGAGAACATGGTTGCTCCAGTTGAAGGAGGGCTCCATGTCCCAAATGACAAAATCTAACGGGAAGTAAAAAGTGTCAACTTGGATGATCATGTCCTCGATTATGCCTCGTGGGATCTTCACGGTTCGATCTGCTAATTGGAGAGTGACCTTTATGGGCTTGAGGTCTCCCAAGTCAAGTTGCTTATAGATGGAGTAAGGGAGAATATTTACGCTTACTTCTAAGTCAAGTAAGGATTTTTCGATTTTATTCTCTCCAATGATGCAGGAAATGGTGGGTGCACCTGGATCTTTAAATTTAGGCGGGAGATCATTTAGTAGAATGGAGCTCACATTTTGTTCTAGAAAGACATTCTTCTTTACCTTCATCTTTCTCTTTACTGTCAGTAAGTCTTTGATGACTTTAGCATAAGCTGGAATTTGCTTAATGGCATCGAGGAAAGGTAAATTTAGCTTTACTTGCTTTAGTACTTCAAGCACGTCTTCACGTGGGTTTCCTTTATGGGAGGGAATCAACCTTTGAGGAAACGGTGCCGCGGAGGGTGGTTTCACTACTACCTCGGGCTCACTAGCGTCTTCTTTGTCACTCTCATTTAAGGGGACATCTTTGGACTCTTTCGTGTCGGGCAAAATCTCCTTATCTTTCATTGTGTCGTGTGGGGGAGGTGATAAATCAACGACTCTCCCAATACGAAAAGTAGTCATAGCTTAACATTGCTCCTGATGTTTAGTAGAGGTGGAGCTAACACTAGTTTGACCTTGGGGGGGGGGGGGGGGGGTCTTTGGCCTTGGGTAGGAAACTTGCCCTTCTCTTGAACACTCAATGAGGATTGTATCTTTGACATATTCGCATTTATGTCGCCAATAAGACGATCATATTTGGCATTGGTTGCGGTCTGGCTTGCGATGAATTGATTCATGGTATCCTCGAGAGAGTTCTCCGCGATGGCGAGATATAAGATCCTTGAGGTGGTGGTTCTTGCACATGTCCTTGCATGTGTGGGGCTTGTTGAAATTTTTGTGGTGGAGGAGGGGCAACATGGGAAGTAGGGTTCATCGCGGCATGTTATTGCCCATAACTAAAACCGGGATGGTTTTTCCATGAAGGGTTGTATGAATTCCCGTGCGGTACACCGAAATTACCCTTAAATCCTCCTATACCACTAACTTGGTCCTGAAGCATTACTTTGTAGGCGGGTATGGTCGGGTATTCCTCAGTTGAATGACCCGCCTCACTAATCGCACACACCTTCTCGACGGGTTTTGGTATGGATCCAACCGGTCCTTTTCCATATATCTCGCATAGGTCTCGAAATCCTTTCTCAAGGGTATCCAATCGACTGTCCGTCATAGAATTCTTATCTACGTGAAATACGCCGAACGCCGATGGAGTGGTGGTCACTTGACGATTTTTATTTTGAGCGTTAGGATCATAAGTATCATAGGATTGGGTAGTCTCGACGACATAACTCAGGTGAAGTTCAGTATCGTGGGCATCTAAATCGACAAACGGACCACTTCCCATGGTTTCAACAAGTTGCTTGGAGTTAATATTCAGCCCATTATAGAGAAAAGAGATGATTTGCGCTGAATCAAATCCATGATGGGGGCATGAAGTAATTAACTCGTTGAAATGTTCATAACATCGATGAAATAGCTCATTTTCAGATTGTCAAAAAGCTTGAATTTGAGCCTTTATGGAGATTGTTTTATGTGTTGGGAAGAATTTCTTGAGAAATCTCGATTGCAACTCGTTCCAAGATAGAATCGAGCTTGGAGGTAAAGACCATATCCAGGTCTTAGCTTTATCTTTGAGCGAGAAAGGGAAGAGTTTGAGGCGGATCACCTCTTGTGTGCAGGTTTGATCATTGAGAGTATCGCACACATCTTCAAATTCTCTAATATGGAGGTATGGCTTTTTAGAATCCATACCATGGTAATGAGGTAGCATCTGGATCATACCATTTTTTAAACGGAATTGCCCAGCATTATACGGGAGTATAATGCATCCCGGAGTGACAGTGCACTCGGGATAAAATAATTCTCTCAGCGGGCGGTATGGGGGCTCTTCCTCACCGGCAGCTGCACTACCATGTTGCGATATCTCCCTCTCTCTTAATGACTCGGTGCTTTCACTTGGTGTGCTCGAGGTGTACTCGAGGGTGTGTCCTAGGAAGGAAAACGGAGTGTTGTTTGAGATTGAGTGTGACGGTGTGGGAGGTGGGATCCAAAACTGTGGGGCGTTTGGAGTGTGAGGGCTATCGGGGCTATACTCAACGATTGGATTTTCATGAATCCAGGTTGGAGTATTATGGGGTGTAGGAGTGAGTTCAGAATTTTGCATTGATGGCTTATGAGAGATGATGGTGAATTTTTTTGTATTTTTTTAGAATTTTTTTATGTTTTTGGATTTTTGGAAATTTTTAGTCAAAGCTTTGGATTGACTCGATCTAATCCTAAGTCTACCTATTTCCCCGACAACGGCGCCAAAAACTTGACGCGACTCAGAATGTGTCTCAGAAGTGCGTACTCTCTAGGCTCAAGTGCAAGACTGTCGCTCAAGTAATTATACGACAAGTCGGGTATCGATCCTCAGGGAAAAAGGACAACGAAGTTGTAACGACGGGAAAAGACGAAGGAATCCTAACTTTGACTCTAAAAAGAAAGGGAAAATGATCTGGTTTCGAGAACTGACTACAACTAAATGCAAGTATAAAATTATGATAAGGTGCAATTATATTAAATTACCTAGAATGCTAATGAAAATTGATTTAAAACTTTAAACTATGTATGCGAAAAACATGACGGGAATGCAATCCCCCAACCCTAGTGTATTGCAGTTATAATACTAATCATAAATTTAACTGATTAATTTGACCCAAAATTTAGTACTCCCAAGCATTACCTATACGAGGTTCAAGCCCGCATCATACTTAATCCGAGGACGAGTAAATCGGTATCGGGATAGTGACACTCAAATTGCATTCTAAATCATCACGGTTACCCAGAGGCAAACGAGATATAAAGACATACAATTGTTATGTTCCAACGTAATACGGTCGTAATCAATCACTAAATTCAGAGGACTAATTTTATACACACGCAACTAACACATCAGGCTGGGTTCATGTATCCCGGCCTTAGAAAATCTAGCCTAACATGCTGAAATTAATGAAAATAGTGTTTGATTTGCAGAAAACCATGATTAATCTAAGGAAAACTTGTAAATTCATGTAGAAAGGAATTAAACCGATGAAATTACTTACTAATGTTACCAAAGCACTCAAAGTATTAACTGGAATTACTGGTAATCACTGGAATCTGAACAAAGCTTCAATCCTGGAATTAAAGGAATAAACTGTATCAAAACTAGGGTTTCTGAAAAAGAATGGAAAATTAACTAAAATTCTTCGTGCAAATAATAATAAGAAAATGGGTTTTTATACCCTCCAAGAATTCAGGAATTTCAGCTGCACTAGGAGACTTTTAGGAGAAGATCAGATTTGCAAATCTCGATACCCGGACCGGTCCGGGCCTTAGGTGGACCGGTCTGCCTTCAAAGCGGATCGGTTCTTTTTATTTTGGGGAGGACCGGTTCTTTTATTTTTTTCCTCCTTCGGTTTGCTTTCGATCCGGGGTCTTCTGGAGTTTGCACAGCGGACCGGTCCGGGGTAGGGGCGGACCTGTCTGCCTATTTGACTTTTTTGCTCAACTTTGAATGCTCATATCTTTTGTTTCGGGACTCCGATTGAGGTGTTGTTTCTTCCTATGTCCTCATGAATGTGATATCTTCAACTTCTCTTAGGTACCTCATTCGAATTACGGGTGGAAATTACACTTTTTCCCTATTGACTTTCCTTCTTTCGTTTCTTGACATCAACTACCTGTAAAATCACTACGAAATATCAAGAACTCGGTGTACTCGTTAGGATTAGTCAGTAGCAAGATTATGAGATAAAGTCAGCTCGATTACGTTGTTCGAGGTGCTAAAAGTAACTAAATCAAGGGATAAATTAGGAAGAATTTATGCCTAATCAGACTTGAATCTTCCCTAGTGAGAGACTATCGAATTTACTTACTAATTAGTGAGCGCGATGTCTTGAACTGTGAAGTGTTTTGTGTAAATCAAGTCAATGGACTTCACACAGTTTCGAACAAAGTTAGTTTTTGCTATTATGTTCATTTTGGGCCTGAACATTTTCTAATTTCATGAGTGATTTAGAGAATTTTGGCCTTTCGAAGTTCTCATAGAAGTAGCCCCTTCACACTCACATAGGTGACCTCCAATTAAGAGCATCCTACTATACCCCACTTGAATATTCAAAATATAGGAGTCATTAAAATATTAACTTATCCTTACTTACTTTGTAGGAACCACTATTTTATCACAGGAATAGGTATGAGTTTCGAATTGATTAGTTCTCTCTTTAAAGAGTCAGTCAAGATTCGGTTGTCCCTTTGGACCTAGATCTTGGGATCTCTTGTCAGCTAGGTAGGGTTTCCATTAAGACAACTCTTTATTTTGTAGGCTTTAATCCCATTCCTCTCGATAAATTATACGCTTGCCCTATATTCAATCGTTTGGTTAACGGATCCACTATATTCTCCTCAGACTTAATATAAGTAATGGAATTTATTCCATTAGAGAGAAGTTGTTTAAAGAAATTATTTTTTTGATGTATATGTCGAGACTTACCATTATACATATGACTTTAGGCTCTGCCAATTGTCGATTGACTATCACAAATTATACAAATTGTAGGCACGGGTTTTGGCCACATTAGAATATCAACTAAAAAAATTCGAAGCCATTTTGCTTTTTCTCCATCTTTATCTAAAGTTATAAGTTTAAAGTCCATAGTAAACCTAGTAATACAAGTCTATTTTGAGGATTTCCAAGACATGACAACACTATCATGTGTAAATACATATACACTTGTGGATTCAGAATCCTTTGAATCAGATATCTAATTTACATCACTGTATCCTTCAAGTACAGTTGGATATCTAGTGTAGTGCACTCCATTATTAAAGGTATATCTTAGATATTTAAGAACCCTTATTATGTCTTTCCAATGGTCTCACTTGGTTTACTTGTTTACCTACTCAATTTGTTAACTGAGTAAGCAATATCTAGACGAGTGTACTTCATGATATATATTAAACTACCTATGATATAATGGTATTCCAATTGAGATATATGATTAGGCATAAATTCTTCCGAATTTAGCCCCTTAATTTAGAGACTTTTAGCACCTCGAACGATGTAAAATGCATTAATTTATCTCATATGTGTGCTACTGACCTTTCTTACATAGTGCCTCGAGTTTTGTGTATTTTTTGTGCTTTTTACAGGTACTTTATGCAAGTTAAGAGAAGAGGAAACTCAAAACCAAGAAACCAAGGGAGACAGGAAGGAAGAAAAATCAGAGGGAAAAGAGTAACTTTACATCTGGAGTGTGGAAAAGGAACCAACATGAAAGTTTAAGACCTCGAGTCTATAAGAACTTAAGAAGAAACGGCATCCAAATTTGAGTCCCGAATCAGAAGTTATGAAGCCTCAAAGATGAGAGAAAGTCACCACTTAAGGAGAAAGAAAAAGACCTCCGGGCGGATCCGGTATGAAGCAAAAATGATTCAGACTGGAGGTGAAGTTCCTGAATAAAATGAACCACTGGACCGATCCGATTATCCCAAAAAATGGTCCAGTCCGAAAGCTTAAAAGTTCATGCATAGATTTAAAGGCCGAACCGATTCGGTATTCGCCGGACCGAACCGATGAACCAGGACGGATCGGTCCGGATGTCGAATTTCTGGTTTTTTTCTTTTTCAAAATTAGAGTTGTATCTAGTTCAAACTCTTGTAATTTCGTAGATTATTTATTCCAACTAATCCCCAGACATTAGGGGTTATTTATTCTTAGGTTTAAAGGGATCTTGCATTCAAGAACCCTAGGTTTTTAAGTTTTGCAACATTAAGTCAGGATTGAAGCTTTAATTCCAGATTCCTTGGTTGCAAGTATTCTTTAATTTCTTTTTTAAATTTCTCTCATAGTTTATCTTAATTAGTTATTAAATTTAGGTTGCAATTCTTACTTCCAAATTTTCTTCTCAATTTCTCACATAGCTATGAATTTTTGCAAATATAGTTGTGAGGTAGTATTTACTTTAATCATATCCAACTAAGTTTCCAAGGGTTGGGATGCATGAACCCGACCCGATGTAGTTTATCTATGTAGAAAATAGGCTTTGCATTGAAAATTGAATGAATCGTGTTGTGTAGTATGCACAACCGTCGTAGGCCTTTCATCCTCATTTGCCCTAGATAATCGAGGAGTTTAAGGATGCGATGCGCATGTTATCTATTCAGTACCGCTTTATTTTTACCTTTGATTATGTATGATGCGGGCTAGTACTCTCATATATGTAATGCTTAGGATTACTAAAGACTGGGCTCAATCAACTTTCTAATTCAAAAGCTAGTATTCTATCCGGTAAATGTACTTGGGTTTGGGGGATTGTATCCTAACCTATCTTTCCCTTATTCATATTTACTTCACTTCAGTAGATTTATTTCTACGCATTTAGTTTAATAAGTAGTTAAATTTCCTTTGCATTTAGTTAGTAGTCATTTAGTTCACAATTAATCATCGTTTTCACTTCTTTTCGAGAATCAATTTAGGGTTCGTCTTCTATTCCTACATCATCACGGGCTTTTGTCCTAGTTCCCTATGGAGACGATCCTGACTTATCATATTATTACTTGAGCGACAGGCTTGCACTTGAGCCTATATAAGCACGCACACTAGATACTAATTTATGGTCGCGTCAAGTTTTTGGCGCCATTGTCGGGGAATTAGGTAGACTTTAGGTTAGTAGATTCAATCCAAAAATTGATTCCAAAATTGAAAAAGCCAAAAAAATCAAAAATCCCAAAAAAAACTAGAGAAAAAAAATACAAAAAGAAATCATATCTCAAAATCCCTTTCATGCAAAATCAAGAACAAACTCCTCAAAATAATCCAATAAGATTTCACAAAAATTCCATCATTGAGTACAATTTCGAAAACCCCCATACCCCTCGCGTTCCACAATTCTGGGCTCCACCTCCTACCCCTCCAAACTCCATCACGATTCACACGCTGAGTCACACGTCTAGAACACTGAGTGATCAGGATTCTGAGTCCATTGGAGAGAGAGTCATGTCGGATATCGCTAGTTTCGATACGGGTGAGGGAAACCTACCATATCATCCCATAAAGGAACTCTTATTTTTTGAGAGAACTGTCACACCTGGATGCATTCTAATTCCATACAATGCTTGACAGTTCCACTTCTATAATGGGATGATACAAATTCTTCCAACTTTTAGCGGCATGGATTCAGAGAAACCATATCTCCACATCCGCAAGTTCGAAGAGGCGTGCAAAACTTTTAGTGATCAAGCTTGCACGCGCCTAAAGCTTTTTCCTTTTTCCTTAAAGGATAAAGATAAGACCTGGCTTTGGCCTTTACCACCGAACTCAATCATATCATGGAAGGATATCCAATTCAAGTTTCTTTCAAAGTTATTTCCACCACATAAAACCAACTCTGTCAAGGCTTAAATTCAAGCCTTTCTACAACGAGATAATGAGCCATTTGACAAGTGTTGGGAACGATTCCAAGAGTTGGTTAACTCTTGCCCCCATTATGAATTATAGAAACATCACCTTACTCTTTCTTCCATCGCGGGCTTTCTATAGTGTTTAAATAACTTGTTCAAACAATGTGTGAAAGACCATTTTGGGAATTAGATGCGAGTGACACTGAGGCTCATCTTAAGTATGTTATCGAGACTACTCAAGCATGGGACACATTTGATCCTAATGCCCAAAATTGACCTCGACAAGTCTCCACCACTCCTACTGCTTTCGGTCTATACCAATTTAATCATGATACCTTGGTTGACCGTCGACTTGATCAATTTGAGAAAAGTATGAGGGATTTACTTGAGGTACGACTGAGAGAATATATCGAATATACCCGTGCTTTAAAAGTAAAGGTGTGCACTATTTGTGAGGCAAGACATTCAACAAAGTAATGTTCGATGATACCTGCCTACAAAGCTATGCATACCGAGCAAGTGGAAGCAATAGAAGGGTTTAAGGGAAATTTTAAATCCCTTCATGGGAACTCATATAAACCTTCGTGGAGAAACCATCTCGATTTTATCTACGGGAAACAACAAGCTGCGTTGAATCCAAATTCACATGTTGCCCTACCTCCACCCCCTCCTCAATTTCAGCAAGCGCCACCTATGCAAGAACGCATGCAAGCTTCACCTCCAGGTCCACACACTACCCCACCGTAAAGGACTCTTGATGACAACTTAACCCAGTTTATCCAATCTTAAAATGTGATTGAAACCAGACAAGTCCTTTTGATGTTTTAAAAATTTTAATTCCTAATATAACATGAGCAATACCCATATCTTTCATATCAAATTTACTGACAAAATTTTCTTGTAAATTTAAGGATATCTTTATTATATCCAATAATGAGAATTTCATTTATATAGAGATAAATAATGAAATAAACATTTTTAGTGTTTTTATTGTAAACACATTTGTCACACTCATTTATTTTAAATCCATTTGACATCATTACATTGTCAAATTTCTCATGCCATTGTTTAGGTGCTTATTTTAATCCATAAAGGGATTTAACAAGTTTGCACACTTTCTTTTCTTTTCCTGAAAATTTAAACCCTTTTGGTTGTTCTCTCTCTCTCTCTCTCTCTCTCTATATATATATATATATATATATATATATATATATATATATATATATATATATATATATATATATATATATATATATATTCATTTAATTTGCCATTTAAGAAGGTGGTTTTTATATCCATGTGATGTATCTCAAGACTATGTAACGCTGCAATAGCTATTAACATTCGAATGGATGTTATTCTCATAACAAGCGAGTAAATGTCAAAGTAATCCAATATTTACTTTTGTCTATATCCTTTAGCTACAAGTCTATCTTTGTATTTTTCAATTGATCCATCAACTTTCAATTTTCTCTTGAACATCCACTTGCATCCAAGAGGTTTACTTCTTGGTGGGAGGTCAATATGGTTTTGCATGATGGATTAAATTTCGCTATTGATGGTATCTTCTCAGAAAGGGGCTTCTGGAGTTGACATTGCTTCTATGAAGTTACTAGGCTCACTTTTTAACATATATGTTGAAAATTTTGGACCAAATGACTTTGAAGTCTTCCTTTTGTTGCGTCTAGGTTTGAGGCAATCATCTTTCTCAATATATTTATTTTCTGCATTATCTTGATGACTACTAGATGCAGTATTGTATGTTATTTTATAAGAACTTGAATCAACCACTTTATTATTATTAGGAAATATCTATTCGGAGAAATATTCATTTTTAGATTCAATAATAATATTTATGTGTATATCAAGAATCCCAGATTTATATACAAGAAATCGACATACATTACTATTAATTGCATAACCAATGAATGTGCAATCAACAATTTTTGGTCATATTTTAATCCTTTAAGGATCCGGAACCACTACCTTTGCAAGACACCCCCACACTTTGAGGTATTTGTAGGAAGGTGTTCGACCTTTTCACAATTCATATGGTGTCTTATGTGTTCTCTTATGAGACATTTTATTAAGAAAGTAGTTTGCATAACGCAAAGCTTCCCCCAAAAATTTTGAGGTAAACCCAAACTTATCAACATAGCATTAATCATCTTTTTTAGAGTTCGGTTTTGTCACCCCACAATCCCGTTAGACCGAGGTGAGTAAGGAGCAGTAGTTTGATGAATAATTTCATGTTTTGAACAATGTAGTTCAAAAGGAAAATCCTATTCACCTCATCTATCACTCCTAACTACTTTAATCTTTTTTCTAAGATTATTCTCATCTTTAATTTTATAATGTTCGAAAACATTTACCACGTCATCCATGCTTCTAAGAAAGTACACATTATAATATCTTGTGCAATCATCAATAAAAGTTATAAAATACTTTTTCCCACCTCTTGTTTGTACAAATTTCAAATCATACATATCACTATGAATTAACTCAAGAGGGTTTGTACTTCTTTCAACAGTTTTAAAAGGAGTTTTGGTTAACATTGATTCCACAGAAGTTTCACATTTGTGATTTGAATCAATACTAAATTTTTATATTGAGTCTAAATTAATTAATCTACGAATAGTATCATAATTAACATGACCTAATGTACCATGCCATACACTGCAAGACTTATAACAAAAACTTTTCTTCGTATTCTTATAGCTTAGGCATACATTAATGTTTGGCATATCCCGTTAAAATTCGACTTGAGCCATCACAAAGAACCGAATTTCCATCATCTCCAAGTTCAAGATGATCTCCACATTATGAAGGTACAAATAATTTAGGAGTTCGAATTTATTTTCATTTATATTGGGAGATGTAATTTTTATAAAAATCAAAGCAAATTTCTATGTTTAATTTTTTTTTAAAGTTCGTTGACCTCATTCAAATGAGAGGTCAATTTCGTTTGAACGTGTTGTCAAACTTGTTAGGAGGCTCGTTTGATCTTTTCATCAAATGAACATCAAACGAGGGTGTACTGTTTCACTTTTTCTGAATCTCATTTGAATCTTGTCCATACAAGATAACACTGTCGTTCGAACGAGCTTGCTTTCATTCTAATGAGATGTTATTCTCATTCCAACAATACTTGTTTTCGTTCGAACGAGCAGTGCTACCTTGAAATTTGAGCCGACCTATAAAGACTTGTTTCGTAAAGATTTTAACAAAGACTTTTACTAAAGCGTTTACTACATATATGTTGCAAAAGTTTTCACTTTTTTTGTTACTAAAACACTTTTTAATTCACACTTTACATCCACAAATAGTTTTGTGAATCCTTTCGAAACTGTTGAAAGTGTTGTATCTTTTCATACATCTTTGTGAAGAGGATTCTCTATGTCTAACCTTGTGACCAAAATGATCACGACAGAAGAAGAAGGCTGGAGGTTGGAGGCTGATAGGTGGATACTGAGGATGGGCCGCCACCTGTGGACTACTCAGGAACGAGTAGTATTCTTTAAAGGTTATGTGAAGACTGCGCATTATATTTGTGGGTGATATCAAGTAGTATTGTAAGTCGAATGTCTTGTAAAGTTTCTAAAGTGATGATATAAAAGGTATTGCCTTCAAAAGCAATTTTTCCACAGTTGTCGTGTGATTGCAT
This sequence comes from Sambucus nigra, assembly GCA_949130495.1. Taxonomy (NCBI): domain Eukaryota; kingdom Viridiplantae; phylum Streptophyta; class Magnoliopsida; order Dipsacales; family Adoxaceae; genus Sambucus; species Sambucus nigra. The sequence goes on from OX422216.1 coordinate 136,865,262, forward strand.
GTTTATTTATCTGATTTACCACTTAGATGCATATCTTAGGATAATAAAATAAAATTGGATTTCTTTGAGGCATTTAGTTATATAAATCATCCCATTAAGATTAAGAAAGTGCACTGTCAAATTGGTATCAGAGCTAGTTACACAAAAATACTGTGTGATCTTTTTTCTCAAAAAATTTTCTTTTATATCAATTTTTTTTTTAAAAATTGTTAATTTTGAAAATGACATGATTTTAATGGATAATTTACACTACACCAAAAGAGGAAAATTATAACATATTTTTTTTTCCATTTGTAATGGATTTTATCCGTTGCACATTTATAATGGACAAAATCTGTTAGTAATGTAAAAAAACCATTACAAAGATATTATAATTATATGCAAAATCATTTAAAAAAAGAAAAAAAAGTGGGATATCCCACTCTCCCAACTCTCGCCCATCTCTTTCTCTATACCTCCTCCCCATACCTATCTCTCTCTCTCTCTCTCTCTCTCTCCAGGTTACACTGTCGGTTTCTCTCGCCTAGTCTCTCACCATTCAATCAGGTAAGCATTTTCTTTTTGTTCAATTTTCTGCTCTTCTAATTTCTATTATGTGTACACACCGAACAAACACTGTTGTGATTCAATTTGCATTGACTCGTGTCTGCCTGAGATCGTTTTGATCAGCCTTAGTTGGAGTGAATTTATTTTTTGCCCTTCGGCAGCCCTAACGAGTCACTCAAAGCTCTGCTTTTTGCCCCGTGGTGAAATTCACAACACGTTTCATAGCGCGCTGTTGAAATTCATCCCAATTTAAAAAATTGAGAGCACATATGTTACTCATTTACAAAATTAAGAGTAGGAAGAATTTCTTGCAATATACAAAGTTCTGTTACTGATTCCATGTATTTTTTTAGAAGATAACATTAAAATTGTTAAGTTTTTTTCTTCTCTGTCTATGTATCTATATAAATCTGTTTAATTCGTCAAATTAAACTTTGTTTCTATATTAGGAGTTTTACTTTTTATTTTCAAATTATATAACCATTGTTTATTGGGTTGATTTCATATTATGACCACTAATAATATTGATTAGTTTGATACATGTTGTTTTACTAAAAAAAGTATTTCTCTAATAGTAATATGTTATACTTTTCCAAAATGCTTAGGTATTTAATATTAGGGGTTTTGGGAAAAGGTCCTCATAATTCTCAAAGTGTATAAAAATAGGACACTCCACATAATTTTATAAATTTAGCCCCTGTACTAAAAACATCATGAAAAATGGTGAAAAATGGTATCGCTGTAGCGGACCAAAAAAATGAACTCCTAACTCTAAAGGGACCATGCAAATAAATGCTATTGTACCACAGGGACTAGATCTATAAACTTAAAAAGCATTGTCCTAAAAATCCAAATATAGGAAGGAACATGACATTTACCAAAATTATCTATTAATATTAACTTATGGTAGCTAATGTTAGTGACAAAGTGAAAATATAAGGTTAATACTTTATCCATAAAAATATTTATACTGTGTATGTATTTATTAACCGAAGTTGATACATATTTGGTGTTATAAACATGGGCTTTAGGATAAGTATCCATTTTAGGTTGAGACGTTACGAGGAGGGTCATTTTCTTATCTCTGTATCTTAAGTTGATTACTATTTAGTTTTTCTCAATGCACTTATTGCGATACGCATATTAAGTTTTATGGTAAATAAAAAGGAACCCCATGAATGATCACGTTAGATGTAAATAGAAATCACGATGAATTATGCGTTTTAATTACTTGATATGATGAATATGGTCAAATTTTCTTTTTATTCATCAAAAGTTTGTTTAGAATTTATAAATCATTAATTTAGCATAACTCGTGGTATAATTAGTTGCCATAAATAGACACCAACCATTATCGAAGATTACAGTTGCAACTTATTGTTAATGTGTGTTTTATAGAATGTCATGACCGATTAACAAAGACTGGATGAACGAAGAGAATAAAGGCATCTTATCGTTTTTAAAGGGCATTGAAGAGTTTATTAAAAGTAACTTGTCTAAATTAACCATGTTCTCATCGTACTCTCACTTGGTCAAATTGACTAGCATACGCTTCTTTTCAGGGCTAAAAATGGGAGTTGGGGGCGAAAACTGAAAACAACAGCCTAGCGGTCTAAAAATAGTTATGAACACATCAAGAGATACCAAAGTAACTTGTCTAAACTAACCCCGTCCTCATTGGACTCTCGGTTGGCCAAATTGACTAGTATGCGCTTCTTTTGGGGTTAAAAATAGGCGTTGGGGGAGAAAACTGTAAACAACAACCTAGTTGCCTTGATTTAGGTATGAACACATCATATGATACCGAATTAACTTTTCTAAACTAGTTGTATCCTCATTGGACTCTCAGTTGTCCAAATTGACTATTATACGCTTCTTTTTGGGGTTAAAAATGGGCTTTGGGGCGAAAACTGAAAGAAACCATCTAGTGGCCTATGTTTAAGTACAAACACATCAAGCGATACAAAAGTAACTTATCTAAACTAACCGCACCCTCATCGGACTCTCAGTTGGCCTAAGTGACTAGTATACGTTTCTTTTTAGGGTTAAGAATGGGCATTGGGGGGGGGGGGACTTAAAACAACAACCTAACGACCTAGATTTATGTTCAAACACATTAAACGATACCAAAGTAACTATGGTCATTTGTTGTGTATCAATTATTCCCTAATAAAATTACAAGTGTGTCAATGGCATAAGAATGTACTAGTTTTTTGTGTTATTTACTCATTTATGATTACACATTTACTAAGGTTGATTTTTTTCAACAGGTTCTTATTGAAAAATATGAAGATTATTTTTGGGAGAATGAAGTCTCATTTTGCAAGGAATATAATGAAGACTACTTTTGGGAGAATAATATGTGTAGAACTTTAATGATGTTAGACTTTATTTCAATTTTTTGGTTAAAAGCTATATAGTTTATCTTGTATTATATTTTGTTTTGGGAATTTTAATGGTTATGAATAAAATATAGTTTTAGATTGGTTTCATATCATCGAAATGTAGTGTCATTCATTTTGTCACATGTGTTTTGGAATTATGTTTTGAGTGAAATTTTGGGGCATTAGTTCTGCATTGCCATTGGTTGAGCACGCGAGTTATTACTAGTGTATTTATATCTATTTGCTTAATGAGAAAGTAATATTTTTTTAAAAATATAATGATATTGTTAACGGACTTTAAGCGTCACAAATAAAAACATCCGTTACAAATATATGACAGTCTCAATCCGTTACAATGTATTTTGTAATGGTTTTATTTGTTACAAATTCTATATTTGTAACGGGTCAAAACTGTTATAATTTCGTAAGTCCATTACTAATATATGTGATGTGTACCAACGTCAAATCCGTTACAAAATAAATTGCAACGGTTTTAATCTGTTACAAATATTAAATTTGTAACGGATTTTATCTGTTACAAATTTAGTTAATAAAATAACTAACGCCAATTTTCTAACGAATTTAATACGTTACAAATATTTTTTGTAACGGTTTTTACCCGTTACAATTGACTTATTTTGGTGTAGTGTTATATAATTGATTACCCATATTTGATGGTTCCAATTAGGCCTACTATAAAGCAAAGATGAGACCTACCTTGAAAGTCATAGATGGACACGTTTGGTTAGTTTGTGAAAGACGGTGGACTCCTCCCGCTGTCACTATTGATAATATAGTTGGCTCTAAACCTATCTCTTCATGGGCAGAGGATGAATTCAAATGGAGTAATTTTAACTCTCATGGACTTAGTGCTATTTCTGGAGCTGTCATAGCTGACGAGTTCTGCCGCATCATGACGTGCACCACGTCTAGAGAAGCTTGGGATACTCTCCAACTCACGCACGAGGGTACTAAAGTTGTAAAGGCATCTAAGCTTCTAAAATTGACCACCCAATTTGAGACCATTACCATGCTAGAGTCCGAGTCTTTTGATGATTGTTATGCTCGTTTATCGAGCATAGTTCATTCTAGTTTTAATTTGGGTGAGAATATTCTTGCGACGAGAGTTGTTAAGAAATTTTGAGATCGCTCCATGCCCGATTTATTCCTAAAGTCACCGTACTTAATTAGTTGGGGATGTTAGACACTCATAGGTTAGAAGAACTTGTTGGAGATCTTCAAACGTATGAGATTGATATGTTTCCTAAAACTATTAAACCTAAGGAAGTAAGGATTGCTTTAAAGACTCAAACTAAGAAAAAAAAAGAAAAAATTTGTGATTCCGATTCTGAGGTTGATCTTAATTTTGATGACTTGGTTCTTTTTGCAAAAAAAATCAAAAGCTTCTCAAATTTTCAAAAGAAAATTCTTCCAAAGAAAATATTTTGAAAAACATAAAAATAAAAATGAGGGAACGAGCAGGGGAGATAAAGAGGAAGAGATTAAATGTTTTGAATGCAAGGGTATAGGACACAAGGCACATGAGTGTCCCACTAGGCTTAAGAGAATGGAAAAGAAATTTGCATATAAAGCCACTCTTAGCGATAGTGACGTCGAGTCGGTTGATTCAGGGGGAGAATCACCACATAAACCGTGTGTTACGTTCATGGCAAGTCACGTTAGCACTTCTAATTTCTCCCACGCTGATGAGGACATATCTAAACATGAAATCCTCGATGATGTTTCGATTCATTCGGCAGATAATGAGTGTGAGGATGAGATTTTGAGTGAGGGACAAGGTGGTCTCCAAAAAGACGTTTTGTGATCTTTACACCGAGACTTTGAAAACTAAAAGGCTAAATAAAGATTTGTCTATTACGGTGTTAAGATTTGGAGAAAGAGGTGAAAATTTTGAGAGAGTGTGAGGCATTGGTGAGTCAACTAGAGAAAGTGAAGATTTATTTATGTGAGTAGTTGATTGTTTTAGGCCAAAAAAATACCGATTTGACCAACACCATGGCTAGTCTTATGGGAGATCTTTAATATTTATTGGATACTCGTGAGAAACTTGAAGCCCGTGCATCCCAACTCATTAGTTTTCTCGAATGTGCCAGGGAGGTCAAGATCACTTTAGAGGACACATATAAAAAGGTAGGAAAGATGTTCCTCGATCCCGCTTTAGGTAATATCGAGAGGCAAGGAATGTGTTATGACAGTGCATCCACTTCCCATGCAACACCCAAGCCGATTTCCGAGCTTGTGTTAAATCCTTATGAACCTCGACCTAAACCGACTAGAAGAGCTCCTCTTAGACATTTTGAGGAAGGTGGACCCCAGCCCGTGTATGTTTGTTCCCATTTCAAACAAAGAGGTCACCTTAGAGAGTATTACTTTAAGCTAGGGAGAGTGTCATATAGGTATGTTCCATGATTTGCTCGCACATGAGTTCCTGAACGCACTCCCTCACATGACACTCCACATACTCCCGCACATCACTTGAGAGATTTTAAAAGTTTTCGAGATCAAGTAGAGTATTTAGTCAAGACTTCAAAAAATTTAATGGAGGTTTTTCATAGGATGTCATCTCCTTTAGAGAACTCCTTCGGGCCTAATGATTGAGGTTGAAACTTGTTTTCTAGCATAGGATGATTTTCATGCTCATATCTTATATCCCTATTGCTAGTGTGTACTATCATTGTACTTATATTTTTCCTTTTGATATATTTTTTGAAAAACACAAAATATTTTCAGTTTCTTTTTAAGAAAAAGTGAAAAAGGCAAAAATGTTTTATTTTGATAAAATAAAAAAAAAATCCAAAAAGAGTTTTGTCTTTTTTACACCTTGTGAGGATGAACGTTAAAGATGTCTGAGTCGCCCATGCATTCCATATTCATGTGACTGTTTTGTAGTATTTTGAGACGAGACATCATTTCATTTAAGTACTTTATAAAGTGTGGAGTCATTAAGATGTGATTTAATGATGACTTGCTACATGTTCGACTCATTGTATCATTTAATGCACACGAGCACGAGCTTATATGAGTATTGCACTTACCTATCACATGTCGATCATAGTGTTTTCATCTCAATTTTTCTTTTAAGATGAACCAAATGTGAAGAACGGGATAATAAAAAGTTGTGCATGTAAGAACCAGTGCCTAGATTTAGAAAACATTTTTCTAGTAAAATTGTTATATATTAAGTAATGGAATCGGGCTTCCAAAGGCAAAGTATTTTCGTGAAAATCCACCATTTGCAATGAAAAGAGCCTAAAAAGATTAAAGGCACATAAAAAGAGAAGTTCCAGGCCATTTGCTTGAACATTGATGCTTCGCTACGAATGAGCATTAATTTTCTTCAAAATAATTGAGAGTATAATAGTTATATATGAGATTTTGAGGGAGTTAAGTAGAAGGTCAATGGGTTTGCACATACTATAAAATCTTAAAAAATATATTACATAGTTTTGAGCATCATCAGTGTGAAAATAACTTACGGTCTTGATAATAGGTTAAGTCCATTTCACACGAGTTCACCATTTTTACACCTAAGGTAGACTTTGAAATCATTCGTTAGTGGTATCTCAATCTTTTATGCACATGTGATATGTTTGTCTACGTTGATTAACCTATGGAATATGTTCACACCCCTATATTTCGTTCCATGATTTGGGTATTTTTGTGTTTCTCTATGGTGTGTTGTATTTGTAAAATTTTATACTTCAAAAATTTGAAAATTTTCAAAAATAGTGTGTGGAGACTTTGAGGTTATCATTGCATGTTCATCATTTCTATATCTTTGTGATGATATCTTATACTTATTTGTGATGTTCTCTATATGACATATTTAGTTAACATATTAAGGGGGAGTTTGTTTTTTGAGATTTATGTGTTTTATTATATATTTCAAACTCTATGCATCATGATTATTGTTATTATTTCATGTGTGTAGGTTGACTTGGGAATTAATTAGAAGATTAGAAGATCAATGGAAGATAAAGTCGAGAAGAACAAGAAGAATACGAAGACTGAAGACAATATGTCTGCATACTAATCCATTTTTTATGGTTTGGGAGGGTATTAGAATATTTTTACTGTCTTAAGGGATTTTTAGCGTAATTTGAATTTTATTTTTTATTTTTATATCGAAATAGCCAAAGGGGGAGATTTGTAAGAGAAAATTTTCTGTGAGTTCTCATAGCTTAGGCTTACATGTATGTTTGGCGTATCCCATTACAGTTCGAATCGAGCCATCACAAAGAATCAAATCTATAATCTCTCCAAGTTCAGGATGATCTACACATTATGAAGGTATAAATAATTTAGGAGTTCGCATTAATTTTTATTTATATTGGGAGATGTAATTTTTATAAAAATCGAGGCAATTTTCTATGTTTAATTTTTTTTCAAAGTTCGTTGACCTCATTCAAAGGATATGTCAATCTCGTTCGAACGAGTTATCAAACTCGTTAGAAGGCTCGTTTGATCTTTTCATCAAACGAATATAAAACGAGGGCGTACTATTTCGCTTCGTTTGAATCTCGTTCAAACGAGATAGCATTGTCATTCGAATGAACTTACTTTCGTTCTAACGAGATGATATTCTAATTTAAACGAGCCTTATTTTCATTCGGACGAGCAATGCCTCCTCAAAATTTGTGCCGACCTATAAAGACCTGTTTCAGAAAGATTTTAACAAAGACTTTCGCCAAAACATTTTATGCATATATGTTGCAAAAGTTTTCATTTTTAATGTTACCAAAACACTTTTTGATTCACACTTTACATCCCTAAATAGTTTTGCGAATCTTTTTAAAATCGTTGAAAGTGTTATATATTTGAAAATATCTTTGTAGAGAGAATTCTCTATGACTAACCTTGTGACCCGAGTGATCACAACTGAAGAAGAAGGTTGAAGGGTGATCGGTGGATACCGAGGGTGGGCCATCAACTGTGGACTGCTCAGGAATGAGTAGTATTCTTTAAAAGTTCTGCGAAGACTGCTCATTATACTTGTGTTTAATATCCAGTAGTATTGTAAGTTGACTGTATTGTAAAGTTTCTAAAGTCCTAATATAAAAGGTTTTGCCCTGAAAAGGGATTTTTCCTCAGTTGGTATGTGATTGCATGATTGTTTATCTGATTTACCAGTTAGATGCATGTCTTAGGATAATAAAATAAAATTGGATTTGTTTGAGTCATTTAATTATATAAATCATTCCATTAAGATCGCTAAAGTGCACTCTCAAGACTCAAGCAAATAAGAAGAAAATATGTTCTTACTATTATTAATAGGCATTACAGTCATTACGTGGAGTTTGAAGAACTCATCACTCAAATATCCTTTCCCCACATACATACCACGTTTAGTGGGTACAAATTTGTCAGACTCAAATACAAGTTTAAATCCCTTCTTACTAAGAAGAGATCCCGAAACCAAGTTATTTCAAATATTTGGGACCAGAAGCACGTCGTTGAGAGTCATCTTGAGTATTACTTTCCATTTTCCTTCAACCTTCGAATTAAAAGAATTTTCCATGAAAAGTTGCTCCTTGTGATAAGGGTGTTGGTAGGAAGTAAACATATTCTTATCAGAACATAGGTGATGAGTGTCCCTAGCATTCACCCACCATTCCCTAGTTTTTCCTACTATGTTGATTTCAGAAACCATGACCGAAAGGATCAAATCATTAATATCGTCAGAAAGGGTCTCAACTTCAGTGACATTAGATCGTGCTAACTTATGTATCTTATCCGTTGATTTTTTTTATTATGACAATCTTTTGCATGATGTCTCGACTTGTCACACACAAAGCATTTACCGTCAAACTTTTTGAAGTTTCTACCTTTAGGCCATTTGTTTAGACCACCTTGGTTCACACCCTTCATTTTCTCGTTCTTGCTACTTTACCCTTCTTCCACAACATGTGCTTTGGATTCCATAGGATTTCAGTTTTCTTCTCGAATACCCGCTTATTCTCTTTTATCCTTAATCTCACATTCAAGTCCTCACGCCACATTTCTTTACGTTTATATCTCAAATAATTTTTGAAGCCTTTCCAAGATGGTGGTAATTTTTCAATCATTGCAGCCACTTGGAACGACTCACTCAATTCGATTTTTTGATAAAAAATTCATGATAAATCAATTGGAGCTCTTGCACTTGATTAATAATAACCTTTGAATTAACTATTTTAAATTACAAGAATCTACCGACAATAAATTTCTTCATTCCGATATCTTATATTTTTCATCGTTTGTCCAAAGACTCCCACACCTCTATAGCAGTTTTAAGAGGGTTGTACACATTATATAATGTGTTTTCCAGATTATTGAGGATATAATTTTTTCATAAAAAATCAGCATGTTTCCATGCATTCACTATAGCAATTACTTGCTTGTCAGTTTCACGTTCTTCTAAAGTTGGTGCCTCTTCATTAAAGACTTTATCCAAGTTCAAAGTTATTAAATAAAACAACATTTAATGTTGCCCACGTTTGAAATCAGGCCTTTTGAACTTTTCAGGTTTTTCACCACGTCCAACACTAGGTGGTACAACCACAACGGGCAATACAGAAGTAGAAGTCACTTCTGTTTTAAACAAAAATAAATATGTATTTTAACAGTAAATATGAATGGATAATTATATTAATATAATGATACAAAATTTATTCAATAACAACTTGTTGATAATTTACAAAAAATAGTACTAAACTATTTTTTCTAAATAACGGAATTAACATGCAATGTATATAAATAAATTTTATAAGCATGCAATTATTAGATTATATTTTTTTATTGTACTGGAAATTTCTCTTTCATAAAAACATGTACAAAATGACAAATCAATAATTTTTGGAACACAAAAAATTAATTTCATAACATAGAGATTATTATGAAAATATTTCTGTAATTAATTAGCATAGAAAATCATTCTAGAAATTTATAACATAAAAAATAAATATCGTTGATCGTGTTGGAAACCGAGCGTCCATGTGAATACATTAGTCGTTGTTATTGGCTTCCCACCATGATACAACAAAAAACTAAACTTAAACTACACTCTTGCGGAGTATAGTGGCGAGTCTGGGTATCGAATCCACAGGGAATGTTTGATAGATTTTAATTGATTAATTACTTCAAAAAAATAAAGTGTAAAAGATGATGATTGAGTGAGAAAGGAAAAAGGGAAAAATAAAGAAGTTAACTAAAACTAATTGGAAAATTAAGGTAGAGACACAATCCCCCAACCCTAAAGTATTGACGATATAAAACTAATCATAAATTTAAGTGATTAATCAGACCCAGAATTTAGTACTCCCAAGCATTACATATATGAGGTTCAAGCCCGCACCATACATAATCAGAGGACGAGTAAATCGGTATTGCGATAGTTACACTCGAATTGCATTTTGAAGCATCCCGGTTACCCTGAAGCAAACGAGATCCAAAGATCTACAATTGTCGATTTTCTACGCAATACGACCGTAATAAATCATTAAATTCAGAGGAATAATTTTATACACATGCAAATACCACATCGGGTTGGGTCCATGCATCCCAACCTTTAAAAACTTGGCCTAACATGGTGAAATTAATGAAAACTACGTTATCTATGTTGCATGAACTCATAATTTCTTGGAAAGAGAGATGAAATATGAGAAATAATAATAAAAGTGCTGGAAATAAAAGTTATCAAGATTGAAGAACAAGAACATGCAAGAAGAAATCAAAGGTTGAAGAAAAACTGGAAAAGCTCTTTAATTAAAGGTGCAAAATATGTGAATCCTTCTCCTAGATGTTTCTACTTGTTATGGAGCTTTTACATGAATGAAATCTGAATAAAAAGATTCTTAATGACTAAATATATAGTCTAGGGGTCGTTTAGAAGAGTCCCCAAAATACCAAACTCTTTTGGCTAAAAGATAAGGACAAAATAAAAATCTCGTATCTGGAAATTTGTCACACTTAGAAAGCGTGATTAATTTTGTAACAAATCTGGTGCGTGACAAATGGGCGAACCGGTTCTTTTTTCCTTAGCTTCGGTTCGTCCTTAACAGTTTTTTTCTTGGATTTCTTTCTCAACTTCAAATGGGCATAACTTCTTCACCGTAGCTCGGATTGAGGTGCCGTTTTTCCATTGTTCTTATAATTGATAGCTCTTCAACATTCCAGTTGGCCCCACCTCCGGACTAAGGCTGAAAAATTATGAAAATGCCCTTTAACTCCCTATTTCTTTGTTTTCTTTCACTGTTTTGAGTTCTCTTTGGCACCAACTTGCATGAAATACTTGTAAAAACCTTAGAGATATACAAAATACGAAATACTTTCCAACAAGGGTCAGTAACATAAATATGAGACAAATACAAGCTATTTACACCGCACGGGGTCATAAAAATACCGAAATTAAGTGGATAAATATGAAGAATTTATGCCTAATCAAACGCCCCTAACTTAGAACTTTGCGCATCCCGAGAAATTTAAAAGAATGAGAGTATGAGTTAAGGACCCTTCAAAAATTTTATTGGGATATAATAACATTTTCGCGGGTAAGCGATTGTATTTAGCGTATGCAATAAGCCTTTAATCTCCTAGGTTACCCTAGTAGGATGAATGGTGTCTCGTGAGGGTTTCCAGTGAATATACCCACAAAATTCTTTATTGACTCAAAGAAAAATCAAAATACTTAAAAATTGTACAATTTAAACTCCCCAAAACAGTCACCTTAAAGTCATATTTACAAGTCTCAAGTCATAGTGTGTGTGTGCGAAGCCAAAAATCGAACCGCTAACTTCCACCGATTGATCATTACGTTACTTTCTGAAAATTCATTTTAATTCAAATGTTCACGGGATTCTCTCTCAAACGAATCTCTCGGATTGTGGCTATTCTCTCGATGTGCGGGATATAAAGAGTAAATATAATGGACGCAAAAACAGGCACACAAATTGAAAGACGGAAATATATGGTGAATAGATCTCATCAACGGAATACGGTCATTGGGAAACGGGAATATCTTATCTTTTTCACACATTTAATCTCTTTTATTATCTTTTAGTGTCTTATCTCTCCACGCGATAATTAATTTATCAATCCGGACTCGGTTAGGACTTTTTCGGGCTATAGGTGTATTGGGTAACATGGAAATGGTTGGGAAATTCGTAATTAGAATTTTTTTTCTTATGATGTCCCCTAGTGCTTTTTCGGGCTTTTGCTCATTTTCTATTCATTTTCTCTATTTTTTCTGTCTTTCACTTCTTTTATTTTCTTGCTATTTTATTGAGCATTTATATTCTTTTTCTTTCCCCTTCTTATGCACTTTCCGAACTGTAATGGATATTCCATTTTCGTAATTCCGGGATACTTGGGTTTTCGGGTTACCAAACGAAAAGGATAAATTTTATTCAGCTCAATTGGGTTATCAAAGGGATAATTTTTCTCATCTTTTTATGGCTAATGTTTTTGGGTAACAAACGATGGCCTACTTCAATGTTAGAATTACTTATTAATTTATCATATGCGTCTCGAGATTAATTTAATTTAGAGATATTTTAGTGCGCATTATTCAAGACAATATCTCACACATGTCGCATAACTGATCAAAATAATAAAATAGAGATTATCAACGACTTATTAAAACGCTGAAAAGAACATTGAGTTAATCATAAACTCGGATTGATTTGAAAACTAAAAAATAATCGATAGGCTCGAAATCTCGCTGGGTTGATTAATCGCCACACTTATTCGTTAAGTCGTCAATTTTCGCTCAATTTCCATCTTTGGTCAATTTCGGCTTTGTGCATTTTGAATTTTACAATTTGAGACAGAAAAATTTGACATTTTTTAAGCTTTTAAATTTCAATCTTTATTTATTTTGAAGAAAAATATTTTTGGCTTTGTTCAAAATTTTTCAATTTTTTTGAATTTTTTAAAATTTTCTAAAAAAACATATTTGGAAAGAACATGTGATCGAATCAATGAATCTAAACAATAAACGGGAAGAATATCCCACGCCCCCTAACTTAAATGTTGCATTGTCCTCAATGCGAATCAAGAGCACAATATAAAGAGAGGAAAAGAAAGATATTACCCAAAATGAGGCGATTCCCGATAAGTATGAGTCCATTGGATCTACAAAACATGCTAGAACCAAGCATAACAAAAAGAATAACAAAAACTTTAACTCATTACTCTAAACTATAAAAAAAGGAAAAAAACTAATTATGTACATCCTACGATTTGAACTTCTAATAAGTTATACACTAGAAGTCGAAAATTTTGAGAGTCCACCAAAAATACAATATGACTCTGAGGGATTAATGGTGTACCCTCACTAGGATGCATGCCGCTTGAAATATAAGGAATCCATTTGAACAACGAAAGGCATGTATGAGATGGAAAAAATGAACCATCACCAATTAAAAAATTTAACGAGATGATGGGGGGTTTGGGTGCTAGGTGGGACAAGTACATTTGAGATCCAAAAAAATATAATCACCTCCCAAAGATTTTTCAAGTAGTTTGGGGAGAGGGGAACCCACAAAGGAAGAGTCCATATTAGAAAACAATTCTAGCAAAGTGTCTTTGTCGGTAAAAGGTGTAAACTTTTCAGAATTTTCAACCAACTCATAGGAATCTAGCGGTACTTCTAATGGTTCAATAATGGTGAATGAAAATGGTGATGAAATAAACTCAATCTCAAGTGATTCATCATCACTTGGAGATTTAATTTCAAGGGAGCACGACTCACTTTCAATGAGATGTTCTTCAAAATTTTTAGGTGACACAGAAGTCTCAACCTCCTCTTTGTTTTCCAAAATAAAACGCACCTCATCGCAAAGTGAGATCATTTCGTAACAAGACTGGTATCCATCACGTTTTGGGTGGAAAGAAAATCGAGTACTTGTTTGATTAGAAAAAGCATTCTTTCTTCCAAAGTAGGATTCCTTGGCTCTATAACCTCAGAAGAAAAGTCGTCATTGGATTCGAATAATTCATCCAACTCTTGCTCCCAAAAATGATTTTTTTCCCAATATTTGTTTTCAAGCCTTTCATATTCACGAAGTAAAAGCCCCTCACCCACTTTAATAGGACGAGGCGGAGATTCTTGAAAATAAAAAGATTAAAAACTATTCCCATATGAAGCATTATAATTACCGAACTCACTATAAAAAGACATGATTACCGAATAGTTTGTAAACGGACACTCCACGTAAAGAGGTGTGCGGTTAAGGATTCAACATTTCTTGGCGTTCAATTGTGCAAGCCAACAAAAAAAATAAAAAGAAAAAGAAAAAATATCTTGCGAAATAGTAAATATATTATAATCTACAACAAAACACTCCCCGACAACGACGTCATTTTGATCATGTTGGAAACCGAGCGTCCATGTAAATACGCTAGTCGTTGTTATTGGCTTCCGACCACAATACAAAAAAAAACCTAAAATTTAACTACACTCTTGCGAAGTATAGTGGCGAGTCTGGGTATCGAATCCACGGGGAATGTTTGATAGATTTTAATTGATTTATTACTTCAAAAAAATAAAGTGTAAAAGATAATGATTGAGTAAGAAAGGAAAAAGGGAAAAATAAAGAAGTTATCTAAAACTAATTGGAAAATTAAGGTAGAGACACAATCCCCCAATCCTAGAGTATTGATGGTATAAAACTAATCATAAATTTAAGTGATTAATTAGACCCAGAATTTAGTACTCCCAAGCATTACATATATGAGGTTTAAGCCCGCACCATACATAATCAGAGGACGAGTAAATTGGTATTGCGATAGTTACACTCGAATTGCATTATGAAGCATCCCGATTACCCTGAAGCAAATGAGATCCAAAGATCTATAATTGTCGCATTTCTACGCAATACGGTCATAATAAATCATTAAATTTAGAGGACTAATTTAATACAAATGAAACTACCACATCGGGTTGGGTTCATGCATCCCAACCTTTAAAAACTTAGCCTAACATGGTAAAATTAATGAAAACTACATTATCTACGTTGCATGAACTCATAATTGCTTGGAAAGAGAGATGAAATATGAGAAATAATAATAAAAGTGCTGGAAATAAAAGTTATCAAGATTGAAAAACAAGAACATGTAAGAAGAAATCAAAGGTGGAAGAAAAACTGAAAAAACTCTTAAATTAAAGGTGCAAAATATGTGAATCCTTCTCCTAGATGTTTCTACTTGTTATGGATCTTTTACATGAATGAAATCTGAATAAAAAGAGTCCTAATGACTAAATATATAGGCTAGGGGTCGTTTAGAAGAGTTCCTAAAACACAAAACTCTTTTGGCTAAAAGATAAGGACGAAATAAAAATCCCGTATCTGGCAATTTGTCACACTTAGAAAGTGTGAATAATTTTATAACGGATCTGGTGCGTGACAAATGGGCGAACCAGTTCTTTTTTCCTCAGCTTCGGTTCGATTCGTCCTTAACAATTTTTTTCTTGAATTTCTTTCTCAACTTCAAATGGGCATAACTTCTTCACCGTAGCTCGGATTGAGGTGATGTTTTTTCCAGTGTTCTTTTAATTGAAATCTATTCAACTTTCCCGTTGGCCCCACCTCCGGACTAAGGCTGAAAAATTATGAAAATTCCTTTTAAATCCCCGTTTCTTGATTTTCTTTCACTGTTTTGAGTTATCTTTGACACTAACTTGCATGAAATACCTGTAAAAACCTAAGAGATACACAAAATATGAAATACTTGCCAAAAAGGGTTAGTAGCATAAATATGAGATAAATCCAAGCTATTTACACCGCACGGGATCATAAAAATACCGAAATAAAGGGGATAAATATGAAGAATTTATGCATAATGAATCGTCTTAAGATTGGTAGCCAAAATGATTTTTAATTTATCTACAGAATATATAAACAGTAATTAATATATGCATAATAATATGAAATATATAGAAACTCACAGTGACAATAAATGCATAATTTTTTTTAGGCAGGCGTTAAACACTCTAACCTTAAGATGATATTTGTCCCGCACTAGTACTCTACGGACTCTACGACAAACGTCTATCAGGATACAACAACCACACTCGTAATAACAAGTCACTAACGAACCAATAATGAAGAACTCTTTTTATGGACTAAAAAATGTGATAAACACTAGATAAATTTTCTATGACACCCTGCATATTTCATTAACGAGTGATCAGTCCTCTACTAGAATCTCATCTGGTTCATTCTTTGCATCACCGTCGAAAACATTTTAATTACTCGCCACCTATTATTTAATTAAGCTGGTGCAAAATTTTATCTTTCATTAATTATCGAAAAGTAAACCACTCACCACAAACCATTTAAAGTAACCAGATTAAATATAATCATCAATGTAATAAAGTCTAAAGGCGAAATAAATTTAAAATCAAATACCGAATACACCATCGGTTATCAAACAATCCATTACAATCCACACTAGGCCTATCAACGGGTCGGGTACAGGCCGGATCTAGGGAGATCTAGATCCATTTAATAGGCACTTAATTAGATTTGGATCTGGATCGGGTCTATCGGATCTATAATATTGGATCCAGATCTGGATTCGTATCGGATCGAATCAGGTCAGGTCTAGATTCGGGTCTGCCCAATATATACAGTTATTTTATTTTTATTTTTTATTTATTCCCATTCTTTATTTTTTAATCTTAGATTAAAATAGTTTATAATGTATTATAATATATAATTAGCATAAATAAAACACATATTACTTATATTTATTATATACATAAATATATATTTTTTTCAATATAATACTTACATGTTATATATATATATATATATATATATATATATATATATATATATATATATATATACTAGCGTATGCCCGTGCCTGAAGGCACGACAAAATTTTTTCAAAGTACGTAATCGCGAAACGCAAAAAATTTCGAAGTGTAATTTAATTTTTTTTCCATAATATCCTTTATTTATAGGACTATCCTGCAAAACGGTAGTGTTCACAATTGGTAATAAAATCTCATGTCGTGTTTATTTAGGTAAAGTTCGTTTTTGGTTAAAAAAAACTTCGGGTCGTATTTGAGATAGGTAAACAATAATATTTCATATAGTGTTCATTTTGTCTGTAATTGCCCGTGCCTGAAGGCACGATAAAATTTTTCCAAGATACGTAATCGCAAAACGACAAAAAATTTCAAAGTACGTAATCGTATATGTAAACAATTTATGTTCATTTACAAATTTAAATTTAAACATCGTACAAACAAAATCATCAATTCAATACAATTAATGAAATATACAATATTCATCAACCGAATTCACATTGTACCTAAAATAGACAAAATGATAATTTTTAAATAAAATTGAACATAGCCACCTTTATTTATCGGACTATCCACCGTGCTTGAGGGACAACAACACTTCCAATAATATTCAAAGAGCCCAAAAATAATTCACAACAATAATAGTTCAAAGGCTGAGCTCAGTTAACTACTGGTTGAAAATGGTCCTTCTGAAAGTGGAGTTCTAAGCTATGGGCGTAAGTCCAAGGAAATTCCAAGCACTGATAATATCCGCATAGTCAACATCTCGTGTTTCTACCTGGCATTGCCATGATGTGGCAGTTGTGTCGTCTGCAATCACGGAAGCTTAAAATGAAACAATGTTTTAATTCAAGGAAATACTCACCCTTAAGGAAATACTACACTATTTAAGATGCACATAATAAATTACTCACCTTTAAGAAGCTTCAATAGCTTCATTTGTCAATCGAAGAAGCTCTGTATTATGCTTCTGGATTAGACTCCGAGACTGCAATATTTACAAATTTGATTACACCATTGAATGCAATGTTTGGAACTGAAATGTAACAATGAAAAAAAGTCAAAAAACTTCTTATGTGCCAAGATTATTACTAAATAATAAGTAGTCCCATGATTAAGGAATCGCTCAACTTCAAAGTTACAACATCAAAATCCTATATGAGTTTTCTTAGCTTTAAGAATTGCATAAAACAGAGTGTAACATTTAGTGGATCACTACAATAATTTTTAGTGAACCCATAAAAGAAAAAAAGAAAATGAAGGCAAACAGAGGGTAACAAAGCCAAACCAAACAAAAAAATCACGATCAAGTAATCTATAAACGGATAATAAATGGACCGAGTAGTGTTGTAGTTGTTACCTACAAAGTATAAATTATTTTCATCTAGTCAACTGCTAGAGCAGTTAATAAAGGCATTGGGAGTTTCTGGCCTAGGCGTGCTCCTATTCACTGTTGGGATGATGGTGTGGGACATATGTTCATCTGAATCCTTCAAATGGCAACGCGTGATGTTGTAGTGACTGCAGCGTCAGTTGGTGGCGCGATGGCCAGAGAGATTGTTAGAGCTTCCTTGTCGACACTACAAACATTAAATACTAAGTTAAATCATCACATGAGACGCAACAAACATTAAATATTAATCAAGTAAATTAACAATTTAGCATTAAATATTGTAGTTCAAACACCAAATATAATAAATTTAAAATCGTGTCATTTAAAAACTCAAACAAAAAACGTAATATAATAACCTAAATTGCAAATGGTTTCAAGAATCTACATATATGCACCATCTCTTTCCTTCCAAACACATCAATCTAGCAGCATCTTCTCGAGACTTGAGGTGAAACTATTGGAGTCCCTCCACCATCTCGTAAAGGATAAGACCAAAGAATACATATATGCACTTCGTTTAGAATATAAAACGAGAATTCATTTAGTGTTCAATGGATAAATGCATATACATACCAACAACGTCAAACCAAGATAGCAAACTTAAACTTTATTCTATATTCTTATCCAACAATACTATAAAAACAGAAGATTTTTTAGAAACATACTGAATATACGTTGCCATATTTCCTTTAGAAACATTTTCCAACCCCACTTCAATTTCAACCTTGCCATATATGTTGTAGAAACATTTTCCATACTCACCCCCTGACCTGATTAACTCTAACCTCTCTTCCATAATCTGGTTAATTCATAATCTAGTCTCCAACCTTGCACTGAAGTCTAGCCACAAAAACAGAGGAACTGCATCCTTGGCGATGAAACCTGTTGCCGAGGTAGTTGCCTCTGGGACAAAGGGACTACAACCTTTTACCGAAGTCTAGCCACAAAGACAGAGGATATAATGTCATTATATATAAAATCTGCCAACTTAAAAAAAATGAAACACAATAGATATAATAGGGAACAATCTTGCCAACAAACTTGGATATCAAAACATACATAATAGAGAACAATCTTACTAATTTAAGCCCATACGCTGCTACTTAATGAGGTTTGTGAATGAGGTTTGCAACTACTCTTGAATGAGGTTTGCAACTGCTACAACATACTATAAATCTTAGTTGTCTAACATACTACAACTGCTATAACATACTACAACTGATACAATATGCTAAAACATAGGCTGGCTAAACAACATAGTACAAATCTTTAATGAGGTTTACAACTGCTCAAAATACAAAGCCTTAATGAAAAGGTGAGGTTGGCATGGGGTGCTAGTGTCGAGCATAATGACTTGGTGATTCCAAGTCATTATGGGGTGATAGTGTCGAGCATAGTTTTGGAACGTTTGATTCCAAAACTATAATGACTTGGTGAATCTTCCACACACTAAGTTTTGTAATCTTTCACACTAGGTATGCAGTGTTGATAAAGTATGTAGTGTCGAGCATAATCACGTCATCGTCACAACATATTTTTTTATCTCAAAATACAAAATTAACATCTCAATAGAGATTTATATTAAAATATAATCTAGTCATTTTCATTCAAACAGCCTTTAACCAACAGTACAATATTAAACCTGCATTTCACCAACTCCAACAAGCATACGGGGGACCAAGGATCAAATTGAGCAATACACCCTGAATCATCACCACCACCACCAAATCTTCCAAACAAAGAAAAACTAAGTGACATTTGCAGTCAACTGTGTGTATTTCCTGGAAAAAAATTTATTTACCCAATCTCAGGCATAGAGGAAGAAAGCGTGCCTAACCAAGGACGGACCCACAAAGATGCAAACAATATCTCAAAATAATAAGTTGGCAGCCATCTTAGTCCTCGTCCATTGCTGGTTTTCCCATTATAATCTGCTGTCACTACAGATGGCAAGTGCAGCACAGTGCCTGATGCAGATGTCGACACCATAAATACAGGAATTTCATAAATCAAACCTCAATAACATAATCAGTGCAAACACAAACAATCATATATACTATTCAAACTTTCCAAAACTCAACTAAATAAATCAATCATAAGAGGGCTCACCTAATAATTATGTCCCCTAAAGCGATATACACCTAAATACACCTCAAAACATTGCTTTAATACATTAGTGTCATTTCATGCTTTAAAATAAAAAATGAGTGCCGACGGTGCTGTTCTCTTCGAAAATTAAGAGTATCATTGTAAAAAGTAAAAAAAACAAAATAAAAGAGAATAAAAAATTTGCACATCTTTGTCGTGATTGCATTATTATATAGATTCTTGATCAAAAAACTCAAGCTAGTTACTTGTTTTATTACATTAAATCTGAAGAAAATTAAAATAAAACACCAAACCGCAAAGAAAATTTTCTGAAAAACAATTTGATTACTTTGAATAACATCACCCCTGCCAAAATAGTATATGAGGTTAACATTCACGACTTGAAAATCCAAAAAGAAAAAAAAGCAGTAAAAAAGTTAGATATCTAAAAATAGAGTATCAAAACCCTGATTATTATGAATTAATGCTCTGGGCAAGACTTGACATACTATAAAAGTTTAGAATCAAAGTAAAAATAACTAAATATTATAAGGCTAGAGTTATGTGACTTGGGTTCTGTGGGACATTATTATAAGGATAAATGTATATTGCCTGAAACATATCAAGACCAAACACAACAATCAAAAGTAAAAAATCAATACCATAGAGATAAAGAGAGATGGGCGAGGGTCGGATGGGATGGGGGTGGGGAGAGAAATCAATACCAATGGAAAAATTAGAATGTTCACTTCTCTATTTTGTCACTTATCTCTTGTGAAGGACACTGCATAATCAACCAGGTGTTTAACTATAATTAGTCACAAAATTATAACACCAAAAGGTAAGGTTTGACATTGTAAAGAAATAAACAAAAGATGTAGAGTTAACTAATATTAACATAGTATAAACCTCTTGAAATCATAAGGAACTTTATATTAACCCTTGTGATGCTGAATACCGATGGTGAGGTGGTAGTTGCTTTGAAGTGAACGATTGTTTAAATCCACACTCTTGCTCTCTCGTACTTCCTGTCAAATTTATCAAATTAAAAGCATGAATAATAAGTTTTTCGGTTCACACACTTCACCAAACTATATGAAAGATTAATATCCTAACAGGGATCCAAAATAACTCCAATTCCACAAAAGTTTCTCAAATTTTTTATGATGGTAAATTAATATGTCAATACATGTTTTAGTTTAAAAAGAAAACGTGTTCCGGTCTCACCTTCACTTGGAGCTTCATACCAGCGAATTTCTTCAGGCTTGTATGTTGATCTCCACTTTAGTGTCTCTTCTAACAATTCACAGACCATGACAACAACTCACTTCGCCAAACTCAAATCTTTAAGAAAAATAACTTTGCATTTAGGATTAAACTACAGAAATGTAAAAGATAGAGTGAATATAAAACAAAAGAAACACAATATTAGTAAGACCACAAAATACAAACCCACAAATACCCAAAATTATAGTTGTCAGATCTGAAAAATAACAAAATCACACAAATAAAATCATGAAAGTAATATAATTAAATAAGAGGGAGGAATCATTGACAGCAATATAAGAAATCATGAAACCACTTTTTATTTGCAAAAGTAATTACAGAAACTGAATAATAAAAATAATTTTCAAAGTACAACATTACAAAACGACAAAAATTTCATCCCCCCGACATATATTTGCACATGTATTTTGAAATGATCGAAAAGAAAAAAACAGAACATACTTTATATTTGAACATATAATTTAGTGTATTGGTGTGATGATCTATCAGCAAGTTCTTCTAAGGTTTCAGATGTCGATGAAGAATGTCCTGCTAATCGGCTTATGACGTTCTACTTTGATCCTACAAACACCCACTTAAATAGAGGAGAGAGTACGAGCCATACCATGTAATGAACGACAATAGACAAAATCAACAAAGCAAGGATTGTTTGATCATCACCATTAATCTGAATCCCCAATAAAAATCATCAATATCATTAGCACAAATGATGATCTTTGTATCATATTCATCTAGTCTTATAGTGTATCCAAAGTAATTCTTCTAACCCATTACTCATCACTATGCCTATAAACTTTAAATCCTTAACCTGCATATATGATTTCAAACTCATGACATGAATGATGAGATTCAAAATTAAATAATGACGTTTCCCAAATTATATTTTCTACTAATATAATATGAAAGGAAATTCTAATCACTAAACTCAACATTTATCATTCAACATCATGACCTTTTAACCACCATTCACTAAAAATTAAAATCAACTCACTTGCACATTTTTTCAAACATCTAAAGTGCAACAATGAAATATAATGATTTAAAACACTTAAAATTACCTCAAACCCTTCAAAATTTTGCCCCTGCCAAAACAAACCAAACAGACCCTGAAACTGAAACAAAATTATATGATTAGAGGAGAGAGTATGAAGAAGACAAAGTATATATATTTATTTAAAGACTACCATACAAATCTAAAAGGAGATACTGAAAACTGCCAAACAAATTGCCAAAAGTAACCATCCAAATCCTGAAAAAGTAACAAATCTGATCGGAACTCATAACTACGAAACAAATACGAAAATAAATTTGAATAAGAGATGGAAAAGGGTAAAGAAAGGGTGTGTGAGAGGTTACCTGATGGCCTCAGTGAGGGAGGGATGAGGGTGTGGGGTTTCGATAAATGAGGCGCGCAGATAGATAGAGAGAGAGATGGGATGTGTGTCGTGTGCAAATTAGGAGAGTCTTACCAAAATGCCCCACTTTTTGAATTAAAATGTAAGTTTGATAAGGAAAAAAGAGGGGGAAACCAAATAGTTGAGGGGTAGGTTTGTAAAACGAAAGTAGATCTGATCTCAACCATTAAAATGTGTAAGGAGGTGGCATCGATCCGCACCGTTAAAAATGTGTATATTTTCAAAAACCAGGATATGTTATCATACATATATATATATATATATATATATATATATATATAGTACAAGGCGGGTCAGGGCTTCGGGTCCGGGGTTTATATAGGATCTGGACCCTACCTGTGTAATAAATAAGTATTCAGGTTTTCGGGTCTCGGGTCCAAAGAACTATGCTCAGACCCAATTATATGTCCTAAGTTCGGATCGGATCCGGCTCTAGACCCTAACCATTGATAGGCCTAGTCCACACTAGCTGAATTAAATAACAACTTAATGTATAAAGAATTTGATAAAAGGGGCAACATGCCCACTAACAACTGAAATGGAACCTAACTAGAATAACAAAGATAAAACCGAATACTCCAAAATCTACAAGCTTCCACATCTGCTGCAGCTCCGTAAATCTTGGAATGAGTAATCATGCTTCGCATACCTGTGTCTGGAAATCTAAAAGTTTTGAAAATATTTGATGCGGGTCAGAGCCCAAAACATTTTGAAAACATTTAGCAAGTGAATAAAATACATTAATAAAAATGTACATCATTCTTCATATTTAAATCGGTAGTGCACTCTCATGATACGACCTTCACTCGTCATCTATTATGCGCACATATCGTGTACATTTTAAACACCCTAGTTATGATACACTGCTTATCTAGTACCAACACTATCTTAGTCCCATATGCTAACCTTTTACCCAAACCGTGTCACATATGTTTGTTCTATGCTTTAAATCTTATTTAAGTATCACACACGCTAAATCATTTTTAAGTTCTATCTTAATTAATTCACATAATTTCACTCAAGTTATTTATTTCATACTCACGTATTAATATTATTCACCAACATATAATTGTGACACTTATATACGTATATTCATATCACATATTGTTCACATACATACTCACTATATACGTCTAACCGCAATCCCTCCGAGGATTTTCTCATTGGGTACGAAATCACTAGCATGCTATCAAGCTCCAGTAATGTCCACCCTAACCTAGGCAACCGGGTCGAAATCTCACTGTGGAACTCAAAATGAAAACGAAAATGGGAGGTGGTCACGGCCTTAAGTCCGTGGGTCATAACCATACCACATTATTCCACGGGACTCCAAACCTACATAGGGTGGTGCACATACCTATGACCCAGGGGAACGGTACTACCTCAGCTGGGATTCGCCTCCCACGACGCGTAACCTCCACCGATAACATATCCGCTAGGATAAATATGTTTCACATAAATACCATACACACATATATTATTATTCATTATACATTGTCCATATATATATATATATATAACCCGGCTAATCCATGCCTAATTTGCTAAGATAGTGCCACAAATCCATTTTTAATAAAATATCTGCTCAACATAACTCAATTTCATCAATTATGAATTCATTTTAAACAAGAGGATATATCATCAAGGTGTTATAGTCAATCTAAACACAATTGCGCCTAAAATAAAGTTCATCCTAAAATTACTAACTAAAGATTTTGATTATGGACACCCTTCCATAGAAAATTCATAACTAATTAAAAAAAATCAGAAAAATACGAAATTAGCGGTCACGCGTTCGTAACGAATAGGGGAGCCGAATCGGTTCGATCATGGGGCGACCTGGTTCACACCTATACGCAACTCAGTTCAGGCGTGCGATATTCTTTACGAGATTTACCTAGATTTTCACCTCTAAAAGTGTCCCAATCTTCATTCCAATGGATAATATCATCACTCTATCAGTTGTTAACATAAAGAAAAATGTTTGATGATCTCAATTCATCAAAAATCAAACTTAATACTAGGATTCAATCATTACTTTTTCCAGAATTAATCCACCCTTAATTATAATAAAGTGCCTAAAGTCCATAATTCAAGATCACATCCATTAATGATTAAATTTTAGGTTTTCAATTCAAGAACACACTTACATCTCTTTCATCAAATTTCTCTATCAAGAACCTACTTTTAATATGGGATTCCAACCTAACAAGATCACATGTAATCATGAATTTAATTTCTCAAAACCCATTTGACATGTTAATCCCCCCCCCCCCCCCCCCCCTCCCCCCCCAAAAAAAATGATTTCAATTCTACCAATTATGATATGACATAAATAACTAAACAAATAATATTAAGCAAGTTGCCTTAGGTATGAACAAGACTCTGAATCCTCCTTGTATATTGAGTGAGGCCTCAAAATTCTTCAAAGATCCTCTCCAATGTGGCCTCCTTGGTTCTTCTTGTGTTTCCTCCTATTTCCTCCCAAATTCCATTCACAGAAGATATCTAATGTAAAGTGGCTGACCACAAGCCTCTAATCTCTTATTTTAATACCATAATCCCGAAATTAGGTTAACTCATAAGTGCCAAATGACCCATATATCCCCAAACGGATCCCGACTAGTCTAGAAAGCCCCCGACATCCCATCACTACCCCCTGGGTACTTGATTTTGACTATTTCGACCAATTCTGGATCAACTGTGAACTCAAAATCACCATCCAAGTCATCTATTATCAATTTAGCATCTTATTCCTAACATGACTCTACACGCGCGTTCTGAACAAGATCCTGTCAACCCGTCGCTTTTACCCACATACAACATAATATAAAATAATATGATTTCATTTACTTATGACACAAGTAAATATAATTGCATATAAATATTAGATTAATATTCTCTACATAATATTTATTAAATTAGTTTTATTTTTCAAATTAATTAAATTACTACGACACGTGATAATTTAAATATTCTAAAAAGTACGGGGTGTTACATTTTCTGTCTTTTTAATTACTATTTAAATGAATTACTAGACCACTTATTCATACTAAATAAATTTTGTTAAAATTAGGTTAAAACATATCCCAACAGTCACAATTGTGGAGATGAAAGAACAACTGACTGTTTAGAAAATAATAAAACAGAATAAATCATGGTCCGGAATAAGAAAAAATAAACCACAAAAATGGGACATGAAAATAAATAAAGGGTCCCATAAAATTGACCCAAAAAGTTTATACTTTAGCCAAGAAAAAGCCCAAGGCCCACGACCCATGACCATGAGACGAGCCGGACCAGACCGAATCGGACGGGGGACGGTGGTGCCCTCATGTGTAGGCTTGGAAGTCAATCCAAGCCCATATAAGTCCTCCCTTCTTCAAAGAGTTGTGATATCCCAAGAGCACCAAACATTTGTGCTAAAATGGGTTATATTATAGTACACCCATTTGTCACATTCTTCCGACGTGGGACAAGAGCTTTTAACTTAACACATCAATCAAATCCCATATTCCAAGTGGTTACTTTGCGATACAATTTCTCATTCATTTTTTTAAAGTTTTTTTTGGTAATTTTGAGAATTTTCATTATTTTTTTTTTGTAATTTTCCTAATATTAACTGATTTTCAACAATATTCTCTATTTTTAAATATATTTTCCATTTATGTTACGACAATTTTTTTGCCATTTCTTACCTTTTTTCCCTGATTTCTACATTTTTTTTACAATTTTCCATATATATATATATATTTTTGGATTTAAATGTATTTTTCGGTAATTATTAGTATTTTTAAATATATATATTTTGAATTATTTTTTTAGAATTTTCCGAGTTTAAATTGTTTTTGGTAATATTCAGAATTTTTAAATATATATTCGTAATCACCATATGTTTTAAAAAAATTCTGAATTTTTTCTAGGATTTTTTATATTAAATTTTTTTTTTTGGATTTTCTTAATTTTTATATTTATGTTGTTATTATTATAAGATTTTATTTAAAATATTATGTTAGGACTAAAATGTCGTCACTTTCAGTCATGTGCCATACAAATGCCTAATTTTTTCGTAGAAAACTAACGGAGTTGGATGACAGATGGTTACTTGTAGTCGTTTTCAAAGTTTGGGGGGGTTAAGTGCAGAAGCTGTGAGTTCGAGTGGTGAAGTGTAAGGGGGGGGGGGGTAAAGTAAAGGGGGTCCAAGTATAATTAACCCTTTCAAATTTGTAAAGAATATTTTTGTTTATAGAATATTCGTGATTCGTTTGCCATGTTTTTGTGTGGTTAACATTGGTTTCAACGGGGGAGGTCTAAAGCAATTTGGATGCGGCCTACCATGGAGGGGTAGTTTCTTAGACATGTTAGGATTTAAGGTCTACTAAAAGCCACATACTCTAAAATTGTACACGATTTTAAGTAGTATATAATTTGATTATGTATGAGTTGGGCCCCCGAGGACCATTTTCTATAAACGATATCCCATTGTTGACACCTACTAATAATTACCATTCACAAATGTATACAAAACATATTCTAATGGTATTGAGAAATTTAGCGATATCGCCTGATGTCTAAAAACAATCTCCTATTGTTTTCCTTCAAAAATGTGATTTCGTTTTCCTTTTAAAGGATTTAGTATTTTGTGGTATATATGTGATGGTAATTCCAACTAATAACTTATATCCTATTGTGTAACTTAGAGAGATGGTTCAGATACACATCTGTATTCGTTTTAAAGTATTTTGGGTATTTGTTTTTGCCCGGGGATGGATTTAGAGTGTCTCGTGAAGCAAAATGGTGAGAACCTCCCATTTTATATTAAGTCATTATAGCATCCACCGGATGCTTATGAATGGTAAGTTTAGAGAACGAAAAAGTGATTTTGGCTTTCATTGATAGCAAACTCCACAGCGGTGGAGTATAAAGAATTTGCAAAATGGTTTCTTACAAACTAATGTTGTTCATAGAAAATAGAATAAAATATTTCTTACTAACAATATTTGTTCGTATGAATTCCTACAAATATTATTAATCATGTTAATTAAAAATAACGTTCCTATGAACTAAATTAGTTCGTATGAATTCATGCGAACTAATGTAGTTTGTAAGCACGTTTACAGAATTTGTAAGCGTTCTCTAAATTTAGAGAACGATTATAAATTCAACTGCGGATTCTCTAATCCTTTTCTCACCATCGCAGATAACACAATTTGTAAAACTACAAAACCTTCTGTCTTTTAGTATCACCATTGATGATGCTCTTAAATGCATTTATATTTTTGAGTAAGAATGAAAGAAATATTTTATAACTCTTTGGTAATGTTCGTGACAGTAGAGGGGGTACCTCTATTCATATATGTGTTTTGTTTGTTTACTTTCTTATGTGTTCTGTTTGTTTACATTCTTATGTTGTTAGTAGTAGCATTAAAAGGACTATTTCTGGATTTTTTTTTAGTTCCAATAGTAATTTTTTTTCTTTATCATCTTTGACCTTGAAATTTGGGATTGAATATGAGGGTACATGTTATTCTTTCATTTCCTATTTTGATTTCAATTCATTATTTTACATGATAAATTTGCAAGATGAAACCAAGAACTATATTTGTATATATATGAGAGGATATCTAATGTGTCTTCTCTTACTCTTTTCCCTTTTACTCTCACACTCCGCCCAAGTTTGTTACAACGAAGTGTAATTACCACAAATGGTTCATTAACATCATCATTGTTTTAATCCCATCATATGGGGTCGGTCACACGGATTCTCCTTTTTCATTCTATTCTATTATAAGCAATATTATCATTCCAGTTTAATTCTTTAAGATCTCTCCTAAAAATTTTCTTCCAGTATAGCTTAGGGCGGTCCATTTCTCTTTTATTCTTTATTTTCAATAATCTTCCTCTTATTATAGGTGCATCTACTGATATACGTAGCACATGTACGTACCATATAAGTCTATTTTTTCTTAATTTATCGCTAATGAGAGCTACTCTTAACTTTTCCCTCGCATACTGATTTTTAATTTTATCCGTTTTAGTAAGTCTAAAAATATTGAGAGCATTTAAACAATGATGAGTGATATTTATGTAATTATTTTTTTTAACAGAAACCTATGCTAATCTCTATAGTAGTCCTACAAATGGATACTTTTGCAATATTTTGTGTTTTCTGATACATATCTTTTTGAATGACTAGCATGTTCTCTCTTCAAAAGGAATAGACACTCTTGAGCAAAGCTCTATTTGTGTGTATATTATATTAAATTATTTTTAGAAAATTGATAAAATTGAAAATATGTTTTACGGTGCGAGATCTAATAACGTAAAATTTGAGTTCAAAATTAAGTAGTGTTATAGGCATACAGTTATCCTAGTACAAAAGGATAACACTAGACCTACACACTTTCCTACCCGTTTCTTGTACACGCCGGACAAGACAAAATGAAAGTTGGCCCACCACAAATGCAAGCTTAGACTTGCACACAAAAAAAACAAAAAAACAAACAAACAACAAACAGGTACTCTCTCAAGTCAATACACAAAAGAAACTTAGACTTAAAAAACAAAAAAAACATTTCACTATTTTACAACTTTTTAACTTTTTATAAATGTTTTTAAAAACAAAAAAAAAACAGTTTCCTATTAATATTAAAAATAAAATAGTTTTTATTTTTTTTTAAAGTAAATAGTTTTTTTATTAAAATTAAAAAATATATTTTTTCATAAATAAAAAAAAATTATATTCACATTCAATAAATGATATGTGTCCGGGATTGTGGGTCCGCGCCAGCGGCACTAATTAATCGCGATATTTTTTCAATAAAAAATATCGCTATAAATTAGTGCCGCTGACGCGGCCCCACGTTCCCGGATCCAAATCATTTGTTGAATGTGGGGTCCGCGCCAGCGACACTAATTAATCGGGATATTTTTTCAATAAAAAATATCCCAATTAATTAGTGTCGCTAGCGCGGACCCACATCGATACTAATTAATCGCGATATTTGATGGGTCCGCGCCAGCGGCACTAATCAAACGCAATATCATGTCAAAAATATAATTTTTTTTATTTATAAAAAAAATATTAATTTTAATAAAGTGCCAAAACAAAACTAAAAAATATTCTCTTAATATTTTTTTAAATTAATAAATAATTAGAATTATGATTTATTTTAGGGTCACGAACCCGACTTATTTTGTACGACTCACTAACGTGTCGTGTTTACATTGGTTCAGTCCTATGGTGTGGGTCCCATCAGGACCCAAAAATGAAGCAATACAGATGCGACATGTCAGTGCGTCGCACAAAATGAGTTGAAATTGTACATCGTTGTAGGTCAAAAAATATTTTCACAAAAAAAAATTATTATAAAAAAAATATCTTTTCACACGTGAGTGCGTCACAAAAAAAATATTATCTACAGCGACACACTCACGTGTGAAAATATTTTTTTTTATAACAATTTTTTTGTGAAAATATATTTTGACTTGCAGTGATTTACAACTCCGACTCATTTTGTGCGACGCACTGACGTGTCGCCTCTGTATTGCTTGATTTTTGTGTCCTTACGTGATCCACACCATAGGTCCCTCAAAAGGAACCAATGCAGACACGACAAATTAATGAGTCGTATAAAATGAGTCGGATTCGTGATCCTAAAATAAATCATAACTTTAATTGTTTTGGCATTTAAAATAATGGCTATTTGAGGGGCCAAATACATTAAAAATAATTTTACTAACGTGTGAAAAGATATTTTTTTATAATAACTTTTTTTTGTGAAAATATTTTTTGACCTACAACGATGTACAATTTCATCTCATTTTGTGCGACGCACTGACATATCGCGTCTGTATTGCTTCATTTTTGGGTCCTGGTGGGACCTACACCATAGGACTGAACCAATGTAGACACGACACGTTAGTGAGCCGTACAAAATAAGTCGGGTTCGTGATCCTAAAATAAATCGTAATTCTAATTATTTATTAATTTAAAAAAATATTAAGAGAATATTTTTTTAGTTTTGTTTTGGCACTTTATTAAAATTAATATTTTTTTATAAATAAAAAAAATTATGTTTTTGACATGATATCGCGATTGATTAGTGCCGCTGGCGTGGACCCATAAAATATCGCGATTAATTAGTGTCGATGTGGGTCCGCGCTAGCGACACTAATTAATTTGGATATTTTTTATTGAAAAAATATCACGATTAATTAGTGTCGCTGTCACAAATGATTTGGATCTGGGAATGTGGGTCCGCGTCAGCGGCACTAATTTATGGCCATATTTTTCATTGAAAAAATATCTCGATTAATTAGTGCCGCTGGCGCGGACCCACAATCCCGGACCCATATCATTTATTGAATGTGAATATAATTTTTTTTTGTTTATGAAAAAAACATATTTTTTAATTTTAATAAAAAAACTGTTTACTTTAAAAAAAATAAAAACAGTTTTTTTTTTTGGACATATACCAAATAGTCCCTCGGACATTTTTTAATACCCATTTAGTCCAAACTTTTTTATTTTGCCTCAAAAAATCCTTTGTCACATATTTTGGAGAGGGAGTGCCGCTGGCGCGGACCTCTAAAAATAAGAGGATATTGAGTGCTTGAGGGACTAAATGGGTTAAACTAAAAATATGTGTCATTTTTAAAAAATATATATTTATAATAGGGACTATTTAATTATTGACCCTTTTTTTTTTAATATTAATAGCAAACTGTTTTTTTTGTTTTTAAAAACATTTATAAAAAGTTAAAAAGTTGTAAAATAGTGAAATATTTTTTTTGTTTTTTAAGTCTAAGTTTCTTTTGTGTATTGACTTGAGAGAGTACCTTTTTTTTTTTTTTTTTTTTTTTTTGTGCAATCCAAACTTGCATTTGTGGTGGGCCAGCTTTCATTTTATCTTATCCGGCGTGTACAAGAAATGGGTAGGAAAGTGTGTAGGTCTAGTGTTATCCACTACAAAATCATGACACAAAAATTTGAAAAATTGACATTCGAGTTGCATTTAATTCCAGTAACGTTTAACACGCGGTTATTCATTTTCATTTGCATCGGTAGCTGGAATTAAACGTGTGAACACATCTCTGAGGTAGGGTGGGCTACTGACAACATCTCTGAGATGGGGTGGTGGACAACCACATGTTTCATCCGTACCTCGAATTAAACATGAACCCATCTCAGAGAGGGGGGAGAGAGAGAGAGAGAGAGAGAATGGGTGGACAAGAAGAGAAATGGAAGGTTTTTCTTTTGCTAATTTTCTCAAATTTAGGTGAAATGGATGTGTATATATATCTACATTCTTAAAAAACAACATCCACACAGCCCTTAGCTGAAAGTGGTGAGTTAACAAATTAGTTGAATGGCAGGGCAAGTAAAGAAGCAGCTTGAGCCATGGTCTGAGTTAGAGGGAAAGATAGTGATGGTGACGGGTGCATCCTCAGGCCTCGGCAGAGAATTCTGTCTGGACCTCGCCAAGGCCGGTTGCAAGGTGGTGGCAGCCGCTCGCCGAACCGATATGCTCAAATCTCTTTGTGATCAAATTAACCAATCCATTACTCAAACCCCACCTAACAACAACACAGTTTTGGCCGTTGCAGTAGAGTT
The DNA here is from genome assembly GCA_949130495.1 of Sambucus nigra. Classification (NCBI taxonomy): domain Eukaryota; kingdom Viridiplantae; phylum Streptophyta; class Magnoliopsida; order Dipsacales; family Adoxaceae; genus Sambucus; species Sambucus nigra. The sequence continues at coordinate 136,897,807 of OX422216.1, forward strand.
AGATGTCACTGCCCAACCTCACACCATTGAGGCATCAGTAAACAAAGCTTGGGCTGCTTTTGGCCGTATTGATGCTTTGGTTAACAACGCAGGTGTTAGAGGTAATTCATTCCATCATAAAATTCACAACACTTTTGGAGAAATTTTAGATACACCTACAGAAACTAACACTAGCACCACCCATAACTCCTTCGGTATGCAAGGTTTTTTACGGTATTATATCATTTACACAATTTATATTATATTTATTAATTTCAATCATTAATTGGATATGATTGTCAGAACAATAAATATTAGCAACCATTAGTTTTCATTTACATAGAAAGCTCTCACTTAATTTACTCTTCCCTTTGCATAAGAGGATAATATTTTTATTTTTTAAGAAATTATATATACTAATTTTTCAAATTAAGAAGAGTTTATGCTTATTCATTTACATGTTACTTGGTAGCTTATTTATTAGTTTAGTCATCACAACCAAAATTGGAGATATTAAAAAGCGAACACCACAAAAAAATGAAACAAAAATTTGGGAAAACAAAACCAAAAATACTGGAAGCATCGAAAATTAACTAAAGTAAATTTTACAAAAATATTAAAAGAATCCGATGTACCACAAGGCTTGCTCTTGGTAACATTTTTAAAAAAATCGACGATTGAAACTACCAAAACTGAGCATAACAACATTTTCTGGTATAAATCATATACCGACCAAACTAACCAATAAACACTCATTATGAAGGCACTCATAAATTGTGGCTTTTTTTTTAACACATTAAGTGTTGATTTACTGAGACAATACGAAAAGGCTATTTCTAATTTACTATTTATTTTTTTAAAAGAGAAAAAAATTTATTAATAAAACAAATAGGAGAAAAAGTCACTCCTAGCGGCTCTTACATGAAATAAAGAAATAAAATTCCGAAAATTTTTGAGATCTTGAAAGAGTAGCAGACGATCTTAAATTTTAATTTAAATAAAATTATTCCTTTTGTCGAGGAGTTAATAGCATTATGCCTGAATAAGATAAAAACACTTGAGATGGAAATTAAATCCTCCACAAATTAACGTCCTAATTTGTAATTTAAAAAAGGATCACAAGTATTTAGTTTCACTTTTAAAAATTCATTTATATCAACTTCCATGTTTTTATTTTTTTAGTCGTTGATCCTATTGTAACAATTGTAGGACACTTGTCATTTTATGCGAAAAAAAAGATAGGCGGTTACAAGGGGGTTAAAAAGGTTTTTAGTAGTTATGGGACTAAATACAATTTAAAAAATACACGGGAAGGAAGCCTAAAAAAGTTTTGGGCATGGAACTAAATCCAAAAAAACTTTTAAAATGGTCATTTTGACAAAAGTTCAATTTAATAATGTGATGAGCACCATATGAAAACTCATGCGCCATGTCACGTATATTAATGTTTTATATATACAATTTATAAAAATCACACCCGAAAGGTGAATGATTTTTCATGTATTTTTATCTAGAGTAGTTATTTTTCTTTTTGTGTTGTTTGTTCCACACAACCCAAAAATTTAACGAAACCAATTAATTTACAAATATATAGTTTATACATGCAATATAAGGGAAATTGACTATCAGTTAGAAAATGCGACATATTATGTTTTGATTGTCTTAGGGAGCATAAGTACTTCACTGGATTTATCTGAAGAGGAATGGAGTTGGGTGATCAAAACAAACCTAACAGGAGCATGGTTGGTGTCAAAATACCTAGGCATTCACATGAGGAACACAGGCCAACGAGGATCTATCATCAATGTTTCTTCTATTTCGGGTTTAAACCGAGCCCAAGCACGTGGAGGCGTTGTCTATAGTTCTTCCAAAGCTGGCATGGACTCCATGACTAGGGTAAACTTTTTATCCTATTAGGATACCCCTTATTTATCACGATAAATGTGATAAATGCTGTCAAAGAAGAATTTGTCCGCTATTTTGTTTGCTTAACATTATTTGTCATAATTTTTTTTTTCATGAATATCCATGTTTACGTGCATATATGCCATCATTTTTCACTGTTGATGGCAAAACTTGTTTCGGTGTATGGCAAATCAAATTTTCCCACATCTTTTTGTTGTTAAATACTGTTTTTTGCATTAAACCTGTTTTTATTTTGTTAAAAACTCTTTTTTTCAGTTAAAACTGATTTTTTTTTTCGGTCAAAACTACTTTTTTTCTTTAAAAACTATTTTCCCATTAAAACTTTTTTTATTTTTTAAAAGCTGTTTTTTTGGATAAAATCCTGTTTTTTCTTAAAAAGCTGTTTTTTATCAAATGTTTTTTAATAAAAGAACATGGTATGATATATGCATTGTTATCTATATCCATGTTGAAAATACAAAGCCCTGCATGACAAAGTTGAAACTTCTCGCTACATTATTTAAGATTGGGTGTGGCTATCCCCACACCCTAAACATCTTCCCCGCACCATTTTCAATACAAAGACAAAAATACCCTTTCCCATTTCATTAAAACATAACATTATTTAAGCAAAATAAAATTTACATTTTAAGATAAAATACAATTTTATTATTACTATTATTTTAATTTTTTTACTTTAACATATTACTAATTTTTTTAATTACATTATAGTACATTTCATAAATCTTAAGAAAAAAATAGTTAAAAAAACTGTCTTAAGAAAAAAATCGTTAAAAAAAATCGTTAAAACTGTTAAAAACTGTTTTTTTTTTCTTGTTAAAAAGCTGTTTTTTTCATTATTAGTTTTTTTGGGTTAAAACCTTTTTAAATATCACCAAATAAGTTTCAAATTTAGTGACGAACTATGTATCGAAGTTTAATAAATTTATGAAATGTACTATAATCTAATTTAAAAAATAGTAATATGTTAAAGTAAAAAATTAAAATAATTGTAATGATAAAATTATATTTTATCTTAAAATATAAATTATATTTTACTTAAATTTATGTTAGGTTTTAATGAAATGGAAAAAGGGTATTTTTGTCTTTATATTGAAAAGGGTGTGGGAAAGATGTTTAGGGTGTGGGGATAGGCACACCCTTAAGATTTTAGGATCCTTCCGTCTATTACTAATTGGTTGGACGAGATATTTCAATATTTAACATGGTACGATATTCTCATGTATCACATATTGCCATTCATATCCGTTTCGTCTTAAAATTCACTATTCACAATTTCGGATCCTTATCAATAACAAGATTTGATAGTGTATATTACATTTTAGGCCTCTGATATTTATGGTCCCAAAAAATTGTCCCCATAAACTATTTTGTCCAACGGATCCTCTTGAGCTATTGACTCGTTATACTTGATCCCAGAGTATGTCAAATGTTGTAATAATTTAAACATGATCATGACACGTGTTAGTTAATATTTAAAAGAATTAGATCACCTTTTTCTTAATTTTGCAGACACTATACTCGTATATCACTATGATACTATTGTGCAAATTCTTATTTAGGCATATCTAAATGCATATATACATTGTAATCAAGTCCTTTTGCTACTTCTTGGGCAGAATAGTATATTGATATCATTTGGCCCAACTAATTTTATGTATTTCTTTAATTATTTCTTCTACTAAATAGCATCACGTTGACAAAATTTATTTAGGACAATTTACAATTAGATCTCTTTATAAGAATTTTTAAACATGTAATGACAACTTAATATTATATCCACTTGTTATGCCACTAGCGTGAACTTATATAAGAAGATAATTAGTGGATCTAAGTATTTAAAATTTGTCAAAATTCTTTTACTGTTTAAAATTTATTTATAAGGGATCTAAGAGTACTTTTTTCATTTATTTATATACATTTTCAAGCCATTTTTCTAATAGATATATTTTACAATCATAGATAATGGCTCTAGAATTGGGAAAGCATAAAATCAGAGTGAACTCAATAGCGCCAGGACTATTTCGTTCTGAGATAACTAAAGATCTCGTTCAAAAAGATTGGCTAAAAAATGTGGCCTTGCGTAACGTCCCTTTAAAAACGTTCGGTACATCAGATCCAGCATTGACATCGCTTGTTCGGTACTTAGTCCATGACTCTTCTCAATATGTCTCAGGCAACATCTTCATTGTTGATGCTGGTTACACCCTTACAGGTGTCCCACTCTACTCTTCTCTTTAGTAGAAGACCTTATGATAATATTTTTGGGGAAGTGCACAATACCCTCCTAAATGTTTTATGTGTTTGTAACAAACACCATAGAATTATGCTTTTGCATCAGCTGTATTGGTGCTCACAAATAAAATTACATCGGGATTTTTATTTTCTTACCTACTTTAGAACTGTAATGTCATGTCATGGTTCATTATTCAAGCGAAACATGAAAGTGTAAGTGTGATTGATAATTGTTGAAGGGCTAAAAATCGAAACAATTTGGCAATGAGCAGACATTTGAGAGGCCCACCACGTTTGTAACTAATTTGTAAAACCTAATTATCAATTATCAAATGTCATTATTATATATAAAGTCCTGCAATATGCACCAAAAGTGTACATCGAAAATTTACCGAATGTGCATTAAAGATTTACTCTGGCGGGACCCACACCATAGTAGAATATTCACACTTTTGGTGCATGTATCATTTTTCTCATATATATTATAGTCTTGCTCTCTCTATCACCACATTATTGGCTACACATTGTGAGAAATATGACTCACAAATGTTATATTATATTTTTTTGGATCTAGATAACATGTGTCTTAAGGGCATACACATAGAATTAAAAAATAATAAGGACAGAGTTCCGACAAATAACGAATAGGATACATATACTCATGTGAAGATTTTATACTTACTATTTTAAAGTTCAAAACATGTGACCTAAGAATACATGTTATCATATTCCTATTTTCTTTATTGTAATAAGAGAACACAATTATTTCGAGCTGATTTAGGTTTCCAATTTTTTAGTTTCCAATCATTTTGTAACAAAATATCAAACATAACATAATCTACAAAAATGAAGAGACATGATAACTTATTACAATTTGAATAGAGGTTGTTGAAGACAACTAGGAGACTAGTTACAATTTAGAAAAAAATACATGGGTCTTATACCTATTGAAACTTCTTAGTGCCACTAAAATCTAAAAATTTACAGTAATATCTTATTGTACCATATGAATTCTATAGTACATGGCACATATTTTGAGAGATTTTTTATGTATGAGTTTGGGATTCATGCACAAGTAAAATATAGTCAACATAGTTCGGCACATTATAAGATGGACACTTGTGTTAAATAAAAGAGTCATTTTGGGTTTGATTCCCATTTAATTTTCAATATTCAATCAAATTTCATAAGTTGACATATTTTGGGGTTTGATTGCCATTTTTAATAATTTTGTTAGTCAACCAACGTTCACTATTAGTCTGCTCAAATTAAAAAGTTTTCTATCCATTTGATCCATACTTCAACCCAACTATTAACAATTAAAGTAATTAGTTCTTACAATATATAAAAACACTTTTTTGATATTTATATAAAAATAGTATTTTATATAAACGTTAATATTTATTTATAAAGAAATAATATTTTTTAATTAAAATAGTTAATATATATATATATATAGAGAGAGAGAGGCAGGCTCCTGTGCAGACTAAGTTTGCACACTAAGTTTGCACATTACTTTTTTAAAGTAGTAAAAAAAATATTTTTGAGTTGATTTTTTTTGTGTGATATTTAAACATTTCAAGGAATCCATATAAAAAAAATCAGCTCAAAAAAACTTTTTTTGCTAGTTTTAAAAAATCGGTCAAACTTTCTATGCTTTTAAGCCCTTTAAAAACTGCGAAAGTTTGACCGATTTTTTAAAAATAGCAAAAAAAGTTTTTTTCAGCTAATTTTTTTTATGTGAGTCCGTTGAAATGTTAAAATATCACATAAAAAAATTGGTGTGCGCCAGCACTCAAAAATATTTTTTTTACTACTTTAAAAAAGTAATGTGCAAACTTAGTGTCCACAGGAGCCTGCCTCTCTCTCTCTATATATATATAGATATTGATAATCCTTAATATTTTACATAAAAACAGTTTTTTATATATAAAATTGTTTTTCTTCCATTAATAAATGTTGACATTTATATGAAAAATTATTTTTTATGTTAGAAAATGTATGTTATATAAAACACACTTTTATAATATAAATATAAATTTAATTTTAAATAAAAACTCCTTTCATAAAAAAGTAAATATAAATACATTTTATATGTACAAATTGTAGCTTTAGCTTTTTTCCTATAAAAAATGTAGTCTTGACCATTTTATTATAATATTTTTTTTCTAAAAAACCTATTTTTATAAAGACAAATATTAAATCATTTTTTACTATTTTAAAAAGTAATTTTATAAGAAACTATAGTTTTGACTTTTTTCTATAAAAAATGTTCTTTAAAAAGATTTTTGAATAAATATAAAATCGTTTAAAGAAAAATTGTGTTCTTAAAAATAAAAATATAATTCATTTTTTAATTTGAATTGTTTTTATCAAGTAATTTTATAAAAAATGTATTTTTCTTCTAAAAATTGTAGAAAATAGTTTAAAAAGGTTTTATTTTTAACAAATATTGTACAGTTTTCATCAATAGAAAACAACTAAATAACATGAAAAATTCTAAAAATAGTTGATATAAAAAAATATTTTTTCAAGTAAAAAAATTATTATTATAATGTACAAATTTTGAATATAAAAAACATTTATAAAACAATGTCCCTTTATTTAAAACTGAAAAGCAGTTATGTATATAATCATTAATGTGAGAAAATGTTTTACATAAAAAACATTTTTATATAAATATTAATGGTTATTAATATAAATATTAATTGATTTATACAAATAAATATTTGCAATTATCTATTAATGGTTAGCAACATAAATATTGACATTATATAAAAAATTGTGTTTATATAAATATTAACATTTATTAAGCATAAAATATTTTTTAAATATTATAATTACTAATGACTTTAATTATTTTAGTTGGGGTAAAGAATGACAAATTGCATAGAAAGCCTTACAATTTGAGTTGGTTAATAGTCAACTATGGTTGGCTAACGGAATTATTAAAAGAGTAATGGTATGATTCCTAATTATATATTCAAATTATCCCCCAAATGAGTTGATATAACATTAAAGTATTGTACTATGTCATTATTACAGTAAAAAGTATAATATTTAATGCTAACTCATCTCATTTGGAGAATGATTTGGGATATTTTTTAGTACTCTTATCATTATTTTTATTTAAAATGGATACCAAGCTCCCAAAAAGTTAACATGCGGGGGTTGACTGAGTATTGAAAACTAAATGGATGTCGAACCTCGACTAATCCCCATCTGCTGGCCAAGCCTCTTGACCCAGTGGTATAAGGCTGCCACTGGTACAGTCTTGGGGTGGATTGGGTTTGGTCCCCAGTTCCATCCCTGCCACTGTCAAAATAATGCTTGGCCAGCAGAAGCCACGAATCGCGAATGGGGATTAGTCGAGGTGCACACAAGCTGCCCGGAGACCTCATGGTATGCTACAAAAAAAATGGATGTCGAACCGAAAAGGTAATAGAATTCTGCAATGATGAAATTAATGCTTTTTGACCTTTAAAAAGTGAGGAATAATTTCTTCAATTATATTAAATCAAATCCTATGACTTACTATATATTGACTAGCACGGGATTGAGTCATATTGAACACCTAAACATTTATAGATCTTATTAACACTCATTCACTCATAGACAAAAAATTTTAATACCACAACTATTTACGAATTATATTTTAAAATTTTCACAATGTGCAAAATTTTCATTCATAATAGATAATTTATGAGAATATGTTTCATGTCACTTAACTTCTTGAGCTTCTCATTTATGAAAAATACATGAACAAAGAAAATAAAAAGATGGTAATAATAAGATCTATAAGAAGATAAATTTTTTTAGAGTAAATAACCCACTGGCCCATAATATGTACAAAATAGATTGCTGCCCCGCGCGATGTGCGGGCGGTTGTATCACTTCTGCGAATCACTTTATGACACTATGAAAATCAACTAAATAACGGATGCATAATTAAAATGGGATTGATCAACAAATCATGATTTTTTTGCAATACGAAACCCGCGACACAAATTAATGTACAAAAAGAACTAAATTGAATTCCACTCTAGGAAGCCCTTCAAATTTAATACAACTTTTAAAATGATGTTTCGATCAACCCATTCTCTAGGCACTTTCATTGAAAATATACAAAAGTAAACACGATTAGGGTCCATTTGATTGGCCTCCTCTCTTTATCATAAAAAATAGTTATTTTAGTTTAATTTTTACTTTTTTAATGATTGGTTTTTACTACATTATATGAAAACATTAGGTATAAATATGAAATTCATTTTCCATGTGTAAGAAGCTCCAATTTCTCACGTAAAGGTTGACACGCACGATATGCCGATGATGGGGCTTGTTGTCAATTAATACAATTCTCATCATCAACTTAATATAAATCATATAATAACACTACAAGAAAAAAGCATTTTTATGACGTTTTTTAAGTGTCATAAAACCAATTTTATGACGTTTTATTTTTCAATCAAAAACGTCATAAGTTTGGGTGTCATAATTGATATCCGTAAAAAGTGTCATATTAAGTTAACGGTTATATATGACCATTTTTTCAAAATCGTCATATCTGCTACAAAAAGGAGTAATAATATACTCTATAAAATGTCATATTTGATATATAAAGCGTTATGACAAATAACTTTCATATATTGAAAAGGGTCATATAAAATATTTCATCACATGAGAGTTAAATATAAAACATCACAAATTAATCATATAATAAAAAAAAATAATAACCAACACTAATGTCGTAGTTGACAAATAAATCTAAATACAAATCAAACTTCATTTTAACATAAAACAACCTTAATTTTTTTTTGTATTCAACCCCTTTCAATGTACATCATTCTCAAAAAAATAATGACCTACTACATGTATCTCTATACCCACTATGTACATCATTCAAACAAATGTCCTCAAAATAATGTACATAAAAAAAATAACGCATATATGCGCCAAAGTCAAAACTACACTAAATCAAATTAATTCTTCTATCAAAATTAATGTTCCTCCGTATTAATAATCGCTTCATAGTGCTAGGCTACAATGCACAGATGTCCTCTTCCCACTTGGATTCACGATCGTGTTGTCCGAAAATGATACACCTTTACATGACTCTAAGTAGATGCTCCTGCATAAGTTCAAAGCTTTAAGTCACATATTCGACAATGATGATAAGAATTTCACAAGACTTACATATCACATTCAACTTAAAACTTAAACGTAATGATTGGTCAATCTTTTCGAATTTGCCCAATGAGTGATCTTAATATATGTATATAAATTGACTAACATTTAATCTTGGAGTGGGCCTTGGACTACTAAGTTACAAGGAAACGCAATTAAGAAATAAAATGGATACCTGAAACATATGAAGAATATGTGGTTACATTTGATTTTAAAATTAATGTTTGTTAATATATTATTTGACATTGATTAGTGATCTTTTGTTATGATTTGTAATGGGCAACTGAAAAAATAGTAAAAATGGGGTGGGGGTATAGTACTTTTAATACATGTACACGTATATATATTGAGCATTTAATAAGTATCTTTCATTTGTTTCTGTGACAACTAATACTTACTTCCATTTTAACTCGCGTTCCATTTTCTCCTTTGATGCATATACAATCTCAACATCACCAGGGTGCCGCCCAACCATGTATAGAACAGTAAAGCTCATAAAAACAAGAAAACCATCACCAACGTGTTAAATAGCATACCAGTCATTGACCCACCTAGGAACAATGGTGATCAATAATTCAATAAAATTCCATTCCATTTTTAGAACTTATGATAGTACAAATAGAAAAATATGATACGCAACAGGTGGAGACATTACTTAATAATGTAAATGAAGGGGTAGATAGAAAAATCTTTTCTTTTTCGATTTCATTTTCTTTTTATCACAGTTTAAAATACTCTATGCGACCTTTAAAATACTCCCTCAGACATAAATTACTAGTCACAGTTTTTCCTTTAAAAGGTCAAAATTTTAGAGTCACTATGAGAGTTCCATATGAATATATGTGCCCTATTAAATGTATGTCTAAAGTCTATTCCCACTATTTTGGGATTCTTAGTGTGTGCCCTTAAAGCACATGTTATAAGGACCCAAATTAATATACCAAGTTCATGATATGTAAAAAAGTTGTTACCTAAACCCCAAGTTACATTAAAATTAGTGCCTTTTAAACAAATGACTTTCAAACAACCACTCTTAATTTGAGGCATGAGGGAGTGTACAAGTGACCTATAAACAAGCAACAATCAAGACACGGCAAAACATGATTAGGTTTTTGTCATTTTAGATATTTAGATTCTTAAACGTGCCTAGTTTATGTCAGGAAAGGTGATAATAGTGCTTACCTCCTATATCAAATTTTAATAGGTAAGGATTTCAATGCTATCCGAATAATGAATTCGTCAAACTAGAGACATACCAGGTCAGGAAGGCCATCTTTCAGTCCCTCCGTGTTGTGACCCAGACTAAATTTTCCATCACAACTGCGAAGAGAAAAACTGTCTTAAGGGGCCCATCAGCTGTAACATTAATAACCGAAAAAAATTTGTTTTAGGTGCAAGTACTTGAGATACTAAAGCGGGAATAACATCAGTAATATGCAGGAAAAGAATAGTTGTCGTGCATATTTCATTTTCATCAACACTAATGTCCATTGCCTGTTCATTGGTGATCAGGTCCACCTCCATTTTCACATCGTTCAAAGCAGATATCGGCTCCTCCTCTGATTTCTACAGATTAAGATGGGTAGTCCCAAGTGGTTCATCCAACTTCTCATTGGCAGACACAAGTGGTTCAGCTTTCTCCTCTTGATTATTATTGTTTGAAACTCCACACTCTACTTCTTTTTTACGCTCCCCTAATTTTGCATCATTTGAGGCAACAACTTTCTCATTCTCATATGTTGGAACAAACTGAACGCTCTCTGCATTAGAAAATGGTACCGTGTCTCTGCTTATGGCACCCATTTCTTCCCTCTGCTTCTCGTAAAGGAACATGGCTTTCTGCAAGTTAAATCACTTTCCTATGAGTTTAAAGTCATTTGTTCACGAGAGAATAATTAATAAGGAATACATTTTTTTCAAAATTTGTTTTTAAAAAAAACGAAACACAAAACCATCAAATTTTTGTTTTCCTTTATATCATTTATAACAACAGTTATAAAAGAAGGCAAACTCAAAGATAAAAGGCATGCATCTGTACGGAAAACATTATGGGGATAGAGGTAATCTGGGGACGCGGATGTGGATGGATGAGGTAGAAGTAGCAATTGTATTTTTTATACTCCAATATTAGTAAATGAAGATCCAATGAAATAAAATATCTATTAATCATAAACATGTATATGCACACCCCTGACGTACGCACCTCAAAAAGAGAATCAATGATCGAAGGAAAAAGGATGGTACTGTAAGTTTTATCAGGAACCTTTGTTTTGGTTTATAAAACCTCCTGCGGTGAGGAAGAAAAGAATTCTATTAGAACCAAATATTTGTTATTAATAAGAATGAAAAAAAAATGACTATGTCCTCGGATTTTACCGCCACGTATAAAATCATGTAATTATCTTTATTGGGTAACATGTTCTGATCCATATCCATCAATCTAACGCATTGGCCATACAACTGTAATACCCTGCATTTTTATCGATATTTATTTATGGGATTAATTAAATTAAATGAGAATTAATTGAAAATTAATCCGGATAAAATACTAACGAGATGTGAGTTGGTATTTGATTATAATGTGTATATATGGCAATATATGAATATTGGAAATATTGAATTAGTCGTGAGATAGAAATACGGCAATTTGGGAAATTTTGTTGGGACGCGCGTGACAGTCGCGTCAAGAAAATATTTAATTTAAGTAAAAAGTGAATTTTATTTTTATTAACCGTATGGTCATTTTGAGTGCGCCAACGTGTCCGGAAGGGTCTAAATAGTCAGAAAACACTAGCCGGTGGTTAAGTTTGGGTCCCGGGGCATTATTGGGCCATACCGGTAACTTAAAAGGGCATTTTGGTAATTTCGAAAATTTGGGAATTAAAACCCATGAAAATTAGAAATAAAATCTGACTTATTCTTTATCCACTAAACCCACTAACTACACTAAATGAATTAATGGGCTACGGGAGTTATTGGAAGAAATAGAAAAGAAGTTCCTAAGGCAACCTCTAAACCTCCATTGTCATCATCTTTAGAGAAGAACTTGTAGAGAGAGAGAGAAAAGAGAATTCTGTACAGAGAGAGAGAACAATTCAACCTTCAAGATTCAACATCAAATTCAGAGAAAGATTAGAGGCAAGTGATTTAATTACAATTGATTCAATGTTATGCTTTTCCATGTTTAGGGAAATTATCGAATTTATCTTGGAAGATTGATATAGACCCATGAATTTGAAGATTAAAACTATGAACTATGTTAGGTATTGCATGTAGAAACATTCTGGATGAATTATGAATTCAAAATATAACCCTTGATGATCTAAAAACGGATTTAAGAAGAGGTTTATTAATGTTCTTGAAAGAAATAGAAAACTAGAGTTCTTGATGAAGTTTTGATCCAAATAAAGCCCTTGGTTGATGAATTATTGGTTTTAGAACGTTAACAATGTTGTAGGATGGTTGTATGATGATATTATAACGTTATATTAGAGTTTCATGCTTTATAATGGAGTTTTGGAACGATTTGAGGACTGCAAAACGAAGCAGTCCGTAGCCTACCTGGTGTGATCGATCGATCGACATTCATCAGTCGATCGATCGACCACCATCGATCGATCGAGGCTCAAGGTCGATCGATCGACCTTCCTAGAATGAGTAAAATTTCCCCTATTTAAATTTTAATGATGTTAACCCTTAGAAAATATTATTGGAGACTTTATGAATATCCTTGGACTTAAGGAAGACCAGTATGTATGGTTATAAAAAAATTTGGACCTTAATTAGAATTCAATTTGAGGAATTATTCTAAAAGATAATGAAACTCGATGAGTGAGATAATATTAGGGTTAAAAGAGTAAATTTGAATAAATTGATGAAATGAGGTTTGGGGCAGAAGTAAGGACCTTAAGAATAATGATGTTATATGTGAGAATAATAGGAAAATTAATAGACCCTTTGAGATAGGTTTTAAGTATAAGAAACTACGACGTGAGATGTGTCGACAGTCTACATTTTATATTATCGGAAGACTTATAATGTATAAAAATGGAATAATGGTATAAGGATGTATAATGTACCTTTATTAACATTGAGACATCTAAGATGTGTGAATGCTTAGTATATGATTTTATGTGTATGACATACCTACCATACTTGCTATCACGGGAGGTTTACGTTCGCTTAGGGCCATCTAATCCTTGTGTGCCCGGATTCAGAGTGGTACCTAGAGGACATAGTTCAAGGGAATGACTTAATTGTGAGTTATTAAGCCAGCTGACTATGGAGCGTAGGTATGTACGTGACCATGGATATGTTGAATTATGTTCGCCTCCATTTTTGTGTGTGGTGTTTATTCTAAAAAATTCCTGAGAGATTCGGAATTTGTAATCCTTATGTACGTGATGTACCGGGATGGATAGCAGAGTATGTGTGCACCGCAGCTTAGCCTCGCGGTGCTTATATTGTATATTTATGATGTGAATAATATACGGTTAAATGAAAAGGAATTGTTATGTTTAATTATGAGAATAATTTATAGTAACTCCTTGAGAAGATAAATAAGGGGATAACCTCCAGTAAACGGTAATGCTAATAATTGAGAATCCAAGTTCAAGTAAAGCTATCTAATTAAGTGATAACATAGGGAATTCATATTGTGAATCGAGTAGTTGGGTTAGAACTTATGACGGTCTAGTTAGAGATAACTAACACATGAATGGGTACATGAACGTTAGGAGTGCACAGTTAGATGAGAGGTGAGTATTTCATGTGAGAGTACGTCCTAACATGTATTTTGCATTCATTGTTTTAAATGTTATTAAAGCACTTGCTATTTTTAAAATACTCTCCACTTTCGGGCTCTGACCCGTTTGCTTTCAAATCTACTTTTTTTTTGTAAAAACCTTTTTAGGTGCCCAGCCACAAGGACACCATGCATAGTATTTCCAGTCAGGTGACGAGCTGTAGCTGTTGTGGAAGTTACAGGGCCTTGCTAGTAGACGCTTCATTTGCCTTGACTCTATATTCAGATTTCATCAGTTGTAGGGCATGTCGCCCATTTCTTTTAGAGACATTTCATTTCTTTCAGTTATTCAGACTTTTTGTTTGTAATTAATTCAGGATGCAGACTTGTTTTATTTCTTTTCATATTGGGATTGTTGTGAGGAGTATTTCCTCTAGACTCATCTTTATTTGTTGATTCACTATAGTTGGACTTTATCGTGAATGGTTGTGTTACATTTCTATATTTCATTTATTGCATGTTAATCAGATTTAATTTAAAATTTGACAACTCACTTTTTAAATACTAGGTGGCTAGTAATCATTAAAAATGTTTTCGACAGTGATGCTATTAACTGGACCAACTTGGCATTTTGTATTGATTTAATAAAGGAGTAGCTACCCGGTATTTAATTAGTCGGGGTGTCGCAGGTGGTATCAGAGCATCAGGTTCTAGTGTCCTTTAGGATCTGTACAGCTTATTATGTTTCCGCTGAGCTTTCTTTGATGTAGAGCCCTATATTTTAGGACTGTTGTATTCCTTTATGTATGCTTCGCTCTTTAGCTATTTTAAGTTTATAACTGCGAACTTATAAACTTTACTCTTATTTCAGATGCCTCCACGACGTGCGCAGCGAGTTCCTAGGGATGCACAACCCGAGCCACAGCCAGCTCCAGTACAGGGCACCATGAATGCCGCCGAGGTTGCAGCCATTGTAGCCCAAGCGGTAAATGCCGCTCTTGCCGTTATACAGCAGGTACCACCCCAGGCACCGATAGCCGCGCCAATTCAGGCACATGCATTCCCGTCTGCTTGGGAACGTGTTCGAGATGCTTTTCAGAAAGCACACCCTCCGGAGTTCGCAGGTAGCTCCGATGTTGTGGTATCTAGTCAGTGGAGGAAGGATATTCAGAGGCACCTGAGGATGTATGAGTGCACCGATGTTCAGAAGAAGATACTAGCTACTTTCAAGCTAGTGGGATCTGCATTGCAGTGGTGGGAGTCTATTACCACCGCAGAGGAGAGAGATACACTCTCTATACAGGAGTTTTGGGTGCGGTTCGACCGCAAATATTTTCCGTCAGCTGTTCACACGGAAATGAGGAGGAAGTTGATGAGCCTTAAACAGGAGGGTAAGACTGTGGCCAAGTATGAGGCCGAATTCACAAATTTGCTGAACATTGTACCGGATGAGATACCGACGGAAGAGAAGAAGATTCAGAAATTCACAGATGGATTGACTTGGAGGATCCGTCAGCACTTGTTGGGGAACCTCTCGTTGGCCACTTATTCCGACGTGGTTAACGCTGCATTGCTCCATTTCCAGGACCACTGCTTTCACTTGACAGAGGGGAAGCGATCAGGAGAGTCCAGCCATCAGGGAAGGACAGGGGGAAATGGTGCCAGCGGGGCACAATCAGCTCATAGTCAGTATAGGCAGGGTGATCAGGGTTCCCAGCAGGGGGATTCCAAGAGATTCCGATCAGGGGGTTTCAGACACGGACATGGAGGTTTTAGGCAGGGCCATCAGGGTCCGAACGGCCATCAGGGTCAAAATGGTCAACAGCAGCAGTTTCACCAGGGCCAGCAAGGCCAGGGCAGAAATGGTAACGGTCACCAGGGCCCTGGTCAGCAGGGACAGCGAGGGGGAAACTTCCAGGGGAAGTGTTTCATTTGTGGTAAGATTGACCACAAACGTCAGGAGTGTCCTGATAAGGGCAAGGCCCCACAGCAGCAGCAGCAGGGTGCTCGACACGAGCCACAAAGTCCTATGTTTCCCGCCGCCCTCCCAGCACCACAGATGGAAGCATTACCACCCATTCCAGCAGTCCTAGTTCAGCAGGGACAACTTCAGTATGGGAGAGTGTATCAGCTCCAGTAGGTCGCATCCCCACAGGATCCACCAGCCATTGAGGGTATGCTCTCTATTCAGGGGACTCTGGGGCGCATTTTATTTGACACGGGGGCTACACACTATTTTATTGCTATGAGATTTGCACGCACCATTGGGTTATTAGACACCGCAGAGAGCACCGCTACTTGTGTAGACTCACCGTTGAGTAGGGGTTCCATGATTTCGCTTATATGTAGAGGTGTGGGTATAGAGATCGGGAGGTTTACTTTACCCGCTGACATGTTAGTGTTAGAGATGACCGAGTATGATGCCATTATTAGTATGGATTGGCTAGTAGCGTACCGAGCCATGATTGACTGTTTTACTAGGAGTATTATCTTTACCATTCCCGGGCAAGAGATGTTTTTAGTGGTGATTCCTCGCCCTGAGGGAGGATCGTCCACTCATTTGTACTACATAGAGGAGGAGACCTCTAAGGAAGTGGTGATACCACTTGATTCGATTCCGGTTGTTCGAGAGTTTGCCGATGTATTTCAGGATAAACCTGGATTACCTCCGAGTAGAGAGATAGATTTTATGATTGATTTGACGCCGGGCACTCGACCTATTGCCCGCGCACCTTATCGTATGGCTCCAGCTGAGATGAGAGAGTTACGGGATCAGATTGAGCATTTATTGGGTCGGGGGTTTATTCGGAGGAGTACTTCGCCGTGGGGTGCCCCTGTGTTGTTCGTAAAGAAGAGGAATGGATCGTTGAGGTTGTGTGTGGATTACCGGGAGTTGAATAAGGTCACGATACGGAATAAGTATCCGTTGTCCCGAATCGATGACTTATTCGACCAGTTGAGAGGAGCTTCTTTCTTATCAAAGATTGATTTGCGATCGGGATACCATCAGTTGCGTATCAGGGAAGAGGACGTCTCGAAGACTGCTTTCTTAACGAGATATGGTTCCTACGAGTTTCGGGTTATGCCTTTCGATTTGACCAACGCTCCAGTAGTGTTTATGGGCTTGATGAATAGGGTGTTCAGAGAGTTCCTGGACCAGTTCGTCATTGTTTTCATTGATGACATTTTGGTTTACTCCCAGACAGAGGAGGAGCACACCGAGCATTTGAGGCAGGTTTTGCAGACGCTACGTCAGAACGAGCTGTATGCAAAGTATGAGAAGTGCAGGTTTTGGCTGAAGGAGGTTCAGTTTTTGGGGCATATTATTTCCGACCGGGGGATATCTGTTGATCCGGGAAAGGTATCCGCGGTGAGGGAGTGGGGACAGACCACGACACCGACTGAGATCCGTAGTTTATTGGGCTTAGCAGGATACTACAGGAGGTTTATTCGGGATTTCTCCAAGATAGCGGGTCCCATGACACATCTGACTCGTAAAGGTGTGCCGTTCATTTGGAGTGATGCCTGTCAGTTGGCATTCGATGAGTTGAAGGACAAGTTAACCTCAACACCTGTGTTAGCATTGCCGAGACCGGGAGTTGAGTATCTTGTTTACACCGATGCGTCCTTACAAGGACTTGGAGGTGTACTGCAGCAGGAGAGTCAGGCCATAGCTTATGCTTCCCGTAAGCTTAAGCCTCACGAGAAGAATTACCCTACCCATGACTTGGAGTTAGCGGCAGTGGTATTTGCCCTTCGGATTTGGAGACATTATCTTTTGGGGGAGAAGTTTCGATTGTTCACGGACCACAAGTCCCTACAGTACCTGTTCACGTAGAAGGAGCTGAATATGCGGCAACGGAGGTGGCTTGAGTTTATGAAGGACTATCAATTTGATATCCAATATCACCCGGGGAAGGCTAACGTGGTAGCAGACGCGTTGTGCCGTAGGCCAGTAGATGAGGTGGCAGGGGTGTGGAAGGCAAAGTGGAAAGAGTTGGGACACCAGGATGCAGTGGCCCGATCGTTCATGTCTATGATGACTGTTACACCGCAGATTATCACGAGAGTGGTGAAAGCACAGGAAAATGACTCGTTCTGTCAGGAGCAGATAGTTCAATTACTAGCAGAGGGAGCCGAGTCCTATACCGTTAGCTCAGACGGGGGATTACGCTTCAATGGCAGACTGGTAGTTCCTGAAGGAGAGGAACTACGACACGAGGTGATGGCAGAGTCGCACGGCTCACGATTTGCGGTACATCCCGGTGGGGACAAAATGTACCAAGATATGAGACGTCAGTATTGGTGGAGCGGGATGAAGAGAGATATTGCCGTGTTTGTTTCTAAATGCGCCACTTGTCAGCTAGTAAAAGTGGATCATCAGAGACCGACAAGACTTCTACAACCATTAGAGGTCCCGATGTGGATGTGGGAGAGCATCTCCATGGACTTTATCACAGGGTTGCCTACGTCACAAAGAGGTCACGACTCCATTTGGGTAATTGTGGACAGGTTGACCAAAGTCGCTCATTTTCTACCCGTAAGGACAGACTACACTACGGGACAGTATGCCCAGCTCTTTATGGCAGAAATAGTGAGACTTCACGGTGTGCCCCTAAATATCGTGTCTGACCGAGATAAGATATTTGTTTCACAGTTTTGGGAGAGTTTTCAGGAGGCCATGGGCACGGAATTACAGTTGAGTACGGCTTATCATCCACAGACCGATGGGTAAACCGAGCGTACAAATCAGATGTTGGAGGACATGTTGCGGATGTGCATCATTGACTTCGGGGTGGATGGGAGCAATATCTTCCACTGGTGGAGTTTGCTTACAACAACTCCTACCAGTTCACCATTGGCATGGCTCCATTTGAGGCGTTGTACGGTAGACCTTGTCGTTCCCCAGCATGTTGAATGGAGGTGGAGGACAGCAAACTACTTGGGCCGGAAGTGATTCAGGATACTTCGGCAAGGATAGAATTGATACGGAGTCGCATTCGGGTAGCTCAGGATCGGCAGAAGAGCTACGCTGATGCGAAGAGGTTCTTCAAGGAGTTCCAAGTGGGGGACCAGGTTTTACTCAGAGTATCTCCTATGAAGGGGATTATGCGATTTGGGAAGAAGGGGAAGTTGGCACCGAGATATGTGGGACCATTTCCTATCATCGAGCGGATTGGGTCTGTTGCGTATAGACTAGGGTTACCGGAGCATTTGCACAGGATTCATGATGTGTTTCATATTTCCTCGCTAAGGAAATATCTTAGAGATGATTTGGCTCATTCTCACATTACTTTGGAGGACATCGATCTCCAGCCCGATAGCTCCTACGAGGAGGGGCCGATTGCTATTTTGGACCGAAGTGAGCGAAAACTGCGGTCAAAGATAGTTCCGTTAGTGCGTGTTCAGTGGCGATATCATAATGTCGAGGAGTCCACATGGGAGCGCGAGGATGAGATGCGCGAACGTTATCCAGAGTTCTTTTTAACAGGTACTTTTTAGTTCCGAATTTCGGGACCAAATTCTATTATTAGGGGGGAAGTATGTAATACCCTGCATTTTTATCGATATTTATTTATGGGATTAATTAAATTAAATGAGAATTAATTGAGAATTAATCCGGATAAAATACTAGTGAGATGTGAGTTGGTATTTGATTATAATGTGTATATATGGCAATATATGAATATTGGAAATATTGAATTAGTCGTGAGATAGAAATACGGCAATTTGGGAAATTTTGTTGGGACGCGCGTGACAGTCGCGTCAAGAAAATATTTAATTTAAGTAAAAAGTGAATTTTATTTTTATTAACCGTATGGTCATTTTGAGTGCGCCAACGTGTCCGGAAGGGTCGAAATAGTCAGAAAACACTAGCCGGGGGGTTAAGTTTGGGTCCCGGGGCATTATTGGGCCATACTGGTAACTTAAAAGGGCATTTTGGTAATTTCGGAAATTTGGGAATTAAAACCCATGAAAATTAGAAATAAAATCTGACTTATTCTTTATCCACTAAACCCACTAACTACACTAAATGACTTAATGGGCTACGGGAGTTATTGGAAGAAATAGAAAAGAAGTTCCTAAGGCAACCTCTAAACCTCCATTGTCATCATCTTTAGAGAAGAACTTGTAGAGAGAGAGAGAAAAGAGAATTCTACAGAGAGAGAGAGAATAATTCAACCTTCAAGATTCAACATCAAATTAAGAGAAAGATTAGAGGCAAGTGATTTAATTACAATTGATTTAATGTTATGCTTTTCCATGTTTAGGGAAATTATCGAATTTATCTTGGAAGATTGATATAGACCCATGAATTTGAAGATTAAAACTATGAACTATGTTAGGTATTGCATGTAGAAACATTCTGGACGAATTATGAATTCAAAATATAACCCTTGATGATCTAAAAACGGATTTAAGAAGAGGTTTATTAATGTTCTTGAAAGAAATAGAAAACTAGAGTTCTTGATGAAGTTTTGATCCAAATAAAGCCCTTGGTTGATGAATTATTGGTTTTCAAACGTTAACAATGTTGTAGGATGGTTGTATGATGATATTATAACGTTATATTAGAGTTTCATGATTTATAATGGAGTTTTGGAACGATTTGAGGACTGCAAAACGAAGCAGTCCGTGCCTACCTGGTGCGATCGATCGATCGACATTCATCAGTCGATCGATCGACCACCATCGATCGATCGAGGCTCAAGGTCGATCGATCGACCTTCCCAGAATGAGTAAAATTTCCCCTATTTAAATTTTAATGATGTTAACCCTTAGAAAATATTATTGGAGACTTTATGAATATCCTTGGACTTAAGGAAGACCAGTAGGTATGGTTATAAAAAAATTTGGACCTTAATTAGAATTCAATTTGAGGAATTATTCTAAAAGATAATGAAACTCGATGAGTGAGATAATATTAGGGTTAAAAGAGTAAATTTGAATAAATTGATGAAATGAGGTTTGGGGCAGAAGTAAGGACCTTAAGAATAATGATGTTATATGTGAGAATAATAGGAAAATTAATAGACCCTTTGAGATAGGTTTTAAGTACAAGAAACTACGACGTGAGATGTGTCGACAGTCTACATTTTATATTATCGGAAGACTTATAATGTATAAAAATGGAATAATGGTATAAGGATGTATAATGTACCTTTATTAACATTGAGACATCTAAGATGTGTGAATGCTTAGTATATGATTTTATGTGTATGACATACCTACCATACTTGCTATCACGGGAGGTTTACGTTCGCTTAGGGCCATCTAATCCTTGTGTGCCCGGATTCAGAGTGGTACCTAGAGGACATAGTTCAAGGGAATGACTTAATTGTGAGTTATTAAGCCAGCTGACTATGGAGCGTAGGTATGTACGTGACCATGGATATGTTGAATTATGCTCGCCTCCATTTTTGTGTGTGGTGTTTATTCTAAAAAATTCCTGAGAGATTCGGAATTTGTAATCCTTATGTACGTGATGTACCGGGATGGATAGCAGAGTATGTGTGCACCGCAGCTTAGCCTCGGGGTGCTTATATTGTATATTTATGATGTGAATAATATACAGTTAAATGAAAAGGAATTGTTATGTTTAATTATGAGAATAATTTATAGTAACTCCTTGAGAAGATAAATAAGGGGATAACCTCCAGTAAACGGTAATGCTAATAATTGAGAATCCGAGTTCAAGTAAAGCTATCTAATTAAGTGATAACATAGGGAATTCATATTGTGAATCGAGTAGTTGGGTTAGAACTTATGACGATCTAGTTAGAGATAACTAACACATGAATGGGTACAGGAACGTTAGGAGTGCACAGTTAGATGAGAGGTGAGTATTTCATGTGAGAGTACGTCCTAACATGTATTTTGCATTCATTGTTTTAAATGTTATTAAAGCACTTGTTGTTTTTAAAATACTCTCCACTTTCGGGCTCTGACCCGTTTGCTTTCAAATCTACTTTTATTTGTAAAAACCTTTTTAGGTGCCCAGCCACAAGGACACCATGCATAGTATTTCCAGTCAGGTGACGAGCTGTAGCTGTTGTGGAAGTTACAGGGCCTTGCTAGTAGACGCTTCATTTGCCTTGACTCTATATTCAGATTTCATCAGTTGTAGGGCATGTCGCCCATTTCTTTTAGAGACATTTCATTTCTTTCAGTTATTCAGACTTTTGGTTTGTAATTAATTCAGGATGCAGACTTGTTTTATTTCTTTTCATATTGGGATTGTTGTGAGGAGTATTTCCTCTAGAATCATCTTTATTTGTTGATTCACTATAGTTGGACTTTATCGTGAATGGTTGTGTTACATTTCTATATTTCATTTATTGCATGTTAATCAGATTTAATTTAAAATTTGACAACTCACTTTTTAAATACTAGGTGGTTAGTAATCATTAAAAATGTTTTCGACAGTGATGCTATTAACTGGACCAACTTGGCATTTTGTATTGATTTAATAAAGGAGTAGCTACCCGGTATTTAATTAGTCGGGGTGTCACAACAACTCAGGTTTGAGTAAAATCCGCTGAAATGTCTAGCTTCGAAAAATAATAATGGCAAAGGCGATTATCTTCCTTTTTTTACATCTTCAAGCTTTCCTCATTAGTAGTCTTGCGAGTTTCAGGAGTAATTTTTTCAAGAGCATCACTGTGTTTCTTCTCACCACTCTCAGCCTGAAGCTCCGGTCGAATTTGTTTATTCAGAGCTTGCTAATCTGAATGGTGGGTCCAAACTGCATCAACTGGCACACGAGCTGAATTATCATTTATCTGCAGAATGGATGACACATAAGCACTTACCCTATTGTTCTGACCCTTCCAAATGTCTCCACTTATTTCCCTCCCCCTACTTCTCATTTGGGTTCTATTATGGTCCCAATCGAGCCTCCCGTACATATGAGATTCATCACCAAAGATGGTATTACTTAACCCACCCACGTAACAGTGGATGCCCATGGTAAGGAATGGCATGGTTCATATCCACTGAAGGTATAACATTGAAAACTGGTGGGCCAAGGAACTGCTACATCACCGGAGAAAACCCACAGGAGGAGGGCCATGTTAGAAAGGCATAAAACCATTTACCACTGGAAAAGGCCACGTTTGGATGCTTTTACAATTATTTCCTTGAGCTCTACTCATGTTCGGATCACCAAGTCTCATGTGAAGGTTGTTTGAATTATTGCATCTGTTGTCCTCTTTTGAATAGCCGAAAACTAAAGGGTTATCTACCCCCTGTCCTAAAGGGAGGAGGAGGAGGAGGTAGGAAAGACCTAGAATTGCCAGAAAAATGACCAGTTCTAGTAAAAGGTGATGAAACAGAATTGTTTACTTCTGCTTGGGAAAGCTCATCCTTGAGACCACTATTCCTCTGACCTGATTCTTTGACAACAATACTCCGTCTAACATCAAATCTATTTGAGTTTCATCGATCATTACTCGTTCCTGATGGAGATTTATCCAAGATTTGCAGGGGTGAACCATGGGCAGCATTTGATATAGGGCACCTTTCGACTGATGATTCACCCAAATGGTTGTCATCCTTTTGAATGGATTTCTCAATTCGAGATGAAGAAGGTTTCTCTGTAAGTCCAGCACCAGAAAATTCTCTATTGGAAGTTGCAAGAGGCCAAAGTCTCTCTTCATAGTCGTAGTCCTTGTACTTTGACACTTCCTGGTTTGAAAATCTAAACAGGAAGAAACACGCAGTGGTTGTTAGGGTCAAATTCATGGGTATTTAATATTGCAGATAAAAAATCAAGTTATTAGAAGTACGATATGTTATAAAAAACTGTAAGGTTGAGGGGCAAGTATAAAATTGAGGGAATGCCTCTTCATTACTTTTACACTATAATTAAATCATTTTTTTACACACTGAGATGGCAATTCGAGAAAATAGAGAGCCCTCATTTATTATGCGGCAGGATGCAACATCACGTTCTAAGAAACATGGTAAAAATTTCTCTAGAAGTAGCATTACCATGTGGCTAAACTATACACCAGATCACTCTCTGAGTCATAAATAATTTAAGGGTAAAAGTAATGGAAGCAAAATATAGATGCAAAGAGCCCAATCCAGAGTCAAATATAGAGGCAAAGAACCCAATTGAGAGTCACATTGTATTTAGGAATTGCCTTGCGTCCCGTCAAAATTAGTAGCCACTAATGCATAACATAGTTATCACGAAGACACTTATAACAAACAAAAACAAAGACCTCAATATTATTGTTCTTTAAAGCCAAAAAATATAATCCCACAGTACCAAAATAAGAATTTGAATATTCACAAGTTGGGACTCTTAGTTTAGGACATACTATAGAGGGAATAGAAGAGAGAGAAGTGGTTGTAAGAGGCTTTCTAAACCAACTCATGAACAAGATATTTGTTCGAGTAGAAGGTGTTAAGTACATGATATTTAAAGAATGTTTGTGTTGTAGATTCAACTTTTTCAAATTCTAAAATTGAAAAACAATGTACCCCTTGCTAAGCAGATGCATTTGATAGCAGATTCGCACATTAAGGAAAGGGGGTTATAAGTCAAGATTGGCCTATGGAAAAATAATTTCAGGCCAAGTATCATAGAAACATTGGTCCCTGAATTATAGAGATTTAAAATCAAAAAATTAAGATCCTTAAAAACTCTATGGCGCTTAGAGATTGACATGAATTGACCTCATGAAAAAAATACCATGGCTCTCTGTGCTTTATATAGTGACAGAAACTAGTCAATGGCCCAAAAAAAAGCGCATAAACTACGATAAACTCTATTGAAATACATCAAATGATCCCTTTATCCTTAATGGAGCTATAATATATAGGGATAGAGGTAGTGAATATTTACTTAATATCCTAACCACTAATGGAATATTACAGCATCTTGTGATGTCATGTTCATCCATTAATGCTCTAGTGGTACAACGACGAGTTACAATGTCTCCGCAAAATAGATTGGACTTAGACATCTGACTATGTTGTTGGGTTATATGTTAGTTAACCCGTTTTAAGTTCCCAATAGGTCCCCATAATTGAAGGTTGCCAAACTCTCCAGTAATGATGGGAGTGATGTGAAAGTATGAGGTGAGGAGGGGCGATCAGAGGTTTGATGGAGGGATATTTTCCTCCCTAATTATGTGGTGGTTATTAAAATCAATGGAGACAGTGGTGGAAGCATGGTTCAGTGGTATGGTGAGCAATTGTGAAACAATAGAGGGTGGGGAGGGTGAGGCAAATGAGGCAGATGTAAGGAGAAATTATGGTAAGCGCAGCAAGTCCTCTAAGATGTCATTCATAGGGGCTGCAACCTCGTCGTCCAACATAGGCACCTCAAGTTGTTCACAGTAGCCTACATAGGTAGCATGAAAAATTAAACACAACAAATACAAACATATACAGTGAGATACTAAAAAGGGCTTCTTTTCGTTAAGGAATTTAAAATAGATGATATCCCATAGGTAGAGACCTCCATTAAATTCCATTACAAAACTCAACCATATATTGTGTGTGATCAAAATGAGACATTAAGAAAATGTAGGTAAAAGAGAGAGTAAAAGTAAAAAACCTGAACAAAGGTGGTCATTCAAAACAGAGACAAGTCGTATAGAAGAAACATGCGTATGGAATTAAGC
This sequence comes from Sambucus nigra, assembly GCA_949130495.1. NCBI lineage: Eukaryota > Viridiplantae > Streptophyta > Magnoliopsida > Dipsacales > Adoxaceae > Sambucus > Sambucus nigra. Next base: position 136,923,514 of record OX422216.1, read on the forward strand.
ACCTCCAAAATTTTCTGAAGAATTGGAATCCTCGATTTGGAATTTATAATCTTGAAAACAATCTTACGACCATCCCAAATCCCAAGCTGAAACCAAAAATCTGAAGACGGCTCATTTATGGTGAGATTCAACAGCTTACTGAAATTCAAAGCATGGTAGTTTTTTGGGTGAAGAATAGAGGCACAAACTTCGAAGGTGTTTCCAGATATCTTCAACTTAATCACTGATGCCAAAATTGATATCTGCCTCAAGTCCACGAAACTTAATTGTAGCCCGATCATAAGCCCTAAATTGTAAAACAAGTTCATAAATGAACTTTAGCCATCATAACACACCAAAAATACCAATTGATAAAAGTTAATCATTAAAAAAAATTAAGATTTGTATCTGGCCGCAGCATGTGCAGTGTTGAACCCCCTTATGAATAAAACACACGGATGTCGATAAATAAGCGCACTCAGCACTGAAGCATTAACATTAGAATTAAATAAATAAAGATGGTCCAATACTCACCCAAGTAAACTAGTTTTCCACAATCCATGCGGTAATTTTACAAATGCGATTAGAATAGTAAACACTGTGCAGTAATTGTGCAATACATTAGTTATAATTATAACAGCAAGGAGAATTTCAAACCTAATAAAATCATTTGATAAAATCATTTAAAAATCCTTAATAAAGTTGGGGTTGATGAATTTGCAGGGCTTACCAATGGAACATTTAAGGCCTTATAAAATAGATTTGAGAGCCAAGTCTACTCTTCTGCAATGATTTCTTCCGAATATGATAACGCGACTGCTGCACCCTCAACCATTGATGGACTGGAGAAAGAAAGGTGCAGTAATACCTATCAAGGACCAAGGCCAATGTGGTAAGTGGAAATTTTACATAAGAGATTATTGTGCATCTTGTACAAGAGTTTAACAAAATATTTGGTTACTGGGTTGAAGAAGTATAAGTGCACAATACTGATACAATCATTTAAATTCAGTAATGACCGGCATGTATGAGGAGCGAATAAAGATAACTTAGTAATGAACAACATATTTCCTTCTATTTTCCCATATACATAGTATTTAGATTGCGAAAGATGCAGATTGACAATTAGTTTACCAAAGGTAAAGGGAACTTTAATTCTTAATGCCACACATTTAACTTCACACACACACACACACACACACACACACACACACACACACACACACATATATATATATATATATATATATATATATATATATATATATATATATATATATATATATATATATATATATATATATATATATATATATATATATATATATATATGTTCCTCTTTTGTTTCAAATTCCTAGTGTTGTCTTTTCCTGCTCAGGAAACCTTTATTTGAAGAATCACAAATAGTTCAGCTAACAGCATTGCTAAGTCATTAATGCATATCATTAGAAATCATATAATTGCTAATGGACATGTGATCACTAGAAACTTGATATCATTTAACAAGAAAATTGGGGGGGGGGGGGGGGGGAGAGAGAGAGAATATGTTATGTTCATTTCGGCAACTAAGTAGAGCAGGAATAGCGTGGACATTTGCCAAAGAAAAAGAAGCTCTGAAAAAGGAGTGTATTGTTGTGAAAGAAGTTGGTACAACCAAAGAAGCATTTGGTTTGTTTGGAAATTGAGATTTTTAAGGTTTAAAAATAATACCTCGTGAGACTGAATAAAATCTTATAGAGGATTTAACTTTAGGGTTTCACTCCCAACATACTCAATCTCTCAAAATCGTAATAATGACCAATACAAGAGGCATCCCCTTCTACAGTTGAGTTCCTTGTAGTTTTACGAACAATTGTAATAGCTTATTCATGAATAGTTCTATTCATATGGTAATCATATGCCATCACCGATATGGTTGTGTTAATCACCACTATCAGAGGCTCTATGTATGGATCGGTCGTACATATAAACACATCCAGTGTAGGATAATCTCTTTCATCCTTCACAATTTTTGCAAAGTTTTCCAGGAAAACCTCGTGGCGAATAGGACTCGTTCAATAAGCTTGATAAGTAAACTGCATGAAAGCAGGAACTTCATATGCTATAAACATTAACAAGGGTATTATGGTGGGAGAATCGATTAGGTTTAAGAAATTGTGTTAAAGCAGAGCAGAGATGGAGCAAATGTATACTAGTGAAAATAAACGATTAAACCATGTGCGACGCATGGGTACCCTTCTATGCAGAGTTAGGTTCTCCATGGTGGTGGTCGTGCTCAGTAACATCAGATTCTTCCTCTCTGTTGTACTTTTCATATGCCTCAACATCATCCACGGACAAGCTAGCGTCCAAAAGAAACAACTCGTAACCACTGGGAGGGGAACAAGAAATTATATCAACACAACCTTTTATTAAACAAATCAACCTCAATGTGTAAACATAAACTTACACAATTTATACCCACATAATATAAACTTACACAATTTAGAATTACACAACATATACTTATCATCACAATAATCATATTACAATTAGTATTTGGAATCAAGTATAAATGAAACCCACTGCCCAACAAAACTAATGTGAGTCTATAGCCATTTTTTCTACTTCAAAAAAGTAATAAAAGTTTCAACAACCTAAAAGGATTTAAACAAATTCTAGAAATATATTAACCGATAGTATAATGGAGTTCGTATTTTCTCCCCAATATCGTAATGGAGGTAAGGTATAGGTTTATCATTTCATCCTAGATATAGGTGTCACTGTCAACTGAGCCGTGTTGTCTTCTGTTTGCGCCGTGTCAATATTTTTTAATAAGAAATATATTACAAATGCTACATTACCAAATAAAAAAACTATTATTCAATAACCCTTCAAGAATTCACCCAATTCTAAATCAAAACTATAAATTTTTTCCATAAAAAATAAGCAAAATCTATTGTTCACATTAAAATCGAGTTATTTGTGTTTCACTCTAACCAGATTAGTTCAATATTTATGTTGATCGATTGTGTCATAAGTAATTCTTGTCTAGCAATGATAATCCTAATCCTCTAACCTATTGTATAAAAAATTAGAAAAGCTACAAATCCTATATGCCGGAGAATGATGATATGAGTTCCATTTAAATCTAACAAATGATGTGTTATTGCACTAAATGTTGCAATGTTGCACAGTGTAATGCAGGATACAATGCTACATAGCTACGACATATTATTTGGTGGATGATTTGGGGGTTTATTTGATACTCATCATTACTCTGTACCGAATTATCTACAACTAAAGTAAGTTAACCATATAATCAATCAATATGATAAATTGCATCTAAATTAACGTATAAGGTAAGTAAATAAATTAAGTGAAGCAAATAACACACCTATGCCCCTGTTCGCTATGCTCTGTGAAATCCAAATTCCATTGTGTGATCCTCTGCATGGCAGCATACCCACGAGTAGCAAAAATCCAACAGATTAAGAGTAGCAGCAGATTGACAGTAAACTCTAATTAATCTTTGAGGGTCAGGTGTCCTCGACTTCCATTCACGTTGTCCCCTCTGTAACTTGGCAACATGACACCATCCTTCTTAGCAAATGGGTCACACCTTTCAAGACCGAAAAATAATGTATAAAAATACAAATTATTAAGATTTATACGACACGACAATCCAAACTAACACTACACCAAAATGGCCAAAATGTCACCTTTCAGCCGGCCACCCTTTTTAAGGTCATTGACCGTGACAAAAAACACGCGTTTTATGTCACGGTCATTGACCTTGACACGACCGTGACAAGGAATTGTCACGGTCAATGACCGTGATAAGGTCGTGACAAATTTACTTGTCACGGACTTGTCACGGTCATTGACCGTGACAATTCTTTAAATAATTGTCAAGGTCAATGACCGTGACAATGTTTACAGCAAAAACCCTTTCCCCCTTCTTTTTTCCCTCCCGCCGTTCCCTCCCTCTCTCTCTCTCTCGACGCTGCTCTCTCTCTACTTTCATGTTTAATTCTCTCTCTCTCTCTCTCTCTCTCTCTCTCTCTCTTCCATTTATATATATGTTTGTGTGTATATATATGTGTGTATGTGTGTATATATGTGCGTGTGTGTATGCGTGTGTGGGGGGTGGGGAAGGGTGGGGGTAGGGTGGGGGAAGGGTGGGGGGTAGGGGGTGGGGCAGGGTGGGGGTATGGGTTAAAAATGTAAATAAATAAGTAATTTTCTATAAATTTCCAAAAATAATATTCAAAAATGTAAATGTAAATAATATCCAAAAATAATATCCAAAAATGTAAATGTAAATAATATCCAAAAATATTGGACAACAATTTATTTTCATTCAAAATAAATAAGTAATTTTCTACAAATTTCATAAAAAAATGAAGGCCGACTTAATATGTGATTTAAGTGTGAAATAATCGCTATATACTTATACTAATGGAGAAAAAAACCATATATGGCGTTTTTTGTTGACTTTATATGGTGAAATAATCACATGACTTTATATCCATCAAATAAAAGCATGAAAACTAAAAAACTACAATAAGGGTTAAAATGGCATCCGAAGTTGCTAAAAGCATGAAAAATAAAATATTTTTTTAGATTTGTGGTGAATAACTAAAGTTAAAAAAAGTATTACTTTAGTCATTAAATTACTTTTTGAATTCGGGCGATGCGCATAAATTTGTAGTAATTGTCTTATAATAAAGATCAATTAGTCTATGTTGTTGAAAAATTTGATCAAATTGGTGAGCCCTTCATATTTTAAAATGCTGTTTTTATTCCTATTTAACTTTTCTTTCTATACACCCCTAATTATATTTAAAGTTTAATAAAATAGGAGTTATAGAAAGAAAAGTGGGTTTCCATAATCTTACTTTGTCACAATTAATTTATATGCCTCAAAGTTATTTTATCACTCTTAGTTTATATTTGTGATAATACTTTATTAAAGATTTTTATGGGAACTCGTTATACTAGAACTTAGATGAACACTAAGTGATGAAAATAGTCCTCAAAATTGAAAATTAAATAAAGTTTATAAAAGTAAAGATGCTGGTAATACATCAAAGATAAATTAATAAGGACTAAATAACAAAACGTGTTCAAGTGTATAACAAGAAAGAAAATGTGGTATTTAGATTGGGTAAAATTCTTAAAGTAATGTTAAGGGATTAAAAGACCCAAGACAACTGGCCAGTAAGTCACGGACCGAAAAATTTATGAGGGGTGATGAAAGCCCGTAAACATGTTGAGGTGGGGGTGGGGTATGATTTATAAAAAGCACAAAACAATAGTAGAAATTCAATACCTGAAATTAACATTGAGATTATTTTAAATAGACAGTCACTACTGTGTGTGTGTGTGTGTGTGTGTGTGTGGTGGGTGGGGGGCTATTGTGTGTGTGTGTGGTGAGTGGGGGGTGTGGAGGGAGGTGGGTGTGTGTGTGTATGTGGTGAGTGGGGTGTGTGGAGGGAGGTGTGTGTGTGTGTGTGTGTGTGTATTTGAATTAACCCATGAATTTGTATTTTTGTATTTGAATTAACCCATGAATTTATTTTTGTATTTGAATTAACCCATGAATTTATTTTTGTATTTGAATTAACCCGTTATATGAAACATACTTGAAATTAAATATAGTGCGCATAGATACTAGCCTTCTAGTTCTTATGCGTACGCATTCAATAGCCCTTAGACCCGTTCGAGAGTCATTACCCCTGTAATGAGATCTCTCGAATTGTCCCGTTTGGACAGTTTGAGACTGTATAATTTCTGTATAATATTCTTATTGGCTTAAAGTTGTTACTTTTGGAGGAAGTTCTGCAGTCGTATCTTAATGTTCTCTGGGTACATACTAGATTGACAAGTGTGACTGTTATTTCAATTGACCAATTGAAATAACACTCACACCTGCCAATCTACGTCGTGTACTTGGAGAACTAAGGGGATATGCTGTCGAATTTTTTTCAAATCGTAACAATGTGCATGAGCTGTTAAGTATATTATAGAAAAATGCAGTCTTGAATGGGATAGGACCACTTACCCTTTAATAGGATAATTAAATGATGGGATAATTAAATAAAACATACTATAAATCTAAGTTTTGTTTACCTTTAATAGGTGTTTAGTTGTGGTAGCTGTGATGGGATATCCGAAATACAAAGAGTGGATGGGTGAGACTAATAGAATGGGGGATGTGTTTCGCAGAGGTGCTAACGAATTTGTGAAATATGCAAAGAGATGTCGTAATGATGAAGAGTTTCCGTGTCCGTGTGCTAGGTGTAAGAATGGCAAGGTGTTTGAGTGGAAAACAGTTGAACTACATTTGTTAAGATCGGGTATGCAACATAGTTATCGATTTTGGAGTTTTCACGGTGAATTGAAAGTTCCTTTTGTCCCCGACCAACCTTCACAACAACCTTCAACAAGTAGAATAGATGTAGAAGGGGACGGCGTAGATCATAATATGTTAGAGGATTTAGTTGATGATGCATACGGAGTTTATGAAGCTGAGGAGAATGAGGTTACTGATGATGTAGAAGATTCAAGTGCTCGTGAAGATAACACGATAAAACTTGACGATGACTACCAAAGTTTAAAATTTAAGGCGACCCAACCGTTATACTCTAGCTGTGAGAAAGATCAAACAACTTTACATGCCATGGTTGGTTTGCACAGTTTGAAGACGCAATACCGTTTGTCTGGCAATAGCGTGACGGGAATTCTGAAATGGGTGAAGGGCTTATTACCTAAGGTGAATACACTTCCAAATAGCTATCATGTTATGAAGAACAGTTTGAAAGGTTTGGGAATGAAGTATAAATCGATTCATGCTTGTGTGTATAACTGCATACTATACTGAAAGGAGTATGAAAATCTCGATCGTTGTCCGGTATGCGATGAACCTAGATATGTCCAATCTACTAGTAAGGAAGGCACAAGCTCAAAAGTGCCTCAAAAAGTATTGAAATATTTTCTCGTTGGGCCTAGATTAAAGCGATTTTTCACAGTACCATGGATTGCAGAGGTAATGACTTGGCATGCTAGGGCAGAAGTAGGGGGTAATATCATGCGTCATCCTATTGATTCTACTGCCTGGCGGAGGATGAATTTTGAGTATCCCAATTTTTCTCGAGAACAACGCAACATTCATTTGGCTATATCAACAGATGGTTTCAATCCATTTGGAAATCTAAGCACCAATCAGAGTGTATGGCCAGTGATCCTAGCCCCACTCAACCTCCCTTCTTCACAGTGTATGAGACCTAAATTTTTGATGATGGCTTTATTGATACCTGGGCCAAAGGCACCAAGTGATGACATTGATATCTACCTGGATCCTTTGGTAGAAGAATTAAATGAGTTGTGGGAAGAGGGTGTGCAATCATTTGACTCTTTTATAAAAGAAGAGTTTACGCTGAAAGCTATGTTGATGTGGGCAATTCATGATTTTCCAGCTTATGGGACATTATCCGGATGTGTAGTACATGGTTATTTGAGGTGTCCTATATGTGGAGAGGAGACTGAATCTCTTCGTCTATCCTCTTGTTTAAAAAATGTATACCATTACCACAGGAGGTTTTTACCCCCAGCTCATAGTTTCAGATTTGAGAAAGGTTCCAATTTTTTATTGGGCGGAGTTGAACATAGGCTACCGCCGAGACAACTTTCGGGTTCAGAAATTGAAAGTAAATCTTCTGAATGTGGCCCAAATATTCCAGGTAAGAATCCCAAATTTAAGAATGTCAAGCATAAGAAGACCCCAACTGGGAATGAAACTGAGATAAGAAAGGCATGGTCTCGGAGGTCAATTTTATTTGACTTGCCTTATTGGAAGAAAAACCCGGTGCGCCATGTATTGGATGTGATGCATGCAGAGAAGAACTTCGTTGAACATATTGTGGGTACTTGCCTTGGGGGGAGTCATTCGAAGGATGGAGAAAATGCACGAAAAGACCTTAAAACGTTAAAACTTAAGCCACAACTATGGTTGAAAGAAGATAGTAGGGGAAGGACAATAATTCCCCCTGGTGCGTTTACTTTGACGAGTGGGGAAAGGAAGGTGCTTCTAGACACAATATATAATTTGAAGGTCCCATCTACTTTTTCGTCCAACTTGCAAAGGATTGTGAATTATGCTACTCATGATTTACATAAGTGTAAGTCCCACGATTGGCATGTGATCATGCAATTGGTTCCTCTGTTGTTTAAGCACTGTTTCTCCAAGCACAAGGATTTACGTAGGGCTATTATGCAAATTAGTATTACCTTCTCCCTCTTGTGTAAGAAGGTAGTGAATCGAGAACACATAGTGGCCGCAAAATTGGCTGTGAACGAAGCGATTTGTGTATTGGAGAAGTACTTTCCCCCAGCATTCTTTGACATAAGTGTTCACTTGTTGGTACACCTATGCGACGAGGCACTTCTTTGTGGTCCAGTTAGATATCGGTGGATGTATCCGTTTGAAAGATTGATGAAAGTTTTTAAAGATTACGTCAAGAATACGCGATATATTGCAGGATCAATTGCAGAGGAATACATCACCGTGGAGTCATCAATATATACTCGGGAATATATGCCTGACTTGACCAGCGTTGATGACACTGATGAATTTCTTGATGATGGTGGTAATGTGATGGGAAAACGAGTGAAATTAACGAGTTTACAACATGAACACGTAGCTCGTTATCTATTTGACACACATGAAGATGTCGAAGAATGGAAAAAGTAAGTTTCGAATATTATAATGTTTAACATTATTTTAGATTATTTTATACATGATTAATTTTGTAATATGCAGTAAATATGAAGCCTGTGAGAACAATAAAAGACGAAAAATAATGGTACAATCAGACAACGAATTTAGGCTATGGTTGACACAAGAGGTAATTATAATGAAAACAGTCGTTATATTACGTTACATTACACTCAAATTTTACCACTAATATAATTAATTTATCTATATTCTCAGCTCCTAAAGATGGGTGATGCGACATCAAGGCTTGCTCGTCTAGCCACTGGACCCTTGTTCGTGGCACAAGAGTACAAAAAGTATCGATTGAACAATTACATTTTCGGCGCTAAAGTGTAAGAGGAAAGTACAAATGTACAGAACTCGGGAATTTCATACAAGGCTCTTACTTTCTTTCGAGCGAGCGCAAAAGATAAAAACCTCGTTGAAGCTGAAATGACTTACTATGGTGTAATCCAAAATATATTTGAATTGGATTATATAAGCTTCAAAGAGGTTGTATTTTACTGTGAATGGGTAAGAGTTGAGGATAAAAATGCTTGTAAAGTTGATCCTGTCACCAATTTGATCATGGTTGACTTGTCCAAGTTGAAGAGCAACGACCATGTGAGCGATGAGCCGTTTATTTGTGCATTTTAAAAGGTTAAGCAAGTGTTTTACTCGGAGTATATCAACAACGAGCCATGGCCAATTGTCCAACACGCGCCAAGGCGTCTAAATAGTAGTGTGGATGACTTGGCTGCTCCTACCGAATATCAATCCATTTTTTATGATAACCCGAATTTGAAACAATTTTTCAATTTGTAATAAATATTTCAATTTGTACCGAAACATCCATTTTTAATGCTTTTAATTGATCTGCAATTTATCATTTTCATTCTTGTGTAGTGTGCGTGTGTGGAGAGGAGATTAATACATAAATATTCCAACTACATCTAAGTTTTGCTTATACTAATCCATGAATATACGCTTCTTACCTTTAATAGGTGATTAGTACATAGTTATTTGGAGCGATGCTCTGCAAATTCCTCCCAACCGTTATGTAGCCAAACATCACCAGTTGAAGTTGTCAATTCCACTTTCCATACCCCACCACTTGGAACTTCTAGCAAAACATGGGAGACCATTGAAAGGTGGAATTGACAACTTCAACTGCTGATTTTTGGCAACACAACGGTTGGAAGGAATTTGCAACGCATAACTCCATAGGATTATGGTATTTCTTAGTGTTTAGATATGAAGAGAATTATATTTGACACGATTGCCCGGGGTACATTAGTTGGAAGGAGGTGCCATATGAGCTCAAGTTAGCTGTTTGAGTGAAACTACATGTAATGTATTTATATTTATATGTCAATTTCGATTTCGATTTCAATTACGATTTATATTTATCTATATTTGAGGGGCAGATACTAATTTTACTTTATTTCAATTCAGGGGACAGGGAGTGGCCCTAAGGGTAGGCCACATATGCTCTATACTTATGTGGATATTCGGACGAGAAGGGAAGGATAAGGAGGTGTCCCAGAGCGTCGCGGTAAAAAATCTCTTTTCCATGCAAATAGTTTGTAGATTTGAGATAATTGATGGTGATGTTGTTTCTTCTAAAATAGTTTCTATTTTGAATATATATTTGCATTATCTTTAGTTTGTTTGGATATATGATGTTTGGAACATGTACAACGTTGCTATAATAGGTACAAATATACTGCTGGGCAGTGGCAGTGGCCATACTGCCAAGCAAATTTTTTTAAATTCTTCCCAGAATTGTCACGGTCATTGACCGTGACAATTTTTTTAAAAAGGGTCACGGCTTTGTCACGGTTATAAACCGTGATAAACGTGTCACGGTCATTGACCGCGACACGACCGTGACAAAAAAATTTGTCTCGCCTCGAAATGTCACGGTCATTGACCTTGACAAGTTGGATTTGTCAGGGTCAATGACCTTGACAATAGTGCAGATTTGGTGTAGTGTAAAAAAGAATAAAGAAGAGAAAAATTTATCTGATATCATCTTAATAACCATGTAAATCATCAGTAGGGAATCACGGGGATTATCAATCCAAAAACTTATACCAGACAACCAATCCTTACCATCAAACCATAGGAAATGCCCGAATCATTCCTCAACAAACCAAAACATCAATAAAACCAAAAATCCAAACCCCGATACTAATCATCTATCAAGTTTGTCTAATCACCCTAAGTTAACCTAAATAACTAATTTATACCACATCACTTAACTAAATGAACCATATGAAACCCTAATAATCCCTAAACCTCTTTTAAACCCATATCTTTTGACCAAAGAAACCCTTATTCAAACCAAATTAATATAGCTCAGTAATATAGCACGGTTGAACACAATAATATAACACGATTTTTTATATATGATATCAGATGTTAATGCCCATTAAACAGAGTAATATAGCACAATATATCTCTCAAATATGAATGCCCATTGAACACAGTAATATAGCATAATTTTTAAAACATGTACACAAACAAAATTGAAAACCCTTAATCAAACCAAATCGATTTTAAATGAAACCAAATCGATTTCACAATCAAACCAAATCTAACATGTTTTGATATTAGACAAAACCAAATCGATTTCTGGTATACCCACAACTAATTACAAATCGATTTCTGGTGCGTTTTCGTTCCCATTCTACAATTTGTTACAAATCGATCCATGATCAGTGTGTGAGTGTGTGCGCGTCTGTGTGTGTGTGCGCATCTTCCTACATGTGTGTATGTATCAGAGAGAGAGAGAGAGAGAGAGAGAGAGAGAAAATTACCTGAGTTAGGGGAGAGTGAGAGATGGTTGCGTGGTTATGGGATGGTTTCGTGGGAAGGAGAGGGGGAAAGTTTGGCTAGGTTTGATTTTGGGGGAAATTTTTGACGAGTTTAGAGGGAACACTTTCGCCTCTTTTTTCCTTATTGGCGCGAGGCTAAAAGTTTTGAGTAAAAAATGTCATTATATGTGCATTAGTACATAAATTCTTACAAAAGTGTCATTAAAAATATTATTAATATACATAAAATGACATTTTATGTTAGAGATGTCACATTAATAACAATATCAACCTTTAAATGACATTTTTGTAATAAATGACTTTAAATTAATTTTTTGAGCATCATAAAAAGGTATTTTTCTTATAGTGTAATAACCCATAATTGAGTTTAAATCAACATTTCAATTATAATAAAATCCAATCCATCACCTAGCGTATGAAAATCTAACATAAATATAAATATCTCAAACGAACATAAAGTATATAAATACTGGGCTTATGCCCATACAGTAATACCAAATAAAATAAGTAACTAGAGTTGAAAAGCACCTAAGCTATAATCAATAGATCTTAAATGCCTGAGGAGAAAAAGGAAAAATGCAAGGCTTCTGCGTCAACAGTCCCATTATCCCTGTCTAAGAGCATCTGGGGGGAGAAAACATTTAAATTTGGGTCAGAGACCTAGATGTGAAAGAATTAACGTATTCAATTTAAAATGCAATAAATACAGTCGATGCAAAGTAAATATCCCCCATCGTCACTCACATGCAATTAACATCTCACCCTCATCTGGGTGTGATATTACTTGCATCCAAACAAGTCCCGAAATAAATTATAATTACCGTGCCAATTTAATATAAAATGCATTAGCCATAATCAATTGCTAAAACTAAACTGGCAATATTCATTTATTAAGCCCAAAGTATCCCAGTCTTATATATTTCATGAAAGTGACATGAACATCTATTATGCACAACACAATAAGGGTCTGTAAGTTTTGCCTACATTTTTAAACAAATTAAATAATCCCATTTAATCCGGATAATATATATATATATATATATATGCCATTTCATATATGAGACACTCAAAAGTATCTATTAGTGGTGTCTCGTTCGTGCTCTATCGGCAAGTCCCAAGGAATCTCTATCCAAGTCACACGTCACAAAACACACATAAGTGGGGAGGTACCTACACAGTACACCAGTTCACAATCCATACTCAGCGGTGATAAAGGACCCCAACATCAATACCTACCTCTCGTAGATGGTGCTGCTATGTAATGCCTAAATGACCTACACAACGGTCCCAAACACGCGAAACCCCAAGCCGATAGGACCGTCCATGAACATTGGTATGTCCACACAAATACATGTAAATATATATTATTATATCCATAAAATATGCATATGTAACTACTCTATAATTACCTAAAAATCTCCTACATATTGTCCACAAATATTCATCCGTTAATAATTGACCATCTAGTTAGTCATTAATTCCCTCGTCTTTAAAAGATTATTTAACCATCTATTTAAATATAATTTCTAATAAATATATATGCTACATTTGCAATTTTAATAAATTCTTCGTTGACCCAAACATCGTCCCACCAACTTGTATGGACTTATATAAATACCCCGGAACCAACCCTAGTCCCAACTCACTCAACCCCTGAACCAAATCGATTCGCTGCAAAATCGAATCGATTTGCTCCAAGGCTGAATCGATTCAGAATGGGGCAGTAGCCCAGATCAACGAGTTTTTGTTTATTATGAACTTTCTTAATTCTTCCCCAAGATGCATTCTAAACATGATTTCCTTTTCATAAGCATAGAAATAGGTCGTTACTAATATGTTACACACCATAGAATAATTAATTCCATATAACAACATCAATTTCTACCCCCGAATCCCAAATTTCAAATGAATGTATTAAGAACTTTAACCCAGATTTCTTCCACAATAACAACTATGTGTAAATAAGATAATGGGGCATATAATATGGAATTAAACCCACAATTTGCAGGCCATAAACATGTATCAAATTCCTCTACATGTGATTTCAAGATTCTCCAAATTTACTTCAAGAACCCTAAGTCATTTATCATCAAATTTCAAGAATTCGATTAGATTTATGGACTAACACCCTATCTTTCAATTAATCCTCTACATGTATAAGATTAATTCATAACATTAAATCATCAAATTTTAACCTAAAACTCAGAAATCATATGGGGTCATTATAGTGAATTGAGAATCAAATTGGAAGTTAAATTGAGCAAGAAAATTCTTGCATGGATACACGGTTGATGAAATCCCGCTTGAATTCCTCTTCAATTCCTTGTTATGGCTTCCTCCCCTCTCTTTCTCACACACTATGGTATTGGCTAGGGTTCTTAGATGATATCTCTAGGGAGTTTGTTCATTTATAATATAAGTGATTAACTCTATAATCTTGAGTTGGGTTAAATTCTTAAATTTTGAACCCCCCCAAATGGGCCCGAACCCATAACCAGACTAGCACAAAAGTCTCCCAACTTATATACCTATACCCCAGGACCAATTCTAAAGGTTCAAAACACCTAAACGATTTCATATACTTCCCGGAATACGTCCTAATTATTTTATCACAAAATTTCATTCATATAATTGCGTCACACATCTTTTATAAATATTCTACTACATATGCAATGGTCATAATTATTGACATCACAAAATCAGCCACACATACTTATGACATAACAACAAATTACATGTTCAGAATTAATAAATTTAATTCACAGATTAAATTAAATTTCCATGAATTTTTATTTAATCCCAAAAATATAGTTTTATTATTTATTTTAGAAAATATAGGGTATTAAATTCTTCCCCCCTCCCCCCCAATAATGGGATTTCGTCGTTGAAATCTAGAAGAATACGTACCTAGCGATAAGATTTCAGGATATTTCCTGCGCATGTCGTCCTCCCTATCCCAAGTCGACTCGTCCTCCCAATGGTGTACTCACTGCACCTGAACTAAAAGAACATTATGCATCCCCTGCAAGTGGTCCATTAATCCCAATCCTCTCAAGAATAGGGAATGGCCACACGTATTGAGGAACCAACTTCCTCTTCTTCCCAAACCTTATTAGCATCCACGTAGCTCTTTTGTGTATCCTGGCCCAAATAATCTATACCTTCTCTTAGGTATCCTGAATGAAATCTGGCCCAAGTAACTTATTCTCCCCCACCTCCAACCAACATGAGGGTGAACGGTAAGGTCTCCCATAAAGCGCCTCAAATGGTGCCATCCCAATCGTTAACTAGTAGATGTTGATGTACGAAAACTCCACCAAAGGCAAATACTCCTCCTAGCTCCCCTTAAAATCTAAAATGCACATCCTCAACATTGCCTCCAACATTAAATTCACCCTCTCCATTTTCCAGTCGGTCTGAGGATAATATGAGGTGCTCAATCTCAGCTATGCCCCCAAGGCTTGATGAAAACTCCTCCAAAAGTGGAACACAAACTTCCTATCCCTGTCTGACACGATGTTGAGCAGTACACCATCAAATTTTATAAGCTCTGCGAGGAAAAAAACTAGCATACTGCTCGAAACTTCAATTTATTCGGATCGGTGAACTGTGAGTCACCTTCGTCAATTTTTCGATGATCACCCAAATGGATTCATGCCCCCTCTATGATGTAGGTAGACCAGTAATGAAGTCCATGGAGATGTTATCCCATTTCTACATTGGTATTTCCAAAGGCTGTAACACACCCATAGGACGCTGATGGTTCACCTTCACCAGCTGACATGCAGCACACTTGGATAAAAAATTTTCTATGTCCCTTTTCATCCTGGTCCATCAATACTGACATCGTATGTCATGGTATGTCTTATACCCTCCGATATGTACCGTAAAATGTGAATTATGAGCCTCAAACATAATGGCTTCAGCACCAGACATAACTTCTCGTCTCAACTCGTCGTCATCTGGGACAACTAACCTGCCCTGGAATCTCACTCCACCATCTGATCCAATGGAATAATGTTCTACTCCCTCGACTAACAACTGTCCAACTAACTCCTGGAAAAGATGATCTCCTGATGTGCCTTCATCACCGGGATAATGATCTCGGGTGTGATGGTGAGGAATGCTAAATGCACTGGTCAGGTCGTCATCCCCGTGAAGTGAGTTCCACTTCTCCTTCCACACTGCAACTAATTCCAACATCGTCTTGCGGCTTAAAGCATCTATTACGACATTCACCTTCCCCGAGTGGTACTGAATATCGAACTAATGGTCTTTCAAAAACTCTATCCACCTCCTCTACCTCATTTTCAACTCCCGCTATGTGAACAAATACTATAGGATCTCATAGTATGTGAATAGCTGAAACTTCTCTCCCAGGAGATAATGCCTCCATACTCATAGTGCAAAAACAACAGCTGCTAGATCCAAGTTATGGGTGAGGTAATGTCCCCTGTGAGGCTTAAGCTTTCGTGAAGCATAAGCTATTGACCTCTCACCTCTCCTCCTGCATCAAAATCCCTCTAAGTCCCCTCAAGGATGCATCTATGAAGACTCTATAGTTAATACCTGCCCGAGGTAATGCGAAAACTGGTGCTATAGTCATTCTAGTCTTCATCTCATCAAACGCCTGCTGGCACACGTCGTCCTATACAAATGACACTCCATTCCTTGTCAAATTCGTTAGGTGTCCGGTTATCTTAGAGAACCCCTGAATGAATCGACGATAGTACCTGGCTAGTCCCCAAAAGCTGCGTACCTCAGTGAATGTAATGGGTTATCCCCACTCCATCACTGTAGAAACCTTTCCCGAGTCCACTAATACCCCCCTCTCAGACACAGTGTGCCCTAAGAACTTCACCCCTCTCAACCAAAAACTTCATTTCTCAAACATAGCATACAACTGGTAGTCTCATAGCTCCTGTAAGGATACCTGTAATTGATGTGCGTGCTCCTCCGCAGTCCGAGAATAAATCAGGATATCGTTGATAAACACTATGACGAATCGATCCAAATAATCTCTAAACACTTGATTCATCAAATCCATAAATACCGTTGACGCGTTGGTTAGCCCAAATGGATTCATCAAGAATGCATACAACCTATATCTCATAAAAAAAATTCCGTCTTCGAGATATCCTATTCTCAGACTCTCAACTGATGATAACCCGATCTCTAGTCAATTGTAGAGAATATGCAACACCTCTCAATTGGTCAAACAGGCCATCAATGCGGGGAAACAAATATTTATTCCGTATGGTGACTTTGTTCAACTCCCTATAGTCGATATAAAGCCACAATGATCCGTCCTTCTTCTTTAAGAACAAACTAGATCACCCCACAGTAGTGTACTCCTCCCAGTGAACCCCTATCCCAAAAACTGCTCAATCTGGTCCCGAAGCTCTCTCATCTCTAGAGGAGTCATCCGATATGGTGTACGTGCAATGGTTCTCATGCTCAGAACCAAGTCTATCTCCCAACTAGGTGGCAACCCTGTGATCTCCCCAAACACATATGAAAACTCACTAAGTATCGGGATGGAATCTAACGTCACCAAAACCTCTGAAGAAGTATCCTTCTCGATGTAGTATAAATGCGTGCTCGACCCACCCCCTAGAGTGTGACATCGCAATCAGGTACATCTCTTGCCCTGAAATGGTGAAGATAATGGACCTCTCATAATAATCAATGTATGCTTTGTATGTATCTATCTAGTCCATCCCCAAAATAACATCATACACATGCATATCAAGTACCAATAAGTTGGCTACAAAATTGAGTCACCCTATATCAATCCCGATACCCCCGACATACTGAATGTATAGGTGCCCCTCTACCCACCGGTGAATATATGTGTAGTACGATATTGGAAGAAAAATCTACCATCCTAGTCTCTCGTGCAAAACCCGTGCTAACTAAAGAGTGAGATGCACCCTTGTCAAATAAAATACGATCTACGTGACCAAAAATAGGGAACATACCCTCAACTACTTGTGTCGGCATCGACGCTGGCCCCTCTACGGGTGAAATGTGATAAACCCTTTCAAACTGTAGTGGTGGTTATCCCTGAGGTGAGGCGACGGGTGCTGGAGTGGATGGAAAAATAACTCCTGGAGCTAGCAACGGTGGGCACTGACCCTGTGGCTAATGATGTACCCTCTGACCTCCATGTTCTGGGGCTGTCTGATTACCCTGAGGACACCGCCTCGACGTATGACCCATCTCTTCACAAGTGAAACAATTCCCATGGAACGAGCTCCGCTCGGTCTGCTGGCCCTATTGGCCTCGACCTTACTATCCTTGGCCTTGATGGCCTCTGTGCTACTGTCCCTACTAACCCTATCTCGATTCCCCCTAGCCCTATATATTTTGATCATCAGAATCCCTGAACTTCTTATTCTGATATGGGGATGAAATACCCCTGAATTGCTGGGTCCCGGATATGCTACCCACACTCGCCTTGCCTTGCTGGCTCGATGACTCAGCTCCTTTTCATTTCTCACCCTTGCTATTTTGAAAAGTCCTGTGATCATGACAGTGAAGAAATGTGGCGCTCACCAATTGATTATACGTGGTAAAGGTTGATTCCCTAAAAGAGCCTTACTAATCTGCCAAGATGACCCTGCTATGAATATATCTTATTATGTTCAATATTCACATCTTCTTTTGTAAAGTACAAAAGGGCAGTAAACTCTTCTTCGTACTCAGCCACGGTACGCCCTACCTGCTTGAGGTTTATAAATCTGCTCCATATCTCAGACTGCATAGTGTGGGGAAAATACTTCCCCTCAAACCTCTCCCAAAACTCATTAATCGTCAGGCTATCCCTCTGTGCAACCGACGCAACCGACTCCCACCACTGGAGCGCGCCCCCACTAACCGAAATGAAGCTAACATCTGCTTTTGCACTAGCTTGTACTCAACCATCCGTAAGGTATGTATTTCTTCCACCCTCTTTCCACTAGTAGATCTGGACTGCTTGACAACTCTGGAGGCTGGCCCTTCACAAAGGACTCCTTTGCCCAGTCCCAAAACAACCCCGGTGCCTGGGATGGTACGACCATCTACTGTGGTAGTAGTGGTGGCTGCTGCTAAGCCTGTGGCGGTGGAAAATGCTGGAACATGGACGCAATGGTTGTGTAAACCGATTGAATCATAATAGGGGAGATAAGAGCTAGGGTAATCATTTATGGGGATGGTGGGGCCTGTGGCTGTTGTTGTGGCTCTGGCTAAGCCTCCTCCTCAGTAGTTGGTGCGATAATGCGCCTCTGCCTACCTCTCCATCCGTTTGCCATCTAAAAGAAAACCAGGTTCAAAATAGCACAATCGTAAGAATACAATGAACCCTAAACATAGGCTCTACATATCAAAGAATGCAACGCAGAACGTAATGAGTGCAACGCAAATCCTAAGGACACTAAAACCGAAAGGCTCTGATACCAACTGTAACAACCCCCATTTTCTCACATAAAGGTTGGCTAGGCAGGATACGCTAAAGATGGGGCTTGTTGTCAATTAATACTATACTCAACATCAACATAATATAAATCATATAATAATAGCCCATAGTTGAGTTTAAATCAATATTTCAATAATAATAAAATCTAATCCATCACCAGGTGTATGAAAATCTAACATAAATGTAAATATTTCAAACCAACATAAACTGTATAAATCTTGGGCTTATGCACATACAGTAGTACCCAATAAAATAAGTAACTGGAGATTAATAGCACCCAAGCTAGAATCAATAGATCTGAAAAGTCGGAGGAGAAAGAGGAAAAGAGTAAGACTGCTACGTCAAAAGTCCCACTATCCCTATCTAAGAGCGCCTGGGAGGAGAAAATATTCAAATTTGGGTCGAGGACCTAGATGTTGAAGAATTAACTTATTTAATTTAAAATGCAATAAATATTCTTGATGCAAAGTAAATATCCCCCAGCGTCACTCACATGCGATTCACATCTCACCCCTCATCTAAGTGTGATATTACCTGCATCTAAACAAATCCCGAAATAAAATAAGTTTACCGTGCCAATTTAATATCAAATGCATTAGACATAATCAATTGCTAAAACGAAACCGACTATATTCACTTAAGCCCAAAGTATCCCAGTCTTATATATTTCATGAAAGTGACATAAAAATCTATTATGCTCACGATAGTAAGGGTCTGTAAGTTATGTCTACATTCTTAGATAAATTAATTAATCTCATTTAATACGGGTAATATATATATATATATATATATATATATATATATATATATATATATATATATATATATATATATATATATATATATATATATATATATATGTCCTTTCATAAATGGGACACTCAAAGGCATCTACCAGTGGTGTCTCGTTCGTGCTCTATCGACAAGTCCGAAGGAATCTCTATCCAAGTCAGACATCACAAAACATACATAAGTGGGACGGTCCATACATAGTACACCAATTCACGGCTCATGCCCAGCCATGATAAAGGATTCGGACATCAACACTTACCTCTCGTAGATGGAACTGCAACGTAGTACCTAAATGACCGACGCAACGTCTAACCCACCTGTGCTGACGTGTGCTACGGTCTCGAAAGTGCAAAACCCCAAGCCGACATGACCATCCATGAACATTGGTATGTCCTCATAGATATACATTTTATTATATCCATATAATATGTATAAGTAAGTACTCTACAATTATCTGAAAATCTCCCACATGATGTCCATAAATATTAATCCATTAATAATTGATCATTTAGTTAATTATTAATTCCCTTATTTTTAAAAGTTTATTTAGCCATCTAGTTAAATATAATTTGCAATAAATATATATGCTACATTTGAAATTTTAATAAATTCCTCATTGACCCAAACACCGTCCCACCAACTTGTACAGACTTCTAAAAATACCTCGGAACCAACCCTGGTTCCATCTCACTCAGCCCCGAGGATCGAATCAATTCGGTGTGACACCCCGCCTAATTAAATACCGGATGATCAATACTTTATTAAATTAAATCAAAGTGTTCGGTGGGTTCATTCTTAGCATCACTGTCGAAAACTATTTTCTTTATTAATCACCTAATAAATAATTAAGCTACGTGTTAAAACATTTGATTTGATAAATTAAGACCTATTGTTGTGATTTTAACATGAAACCATTTTCACGAATACAATTGATAATAATAAACTAAACCAACCAAATGAAATATCCAAGCCAGATTAAACAATCCAAATAAGTATCCACATCTAAGGTCAACGTAATAGATGAGACAATCCAAAATAAAAACTGAATACTGAAATAATTAAAGAGTACAAATCTCTCTGAACTAGATAAGTCTGGAAATTGGCGACGCATGCCCTAACTAAAAGGACTAAATAGAAAGCTGAGAAGTCAAAGAAGGAATCGTCGACTGCAAGGACCTGTAACTCCCACATAAGATGTAGCATGTCCACTGTCCAATGAACTACGCCTGATGCCCCTGTGGATGGGCACCTGTGGTATATATATATATATATATATATATATATATATATATATATATATATATATATATATATACTCTAGAAAGGAAAATGACAAGAAACGAGTCAGAGACCGAGTGTAAAACAACTTTAAAAATAGTCTAACAAGTATTTAAAATGCCTAGGAGTTGATATTACATACATGTTAGTACCTTGATGCTCACTAGCGAATTATAATCCCTCAACTAGTATGCAAGTCTAACGTACTAATGAACTAATCTAAATGGAACTAACCCAATTCACCAGAGTAAACCAATAAATAAGTCTAACCCAATTTCCCCTCACCAAATTCTCTTTCAAGTAATCGCATGATTATAGTATATACCAGATAGCCTTTTCTTATGAATATATTAAGCCTATTATATTCATCTCATTACAGACTTAAGTTCGCAGCCACTTCAATTGATTTAATATTAATTATTCTATTCGTATCTACTTACAAGCACATTAGATTAATCACAAGTATATATTTCACTCATAATATATATACTAATAGGGCAACCCACATAAATCTATGGTGCCGACATACTATGCTACCAAGTCCACGTATCTCTCGTACAAAGGGAAATACTAGTCTAGAATCACTCCCGAACTGTATTGACACAAAATACACATATTGGAGGTGAAGCATAGTTACCAGTCATAAAGAGGTCACCACATACCCTTACGTATCTTAGGACCGTCCCACTATCATTTTCAGATAGCCTGTACCAATGACACTATGTTCTAGGGTACGAGTCAATATCCCCCATAAAGGTCCCATCGAGATAAGATTGTCCCAGCACGGCAACCCCGGTGATAGCAAGTAATGCGAGTACGATTATACACAGATATATACATTATACACGAGCATTCGGTATTTATATATTCTCACATATCTCAATTAGGTTCGCCCACGACCCATAATAATATTTTAACCATACGTGGCACAAATCACACAAGTCCTACGTATAATTAACCCATTTCTTTTTATTCTCAATTGTCGCCATTTCATAAGTACGTCTCGTCCCTCAAAGTGTTTCATTTTAATAAATGCCAAATTAGTAAGTGCACCCTCTTTTTACCCTACTGGTCTACGTCGTCATCGACTTGCATAATTTCCAATCTATCAGACACACGATTATAACCCGTTTTATATTCTCGTAACCCTACGGTTCAATTTCATATGAAATCGTATTACCCCGACCTTATCCACAACCCTACTGGTCCCTATCGAGTCCCATTATGAAATTTAATTTATGTCTAAGGATCCGTAAACATTCGGTATCGGATTAACATTCAAAAGGGGAAGAAGTTTTGGTTTCCCGGAGAAGTCAATCGAACGATGAAAGGAGGTCGATCGATCGATCCAGTCGATCGATCGACATTCTTGAGTCGATCGATCGATCAAGCAGGTGTTGGCCCAGTTCTGCAATTTTATCCTGTTTCATCCAATATAAATCCTCAAACCTCAATTAACATGTCCCAAACTCCCAACCAAACATCATGAATGTTATATAAACCAATATATAAGATTTCTAACGTAAAACATCCACAATTTCATTAAGAATCGTCATCAAAGGGGTTTAATTCAAGAAATTATCATTTAACCCTAGTTCATCCAATTTTCACAAGAATTCATTTAATTTTTTTAGATTTCTATCTCTACTGGGCATCAATTTCGTGGACCATATTCTACATATGGCAGATATCCATCCTAACATGGTTTCTAGTCCAAATTTGCAATAAAAATCTCCCAAACAACACTTTATTGTCAGGAAAACATAAGAGAATTAATTCCTACACTAGTATGACAACCCGCCTAATAAAATACCGGGAAATCACTCATATATCAAATTAAAACAGGAGTCTCATATGGATCATTCTTAGCATCACTGTCGAAAATCCATTTAATTACTACTAACCTATTAGGCTGGCATCAAAATTTTACTTAACTACTCTTTTTAACAACTACAAAATTAAAACATCCACATAGTGTTGCGTAAATGAAACTTAAATGAAATAAAATAAGATAACCGAACACTCGGTCAAAAATATACAACCATATTTAATGCCGCACTAAAAGAATAAATAAATGCAATTGGACCATTGGACCGAATGTGTATACAGTACCTCCTATCTAGATTACAAGGATAAAAGCGGCTATCGAAAACCTGCATGCATCCACAGCTGCTTCAACGGACGTCTGACTCAGAAGATGTGTCATCCAGGCATCCCTGTGTCTAGACACCTATATATATATAGCAAGAGAGGAAAAGTAGATAAACGGGTCAGAGCACCAGTTCTGAAAATATTTAGCAAGTGCTTAAATGCTTTATTTTTAGAAAAAGGTTTCATCTCATATTTAAATTTGGTATCGCACTCCCATGAGATACCCCTCACCTCTCTTCTAATAGTGCACACCTAACGCACTTAACTTCTAGTTAAGCTACCCCGCCTAACTAAGCTAATCCACCCTTATACTAGAAACCTCTACAACCCGAGTACTAAGGGCTAAACTTCTCTCCATTCTCAACACTGCGCTAAGTTCATGTGTGGGGTGTCCCGCGAAGAGAAATCCAAACAAGGAACCCCCCGATACACTACTACTTGGCAGGGTTAATGGTAGAGATCCATTAGGCCCGTAGCACGAAACTAATGTATAAATACATACTTATATATATATATTATCATCCACATCATTTTCATTTTTATATACATCTTACAATTATACATCCGGCTAATATCTCCCGGACTGAGGTTTACTAATTCAATTTACAAAGTATTTATCAATACTTTTCATTTTCATCTCAAAACTTTCCATTTCCTTTCTTATATCCAAGAAAGGTATATAAAAGCCAATTCATTATCATGAATTGCTTCAATATATCATATAACTTTTAAAAAGCCAGTTTTATAACCATAAAAATGCTTTTCTGTTCCATAATATCCCATTCCCTTTTTATATCCAGGAAATGTATATAAAAGCCATTTTTATTATCATAAAAATGCTTTTTCCATAACACATGCTTCCATTTCCCTTCTTCCATTTGGGAAATGTTTCCGAAGCCAAATCGTTTATCCCATTTCCCTTCTTCCATCCAGGAAATGTATTTAAAGCCAATTTATTATCATGAATTTCTTTAACATATCTAAGATCATCCCTCCGGGTTTTCCCACAGGATGTGCCCCTAAATGGCTATCATCTTCCAGGGCCTATCAAACAAGACAACCTAATATCCTACCGAAACATCGGGAAGCGGCCATATGCTCGCGGGAGAGTCATAACCACACCCAGAATTACCTCACCAGTGCAGTAAACATATATAATCGCCAATATGGCCTATATGACTATATCCACCCTGCATTCCTTAGCCAGGGGGCTTCACCTCACGCGTGAACTTCCCTTATGATATCATTTAGAGAGGTGTGTATACATAAATTATCATTTATGAAAATGATTTCTTTTTCCATTTGAAAACATTTATTTTTACATTTTCAAAAGTCATTTATATCATATCATATATATACTTTAATCACATAGTATATATATACCATATATTCCTACTCGAAGATATCTATATCGCCACAATTGCCAATTACATCTAGCGATGACCAATAATCCCAAAGATATAAATCCCTAGAAATCACTTCCTAGGTTTCACCAAGATGTATTCAACACACATACATTCAAATACCGAAATACCTAGGCTTGATGGTAGCCAAACTCTCTCTCTCAAATTTTGTTCGACCCGAACGTTAACTATGTTCATTCCCTGGATTATGCCCTACACTAATCTAAGGCCTTCTCTTTCATCTAAAGGTTTACTAACCCTAAAAACCATCATTTAGGAGTCCCGATATCATAACTAGGGTCCCCCATATAACTCCCCAAATTGTAATTTAACTCCCCATACTCTTAAGGAGAGAAAACTGGCAAATCTGACCAAAGTGAATCGATTCGCCCCATTTGCGAATCGATTCGGGTGGGCGAATCGATTCAGCCCCCAATCCGAATCGATTCGGAAAGTGTTATGCAAACAAGTCCTTAATGGAGAATCGATTCCGTCTAAATCCGAATCGATTCGGTCCACTGTAGAATCACCAATCCCCTTAGGCGAATCGATTCGGCCTGGACCCGAATCGATTCGGCCTGTTCGAGGGTCACTGTTTGGGCGATTTCTCAAACTCCAAAAAATCCAAAACTCAATCCAATCTCTATTTAAATCATAACTTGGATTTATTCCTACAAAACCAAAGTTTTCATATCTCCTCAAGTTCTTTAGAGGTCCTAACACTCCATTTGAGAACCCCTAATATTTATCTCCAATAAGTTCTAACTAACGATTTCGATATCGAATAGCTTTTCGTAGAAAAGTCACTTTAAATCCAAAAAACATCAGACTAATACGCGGTCGGCGTCCACATGACCGTATCGAAAAGATCTACAATTTTTATTTTTTGACCAAGAGCCGAATCGATTTGCATCAAGGCCGAATCGATTCGGAAAGATGCAGGTCACTATTTATCATCTTCTCCGAGACGGTTTCGGCCATTAAAGCTTATCCCAAGCTTTTGTCGCCTCACCCAACATCCTACAACCTCAACCAACTACAAATACACATATATTAAGGGTTCTAAACATCCTAGAACCCTAAACCACCAATTTATTTCGATTAATTTCTAAGTTTCTCCGATTATGAAATTATAGGGGTTTATTCGTTTTAACTCCCGAAAACCCGTTTTATCCACGAAAACCCAACCCAAAATCTTTAGGTTTTATTAATACCAAACTACGATGTGAGATTCATGCTCAAAAATAAATAAAGCAAGTAAACACTTACCTCGTGGATATAATCCGACAACCTCGAGCCGAATCCATAGGAGTTTGGACGGAACCTCCCCTTTTCTCTCCTCCTCTCTCTCTTCTCTCTCTTTTCTTTCTTCCTTTCTCTTTTCTCCCTCTCTCCCTCTTTATAAAGAAGGAAAAAGGGTTTAACCCATTAAAACCCAAAAATAACTCGTTTACTCAATTACGAGCCCTTTTAACTCCAAAATATCCCAAAACTCATTTTCGACAATCGAACACTCTTTTTCGACTATCTCGGACATTTTGAGTCTCACGGTGAAGTCAAAATTCTCATCCGAGGTACTTGGCCGCAAATCACTATTCTAATCCATATAACTTAATGCGGGGTTTCTAATAAAAATCTGACCTTTTTGTCGCTTTACTCAATGGTGACGTATAATTAAAATTCATTGACCTATTTATTCTCAAAAGAAATTACAACATCCATCGAAAATCATCTAATCCCCAAAAATCCCAAAAAATTATCATTTCGAGAAATTCTCCAAATTGCCAATTTATACTCAATTATGGAATTTAATTGTCTCCAAAAGGACGGGTTGTTACATACTCAGCCCCTTACAATGGAATTTCGTCCTCGAGATTCAGATACAACCTACATCGCCAAACTAGGATCACAAATCCCACTACGTCTTAGTACCCCAAAATCAAAAGGTGCTAACACGATAGTCCTTTACCATATTCCACCTACCTCAATGTGTACTCCAAAGTACTAGCTTTACGATAAGCTCATATAAATCTCTACCCGTAACACACAAGAACGACGCGTTACTCCGATGGCTTCTCTTGTTCCCAATAAGAGAAACGAGTCTATAACTACCGCTCTACATCTCTCAAAGCTTCAACTTAATATACTACACCCCTTCTATTTTCGGCGGTATATAAACCAACTCACTAAGGTGCCCATACACCTTTCTAACCCGTGCACATCTGCACATCCATTATGAACGTCTGTCACGTAACACTCTCTCCCAATAAGGGTCTCCTTTCCTCGGTGTAATACTCACATATGGGTCCTCCCAACCCACGAAATTCAATTCTCCTCATGGTTAACCAACCAATCCTCTCGTGGTTAACTTCCCAAAATCTTCCTATATCTGTACTACCAAATCTATGAAACATACGTCCAAATAATGCTAAGGTCTATGCGATGTCCTACCTACGCAAAACGAATATAAGCCTAAGTATATCCCTAGTGACCAAGGCCTCTCTCAACTTTCGACATTTGCTTGGTTTCATGCGTGGGACGTCTCGCAAAAGCGAAATCCAAACAAGGAACCCTCCCGTTACACTACTCCCTCGCGTTGTCGATCATCGAGATATAGGGACCTAAGGCACACCAACAGGACATCCTAAATCCTACCACGTTAACCCACGAACGCATTCCTACTATTCTATCCTCCTATCTATACGAAAAGGAAAGTCTAACTAATCGAAGTGCCAACTCTCTGGAAAAGCACTACGAACATCTTACCCAAAATATATTTCCTCAAAATTTTGCCTTTCCATTAAGGTCTGACTGTAATCCTCAAGTCAATTTCTCTAAGTCCTACTTCACCCACTCGCTTGTGGTGAGAGGACCACTTTAGTGCTTTTTCCATAGCAAAATATTTCCATAAGCATATTGTTATCACACGGCTCATAGTCTATAGTGTTTCATCCACACTATAAGACTTATCAACAAAATCAAGATCCTCACATCCTATAACATCTCTCTACTCCTGACGTCGTTAAGGTTCATGCGCGGAGCGTCTCTCAAAGAGAAATCCAAACAAGGAACCCCTCCACACACTACTACTTAACTTCGTCGGTCATGGAGGTCCGTTATTTCAAACATGAAACCGAGATAACCCTATCCCCTATTCTAACAAAAGGTGGTCTGCTAAGATTCACACCACCCTGCGCTCGTATAAATTTTAAGTCCTTGCGCAATCAATAATGAGCTTAAACTCACAGCAGAACAGAAATCCGGCGCACCTCAACTCATATCTATAAGGTCGCCACATACTCAAATCACGATAATGAAACCTATGCTCATCGAAGTTCCATCTACCCATAATAATAAAGGCAAAATCAACCTATATGCAGGTGAGATATCACAACCATAACACGTTTCACCCTGGAACTGTGGACCCGATAGTCTTGCCATCATTAGCCTGCTATCGCTCCGAACAACCAGTAACATTATATACTCATAATATTACCATACTCGTATAAACATATAGGACGAGTATCATAATCTAGATTTATATATATATTTAAAATATCAACACCCGCCTTTGGCGAATGAAGGAAAATAAAACTCCGCTACCACGGAAAACACATAGCCACACATTATATAATCTTATCGGTACCGCCACAAAGATCAAATTACACACACGAGTCTAGGGTTAACGAACACCGCGACTTTATCTAGCCATGCCATTTATACCTCTTCATATCACTCTTTATCCACTGTCGGCCTCTGACTGATCCTTATGTGAATAATTCAGAAACTGCATTCTTCTCACTCCTAATGAATCATGGGGACTCATGGTTAAAACTATTTGTAAGATCCCTTCGAACCCTTACTTCACTGAGAAATTCAACTTTAGTACCACTCTCTACTACAGCGGTAATCATAAGCACTATTCTTTAGTAGTCGCCACCAAAATCCTTAGAAAACACAACAAAGGAAGTGACCTCTACTACGGTCCTCATTCCCGACTTCTACCAGCTGCTCCAGCTAAGCCCCACCTCCTATCACCATCCAAGCCCCGCACACGATTCTCGAATGAGAGCGCAAAAGATTACTATAATCTTATAACATGGCAGGAGAACGAAATCCCACAAGATAAATCAACAATCCTAGTCCCGAGGCTCTATATAAAATCGAAAGCAACGCTGAAAGCGTAGTACGTCCACACAGATTCCAAAGGACACTAGAACCTGATGCTCTGATACCATATGTGACAACCCGCCTAATAAAATACTGGGCGATCACTCCTATATCAAATTAAAACAGGAGTTTCATATGGATCATTCTTAGCATCACTGTCGAAAATCCATTTAATTACTAATAACCTATTAGGCTGGCGTCAAAATTTTACTTAACTACTCTTTTTAACAACTACAAAATTAAAACATCCACATAGTGTTGCGTAAATGAAACTGAAATGAAATGAAATAAGATAACCGAACACTCGGTCAAAAATATACAACCATATCGAATGCCGCACTAAAAGAATAAAGAAATTCAATTGGACCATTGGCCCTAATGTGTATACAGTACCTCCTATATATATTACAAGGATAAAAACGGCTATCGAAAACCTGCATGCATCCACAGCTGCTGCAGCAGATGCCTGACTCAGAAGATGTGTCAATTAGGCGTCCCTGTGTCTAGACACCTATATATATATATATATATATATATATATATATATATATATATATATATATATATATAATATGCTCCTGTGCGGACTAGTCCGCATTTTAAGAATGCGGACCGGACATGTGTCACCTAACGGTGCGCCTAGAAATTATCGCCTAAATTATAGGCACACTCTCTCTCTTTTCTAGGCTCACCGCCAGGTGACACATATCCGGTCCGCATTCTTAAAATGTGGACTAGTCCGCACAAGAGCAGGACTGTATATATATATATATATATAGCAAGAGAGGAAAAGTAGATAAACAGGTTAGAGCCCGAGTTCTGAAAATATTTAGCAAGTGCATAAATGCTTTATTTTTAGAAAAAGGTTTCATCTCATATTTAAATTTGGTATCACACTCCCATGAGATACCCCTCACCTCTCTTCTAATAGTTCACACCTAACACACTTAACTTCTAGTTAAGCTACCCCGCCTAACTAAGCTAATCCACCCTTCTACTAGAAACCTCTACAACCCGAGTACCAAGGGCTAAACTTCTCTCCATTCTCAACACTGCGCTAAGTTCGTGCGTGGGGTGTCTCGCGAAGAGAAATACAAACAAGGAACCCCCCCGATACACTACTACTTGGCAGGGTTAATGGTAGAGATCCATTAGGCTCGTAGCATGAAACTAATGTATAAATACATACTTATATATATTATCATCCACATCATTTTCATTTTTATATACATCTTACAATATACATCCGGATAATATCTCTCAGACCGACGTTTACTAATTCAATTTATAAAGTATTTTTCAATACTTTTCATTTTCATCTCAAAACTTTCCATTTCCTTTCTTATATCCAGGAAAGGTATATAAAAGCTAATTCATTATCATGAATTGCTTCAACATATCATATAACTTTTTAAAAGCTAGTTTTATTATCATTGTTGATGTAAAAAAATTAGATCATATCTAATTATTCAATCACAGATAAATAAATTAGACAAAGAATTTTTAAAGTGGTTCAGCCTAATAAGAATGGCCTACGTCCACTGTTATGTTATTGCTGATTGTATGGGAATTCTCGATTACAATTTATCTCAAGAAATTTCGGTCCCCTTACAATGAGGATTTTACAATGTATTTATAGCCCTGGGGCTGTAATGTGAAAGGGTAATACATTAAATGATGTATATAGGAAAGGGTGATACATTCAATGCTCCTTAAGCGTATGCGTCTGAATGATAAGCATTTAATGAACAGTCAAACTGTTGGTTATCTCGCTATTAATGCTTTGTTCGAGGTGCAGCTCGGACCGCCTGAGTTGCTCGGACCACCTAAGCTTCTCGGTGCTCAAGAGTTCCTTAGAGAGTTCTCGTTCCTCAGAGCGTATGAGTTCCTCGGGGAAACAGTGTTCCTCGTTGTAGTATGGTTCCTCGGAGCGTGTGAGTTCCTCGATAGTATTTGTTGTTGCCACATAGATTTCCACGTGTCTTCACTTTATTGATCCATGTCAGCAGACTAAATTTGGTATCAACAGAAGCCCCCAATGTTTCATAGTTCGAAATTTGAGGAGTGTGGAACATTCTTTCTCGGAATATGATAGCTTTAAATAGTCCTCCTGATTTTTAGGAGTGTTTCCCTTGTATTTATTTCTCTTTCAAAATTCGTAGAATCAGGCTTTTTTGAATTTTCACAACCGTCGCGATTTCTGCGTACTTTTTGTCCTTTTAGCCACCGATAGCGTAATCGTTTCTTCTCGCTTCGATTGCCGTGCCCTTTTTGTTCCTCTAACCTCCGGTAGCGTAATTGTTTCTTTTTGTAATCATTACTTTACCATTTCCCAAGGCAAGGTATTTAAACTTCACAGACACTCCCATCGTCTTCTACCTTTTCAAAATTGTATCTTCGAGTTTTCCGTCGTCTCTTTCTCTCCTGTGTATTCATCTCTTCCATCGTTCGTTGCCATCAGATCCACTCTTTTTCTGTAAGATTTTCTTCCTTCTTCTTCATTTCTTTTATTCATCATGGTTTACCCTGTTGAATCTCTTGATAAGTTTCGCTCTGATTTTTCTATTCCCTCTTGGGTTGTTCTGGAAGAGCTTTCTAAGCCTTCTGATTATTTCCGCTTGGCTGAGCGACATTGGTTCCCCAGTCTCTTTATTGCTGAGTGTGGATTTTCTTTTCCACCCAATCCCTTATGTCTGGAATTTTGTCAATACTTTGACGTTGTTCCTGCAAGAATAGCCCCCAATACATGGAGAATAGTTAATGGGGTGCATAGGTTAAATCAAATCCATGGAACTCGCATAGGGATTCCAGAAATCATGTTTTGCTATAGATGGGAAGTTGGTGATAACACCTTTTATTTAAAAACTAGATTTTTGAATAGGTCCTTAGTAGTCAATCTCCCGGATGCTAATAGGGATTATTTTGAGCACGGGGTTGTCATAAAAAATTGGCAACATGCTCCTTTATCTAGAGATGAAGTTTATCAGGGTGGATGTTATTTTTATTTCATTTTATTTATTTTGAAATCATGCTTCTTTTGTGTTTGATAAAATGTGCTACTGATATTTTATTTATTTGCAGTTGATAGCAAAAGAAAGTGTCCAAAGGAAGCATACGTAAATATAAGGCACTTAAAACTTATCTGGAATTTGCATCAGAGTGTCGCCGACGAGCACATTAGGTCAGCTTCGTATCTGCTGCAGTACAAGAGCTATACCACTCCTTTCACTGCTTGTCCGGTGATAAGTGACGTAGAGCCTGTACCAGCTTCCACCAGCTCCTCACCTGAATCACACATTCCTTTGAGTGAAAGGATGAAGAAGAGAAGACCTCCCACCCTCTTCGAGAAGCCGGCCTCTGGTGCTGGAGAGGCTAAAAGAAGTAAGATTGATGTCCCAGAAGGGACAAAGAAAGTTGATTCACCTTCGTCGGCTGCTGTTGTGAAGGTTGCCGAGAAGCCCCCAGTGGCTCCGAGCAAGTCTACTGCTCCAGGAGAGGTGATTGTAATATCACCGACCAAGAGTTCCTCCTTGGTTGAATCTATTCCTGCTCCTCGAGGAAGCTGAAGAAGAGTTCCTCGGTTAATTTGGCTGACACCATCAATCAACCCCCAGTTACTGGAATCGGTGTTCTAACTTTTGTTCCTTCGAGCTCTGCCATGAGCTCGGTAAAGTCTTGGATCATTCCCGAGGTCCAAGGTACTGAAGAAAACCTTACTCGGGACATGGTCACTTCATTGGCTGCTCGCCACCTTGCTTCTGTAAGTCCTCTTACTTTGAACTTTTCATATTTCCCTTGTCATTTTTGTTTCTGACTTGCTTTCATTTTCTTTCCACAGTTGACGAGCTGCTTCAATATAATTCTGAAGAAGGATGAAGCAATTAAAACTTCAAGCTCCTCATCTGGTGTGGAGGAAGCTCTGGCGGGCCTGGCGAAGTCTTTGGAAAATTCTCACCAGAAATATGCTACTGACAAGGCAATCTGGGAGAACAAGCTTGCCTCCACCGAGCAGGAAAAAGCTCAGGTTGTTGAGGTCTCCAAGGAGTTGGAGAAGAGAATAAAGGACTTGGAGGGGAAAAATAAAGAGCTCGACGAGAAGCTCAAGAATACTGGAGAGCTAGAGAATAAGCTCAAGGTTGCTAAAGAGGAGTTGTCTCAACTTCGGGAGGTGAATCGGCAGAAGGAGGAGGCTGAGAGAAAACTGAAAGCTGCTGATGACCTGCTGTCCGAGAAGCTTTCCTCGGAAAAGTTGAAAAGGAAAATGGCTGTGAAAAAGTCCTTCAACGCTGGCTGGGACAAGGGGTGGAACAAGGGATTGGCTGCCATGGTGTCGCAAGTGGACTATGGCAGTCTCAAATACTTTAGGGATGGATGGGTTGCTGCTCTTCAGGAGATGAAAGTGGATGAAAATTCCGAACTCTTTCAGCAACACATCCCTGGTCCCCCTCCAACTCCTAAAGACTTAGAAGAGGACGAAGCTGCCTTCAAAGAGCCTTCTATGTTGATGGGAGATCATCCCCCAGCCATCCAGCCTGCTGCCGAGGAACTTCAGCAAATCGTTACTTCTTCCGAGCAACTACTGGCGCTCCCCGAGCAACTTTCTACTCCTTCCGAGCAACCTACTTCCTCGTCCCAGCCTCCCGAGAAGGTTTTGGGAGATATGGAAAAGGTGTAGAGTTGTTCAGATTTCTCTTTATATTTTTCTTTTGTCAATTGTAATCATGAATATGTAACCCTGATCCTTAATATAATAAAACTTAAATTTTTGTTCTTGCATACTGTTGTCTCTTCTTCATATTCTGTCTTGATTCTTATTGATTATTGCTTTTCTTCCTCTGCTAGTTTCTGGCCAGGATGGAATTATTATCTCCCCATGATACTGTGCTGCTGAGGCAATGCAATTATTATTTTAAGGCTGGTCACACAGATCTGAGTGCGGCACAAGTCGTCGACATCCTCGGCCAAGATGCTTCCGAACAGGCAGTTGAAGCATACCAATATCTGAAGTGTTTACTTTATCGAGGAGTGGCCAATAATGTGTCTTATTATGATATGATCGAGGATCTCCAAGGCATTCTTAAAGAGCTTCAGCAACAATACAAAGAATCCACTGCCCTGTTGCGTGAGGGGTATGAGAAGAAGTACCAGCAACTCAATGCTGACAAGGGGTATGAGAAGCGCTTTGCTGGCTACGAGGTGAGGGAGAGAACTCTGAGGGGCAAAGTCGAGGAGTGCAGACAGATAGCTGAACTATTAGAGCAAGAAAACAACAATATCCAAAGATAGTTGTCAAAATTGAAGTCTGCCGCTTCTACTTCAAACGCCTTAATCCCAGTGAATGATGAGGGATTCTCATTCTTGGAGGTCGAGAACGCCAAATTGAGGGACGAGTTGGAAACCTTGAAGAGGTCTGGACCTTCTACACCTTCTCGTGGTCGAGCAAGAGCTCCTCGGGAACGAGCAAGAGCAACTCGGATTCCTGTCGAGGAACAGAGGACTCAGTCTGCCTTAGAGAACCAGGCCTTCCAGTTAATGGCGAAGAACCAGGCGTTGGCTGAAATGTCAAAGAAGATCAGGGACCTGGAAGAGCATCTTTCCACGCAGAAATCTACCTTGGAGAATAAAGAGATCTTCATTAAAAATCTCCATGAGCAGCTGGATAGATTAACATATCAATTCCATAAACAGCCCAGGGAATTCTGGATGGCTGGATACAACGAAGCTCTCTATCACTTGGACGATCGTATCCAGAATGCCAATAATGAGGGCTACAAGCAAGGCTGGTTGAATGCCTTAGGTGTGCTGCAGCTCGAACATGGTCATTACCTGTGGGACTACCATGATCCCGGGATGCTCGACTTACCTGTGCCACCATACAAACTGGATATGAGTTGGATCCCTGCTTGGGCCATTCCTCGGAGCTTAATTTCCAAATATCTCGGTGACTACAATCTCCATTCAAATGCCGAGGTTTCTCGTCCCGAGAACCTCTTAGATCGACCATCCGTGATGAATATCAGGATGTTAAAGGATCTCAACTTCATAAATTCTCCCCTGACTTTAAATGATCCGCCTGCTGGCGAGGAACCTGTGTCAAAAGTAGAGGGGAAAAGACCAGTAGAGTAGGAATTTTGATGTAATAGTTAGTATACATTTCAATATCAATGTAACTTTCATTTCATTATCAATGTAATTTGTTTTTGGATTTAATGAAAGACTTTCATTTCTGTTCGCAATCTTAATTTCTATTGTCTTGTAAAACACTTTATATTTGTCCATGTGTATCTGATAAAAAGATAACAATATTGTGTAGTTTGTTGATCAACTTATTGTCGAGTAGTTTGAACTAGTGGTATTCATTTGGAAAAAATAATATTTTGTTTCTTGACCAACTTAGTAATAATTAAAAAGTTACGAGTATAAAAAATGTTGCTCGATCACTTTAAATTTTACTTGTCGACCAACTACAGTTAGTGGGTTTTTAACCCCGACCAACCATAGTTGGTAGATTTTTCTCTTAAATATTTCCGACCAACCAAGGTCGGTAAATTTTCCTTGTCGACCAACTACAGTTGGTGGGTTTCTATCCCCGACCATCCATAGTTAGTCTTTTTGAAATAATTTTACCTCCCAACCAACTCAAGTTGGCATTTTCGAGAATATATTTACTTCCTAACCGACATAAGTTGGCATTTTTAGGAATACTTTTATTTCCCGAGAAACATATAGTTTTATTTCCCTTAGGAATACAAATTTTACTTTCCGGAGGAATACAAGTAGCTTTACTTCCCGGAGGAATATTGGTAGCTTTACTTCCCGAAGGAATATTGGTAGGTTTACTTCCCGGAGGAATATAGGTTTCTCGACCAACCTTAGTTGGCATTTCGAGAAAAAATTTGAGCTTTGCCGAGTAGTGTGTAGCACTAGTATTCCCCGAAAAACTTTCAATAAAAAGAAAGAATTCGGTAGAATATCTTCATTTTATTCATCATTGATAATATTTGCACAGGTGTTCTGCGTTCCATGCATTCTTAAACTCCTCCCCTTCTAAAGTTGCTATTCGGTAAGTTCCTGGTCGAACAAGTTCTGTAACTCGGTATGGTCCATGCCAGTTTGCCTCCAGCTTATTGTGCTTTTGAATTACTTTCTTCAGCACATAGTCTCCTTCTTTCAGGTCGCACTTCTTCACCCTCTTATTGTATAACAAAGCTGTACGCTGTTGGTAAGCAGCATTTCTAATGGCTGCTTCTTCTCTAACTTCCTCGAGCATGTCTAAATCCAATCTTCTCATTAAGTCAATGACAGGGGAGTTGAAATTCAGTACCCTGTGTGTTGGGAGACCCAACTCAGCAGGTATAACAGCTTCACTTCCAAACGCCAACATATATGGTGATTCTCCAGTTGCTACTCGGGGAGTAGTTCGGTAAGCCCATAGTACTGACTGTAACTCGTGGATCCAATTTGCTTTCGCATCGTCCTGTCTTTTCTTCAAACCATTCAGCAGTGTTCTATTTGTCACTTCAGTTTGTCCATTGCTTTGAGGATGGCCTGGTGCTGAGTGGATCTTCAACACATTTGATTGATGACAATAGGTAGCGAACTCCTCATTATCAAAATTATGTTCCATGGTCTGTGATGAAAGCATGAGGAAGACCATATCGACAAATGATGTTCTTCTAAATAAATTGGTACACTTTCTCATACGTCATATCAATGAGAGGCTCAGCTTCCACCCATTTAGTAAAATAATCCACTGCGACGACGAGGTATTTGAACCTTCCTCTAGTCGTTGGCAGTGATCCAACCAAATCTATTCCCCACATGGCAAATGGCCAAGGGGAAGTGATGGGTGTCAATAATGCTTGTGGAGTTCTTCGGATGGAGAAAAAGCGCTGGCACTTGTCACATTTCTTGGCATAGGCTACACAATCAGCCCTCATCGTCGGCCAATAATATCCCTACGTCATTATCCTTTGCAAAAGCGTCCGACCTACTACATGGGCTCCACAGGACCCTTCATGGATCTCTTCAATCAATTCTTTCACCTCGGAGGGATGTACACATCTTTGCAAACCTGCCATAATTCCTCGTCTATATAAAATACGGTTAGTTAATACATACCGAGCAACTTTAAACTTCAATTTCTTGGCTGCGAGCTTATCAATTGGTAATTCTCCCTCCTCAATATATGCCCTGATAGGATCCATCCAAGATGGTCCTAAATCAAGGGTGATGAAGTTCATCGTCAAGTCTTCATCTATACTTCGACCAACCAAAACTTCAATTGGGATTATTCTTTGTAGCTCGGTACGAGTAGCTGATGCTAATCGAGCTAAGGCATCTGCTCTTGCATTCTCCATTCTCGGTATTCTGAGCAGCTGAATAGCAGCAAATTCTGATACCAACTCCATCACCTTTGCATGGTATTTGATCATTAATTCTCCTTTGGTTGCATATATTCCCAACATTTGATTTTCAATTAATTGAGAATCACTAAAGACAATAATTTGCTGCGCCTCCATAATTTTTGCCAAATTAAGACCTGCAATCATGGCCTCATACTCAGCTTCATTATTGGAAGTTTTGAATTGGAAACGTAGGGCGTACTCCATGTCGACCTCGTCCGGAGTGCTCAAAACTATCCCTGCCCCACTGCCTATTGTGCAAGATGAGCCATCTACATATAACCTCCATATAAGTAACTCGTCTTCAAACTTCTGATCTGACAGAGTTCCTCGGCAAAATATTTGTTGCTTCCTTTCATCTTCCCCTGATATTTCTCGCTCTTCGTCGACCATCTTTTCTTGCCATTTTACTAACCGGAGTTGGTCTGAGCTCGAATTTGATGATCCTGTAACATCCACTTGCTCTTTTACCAATCGGAGTTGGTCTGAGCTTGTGTTTGTTGATCCTGTAACATCCACTTGCTCTTTTACCAACCGGAGTTAGTCTAAGCTTGTGTTTATTGATCCTGTAACATCCACAGGTTGATCGGTGAGAAACTTTTACTCCTCGGGGGTATCAGGATATGTGAACTCTGCTATAAAATCTGCTACAGCTTGCCCTTTTAGCGATGATCTGGGTTCATAGACTATATCGTATTCACCGAGCTCTATTGCCCAGTACATCAATCTCCCTAATTTTTCTGGTTTATAAAGGGCTTGCCTCAATGGCATATCAGTATATACGACTATAGTATGAGCCTGGAAATATGGCCTCATTCTTTTACTCGCCTCAATCAGCGCTAGTGCTAACTTTTCCAGCCTTGGATATCTGATCTCTGCTCCTCGGAAGGCCTTACTTGTGTAATAGATTGGTTTTTGTACTCCATTCTCCACTCTTATCAATGCCGAGCTAACTGCATTCTTCGATACTGCTAGGTACAATGACAATTTTTCTCCCATCACCGGCCTGGACAACAGTGAAGGTGCTCCCAAGT
The DNA here is from genome assembly GCA_949130495.1 of Sambucus nigra. Taxonomy (NCBI): domain Eukaryota; kingdom Viridiplantae; phylum Streptophyta; class Magnoliopsida; order Dipsacales; family Adoxaceae; genus Sambucus; species Sambucus nigra. Next base: position 136,961,762 of record OX422216.1, read on the forward strand.
ATTTCTTCAAGTATTGAAAAGCATTCTTACATTCATCATTCCACTCAAAAGTCTTTCGGAGTGTCTTGAAGAATGGGAGACATCGATCAGTTGCTCGTGATACAAATCTGTTGAGTGCTGCTACTCGTCCTGTAAGACTTTGCACCTCTTTCTTCGTCGTTGGAGATCGCAACCCTAATAGAGCTTTGATCTTTTCAGGATTTTCTTCAATGCCTCATTGGTTGACAATGTATCCGAGAAACATGCCTTCTCGTACTCCAAATATGCACTTCGTCGGGTTCAGCTTCATTTGGTATTTATCTAGTTGATCAAAAGTCCGAGTTAAGTCAACTAGATGATCAACAGCTTTTTTGCACTTCGTCAGCATATCGTCAACATAGACTTCCATATTGCAACTGATTTGTTCAGCAAAGACTTTGTTCATCAGCCTCTGATATGTCACACCTGCATTTTTCAAACCAAAAGGCATAACATTATAATAATAAGTTCCCCTAGGGGTAATGAAAGAAGTACTTTCCCTGTCTTGAGGTTTCATTTTAATCTGATTGTAGCCAGAATAAGCATCCATGAAGCTCAGCAGCTCATGTCCCGAGGTAGCATCGACTAGTTGATCAATTCGGGGCAGTGGAAAATGATCCTTTGGGCATGCTTTATTGAGGTCGGTGAAGTCTACACACATCCTCCACTTGTTGTTTTTCTTCTTTACCATCACCACATTGGCTAACCAGTCTGGATATTTAACATCTTCAATGAAGCGAGCTTTCTGGAGCTTCTCGACTTCCTCATGTATAGCTTGATTCTTCTCGGGACTGAATACTCTTATTCTCTGCTTTACTGGCTTGATCTCCTTATTCACATTAAGTTCGTGACATAAGAAATATGGATCTATTCCTGGCATATCTTCATGACTCCACGCAAAAGTTTGCTTCCTGCTTCTAAGGAAAGTTATCAATTCCTGTTTTAGTGAGGTTTCCAATGACGAACCTATTTGAGTAGTTCGTTCAGGGTGCTCGTCGTCCAGAATGATGTTTTTAGTAGCTTCCACCACTTGACCCTTCACAAGTTGCGACTCATCTCTAGGATCCAATGTTTCAATTTCTGCCCCTTCTTACACTTGATAAGTAGTAGTCTTTTTCCTTCATTCCTCCAGTTCTTCTTGCTCGACGAATGAATAATAGCATTCCCGAGCTACTTTCTGATCACCTTTAACAACTCCTACTCTAAAATTTGTTGGAAATTTCAGGCACTGATGCACCGTAGATGGTACAACCTCGAACTTCTTCAATCCTACTCTTCCCATGATGATATTGTATGATGATTGAACATTCTTATCCATCATGAAGAAGCGTATTCTTTCTGTTCGATAAGCAGTCCACGTACCAATGAATATATCCAACTTGATCGTCCCAAGTGGAAATACTTTCTCGCCGGCAAAACCGATGAGCGGTCTATGATAAGGCTCCAATTGAGATAGCTTTAGATTTAAACTATCGAAGCACGAGTAGAACATGATATCTGTCGAGCTACCATTGTCGACCAGTACTCTTGAAATCATTACCTCCTTCATTCTCATCTTGATCACCAATGGGTCATCATGAGGATATAGAACACCTATAAGGTCATTCTTTGAGAAACCAATGACTAATTTCTCTTTATTCACCTTTCTCGGGCGATCCTCCTCAGCTAGATTTATTCGTTGAATGTACGAGCAAGCTTGGTAAGCTTTTCTCTCGGCAGTAAGGTCTCCTCCTCCTGCATCTCCATCTGTTATAACATTACAGTTAAATGACCCAAAGCATATTGAAAATACCTCTCGTTCTAGCTGCCTTGGTCTCTTGGGAAGATCGGGGTCATCCTCGGGATCAACTTCATTGTTTCTCTTCATGTTCTCCTCTGCTCGATGAGGAGATCTAGACCTCTCTCTTGTTTTGTCATTATTTCTTCTTTCGCTTCCACAATCAACATACTTTGACAGTTTTCCTCGTCCGATGAGTGTTTCAATCTCATTCTGAAGAGCTATGCAATTTTTGGTCATATGGCCATGATCTTTATGAAACTCGTAATACTTCGCCTTATTCCTCTTGTCAGGGTCTGCCTTCATTTTCTCTGGCCAGTTTAGTTCCTCCTTGTTCTTGATTTCCTCTAGAACATGGTTGATATCCTTCTTCAAAGGAGTATAATTATCATATTTCTTCATCATGTCCCATACCGACCTATTTTTTGAATGTTTGTCATTACCATTATTTTTGTGCTCTTTTTTCTCAGCTTTATCGCCTTCCACCTTGGTTTCTTTGGCATCCATATTCTTCTTCGCAGCCATAGCCTCCTCGGCATTCATAATCTTGGACGCCTTTCCCATCAGGTCTGACATGGTTCTAGGTGGATCTTTGGCCAAAGTGTAGTACAACTTGTTGGGCAGTAGTCCACTCATCAAAGCAGTAATCGCTGTCTTCTCCTCGTAATCAATAACTTCAAGTTTCTCGTTATTAAAATGAGTTATATAATCTCTGGTATTCTCACCAGCCTTTTGTCTAACACTTAACATATGTGCTACTCGTTTAACTGGCTTTTCCCCAAAACAGAAATTCCCAATGAATAACTCGGCCAGTTAAAGAAAAGTTGAGATCTTACCCCGAGGAAGATTATTATACCATATTTGAGTAGATCCGGTAAGTATTCCCGAGAATGCCCTACATCTCATCTCATCTGGGACAACATAGATGTCGGCTGCAGCTTGGTATTGTTCTATATGAAGGATAGGGTTAGTCTTTCCATCATATTTGGGGGTCACAACAGGTGCTTTGAATTTTGATGGTGTTGGAAAATCTACAATGGCCTGGACAAAAGGTGTTCCTTGAATAAAGGTTCATTGTAGAGGGTTCTTAGATTTAACCATTTCCCCTAATCTATCCTCCAGCCTTTGAATAGAGCCTTTCCATGCATAATTTCCTTCCTCGGGCCTGTTGGTTCGAGCAGCTGATCGCGTTGAGGTGGCTTCCTGGGATCTATCTTGACGAGCAGCTGGTCGCGACTGGGCAGATCCTTCCCTTAAGTCTGATGGTCGTCGAAAACTCCTTGATGGGGCTCTGGGAGGACTTTTGCTCCTCCTAGGACCTAATCGATCGAAAGGAGATACTCTGCTTAATCTTTCTAAAGCACTGGTCCTTTCTGGGGAGAGAGTGATACGTTGTTTAGTATCTGTTGCTCGTACTGACGAAGTTTGTCCAGGTTGATAAGTAAAATCTTCAGACTCCTCATTGTGATATGAATTGGTACGCCTAGTATGCGAATAAGATGCACGGGTATTTCTTTGAATACTTCGTGGTCTTGAATGGGTTGGTGCACCGCCATGGAGGGTTTGTATGAGTTGACACATAGTTTCTTGCATGACGGTCTGGCCCTGAGCCGGATTTATCACTATTCTAGCCAGATCTGGAATATTTGGCGGAGTAGATGGATTTGGATGGCTTCCAGCATTTCGATTGCTTGATTCTAGAATATTAACCATTTATGATGGATTATTTTTGATGGAAAACGATATTACCAGTCGTTCCCACAGACGGCGCCAATCTGTTGATGTAAAAAATTAGATCATATCTAATTATTCAATCACAGATAAATAAATGAGACAAAGAATTTTTAAAGTGGTTCAGCCTAATAAGAATGGCCTATGTCCACTGTTATGTTATTGCTGATTGTATGGGAATTCTCGATTACAAGTTATCTCCAGAATGTCCGGTTCCCTTACAATGAGGATTTTACAATGTATTTATAGCCCTGGGGATGTAATGTGAAAGGGTAATACATTAAATGATGTACGTATGAAAGGGTGATACATTCAATGCTCCTTAAGCGTATGCGTCTGAATGATAAGCATTTAATGAACAGTCAAACTGTTGGTTATCCCGCTATTAATGCTTTGTTCGAGGTGCAGCTCGGGCTGACTGAGTTGCTCGGACCGCCTAAGCTTCTCGGTGCTCAAGAGTTCCTCGGAGAGTTCTCGTTCCTCGGAGCGTATGATTTCCTCGGGGAAACAGTGTTCCTCGTTGTAGTATGGTTCCTCAGAGCGTGTGAGTTCCTCGGAAGTGTTTGTTTTTGCCACGTAGATTGCCACGTGTCTTCACTTTATTGATCCATGTCAGCAGACTAAATTTGGTATCAACAATCATGAAAATGCTTTTCTGTTCCATAATATCCCATTCCCTTTTTATATCCAGGAAATGTATATAAAAGCCATTTTTATTATCATAAAAATGCTTTTTCCATAACACATGCTTCCATTTCCCTTCTTCCATCCGGGAAATGTATTCGAAGCCAAATCTTTTATCCCATTTCCCTTATTCCTTCCAGAAAATGTATTTAAAGACAATTCATTATCATGAATTTCTTTAACATATCTAAGACTGTCCCTCCGGGTTTTCCCACTAGACACGCCCCTAAATGGCTATCATCTTCCAAGGCCTAACAAACAAGACAACCTGGGAACCTACCAAAATGTCGGGAACCGGCCATATGCCTGCGGGAGAGTCATAACCACACCCGGAATTAACTCACCAGCGCAGTAAACATATATAATCGCCAATATGGCTTATAGGACTATATCCACCCTGCATTCATTAGCCAGGGGGCTGCACCTCACGCGTGAACTTCCCTTATGATATCATTTAGAGAGGTGTGTATACATAAATTATCATTTATGAAAATCATTTCTTTTTCCATTTGAAAACATTTATTTTTACATTTTCAAAAGTCATTTATATCATATCATATATATACTTTAATCACATAGTATATATATACCATATATTCCTCCTCGAAGATATCTATATCGCCACAATTGCCAATTACATCTAGCGATGACCAATAATCCCAAAGATATAAATCCCTAGAAATCACTTCCTAGGTTTCACCAAGATGTATTCAACTCACATACATTCAAATACTTAAATACCTAAGATCGATGGTAGCCAAACTCTCTCTCTCAAATTTTGTTCGTCCCGAACGTTAACTACGTTCGTTCCCCGGATAATGCCCTACACTATTCTAAGGCCTTCCCTTTCATCTAAAGGTTTACTAACCCTCAAAACCATCATTTAGGAGTCCCGATATCATAACTAGGATCCCCCATATAAGTCCCCAAATTCTAATTTAACTCCCCAAACTCTTAAGGGGAGAAAACTGGCAAATCTGACCAAAGCGAATCGATTCGCCCCATTTGCGAATCTATTCGGCCCCCAATCCAAATCGATTCGGAAATAGTTCTGCAAACAGGTCCTTAATGGAGAATTGATTCCGTCTAAATCCGAATCAATTCGGTCCACTGCAGAATCACCAATCCTTTTAGGCGAATCGATTCAGCCTGTTCGAGGGTCACTGTTTAGGCGATTTCTCAAACTCCAAAATATCCAAAACTCAATCCAATCTCTATTTAAATCATAACTTGGATTTATTCCTACAAACCCAAAGTTTTCATATCTCCTCAAGTTCTTTAGAGGTCCTAACACTCCATTTGAGAACTCCTAATATTTATCTCGAATAAGTTCTAACTAACGATTTCGATATCGGACAACCTTTCGTAGAAAAATCACTTTAAATCCAAAAAAAATAGACAAATACGCGGTCAGCGCCCACGCGAACGCATCGAAAAGATCTATAATTTTCATTTTTTGACCAAGATCCGAATCGATTCGCATCAAGGCCGAATCGATTAATAAAGACGCAGGTCACTATTCATCATCTTCTCCAAGACGGTTTCGGCCATTAAAGCTTCTCCCAAGCTTTTGTCGCCTCACCCAACGTCCTACAACCTCAACCAACTACAAATACACATATATTAAGGGTTCTAAACATCCTAGAACCCTAAAAAACCAATTTATTTCGATTAATTTCTAAGTTTCTCCAATTATGAAATTATAGGGGTTTATTCGTTTTAACTCCCGAAAACCCGTTTTATCCACGAAAACCCAACCCAAAATCTTTAGATTTTATTAATACCAAACTACGATGTGAGATTTATGATCAAAAATAAATAAAGCAAGTAAACACTTGCCTCGTGGATATGATCCGACAACCTCAAGCTGAATCCCGCGGAGTTTGGCCGGAACCTCCCGTTTTCTTCTCTTTTCTCTCCTCCTCTCTCTCTTCTCTCTCTTTTCTGTCTCCCTTTCTCTTTTCTCCCTCTCTCCCTCTTTATAAAGAAAGAAAAAGGGTTTAACCCCTTAAAAACCCAAAAACGACTCGTTTACTCAATTACGAGCCCTTTTAACTCCAAAATTCCCCGAAACTCATTTTCGATAATCGGACACTCTTTTTCGACTATCTCGGCCATTTCGAGTCTCACGATGCAGTCAAAATTCTCATCCGAGGTTCTTGAATGCAAATCACTATTCTAACCCATATAACTTAATGCGGGGTTTCTAATAAAAATCTGACCTTTTTGTCGCTTTACTCAACGACGACGTATAATTAAAATACTTCAACCTATTTAATCCCAAAAGAAATTACAACATCCATCGAAAATCATCTAATCCCTGAAAGTCCCAAAAATTACCATTTCGAGAAATTCTCAAATTGCCAATTTATACTCTATTATGGAATTTAATTGTCTCCAAAAGGACGGGTTGTTACAACTAGCATGGATGTGTTATCAACTAAAGAACAACAAGTTAGATACTTGCCTGAAAATCGAGGTCTGGTTCGACGGATTTGAGTGGCGTAGGAACATTTCCCTTCTCCCGATCTATGCGTTGGTAGTGGAATTAATGAGAGAGGTGTAAGGTTGGTGGCTCTCCTCCTTGGAAGCCTTCTCTCTTATCTCTTCCTTAGCCTCTCTGCAACTCCAAGGTTTCTAATCCTCGAGGACTTAAACTCTCATCAGATGCAATACTCCAATTTTCGTCCATAATTAATGGCTAAAATGGGTAATTACCAAAATTCCCTCCCAGGTTACTGGTTAGGACTAAAAACGTCCCGAGACCCAAACTAAACCCCTGGGTACAGTTTTATGATTATCTCGACCCTTCTAGACACATTGTCATTGACGCACTCGAAATGTCCATACGGGAGACTTATAATTAAATAACTTTATTCCATTAATTTAGTCCCGACACGACACATGCGCATCCCGAATTAATTTCTATAGTTGTCGTATTATTTACTCACGACAATTTTTATAAATTCAATCTCATATATTACTTTACTTATCTAGTAATATTCAACATAATTGTTACCAATAATTACTAACTCTCGTCACACTAGTAAATATTCAATTTAAAATATGGATTAATATTAAATTAATTTATCCCTATTAAATGTAATTAATCCCATAATTAAAGGCCATAAAAATACGGGGTATTACATTCGGTTCTTGGCCGAATCAATTCGCTTAAAAACTGAATCGATTCAGAATGGGGCAGTAGCCCACATCCTCCTATTTATGTTTATTACGAACTTTCTTAATTCTTCCCCAAGATTCATTGTAATCATGATTTCATTTTCATAAGCATGCGAATGGGTCGTTACTAGTAAGTTACACATCCTAGAACAATTAATTCCATATAACAACGTCAATTTCCACCCCAAAATCCAAGATTTCATATGAATGTATTCAGAACTTTAGCCCAAATTTGTTCCACGATAACAACTAAGTGTAAATCATATTATGCGGCATATAACATGGAATTAAAGTCACAATTTGCAGATCATAAACATTTATCAAATTCCTCTACATATTATTCCAAGATTCTCCAAATTTACTCCAAGAACCCTAAGGCGTCTATCATCAAATTTCAAGAATTTGATTCCTTGATTTTCTTAGTTAACAACCTATGTTTCAATTAATCATCTACATGCGTAAGATTAATTGCTAACATTAAATCATCACATTTCAACCTAAAATCCAGAAATCGTATGGGGTCATTACAATGAATCGAGAAGCAAATTGGAAGTTAAATTGAGCAAGAAAATTATTTTTTGGAACACAGTTGATGAAATTCCCTTTGAATTACTCTTAAATTCCTTGTTGTGGCTTCTTTCCTTCTCGCTCTGTCTCACAGTGGTGTTGATGAGGGTTCTTAGATGATATCTCCAGGGAGTTTATTCACTTCTTAATATAACTGAGTAGCTCTATAATCCCGAGTATGGTTAAATTTCCATATTTTGAACCACCAAATGGGTTCGAACCTATAACCAGACTAACCCAAAAGTATCCCAACTTATATACCTATACCTCAGGACCACCATTTCTGAAGGTTTACAACATCTAAACGAGTCCATATACTTCTTGGAATATGTCCTAATTATTTTATCACAACATTACATTCTTATAATCGCGTCACACATCTTTTATGAATTTTCTACTACATATGCAATCGTTAAAATTATTGACATCAAAAAATTAGCCATACATACTTATGACATAACAATGAATTACATGTTCACAATTAATAAATTTAATTCACCAATTAAATTAAATTTTCACAAATTTTTATTTTATCCAAAAAATATAGTTTTATTATTTATTCTAGAAAATACGGGGTATTACACCATGAAAAATAACTTTTTACACACCCCAAAAATATAATTGATTTTCATGAAAAAAATCAAAAAGTAAAATCCAACCACTCTCATCTTTTCTCACTCATTTTCGAGATGCTCATAAAATATATTATTTTCAATCATTTTCAAACATTGTAATGAAACATGTTACACTCACATCCTTAGTGATTCCCAATTGGATTGATTAAAAATAACATTAAACCATCAATTGAAACATTAATGACAAAAGGCAAAGAAAATAAAAAATACAACAAAAAATCAATAACATAAAAAAGAAAATCAAGGCTTACATCTCCACCCTAGATTCAAAAGAAGATATCGTAGCACTAGATTTACTTTGATCTAATTAGTATAAAATTTTCAAATTATCTTATCCTTACTCTAGCTTCATTCCACTTCTAATTTTTTTAGCCATGCATCCATACACTTCTTTTGATAGAAAAAGTAAGAGAAGAGAGTAATATATATTAGGTATTAAGGAGATAACGAAAACAAAATGTGGAGAAAAAATAACACCTAGTAATTTGTATTAAATTAGTGTACGGATTAAAGTGAAATAACCCATGTATGTATCGACAATTGCTCCACATCTAATCATTGTAGATATTGGGATGATTATAAACTTTATTATATGCAATAATGCATTCACTATTTTAATTTCCCTACCAAAGAGAGTTCAACTCGCTAAAGAAAAAATTGATTAGTGAAGTCGGTCACATTACTATAATTTTTTTCATCTCTAATGACTAACATTAGATGAAGGAAATATGTTTATTTTCCTCTTGGCCTCTGATCTAAAAAGTACATAAGGAGGAACATGATAGGAAAATAATTTTATTATGTCGTAAATTTCATGACAAACACACAAATAAAAAAGTATTGACCAAATCAGAATGGCGGAGGAAGAGTACCCTGATATGCATGTTTATTCAAATGGCACAACCAATGCATTTGTTGTTTACTATAACTGGGGAGATATCGAGAGTCAAGATTGGTGAATAATTTGAAATTAGTTGCAACCTCAACATATTTTACAATAAAAAATTTAGTAATAAATGAATAACGGTTGTTCCATAACATACCTTGATATGAAAAGTAAACGAAACAACTGACAACCATACTGCCCCTTTAAATCGTTAAATCTAGCGCCATATTTTTAATTTGTTTTTAGACTGCGGAACCCATATGTTGGAATTGAGGCCAAATGATGTGAATATGAAAGATTAAATCGGGATTGATTTGATGAGAAACTGAAAAGACTTTGTGTAGACACCCCATTATGTTACCCCCTAAACTCTCCTTAGGTCCCTAGTACCTCCCTTCATCACTACAAACCCAGGTCATACCTCGAGTACTAACCTAGAATCCATCGAGCACTCCCAGGCTCCGTTTGACCAAAAGTAAAACTCTTCATCTCGACCGAGACTGATTGAATCTTCAAAGGGACTTGGATCCCCTTACCAACGGTCCATCCTGTGCGCGATTCTGACTTACCATGCGGACGAACGACCTATTTTCTCCCGAAACTCAATCAGGAGGCCACCGGGTGCTCCCGGACTCTGTTTGACCAAAGTAAACTATTCAACTCGACCAAGACTAAATGAATCTTCGAAGGGAACTAAAATCCCTTTCCAACGGTCCATCCCATGTGCAATTTCGACTTAGGGTACGAACGAACGATCCGTTTTACTCTGAGAGGTCACCGAATGCTTCCAGGGCCCGGTTGACCAAAGTCAACTCCCCAAACCAGATCAAACTCTTTGGACCTTTCCAACGGTCCACCCCTTGCGTGATTCGGACTTACCATGCAGACGAATGATCCGTTTGCGTCTAATAATTCCCCGTTCAATGGACTGAGAAATGCTTTCGAGCCATATTTAACCCAAAGTCAACTCCTCAAACTAGATAAAACTCTTTGGAATGTCGAAGTACATCTCCTAACCTTTCCAATGGTCCACCCCGTGCACGATTCGGACTTACCATGCGGACGAACGATCTGTTTGCATCCGACGATTCCCCATCCAATGGACTTACGAATGATTTCGAGCCATATTTGACGCAAAGTCAACTCCCAAACCCTTGAGCAGTCCAAGGACTTTCGAAGGTATCTAAATTACCTTTCCAATGGTCTACCCCGTGCACGATTCTGATCAACGATTTGCGTTCTGTGGATGATTTTCTAAAAAGGCCTGAAAGACACTGCCCAATGGCAGGTCTCAGACCCTGCCTATCGGTAGTGTGCCTAAACACACCTACCGATTGGCAGGAATAGGGCTATGCTGATCAGCAATGCCCTGGGCCTATAAAAAGGAGGCCTGACTTCACTTGCAAAAGGAGCCCAAATCTGATAGATATCACTCTCAGCAAATCAAGAACACCTCTCTCGAAGTCAACGCGATTTCCACATCCAAATCCCTTTCCAAACTTCACTTTTCATCATCCTTTTCATCAAACTTGGTGAATTCACTTAGGGGTGCACATGGTTCGGTTCCACTACGGAACCAGAACCAGAATAAAAAATTATCGGTTCCGTGGTTTTGGAACCAAAACCAAAACCAGAACCAGAACCAGAACCAAAATTGGTCGTTTCATTTTGGAACCGAACCATCAATTCTCGATTTGGTTCGGGTCGGTTCATGGTTCTGGTTCTTGGTTCTGGTTTGCGGTTCTGGTTCACGGTTTGGGTCTTGATTCTGCTTCGTGGTTCTGGTTCGCAATTTTCGTTAATGGTTTTGGTTCACGGGTTGGTTCTCGGGTTAGTTAATGGTTATGGTTAATGGTTCAAGTTAATGGTTCAGGTTCATGTGTCGGTTCTCGGGTTGGTTCTTTGGTTCGGTTTTTCGGCTTGGTTCCATGGGTTCAGTTCTTCGTTCGGTTCGGTTTGGTTCAGGTATAAAACCGAGAACCGAACCGAACACTTCGGTTCTCAATTTTTTGGAACCATAACCAACCCGTGGAGAAAAAAACCAAACCAACCCTACCCAACCCACGAAGGTCGGTTTGATCGGTTCTTTGGGTTATCGATTTTTTTGCACACCCCTAAATTCACTACCCTCCATAATCATCCAAGTCTAAGGGTTGATCTCCAATATTCAAGATCAAGCTCAAGATCTTCAAGAAGGTCCAATTTTCTCAACTATCTCCTTAAATTCCCACAAAATCGCAATAACTTGTTTTATTACTTAGCACTTTTATTATCTCATCTCACACATCCTAATATACTTTTCATTTAGTATTATTGTACATCCCTTATTTTTATATAAATAAAAACCCCAAAAATAAGAAAAAGAGGGTTTGCTCATAAATTCCAAATGGGAATTCTCATACTTTTCTTACACTTTTCTCATAACTAAAACACTTTTTCTACACACACAAACACACAAAAATAAGAGAATCCCCCCAATTGGATTTATGGGATAAACCCCACCCCTCGTTTTGCATGCGAACTATGTGGACTTTGATGCCTCTATAGGCTACGTAGGCATCTTGGGGTAAAACCCGAGACTCGAGTCCTATTTATACTTTTTCTCTCAATTTCTATTTTTCTCTAAACTCCACTCTCTTATATTATATATATACATATATTTGTTCTTAGTGGCGTATTATTCTGCATGCGTTATCATTCCATCATAATGGTCAACGTAAGGATAATCGCGTAAATCCTATTTTCTAATATTTTTATACCTTCCTACGGATGACTCGCTTTACCTCTTCTATGGTACAAGTCGATGATTCCTATCTCCACTATATATACACATGCACACATATCACGGGGAAAATAAAGGAAAATAACAAAAACCCATGAGAGACCGAAAGGGCGGAATGGGTGCCTAACACCTTCCGATCTCGTAACATAGCCTCCGGACCCTTTTCGAATCATTCTTGGTTTCGTATGTGATATACCCATATATACCCTCGGCCAGGTCGAGGGCGCCCTCCACCAAAATGAGCCCAAGATGGCCTCGCGACCCTTTAAGGGGACGACCCTTCATCAGGCCCCGACGACCCTTCAAGGGGCCGACCCCTCATCATGGCCTAGATGACCCTTCAAGGGGCCGACCCCTCATCAGTATCAGACGACCCTTCAAGGGGCCGACCCCTCATCATGGCCCAGATAACCCTTCAAGGGGCCGACCCCTCATCAGGATCGGACGACCCTTCATCAGGCTCAGACGACCCATCAAGGGCCCGACCCCTCATCATGGCCCAGATGACCCTTCAAGGGGGCAGATCCCTCATCAGGCCCGGATGACCCTTCAAGGGTCTGACCCTTCATCAGGCCCGGTCGACCCTTCATTAGGCCCTGACGACCCTTCAAGGGGCCGACCCCTCATTAGACTCGGACGACCCTTCAAGGGTACGATAGTACGAGGCCTAAATTAGGCCAGACACACTACCTGAAGGAACTTTGACCTCGGCCTCATATCATAGGCCAAGGATGACATCATCACAGCGCGTGGTTTGGGAGACGCGTGGAACAGTGTGCGTGAGGCTCACATGGCATGTGGAAGACCGTTATAATAATATCAACCCCTCACATGAGGGAATATTATGTCATCATTTGGCATCTACAGGTGTCAACAGGAGATTGGCTAGATCATCATTCACATGCACCATGCATACTTGGGGGGTACATTACACCCCCCAAGACCTATATATAATTATCACCTACAACCCTACAAAGGGGATCGATCAATAATTGTAACCCTAGATAAAGCTCTGCTTGTACACACAATAGAGAGAGAAAGTGAGCTTATGTGCATTGTATCCAAGGCGATTAGTGCCGATACTTAGTGGATCACACACTCACAGTGGATGTAGGCCTAATTGGCTGAACCACTATACATCATTGTCTTATTCCTCTTATACTCATCTCCTTCTACACACTTACACACTTATACATATACATCTATGGCTGCCATGGTACTTACAGTTTGAGCTCATCATCACTTATCTGGTAGTGCTAGATTTCAGCATCATCAGTTTGGCGCCGTTTGTGGGAATGAGAAGACATCTCTTCCTTTGTATAGATTGACCTCACTGGGCACTCTGGTGGTGAGCCAGTTCTCCCCCTATGAGGGGATGTTTCACCATTGAAAGAGACCCATTAAGGTTCTCAAGCTCACATGTCTTTTCTTCAGTTCAGCTCTTCATAGCTCAAACACATGGCACAGGAGATGCCACCACCACCACTTCCTCCACCGAATAGTGGAGTAGGATCCAGTTCCAGTCAGCCACCACCTCAGTCTGAGATGGCTGATGTGGCGGCAGCCTTGAAGTCTCTGGCAGCAAGCCAACGGATCATGCAGGAGCAGTTCACAGCTCTAAGCCATAACATACTAAGACCACCAGGGGTCTCACCTGAGATGATCACCCCGACAGCGGCTCCAGGGCAGCATGAGGTCAGGGGACCACCCTAGGCACCACGCAAAGACTTGTCACCTCCACAGCAGCGGAGGGACGTTGCTGACCCCCAGCGTCTACACCTAGGAGGCAAGGAAACCATTTCCCTGAGGATAGGTATGATGATCTGGAGGGAGAGGAGGCCCCCATAGACTGTTGGGAGCCATATGAGGTCTCCAACAATACTGTACGACCTCTCCAGGAGAGCAGAGGGAAGTGTGGGAGGCAAAATCCTGACAATCATTCGAGAGGCTCTACTTTTGATCGCTTGAGCAGGGGGTCGGTCTTTGAGAGGCTGGGACCAGTAAATAACCTGCGGGAAAAATTGTCCAGATCGAGGAGTGCTGCGAGGTCCAAAAGGGAGGCAGCAGATGGCCGACCCCATGGGGGCCGACCCCTAGGACGGGACGATGGTCAGGGGGAAGTAAACAGTCGACACAGGTCTGCTGCAGCAGAACCCTCCGTCCACCTCAAAGAGGCGGCAAGGGATAACCTCGGCCAAGCTGACCCTACGAGGCCCTGGAATGACTCCATCCAGCGGCTGGAGGATAAGATCGGTGATATTCTGAAGAGCCGGGACCCTCTTCCGAGAGGATACTCCATAGGCTCACCCTTTGTGGCAAAGATAGTCAACTTCACAACGCCATCCAAGTTTAAGCCACCTGTGGTCACCCTAAGGTATGACGGGAGTACCAACCGTGTCCATCATATTGAGATGTATCAATCAGCAGCAGACATATAATCTATCTCATATGAGATGAGGTGTCGTGCCTTTTTTGGTACTCTGACTGGGGCTGCACATGTCTGATACATATCTCTCCCAAAAAACTCCATTGAAAGCTTTAAGCAGTTGGCAGACCGATTTATCCATAACTTTTTCTTTGGGGTGAGGCCACAGAAGAAGACCACACACCTGCTCTATGTTAAGCAGGGGAAGAATGAGAGTCTAAGAGACTACATAGCCAGATTCAACAAAGAAAAGTTAGAGGTGGAAGACTATGAGGAGAGCATAGCCATGACTGCCCTCACTGGAGGACTCCAGAAGGGAAAGCTGCTATGGAAGCTTGCTGAAGACCCTCCGAGGATGATGGATGAATTGCTATCGACAATAGGAAAGGTGATGAATGCCGAAGAAGCGATGGCCGCAAAATATGAAGATGAAAGAGGAGGTACTTCAGGGGGTAAGTACCCTAAGAAGAACAAATAAGGGAAGAAGAGGTCTACGGATGACAAGTTCACTGATTACACCCCTCTAACGGTCAGCTGCGAACATATTCTCAACGAGATAAAGAGTGATCGGTCCCTGAAGTGGCCAGAGAAGTTAAGGGCAGCCCCTAACAAGAGGAACAAAAACCCGTGGTGTGAATTTCACCAAGACCATAGCCATACCACTGTCAAGTGTTTTTCCCTAAAAGATGAAATCGAGAAGATGCTAAAAGAAGGGAACCTTAGGAAGTACGTTGACAAAGGTTCCCTCAAGAGGGGCCGAGGGGACGACCCCAGAAAGAAGCAGGGTGAGGCATGTAGAGAAGGTCCCCCAAAAAGAGGGGACGACCCTTCTGATGATGAGGATGACACTGACCTCCCTCCAAGAGACGACCACGGCTCTGTCAAGAGACTTAATATGATCTCTCTCGGTGTGGGGATGATCTCCAGGGGTCTAGCAGGAGGAGGATCAGAAGTCGCAGACAGGAAGGCCCATGTAGCTGAAGCCAAGGCAGTGACGAAAACTGTACACTCAACCTCTTTGGAGGCAAAGTCAGAAAAGAGGAAGAAGGTCGATATGGATACTCTGATAGTGGGGTTCTCAAGAATGGACTTCAAAGGCCTCTTAGCCCCACATTATGACCCTCTCGTCATCACTACCAGGGTGTACGAGTGCGAGGTGCCGAGGATCTTGGTAGATGGGGATAGCTCTGCAGATGTGATGTTTTGGCCAAGCTTCAAAGCTTTAGATCTCAGTCGTGCTAGACTCGTCCCATACCATCACCCATTAATTGGGTTCAGTGGGGAAAAGGTTCACCCCCTTGGAGTGTATGAGGTCGATGTCAGGATGGGGGACGAGTGGCCGAGATGGCTTACCAAGAAAGGCTGATCCTCAGACGTGTCGGTACCATCAACCTGCACTTGGGACTCCACTTGGGCTAAGGCCTCAGCAATCAAGGGATCATCCAGTTGAACTGCTTCTAGAGAAGGTCGGACAGACAACACTGCATCAACGAACTTTAGGACGACCCACCGATAGGCCGTCCTAATTCCCCTCTCCAAGTACTCAAGACCGAAGCCTTGAAACTCGTCCAAAAGTTTATAGGCCTCAACAGCATCGGCCTCTGCCTTCTTCACTGCCTCAGATAGCTTAGTCTTGAATTGAGCCCCTAGGTTGATCAAGGCCTCATACTTATCGTTAATAAGCAAGTCCTTAGCCTTCAGGTCGGCATCATGCTGCGTCGTCAACTCGTCCAGAACCCTGGCATGTTCGATCCTGGCACTCTCGAGTTCAGCCCTTGTAGTCTCGAGCGCTGTCTGCAGATCAACCTCGTGCTGAATGGCCCTCTCGGCTTCATGAAATTTTTGTTGATTTTTAGCCATCCACTTAGTGGCTGAGGTAAAGGTACAGACAGACTGCACAGAAAAAGACACTTGTTAAGAGGCCGATGAAATAGTTGGTAAAGAAAATTTCAATTAAGGAGATAAAGTAAAAACAAATACTTGAGCCAGTGTGTGCAGACCATAGTAATACACCTTCGCCGGGGGCATCTTGAACAAGAACTCATAGTCGGCAGTCGAGGGGGCAGAAAACATAGAGGCCTTGGCCGCCCTTAGGTTGGCAATCATGGAAGACGTCTCGGCCTTATAAAATGCTAAGTTTTGGGACCAGAAGGCCCCCATGCTGGGGAGGATCCAGTCCCCTCTGATGCCTCCACCCTCGCCCTTATCCTCGAATCAGGCCGAGGTTCAACAGGAACTTCAGGACCTTTTCTTTTGGAACCCTCGGCGGAAGGTTCGACAAGTGTCGGCCGCACGACATTCGACTTCCTTGGAGTCTTCTGAGGCTCCTTGCCCTTCTTCTTGCCTAGGGTAGATAATAAGCTTGGGGCGTTCATTTCCCAGAGAAAATCAGAGATACCTATAGGATGACCTGAAAAGAAGATGACACATCAGAAATATACAGAGGCAAAGACGAAACACTTGAAAAAAAACAAAGACTGAGAAAAAAATAATAATAACTCACATAGCTCTGTCAAGGGGCCGACCCTCAAACCAGCTTCTTTGAGGAACTTCAAACTTTGCAAGTTCACCCTCTTTCCCTCGCTCTCTCAGATACTCGACTATGTCCTTTTCATCTAGATTAAGTCCAGGGTCTGACCTAGCCTTCATCGAGGGGTTAGACAATCTCCTTGGAACCCTCGGACCATTGTCCAAAGGCTGAGCCTCGGCAGCAAATTCCCATTCTCCATAGATGAAGAAAATCTCTTCTTCCAGTCGTGGTTGGAGGTTTGTTCCACGTGGAGAAGTTTTTTATCAGACCTCCTCACCCCCAGGTGATTGTACCCAGGCTATTTGGACGAGGAAGTGATATTATAACAAGCCAAAAACACGTCAGCTGAAGGCTCGTCAGTGAAGGTATTCTTCCACAAAGAGACATAGCCGAGGACCGTCCTCCAAGAGTTGGGAGGAAGCTGATAATGGGGAACGCCGAGGGCTGACAATATATTGACTATGGCAGGGTGCAGAGAAAACCTAACGCCAACCTTTAACATCTGTTCATATACAGTGATCTCTCCCTCGTCACCCTCAAAGACTTTCTTAGACTCAGAGGGGACCCTCATACTTATATTGGGAGGCACACCAAATGTATGCCTCCACAGCAGGAGGTCACGATCCCTGACTGAGGAAACATAGGCCGAGGCATGGGAGGTGTCAACTTGGTTAGCGTCGGAATCCTCACCATCATCCTCAGTCCCTTCTCCCTCGGCCTCATCACCTGTCAGAGGTCCATGAGGAAAGGCCATCTGGAAGGCATGAGGGGATAAAGTTGTCACAGGGACAACCTCGGAAGGGACCACCCCCTTGGCTTGGGCTTAGATCAGATGTCTCTCTCCTCCCAGAGGGCCCAGCGCTAGTTGGTGATGACGCTCTCTCGTCCATCTCTCTTGAATAACTCTCGGCTGGACGATAAGACGATCCACAAGACTCAGATGGTTTTATTGTGGCTAGAGGAATGGGAAAAATGGGTCGTACCCAATTAGGGTCGGCCCCTCGTCTTCTCTCCCCCTCTTCCTCTACTTTTCTGATCTCTACAAAGAACTTCTCTATAAGGGATGGGAACTCTTCAGCTAAATTGTAAAGCCTCCTAAGCATTAAGGGGGAGACCCTACACTTAGAAGAATTTGGATAACCTAACTACAAACAAGTTGGAAATTGACTAAGTTGGACCTTTGGATTGAAACTAAGGAAAGTATAGGTTTTAACCAAGAACACTTAAGAACAAGCCACAGGAGAAGAACGCCGAAAAGTTATGAAATAGCCAAAGAAAAATCTAGTCCTACAGACCTAAAGCAGTCGAAGTGTTAAACAACAATGAAATGTAAAGAGGGAACTAGCTCAGAAGGATTACCTGAGAAGGGACGACGAGGTTTGATGCAGAAGTCGCATAAATGGCTATGGCTATGGAGCTGTGAAAAATTTAGAGAGAGAGAGAGAGCTTGGGCGCGAAGAAGAAGAAGAAGGAAATAACTTAAAATTTTTTTCTTAAATACCTAGTTATTGAGTGGGCCCATTAACCAAGGCAGAGCACAGCCCACGAGGTGGGCATCATTAGGGCACAAAGTCCCAAGTAGTGTGCAACCGCCATGCCTAGGAAACTGAAACAACAATGGATACCTTCCTAAGTGTCACATCAGCTCGACATGTGTCATTCATCTAACTGTCCATACACTCATCTCAAAATCAACACTATCCCTCAGCCGTCTCAACAACATTGATGGATAAGGGCTGGGGGTGATTGATATACCCATATATACCCTCGACCAGGACGAGGGTGCCCTCCACCAAGACAAGCCCAAGATGGTATCGCGACCCTTCAAGGGGCCGACCCTTCATCAGGCCTAGACGACCCTTCAAGGGGTTTCAAGGGGCCGACCCCTCATCATGGCCCAGATGACCCTTCAAGGGGCCGACCCCTCATCAGGCTCAGACGACCCTTCAAGGGGCCGACCCCTCATCATGGCCTAGATGACCCTTCAAGGGGCCGACCCCTCATCAGGCTCGGACGACCCTTCAAGGGGATGACCCCTCATCAAGCTCAGACGACCCTTCAAGGGGTCGTCCCCTCATCATGGCCTAGACGACCCTTCAAGGGGGATGGCCCATCATCAGGCCCGGACGACCCTTCAAGGGGCTGACCCTTCATCAGGCCCATACGATCCTTCAAGGGGTCGACCCCTCATCAGGCTCGGACGACCCTCTGAGGGTACGACAGTACGAGGCCTAAATTAGGCCAGACACACTACCTGAAGGAACTTTTCCCTCGGCCTCATATCATAGGTCGAGGATGACATCATCACAGCGAGTGGTTTGGGAGACGTGTGGAACAGTGTGCGTGAGGCTCACATAGCACGTGGAAGACCGTTATAACAATATCAACCCCTCACGTGAGGGAATATTATGTCATCATTTGGCATCTACAGGTGTCAACAGGAGATTGGCTAGATCATCATTCACATGCACCATGCATACTTAGGGGGTACACTACACCCCCAAGACCTATATATACTTATCACCTACAACCTTATAAAGGGGATCGATCGATAATTATAGCCCTAGGTAAAACTCTTCCTGTACACACAGTAGAGAGAGAAAGTGAGATTATGTGCATTGTATCCAAGGCCATTAAAGCCCATACTTAGTGGATCACATACTCGCAGTGGATGTAGGCCTAATTGGCTGAACCACTATTGTTGATACCAAGTTTATTCTGCTGATGTGGACCTATCATTTGAAGACGCGTGTCAACCTACGTGGCAACTGTAAATTCTTATACCGAGTTACTCAACGTCCCGAGGAACTCCTATACTCCAAACATCTCAAGCGTACCGACCAACTCATGGGCCCCGAGGAACACAAGCATATCGAGCTACTAAGGTGGTCCGAGTAGCTCAAGCATGCCGAGCTACTTAGCGTACAGAGCACTCAAATCAGGATAATCAAAGAGATGACTGCGCATTAAATTCTCATTATTATTGTACAGATGTATATGTCTGCTAGATAACAGCGCATTGTCCTTTCACATGTACAGCCTCAAGGTTATAAATACATGGTAACCTCCTCATTAGAAGGGGACTCGAAATTTCTTGGTAAATCCATTATCGAGAATTCCTAGTAAACAGTCAACAATAACAAAAACAGTGGACGTAGTCCATTCTTGCAAGGCTGAACCACTTTAAAACCCTTTTTGTTTTATTTATTTTATCTGTGATTGATTAATTAGAAATAATCTAATTTTTTACATCAACAGATTGGCGCCGTCTATGGGAAATCGACTATAATTAGCATTTTTCACCAAAACAACTCATCATCAATGGCTGATAATCCAGAATCCAGTAATCGAAATGCTAGTATCCCTCCGAATCCATCTACTCCCCAAAATTTTTCGGATCTGGCTAGTATAATGGCTAATTTGTCCCAAGGCCAGACGACCATGCAAGAAACCATGCGACAACTTATACAAAACGTTCAAGGCGGAGTTCCTGCTCAATCAGGACAATGTAGTGTTCAGAGAAATACCTGTTTACCCTCTTTGAGAACTAGGCGAATGTTATTTCCATAGGAATATTGATCCAGATGCACTGATTCCTATCGCACTGATAGATCTGATGATCCTTCTTATCAGCCTGGACGGACTTCCTCAGTATGAGCTACAGACACTCAACAAAATGTCACTCTATCTCCAGAGAGGACAAGTGCTCTTTAAAGGTTGAGTAGAGTCTCTCCTTTTGATCGTTTGGGTCCTAGGAGGAATAGAAGTCCCCCGTCCCCCTAGGATTGTGTCGAGGAGCTCTCAACAACCATTTGATTTAAGGGAAGGCTCTGCCCAATCACGACCAACTGCTCATCATGAAAGGTCCCAAGAGGCAAATTCAATATGATCAGTTGCTCGAACCAATAGGCCCGAGGAGGGAAATGATGCATGGAAGGGCTCTATTCAGAGGTTGGAGCGTAGACTAGGAGAAATGGCTAAAGCCAAGAATCCTCTACAAAGAACTTTTGTCCAAGGAACACCGTTTATACATGCAATTGTGGATTTTCCCACACCGTCAAAATTCAAAGCTCCGATGGTAACACCTAAATATGATGGAAAGACTGACCCTATCCTTCATATAGAATAATACCAAGCAGCTGCTGATATCTATGCAGTGCCAGACAAGATGAGATGTAGAGCATTCTCAGGAACTCTTACCGGATCAGCTCAGATATGGTATAACAATCTTCCTCGAGGGAAGATTGAGACTTTCTTCCAATTGGCAGAGCTCTTTATCGAGAACTTTTATTTTAGAGCAAAACCAGTAAAAAGAGTAACACATTTGCTAAGCGTTAGATAAAAGGCAGGTGAAAGCACCAGGAATTATATTACTCATTTCAATAACGAGAAACTTAAGGTAATCGATTATGAGGAGAAAATAACGATTACTGCACTGATGAGTGGACTATTGCCCAATAAACTGTACTACACTTTAGCCAAAGATCCGCCCAGAACCATGGCAGAACTGATGACAAAAGCTGCCAAAATCACGAATGTCGAGGAAGCTATGGTCGCGAAGAAGAATGCAGATAATAAGGAGACCAAGATGGAATAAGGTAAAACTAAAAAGGAGGATCAGAAGAGCAATGGTGGTAACAGGCAATCGAAAGCAAAGCAAACACTGGAGCAGATGAAGAAATTTGGAAATTACACTCCTGTAAAGGTAGATATAAATCATATTCTGGAGGAGATCAAGAATAGCGAGGAACTAGCCTGGCCAACAAAAATGAAAGCAGATCCTGATTGAAGAGACAAGTCCAAATATTGCGAGTTCCATAAAGATCATGGTCACACGAGCAAAAATTGCATAGCTCTCCAGAATGAAATTGAAGCACTCGTCAGGCGAAGAAAGCTAACTAAGTATGTTGATCGACTTAATGATGGAAAAACCAATGATTGAGCAAGTCAAAGATCTAGATCTCCTCATCGAGCAAATGAAGACAAGAAGAGAGACCATGAGGACGATCCAAATGATGATCCCGACCTTCCTAAAAAACCAAGACAACCCGAGTGTGATGTATTTTTAATCCATTTTAGATCATTTGAATGTAATGTTATTACAGGTGGAGATGCAGGAGGTGGAGATCATACTGTAGAAAGGAAAGCTTACCTCAATGAGGCTCGATCTTGCTCGTATATTCAACGAATAAATCTAGCTGAAGATGATCACCTGAGGAAGGTGCATAAAGACAAATTGGTCATTAGATTCTCTAAGAACGACCTGGCAGGAGTACTATATCCTCATGATGACCCATTAGTAATCAAGATGAGAATGAAGGAACTGGTGATTTCGCGAGTACTCGTGGATAATGGTAGCTCGATAGACATACTGTTTTATTCATGCTTTGACAGTTTGAATATAAAGCTAGCTCAATTGGAGCCATATCATAGGCCCCTCCTTGGTTTTACTGGCGAGAAAGTTTTTTCACTTGGGATGATAAAGTTGGATATGCTAGGTACATGGCCTGCTTGTCGAACATAAAGAGTATGATTTTTTGTAATGTATAAAAACGTCCAATCAGCTTACAATATCATCATGGGAAGAGTAGGCCTGAAGAAGTTCGAGGCAGTACCATCTACTGTACATCAATGTTTAAAATTCCCAACCAATTTTGGAGTGGAAATTGTAAAAGGTGACCAAAAAGTAGCTTGGCAATGCTACTATTCATCTACCGAGAAGGAGGAGCATGAAGAATCCAGGAAGCAAACTACTACTTATTAGGTGGATGAAATAAAAGATGCGAAGATTGAAACTTTGGACCCCAAAGACGAGTCTTAGCTTGTTAAAGGCCAGGTCGTGGAGGCTACTGAAAATATTATTCTGGATGACGAGCATCCAGAACGAACTACTCAAATTGGTGCTTCACTGGATGCATCGATAAGACAGGAATTAATAGCATTTCTAAGGTGTAGGAAGCAGACTTTTGCATGGAGTTATGAAGACATGCCAGGGATAGATCCGAATTTCTTGTGTCACGAGCTCAATGTGAACAAGGAAATCAAACCAGTGAAATAGCGAAGAAGAGTGTTCAGTCCTGAAAAGAACCAAGCTATACAGGAAGAAGTAGAGAAAATACAAAAAGACTCTTTTATTGAGGATGTCAAATATCCTGATTGGCTAGCAAATGTAGTAATGGTGAAGAAGAAAAACAACAAGTGGAGGATGTGTGTGGACTTCACTGATCTTAATAAAGCCTGCCCAAAAGATCATTTTCCTTTGCCTCGAATCGATCAGCTAGTAGATGCTACCTCGGGGTATGAATTGTTGAGTTTTATGGATGCTTATTCTGGGTACAACCAGATTAAAATGAAGCCTGAAGATAAGGAGAGTACCTCTTTTATCACCCCTAGGGGAAATTATTGCTATAATGTTATGCCTTTTGGAGTTAAAAAATGCAGGTGCAACATATCAGCGGCTGATGAGCAAGGTGTTTTCGAAGAAAATCAATCATAACATGGAGGTTTATGTTGACGATATGCTGATGAAGAGGAAGAAAGCTGCTGATCATCTAGTTGACTTAGGTCAGACCTTTGATCAACTAGAGAAATATCAAATGAAGCTGAATCCCACCAAATGTATATTCGGAGTACGAGAAGGCATGTTTCTCGGATATATTGTTAATCAGCGAGGAATTGAGGACAATCCTGAAAAGATCAAAGCTCTATTAGAGATATGATCTCCAACGACGAAGAAGGAAGTACAAAGTCTCACAGGACGAGTTGCAGCACTTAATCGGTTTGTGTCACGAGCAACTGACAAATGCCTACCATTCTTCAAAACACTCCGAAAAACTTTTGAATGGAATGAGGAATGCGAGGAAGCCTTTAAAGAATTGAAGAAATATCTGGGGACACCTCCATTGCTGTCCAGACCAGTGATGGGAGAAAAATTATACTTATACCTAGCAGTTTCAAAAAAGCGGTGAGCTCGGCATTGATAAGACTGGAAAATGGAGTGCAAAAACCAGTCTATTACACTAGCAAAGCTTTCCGAGGAGAAGAAATGAGATATCCAAGGCTGGAGAAATTGGCGCTAGCATTAATTGAAGCAAGCAGAAGGATGAGACCATACTTCCAGGCCCATACTATAGTGGTGTACACTGATATGCCATTAAGACAGGCTCTGCACAAATCGGAGAAGTCGGGAAGATTGATGTATTGGGCAGTAGAACTTGGAGAATATGGTATAATTTATGAGCCTAGATCATCGCTCAAAGGACCGACAGTAGAAGACTTTATCGCAGAGTTCACCCAAGAAAATGCCTCCGAAGAACAGGATTTGAATGAAGGTCGACCTGTAGATGATACAGGATCCTCAAATGTAAACCCCGACCAACTTACGTCGGCACACGATCAGCAAGAAATACCAGTCGAGCAAGAAAAGATGACTAATGAGAAACGAGAAGTACTAGAGGGGAACAAAAGGGAGCACTAGATATTCCACCGAGGAATTCTCTCTGATAAAATTTTTGATGATAGGTTACCCATATGGAATTTGTATATAGATGGCTCTTCGTGCATTGCGGGCAGTGGAGCAGGGATTGTTTTGAAAAGTCCAGATGAGATTGATATAGAGTACGCTCTATGCTTTCAATTTAAATCTTCTAATAATGAGGATGAATATGAAGCAATGATCGTGGGACTAAGCCTGACCAAAACCTTGAAGACAGAACAAGTCGTTGTGAATAGTGACTCTCAATTAATTATAAACCAAATTCTGGGGGTACATGCAGTAAAAGGAGAACTAATGGTCAAATATCATGCCAAAGCAATGGAGGTTGTATCAAGTATTACTGCAGTTCAGTTGATACGAATACCCGGATTGGAGAATGTAAGAGCAGACACACTAGCTCGATTGGCATCAGCCACAAGCACCGAGCTACGAAGAACAATCCCAATAGAAATCCTAGTTGGTCGCAGCATCGACGAAGATCTAATGATAAATTTCATTGCCCCTGACTTAGGACCATCTTAGATGGATCCCTCAGGACCTATATTGAAGATGGGAATTTACCAGCTAATAAACTCGCAGTCAAGAAACTAAAATTTAAAGCTGCTCGTTATGTATTGACCAGTGGTATTTTGTATAGACGAGGAGTTATGGCAGGGATACAAAGATGTGTACATCCCTCTGAAGTGAAAAATTTGATCAAAGAGGTTCATAAAGGGTTTTGTTGGGCACATGTAGCTGGTCGGACACTCTTACAAAGAATAACCACGCCGGGGTACTACTGGCCGATGATGAGAGCTGATTGTGCAGCTTATGCTAAGAAGTGCGACAAATGCCAACGCTTCTCGTCCATTCGAAGAAATCCTCAGGCATTGTTAACACCCATAATGTCCCCTTTTCCATTTTCCATGTGGGGAATAGACTTGGTCGGGCCACTCCCAACGACCAGGGGAAGGTTCACGTACCTTGTGGTTGTTGTGGATTATTTTACAAAATGGGTGGAGGCGGAGCCCCTTATTGATATGACATACCACAAAGTATATCAATTCATTTGGAAAAACATTATTTACAGATATGGGCTGCCACATGCCTTCATTAATGACCATGGAACCCAGTTTGATAACGAGGAGTTTGCTGCATACTGTCACCAATCCAATATAATGAAAACTCATTCTGCACCAGGTCACCCCCAGAGCAATGGACAAACTGAGGTGACAAATAGAACACTACTAAATGTATTGAAGAAATGAATAGATAGTGCGAAAGCAAATTGGATTAATGAACTACACTCTGTGTTGTGGGCTTATCGCACCACACCGCGAACAGCAACTGGAGAGTCCCCATACATGCTAGCATTTGGAAGTGAGGCTGTCATACCTGCTGAAATGGGTCTACCTTCGCATAGAGTACTAAATTTCAATTCTACTGTCAATGAATTTATGAGAATATTAGACCTAGATATGCTCGAAGAAGCAGCAATCAGGAATGCAACATATCAACAGCGAACAACTTTGTTCTATAACAAAAGAGTGAAGAAGTGTGATTTGAAGGAAGGGGATTATATGCTGAAGAAAGTGATACAAAAGCACAACAAACTGGAAGCCAATTGGCACGGACCCTACAGAGTAATAGAAGTTGTTCGCCCAGGGACATACAGGATCGAAACCTTGGAAGGAGAAGAATTCAAGAATGCATGGAATGCAGAGCATCTGCGCAAATACTATCAGTAATTGTAATCCATATGTAATGAATTTTCTTCAATATGAATAAAGTGAGGCTTCATCCAGTTTCTTTCTTTGTTAAATTTTTTTTCGGAGTATTAGTGATACACACTACACATCAAATTCAGAGCAATTACCACTAACTCCGATTGGGGGGAAAGTCATTTACCACCAACTCCGATTGGTCAAAAACTTATTTACCACCAAGTTCGGTTGGTCGGAAACTTATTTACCACCAAGTACGGTTGGTCGAAAAGTATTTACCACCAACTCCGATTGGTCGGAAACTTATTTACCACTAACTCCGGTTGGTCGAAAACTTATTTACCACCAACTCCGGTTGGTCGGAAACTTATTTACCACCAACTCTGGTTGGTCGGAAACTCATTTACCAGTAACTCCGGTTGGTCGGAAAGTGTTTACCACTAACTCCGGTTGGTCGAAAACTTATTTACCACCAACTTCAGTTGGTTGGAAACTTATTTACCACCAACTCCGGTTTGTCAGAAACTTATTTACCACCAACTCCGGTTGGTCGAAAAATATTTACCACCAACTCCGGTTGGTCGAAAAGTATTTACCACCAACTCCGGTTGGTCGGAAACTTATTTACCACCAACTTCGGTTGGTCAAAAACTTATTTACCGCTAACTCCGATTGGTCGTAAAGTTATTTACCAACAAATTAAACAACAAATGGGATAAGAACATTCTACAAATTATTTAGAAGATAATGAAATGGCAAAAAATTTCTTTATTCAGATTAAATAGAATTATACATAATAAGAAAAATATTACTTCATTTAAAACAAGGAGAATTACATATGCTGTGAAAATACATAAATTATATTCTATCGGTTTTTTCCCTTATGCCTTTGAAACAGGTTCTGCTCCAGCAGGAGGGTCATCTAAGGCATAAGGAGAATTTATAAAATTTACATCTCTCAGCATTCTAACATTCATCACAGATGGCCGATCAAGCAAATGCTCTGGGCGAGATATATCAACGTTGGCATGAAGACTGTAGTCGCCAAGATATTTGGAGATTATGCATCGAGGAATTGCCCGAGCAGGTACCCAACTAAAATCAAGCTTAAAAGGAGGCACATGCAAATCGAGCACTCCAGGCTCATAATAATCACATAAATATTGTCCTTGCTCCAATTGTAACACACACATAGCATTCAGCCATCCATGCTTATACCCTTCATTATTCGACTGCTGGTTCCGATCATTAAGATGGTAAAGAGCTTCATTGTACCCAGCCATCCAAAATTCTCTGTGTTTCTTATGGAATTGATAAGTCAACCTTTCCAATTTCTCATGAAGATTCTTCACCAAGATTTCCTTACTTTCTAAGGTAGAACTCTGAGTAGTAAGTTGCTCGCCAAGACTCAAAATTTTCTTGGACATTTCTGCTAAGGCCTGGTTCTTCGCTATCAATTGAAAGGCCTAATTCTCCAAGGCTGCTTGTGTTCTAGCTTCTTCAATGGTGACCCGACCAGCCCTATCTCATCCACGAGAAGAAGATCTTACTCATCCACGAGTGGAGGTGGAAGGTCCAGCTCTTTTCAAAGTTTCCAACTCATCTCGTAAGTTGGTATTTTCTACCTCCAGGAAAGAGAAACCTTCATCATTAACGGGGACCAAAGCTCCCAAGGAAGATTCAGCAGATTTCAATTATTTTATCTCTTCCTGTAAGGCGATGTTCTCGTGTTCCAAAAACTTAGCAATGTGTCTGTGCTCTTCAACCTCAAGCTTCAAAACGCTCTCTTTATTCTCATAAGCAGAGATGAATTTATCATATCCTTTATCAGCATTCAATTGTTGATATTTCTTCTCATATACCTGATGCAAAAGCGTAGAGGACTCTTTGTACTGCAACTGGAGTTCCTCGATAGTTCCTTGGAGACCCTCGATCATCTCGTAGTAAGCCACATTATTAGCGACTGCGCGATCAAGCAAACACTTCAGGTATTGATAGGATTCCACTTCTCGTTCAGGTATTGATAGGATTCCACATTATCCCAACCAACACTGAATGACTTTTTAACTGCCTTCTTCCTTTTTACCTTCTTCGAGGAGGTCCTTTCCCTAAGGTGCTCCTCGACAGCTTTTAACTTCTCCTCCACCTCCAGTTTCTGGTTCCCAACATCCTGAAGTCTAACAACTTTCTCTTCAGCAGACTTGAGCTTAACCTTCAGCTCCTTGTTGCTTTGCTCGAAGACTTTGTTGCTCTGCTCAGACTCTGTCAATTTCTTCTCCAAATCCTTGGAGGCATTCACAACCTGACTTTTTCTAGCTCGATGGACTTGAGTTGCTTCTCCCAAGCAACTTTATCATCTTCATACTTCTGACGAGAGTCTTTTAAAGATTGAGTCAGACCAATAAAAGCTTCCTCTACACCCCCAAGGAAATTGAAGCCTTGATATCCTCATCCTTCTTCAGAATACTATTGAAACACGTTACCAGCTGAAAAAAGAAAATAACTTTGAGTCAGTACAGGGACATAGCATTGAAAAGTGAAAATTTAGACTAGTAATACTTATTAAGGCAATATGTTGAGTAGCCAAGGTAGTGACCCTGTCACGAGAAAGAGTGTCTTCAATACCTTAGACTTCTGGGATAATCCAAGACTTCACCGAGCCCATATCAGAGCTTGGAGGAACAAAAGTGGGAAAACCATCTTTAACATTTAAAGACATATTCAACAGATTCAACAGGTCTCTCAGAAGAACTTTTCTTTAACCTCCTCGTAGGAGCAAGGACATTCTCAACCAAAGATGTTGTCTTTATTGGTGAAATAACAATAACCTCACTTGGAGGAGAAACAATAACAATCTTGCTCGGGGCCACTGGGGGCTTCTCAACAACTTTCTTGGCAACAGCAGGAGGGGGTGCATCAATATTCCTTGTCCCTTCTTCTGGGACACTTTGCTTACTTTTCTTTGCCTCTCCAACAGTAGAGGCAGACTTATCAAAGAAAGCATGAACTTTTTTTTTCTTCATTAGATCACTAATAGGAATACTTGATTCAGAGGATGAACCTTCCACACTAGTCTTAGCAGCTAGTATTTGGTCAAGATTAACCACCACTGGACGAGAAGTAAAAGATGAAGTATAGCTCTTGTACTGCAAAAAATAAGAATCCGATCTAATATGTTCTTCGGCAACTGATTGGTGCAAATCCCAGATAAATTTCAAATGCTTCAAATTAACGTCAGCTTCTTTTGGAGGTTTCTTTTTATCGTCAACTGTGACAAATAAAAATAAATGTCAGTGATACGCTTTATCAAACACTAAGAAAACAATATTTCAAAAAAAAAAAAAACCTATTCCATTGCCATAAGTGGGACACCCGGGACCCTGATATACATCACCTCCATTGAATGGAGCATGTTGCCAATTTTTCATAACAACCCCATGCTCAAAATAATCCCTATTGGCATTGGGAAGATTGACAACTAAAGCCATATTCAAAAACCTAGTTTTTAAATAAAAGGTGGAATCACTGACAACCCATCTATAGCAGTACATAATCTCAGGAATCCCCAAATGGGTTCCATGGAGTTGGTTCAATCTATGAACACCATTAACTATCCTCCAAGTATTTGGAGCTATTTTTGCAGGTAGAACGTCAAAATATTGGCAGAATTCCAAACACACGGGGTTTGGTGGAAAAGAAAGGCCACATTCGGCCACAAAATATTTGGGAACCAATGTCCCTCAGCCAAAGAAAAATAATCAGAAGGTTCAGAAAGCTCCTCCAAAATGACCCGTGAAGGAATTGAAAATTCAGATCGAAACTTGTCCAATGACTCAACAAGATAAACCATGATGAAAAAATCAAAATAAAAGAAAGGGAAGATAAATCTTACAGGGAAATAGAGATCAGGTGACAATGAACTACATAAAGAACGAAGGCACGATACAGAAAGAAAATGAAGGATTCAAAGGTACATATTTGAAAAGTGAAATACGATAGGATTTCTGCCGCGCTTAAATACTTTACCTCAAGAATAGAGAAAGCAATGATTACAAGGGAGGACGTTTGCGTATCCGGTGGCTAAAAGGAAGAAAAGGGGCACAAAAATCGAAGCGGTTATTGAAATTTAAAAAAATTTAAAAGCCTAATACTATGCACTCAAAAAAGGAGTTATATACAACTAAAGTTGCCAAAAATCCATAAAAACCGAAAATCTAAGCAACAGAATGTTCCATACTTTTCTTCAACATCGAACTACGAAACATTGGGGGCTTCTGTTGATACCAAATTTATTCTGCTGATGTGGACCTATCATTTGAAGACGCGTGTCAACCTACATGGCAACTGTAAATGCTTATACCGAGCTACTCAATGACCCGAGGAACTCCTATACTCCAAACATCTCAAGCGTACCGACCAACTCATGGGCCCCGAGGAACTCAAGCATGCCGAGCTACTAAGGTGGTCCGAGTAGCTCAAGCATGCCGAGCAACTTAGCGTACAGAGCACTCAAATTAGGATAATCAAAGAGACGACTGAGCATTAAATGCTCATTATTATTTTACAGATGTATATGTCTGCTAGATAACAACGCATTATCCTTTCACATGTACAGCCTCAAGGTTATAAATACATTGTAACCTCCTCATTAGAAGGGGACTCAAAATTTCTTGGTAAATCCATTATCGAGAATTCCTAGTAAACAGTCAGTAATAACAAAAATAGTGGACGTAGGCCATTCTTGCAAGGCTAAACCACTTTAAAAACCTTTTTGTCTTATTTATTTTATGTGTGATTGATTAATTAGAAATAATCTAATTTTTTACATCAACAACTATACATCATTGTCTTATTCCTCTTATTCTCATCTCATTCTACACACTTACACACTTATACATATACATCTATGGCTGCCATGGTACTTACAGTTTGAGCTCATCCTCACTTATCTGGTGGTGCTAGATTTCAGCATCATCAGTATGCATCAGTATGTCTTTGGATGCCGTCCTTCGGGATGGCTCCCTTTCTTTTGTCTATTTTGAGTAAAATAGACTGGCGACTCTAATCTCTCTACATTTTTACACCTCACCCAAATGACGCCGACCGTAGTGCTCCCAAGAGGGACGCTCGGGACTTAGGATCCTCCATCTCACGCCCGCCCAGCGTGAGGATCCGGGGGTAGGGGGGGGGGATGGCCACAATGGTGACTTTGCTGGGGAGCTTCTTATGAGGGCTAGACTCTATTTAGATGGGTGTTTTGTTTGTTTATGTCCTCCCCATTTTTGCATGTTCCCCATTTTCCATGTATCTCCCATACTTATGCTTTTATTCACAAACTTGTAAAAAATTCTCCATGTACACTTCGCACCACATGCACCTAGGGTCACATACATCCACATGTTGCACGATCACCCATCCATACCTGGTGAACCATTGGTACTTGCCCTTTGCTCCCTGTTTGGCATAATAAAGAAATACATTCTCATAAGATACTAACTAGAGAATCATGTATGATTCACATGACATCACCAAAGAGCATTATTATTGACCAAATATTGCCCAGTAACTGGAGGGTCACTTCATGATGGACGCTGGTCCGGTAGGGCGCAGTTAGCCTAAGTGATATGACTCTCACCTTCCATTGGCCAAGTACCTTTGACATATATCAAACGGTTCCCCCGCATCGTACTGCTTGATCGAAGTCATGACGAGATGTATATCGCAGGGAACTTGTTCACGTATGACGAGTATATCGAATTCGGTCTCACACGTACCGTCCCCACGAGGTATATAGTGAGGCAATTCACGTACACTCAGGTATATCAAATGGCTTGTCCACACGTACCAATTGCTCACAAGAGCAAGACGTATATCGTGGAAGTCACACCAAAGGGGGGGAACCCTTTTCGATTCACCCAACCAACTGCATACCCGTATATAGGTGTCAAGCCTAGGACACACATGTCAGATTTTCGGTTTCTACCCGAAACTCTGCCAAAATTCTGGGTCGGCCTGTCACCCAAATTTTCGTGCATTTTTAAAATGGGACCCTATTTGTGAGCCTGGTCACAAGTCCAGCCATAGCTTTACATATATTACAAACCTAATTTTTTCAGGCTCGGGTCCTGTCCGACATTTCATTTTGCATTTAGGAGAATTAATACAAGTGAAAACATAATAATTATAATAATCATGCTGAGACCATCTCTAAAGGTAAAATTCTCCTTTTTCTTTATCCAAAATCCAAAAACATTTCTCCTCTCTTCATTAAAAATCCAAAAATATTCTGTCTTTCAATCTTGAAAAAAAAATGTCAAAAAAAAAAATTCATCCCTTCTTCTAAAAAATAAATCCCATTTTACGCGTTCTCAGGTCGATCGCAAGCCCTTGGCCTAGCTCCTTATTGGCTTCGGTCTTTAGTCAAGTCACCCCAAAGTTCCGTCCGTTCCCCTGCTACTCCTTCCGAGTCCAAAATCCATCCGCTTTCCATGGAGAACACAGATCAAGTACCCGTTGTGCAGTCGAATCTGACGGCAATCCTAACTCAGTTCGTGTCCAAGAATGATAACCTCCAAATTGAGGTTCGAGATATGAAGTGAAGCTAGGTTCTCGTTCCTCAAGAACCCGAGGCCCTATTCCCTCGTGCTA
Organism: Sambucus nigra; assembly: GCA_949130495.1. Classification (NCBI taxonomy): domain Eukaryota; kingdom Viridiplantae; phylum Streptophyta; class Magnoliopsida; order Dipsacales; family Adoxaceae; genus Sambucus; species Sambucus nigra. The sequence continues at coordinate 136,994,826 of OX422216.1, forward strand.
CGGATCCACTCGAGCCCAACTGGGTTCCCGAAAAATATCAGCACGCTCCACGTGCCCCTCCTACTAATGGGCCGCCGCCTTCCCAGCTTCCTATGCCAAACCTTGCCTAGCCTGGGGATAACTTGTCTATGATCATTGATCCGAAGGAAGAAGAGTTGAACAAAGTCAATGAGGACCTCAAGATGCTCACCAAGAAGTTCGACCAGGTCAGAATCTCAGGAAATTACATGGACTACACCCACATGTCTCCTTATCCTAAAGCGAGGTTACCCAAGAAGTTTAAGATGCCAAATATCGAGGAATTCGGAGGAAGTGGACCCCCGATTGTTCATCTCCAAAGTTATCACCGTTCCATGACTCTACTAGGGGCTTCTGAAGAAGTGATGGCCCAATGGTTTCAGCAAACTTTGAAGGATAGCGCCCTCCGATGATTTTTATCTCTTGAAGAGTCTAGAATACGTAGCTGGGAGGATGTAGCCTAGGAATTCATGTCACAATACAAATAGAATAAAGAGATTGAGGTCACCCGCCGTGGTTTAGAGATGCTCAAACAGAACCTTGGAGAATCAGTCAGTAACTTCATCGCCCGATGGAGCAAAAAAGCAGCAACCATGACCAATCGCCCTTCCGAGGAAGAACACGTCAGCATAGTGAAGAAGAACTTCTTACACCATGTACGAGCAACGATGAGAGGACAATACTATCCCCATTTCTAAGCTCTCAATGAAGCATGAGTAGAAATCGAGGAAGGTCTTGCTAAAACATATGTCGAACCAAAGAAGGTGTCCGGATAATTCACCCACAGAAAATATGACAAGCCTGCCAGTGCTACAATCTCAACCATCAATAATATCTCTCAACCAACCACCTCATGGGCACCAGAAAGCCGCCCTGTTCTAGTTCGAAAGGAATACACCGAGCTCCATGCTCCCCTCTTCAAAGTTTATCAAGCTTTTTTAATAAGGAACCTTCTCAAACCTTTGGATCCCCGTCCATTGCCAAATCCACTCCCAAGAAACTTCAAGGAAGATACCCATTGTGCCTTTCACCAAACTGCTGGCCATACCACCGACCAATTCCTTCACCTCCGAAACATAATCCAAGGTCTAATTGATCGGGGTACCATCGCCCCACCAGCCAATCCTAAGCCAAACACTACTCACAACCCACTTCCAAATCATACCAATGCCATCTTTCTAGAATAAAACCCATAATTCGATCCCTTAACTCAAATAACACCTATATACTTTCCTAAACCTCTCCAAATTTTCCCATATTCCCTCCTACACCCTACTAGCCTCGCTGATCAGACACTGTCACTCCTTACTAGAGCATGCATCGCTGTCCGTACCCATTTTGAAAAATGGAGGCATGAAATTATCAGAAGTATTAAACCAACTCTTAGAGTTCAGGATGAAATTGCCCTAAAAAAATTGCCAGAGGTTCAGTACGTTGTTCTTGGAAGAACAGAAATGGGCCCGAGAGTCAGATAGTTAGGTAGTACCAACCGATGAAGTCATCCTGGATGATGTCGCCCATATTATGGCAGAATTATTCAAACAAACCAACAACATTTGCAGTATGACCGAATTACTTGATGCTCTGAAGCTATAGGGGCACCTGGTCCCTTCACCCTTACACATCCCCACATAATGGGTTGACCTGTATGAAGAAGCCGTTGAAGTTGTCGACTTTACATGGAAAGACAAAATTATTTCCATCGAATGGGGGAAAGAATTCATAGATTCGAATGAAGAATAAGCTTTCGAGAAAACTGGCCTGGTAGCCAACATGTGTGGAATGATATCATTGGAAAAAACAACTTGGAGAAATAAACAAGGTGGCAAAACAACCCGAGATCGACGAGGAAACGGGATTCATGTTTTACCCTTCTTTACTAAATCACATGACTAGATTAGGAAGACATGACCAGATTCCAGGCTCACTACCAGTAAATGACAAAGGGAAGGGCATTAAAAACCTTCCTATGCCAGAAATGACCCTTGAGGAGAGTAAGATCCTCGATCAACTGAAGAAAACTCAAGCTAACATCACTCTATGGGTGCTTTTCATGTCTTCTCAGCTACACAGAAACGCTTTGATCAAGTTACTCAGTGGACCCAAAGTTCATCCTTCTACCACACCAAAAGAAGCGGTAAATTTGGTCGGATCCTTGACCTCTACCCGAATTCTATCCTTTTTCGAAGAAGAAATCCCCAAGATTGGGCCAAACCATAATCATACACTCAACATCTCTGATGAAGTTATGGGGAAGGTTGTGCCACTCTCTCTTATCGATAATGGATCCGCCTTGAATGTCTGCCCACTGAGAACCTTAAAATGTTTAGGCCTGAAAGAAAGTGACCTCACTCCAACCTCCGCTGCTGTGCGTGCCTACGATAATACCCGTCGGGAGGTGATGGGATCCATAAATCTCATTATAGGGGCTGGCCCTATAAACCCTGTCATCGAATCCCAAGTTATTAACATCCCAGCCTGTTTTAACCTATTGCGAGGACGAACTTGGCTCCACAGTATCAAGGGTGTGTCTTCCTCACTCCAACAAAAATTAAAGTTCTTTGTCGACGGACGGGTCATTACTATCTTGTGCGACGACGACAATGTCGATGGTGTAAGTACCAGCAGTCTAATCCTTGAGATACATCACGGGTCAAATGATATGCTCCTATTAAGATTCCGAGTTGAACCACTCCTACTCCCGACCGGGGATGACTTCAAAGAAAAGGTTTGTCCAGAATACGACCCTCATGGCAATGTCAATGTGATTTAGATGTTCAGAAACATGCACTTCATGCCCGAACTGGGGCTAGGACAAAGACTGCAAGGGATAATCAATCCGATTGAGCTAAAGAAGGCTTTCCCTACTTATGGTTTTGGGTATCAACCATCAGAACAAGAGCTCAGAATGATCCGCCAGTCTTGACCAAAGAGAGGACTAGACCGCGTCCAGACTATCCTAGGTGACTCCTTGAATGTACGATTCATCAAAGAGGGTGAGGACTTCCCTTTTTGCGACTTTCCAGAACCATGGTATGACCATACAGATAAAAAGATGAAGCCTAGAATGGAGAGCTTTTTCCAAGACAGCTACCCATGGGCTGAATGTTCCCAACACCATGTATAACCTCTCATCAAAGATACCGAAGAAACTGAGGAAAGTGACTTTGAAGATTCCATCAATTGACAAACACTGGGGCTGACACTCTACGTGGTTCACTTAGGCACTACATCATCGGATTCTTCCCAACTGATTAAAGCTGCTGATACACCTCTCCTCAACTGGCATGCTGTGCCAGTTCTACCAGATGAAATCTGCCCTAATCCTAATGTTTACCCCATTTCTTCTTTTGTTGTCTATCCTTTCTCAAATGTAATCGAGTCATCTTTTGATGAGGTTCTCAATGCTGCTTTTCCTATCAATGAAATAAACGAAGATTTGAGTATCTTACTGTGCCTTACATTAACTGTTTGGATTCTAATCAAACTTTTCATGTTGATGATTTTGCAAATGAACAATTCTTAACTGATCTAAATAAGGTTAATAATAAACAACATAACCGCGTTCAAGTTAATGAAGAAGAGACTATTATTGTTAACCTCGGTTTTAGTAGCCAACTATGAGAGATTAGGATAGGGACTACCCTCGATGAGCATGAGCGATTACAACTCGTAGAATTGCTAAAGGAATTCGTGGATGTCTTCGCATGGTCCTATGATGATATGCCCGACGTTGATCCTAAAATAGCTCAACATGAGATTCCCACTCTCCCAGATTACAAGCCGGTCAAACAAAAGTTGAGAAAGCTCCGCACCGAATGGTCGGTCAAGGTCAAAGAAGAGGTGGTCAAACAGTTAAACGTAAGCTTCATTCGTGTGATCGAATATCCCACGTGGCCAGCCAATATAGTGCCCGTGCCGAAATCAGGAGGAAAAGTTCAGATGTGTGTAGACTATAGGGATTTAAACAAAGCCTCTCCAAAGGATGATTATCCGTTACCCAATATCGACATGATTGTGGACAACACAACCAGTCATGCTCTCAATTCATTCGTCGATGGGTTTGTCGGATACAATCAAATCAAAATGCACCAAGACCACCAAGAAAAAAACCGTATTCATCACCCGATGGGGAACCTTTTGCTACACTGTCATGCCATTTGGTCTGAAGAACGCTGGGGCTACCTACCAGAGGGCTGCCACGACCATCCTGCATAATATGATTCATAAAGAGGTTGAGGTCTATGTGGATGATATGATTATCAAATCCAAGACTAGAGAAGGTCATGTTCCTACTCTCTGAACGTTCTTTTAACCACTATGACAGTATCAGATGAGACCCAATCCGCAGAAATGCATCTTCGACGTTACACAGGGAAAACTCTTGGGATTCATCGTCAGTGAGAAAGGGATAGAAGCAAATCGTGCCAAGCTGAAAGCCATACTAGAGATGCCACCTCCCTGAACAGAGAAAGAAGTCCGAGGTTTCCTTGGGAAATTGTAATACATCAGCCGGTTCATCAGCCAACTAACCTCCATCTGCGAACCTATTTTCAAACTCCTCTGAAAGGATTCAACCAATATTTGGAACGAGGCATGCCAAAAAGCTTTTGATCGAATCAAACAATATCTGAACCAACCCCCGGTACTTATGCCATCACAGCCTGGTCTCCCCTTGCTCGTATACCTAACCATAACCGACACTGCAGCTGGGGATTTGCTATCCCAATACCTTAAATATTCACGCAAAGAAAGAGCCATCTATTATGCCAGTCATAAATTGGACGGATACGAGGTCAACTACACTGCTTTGGAAAAGGCGTGTGTCGCACTTATCTGGGTCACCCAAAAGTTACGGCACTATATGATCGCCTTCCCCATCATGCTTATATCTCGAATGAACCCCATCAAATTCCTGCTTGAGAAACCCATCTTGTCCAGACGAATGGCCCGATGGTTGATGCTCCTTGCCGAGTTCGATATCGTGCATGTCACGTAAAAATCCATGAAAGGAAGAGACATCTCTGACTACCTCACTGATTACCCCGTAAAAGAAGCTGATGTCTAGATCTCTGAATTCTTAGATGAAAACATCCTTTGCACTGCTCAACACTACCTTCGATGGCAAACGTTCTTTGACGACGCTACCAATAAAAAGGGATATGGCATTGGGATACTTCTGATCTCCCCAGATGACTCCCACACTCCCACACTCCCATTGCCATCAAGATGGATTTCCCTTGTACCAACAACATGATTGAATATGAGGCATGCACAGTAGGCCTCAAAGTTGCTCTCAACAAAGGTATTCAATGCCTAGATGTCTACGGGGATTCCACCCTCATCATCGGTCAAGTGCTCAGAAAGTGGAAAGTCAAAGATGAGAAACTCCAACTCTTCCATGCCCACTTATAAGAACTAGCCTCCCAATTCCAAGATATCACCTTCCATTACCTACCTCGAGCAAAGAATAACCTAACCGATGCTCTCGCTACCTTGGCCTCCATGGTCAACATGCCCGAAGGAATAACTATGACCCTCTTCCTAGTTCAAATGAAAGACAAACCAACCCACTGCTACCACATTGATCTCATCACCACAGAAGATCCCGAGATAGCCAATTGCTGTTAATATGATATCTGGCGCCTCCTCATGCATGGCAGGTACCTCGAGGGTTCCAACAAGAAAGATCGAGCAAACCTCCGAAGACTGGCTGCCCACTAAATCATCTATCATAAAGCACTACTCAAAAGGAACTTCAATGGAACTCATCTACACTGCATCACAGGGGATGACATTGAAAAGATAATGCAGAAGATGCACATTGGGGAATGCTGACCCCATATGAACGTCCCCTTCATTGTCAAGAAAATCTTGTCCGGTGGTGCCGCCATGATTACCGACTTATATGGGGAAGAGATGGCTCGTCTTGTCAACCTGGACCATCTCAAGAAATTCTACCCCTAGTTCAAAATATCGGTGCGCTACGACCCTTATCATCTTCCTTCTATTCTAAAAAAAAAATCTCTTCATTTCCCTCCACCTAGAACTATGCGGGCCTGATCCTCTGCAAAAACCCATTTTCAAACAAAATTAAAAATTTTCAAAAACCCTAGAGGTACGTAGGCAGCTCATACACCTTACGTGAGCATGGCCCTTTCTTTTTCACAAAATACTATTCTTTTCTTACCTCCGAGAATGATAGTTCATTCTAACATATATTTGAACAAAAAGATTATGTGTGCATTAGCGATCGATATAGATAATTCACACAACACAAAATTCATCGAAGGGTACAACTGGATGATCCGAAACGTTTTTATTTCAATAATAAGAAACTATGGTACAAATTACATAAGAAAAGGAACGGATATTTCCCTTCCCCCTAACTTCCTAAAAGAGCCAAAATAAAATCCCACATTTATTCCCCATGACAAAATAAACCATCCTACCCATAGCTTCCAAAGGAGCTTGCTCCATCATCATCATCTATATCCTGGGGTCCCCAAGTTTCCCCTGCCTGAATTAAGTGTCACAGACACTCCATGGACCAATAAGCTCGAACCAGCTTCGAAAAAAACCATAACACCTCCTTTCATGGTGTCAAAAGAGAGAATCCACTTTTGTTCAGTCTCCACATCCAACATCCTGCTAACTACATTCCACAACCACATCATATAATCCCTAGGGATATGCCAAACTCTCCCAACAGACTGAGAAGGATGGGTTGACTGACGTCGACTCTCCCATAGAGAGCTAAGCCGCAGGCGCAAATGCTCGGTCAAATCCTCTACCGGAAATAAATTTAGTGTCCGAGGTGGAATGACTTGTGACCAGCCAAATTGGCATAGAAGCTGCCAAGGGAGATAAAAAGATGTCTGGCTGAGACTAACCAGCCGCACATACGGGTATTATCCTAGCTTCAGAATAGGCAGCAACTGTCCCCACCAAGGCACTGACCAGTACAGATTTCGATCCCCATGCTCCATAAGCCAATTCTCCCAGCTCTCAATATCCAACCCAATGCTGATGAAGTGACGCAAAAAGTAATTGGGTACAGCCGACAAAGGATATTTTGGAAGAGTCACCAGGCAGAGTCTTTCAGACAACCACATGAACAGCATCACGGGTCTACCCCGTAGCAAGTTAGAACGACCTTCTCACCAGGAATCCAAACCATTCAGGGTCTTCGCCAGTATCACCGCCACAAGATTGCGATGGTATGACATCCAGGAAGTAATGGATGCAAGTTGCGAATCCACCAACATTTCCCCAGTCACTAATAATAATTTTGAAACCAGGCCTAGAGCAACGGCTCCAGCATAGACAGCATCACCTGCCTCCTATAAAGGAATGGACTGCAACACCATCGGGAGGGAGATCATTCCTCCAACAACCAGTGATCTAGTCACCGAAGGTGAAATATGAAGAAGCCCAGCCAACAAATCCCTAGGAGAATGGGAAAATTCGGGTAAAGTCGCAGCAACACTGGGATTTATTCCTAGCATGGCAGATAATTTCTCGTAGGTAGGACAAACTTCATCTAACCCAAAGCGGAATACATGGTCTTCGGGGTACCAAAATTGTACCGCCGTCATCAGCATGCTCCATTCAATGGACCGATTGCGCCACAAAGAGACTCGACGCATGTTGAAAGCATCGTAGTCGACATTATAAGAGCACATCGCTTCCAAGGCTTTAAGGTAGTTAGAAAACTCAATGCAACCAGGGAGAGCCATCTTGCAGAACTAAGAGATAGTAGGCAAGTAAGTAAGAATGGGAAGGTGTGGTGAAAACACTCCACCCTCCCCCTTTTTATACTTGAGAACCCTCACAAAAGACATAATCCCTACAGAAATCGGAGGGAATCCTACCCCACAAAGTACCAAGAAGCTAAAAGGGCACTAATCAAATCTTTGAATTGATGGGACTGGACTTGACTGAGAATAGACTGGACAAGGGGCTTGCCGATCGGTAGCCCCCTATTTTTGGAAGTTTTCCTTTTTTCTCTTTTGTCAAAATTATAAGCTGAATAAAAATAAATTAATATTCTCAATAGAATTTCAGAAATCCTTTTCCACCCCTATATAATTTATAATTTTTAAAACTTTCATCAAAATCCTAAAAATATCTCTTTTTACGATCTCAACAGCAAAGTAAAAATCGCATGTGCATGCATTCACTCATTCATCACTAACAAAAGATAATTAAAAATTCCCATTGCATTGCATATATATATATATTCTTCTGCGTTACATCAAATTTTGCAGGAAATAAAAGAAAAGCAAAACATAATGGGACTCAGCCCGAACCCACATTCTCTCTCTCTCACATACCCTTACCCCTCTCTCTAAGACGTCCACCCCTACGATGCACTTTCTTTCCCCTACGGTGAGACGACGCACCACTACTACCAGAGTCAGAGTCCTCCCCGGATGAAAAAGATGACACCAAGCAAGAAGGAACCTAAACCGCATCCCGAATATGGTCAGTCGCCGAAGATATCTAGTCTCTGATGTCCCTCAACCAAGTGGTCGACACCCGGACTTGCTACAGGTAAAAGGTAAAATCAGTATCAGACAGGAAAGGATGAAAATAGAAAAGAAACAAAGAAAAGAACATAAAGGTATACCGCAGGTAGGGCTGGCAATTTTTGACACGATAACCCGTTTATGGTAATAACCCGAACATGACCCGAATATGACACGATTAGCTTGTATAGATTTAAGATTACCTAAAACATATAATAAAATCAAAATCATCACGACCCGAAAATGACACGACTAACCCGAATTGCCACCCCTAACCGCAGGACGAAGAACCTCCTATGTCAAACCCAACTCCTCTGGATCCATCGCGTGAGGATGGTGTAATATAGGCACCATCCCTCCATCAGCCCGCCGAATGTTGTATAAAGGGGTATGCAATTGAATAAAGGGAACCTCTGAAGTCGTCACCGCCGCAGACGTCGACGGACCACTGCGGGAAGACCCCATCGCCCGAATCGAACCCGTAGGATGGAAAGGCAAGGCATCAAATATGCTGGGCGCCATCAACCATCTCATAATAAAGTCCATTGAGTCATACGCTGCGGCCGTATCAGTATAAAACAAGTAGGACTCGCCGATTATCGCCGCGATCCTCACATCCTCTGGCAGCAGCCACTCCCGCCTCATAAACATAGGAGGCTGCGCAGGTGGTACCACCACCCTCTCCCCTAGATACCAGGAATGGCCAAACTCATGCGCCAGCAAACGCCTCATCTGCGCATTCACCCCGGTCGCCCCCGTATCCTGAATGGCTGTCCCCCAAGGGTAAAATGTCACCTAAAAATCTATAGCAGGCATAAGTCAATACAGAATCAGAGCATACAAAAACCAAGATTGAAAAGGAAAGAGTCTTACCCTACCACTGGTTAGGCCGTTCAAGTCCTGACGCATCGTCTCGAGAGAGAGAGATCCCTTCGACTTCCGATTGGCCTTGTGCCATCGATACAATCGGTAGAAGTTCCCAACAGTCTAGTCCTTTAAGGCAATCAACTGGGTATTGCACCCAATCACCTCATAAAATCACGTCTGGTAAAGATAATAATTCACAATAAAAAAGAGACGCATAAGGAAAATGCGAATGCATGAAATGAAAAATGGGCAAAATTAAAGAATACCTCAAGGAGATACGTGGCTCCAGTAAACGTTTACTGGCAGCACCGGCTGAATGAATCCAAAGAAAAATAGAGTATCGCCAAAGTACGACTCCCCCAATCATAGAGAGGGATGTTTGAAAACATCCTCAAATACGACAAGAACCACAAACGGACGACGTCGCCGCTCGACACCACCATGAAACCTCCCAGCACCAATAAAATGAACAACCAGGCCATCTACCTCACTTGTAGCCCGTCCTCCATGTCAACCACCCTACTCAGTAGAACATCCTTCAACAAGGACAACCGGATGGAATCCCCGAAGACTATCCTCCCTACATCATCGAACGCCGCCCTCACTGCCTCCGGCCTCACCCTTAGAGAGCGATCCACCTCTATCTGCTCCCCATCGCAATACAACCCCAGCACCTGCTGCACATTAATGGGAGTCACAGTCATATCCCCAAAGACAAAATGGAAGGTGTGGGTAGTATCCCACCAAATCTCCCCCAAAGAGCATAAGACCGCTGTCGAACGAGGCGTCTCATGCAGCACAGAAGCCAACCTCCCAAAACCCGCTGATGATACCACCTAATGCACCACAAGTGGAAGATAATCACAGACATCCTTAAGCCCCGTCGTCCCACGGGAACGCATGTTCTTCAAAGAGATATCAGACTGTCAAAAGAAGAAACCTTATCAAAATTCAAGAAGGAAGGAAAAATCACCAAAAAGAGAAGAATGCCAAAAGTTAGGTTACTTACATAACCACCAGGGCTCACCACCCTCGAGGAGCGATGTCACGATGACTCTCGCAACAAGGTCCGCTCATCCGCAACCATCTCGAATGAGTCAAAGGAGTTCTTACTCGCTAAAGCAAGAGGTGACCTGGCCCTCCACTCCATGTTCACCCAGTCATCAACAGTAAACCATTCCCTATGCGCTGCAGTGCTCACAAAGGCAGCCATTTCTTAGAGATCGAAATGATTGAACGATTTGCAGAAGAAAATCACAGAAAGAAAAAAAGCAAGAAACTGTGAAAAATGAGGGGAATTCACCCCTTTATATAGGATGCCAAAGGTCATGCTGATTGGCATTGACCCCCCACCCACCGATCGGCACTGTCCCCTTACCTTCCCGAGCCAGTCCAAAAGTCCGTGCCACTGCCGAATGGCACCCTTTGAACCATGTTGACCGCCACCCCCTTTAAATTTTGTACAAAAATTCCCAGAAAATACCAGAAAGCCCTGAAAATTTTTCAAAAAATTTCTAAAAATCCCAAGAAGGATTTAGAACATTTTCACCAAGAAAATTTCACACTCCATCAAGCAGAACCTCCATTTCCCCAGCGAAACTCTAAAAAACCAAGTAAAACTCCTTCCGGTAATGTCCCCGGGGGATCTCTAAAGATCACCCCCTATGCCCCAAAGGTCTCAAGCAATACATCCAAACCCTGGACCACCTAATCACTTCCCCAATGGAGTTTACGGCATCAAACTTGCCTTTCTTTCGTAAAATCCCAAAAATCACAAGGATTTCCCTAGCGGAACTCCGGAGGACACTACATTTTCCCCAGCTCATTCGTTATTCCCCGGCGGAATCCAAAGTCTAATCTTTACCCCCGGAAGAATCCATGATTGTCCCAAAGGAAATGTAGGTTAGAATTGACCTCGGTCCTCGATCGTCACCTCACTTACATCAGAATTGACCCCGGTCTTGGATCGTCACCTTAGTTAGGTCAAAATTGACATCGGTCCTCGATCGTCACCTCTCTTAGGTTAGAATTGACCTCGGTCTTGGATCCTCACCTTAATTAGGTCAGAATTGACCTCAGTCCTCGGTTGTCACCTCTCTAAGGTCAGAATTAACCTCGCTCCTCGGTCGTCACCTCTTTTAGGTCAGAATTGACCTCGATCTTGGATCGTTACCTTAGTTAGGTCAGAATTGACCTTGATCCTCGATCATCACCTCTCATAGGTCAAAATTGACCTTGGTCTTGGATCGTCACCTTAGTTAGGATAGAATTGACCTCGGTCCTTGGTCATCAACTCTCTTAGGTCAGAATTGACCTCAGTCTTGGATCATCACCTTAGTTAGGTCAGAATTGAGCTCGATCCTTGGTCGTCACCTCTCTTAGGTTAGAATTAACCTCGGTCCTTGGTCGTCACCTTAGTTAGGTCAAAATTGACCTTGGTATTCCACCGTCACCATAAGCCCGCAGAATTGGCTTCGACCCACATAATTTGTCATCTCTACATAAGCCCGCAGAATTGGCTTCGACCCTCAGAATTGGTCATCTCACCTTAAGACCGCATAATTGGCTTCAACCCACAGACTTGGTCATCTCACCTTAAGCCCGTAGAATTGGCTTTGACCCACAGAATTGGTCATCTCTACATAAGATCGCAGAATTGGCTTCGACCCGCAGAATTGGTCAACTCACCTTAAGCCTGCAGAATTGGCTTAGACCTACAGAATTGGTCATCTATACATAAGCTCGCAGAATTGGCTTCGACCCGCAGAATTGGTCATCTCACCATAAGCCCATAGAATTGGCTTCGACCCACAGAATTGGTCAACTCTAAATAATCCCGCAGAATTGGCTTCGACCCGCAGAATTGGTCATCTCACCATAAGCCCGCTGAATTGGCTTCGACCTGCAGAATTGGTCATCCCACCATAAGCCCGCAAAATTGGGTTCGACCCGCAACATATGTCATCTCTACATAAGCTCACAGAATTAGCTTCGACCCGTAGAATTGTTCATCCCACCATAAGCCCGCAGAATTGGCTTCGACCCGCAGAATTGGTCATCTCTACATAAGCCCGCAGAATTGGCTTCGACTCACAGAATTGGTCATCTCACCTTAAACCCACAGAATTGGCTTCGACCCAGAGAATTGGTCATCTTACCTTAAGCCCATAGAATTGGCTTCAACCCACCGAATTGGTCATCTCTACATAAGCCCGCAGAATTGGCTTCGACTCACAGAATTGGTCACCTCTACTTAAGCCCGTAGAATTGGCTTCGACCCGCAGAATTCGTTACCTCAACTCAAGCCCATAGAATTGGCTTCTACCCACCAAATTGGTTATCCTCATCACACTCCGTAGGCCCTCAAAATCGGTCCCGACCCTCTGAAATGGTCATCCTCGCTCCCTTAGGTCCTCAGAATTGGCCTCGACCCTCTGAATTGGTCATCCTCCCTCAAAAGCATCATGCGGTGTCTATTCGATGGCTATCATTTATTCTAAAATCACCTGTTGAGGGGATCTATAGACACGCCATTCTGTCACCCCCTAAACTCTCCTTATGTCCCTAGCACCTCCCTTCATCACTACAAACACAAGTTATACCCCGAGTACTAACTTAGAAGCCATCGGGCACTCCCAGACTCTGTTTGACCAAAAGTCATACTCTTCAGCTCGACTGATACTGAATGAATCTTCAAAAGGCCTTGAATCCCCTTTTGAACGGTCCATCATGTGCACGATTCCGACTTACCATGCGAACGAACGACCTATTTTCCCCGGAAACTCAATCCGGAGGCCACTGGGCGCTCCCGAGCTCCGTCTAACCAAAGTTAACTCTTCAAATTGACCGAGACTGAATGAATCTTCGAAGGTAACTAAAACCCCTTTCCAATGGTCCATCCCGTGCGCGATTTGGACTTACGGTACGGACGAACGATCCATTTTACTCTAAGAGGTCACCGAATGCTTCTAGGGCCCGGTTGACGAAAGTCAAATACCCAAACCAGATAAAACTCTTTGGAATTTCAAATTACATCTCCTAACCTTTCCAACGGCTTGCCTCATGTGCGATTCGGACATACCATGCGGACGAACGATCCGTTTGCGTCCGATGATTCCCCGTTTAATGGATTGATAAATGATTCCGAGCCATATTTAACCCAAATTCAACTCCCCGAACCAGATCAAACTCTTTAATATGCCGAATTATATATCCTAACCTTTCCAACGGTCTTCCTCGTGCGCGATTCGGACTTACCATGCGGACGAATGATCCATTTGCGTCCGATGATTCCCCGTCCAATGGACTGGCGAATGCTTTTGAGCCATATTTGACCCAAAGTCAACTCCCTGACCCAGGATTAGTCCAAAGGACTTTCAAAGGTCTCTAAATTACCTTTCCAACGGTCTACCCCGTGCACAATTCTGATCAACAGTTTGCATTTTGCGACCGATTTTTTGAAAAGGCATATGAAAAACGCTGCCAAACGGCAGGTCTCAGACCCTGGCTATCGGCAGTGTGCCTAAACGCACCTGCCGATTGGTAGGAATAGGGCTATGCCGATCGGCAATGCCCTAGGCCTATAAAAAGGAGTCCTGACCTCACTTGCAAAAGGATCCCAGATCTGATAGATATCACTCTCAGCAAATCTAGAAAATTGCTCTCGAAGTCAACGCGATTTCCATATTAAAATCCCTTTCCAACCTTCACTTTTCATCATCCTTTTGATCAAACTTGGTGAATTTACTACCCTCCATCATCATCCAAGTCTAAGGGCTAGTCTCCAAAATTCAAGATCAAGCTCAAGATCTTCAAGAAGGTCCAATTTTCTCAACTATCTCCTTAAATTCCCATAAATTCGCAATAACTTGTTTTATTACTTAGCACTTTTATTATCTCATCTCACACATCCTAATATACTTTTTATTTAGTATTATTGCAAATCCCTTATTTTCATATAAATAAAAACCCAAAAAATAAGAAAAAGAGGATTTGCTCATAAATTCGAAACGGGAATTCTCATACTTTTCTTACACTTTAATCACAACTAAAACACTTTTTCAGCGCACACACACACATACACAAAAAAAAGAGAACCCCCCCTATTGAATTTATGGGATAAACTCCACCACTCGTTTTGCATCCGAACTACGTTGACTTTGATGCCTCTATAGGCTACGTAGGCGTCTCGGGATAAAACCCGAGACTCGAGTCCTATTTTTACTTTTTCTCTCATTTTCTATTTTTCTCTAAACTCCACTCTCTTATATTATATATATACATATATTTGTTCTTAGTGGCGTATTATTCCTCATGCGTTATCGTTCCATCATAACGATCAACGTAAGGATAATCGCGTAAATCCTATTTTCTAATATTTTTATACCTTCCTATGGATGACTCTCTTTACATCTTCCATGGTATAAGTAAATGATTCCTATCTCCACTATGTAGATACACATGCACACATATCACGGGGAAAATAATGGAAAGTAACAAAAACCCATGAGAGAACGAAAGGGCGGAATGGTGCCTAACACCTTCCCATTTCGTAACTTAGCCTCCGGGCCCTTTTCGAATCATTTTTGGTTTCGTATGCATCAGTATGTCTTTGGATGCCGTCCTTCGGGATGGCACCCTTTCTTTTGTCTGTTTTGAGTAAAATAGACTGGCGAATCTAATCTCTCCACATTTTTACACCTTACCCAAATGATGCCGGCCAAAACGCTCCCAAGAGGGACGAGCGGGACATAGGATCCTCCATCGCGTGCCCGCCCGTCGCGAGGATTTGGCAGGGGGGGGGGGGGGTGACCACACTTTGGTTTTAATCATAGTGAAAGGGAATTGGCATTAATTAGCTCTCAATTTTAATGGCACATGGCACATCTAAAATAGGAGACACCGTATACATATATATTAGGGGTGTTCGCGGTCCGGTCCGATTTGGTTTTAAGGTTTTTTTTGGACCAGACCGAATTGGTCGGTCCTCTAAAAAAATGGACCGAGACCGGACCGATAATGTCGGTTAACCGACCCTAGTCGGTTCGGTTTTTTATAGGGTCGGTCCGGTCTAACCCGTCGGTCCTCACATTAATGAATTACATCATTTATAATAATAAAAATATACCCGAGTCTATTTTTTCCAAATATTAAAAACTAAAAAATATCGAAATTTACAATTAAAACAAAACTAGTATTGGATTAAACTATAATTTAAACTAATCAAATATTAAAATTAATATTTTCACTATTTGTTTATCTTATATATATACATATGTATCTAAAAATATATTATTTTATATATAGTCGGTCCGGGTCGGTCCTAACAGGGTTTTTGAATCTGTTAATCGTGGATCGGACCGACTAGGTCGGTCCTCCAAAAAAATAAACCGAGACCGGACCGATTAAGAAAAAAGACCGAAAAAAAGTAGTCGGTTCGACTCGGTTCGGTCCATCGGTCCAGTCGGTTTTTTGAACACCCCTAATATATATATATATATATATATTAGATTGTTTCCATTAATCTCTCAAAGTGGTTTTGATTTCACCTATTGAGCTATTAAATTATTTATTTCAGTTGGGTGGTTCAATCCATTTCTTTTTTAACTTACACTAAATGTGGGAAAAAAATGGTATTTTGTGCCACTAGTAATTAAAGTAATCCTTATAATGGAAATAATACTAAAACATGATATATCATGCTACGTAGTGTTTATGATAATTAAATAGTGCCTAAAATAATATTTTGTGCCTGGTGTGTAGAAACTTATCACTATAAAGTAACCATGCTTATGCCAAACTTATATCAAAGTCATATCTCTTTTTAGGTTTATGAATTCTAGACTCTCTTTCATTAGCCAAAGATAATTCTTCTTGCCATTGTTGACCAGGTCCCTTTTTAAGAACCTCCACATTCTAAAAATTTGAAGAATCAATTAGAGTAGACATTTATATGTACGTCTTTACTAGGATCCTCATGAAGAGAATCTTATTTTTAAACCTTTATCACATTAAGCATATATACCTCATCAAATGTGATATCTCCACTCCTCATAATTTTCTTATCTTTTAGATCCCATAATTGGTATCCCTTAACCCCACGACTGAAACAAATCTTACTCTCACGGACATGAACCGAAGTAAGACACCCAAATATAAGTAATGAGTCGTAGTTTAATTGTGACGCCATTCAACTCCTTCTTTATTTCATATAACCAATAGTAGAAGATGGCCACTCGTTGGCAATTAAGCGTATAAAATAAAGCCTTCGCCTAGAATGGTTCCCCCCACTCGCATTAGACAACACACACCTCACATTTTTTATAAAAGATTCAATTTATCCTCTGTATCACTCAGATTTGTTTGTGCGTATCCGGGATATCGATATTTTTTATTGGGATTATTTATGTTTCCGCGCTTGATTATAATAATTATTAATTATTTGACACTTGTAATTTTGGTTTATAGGATTTGACACCCTAAATACGCAAAATATGGGTTGTCACACATTGTCCACATGACAATTGAGATAATTCCATGTTGTGATGTGGAAATCATGCTAGGGATGAATCATATATTTTAAATCACGAAATTGGTATTGTATCATTTATTTAATTGGGGATTAGATCTAAGTTTATACTTGAGTATGATTCCTTAAAAAACTAAGATTGTTATGATGGAAAGTTCATGGATATAATAAAGGGTTTATTCGAAAATGATATTAGAGATTATCGAAGTTTATTCATGAAATGTGTGGGAGAGCATTTTTTACAAGTCCATGAGAGTTTCTGAACAAGTCCTGATCAATTAAACGCTTGACCCGGCCCAAATAATGACTCAATTTCCACACGATTATTTCAGTGGAATAATAACACTTACGGATATTGTTGATACAAAAAATTATCCTGCTATGTGGACCAATCATATAAGAACATGTGTCATCCATCTGGGTATTAATCCAATTTAGGAAAATTCTTAGGTTATCTAGTAAGTAAGAGGGTAATCGAAGCCAACCCAGAACAGATCTATGCTATCACTAGAGTCCAGCCTCCTCAAACATTGAGAGATGTTCAAAATCTTACTGGGATGCTCGCGGCACTCAATCGTTTCATTTCCAAGTCTTCAAAATTCTTTCGACTGTTCTTCCAGCTCTTAGAAAAAGGCAAAGGCCTCTTATGGGACGATGACAGTTTGCGAGCTCTGGAAGAGATCAAGTCCTACCTTAGCAAGATGCCATTACTTATAATTCCAATCGATAGAGACCAACTATATCTTTACCTGACAATATCAGACCATGCTGTGAGATCTGCTTTAGTATGTGAAAAGGAGTTGGGACAACATCCGATTTACTACGCCAATAAGACACTCCTAGACGCCAAATAACGATACTTTCCTATGGAAAGGCTTGCCTATTAACTGGTGGTTGATTTAAGGAAATTAAAACATTACTTCGAAGCCCACTCCATAACAATAAACCTTTTACCCACTCCACGACATTCTACGAAGGGATGACTTCTCTGGATGACTTCCAAAATTATCTATCAAACTCGAGAGATTTGATATCCACTTCTAGCCCAGAATGACAATCAAGGGGTAGATAATAGTAAATTCATTACTGAGTTCACAGGATATTAGCTAGAAGACCAACTGAATAGTCACCAATCGGTGGTACAAGAAGTGTAATCCAAAGGTTGGCCCTCATATGTTGATGGAGCCTCAAATTCCAAGGGGGAAGAAGTAGGAATCATTCTCATCACTCCCCAAAACACTGTAATTGAGCAAGGAATTAGTTTGGGATTTGAGGCCTCCAATAACGAAATTGAGTACGAAGCGCTGATCGTCGCTTTATAAAAACCCAAACTACTGGGGAAAAAATGCCTCCACATATTCGGTGATTCCAAGCTAGTCTCTAAGGAGGTAAGTGTAGAATTCAACGCCATAGATGATTGAATGGAAATATACCTCAACATAGTGAACGTACACATGGAAGACTTTGAAGAAGCAGAAATCCAACAGTTCCCTCGAGGGCAGAATAGTCACACTGACACTTTAGTGGCACTAAGCTCGACAATTGAATCTGACCTAAGGAGAACAATTCAGATAGAGTTACTTGCACAGCCTAGTGTCGACCATGAAGTCATGAATGAATAAGTCATCCTCATACATAAATCCCCAAGTCAGATGGATCCCATCACTCATTATCTATAGAGTGACATACTGCCAGACAATAGAAGATTGGCCCATCAAATTAGGCTCAAGGCTTCTCTGTCCTACCTCAACCCTGAAGGGAATCTTTATAAGAAATCATTTATAGGACCTTACCTCCAGTACGTTCACTCATAATATGACAATCAAGTACTTGGTGAACTCCACGAGGGCATATGTGGGAGTCACACAGGTGGAAGATCATTAGACTTTCACATGATCAAAGAGGGATATTGGTGGCCTCGCATGCAAAAAGATATTGGTGCCTACGTTCATAATTGCAAAAATTGCCAAAAGCACTCACCTATGGTTCATCCAGGAGACCAACTGGGAAAACACCCTTTGCACTCGCTTATGCAATGGAGGTTTTCATCCCACTGGAAGATGGTCTCCCTACCACGAGAACCATTCTGGTCAACCAAGGCCTCAACGATAGATCACTATGCACTGAGATTGATCTAGCAGATGAGTGAAGAGAGCTAGACCGCATCAATATGGATTCCTACAAATAACAACTAGCCAAGCAGTACAATAAGGGAGTGATTTCTAGGAAGTTTTTAATAGGGGATTATGTTCTGTGAAAAGTGCTCGGTAGTGCTGTAAAACCACCAAACGGAAAATTGGGACCAAACTAGGATGGACCCTTCAAAGTAATCAGGGACGATCTTCAAGGAGCATATCGCTTGGAAACGCTGGAGGGCAGGGAGATACCCAGAGCATGGAATGTCGCCAATCTCAATAAGTTATACTTTTATACCTTCTCCTTTATATTTCACCTAGTTTATGCAAATTTTTATTTTTTTAAACATTATGCTACTCAAATAATATTCAATGAATAAAGTTCGGATTAGCCCTTTGCTTTTAGATCTTTACATTGGCTTCTTAACTCTTGTCACTAGCATCTCATTAATATGCACCCCTTCCAAGAGATGTCTCCATCATGCATGACCAAACTCCTAAGATTACTGCAAGTTGTCTAACTTGTTTATAAAATTTGGAAACTTAACAAGTCCATTAGGGTTCATAGTAAGTACGACGAATCAGTAGATTTGACTCAATTATTACATCACCCAGGTTCTTATTATGAATACAAGGAACCTCATGGGGTGCCCTGACAATTAGAAGAATCCCTACAGGGGATCCTTAGGCAACAAAAGTTAACTTATGTTGGTCTCCAACATTGTTGGTCATAAAAGCCTGCTCGAGCAGATGGCCCATTAACTAGGTGCATTCTTGCCATCATCTTACTTAGGCCTAAGGGAGTGTAATGCATGACATAAAAGGTAAAGTAAATGAAATGATATAGCTAAGGATTGTTGGACTTGGGGAATGATAAACACAAATAACCCGTAACCATTAATATCTCTCAATATCATTTAGTCACATGTGAAGCTCAAAATGATAAAGTCAAAGGCAAAGATATGTTTAGTTGGGTAATTATATAGCAAACCAAAATGTTTAGTTAGCATGAGCTCAAAATATAAATGTCGAAAGACAATAAGCAACAATTTTTCATTAGAATGAAAAGTAACATTTATAATCAAAACTTGAATATGCAAGAAATTTACAATGACCTAGAATGGCGAGAAAGGTAATCTGCCACATGTGCTCTTCGACCATCATCTCGGTAATGCACAAGATCTTCTCCTGCATCTTCCAAGTGATATTATAGAAGTTGAGTAGGGATAAAATAAATTAGGATCCATCGATCACCCCTAGAAAAAGGGATTATGACAATAGGCCGAGCAATCAATCTGATATGTGTACCACAAGGGAAAGTCCTTCATCATCTTTAGAACTGTGAGGGCACTGATCCAACCCCGGGAAAAGGCCAGGACTTCTGCCCAGAACTGTCTAGGAGCCATTTTGAATAAATTCCATAACCTTTTCACATCCCTCAGAAGCCCAACAACGATTACCTATACCCGTCGAACATCCCCTTTTAGCTTATCAACCTCCTTTTATAGAGCGCAGGCCTCAGCTCGAGTAACTCCTCTAGATGATGATGAAGATCCTCGCAACACCAAAGAGGATCCTCAGAAGAGAAATATCCCCCTCCAAATCATTCTTCTTCTTTTGGATCAGCTCATTCACTTTCTTTACTTTGTTGGCATCTAGGAGTTTGGCCTTTAGATCATTTAAATCATCTTGGACTGAAGCCCCAACTTCTTCCATCTCGTGGATATTATCTTTCAGCTTCACGAACAACTCAAATTGGTCCTTACACTATTGGTTTCTTGCTCTTAAATATTTACAGATCTTTACAAAGGCATTGCGAAACTTGGGATCAACATTCAACCCAAGAGTTTGTCCCAATGGAGAGTTCACATGAATATACACATCTATATAAGTGGGATACAAATAATAAAATAAGCAATATATTCAATAAACATCCACATGAACACAAGATCAACAGCTAGAAGTTTATTTTCATTCAAATATTAGTTGGGGAAAATGCCAAGTACAAGTTTAAAAACTATAAAATACAAAGGATAAAATGTAAGGAAGCAGAAGCCCGTCAACTGGAAGGTCTTCAACAATAGGAACGACTGGTTCTATCCTAGCTTGAATTGAAGGTTGGTCAATTAAAGTATCCCTAATATCCATCGGGTTTGGACCTAGATTATGCTGGGAAAATATATGGGAGTAAGTTGGAACTTTAGCTGCGGCCAAATATTGGTCCAAACCCTTCTTGAATCCCAAGCGCTAAACATATGTAATTCGGTGCTCAGTGTCGTCGTATGATGCCTCCCAACCTTCATTATATGTGCCATCTTGGGTAGCAGTAGTATCTCCTTTCAACTTAACCACCTTAGTAGATAGCTCCTTGTTGGTCTCTACTACCTTTAACTTGTCAGCGACCACTTGGGCATAAGCCTCTCGGAGCTCGGTGAGCTATTTTTCAAACTACCCCTTAAGAGCATTCAAGGCCTTCTATTTTTCTTGATCAAAATTGGTCGTAGTACTAGCCAGGGTCTCTTCAGAGATTTTTAAGGACTCTTCCATCTCAACATATTTCCTTGACTAGTCAACCCTAACATGAAGGATCATGGTATAATCTGAGATAAACTACTAGAAGGAAGGAAGCGCCAGTCAATTTACTAAGGATCGAGAAAAAAGAATTAAGGAATTACAGAGGAAGGTGACATACCAATGCAAGCCCTTGATCTAATTTCCGGGCCAACTGGTCGTCACTTATCTTCAGCGATCACTCGTGATCATAAGCGAACAAATCCCCTCTAGAAGTGCAAGGGAAAGATGAGGAGATTTAGCCACACTCCTTCCCTTGGAAGAAACAAAAAAAGGCAAAATAGGGAACCTAAAGTACTATTCCCTCTTCTTCTCCTCTTTTCTCTCTCTCTCTCTCCCCTTTTTCTTCTCCTCTTCTTTTCTCTTCTTCTTCTCTGCTTCACTCTCCCTAGCTCCTGATTTAGAGCCACCTGAATTAGGGGAGTCTTCGTCCTTCCTGTTCAAACACTTTATACGATTAGACAATAGATCATCATCATCATCGTCATAATCGATTAAACACCACCTATTGGTGGTGACATTCTCTCTTCTTATGCTTCACTGGTTTCCTCTTCATCGCATTCTTCTTCACCCTCCCCTTTTTACTCATCTTCACTCTCTTCTTCACCTTGTTCTTATAACAGAATAGGTTCATAAGGGCCACCAACCTCCTCCTCTAGAATGTCTAAATAAGGAATGGATTATACCAGCCTGGCAGTGAAACTAGAGGTAGTATTCTTGTACTCAAGAACATAAGCAGCTAACCATGGATGATCTCCATAAACAAGAGTATCCCTAATTTGCCAAGCTTTTAGAAGTTCAGTGGCACTAAACTACATGAGGTCGGGTTCTTGGTTCTTTTCCTTAGCTACAAAAACATCCAGAGAAGGAAAAATACAAACAAATCAGAAAAAGTGCGAAGAAGAAACAATGAGCATTGAATAGAAAAAAGAGACAGTATTAACAACCTATATATTACTCCCAAAAGGTTGGGATCCTAGGTCGCCTTTACCTTACGCCCTCTAATTGCGGAGGATATTGCCAATTTTTAGCAATGAAGCCTTCATTACAGTAATCCTTATGAGAGTGAGGCAAATTTACAACTAAAACTCGATTAGCATTCCTACCCTTCAAGTACAGGAGTGACCCTTTCGTATGCAAAAAGACAGAACAAAAACAAATTTATACAAGCCATAAGTTGGTCCAATAAAACTAGTTTATCCTATGTAGTCCATTCAAAATTTTCCTAACATTTGGAGTGCATTGGGCAAGAGCAATATGAAAATATTTTAAGAAATGTAAAAATAAGGGATTTGGCGGAAATGTCAAACCCCCTAGAGAAACCAACAATGTATGGATCCAATGACTGTCATCTATGGTATGAACATCCCAAGGAATGGGGACACACTCAATATCCACCCAATGAGGAATATTGTAGCACTTTCTAAATTCAAAAAGAGACCTATTATCAAGCATCACCATTTTTAAACAAAACCCTAGCTACAGCTACGAGAAACTTTA
This sequence comes from Sambucus nigra, assembly GCA_949130495.1. Taxonomy (NCBI): domain Eukaryota; kingdom Viridiplantae; phylum Streptophyta; class Magnoliopsida; order Dipsacales; family Adoxaceae; genus Sambucus; species Sambucus nigra. The sequence continues at coordinate 137,017,976 of OX422216.1, forward strand.
CAGAAGAGAAGAACCAGAGAAGAGTTAGAGCTAAAACTTACAATTGTTGATGAAGCCTTGAGAGCCCTCAAAATAAAGGAAACTTTAATTTTGAAACATAAGATGAAGAAAGGAATCTTAGAGATGAAGTACGAGTAAGAAACGACTGAAGACACTGAATTACCGATTAAGTTACGCATGAACGTCTTTCAAAGCATCTCAAATCATGAGTCGCGCTTCCCTAAGAAGATCCAAACTCTTCAATTTTCTCTTCAAAGACAAGCGCGTCCTCACCAGCTCTCACAAATAAGAAAAGTGCAATTTTACTGTTTTGGGATTTAGTCCTATTATCTCAATTAAAATCTATTGGCCCAAAGATTTTAAGGGCAATTGTGAGAGCCCATTTTTTACAAGTCCATGTGAGTAGCCGAACATGTCCTGATTAATTAAACGCTTAGCTCGTCCCAAATCATGACTCAAGTTTCACACGAATATTTCAGTGGAATGATAACACTTACGAATATTGTCGATACCAAAAATTATCCTACTACGTGGACCAATCATATAAGAACATGTCTCATCCATCTGGGTAGTAAATAAAGACAACAAGGGCAACTTACTGACCAACTGAAGGAATTCTGACCAACAAGTTAAGGAAGACCGACCAACACCAGGAAGATCGACTAACACTAGGAAGACCGACTAATAATGATAACAAATCATCAATGGTTGTAAACGTTATTAACATTGTACAAATCCAAGTGCATATGTTCTAAATCCATTCCATCATTTAATATTCCAACTCTTGTACACTCTCAAAGGGCTATAAATACATTTTACACCCTACAACCAAGGGATATGAAAAAAATGAGACAAGATGCAATTGAACAAGCCCAAGGCAATACATAACAGTGGACGTGGGCTCTTTTTTCTAGACGATCCATTTTAAAAATTCTTTGTCTCCTTTATTCGTATTTATCTGTGATCAATTAATTCAGATAGTCTAGTTTTTTGCATTAACCAATTGGCACCATTTTTGGGAACATATTTCTATTCGTTCTCATTCATTTAAACACTAAAATGGTTGATATTACTAAATCAAGTCTCAGGAACGACGACATTTTGCCTGTCCCTTCTGCCCCACCAATGGAGAATGAATTAATTTGAATTATGGCCAATATTGCAAGAGGCCAAGAGGTTGTGCATGACACTATCAGGAAACTTGGGTAAACTCTTTAAGAAGGAGCACCTGCCCTGTCTGTCCGTGAAAATATGCCACCACCACCACTAAGAGGTGGCAGGAAAAATTAGTCAAGAACTACAAGGGACACGTCCAATCATCCAGGATCAAATTCAATATCCAAGGCGTCAGAATATTTCAATACACAATCCTACTCTCTAGAAAGGCTAATTTCCTTGAAAGGATAAGACATGCTTCTCCCTTTGACCGTTTGGGACCCATGGGGAATAAAATGTTCCTAGGGAAATGTCAAGAAACACTCGACGACCATCGGATCGCAGGGAAAGCTCTGCCCAGATCGGATGCCCGATGTACTGGTCGGGCCAATTAGAATTCCCAAGAGGAGAGTTCAAGGAATAACAAAACAATAATTCATAGTTCTAATGATGGTAATAACACTTAGAAAGGTTATATTTAGAGATTTGAGTATAGGTTAGGAGAGATGGTTAAGGCAAAAAAACCACTGCCAAGAAGCTTTATAAAATGATTTCCCTTTGTGCAAGCAATTTTGGATTTACCCACCCCAAAAAAGTTCAAAACTCTAGTAGTTACTCCAAAATACGATTGGAAAACTGATCCGATCCTCCATATAAAGCAATACCAAGAAGCAACTGATATTTATGCAGTTCCCAACGAAATGAGGTGTAAAGCATTCTTTGGAACAATTACTGGATCTACCAAAATTTGGTACAATAGCCTTCCTCGGGGATAGATTTCCACCTTCCATCAAATGGATGAGCTATTTATTAACAACTTTTATTTTGGCGCCAAACCTGTAAAAAGGGTGGCACATTGCTTAGTGTAAGACAGAAGGAAGGAGAGAGCACCAGGGACTAGATCATTTGTTTTAATAATGAGAAGATGGAGGTTGTGGATTATGAAGAAAAAATTGCTATAACAGCCCTTATGAGTGGATCACTCCCTGAGAAACTCTATTATAAACTTGCTAAATATCCCCCAAAGACCATGACAGTATTCATGGTCAAAGCAGCCAAAATCATGAATGCCAAGGAAGTAATGGCATCCAAGAGGAGATCGGGAGTAAAAGTTGAGGGCAAAAATGACAAGAAGGATCACAAAAATTCCAAGGAGCACAAGGAGTGAAAACAAAGAGAAATTATAAATATAAACTCAAGAAGTATCACAACTACACTCTACTCATTATGATCATTCATCATGTCTTGGAGGAGATCAAACATAACAAAGATGTGCATTGGACTGATAAGTTGAGGAGTTTCCCTACCAAGAGGGACAAAATAAACTAATATGAGTTCCATAGAGACCATGGTCACACGATGGATCATTGCATTTCCCTTTAAAATGAGATTAAAACTCTCATTCAAAGAGGAAAATTGAATCTATTTGTTGATTCGAAGAATAATGAGGGAGCTTAATACAGATCAAAATCCCCCTGCCGACCTAGAGAGGAGAAGAAGAGGGCTCACGAAAATGATTAGGATGATGATCTCGACTTGCGTAAAAATCCTCAAAAACGAGAGCGCGAGGTATTAACACTCAGTTTTGGTTCTTTTAATTTCCAAATGATTACATGTGGAGATACAAGAGGTGGATACCATACAACAAAATGAAAAACTTACCTAAATGAGGCTCAATCTTGCTTATAGATACAGAGGATTATTCTTACCGAGGAAGATAGGCCAATGAAGGTTAATAAAGACAATATGGTAATATGATTTTATAAAAATGACCTAGTAGGAGTATTGTACCCCAATGGCGATCCTCTGTTAATTAAAATCAGAAAGGAGGATATCATTGTCTCTAGAGTGTTAGTAGAAAATGGTAGCTCGGTAGATATCATATTCTATCCTTATTTCAACAGCTTAAACTTTAAGCTCAGTCAGTTAGAGCCCTATCATCGACCACTAATAGGTTTTGCATGTGAGAAAGTTTTCCCCTTGGGAACCATTAAGATGGAAGTAATGATTGATACTGGGCTTGCTAGGCGAACAGAGAAAAACCATTTCTTTGCAATGGATAAAAATGTCCATTCAGCGTACAATATAATAATGGGAAGAGTTGGATTGAATAAGTTTAGGGAAATGCCTTCTATCATTCACCAATGCTTGAAGTTCTCGACCAACTTTTATGTAGGAGTCATGAAAGCTGATAAAAAAAGTAGCTTGGGAATGTGACTATTCATCTTTCGAGCAGGAAGAGCTGGAAGAAACAAAGAGGAAAACCACAACATTCCCCAGTGGATACCTCTGAACTCGAAGAAGATACTGAGGTTGAAACCTTAGATCCAACGGAGGAGACAAAGCTAGTAAATGGTCATATTTGAAAATCTCATTCTTCTTGTGTTGGCTCAATCTTGAGACAAACAATTTTTATTTATATGCTCTTGCATTTTTTAGTGCTATTCAAATCTATTTTATATCTTAAATCATATTTTTCTATAATGATTTATTATATAAATTATTTTTTGAGACAATCATTTTTTATGTGCTCTTGCATTTACTTTTTATTAAAATCTATTTTTTATACCTTAAATCATATTTTCATATATTGATTTAATATATAAATTATTTTTTGATAAAAGTAATTTTTGTGGAGTGTACAATTTCTTTTATCAAAATACAATCTCTTTTGTATTTTTTTTGACAAACATTTTTGTATTCTCATTATTCGAGTCTAATATTTTTTTTGGCATGGCATATTTTTTTATCATATTTGACTTGTTGGATATATTTTCTTAACAATAAAATATACACGCAATGTATTTTTTTGTTGTGTTACATATTTTTTTTGTTTCATTTTTTGTTTTATTTTTTATTTTTATTTTCGGATTTTATATTTTTTTTGTGTGTTTTTATTTTTTTTGGGCTTTTAAGTTTTGGGCTTTTGGAGAAAGCCCTTTAGGGTTTGTTTTTGGTTTTAGTTTAAAACCCTTTCTCTCCCTCTTTTTTCTTTTCAACTCTCTACGGCCGTCACTCTCTCCCTCATTTTTTTCCTTTTCATTTTTGATCTCACCCTCTTTCTCTCTTTAAACTTTGAACGCCAATATCTTGAGAGATTTTAGTTCGGAGCTTGTATTTCCGGTGTTGATCCGTTTTTATGGTTTTGGCTTTTCTATTTTTCCGGCCTAAAGTTTTCGGCGTTTGATTTGTGGTTTGGATCCGGGTAGCGGTACCGGCTTTCTGCGTTTTTCGGCCGGTCGATTTTTCCGGCGACCCTGTTTCCGGTGTGGATCCGATTTCGAAGTTTTTTTTTCGGTGATTTTCTTGTGTGGGATCCGGCGATCTCCTTCCGGTGGGGTAAGTTTTCTTTTATTTTATATATATATATATACATATACCTATACAATTATATATATATATATATATATATATATATATTCTGCTATTTATATAAACTGATTTTTATATATATATAAAACTGTTTTATATTTATATATATATAAAACTGTTTTATATAAACTGATTTTTTTATATATATATATAAATAAAACTGTTTTATATTTATATATATATAAAACTGTTTTATATATATTTATATAAACTTTTAAATATATTTATATAAACTGATTTCTATATATATATATACCTATACATAGATATACACTGTTTTGATCTAAAGATTGGTTTAGACTAGTTTGTTTGGTTTTTGTGGGTTAAAGGTTTTAGATCCAAACAATTTTTTTTTGCTGTTTAAAACATTGGGATACTAGTGTTGATTATTTTGACACTAATCTAATTATTTGTTTAGACCTTCTTGTGTTAACTTTGGTTACACCCATTTCAGTGTGTGTACACTTGTTATTTTGAAATTAAATTTAGGAGATACTTCCTTTGGATTAAAAGTTTATTTGGATAAACTTTATTTGAACCAAAAATTAATTTGAACTGGATTTATTTTGAACTGAAATTTGGAACTGTTTTGGACTAAGTCTTTTTGTTGGGTGTTTGTTGTTGCAACTTATTTTACACCCAACTCATTTAGTGTGTGTACACATTTTTTATTGGACTTAGATTATTTTGTGTCACACATTGTTTATAAAAATAATATTTTAATCTGAATTAAAATTTATTTGGGTGTTGGGTATTTGTTGTTGGAGCTTAGTTTATACCCAACTCATTTAGTGTGCACACTTTATTTATTTGGACTGTGACTTTATTTTGGGCCAACTTTATTTGGATAAATTTATTTGGACTAAAATTTATTGGGACTGAATTTTAGTAGGCTTATTGGGTGTTTGGTTTGGAGAGTTTATTTACACCCATTTCAGTTTGTGTGTACACTTTATTATCAAGACTTATTTTAGTGTGTCACACATTTTTATTTATTCATTATTATAATTTAATTTAATTTATTTGGGAATAAAGATATTTGATTTTTGACTCTAACTAGTTACACCCTCTAAGTTGAACTTTTGTGTGTTCACTTTATTTAGTTGGGTTTAATTAGTGTGTAGTCTTTATATCACATCTTTATTTATTTAAATTTTATTTTAGTTAAACCCATCCTATTTTAGTGAGTCGAGTGCTACACTCTTTATCTCGTACTCACTTGACTTGGATTGGACCATTTGACTCCTACACTATTTATTGCCTAAGTTGAATACTTTTTGTTGTATTCTTTTATAACTTAAGGTAGTGTTTGTGTGTGTATGAGTATTTGATCCAACCCTTGTCATATTATTGGTTTATACTAAAATTGAAATTTAATTCTTGAAACCTTATTTTATTTATTTTTATTAAGTCCTATTTGTATGAGCTAAGTGCTACACTTATTTATCTTTTGCTCATTTTACTTGGACTTAATATTTTTAACATAACACCTATTTAAATTGATTCATATTATATTTGGTGTTAGGTTAATTTTTATCTTAGTTGCGCGACACAATTATTGAAATTTTATTTGTGGTCATTTGCGCCAACTAATTTGTTTTTAGAATTAATCTTTACTTGAATATTAAATATTAAGGGAGACCTTACTTGTGTCTTGGGACTTAATATTTAAGCATTCTTTTTAGTATTGATTAATTCAATATTGTCTTACCTTTCAATTAGTCATTGATTGGTAATTTGTCTTGTAAATTAAAATAGATTTAAATCTTGGTTGTTTGGTCTATTTTTAAACAAGATTACTTTTGTTGTTTTGATTAAAACAATATCTATTATTATATTTGTGTGTTGCACAACTTCACGGGGTCTCGGGTTTGAGTGTGTCATTGTGCTTGTGTAGTGAGTGAGTGATAGTCTCTATTACCGGGGTGTTATTGGGTTGACTGATTTTCAGTCAAGTTGGGTTGTTTTAGACTAGGCTGGCGTACGGGTTTGTATTTGCTTAGTTTAATTCATTGTGGACTTGGAGGACTGTAATCTGTAACTTGTAATCGGTAATAGTGGACTTGGGTGCGTGTGTTGTCCTGGGACTAGGGACACGGGGTTTACCACTATGATGGGTTCCTCGAGAACAAATCTTGTGTCACGCTCTACTTTTCCTCACCTCATTCTTAAAGGGAATTATTCTTTACATCTAGCATCATCACCTTTTACTTACTAGTGTGCGTGAGTGTTTTCTCACTTAAAATTTATAATAGATTTTTTATCAAAGATTAAAAGAGTTGAAGAATTTTTAAATAACCTAATACGCATTAGCAAGTACCCCTTGGTTCTTTCTAGTGTGCCCCTTAGGGTCCTTTTTCAATATTGTAGAGACAATGAAAAGCATTGTGTTAGATGACGACAAACCAGAGCGCATAACTCAAGTTGGAACAACGCTAGATCCTGTTCTTAAATAGGCACTAGTGAGGTTCCTTAGACAGAGAAAACATGTGTTCTCCTGGAGTCATGAAGATATGACAGGTATTGATCCTAACTTCCTTTACCATGAGCTCAATGTTAATAAAGAAATCAATCCAGTTAAGAAAAGACGAAGAGTGTCAACCCTCAGAAAAACCAAACAATACAGGAGGAAGTTGAAAAACCTCATAAAGCAGTCTTCGTTGACGAGGTGAAATATCCACATTGGTTGGTCAATGTAGTGATGGTTAAGAATAAAAATAACAAGGGGATGATGTGCGTAGACATCAAAGATTTTAACAAAGCATGCCCAAAGGATCACTTTACTTTGCCCATAATAGATTAACTTATGGATGCTACTGATCGAGCGTGAAATATAGCGCGTGTAACGAAGCTAATCGTTGTTTTCTGTTCACCGCCTCAATACAAACAAACCTAAGTTACGACTACACTCAATAGGTGACTATAGCGGTAAGTTGAGTATCAAATCCATAGAGAATGTTTGATAGATCGCAACAGATTATTAATTCTGGAATAAGAGTGTAAAAGGGAGATGTGTGCTAGGAAATAAAGGAAAAGAGAGAAGTTAAGTCTAAATAAGTAAAAGCGAGGATTGGGATATCATCCAACCATACGGCTCGAAACAACTATTAGTCAGAATTCTGGCTCGAGAGAAATTTAATCGAGCACTATCAATTAAATATAAACATCACGCAATAAAGAATTCAATCCAAAGTTGCGAGATTAAACATTTAATGGAAAATGGTCGCACATGGATTAAAATCGGATTATCGCTATAAACACTAACGTTGCATGACAAAGAAAGTTAAACGCGTAATAATCTGACTTTAATACGCGCGGGGTTCAATTAAATGCAATTCTGCACAAAACCTAATTTTCGGAACTCGGGGCCTGTTAATGGCGGAACGACATCCCGACCCTAATTATCTAAGGGCACATAATGATTACACTAGATTACAACTAATTAAACTAGAAAAGCAAGAAATAAAGCAATTAAACTAATTAACAAAGCATGGAAATTAATCTACAAAGAAAGAAATCAATAAGAACAACTTATATTAATGGAGAATGAGATGGAAAGTTCAACATACACAACCCATATGGTTGTCAACCAAAGGATAGATGAAGCCAAGCTCTCAAAACCCACAAACCCTAGGCTAAACTAATTAAAACTCAATATTCTGATATTACACAAAAAATGGGTTATATAGTAAGTTGGAATAAAAGAAAAGAAGAAAGAAAAGAAAAGGAAAATATCTGCAGAAAATAGGGGATCGATCGATCGACCCCTTTGGTCGATTGATCGATGGCCGAAATCGTGGCAAGATTCTGAAGGATCGATCGATCGATCGATCAAGCAGGGCAACTTCCTGTTTTCCTCCTGTTTTGGCATGTATGAAATTCTCGTCCGCTAGAAATGCCATAACTTCTTCGTTTGGACTCGGAATCACGCACCGTTTGCAGCCATGCGAAGCTTGTGAGGAGGGCTATAACTTTCATGAGATGTAAGTTCAAGTTCCCAAACTGTGAGTTGACCGGATTACCCTTGAACGTGCGATTGTGTATGGAACTTGAGCGGAATGCTTCTGAATCCCATTCTTAGTACCTAAATACCTACAAAAGCCCAATTATACCTCATATAGCATGTTAACAATATAAATAGAGGTTTTCTGGTTAACGGGATTAAATATAGAGATTAAGGCACCCGAGGGGGCTAAAATGCGTAGGTTCGACGGATGAAATATGCAATATTTGTGTATTATAAAACCCCCTAACTTAGACATTGCTAGTGCCTAGCAATGGAATAAGATACACAAGAACAACAAGTAAACTAAAAGCAGGAGATAGTACAAAATTAGGATAAGAAAGAAATAAAAAGATAAGGCCACTTTCGTGGGCGAACGATTCCATTTAGCATATACAATAAGCCGTTAAACCCCTAAGTTACCCTAGTGGACGGGTGTCGTCTCGTGAGAGTTTTCAGGGATGAAACCCACAAACGTCATAAAGTTTCCTAAAAATATGCCCAATCAAGCATGTGACAAACTCAACAATACGAACAAGATTTTAACATGTTATTAGCATAGCAAACGAATTCACATGCAAAGTCCGTAGTTACTAACATTATAGAATGCACCTCAATGAATTGAAACTTTAACATGTGGGAGGGGAGTGAGCACACGCAAAATATGATTTGGCAAAAACTTAAATAACTCGGATACTAAATATCAAATCATGCATAAAAGTCAATCCTCATGGGCATTACACTCATCAAATGAATTCACTTGAAATAGGGAGGTAACACACGGGACATGCGCGCATAAAGAGTAAATGTAAAGGGAAACTAGGCCGCGCACATGTCACATTTGAAGAACGCTATATAGGAAATAAAAACTGTAATCTCAGTGGAAGGATACCGCACATATAAAAGAGGCGAAATGCATTTTCACAGATTATCAAAACTATTTAAACCTTTGAATTACATCTACTTAAGATCACATAGGACTTTAATAGGGTTGTAATGCAGGCTAGGTTAGGGTACGAAGTGAAAGGGGCGTATATACGGATTCAAAGTGTTTTGGGATGAAACTCGGGATAATGGGAAAAAGTGGGCAATTTCAAAATTGGACAAATGATTTCCAAAGGAGCATTAGATATAACAATGGAGAGTAACTAGGATTATTGAATCACTACAAACAATATATACACCTTTCTCTTTCTTTTACTCACTTTTTTTCTTTTGTTTTCTTTTGTTTTCACTTTCGCTTTTTCTTCTCTTTTTCACTACATTTTCTTCTTTTCTCACTCTTTTCATGCTCAATTTGCAACCACAATATAACAATATCATTCAATCCCAAATAACAATCCAAACAGGGGTATGTAAGGTAATATGTATGGTATATAACTCCAATTTGGAGTTGGTTATGGTATTTTGGGTAATGAAACGAAAGGCTAGTATTTAGGCTCAAGTGGGTTGACTAGGGAACATATAAAAGGCGAGGTCAAGGTCCTATGGGTGATATATAAAGATGGCCTGTGATCATTTCAAAAAGTTTATGCAATTCTCGAGTCAAAACAATATATGAAAATCTTGCTCAAGTAATACATTTGAAGAATGAACTCAATTAATGAACGGTCAATGAAAGAATAAAGAGATTACCAACGACTCTGACGTATTAAAAGAGGAAAGAATAGTGTATACACTCACAAATGAAGATAAGTTTCTAATCTCACTCGGTGTAAGTATATACAATGCAACAAAATATTACCGAGTTATAAAATTTTTAAACCAAATCAATATAACAAGAAAAATGCATGTGCTCAAGGGATAAAGTTTAATTCATGAAGTTATTCATAATATTAATGATTTAAGGACTAAAGACTAATAACTTCTAAAATCGAGAGCATCCATCGTTGAATTGCCTATTGGATCGGGCAATTATTAAAATTTATCATCGAAAACAAAGGCAAAATGACCAATAAAGGAGAAAAAATAAAGATTTTTTTTTTGAAAATTTTCAAATTTTTAACAAAAATATGTTTTGTAAATAAATTGTAGTCGAATTCAAGGAGTAAACAGTGAAATAGATAGAATATCCCACACCCCCTAACTTAAATGTTATAGTGTCCCCAATGCGTCCATTAAAGAACACACCACAAAGATAGGAAAAGAATGATATTACCCAAATTTGGAGCGAGCTCCTTAAGTACATATCCAAATGAATCTGCAAAACAAGTTAGTACAAAACATAGGAAGACCATATACCGATGTACTAAGTTAAAAGAATCTATGTCATAACTCATAACAATATAGAGGGGCTGAAGTGAAAATACTAGATAAATTGCTGGTGAACTTTTTGATTTTATAAAATGGAAGGTCACACACATCAAAATCCAATAAACAACATCAAAACTACATTCTCATTGCTCATTTCATAAGTTCCATACAAAATAACCTAATACATTACAACTATTAAAAATAAAGAAATAAAAATAAAATAAAAAATACAACATAATATCCGTCCCAGAAATGCAAAAAAAAATGACCCGGTATAACAATAGCCTAGTGGACGGAACAACTAGGATCTGAAGGATCATGAAAATAAGGAGGTAGAGGGGCGTCCGAATCATGCATGTGCAAGTAAATGTCTCTCATCATGGCCTGCATCATCCGGTACTCATGCCTGTGCTGCGCTCTAGCCCGCCTCTGCTCGGCTCTATGCTGCCGACGCTCATCTTGATCCTGCCGCAGATCGACTTGCTGTTGTCTCAGCTCTAACTATTGTTGGTCCAGGTGGGACTCCCATGTAGCCCACCTGAGCTAGGTCTCCTCCTAGCGCTGGTCCTGCACTGCCTGAAATACCTCAAAGAGGGCATCTAAATCTATGTGTGGCATGTGAGAACCCTCACACTTATCCATACCTCTGATCTCTGTCTCCTCCTCCGGTATATCAGCCACCTCTGACCTCTGTCTTTTGTTCCCCGGCGCCCCCTAAGCACGAGTCAACATCTTCGAGATATTATCCTTTATGAGAAGCCCTAGTAGCTCATGCTTGCGATCAGTGTCATATTCTGGGCAACTGTGAGAAGTGTAGATCCTCATGATGAGGGAAGGAAAAGGAAGGGAATACCTCCAGGTGATCTCCTTGGATGTCGCCAGCATCGTCTGTAAAAATATGTTGGGAAAACTGATATCGCCCAAATCATGAAGCATAGTGTAAATGAATGTTGCGTGCTTGTGATGAACCTCTGATCGGTTGCTCGTCACCATGAATGAGTAGACATTGATGTAGTGGAGAAGTCTCGATATATCCGCCATTGCGGCCGAACGGAACACACCTTTCTTCCATTCCTTGCCCGGCGCAAGGGACTCAATCAACGTCGCACGGCCAAACATATCCCCATCCAAAAAGCTAATAGGATCTGTAGGGCCTGGCACACCCATAAAAGTCGCCAAATCTGCACGGTGGAGCGGTATCCGAACTCCACAGACCATGGCCTCATATGTAGTAGGCCCCTGCCCCCTCACGTCTACCAATGTCACATAAAACATACGGACAAGATCTTCATTAACACGCCCATTGGTAGCGAGAAAGGGCTCCCATCCCTGTTCGCGTAACAAAGCCCGTGCCTCCTGTGGTATATGATCAAGGGTCCAGGCAAAATGATAACCCAGCGGTTGCTAGGATGTCTGAAAATAGGCCTGAAATATGTCTCGCCCCTGCTCGCAACGAAAACCCTCAAAGTCTCGGTTGGGCATGCACCTAGTGAAATTGTATTTTTTTAGATTTACCATTTCAACCTACAAAACATTAATTAAGCAATACAAAAAAATTGTAAGCACAATTAATGGTTAGTTAGGGTATGAGTTGAAATGGTGGGTGCACGTGCGCAAAACCGAGGGAAAAAAATTCAACATTGCGAGAAAATTTGTCGCCATGCGACGATGAGTGAAAATCACCCCAAGTGTGCGCAAAAAATGGATGGAAAACTGTTTGGGGCATTTTAGCGAACACTTGGCGTGCGCAATGTGCGTCGAGGGTGAAAAATACCATTTGAACCAACAATGGAGCCCCATTCATGAACATAATCACAATGCAACAATAAAAATGTGTTCATGAATGGATATATGGCAATATTAACCAAGTAAAATAGTTGGAACAACCAAAACAGGGACACAACCAACACACCCTCAAACATGTCAAAATATTGATAAAACAGTTGAAATAATGACACAATTCAACCAAAATCAACAAAAACATAAATAAAGAGGAAGGATTATACCTTTGAAGTGTAGATTAGGGCTGAAAAATCGCAGAAAAAGTGGTGGGGAATTTTTAGGGCACAAAATTGGGAGAAGAGAGATAAAAGAAATGAGGAGAATTGGGAAAAACAGCCCAGTCTCGGCATTTAACTGGTCGATCAATCGATCGACCCTTGGGCTTCGATCAATCGATCAAATAGCAAAATGCCCACTACTTCCTGTTTTTAAAAAGGGGGGGGGGGAGGGAATTTGATATATAAGTATATATATAATATATATAAGTATATGAAAACAAAAATACAAAGAAAAAAATTTAAAATAAAAAAAACAAAACAAAACAAAGAATTGGACTAAAATATGCACATACTTAGACATATGTTAACCAAAAAATGAAAAATATGTACAACGAGCGACACACACGCATGTTCACAAAAAAATGAAAAATAAAATAAAACAAATGCAAATGCGTGAGAATGAGTGTGTGTAAAATGAAGAAAAATATATTTTTGTGACTTTTTTCATTGTTTTCATAACAAGTGTGTACTGGGGCGTATAGTCTCCACAAATTCAAGCTGCGTTGAACGTACAAAAGAGTTAGAACCAAGCATACAAAAATTATAAAAAGAGATTAACTAATTACGCTAGACTAACTTAAGAGAAAATAAAAAAATGATGAAGTTAGTATATAAAACCTACACAAAGGAATTCTAACTAGCTATATACTAAAAGTAGGAATTTTTGAGGGTCCACCCAAACAACATTTTGACTTTGGAAGATCAATGATGGACCTTCCCTCTCATGCATGCCTCCCAGAAAATAGTAATTCCGTTCAAACGACGAAATCCATGTGGGTGGTGAAAAAGATGAACCATACCCAATTAAAAATTTGGGAGGGAAGATGGGGGATTTGGATAGGAGGGGCGACAAATACACATGTGGGCCAAGAAAAATTGAATCATCTACCAAGTATTTTAAAGTTGGAATGGGAGGCGGTACACATGAGGGCAAAGATGTCTTCATGGAAGGCGGCTCGAGTGAGTACTCCTCGTCGGCGAAAAGGTTTGGAACTAAAAAGTTTTGAACCGATTCATCGAAAACTAGAATTTGTGTGAAAATATAGAATAAATACGGGGATGAAAGAAATTCAATCTCAGGCCATGAGTGATCATCGCCGGAAGATTGAATTTCGGAAGAAATAGGATCGTTTACAATGAAACTTTCTTCTTTGAGAATCAAAGAAGAAACGAGTTCATTGCAAATGGATACTATGCCTCTTTCATCCTCATTTTCATTCTCTACTATACCATGGGTCAAGTCAAGGATGATTTGTTCCAAAGTAGGAACGAAGTCCTCATTTGGTTCAAAACAGTCGTCGACTTCGAAAGTCTCCGAAGGAAAATCGTCGTCGGATTCAAATAGTAAATCCAACTCTTGTTCCCAACAATGATTTTCTTTCCGATAATGGTTTTTAATTCTCTCATTTTCAAGCATGCGTAATCCCTCACCAAAAGTCATAGGGCAAGGAGCGGATTCTTAGAATTCAGAGTTTTGGAAATCGTTCTCGGGACTACACTCAAAATCATTAACATAATAATTGTGAAAATCATTACAATTTGTTTCAAAATTCTTATCATAAGGATCTTACAACCCATAATCAAAATGATCACGCCCAAAATTGATGTAATCTAAACATTGACTTTCGTTATACTCACCCAATGCCATTTTAGATGTTGTAATTTTTTGGGCTTGCAGGTATTGACCAAAAGTCTTAGGTTTACGAGAATTTTGAGAATTATCATTAGGATTACCAAAAAAATTAGAATAAGACATGCTTACCCTAAAATAAAGCTCGAGAGGGCTAATTCCACAAAGCAATGTGTGACGGGAAAAAATTAAACGTTTCTAGGCACTCAAATGTAGCAGTCCTATAAAAAGGTTAAAACAAAGAATACAAATACAAAAGAAAGAATACTACGAACTAATAAGATAATTACAATCTAAATAAAAACATCCTCGACAATGGCGCCATTTTGATTGAGCGTGAAATGTAGCACGTGTGACGATGCTAATCGTTGTTTTCTGTTCACCGCCTCAATACAAATAAACATAAGTTACGACTACACTCAACGAGTGAGTATAGCGGTAAGTCGGGTATCGAATCCCCAGAGAATATTTCATAGATCGTAACGGATTATTAATTAAGGAGCAAAAGTGTAAAAGGGTGATGTGTGCTAGGAAATAAAGGAAAAGAGAGAAGTTAAGTCTAAATAAAGTAAAAGAGAGGATCAGGATATCATCCAACCATATGGCTAGAAACAACTATTAGTCATAATTCCAGCTCAAGAGAAATTTAATCGAGCATTATCAATTAAACATAAACATCACACAATAAGGAATTCAATCCAAAGTTGCGAGATTAAAGATTTAACGGAAAATGGTCGCACGCAGATTAAACTCGGATTATCGCTATAAACACTAACGTTGCATGACAAAGAAAGTTAAACGTGTAATAATCCGACATTAATACGGACGGGTTCAATTAAATGCAATTTTGCACAAAACCTAATTTTCGGAGCTGGAGGCCCGTTAATGGCGGAACGACATCCCAACCCTAATTATCTAAGGCACATAATGATTAAACTAGATTACAACTAATTAAACTAGGAAAGCAAGAAATAAAGAAATTAAACTAATTAACAAAGCATGGAAATTAATCTACAAAGCAAGAAATCAACAAGAACAACTTATATTAATGGATAGAGATGGAAAGTTCAACATACACAACCCATATGGTTGTCAACCAAAAGAGAAATGAAGCCAAGCTCTCAAAACCCACAAACCCTAGGCTAAACTAATTAAAACTCAATATTCTGATATTACACAAAAAATGGGTTATCTAGTAAGTTGGAATTAAAGAAAAGAAGAAAGAAAAGAAAAGGAAAATATCTGCAGAAAATAGGGGATCGATCGATCAACCCCTTTGGTCGATCAACCGATGGCTGAGATCGTGGCAAGATTCTGAAGGATTGATCGATCGATCCTTTTGATCGATCGATCGATCAAGTAGGGCAGCTTCCTGTTTTCCTCCTATTTTGGCATGTATGATATTCGTTTCCTCTAGAAACGCCATAACTTCTTCATTCGGTCTCAGAATTGTGCACATTAGCGGCCACACAAAGCTTGCGAGGAGGGATACAACTTTCGTGAGATGTCAGGCCAGGTCCCAAACTGTGAATTGACCAGATTGTCCTTGAATGTGCGATTGTGTACGGAACTTAAGCAGAATGCGTCTGAATCCCATTCTTAGAACCTAAATAACTACGAAAGCCTAATTATACCTTATATAACATGTTAACAATATAAACCGAGGTTGTCTGGTTAACGGGCTTAAATATAGAGATTAAGGCACCTGAGGGGGCTAAAATGCGTAGGTTCGACGGATGAAATATGAAATATTTGCGTATTATTGGCTACCTCGGTACATGAGTTACTTAGTTTTATGGATGCTTACTCTAGTTACAATCAGATCAAGATGAAGCTTGAACATAGGGAGAGCACCTCTTTCATTAGTCCCCGAGGAACTTACTATTATAATGTTTTTCCTTTTGGATTGAAAAATGTCGGTGCTACGTATCAAAGGCTGGTGAACAAGGTCTTCAAGGAGAAAATAGTAAAAAATATGGAAGTATACGTGGATGATATGCTTACAAAGTGTAAACAAGTGTTTGACCATATCGTCGACCTCAACTAGGATTTTGATCAACTTGATAAGCATCAAATGAGATTAAACCCGACCAAATGCGTCTTTGGAGTATATGAAGGAATGTTCCTTGGGTACATAGTAAATTAAAGGGTAATTGAAGCAAACCCAGATAAGATTAAGGCATTACTTAAGATGCAATCCCCGACTTGCAAGCAGGATTTTTAAAGGCTAACTGGGCGAGTAGTAGCTCTGAGTAAGTTTATGTCCCGAGCTACAGATAAGTGCCTACCATTTTTCAAAATACTTAGAAAGAGTTTTGAGTGGAGCGAAGAATGTGAGAAATATTTTCTGGAGTTGAAGAAATATCTCCACTACTTTCTCGACTAATTATGGGGGAAAATTGTACCTATATTTTGTTATTTCTGAATTAGCCCTGAGATCTTATTTGATCAGAGAGGAGAATGGAGTTCAAAAGTCTGTTTACTACACCAGTAAAGCTTTTCGAGGAGTAGAAATCAGGTACCCTCGCTAAGAAAAGTTGGCACCGACATTGACTAAAGCATGTTGATGCATGGAGCCCTATTTTTAAGCCGATACGATAGTAATTTGCACTATTATGCCACTAAGGTGGGCTTTACTCAAGACAGAGAAGTCTAGAAGATTAATGTATTGGGCAGTATAATTGTGGGAGTATGATATTATCTATGAATCAAGGTCTTCTCTAAAAGGCCAAGCAGTAGCCGATTTCATATCTGAATGCAGTTACCCTGAGGTACCTGAGCAACAAAACCAGCAGTCCGAGCAAGGATTAGGAGAAAATAAAGTTGTTGAGATTCAAGCTCCCAAGGTACTTTTACCAGAAGAGGCCATTTCCATTCTACCATATTCCTCTTCAAGAATAAAGGAGCTGTCAAAGAAGTATGAGGAAGTAGGAAGAAAAGCATTCCACTATGGAATTTTGATAGACTAAGCATTTGATGACGATCTCCTAATATGGAACTTGTACATTGATGGGTCATCTTGTGCATCTGGCAGTGGAATAAGTATAATACTTATCACTCCTGATAATATTGATATTGAATATGCTCTGTAATTTTAATTCCAAGCATCAAATAATTAGGCGAATACGAAGCTCTTATTATGGGCTTAAGTCTAGCCCAATCATTGAATGCCGAGCAAGTTGTGGCACATAGTGATTCCGAGTTAGTAGTAAATCAAATCTTGAGCATGTATGGAGCTAAAGGCGGATTGCCATTCAGATAGTTGTCCAAAGCAATGTATGTAATAGAAAAATTAGTAACTGTTCGGATGAATATAATTTCAAGAGTGGAAAATGCACGAGCAGATGCTCTTGCTCGGCTAGCTTCAGTTACTAGAATTGAACTCCGACAAACTATTCCTATTTAGATTTTGGCCCATAAGACTATGGATGAAGATTTGATGATCAATTTTATTGCTGTAGACATGGGGCCATCTTGGATGGATCCCATCAAAGCATATATTGAAGAAGGAACCTTGCCAGCAAATATGGTAAAAGCAAAAAAATTAAAGTATAAAGTTGTTAGATATGTGCTAGATAAAAGAGTTTTGTTTAAGAGAAGATTGACAATCAATTTACAGCATTTTTTTCATCCAACAGATGTTACAGACCTAATTCAAGCAGTATATGAAGGATCTTGTGGAGCTCACACTGCAGGAAGAACACTTCTACATGGTACTACGGGCAAACTATGCGAGCAAATTGTGTAACTTTTGCTAAAAAGTGTTACAAATTCCAAAGGTATTCCATCATTCGCAAGACTCCACAGTCTTATCTCATCCCAATAACTTCACCTTGGACATTTTCCACATGGGGAATGGACTTGGTTGGGCCATTTCCAACCACCCGAGGAAGATTCAAGTACTTGGTTATTGCAGTGGATTACTTTACAAAGTGGGTTGAATAGAATCAATGATAGACATGCCTTATGAGAAGGTATACCAATTCATTTGGAAGAACATCATTTGCAGGTATGGGATGCCTTAGGACTTCATCACCGACCATGAAATGCAGTTTGACAACGAAAAATTTGCATCTTATTGTGCTTAATCCAACATCTAAAAATTACATTCTGCTCTAGGATGCCCTTAGTGTAATGGGCAAACTGAAGTTACAAATAGAACTATGCTGAATGGGCGAAGAAAAGGCTTGATGATACAAAGGGAAAATGGATCAACGAGCTACACTCAGTTTTATGGGTGTACCGAACAACCTCGAGGACTGCAACTAGAGAATCACCATACACGTTAGTATTTAGGAATGAAGCAATCATACCTGCTAATTTGGGTCTTCCATACCTTAGAGTTTTGAATTTTGACTCTCCTATGAGTGATATAATGTGAAGGTTGGATTTAGACATGGTACAAGAGGTGCGAGAAGACGTTTCTCTAAGAAATGGAACTTTCTAGCAGTGAACAACTTGGTTTTATAATAAAAGGATGAAGCTGACCAACTTCAAGGAGGGATATTATGTGCTAAAGAAGGTGGTCCGGAAAAATAATAAGCTTAAGGCCAACTGGCATGGGCCCTATCGTATTTCTTGAGTCATCCAACCTGGAACTTACAGGATTGAGACTTTGGAGGGGGAGAATTCAAGAATCCATGGCACGCTGAGCATCTTAGAAAATATTACCAGTAGCGTAATCAAGTGTACTCAGTTCAATATCAATTTCTAGTATTAATAAAATAATCTTTCCGCCAATTTATGTTTTCCAAAATTTTTTGGAGTACTAGTGCTATGCACTACCTATATACTATATACTTGATCTTAAATAAGATAAAAGTTTCCAAAAAAACTTCATAATGTTGCTCGGCATGAGATTAGTATTTTCAAAACAAGTCTAATGTTGGTCGGCATAAGCAATAAGTTTCTCGGAACAAGAAAAACCTGATCGTCATAAGGAATAAGTTGCTCGCCAAACAATTTATTATGACATCGAGACGGTCAACAAATATAAGGATAAAACAAGATCTTTATCCTACAGGTAAAAATGTAGGAAGAACATTGCGAAGCTTCCTCAACAGGAATGTAGGCACATATTCCACATACGTTTGGACACACCACTGGTAACTAATACAGAATACCTAAGCCTTTTGGTGTGTTAGTGAAACCTTTGGAGACACATTGGTAACTAGCTCCAAAATTAGATTTTAATCTAAGTATGCTAGTAAAACCTATGTATTCAGTGGTAATTAATACTAAATTTAGATTTTAATCTAAGTGTGTCAATAAAACTAATAAAAAAGAAGAAATCATTCACATCCAGAAAACAGTCACATTCAGAGATTAACAAGATAAGCTACCCAAATGTTGTTTCATTCATTTGAATAATTATTACATAATTGTGTTCACATAAGAAATAAAAGACATCATTCCAAAGGGCGTTTCCCCTCAGCTTTGGAAATAACATCCATGCCAGCTAGAGGATCATCTAATGTATAAGGATAATTAATAAAATTAAAGTCTTGAAGCATTCTCCTATTGCTGCTGCTTGGCCGATTTAACAGATGAGTAGGCCAGATGATTTCCATCTCGTCGTGCAACTCATAATTTCACTAATATTTAGAAATTAGGGCATGGTGAATTGTGTTGGCAGGAATCCAGTGAACATCCAGTCTAAAAGGAGGATCTATAAGGTCCAACAACCCAGGATCATACTATTTCTAAAAAGGACTATTTTCTCCAACTTTCAACACTGTCAGATAATTAATCCCACCCCATTTGTAGCCTTCATTTCCGGCCGGTTTAAACCTAGCATCAAAATGCCCCAAAGCTTCATTCTACCCTTACATCCAAATCTCTCTATGTTGCTTGTGAAACTGGAAGGTCAGCCTCTCAACTTGATGATGTAAGTTCTTCAACACTCCATCCTTAGCTTGCATTTTAGAGGACTGAGTGGTGAGTTTCTCGGTTTGAGTTTAAAGCTTCTGAGACATCGCAGTAAGGGCTTGGTTTTTGGCCTTCAACTGGGAAACTTGGTTAGCAAGAGTTAGTTGAGTTCTAACCTCTCTGTAGTTCCTCGACCCAGTCTATTTCTTGCTCTGTAAGAAGAGGCAAACTTAATCTTTTTCAGTGCCTCCATGTAATAGCCCATACTTTTATAGATATTTAAATTACATAAGTGGCGTAATGTAGTAATTAGAGAAATTTTTGTGAATAGTAATTTTGGAGATTTATGAGTACTAGATTATTACCGATGCGTGTTACCTCTACTTTTGGGGCTAAGTAAATGAATCAAAATATTTTATATCATGTTGTAGTTGGGGATAGAAATGGAAAACATTTAACGTTTAAGGAAAACACGGGTTAAGTAGTGTTGGTTTCGATTAGTGAATTTTAGTTAGGTAATTTCGATGGATATTTTGGGTGCACGGTTGGTTTCAAAATGGTTGAGACAGTCAGAATAGAGTACTCGGGGCTATCGTTTAGGTTTCGGGGACTTTTGGAGGAGTAGGGACTCGCAATTGAGTAAACGAGTCATTTTTGTGTTTAATAGGGATAAACCCTTTCTCTTCCCTTATAAGGATCGAGAGAGAGAAAGAGAGAAAGGAAAGAAGAGAAGAAAGGAAGGAAAAGGAATAGAGAAAAGGGGATTCTGGGCCAAACTGCACGGGATTCGACTCAAGGTCATCAGATTTTTTTCATGAGGCAAGTATTTACTCGCTTTATTCATTTGAGTGTGTATCTCATATTATAGTTGGTAAAATATATGATTTTTGGGTTCGAACCTTTGAAACAAATTTGGGAAAGTTTGATTTTGAAATCACAAATAGGTGTATTGTTATCTCTTGATGATTCCTAGTGTTAAACCCATGTTAATGGTGTGTATATGTGGATTGAAATGGGAAGAAATGATAAATTAGAGATTTAATGGCTTAGGGTTGAAATCTAAGAAAACTTGTTTAATCATAAAAAATAATTGATGTGTTAGTTATAAGTCAATGATGGGATGATTATATTATTGTTGGTTGAGATTATAAACCATAAAAATGGAGGTTGGGATGATATTTGGTATTTTGGAGATTTAGGTTTATAAGAAAATGGGAAGATGACCAAAATATATTGTATGACTGGTCCACCAAGACCAGGTAGTCGGTCGATCGGGTCAAGGAAAAAGGCTAATGGTTGGATCGCAAGGCAAAATCCCATATCGCAGTCAATCGGGGGTTAGGGACCGATCGTTCAGTACTCTATTTTCTGCCCAAGATAAGGATTTTTCCACTCCTTTTTCTTTTGGGGTTTAAAGTTTAGGGACCTTCTTAATTAGTGTATTATAGATGGTTATGACATAAAGGACTTGAGGAGTTGTATATTAACCTTAGGTTAGTTGAGTGTACAAAACAGGGTATGAATTCAATGAATGTTTATTATGAATAACATTTGAGAGAAGACTTCGACAAGTGTGTTTACATATATATTTATGCATATAGAATATTTGTGGGTCGAGTATATTTGAGTGTGTCCTAGGATTAGAGTAGGATGGAATTTAGGATAGGGGATGAAGAGGATTAAGATACTATCCGGTATGTCTAAATTGATGACTATGATTATAGGTGATGCAATACCTATGGAACTATAATAAGTTAATAGACTACTTACTTAATTATTACGAAATGGTATATTCGGGTTTATTTTATAATCCTCAAAAGTGATTAAGGTGTGATTTATATTTTAAGTAAGAGAATACTTATAGTTTTATTATGTTAAGTATATGAATAGATATATACTATTACGAATGGGAACATTCGGGGTTATTGTCTATCCCTATAGCCATAATATATTGAGAAGTGATACAGATTATATATATGATGTTGTTACAGTATATATAATATGATATGGAAATAAATATATCTATATGTGATTGGTACATTTGTACTTTAGTGGTTGGTTCCACAGGCTTCCCCAGGAATAAGGATGGACAACCCAGATATATATTTTTTCTAGTGCGATCCAGGGAGGTTGCGTGATGTGGGTGAATCCCCTGGATTGAGGAGCATGGAAATTATATCCCAGGTCATATCGTCCCGCATATGGGTGCAATGTTGGTATTCCACTTTCAGGAGGGAATATGACCGCCTCCACCGTTGTGTATTTTTACCATGACCATGAGTGAGTTTGGCTTTGTATTGTGGTTGATTGAATAAACTCGGATGTGGATAGGAACTATGAGACTGCATCCTCGAGCTATAAATCGGTGGGATGGTTATTATACTTATGACTGTAATAGGTATAAATATAGTTGTTTCTTATAGTATATTGCTTGAAAATAAATATGAGATGTCATATACACTTGAATGGTGTAAAGTGTAAAATGAATAAGATGTTATTCTTCTTCCGGTAGTTTTATATCCGGAAAAATATATATGTGAATCGTAGGTTCAAGTGAGAACTATATATAAAGGATATTATATGTTTAAGTGAAGACAGTAATCTAAACTAGTGAAAGTTACGGAGAATGAACGATATAGTTATATATAGAATTGATAACTGTATATGTATATAATGGATGATTATATTTACTTAAAGCTTATGTGATAGGTTATGGTATAAGACAATATTATATCACGTTAGGTAGATGATAGTTATGAGGATTTAGAGAATGGATGAAAGAGATTGGTTAGGCAGGGTAGCTTAACTAGTTTGTTAAAAAGGTACGCGATAGGTGTGCACTATTAGAAGAGGGGTTTGGTGTATCTCATGAGAGTGCGACACCAGTATAAATATGAGAGATTTCATATTTTATAATATGGCTTTTAAGCACTGGCTAAATATTTTCAAACTCCGGCTCTGACCCGTTTCTCTATTTTCCCCTCTCTTGATATATATATATAGGTGTCCAAACACAGGGACGCTTGGATGATAATTCCTTCGAGTCAGACGTTTGCTGCAGCAGCTGTGGATGCATGTAGGTTTTAGTGTAGACGTTTGACTCGAAGGAATTATCATCGAGGTATTAGTGTAAACCATGTAGGTTTTTTCTCACTAGTTAAAGGAATATTGAAATGGTGGGAACGGTGGTCACCATATTTGGGGAATTATGACAGTTTTAACCGTAAATTCGTTTGGTTTATCAGGAATGAAGAGAATACAGTTTATGGGTTATTCACCTAAGGATCGGTTAGAGGCCGATGGTAAATAAAGAGTGACATGGTTAAGTGAACTTTGTACCGAATTAAGGTAGGTACAATTAAGGAAGAGTCCTTCAGTGGAATGATAGGCTCACTAGTAAGTGTTGCTAACACTTATGGAGAATTTGTGTTTGTGAAACCCCACAGGTGGACATCCACCCGGGAAAATTCATTAAAACAAGGCAGTTGAGGTCGGTAGTATGTTTCCATTTAGTCGGAGGAGCTAAGGTAACTACGAGGATGATTATTAGGATCGAGGATATTAGTGATCGAGATACTGATAATTTAACATGGTCAGGGTTGCCAGCGAGGGGGAATCTGGTGAGGTGGAATGTAAAACCACACGGTTAGTCCCTGTCTGGTAGGAGTTAAAGGACAAGCATAGGGTGCCGAGATGGGGCATTGATTAAAGTATTTTTGGTTCGGTGAGGACAAGTGTACTCTGTTCGGGAACCAATTGGAGCAGTGAGGGAGATTGACGAAGTTATTCTTATGAGTTACCTCGGATGAGGGAGGTATATTTTGTGTGTCTAGATAGAGTCGCGGTATCTTGTTAACCCTGTATTCGTGTGTGTAATTCGAGCTTTGTGGCAATATCGATAATATTACAGGGGGTATATCTATATGTTTTCGCAGTAGCGGGATTCTATTTTCTTCATTCATTATGAAAATGGGTGTTGGTATTTTGAGATTATATTTGGTTTGCACTACTCATTTTGTATGTGTTATACGAGTATTGTATTATTCTGAGTATAATATATTTTTGATTGATCGGAGCGATACCAGGCTAATGATTGCAAGGCTATCATATCTGCGGTTCCATGGTGGAACTGGTTGTTTTTGCAATATCTCACCTGAATACGGGTTGAGCTCGCCTTCATTATATGATTAAATGGAACTTCAATGAGTAGATGATTCACTAGCATGAATTTAGTGCAGGGGGACCTTATAGATATGATATAAGGTATGTAGGATTTGGTATTTTACATGTTTTACGCTGACATATCTCCACGACCGACAAAGTTAAATAGTAGTGTATCAGAGGGGTTCCTTTTTTGGATTTCGCATGTGAGACACTCCACGCATGAACCTTAACACTGTTGGAAGTGGAGAGATGTTAATGTATGCTAGGATGTTGGTTTTGGTGAAATTAGCTGAGAGTCATGTGATGATTAGGGGCTAATAAAAAGTAGATGTGCTGAGGAAAAGCACTGGAAATGTTTCTGTCACCGCAAGTATGTGGGTGAGGCAAGGGGAAGGAAATTGGGTTGAGGCTTATAGCCAGGCCTTGAATAGAAGGCTAATTCAGAGGAAAGGTGTTTTTGGTATGATGTTCGTAACACTTTTGCAAAGAGCAGGCTCCGCGATTAGTTAGACTTTCTATTTCGTCGAGATGGAAGGACATAGTGGTGAAAGCGCGTTAGTAGGTTTGCAAGTAGGATTTAGAAAATCCTGGTTGTGTGCCTTAGGCCATTATATCTTGATGACCGATGATGCGAGGAAGTAGTGTAACATGAGGGTTCATTTTTTGGATTTCTCTTTGTCAGACGTCCCACGCATGAAATCGAGCAAATGTCGAAAGTTGAGAGAGCTCTTGGGCACTAAGGATATAGTTAGTATAGTACTAATTTTATGTGTGTAGGAAAACACATTGATCTTAGGACTACCATGAAGTAAGGCCAGTAGGACTAGTGGCGCTGATATAAGGAGATTGTTGTGAGTTAACCATAAGAGGATTGGTGGGTTAACCTTGAGAAGGATTAGATTTCTAAGTATAGGAAGAATTGAACCTTGAGAAGATTGTTGAGAATACCCAAGTGTTAGTACCAGGACAAGAAAATGAGGCCCATTTTTTCCAGAGAGAGTGTTACGTGTGTGACGTTTGCAATAGTGTGCTGATAGGCACAGATTATAGGGTATGTATGCACCTTGGTAAGTTGATTTTTATACTGCCTAAAATAGAAGAGGCGTAGTATATAAATCTGGAAAATATGTCATGGGGAAGTTATAAAAGGATTTGGAGTGTGTTGGATTGAACATCGTATAAGGTAAGCGATAAGACTAACGGGAGTAGTCACGCACTAGTTTAGTTTCCTTTTGAGGGAAATCTGATGTCCTGAGGTAAATTAATGGACGCTTAGGGTGCCGGCTTTCCAATTAGATAGATATATTAGAGCTGCGATTTTAGGATCGTTTTCTTTATATGTGTTTATAGAAACATTAGGTGCGATGTGAACCTTACGACCGAGGTAGTGTTGCAGCATATTGAGTTTTCGATAAGCTTGTCGTTAAGCTAGTGTGTAAGAATATAAGTCTTGAGATAGGTAGTATATGGTAGGGCACCATTGGGTAGTACTATGGACATCCTCGATCCTCGCCTGCGGGCGGGCACGTGAAGGGAGGATCCTCGGGTCCTGTGCGTCTCTCTCGGGAGCGCTTCGACCGACGTCGTTTAAGATGATGTGTAAAAATGTAGAGAGATTTAGAGTCGCCAGTCTATTTTACTCAAAACAGAGAAAAGAAAAAGGGGAATCCGTCCCGAAGGACGGTATCCAAAGACATATTGGTGCATTCGAAACCAATATGATTCGAGAAGGGTTCGAAGGCTAAGTTACGAAATGGGAAGGTGTTAGGTACCCATTCCGCCCTTTCGGTCTCTCATGGATATTTGCTATTTTCCCTTATTTTCCCCATGATATGTTTGCATGTGTATATATATAGTGGAGATAGGAATCCTCAACTTGTATCATGGAAAAGATAAAGCGAGTCATCCGTAGGAAGGTAAAAAAATAATATTAGAAAATAAGATTTACGCGATTACCCTTACGTTGATCGTTATAATGGAACGATAACGCATATGGAGTAATACGTCACTAAGAGCAAGTATATAGAATATGAGAAAAATGGATTTAGAGAAGATAGAAAATGAGAGAGAAAGTGAGAATAGGACTCAAGTCTCGGGTTTTACCCCGAGACGCCTACATAGCCTAGAAAGGCATCAAAGTCCACGTAGTTCGCATACAAAATGAGGGGTAGGGTTTATCCCATAAATCCTAATAGGGGATCTCTTATTTTTGAGTGTGTGTGTGTGTAGAAAAGTGTTTTAGTTGTGAGAAAAGTATGAAAATCCCAATTTGAAATTTATGAGCAAACCCTATTTTTCTTGTTTTTGGGTTTTATTTATATGAAAATAAGAGATGTGCAATAATAATAAATAAAAAGTATATTAGGATGAGTGAGATGAGATAATAAAAGTGCTAAATAATAAAACAAGTTATTGTGAATTTAAGAGAATTTGAAGAAGAAGTTTAGAAAGTTGGACCTTCTTAAAGATATTGAATGTTAGAGAGAAACCCTTGCACTTGGATGATAATGGGGAGTGTCTAATTCACCAAGTTTGATGGGAAGGATGATGGAAAATGGAAGTTAGAAAGGGATTTTGATGTTGGAATCGCGTTGTCTTCGAGAGAGGTTTTTGGGATTCGTTGAGAGCGATTGTTATCAGATCTGGTCTCTCCTTGCAAATGAGGTGAAGGCCTCCTTTTATAGGCCCAGGTCACTGCTGATCAGAATAGACCCGGTCTTGCCTATCGGAACCTGTCTATAGGCAGGGTCTGGAACCTGCCATTTGGCAGTGTGTTTTAAGCCTTTTCGAAAAATTAGCCGCCGAGGGCAAACCATTGGTAAGAATCCCACACGAAGTAGACTGTTAGAAGGGTAATTCAGAGACCTTTGAAAGTACTTTGGACCATTCCCGGGTTCGAGAGTTGACTTTGGGTAAAATATGGCTCGGAAGCGTTTGTCGATCCATTAGACGGGGAATCATTCGGACGCAAACGGATCGTTCGTCCGCATGGTAAGTTCGAATCGCGCACGAGGTGGACCGTTGGAAAGGTTAGGAGATGTACTTAGACATTACAAAAAGTTTGACCAAGTTTGGGGAGTTGACTTTGGTCAACTGGTCCCTGGAAGCATTCAGAGACCTCTTGCAGTCAAACAGATCATTCGTCCGCATGGTAAGTCAGAATCGCGCACGGAGCGGACCATTAGAAATGGGTTTCAGTTCCTTCCAAAGATTCATTTAGCCTCGGTCAAGCTGAAGAGTTTTCTTAGGTCAAAAAGATCTCGGGAGCGCCTGGTGGCCTCTAGATCAAGTTTCGGACGCAAATGGATCGTTCGTCCTCATGGTAAGTCAGAATCGTGCATGGCCCGGACCATTGGAAAGGGATTTCAGTTCCCTTTGAAGATTCATTCAGCTTTAATCGAGATGAAGAGTTTGACTTTTTAGTTAAACAGAGCCCGGGAGTGCTCGATGGCTTCTAGGTCAGTACTCGGGGTATGACCTGGGTTTATAGTGATGAAGGGAGGTACTAGGGACCTAAGGAGAGTTAGGGGGTAACAGAATGGGGTGTATATAGAGACCCTCTATGGGTAAGTTTGGAACAAATGATAACCGTCGAATAGACACCACATGATGCTTTTGATGGAGTATGATCGATTCAGAGGGTCGAGGCCGATTCTGAGGACCTGAGGGGTGTGTTGGGGATGACCAATTTTGTGGGTCAAAGTGAAATTTGTGGGCTTAAGCGATGAGGGTGACCGATTCTGCGGGCCAAAGACGATTCTGCAGGCTGAGGGTGAAAATCTAATAACCGGGGTCAATTCTTACCTAAGAATAGTGACGACCGAGGACCGAGGTCAATTTTGACCTAATAGTGGTGATGACCAAGGACCAAGGTCAATTCTGACCTAACTCAGGTGACGATCCAAGACCGAGGTCAATTTTGACCTAATAGTGGTGATGACCAAGGACCGAGGTCAATTCTGACCTAACTCAGGTGACGATCCAAGACTGAGGTCAATTCTTACCTAACTCAAGTGACGATCCAAGACCGAGGTGAATTCTGACCTAAAAGTTATAACGACTGAGGACCAAGGTCAATTCTGACATAAGTCAAGTGACGATCTAAGACCGAGGTCAGTTCTTACCTAAGAATGGTGATGACCGAGGATCGATGTCAATTTTGACCTAATTCAGTTGATGATCCAAGAACAAGGTCAATTCTAACCTAAAAGTGGTGATGACCGAGGACCGAGGTTAATTCTGACCTAACTCAGGTGACGATCCAATACCGAGGTCAATTCTGACTTAAGAGTGGTGATGATCGAGGACTGAGGTCAATTTTGACCTAATTCAGGTGATGATCCAATACCGAGGTCAATTCTGACCTAAGAGTGGTGACTATCGAGGATCGAGGTCAATTCTGACCTAACTCAGGTGACGATCCAAGACCGAGGGCAATTCTGACCTAAAAGTGGTGACGACCGAGGACCGAGGTCAATTCTGACCTAACTCAGGTGACGATCCATGATCGAGGTAAATTCTTACCTAAGAGTGATGACGATCGAGGATTGAGGTCAATTCTGACCTAAGTCAATTGACGATCCAAGACCTACGTCAATTTTGACCTAAGAGTGGTGACAGTCGAGGACTGAGGTCAATTCTGACCTAACTGAGGCGACAATCCAAGACCGAGGTCAATTCTAACCTAAGAGTGGTGATGAGCGAGGACCGAGGCCAATTCTGACCTAACTCAGTCGACGATCCAAGACCGAGGTCAATTCTGACCTAAGAGTGGATAAATATTGGATTTTGATTTTGCTGGAGAAAGTGCTTTGTGATTTTGATCTGAGCTGGGGAGCTGATAGTTGGGGAAGATTTTGTTTCTTTTAAAAGCCTCGCAGGGGGGAACAACCAATTTTGGTGCTATAAGAACTCTGTTGGGGAAGTGATCAGATGATCCTCAGAGGTCCTCCAGGGTTTTTCCGAGGGGATATGCACTTGGTTTTTGAGGATTTTGCTGGGAAAGAGGGGTTTCGCTTGAGGGAATGCGAGATTTTTTGGGTGAAAATATTCTGAATCGTTCCTGGGATTTTTAGGAGTTTTCCAAGGATTTTTTTGGGGCTTTAGGGTATTTTTTGGGAATTTCTGTACGAAATTTAAGGGGGGTTCCAGTCGTCATGGTATGAGGGGTGCCATTTGGTAGTGGCACAGACTTTTGTACTACCTCGGGAAGGTAAGGAGTCAGTGCCGATCGGTATGGTTGGGGTCAGTACCGATTGGCATGGCGTTTGGCATCCTATTTAAAGGGGTGAATCCCTTCATTTTTTTCACAGCTTCTTTGCTTTCTCTTTTTTTGTGATTCCTCTACAAATCGTTCTAGCATTCCGATCTTCAAGAAATGGCCGCCTTTTTGAGCACTACAGTCCACAGGGAGTGGCTGACCGTTGTTGACTGGGCGAATGTGGAGTGAAGGTCCAGGGCGCCTCTTGTTTTGGGGAGTGAGAACTCATTTAATGCGTTTGAGCCTATTACGAATGAGCAGACTTTACTGCGGGAGCCGTCTCGTCGTTGCTCTTCGAGAGTGATCCCTGGCGGTTATGTGAGTAACCTGACCTTTGACATTCCTTTCTTTTTGGTGACTTTTCTTTCTTTCTTAACTTTTGATGAGATTTTTTTCTTTTTGCCAGTCTAATATTTCTTTGAAGAACATGCGCGCCCATGGGATGAGGGGGCTCAGGGATGTCTGGGAGAATCTCCCACCTGTGGTGTGTTGGATGGTATCATCAGCGGGTTTTGGGAGGTTGGCATCTGCGCTGGATGAGACGCCTCGTTTGATAGCGGTCCTGTGCGCTTTGGGGGAGACGTAGTGGGATACTACCCACACCTTCCATTTCGGCTTCAGGGAGATGACTGTGACTCCCATAGACGTGTGCAACAGCTGTTAGGGGTGGATTGTGAGGGAGAGCAGATAGAGGTGGATCGCTATTTACGGGTGAGACCGGAGGCAGTGAGTGTGACACTTGGTGATGTAGGGAGGATTGTTTATGGGGATTCTATCCGGTTGTCCCGGTTGAAGGATATTCTGTTGGGAAGGGTGATTGATGTGGAGGACGGGCTGCAAGTGAGGCAGATGGCTCAATTATTTTATTTTCCTAGTGTTGGGAGGTTTCATGGTGGCATCGAGCAGCGATGTCGTCCATTTGTGGTTCTTGCCATACTTGAGGATGTTTACGAACATCCTTTTCTATGATTGGGGGAGTCTGACTTTGGTGACCCTTTACTCTTCTCTGGGTGCATTCAGTCGGTGCTACCGAGAGACTTTTACTCGGGCCACGTACCTTCTTGAGGTATTCTTCATTTTGCGTATTTTTTATGCATTCTCATTTTCCTTTCATGTATTCGCATTTTCCTTATGCATCTCTTTTTGTTTGTGAATTCTTATTTTTGACAGACGTGGTTTTATGAGGTGATTGGGTGCAATACCCCGCTGATCGCTCTGAAGGACGACACCGTTGGGGACTTCTGTCAATTGTGTCGATGGCGTAAGGACAATCGGCAATCGAAGGGATCTCTTTCCCTGGAGGCGGTGCGTCAGGTCTTGAATGACCTGACCAGTGGTAGGGTAAGACTTTTTCCATTTCAGTCTTGGTTTTTTACGCCTTCTGATCTTGTATTGATTTATGCCTACTTTGAGATTTTTAGGTGACCTTTTATCCCTGGGGGACAACCATTCAGGATGTGGGGGTGACCAGGGTGAACGCGCAGATGAGGCATTTGCTGGCGCATGAGTTCGGCCATTCCTGGTATCTCGGGGAGAGGGTTGTTCGCCAGATTGATGATGATGAGGAGGTGGTGCCACGTGCGTAGCCTCCTACGTCTATGAGGCAGGAGCGACTGCTGTCGAAGGATGCGAGGATCGCGATGATGATCGACGAGTCCTACTTGCTGTACACTGATACGACTGCGCCGTATGACTATATGGACTTTGTGACGAGCTGGTTGATGGCGCCCAGCATATATGATGCCTTGCCTTTACCTTCTGCGGGTTCGAGTCAGGCGGTGGGATCTTCCCATAGTGGTGGTGGTCCGTCGGCATCTGCGGCGATGACTTCAGAGGTTCCTTTTGTGTAGTTGCACACTCCTTCGTACAACATTCAGAGGGCTGATGGAGGGATGGTGCCTATGCTGCATCGTCCTCATGCGATGGATCCGGAGGAGTTGGGTTTGACGGAGGAGGTCCTTCGACCTGCGGTATACTTTTTGTTCTTCTCTTTCTTTCTTTTCTGTTTTAGTCATTTCCGCTTTGATAATGATTTTGCCTTTTCTTGCAGCAAGTGCAAGTGTCGACCACTTGGCTAAGAGACATCAAAGACTGGATCTCTTTGACGACTGCCCATATTCGCGATGCGGTTCCTGTTCCTTCTTTCTTGGTGCCATCTGCTTCGTCTGGAGAGGACTCTGGCTCGGGTAGTGGCGGTGTATCATCTCGCCGTAGGTGGAAGAGAGCATATCACAGGGGTGGAAGCTCTTAGAGAGAAAGGTGGGTGAGAGATAGAGAGAGGATGTGGGTTCGGGCTGAGTCTCGCTATTTATTCTTTTTCTTTTTATTTCCTGCAAAATTGATGTAACACACAAACAAATAGATGCAATGCAATGGAGTTTTTTATTTATCTTTTATTAATGATGAATGAATGCATGCACATGCGCTTTTTACTTTGCTGCTGAGACCGTAAAAAAGAGTATTTTTTGGAATTTTTTGAAGGAATGGTTTAATTAAAAAGGGAAATTATATAAGGAGGAAAAGGGATTTTGAATTTCTGTTGAGAATATCACTTTATTTTTATTGAGTTTTCTGATTTGATAAAAGAGGAAAAAAGGGGAATTTTTAAAAATAGGGGGTTGTCGATCGGCAAGCACCCTGTCCTGCCTATCGGCAGTTCAGTCCAGTCCCATCACTTCAAAGCTTTGAATGGTACCCTCTTCAGCCGTTTGTATTTTGTGGGATAGGATTCCCCTCGATTTTTGCATGGATCATGTGTCTTGTGAGAGTTCTCAAGTATAAAAAGGGGTAAGGGTGGAGTGTTTTCATCACACCTTCACTTGTCTATTGTCTCATAGCCTTGCAAGATGGCTCTCCCTGGTAGCATTGAGTTTGCTAACTACCTCAAAGCCTTGGAAGAAATGTGCTCTTATAATGTCGACTATGATGCTTTCAACATGCGTCGAGTCTCCTTGTGGCGTAATCGGCCTATTGAGTGGAACATACTGATGACGGCGATACAATTCTGGTACCTCGAAGACCATTATTCCGCTTTGGGTTGGATGAATTTTGTCCTACCTATGAGGAATTTTTTGCCATGCTGGGTATAAATCCCATTGTTGCTGTGACTTTGCCTGAATTTTCCCGTTCTCCTAGGGATTTGTTGGACGGGCTTCTTCATATTTCACCTTCGGCGGCCAGATCACTGGTTGCTGGAGTAATGATCTCCCTCCCGGACCTGCTACAGTCCCTGCATTTGTGGGAAGTAGGTGATGCTGGCTATGTTGGAGCCGTTTCTCTCGGCCTGGTTTCAAAATTACTGCTGCTGACTGGGGAACTGCTGGTGGACCCGCAACTTGTAGCCATTACTTCGTGGATGTTATACCATCATAATCCTGCAGCGGTGATACTGGCAGAGATGCTGAATGGGCTAGATGTCTGGCGAGAAGGTCGTTATGACTTCCTGAGGAGTAGCCCCGTGATTCTGTTCATGTGGTTGTCTAAAAGACTCTGCTTGGTGGTCCCTCCAGAGTATCCCTTGTCGGCTGTACCCAACTTCTTTTCGTGTTACTTCATCCGTGTTAGCCTGGATATTGCGAGCTGGGAGAATTGGTTTATGGAGCATGGGGCTCGGAATTTGTACTGGTCTGTGCCTTGGTAGGGACAGTTGCAGCCTATTCTGGAGCTAGGAGAGTACTCATATGTGCGGCCGGTTGGTCTCAAACAGACCTCTTTATATTTCCCTTGGCGACCTCTACGCCAATTTGGTTGGGCATAGGTTGTGCCACCTCGGGCACTAAATTTATTTTTGGTAGACGTTTTGACCGAGTGCTTGCGTCTGTTTCTTGGATATCTATGGGAGAATCGGTGTTCATCGACCCGTCTCTCTCAGTCTGTTGGGAGAGTTTGGCATGTACCTGGGGGTTATGTGAAGTGGTTATGGAGGAGAGTAGTCAGTAAGATATTGGCAGTGGAGACTGGACAAAGGTGGTTTGTTTTATTTAACACCATGGATGGGGGTGTTGTGGTTTATTCGAAGCTAGTTCGGGCTTATCGATCCATGGAGTGTTTGCGGCACTCTATTCAGGAAGGGGAAATTTGGGGGGCCCAGGATGTAGATGATGAGGGTGCAGGCTCCTCTGGTAGCTGTGAGTAGGACTCTTGGAGAGTTTAGATGTGGGAATTTTATTTGGCTTTTTATGGAATTAGGGGGAAGGGAGTTATCCATTCACATTCTTATGTAATCTGTGTTGTAATTTCTTATTAATGAAATAAGCAAGTTTCTGATCATCTAGCTGTGCCTTTCAATGAATTTTGTAATTTTGAATTATCTATAACGATTGCTAAGGCATACATAATCCTTTTGTTCAAGTTATTTTTAGAATGAACTGGCATTATCGGAGATAAGAAAAGAATAGTATTTTGTGAAAAAGAAAGGGTTGTGCTCCTGTAAGATGTTGGAGCTGCCTATGTACCTATGGGGCTTTTTGAATTTTTTTTGTTTTTCTTAAAAATGTTTTTTTTTTGAAGAATAGAAGGGAGATGAGAAGATTCATAGCGCGCCGAGATTTCGAACTAGGGATAGAATTTCCTGAGACGGTCCAAGTTGACTGGACGAGCCATCTCTTCCCCATCTAGGTCAGTGAGCATGGTAGCACTGCCGGATAATATTTTCTTCACAATGTAGGGGCCGCTCCAATTGGGCTTGAATTTCCCTCTGGGGTCCCATATGGGTTCTATTATCTCATTGAGGGATAAATCCCCTTCCCGGACACCGCGATACTTGACTCTCTTGTTGAATGATTGCGCTATTCGGCGATGGCACCCCTATATGTGGTAAATATCTTTCAATCTCCTTTCAGCTAGGAGGGTCAGCTCGTCGAGATGGCTTTGTCACCAATCCTCTTCATTAACTTTTCTTTCGAGCGTGATGCATAGCGAGGGTACTTCCATATCCATAGGTAGGACAACTTCCATTCCGTAGACCAGGGAGTAAAAGGGTAGCCCTAGTAGAGGTTCAGATTGAGGTTCGATAGCCCCAGAGGGTGTACGGAATCCGATTGGCCCAATCCCTACAGCCTTTGGTCATCTTGATGATAATGGCTTTAAGGTTCTTGTTGGAGGCTTCAACTGCACCATTGGTCTGAGGTCGGTAGGGAGAAGATTTGTGTCTCTGAATCCCATACTCATTGACTACTTCTATGACTTCTTCTTCGAAATGCAACCCGTTATCTGACACTAACTCGCGCGGGACCCCATATCAGCATATGATATTTTTCTTGAGGAATTTGGCCACTTTCTTGGCGTTCAGTACTGCGTATAACTCAGCTTCGACCCATTTGGTGAAGTAATCAATGGCAACTAGGATGAACTCATGTCCGTTTGAAGCCTTTGGTGTAACCTTCCCTATGATGTCGACACCCCAGGTGGAGAACGGCCAGGGAGAGGTCATGTTGTATAATTCTCGCGAAGGCAGGTGTTGAAGATTGGAGAACTGTTGGCATTTGAGGCATCTCCGAACATAGGCGATGCAATTTTGGGCCATGGTGGTCTAGTAATAACCCTGTCGGATGATCTTCTTAGCAAGCATGTTACCATTCATGTGGGGCCTGCATTCCCCACTGTATATCTTCTGTATTTTATTTTCAATCTCAGCCCCTATGATACAGTGTAGATGAGTTCCATCAAAGTTCGTTTTGAGTAGAGATTTATGACAGATGATGTACTGGGCGGTCAGTATTCGGAAGGTTTGTTGGAACCCTCGGGATACCTACCATGTTTGAGGAGGCACCAGATATCATAGTACCAGTAATCGACTAGTTCAGGGTCTTCGGTGGAGACAAGCTCAATATGGTAGCAATGGGTTGGTTTGTCCTTCGTTTGAACTAAGAAGGGGGTCATTGTTTTTCCTTCGGGTATGTCGACCATAGAGGCCAAGGTAGCGAGAGCATCGTCTAGGTTGTTCTTTGCTTGGGGTAGGTAATGGAAGGTGATATCTCAGAATTGGGAGGCTAACTCTTCTAAATGGCCATGGAAGGGTTGGAGCTTTTCGTCCTTGACTTTCCACTTTCTGAGAACTTGACCGATGATGAGGGAAAAATCCCCGTAGACATCAAGGTATTGAATACCTTTATTAAGAGAAACTATGAGGCCTAC
Organism: Sambucus nigra; assembly: GCA_949130495.1. NCBI lineage: Eukaryota > Viridiplantae > Streptophyta > Magnoliopsida > Dipsacales > Adoxaceae > Sambucus > Sambucus nigra. Next base: position 137,053,876 of record OX422216.1, read on the forward strand.
TATGCATGCCTCATAGTCCGTCATGTTATTAGTGCAAGGGAAATCCAATTTGATGGCGATGGGAGCGTGGGAGTCATCTAGGGCGATCAAAAGTATCCAATGCCATATCCCTTTTTGTTGGCAGCGCCATCAAAGAACATTTTCCATCGAAGTTTGTCTTGAGCGGTGCAGAGGACATTTTCATCTGCGAATTCGGAGATCCATACATTTACTTCTTCTATGGGGTAATCAACGAGTTAGTCATAGATGGATCTTCCTTTAATGGTTTATACGTGACGTACATGATATCAAACTCGATTACGAGCATCAACCATTGGTCCATTCGACTGGATAAGGTGGGTTTCTCAAGCAGGTATTTGATGGAATCCATTCGGGATACAAGTTTGATGGGGAAGGCGAGCATGTAGTGTCGTAACTTTGGGTGACCCAGACAAGTGTGGCACACACCTTTTCCAAAGAAGTGTAGTTGACCTTGTACCCGACCAATTTGCAACTGGCTTAATAGATGGCTCTTTCTTTGCAGGACTTTTCAAGGTATTGGGCTAGCAAAGCCCCAACTGCAGTGTCAGTTTTGCTTAGGTATAGGAGCAAAGGGAGACCAGGCATTGGTGGCATGAGCACTGGAGGTTGGGTAAGATATTGTTTGATTTGGTCAAAAGCTTCTTAACAGGCCTCGTTCCAAACCTTGGTTGAATACTTTCGGAGAATCTTGAAGATCGGTTCATTAATGGAGGATAGTTGGCTGATGAATCGGCTGATATATTGCAATTTTCCAAGAAAACCTCAGACTTCTTTCTCTGTTTGAGGCGGTGGCATCTCAAGTATGGCCTTCAGCTTTGCAGGATTTGCCTCTACCCCCTTCTCACTGACCATGAATCCCAAGATTTTTCCCTTCGTAACGCCGAAGACACATTTCTGTGGATTGAGTCTCATCTGATATCATCGCAGTCGTTCGAAGAACTTTCGGAGAGTAGGAACATGACCTTCTCTAGTTTTGGGCTTGATAATCATATCATCCACATAAACCTCAATTTCTTTGTGAATCGGATCATGCAGGATGGTTGTGGCAGCCCTTTGGTAGGTAGCCCCAGCATTCTTGAGACCAAATGGCATAAGGGTGTAGCAAAAGGTTCCCGATGGGGTGATGAATGCGGTTTTTTTCTTGGTGGTCTGGGTGCATCTTGATTTGGTTGTATTCGGCAAACCCGTCGATGAATGACTTGAGAGCATGACTGGCTGTGTTATCCACGATCATGTCGATATTGGGTAGAGGAAATCATCATTTGGAGAAACTTTGTTTAAATCCCAGTAGTCCACACACATTCGAACCTTCCCTCTTGATTTTGATACAGGTACTATGTTGGCTAGCCATGTGGGATATTCGATCACATGAATAAAGCCCACGTTCAACTGTTTGACCACCTCTTCTTTTACCTTGAGCGACCATTCGGTGCAGAGCTTTCTCAATTTTTGCTTAACCATCTTGTAATCTGGGAGAGTGGGGATCTCGTGCTGAGCTATTTCAGGATCAATGCCGGGCATATCATCATTGGACCATGCGAAGACATCCAAAAATTCATTTAGCAATTCTTTGAGTTGTGCGCTCTCATGCTCGTCAAGGGTGGCTCCTATCCTAATCTCGCGCAGTTGGATACTAGAACCGATATTAATAGCAACAGTTTCTTCTTCATTAACTTTAACGCGGTTATGTCATTTATTATTAACTTTATTTTGATCAGTTAAGAATTTTTAATTTGCAAAATCATAATCATCAATAGTTTTATGAGAATCCCAACAATTAATGTAAGGCACAACAAGATACTCAAAATCTTCATTTATTTCATTGATAGGAAAAACAGCATTGAGAACCTTATCAAAAGGGGTCTCGATTACATTTGAATAAGGATAGACAACAGAAGAAGAGATAGGGTAAACATTGGGGTTAGGGGAGATTTCAAGAGGTAGAACTGGCACAGCATGCCAATTGAGGAGGGATGTATCAGCAGCTTTAGTAAAATTGGATGGATCCATTGATGTAGTGCCAGATTGAACCATGTAGAATGACAGCCCCAGTGTCTATAAGTGGAAGGAATCCTCGGAATCACTTTCCTCAGTATCTTCCATATCTTTGATGAGCGGCTGTACTTGGTGTTGGAAACTTTCGGCCCATGGGTAGATATCTTGGAAAGAGATCTCCATTCCAGGCTTCATCTTCTTGTTTGTGTGGTCATACCATAGTTCTGGAAAACTGCAAAAGGGGAAGTCTTCGCCTTCTTTGATGAATCATCCATTCAAGGAGTCTCCTGGTATAGTTGGGATGCAATCTAATCTTCTCTTTAGTTGATACTGGTGGATCATTATGAGCTCTTGTTATGATGGTTGATACCCCAAGCCACAAGGAGGGAAAGCTTTCTTCAGTTCGATGGTCTCAAGTATCCCTTGCTGCCTTTGCCCTAGCCGCAGTCCGAGCATGAAGTGCATATTTCTTAACATCTGAATCACATTGACATTTCCATGAGGGTTATATTCTGGACAAACCCTTTCTTTGAAACCGTCCCCTGCCGGGAGTAGGAGTGGCTAATCTCAAAATCATGATAGGATCATATCATTTGACCCGTGCTGTATCTCAAGGATTGGACTGCTGGTGCTTGCACCCTCGACATTTTTGTCGTCACCCAAAATGGTGATGACCCGCCCGTCGGCGAAGAACTATAATTTTTGATGGAGTGAGGAAGATACACCCTTGATACTGTGGAGCCAGGGTCATCCGAGCAACAGGTTGAAACAAGCTGGGTTGTCTATGACATGGAATTCAACGACAGGATTTATAGGGCCAACCCCTATTACAGCTTTATGGATCCTATCACCTCTCGACGGGTATTATCATAGGCACGTATAGCGGCGGAGGTTGGAGAGAGGTCACTATCTTTCAGGCCTATACACTTGAAGGTTCTCAGTGGGCAGACATTCAAGGCGGATCCGTTATCGATAAGGGAGAGTGGCACAACCTTCCCATTAACTTCGAAGGAGATGTTGAGTGCATGATTGTGATTTGTCCCAATTCTGGGGATTTCTTCTTCAAAAAATGATATCATTCGGGTAGAGGTCAAGGATACGACCAGATTTATCGCTTCTTCTAGTGTGGTAGAAGGAGGAACTGTGGGTCCAGTGAGCAGCTTGATTAAAGCATTTCTGTGTAGCTGGGAAGACATGAAAAGCCCCCATAGAGTGATGTTAGATTGAGTTTTCATTAGTTGATCGAGGATCTTGCTCTCCTCGATGGTCATCTCTGGCATAGGAAGGTTTTCAATGCCCTTTCCTTAGTCATTTGCTGGTAGTGAGTTTGGAACCTGGTAATGTCTCCCTGATCTGGTCATGTGATTTACTAAAAAAGGGAATAACATGAATCCCATTTCCTCATCAACCTCAGGTTGTTTTGTCACCCTGTTTATTTCTCCGAGGAGTTCTTCAAATGATATCATCCCACATATGTCGGCTACTGGGCCAGTTCTTACTGAAGCTTGTTCTTCACTCGAATCTTTGAATTCTTCCCCCCATCCGGTGGCAAAAATTCCGTCTTTCCATGTAAAGTCAATGCATTCCATAACTTCAACGGCTTCTTCATACAGGTCTTCCCATTTTGTGGGGATATGTATGGTTGAAGGGACCAAGTGCCCTTGTAGATTTAAAATGTCAAGTAACCCAGTGATACTACAAACGCTGTAGGTTTGCCCAAATAATTCTTCTATAATCTGGACAACATTATCTAGGCTGACTTCATCAGTTGGTACTACCCACTTGTCTGAATCTTGTGCCCATTTTCGTGCTTCCAAGAACATTGTACTGTACCTTTGGCAATCAAGGACCATCTGTGAGGGCAATTTTAGCCCGAACTCTAGGAGTTGGTTTAACACCTCTGATAATTCCATATTTCCATTTTCAGAACGGGTACGTACATCGATGCATGATCTGGTAAGGAGTGACAATGCTTGATCAGCGAGGCTAGTAGGGTGTCGGAGGAAATATGGGCAAATTTGAAGAGGTTTAGGAGAGTATATGGGTGTGATTTGAGTTGAGGGATCGAAATCTGGGTTTTCATCTAAGAAGATGGCATTGGTATGCTTTGGGAGTGGATTGTGAGTAGTGTTTGGCTTAGTATTGGCTAGGCGGCAATGGTACCCCGGTCAATGAGATCTTGAATTATGTTTCGAAGGTGAAAGCATTGGTCAGTGGAATGGCCAGTAGTTTACTAAAAGGCGCAATGAGTGTCGGCCTTGAAGTTTCTTGGAAGTGGATTTGGTAATGGACGGGGATCCAAGGGTTTGATGAGGTTTCGGCTTAATAGGGCTTGGTAAACTTTGGAGAGGGGAGCATGGATGTGACAACCCCAAAATATAATTATGATAAATTATATTTAAATCATGATTAGCTTGTGTGATATGTATAATATGTTATTAGTATATATAATGTTAATTCATTATGTTTAGTCTAATCCTACCTTCATAAAACATGAAGAATCGAACTAGTTACAAATGTGAAATTTTGAAGTTTTCGGTAAGAATGTTCATGTTTAAGGCTAGTTTTGACCTTTATGACATAACAATTGACTTGAGGTGAAAACTATATAGTTTTAGAAAAGTGATTTATGGTTGTAACACAACAAACGGTGTGTGAAACGGAGGTTCGAGTGAGAAGTTATACCAAAATTACGAAACAAGGGCAAAATAGTCCATCCGTTGAGTAGTATTTTGTCTTATTATGGCAACAAATGTTTTATTCTCATTGGTTGGGAAGGATGGTGTCTTTGGCCGACCTTAAACCCTTATAATTACCTCTTTATTCATCCAAAATGCAACCATGAGAGATTTTAAGCTTAAGGAAAGAGAAGTAGGAAGTTAGGAAGAAAAAGTGAGGAGAAAATTGAAGAAGATTCATAGAAAATTACGTAAAAGCCCCGAAGGTAATTCTAACTGCAAAGCTTATTGTTTTTCTTATATTTATGTTTTAGATGATAGAAACCATCATTTTTTTACTAAACTTTCAGTCCTGGATATATATGTTCGGTTAGATGAAAGTTTAAGTTAAGTTTAATGTATAAAACCCTAAAAATTGCTTTGTTTAGAAACTCTGTTTATTCAAACTTCCATATATTTTTGTGTACTTACTGGAATTGATTGATTCCAATTGGAGATTAACCTGGACTCATATATGTATGACATATCCGAAAATCATGTTAAAATACCAAGAAATGAGTCTTTGGTGAGAGTTTGAAGTTCGGATGTGAAATCTGCCCTAAGGGTGAAAGTATGCCCGCCATGTGTTCGATGTTTTGCTTGACATATCAAATGAACTTTGAAAATTATGAAATTTTAATCTTTTATTTTTAAGTATGTTTACTGATGTTGGGTGAAATATCACATAAATTTATGATGTAGAAAAATTATGGAAATTCCTGGTAGTTGAATGAACGATGAAAGAGCCTATAGGGCAGATTTGATATGTGGTAAAGAAATGATCATATCTTGCTCTAGGAGACTTAAAACGATGTATCGTCTTTTTTATTGGAATACTAATATGACAAGGATTGAATTTACAAGAATAAATGAATTTATATTTGGTCTACGATTTGACATGGATTGGGATAGAACTTCACTTGTGATAAATGATTTGAATGGAATGATGTGATGCTTATTGATTGAATTATGTTTAAATCATTCTTTGGATTATTGATATTCTTATGATGATACTAATATTGTAAGAATGATAGGAAGGGAAGAAGAACTGATTGAACAAGTACCAGATAAAAGCAAGGAGAAAGCCAGTTAAACTGTCAAGGTGAGTGTACTTATGATTTGTTTCATATATAAATATGAATATACCTCTAAGAGAGGATTTGTTTGAATACTTCGGTATTCAGGATTTGTTTGGATATTAAAATATCCAGAATTTGTTTGGGTCTCATGATCCAGGATTGGTTTGAATACTTCGGTATTCAGGATTTGTTTGGATATTAAAATATCCAGGATTTGTTTGGGTCTCATGATCCAGGATTGGTTTGAATACTTCGGTATTCAGGATTTGTTTGGATATTAAAATATCCAGGATTTGTTTGGGTCTCATGATCCAGGATTGGTTTGAATACTTCGGTATTCAGGATTTGTTTGGATATTAAAATATCCAATATTTATTTGGGTCTTATGATCCAGGATTGGAATTGGACAAAGATCCAATGATTTGTTGGAACTAATGTTCCAAGATTTGTTATTGCCAATCGGCATAATTATTTGGATCTTATGATCCATGATTTGTTATTTCCAATGGAAGGATTGTTTGGATTTTATATCTACATATTCGATATAGAATTATTATTCTATTGCAGGGAAGGAGTACCTCACTAAGCTTAATGCTTACGGTTTATATTTTAACAATTTCAGGTTCATACGCTGCCAGCTAGGATACCATATGACCGGTAACTTTGAGAGTTGCACCGTTGGAGAGAGCTGGGGTTAAAAAATGGGATTTTATCGTTGTCACACTGAAGATTTTAATATACTCACACATTGTATATATTGATTTAGTATGGATTGAGTTGAGCATAGTTAATCACGGTATTATTTGTTCGCTTAATTATGACTCTGATATTGAATTTTATGATATAAGAATAATATTATGTTCATTATTCACATTATGTAGGAAAATATTGATGAATGAATCATATTTCCAATGGGCTCAAGATTATGATCTAATTATTCCAATAACAAATGATTAGTATGGATATTGGGTTTTGGGGTGTGACAATTAGTGGTATCAGAGCGTGGTTATTAATTCTGGACGTGTGTGACGATTAGATGGCAGTATTTAGTTGATTTTATATTTATGAATTGTTTATATACTAACCAATAGTTTAGTATCATAAACTGTTTATATTGGATGTTAGAATTTTGTTGTATTACAGTTAATTCCATATGGAACCTGGGAATGGACAACCTAGAGAAGAGGGAGTCGCTTCTCGTACAAAGAATACTGAAGTAGAGCAAAGTGTTACTTGAAGGGCTAGAGAGCAAGAACAGCCTACAGAGATGCAAATAATGGCTCAGGCAATACTGAGTATGGCAGAGCAACAAGAACGAAATATGGCGCAAATGGCAGAGCAACAGGCTAGATATCTGGAATCAAAGACTATGGCCAGAATTGAGAGAGAGGCAAGGAAGGAACTGAAAGATTCCATGCATGAGAAGTTTTTGAAGCTGAATCCTCCAGAATATTCAGGGTCGATGGAACCTACAGAAGCTGAGATGTGGGTCAAAGATATAGAGACCATCTTTGCAGTTATGAAAGTTCCAGATGACCAGAAAGTGAATCTAGATGTGTTTAAGCTGAAAGGAAAGGCCAAATATTGGTGAGAAGCCAGCAACCATTTGGTTCCCAGAATGGAAGGTACTGGTGTTATTACTTGGGATGAGTTTATTAAAGCTTTGTACGTTAAGTATTTCCCTAAGGTTTATAGGAGGGAGAATGTGAGGGAATTTATAAATTTGACCCAGGGGAAAATGTCTGTAAGGGAGTATGATGCTAAATTTACTGCTTTGTCTAATTTGCTATTAAGTATGTGCAGGATGAAGGAGATAAATGTAGTAAGTTTCAAGATGGACTGATTTGGCCTATTCAAAATAGAGTGGCCACTTATGTTTTAGAAGATTATGCTTCTCTGGTAAACAAAGCCACGATAGCAGAAAGGCAAATGAACCAAGGTGTTGCGAGCCGAGAGAGTTTTAAGAAAAGCAGATTCGACGCATCTCAGTCTAGAGGAGGTGAGGGTGGAAGTGTTAAGGTGGAACCTCATAAATTTCAGATAGGTGATGGATATAGTGGTAGAGGCCAAGGGAGATTTAACAGAGATACTAGGGGTGGGGAATCTTCTAATTTGGTTAGGAGGTCAGGAAAGGGTGAGGCACTGACAAGAATTGTTACATGTTTATTTTGTAAAGAGGAGGGGCATTATAAATCCGAGTTTCCTAAGCTTAAAGGAGTGGAATGCTACCATTGTCATCAAGTGGGGCATGTTTGGAAGAATTGTTCGCAGTTGGCAGAGACTACAGCAGCACCTAGCGAAGCAGCAAGTAGAGTGTTATCTCCAGGCAGTGCAGTGAAAAGTATGGGCAGAGGACAAGCCAGTGGTTCCAGGCCAGGTGGACGAGTCTTTACAATGAAAGAGGCTTATATTACCCCGAATGTGGTGACATGTACACTTTCTGTTACTGATAGAAGTTCTTATGTTTTAATTGATCCTGGTTCCACCCATTCTTTTGTGTCCTATGCGCTTGCCATATACCTGAATAGACCGTGTACTCGTTTAGATGTGGGGTTGGGTATTTATATGCCTATGGGGGATATGGTTGTAGCTGAATATGTTTTTCATGATTGTGTTTTGACTGTGGGGTCTAGAGATACAGTTATAGATCTACTTCCGTTGGATATTTCTGATTTTGATATAATTCTGGGAATGGATTGGTTATCTAAATATCATACATCTATGGATTGTTTCTATAAGGAAGTTGTTTTTAGTATGCCTGGTGAGCCTGAATTTAAATTTGCGGGGGAAAGGAAAATTGTTCCCAGTTGCATCATTTCTGCTATTCAGACAAGGAAATTATTGAGTAAGGGTTGTGAGGGTTTTATTGCATATGTTCTTGACACTAGGAAGGGGGCTTTACAATTAGTCGATGTTCCTATTGTACGGAATTTTCCTGAAGTGTTTTCTAGTGAGTTGCCAGGGTTACCTCCAGAAAGAGAAGTTGAATTTAGTATCGAATTAGCACCGGGGACAACCCCTATTTCTATGGAACCGTATAGAATGGCACCTGCTGAGTTGAAAGAACTCAAGATTCAGTTGCAAGATTTACTTGATTGGGGGTTCATACAGCCTAGTGTATCTCCATGGGGTGCGCCCGTTTTATTTGTGAAGAAGAAAGATGGTACCATGCGTTTGTGTATTGATTATAGGCAACTGAATAAAGCTACAATTAAGAACAAATACCCTTTAACTCGTATAGATGATTTGTTTGATCAGTTACAGGGTGCTAAAGTGTTTTCAAAAATAGACTTACGATGGGGTTATCATCAATTGAGGGTCAAGGGGAGTGATATTTCTAAAACTGCTTTTCGTACTCGGTATGGTCATTTTGAATTTCTGGTGATGCCTTTTGGGGTGACTAATGCTCCAGCTGTATTTATGGATCTTATGAACTGGGTACTTCATCCTTTTGTTGATTCATTTGTGATAGTTTTTATTGATGATATTCTGATTTATTCATGTGATATGGTTGAACATGAAAAGCATCTCACAACTATTTTGAATCTGTTGAAAGATAAGAAGTTGTATGCCAAGTTTAGCAAGTGTGAATTTTGGCTATCAAAAGTTGCATTTTTAGGCCATGTTGTTTCGGGAGATGGTATATGTGTTGATCCTAAAAAGGTAGAGGCTATTGTAAAATGGGAGAGGCCCAATAACGTGACTAAGGTGAGGAGTTTTCTTGGTTTAGCTGGGTATTATAGGAGGTTTATAAAGGGATTTTCTTTAATTGCCTTGCCGATGACTAAACTAACCCGGAAAGATGTTAAGTTTGAATGGAATTCTGATTGTGAAAATAGTTTTGATGAATTGAAAAAGAGGTTGGTAACTGCCCCTGTTCTTACTATTCCACATGGTGGAGATGGTTTTGTTATTTATACTGATGCTTCACACCAGGGGTTGGGTTGTGTTTTTATGCAGCATGGTAGAGTTATTGATTATGCTTCTAGGCAGTTGCGTACACATGAACGTAATTATCCTACACATGATTTGGAACTTGCTGCTATTGTGTTTGCTTTGAAATTATGGCGTCATTATCTATATGGTGAGGTATGTGAAATTTTTACTGACCATCAAAGCCTTAAGTGTTTATTTACTCAGAAGGAGTTGAATTTGAGACAGAGGCGGTGGATGGAGTTAATTAAAGATTATGATTGTACAATTCACTACCACCCAGGAAAGGCAAATGTAGTTGCAGATGCTTTGAGTAGAAAGGCTTCAGACAGGTTATCTTGTATTCGATGTGCTAGAGTTGCTCATATTATGGAGTTGAGATTGATGGGAGTAGAATTGTAGCTAGTAGATGGGGATAGATTCTTTGCTCATGTAAGCGTGAGGCCTTTGTTAGCTACCCGTATTCATGATTTGCAAAGTCAAGATCCTTTCCTTGAGAAGAAACGACAAGATGTCCAAGATGGTAAGTCTGAAGATTTTTGTATTGTGAATGATGGCACTTTATTGTATAAACAACGGTTATGTGTGCCTAATGTGGGTGGATTGAAAGAGGAAATTTTAGATAAGGCTCATAATTCCATTTATACTATGCATTCTGGTAGTACTAAAATGTATAGGGATTTAAAGGAGCATTATTGGTGGAATAATATGAAGAAGGAATTAGCTGATTTTGTTGCGAGGTGCCTTATATGTCAGCAAGTGAAAGTGGAGCATCAGAAACCTACTGGTCTGCTTCAGCCATTGCCAATACCGGAATGAAATGGGATCATGTAACGATGGATTTTGTGGTTGGGCTTCCTCGATCTCAGAAGGGGTCAGATTCGATTTGGGTAGTGGTGGATAGATTGACGAAGTCCGCTCATTTTCTGGCAGTCAAGACTACGTATACACTTGATAGGTATGCTAGATTGCATGTTAATGAAATTATTCGTTTGCATGGAGCACCGGTATCTATTGTTTCAGATAGGGACCCTACTTTTACATCCAAATTTTGGGATAGCTTGCAGTATGCTATGGGTACTAACTTGAAGTTTAGTACGGCTTTACATCCTCAGACAGATGGGCAGTCTGAAAGGATAATACAGATTTTGGAAGATATGCTTAGATCTTGTGTGCTCAATTTTAAAGGAAATTGGGATGAATATTTGCCTTTGATAGAATTTGCATATAATAATAGTTTTCAGTCTACTATTGGTATGGCTCCATATGAAGCATTGTACGGTAGACGATGTCTTACACCGATATGTTGGGGTGAGGCTGGTGAAAGGAAGATAGAGGGTCCAGAATTGATTGAAGTCACAACTGAAAAAGTGAAGATTAATCAAGATAGAATGAGAACAGCTCAAAACAGACAGAAAAGTTATGCGGATAAGCGACGAAAAGATTTGGAATTTCAGAAAGGGGATTATGTGTTTCTTCGAATATCGCCATGGAAAGTAATTATGAGGTTTGGAAAAAAAGGAAAATTAAGTCCACGCTATATTGGACCTTATGAAATTCTTGAGAAAGTCGGGATGGTTGCCTACAAGTTAGCATTACCACAGGAGTTAGCTCGATTACATGATGTTTTCCATGTTTCCATGTTGAGAAAGTATGTAGCGGACCCTTCACATGTATTGGTGGAACAACCTATTGAGTTGAAGGAAGACTTGAGCTATGTGGAAGAACCACTTGCAATCGTCGATAGGAAAGAATAAATATTGAGATCAAAAGTGATCCCACTTGTGAAAGTTGTATGGAGAAGGCATTCCATGTAAGAAGCTACATGGGAGAGTGAGGATAGCATGAACATGCGTTATCCGTATTTGTTTGATTCAGAGAACCAAGGTATGTCAATTTCGAGGACGAAATTTCTTAACTGGGGGAGAATTGTGACAACCCGAATATAATTATGATAAATTATATTTAAATCATGATTAGCTTGTGTGATATGTATAATATGTTATTAGTATATATAATGTTAATTCATTATGTTTAGTCAAATCCTACCTTCATAAAACATGAAGAATAAGTTACATATGTGAAATTTTGAAGTTTTCGGTAGGAATGTTCATGTTTAAGGCTAGTTTTGACCTTTATGACATAACAACTGACTTGAGCTGAAAACTATATAGTTTTAGACAAGTGATTTATGGTTGTAACACAATAAACGGTGTGTGAAACGTAGGTTCGAGTGAGAAGTTATACCAAAATTACGAAACAAGGGCAAAATAGTCCATCCGTTAAGTAGTATTTTGTCTTATTATGGAAACAAATGTTTTATTCTCATTGGTTGGGAAGGGTGGTGGCTTTGGCCGACCTTAAACCCTTAGAATTACCTCTTTATTCATCCAGAATTCAGCCATGAGAGATTTTAAGCTTAAGGAAAGAGAAGTAGGAAGTTAGGAAGAAAAAGTGAGGAGAAAATTAAAGAAAATTCATAGAAAATTACGTAAAAGCCCCGAAGGTAATTCTAACTGCAAATCTTATTGTTTTTCTTATATTTATGTTTTAGATGATAGAAACCATCATTTGTTTACTAAACTTTCAGCCCTTGATATATATGTTCGGTTAGATGAAAGTTTAAGTTAAGTTTAATGTATAAAACCCTAAAAATTGCTTTGTTTAGAAACTCTGTTTATTCAAACTTCCATATATTTTTGTGTACTTACTGGAATTGATTGATTCCAATTGGAGATTAACCTGGACTAATATATGTATGACATATCCGAAAATCATGTTAAAATACCAATAAATGAGTCTTTGGTGAGAGTTTGAAGTTCGGATGTGAAATCTGCCCTAAGGGTGAAAGTATGCCCTCCATGTGTTCGATGTTTTGCTTGACATAGCAAATGAACTTTGAAAATTATGAAATTTTAATCTTGTATTGTTCAGTATGTTTACTGATGTTCGGTGAAATATCACATAAATTTATGATGTAGAAAAATTATGGAAATTCCTGGAAGTTGAATGAACGATGAAAGAGCCTATAGGGTAGATTTGATATGTGGTAAAGAAATGATCATATCTTGCTCTAGGAGACTTAAAATGATGTATCGTCTTTTGTATTGGAATAATAATATGACAAGGATTGAATTTACAAGAATAAATGAATTTATATTTGGTCTATGATTTGACATGGATTGGGATGGAACTTCACTTGTGATAAATGATTTGAATGGAATGATGTGATGCTTATGGATTGAATTATCTTTAAATCATTCTTTGGATTATTGATATTCTTATGATGATACTAATATTGTAAGAATGATAGGAAGGGAAGAAAAACTAATTGAACAAGTACCAGATAAAAGCAAGGAAAAAGCCAGTTAAACTGTCAAGGTGAGTGTACTTATGATTTGTTTTATATATAAATATGAATATAGCTCTAAGAGCGGATTTGTTCGAATACTTCGGTATTCAGGATTTGTTTGGATATTAAAATATCCAGGATTTGTTTGGGTCTCATGATCCAGGATTGGTTTGAATACTTCGGTATTCAGGATTTGTTTGGATATTAAAATATCCAGAATTTGTTTGGGTCTCATGATCCAGGATTGGTTTGAATACTTCGGTATTCAGGATTTGTTTGGATATTAAAATATCCAGGATTTTTTTGGGTCTCATGATCCAGGATTGGTTTGAATACTTCGGTATTCAGGATTTGTTTGGATATTAAAATATCCAGGATTTGTTTGGGTCTTATGATCCAGGATTGGAATTGGACAAAGATCCAATGATTTGTTGGAACTAATGTTCCAGGATTTGTTATTGCCAATGGGAAAAATTATTTGGATCTTATGATCCATGATTTGTTATTGCCAATAGGCAGGATTGTTCGGATTTTATATCTACATATTCGATATAGAATTGTTATTCTATTGCAGGGAAGGAGTACCTCACTAAGCTTAATTCTTACGGTTTATATTTTAACAATTTCAGGTTCATACGCTGCCATCTAGGATACCATATGACCGGTAGCTTTGAGAGTTGCACCGTTGGAGAGAGGTGGGGTTAAAAAATGGGATTTTATCGTTGTCACACTGAAGATTTTAATATACTCACACATTGTATATATTGATTTAGTATGGATTGAGTTGATCATAGTTAATCACGGTATTGTTTGTTCGCTTAATTATAACTCTGATATTGAATTTTATGATATAAGAATAATATTATGTTCATTATGCACATTATGTAGGAAAATATTGATGAATGAATCATATTTCCAATGGGCTCAAGATTATGATCTAATTATTCCAATAACAAATGATTAGTATGGATATTGGGTTTTGGGGTGTGACAATGGATCTCAGTGTATTCCTTTCGGAAGGGGGCAGGGTGGCTTTCTGGTGCCCATGATGTGGTTGGTTGAGAGATGTTGTTGATGGTTGAGACCGTAGCACTGGAAGGCTTGTTATACTTTCTAGGGTGAACTGTCCGGGCACCTTCTTCAGTTCAACCTCTGTTTTAATAAGGTTTTCCTCAATTTCTACTCCTGCTTCTCTAAGAGCTCGAAAGTGCGAATAGTATTGTCCTCCCATCGTCGCTCGGACATGGGGCAAGAAGTTCTTCTTCACTATGTTGACCTATTCTTCCTCAGATGGTCGATTGGTCATGGTAGCTTCTTGCCCCCTCCACCGGGTTATGAAGTTACTGACTGATTCCCCAGGGTTCTATTTGAGCAGCTCTAAATCACGACGGGTGACCTCAAGTTCCTCGTTGTATTTGTACTACGACATGAATTCCTGGGCTACATCCTCCCAGTTACGGATTCAGGATTCCTCGAGAGATAAAAAACCATCAAAGGGCACTATCCTTAAAAGTTTATTGAAACAATTGGGAAATCACTTCTTCAGAAGCCCCTAGTAGAGTCATGAAATGATGATAACTTCGAAGATGAACAATCGGAGGTCCACTCCCTCCGAACTTATCGATATTTGGCATCTTGAACTTCTCAGGTAACCTCGCTTTAGGATAAGGAGACATGTGGGTGAAGTCTATGTAATTCCCAGAGATTCTGACTTGGTTGAACTTATTCGTGAGCATCTTGAGACCCCCTTTGACTTTATTCAACTCCTCCTCTTTTGGATCAGCGACCATAGGAAGGTTAGCCACAGGCTAGGAAATGTTTGGCATCAGAAGCTGGGCAGGCATTGGCCCATTGACAGGAGGGGCACGTGGAGCGTGCTGATATTCTTTGAGAACCCAGATTGGCTTGGGTGAACCCATAGCACGAGGAAATTGGGCCTCAGGCTGTTGAGGAATAGGAACATGGTTTCGTTGCATCGCTCGGACCTCAGTTTGGAGGTTGTCAATATTGGACACGAGTTGAGCTAGAACTGTTGTCAGATCCGACTGTATAACTGGTACTTCATTTGTATTCTCCATGGAAAGTGGATGGATTTCGGACTCGAAAGAAGCACTAGAGGAACGAATGAAACTCTGGGGTGATTTGACTGAAGACCGAAGCCAATATGGAGCCAGGCCAAGGGCTTACGATCGACCTGAGAAGGCGTAGAATGGGTTTTATTTTTGAGAAAAATAGAAGAAACTATTTTTGGATTTTTGATAGAGAAGGGATAAATGTTTTTACAGACAGAACTCAGCATGATTATTACGATTATTATGTTCTCACTTGTATTTAATTCTTCTAAATGCAATGCCGGACGGGACTCGAGCCTAGAAAAGTGGGGTTTTTAATATATGCGAAGCTATGTCTGGACTTGTAACCAGGATCATGGACAGGGTCCCATTTTAAAAATGCGCAAAAATTTGGGCTGCAGGCCGACCCAGAATTTCGGTAGAGATTTGGGTTGAAACCGACAATCTAAAGTGCGTGTCCTAGGTTTGACACCTATATGCAGGTATGAAGTTGGTTGGGTGAATCGGAATGGGTTCCCCCCTTTGTCGTGACTTCCATAATATACGTCTAGCTCTTGCGGGCAATCAGTACGTGTTGACAAGCCATTTGATATACCTAAGTGTACGTGAATTGCCTCACTATATACCTCATGGGGATGGTACGTGTGAGAGAGAATTCAATATACTCGGCATACGTGAATGAATTCCCTGCGATATACCTCCCATCATGACTTTGATCAAGCAGTACGATGTGGGGGAACCGTTTTATATACGTCGATGGTATTTGGCCTATGGAAGGTGAGAGTCATATCGCTTATGCTAACTACGCCCTGCCGGACCAGCGCCCATCATGAAGTGACCCTCGAGTTACTGGGTAAAATTTGGTCAATAGCAATGCTCTTTGGTGATGTCATGAGATTCATTCATGATTCTCTTATTAGTATCTTATGATGAGAATGCTTTTCTTGATTATGCCAAATAGGGAATACCAAAGGTACACCAAGTATGGATGGGTGATGTGTGCAACATGTAGATATATGTGATCCTAGGTGCACGTGGTGTGAAGTGTACATGGAGAATTTTCTACATGTGTGTGAACAGAAGCATAAGCATGGGATACACATGGAAAAGGGGAACATAAAGATATATGGGAAATATAAACAAAGATAACATCCATGTAAATAGAGTAAGGCCGTCAAAACATACAAGTCCCCAACAGAGTCGCCACTATGGCCATCCCCGATCCTCTCCTGCGGGCAGGCGCGTGAAGGGAGGATCCTCGGGTCCCACTTGTCCCTCTCGAGAGCGCTTCGGCCGACATCGTTTAAGATATGGTGTAAAAATATAGAGAGATTTAGAGTCGCTAGCCTATTTTACTCAAAACAGGCAAAAGAAAAAGGGAAAGCCATCCCGAAGGATGGCATCTAAAGACATACTGGTGCATACGAAATCAAAATGATTCGAGAAGGGTTCAGAGGCTAAGTTACGAAATGGGAAGGTGTTAGGCACCCATTCCGCCCTTTCGGTCTCTCATGGATATTTGCTAGTTTCCTTTATTTTCCCCGTGATATGTGTGCATGTGTATATATATAGTGGAGATAGGAATCCTCGACTTGTATCATGGAAGAGATAAATCGAGTCATCCATAGGAAGGTATAAAAATAATATTAGAAAATAAGATTTACGTGATTACCCTTACGTTGATCGTTATAATGGAACGATAACGCATATGGAGTAATATGTCACTAAGAGCAAGTATATAGAATATGATAAAAAAGGATTTAGAGAAGATAAAAAATGAGAGAGAAAGTGAGAATAGGACTCGAGTCTCGGGTTTTACCCCGAGACACCTACGTAGCCTAGAAAGGCATCAAAGTCCACGTAGTTCGCATATAAAGCGAGGGGTGGGCTTTGTCCCATAAATCCTAATGGGGGATCTATTATTTGTGAGTGTGTGTGTGTGTGTAGAAAAAGTGTTTTAGTTGTGAGAAAAGTGTGAGAAAAGTATGAGAATCCCTATTTGGAATTTATGAGGAAACCATCTTTTTCTTATTTTTTTGCTTTTATTTATATGAAAATAAGAGATGTGCAATAATAATAAATAAAAAGTATATTAGGATGAGTGAGATGAGATAATAAAAGTGCTAAATAATAAAACAAGTTATTGTGAATTTAAGAGAATTTGAAGAGGAAGTTTAGAAAGTTGGACCTTCTTTAAAATCTTGAGCTTGATCTTGAATGTTGGAGAGCAACCCTTGCACTTGGATGATGATGGAGAGTGTCTAATTTACCAAGTTTGATGGAAAGGATGATGGAAAGTGGAAGTTAGAAAGGGATTTTGATGTTGAAATCGCGTTGTCTTCGAGAGAGGTTTTTGGGATTCGTTGAGAGCGATTATTATCAGATATGGGCTCTCCTTGAAAATGATATGAAGGCCTCCTTTTATAAGACCAAGTCATTACCGATCGGCATAGACCTGGTCCTGCCTATCGGCACCTGCCATTGGGCAGTGTGTTTCGGGCCTTTTCGGAAAATTGGCCACCGAGGGAAAACCATTGGTCAGAATCGTGCAC
Organism: Sambucus nigra; assembly: GCA_949130495.1. Taxonomy (NCBI): domain Eukaryota; kingdom Viridiplantae; phylum Streptophyta; class Magnoliopsida; order Dipsacales; family Adoxaceae; genus Sambucus; species Sambucus nigra. The sequence goes on from OX422216.1 coordinate 137,071,597, forward strand.
GGGGTAGACCATTGGAAAGGTAATTAAGATACCTTTGAAAGTAATTTGAACCGCTCCCTAGTTCGGGAGTTGACTTTGGGTCAAATATGGCTGGAAGCGTTTGTCGGTCCATTAGACGGGGAATCATTCGGATGCAAATGGATCATTCGTCTGCATGGTAAGTCCGAATCGGGCACGGGGTGGACCGTTGGAAAGGTTAGGATATGTACTTTGACATTCCAAAGAGTTTGACCCAGTTTGGGGAGTTGACTTTGGTCAACTATCCCTAGAAGCATTCGGTGACCTCTTGGAGTCAAACGGATCGTTCGTCCGCATGGTAAGTCGGAATCGCACACGGAGAAGACCATTGGAAAAGGGTTTTAGTGCCCTTCGAAGATTCATTCAGCCTTGGCCGAGCTAAAGAGTTGACTTAGGTCAAACAAAGCCCGGGAGCGCCCGATGGCCTCTCGATCAAGTTTCAGATGGAAATGGATCGTTCGTCTGCATGGTAAGTCAGAATCGCGCACGGGACGGACCGCTGGATAGGGATTTCAGTTCCATTTGAAGATTCATTCAGCTTTGGTCGAGCTTAAAAGTTTGACTTTTTGGTCAAATGAAGCCTGGGAGTGCCCGATGGCTTCTAGGTCAGTACTCGAGGTAGGACCTGGGTTTGTAGGGATGAAGGGAGGTACTGGGGACCTAAGGAGAGTTAGGGGATAACATAATGGGGGTGTCTACAAGTACCATTTGACTTCGGTATACGAGGACGTATTATGATTAAGCGATCCTAGGTTGGTTGTACAGGTTGTATACAAATTTCAGGGATGAAATTTTGTTATAAGGGGAGAAGTATGTAAGACCCCGTACTTTTATAGATATTTAAATTACATAAGTGGCATAATTTAGTAATAAGAGAAATTTTTATGAATAGTAATGTTGGAGATTTATGAGTATTGGATTATTATCGATGCGTGTTACATCTACTTTTGGGGCTAAGTAAATGAATCGAAATATTTTATAGCATGTCGTAGTTGGGGAAAGCGATGGAAAACATTTAATGTTTAAGGAAAACACGGGTTAAGTAGTGTTGGTTACAATTAGTGAATTTTAGTTGGGTAACTTAGATGGATATTTTGGGTGCAAGGTTGGTTTCAGAATGTCTAAGACAGTCAAAATAGAGTACCCGGGGGTAGCGTTTAGGTTTCGGGGACTTTTGGACTAGTAGGGACTCGCAATTGAGTAAACGAGTCATTTTTGGGTTTAATAGGTATAAACCCTTTTTCTTACCTTCTAAGGCTCGAGAGAGAGAAAGATAGAAAAGAAAGAAGAGAGGAAATGAAGGAAAAGGAAGAGTGAAACGGGGATTCCGGGCCAAACTCCTCGGGATTCAACTCAAGGTCATCGGATTATATCCACGAGATAAATGTTTACTTCATTTATTTATTTGAGTGTGTATCTCATATTATAGTTGGTAAACTATATGATTTTTGGGTTGGAACCCTTGAAATAAATTAGGGAAAGTTTGATTTTTAAATAAAAAAAATAGGTGTATTGTTATCTCTTGATGATTCCAAGTATTAAACCCATGTTAACGGTGTGTATATGTGGATTGAAATGGGAAGAAATGATAAGTTACAGTTTTAATGGTTTAGGGTTCAAATCTAAGAAAACTTGTTTAATCCCACATAATAATTGATGTGTTAGTTATAAATCAATGATGGGATGATTATATTGTTGTTGGTTGAGATTAGAAACCATAAAAGTGGAGGTTGGGATGATGTTTGGTATTTTCGAGATTTAAGTTTTTAAGAAAATTGGAAGACGACCAAAATATCTAGTGTGACCGATCGACTACGGCTAGGTATCCGGTCGACCGGGTTAAGGAAAAAGGCCACTGGTTGGCTCGCAAGGCAAAATCCCATATCGTGGTCGACCGGGGGTCAGGGACCAGTCGACCGGTACTTTATTTTCTTTCCAAGATAAGGATTTTTCCATTCCTTTTTCTATTTGGGTTTAAATCTTAGGGACCTTCTTAATTAGTGTATTATAGATGGTTATGAACTAAAGGACTTGAGGAGTTGTATATTAACCTTGGGTTAGTTGAGTGTACAATCCGAGGTATGAATTCAATGAATGTTTAGGATGAATAACATTAGAGAGAAGTATTCGGCAAGTGTGTTTACATATATATTTATGCGTAGAGAATAAATGTGGGCCGAGTATATTTGAGTGAGTCCTACGATGCGAGTAGGATGGAATTTAGGATAAGGGCTGAAGAGGATTAAGCTATTATCTGGTATATCTATATTGACGACTATGATTATAGGTGATGCGGTACCTATGGAACTAAAACAAGTTAATAGCTTACTGACTTAATTATTACGAATTGGTATATTCGGTTTTATATTATAATCCTTACATTACACCAAATCCTGCGAATGGTCACACCCAGTGGGTCACGGCCCAAGTCCGCGACTAGCTGGTCGCGGACCTGGGCCGTGACCCACTCAATATTTGGCGTAACCATATTTATTATCACACTAAATTATCGATGCTCTCGAAGTGGTCACGGACCAAGTCCGTGACCATAGTGGTCGTGAACTTGGGCCGTGACCAGGTCGTGACCATCCTGGTGCCAAACTCGCACCAAAATTCCCTCCAAGCTTGGTTGCGAGTGGGTCACGACCCAAGTCCGTGACCCATGGCATGATGAAGAAGAGGGTACACACATTAAGGGTCACGGCTTAGGGCCGTGACCAGTTCTGGGTGTGGGTCACGGCTATCGGCCGTGACCATCCCTCATTCAAGCATTAGGGTTGATAAAAAAAGGTCGTGCATCACAGATTGAGGGTCATGACTATGGGCCGTGACCATTTCTTGGTATGGGTCACGGCTATAGGCCGTGACCAACAGGCGGTATACATCCCACTTAGCTTCATTAATGGGTCGCGGTGGATGGGTCACGGCTCTAGGTCGTGACCAGTGTTAAACCTAAAACAAGACAGCATGGCTCAAATTCTCAATTTCCCCACTCATCTTGTTCCCCAAACTGTGGAAAAGACACACCCAACGTCAAAAATGGCACTCACTTCCTCACCTCCTTCATCGATCGTGAAAATGACACTCACTCTCAAATCCCTAGACGACGCATTGCTTAAAAAAAAAGCTTTGATCCAAGGTTACTCGCCGGAGATGATTACAGATCTCTCTGATTCCCTGTTCGTCTCTCATTTTCATTCGACTCCAGCAAACATGTAAGATCGTTTCCTTCTTTGTTTGAGTTTCAATAATCAAAGATCTATGAATATTTGGGTGTGTATTGATTTTTAGATCAATGATTTTGAATGACTATTTTCTCTCTCTCTCTGAACTTCAACAAACAGGGCCATGAAAGTATTTTGGTTCGAACCAAAAAGGGCCATGGAATTAGATTACCTTTTAATCAGATGAAAATATTTTACTCTATCCATTTGCAACAGGGCCATGGTTGAAAATATTTCGGCTCGAACCAAACAAGGCCATAGAACTGTGAAGACCCATTAGTTTTGTTTAAATTATGAATCGCATTATTTTTGTTTAAATTGCATAGGTTTGAATGGTTTATACATCATCTTTTTTATTTTGTGGATATACCCATTTTCAAATATAAATGGATTCTTCGCTCCCCATGGATCGTGTCTGCGCCTTCTTGTTTCCCCATGGATTCTTCGCTCCCGATCCTACCATTCGAAATCGCAGACTTTCCAAACCAAATATCCAGGTATGTTTATGTACATGTGTGTGTTCGTGTTGTTATCAAATTCAATTTTATGTTGCTTTCAAGTTCATTGGCTTTCAACACTGTGCGTGTTCGATTATTTAATTTCAACACTGTGCTGTTGAATGCTAAACTGTTAGGATTGGTGAGTTTGAGCTTCGTAGTAGTCTCTAGTTTGTTAAGAAGTTTATAGAGCTACAATTTTCATGCTTTGCGTTATTATTATTATTATTATTATTATTATTATTATTATTATTATTATTATTATTATTATTATTATTATTATTATTATTATTATTATTCATTTTTTTACTTAAATATATTACTAATTTTTTATTCTAGACATTATTCCAAATCAATCAATTTAGTATGACTAAAATCTAATAAACGTATTAGTCTGGATTAAAGTCTAAAATCAAAATTTGTAATGTATTGAAGTTAAACAAACATTTTATTATTATTTTATTATAATGTAGCTACGGTTAGATGCTTATGAATTAGCTGGTATGACAATAATTCACTTAGGTTGAAGTAATGCCAATTTTCAATTATATGTGATTTATACAAAACTGAAGTGTTGTTCACTTTGATTTTTCTGAATTTGAAATTTTCTTTGTGGGCTAAAGTTGTGGTGTTGAAACATATCATACCTAGATTTTGAATATTCAGCTCACCCGCGTCGGTACCCTCGACGACGATTTCTTCTCCGGCGACGACGACCTTCCACCAAAATTAGGCTTCTCTAATCACATCACTGATAATGGAATTACAATCTCTCAAATAGTTGGTTGGGTGCGTTCCATTAGCCAAGTCGAGGTGAGGGCATGTTTGTGTTCGATCTTCCCTCAAATGTGGAGTTGCGTTCGGATTCAAATGGTCGGCTTTGGCGGAACAGAGTTTGGGACAGAGAGCGAGAACAAAAACGAACGAAGAAGACTGGATGGAAGCTCCATATGCGTTTATTGACACAAAGTTTCATATGTACGTGTTTATTTTTATGATTATTTTTAATTCTGTGTTTTGAGCATTGAATTAAAAATTATGAGAGACAATGGCACCTAAAAAATTATGAGAGACAATGACAGTTGCAGGTACAGTGGAGGTTAGCACAACAAATCCGTGGCCGTGAGGATCAATGGCATTAGTGGACAAGTGTTGAGGATGAATTGCAGAGTTCAGGTAAAAATATTCCATCCCTCTTCTGTTAGTATATGGACAAAGGTCATATGTATGATTATTGCATCTTCAAACCCCAACCTAAGAAAACCAAAAATCCAACTCAAACATTCCTCTACCTACGCAAAAGCCAACCCCAACCCCTATTTTGTTTGAAGGAAGTTTTGAAACAGCCCCTATATGTTTTTGTAGCATCCCCCGTACGGTCCCGTACTTTCATTAATTTTCAAAAACAATTCAGTGATTTTGTGAAGTAATTTATTTAATTTTACATACCCGTCCTTCATAACACATTGTTTACGTATTGCAGATCTAACCAATTGGATACCAGTTCTTCATTACATACTAGTTCTTCATTACACACTAGGTACTCTGTACATTAACAAAAGTAGTTATATAATTGATATGCATTATCTATTAAATCTTTTAGATGATAGAAGGAGTATGGGATAATTATTTGGTTTTGTTTGGTTTGGCTGTTGGAAAATTATTGGTTGTTGGCTTGTTGGTGGATAGTATGTTAGAAGGAGTATGAGATAATTAGGAGTACGGGATAATTATTGGTTTCATTGTTGGATAGTATATTGAAAATATTTCAGACTCCCAGTTTCAGAATAAGACGAAACAACTGTCGTACGGACCCGTGAGAGGCACCAACACCTCCCACGGGACCAATGTAACTCGTAGGAACTGACCGTGCCGCTGCGGGACTCCCGGTTTGATAATAAGACGATAATTTGCATATTTCCAGACTTAGGCTTAAAAACATGGCGTTAGAGGGTGAAAACTCGAAACAACCCTCTAACGGCCCCGTTGGTGGCACCAACACCTCCCACGGGACCAATGTAACTCGTAGGAACTGACCCCATAGTCGCGGGACTCACGGTTTGAGAATACGACGATAATTTGCATATTTCTATACTTAGGCTTAAAAACATGGCGTTAGAGGGTGAGAACTCGAAACATCCCCCGAACATCCCCGTGGGTGGCACCTACACCTCCCACGGGACCAATGTAACTCGTAGGAATAGACCTCACAGCCGCGGGACTCCCGGTTTGAGAATACGACGATAATTTTCATATTCCTAGACTTAGGCTTAAAAACATGGCTTTAGAGGGCGAGATCTCAAAACTTCACCCGAACGTCCCCATGGGTGGCACCAAGACCTCCCACAGGACCAATGTAACTCGTAGGAACTGACCCCGCAGCCGCGGGACTCCCGGTTTGAGAATACGACGGTAATTTTCATATTTCTATACTTAGGCTTACAAACATGGCATTAGAGGGTGAGATCTCAAAACAGCCCCCGAACGGCCCCGTGGGTGGCACCAACACCTCCCACGGGACCAATGTAACTAGTAGGAATTGACCCCGTAGCCGCGGGACTCCCATTTTGAGAATACGACGATAATTTGCATATTTATAGACTTAGGCTTAAAAACATGGCGTTAGAGGGTGAGAACTCGAAACAGCCCCTGAACGGCCCCGTGGGTGGCACCAACACCTCCCACGGGACAAATTAACTCGTAGGAACTGACCCCACAACCGCGGGACTCCCGGTTTGAGAATACGATGATAATTTTCTTATTCCTAGACTTAGGCTTAAAAACATGGCGTTAGAGGGTGATAACTCGAAACAGCCCCGAACAGCCCCGTGGGAGGCACCAACGCCTCCCACGGGACCAATATAACTCGTAGTAACTAACCCCGTAGCCGCGGGACTCCCAGTTTGAGAATACGATGATAATTGAATATTTCTAGTCTTAGGCTTAAAAACATGGCGTTAGAGGGTGAGATCTCAAAACAGCCCACGAAAGTCCCCATGGGTGGCACCAACACCTCCCACGGGACCAATGTAACTCGTAGGAACTGACCCCGCAGCCGCGGGACTCCTGGTTTGAGAATACGATGGTAATTTGCATATTTATAAACTTAGGATTGAAAACATGGCGTTAGTGGGTGAAAACTCAAAACAACCCCCGAACGGCCCCGTGGGTGGTACCAACACCTCCCACGGGACCAATGTAACTCGTAGGAACTGACCCCGCAGTCGCGGGACTCTCGGTTTGAGAATACAATGGTAATTTGCATATTTATAGACATAGGTATAAAAACATGGCGTTAGAGGGTGAGAACTCGAAACATCCCCCGAATGGCCCCGTGGGTGGCACCAACACCTCCCACAAGACCAATGTAATTCGTAGGAATTGACCCCGTAGCCGCGAGACTCCTGGTTTGAGGATACGACGATAATTTGCATATTTCTAGACTTAGGCTTAAAAACATGGCGTTAGAGGGTGAGATCTCGAAACTTCCCCCGAACAGCCCCGTGGGTGGCACCAACACCTCCCACGGGACCAATGTAACTCGTAGGAACTAACCCCGCAGCGGCGGGACTCCCGATTTGAGAATACGATGGTAATTTGCATATTTATAGACTTAGGCTTAAAAACATGGCGTTAGAGGGTGAGAACTCGAAACAGCCCCCGAACGGCCCCTTGGGTGGCACCAACACCTCCCACGGGACCAATTTAACTCGTAGTAACTGACCCCGCAGCCGCGGGACTCCCGATTTGAAAATACGACGATAATTTTCATATTTCTAGACTTAGGCTTAAAAACATGGCGTTAGACGATGAGAACTCGAAACAGTCCCCGAACGGCCCCGTGGGTAGCACCAACACATCCCACGGGACCAATGTAACTCGTAGGAACTAACCCCGCAGCGGTGGGACTCCCGATTTGAGAATACGACGATAATTGGCATATTTCTAGACTTAGGCTTAAAAACATGGCGTTAGAGGGTGAGATCTTGCAACTGCCCCCCGAACGTCCCCGTGGGTGGCACCAACACCTCCCACGGGACCAATGTAACTCATAGGAACTAACCCAGCAGCCGCGGGAATCCCGGTTTGAGAATACAACAGTAATTTGCATATTTTTAAACTTAGGCTTAAAAACATGGCGTTAGTGGGTGAAAACTCGAAACAGCCCCCGAACGGCCCCGTGGGTGGCACCAACACCTCCCGCAGGACCAATGTAACTCGTAGGAACTAACCCCGCAGCCGCGGGATGCCCGGTTTGAGAATACGATGGTAATTTACATATTTATAGGCTTAGGCTTAAAAACATGGCGTTAGAGGGTGAGAACTCGAAACAACCCCCGAACGTCCCCGTGGGAGGCACCAACACCTCCCACGGGACCAATGTAACTCGTAGGAACTGACCTCGCAGCCGCGGGACTCCCAATTTGAGAATACGACAGTAATTTGCATATTTCTAAACTTAGGCTTAAAAACATGGCGTTAGAGGGTGAGAACTCGAAATAGCCCCGAACGGCCCCATGGATGGCACCAACACCTCCCACGGGACCAGTGTAACTCGTAGGAACTAACCCCACAGCCGCGGGACTCCCGGTTTGAGAATACGACGATAATTTGCATATTTCTAGACTTAGGCTTAAAAACATGGCGTTAGAGGGTGGGATCTCGAAACAGCCCCTGAACGTCCTCGTGGGTGGTGCCAACACCTCTTACGGGACCAATGTAACTCATAGGAACTGACCCCGCTGCCGCGGGACTTCCCGTTTGAGAATACGATGGTAATTAGCATATTTATAGACTTAGGCTTAAAAATATGGCGTTAGAGGGTGAGAACTCGAAACAGCCCCCGAACGGCCCCGTGGGTGGCACCAACACCTCCCACGGGACCAATGTAACTCGTAGGAACTAACCCCACAACTGCGGGACTCCTGGTTTGAGAATATGACGGTAATTTGCATATTTATAGACTTAGGCTTAAAAACATGGCGTTAGTGGGTGAGATGTCGAAACTGCCCTCGAACGTCCCCGTGGGTGGCGCCAACACCTCCCACGGGACCAATGTAACTCGTAGGAACTGACCCCGCACCCGCGGGACTCCCGTTTTGAGAATACGACAGTAATTTGCATATTTCTAAACTTAAGCAAAACATGGATTTAGTGGGTAAGAACTCGAAACAGCCCCCGAATGGCCTCGTGGGTGGCAGTAACACCTCCCATGGGACCAATGTAACTCGTAGGAACTGACCCCGCAGTCGCGGGACTCCCGGTTTGAGAATACGACGGTAATTTGAATATTTATAGACTTAGGCTTAAAAACATGGCGTTAGAGGGTGAGAACTCGAAACAGGTCCCGAACGGCCCCATGGGTGGCACCAACACCTCACACGGGACCAATGTAACTCGAAGGAACTGACCCCGCAGCCGCGGGACTCCCAGTTTGAGAATACAACGATAATTTGCCTGTTTCTACTTGGTTACTGATAATTTTAACTCATATTTGCAATTTTTCACCTTGATTAAATTTTTTGTAAAACTACTAGGTTACTGATATTTTTTTTATGTATCCTATCATTTGTAGGATTTTTGCACGCGGAACCAACGAAGGAGGCAATGGTCTACAGGATGAAGATTGTTTATATGTTGTGGACATTCAGGATTTTTTTTTGTGTTACAGCCGTGCGGGATTTTATTATTTAGTTTTATGGCTGTGCGTGCTTTTATAATTTGATTATTGAATATTATCGCCGTGCGGGCTTTATAATTAGTAGTTTTTACATTTACAGGTTTTGGAATGTCAAGAAAATAGAGGAAACTCTGCCCAATTTTTTTTGGTATGTGAATTATTAAGACGTGTAACATTTATAAGTTTGTATAAATATTTGTTTATTAACAACGTTCTCGATTCGCAATTTGTGATTTTTTTATGGTTTTGCCAATAATAAATATTTGTAATACCTCGTACGCGTCAAACGTTACACGTAGCAACTGATGGTGCACTCACAGGACCCCCAATTTTAGGGTTGGACCAAAAAAATACATTTTTTAAAATTATAGTTAAATATGGACATGGACTTTGTCCATGACCATTTTTATTTTTTCGTCACGCATAAAAATGGTCACGGCCAAAGTCCGCGACCATTTTTTTCATCACGGTTGTGGATCACGGATTCGGGCCGCGACCAATTTTTGTTGTCACGGTCGTGAGTCGTGGACTTTGGCCGTGACCAATTTGTCACGGTTGTGGGTCACGGATCAGGGCCGCGACTAATTTTTTAAAATTTGTTTGTCACGGTCGTGGGTCTCGGACTTTGGCCGCGACCAATTTATCACGGCTGTGGGTCACAGATCAGAGCCGCGACCAATTTTTTTTAATTTTTTTGTCACGGTCGTGGGTCGCGGACATTGGCCGCGACCAATTTGTCACGGTTGTGGGTCACGAATTAGGGCCGCGACCAATTTTTTTTAATTTTTTTATCACGGTCGTGGGTCGCGGACTTTGGCCGCGACAAATTTGTCACGATTGTGGGTCACGAATCAGGGCCGCGACCCGTAACGACATGGGTCACGACCTAAGTCCACGACCTTCTGTCGTGACCCCTCTCGGTCGTGACCATTTTTTGGTCACGGACTTGGGCCGCGACCCACGAAAATGGTCACGGCCGAAGTCCGCGACTCACAACTTTGGTAAGGGATTTTGACCGTGACCAATAGCCAGTTTTGGTGTAGTGTTAAAAGTGATTAAGGTGTGAGTTATATTTTAAGAAATAGAATACTTGTAGGTTTAGTATGTTAAGTATATGAATACATATATACTATTATGAATGGGAACATTCGGGGTTATTGGCTATCGCTATAAGAGTTTGGCAATTATAGCCATAATATATTGAGAAGTGATATAGATTATCTATACGATGTTGTTACAGTATATATAATATGATACGGAAATGAATATATATGTATGTGATTGGTATATTTGTGCTTTAGAGGCCGGTTCCACAGGCTTCCCCGGGCATAGGGATGGACATCCATTATATATATTTTCTCTAGTGTGATCTAGGGAGGTTGCATGATTTGGGCGAATCCCCTGGATTGAGGATAAGGGAGAGTATATCCCCAGGTCATATCGTCCCGTATATGAGTGTGGTATTGTTATTTCACTTTCAGGAGGGAATATGACCGCCTCCACCGTTGTGTATTTTTACCATGACCATGGGTGAGTCTGGCTTGGTACCGTGGTTGATTGAGTAAACCCGGATGCAGATAGGCACTATGAGACTGTATCCTCGAGTTATAGCTTGGTGGGATGGTTATTATACTTATGATTGTTATAGGTATAAATATAGTTGTTTCTTATAATATATTGCTTGAAAATGAATATGAGATATCATATAAACATTAATGGAGTATAGTGTAAAATGAATAAGATGTTATTCTTCTTCCTATAGTTTTATATCCGGAGAAATATAAATGTGATTCGTAGGTGCAAGTGAGAACTATATATAAAGGATATTTTATGTTGAAGTGAAGACGATAATTTAAACTACTGAAAGTTACGGAGAACTAATGGTATAGTTATATATAAAATTGAAAACTGTATATGTATATCATGGACGATTATATTAACTAAAAGCTTATGCGATAGCCTATGGTATAAAACATAATCATGCCAGGGAGATGATAGTTATGAGGATTTAGAGAATGTGTGAAAGAGATTGGTTAGGCATGGTAGCTTAACTATTTTGCTAAAAAGATACGTGATAGGTGTGCACTATTAGAAGAGGGGTGAGGTGTATCTCATGAGAGTGCGATACGAGTTTAAATATGAGAGATTTCATATTTTAAAATATGGCTTTTATGCACTTGCTAAATATTTTCAAACTCGGGCTTTGACCCATTTCCCTATCTTCCCCTCTCTTGCTATATATATATATATATATATATATAGGTGTCCAGACATAGGGACACCTGAATGATGATTCCTTCAAGTCCGACGTTTGCTGCAGCAGCTGTGGATACATGCAAGTTTATTATAGACGCTGATATCCTTGTAATCTAGATAGGAGGTACTATAGAAACACTCGGGCCTATAGACAAACTATAATCATTTATTCTTTTACTCCCTTTTAGTGCGGCAGTCGACTTGGTTTTATTATGTTAAACCGAGTGTTCGATTACTTTATTTCATTTCAGTTTCGTGCATATAAACTGTGTGAATGTTTTATTTAGTTGGTTTGGTAAAAAAGATTAGTTAAATAAAATTTTAACGCCAGCTTAATAAGTTATTCTTAATTAATTTGGTTTTCGACAGTGATGATGGGAATCAACCATATGAGACACCTGTTTTAATTTGGTATAGGATTGATCACCCAGTATTTTATCAGGCGGGGTGCTACACTCCAATTCTTCCATTAATCTAGCATTTTCAGTTTCTAAGAGATAATGACATCCGTTGGTGGTAGCAACATTAGTAGAAGAAGACTTCAAGGCATTCAGTTCATCGCTTAAATTATTGTTCTACATCTCCGACAGCTTAGCAATGGCTTTGGCTTCCTTTTCTTCAGAGTTGAGCATAAATTTTTATCTTTCAAAATGAGAACCAATTTTCTCCAACCTCTTTTTAAAGCCCAAACGTTCACTCAAGGCCTTGTACTTATGCTTATAGCTCTCGTGTAAAAGTTCCTTGACCTCATTATGCTCCTTCTACAGCTCTTCAATCATTTTGTAATAGGCAACATTGTTGGCCACTGCCCGATCAAGAAGGAATTTCAGATGAAGATAGGCTTCCTTGGATTGCTTAGAGACACCTTCCCTGAGTAAGTTTAGTAGATATTCCTTAGTCAGAGATAAATGACCCGCTTTAAAACGTTCATTGCATCTTTGTAGTAGCTCTAAGTCAGTACATGAGAAGTATTCCAGTTTATCCACAAACTATTAAAAGCAAGGACAATATCCAATCAACAACAAAGTGTGAAGTATGGAGAAAAGACAATCAAAAGAGAAAGAAAATTTCTTTTCATTAATAAGTTGTTAAGTACAAATACATCAAGAAAGAAAAAATTACAAGTGCAGAAGAAAATAAAAACAAAAGATGCACAAACATATCTACATCTTCATGTCTAGTGTAGGCTCAGCAGAAGTAAAAGTAAGAGCAGGGAGACGTGGATGGCTATTAGATGGAGGAGAAGTAGCGTCAATAGCCTGGTGTTGATCGATAGAATCCAACACCAACATGAATTCACTTGAACCCCTATCATCTTTTATCTCCTCATCTATGTTAGGGGAGACCCTAGATCATGTCTGAGGAAAAGTTCAGAATCTTGAGGGGTACCGACCTCCACCAGGGCTGGCGACCATCCATCTTTGAAGAATTTTTACTTCGCAAAGTTAAATTTTAAAGAAGCATCCCCAATGGCTTTGTCATATCGTTTGTTTAAGTTAGCCTCCCTGGCCTTAGATCTCCTGGCTCTCTCAGTAACAACCAGAGCCTTTTTAGTGTCTAAATCCTTTTGCATCTTGGTGGCTTTGGCTTTTTATGCATGTAAGTCTTTCTGCAAAGCAACAACTTGGACATGAGAAGCCACAATAGCTTCTTCTACAACTCTCAATTTTTTCTCCCATTTCTTCTGCTCATTGGCCAATACTTGTTAGGAATCAAGCAATGACTTCTTAAGCTCATAAAAATCTTCTTCAAGCTCCTGAGAAGAAGAACGCAAATCATCATACTTCCCCAACATGTTGTTGAAGTCAAAATTAAACTACAAAAAGAAAACAAGGCGAGTTAATATAAAAAATATTAAACAAAGAGATAAATAAGGAAAATAAAATTACAACAGCTAGGCTTTGAGAAGCTATTTCAGAACTCCTTGATCGGGGAAATGCAACTACAGCACCCCTATGGTCTGGTAAACTACCAAAGTTTATTAATTGTCTGGCCAAACCAGGGCCAAGTGCCATTGGTGGATCAAAAACAGATAAATTAACCAAATTTTGTTAGTCATTATTGGCTGAAGACCCTTCTGCCACCCTGGAAAGGAGTCTTCTTCTAAACCTATTGAGCTGAATTTTATCATCTTCTTTAGTATGAAGCTTCTTCCCAACATTCCCCTTATTAGATGGGGGCTTCTTCCCAGCATCCTCCTTATTGGATGGGGGCTTCTTCTCAACATCTTCTTTATTTTTTGCTCCATCACCAACTTGTATGGAGGATCCTGTAGCAACTATGTCACCCAAGATATTGGGAAACTTCCACTTCCCCATAGTAGAAGTAAGAGGTAGGTCTGAATCTAAAGAAGAAAAAACAACAACAGGTTCACCACTTCCAGATATAGTGGCAGAGGATGTGAAGATGGGGTATTGGTCAAGGTTCAGTACAACAAGTATAAAGATGATCTTGTATTCTTTTCCCCAACTTTCTAATGAATGCCCCAGATGAATTTCAATTTCCTGATGTTGATGTCACTCTCCTTAGGACACTTTCTCTTTCAGTCAACTGCAAGTAAAAGTTAACAAAATATGTATTAGTATTAGCAGTTAGCATATTATGCAACGAAGTACAAGAAAATAAATTCAACCTATCCCATTACCACTTGGTGGGCACTTAAGCCCCTAGTATTCAACATTCTCAATTAAAGGAGCATGTTACCAATTTTTAACAACTACTCCATGTTCTAAGAAATCTCTATTGGAGTCAGTAAGGTTAATTACTAATGCTCTCTTCACATCCACGGTTTTTAAATATAAAGTGGTATCACTAGTTACCCACTTATAGCAGAACATGACTTCTGGGATCCCTAGATGGATCCCATGGAGTTGATTAAATATATATACCCCATTATCTACCCTCCAAGTATTGGGGGCTACTCTAGCTGGGAAGATATCAAAATACTGACAAAATTCAAGACAAAATGGGTTTGGGGGAAAGGTAAACCCACATTCAGCAATAAAAATAGAGGGAAACCAGTGACCCCAAGCTAATGAATAAAGATCAGCGGGCAAAGTGGGATGTTATAATTCTACCCATGAGGGGATATTCCATTTATTTCTAAATTCATCAAGAGAAGAAACAGGTTAAACCATGATTGATGAAGAAGAAAAAGATTCTTACAGAACTTAAGGATTAAAAAAAATTTGGAGAATAAAGATCGATCGCACAAGAGAGAGAAAAACCTTGAAGAACAACGTCAGGAAAAAACATAGAAAGTTGATGGTAAGAGACGATCGTGGCTTTTTCTTCCTTTATAGGTTTCCTCAAAAATTGGAAAGGTAATAATTAAAAGGAAACATCGATTGAACTGTTGGCGGGTAAAGACAGAAAATACATATTTACCCAAAAATGATTCGCTAAAGTTATGGATAATTACAAAAATACCATCTTGATTATGTACCGATAGTGAAAGTCTTTAAATTTACAAGTATGGGAAGTCGGTAAATGACCAAGCCTCAAAATTATTGCCTAAGAAACTTTAAGAGCTAAATATTCCATACACTTATAAAAACCTCAATCATGAAACATTGGGGGCTTCTATCAATACCAAAAATTATCTTGCTATGTGGACCAATCATATAAGAATACATGTTATTCATTTATGTATTAATCAAAGACAGCAAGGGCAAGTTACCGACCAATTAAAGGAATGATAGTCGACACGTTAAGGAAAACCCAACCAACACTAGAAATATCGACCAATAATGACAGCAAATCATCAACAATTCTAAACATTATCAATATTGTACATATGTAAGTGCCTATGTTCTAAAGGCATTCCATCATTTAATATTCCAACTCTTATACACCCTTAAAGGGATATAAATACATTATAATCCCTACAACCAAGGGACATGAGAAAAAATGAGACAATAGGCAATTGAACAAGCCCAAGGCAATACACAGTAGTGGACGTAGGCTCTTTCTTCTAGCCGAACCACTTTAAAAATTCTTTGTATCTTTTATTCATATTTATCTGTGATCAATTAATTGGATAGTTTAGTTTCTTGCATAAACAAATATGGTTAAATCAGGTACCAAAAATTTTGGATGAGATATTCAGGTACCTCATGCCAAATTCACACACCACTTTAAGTTCCTTAAAGAACTCAAACTCTGTAACAACATATCTATAAATTGTACACCTTGGCCCGGGGAAAAGAGATTGAAACTAAAGATTTGAGTGACACTTAATAAGACAAAGTAACCTCTTCGTGGATGTAGGCAAGTTTCCAAAACCATGTACATCATTGTTGTTGTTTGCGTGATTCCATTTACTTTTTGCCATTTGTAATTGTTTTCTTAGAATCTTTTATTACAATATTTTCTACACTCGCAACATGAAAATTTGTAGAGAATGAATTTTATAAAAGGAAAATTCTGGGTTTTCAAATTTATGAACATGGATTATGGTTAATATTAGATGTATATAGAAAGTTGATAAAAAACGAAGGTTTGTTTGGTGAATATAAGATAAATATTTGTCAAAATTCTTGACGTGACTTCAAACTGACATTTTCATTGTACTTTATATTATAGTGAAAGCCATATATGGATGGAAAGTTATGTGTCTTAGATTTCCACTGAGATTTGAATTGGCTCATTTGGACTTCGGCAGAGGGAGAAATCACAATTTTACTACAGGGTGTTTAATCTGCTAGAAAATTTATGACCCGATTTGGTTGCTCATAAAATGGCAACTTTGTTAGTTTAGGTGTAAAAATTTTAATAAATTATTGGAACCGTAACTTGAGTAGTGTGGGATTATTAAAAAAATGGAATACTAGTAGTATATAATTGAGGAGTTAGAATTATAGACTAGAACCTATCGAAAGTTATTGAACGTATTAGCGTACAAAAATCAGATGGGGATACGTAGAGAATTTAAATGAACCCGAGATTTGGATTAGTAGAATAATGCAATATTAACCACTAAAATTATAAAGAACATGATTATAACTCTTCGAATAGCGAGTGATATTCATATTAAATGGGAATAAAAATGAAGTGTGAAATACTAGTCTTGAATAATTGAGATACAAATGGGACGTACTATATGAATATACATGGGTTTTGTGAATGCCTATTATGTTTGATTCTTATGTGTACAAGCTTAACTACGATGCCTGTTATCACGGGAGGTCATGCACAGTGGTCGATCCCATCTTGGTGATGCCAACAAGGTCTGGATGTGTGTTTTAGAACAGAGAACTTAGGGCTGACCACTATTTGAGTGTACGATAGTGTGACCGATGATTTGGGTGCATTATGTATGTGTGTAGACCAAAGGCTTAGAACTATGTTAACCCCTATTATGTGCTTATTGATTTATGGTTCAAGTTTCCATTCTGAATCGGTTCCATACGTGAAGTACATATGGGCTCGATAGCAGAGCATGCTGCATCGTGAGTTCTATCTATGAGGATGTTGTATTAGTGTGTGTGTGCGTATATATATATATATATATATATATATATATATATATATATGTGTGTGTGTGTGTGTGTGTGTGTGTATGTGTGTGTGTGTGTGTGTGTATGCATGTATGTATGTACTTGTGATTATTCTACTATGTTGTGTGTTGTAGAAGATATAGATTGTGAATATCTAAATTGGAATTATGTGAAACATAATGAATAATGTGGTGATTATAAATCTGGTAAAAAGGAAAGTAATCTATTTACATATCGTATGGGAGATACAAGTGGCATAAATGACTAATAATGATTATTAGTGGAGTATGTGGGTTAGTTAGGCGGGTATCTTAACTGGGAAGGATATCAGGATATGTTAGATATGCACAACAGAATGAGCAGTGAGGACTCATGTCAAATCACACACATATAACATTGATATTTATATTGCTCAAATTAATTACATGTAAACACTTGTAAAATATTTTCAAAACGTTTAGGGGCTTGATCCGTTTTAAATATTTTTCATAACATTTTAGGTATCCAGCCAAAGGGCCACTAGATTTAGCATTTCATTATAGGTTGATGTGAGTTTCTTTGAAAGTTGCAGGACCTCATGATTAGTCGATTCCATTTCCTGTTCATTCTAGAAAAAGTTATCAGTTATTTCATTTGAGCATGTTTTTCCTTGTTTAGTCAACAATTAGGACAACGCATTTCAATTTTTATTTCAGACATTTTGTCTCAATGTCTCTTTAGGGATATTTTATGGGTTTTGATTATAAGTTTCATTCAGATGATTTATCCTGTTATTATTCAGTAGATGCTGTTACTATTGTGAATGTGGCTGATGAATATTTAATTGTATTATTGTTAATTTAAGATAAAAAGGAAAACGGTCTTTATAATTAGCTTCGAGCTTAATAGGTTTTTAGTAATTAATATGTTTTCGACAGTGATGCTAAGGATGATCCATTTTTATGTACCTTTTAATTATAATAATGGACTGATCACCCAGGGTTTTAATTAGCAGGGTGTCACAAATGGTATCAGAGAATTAGGTTTTAGTGTCCTTAGACTCTGCGCGGACTTATTGGATTTTTAGTATTGCTTTATATTTGATATAGATCTCTATGGTTTAGATTGTCAAAACCTATTACGAATTAAGTTATGTTGATATTATGTATTATTGAAGTGAATCTTACATGGGTTTGGTTGAGCGTCATATGTCGAACCGTAGAGGACAACTAGTGATGACCATTAGGAGGAAAATCGAAGATGAAGTTCACTCAAAATCGCAGAGTATTCAAGGGACGATGGAGATAACAGTGGTTGACACTATTGTTTCTTAGGCAGTGAATTCTATGATCACCGCTAGGGCACAATAGTTTTCCCCAATCACCACCACAGCAGACGGTGGCGTCAATTCACACTCACCCAGTGCAGTTGAAAAGGGAGAGAGTCAGAGGAGCCTTTTAGAAGGGCCATCCGCAAGAATTGCAGGGAAATGTGGATGTGGTATTAGTTAGACAATGGAAGGAGGATATCTAAATACATTTGCATATGTGGAGTGCAATGAAACTTAGAAACAAATTTTGGCAACTTTTGAGCTTGTAGGAGCAGTATTACAGTGGTGGGAGTCAGTGACCACCTATGAGAAAAGAGGTACTATTATAATTGGGGAATTTTGGGTGCACGATTTGACCGCAAGCTCTTTCATATGCTGTTCAAAAATAGATGTGAATGCAGTTTCTGGGCTTATCACATGAGGGTAGAACAAAGGTCGATTGTGATAAAGAATTTAATTATTTAGCTAACTTTGTGGCAGACGAGGTGCTTACGGAGTAGAAATGAGTCCTTATATTGGATGATGAACTCATGGGTAGAAGTCGCCATCACTTATGAGAAATATTTCTTGGATGACATATGCATATGGCATCAATTTTATGCTTTTTCAATGATAATTTCAACGCTTCCATACGAAGGGAGCCAAGAGAGTCAGCAATTTTATCCGAAAGGGCAAGACTGGATGTAATGGTGCTAGTGAAGCACCATAGGGGCATACCCAGTAGGGGACCCATTTAAATGATTCAGATTAATGTAATTCCTATCGAGTGATTGTAGTTTTAGTCCGGGCCATCAGGGCTAGAAACATGTTCCATAGGGTCAGCGGAGCCAAGGGAACAACGAGGGAAACCATCAGGTCGTGGCTACTAGGTCTGAGAGAAGGACAACCCTAACACGGACAGTGAGTCTCGAGACAGGGGAATGACATGGGGAGGTATTTTATATGTGGAGAGAAAAACCACATGCACTGATCTTGTCCACAATGAGTAAAGGAACAAGATCATGGTGCCTAGTAGGGGCAACCGTTAAAATAGTTTTTGGTTAAATTTGTATAGGACTATTATGACCCAGAACCATTTGAACAACCAGTGCTATTGGTAATTAAAAGTATGAGATTTATCCTAGGGTGAATGGGGTATGTTTTATGTGACACGAGCGAGTCACAGTATTTCGTTAGCACTAGATTATCATGTGAGACTAGATTAGTGGATGTATCGTTAATATTACTATAGTGTGTATATAGTTACCATTAAGTAGTGGGGCTCTCTTTCACTACACCAAAACTGGCGATTGGTCACGGCCAAAATCCCTGACCAAGACTGTGGGTCGACGACTTGGGTGGTGACCATTTCAGGCGTGACCAATTTCGTGGGTCGCGGCCCAAGTCCGTGACCAAAAAATGTTCACGGCCCAGAGGGGGTCACGACAGATGGTCGTGGACTTGGGCCGTGACCCATGCCGTGACGGGTTGCGACCCTCGTCCATGACCCACAACCGTGACAAATTAGTCGTGGCCAAAGTCTGCGACCCACAACCGTGACCCAAAAAAATAAAAAATGGTTGCAGCCTAAGTCCGTGACCCACAACCGTGACAAATTAGTTGCGGCCAAAGTCCGCGACCCACAACTGTGACAAAAAAAATGAAAAAATGGTCGCGGCCCAAGTCCTTCACCCACAACCGTGACAAAAAAAGAAAAAAAAATGGTCGCGGACAAAGTCCGTGACCGACACTGCGACGAAAAAAAAGGAAAAAAATGGTCGCGACCATTTTTATGCGCGACGAAAAAAATAAATATGGTCATGGACAAAGTCTATGACCATATTTATATATTTTTTATGTCCAATACTAAAATTGAGGGTCCTATGAGTGCACCGTCGGTTGCTACGTGTAACGTTGGACGTGTACGAGGTGTTATAAATATTTATTATTGGCAAAACAATAAAAAAATCAAAAATTGTGAATCGAGAACGTTGTTAATAAACTAATATATATACAAACTTAAAAATATTACACGTTTTAATAATTCACAGACAAAAAAAAAAAAAATGGGCAGAGTTTTCCCTATTTTCTGGACATTCCAAACCCTGTAAATGTAAAACCTGCTTATTATAAAGCCCGCACGGCCAAAAAATTCAACCATCAAATTATAAAAGCCCGCACGGTAAAAAAACTATACAATAAAATCCTGCACGGTTGTAACACATATAAAACACAATCCTGAATGTCCACGACATATAAAAAATATTCATGTTGTAAACCATTGCCACCTTCATTTGTTCAACGTGCAAAAATCCTGCAAATGATAGGATGCAAAAAAAAAATGATATCAGTAACAAAGTAGTTTTACAAAAAACTAATCAAGCTGAAAAATTGCATATATGAGTTAAAATTATCAACATATCAATGCTTTTATGCCTAAGTCTAGAGTTATGCAAATTATCATTGTATTCTCAAACTGGGGGTCCCATGATCGCGTGATCAGTTCCTACGAGTTAAATTGGCTCCGTGTGAGGTGTTGGTGCCACCCACAGGGCCTTTCGGGGGCTGTTTCGGGCACTAATGCCATGTTTTTAAACCCAAGTCTAAAAATATGCAAATTATCGTCGTATTCCCAAATCGGGGGGGTCCAGTGATCGCACGGTCAGTTCCTACGAGTTACATTGGTCCCGTGGGGGGTGTTGGTGCCTCCCATGGGGCCGTCGGGGAATGTTTTGGTTTTTCACCCTCTAACGCCATGTTTTTAAGCCTAAGTCCTGATATTTTTCAATTATCATCGTATTCTCAAACCGGGAGTCCCATGATCATGCGGTCAGTTTCTACGAGTTACATTGGTCCCGCAGGAGGTGTTGGTGCCTCCCACGGGGCCGTTTGGGGGTTGTTTCGAGTTTTCCCCCACTAACGCCATGTTTTGTATAAGTCTAAAATTATGCAAATTATCGTCTTATTCTCAAATCGGGGGGTCCCTGTAACACCCCGCACGCCCGGGGAGAGCGAATGGAGCGCTAATACGATAAAATAAATCCAAATCCACAAGTGACAAGGTATAGAGCATCTAAATAAACCCACAATAATATAAATCCACTAATCTCAATCTCTTCAATTACAACAAGTCTCTTGAATTAAAATTACAACTATCTAACTCGAATAAAAATACAAATCTCCAAAGCTCTACACATCAAAATAATACAAATATTTCCCAAACACTCCTCGCTAAAATCAAACTCCATAGCGCCCCAAAATCCGCGCTAACCTGCCACTAAAAGAAAATATGGGGAAGTACACAATACGACAAGAAAGATGCTCAACAAATATGGATTAGCAACGAATAAAACGTAACAACACGAGTACGAATATTCAAATCAAAATGCAGATCTCAAAGCATTTATCAATATAATTTCTCAACAGCACATCAATGGGTAACCAGGGCTCACCCCATTCGCATATGCTTTATCAAGCCATAGCCGGCAATAGGTATTTTGGCGGCTACTCAACATCCGTGCCATATTAAAATCTCACGACAACGTGCTCAACAACAATATTGTGATACCACATGAATCAAAATAATTTCAACAATTATTTTCCAGATTTCAATGAATTTAACAATTCAAATATGAGTTCAATTAACAAGAATTCAAAGAGAATGACACTCGCGAGATTTAAGGAGCATATTGTGTAAAACCCCATACCTCAAACCGTGATGAGAAACCAACGATCACATCCTCAAGATCAACACAAAATATCTATAAAAGATTCTCCAAGAACCTCCAACAAAATAGCCCCAAGAACACCTCTAATCTAAGGTTGGAACTCACAAATATCAAGGGACAATGTGTATATAAAAAGATGAGGAATATAAAATATATTTGCTGCCAAAATTTGTGCCAAAATTAGGTTAAAAGGCTTGCCCATGACTTCCTTTTATAATGCAAAGAAATGAAGAGTTGGAATCCAAAAGACTCCTTTAAATAAGTCAAGTAAATGAAGAGTTAGAAGTCAAAATAACTCCAAGAGTTAAAAACATTTTAAAATGATTTTAAAATCCGTTTTAACTACGTTTTAGAAACTTTTTGCAATTCTCGCCTTTAAAAATAATAACCAACATATTTGAGCAATAAAAATAATTTTATCTAAAACTTTATTTTTCCTCTTTATTTTGAAAATAGACCAAAATTATGCGAGTTGTTACAGTCTCGTGATCGCGCGGTCAGTTCCTACGAGTTACATTGGTCCCGTGCGAGGTGTTGGTACCACTCACGGTGCCATTCGGGGGCTGTTTCGGCTTTTCACCCACTAACGCCATGTTTTTAAGCCTAAGTCTAGAAATATATAAATTATCGTCGTATTCTCAAACCGGGAGTCTCGTGGCTACGTTATATATATATATATATATATATATATATATATATATATATATATATATATATATATATATATATATAATAGTTATATATATACAGTTATATATACCATATATTCACATAACTGTTTTATATAACAGTTATATATACAATATATATATATATAATTGTTATATATACAAGTTATGCGAATATATTGTATATATAACAGTTATATATAACAGTACTAGCGAAATGCTCGTGCCTGAAGGCACGACGAAAATTTCGAAAGTACATAATCGTGAAACGATGAAAATTTTCAAAATATGTAATTGTAAAACGACAAAAATATCGTTCCCCAACAAAATAAAGTAAAGTGTAATTTAAAAAAAATTGGCCATAATCTCCCTTGTTTATAGGACTATTTAACCTGCTTAACAAATAAAACATTGTCCAACACCATTCAAATAATCTAAATTCATCAAACAACATTCAACTGAACTCACATCGTGCCTCAAATAAATAAAGTGTCCATTTAAAAAAAATTCGGCATGGTTTCCTTTGTTTATTGGACTAACCACCCTCTTAAGGGATAACAACAAATCCAACAATTTATAATGATCTCAAAAGTTAAATTCATCAACAACATTTAAAAATTCCATGTTCATCTAACAAATACTTCATCTTGGATGTCACAATACCCCCATCCAACATATTTGTTCCTTCTTCCGTACTAATGATTTTCCTCAGCGTGCATTTCTTTCTCCTAATGTTTTTAGAGTACTTTAGCTCTACATTTAAATAAAAAGTGAAAAGTAAGCACTTTAAAAAAAATTTAATGCTAGTGAAAAAAGAATCAAATTGAAAGCATATGACATGTGTTGTGTATTATATGCGGAAAAATGGATAAATTAGAAGTGCCTCATTAATGTAGTGTTTTGGGGGGAAATGTGAAGAATTTGGGAGAGAAAATTTATGTAGTATGCAGATGTTATAATAATATG
Organism: Sambucus nigra; assembly: GCA_949130495.1. Taxonomy (NCBI): domain Eukaryota; kingdom Viridiplantae; phylum Streptophyta; class Magnoliopsida; order Dipsacales; family Adoxaceae; genus Sambucus; species Sambucus nigra. Next base: position 137,095,420 of record OX422216.1, read on the forward strand.
GAAGAACTTAAACATCTTTTTATAAACTGAAAGAGTCGTAAAGCTAGGCATTTACTTCATAACTGAGGTCTTTATGAAGTTGAGTTGCTACAACAGCCAAGAACTCCTGCCACGGGAGGAAAGGGAGCTGAAAATTGTAAAGGCAATTGAGCAAGTTTTGAACTACCTGCAATATAAATTTACTCTTTGATAAGAAAAATCAAGTTAATATAAAGGACAATCACTAATTATCAAATGTTTTCTTGGCTAAGAGTTGTTGCACACCTCTGACAGATCAAGAGTTGCATATGAGTATGAATATATGTTGCATATATGAGTAACCATACAGTATGCTGCATATATGCATACAACTTCTGCATATATGCAGCATATTTGTTCGTAAGTGATGATTGATGCGTAACGTACCTCTTAGCAAGATTTATTCAGATGAACAGGGGCTTCTTCGAGCGGTATCCGCTGCCCTATTAAAAGAATAAAAAATAGATCAAATTTATAGAAAGAACACTAATTTATAAAAGAATGACAATTGATTCGAAGAAAATAATATATCGAGTTGTTACTCACCAAGTAATTATAAAAGAACTTCCGGGTAAACGATGTTTGTTGTTGAATTTCCTTCGTCACTTGGAAGGAGGATCGAGATGCGATTAGCACTCGTGCAACGTGACAAAGCGACCTACAACTGGCCATGACTGAATACGGGGGTTCTCAAGTCAACCCCAACATACTTAACAGATTGACCCTGCGATTTATTCATAGTCATGGCGTAAGCTAACTTGATTGGAAATTGGAGGAGAGTCATCTTTATGGGCATTTCAGCAGAGGATGGTGTTAAGGAGATTATCGGAATGAATACAGTCGTACCGAATTTATCCCCCGTTAGGATTTTGGCCTCGATAACGTGCTCCGCACACCTTGTGACTATTAAGCGAATTCCATTGCAAAGTCTACCGAAGGTGGAATGTCCGTCATGATATTGCATGTTGGGGTTCGGTTACGTTGTGGGAAAAATTGAGGTGTAGGGGTATTTAACGAAGTAGAAGGTTGATCCTCAATACTTTCACACTGTAATAAAATACGTTGGTGTCGTTCCCGTCCACGTCGATGTATTTGACCAAAGATGTGATTAGATAATTCCTGACACGTTAAACAGATGCAAATATTTAAGACTCGCAATAATGGCATTTTTAAAACTATAAACTGAAATTCATTGCAGAAGAAAGAAATCACACCAAGTGAGGTGGGTGGTTTTCTTTCCCTTTTCCCTCTTCATTAATCGAAAGTTGCTCTGTGTATTTTCTCTTCTGAAAAAGTAAAATACAAATCTTATATTAGTCAAGTTAAATGATAAAGAGACAAAGAATGCGATGTATGTTCCACCCTAATTAAAGTTTGTTTCAATACCTCTCTAAGAATGATGTCCGCTTCCGAAACATCCCGGATGACAACACCCTTGTTTGATAAGGGGGTTTGGTTATGTCGAGGAAAACATTGCACTGTAGGGGTGATTAATAACGGAGAAGTCATAGAAGATGGTTTAGCCATAGTTGGAGTTATTTGATGGGGAAACAACATTTGTTGGGATCTTTCTCGTTCGCGTCGGCATCTCTGACCCGAGATCCGTGCAGAAGTAGGTGTCATTCCCTGATAGGTTGAAAACATAGGAAGTATAATCAAAAGAAAATAATGCATACAACAGTTAATCGAAGGAAAATAAGAATCAACAACATAGATAAGTGAAAGAAATACGTATACGAATCAAGCACAAAATGGAATAACATTATACAGTTCGTGAAACATACTTTGTCAGAATTGGTTATATCATCCATTAAAACTATAAACTGAAATTCATTGCAGAAGAAAGAAATCACACCAAGTGAGGGGGTGCTTTTCTTTCCCTTTTCCCTTTTCGTTAACCGAAAGTTGCTCCGTGTATTTTCTCTTCTGAAAAAGTAAAATACAAATCTTATATTAGTGAAGTTAAATGATAAAGAGACAAAGAATGCGATGTATGTTCCACCCTAATTAAAGTTTGTTTAAATACCTCTCAAAGAATGATGTCCGCTTCCGAAACATCTCGAATAATAACGCCATTGTTTGATAAGGGGGTTTGGTTACACGGAGGGAAACATTGCGGTGTAGGGGTGATTAACAACGGAGAAGTCATAGAGGATGGTTTAGCCATTGTGGGAGTTGTGTGATGGGGAAACAATATTTGTTGGGATCTTTCTCGTTCGCGTCGGCGTCTCTGACCCGAGATGCGATAAGATAATTACTGACATGTTAAATAGATGCAAATATTTAAGACTCGCAATTACGGCATTTTTAAAACTATAAACTGAAATTCATTAAACTGAAATTCATTGCAGAAGAAAGAAATCAAACCAAGTGAGGGGGGTGAGCTGGGTGGTTTTCTTCCCCTTTACCCTTTTCGTTAATCGAAAGTTGATCCGTGTATTTTCTCTTCTGAAAAAGTAAAATACAAATCTTATATTAGTCAAGTTATATGAAAAAGAGACAAAGAATGTGATGCAGGTTCCACCGTAATTAAAGTATGTTTAAATACCTCTTTCAGAATGATGTCCGCTTCCGAAACATCCCGGATGACAACCCCCTTGTGTGAAGTCATAGAAGATGGTTTAGCCATAGTTGGAGTTGTTTGATGGGGAAACAACATTTGTTGGGATCTTTCTCGTTCGCGTCGGCATCTCTGACCCGAGATGCGTGCAGAATTAGGTGTCATTCCCTGATAGATTCAAAAAATAGGAAGTAGATAAGTGAAAACAAGAATACAAAAGTTAACCGAAAGAAAATAGGAATCAACAATATAGATAAGTGAAAAAAATGCGAATACGAACACGAATACGAATGAAGCACAAAATGGAATAACATTATACAGTTCGTGAAACATACTTTGTCAGAATTGGTTATATCATCCATTGCCAATATAAGATTCCAGTCCTGCATAATAAGAAGAACCATATTAAAAATGGGGAAGAATCCCTAATTTGAAAACCGATTTGAAACCCAATAATGTAGAACAAATCAAATCGAATATGGAACAAATCAAACCGAATATTAAACACACATTCAACAAATAATGAAATCTAAACCTAATATGGAACAAACCAATATGGAACAAATCAAATATAAATTAAACATAAATGCAACAATTATTCGAAAAAAAAATTAGTGGTAGAAAACGAAATGACCTAAACTGAAATTTAGAGCCACATACCCAAAAAAATGGGGAAGAAGCCCTAATTTGAAACCCATGAAACATGGGGAAGAAAACCTAATTTGAAAACCTAGGCCATATGCATATATTAAACACACATTCAATACATATATTAAACACACATTCAACAAATAATCAAATCTAAACCTAACATGTAACAAATCAGCCACAAACATCTAAACCTAGTTAGCCACATATATGTATGAAACATCTGACCTAATATGGAACAAAAACATGGAACAAATCAGCCACAAACAAATATTAAACACACATTCAACAAATGATGAAATCTAAACCTAATATTGAATGAAATCTAAACCTAATATGGAACAAATCAATATGGAACAAATCAAATCTAAATTAAACATAAATGCAACAATTATTCGAAGAAAAAAGAGTGGGACAAAAACGAAATGACCTAAACTGAAATTTAGAGCCACATACCCAAAAAAATAGGGAAGAAGCCCTAATTTTAAAACCATTAAACATGAGGAAGAAACCCTAATTTGAAAACCTAAGCCATAAACACACATTCAACAAATAATCAAATCTAAACCCAACATGGAACAAATAACCCACAAACATCTAAACCTAGTTAGCTACATATATGTATGAAACATATAAACCTAATATGGAACAAAAACATGGAACAAATCAGCCACAAACAGGGGTACTTAATCGAGGAAGAAGGTGAGGGGGAGCAGGGGCGGTCGGTGAGGTGGAGCGGGGGCGGAGAAGGAGCGGTGAGGGGAGAGGCGATCACGACAGAGGGGGCAGAGCGGGAGTGGGGAGGGGAGAGGGAGATTGTGGGGAATGGAAACGGGGGTAAGGGGAAAGAAGAGGGGAGAGGGGAGAGGGGAGAGGGGAGAGGGAGATCGTGGGGAATGGGAACGGTGGTAAGGGGAAAGAAGAAAACGGGGTGATTTTTTTGTTGGACGAAAATGAGAGCGGGGAAGGCAGCATGGAGGGGGTTGTTTTTCTTTCATTTTCCACATCATAATGTGTGTAATCCTACGTGGCACAATCCCAAACCATTAGATCGCCTCAAAAAATTCATTCTCATCGTTAATTTTTTTGAACAGTAAAACACCCCCCTCTCATATATATATATATATATAATCAATTTATGTCGAACTCTAGAGTAACTTGAAATTCTTGGTATCACTTTCTCAAGCATCTTATAAGTAAGAGGGACATGTGTTTAAATCTTAGAAATAGGTGTTTAGGTAGTAGAAGTAGCATAAGCAAGAGGAGCAGGGGGATTGGGGCAGGGGCAGTAGCACTAGTAGGGGGATTGGGGCAGTAGCAGGTGTTGTTGTCATGGCAGCTAGGTAGTAGCCGGTTTTGTCCTCCATCTAGTGTATTATATGTATTTAGTAGTGTGGCAGTAGCAGGTGTAGTAGTGTGGCAGCGAGTAGGACCTGTACCAGTATGTATGTCCAATAGAAAAACACTATCTTAATTAATATCATAATTTGTTCTTGACTTAATGATGCACAATCGCATGTAGGACCTGTACCTGTATGTGTGATTTCTAGAATGTATCATGCTCTATGAAATCAAATATATGTGTATCTATTTACTATACACGTGTCTCCATTTTCCAAATGAATGAGTGAAGGTTGCACATTTATTTTCTAAACATTGAATTCATCCAATATAAATAAACATACAAAATTTGAAAAAAAACATGATAATAATGATCCTGAGGATATTTTAAAGCCGCTGTAAAATATGTTTTTGGTTTTTTCCAGTTAACAGTCTTAGTACTCCCTTTCATTAATACATCTTACTTTCTAGAGTCTTTCAAATTAACAGTTAATATTAATTGTTGAACAGTTAAAGTTGTTGACATTATATACTCTCAAGAATATCATTGTGTACTTGTGCTTGTACAAGACCACCATATTGTGCTAAGTTTTATTGCCAGACTAAAGGTTTGCCACGTACACTTGATCATTGACTGATCATCACCTTATGATTGATTTGGGTTACTCCAACGAACTCACAGTTCATGACAAGGACTGATGGTGTAGTCCCCATGAGTAAACCTATTATCGCAATATCTTTTCTTAGTGCCATTACATCTCACAGTCCATTTTTGTTACTCTAATGACCTCACAGTCCACTTTTGTAGTGGAGATGCCTATTTTATCTTTGTATCCTATATAGGTCCCACAATATCATATCCCAGCAGCACTATGAACTCATTAACTATTATAATATTAACGGTTAACTATTTTTAGTTACGGCAGTTTTTAGGGTGTTGGTCTAAAGGAAGCTGATCTTGTATGTTGAATTTAATAATGGATATGCTCTCAAGTGGAATTGGCTAACCTGTAAGAAAGTCTATAAATATCTATTTGAAATTCATAAGATCAGGATGACATTATAAGGTAGGGATTTCATAATCTTGTTTTTGGAAATTTACGTCGTACACTCAAATCGAGAGCCCCGTAACAATGCGGTCGGCTCCTATGAGTCACATTGGTCCCGTGCGAGATGATCGTGACTCTTACGGGACCATTTTGTATCTGTTTTATGTTTTCACCCTTCTATGGCATGTTTTTATGCTTAAGTCTTTTTTTGCAAATTTACGTCGTACACTCAAACTGGGAGCTCCGTGACTACGCAGTCGGTTTCTACGAGTCACATTGGTCCCGTGCGAGGTGTTCGTGACTCTTACAGGACCGTTTTGTGGTTGTTTTACGTTTTCACCCTTTGATTGCATGTTTTTATGCTTAAGTGTAATTTTTTTCAAATTTACGTCGTACACTCAAACCGGGAGCACCGTGAGTACGCAGTCGGTTCCTACGAGTTACATCGATCCCGTGCGAGGTGTTCGTGACTCTTACGGGACCCTTTTATGGTTGTTTTTACATTTTCACCCTATAAAAGTATGTTTGTATGCCTAAGTCTAACGTTTGACAAATTAACGTCGTATGCTCAAAGAGGGAGTGCCTTGACTACGCGGTCGATTCCTACAAGTCACATTGGTCCCGTGTGAGGTGTTCGGACTCTTACGGGGCCGTTTTGTATTTGTTTTACGTTTTCACCCTTCGATGGCATGTTTTTATGCTTAAATCTAAAGTTTTTACAAATTTGCGTCGTACACTCAAACTGGGAGTCCCGTGACTACGCAGTCGGTTCCTACGAGCCACATTGGTCCCGTGTGAGGTACTCGTGACTCTTACCAGACCGTTTTATGGTTGTTTTATGTTTCCACCATTCGATGGCATGTTTTTATGCTTAAGTCAAATTATTTGTAAATTTACGTCATACACTCAAACTGGGAGCCACGTGCCTACGCGGTCAGTTCCTACGAGTCACATTGGTCTCATTCGAGGTGCTAGTGACTCTTACGAGACCATTTTGTGTCTGTTTTACGTTTTCACCCTTCGATGGCATGTTTTCATGCTTAAGTCATACTTTTTACCCCGTTGTACACTCAAATCGCGTGTCACAACGTTGTACACTCAAATCGCGAGGTGCGTGACTACGCGGTCGGTTCCTACGAGTCACATTGGTCCCGTGTGAGGTGCTCGTGACTCTTACTGGACCGTTTTATGGTTGTTTTACGTTTTCACCATTCGATGACATGTTTTTATGCTTAAGTCGAATTATTTGTAAATTTACGTCATACACTCAAATCGGGAGCCCCGTGACTACACGGTCGGTTCCTACGAGTCACATTGATTCCGTGCGAGGTTCTCGTGACTGTTATGAGACCGTTTTGTGTCTGTTTTACATTTTCGTCATTCGATGTGATGCTTTCATGCTTAAGTCTAATTTTTTACAAATTTACGTCATACACTTAAATCGGGAGCCCCGTGACTACGCGGTCGGTTCCTACGAGTTACATTGGTCCCCTGATAGGTGTTTGTGACACTTACATGACCGTTTTGTGGGTGTTTTATATTTTCACCCGTCAATTGCAATTTTTTATGCTTAATAAGCCTATTTTTTTTTTTTTTTTGCAAATTTACGCCGTACCCTCAAACCGGGATCCCCGGGACTACGCCATCGATTCCTACGAGTCACATTGGTCCCATGTAAGCTGTTCGTGACTCTTATCGGACCGTTTTGTCACTATTTTACGTTTTCACCCTTCAATGTCAAGTTTTTGTGCTTAAGTCTACTTTTTTGCAAATTTACGTCGTACATTCTAATCGGGAGCCCCATGACTACGCGGTCGATTCCTGCGAGTCACATTGGGCCCGTATGAGTTGTTTATGACTCTTACGGGACCGTTTTGTGGATGTCTTATAGTTTTGCACTTCGATGGCAAGTTTTTATGCTTAAGTCTAATTTTTTGCAAATTTACGTCGTACACTCAAACCGGAAGCCCTGTGACTACGCGGTCGGTTCCTACAAGTCACATTGGTCCCGTGCGTGGTGTGCGTGACTCTTACAGGACCGTTTTATCGCTGTTTTATGTTTTCACCATTCGATGACATGTTTTTATGCTTAAGTCTATTTTTCTATAAATTTAAGTCATACAGTCAAATCGGTAGCCCCGTGACTACGCGATCGGTTCCTACGAGTCACATTGGTCCCGTGCGAGGTGTTCGTGACTCTTAGAAGACAATTTTGTCATTGTTTTACATTTTCACCCTCCGATGGCATGTTTTTATGCTTAAGACTATTTTTTTGTAAATTTACATCGTACACTCAAACCGGGAGTCCCGTGACTACGCGGTCAGTTACTACGAGTCACATTCGTCCCGTGCAAGGTGTTCGTGACTTTTACGGGACTGTTTTGTGGTTATTTTACGTTTTCACCCTTTGATGGCATGTTTTTATGCTTAAGACTAATTTTTCATAAATTTACGTCATACACTCAAATTGGGAGTGCAGTGACTACACGGTCGGTTCCTACGAGTTACATCGATCCCATACGAGGTGTTCTTGACTCTTACGGGACCGTTTTATGGTTGTTTTAACATTTTCACCCTATAAAAGTATGGATTTATTCTTAAGTCTTATGTTTGACAAAATTATGTCTTATGCTCAAAGCGGGAGTGCATTGACTAAGCGATCGGTTCCTACGAGTCACATTGGTCCCGTGTGAGGTGTTCATGACTCTTACGGGACTGTTTTGTGTTTGTTTTACGTTTTCACCATTCAATGGCATGTTTTTATCCTTAATTCTAACTTTTTTGTAAATTTACGTCGTAAACTCAAACCGAGAGTCCCGTGACTACGCGATCAGTTCCTACGAGTCACATTGATCCTGTGTGAGGTGCTCGTGACTCTTACCGGATCGTTTTGTGGTTGTTGTACATTTTCACCCTTCGATGGCATGTTTTTATCCTTAAGTCTAATTTTTTGCAAATTTACGTCATACACTCAAACTGGGAGCCCCGTGACTATGCGGTCTGTTCCTATGAGTCACGTTGGTCCCGTGCAAGGTGCGAGGTGCTCGGGACTCTTACGAGACCGTTTTGTGTTTGTTTTACATTTTCACCCTTCGATGACATATTTTCGTGCTTATGTTTAACATTTTACAAATTTACGTGGTAAAATCAAACCGGGAGCCCGGTGACTACATGGTCGGTTCCTACGAGTCACATTAGTCCCGTGTGAGATGCCCGTGACTCTTATAGGACCGTTTTATGGCTGTTTTACATTTTCATCATTCGATGGCATCTTTTTATGCTTAAGTGAAATTATTTTTAAATTTACATCGTACACTAAAATCGGGAGCCCTGTGACTATGCGATCGGTTCCTATGAGTCACATTGGTCCCGTGCGAGGTGCTCGTGACTGTTATGAGACCGTTTTGTGGATATTTTACATTTTCACTCATCGATTGCAATTTTTTATCCTTAAGTCTATTTTTTTTTCAAATTTATGTCGTACACTTAGACCGGGATCCCCGTGACTATGCGATCGGTTCCTACGAGTCACATTGGTCCCATGCGAGGTGTTCGTGACTCTTACGGGACCATTTTGTCACTGTTTTATGTTTTCTCCCTTCAATGTCAAGTTTTTATGCTTAAGTCTATTTTTTTGCAAATTTACATCGTACACTCTAATCGGGAGTCCCATGACTACGCAGTCGATTCCTACGAGTCACATTAGGCCCGTGAGAGGTGTTCGTGACTCTTACGGGACATTTTGTGGTTGTTTTACATTTTCGCACTTCGATGGCAAGTTTTTATGCTTAAGCCTAATTTTTTGCAAATTTACATCGTACATTCAAATCGGGAACCCCGTGACTACGCGATCAGTTTTTACAAGTCACATAGGTCCCGTGCGAGGTGCTCGTGACTCTTACCGGACCGTTTTATTGCTATTTTATGTTTTCACCCTTCGATGGCATGTTTTATTCTTAAGTCTAATTTTTTGCAAATTTAAGTCGTACACTCAAATCGGTAGCCCCGTGACTACGCGATCAGTTCCTTTGAGTCACATTGGTCCCGTTTGAGGTGTTCGTGACTCTTACGAGACCGTTTTGTGGTTGTTATACGTTTTGACCCTTCGATGGCATGTTTTTATGCTTAAGACTAATTTTAACAAATTTAGGTTCTACACTCAAATCGGGAGACCCGTGACTATGCGGTCGGTTCCTACGAGTCACATTGGTCCCGTGTGAGGTGTTCGTGACTCTTACGGGACCATTTTGTGGTTGTTTTACGTTTTCACCCTTCGATGGCATGTTTTTATGCTTAAGTCTAATTTTTTGCAAATTTATGTCATACACTCAAACTAGGAGCCCCGTGATTACGCGATCGGTTCCTACGAGTCACATTGGTCCCGTGCGAGGTGCTCGTGACTCTTATGAAATTATTTTGTGTTTATTTTACGTTTTCACCCTTCGATGGCATGTTTTCATGCTGAAGTCTAACTTTTTACAAATTTATGTCGAACACTCAAACCAGGATCCCCGTGACTACGCGGTTGGTTCCTATGAGTGATATTGGTCCCGTGCGAGGTGTTCGTGACTCTTACAGGACCATTTTGTGTTTGTTTTACGTTTTCACCCTTCGATGGCATGTTTTTATGCTTAAGTCTAAATTTTTTGCAAATTTACCTCGTACACTCAAATCGGAAGGCCTGTGACTACGCAGTCGGTTCCTACGAGTCACGTTGGTCCTGTGTGAGGTGCTCATGACTTTTACGGGACCGTTTTATGGATGTTTTACGTTTTCACAATTCGATGGCTTGTTTTTCTGGTTAAATCGAATTTTTGTAAATTTACGTCGTACACTCAAACCGGGAGTCCCGTGACTACGCGGTCGGTTCCTATGAGTCACATTGGTCCCCTGCGAGGTGCTCATGACTCTTGCGAGACCATTTTGTATTTGTTTTACGTTTTGACCCTTCAATGACATATTTTTATGCTTAAGTCTAACATTTTACAAATTTATATCGTACACTCAAACTGGGAGCCCCGTGACTACTCGGTCGGTTCCTACGAGTCACATTGGTCCCGTGCGAGGTGTTCATGACTCTTATGAGACCGTTTTGTGGTTGTTTTACGTTTTTACCCTCCAATGGCATATTTTTATGCTTAAGACTAATTTTTGAAAATTTATGTCGTACACTCAAACCCGGAGCCAGGTGATTACGCGGTCGGTTCCTACGAGTCACATTGGTCCCAAGGGTTGTGGCCATAGGGTAGTAGAGTGCCCCACTAGACTTCAGAAGGAGGGAAAGAAATTGATTGCATATAATGCCACCCTTAGTGATAGTGAACCGAAAGAGGGAGAGGAGACCCCCATTGAGCGCAACTACACAGCGTTTTGTAATACCCCGTACTTTTATGGATATTTAAAATACATAAGTAGGTGTAATTTAATAATTTGAGAATTTTAAGTGAAAGAGAACTTGAAGTGTGGGTTAAATATTAATTGGCGAGTTTTGGATTTTTATCGATGTGTGCTATATTTACTTATGGAAAAAAAAGTAAATGAAGTTGGAAAATATTATATCATGTCGTGGTTGAGAAAAGCGACAAGTAATAGTATTTTATTCGGAAAACAGGTGTGGGGTTGTATTAGATTTAAAAAGGTGAAGTTTTGATAAGTGACTCGGATGGGGATTTCGAGTGCACGGTTGGTCTCGGATGAGCTGAAATAGTAAAAATAAAGTACCCATTGGTAGTGTTTGGGTTTCGGGGACTTTTTTGGACTAGTAGGGACTCGCACTTGAGTATACGAGTCAATTTTAGGTTTAATAAGTGGAGAACCGTTATTTATCTCTTATAAGGGCACGAGAGAAAGAAAAAAGAAGGAAAGAAGGGAAGAGGAAAAGGAGAACTCCGACCAAGTTCCTACGAATCCCGACATGAGGTCGTCGGATTTATCCAACAAGGCAAGTGGTTAACTTGCTTTAATTATGTATGCGTGTTTTTAATTCATATTATAGTTGGTGAAAACTATCTAAATTTTGAGTTGGGATTCTTGAATAAAAATGGGATTTTTGGAAATGATTTTATATAAATTGAGGTGATCACAACTCCATATGAAATCTGAGCTCAAATCCATGTTAATGGTGTAATTTTTGGCTAGAAACTTGAAGAGTTGAATTAAATTATTAAGATAGGGTTAAAATATTAGTTAAATTGATGAATCCTATGAATAAACTGTTGTGTTAGGTAAAAATAAGTGGGTAAATGTTTATAGTGATGGTTGTTGATGTAGAAACCATAAATTTTGGAGTTGGCGAAGACGATGAAATCCCAAACTGATCATGTAGAACCGGTGAATTGTGTTTCTATTTAGGCAACTGGACGAGTTCGTTTATTTGTTTACCAATTCGATTCATTTTTTTGAGAACCGAATTGGTTCATTTTGGGAGTCATCAGTTCAGTTTGTTTATAACAATTAAATTTGAGAAATTTTATTGCATTTAAAGGATTGGATAAGAATTATTTTTGGAAGAGAAATATTAAAAGATCCTAAATAGGGTGTGAGGTACTCTAAAAGATTTAATGAGTGATATATAAATCTCGAGTTAATAGGAATAAGATCCGGGTGATGAATTTAGGGAGTATTTGGGATGAACAACACTCAGGAAAATTATTTCGGCGGGTATATATATATATATATATATATATATATATATATATATATATATATATATATATATATATATATATATATATATATATATATATATATATATGTGTGTGTGTGTGTGTGTGTGTGTGTGTGTGTGTGTAGAATATATGTGCCGATAGTATATGAGTGAATCCAAATGTGTGAGTAGGATGAAATTAGAATACTAGCTAGTTGTGATAAGCTAATATTCAAAAATTTTAAAATGTGAGAATTCTATCATAAGTGAGTGATTACGTATGGGATTAAACTAAGTGCGTGTATACTTATGAATTTATACGAATTGGTATATTTGGGACTATAGGATAACACCATGTGAGATAGGCATGAATAGCCGGATTTGATGATATATATATGTGGGGGGGGGGGGGGTATATTTATGGGAAACATACCCCTCTAGTGCTATGATGGAAAGTTGCGCGATGTGGGTGAATCTTTGGCATGAGGATCAGGGTGAGTATAGTCCCCAGGTCATAACATCCAGTTATTTATGCAGTGTGGCCCTTTATCATGGGTGAGACATTTTGGGTATGATTCGTTCTCACTTTTAGGGGAGTAACTATGACCGCTTCGCCGACATTTGTGTTATGTTTTTATCAGGTCGGTGTGAGACCCCGACCGGTGGTACCCAGGATGATGTGTGTTCCCTGGAAAATGATAACATTCTAGAGACCACATCAATTGAGTTATAGCTCCGAGGGATGGTTATTATACTTATATAGTGTGTGATATATGAGTATGGACATACTTGATGTGTATAGTATATTGTATATATATATACACACACACACACACACAAATAAAGATTAGAGGGAGAAGTAAATTGTTGCATTCGGGAAAATAAAATCTGGAATAAAATGTGACATACGTACATAAATATGAGAATATTATATACGAGGCTAATGCCACTAAAATGTGAATAATGTATCATAAGCAGTGAAAGTTATTCATAACGAATGAATAAATTATAAGTGAGGAATTATTATGCATAACATCGTGCGAAAGCTTAGAATATTATATACGCAGGGTATGAGATGGCGTGTGGTGACTTGGAGGTTTTGAGAGATGCTAGATAGGCTGGGTATTTTAACTAGGGTGTTTAAAATACATGCGTTAGATGTGCACTGATAGATGGGAGGTGAGGGGTATCCCATGTGAGCGTGACACCATTTTAAATATGGAGGATGTCATATTTTAAATATCAGAGTATTTTAAACACTTGATAAATATTTTCAAAATGTTTTGGTCTCTAACCCTCTTGCAAATATTTAAAAAAACTTTTAGGTGTCCAGACAGAGGGACGGCTAGATGATATCATTCATTCGAGCCAGACGATGTAGCAGTAGTTGTGGATGCTAGCAAGGATTGTTTAGAAGCTTATATTCTTGTGATCTGGATAGAAGGTACTGTTAAAATATTTTGGCATGTTGCCCAACTATTGTCATTTATATTATATTTTCTCTTTTCGTTTACGCCTATTCGACATGGTTGTATTAATGGTTTATCGAGAGTTATCGGTTATTGTTTATTTATTTCAGTTGATGTGTATATAAATTATGTGGACGATTTATTGTGTGTTTAAGTTAACAAGATTAGAAAGTTTAAAATTTGACACTGGGCCTAATAGGTTATTAGTAATTAATTTGGGTTCTAGCGACCTTTGGAATCTGTGCGAACGTACTACGTTTTCAGTGTTGCTTTCTATTTGATATAAAGCCCTATGCCGAGGATTGTTGATTCCTATGGTGAAATTTCGTTCTCCTACTATATTGTATAATTATAGTGAATCTTATATGCATTCGGGTGTGTTTCTTATCCCGAACAATGAAGGACGATAGATAAGGTCTGTTAGGAGAATAACTGGAGGTGGGTCTCAGTTGAAGTTGTAGAATAATTTTGGGGATAATCACCAATGTCGAGGTCACCCCTATTTTTCTCAACAAGTTAGGTCTATAAGGATTGCTAGGGTGCAACATATATTTTTCAAGTATCACTATAGCAGAAAGTGGGGACAAATTAGACTCACCCAGAGTGGTTAAAATGGAAAAGAGTCTGACGGGTCTTTGAAGAGGTCCATCCATTGGAATTTTACTAAATGTGGAGATTGTGTGTTAGACAATGGACGTACGATACCCAGAGGCTTTGGAATATATCAGAGTGTAGTATTCACGGATGTGAAAATTGGGGTAAAAAAATTTTAGTTAGTGGGAGCAGTGTTGTAATGGTGGGAGTCAATCACCACATTTGAAAAGTGAAATATTATGCCAATGGAAGGATCTTAGGTATGGTTGTATCAAAAGTTTCTTCATCTATTGTTCAGGACGAGATGTGAATGAAATTTTGAACTTATCACATGAAGGATGGACAGAGGCCCATTTGTGAAAAATAATTTAGTCAGGGAGTAAGACTGGATGAAACGCTGTTAGCGAAACACCGTAGTAGTGAGACCCATCAGGGGACCCATTTAAATAATTTAGATAGCCAAATTTATACCGAGTGACAGTGGATTCAATCAGGTCTGGTAAGGCCAATAAGGTGTTCTTTAGGGTCAGCGAAAGCAAAGGAATAATGGGGGTGGCCATCAGGGTTGAGGATGACGAGGTTCGAGAGAAGGACAACCCTAATACGATCAACATGGCTAGAAATAGGGGAGTATAAAGACATATTTTTATGTGGAGAGTAGGACCACATGCATTGATTTTGCCCGAAGCAAGTAAAGGGACAAGAGTATAGCAGAGGCAATGATTAAGATTGTTTGGTTTGGTTCAGACAAGTGTGTCATGTCCAGGAACCATTTGAGTATCCAGGGAAATTTTTCAAGGTGGAGAATATAAGTTTTATCCTCGGGTGAATGAGGTATGTTTTGTGTGACATGAGCGAGTCACAGTATTTTGTTAGCACAAGATTCGCATGTGAGACAAGTTTAGTGGTTTTATCGATAACATTATTATGTTTATATATATTTTTTGTTGTATAGAGGGGTTATCTTTGGTTTCATCCGTGGGGGAACGGGTGTAGTCAGTGACAATATATTTTATTGAAATTAGTCGCTTTAATGATGTGTTATACGAGTATGATATTATCCTGAGTATAGACTAGTTAGAACGATGGTGGGCTGATATTACAAGGCTATCGTGTTTGTTATTCTAGGGCAGGATGTGTTGTTTTGATGAGGCCTCACCTATAAGATGGTCGAGATCACATTTATATTATATTATGATCGAGACTTCGAAGAGTATTATTGTCTCGTTATGGTTGTTCCTGGTTTGTAGGGACTTTGATGATATCATTCGGGGGTTTAAGTCTTAGTTAAATTGATGAATCCCATGAATAAATTATTATTTTTGGTAAAAATAAGTGGGTAGATGTTTATAGTGATTGTTGTTGATGTAGAAACCATAAATTTTAGAATTGGAGAACATGATGAACTCCCAAACTGATCACGGCAAACCGGTGAATTGCAATACGATTTGGGTAACTGGACCGATTTTTTTATTTGGTCGTCGGTTTGGTTTGTTTTCTGAGAACCAGATCGGTTCATTTTTGGAGTCATCGGTTCGTTTCGTTCATAATAAAAAAAAATTGGATTCAAAGGATTGCAGTAGAATTATTTTTGGAAGAGAAATATTAGGGGATCCTAAATAGAGTGTGAAGGACTCTAAAAGATTTAACAAGTGATATTAAAATCTCGGGTTAGTGGGAATAAGATCAGGGTGAAGAATTTTAGGAGTGTTTGGGATGAACAACACTTAGGAAAGTTATTTCGGTGGGTATATATATATATATATATATATATATATATATATATATATATATATATATATAGATAGATAGATAGATAGATAGATAGATAGATAGATAGATAGATATTTATTTATGCGTGTAGAATATATATATGCCGACAGTATATATGAGTGAATCTGAATGTGTGAGAAGGATGAAATTAGAATACTAGATAGTGATGATAAGCTAATATTGAGGAATTTTTAAAATATGAGAATTATATCATAAGTGAGTGAATACTTATGGGATTAAAGTAAGTGCGTGTATACTTATGAATTTATACAAATTGGTATATTCGGGATTATAGGCATGAATAGTCGGATTTGATGATATATATATACGGGTATAAAGATAGTATATATATGATATGATTAAAAATACATATGTGTTTGAATGGTATATTTATATGAAACATACCCCTATAGTTCTATCATGGTAAGTTGCACGTTGTGGGTGAATCCCCTGGCTTGAGGAGCAGGATGAGTATAGTCCCCAGGTCATAGCGGCCTGTTATTTATGCAGTGTGGCTCTTTATCATGGGTGATACGTCTTGGGTATGATTCATTCTCACTTTTAGGTGACGAACTATGGACGCTTCCCCTACATTTGTGTTATGTTTCTACGAGGTCGATGTGAAACCCCCACCGGTGGTACCCATGATGATGTGTGTTCCCTAGATTATGATACCATTCTAGAGATTGAATCCATTGAATTATAGCTCTAAGGGATAGTTATTATAGTTATATAGTGTGTGATATATAAGTATGGATAAACATGATGTATATAGTGTATATATATATATATATATATATATATATATATATATATATATATATATAGTCAAATAAAGAATAGAGGGAGAAGTAAATTGTTATATCTGGAAAAATAAAATGTAACATACATATATAAAGGTGAGAATATTATAAATGAAGCCATTGACACTAAAATGTGAATAATGTATTATAACTACTGAAAGTTATTCATAATGAACGGATAAATTATTATTGAGAAATTATTACGCATAAGCTCGTGCAAAAGCTTAGAATATTATATACGCGAGGTATGAGATAGCGTAAGGTGACTTACATGTTTTGAGAGACGCTAGTTAGGTTGGGTAGCATAACTAGGGTGTTTAAAATAGATGCGTTTGGTGTGAACTGTTAGATGAAAGGTGAGGGGTATCTCATGTGAGTGCGACACTGGTTTAGATATGGAGGATATCATATTTTAAATGTTAAAGTATTTTAAACCTTTGGTAAATATTTTCTAAAAGTTTTTGGCTCTGACCCTCATGTAAATATTTTAAAAACCTTTTAGGTGTCCAGACATAGGGACGTGTGGATGATATGATTCCTTCAAGTCAGACGATGCAACAGCAGGTGTGGATACTACCAGGGATTGTTTAGACACTTTGATCCTGGTGGTCTAGATAGGAGGTACTCTTACAATATTCGGTCATGTGGCCTAATTGTTGTCATTTATATTATTTGTTACTTTACGTTTGGGCTTAATTTGACACCGGGCCTAATAGATTATTAGTAATTACTTTGGTTTTTGACAATGATGCTGAGAATGATCCATATGAGAATCATATTTTATTTTCATAAAGGATTGATCAGTCGAGAATAAAACAGGTAGTGTGTCAAACGTTCTTGGTTTTTCATATGAGCAATGACGATAAATCTTCTCATGAAGATTCTCATGTGCGTGGTGACACTTCTGAGGCAATAGTTTTTGAGTCCCAAGTGAGTAAGGGTGAAGCGAGTGAGGATGATGATGTTGAAGAAGGTGAGTTACAAGTTGACTTCAGTGAGTTGTATGAAGAAACTGTGAAGGTGAAGAAGGATAATGTGAAGTTGCATGCTAAGTTGAAAGAATATGCCATAGAAAATAACGATGCATTGATTGAGGATCTTAGGGGACGACAAAGGCTCGGGAGAAACTTGAATATGTTAAGGGTGAGAGACATAGTCTTAATGATTTGATGGAGGTTATAAAGAAGGAGATTATAGATTTTGATAAGTCTAGGCATTTGCTCGAGTCCAGTATTAGTGAGCTTGAGGAGAAATTGAGAGATTCGAGTACAGTTAAGTTTGATTTGGAGACTAGGTTAGAAAAGTTGGATATGATTTCAGTCACACTTCAAATAAAAAATGATAGGTGTTGTATAGCCTTCGATGATCGTATTTATCCCATTCCCAAAGCCAATACCATAGCTGTGAGAGAGCCAACTAGGAACGTTAAGAGTGGTCCACATTTAGGTAACATTCCTCGTCATGTTTACACTTGCACTCCTTGCGGTAGGAAGGTTCACCTTGGAATTTATTATTATGACCTAAAAAATGCTCCTAGGACATTTAAGAATAAATTCGTTTCGGTTCCCAAAACCCCCTTGCATCGTTATGCACGTACTTGAGTTAGGAAATCGAGCTTAGAGGCTTTAAGAATTAAACTTCATGACTCTCATTTTCTTTGACATGATACTTCTTATGATTTTTCTTACGGATGATTGTGTTAGCATGTTTGTCATACGCTAGTTTTACTTCATGATATATCTTTGTTAGTGTTATGACATGATTATATCTTTGTATTATATTTTTCTTTTATTTGAATCTTATTGGAAAAATAAAAAAAGATTTTTGGTTTTATATATTTTTGAAAAATACAAAAAGATTTTATTTTTTGGGTAAAAAATATTGTTTGAAAAACACAAAAAATTTTCTATTTATTTTTTTGTGTCATGAGTTTACCATTGATATGAAAGATTGGTGTGCTTGGACCCCCTTCATTCCAAATTTTCCCGTGGCTAATACATTTGGTCATAAATTTGGATACAAAGATTGATCTTAACCATTTATTTTAATGGGGTTGTTTAGAAGTTGACTTAATTTTAGATTCGACTATGTATATTCCATTGAACACATGCACGAGCCTATATGAAGGTTTAACTTCTCATGCATATTTGAGTTTGATGAGACGTTATACTCTCTATTTTTTCATCAATGTGCATAATAAACTTAAGAGGAGTTATGAATGTAATAACCCTAGCACGTGAGGATTGTATATTAAAAAATGATGAGAGCCACCGTTTAAAAGATCCCGAGAAAAAAATTAAGGCAATAAAAAGAAACATATGCCGAAAAAGGGACCAATAGTAAATCTCTTAAAAAGAGAAACGGTCTTCAATAGAAAAATGAAATAGAAAAGAATTATCAATTATGAGGGAGTTTTAGTTGAAGATCAATGAGTTTGCACAAAAAGGTCATAGGTTGAAAAACTCGTGTTATAATGCTATTGTTTGCAGAATCGTTAAAATTCTAGACTTGTGTGCGTAAAGTTTGTTTAGTTTATTAAGTTCAAATTTTAATTGTCATATATGGCTAAAACGTAGTTTGATGACATTTAGCGGTCAATTAGAGCTTCTTGAACGTATCGTTGTGTTTGGATTATGATTCATTTTTGTTAGATACACCCTTTCATTCGATTCAATGTTTGAGCATATTAATACTATATTAACATGTAACCCACATGTTTTTGTTTTTGAGTCCATTTTTCTACTGTTTTCGTGTTGTCGGTGGCTTTTATCAGATAATTTTTTCGCTGGGTAGATGTTACATTAATTTTGAGCTAGAATTGATAAATTTTGAAGTTGTTAGAATGACTTTTGCTCGTCATTAGAAAGATATATCCATGTCATTAGATGGGTGGATCGAATGACGTATCAAACGATCTACAGTCAACGTATATGTATGGTCGTTAGATGGGTGTTTCCAACGAGGTGCTACTATTTTAGGTCGTTAGTAGTGAGCTTACACATGGTTAGAACAACATTTACTTATCATTTGAATGACCTCTGATATTGTTCGAACGACTTGTCTTGGTTTTGAGATTTTTGATCTGTTTCAGGACCTTCTTGTTATACATTTTGATACTACACCGATTTGTAGTTTTGGATTGTTCTGGACTCAATATTGATTTTTCAAGATTGATTCTAATATTGCATTGATTATGTTTAATCACACAATTTGATATTGCTTATTTCTCCATGTGACTGTTTACTCGCTATGATTTGAAATATTCTGATTATTATTATCTAGTTGCTCATGTTTATCTAGGTATGCTTCTCATGTTATATTCATGCTAGATATGCATTTATAGTTTTATTTTTCTCACTTGTTTTTTGTTCAATATAAAAAGGGGGGGAGATAGATATGTGATGTGGCGGAGATTTTTGTAGGTATTTTTAAATTGGTATCATATTGTTTATATATCATTTGTTCCTCTATACTTGACATGGTATTTATTTGTGTAATGTGTGTAGTGATTCTTCAGCGATTCGAGATTTTTGCGGTAACATCACATTTAGACTGTTCATTCTTGTTTGTCCAACATTTGATACATGTCTTATATTTTCTTGTGGGTTTATGGGATGGAATTTAGGTCAATCGGCTTGATGTACCGGCTTTGGCATTTCATTGTTTTGGTTTTGTCCTGAAATAGCCAAAAGGGTACAGTTGAAAGGACAAATTTCTAAATAGTGTCAATTTGTATGCATTGGTATTATTTCGGACAAAAACCACTTTGAGTCATAGGATAGATTTTACTATTTTTTATTCCCATTAAGCCTACGACGTTTGTTGAAGAGGTAGAGACCAATCTTCAAAGATAGATCATGACGTAGTTTGGGTGCACGTCTTCACGTTGTTTTTCAAGATTCTCTCAGGTATGGATACATATTGGTTTAGGGATACTCGGTAAATACTTTCTAAGGATGTTATTTTATTTAAATCATATTTTAAAATGTTTTTAAAATAATTTTTCTAAGTTATTTTGTGTTTAAGGTTATATAAAATTTTCAATTGACTTTATTTGGTTCAAATAACTTTAGTAGTTTTTCAAATGACATAGTGGAGTCGTTCAAATGAAATGCATATTTCATTCTAAGGAGATATGTGTTTCGTTCAAACAACATCCTGAATTCGTTAGCTAGACGCGCCAACTCAAATTTTTCATTTAAGGAGTCTTTGCTCTGAAATACAAGTGTGTAGAACATACAAAAATAAACAGAATCTATACATTTTCTACATTTTTTTACCAAAGGTGTCCAAAGCATAAAACATACTTTATGTTTACAAGGTCCTTGTTTTACATAACCATATGTTATAGAGATCTTGTGGTTTCACCATAGTTTCATTCTTCGTTACTCGAAGAACCTGTTTCGTGTAGTGGACTCCGTATTTGCTGATTGATCATTATTGACTGTATCGGTGTATACCGAGGTGCGCATGGACCTATGTGTTGTGGAACTAGCGTAGGTGGACTCCTGCATTGCAATGTGGAGGAGTGGTTGAAGACAATAAGAGTCTCCAAGACATATGGGAATCGAGTTGTTGAGTAAGACTATAATCTTCCTTTGTAAAACCGTATCATAGTGATTTTATGGCCTGGTCTATCTGAGGTTTTTTCCCTTAGTGGTTTCCCTCGTACATCGATGTGTTCTGTGATCATTATTTACTTTATCTTTCTTATATCGCTAGATGCATGTTTAGGTATTAAGAAGATAAAATTGGCTTAATTAGGTTCGTTCACAAAATTGGTGCTTTATAAAATTGGAAAAAGTTTTTGAAAGGAAAAACTATTTTCACCTAAAGGACACACGCATTGAGGGACTATCATATTTACACTTTACTTTTGATTACGTATATCATTATTATGACGAATGGTCAATCTTCATTGTATCATCTTAGCTGGTAGCGTTGTTCTTGTGAATATTCAAGGTGCAGCCTTGAGCTATTGCATGGGTATAACTTTGGCAAGGTGAATGTATCATCTTGTTGGTTACGGTTTGAATGGTAGTGTTCTGGGGTTTTGGTTTCGGCATAAGTGAACCCGAAGATAGTTAAGTTCTCGAGCACCGTCTCGAGCATGGATATGGACAAAGGTCGGACCACATTAAAATCTCAGGTTGCAAAGTTTAACTTATCCCTCTCTCGTAACAACTTATATTTACTTTTTATTAATTTATTTCTTATATTAGAATTATAATATTGAAATTAATATCCACACAAAGTTAAGAAGTTTTTAAATTTTCCATTAAACACATATACCCAATTCCCCCCCTCCCCCCCTCCGCCTTGGGTATATTTTCGGGCCAAAAATTTGTATGAGAGTCTAGGTCATAGATCCTTATTTTGAAAATTATATTTGGAGTATAAAGGTAAAAAACAAATGGAAGGCATTTCACAACAATTTTTGGGTGGTTAAAATATACCCATTTTTTAAAGAGAAGACTTCAAAACATGGAAAACCAAAACCTCTTGGCTTATTTAATCCATTGGATATTTTCTTTGGAAAATTATCAGTGATAAAAAAATCTCTATTACTAGATAGACTAACCCTCTAAAAGAGATTTGATTTAAATAATGAATATATGATAAATTTACGATCTTCTTTAGATAATGTTGCTGCAGGAAAAGTAGAACATTACATTAATTTGGGATAATCTTTTGAAGAGTTCTTAAATAAAGTTCCACAAAAAGAAGTAATCATTCCTTTAAACGAACAAAAGATTAAAACAAAAAAAGAAGAAGAAATACAATAGGAATCATCAAGTTCATCATCCGAAGAGGAAATGGAAATTCCATCATGATCACAACAATAATCAAGAATTAACATGGTAAAACCTTACCCTACTAAATCCTTAGATTAAAAAAGTTTCTCTAAGAATGATATTATGAGTACAAGATTTTTACTATCAAACCATGAGTGGATATAAAAGTTTCTTAATCAACACATTATTTTAGAAAAAAAAAAGTAAAGGTCTTTACCTTTGAAATGAGCAATCAACTTAAGAAAATGAAAAACTTATTTTTGAAAATAAAATATTAAAATAAGAGAATGAGAAGTTAGCATCAAATGATAATAAGACACAACTTGAAAATTTCAAATTAAATGAAGAATTTAAATGTTTAAAACAAACGCAAAAGAAATTTGAATAACGTAGAAATAGTTTGAACCTACTCGTTAAGCAACAAAAAATTGACTCCGATAAGAAAGGACTAGGATACACAAAAGAAATGTTAAACACAAAATCAAAGTAAAAGTTTGTTAAAGAAAAGGAAGAATTGATTTTTGAAAGCAAAATCGAATGTCCCAAAAGAAATGTCGCAAAAACTCAGACATCAAGCATAATGTTCATTACATAAAGAAAAATCATATTGTTGAAAAATGTCATAAACAACCAAAGTTTGAAAACATTGTTTTTATTATTAGCAAAAAGAATGATCTGACGTATATTGATGGTGAATTCTGTTCATCGAGTGAACATTTCACATATTGTGGTAAAAAAATCATACGTTTGATGTTTGTTACATAAGGGAAAGAAATATTCACGTTTATAGACAAAGGAGATCATCATACTCCTTCACTATTAAACAAGGACCCAAAACCCAAAGGGTATCGAAAAGGAATGTTCATTCTTCATATTTTATAGGTTCTTAAAGAATTCCTAAATGACTTTATTTTAAAGATGTGAAAGTAAGGAAAGAAATATCTTAAAAGAGAAAAATATGGAATTTATGGAGAAGAGATATACATGACAAAAAAGAAAGAAGGCAAATGATGGCAAAACATTAAAGGATTCACAATATTCTAAGAATGGTAACATTTATCCTTCATTTTCATATGCTTACTTATTCTCCCCTAAAACTTAATCTATAACACATGATACACACATTCACCACACCCCAAATACAATCTAACAATCTTAATATCACATGAAGAATACAACCTTATTTGATTAAATTGATCATTCAAATCCATATAACATTGTGACACCCCACCTAAATAAATATCGGGTGATCAGTCCTTTATTAAATTAACTCAAAGTCTCCGGTTGGTTCATTCTTAGCATCACTGTCAAAAAATAATTTTCATTATTAATCACCTAATAAATAATTAAGCTAAGTGTCAAAAAATTTAATTCTATAGATTAAGTACGATTGTTATTATCAAGTATGAAACCATTGTCATGAATACAAATGATAGTATTAAAACCAAACTATTCGAATGAAAGAACATGCTAGATAACTCAATCCAAATAAAATATCCCAAATCGCAGGACAAAGTAAAAATCAAAAGCAATCCCAACTAATACAGAATACTGAAATAAATCAAGAGTACAAATCTCTCTGAACTAGATAAAGCTGGAAATGGGCGACACATGACCTATCTAATGATGACTAAATAGAAGACTGAGAAGGCAAAGATGAAGTCGTTTACTACAAGGTCCTGTAACTCCCACACTAGCTGCAGCACGTCAACAATCCCAAGATTTAAGTCTGACGCCCCTATGGCTGGCCACCTATGATACATAGATACATATATATATACAAGATATGGAAGAGATGACAGGAAACGGGTCAGAGCCCGAGTGAACAAAAAATTTAAAAATAGTTTAGCAAGTATTTGAAATGCTTACAAGTTGATATTACATACATGTTAATACCTCAACACTCACTTGGGAATTCTTACCCCTCAACTAGAGTGCATGTCTAACGTACTAATGAAATAATATAGATGAAACTAACCCAATTCACCACTCTAACCCAATACACTAGTCTAACCCAATTAAGCCAGTTATATTCATCACATTACAGACTTAAGTTTGTAGCCACTTGAATTCATTTGATATTAATTATTCTATTCGTATCTACTTAAAAGCACAGTAGATTAATCACAAGTATATATATTTATCACTCATAATATATATACTAATAGGGCACCCAACATAAATCTATGGTACTGGCATACTCTGCTATCAAGTCCCCGTATCTCTCATACAAAGGGAAATACTAGTTCTTAATCACTATCGAACTGTATTAGCACAAAACACATATATTGGAGGCGAAGCATAGTTCCAAGTCACTAAGGGGTCAGCACATACCCTCACGTCTCTTAGGACCATCTGACTATCATTATAGGATATCCTATACCAAGGATCCTATGTTCTAGGGTACGAGTAAATATCCCCCATAAAGGTCACATCAGAATAAGACTGTCCCGGCGCGAAAACCTCTGTAATAGAGAGTAACGCGGGTATGATTAGACATAGATATTCAAATAATATGTATATACATGAACTCATATATATTTAAACTATTAAGCTAGGTATGACCACGACCCATAACATATTCTAGCCACGCGTAGCATATAACGCTTGAGTTCTGTGTATAAGTAAATCACTCTTTTTATTCTCTTAATTATTGCAAATCCTTAAGTACTTCTCGACTCTCAAAGTGTATCCTCTCGATAAACATAAAATCATTAGGTGCACCCTCCTTACTCTACTGGTCTAAGTCTTTATTAATTCTCACAAGATCTACTATAACGTACACACGATTTCTCACTAAATTTATATTCTCGAAACCCCAGGGTTAAATCTCGTATAAACTCGTCTTACCCAGACCCTACTTTTACGCTACTGGTCCTTCTCATGTCCCATTAAGATATTTAAATTATGTCCAAAGGTCCTTACGCATTAGGATTGGATTAACATAAAATAAGGAAGAATTTTCAGTTTCAACGAGGGGTCGATCGATTGATCTAGAAGGTGTTGGCCCAGTTTCTGCAATTCTATCCTATGGGTTTCATCCACTCTAAATCCCCAAACCTCCAGTAACATGTACCAAACTCCCAATCAAACCTCATGAATGTTATATAAAGCAATATAGATGATTTCTAACGTAAAACATTTACGAATTCAGCAAGAATCGTCATCAAAAGGGATTAATTCAAGAAGATAACATTTAACCCTAGTTCATCCAATCTTCTCAAGAATTCATTTAAATTTCCACATTTCTATCTCTACTGGGCCTTAATTTCGTGGATACTATATTACATATGACAAATATCCATCCTAACATGGTTTCAACTCCGACTTTGCAATAAAAACCTCCCAAACAACATTTTATTTTTAAGAAAACATGAGAGAATAAATTCCTACACTAGCATGGATGTGTTATAACCTAAAGAACAACAAGTTAGATACTTACCTTAGAGATGGAAGTCTGAATCATTGATGATGATGGGTATGGTTTTGTTCCTCATTCCCCGATCTACGCGTTGGTGGTGGAATTGGTGAGGATGGTGTTGGCTAGGTGTTTCTCTCCCTTGGAAGCCTTCCCTCTTCTCTCTTCCTTAGACTCTATACAACTCCAAAGTTTCTAACCCTCGAGGACTCTCTCTTCCCACAGATATAAACTCTCTATTTTCGTCATTAATTAAGGCCAAAAATGGAAAATTACCAAAATGCCTCCCGGGTTACCGGTTGGGCCTAAAAACGTTCCGAGACTTAAACTAAACCCCCGAGTACACTTTTGTGACTATCTAGACCCTTACGGACACATTGGTGCACTTCAAATGACCATACAGGTGATTTATAATTAATTCACTTTTATTCCAGTAATTTAGTCCTGACACGACACATGCGTGTCCCGACTTAATTTCTATAATTGTCGTATTATTCACTCACGATAATTTTAATAAATTCCATCTCATATACTACTTTACTCATCTAATAATATTCAACATAATTCTTACCAATAATTACTAACTCTCGTCACGCTAGTAATATTCAATTTAAAAATCCAAATTAATAATAAATTAATTTATCCTAATTAAATTTAATTAATCACGTAATTAATGGCCATAAAAATACGGGGTATTACACACATCCCAACTTATAACCGTATGATTGGAAAAAACAACAATTTGAAAACTGGTAAATACAAAATAACTTAAAACGTTGAAATAGTTACACATATTTGGAAAAGATTGCTGATAAATTGATATTTATGATAAGAGTATATTTCAAGAGAATACTTGAAAACGATTTGAAGAAAATTTGGCGGTGAAAATAAATGAAGACACTTTCTTTGAAAAATAAATTTATTTTGGAAAACTCCATAGAGAAATATAAGAAGTTCTAAAGAAATAAAAGTTAAAAATCGGTCCAGAAAAGATGATTTAAACTCCCTTATCACAAAAGGTTATGGTGGATATCCAAAAGGAAAAGATTGATTGCATACCTTTAATGAATTAAAAAGAAAGAAATGAATGATTTATTTTCTAAAAGAAAACATGGAAACATACGAACATTCAAAAAAGGAATTTCTCTTAAAAAAAAGATGAACTGTTACACCTACACCCTTGCATAGAACAAACATCCCCGTAAAAAATACCCGTGAATAAGTAATATCTTGATTACATGAAAACTTTGAATACATTTACAAGTTATGTTTATTTTTATTAGAAACATATGGTTTTGCAATAACACTCAAAGATATCCTACACATGTATAAAGAGTAAAATGAACATACTTGATCTCATCACATCAAATGAATTTATGGCAAGTTGTCACATTATCGCCACAAACATTGGTAACACAATACCAAATTAATCCCACAAGACTTTTGAAAAATCAAATCTATGTAATTCACATATTTCCTACACTATCTGAGCATCATATGAAATGAAGAAACTTATGAATCTCGAAAAAATTGGAAAGGCACACAACACAAAACATAATTTCACAACTTATGAAAGAATTGAGAAAGAAATAGTGTTTTTTGAAAAATTAAGCTCCCTTGAGAATATTGAAACATCATTGACCAATTATTCACCTTAAATAAACTACAAACAAGAATCCAATATCCCCCACTCTCCTCCAAATCACTTACACACCTATTACTTGAGTTATTTTTTGAGTTGTACCCTGATATCATCCCGTATGTTTATGATTTGAGAAGACATCTTGATAGGCCTTTTATCCCTATTATAAGTGATGTATTCCTTACCTAGAATCTGAAATCGATGAACCCTTCATATTTTTTTTGAATACATTTTTGGTACAGAATACAAATACTTCATGTAACATACCCTTTATTAAATTTGGAAATATCTATACTCAAAATTACGTGAAAAACTTTCAGAAAATTAATCCTAATTCTAATGAAGGAATCTTTTTGGTATACTCATAAATAGTCAAACCTAGTTACACAAAAACCCACGTCATCCAAAAATCCATACATTTAACAATTGTTGAAATAAAAAATTCTCCCTTCAACATCAAAGATTATAACCAAGTACAAAAAGTAATATAGACTCTTTTCATAGGAGCAACTAAGAATCAACACAAGGAACAGACCCAAGTAAAAAGAAATGTACCCAATAAAATATATATGCACGATGTCCATAACAAAAATTCGGTGCAACACTACCATACCAAACATATTAACATCAAACTTCACTACTTATGGGAACATGTACAAAAAATAGGATGTGATGACCGAGCCTACTTATACCATAAACAACCCCACCAACATCATTACCAAAATGATAAGATTACACCATTTAACATGACATTGCCATTACAAGCACTAAAAACACATTGTTTAGAAACCTCTACAATACTACTACATATGATTTACCAATACTAATATTTTCCCCACTAACCATCCTTTTAAAACGTTCGCCTCCCCACACACACCAATGATTCCATATTTGAAAAGACTCGTTTTTACACCAACTACCCGGGATGAATCGAAAATACTTTCAAAAGTACCCTTCACTAAGAAACTCAAAAAAATTAAATTTTACATTTTGAAACACCTAAATCACAATAGTAAGAGTATGCCCTAATTCAATTACTACATAACCAATTTTTATCATGATATGATTGTAGTATGATTAAAATTATTTTCCATGGATACACCTTGTAGCAAAGATAATCCATTGCCTACCCTCATTGTTAAGACCCATGATAGTAAAAGATATTTCCTCCTTGTATTTTTATACTAACCCTCTTTTTTAGAAAGCCATAAAAAAGTACCCCCGCCATTTTTGATAATAATAATAATAATAATAATAATAATAATAATAATAATAATAATAATAATAATAATAATAATAATAATAATAATAATAATAATAATAATAATAATAATAATAATAATAATAAAGGGGGAGAAAAAGGCCCTACAACAAAGGGGGAGAGCAAAACAGTTTTTAAAACAAGCCTAATACAAATGGGGAGACAGTAAAAATATTTTCTCAAACTATATCAAATGTATTCTCATCATTAAAAAGGGGGAGATTATAAAACCAGATATATTTAAACCAAAAAGAATTTGTTTGATGAAAAAATAATTAATATAAGAACATACATCACTCTCTTCTCTCTAATGTAATTGAGATTAAAATAAGCACTCAAAATATTATGAGATATGCAACCAGGAACACTTCATCTAGTCAAACCATGCAACTATCCCATGCAAAATAATGAAATCCTCAAAACCAAAACAATGATGTTCATGAACCAAAAAGTTTAAAGTTCATAAGATTTAGTTGAAGCTTGAAACCGCATATGTATTTAGAAAACCACTTGGACATTAACCAGTGGTCTCACCTAAATCTTGCATCAATTAGTGAACCTCATATGTGATTCAAACAACTAGTGAACCTCAAATGTGAATAAAACAAACCAGTAAACCTCTTATGTGATTCAAACAACCAGTATGAAATCAACTAGCATAATTATAAAAAAGTTCACAATCACTAAATAGAGAATCATTCTATACAATTTGTTCCATATTAACACACAAAATATTATCCAGTTCATCTTAACCAATACATCATAATATCTTGATTGATGTCTCAAGCAAGTAAGAAAATATTCTCATAAGACAAATTTTACTTTATTTTATTTTACGTATGCAACAATGTAGAAAAGTAAAGTAACATGTTTTAATCATCTATAATATCACTCCCACTCACCTAGACCTACCTAAACCTTTATTAAACCTACTATAAGGCTTAGACCCTAAACAACCCGAAGTTTCAATCGACTTAAAGTTAGGATTCAGTCGACTAAAAGTCCCAGGTACCAAGTTTAGCAATCTCATTATAACTTTGAGCCATCTCATCATTTTAGAATCATTATTGGGGAGTTTTATTAATGAAACTCAACTTTTATTCGATTGAAAGTTCCAGATTTATTCCTTCTCACTTTGGTAATTTCCTCCAACCTTTCGACCTATTACCCCATGGTTTACTAACTTTCTACCAACATATTTACCAACATTTGGTTTCTCTAACCCACATACTTAAGCTATAAATAAATCCATCCTCTTCCATTACAAAACACACAAACTACAATAATATTCTTTAAAGAAAAAGTTACATTATCCCTAATTTGTGTCATCCCCTCCCTTGAGTTTTAGTGAGCGAAATCCCTTGTGATATTTAAACCAAAAACTCCATTTTATCCGTAGTTTCAAGAAAAACCACTTGAACCTAAAATCTCATCCCCATTCCTTCATTAGCAAAATTACAATAACCACTTTTGATAAAGATATACTTTGAAACCCAATTGACATATACACTTGTGAAACTTGTTTACTTGTCTTTTTAGAGAGAGAAATTAAACTCTTATTGTGAAATGATTACATTATTTTAGTAAAGAAACTTTTATTTATTTTTGGTTACCTCTATCATTGTTGTGAAGAACAATTAAGCTTCATTTTATCATGTAAGACGGTAGTGTCATTATTGCAGATGGTCAAGGTTTGGCCTTGAGTTCCTGCGCGGTTACTTCTTGGAGAAGGACACAAGTATCGTATTATTTGTTTTCATCTGGAAAGTAGTGTTCCTTTGTTTTGGTTCCGTCATAAATGGACCCATAAATAGTGAATCTCTCGAGTATCATCTTGAGTGAGGACATAGGTAAAGGAGGAACCACATTAAAATCTCAGTTTACAAAGTTTCATTTATCCCTCTCTCTTAACTGCTTATGTTTACTGTTGAATAATTGCTTACTGATAATTATATTTATCATATTCCAATTAATCTCCAAATAAAGTTAAGAAAATTTTTAATTTTTGATTAAACCCTTATACCCAATTCACCCCCCTTTTAGGTATATTTTTGGGACAACATCTGACTCGACACATAAGCTACCACATTCTCCTTCCCTGGATGGTACTGGATCGAAAAAAATATAGTCCTTCACAAACTCGAGCTACCTCTCTTGTCTCATATTCAACTTTTTTTTATGAAACAAGTATTAGAGACTCTTATGATCGAAATATAAAGTGAACCTCTCACCTAAAAAGTAACTTCTCGAAATACGAAGGCCAAAGACTACTATGGCCAGATCCAAATCATAAGTGCGGTAGATACCCTCATGAGGCTTAATCTTTAGGGAAACATAAGTTATAGCCCTCTTATCTTGCATCATTACACTTCCTAAACCTTAAAGTGATGCATTTGTAAAAACCAAATACTCCACTTCGGTCTACGGTAATGTAACTATAGGCACGGTAGTGAGATTCTCCTCGAGATCCTCAAAATCTCTCTAGGAGTCTGCACTCCAAACGAATGGTACTCCATTATGAGTGAGGTGATTTGGTGGTCCAATAATCTTTGAGAACCCCCTAATGGACCTCATGTAGTACCCTGCCAAATATAAGAATCTTCTAACGTTTATAGTCATCGTGGGCTTTCCCCATCCTACAACTGCATAAACTTTATTAGGATCCACCGAAATTCCAACTGCGGATAAAATATGGCCCAACAGTTGAACCTCCCGAAGTCAAAACCCACACATAGAGAACTTTGTGAATAACTTATGTTCTTATAGAGTATGTAAAACCAACTGCAAATGTTATGTATGTTACTCCCTCGATCGTGAATATATATCACGATGTTTAATGATGAACTGATCCATAAATATTTAAAAAACTCGATTCATCAGATCCGTGAACACTGCTGGCACGTTGGTCAACCTAAATGGCATGACCGAAAACTCATATGATCCATATCATGTAAGAAAATCTATCTTGTACTCCTCCCGAATATGTAACTGTTGATACCCTGAATGAAAATAAATCATGGAAAATAATGACACAAACCCCAATGGGTCGAATAAATCATCGATACATGGAAATGAATACTTGTTCTGTATCGTCACTTTATTAAAATCTCGATCCTCTATACATAACCAAAGCGAACATCTTTCCTCTTCATAAGTAAGAATGGATCTCTTCATGGAGATGTTCTTCTGTAGGAATTATTGGCTCAATAATTGTTGGATCTCCTCACGTAACACCTTCATCTCTAAAGAATCGATCCGGTATTGTGCCCTCATGATGGGACCGGTGTCCAACATCAAATATATGCCAAAAACAACCTCTCTAGATAGTTGTAATCTTGGAACCTCCTCAGATATGTCCATAAACTCTTGGACAAGAGGTATCAAATATAATGTAATTGTGACCTCCTTAGATGATGTCATACCTGTATAATATAAGTTTGTGCTAAACCCCCTGTAAGGACATATTTCTCATGTCTGATATCTTACTTTTGTATATATCGTACGCCATTACAAAAGGCACGTCACTTCTCGATCTCACATGATGGCCTCTATCCAAATTTTGGGAGTCAAGCATTCAAAATCTCCATCAAGTGTCCCACATCTGCCACAATGACCTCACATTCCACGATTTTAGGCACTCTATGCAAGTGGTACACAAGAGAAGTCAAAACAATAAAAGAAGACAAGATATGAAAGTTCAAGGGCATTTTGGCAATTTTATAGCCACTTTCAGGAGGTCCAGTCACCTGGAAATTTGAAGAGCTTAAAGCCACGAAGATACTGGAAGAAACGGCACCTCAATCCTAACTACGGTGAAGAAGTTATGGTCCTTTGAAAATGGAGAAAATTTTGTGAAAATCCGTGGAAGAATGTTGTGTGATTTTTGCCCCAAAACCAGCGAAGTTTCGCGAACCGAAGGGTGAACCGGTTTGGGGGGTGAACCGGTTTGATGTACAATTCGAACCGGTTTGGGGTACCTGACACTAACAAGAGTTCCAAAATTTTGAAATTCCTTTATGTTTCCTATAAAAGCCAACTTCGGGGGAGTTATTTTACAAGACTTGGAGAGATGATTTTAAGAGTTCTAGTAGCTCAAGTTTTCATATTTTTGAGTCCCAAAACTCATTTTTTGATTCACACATCATTCTCATACTTTTTTGAATCCTTTTGAAACCCAAGAACGCTCCTTTGCTTTTATTCATACTTATGGAGAAGTTGCTCTCTTCTTCATCACTGCCTTCCTAGAAAGGGAAAGTTCCAGTCGACGAATTTGTGGAGAAGCCATTTTTTCTTCTTCACTGCTGACCAACTGGAGTTCCTGCGGGAGATTTCAGCCGAGACATCAAAATCGACGCCTGAGGGTATTTCGTATGTCGCTCTTATTTTCATTATAATCCGTGTTACCGTTTTTACAAATTATAGTGAAAATAAAAAGGTTTTGTCCCTTTGGGGGATTTTTCCTGAAATTGTTTGTTTTATCCTGCATGCTTTATTTTATTTGATAAATCATCTAGCTGCATATTTTAGGGTTTAACTAAAATTTCAGATTAATTAAAATTGGATTTTATTTGTGAAGTTGCAATATTTCCACTGTAGCCACTATACGAATAAGTATCAGAGCCTGTTGCACTAAGTTATTGTGTTTTGATCCTAATTTTTCACAAAAATGACTTTCGGTGGTTTTGATGATCTTCGGTGTCAAATTTTTGAAAAATTTAATTGGAAAATTCACACGAACTCTTGTTTTAAATCTTATGTTGAAAACGAATCTAGGCGGTGTTCTTGTTGTGAGGGTGTTGGTCACATTAGATGAGTGAACCACAAATTTAAAGAAGAAATGGAGTAAACTAGTTTCTCGTGTTTCTGCCCTTAGTGATTGTGATTAGTTATGATAGTGGGGGTGATGGGGGTGAGGATAAAAGTGTAGATGAGCGTGACTTGCAAACTGCTTTAAATGAACTTTATGCTGAATCTTTGAAAATGAAGAAAGAAAAATTGAAATTGAAAGATTAATTGAAAGAGTGTGCCTTAAAAAATAAAGATTTTTTAGTTGAAGAACTTAGGGCACATGAGAAAATTTTGAAAGAGAAGCTTGAGTACGTCGAGGGTGAGAGTGATAGTCTTAGAGGGTTGATGGAGACTATGAAAAAGGATCTTTTAGAGTTTGAGGATTCTCGACATGTACTTGAATCTAGGATAGGTGAACTTGAGGTGAAGTTGGAAGATTCAAGTAAGGTGAAATTTGATTTGGAGTCTAGGTCTGAAAAACTTGATAAGATTTTAGGCACCGTCGAGAAAAAAACGGATAGGGGTGGCATTGGTCTTAAAAAATATGTTTCACCCATTCCCACATGTGTGAGAGAGACTCCTGGGAATTTTAAGAAAGAGGCACCTAAGTTTGTTAGGAAATATTCCCCTAGGAACATCGTGAGATAACCTACTAGGATCATAAGGAGAGTGCCACCTGGGCAAATTCGTAGAGAGCAACCAAGAAATTTGAGGGGAGGGCCACTTTTAGGTAACACACACCGCCCGATTTACACTTGCACACATTGCGGTAGGCAAGGTCATCTTAGGCACTTTTGTTACAATATTTTAAATGGACCTAAGAAGGTTAATAAAAGAATAAATTTGATTCCCCAAACCCCCACGTGTCGTTACAGATCTATTTGGGTTAGAAAATCGGATTTAGAGGCATATGATCTTTTTGTACACAACTCTAGTTTGCTTGCACATGATTCACCCCATGTGAAATCTTTTGGTTGATTGTGTTGGATGTTTGTCATACACTAGATATGTATCATGTTATATTCTTTCTAGTGTTATGACTCACTTTGATGTAGCGCACATTGGTTTATTTGTTCCATTTGTGTGTTTTGCTACTGTTTTAGCACTGTTTTCGATCTGTTTGCCTGTTATAGGCACTGTTTTCACCAATTTTTTGCACTGGGCAAAATTGTATGATTTTTTGGGCATTCTGGGAAGTTTTGGTTTTCTCGTTCGAGCGAGAACTCTAAGTTGTTTGAACGACCTATCTGGAAATTTTGTTTTGCTTCCCTTCTTATTTCAGTACTCGGTGTTCATACTCTTGGGTTCTTGGTACTAATGGGTTGCTTTTAGTCAGTTTATATGCAGTTATTCTTGGTATCCATGATTAATTTATATCACTACATTGCTCGTTTATCACATCTACTTTAATTGTGGATTCTCTTGTGTGATCGTTATTTGGTAGCATAGGATGTTGCTCATATCGATATTATATGCCTCCTGTTGGTTGTATCATTTTATAGTTATATTTTTTCTGTTTGAAAAATTTTGAAAAATACAAAAAGATTTTATTTTGATAAAAATTTTAAAAATCCAAAAAGATTTTTGCTTTTGTTTACACCGTTTATGGATGGACACTTAGGATAACTGAGTCACAACATCATTCTGTTTTTTCCATGTGACTATTTGATAGTGTTTTGAGATAATATGTCAATTCATCCATGTGCTTTATAATGTTTGGAGTCATTAAGATGTAATTAAGTGTTACTTCCTACATGTTTGACTCATGATTTCCTTTATTGCACACATGCATGGATTTGCTTGATTATTGTGCTAGTCTTATCACATGTTGGTTGGGTGTTTTTAACTTTAATCATGTCCTTAAAATGAACCAAGCGCAATAAAACTTGACAAGAAAGTTATGCATGTAAGAGTCGTTTGTGAGTTTGTGTGCTTTGTTTGAAAATAGTGAAGGGCTATGAAAGATAATTTTTTATCCTTTGCGATTAAGCCGCCATTTAAATTGGACCTAAAAAATTGAGGAATATTGTTATCCGAGGTCCAAAGAGGTTTAAAAGAGCCCGAAAATATTTATAGGCAATAAAAAGAAATTCATGCCAATTATGGGCCATTTAGGTTTTTGCACCAATTCTCCAAAGTTTGAGAATTTAGTTTAACAACTCTAAAAGAAAATATATATGAGGGAGTTTGGTTGGAGATTTTATAATGGGTTTCCACGTCCTTGAAAGTCTTGAAAAAGTGCTAAATAGTTTTGGACGTTATTGGTGTGGAAATCACTTTAACATTGATTTGTTGATGATCATATGTTGCACACCCTGATGACAAAAGATTTGAGATTTTGAAGATCTGAAGAATAAATGATGAAGACTTACTCATTTGTATCTTTCCAGTTTTAGGTTCATGGGAGGGTAGATTTGTATAGGTCATTTCAATGATAATAATTTGGATTTTTTATTTTGTACCAGCATAGACATAGGGCGAGATTTATAAAGACATATTTCTCATGTCAGATATCTTACTTTTGTATATGTCGTAGGCCGCAACAAAAGGAACATCACTTCTCGATCTCACATGATGGCCTCTATCCAAATTTTGGGAATCAAGCATTCAACGTCTCCATCAAGTGTCCCACATCAGCCTCAATTACTTCACGTTCCATGATTTTCGACACTCTATGCAAGTGGTACACAAGAGAAGGAAAAATAATGTAAGAAGGCAAGATATGAAAGTTCAAAGGAATTTTAGTAATTTTATAGCCACCATCCGCAGGTCCAATCAACTGGAAAGTTAAAGATCTCGATGCCAGGAAGATACTGGAAGAAACGACACCTCTATTCAAGCTATGGTGAAGAAGTTATGGTCCTTTGAAAATGGAGAAAATTTCGAGAAAATCCTTTGAAGAATGTTGTGTGATTTTTACCCCAAAACCCGCAAAGTTTTGCGAACCGAATGGTGAACCGATTTGGGGGCGAACCGGTTTGACGTACAAGCTGAACCGGTTCGGGGTACCTGACACTGGCTAGAGTTCCAAAAATTTGAAATTCCTTTTAGTTTCAAATAAAAGCCAACTTCGGGGGAGTTATTTTACAAGACTTGGAGAAACGATTTTAAGAGTTCTATTAGCTATAGTCTTCATATTTTGGAGTCCCAAAACTCATTTTTTTATTCACACATCATTCTCACACTTTTGTGAATCCTTTTGAAACCCAAGAACACTGCTTTGCTCCCTTCCTGGAAAGGGAAAGTTCCAGCCGACGAATTTGTGGAGAAGCCATTTTATCTTCTTCATTGCTGACCACCTGGAGTTCCTTCAGGAGATTTCAGCCGAGACATCGAAATCGATGCCTGAGGGTATTTCATATGTCGCTCTTATTTTCATTATAACCCGTGTAACCGTTTTTACAAATAATAGTGAAAATAAAATGGTTTTGTCCCTTTGGGGGATTTTTCCTGAAATTGTTTGTTTTATCCTGCATGCTTTATTTTATTTGATAAATCATCTAGCTACATGTTTTAGGATTTAACTAAAATTTAGGATTAATTAAAATTGGATTTTATTTGAGAAGTCGCACTATTTCCGCTGTAGTCACTCTACACCCTCCCTCGAGCCTAACATAGAAACCAAGAACATATCGTGTTTAGGAAAAGAAAATGTAGTCGCCTTTCCATTGCAATCTATTTAATCATGGTACTGAGTTAGCCAATCCGTACCCAAAATAATATCATACGTCAACATATCCAATAATAACAAGTCAATAAAAAAACACAACCGATTAAACTATACTGCCACGCCTTTATAAATATGGCATAAGGAAACACCCCTACTTAATGGGGTATCCACAACACCCCTACTGAATGAGTTTCCCTACACCTGAGGCAAAACCGGATATGCAGTTGCTAGTGGCAAGACCTGAATCTATGGTGGGGATGAAAGATTCTGTTGCTAACCAACCCGATTTCCCTAAGGTAGATTATGAAAACAATGATTGAACTCGCTATAATAATAATATTGTCCCTTGATGCCACGATCTGAGCAATAGCTCGGTTTCTCTTATCCTTGGGGCTTGTCGTGACACCACTAACCTTGGCCTTATGCTTTTTGGCCCTATTATTCGTAATTAGGCCTATAAATTGGGCTCTATAAACCGAGGTTGGGGTTAATCAGGCTCTGTCCAATTTTGATTTACTAGACTCAAGCTCAAGCTCGGCCCGAACGAGCCCGAGAGTGTTTGGCTCAAGCTCAGATCACAAAGCAAATCGGGTTTTGGGACCCCAATTTGAGCAGGCCTGAATTGAATATTCCCATCCGTATTTATTTATTTTAATAATAAATATTCATATATTCGAATACGTATTTATTTATTTTAATAATAAAGATTCATATTTCAGCAATAAAAAACACATTTCAGCATTAAAAAACCATATTTCAGAATTAAAAAAATATTTGGGCACTATAGTAAATTAATAAATGACCCATCTTATTTTTGTTTCTTTAATATTAAGTCCAATAGTTTATTTGCATAAGAATAAAATTATAAAAACTATTTTGTTTTAAAATATTTTTACATATCATAAAAAATGAAATAATTTTGTATATATATATATATATATATATATATATATATATATATAATTTCGGGTCGAGCCTAGTTCGGGCTTGAAAGTGTTTTGCTCGCGCTCGGCTCAAGTTGAATTCGGGCTTAATATCCTAGCTCAAACTTGGCTCAATAAAAGCTCGGCCCAAATTTAGTGGGCCAACCGAGCGGGCTTCGTGCCTGCTCAGCTCAATTGACAGGCCTAGTGACTCGTACTGTCCCTAGTTCGGGTGGTCGTGCCCATGGATGCCTTATCAATGAAAATCATATCCTTATCTAAATCTTTTTGGGGGCTTATCCCCCTGAATTGATCCCTGCTAGAACTATGAACCTCTCTAACCTCTGTACGATTCCCTGATCTCGGATGCTTTTGACCCTTGGTCATTTAACCCTTATTTTACATTAGTTATCTCTCCCTCTGGAACTCACTGAAATCATGGGAATGTCGTAATGTGATGTTCATCATTTGCGTGTAAGAAGTGTATGCCAGATTCCTATCAGTACTCACCTGATTCCCCATGCCAGGACTTTGACAAATATATCTATTATTTCTATATATTTTGCCTTTGAACCCTTGATTTGGGGGGCAAAATGTACCGGATGAGTAAATTCTTTCTCATACTCCACAACTATATAGTCCTCCTACTTCAATCAATCAAACGTTTCCCTCAACCTTTCCTGTTGTGATGGAGATAAATAATTCCCGTTAAATTTTTCCCAGAACAACAAAATGGTCATCTTCAACTTTCCTCTATGGTGGTAAAGGACTTCCACCACTATAGGGCATCCCTTAAAAGTCTAAAATTAGACAACATATGTCGTTGAATGTTATTACACTCTCGTAATTACAGGTGTCACTCGGTGTCAGTCCTTTATTGCAGTGCAATAAGAAGGTCCCTATATCCTGATAACTCTAGTGGATGCCTTTTTTCAAAAGCAGTACTAGTTCTCTCCCAAGTAGATAGAGTAGGATGGGTAGGCATATGTGCATCCACGGTTGGCGGCGGTGGTGGGGGATGGTGCTGCTATATGTTGGCCAGAATTGTAGCAATTGTTTGTGTGATAGCTACAACCAAGTCACTCAGAGCAGTAATGGGTGCCTGTCCCTGCTGTGATGGTGGAGGTGGTTGCGGCTGCTACTAGGGTGTCGCTGCCTCTAACTCAACACTAGCAATTGTTCGTTGTCGGACTATCCCTCGACGTCGTATGTTCACCATATGAAAGATAATAAACAAAAACAAGTAAGTACACGTGAGAAAATAATTACAAAATCTAGGTGATAAGCTCTAAAGTATCAAAGAACTATACGGGAAAATTGATGGACGCACTCAATATCCCTAGGACATTAGAACCTGGAATGCTCTAATACCAAAGATGACACCCCATATAAATTAAACTAGATTGATCAAGTATAAATTAAATTAAAATAGGAATCTAAACAATTGTGCATCATTCTAACTATAACTGGAAATAAACTAGTATATAGTGTATGTAACTAAGAATAGAATAGGTGAACCCCATCAACTTTGATACCAAATCAAGCAAAATAACAACACCATCTCATACTATAACTGTAACATAAACTACTCAATACAGAAAATGTAATATAATTCTAACTCAATCACAATCATCATAATCCGACTCAACAATTAAATAAAGATAAAATGATGAACATGCAAGCTCAACACCTACATCCTAGCTGAGCAACAACTCGAAGTAGAAAAGGAATTGATTATGGGTGAGACTATAACTATGAACTATGTCTTGAAAAGTAGTAAATTAACAACGTTAACAACAAGCCTAATGATTATAAGAATATAGTTGAGTTTGGGATACAATATAATTATGCATCTTCCTCTCGTCTTTTAGTATCTTTTAAGTTATGCCTAACCCAACAATCCTACATATCATAAGCATCTAATCATAGACCCAAGCGAAACCCATGATTACGCATTATTCATCTCAAGTTAATATCATTCTATACATCTCAACTATATACATCTAATAGGGAAAATACAATCTATATCCACATAAGTATGGTTCATACCAAATACTTTATAACGAGTCCCCAGGGTACCAACGATGGATTATTATTAAACTATCAAGGGTAGAGCCCGTCTTTATCTACTAGTATACTGAAGATGGATTCCCATTGTATAGTCCAAGGTACAAATCTTCTTTATCAACCATACCATCGTACTTTCCAGGGTGTAGCCTATCTATATCTACTAGGATACTGAAGATAGATTCTCGTCGCACGGTCCACAAGTACTCATACCCTCTATGTTGTACACAAGACAAGTAAACCCACTCATCACGATTTCAAGTCATAAACTAAATCTATTAACTTAATTAAACTTTATTAATTAAGATTATTCTCAATGTTAACTGAGTCAAAACTCTCAGTAGACTAACGACCATGCAATCCAAATCTCTAAATTTCTCAAAATAAATAATAAGCCCTTCAATTCCATGGCCTACAAGCATATAATACCCAAGAGTAGTAATTCAAATCACAGTAGATTTACTCGGTATTAATTTCCATTACTTAATTTGATAAGACTCATTTAGCTAGGCATTTTTCTCCAACCTAAATTTTAACTTTGTGTCCTCTTGGTAAAATATTAATAAGAAATTCAATAAAAATCCAACAAATGCAAAGCTAGTGCCCACACATTCATAATTAAAATTTCCACAATCCCATTTTATCAATCGATCGATCCTCAGGTTCGATTAATCAATGATAACAATACAAAAGGTCCTTCATCTACCAATGGGGTTTGTCCTCCAAATCCTCCATTAAAGAACTTCCAAGCTCCCAAATAATCACAAAACCCAACTATATTCATATATAAGTGTTCACTCATCACTCTTAACCTATAATTAGAGTTTTCACATGATTACAACAAGATTTCATGGTTTAATTCTAATTTCATCCAAGAACACTAGAATTCAATCTTAAAGCAATTTGACTAAGATTAGTTATCAATTCGTTCAATTACCAAGAGTATTTTTATTGATTTATCATATGGAAAAATAACATAACGATTCTATTTCAATTCCAATCCAATTACATGAAGAATTCTCCTAATTTCATATTATATCATTAACATCGCAAATAATGTAATCAGCTAATTAGTTTACCTAAAATTTTAGATTGATTAACTTAGATTTAGAATCCATTCAAAAATCATATTATAATACAAAACAATTATATAATTATACTAAGTAAACTTGCCTTCAATTGAATTAGGTTGGATTCAAATCCAAACGCTATAATTCTTTTCTTCTCTAATTAACCTTCGATATCTAGCTCTAGGGTTTTTCCACCCAAAGTTTAAAAGTGATTTAGGTTAACCCTAATCATTTTTTATAAATCTAAAAATGAAATTTGGGTTATCCTCCATATCGACCTTAACCTTGTAAGCCCAAAACTTCCTCCAACTAGTCTAGAATCCAACCCAAGTCATATACTATCCCACGGGGATTAAAAACCATTATTTTAAGTCCTAACCTAAGTTACATATTAATTTAGTACCATGTTTTATGTTCAATTAAATTTAATATAACACATATAAAATTTGAAATATATGTAGTAACGTCACGAATCACTGCAGACAAATTCTTTTTATTTCATTATTAATTTAATTTAGTCCTCTTAAATGAGGGGGTATTGTGACAACCCGCCTACTAAAATAATAGGTGGCCAACCCAATACTCTAATAATCACAGGAATCATAGATGGTCCATTCTCAGCATTACTGTCGATTAAAATAATAGTACGAGCTAACCACCAATCATATACTCAACCGGCTACACAAGGCCACTCACGGTGCCATACCTTATAGAAAAACGATTCTGAATTATTGTACGGAATTTCGATCTATAAAAGTTACTACTCCCATCCTTTCTTTAAGTCAATAAGCCCATTCGAGGTATGCCTTTCGGCATTCAATTACTTCTCCATATCTTTATCCACTTTAGGGTGGTAGGATACACCCCATTTCCATACGTTTCCCATTTCTTTTTGGAAACTTTATCAAAACTTCAACACGAAAGTGTAGTCTCGGTCCATCCCTATTTTGATAGGGACTTCATATAATTCCACAACTCCTCCATAAAGAGCGGGGAGTACTCCTCTATATATAGTCTGCCCATATCTGTTGGAAAAGCAATGATTTTGTTAAACGATCAACATTTACTCAAGTAGGATCATTTCTGTTATGGCGCCGGCAGTTCAATGAAGATGTACATGAATATACCCTTCCTCGTTCCACCACTACTATCTTCACTCTAGTAGGTGAAATGATCAATCATGGACATAAATGCTCTTTCTATAGCATCCTCTCGGTTAATCTTGTTCCACTAGGCTTTCTATGCCCCCCCAAGAGTTTCCTACATGGCACTACCGGTACCCCATTCGCATTTCCTTAGAGAAAGGGAGTATTCAATTGCTAGTCCGTTACGAACTTTAAACAATAACTTTGTTTCTCCAACAACATATTGCAACAAATTGTTGCCCACGAAGAAAATCCAATTTCCTGCCCAGGAAATAGTGCCTCGGTCTCTTTAAGGCGAATACTACCGCTACAAACTTTAAATCGAAAGTCAACTCCTCCTTTTTGACTCCCCGAAAGCTAAGTTACTGACATACCATTCTATATTATAGGAATCTCATCTCCTTTGGTCTAACATTTCGAATCACTCGAGATCCCATACTTCCTGTTTCTAGGGACCTAATCCTTCTTAGATTTAACCTACAACCCTATTGTGGTCAACTCCCTACCGCTTTCCTAATACAACATCACATGCCCTAAGGGCCTTACATCCTAATAATCCTAAATTCGATATATATAATCTAATCGAGTCGTATAAGTATCATTTTAATTACATCCCTAGTGTCCAAGACCTTTCTAAACTTCTGACATTCGCTTGGTTTCATGCGTGGGACGTCTCACCAAGGCAAAATCCAAATGAGGAACCCTCCCGTTACACTACTACCTCGCATCGTCGGTCGTCAAGATATAATGGTCTAAGACACATGATCAGGATCGCTAGAATCCTAACTCATAACCTTACTAATGCACCTCTACTACTATGTCTTACCATATCAAATAACTAAAAATTTAACAAATCGGGTATTTACTTTCTGTAAGATGCCACCAACGCTTTATCCTAAATATACATACATCTTTTTAATTGGCCTTCCCATCAAGGCATAATCATAAGTCCGAATCCGACTCTCTTACCTTAGTCTCCCCCACATCGATCAAAGGGAAGGACTATTGCAGTGCTCCTATATCGAACATTAACTTTATATTAGCCCCTTAATTACTCAATCACGTGATTCTCGGCTAAACCTTCCAACCCATCCTCAAACCAATAGAAAGAGATAAAAGAAAGAAAAAGAAAAGAATTATAGAATCTCTCCACTTTCAACGTCGTTAAGGTTCATGCGTGGAGCGTCTCGCAAAAGAGAAATCCAAAAAAGGAACCCCTCCTATGCATTACTACTTAACTTTGTTGGTCGTGGAGATAAGGCAACATCATACACAAACAAAGCAAACAAAGCAAA
Organism: Sambucus nigra; assembly: GCA_949130495.1. Classification (NCBI taxonomy): domain Eukaryota; kingdom Viridiplantae; phylum Streptophyta; class Magnoliopsida; order Dipsacales; family Adoxaceae; genus Sambucus; species Sambucus nigra. Next base: position 137,139,395 of record OX422216.1, read on the forward strand.
CAAACAATCAAACAAGTAATGAAAACTACCTACATACCGTAAACCATCTCTATAAAGTCTCAACCTGCATCCAAGAGAGATATTATAGAACAACGAGTTCTTCTCTAGAACTAGGAATAGGATAGCCTCGCGATTTATTCGCTTGCTATCGCTCCAACCAAACCAAAAACTATCTCCACTCCTATAACACATATAATACGAGTAGCACATACCACACATATACATTTAAAATACCATCACTCGCCCCATAAAGAGTGAAGGAAAAATATAAAACTTCCCTACCATGGAAGTCATATAAATACACTACATAATAATATCGATACTACCACAAGCTCAACATACACACCCAAATCTAGGGTAAATACAATACTACTCCAACTTATCTTAAGCAATGCACCACCTTCAACTAAGGTGGAATTCCCGCAAACACCCTTGCCAATCACCCTGGCCACTACCAATGGTTCTCAGACATAATATTTTACTCTTATATGAACCAAACTACTTCCACTAATGCCTCAACTAGGCACCCTATTCTTTCCCTTGTTCTCCAAACGGCAAGATCAAATGTGTGGTTCCACATTCCACGACATAACCGCTTTTCCATCTCTAGCTACCAGACAATTACCCGCGTAGTTCCCTTAACTTCCTCAACAAAGAGAACATTCCTTAGTTCAATGAGTATTCCCCGGGTGGATGTCAACCAATTGGGTCTCATGAACACTACTTTTCTAGAAGTTTTAGCAACACTTATTTATTAGCCTATCATTTCCACTGAAAGGATCTCCCTTTTCCTTGTACCAACCTTATTTCGGTGCATAGTTTCCTCAACCATAACACCCTTTATTCACGGTCGGCCTCTGATCGAACCTTGCGTGAATACTTGAGAATCTACTTTCTCATCATTCCTGATGTCCTAGAGAAACTCGTAGTTAAAATATCTATCGGGTTTCTCTATGAGCAAACCTTCCTTCTCCTCCAAAATATGGCGACTACCATCCCTCCATTTTAACGTTACTCCTATTGGTGAAAGATTTTTCGCCAATATTCGCACCTGGGAACTTCTATACCCTTCTCTAAACCAAAGCTCCTGGGCCTCATACTTCCACCAATTGAGGTTACACTTCCTCCTTCTGACTTAACTTCAACATGTAGTCCTTATCAAGAACATTTCAACCTCAATCGTACCGTATCTTAGAATCCCAATCTTAGTAGTCGCAGTAGTAAGATAAAAAAATGCTACAAAGGGAGAGACCTCTACATCGGCCCTCATCCCCGACTATAACTTACAGTTCTTAGTAATCCCTTCTCATGATGCCTCCACAACGGCCTCTCCTGAAACCCTTCCTCATTTGACTTGCGAATCTCACACGAACACGCAAAAGAATTTCGGGGTCCTCATATCATAGCATGAGAACCAAATCTGACAAGATAAATCAACAATATTAATCCTAAGGTTCTACATCAATTCAAAAGTAACGCTGAAGGCGTAGTCCGTCCGCACAGACCCTAAGGACTCTAGAACCTAATGCTCGGATACCATCTGTGACAACCCACCTACTAAAATAATAGGTAGCCAGCCCAATACTCTAATAATCACAGGAATCATAGATGGTCCATTCTCAGCATCACTCTCGATTAAAATCATAGTATGAGATAACCACTAATCATTTTAGAAAATGGACTGTCAAATTTAAAATTTTGTAAACAAAAGAAAAACACTTGGACAATCCCATTTGCAAAAATGGTGAATACCAAAAATCAACGGATACAGAAAGACAAAATATAAAATAATAACCGAATAAGCTGTTGGTTAACAGACCAATACAATAGCTACACCGAGTATTACAAATTAAATATCACATTATAATGAATGAGTACAATGCTTGGGCAACACGCCCAAGTAAATGAACTAAACATAACTAGAATACAATGGGAAGAAGCCCCTATGACAAGTAACCTACAACATCTGCAAAATGATATAGCTCCTTGACAACTGAAATGGAAGGTCAATACGGGTGTCCTGGCGGTAGAGCACCTGAACAGACAAAGATTTGCATGCAAACCAAAGAGATATAGATGGGTTAGGGCCCGGTTTGATATGATTAACATAAGAAAGTTTCTCACCTCTCAATCTAAAAGCAAAACCTAGCGCAATAACAATGCTTATGCTCAATGATCATATATACATGGGAGAACTCATCTACAATACTCAAGGAGACATAAATAACTCCATTTCATTCACAACTAAAGGCGCAGTTACTATTTTCTTTAGGAAATACATATATGGTAAGTTCATTTTATCAAATGGTTACCAATTCAATATCATCTCAAAACTTTCTTTTCCAATTTTATTTCCTTTCTTCCATCCAGGAAAAATATATATAAAAATCAAGTTTTATTAACATAAAAATGCTTTTCTTTCATTTCATATCTCCCCATTTTCCTTCTTCCATCCGAAAAATGTATTTAACTTCCCCATTTCCCTTCTTCCATCTGGGAAATGTAAGTAAAGCCATTTTATTATCATAAAATGATTTAAAATCAATAATGTCCCACATTATTAAGAATAGTTATATTCACATACATATAACGATTCTAAGACCGTCCCTCCGGGTTTCGCCATTGGGCGCACCCCTAAATGGGTATCATCCTGCAGGGCCTATCTAACAAGACAACCTGGGATCCTACCGAAACGTCGAGAAGCGGCCATATCCTTGCGGGAGAGTCATAACCACACCCAATTACCTCACCAGCGCAGAACAAATATACAACAATCGGTCATATGGCCGAAGGACTATATTCATCCTGCATTCATTAGTCAGGGGACTTCACCTTAACTCGCGTAACTTCCCTTATAATAGCGATTTTGAGAGGTGTGTAATCATAAATTAACATTTATGAAAATCATTTTTCTATTTTGAAATCATCCACTTTTACATTCTCAAAAACCATTTATACTTAGCCATTTGTGCCAAATTTTAGAATATACATTTCTTATTCTTAGAGTCATATTATTTTAATGACCTAAGACCCGAAGTGCCAATAGACTCACACTAGTCTCTAAGAGTCAAACACCAAACCATAAATCGTCAAAATGAGTCTCCGTCAATAATAGACTCCCAAAAGACCCCAAACATTATCATTTTATCTTCTATGAATTTTAGGTTAACTTCCTATATCATTCGGACATTAACCTACATAAACTAACCCTTGGGACAAGACCAAATATCCCCATGCTAGGCCAGGACATTGTCTACCCTACGCAACCCTCTAGGAATCTTCATTACTTCCCAAAGGAAGGTTCCTAAACTTCTAACCTAAAAGAGAAGGACTGAAAACTAAACAGGAAAAACATCCTAAAAATACAGGCATCCCGAATCGATTCGCCCTGATCGAATTGATTGGGTCAAGAAGACCCTGGAATTCTGCATAACCCCGAATCGATTCGGATGGTCCGAATCGATTTTCCCTATTCATACCTATACTCTTACCCATGGGAGAATCGATTCTCAAGGGGCGAATCGATTCGGCCCAGTAGAAATCCCAAGTTTGGGCTACGGGTTGTATAAACCCTAAAACCCCAAAACCTAAATCTTTCAATTTCTCTCAGCAACAACAACAACTAATTTCACCAAATGATTCCTACACAATCACTAACTAATTTATTTTTCTCAAATCAAATTAAACTACAAGATTAAGGTTTTAAACAACAAATTCGTTAAAAACCCATTTATGGGTTAAATCCCCAAAAACTAACTATACATGCAATTTATCACATTAAATCATAATCTAGCAAGTAAGAAACTTGCCTCGAGTTTGTAGTCTCGGATTATCCACCAGTAGCAACGGATTCCAGCTCAAATCTTCCATTTTTTCTCCCTTTTCTCCCTTTTCTCCTAACTCTCTCTTCTCTCTCTCTTGGCTTCTAACATGAAATGAGAAAATAAAAGGGTTGGGAGACTTATACGGGTCTTAAACATAAATTCCCCTCTTTTAAATGTTAATACACCATTAAAATGACTCGTAACCACATAATTGAATCATAACTAGTCAAAAGTGCCCAAAACTCAAAAAATACAACTTGGCACTTAGTTTGACTATCTCGACTATTCTAAAACCAATCGCACCCCCTATTTTGTCATTCGGAGTAACTTACAATATTTTTGGGTTCTAAATTCATTTTATTTCATTAATTATACCCAACTTTAAATATAGGTCATAACCGTCGTTTAACACACAACGACACAATATATCACAATATAATGCTATTTACTTTCTCATAACTTTAAATAGACAAAACATGGTAAATATTATCCCTTAATATCACGGGAAATAATATTCACTCCAACTTCCCCTATTTTATAAAATTACCCCATCGGGCAAAATAATATAAAATAGTCGCTCAACAGTCTGGGTTGTTACATGTATTACACTTACTCGTTCACCTTCAGCCTATATAGGATGTCTTCTAGGTGTACATGACTGAGGAAGTTCTGGAGGGGTGAGATGATGTATTAGCATATATATATCAACGAGGTAAAGATATAGGCCAATGCAAACTATGAGGAAAGACAAAAATGTATATTTTGTCAAAGAGAGTGAAGAGTTTACTTAGAAATGGTAGCATGTCATATGAGTGAGGCATCTAGAGATCTTCACGTTAGGTATATAAAATTCAAATCAGGGGGTGGATTTAATACCCCGTATTTTTATGGAATATGTTTAATTTTAAAATTTATTATTGGCTATTAATGAGTTAATATTTCAAATTACATCGGTATGCCATTTTGTGATTTGAGATGTTAGACATTCAATATGTCTTATAGTGGTTTGAGATGTTACATGTGAAGTGTTACCTAGTTTAATTGTGCATTACTGGATGCATGTATTTTTATAATTGTTGGACAACTAATAATATATTATCAAAATGAATATCCAATTACGATCTGGAGGAACAATCAGGGGATAGGTGTTCGGGATTCTCTTGTTTGGATAATTTCCTCAACGTCGGGTCCCACAGATCGTAAAGTAGGTTCTTATAACACCGAGTAGAAATTTAATAAATAAATAATTTAGATATAAACTGAAGCTAAGCGTACCAGATAATTAATGAAGTTAAGAAAATAATTGACTTGTAAAATATGTTAACTTTTTGGTTGGTTATTAAGGTCCTTAGAAAGTCTGGTTTGAGTTAATAATAGTAAAATTTTGGTCCATTTGGGTTATTATTTGGATTGAGACAAGTTGTAGGTCATTTGGGGGCATGTTTTGGGTTGAGACTATTTATTGAAAGAAATAACGTGGCATTTACAGTTAAAATGTGAAATAATTTTAGCCTAAAAGATCTTTAATTAATCATGCATTAAAAAGAATTCAAGAACTAGGTCTAAATATTAAAACTAGCGTTCAAGAATACAATGACTTAATGAATCAAGATGTGATTCGCATGAGGAGATAAACATTGAAAATAAAGAAATCCTTACTGACCTCCAATGTCTCTAAAAACCTTGTTAGAAAGCTCCGAATGCCTATAACATTCTAGAATATAATCCACCGAAATTAAGCCTTGTCTGTTACCACACTTGGAGATGAAATCATGGTGAAATATGCGATAATTGACCTTCTATGTCCTCACCCCAACACAAAAATTTGAATAGTATTTTTTCTCTCCGTCTCTAACCCTCCATAATGGATGATTAGCCTAAAACCCTAACTTACACCAATATAAATAGCTATGGGACATGGGCTTTAGTCAAACAAGGATTCTATAGAGTTTTGGGCCTGCTAATTGGGTATTTGACTATACTAGGGACCCTAGACAAATAATTAAACCGACTTCCAAATAAATTCTTCGAAATACCAAATTACAATCCCGTAATTTATTTTCTTTCTTTATTTTATAATAATTAACTCCACTAAATAATAACATTTGTACTCCCATTTAATTATCTATAAAATCAGTCGTATATTAAGAGGTCTTATTTGAAAAGTTGATTATATGACAAGATATGATTCCTCATGTTATGTTTTGGATACCTTCTTTTTCAAATAATTTTTTTGCTAATCGATTTTAACCAACGTCTAATCAATTTCCTTGATTGTGAGACTTAACCTATTTTCTACTCCACTAGGGTTATAAAATAATCCATTCATGGGGTTTTACTTGGTGGAAAGAAAACATAGAATTCCATTAAGAGTATATCATAGTCCAAGGTATCCTTTGGATGTGAATTCCTCTGAATTGTGATCTTAGACCTAGTCACGCTACTTTCACTCAATGTGCGAGGATCATTTGACCCGACATGATATTAGATCACACTCATAGCAACCAAAGTGACATTTTCTTTATCTTTACCATTCTCTTAATTCTCGAAATTAAAAATCTATGAACACTTTGCAAATAGTGTGAGATTGCCTTATTCAAATGAAGATACCCCTTAGACTCAAATCTCATGAGTTGCCCCATTCAATAAATTCCCAAGATGTACCTATCACAATCCTCTGTCGAGCTAGCGAACAAGTTCTCAAACCACCAAATAGGTTCCCATAGTTCGAGATAAATTACCAAGATTTCATTACAAGCATTATGATAGTATGTCAACTCCTTATCTAGGTTGTGAATGTTTCTATAAGTCTATAACCCTAATTCTGACCTCCTTGTGATCAATATGAAGACAACTCACCAGAATTCCTATTGAGATCTATTGAACGACATGTCTGCAATATATTTAAACCAAATAAAAGGCATTCCCATAATCATGATTCTTATTTCAAAATGAATTCACATACCATTAGTAAAAAGTAAATGTCATGCATGGCTTTTAGAATAAAACCCAAAAAACATCCCACTTAGTCTTAAAGCCATGTATCCAACTTCCAACCCATTTACACGGTAATTTTATACTCATTGGTAGAAGGAATAATTGGGTGTTATCCGATAAAACCTTGGTCATAAACTTATGACCTTCTTATTTGATTTCACAAACTAGGAGAAACCTACGCTCAATGAGCTTAACCTTTTTATAAATTACAGGTTCTCTCAAACTTGCAATCACACCACTATAAAAATTAAATGTGTAATGGCTAATTTCACTGGAAGGAACCTCACCTAAGTTACATAGGAAGAAATCAAGACATTTAGCCTCTTTAGTTGTCTTTGTAGTGATAATAACTTTGGCCTCCCAAGTGGAGTCAATAATTTTAGATTTCTTCACACTCATACAATTTATAGCTTAACCTCCTTAGGTAAACCCATGTTCTGAGGTAGAATACTTGGAATCTTTATTTGACTGAAAACTTAGTCTTTGTACCATAAAGGCACAATACTACGAGGCTGAAATCTGCCGACCATGTCGAAGGCATACAAAACTTCAATTTTTTCTCACAATATATAACATTCATGAGGATCTACACAATTATGGAATTAGGTATATTCCTTATTCCTTCCAACTAATAAAGTGTCCTAAGATATTGATTCCCAGACAGAGCAATGTCATACTAAAAAAAACTATATTCATGGAATCTTGATGTTAAACTTGTATATACAAAATTGATATAATCTACTTAGGATAATCCCAACATCTTTATAACTGATTTAGAAAAATATTGATCACAATGATGTACATGTCTTGTCCTAAATATTACATATTGTACTACCTGGACAACCACAGTTTTATGTAAGACAATAATTCTACCTTGTTCCTAGTTATTCAAATATTTTCCACAAATTTGTACTTAGAAATGCCACCACATTTCCGTAATGCTTGTTACACTAACAACTATTATTATAGGTTTTATGAAAATCAAATCTTGATTATCTGATCAACTCGAATGACCCAGGACCTTAATTTTAGCTAAATTTAGAAATGGATTTCACAATATTACATCACTTGCTTTCCTGACTTCTAGCTATGTACGTGTCAAGACAGTCATTTAAGAATCCAGTCTTGACATTGAAAGAATCCCAATAGACTTTAGCATGGATGTAGAAAGAACGTTTCCTCATAGTCAATCCCTATATTTCTTATTAAATCATTTCAAAAGACTTTCCCTGAAGTCTCACACCTTCCTATACATATATATTTTGACTTCTTGTAATTCTAATTGTGCTCGATGGTTTTCCACAATTAATAAGTCTACTAGTCCCAAAACTGGATTCGAATACACCAAATCCCTTTTGGTATACATAGTCATACGTAAAAAAAGATGTTCTTTTCTTGCAATGCTTTGTTGTAGTTCTTGAGACCCGATTTGTGTTTTCCTAGGATCATATAAAAATAATCTCCCAAAACACCAGCCATTTAGGATGAATCCTAATGGACACCCTGCAATGTTCATCTACTTGCTATCCAATATAAGTGACATGTGTATTATGATAATTGGTAACACTCCCACCATCGTTAGGCAATGTATTATTGATATCAGGTTGTATTACATCATGTACGGTTAGTGTAGCGACATTGGTAATATGTTGTTCCTTTATAATCTTATAATACTAGCTTACACTTTGGCCTATGTTTTATTATATAATGCTTTTTCAAAAAAGGGGTATTGATGCAATCAATGACCTTCTTATTTTTAGGAGTATACTATAATCAGCCTTTGTAACTTTAGGGACAACCAACAAAAAGATATACATCTATCCTTAATTTAAACTTCCTTGGTTTCGTCCAAAGCATAGGGGTGGAGCACCCCTAGATCTGAACATTCCATAGAATGATATTGAGCTCACTCCAATTTTCAATGCTAGTTGAAGAGACCGATTAAGAAACTAAATCCAGAGTGTATATGCTTATCTCTTATGCAAAATCCCAATAAAAATGTTTCACTCCTAAATAATATACCATGTACCTTATCATATCTAAAAGACCCTTATTCTTTCATTTACTCTACACCATTTCGAATTGGAATACCTAGTGTATACAAATGGGTTATAATTCCAACCCCTCGATAAATGATTCCTTGATTATCCCAAGAGGTAACCACCTCAACGACGAGATCATAGAATTTCGATTAGTTAACCTTACTCATGCTCGACCTTAGTCTTGAACATTTTGAACTAACAAAATGTGTTAAACTTATGGGTCATAAGGTTAATACATCCACACCTTCAGTAATCATCAATGAAATCAGTGATGCACTCAATATCACCTCTTGTCCAGATAGTCACCAAATCAAACTAATCGAAATAAACCATTTTCAACAAATCTTTTGATCTTTATCTTCAGGGTGGTAAGGGACCCCTGGTCATTATATCTTCTAAATACAATTCATGACTACAAGTGCCTCCACTTCTAATGAACTCTATTGTTTATTAAAAACTTTCTTTGAATTCCTTTCGGAATAAAATAACCTAAGCGTAAGTGACAAAGTTTTGTTTAGTTCTAGAAATAAACATTATCTTTAATGATTTGTTCATAAATGTTATTCAGATTAGTTTTAGTAGTATCGGTGATACATAACATAGAATTTATAAATTATTTTCCAATGGACTTAAACATATAAAAGATACCTAGTTTTGATTAAATAATTATATAAAATCTATAAAATATTTGTTCAAAACCAACTTAGAAAACCGAAAACAACTTTACTAAAACCCAGGTACATCAAATTATTTACCTACATTAGTTTTATGTTTTCACAAAAATTCATAAGAATATTCCACCATTAATGTCGTTTCCTTATTCAAATTTCCCATAACTAGGAACATCTCTGTTTTAGGTAATAGCCCGGTTACCTAGAACCTCTGCTATGAGTTGCCGCCCTGATTTGTGGTTCTCGAGTCTACATAATAGGTTACTGTAGATTGGACCATAAATCATGCACTTTCCTTTAAGAGAAAAATCATTACCTTATTCATTTCCTTACAAAGCAAGGAAAACCGAACATGTTGCTATAAATATTCAACCAACTTGTAGGGAGAATACCTATCTTTTGGCTATTTCACTACTACCGAGGAATACGAACATTGCTTAGCCCAAATCATTGTACTTGAGCTTAGCCTTATCATCATACTTCCCTTTCGAGAAAGAATTAAAGATCTTCTAGGAAAAATAACACCAACCTTTGGGTGTCGATGATCCTCACTCCCGTATTACGAGATTGTACAGGGTTTCCCTGCCATGTCTAATCCAAAGAATTGTTTGTTTAAATAGTGATGAAAATCATTTCAAGAACACGATTATTACTTGAGAGACATCAACAAATAATAGTATTAACAAATTCTCATCACTCAATTTTTAAAAATTAAACATGTACACATTGAACTTCCCCACGGGGAAAACACGTGTAACACTTAATTTAAAAAATTATCATTTATTTTGAAATATAATGATTCCATGATTAAAACCATCTATGGGGTGGGGGGAAACCTAACTGACGCGAGGAGTTAATCACATCGAAATTTAAGATCTTGATGGGAATTATGGTTTAAAATACTTTATGATCCCTTTAAGTTAGAACAATGCCCAATAATCATTTAGAGTCCTTGACACTTATTCTAGTAAAACTTTAAAACTCATACTGGTGATAAAAAAATTGAACTCATTTTAGAAATATTAGAATCATCAAATTGAAAACATTATTTTCCAAATTTAAATTGATAATAGTTTTTATTAAAGTTTAAAGTGGCACCCCTGGACCGTTAACTAAAAAATAAATTTCGTCAGACATGACATCCCCGTGGGGGAGACAAAATCACTTACATTTTAATTCTTTGAATTATCACATAAGAGTTTTATTGAATCCCTGATGGCCTGATTAATTCCATTAGGACGGGGGGGGGGGGGGGGGGGGGGGGGGACCTAACTGATGTGAGGAATTAATCACTTCTAATTCAAAAAATATTGATGGAGACCATGGGTCTTATATTGAAACCCCTCTCCAACTTAGTATTTTAAAACCTGGGGGTTTTGAAAAAACAATTTATTCAATAGTAAAAGACGAAATTAAATCCTTGGTAATTTCCAATTTACTTCCACAAATCAAATTACTTGATCTCATTATTCTATTTTTCTAAAAATAAAACAATTTTTAAATTAAAATGAAACTCGAAGATCAAAATTTAATTCAAACCTTAAAATTTTCTACCATGATTTAATTTAATTTAGAAAATAATAAATAAAATGGATATATAAAAAAACGTGTTCCAGGCCAGTCTCATTATTAAATCCACGCTGTCTATGAAACGGGTGTCCCTACTTAATCCAATTAGCACGGTAATTGTACAACAAATATAATAATGAGACATTGCAAATAAATAACTAAATTCAGAAAAAAAGAAAAGGAAAAAAATACCAGTTTCCATCATGGCCTAAACTTTTCCTCAGACTAAAACTATTATTCAAGACCAAAAATCATTGTTGAATAAGACTTCTTTATGAAATAGAGTCCAACTTAAAGTAGACTTCAATTCAAATAGGAGTTCTTTATGATCTTTCCAACTGGAAACAATCCACTATAGTCTCGAAAGAGCGATGAGGAAGAGACACAACAAAAAGGCACCAAAAAACACCAAAGAAAAACCTCCAACTTTGCTGATTGTTGTGTGTCTGTAACAACCCTCACTTTTGAGAGCCTATTTTATATTTATTTACTATGTGTAGTAATTAATTATAAAATGATGGATGTTGAGTAAATATTAATTTAATGTGGAAAAGGTTAATATTTACTGAATTGTTGTATAATTACCTTGTTATTAGGTAAAAGTATCCATGTGGTGATTTATAGTGTCATAAGATTTAAAATGACATTTTGGTTTAATGTGAAATCGGAACTTAAAATGAGTTATAAGGTTTCAAAATTATAATTTGGAGGGTTTAGTTAGTCCTGGTAGGTGCGAGACAGTCAAAATAAGTCCCATATTGTATTTTGGTGTTTCAGGCACTTTTGACTGGTTATAGCTTAAATGTGTAGTTGCGATTTATTATATCGCGTTTTGATCATTTAAGTTGGTCATTTGAGACTTAAGGTCTGATTTAGTCTTGCTAAGACTTACTATTCCTTTAAGAAACATTTGAGACCTAGAGAGAGTAGAGAGAGGAAGAGAACTTTGGGAGAAAAAGAGAGATTTGGAGATTGGAGCTTGGATTGTTGTCTACACCAAATCAAATCTGAATTTGCAAGATCAAGGCAAGTTATCTACTTGCTAATATGTGAATTAATGAGAATAATTAGTATTGATAGTTATGAATTGTCATTTTAGGGTTTTGGTAGATTTATGGGTATTATAACTCTTAGAAATTGATTTGGATGATAAAGGTTGAAAATGATGGTAGTTATATACATTTATGATGTATAAGTTGATATAAACGAGGTTGGGTTGATTGGTTTTGTGTTGGAAGAAATTCGGAGTTTAAAACTCCATAGCCAAAATTTGATTTTTCGTAGGGGCGAATCGATTCGGCCCCTTGGGCGAATCGATTCGCATAGATGCAGCTTTCTAGGTCTGTGTACCCGAATCGATTCGGGTTAAGGCCGAATCAATTCGGCATTTGCAGAATGTTGGATTTGTTTTCTGAACCGATTCTCTTTCAGAGAGAATCGATTCGGCCCTTAGGGCGAATCGATTCGGTTCCTGCAGTTTTGAATTACTTTCTTGTTTGATTTTTACCTTTTTCTTTAGGCTTAGGACCTAGGAACCTTCTTGAATGAAGTAAACTTAGAGTCCTAGAGTAGTAATTGAGTTTGGTCGCCACCCTAGACTAGAATTGGGTCGTCTGGGGTTTCTTTCCCGGGGGTGTTTAAAGTGATGTTAAGGCATTACTTCTCTTATTTTAACTTTTAGGAGTTAGGAAGTTAAATGCCCATGCTTGGAGACTTAGGGGCTTATCGGAGTTATATGAACTTTGGGAATTGTAAAATCATAATGATTATTTGGAGACTAAGCTGGGACTTGTAATTTGAGGAATATTAATGATGATATTCGATGGGAATAGGTTCGAATAAAATGAACCTAATTGTTTAATGATGATAGGTTCGAATAAAATGAACCAAACACATGGATAATGGAAATGGAAATTGGTAACGAAAATTGAAAATGAAAATGAGATTTAAAAATGGTAAATGTTAATTTACTGATACACACCTATATAAATACTATCATAAGGGAAGTCCGCGCGCGAGGTGATGCCCCCTGACAAATTAACGCAGGGTGGATATAGTCCTAGGCCATATGAGCGTTGTTTTATATATATGTATTTTTGTACGATGGGTAGGAGATTCTGGGTGTGGTCTTGACTATCCCACAGGCATATGCCCGCTTCTCGACTATGCGTTATGAGCCCATGTTGTCTTATAGGTGATAGGCCCTGGAAGATGACAGATATTTAGAGGCGCGCCCAGTAGGAAAACTCGGGAGGGGGGGTCTTAGAATCGTTATATGTATGAGAATATAACTTTTCTGCATCAAGTGGGACTTGATGGATACTAATGCCATAAAGAGCATGGATACGTGGCACAAAGGGCATGTGATTGAGATATGTGCCATAAAGAGCACTTGATAAAAATTATATTCCTGATAAGGACTGGAAAGATAAAAATGGAATGATGATTAGAGATGGAAGTTTTAATTAATGAAAGGAAATTATATCTTCTTGATTAAACCGAATAAATGGTTTTATTCCTAATAAGGAATGTAAGAAGGAAATGGTAATTGGATTAATGAGCAAAGGTTTTTAATTAAAGTTATTTACTTTTAATTCTCTTTTGTAATTGAGTTAAATTTCATAATTATTTAAAATATCTAAATTTGTAACTGTAGTTTAACATGCTAGTTAACATGCCATATTATCATCCTTGTCATCCATGCATAACTGTTCATTCCTATCACGTTTTTTATTTATTTTTATGATCATATAGAACCCGACCTTGACCGATTCATTTTCCTTATTGTGCACATGCTTGTATCCGCTCAGGTGCTCCGCCGCAAGGGCGCTCGTTTTGATATTCCCATCCCTTTGCTTTTGACGAGCTGTAAGATTTTGCGTATTATTACAGGACCTTGAATTAGACGCTCTCATATTTGTATTCTAGATATGATCGGGTCTTCACTCGGGCGTGTGGCCCAAACTTTTGTATTTGATTAATGGATGTATTACGCAAGATGTTAAATTGTTGCAATACGATGTATGTAGCTGTGGACCGACAGCCTATTTGGTCCTCTTGTGTACATTCATTTTAGTTTTATTATATATATACTCTTTTGAAATTCCACTTGTTTGTCAGATTTGGGTTGTTTAGTTTAATTTTCTAAATCTGGTTTTAAATTTCTAAACTTTTTGGCAACCCGTTTTCTGATTTATTTGGTTATTTTCCCGTATACTTAGTTTATTTTTGTGATGCTGAGAATGATATCAATCCATGATTCTTGTTACGTTTGAGTATCAAGCTGGCCACACCTTATCTCGAATCGTGGGTTGTCATAGATGGTATCAGAGCATCAGGTTCTAGAGTCTTTAGGATCTATGCGAACTTGTCACGTTCTACCATAGCATTCTTTGATGTAGAGCCTAATGTTAGGATTTCTTTATTGCTTATGTTTGCGATCTTCTGTAAGATAGATTATTTTAAATAGTATTTTAACTCTATTGTCTCTTCATCTCAGATGCCGCCTAAGAGAGGTCGCCCAACGAGACGTAATAGGGTTGTAGAAGAGGAGGTATATCCTCCAGCACCACTACAAGGGATAATTAATGTTGCGGATGTAGTAAATATAATGGCTCAAGCAGTTAATGCAGCCATGACCGCGGTGGTCAAACAATTACCACAGGCTCAGCAACGGGCTCACGATGTGTACGGGACTTAATCCGTGGGAAAGGGTTAGAGAGTCCTTTCTAAAGGGCAATCCCCCAGAATTTGAGGGAGGCACGGATGTTATTAGAGACAATCAATGGAAAAAGGACATGCAACGCCGCCTTCGAATGATAGAATGTAGCGAGGAGAAGAAACAAGTTCTTTCCACTTTTAAGCTTGTCGGATCTGCGTTACACTGGTGGGAGACGATAGCCACACCAGAGCAGAGAAACACAATGACGACCACTGAGTTCTGGGCTTTGTTTGATCGTAAGTATTTTCCTCCCACAATTCAAAGGGAGATGAGAAGGAAGCTCCAGGACGTTGTGCAAGGAGAGAGATCTGTGGCAGAGTATGAAGAGGAGTTCACCCGATTGGAGAGTTTTGTACCAGATGAGGTGACTCCGGAAGATAGGAAGATCTCAAAGTTCATGGGAGGTCTAAACTGGAGAATTCAGCAACACCTATTGGACAATCCAGCTTTACAAACTTTTGGGGAAAATATGAATGCAACATTGCTCTACTGCCAGGAGCATCGGTTATATACACAAGGTAGCAAGAAAGCTACTACTCTGGGGCAAGCAGGAAAGCCTGGAGGGCATGAGATTGGAGTAGGATCATTTCCCACATCCCGATCATCGGGTAGTAAGAAGAAAGAGAGGGACCCTCAGCAAGGGGATTCGTCTAAGATACAACGCTTCGGAGGGTTTATTGCGGGTGGCAATAACAGTAGGCACGGTCAAGGTGCTTCGCAATATGTAGGTCGGGGTGGTCCTAGAGGTAAAGGCCATCTGGGCCAAGGCATTACCCAGTTTAGAAATAACAAGGGTCGAGGTTAGGAGGATATGAAGGGACGGTGCTTCCATTGTGGGGAGGCGGGTCATTATAAGATGGAGTGTCCTCAGTTGATTGGGGGCCAGTTTCTTAGGGCTTCGCAGCAGCCATACATTCAGTTTCTGCCTCAGACACCTAATCCGACTGTTCCTCCGTAGCAGGGACAGCTACAGTATGGGAGAGTTTATCAAATTCAGGAGGCTATACTTCCTCCAGCTCCGTCGGCATCGCCCGCTATTGAGGGTAAGTTTTTAATTCAGGGGTACTTGAGTTGTGTGATATTTGATATGGGTATTACATACTCATTCATTTCTAGGAGTTTTGCTCAGACTACAGATTTGATAAAATCTGCTGAGAGTACTTTTACTAGCGTTGACTTTTTGGGTGATGATTCGCTCATTTTCTTTGTTTGTAAATATATAGGGATTTCTTTTGGTAATTTGTGCTTTGATGGACGATTTACTCGTCCTTGACATCATCGGGTATAATGTGATATTGAGCATGGATTGGTTAGTAAAGTATCATGCTATTATTAATTGCTATGGTAAGAGCATAGTGTTTGCCGTTTCGGGGCAAGAGATATTGTTAGTGGTTATGCCTCGCTTAGAAAGGGGTACTAACACATACTTATATTGTATTGTGGAGGAGTTTTCTCGGGATGTAGTTGTTCCCTTGTAATTAATTCCGGTTGTAAGAGATTTTGATGATACATTTCGGGTAATATCGGGTTATGCCTTTATAAGAAGGCTATTTAAAGAGATATAAATATGTTGTGGGGTAAATAATTGTAAGACTGTACGGAAAGTGAATGTTTAATTTGTTGAAATCTTCAATTATTTAAGTGGTAAGATATAGAAGTGGAATCTTATTAGTAGGGTTGAGAGTTAGAATCTTTTCGATCCCAAACATGTGTCTTAGACCTTTATATCTTAATGACCGATAACACGAGGTAGTATTGTAATGGGAGGGTTCCTTGTCTAGATTTTGGTTTGGCGAGACGTCCCACGCATGAAACCGAGCAAATGTCAGAAGTTGAGAAAGGTCTTAGGAACTAGGGATATACTTAGTATTAGGTGTATACGACTTAGATAGGATATAGGTAGGTAGACTTTAGGATTATTTGAACATAAGGCCTTGAGGGCATGTGACGTTAGTTTAGGAAGGCTGTCGGGAGTTGACCACGAATAGGTTGTGTCTTAACTCTAAGAGGGATTGGTTCCCTAGTAACGAGAAGTGGGGGATTTCGAGAGGTTTGGTAGATAAGGCCGAAGGAGATGAGGCCTCTCGTAGTTAGAGTGTTACGGAAGTAACTTGGCTTTTGGGGAGCTAAAGGGTGAACCCATGTAGTTAAGCTCATGGGTGGATTCAATTGACAAGCCTCTGCCAGGATTGGGAGTAATAATACTGGAGCGTGGACCAAATGTTTATGCGCCTCATAAGCTAAGACTTGTGAGAAGTATTATCCCATGTTTGAATTAAAATTCATCGTGGGGGTGATCGCCATGTAGGAAGGGAGGTGCTACTTCCTGGGCAGAAATTTAGTCTTTCATACGAGCAACAAGTCATTGCATGATGTTGTAGGAGGGTCAAGGGTTGTTAAGACCACATATACAAGATGCCGACCGAGGGAACCGAATCCTACTCTATTAGTTTTCAGGGTGGGGTGCATTTCCCTGAGAGATTTATTATCCCGGATGAAAAGGACTTAAGAAGGGCAGTAATAGAGAAATCTCACAGTTCTAAGTTTGCGGTACATCCGGGTAATAACAGAATGTGTCAAGATATGCGCCGCCAGTATGGGTGGCCGGGCATGAAGAGGTTGTTGGATGGCATGGAGTGCCTTTGATTATAGTTTCTGACTGAGACAAGATTTTCATTTCCCACTTGTGGGAAGTTTCCAAGAGGGTATGGGAATCGAATTGAGGTTAAGTACTTCTTATCATCCTCAAACAGATGGCCAGACCGAAAGGGTAAACCATATGTTGGGGGATATATTCCTTATGTGCGTGCCTGACTTCAAGAGAAGTTGGGAACAGTGTCTTCCATTAGTTGAATGTGCTTATAATGATTTGTATCAATTCACTATTGGGATGGCGCCTTATGAAGCTTTGTATGGTAGGCCTTGTGGATCTCCCACTTGTTGGTTGGAGGTGGGAGATAATAAGTTCCTCGGACCTGAAATGATCCGGGATACTTCTTCAAAGATCGAGCTCATTCGAAATCGCATTCGGATAGCCCAAGATCGATAAAGGAGTTATGTCGATGCGGGGAGAAGGCATGTGGAGATGGAGGTTGGGGACCAAGTATTGGTGCGAGTGTTGCCTGCGAAGGGCATTAAGCATTTTGGAAAAAGGGAAAACTTGCACCGCGTTACGTTGGACCTTTCCTATAAATGTTAAGGTGGGTTCGATAACCTATTAACTTGCTTTACTGAAACACTTGAGGCAAGTTCATGAAGTGTTCCATATATCTTCTTTAAATAAGTACAAGAGATGTGATGGTGCCTTTGGCATATCCCTTTTGAAGATATTGAGTTGCAACCCGATGTTTATTATAAGGAGCAGACAATCGCTATTTTAGAGCGTGGAGAGTGGCGATTGAGATCGCGGGTAGTACCTTTGGTTAGGGTACAATGTAGTCACCATAGTGTCGATGAATCGACATGGGAGCGCGAGGATGACATGCGGTAAAAGTATCCGCATCTCTTCTTGCAAGGTACGCTTGAATTTTAGGGGCAAAATTCCCTCATAAGGGGGGGAGTATGTAACAACCCTCACTTTTGAGAGCCTATTTTGTATTTATTTACTATGTGTAGTAATTAATTATAAAATGATGGATGTTGAGTAAATATTAATTTAATGTGGAAAAGGTTAATATTTACTGAATTGTTGTATAATTACCTTGTGAGTAGTTAAAAGTATCCATGTGGTGATTTATAGTGTCATAAGATTTAAAATGACATTTTGGTTTAATGTGAAATCGAAACTTAAAATGAGTTATAAGATTTCCAAATGATAATTTGGAGGGTGTAGTTAGTCCCGATATGTGCGAGACAGTCAAAATAAGTGCCATATTGTATTTTGGTATTTCGGGCACTTTTTACTGGTTATAGCTTAAATGTGTAGTTGCGATTTATTACATCGCGTATTGATCATTTAAGTTGGGCATTTTAGACTTAAGGCCCAATTTAGTCTTGCTAAGGCTTACTATTCCTTTAAGAAACATTTGAGCCCTAGAGAGAGTAGAGAGAGGAAGAGAACTTTGGGAGAAAAAGAGAGATTTGGAGATTGGAGCTTGGATTGTTGTCTACACCAACTCAAATCTGAATTTGCAAGATCAAGGCAAGTTATCTACTTGCTACTATGTGATTTAAGGAGAATAATTAGTATTGATAGTTATGAATTGTCATTTTAGGGTTTTGGTAGATTTATGGGTATTATAACTCTTAGAAATTGATTTGGATGATAACGGTTGAAAATGATGATAGTTATATACATTTATGATGTATAAGCTGATATAATTGAGGTTGGGTTGGTTGGTTTTGTGTTGGAAGAAATTTGGAGTTTAAAACTCCATAGCCAAACTTGGCTTTTTTGTAGGGATGAATCGATTCGGCCCCTTGGGCGAATCGATTCGCATAGATGCAGCTTTCTAGGTCTGTGTACCCGAATCAATTCGGGTTAAGGCCGAATCAATTCGGCATTTGCAGAATGTTGGATTTGTTTTCTGAACCGATTCGCTTTCAGAGAGAATCGATTCGGCCCTTAGGGCGAATCGATTCGGTTCCTGCAGTTTTGAATTATTTTCTTGTTTAATTTTTACCTTTTTCTTTAGGCTTAGGACCTAGGAACCTTCTTGAATGAAGTAAACTTAGAGTCCTAGAGTAGTAATTGAGTTTGGTCACCACCCTAGACTAGAATTGGGTCATCTGGGGTTTCTTTCCCGGGGGTGTTTAAAGTGATGTTAAGGCATTAGTTATCTTATTTTAACTTTAGGAGTTAGGAAGTTAAATGCCCATGCTTGGAGACTTAGAGGCTTATCGGAGTTATATGAACTTTGGGAATTGTAAAATCATAATGATTATTTGGAGACTAAGCTGGGACTTGTAATTTGAGGAATATTAATGATGATATTCGATGGGAATAGGTTCGAATAAAATGAACCTAATTGTTTAATGATGATAGGTTCGAATAAAATGAACCAAACACATGGATAATGGAAATGGAACTTGGTAATGAAAATTGAAAATGAAAATGAGATTTAAAAATGGTAAATGTTAATTTACTGATACACACCTCTCTAAATACTATCATAAGGGAAGTCCGCGCGCGAGGTGATGCCCCCTGACAAATTAACGCAGGGTGGATATAGTCCTAGGCCATATGAGCGCTGTTTTATATATATGTATTTTTCTGTGATGGGTATGAGATTCTGGGTGTGGTCTTGACTCTCCCGCAGGCATATGGCCGCTTCCCGACGTTGCGTTATAAGCCCAGGTTGTCTTATATGTGATAGGCCCTGGGAGATGATAGTTATTTAGAGGCGCGCCCAGTGGGGAAACTCGGAGGGGCGGTCTTAGAATCGTTATATGTATAAGAATATAACTTTTCTGCATCAAGTGGGACTTGATGGATACTAATGCCATAAAGAGCATGGATACATGCCACAAAGGGCATGTGATTGAGATATGTGCCATAAAGAGCACTTGATAGAAATTATATTCCTGATAAGGAATGGAAAGATGAAAATGGAATGATGATTAGAGATGGAAGTTTTAATTAATGAAAGGAAATTATATCTTCTTGATTACACCGAATAAATGGCTTTATTCCTAATAAGGAATGTAAGAAGGAAATGGTAATTGGATTAATGAGCAAAGGTTTTAAATTAAAGTTATTTACTTTTAATTCTCTTTTGTAATTGAGTTACATTTCATAATTAGTTAAAATATCTAAATTTGTAATTCTAGTTTAACATGCCATATTATCATCCTTGTCATCCATGCATAACTGTTCATTCCTATCATGCTTTTTATTTCTTTTGGTGATCATATAGAACCCGGCCCTGACCAGTTCATTTTCCTTGTTGTGCATATGATTATATCCGCTCAGGTGCTCCGTCGCAAGGGCGCTCGTTTTGATATTCCCATCCCTTTGCTTTTGACGAGCTGTAATATTTTGCGTATTATTACAAGACCTTGAATTAGACGCTCTCATCTTTGTATTCTAGATATGATCGGGTCTTCACTCGGGCGTGTGGCCCAAACTTTTGTATTTGATTAATGGATGTATTACGTAAGATGTTAAACTGTTGTAATACGATGTATGTAGCTGTGGACCGACAGCCTATTTGGTCCTCTTGTGTACATTCGTTTAGTTGTATTATATATATACTCTTTTGGAATTCCACTTGTTTGTCAGATTTGGGATGTTTAGTTTAATTTTCTTAATCTGGTTTTAAATTTCTAAACTTTTTGGCAACCCGTTTTCTGATTTATTGGGTTATTTTCCCGTATACTCAGTTTATATTTGTGATGCTGAGAATGATATCCATCCATGATTCCTGTTACGTTTGAGTATCGGGCTGGCCACCCCTTATCTCGGATCGTGGGTTGTCACAGTGTCAGATCAATACAACCTCCTTTTGGATCAATCTAGACCCTGTATAATTGATATAGCGTTCCTCCAGATGGATCCGAACATGTTGTGTATGGGATTTGCATGCAAGAATGACTATATCTCATCTGAAAATTTCATGAAACTCCATGAAATTTTTTCCAACAGCCGAACCCTCATACATACTTGATTTTAGGTGTAATGAAATATTAAATCCCCTTACAATCGCCTCTAAATATATCGACAAATTAATAATTATAAAAAATTAATTATTACAACCATATTGAAACTATAGGTGAAAAATAACTACAAATAAACTATCATAGGATTCAATCACATGAAATAAAAATATGTCACTTTGGTGGAACGGATATAAACATATAATCTCTACAAAACCATGTTAGTACAACACCATACACACTTTTTTAAAATCATATAACATGCAAAACCTAGGGTTTCATGGTTAAAATCATGGACCTTTATGAAACTTGATCAATCTCAATTGGGACTCTAATACCAATTGTTCAATAAAAAAAAATTAGATTGACATTTAAGACACGTAAATTTTTATACCTAAAGATCTTTTATTAATCATACATTGAAATGGATTCAATAACTAGGTTAAAATAGTAAACCCAGGGTTCAAGAATACAATACTATAGTGAATCATGTTGTGATTTGTTTGAGGAGATGAAGGTTGAAGATGATGAAATCCTTGTTATCCTCTAAGGTTTCCAAAAACCTTGATATAAAGCTCTGAATGCCAAAAATCTTTTGTTATATGATCCACTCATAGTAAGCCTTTTGTGTTGGAACTCTTGGAGATGACACCATAGTGAAAATATGAGAGAATTGACCTTCTCTCTCATCATCCATTCAAAAAAATATGAATAGTATTTTTGCTCTCTCTCTCTCTCTCTCTCTTTATATATATATATATATATATATATATAACCTTTAATATTGGATCCTTAACCTAATACCCTAGCTTATACCAATATAAAAAGGTATGGGCCATGGGCTTTAGTCAAACTGGGGTTCCATAATGTTTTGGCTTTATTACTTAGGTATTAGACTATAATAGTGACCCAATACAAATAATTAAAAGGTAAATTTACAATTAGGTCCCTTGTTGAAAAATTTTAAGCACTTAAGGACAATTTACTATTAGGTCCACTTGTTATGCCACTAGCGTGAACTTCTACAAGAAGAGCAATAGTGGACCAAAGTATTTAAAATTTGTCAAAATTCATTTAGTGTTTAAAATTTGTTTTTGAGGGACCTAAGAGTACTTTGCAATAAATAAAATCGTCTTCCAAATAAATACATGGAAATACCAAATTACAATCCTGTAATTTATTTTATTTTTTTATTTAATCATGATTTACTCCACTAAATAATCATGACTACATTTCAATTAAATTATCTCTAAAATCACTCGAATATGAAGAGGTATTGTTTGCAAATTTTATTATGGTACATAATATGATTTCCATATTAATTTTTTGATTCCTGCATAGTTAAATCAATTAATCAATAATCGATTTTAATCAACATCTAATCAATTTCCTTGATTCTCAGACTTAACTTATTTGTCACTCCACCCGGATTATAAAATAATCCACCGATCGAGTTATACTTGGTGAAAACAAAACATATAAGACTATTAAGGGGGAATCATAATCCAAGGTATCCCATGGATGTGAATTCCTCCAAATTATGATCTCAGACCTACTCACTAAACTGTCACCGAGTATGTGGGGATCATTTGACCCTATGTGATATCATATCACACCCATAACAATCAAAGTGATATTTTCGCAAGCATTTCAATCCTCACGATTCTTGGGATTAATAATTTATGCACACTTTATAAATGGTGTGAAACTACATGATTCAACTCAAGACAACCCTTAGACTAAAATCTCACGGGTGTCCCTATTTTAATACCCTTTATTTTCATAAATTATATTTATTATTTATTAAGTGAGAAATAAATCAACTTAGATAGAATTAAACTTCGCATGTCATGTGATTTTGTGTCGCGTGTTATAAGCACTCAATTGGTAATATTAATTATATAATATTGTGCTATGTCTTACGTGAAAAAAATACTGTGTATATTTTATTTACGCCATGTGGTACTACCGCATGTGTGTGGGGTATTACCATTGGAATTGGACTTTCACATGTGAAAAAAGCCTAAATATGTGTTTTTAATAGTTTAAATTGGGCTTGTGGCGTAGTTATACATTTGGAGTAAGTTTTAGAGTTGTTTGGGTAGTATTTTGGACTCATTTAGAGCACCCAAATTATGCCTTTTCATAATTTTCCAAATTAGACTTATTTAAAATGTGTTAACCCTCATTAGTTGGGCATTTTATAGAAAAAACAAGATCCCTAACAACCCTAGATATTTGGTAGAACTTGGGAAGATCTTTGGAGAGGAAGAACAACGAATCAAGAGGAGAAATCACTCGTTCATATCGTTCAGGCTAGAAATCTCTTACTTTATCACTATGTAATATGTACCTTCTTTATTCTTTCATTGTTAGGGATTTTATTTGGGATTTAGAAGCATGTTTAAAGATTTAATCTTCTATCTTAACCACATTTGTATTCGGTTTAATCGGGTTATTAAATTAAAACATTGTTAGGAACTGTGGTGTCAATTGTTGTGCAACACAAATAAATATGAAAGAGGTAATGACCAAGAAAGAACAAATAAAAATGCCAATCACACAACAACAGGTGTACGTGGTTCAGCAAAGATGTGCCTACGTCCACGGTGGTGCAGTCACTATTATTTCTCTATATTCTGAAGAGTAAGTACAGAGAATACAACTTGTCCTTTGCCCCGGACCTAGGGTTTAATTTATATATGTGTATGCTAGTTAGTGGAGATGGTGGGTTCCTTCATATTAGCCATCTTCCCTATCCCTTCCCTTCATGGGATTGTGCTCCCATATAACTTATCTTCATGGGATCGTGGGGAGAGACCGGATCAATATCAAAGATAGAGGGCCTGGACTTTGGGCCGCCAGAACTGGGCTACTCGTCCAGGCCCATGGTTCTCAATTCTGGGTACCTACAATTGCCCCTAAATTTTTTGGGCCATGTTTATGGGTCCAATGAATTAAAATGATCAGCCATTATGGCTGATTTGTGATTCTTCAAAAACTGTGAAGTTGCTTTGGCGGCACCCGCTTCGCTATCCGTGTGCTATGATTAGAATTGAAGGCTTGTTGGGATAGCCACTTTTTCATTCGTCGTTTCATCCTTTCCAGTATTCTTCCTTCTTCTGAGAACTCTAGCACCTCGTACCTTCCTCTCTGAATTCCCATTACCATTGATTCTTAGTCGTCTTGAGCTCGTGCTTCTTTATCACTCGAACCGATCTTCTGTTTTGTAAGTTTCTTGTGCCCTTTCTTTGCACTTTCTCTTTGGTTTGTAGGATTTGAGTTTTTCAATGGCGAAGATTGGAAATAGGTCAATCTCTGAGTTTAGGAAGTTCTACAATATTCCTGAGTGGGTAGATATTGAATGTTGTGCCTCCCCTCTTAGGAACGTTAGGGATATAGAGGATGCTCACTGGATCCATGTTTTGTTGCTCTCCTAGGGGGGCTTACTTTTCCTCCTAATGATATAATTCTGCATTTTTTTGGTTATTTTGATATTATTCCCGCACAGTGCTCGCCCAATGTGTGGAAGATAGTAAATGGTGTCCATAGAATAAACCAGTTGTATGGTACTAGGTTAGGACTTGCTGAGATCTATTTCTGCTATTCCTTCTCTCGAACTAGCTCAGGTGTTTTATACCTCAAAGCTAGGAGTCCTGATAGGGTATTGGTAGTAAACCTACCTGATTCCCATAAGGACTACTGGAAAGAGGGTTTCCTCATTAGGAATTGCAGTTCCCTCCCCAGTTTGAAGGGTCGAGGTCTGAGAGGTTCACTGTCCCTTTTTATGGGGAAGAATATATAGGTAGACATTTGTACTGTTATTTCCAACTTTGCTGGCTGGTGATTTTTCTAACCTCTTTGCTTTTTCTTTCACAGCGAGGACAAAGAATTTTGAGCCTGCTCTCAGCGAGGTTCGCATCTCGGAGTTGGTGAAATCTTAGAATATTAGGGAGCCTCTGGGTGACGGCGAGCATCCCAGGTCTGCTGCCTTTTTGCTCGAGTACAAGAACACAGGCTCCAGCTTCATAGCTCGACCTGTGGAAAGTGTGCCAGAGTTTGATTTTTTGGGAGAGACTACTACTGAGCCGATACCGTTGGACGAAGAAGAGAGCAGCTCTGAAAGTGAGCCTGCTGGTAATCTCGGTGAAGGGAGTTCTGATAGTAGCAGCTCTTCTGATTCCGAGGAGGCTTCTAAGGCTCGAGGATCGTCGAGTACTTCTAGCAGTTCTGGTGAAGATATGCCTCCAAGCATGAACCTGATCAGAGATGATGATAATGATGACCATGTGCTCCTTACACAAAGGTCAAAGAAATAGAAGACTATATCTGGGGTTCTGGCTACAGGTTCTAGGCATTCCTCTCAGGAGCAAGAGAGGAAGAGGAGAGAAGAAGAGCAGGTGAAAGAGAGGGAGAGAAAGAAGGAGGAGGAAAAGAAGAAGGTGGAAGAAAGGAAAAGGGTTGAGGAGAGGAGGAAGAGAGAGAGTGAGAGAGAGGAGGAGAAGAGGAGAGCTGAGGCAAGGACGAAGGCCGGGCAGGCCTTAGTTCCAGTGTCTACTCTGCCAGAGGGAGCTTCCGTGGCAATCTCCCCTTATCTAGCTCCGGCCCTGCTTGAGAGAGCTGTCCTCCTGGCTGATCGCCAAAGGGCAATAGGTTCGGAGCATCTGACCCTTCAGGCTAGTTAGAGGCTTGCTCTGGTAAGGTTTCTTTTCCTCTCATGTTTTGCTGACTTCTCTTGCTTTCCTTTTCTTATATCTCTTTCTTTTTCATAGTTCGTTACCGACTTCGCTGTGCTGTATTGCTCACGCGACGAGATGGTGAAGAAGAATAGTGAACTGGAGCAAGAAAACTCTGCCTTGAAGCTGAAGGGTAAGGAGCTCGAGGACAGTTTCAAGGCTGTTGATGCTACTAGGATCTCGTCTGATTTGGCCCTTGCCACTTCCGCTCGCGAGAGAGATGATGCGGTCAGGGAGCTGGGCGAGCTGAGGAAGGCTCATGATCTGGTATGTTCGAGCAAGTTGGACCTTGCAGAGAAGAACAGAGTTCTGTCCGAGTAACTAGAGGTAGAGAAAGCCCAGGCAACCACCATGAAGGAGGACTCATACAACTCTAGGTGGGTTGCTGCTTATGATGATGCTGAGGCTCAAATTGGCTACATTAGCTGTATGAATTTCAAGAAGGGCTGGAACAAAGCTCTTCTAGATGCTGGTGTGGATGCTGAGTCTTCCTTATTTGACGAGCACGACCCGGGTCCCAAGCCAACTGTGGACGAAGAAGCTCCTGCTCCAATTATCGAGGGTGCTGATCTTCCCTCGGATACAGTTCCTGCTGAGGGGGATACTTCTGCTGCAGCTGATAAGGGGAAGTCGCCAGACACCGCTGGGCAGTCTGAGGTTGCCAGTTAATCTGTTTTTAGGATTTTCTTTTGTACTTTTTGCTTGTAATCTCCAAGTTTTTTCTGCTCGATGTACTTGGCCTTTATTAATGAATGATAAGATTCTCCATTTTTTTTACGCTGATCCTTTTTTCTCTTCTATCTTTCTTTTATCTATAGGTGGTTGATGTGGATGACTATATTCCTATTACCTCCCAACTAGGTAGGACTCTTGGTCCTAATGCAAGACCTGCAGTTCGCCAGGCCTTTGCTAGACTTTGCAGGTTTTCTAAATCAAGGAACCAAAAATATAAGGATCAGTCCGAGCTAGTGGCCAAGTTGAAGGACAGGCTCCAGGAGATGGGAGAAATCGGTGCTTCAGTGCAAGAAGAAGTCAGTGCACTGACAGCAAGGTTGCTGGAGGCCACCGAGATTAACCAGGTCGGGGAGTTCCTACAGCAGGAGAATGAAGACTTGAGGAGGGAAGTCCTAAGCCTTAATGAGCATTCACCGAGAATCGCTTCGGCAGTCCTACAAGGCTCTTCTTCGTCGCGAGCTGCTCGGCCTTCCCTCCCGCGTGCTGGTAGGAGTGCCAGGGGTAGGAACGGGGAAGTCGAGGAACATCCTGAGAGGGAGATGGAGGAGCTGCGCGGTGACGTTCGACGAGATTATGTGACTGCTGCTGGGCTCCAGAGGGATGTTACCCAACTACGGCATTTGTTTAAGAACGGTCCTCGACAAGTATGGTTCGAGGGCTACGATCAAGGCTGACTGGATGCTCCAACGAGACTATCAGAGTTCGAGGAGCTCTCCTTCATCAGATGGTGGTTGAGTTCCCTCAAAGGGATGTAGGTCCCGAGGAACTCGACGTTGTGGTATCGACACGAGATGTCCTCCTCCACTCTGATGCCCAATCCATTCAGGCGGGATGATCGATGGATCCCCATTGATGCCATTCCCCGACAACTATTGGAATTGGACGCAAATGAGGTCGTGGAGGAGCTCTCCCCTGCTCTTGATGATGGAAGGAGAGCTAAAGTTGCTGATTATCTTGCTCGGAGGCTTACACCTCCTTGAGATTTTGTTACTCTTTTTCTTTTTGATAATTGTAAATGCTTTGGGCGAGCTTCGCCGACTAAACATGTATTATCATTGTTCGTAAATATAAAAGATTAATGAGAAGTTCGAGTTTTGGGAAATTTTGCCGACTAAACGTGTTCATTCAATCCTTTTATATTTTGCTGCTTCACAATGTGAGTGTCCGCCCAGTCCAGTACAAGAATACCATTGTGACCTCACTTTACCTTTTAGGTTGTATCGTCACACTCCCTTAGGCCTAAGTAGGGCAATTGGCGAGGACACACCTGGTATTGGATGTCATTATCCGATCAGGATTTTGTTCAACCAAAGTAGGTTTGATGCCTAAGAATACTCTGTAGGGCTTCATATATTGCCAGGGGCAATGCTAAGAGGTCTGTCGTGCTTCATGATGATGACCTGAGGAGGGGTGTTCCCCTGCTACGTCGACCATTATGCTTGTGATTTGGAAGGGATGTGTAATAAAATATGACCGTTACTAATTACAGAGTGATTTAACTGAGAGATTTTCATTAGTGAAGTGAGAAATGAACTGTCACATAACGAATACAATAAAAGATTTAATAATAATGTTCCTAAAAATAGAATTTCTTGAGATTAGCCGCGTTCCATGCTCGTGGTATCTCTCTGCCCTCCATCGTTTCCAAATGATAGGCACCTTGTAGGTCGTCTCTAATTATCTTATAAGGTCCTTCCCAGTTTGGGCCCAGTTTACCGTCCGATGGCTTCACTGTGTTGCCCAGGACCTTTCTTAGGACATAGTCCCCAACTCTGAATCTCCTCGGGTTAACCCTCTTGCTGTAGTGCTTCGCGAGCTGTTGCTGATAGCTCGCAAGTTTCACTAGGGCAAGTTCCCTACGCTCGTCGGCTAGGTCGAGTTCAGTGAGCAAAGCTTCATCATTCTGGCCTTGTTCGACAAGGTCGGATCTCATTGTTGGCAATCCCGCCTCTAGTGGGATGATTTCCTCCATACCATATGTTAGTGAGAATGGCGTTTCTCCTGTTGCTCGCCTAGGAGTCGTTCTGTATGCCCAGAGGATATGCGGTAGCTCGGTTGCCCATGCGCCTTTGGCTCGCTCTAACCGTTTCTTCAATCCAGCGATCACTGTTTTGTTAGAAGCTTCTGCTTGTCCGTTGCTTTGAGGGTAAGCTACCGAGCTAAAATGGTGCATGATCCTGTGTTCGTTGCAGAAGTCTTGAAAAGGGCCACTCTCGAACTTTGTTCCATTGCCAGTGATGATGGTCCTGGGGATTCCGAATCGAGTGATTATATTCCTCCATACGAACCTCATCATGTCAGCATCTCGGATGTTAGCCAGTGGTTCTGTCTCGATCCACTTGGTAAAGTAGTCAGTTGCAACCAATAGATATTTGCGGTTGCCGGCAGTGGTGGGCAGTGGTCCCACGATGTCCATCCCCCATTGGGCGAAAGGCCAGGGGCTGGTTAGGGATTTTAATTCGCTGGCGGGCTGGTGGACCATAGGAGCATGAAGTTGGCATTTCAGGCATTTGCGGACATATACCGCGGAGTCCTTTTGCATGTATGGCCACCAATAGCCTTCCTTCATTGCTCGGAAGGCTAGAGACCTTCCTCCAACATGACTTCCACAGATTCCTTCGTGAAGCTCGTGAAGCACTGCCTTGACATTGCCTGGGTGGACGCATCTAAGGTAGTGACCGAAGAAAGATCTTTTATACAAGTCGCCTCCTGTGGATAAGTGAAAGCGAGAAGCTTTGACTCTTATCTGGTGGGAAGTTCTCTTGTCCTCTGGGAGGGTTCCGTCCTTTAAATAATCCTTCAAGGGATCTATCCAGCTGGGGGCTCATTCTAATTGGAGTATTGGTTTCGCGTTTGGAAGCTCGCAGTTGCTGTGAATGCTTGGGCCACTGAGAAAATCGATAGGGATAACCCTTTTAAGGCTAGAATCAACTGCCGAACTCAGGGCTGCTAGCGCATCAGCGTGGCTATTTTGCCCCCTGGGAAACTGTTGGATGTTGATATCTTCAAAGCTCGCCATTAGTTTTTTCACCAGGGAGAGGTAGGCTCCCATTCTTTCATCCTTTGCGTTATAGTCTCCACTTATCTGGTTGGAAACTAGTTGTGAATCGCCGAATACCTGCAAACGCTTTGCTCCCAAAGTTTGCGCTTTTTGGAGACCTGCTATTAGGGCTTCGTATTCTGCTTCGTTGTTGGAGGCTGCAAATCCCATCCTGATTCCTTGCTCAAGGACTGTATTTTCTGGAGTGATGAGAACAATTCCTACACCTTCCCCCTTTGAGTTGGAGGCTCCATCAATGAATAGTTTCCAGCTTTCCACTGTAGCTTGGTTGTTTGTTCTGTTGGCTTAGGCTGGTTGAAGGGTTCTTCGCCTGTGAATTCAGCTATGAAATCAGCAAGGATTTGACCCTTGATAGATGTCCTTGGTTGAAATTGGATGTCAAATAGGCCGAGCTCGACTGACCATTTAGACAGTCTGCCCGACAAATCCGCCTTCCTTAGGACAACCTTGAGGGGGTGTGATGTAAGGACGATGATCGTATGAGCTTCGAAGTAATGCTTCAGTTTCCTCGAGGCCATTACTAGGGAGAATGCGAGCTTTTCCAATGGTAGGTAGCGCTGCTCGGCATCTAATAAGGTCTTGCTTGCGTAATAGACTGGATGTTGGATTCCTGTAACTTCACACATTAGCGCTGAGCTGACAGTATGACTGGATACAGAGAGGTATAGGTACAAAAAGTCCATTTGCTGTGGTATGACAAGCAATGGTGGAGAGCTTAGGTAGGACTTGAGCTCGTTTAATGCTCGCGAGCAATCTGGGGTCCATTCTACTGTTTTGCTGCCTTTTAAGAGTTGGAAGAAAGTCTTGCATCTCTCGGAGGATTTAGAAATGAAACGATTTAGAGCAGGGAGCATTCCAGTGAGCTTCTGTACATCTCGGACTGTGCGAGGAGGTTTCACTCTGTTGATTGCATCAATCTGGTCTGGATTAGCCTCTATGCCTCGCTTTCTGACCAAATACCCAAGAAACTTTCCTGACTAGACACCGAAGGAACACTTGCTCGCATTGAGTTTCATTCGGTATTTCCTGAGGATTTCGAAGGTACTTGACAGGTCCGAGAGGTGATTCTTCTTCTCCTTGCTCTTGACGAGCATGTCGTCGATGTAGACCTCCATTGTGTCTCCCATTTGATTCTTGAACATTTTAGTAACTAGCCGCTGATAGGTTGCCCCTGCGTTTTTTAGCCCAAAAGGCATGACCTTGTAACAGTATAAACCAACTGTCGTGATAAATGCCGTTTTGTCCTGATCTGGGGCATATAGGGGAATCTCGTGATATCCTGAGTACGCGTCCAGGAAACTCATTTGTTCGTGAGCTGCGGTGGCGTCTACTAGTTGGTCTATTTTCGGAAGAGGGAAGCTATCCTTGGGGTAGGCTTTGTTGAGGTCAGTGAAGTCTACGCAAACTCTCCACTTCCCGTTGCTTTTCGGAACTACCACTGGGTTGGATAACCATTTGGGGAATTGCACTTCCCGTATGGATCCTGCATCCAGCAGTTTCTCGACTTCTTTTTCTATTGCTCTGGCTTTCTCGGGAGCAGTTCGCCGTGCCTTCTGCGCTATTGGCTTGAATGTGGGATCGACGTGCAACTGATGGCAAACCATATTGGGATCGATTCCTGGCAGCTCATAGGGTTCCCAAGCGAAAACATCTATGTTGCTTCTGAGTAAGGTTGACAAATCCTTTTGCTCTCGGTCGGTGAGTGACGCTCCGATCAGGAAGACTCTGCTGTTGTCGCCTTCTTTAGCTGTCACTTCTATCAGGTCCTCGACGACACGCTCAGAGGGGAGGAGCCTGGTCTCTTCCACTCCAGGCCTTCCATATTTTAATTGCTATTTGGAAGGAATTGCACCTTCCTCCACTTTCTCGCTGGGTTGAACGGCTTTTTTCTCTGGCTTTGGTCGGATGGTCGTTATGAAGCACTTCCTTGCCATTGCCTAGTCGTCATGTATCTCCATTACTCCCCGCTCGGTGACATATTTGAGTTTCTGGTGGTAGGTCGAGGAGACTGCCTTCATTGCATGAAGCCATCCCCTGCCGAGGATGGCCTGATATGGTGAATCGATGTCGACCACCAAGAATTCGATCATCTTGGAAACATTTCCAGCGCGCACTGGCAGTACTATTTTACCCAGAGGCATGGTCATTTTTCCAGCGAAGCCAACCAGAGGGACAGTGGCTCCCTTTAGGTCGGCGATGTTCAACTTCAATTTCCGGAACAGGTCGATGTACATTACTTCGGATGAGCTTCCTTGATCGACAAGCAACTTGTCGATGTCAAAGTTGGCTATCTTGAGTGTAATGACCAAGGCATCATGATGTGGGGTCCTTACTCCCACTCGGTCTTCATCCGTGAAAAAAATATGCTTGTTGTAGTCGACGTCCTCTACTCGCCGAGGTTTTCCTGACTGTGATTTTGCTGGATCAATCTGAAAATCTTGCATTATCGCTGTCAAGTTCTTTACCTCCATTCGAGCTGAGTTTCCTTGTATTTTCTTGACGTCAGATACTTCGTGGATTACTGCGAATTCATGTCCGGCATCATCCTCCAACACGTTGTCGGGTTTTGCCTCTCTGTGGGCATCCACTTTCTCTACCTTCTTTTCCACAAACTTATTCAAATGACCAAACTGGGCCAACTCCTCGAGATGGGACTTAAGAGCCTTGCAGTGCTCGGTCTTATGCCCTCCCTCTTTGTGGAAAGCGCATCTTAATGCATTATTTCTTTTCGTGGGGTCTCCTCCCATTTTTCGGGGCCATTTGATGAACGGCTCATCCTTGATCTTCGCGAGAATTTTTTAAATTGGCTCTTTGAAGACCGTGTTGACCGCCTGGAATGATTTTGTTACGTCAGGGTTCCCTCCGCTTTTGGAGCCATTATTGCTCCCACTCTTTCCTCCTTTCTTATGGTTTTCAACTTTCTCACTTCCCTTGGTAGTGAGCTTGGCTCGACCGTTCTCTCCTATATTAAGGCGGGTGACGTCTTCCACCTTTGCGTATTTCTCAATTCGGGCCATCAGGTCGTCAATGGTCATAGCTTCCTTCTTCGTCAAGGACTGGTAAAGGAGGGAAGAGCTAGGTAATCCGATTTTGAAGGAGGCCACTGCCACCTCTTCTGCGCAATCCTCAATCTCGTTGAATAACTCCCAGTATCTCTTCGCATAGTCTCGGAGTGTTTCTTGAGGCGTTTTCTTCATGGTTAACACAGCATCCATCCTTTTGGGATGGGAGCTGATGGTGATGAACCGGGCCGTAAAGAGCTCGGCCAGGGATTTGAAATTCCTAATGGATCGGTGAGGGAGTTTTTTGAACCATTTCTGAGCCACGTCATGGAGGCTCGAGGGGAAAATACGGCACATCAGTGCATCCCGATGATTCTAGAGGGTCATGGCCTGCCGGTACTGCCTGACATGATCAATGGGAGCAGGCTTCCCGTCGTAAATCTTGAACCTTGGAATGGCAAATTTCTTGGGAGCCTCTTCCTCTTCAATTTCCTTCATGAAGGGTGACTTCATCTGGGTCTTGAGAGCTCTCCTGGCGAGTTCTCGGGTCGACCTGGTGCCGCGGTGAGCTGGATGTTGGTCCATTTCTCTGCGGACCAGGTTTCGTATGTTTTAATCGCTACGAGCAGGGCTCTGGTAGCGGCGATCTCTTCTTAGTTGCTCGCGGAGGTCGTCGTCTGAGTTGCCACCTTCAACCCTTTGATATTCCCGCTTAGGGCTCCTTCCTCGGCTGCGAGATTTGCTCGCCTGAGGGCTAGGAGTGCGATAGAGGCGTCTCCTGGTATCGGGAAGTATTTCCTTCTCCAGTCTTTCCAGTCTGCTTTTCAAGCGAGCATTCTCAGCCTTGTATCTGCGCGAAGTCTCCCTCTGCTCGTGGAGCCTTACCTCGTAGGCATCAATCAATATGGATATCTGCGTGGACTTTGCTGGTCCTTAACTTTCTTTTGAGGATGGCCTTTCCAAGCGAGCCTCACGATCTGAACGTCGAACCTCAGACCTAATCCTGCAAGGAGCAGGTGGCTCTTGAATATCTCCTGCTTGAGGAGCGTTGCTGCTGTGACCAGACTTCTTAGATTCTTTTCTTGGCGTGGGCTCTTCTTGGGGAAAGATGAACGCTTCCCACAGACGGCGCCAATTATGGTGTCAATTGTTGTGCAACACAAATAAATATGAAAGAGGTAATGACCAAGAAAGAACAAATAAAAATGCCAATCACACAACAATAGGTGTACGTGGTTCAGCAAAGATGTGCCTACGTCCATGGTGGTGCAGTCAGTATTATTTCTCTATATTCTGAAGAGTAAGTACAGAGAATACAACTTGTCCTTTGCCTCAGACCTAGGGTTTAATTTATATATGTGTATGCTAGTTAGTGGAGATGGTGGGTTCCTTCATATTAGCCATCTTCCCTATCCCTTCCCTTCATGGGATTGTGCTCCCCTATAACTTCTCTTCACGGGATCGTGGGGAGAGAGCGGATCAATATCAAAGATAGAGGGCCTGGACTTTGGGCCGCCAGAACTGGGCTACTCATCCAGGCCCATCGTTCTCAATTCTGGGTACCTACAGGAACGTACTATGACTTAAAATGGGGATTTATTATGAACATAAAATTGATTCATTTTTGCACATGACTATGTGTTTAGAACTCATTTTTATATAATTTAATTTTGTTTATAAGTTTAATACATATGTTGATTAGTTCATTGCATCTAAAATCACACATGTAATTGACTTTATATTATGTAAAGGAAGAACTCATGTTTAATTTATGGATTTTAAGAATTAAGACTTTAATTGATTTTTTTATCTTGAAACATTGTATAAATCGTTTAGAATATGGTGTTGTTTGGGTTGCTAAATTAGAACATGAGATTCATTAATGGAGGTTTTAGTTCGTTTTTGCATTTCTGGGATGAAGGAAGTTGTTTTTGTCATTCTCATTCGAACGAGATGAGTGGGTTCATTTGAACGAGTTATATTTGTCGTTCGAACGAATTGTGCATTTTCATTCTAACGTAATGTGCAGTTCATTCGAACGAGTTGCGCTCTTAGGGGTGGTTTGGGGCAACATAGGTGGATTTGGGTCTTACTGCCATAATTAGTTCTTTGGTAATTCTTATGCACTTGTGTTGCAATTTAAGATGTCAATTAAACTAGAGAATATCGAGAAGAGAATTCAGATATAGATTTCGAGTGAATAAATGTAAAGAAATATTTTATAAGTCCTCGTTTACATCAGTATATGTTGTATACCGCTAAAACTGTCGAAGATTTATTGAAGAACTATCATGCATTAAGACGGATCCGAATATCATCATTCTTCAACTTAAAAGCCTCTGCGAGATAAATTTTGGTTTGGTTGTGTTTTAGTCCCTTTAGGGTTCATTTGAAATATTGGGATAATTTTTCTAAGTGTTGGAAAAAATTTCTAAACTGTTTTTAATCAAGTTGAGGCATTGTTTTTCATTAAATGATTTTTGTTCTAAGTGCTAAGGAAAATAATTTTTTCTCTCCGTTCATTTGAGCGACCTGCTAATGTCGTTCCAACATCATATTTATCTCACGCGAAGCCTCGTTCGAGCGACACATGTCATCATTCAAGCGACATAAGAATTTTGTTTGAGCGATCTTCCATCATAAGTTTTTTTTCTATAAAGCATGTTAAATGAGTCTTTTTTATGAAGAAGACTTGATGTTTTTCAGTACCTAGAAACTGCAAACTGCAGAATACTTTGTCTTCTTCAATTTTGGGTTAAAACCTTTGTTTTTTAATTCACAAAAATCCCAATAGTTTAGTGAATTATTTCGAAACTCGATATACATCTTTGCTGGTGTAAGGGCATATTTTATTAGTCCTGGTTTACATTATTATATGTCGTATAACGCTACAACTATCGAAGACTTATTCAAGATCAATCATGCATCGAGATGGATCCGAATATCAGCATTCCTCACAGAAAAGCCTCTGCGAGATTAATTTTGGTAATATTGTATTTTAGTCCCTTTACGATTCATCTAAAGTGTTGGGGTAATTTTTCTAAGTGTTGGAAATTTTTTCTAAACTCTCTTTAATAGTTTGAGGCCATGTTTTTCGTCAAATGGAATTTTTTCTAAGTGTTAAGGTGAACAAAATTTGACGTTGATGTTGTTCAAACGTCATAAGTATGTCGTTTGAATGACATAAGGATGTCGCGCGAAGTCCTTAGAGTGATAGGTGTTCTATTTCAAGTATTTTTTTTATATAAAATGTGTTAAATGAGTCGTTTGTTCTGAAGAAGACCTGGCGTTTTTCACTCTGCAAAAACTTCAAAACAACAGAACACTTGTGTCTTGTTCAATTTAGGGTTCAAGTATTTTTTTTATTCAATTCACATAAATTCCAATAGTTTAGTGAATTGTTTTGGAACCCGATACACATCTTTGCTTGAGTTTCTCTTGTAGGGAAGATTTCCTACTGCTGATTAAGTATTGCTTGAGGGAGGTGCTATGCTTGAGAGTATGCCAAAAATGAATGATCTAACTTGTTTAATTAAGATCCAATTTTTATCCCAAAAATCTTAACTCTTGCAAATAAATGTGATAGACGAATTACGTAAATTCAAGCATGCAAGTCAATCACACATATGAGGAAAAATCCCCCGAATGGGCAAACTTTCTATTTCACTATAATTTCTACCACTTACAATTACATAGAAATATAGTGACACACGAATATTCACAGGTGTCAGTTAGTCGTCGTTGTTAGCAAGAGATCCCTCGAGAGATCCAAGTCAGTAATGGAGAATCAGTCATCTTCTCCACAAAAGCACTCCAAATGAGTAGAATAGATAATCTAGGGTTTATAATGATTCAAATTTAGATTTGGGATGTTTTGGTGAATCAAAAAGGTGTGACACCCCGCCTAATTAAATACCGGGCGATCAGTCCTTTATTAAATTAAATCAAGGTAACAGTTGGTTCATTCTCAGCATCACTGTCGATAAAAATAATTTTTCCAATTTAACACCCTAAATAATTAAGCTAAGTGTCAAAAACATTTTTCATACGAACTTCCAAATTTTAATTAAAGAAAATATTTTTATTAATTCAAAACAACATTTCTACAATAGAGAATCACATCACGAAATTTAAATAAAACCATACATTCACCAAACGAATGACAATAATATAAAACTAAAATCATAAACCATCCTGAAACAAATCCCATAAACAATACTGGAATAACTGAAATATAAAAATCCCCAACAATAAATAAAATGATGAAAAGGGCGACACGTGCCCCATAAATGAGAGTAATAAGAGTGGAGTCAATGTCGGAAGCCGTCTACTCAAGGGACCTGCAACTCCCACCTAAGTTGCAGCTCGTTCTTCTCAAAGAATCCTAAGCAAGACGCCCCTGTGGCTGGGCACCTGAAAATATACATATATATACACAGAAGAGAGAGAGAAAAGGAAACGGGTCAGGGCCCGAAAGTGTGTTTGATTTTAAAATACGTTAAGCAAGTATTTAAATTGATACAGGCCAATGCAACATCATATTAGTTCGTCTCTCTCTTGAGAAATACTCACCTCTCTTCTAATGTGCACTCCTATCGTACTATCCTTCCCAATGGTTCGTTTATCTTAACTTACTCATATGTTTTCAAAACTGAACGATGGCAATGTTATAAAAAAGTTACTTTCAATTTTGTAGTATTCCTCTCGTTTTAGCTTCATTAAATTATAATATTTCCCCGTGCCTTTTCATATTTTCACAAAACAAGTATTTAATAATTTGGGTCAACAACCATGTTCTACTTATCAAATCACAGTAGGCAGTTCAAAGTTTATAACCTCATATATATATTAACTACTCGAATAAAATATATATATATATAATGGCACCCCAACTAAACTATGGTGCGGGCATACTCTGCTATCCAATCCCCGTATCGTTCACATAAAGGGAAATACAAGTTCGGAATCACTCTCGAACTGTATTAACATATACAAAACAACGTTGAGGCGAAGCATAGATTCCAAGTCCAAGAGGTCAGTACATACCCACACGTCTCTTAGGACCGTCCGACTATCAATTTAATAGCCCGTACCTAGGATCTCTACCTTCTAGGGTACGATTCAATATCCCCATAAAGCAACACAGGATACGATCGTCCCAGCGCGGTAACCTCAGGGATAGCAAGTAGCGCGGGTACGTTTTTCACATGTATATAATATATGTACACACATTCATATAAATATACCAATTTCATCATATTAATATAGGTCACTCTCATTACCCATAATTACAACCTTTGTCCTAGATTTCACCTTATTAGTATAACGTATAAGGTTTAGCCTCTAACCTTAATTCGAAGGGGTTTTCTCACTAGTTATGGGACACTCGTGGG
Organism: Sambucus nigra; assembly: GCA_949130495.1. Lineage (NCBI taxonomy): Eukaryota > Viridiplantae > Streptophyta > Magnoliopsida > Dipsacales > Adoxaceae > Sambucus > Sambucus nigra. The sequence goes on from OX422216.1 coordinate 137,177,740, forward strand.
TTCTATCCATCCAAGTAATATATTCAGTAGGTAGACGTCTATTCACTAACGTAGGTATTCGTTGAAATCTCTCATTTGAAATACGTAGTTCGTCGTTCCTTAATTAACTATTCTTTAAACCCAATTATCATTTCATAATAAAGTTCTCAACACTTAATCATATGTCCTACTGGTCTCTCTTATATCCCAAAACATTTTATTTGAAATGCCCAAGAATTCTTTCATGATAAATTAATTCAACTAATTAAACAAGGGAAATAATAGGCTGCCAGGAAGGGTCGATCGATCGACTACTGGGGTTCGATCGATCGAACCTTCGATCGATCGACGCTATAGGGTCGATCGATCGATCAAACAGGTATTTCGATTTCTGCAGAAGTGCAGTTACGGGTTTAACTAATATTCTTCATTCAAATCCATAATTTCCAACACTAATCGTCCCAAAACTTATACTACAATCATGGTAATATATTTCCAGATGTTTCTAACGTTAAGCATGCATATAACCATCATTAAACATGATTGAACAACCTAAAATCTCATCTAATCATCAAGAACCCTTGTTTTATTAATCTTTTGTTCTAATCAGTTTTCTCCAGAATTTTCTTCTACAATAACATCAAAAATTCGTGGGTTTATCATCTACATTACATAAGACTTCCAGAATATAATTTTAATCTTGTCTACATGCAAATTCCTATCACGAAGTGGGGTTTTCTTCCATAAATTATACTCCTAATCATTCCTACACTAACATGATTATTGCACCAACGAAAATACGCAAGTTAAACACTTTCCTGGAATTTCAGAGGTCTGGTTTCCTGCTGATATAGGTGTGGTTGCGTTCTCCTCCTCGCGATCTACGCGTTGGTGGTGACGGTGGTGCAAAAGGTGGTGTTTTTGACCTTGAATCACCTAGAAAGGTCTCTCCTCTCTTCTCCACTAGCCGTCTTAGGGTTCTGAATGATCTAACCCTAAAAGGCTGACTTAAATGGCTGCTAAGGATGGCTGTAAAATGACCAAAACGCCCTCCCGGGTCACTAATTAAGCCTAAAAACATCCCGAGACCCAAACTAAACCCCCGGGTACACTTTTCTGACTATCTCGACCCTTCCGGACGCGTTGGCGCCCTCAAAACGACCATACGGACAACTCATAAAATATTTACTTTTATATCTCAATAATTAGTCCCGACGCGACATGGGCGCGTCCCGACTAAAATTACCAAAATTGTCATTTTCATTCACTCGTGACATTTACCATATATTACTATGCTCCTAAGTAATATTCAACAATTTCATATTATGACACGTTAATAATTATAACATAATTAATTTCCGGATTTTTATTAAATAAATCCCCAAATTAATTATAGCATAAAAATACGGGGTATTACATACTTCCCCGCTAATAACGGAATTTCGTCCCGAAATTCGGAAAATAAGGCATACCTGGTAAAAACAACTATGGATATCTCTCACGCATATCTGCCTCACGCTCCCAAGTCGATTCCTCCACATTATGATGTTCCCACTGGACCCGCACGAGTGGAACTATCTTCGACCTCAATCTCCTCTCACTGTAGTCTAGAATAGCCACCGGTCTCTCCTCGTAAGAGCTATCCGACTGCAAGTCGATCTCATCTATCACAATGTGAGTATGGGCCATATCATCCCGAAGGTATCGTCTCAACGACGAGATGTGGAATAAATCGTGGATGCGATGTAAATGTTCTGGCAAACCCAACCTGTATGCTACTGGGACAATTCTATCGATGATGGGAAATGGTCCTACGTACCTCGGAGCCAACTTTCCCTTCTTCCCGAACCTCATCACTCCTTTCATAGGAGATACACGCAACAACACTTGATCTCCCGCATTAAACTCCCGAAAGAATCATTTCGCATCGGCGTAGCTCTTCTGTCTGTCTTGGGCTACCCGAATACGACTCCTGATTATCTCAATCCTCGCGGAGGTCTCCTGGATCACTTCTGGTCCTAATAACTTGTTGTCCCCCACCTCGAGCCAACAGGTTGGAGAGCGACAAGGCCTGCCGTACAAAGCCTCAAATGGAGCCATGCCAATCGTAAACTGATAGGAGTTATTATAAGCAAAACTCAAGCAGTGGAAGATGTGGCTCCCAACCTCCCCCGAAATCGAGGATACACATGCGTAGCATATCTTCCAACATCTGATTAGTACGCTCTGTCTATCCATCTGTCTGTGGGTGGTAAGCTGAACTCAGTCTCAACTCTGTACCCATAGCCTCCTGAATGCTTTCCCAGAAACGCGACACAAAAATCTTGTCTCTATCTGACACAATATTCAGGGGCACCCCATGTAATCTGACAATCTCAGCGATGAACAACTGGGCATACTGACCCATGGTATAATCTATCCTTACTGGCAGAAAATGAGCCACCTTGGTCAGACGGTCTACAATCACCCAGATAAAATCGTGGCCTCGCTGTGATGTAGGCAACCCTATAATGAAGTCCATGGAAATACTTTCCCACTTCCACGCAGGTACTTCCAACCGCTGAAGTAATCCCGACGGTTTCTGGTGGTCCACCTTCACCAGCTGGCAAGTAGAACATTTGGACACAAATTCAGCGATGTCCTTCTTCATCCCACTCCATCAGTACTGACGTCTCATATCCTGGTACATCTTATCGCCTCCCGGATGTACTGTAAATCGGGACCCATGAGAATGAGTCATTACCTCATGACGTAGCTCTTCTCCTTCTGGAACCACTAGTCTCCCATTAAACCGCAACCCTCCATCCGAACTAACAGAATAGGACTCAGCACCCTCGGCTAGAAGTCGTACAATCTGCTCCTGACAAAACGGATCTGTGGTCTGTGCCTGTATCACCCTCATAACAATCTCGGGTGTGACTGTCATCACGGATATGAAAGAATGTGCTACCGCGTCCTGGTGACCCAACTCCTTCCATTTTGCTTTCCAGATGTCCGCTACATCGTCAACCGGTCTACGACTCAACGCATCAGCAACTACGTTGGCTTACCCCGGATGATACTGTATATCGAACTGGTAATCTTTCACAAACTCTAACCATCTGCGCTGACGCATATTCAGCTCTCGCTGAGTGAACAGGTACTGCAGTGACTTATGGTCTGTGAACAAACGGAATTTCTCGCCCAATAAATAGTGCCTCCAAATTCTCAACGCAAAGACGACCGCAGCTAACTCCAGGTCGTGGGTGGGGTAATTCTTCTCATGCGGCTTAAGCTTGCGGGAAGCAAAAGTTATAGCCTTCTCTTCCTGCTGAAGTACTCCCCCAAGTCCTCGTAAGGACGCATCTGTGTAAACCAGGTACTCTACACCCGGCTTCGGTAAAGCAAGGACTGGTGCTGAAGTAAGCTTGTCCTTCAGCTCGTCGAAAGCCAACTGACAAGCGTCATCCCAAACATATGGTGCCCCCTTGCGAGTCAGATTCGTCAATGGACCCGCTATTTTGGAGAATCCCCGAATGAACCTCCTGTAGTATCCGGCTAACCCCAAGAAACTACGTACTTCTGTCGGTGTCCTGGGCTGCCCCCACTCCCTCACCGCTGACACCTTGCTCGGGTCAACTGCTATCCCCTGCTCAGAAACAACATGGCCCAAGAATTGTACCTCTCGCAACCAGAATCCACACTTCTCGTACTTAGCATACAACTGATGCTCTCGTAGGGTCTGGAGAACCTGCCTCAAGTGTTCGGCATGCTCCTCCTCGGAGTGTGAATATATCAAGATATCATCTATGAAGACGATGACGAACTGATCCAAGAACTCTCTGAACACTCGGTTCATCAAGTCCATGAAAACGGCTGGGGCATTTGTGAGTCCGAACGGCATCACCCTGAACTCATAGGACCCATATCTCGACAAGAAGGCAGTCTTCGAAACATCCTGCTCTCTAATCCATAACTGATGGTACCCCGACCTCAGATCTATCTTCGAAAAGAAAGTTGCTCCCCTTAACTGGTCGAACAGATCATCGATTCGAGGCAACGGATACTTGTTCCGTATCGTGACCTTGTTCAACTCCCGGTAGTCCACACACAATCTCAGTGAGCCATCTCTCTTCTTCACAAATAAGACTGGAGCGCCCCACGGTGAGGTACTCCTACGAATGAAACCCTGACCTAATAGCTGCTCAATCTGATCTCGTAGCTTTCGCATCTCTACCGGAGCCATACGGTACGGTGCGCGTGCTATAGGTCTCGTATCCGGCAATAAGTCTATAACGAAGTCTATCTCACGACTGGGTGGTAGGCCTGGTATCTCCTGAAACACATCGGAATACTCCCTAACAACTGGGATCGAATCCAAAGGAATCACAACCTCCTTAGAGGTATCCTCCTCAATGTAATATAAATGAGCGGTCGAACCTCCCTCTAGGCGAGGCATCGCCACTATAAACATCTCTTGCCCCGGAATGGCAAAAACAATGCTCCCACCGAAGCAATCAATCATGGCTCTATAAGATGCGAACCAATCCATACCAATAATCACGTCATGCTCGTGTATGTCTAAGACTAGCATGTCTGCAGGCAATACCAAGCCACCAATCTCTACCCCTACTCCCCGGCATATAAAGAATATAAGCGACCCACTCCCCAATGGTGAGTCGACACACGTCACGGTGCTCTCTGCTGTGGCTAACAATCCTAAGGACTTCGCAAAATGCGTAGCTATAAAACAGTGCGTTGCCCCCGTATCAAACAAAACTTTACCTATAGTACCATGGATAGGAAACATACCCTCAATCGCGGGTGGTGCCTGTGGAGCTGCTGCCTGGTGGACGTTATAGACACGTCCGTACTGCAATTTCCCCTGCTGCACTGGAGTTACTGGAATGGCTGGTAGGGCTGGCATCTGGGCTGGAGCTGGAAGGGCAGGTGGAAAGAGTGGTCTCTGCGGCTCATTACGGGCTCCCTGCTGCTGTGGGGCCCTATCGCCCTCTGGGCAATCCTGACGCTTATGGCCGTGCTTGCCACACGCAAAACACCGGCCTCTGAAATTACCTCCCCTCTGTCCCTGCTGACCACGGCCCTGCTGGCCGTTACCTCCACGCCATTGGCCCTGTTAGCCCTGATGTGCACGCTGTTGGCCTTGCTGGCCCTGCTGTTGACCCTGCGGTCGGTGTTGGCCCTGCTGACCCTGGTGATTAGGCTGACCCTGATGGCCCTGCCTGAATCCCCCGAATCCCTGCCTAGAATCACCTGAACGGAATCGCTTAGCAGGGTCCCCCTGATGGGAACTCTGCTCGCGCTGACAAGTCTATCCCTGAGTTGGTGCCCCACTGGCACTATTACCCCCGGTCCTGCCCTGCTGGCTGGACTCTCCTGCTCTCTTGCTTCCCTGAAGATGGAAGCGATGATCCTGGCAATGTAGTAGTGCTGCATTGAGTACGTCAGTGAAAGTACTCAGGGATAGATTCCCAATAAGGTGCAGACGGATCCTCCAAGCTAACCCGTCGACGAACAGCAAAATTTTCTTGCTCTCAGTGGGTGCCTCATCCGGCACAATAGTGAGAAGTCTCGTGAACTCCTCCTCATACTCGTCTACAGTAAGGTTCTCCTGCTTCAGATTTAGCAATTTTCGCCTCATCTCAGTCTGCACTGCGGGTGGAAAGTACTTGCGGTCAAACCGCTCCCAGAACATCTGAATAGGGATCGTGTCCCTCTCCTCCAAAGTAGTAGTGGACTCCCACCACTGTAATGCGGCTCCCACCAGTTTAAAAGAGGCCAATAGCTGCTTCTGCACTTCGGTGCACTCATACATACGGAGGTGCTGCTGGATGTCCTTCTTCCATTGGCTGACAGTAATAATATCGGAGCTACCAGAAAACTCAGGGGGATGTGCTTTCTGAAAAGCATCCCGAACCCTCTCCCATGCAGATGGAAGCTGTGCTGGTACTGGCGCCACTGCCTGGACCTGTGGTGGAGCCTGCTGAATCACCGCTATCGCGGCATTTACCGCCTGAGCAATGATGGCGGCTACCTCATTCGCATTCATAGTGCCTGGTGCCGGAGCTGCTGGCTGGTCGGCTTGGGCACGCCTATCTTTTGGAGCACGTCTCGGAGGCATCTGAAACGTGAACAAGTTTATTAGTCTACAGTTATCAACAAATCTCGAATAGCTGAAGACTTAAACGTAAAAGCAAGAATACAACAGTCCTAAAAATAGGGCTCTATGGCAAGTAACGTTAAGCTGAAAGCGAAATAAGCCATACAGATCCTATGGACACTAGAACCTGATGCTATGATACCACCTGTGACACCCCGCCTAATTAAATACCGGGCGATCAGTCCTTTATTAAATTAAATCAAGGTAACAGTTGGTTCATTCTCAGCATCACTGTCGATAAAAATAATTTTTCCAATTTGACACCCTAAATAATTAAGCTAAGTGTCAAAAACATTTTTCATACGAACTTCCAAATTTTAATTAAAGAAAAGATTTTTATTAATTCAAAACGACATTTCTACAATAGAGAATCACATCACGAAATTTAAATAAAACCATACATTCACCAAACGAATGACAATAATATAAAACTAAAATCATAAACCATCCTGAAACAAATCCCATAAACAATACTGGAATAACTGAAATATAAAAATCCCCAACAATAAATAAAATGATGAAAAGGGCGACACGTGCCCCATAAATGAGAGTAATAAGAGTGGAGTCAATGTCGGAAGCCGTCTACTCAAGGGACCTGCAACTCCCACCTAAGCTGCAGCTCGTTCTTCTCAAAGAATCCTAAGCAAGACGCCCCTGTGGCTGGGCACCTGAAAATATACATATATATACACAGAAGAGAGAGAGAAAAGGAAACGGGTCAGGGCCCGAAAGTGTGTTTGATTTTAAAATACGTTAAGCAAGTATTTAAATTGATACAGGCCAATGCAACATCATATTAGTTCGTCTCTCTCTTGAGAAATACTCACCTCTCTTCTAATGTGCACTCCTATCGTACTATCCTTCCCAATGGTTCGTTTATCTTAACTTACTCATATGTTTTCAAAACTGAATGATGGCAATGTTATAAAAAAGTTACTTTCAATTTTGTAGTATTCCTCTCGTTTTAGCTTCATTAAATTATAAGATTTCCCCGTGCCTTTTCATATTTTCACAAAACAAGTATTTAATAATTTGGGTCAACAACCATGTTCTACTTATCAAATCACAGTAGGCAGTTCAAAGTTTATAACCTCATATATATATTAACTACTCGAATAAAATATATATATATATAATGGCACCCCAACTAAACTATGGTGCGGGCATACTCTGCTATCCAATCCCCGTATCGTTCACATAAAGGGAAATACAAGTTCGGAATCACTCTCGAACTGTATTAACATATACAAAACAACGTTGAGGCGAAGCATAGATTCCAAGTCCAATAGGTCAGTACATACCCACACGTCTCTTAGGACCGTCCGACTATCAATTTAATAGCCCGTACCTAGGATCTCTACCTTCTAGGGTACGATTCAATATCCCCATAAAGCAACACAGGATACGATCGTCCCAGCGCGGTAACCTCAGGGATAGCAAGTAGCGCGGGTACGTTTTTCACATGTATATAATATATGTACACACATTCATATAAATATACCAATTTCATCATATTAATATAGGTCACTCTCATTACCCATAATTACAACCTTTGTCCTAGATTTCACCTTATTAGTATAACGTATAAGGTTTAGCCTCTAACCTTAATTCGAAGGGGTTTTCTCACTAGTTATGGGACACTCGTGGGTTCTATCCATCCAAGTAATATATTCAGTAGGTAGACGTCTATTCACTAACATAGGTATTCGTTGAAATCTATCATTTGAAATACGTAGTTCGTCGTTCCTTAATTAACTATTCTTTAAAACCAATTATCATTTCATAATAAAGTTCTCAACACTTAATCATATGTCCTACTGGTCTCTCTTATATCCCAAAACATTTTATTTGAAATGCCCAAGAATTCTTTCATGATAAATTAATTCAACTAATTAAATAAGGGAAATAATAGGCTACCAGGAAGGGTCGATCGATCGACTACTGGGGTTTGATCGATCGAACCTTCGATCGATCGACGCTATAGGGTCGATAGATCGATCAAACAGGTATTTCGATTTCTGCAGAAGTGCAGTTACGGGTTTAACTAATATTCTTCATTCAAATCCATAATTTCTAACACTAATCATCCCAAAACTTATACTACAATCATGGTAATATATTTCCAGATGTTTCTAACGTTAAGCATGCATATAACCATCATTAAACATGATTAAACAACCTAAAATCTCATCTAATCATCAAGAACCCTAGTTTTATTAATCTTCTGTTCTAATCAGTTTTCTCCAGAATTTTCTTCTACAATAACATCAAAAATTCGTGGGTTTATCATCTACATTACATAAGACTTCCAGAATATAATTTTAATCTTGTCTACATGCAAATTCCTATCACAAAGTGGGGTTTTCTTCCATAAATTATACTCCTAATCATTCCTACACTAACATGATTATTGCACCAACAAAATTACGCAAGTTAAACACTTGCCTGGAATTTCAGAGGTCTGGTTTCCTGCTGATATTGGTGTGGTTGCGTTCTCCTCCTCGCGATCTACGCGTTGGTGGTGACGGTGGTGCAAAAGGTGGTGTTTTTGGCCTTGAAACACCTAGCAAGGTCTCTCCTCTCTTCTCCACTAGCCATCTTAGGGTTCTGAATGATCTAACCCTAAAAGGCTGACTTAAATGGCTGCTAAGGATGGCTGAAATTCGTGGGTTTAATTACCCTAGTTTGTAAAACGACCAAAACGCCCTCCCGGGTCACTAATTAAGCCTAAAAACATCCCGAGACCCAAACTAAACCCCTGGGTACACTTTTCTGACTATCTCGACCCTTCCGGACGCGTTGGCGCACTCAAAACGACCATACGGACAACTCATAAAATATTGACTTTTATATCTCAATAATTAGTCCCGACGCGACACGGGCGCGTCCCGACTAAAATTACCAAAATTGTCATTTTCATTCACTCGTGACATTTACCATATATTACTATGCTCCTAAGTAATATTCAACAATTTCATATTATTACACGTTAATAATTATAACATAATTAATTTCCGTATTTTTATTAAATAAATCCCCAAATTAATTATAGCATAAAAATACGGGGTATTACAAAAGGGTGTTTGGGACTCAAAAATATTAAAGACTTGTTGTAGTAGGTCTCTCAATAACATTTTTTTAAAGTCTTAATGAAAAAGAACTCCCAAAACTCGTATTTATAGAAAAATTAAAAATTTGATGCAGTGCGTCGGATCGGTCCGATTAACTGTTAAAATGATTTCTACAAAGAAAAACTGATCCGATTTGCCCTTTGATAAGAGTTGGACTGATCTGAAAGATTGTCAAACATATTTTCTTTAAATGAAAAAAGCCTCATTCTAACGAACTCCATTTTTTAGTAAAATTCCTAAATAAATACGTTGACATTAAAAAACACTCTAAATTAAATATTATACCATAAATTCGAGTGGAGTAGTGGGATTGAAAGAGTGGTTAAGATGCACGTTGCACGGTTGTTGAATATGATGCACTATGCGCGTATGAAGATAACGGAAGCGTGATAACTTCAGACTCAGATCGAGGCCATCATGGATGAATCGTGTTGACGTGTCAAATGTAGTTGTATTATACATACTAACTGTGATATAAAACACACATAAAACTTCCTAGATTCTAAATGGACATTTATAAAATCATGTCTTTAAAAATTTCCCCCTATGTTTATGCCGGTACATACATAAAAACTATTCGAATTATGCTATCTCAAAACAAATGACATAAAATTTAATATTCCCATTAAACCCAAAACCTGGAAATACTAAATTACATCTCTTCAAAAGGACTAAAACATCTTCAATTGTTCAATTTCTTCAATCTTTCTTTGTCATCATTAGGGTGTGCAAATATAATCCTAAATTTTGTACTTACACACATTAGATAGGAAACAATACCCGTGACACGCAACAGTTTGAAATATAATGATAAGTAGAAATAAATATCAATTAATCTCACTCAAATCATTATTAAATCAAACAAACAAAAGTATCTCACCCATAATTTGTTCTCCCCCTTTTTATGATGTCTCCAAATGGACAAATATGAATAACACAATGCAATGCAAATGGAGAATGTCACAAGGTAAAAAATTAGTTCTTTGTGAATTTTTCAAAAAAAATTCTCACAAACTATACAGCAAAGAATCACACCATGAAAGAACACGAAAATGACCAAGTCATGGAAATGGATTGAATGGGTGTCAACAAATTCGATAGGAAAATCAATGCATACAAACATAACATATGTGCATGATGAATTTTTTATATTCCTAATGAATGAACTCAATATCATCCATAGGTGTAAAAATGGTGGAATTATAAGAAATTGACTCAATCAAATCAATAAATCAAAGCTCAAAGTGATTTCCACACCAATAACGTCCAAAACTATGAAACTCTTTTTCATGACTTTGAAGGACGTGCAACCCCATTTTTTATTCCATCCAAAATCCATCAATAAATAATAATTCTTTTAAATTTTCTTTGAAGTGATGGAACTAAAACCTGTTGGCCCACTTTTTGGCATATTTTTCATTTTATTGCTTATGAATTTTTTCGGGCTCTTGTTAACCTCTTTGGACCTTGGCTTATATTTTTGACAAATTTTTATTTAGGTCCGATTTAAATAGTGTTTTAGTCACAAAGGATAAATGATTACCTTTCGCAGTCCTTCCCTAATTTTCAAATACACACAAACTCACTACAACGGGTTTTACATGCACTACTTTCTTGTCAAGTTTTATCATATTTGGTTCGTTGTATAGACATAATTGAGATGGAAACACTCAAGCCAATAAGTGATAGACAGGTACAATATTCAATATAATACCGTGCACGTGTTCATTAAAGGGGATAAGGAGCCAAACATGTATAAGATATCACTAATCACATCTTAAAGACTCCAAACAATTTAAAACACGTGGATGAATTGATGTAGCATCTCAAATCACTATCAAACAGTTGCGTGGAATATGAAATGAAGTTTTGACTATGGTTATCTTAAATGTTCATCCATAACTGGTGAAAACAAAATAAAAAACTCTTTTTGTGCTTTAAAAAAAATTATAAACAAATAATCTTTTCGGATTTTTAATTTAAAAAAATAGAAAATATTTTTTATTTTTCTAAAAATACAAAAACCAAAACAAATAATGATACAAATGAGACAATCTAGAGATAAGAATCGTATGATATGAACATGAAAAATGCTTCCTACTCTAGACATGGTAACCACCCCTCAGTCAACTATGCAAATTCCTAAAGACTTCATAGGACTCTCGAATATAAGGTCATCAAAAGGCTTCGCAAAAATATTGGCTAACTTGATGTCGGTAGACACAAAACTCAAGGATACAACCTTCTCTTCTACAAACTCACGGATAAAGTCCTCGCGTATCCTAATGTGCTTTGTGCACAAATGCTTGACTGGATTACGGGATATGTGTATCAAATGCATGTTATCACATGAAATAGTCATGGTGTCCTGTCATATCCCAAAATCCTCCAACATCTGATTCATCCACAGAAGTTGCATGCAATAACTCCCGGTGGCTATGTACTCAGCCTCCGTAGTGGACAAAGAGACAAGTTTTTCTTCTTACTCAACCAAGAGATAAGAGTGGAACCAAAGAGGAAACACCCACCAGAAGTTCTCTTACATCCATCTGCATATCTAGCCTAATTGGCATCCGAATAAGCAGACAAATGGTCATCGGTATCAAAGAAATACAAAATGCCAAATGAGAGAATCCCACTCACGTATTTGATAATACATTTAAGAGTGAGTAAATTTGACTCTTTTGGGGATGTTTGATATCGCTCATAGACTCCAACACTAAAGGCTTTATCGGGATGACCGATAGTCAAGTAGAGAAGACTACCAATCACACTTCGATATAAGGTTTTCTCTACGTCATTGCGTAAAGTGTCCTTTCGAAGCTTTATTTATGTACTCATTGAGGTGCGTGCCTGCTATGCAGAGTCTAGACCAAATTACTTCACAAGGTCTCTAGCATACTTATATTGGGAGATGAATATCCCATACTCTAGCTGACAAATGTGGAGACCACAAAAAAAGGTAAGCTCACCAACCATGTTCATCTAAAATTCACTCTTTATCTCCTCCTCAAAGTCGCGAGCACGTTGGGAGCACGTGGATCCAAAGACTATGTCATCCACATAAACATGGGCAACTAAAATAGCATCATCATCAATCCTAACTAACAACATCATATCAACTCCCCCTATCTTGAATCCATGGGCTAAGAGATAGGAACTAAGCCTCTCGTACTAAGAACGGGGTGCTTGCTTCAAACCATTAAAGGCTTTCCTCAGATAGTAGACGTGATCAGGGTGCTTAGGGTCTTCAACCCCTTTTGGTTGTTCCACGTAAACCTCCTTCTATAGAATTCCATTCAGAAAGGCACTCCTGACATCCATTTGATATAACTTGAAGCACAGATAACATGCGATTGTGAGTAGTAAGTGGATGGAATCAAGCCTCGTAACAGGAGAAAATGTCTCTTTAAATTCTACACCCTCTATCTATGTGTAACATTGAGAGACCAATCTAGACTTATTTTTTATAATGGTATCAGCCTCATCCATATTTTTCTTAAATATCCACTTGGTACCTTTCACATTTATCTCACTAGGTCAAGGGACCAGTTCACAGACATCATTCTTTCTAAACTGAAGCAACTCAACATGCATAACGTATATCCAGTGTTCATCTTTGAGTGTTTCCATATGATTATTTGGCTAGACTTTGGACGTCTAATAATGATGGCTAACAATATTATCTAGCTTAGCACAAATCTTGACCCCTAGGGTGGAATCTCCTAGAATAGTAGTAGGATCACGACTCTTACAAACCTAAGCATAAGTGTCCCTTAAGTTATGAATAGGGTCCACACTGGGTGTGGGAGGAACAATGAGATCATTAGTAGGACGTGCGTTATCCTAACACAAAATGTTAGAATCAACAAATGCCAGTGGTTCGTCATCTTGCACGATGACGTTTTTTGACTTAATAACCTTAGAGCTAGTTAGGTTAAAAACCCGATATTCTCTACTATTTGATGAATATCCAAACAATATCCCTCATCACTCTGGGAGTTGAACTTTCCTAATTGATCTCTATCCCATAGGATGTAGTATTTACTCCCAAAGACATGAAAATATGAAAGGCCGGACTTCTTTCCAGTCCACAACTCGTAAGCTATCTTAAGTTTGTGTGGAAGAATGTAAACCCTATTCACCGTGTATCATGCGGTAGACATCGCATTTTCCCAAAATCGCCTAGAAAATCTATGACCTAGAAGCATATATCTAGCCATATCCTGAATCATCCCATTCTTTCTCTCAAAAATCCCATTTTGCTGAGGATTCTTCACGGCGAAAAATTCATGTTTGATCCTGAGGCTATCACAGTAAAGATATACTTTAGCTTCTTTAAACTCAGTGTTGTTTTCACTATGTATTCTATTAATAGCGACACTATGTTGATTTTGAAGGACACGACACTTGGTCATAAGAAATTCCGCAACATCAGATTTCTCTCTTAGAAAAACTACAATAGAGTAACAAGAGAAATAATGTACCATCACAAGGATATACCTCTTACCACCTGAAATCTCAGTACGAGTGTGACTTATAAGATACATGTGTATCAACTCAAGTACTTATGAAGTGTTAATGGAATTCAACTTCCTGTGGGGGCTACGAACTTGCTTTCTAAACTAACAGGGTCCACAAACCACGAAAGTCGACTTTCCAAGTGATGGCAATCCATGAACTAGGTATTTTATAGATAATCTTTCTAAGTCTCTAAAATTCAAATGACCTAGACGTTGATTCCACAGATCCATAGGAATGATTGTGATGATGTTGCAGACAAATGAGGACTTGGGAACAATCCCATAAGAATTATGTTCTGACCTTACCCCTTGAAATAAAATTTTACCGTCTTGATCATAAACATTACACTAGTTCCAGTCAAACATTACTGCAAAGTCAGCATCGCACAGCTGGCTAATGCTGAGAAAGTTCGCTTTCAAACCCTTGACGTACAAAATATCCTCTAGCTTTTAAAATCCTGGTATCTCTACTGTACCTCGTCCTATTATGCTACACTTTCTACCGTCTCCAAACCTGACTTTTCCCTCCTTACGATCCTCTAGGTAGGTAAAAAATAAAACGTCACCAATGATGTGTCTAGAGAACCCACTATCATCAAGGTATTATGTTCTTTAAGAGTAAAATTCACATCAAGGGCTTTCACGTCATTTTTAAGCACCCAAGTGGAGGTAACCTTATGTTTTCCCTTGTCATTGTTGGTTCTAGTTGGGATTCTGGAAGTATTCACAGACGGTAGAGACATCCGTTGGAACACTTCCATTACACTCTGAGATGTGGCGACTAGAAACTCGACTTGCTCTCTAAGACTCAAAAAATCTCTAGTGGAGTGTGGCGGAGCAAAAGTACGTCATGCCTGACCCAAACTATAGCAAAACTTCCTAAGGTGGCCCTTTTTTTGTAATAGGTACAGATGTACACAATATTAGGCCGACCTTAGTTTGCTTTTCTTGGTCGAACTTTTTTCTAGGGTTTTGGGCGATGGCCATATGGATTCGTATTAAACTCACGAATTGGTTCCAGTCTCACATGAGACATGGAAGCACCATCAAAACCCATTCCCTGACTTTCACCAAACCCTAAAGTAGGGGCAAGGAGATCTTTCCAGATCTGTCCTTTATCTTTATCTTTACCTTCCCGGCTCTCTCAAGGTCATGAACGAGTTGGGCTAAAAGTGCTTCATGTTTCTTATGAGTGTTCAGGGAGGAATGGAGCTCACTCGTAAGACTATCCACTTGCTTGGTTAAGTTCCCTTTCTCTTTCTATAAACTACTCTCTCTCTCGCTCTCTCTATCTCTCTCTCTCTCTCTCTCTCTCTCTCTCTCTCTCTCTCAAAACTGACCCTCTCTATGCAAACATTATCTCTCTCTCTTAAGGTAGTTCTAATGGAGGAATCTCTCTCTCTCTCTCTCTCTCTCTCTCTCTCTCTTGTCTCTCCGAAATATTTTTCTAAGGAAACTATCCTAAATGCTAATGCTTTGTTATGATTTTTAGTTTTAAAACAATCAACATATAAATCAGTGTACGCGTGTCGTAAATCACTCTCACTCTCGCTCTCGCTTGCAGCATCCTCCCCCCCACTCATATTGTTTTCACTATCAAGGTGGATATGTGAAGTAGCAACCTCATCGTCATGAGACGCACTGTCAGTAATCACCTGACTGTCCATGAATGCAATGAAGTTACATTCATGCGGTGAATCATTTCCAGAATCCACCGACTAAACCTCACTGTCATCATTCAGGGAGGCATTTAAAGCATCTTTGCCTTTGCCTTGAATCTTCAACATAGTAGGACACTCAATTACCTTATGACCTCTACCATCACACTCATAACATATTTCCTCCTCTTTTTTAGGTGCGTCCTTTTTATCTATCTCATTTATCTTTTAAAATTTATTTGTCTTCAAATTCTTTTTATCTTTGAAATTGCCATTATTATTTAATTTGAAAAATTTGAGAAATATCTTCGAATCAGACATCCCTTCCTCTTTTCTCCTAGATGAATCACCTCTATATCTTGCTGACCCCTCACTCTTCTTAGCCTGGGCTTCAAGTCCTACTCCTTTATCTTTCAATTTTATCGTGTTAGGAAACATGTCAATTTCCCAAGTCTGGTAGTCTGCTACCAATTCTTCTAATTTGAAACTGCTACAATTTCCTAATGAATTTAGCACAGTGACTTTAGGGATAAAATGCTTAGGTAGTCATCTCAACATATTTTTAACTACTCTAGCCTCAGGAATGTGTTCACCCAAATTGAAACTAGAGTTTATAATAATAGATAAGCGTGCATAGAATTCATCAAAACACCCAGATTCAAGCATGGTGATTGTCTCAAATTGTGTAGTTAAATTTTGAAAATTTTATTCTTTGACTGCATTAGTGCCTTCATGGGTAAGTTGTAAAACATCCCACGCTTCTTTTGATGTGGTACACATCATAATGTGTCGAAACTCGTCGGGGGTGAAATTTTTGGAAATTTCACTAACCCCACATGAGTTATATGTGCTCCATTTAAATTCATCCTCAATCCATGTAATCACAGGTTTTAAAGTTGTTACGTTATCTATAGTGACAGTGGGAGGCATCCACCTTCTTTCACAAACAACCCAAATGCATTCGTCAATGGCCTTTAAGTGAGATTGCATACGAGCTTTCCAATATGCATAATTTGACCCGTCAAAAATTGGCACTCGCTTATACAAGTTTTCCATTGAAATTGTGCTTTTTTAAAAATCAATTTTTAGAACAAAACTGATATCGATAAAAAATTATGTGGAAAAATATTACATTGTATAATTGTGTAATTGGCTCTGATACCAATTTGAGAGTGCTCCACCAATAAATGTTCTAACTTGTTCAATTAAGATCCAATTTTTACCCCAAAATTCCCAACACATGAAAATAAATGTGACAGACGAATTAAATAAACTGAAGCATGCAAGTCAATCACACATATGAGGAAAAATCCCCCAAAGGGGAAAAACGTTTTATTTTAATATAATAAATACCACTTAAAATTATAGAGAAATACAGTGACACACAAAAACCCGCAAGTGTCTATTCATCATCGTTGTTAGCAAGAGATCCCGTAAGAGCTCCAAGTCAACAATGGAGAATCAATACTTTTGTCCACAAAAGCAATCCAGATAAGTAGAATAGATAATCTAGGGTTTATAATGATTCACATGTGGATTTGGGATGTTTTGGTGAATCAAAAATGATGTTTGGGACTCAAAAATATTGAAGACTTGTTGTAGTAGGTCTCTCAATAACATTCTTCCAAAGTCTTAACGAAAAAGGATTCCCAAAACCCATATTTAAAGAAAAATAAAAAATATGATGCGGTGCATCGCATCGGTCTGATTTTGCCTATGAAATAAGTTGAATCGGTCTGACTAACTGTTAAAACGATTTCTACAAAATGAACCACTCTTGTTTGCCCTTTTGATAAGATGCAGACTGGTCCGATAGACTGTCATACATATTTTCGTAAAATGTAAAAAGCTTCATTTTGATAAACACTATTTTTTACAAAAATTCCCAAATAAATATTTAAACATTAAAAAAACTATAAATTAAATATTATACCATAAATTCGAGTGGAGACTTGGGAACAGGAAAGTGTTAAAGATGCACGTTTCACGATGCTTGAATATGATGCACTACGCACGTATGAAAATAGTAGGAGCGTGATAACCTCAGACTTAGAACGAGGAAAGGTGTTTAGGCACATTGGTAAATTGGTTTTGCCTACAACCTGAAATAGAAGGGGCGTAGTATATGAAGTTGAAGATTATGTCGTAAGGGAAGTTATAAATAAGATTCAAGTTGGTTGAATGGAATGTCATGAGAGGTACGCGATATTCCATTTGTATAAGGGGCAATAAATGATAACATGCCCAAGATAAGAAATTAGACTAGCGGAAGTAGTCAAGTGTTAGTAGAGTTTCCTTTTAAAGGAAATCAGTTGTCCTATTGTGGATGAGTGGACGCTTGTTAGAAAGAGTATCAGCTTTGCGAGATGTAAAGCAGTAGTTATAGACTCGTTTCTCTTATTGGCAGTAAGAGAACCAATTGGAGCTACGCATCATTGTTGTGTGTCAGCATATAGGAATTTGGATGAGCTTGTGGAGAATCTAGTATGTTTGAGTACACCTCGAGATAGGTGGAATATGGTAAGGGACCATCGTGTTAGCACCTTTTGATTTGGGGGGTACTAAGACATAGTGGAATTTGTAATCCTAGGTTGGAGTTGATTGGTTGTATCTGAATTTTGAGGATGAAATTCAATTATAAGGGGGGAAGTATGTAACAACCCGTACGTTTGGGGATAATTAAATTCCATAATTGGGTATAAATTGGAAATTTGAGGAATTTCTCGGAATAGTAATTTTTGGGACTTTCAAGGATTAAATGATTGTCGATGGGTGATAAGTTTACTTTTGGTATTAAGTAAATATGTTGGAGTATTTTAATTATATGCCATCATTGAGTAAAGCGACAAAAGGTAAGATTTTAATTGGAAAACCCGCATTTAAAAAGAGAAGTTAAGTAAAATTTTGATGCCAGCCTAATAGGTTATTAGTAATTAAATTGGTTTTCGACAGTGATACTGAGAATGATCCATATGCGACTCCTGTTTTAATTTAATATATGAGTGATCGCCCGGTATTTTATTAGGCGGGTTGTCACAGATGGTATCAGAGCATCAGGATCTAGTGTCCTTAGGAATCTGTGTGGACGTACTACGCTTTCAGCGTTGCTCTGGATTTGTTATAGAGCCTTATGATTAGGATTGTTGATTTCTCTTGTGAGATTTAGTTCTCCTATCATAGTATAAGATTATGGTAAATCTTTTGTGTGCTCGCCTGAGGTTTGTGTGTTGATCGAGGAAGGGCGACCAAGGAAGGTCGTGATGAGGGCAGTAGGAGGTGGGGCTTAATTAAAGCTCTAAGTGAAGTAGGGGATGAGGACCGTAGTAGAGGTCACTTCCTTTGTGGTGTCTACTAAGGATTGATGCAATGACTACTAAATTATAGTAGTTACGAGAATCCAAGTACTGCTATAGTGGAAAGTAGTACTAAAGTTGAATTACCCTGTGAAGCTAAGGGTTCAAAAGGGATCTTTGATAAGGACCATACATTGAAGTTAGGTTGTGCAAAGTAAGAATAGCACTAACCAGTGGAGGTAGAACGCTCGGGAGAATTGTCTTAGAGCCGGGTATGGAAATACCTAGACGTGAAAATTTGAGGAAAAATTTTCACTCGTTGAAACAGGGATGTTGAACCTGGTAGCGGAGTTTCCTTTCAACGAAGAAGTTAAGAGAACTAGTAAGATGATTGTAAGGATCAAGGCTATAGAGTCAGATTATACTGAAACTTTATCATAGCCAGCAAGGCCAGTGATGAAAATAGTGATGTGGAGTGCGGAGCCGCACGGTTAGTCCTTTCCCGGTAGGAGTAAAGGACAAGATTAGGGTGCCTAGATGGGGCATAGAGTTAAGAAAATTTTGGTTCAGTCAGCGCAAATGTACCAGGTCCAAGAACCATTTGGAGTAGTTAAAGGGGAAGTTGTTATTATGAGTTTAACCTCAGAAGGATGAGGTATAATTGGCGTGGCTAGATAAAGTTGCGGTGTTTGTTAGCCCTAGACTCGTGTGTGTAATTTGATTTTTGTGGTGGTCTCGATAACATTATATAATGTAGGCCTATGTGTTTTTCGCGATAGCGGAGTTCTATTTCCCTTCATTCGGTATAAAAGCGGGTGTTGATATTTTTAATATATATCTGGCTTCTGGTACTCATTTTATATGTGTTATACGAGTATGGTAATATTGTGAGTATAAAATATTATGGTATTATCGGAGCGATAGCAGGCTAATAGTGGCAACACTATCATGTCCATGGTTCCAGGATGGAACGGGTTGTTGTTGCGATATCTCACCTGGATACAGGTTGAATTCGCATTTATTATTAAGGGTAAATGGAACTTCGATGAGCAGATGTTTCATTATTATGATTTGAGTCTGTGGCGACCTTATAGATATGATTTAAGGCCCGCGGGATTTAATTTTTTAGCTGTGAGTTTAATCTCATTATTGATTGCGGAAAGACTGAGTGTAGTGCGAGCGCTTAGTGGTTTTGCTCCTAGATAGAGACTGGAGTTCATACCATATTTTGGTGAAAGAAGGGATAGGGTTATCCCGGTTGCATATTTGAAGTTAATGGACCTCCACGACTGACAAAGTTAAGTAGTTGTGTAATTGGAGGGGTTCCTTGTAGAGATTTTGCTTTGCGAGACGCTCCGCGCATGGACCTTAACGACGTCGAGAGTGGAGAGAATTTATAGGATGCAAGGATGTTGGTCTTGCGAATAAGTCATATAGTGTGGATGAAACACTATGGACTATGAGCCATGTGATGATGGTATGCATATGGAAATATTGTGATATGGAAAAAGCACTGAAATGTTTTCCTCGCCGCAAGTATGGAGGTGAGGAAAGGTGAAAGGAATAGATTTGAGGCTTATGGCCAGGCTTTAATAAAAAATAAAAAAGGGCAAATTTTGGAGTTAATGTGTTTTGGGTAAGATAATCATAATATCTCGATAGAGATTTGGTGCCCAATTGATAGAAGGATAGTAGTAGAAGAGTGTTAATAGAATTGCGAGGTAGGATTTAGGACGTCCCGTTGGGGTGCCTTAGGCCGTTATATCTCAATGACCGATCAGGCGAGGAGTAGTGTAACGGGAGGGTTCCTTGTTTGGATTTCTCTTTGCAAGACGTCCCACGCAGGAAACCAAGCAAATGTCGGAAGTTGAGAGAGGCCTTAGGCACTAGGGATATACTTAGGATAGTACTAGCTTTGCGTGTGTTGGAAAAACCTTAATTGTAGGATTATTAGAATCTTAATCCAGTGGAGTTAGTGGCTCCGACGTATATATATTGGTTGGGTAACCTAAGAAGAATGGAATTTTGCGAGTT
The DNA here is from genome assembly GCA_949130495.1 of Sambucus nigra. Taxonomy (NCBI): domain Eukaryota; kingdom Viridiplantae; phylum Streptophyta; class Magnoliopsida; order Dipsacales; family Adoxaceae; genus Sambucus; species Sambucus nigra. The sequence continues at coordinate 137,198,518 of OX422216.1, forward strand.
GGGAGGACCCATGTGTGAGTATTACACCGAGGAAAGGTGTTGATGCTCATTGGTAAATTGGTTTTGCCTACCACCTGAAATATAAGGGGCCTAGTATATGAAGTTAAAGATTATGCCGTGAAAGAAGTTATAAATAAGATTCAAGTTGGTTGAATGGAATGTCGTGAGAGGTATGCGATATTTCATTTGTATAAGGGGCAATAAATAATAACATGCCCAAGATAAGAAATCAGACTAACGAAAGTAGTCAAGTCTTACTAGAGTTTCCTTTTAAAGGAAATCAGTTGTCCTGCTGTGCATGAGCGGACGCTTGTTAGCAAGAGTATCGGCTTTGCGAGATGTAAAGCGGTAGCTATATACTTGTTTCTCTTATTGGCAGTAAGAGAAGCAATCGGAGTAACGCATTGTTATTGTGCGTCAGCATATAGGAATTTGGATGAGCCTGTGGAGAAGCTAGTATGTTTGAGTACACCTCGAGATAGGTGGAATATGGTAAGGGACCATTGTGTTAGCACCTTTTGATTTTGGGGGTAATAAGACGTAGTGGAATTTGTAATCCTATGTTGGTGGGTTGTATCTGAATTTCGAGGACAAAATTCCATTGTAAGGGGGGAAGTATGTAACAACCCGTACGTTTGGGGATAATTAAATTCCATAATTTGGTATAAATTGGAAATTTGAAAAAAATTCCCAGAATAGTAATTTTTGGGACTTTCGAGGATTAAATGATTATCGATGGGTGATATATTTACTTTTGGGATTAAGTAAATATGTCAGAGTATTTTAATTATATGTCCCCGTTGAGTAAAGCGACAAAAGGTAAGATTTTAATTGGAAAACCCGCATTGAGATGCATTCGGTTAAATTAGTGAGTTGCGGTCAAGTAACTCGGATGGAAATTTTGACTGCACGGTGAGTCTCGAAATGACCGAGATAGTCGGAAAAGAGTGTCCGATGGTCGAAATTCAGTTTCGGGAAATTTTAGAGTAAAAGTAACTCGTAATTGAGTAAACGAGTCATTTTTGGGTTTTAAAAGGTATAAACCCTTATTTCTCCCTATATTAGGAGGGAGAGCGGGAGAGAAGAGAAGGAAAAGATAAAAGAGAGAGAGGAGGAGAGAAAAGAGGAGGAAAAGGGGAGATTCCGTCCAACCTCCACGAGATTCGACTCGGGATCATCGAATTTTATCCCCGAGGCAAGTGTTTACTTGCTTTATTTATTTTTGAGCATAAATCTCGTATCATATTTTGGTATTAACAAACCCTAAAGATTTTGGGTTGGGTTTTCGTGGATAAAACGGGTTTTCGGGAGATAAAACGAATAAAACGCAATAATTTTCCAATTCGAGAAACCTAGGATTAAATCAAAATAAAATTGTTGGTTTCGGGTTCTAGGATGTTTAGAACCCATATGTGTATTTGTTGTTGGTTGAGGTTTTAGGATGTCGGGAGAGGAGACAAAAGCTTGGGGGAAGCTTTAATGTCCGAAACAGCTTCTTAGAGAAGAAGTTGTCGGCATGATCGATCGATCGAGTGTGGGGGATCGATCCATCGACCGATCGAGGGCCATGGGTCGATCGATCGACCCTTTAGGAAGTTTGGTAATTTTTCCTAGGGTAAGTGGATGGGATAAATTCCAATTTTAATTTGATTCGAGGTTATTTGGGTGAGGAAATAAGTGATCTATTAGGAGTAAATAGTCCTCCAATTGAGGGATTTGTGGGGACTAAGTGAGGGTTTTAAGTGTGTAACCCTAACATTATATTTTCGAGCAAAATAGATAAGTTGAGGAATTAGAATGTTGGGGTTCCTAAAATAGGGTGAGGACCTCTAATTGATTATATGGACGAGATGTAGTCCTTGGGTTCATGGAAATAGAATCCATGACCTACTAAAATTAAGGTTGTTCGGGAAAGAAAAATCCCTGGGATATCTCAGTGGGCAATTAGGCCTATATAATTATGTGTATATGAAACATAATTATAATCGATTGTGGTTGGGTAAATCCTATGAGATTATTGGGATGAAATTGGGAATATAGATATTTATTCACTTAGAGTGAATTGGTATAATTGGAGATATCCAATAAATCCTTGGATGGGAATAAGTTATTGATTATTCATCAAAGTGAGAAAATACTTTGGGTTTAGTATCATGCGTATGTGAATGCATGAATATGATTCTGTGAGAGAATCTTTGGGATTATTGGTCATCGCTATATGTGATTGGTAATTATGGCCATATATATATATATATATATATATATATATATATATATATATATATATATATATATATATACTATGTGATTAAAGTATATATATTATATGATACGGATATGGATGCATATATATGTATATGTGATGGTATATATATATATGTGAAGCATACCCCCTCTAATGCTATCATTGGGAAGTTGCGCGATGAGGGTGAGCACCCTGGCTCGAGGAGCAAAGTGTGGATATTCCCCATGTCATAGTCGTCCATGTTTTTATTATGTGATATACATTTTTGGGATGAGACGTGGTGGGTATGTTTCGTCTCTTTACCGGTTAGGAGCTATGACCGCTTCTCGGACATTGTGATATATATTTTGACCATGAAGTAGGTGTCGTTTAGTCCTACCGGTGGTCCCCAGTATGCTACGTGAGTCGGGCACTAGAAGATGATAGCATTAAGAGACAGCATCCTCGAGTGATAACTCGGTGGGATGGTTATTATACTGGTGTATAGTATATTACTTGTGTATGAGAACAAGGTAATATATATCTCCATAAAAGAATAAAGAGGTAAAAATGAAAAAGAATATTCTCAGTCCGGGAGATAGATCCGAATGTGTACTATAAAGATGAATATAAAGTCAGTCCTCAGTCCGGGAGATATTATCCGGATGTATATTGAAAGATGTATATCATTATATAGTATGTATATACGTTGTGTAATGAGGGTCTAATGGATCTCGGCGATCGACCTTGCCACGTAGTAGTGTATTGGGGGAGTTCCTTATTTGAATTTCGCTTTGCGAGACAACCCACGCACGAACATGGCTTAGTGTTGAGACTGGGGAGAAGTTTAACCCTTAGTGCTCTATTATTAAGATTCCTTATATATATATATATATATATATATATGTATATATCTTTCGTGTACAGAGGGTCTAATGGATCTCGACGATCGACCTTGCCGAGTAGTAGTGTACCGGGGATTCCTTATTTGGATTTCTCTTTGCGAGACACCCCACGCACGAATATGGCATAGTGTTGAGGCTAGGGAGAAGTTGAGACCTTAGTACTTAGGTTGTTTAGGATTTGTATAGTTTGGGGGTGATGGATTAGTTAGGCAGTGTGGCTTGACTAGGATGTTTAGAGGGATGCGCTAGGTGTGCATCTTTAGAAGAGAGGTGAGGGGTATCTCATGGGAGTGCGATACCAATTTAAATATGAGATAAAACATATTTATTAAAATAAAGCATTTATGCACTTGCTAAATATTTTCAAAACTCGGGCTCTGACCCGTTTCTATATTTCTCCTCTCTTGCTATATATTATATATATATTGGTGTCCAGACACAGGGACGTCTGGATGACACTTCTTTCGAGTCATACGTCTGCTGTAGCACCTGTGAATGCATGTAGGTTCTCGATAGACTCTTATATCCTTGTAATCTAGATAGGAGGTATTGTATATACATTCGGGCTGATAGCCCAACTGCTGTTATTTATTCTTGTACCTCCTTTTATGGCGATTCGATTTGGTTGTATCATATTTCAACCGAGTGTTCGGTCATTTTATCTCTTTCCAGTTTCATTTATATAAACTGCGTGGATGTTTTATTCATGTAGTTGTTTAAAAAGAGTAGTTCAGTAAAATTTTGTCACCATCCTAAAAGCTTATTGTAATTAAATTGGTTTTCGATAGTGAAGATGAGAATTATCAATATGCGACTCCTGTTTTAATTTAATATAGGAGTGATAGCCCTGTATTTAATTAGACGGGCTGTCACAACAAATCCTAGATTATAAATGGACAATTATAAAATCATGTCCCTACAACGCTGACTACGACTGTAGTCTTTGGGAGTAATCGTGACTGATCATTGTTGTCTTGTGGAGTTGCTGCGGAATTCCATTATTGATTCAGAACCGCGTGCTCTTGTGGGTATCTACGAATATACATTGTAGATTTCGCTTGTAATCTTGTGAGTACTATTAAGTGAAAGAAAAAATCCTTTTGGGTTTTTCCTTAAATCCGTGAGTTTGTAATTATTTATGATGGTTTGATTTTTTTTCCCACGTAGTTTTATGTTTTAGGGCTGAATTTAGTTTGGCTAAAAATTGACTCCCATTAAGTAAGTTTACAATTGAAATTTGTAAATTAGGTTTAATCAATATCACATAGCTTTCTCAAATTGGTATCAGAGCTTTTTAAGAGATCACCACTTTTACAAATTGGTATCAGAGTGAATTTCTCTAATATATCGAGTGATCCCATTTTTCACTAAATTTTGTGATATAATTTTTTTTTGAAAAATCTGTTTTTCAAAAAAATTCGCGATGTTTTTGAATGAGAACTTATATAATCAGATGCCTATTTTGGATTGCACAACTCATAGGTTTGACGATCTAAATAGTTTGAATTTGACATTTTCGAAAAGAATTAAGGTTTAGGAAGAAGAAAATAGTCATTTTAAATCCGATATGGATCTTTTGCAAACGGTTCAAAATAAAAGAGATTTTTATTGTGAAAAATTTATTGTCTTGGACCATGACTTTAGAAAATTAGAATTGTCCAAAAAGGAGAGTGATGATAGAGTCCTATTTTTAGAAAAAGAATTGGAGGACATTAAAAATTCTAGGATTTGTGTTTGTGCCAAGGATGATAAAAATATTTTAATCGATAATTTGTTGACACGTGAAGAGAATCTTAGGGATAAGTGTGCATATTTTAAGGGAGACTGTGATAACGTTATAGGAATAATTGAAATTTCTAAAAGGGGTCACCTAAAATTAGAAGAGTCTAATTCTTTACTTCAATAACAAATTTTGTAGTTGAAAAATGATTTGATAGACTCGAGTAGTGTTGGTAGCAATGGTAGTGGATCGCCGTGTTATGATGCTTCCGTTGTTAAAGCCAAGAACGTTATTTTTTAGAGGGTCAACTAAATCCGTGGAGATTACAAAAAGGTCAACCCATAGGTGTCATTCCACTCATTTATAAATTTTCACACTGTGGTAGGAAAGGTCACGTTATATATTATATATATATAGGTGTCCATCACAGGGACGCTATTTTCAAAACTCGGGCTCTGACCCGTTTCTATATTTCTCCTCTCTTGCTATATATTATATATATATAGGTTTCCAGCACAGGGATGCTTCGATAACAGTTCTTTCGAGTCAGACGTCTGCTGTAGTAGCTGTGAATGCATGCAGGTTCTCGATAGACGCTTCTATCCTTGTAATCTAGATAGGAGGTATTGTATATACATTCGGGTTGATAGCCCAACTGCTGTTATTTATTCTTTTACCGCCTTTTATGCGGATTCAATTTGGTTGCATCATATTTGAACCGTGTGTTCGATCATTTTATCTCTTTCCATTTTCATTTATATAAACTGCGTGGATGTTTTATTTGCGTAGTTGTTTAAAAAGAGTAGTAAAGTAAAATTTTGATGCCAGCCTAATAGGTTATTAGTAATTAAATTGATTTTTGACAGTGATGCTGAGAATGATCCATATGCGACTCCTATTTTAATTTAATATTGGAGTGATCGTCCGGTATTTTATTAGGCGGGTTGTCACAGATGGTATCAGAGCATCAGGTTCTAGTGTTTTTAGGAATTTGTGCGAACGTACTACGCTTTCAGCGTTGCTCTCGATTTTTTATAGAGCCTTATGATTAGGATTGTTGATTTCTCTTGTGAGATTTCATTATCCTGCCATAGTATAAGATTATGGTAAATCTTTTGCGTGCACGCCTGAGGTTCGTGTGTTGATCGAGGAAGGGCGACCAAGGAAGGCCGTGATGAGGGCAGCAGTAAGTGGGGCTTGATTAGAGTTGAAAGTGAAGTAGGGGATGAGGACCGTAGTTGAGGTCACTTCCTTTGTGGTGTCTACTAAGGATTGTTGCAACGACTACTAAATTATAGTAGTTATGAGCATCCAAGTACTGCTATAATGGAAAGTAGTACTAAAGTTGAATTACCCTATGAAGCTAAGGGTTCGAAAGGGGTCTTTGATAAGGACCACACGTTGAAGTTAGGTTGTGAAAAGTAAGTATAGCACTACCGAGTGGAAGTAGAAGGCTCTGGAGCTTTGTCTTAGATCCGAGTATGGAAATACCTAGACGTGAAAATTTGAGGAACATTTTTCACTTGTTGAAACAGGAATGTTGAAACTGGTAGTGGAGTTTCCTCTTAACGAAGAAGTTAAGAGGACTAGTAACATGATTGTAAGGAGCAAGGCTATAGAGTCAGATGATACTGATAACTTTATCATGGTCAGGAAAGCCAGTGATGAAAATAGTGATGTGGAGTGCGAAGCCACACGGTTAGTCCTTTCCCAGTAGGAGTAACGGACAAGATTAAGGTGCCTAGATGGGGCATAGAGTTAAGAAAGTTTTGGTTCAGTCAAGGAAAATGTACCATATCTAAGAACCATTTGGAGTAGTTAAAGGCGAAGTTGTTATTATGAGTTTAACCTCAGAAGGAATAGGTATAATTGGCGTGTCTAGATATAGTTGCGGTGTTTGTTAGCCCTAGACTCGTGTGTGTAATTTAAGTTTTGTGGCGGTCTCGATAACATTATATAATGTAGGCCTATGTGTTTTTCGCGGTAGCGGAGTTCTATTTTCCTTCATTTTCTATAAAAGCGGGTTTTGATATTTTTAACCTATATCTGGCTTCTGATACTCGTTTTATATGTGTTATACGAGTATGGTAATATTGTGAGTATAAATGATTATGGTATTATTGGAGCGATATCCGGCTAATAATGGCAAGACTATCGTGTCCATGGTCCCATGATTGAACGTGTTGTTGTTGCGATATCTCATCTGGATACAGGTTGAGTTCGCCTTTATTATTATGGGTAAATGGAACTTCGATGAGCAGATGTTTCGTTATTATGATTTGAGTGCATGGCGACCTTATAGATACGATTTAAGTCCCGTAGGATTTAATTTTTTAACTGTGAGTTTAAGCTCATTATTGATTGCGTAGAGACTGAGTGTAGTGCGAGCGCTTAGTGGTGTGGCTCCTAGATAGAGACAGGAGTTCAGACCATATTTTGGTGAAAGAGGGGATAGGGTTATCCCGGTTTCATATTTGAAGTTAATGAACCTCCACGATCGACAAAGTTAAGTAATAGTGTAATTGGAGGGGTTCCTTGTCTGGATTTCGCTTTGCGATATGCTCCGCCTATGGACCTTAACGACGTTGGGAGTGGAGAGATGTTATAGGATGCAAGGATGTTGGTTTTGTGAATAAGTCATATAGTGTGGATGAAACACTATGGACTATGAGCCATGTGATGACGGTATGCATATGGAAATATTGTGATATGAAAAAAGCACTGAAATATTTTCCTCACCGCAAGTATGGAGGTGAGGAAAGTTGAAAGGAATTGATTTGAGGCTTATTTCCAGGCCTTAATAAAAAAAAGGCAAATTTTGGAGTTAATGTGTTTTGGGTAAGATAATCATAACATCTAGATAGAGATTTGGTGCCCAATTGATAGAAGGATAGTAATAGAAGAGTGTTAATAGAATTACGATGTAGGATTTAGGACGTCCCGTTGGGGTTCCTTAGGCCGTTATATCTCAATGATCGATCATGCGAGGTGTAGTGTAACGGGAGGGTTCCTTGTTTGGATTACGCTTTGCGAGACGTCCCATGCATTAAACCAAGCAAATGTCGAAAGTTGAGAGAGGCCTTGGGCACTAGGGATATACTTAGGATAGTACTAGCTTTGCGTGTGTTGGAAAAACCTTAATCGTAGGACTATTAGAATCTTAAGCCAGTGGAGTTAGTGGCGCCGACGTAGATTGGTTGGGTAACCTGAGAAGAATGAAATTTCGGGGGTCGGGGGGACCCATGTGTGAGTATTACACCGAGGAAAGGTGTTTACGCACATTGGTAAATTGGTTTTGCCTACCACCTGAAATAGAAGGTGCGTAGTATATGAAGTTGAAGATTATGCCGTGAGGGCAGTTATAAATAAGATTCAAGTTGGTTGAATGGAATGTCGTGTGAGGTACGCTATATTTCATTTGTATAAGGGGCAATAAATGATAACATGCCCAAGATAAGAAATCAGATTAGCGGAAGTAGTCAAGTCTTAGTAGAGTTTCCTTTTAAAGGAAATCAGTTGTCCTGTTGTGGTTGAGCGGACGCTTGTTAGCAAGAGTATAAGCTTTGCGAGATATAAAGTGATAGTTATACACTCATTTCTCTTATTAGCAGTAAGAGAAGCAATCGAAGTAACGCATCGTTATTGTGTGTCAACATGTAGGAATTTGGATGAGCTTGTGGAGAAGCTAGTATGTTTGAGTACACCTCGAGATAGGTGGAATATGGTAAGGGACCATCGTGTTAGCACCTTTTGATTTTGGGGGTACTAAGACATAGTGGAATTTGTAATTCTAGGTTGGTGGTGATTGGTTGTATCTGAATTTCGAGGACGAAATTCCATTGTAAGGGGGGAAGTATGTAACAACCCGTACGTTTGGGGATAATTAAATTCCATAATTGGGTATAAATTGAAAATTTGAGGAATTTCTCATAATAGTAAATTTTGGGACTTTCAAGGATTAAAAGATTGTCGATAGGTGATATTTTTACTTTTGCGATTAAGTAAATATGTCGGAGTATTTTAATTATATGTCGCCGTTGAGTAAAACGACAAAAGGTAAGATTTTAATTGGAAAACCCGCATTGAGATGCATTAGGTTTTATTAGTGGGTTGCGGTCAAGTGCCTCGAATGGAAATTTCGACTGCACGGTGAGTCTCGGAATGGCCGAGATAGTCGAAAAAGAGTGTCCGATGGTCGAAATTGAGTTTCAGTAAATTTTAGAGTAAAAGTAACTCGTAATTGAGTAAACGAATCATTTTTGGGTTTTAAAAGGTATAAACCCTTATTTCTCCCTATATAAGGAGGGAGAGGGGGAGAGAAGAGAACGAAAAGAGAGAAGAGAGAGAGGAGGAGAGAAAAGAGGAGGAAAAGGGGATACTCCGGCCAACCTCTGCGGGATTCGACTCGGGATCATCGAATTTTATCCACGAGGCAAGTGTTTACTTACTTTATTTATTTTTTAGCATAAATCTCATATCATATTTTTGTATTAGCAAACCCTAAAGATTTTGGATTGGGTTTTCGTGGATAAAACGGGTTTTCGGGAGATAAAACGAATAAATCCCAATAATTTTCCAATTCGAGAAACCTAGGATTAAATCGAAATAAAATTGTTGGTTTCGGGTTCTAGGATGTTTAGAACCCATTTTATATGTGTATTTGTTGTTGGTTGAGGTTTTAGGATGTCGGGAGAGGAGACAAAAGCTTGGGGGAAGCTTTAATGGCCGAAACAGCTTCTCAAAGAAGAAACTGTCCGGCATGATCGATCGATCGAGCGGGGGGGGGGAGGGAGGGGATCGATCCATAGAACCATCGATCGATCGAGGGCCATGGGTCGATCGATCGACCCTTCATGAAGTTTGGTAATTTTTCCTAAGGTAATTGGATGGGATAAATTCCAATTTTAATTTGATTCGAGGTTATCTATGTGAGGAAATAACTGATCTATTAGGAGTAAATAGTCCTCCAATTAAGAGGTTTGTGGGGACTAAGTGAGGGTTTTAAGTGTGTAACCCTAAAATTATATTTTCGTGGAAAATAGATAAGTTGAGGAATTGGAATGTTGGAGTTCCTAAAATAGGGTGGGGACCTCTAATTGATTATATGGACGAGATGTAGTCCTTGGGTTCATGGATATAGAATCCATGACCTACTAAATTTAAGGTTGTTCGGGAAATAAAAATCTCTGGGATATCTCAGTGGGCAATTAGGCCTTTATAATTATGTGTATAGGAAACATAATTATAATCGATTCTGGTTGGGTAAATCCTATGAGAATATTAGGATGAAATTGGGAATACATATATTTATTCACTTAGAATGAATTGGTATAATTGGAGATATCCAATAAATCCTTAGATGGGAATAACGTATTGATTATTCATCAAAGTGAAGGGAATACTTTGGGTATAGTATCATGAATATGATTCTTTGAGAGAATCTTTGGGGTTATTGATCATCGCTATATGTGATTGGCAATTATATATATATATATATATATATATATATACTATATGATTAAAGTATATATATTATATGATACAGATATGGATGTATATATATCTATATGTGAAGCATACCCCCTCTAATGCTATCATTGGGAAGTTGCGCGATGAGGGTGAGCACCCTGGCTCGACGAGGAGAGTGTGGATATTCCCCAAGTTATAGTCGTCCATGTTTTTATTATGTGATATACATTTTTTGGATGAGACGTGGTTGGTATGTTTCATCTCATTGACGGTTAGGAGCTATGACCGCTTCCCGGACATTGTGATATATATTTTGACCATGAAGTAGGTGTCGTTTAGTTCTACCGGTGGTCCCCAGTATGCTATGTGAGTCGGGCACTGGAAGATGATAGCATTGAGAGACAGCATCCTCGAGTGATAACTCGGTGGGATGGTTATTATACTGGTCTATAGTATATTACTTGTTTATGAGAACAAGGTAATATATATCTCTATAAAATAATAAAGAGTTAAAAATGAAAAAGAATATTCTCAGTCCGGGAGATAGATCCGGATGTGTATTATAAAGATGAATATAAACTAAATCCTCAGTCCAGGAGATATTATTCGGATGTATATCGAAAGATGTATATCACTATATAGTATGTATATACGTTGTGTAATGAGGGTCTAATGGATCTCGATGATCGACCTTGCCACGTAGTAGTGTATCGGGGGGGTTCCTTGTTTGGATTTCGCTTTGCGAGACACTCCACGCACGAACATGGCTTAGTGTTGAGACTGGGGATAAGTTTAACCCTTAGTGCTCTATTATTAAGATTCCTTATATGATGTGTGTGTGTGTGTGTATATATATATATATATATATATATATATATATATATATCGTTTACTGAGAATCTAATGGATATCGACGATCGACCTTGCCGAGTAGTAGTGTATCGGGCGGTTCCTTGTTTGGATTTCTCTTTGTGAGACACCCCACGCACGAATATGGTATAGTGGTGAGGCTAGGGAGTAGTTGAGCCCTTAGTACTTAGGTTGTTTAGGATTTCTATAGTTTGGGGGTGATGGATTAGTTAGGAAGTGTGGCTTAACTAGGATGTTTAGAGGGATGCGCTAGGTGTGCACCATTAGAACAGAGGTGAGGGGTATCTCATGGGAGTGCGATACCAATTTAAATATGAGATAAAACATATTTTTTAAAATAAAGCATTTATGCATTTGCTAAATATTTTCAAAACTCGGGCTCTGACCCGTTTCTATATTTCTCCTCTCGCTATATATTATATTTATATATTGGTGTCCAAACACAGGGACGCCTGGATGACACTTCTTTCGAGTCAGACGTCTACTGCAGCAGCTATGAATGCATGTAGGTTCTCGATAGACGTTTATATCCTTGTAATCTATATAGGAGGTATTGTATATACATTCGGGCTGATAGCCCAACTGTTGGTTTTTATTCTTTTACCTCATTTTATGGGGATTCGATTTGGTTGTATCATATTTCAACCGAGTGTTCGGTCATTTTATCTCTTTGCAGTTTCATTTATATAAAATGAGTGGATGTTTTATTTGTGTAGTTGTTTAAAAAGAGTAGTTCAGTAAAATTTTGACACCAGCCTAAAAGGTTATTAGTAATTAAATTGGTTTTCAACAGTGAAGATGAGAATGATCCATATGCGACTCCTATTTTAATTTAATATAGGAGTGATCGCCCGGTATTTTATTAGGCAGGTTGTCACAACAAATCCTAGATTATAAATGGACAATTGTAAAATCATGTCCCTACAACGCTGACTACGACTGTAGTCTTTGGGAGTAATCGTGACTGATCCTTGCTGTCTTCTGGAGTTGCTGCGGAATTCCATTATTGATTCAGAACCGCGTGTTCTTGTGGGTATCTACGAATATACATTGTAGATTTCGCTTGTAATCTTGTGAGTACTATTAAGTTAAAGAAAAAAAATCCTTTTGGGTTTTTCCTTAAACCCGTGAGTTTGTAATTATTGATGATGGTTTCATTTTTTTCCCACGTAGTTTTATGTTTTAGGGCTGAATTTAGTTTGGCTAAAAATTGACTCCCATTAAGTAAGTTTACAATTGAAATTTGTAAATTAGGTTTAATCAATATCACATAGCTTTCTCAAATTGATATCAGAGCTTTTTAAGCGATCACCACTTTTACAAATTGGTATCAGAGTGAATTTCTCTAATATATCGAGTGATCCCATTTTTCGCTAAATTTTGTGATATAATTTTTTTTTGAAAAATCTGTTTTTCAAAAAAAATCATGATGTTTTTGAATGAGAACTTATATAAGCAGATGCCAATTTTGGATTGCACAACTCATTATTTATACAATCTAAATAGTTTGAATTTAACATTTTTCGAAAAGAATTAAGGTTTAGGAAGAAGAAAGTAGTCGTTTTAAATTCGATATGGATCTTTTGCAAACGGTTCAAAATAAAAGAGATTTTTATTGTGAAAAATTTATTGTCTTGGACCATGACATTAGAAAATTAGAATTGTCCAAAAAGGAGAGTGATGATAGAGTCCTATTTTTAGAAAAAGAATGGAGGACATTAAAAATTCTAGGATTTGTGTTTGTGCCAAGGATGATAAAAATATTTTAATCGATAATTTGTTGACACGTGAAGAGAATCTTAGGGATAAGTGTGCATATTTTAAGGGAGACCATGATAACGATATAGGAATAATTGAAATTTCTAAAAAGGGTCACCTAAAATTAGAAGAGTATAATTCTTTACTTGAGTAACAAATTTTGTAGTTGAAAAATGATTTGATAGACTCGAGTAGTGTTGGTAACAATGGTAGTGCATCGCCGTGTTATAATGCTTCCGTTGTTAAAGCCAAGAACGTTATTTTTTTAGAAGGTCAACTAAATCCATGGAGATTAGAAAAAGCTCAACCCATAGGTGTCGTTCCACTCATTTATAAATGTTCACATTGTGGTAGGAAAGGTCACGTTAGGCATTTTTGTTTCGATCTTCAAAAATGTCCTAGGAAGTTGAAGTCTAGTGTTCCCTGGGTTCCCATAACCCCCATATGTCGTTGTACACCTATTTGGGTTAGGAAATCACTTTTGGAGACACTAAATGCTAGATTGGTTGAGTCTCACATGCTTGCACATGATGCATCACATGCTATTTCATATTGATGATTGCTTCCATGGTTGTTTTATCCTATGCTAGTTATGCTTCATGATATATTCTTTCTAGTGTTATGACTTCTGTACTTTTTGGATTGATTTTTTTTTTTTTTAAATTGTTTGAGAAATACGAAAAAGATTTTATTTTGATAAAACTTTTGAAAATTCAAAAAAAAATTTGTATTTTGTTTTGCACTGTTTATGAATGGACATTTAGGATGACCAAGTAACAATTTCATTCCATATCCATGTGACTATTTGATAGTGTTTTGATATGCATCATCATTTCATTTATGTTCTTTACAATGTTTGGAATCATTGATATGCGATTAGTTATTACTACCTACATGTTTGACTCGGGATTTCCTTTACTACACACTTGCACGAATTTGTTTGACTATTGTCCTTGTCTATCACATATTAATCGATGCATTTTCATCTCAATTTTATCTTTAAACCGAACCAAATGCGATAAAACTTGACAATGAAAGTAGTACATTTAAGAATCGTTCCCTGTGATGATTCGTTTCATATATATTTGTGAATACCGGGGAAGGGCTATGAAAGGTACTCATTTATCCTTTGTGATTAAGCCACCTTTTAAATCGGACCTAGAAAAAGTGTGGCATTATAAAAATTATCCAAGGTCCAAAGAGGTTGAAAATAGCCCAAAAAATTTTTAAAGCAATAAAAAGATAAATATGCCAAAAAAGGGGGCCAATAGTATTTCTCGAAGGAGAGAATTTAGTTTTAGAACCTCAAAAGAAAAAAAATAAATGGATTATTATTTATGAGGGAGTTTGGAAGGAATTAAACATTGGGGAAACACGTACTTCAAGGTCATGAAAAAGTGTTACATAGTTTTAGACGTGATTAGTGTGAAAATCATGTTTGACATTGATTTGTCGATTTTATTAAGACGATGTCATCTAAATTCACATTTTCGACGCCTAAGGGAGATTTTGAGATTCATTGGTAGAAGTAAACATATTCATCATGAACATATGTTATGTTAAATTGCATTGATTTGCCTATTGAATTGTTGACACCGATTCATTCCGTTTCCATGATTTGGTTTCTCAGTATAAATTCATGATGGATGATTTTTCTAAAATTATTTTTGCATTTTTGTTTGAAAAAACTTGAAAAAACAAAAATTGTTTGTGAAATGATTTTGAGTATATCATGGATGATCGTAGTTGCTTGCTTTGCTTGTCCTGACACTCCATTTTTTTGTTTATTATTTTCCTTGTCTCTATGGAGCAAATAAAAAGGGGGAGAACAAATTATTATTTTATGGGGGAGTTTTAATTATAGGGGAGAATTGAGATTGGATATTTGATTGTGATTATCTCATTTCAAACTCAATACGTCATGAAGGTATTTTTTTTTGTCTAATGTGTGTAGGTACAAAGGTTGAGGATCATATTTTGCACACCCTGATGATGACAAAGAAGATTTGAAGATTTGAAGTTGAAGATTTTGAAGAAAGTTTAAAGATGCAAGTCTTAACATTTTTAGTACCTTTTCAGTTTTGGGATCATGGGTGGGTATTAGATTTGTATAGTAATTCGAGCAGATAATTCATATGTTTTTAGTTTTTATCGGCATAGACATAGGGAGAAATTTATAAGGACATATTTTATTAGTTTTGGTTTAGAACAGTATATGTTGTATACCGCTACAATCATCGAAGCTTTATTCAAGATCAATCATGCATCAATATGGACTCGAATATCAACATTCTTCAAAAGAAAAGCCTATGAGAGATTAATTTTGGTAAGGTTGTAATTTAGTCCCTTTATAATTCATTTAAAGTGTTGGGATAATTTTTCTAAGTTTTGGAAACTTTTTCTAATATATTTTTAATTAGCTGAGGAGTTATTTTTTGTCAAATTGAATTTTTCCTAAGTGTTGAGGTGAAAACAATTTGACGTTGACGTCGTTCAAACAACATTAGTATGTCGTTAAAACGACATAAGGATGTTGTGCGAAGTCGTGCCAGTGACACGTGTCCTTGTTCGAGTGACATTGCAACTTCGTTTGAGCCATCAATATAAAGCGTGTTAAATGAGTCATTATTTCTTAAGAATACCTAGCGCTTTTCATTCTATAAAATTTCAAAACACTGGAACACTTTTGTCTTTTTCAGTTTAGGGTTCAAACCTTTGTTTTTCAATTCACAAGAATCCTAATAGTTTAGTGAATTATTTTGGAACCTGCGAAATATCTTTGCTGGAGTTTCTCTTATAGGGAAGAATTCTTACAGCTGATTAAGTACCGCTTGAGGGAGGTTCTATGTTGACTACGACTTTGGTGTTTGGGAATAATCGTGGGTGATCCTTACTCTCTTATGGAATCGCTGCGGAATTCCATTGCCGATTCAGAACTACATGTTCTTGTGGGTATTTGAGGATATTCAATTCAGATTTCGAGCATAATCTTGTGAGTATTATTAAGTGAAATAAAAAGGTTTTCCTTTTTGGTTTTTTTCCTAAAATCTGTGAGTTAACAATTATTTATGATGGTTTTTTTTCCTCGTAGTTTCACGTTTTTGGGCTAAATTTAATTTGGATAAAAATTAACTCTGATTAAGTAAGTTTATAATTGAAATTGGTGAATTCGGTTTTATTAATATCACATAGCATTCTCAAATTGTTAGTAGAGATTTAAAAGCGATCACCACTTTTACAGCTGCAGTTTCTCTTATAGGGAAGAGTTCCTACTACTGATTAAGTACCGCTTGAGGGAAGTGATGGGATGACGACTGTGTGTTAATTGGGAGTAATCATAGGTGTTCCGTGGTGATTCTAAGTTGCGTGTTTGTGTGGGTTGATTTGGTTGATCCATTGCTGACTCTAGGCTGAGTGTCTATATGAGTATCTGTGTGATATTCATTGCAGATTTCATTGTGTAGTTTCTAAGTTGCGATTTACTATTCATAGTGAAATAAAATGGTTTTCCCATTTGGGTTTTTTTCCTGAAATTCGTGTCTCATCAATTTATTTATGTTGGTTTGATATTTCCACGTAGTTGTATGATTTAGGGCTGAATTAAATTTGTTTAAAAATTAACTCTAATTAAATAAGTTTACAATTGGAATCTGTGAATCTGATTTAATCAATATCACATAACTTTATAAATGGGTATTAGAGCGGGTTTCTATAAATTATTGAGTGATTCTGTTTTCGGCAAAATTTTGTGATATTGATTTTTTTGAAAAATATTATTTTGATAAATCACAAGGTTTTCAAATGAAAACTCATATCATAGGTTGCCAATTTTTGACAGGGCTAATTATGCTTACTAGAAAGCCCGTATGAAATTGCATTTAAAAGCAATTGATGAGTGTGTTTGGGTTTTTTATGAAAGAGGTTGGACTCCTCCCACTGTCAACGCAAATAATATTACTAATTCAGAACCCGTGGGAGACTCGAATGAGGATCAGTTTAGATGGAGTACTTTTAATTCCCGTGGCTTAAGTACAATTTCTGATGCCGTCAATCCGAAAGAGTTACGACGAATCATGACGTGCACCACGCCGAAAGAAGCATGTGAATATTTTACAAGTTATCCATTAAGGCACAAATGTGGTCAAAGAGTCTAAAATTTAAAATTTTAATACTCAATTTGAAACAATAACCATGCCTTAATTTGAGTGTTTTTATGATTTTTACACACGTTTATATGATGTTGTCAACACTAGTTTCAACCTTGGTGAGCGCATTCCTGATGCATGAGTGGTTAAAAAGATTTTGAGATAGTTCCCTAAACGTTTTATCCCAGAAGTGACTGTTTTGAATTCTTTCAGAAATTTGAGCATTTTAAAATTAGAAAAGCTGGTAGGGTACCTCACATACGAAATTGACATGTTTCTTGACACTGTCAAGCCTAAGGATAGAGGGATAGAACTTAGAGCCCAGTCTAGAAAGGGAGAGGAAATGTCCATGAGAGATAAGAAAAATAAAGGAATAGCTTGTGAGTCTGAGTCCGAGTCTGAAGGCGAATTTTATTTTGATATGGCCTTGCTTGCGAATTTTTTTAAAAAATTTCTCAAATTTTCCAATGAAAATTCTTCGAGTAGAAGATTTTTTAACAAAAATAAAAGGAAGAATGATGCCAAAGAGAGCGGTGGGAAAGAGGGTGAGAAAGAGAAAGAGGAATAAGAGAGATGTTTTTGAGTGTGAGGGCAAGTGGCATAAGGCATTTGAGTGTCCCACTAGGCTAAACAAAAAGGGGAAAAAGATTGCCATGCCATCCACTGTCAGCGATAGTGAGGAAGAGTTAAAAGATTTTGGGGATGAACCTTTACATGGGATGAGTGTAGTATTTTTATCTATTCACACCGAGTTTGTCCCACGACGATGAGGATACTTATGCACGTGAGACCCCCAAGGATGATAGTTTGAGTGTTTCTAGCGAGTGTGAAAGTGAGTGCGCGCTAGTGAGGTTGAGCATGAGTTCCAGATTGTGTTTAGATATTTGTACGCCGAGACCCTAAAGACCAAAATTTTGAACAAAGACCTAACTCTTAGGGTGATTGATTTGGAGAGAGAGATAGAGAGTTTAATGGGATTTGAGGCGTCAGCGAGTCAACTCGAGAAGGTGAAGATTTCTTTGAGTGAGCAGTTGATCGTCGTAAATCTGGAGAAGAGTGAGATTATAGCATTTATGTCATAATTAAAGAGAGATCTTGAACGTGTCTGGGACATAAAGGTCACTTTAGAGGACACATCTAAGAATGTAGGAAAGATGTTCATTGGTCCCACTTTAGGTAATGTTGAGAGACTAGGAATAGGTCATGGCGGTGCGTCCACTTCCAAAGTCTCACCCGAGCTGGTTCTCGAGTTTGTGATTGATCCATATGACTCTCAACCTAACCCACCAAGGCATCCCGATCAAGATAGGAGAGTGCGATGTAGACGTTTAGAGAGAGGTGTTCCTAGGCCCGTGTATGTTTTCACCCATTGCAAGAAGAGAGGACTCCTTAGGGAATTTTTCTTTAAGTTAGGTGGTGCATCGCATATAGTTTTTCCATGTTTTCACACACACATACCTACACATGATGCTCTGAATGATTACATGAGAGGGTTTGCACATATTAGGGAGAAAGTTAAGTTTTTATTCAAGACATCACATGAATTGATGGATGTTTTTCATAGGATGTCACCACCTTTGGAAAACTCCACCGCACCTAACGATTGAGGTTTAGACTTTTTTGTTTGCATAGGATGACTTTCATCATGATATTTTGTTTGCTTATTGCTAGTGTATACCATGTTTGTAGTTATTTTCCATTTTTGATATGTTTTTCGAAAAACCAAAAAGATTTTATTTTGATAAAATTTTTAAGTGAAAAAGAGTTTTGTATTTTGTTTACACTATTTATGGATGGACATTTAGGATGACCGAGTCACAATTTCATTCCATATCCATGTGATTGTTTGATAGTGTTTTGATATGCGTCATCTTTTCTTTTTTCTAATTGTTTGATAGGTGTAATTTGATATTACTACATGTTTGACTCTTAGTTTCCTTTAATCTACACTTGACCGGATTTGTTTGATTATTGTACTTGTCTATCACATGTTGGTTGAAGTGTTTTCATCTCAATCATGTCTTTAAAATGAACGAAATGCGATAAAACTTGACAATGAAAGTAGTGCATGTAATAACCATTGCCCGAGAGGAATTTGTTTAAATTTGAAAAAATGATGAGTGAACGCGGGAAAGGGCTGTGAGAGAACAAAATTAACTCATTGTGAAATCCACTTTTTGAAAAAATCCTGAAAAAATTAAGGCAATAAAAAGATAAATATGCCAGAAATGGGGCAAATAAGGTTTCTCTAAGGAGATAAAAATAGATCACCTAAAAAAATCCATTATAATTTATGACGGTGTTCTGATGGAAAAGTAATCAATAGGTTTGCACGTACGGACAAAGTCTTGAAAAACCATTAAATATTTTTAGACATTATTGGTGTGGAAATCATGTTAGACTTTGATGTGTCGATTATATTGAGTCAATGTCATATAAATTCATTTTTTTTACACCGAATGATGATTTTTAGATCATTCGTTAGGAGTATCCATATTCATAGTTCACATATATTATGTTTATTGCATTGATTTTCCTATCGAATTTGTTCACACCCATTCATTTCGTTTCCAGAGTATGGTTATCATAGTGTAAATTCATGGTATGTGATTCTTGTAAAATTATTTATTGTATTTTTGTTTGAAAAATATTAAAAATCAAAAATAGTTTGCATAATTCTTTTGAGTATATCATTGATGATCGTAGTTGTTTGCTTTGCTTGTCGTGATACTCCATGTCTACTTTTGTTTATTCTTTTCCTTGTCAATTTTGGACAAATAGAAAGGAGAGAACGAATTATGATTTTATGGGGAATTTTTAATTATGGTGGAGAATGGATATTTTAGATTTATTTCATTTCCACTAATTTATGTTTATCTCATTTCAAACTCGATAAGTTACGAAGCAATTTTCTTTACCTCCTGTGTGTAGGAACAAAATTGAAGATTGATTTGCACACCCTGATGATGACAAAGAAGATTTGCAGATTTCAAGTTGTAGATTTTTGGAGAAAGTTTAAAGATGCAAGTCTTAACATTTTTAGTACCTTTTCAGTTTTGGGATCATGGAAGGGTATTAGATTTATATACGATATTTGTTTTGATAATTCGTATGTTTTTAGTTTCTACCGGCATAGTCATGGGGGGAGATTTGTAAGGACACATTTTGTAAGTCCTACTTTACACAAGTATATGTCGTATACCACTACAACCGTTGAAGATTTATTCAAGACCTATCATGCATAAATACGGATCCGAATATCATCTGTGAGATAATTTTTGGTAAGGTTGTGTTTTAGTCCCTTTACGGTTCATTTAAAATATTGGGATAATTTTTCTAAGCGGTGCAAATTTTTTCTAAATTGTTTTTAATTAATTCGAGGCAATCAAATGAAAATTTGTGTAAGTGTTGAGGCGAAGAAATTTATCACTCTTGTCGTTTGAGCAGGTCATTCAAACGATATATGTATCTTTTTCGAAGCCTTGTTCGAGTTACATGTGTCATCATTCGAGTAACATAAGGATTTCGTTTGAGGATTAGGCTGACTCAAGTTTTTTATATAGAGTGTATTAACTGAGTCCTTTTTCCTGAAGAAGACCTGACATTTTTCAGAATCCAGAAACTTCAAACTGCAAAATACTTTGTTTTCTTAAATTTAGGTTTTAGACCTTTTTTTTTTCAATTCACAAAAATTCCAATAGTTTATTGAATTATTTTGGAACCCGAGATACATCTTTGTTGCAGTTTCTCTTGTAGGGAAGATTTCCTATTGTTGATTAAGTACCGATTGAGGGAGGTGTTGGGCTGATGATTGCATTTAAATTGTGAGTACTCGTAGGTGTTCCTTAGTGATTTCGAGCTTCATGTTCGTGTGGAATACTGCGGTTAATCCATTGTTGACTCTAGGCTGAGTGTCTATCTGAGTTTCTGCGTGATATTCACTGCAGATTTTATTGTGTACTTTGTAAGTTGAGATTTACTGCCCATAGTGAAATAAAAAGGTTTTCCCTTTTTAGGTTTTTCCTTGAAATCTATGTGTCAGCAATTTATTTATGCTGCTTTGATATTTCCACGTAGTTGTATGTTTTACGGCTGAATTAAATTTGTTTAAAAAATTCACTCTAATTAAATAAGTTTACGATTGGAATTTGCGAATCCGATTTAATCAATATCACATAACATTTACAATAAACCTTATCACGGTTAGAACAATCTGACAGAGGGGATTTAGACAATTTGTCTACGCTAAAGAGCACTCATTATCCTATTTTATGGTATATATTTGATATGTTGTTTAGTTGAGTGTAATTAAATATGAGAAACATTAAACGAATTAATTTATCGGACAATCCCGAGATTGGGGATTGGGATGATTGTGTAAGCTTTAGAGCATGCGTTATCATGTACTTATTTATATTGAGTGTGTGTGTGTGTGTGTGCGTATATATATATATATATATATATATATATATATATATATATATATATATATATATATATATATAGAGAGAGAGAGAGAGAGAGAGGAAGGCTCACCTACATCATGATGTATACATCACACCTAATTTTAGGCCCTAAGAAACCTTTTTTACAAAAAAAATTCTCTTGAAAGTAACCTTCCAATCAACACATATTCTAAACATTAGGTCAAAATAGATTTTGTAGCTATTTTTAAAAAATCCACAAAAATTTGCTATTTTGAGCAGTTTTTATGGATTTTTTAAAAATAGCTACATAATGTATTTTGACTTAATTTTTTGAACATGGGTTTATTGAAAGGTTAATTTCAAGGGAAAAATATAAAATTTGGAAAAAAATGTTTTTAGGGCCTAGAACTGGGTGTGATGTCTCGATGATGTATAGAACATGATGTAGGTGAGAATTCTTCTCTCTCTCTCTCTCTCTCTCTCTATATATATATATATATATATATATATGTATATATATATATACACACACACACTATCGTTTGCCCGTACCTGAAGGTACGATGAAATTTTCCAAAGTACGTAATCGCGAAACGACGATAATTTTTCGAAGTACGTAATAGTGAAATGCAAAAAATTCGAAGTGTAATTTTTAAACAATTGGCCATAATATCCTTCATTTATAGGACTATTCACCATGCTTAACAAACAACAAATAGTCCAATAACATTCAAATAGTCTAAATTCATCAAATAAATTTACATATAATAGGAAATATACAATATTCATCCATCGAATTCACATTGTGTCTCAAAAAAACAAAGTGTCAAATTTTTAAAAAAATTGGGCATAATATCCTTTGTTTATGGAACTATTCACACTGCTTAATAAATAAAAAATAGTCCAACATCCAAATTGTCTAAATTCATCAAAAAAATTCACATATAAAATGAAATATACAATATTCATCAATCAAATTCACTGCCTTAAAAATACAAAATGTTAATTTAAAAAAAAAATTGGGCATAGTCTCCTTTGTTTATTGGACAATCCGCCCTATTTAAGGGGTAACAACAAATCCAACTAAAAAAAAATCCCAAATTCGGAGATGGGAGCTAGAAGGCCGGGAAAGGAGAATATGAATTTATTCTTTCTGTGGGACTTCCTCAAAATGTCTGTGCCGTGGTGTTTGACCACCATCTTGGATGGGGTGAGAGAAACTGAGCAGGCCTTTGCAAGAGCATCGAAGAGCATGTTTTTGGAAATTGCAATTCTTTTTAAGTCTTTTGCGCTCATCTGCTTCTGGATTAGGTGCGACTATTGCTATCTTCCCATCCTTCTTCCCACCTCTTGCCATTATCACTCTCTTCCTCTCGGTTTTTTTTTATGATTTGACAAACAATAAACATAATTCATCAGTTTCTCGAACAAAGATACAATCACATAAGTAAATATACAATCAGTAACTTTGGTTTGCTTTTTTTCATCCTAATCTTATTTTCATCTAAGGAAAAGAAGATTGATAGTAATTTCCTAGCCATGTTATTCGATTATTGTAGTGAAGATGAAAAGTGGGTAACAATAAAAATTAATAGTAATTTCCTAGCCATGTTATTCAATAAAAAGTCCTAACTGTGGCAGTATCGAACAAAAATGGAGAGCAAACTATTGTATCAGCTTCGATAAAAATTACAAATAATGTCCAAAACTCTCAAGTAGAGAGCATGATTATATACTTAAGAAAAAAGAACACTATATACACTAAGTAGGTATAACAAATAACTCAATATATGTATGTGTGTGTGTGCGCGCGCGTGTGTCCGTGTGAATGGGGAATGGGGGGGGGGGGGATTTTACCAGGGACGGGAGGGGACTGCGGAGGGGGCGGGGGCTGCATACATGAAATATGAATATATGCAGATTGCATATATGCATCGCATATATGCTGTGCGTGTGTGAGTGGGGAAGAGGGGGGCGGGGCAGGAAGCGGCGGAGGGGGAGGGGGAGAAGACGAGGGATAGTTATGTGTGTGTGTATGTGTGTGTGTGTGTGTGTGTGTTTGTGTGTGCGTTTGTGTGCACATGTGTGAGTGGGTAAGGGGAAGGAGAAGAGGCAGGGGGCGGATAAACGGTTTACGAACTTCATGAGAAATTTTAGCTAATCCCACCCCTTCAAGTATTCCCGAATTTTATATGACAATGAGGGAGAGGAACGTTAATAAAAGAAATACTGAATTTGTTATAGTATGAGAGGAGACAGAGGTAACAAATGATTTAAGAAAATACCTTTTAGTAGATAAAGGAGACAGAGGCAAGTGACATACCTGTCCACCATGATGCAAAAAATAAAACTCGCGGCACATGCATTGGAAATAATTCAATAGGAAGAAGTATTAGTGTAAACATTAGTCAAGGAATCACATATCAATAGTAGTAAACATTTTTTCTAGAAGCGGGACATGCTCATATATGACATGAATATTGTCCAAATATGAAATCCAACATGCTAAATATTACACAACTACCTTTAATTGTAAAAAATAAAAGAAAACAAAGTGGAAGCTCGTTGCGCCTGCTCTGCTCTGAAGTCCTGATCATTTTACATTCAAACAACACAATTGTGCCACATATTAGATTGCAACTACACCATTGTCTTCATTACTACTAAAGCTACGATGCACAATTTTCGGCAGCTGCGATGCACAACTGCCATATATATATGCACAATTCTCGTTCATAACCATGGAAGGAATTTTACAGAGTAATATTATTCAGAGTTTCCACCATACTACTAAATAAGTACATCATACTACTAAGTTTACATCCTACTGAATTAATCAAACGTAAGGGTGCATAAGTACATCATACTACTAAATTTGTATCCTATGAATACATGTTTGTGTCAAATAAAGATATATACTATTTTAAATTGATGCAAATTAGACAGTACATAAAAGTTTCCATTTATGGCAACATTGACATACGAACTAATCCAAAATTGATTTATATCGAATAAGTTAATCGATTGAAGTGTATGCATAATTTTTACACTGAACTGTATGCATAATTGTATGGAGAATTGAATGCAGATCTGAATTCTATACCTAGCCATTGCATTGGTGTCCTATTTGAAGACAAAACTAGCATAACATGGAAGAATGAGCAGACCTATTATTGTTCCTTATTGAGGGACCTACTACTGCTACTGCAATATATAAATATATATTTTATGTTTGGGTAGGCACTTGCCTCCCCCAACACCCAAGTAGCTCCGCCACTGTGGGGGGAGGGGGGAGAAAGAGGCTCCATGTACTAACCCGACATTAACACCCGGGAACTGAAGGAGGAGAACATAAAGATTATGGAGATGGATCTTAGTGAACCAAAGGGAAGCACAAAGAGAAGTAATATCAATTCAAACCACTGGTGTAGGATGATGACGTGAAAATAAAATAAATTTATAACAAAGTGCAGATCTGCAAAATCAATATCTGCAAAATTTGTAATAGCGTCAGCTTGAAAAAAAAGTCTAGATCTACAAAATCAAACAAAGAACCATATTAGGATTACAAAACAAATTTATAAATGAAAAATTCCAAAAAAAGTGTAAAGAGATCAAACTTGGATCTGAGAGATTTTGTAGAACACCGTGTCCATAGAAATTGTCATTCTTGGATCTCAATATGCATTGTCGTTCAATATGAACCTGGATCTCCATACGAATTTCTGCTCTATAGAACACCGTCCATACGAACTTGGAGTAGCTGACAAAATTGTCTTCAGCGGCAATATCTTCAATGGCATAGATGCACAAATTTGAAAAGAAAAAGAGTCAAAATCAATATTTTAGAAACATAGCATTTGGAGCACCTGACTCAGTGTTGGTTTTGTAGATTACTGATAAAAAAGAAATTTACGCTCAAACTGCTGAGTCTTATGCTTCAAAATATAAAACAACGTTTGGTCATATGACTAAAAAGGATAAACTACCATGATACATAATACGATATAGCTGTAAAAATTAAATAACTTATAACAGAGTTGATGTGAACATGTTAAATAAACAACCAAATGCATATATCTAGCTGCATATATGCACTGCATATATGCAGGCAACATATATGCAATATGCATATATATGCAGGCAACATATATGCAATACGCATATATGCATATTACAGCATATATGCCAGTTCATATATTCAGTGCGCGTGCGCGCGCGTGTGTGTATTTGTGTGTGCATGTGTGCGTGTGTGAGTGGGGAAGGGGGGAGGGGATGGGGCAGTCGGCACGTGTGTGCGTGTGTGTGTGTTTGTATTTCATAAATAATGGCACGAAACATTATACTACTAAAAGAAAGAAAGTAAAAATAAAAAGAAAAGTTTCCATTTGCAAAAAAATTCAGCAATTCAACAATTCAACTCCATCAATAATGTAAATTGTAACTTTTTATGGCCATGGGCACGCATATATATATATTTATGATTCTGAAAATGTATGAACATTGGTGAAATGAAAACCAATACACGTGTTATAGTCACCATAAATAAGAAGATTAATACGCAAGTCATCACAATAGAGAAATGATTTATAAGAATACAATTTGAAATTGTACCGAATTAGCATTCATTTTCGTGTGACGATAATTTGCATAAATAGTGCGTCCAACTCCACAACAGTTGTGCATTGGTGCAATTGGTCATGTAGAAACCTGAAACGAAAGCAAAAAATGATATGATGGCATACAAAAAATGATATGAAGTTGCAAGATTATACAAAGGACATGACGGCAACACGAAATGAACCCCAAATTCCATGTTGTACCGAGTTCATGTCCGGTTTTTCTGACACAAATTTGGGTCATGTTCAAGTCAAATGCGGAAATTATATTCACTTGATGCTAACATACAAAATTCAATAAGAAATATTATGTGAAACAAACTCCAAATGTGACCATACCATATTCCACATTGATGCACTGTCCCAAAATGCTTGTAGCCCCATTTTGCACAATAGTGTCTCCTGATTTCACCTGATGTACGCATCTTTACAGAACTTTGCCTACGACACACCTACGTACAACTTTAAATAATTGTCACCTGAAAGAGAAATAACATATGAGAGATTTAGAAATAAAACATGTCATATGCTCAGTGCAACGACACAATGTAACTGGCAGACGTGAACTATACCACTGTGTAAATTTGGAGGTCTTATGACCACTAATAATCGGGAACAAACTAAGTTTTAGCAGATCTAGTATACAAAGAAGCATCTTAAAAAATATAAGCAATGAGAATATTCTTTTGGGCATTAGGCATATGTTAAATTCATAATTAGTAACAGCAATTTAAAAGTACATGCATAGATCATGTTTTTCAATGCAATAGATAAATTAATAAGTAAAAACACAAATTAATAAGTAAAAAGAAAATAAATAATAACCATCCCGTTAGCACTTGACATTAAAGGTTAAAAATTCTTCATATTAACTTCAAAGCATACAAATTACCCCTCCTGCTAAAAAAGAGTATACATGAAAAACCCAAATAACATCCCACAAAACCTATTCTGAATTAAAAAAAATGTCATTTTTCATTTTACACGACACGTAAATGTACTATGGTCCAAATTCAGATTTAGAAAGAATCCAATGGAGTTCTAGTACGATAAAGGAGGTGAAGCCCAAAAGCATATCAATCCCGAAAATTATCATATGAAAAAGCATGACATACATACAAAATTTAAAAAACAACTTGCAAAACCATTTTTATAGAAGACAGAATTCGGGACACCACAACACACATTCAATCACATAATATTCTGAATTGAATCTCAAACGAATATGAATAAACACGATTAATTACATATGTTCATTTGTCAAATGAAGCACCAAGATAAATCCAAACATAGTGGAATTCCTAAAAGTCTGACATGAGATAAAGGAGTCTTATGGGCAACCTGTACAAAGTCACGTAATCCTTTAAATTGGTCCAAAAACTATATAAATAATTGCATATCAACACTATCAAAATCAAATTCATATTCTCTATAAATATATCATCAATCAAATAGACCAAGTTGTAACAACTCGCGTAATTTTTGGGCTATTTTAATTAATTTCTGGAAAATGGAGGAAAATAAAGTTTTTGATAAAATTATTTTTATTGCTCAAATATGTTGGTTATTATTTTTAAATGAGAGAATTTCAAACGGTTTTGAAATCGGAGTTAAAATGGATTTTTAAATGTTTTTAACTCTTGGAGTTGTTTTGACTTCCAACTCTTCATATATTTGCCTTATTTAAAGGAGTCTTTTGGATTCCAACTCTTCATTTCTTTGCATTATAAAAGGGAGTCATGGGCAACCCTTTTTAACCTACTTTTGGCACAAATTTTGGCAGAAAATATATTTTATATTCCTCTTCTTTTTATATACACATTGGCCCTTGAGATTTGTGAGTTCTAACCTTAGAATAAAGGTGTTCTTGGGGCTATTTTGTTGGAGGTTCTTGGAGGAACTTTTTTAGATCTTTTGTGTTGATCTTGAGGATGTGATCGTTGGTTTCTCATCAGGGTTTGAGGTATGGGGTTTTACACAATATGCTCCTTAAATCTCGCGAGTGTCAATCTCTTTGAATTCTTGTTAATTGAACTCATATTTGAATTGATAAATTCATTGAAATCCAGAAAATAATTGTTGAAATTATTTTGATTCATGTGGTATCATTATATTGTTGATGATCATGTTGTCATGAGATTTTGATATGGCACGGATGTTGAGTACCCGCCAAAATACCTATTCCCGGCTATGGCTTGATAAAGCATATGCGAATGGGGTGAGGCCTGGTGACCCATTGATGTGTTATTGAGAAATTTATTGATAAATGCTATTGAGATTCGCATTTGATTTGAATATTCGTACTCGTGTTGTTACGTTTTATTCATCGCTAACATATATTTATTGAGCATCTTTCTTGTCGTATTATGTACTTCCCCATATTTTCTTTTAGTGGCAGGTTAGCGCAGATTTTGGGGCGCTATGGAGATTGATTTTAGGGAGGATTGTTTGGGAAAGATTTGTATTATTTTGATGTATAGAGCTTTGGAGATTTGTATTTTATTTTTGAGTTAGTTGTTGTATGTAATTCGAGAGATTTGGTATTTAAATTGAAGAGATTGAGATTTGTAGTTTCTCTTTTGTTGTTATGGGACTTAGATGCTCTATACCTTGCTACTTATGGATTTGTTTAGTTTTATCGAGATTAACGCTCCGTTCGCTCTCCCCGGACGGGCGGGGTGTTACACAAGCATACCATATTAAACCAATTATAAGACTATAATTGTTGATACCAAAATTAATATGCTGATGTGGACGAATCATACGAAGACACTTGTCAATCTACGTGGTACAATAACGACGAGGAAGTTCATTTCCCGACCAACTCTTGATTCTCTTCGAGCAACGAGGATACACCGAGGAACTCTAGCGCTCCGAGGTACTCTAACGCTCCGAGGAACTCCTGAGCAACGAGCAACTATGGCGGTCCGAGCTGCATCTCGGTCATATCATTAATTGCCAGATAATCAACAGTTCAAATATTCATTGAATGTTCATCATCTTGACGCACACGCTGCATTAAATGTATTACCCTTTCATATGTGTATCATTTAATGTATCAACCCATTCATGTACAGCCTAAGGGCTATAAATACCTTGTATCACCCTCATTCAAGGAGACCGGAATTTCTTGAGAGAACTTGTATCCAAGAATTCTGCAAATACTCAGTAATAACATAACAGTGGACGTAGGCTTTATTTCTAGCCGAACCACTTTACAAATCTTTGTCTTATTTATTCATCTGTGATTGAATAATTAGAGCGATCTAGTTTTTTACATCAACAGATTGGCGCCGTCTGTGGGAAACGACTGTTACTATCGTTTTTCATAAAAATCATTTACCATCAATGGCGGATAATCCAGAATCTAGCAATCGAAACGCTGGAAATGCTGGAAATCCTCCAAATCCCGCTGCACCGCCAGATCTGGCCGAAATTGTGACGAATCTGGCTCAAGGACAAACCGCCATGCAAGACACAATGAGACAACTCTTACAAACCCTTCATGGTGGTGCACCTGCACGTTCAGGACAGCAAAGTGGTCAGAGACAAACTTATTTACTTTCTTCACGATCCAGGCGTACTGAGTCACGTCGCAATGAGGAGTCTGATGATTTCTCTTATCAACCTGGGCGAACTTCGTCAATGAGGACGATAGATACTGATCAACATATCACCCTCTCTCCAGAAAGACCCAGTGCTTTAGAAAGACTGAGTAGGGCTTCTCCTTTCAGTCGATTAGGCCCTAGGAGGAATAGGAGTCCACCTAATACCATATCAAGGAGTTTTCGACAACCATCAGATCTAAGAGAAGGATCAGCACAGTTACGACCAGTCGTTCGTCAAGATAGATCTCAAGAAGCTACCTCAGAACGATCGATTGATCGAACCAATAGGACCGAGGAAGGAAATGAAGCGTGGAAAGGATCTCTCCAACGGTTGGAGGATAAATTGGGAGAAATGGTTAAATCAAAGAACCCCTTACAGAGAACTTTTGTGCAAGGGACACCTTTTGTGCAAGCCATTGTGGATTTTCCTACACCATCAAAATTTAAAGCACCTGTGGTAACTCCCAAATATGATGGAAAGACAGATCCTGTTCTTCACATAGAACAGTATCAAGCTGCTGCTGACATCTATGTTGTTCCCGACGAGATGAGATGCAGGGCCTTCTCAGGAACTCTTACTGGATCTGCCCAGATATGGTACAACAATCTTCCTCAGGGTAAGATTTCAACTTTCTTTCAGTTAGCCGAGTTGTTTATTGGCAATTTTTGTTTTGGGGCGAAGCCGGTAAAGCGAGTAGCACACTTGCTAAGTGTTAGACAAAAATCAGGTGAAAGTACTAGAGATTACATAACTCGTTTTAATAACGAGAAGTTAGAAGTCATAGATTATGAAGAAAAGACAGCAATCACTGCTTTGATGAGTGGTTTGCTGCCTAACAAGCTGTACTACACCTTGGCCAAAGATCCACCTAAAACTATGTCCGAGTTGATGGTGAAAGCGGCCAAAATTATGAATGCCGAGGAGGCTATGGCTGCGAAGAAGAATATGGATAAAGAAATTAAAGTAGAGGTCGACAAGTCTAAGAAGAAAGATCAGAAAGGTAATGGTGGTGACAAGCACTCCAAGAATAATAGGACGTCATGGGAAGTCCTAAAGAAGTACGATAATTATACTCCATTGAAAATGGGTATTAATCATGTTTTGGAAGAAATCAAGAATAGCGAGGAAATCAAGTGGCCAGATAAACTGAGGACAAATCCTGATCTGAGGAATAAGGCCAAATACTGCGAGTTTCACAAAGATCATGGCCATGCGACCAAAAATTGCATAGCCCTTCAAAACGAGATTGAAACGCTCATCCGAAGAGGAAAATTATCAAAATATGTAGATCACAGGGGTGAGAGGAAGAATGATGATAGAACGAGAGAGAGATCTAGATCTCCTCGTCGTGCAGAGGAGAAAAAGAAGAGGGGCCACGAAGATGATCCAAATGATGATCCTGATCTTCCCAAGAAGCCAAGGCAGCCTGAACGAGAGGTATTTTCCATACGTTTTGGGTCATTTGATTGTAATGTTATTACAGGAGGAGATGCAGGAGGAGGAGACCTTACTGCAGAAAGAAAAGCTTACCTCGGAGAGGCTCAGGCTTGTTCATATATTCAGCGAATAAATCTGGCCGAGGAGGATCGTCCGAGGAAGGTAAACAAAGAGAAGCTAGTCATTGGTTTTTCAAAAAATGACCTGGCAGGTGTTCTTTACCCTCATGACGATCCTTTGGTGATCAAAATGAGGATGAAAGATGTGGTCATTTCAAGGGTGTCAGTAGACAACGGTAGTTCGGCAGACATCATTTACTATTCATGCTTTGATAGCTTGAATTTGAAATTATCTCAACTGGAACCTTATCACAGACCCCTTGTGGGTTTTGCTGGCGAGAAAATTTTTCCACTTGGGACGATCAAGTTGGATATACTCATTGGAACTTGGCCTGCTTGTCGAACAGAAAGAATACGCTTCTTTGTGATGGATAAGAATGTGCAGTCAGCCTACAACATCATCATGGGAAGAGTTGGATTGAAGAAGTTCGAAGCAGTTCCATCTACAGTACATCAGTGTTTGAAATTTCCAACAAATTTTGGAGTCGGAATTGTGAAAGGTGATCAAAAAGTAGCTCGAGAATGCTATTATTCGTCTGCCGAGCAAGAAGAACTTGAAGAATCAAGGAAAAAGACTACTACTTACCAAGTGGAGGAAGGTACAGAAATTGAAACTCTTGACCCTAGGGATGAATCTCAACTTGTAAAAGGACACGTGGTGGAATCTACAGAAAATGTTATTCTGGACGACGAGCATCCTGAACGAATAACCCAGAGAGGATCATCGTTGGATGTTTCAATAAAACAGGAGTTGATAACTTTCTTGAGAAACAGGAAGAATACTTTTGCTTGGAGTCATGAAGACATGCCAGGAATAGATCCAAACTTCTTATGTCATGAGTTCAATGTGAATAAGGAGATCAAGCCTGTGAAGCAGAGAAGAAGAGTGTTTAGTCCCGAGAAGAACCAGGCCATACAAGAGGAGGTTGAGAAGCTCCAGAAAGCCCAGTTTATTGAGGATGTGAAATATCCTGATTGGTTAGCAAATGTGGTGATGGTAAAAAAGAAGAACAATAAGTGGAGAATGTGTGTTGATTTCACTGATCTTAACAAGGCATGCCCAAAAGATCATTTTCCATTGCCCAGAATCGACCAGCTAGTAGATGTTACCTCGGGACATGAGCTGCTCAGCTTCATGGATGCATATTCTGGCTACAATCAGATCAAAATGAAACTTGAAGACAGGGAAAGTACTTCTTTTATTACCCCAAGGGGAACTTATTGTTATAATGTTATGCCTTTTGGTTTAAAAAATGCAGGTGCAACATATCAGCGGCTGATGAACAAGGTTTTTGCCGAACAAATCAGTTGTAACATGGAGGTGTATGTCGACGACATGCTCACCAAAAGCAGGAGAGCTACTGATCATCTAGTTGACTTATGCCAGACCTTTGATTAACTGGATAAATACCAAATGAAGCTCAACCCGACGAAGTGTACCTTTGGAGTATGAGAAGGAATGTTCCTCGGATACATCGTCAACCAACGAGGTATTGAGTCAAATCCAGAAAAGATCAAAGCTCTTTTAAGGCTGCGATCCCCAACGACGAGGAAAGAAGTACAGAGTCTAACAGGACGAGTTGCAGCACTCAACAGATTTGTATCCCGAGCAACTGATAAATGCCTCCCATTCTTCAAAACACTGCAAAAAAGTTTTGAGTGGACTGATGAATGTGAGAAGGCCTTTCAAGATTTGAAGAAGTATTTGGGAGCCCCACCATTGTTGTCTAGGCCAATAACAGGAGAAAAGTTATACTTGTATCTGGCAGTATCAGAGAATGCAGTCAGCTCGGCATTGATCAGATTGGAGAATGGAGTCCAGAAAACAATTTATTACACAAGTAAGGCTTTCCGAGGTGCAGAAATCAGGTACCCAAAGCTGAAAAAATTAGCATTGGCATTAATTGAAGCAAGTAGAAGAATGAGGCCCTATTTCCAGGCCCATACCATCATCGTGTATACCGACATGTCATTAAGGCAAGCTCTTCACAAGCTAGAAAAATCAGGAAGATTGATGTATTGGGCAATAGAACTCGGTGAATATGATATTGTGTATGAACCCAGATCATCATTAAAGGGGCAAGCTGTAGAAGATTTTATAGCAGAGTTCACGTACCCTGATACCCCCGAGGAACAAAAGGTACTTGCTGATCTACCTGTGGACGATACAGGATCAACAGACACAGGTCCAGACCAACTAAGGTTGGTAAAAGGACTTGTGGATGTAGAAAAATCATCATATCCAAACCCAGACCAACTCCGGTTGGTAAAAGGGCGCGAACAGATGACCGACGAGGAACGAAAGATACCAGGGGATGATGAAAGAAAACAGCAGATATTTTACCGAGGAGCTCTGATAGATAAGAAATTTGAAGACGAGTTACCTACATGGAGATTATATGTAGATCGATCATCTTGTACAGCTGGTTGTGGAGCAGGGATTGTTTTAAACACCCCAGATGATATTGACATGGAATATGCCTTGCGATTCCAATTCAAAGCTTCCAATAATGAAGCTGAGTATGAGGCCATGATAGCAGGTTTTCATTTGGCGAAAGTTATGGAAGCATGACAAGTAATTGTTTTCAGTGATTCTCAATTAATTGTGAATCAGATGATGGGAATATATGTAGTTAAAGGAGAATTAATGGTGAAATACCATGCAAAGGTGATGGATTTATTGACAGAATTTGATGCTATTCAATTGGTGAGAATACCGAGGATGGAAAATGCTAGAGCAGACGCATTGGCCCGATTAGCGTCAGCTACGCGCACCGAGCTGTGAAGGACAATACCAATTGAAGTATTAGAAAGTCGGAGCATAGAAGAAGACCTGATGGTGAATATAATTACCCTTGATTTAGGACCCTCTTGGATGGATCCTATCAGGGCTTACATTGAAGAAGGAGAACTACCAGAGGATAAGCTAACCGCCAAGAAATTGAAATATAAAGTTGCTCGGTATGTATTAACTAATGGTGTTTTGTATCGACGAGGAATTATGGCAGGTTTGCAGAGATGTGTACATCCATCAGAGGTCAAAGAATTAGTTGAGCAAATCCATGAAGGATCTTGTGGAGCTCATGTAGCAGGTCGGACACTTTTGCAAAGGGTGATGACACAGGGATACTACTGGCCGACGATGAGGGCTGATTGTATAGCCTATGCCAAGAAGTGTGACAAGTGCCAACGTTTTTCCTCCATCCGAAGAACTCCACAAGCATTGTTGACACCCATAACTTCACCTTGGCCATTTGCCATGTGGGGGATTGATTTAGTTGGACCATTGCCGACGACCCGAGGAAGGTTCAAGTACCTCGTTGTGGCAGTGGATTATTTTACAAAGTGGGTGGAAGCTGAGCCACTAATTGATATGACGTACGAGAAAGTATATCAGTTCATTTGGAAGAACATCATTTGTCGATATGGTCTCCCCCATGCTTTCATCACAGACCATGGAACACAATTCGATAACGAAGAATTTACCTCCTATTGTCATCAGTCGAACATTTTGAATTTTCATTCAGCACCAGGCCATCCCCAAAGCAATGGACAGATTGAGGTGACGAACAGAACATTACTAAATGGTCTGAAGAAGAGGTTAAGTGAAGCTAAAGCAAATTGGATTAATGATCTCCAATCAGTACTATGGGCTTACCGAACAACTCCCCGAGCAGCAACTGGAGAATCACCATATATGCTAGCATTTGGAAGTGAGGCTGTGATACCTGCCGAGTTGGGTCTCCCAACACATAGAGTGTTCAATTTCAATTCCCCAGTCAGCGATTTGATGCGAAGACTGGATTTGGATATGCTCGAGGAGGTTAGAAAAGAGGCAGCCATTAGGAATGCTGCTTACCAACAACGTACAACTCTGTTCTACAACAAAAGGGTGAAGAAATGTGACTTACAATAAGGGGATTATGTGTTAAAGAAAGTCATTCAGAAGCATAATAAGTTGGAAGCAAACTGGCATGGACCTTACCGAGTTACAGAAGTTGTTCGACCAGGAACTTACAGAATAGCCACTCTAGAGGGAGAGGAATTTAAGAATGCATGGAATGCTGAACACCTGCGCAAGTATTATCAGTAATGTAAAATGTAAAGCATTTCCTTCATTATGAATAAAACGAGGATGTTTCACCATTTTCTGTTGAAAGTTTTTCGGGGAATATTAGTGTAATACACTATGCTCAAAAAATACTCCTTTGGTTAGGAGACGACACTAGCGTGATCAACTACGGTTGGTAAGATAACTAGTGGACAGTTCGAAAGAACCAAAAAATACTCCTTTGGTTAGGAGACGACACTAGCGTGATCAACTACGGTTGGTAAGATAACTAGTGGACAGTTCGAAAGAACCAAAAAATACTCCTTTGGTTAGGAGACGACACTAGCGTGATCAACTACGGTTGGTAAGATAACTAGTGGACAGTTCGAAAGAACTAAAAAATACTCCTTTGATTGGATTTGAAAAATATACTCTCACATTCCAACTTATGTTGGACGGGAGGTAATATTATTACAAAAGTTCCTCAGAGAACAAAATATTCCAAACTGAACCAAGTATAGTTGGTCGGGGATAAAAACCCACTAACTGTAGTTGGTCGACGAGGATAAATTATTGAAGTTGGCTGGTCGGGGATAAAGACCCATCAATTGTAGTTGGTCGACAAACATTATTTATCCACCCTGGTTGGTTGGAAACAGTTTGAACATTTTATATTCATTACTTTATTATTAAGTGATTGAACAACCTTGATACTTGTAACTTTTTATTAAGTTGCTCGATGAACAATATTATTGTTATCTTTTTAACAGATACATATGCACAAATATAAAGGTGTTTGATAAACACAAGACAATAGCAAAATTTGCAAACAGAAAATGAAAGTCTTTTCATTAAAATTCAAAATAAATTACAGGTTACATGAATGTACTAACTATTACATTGATATTCCTATTCTATTGGTTTCTTGCCCTTTGCTTTAGAAATAGGCTCTTCGCCAGCAGGAGGATCTTCCAGGAAAAGGGGAGAATTAATAAAGTTCAAGTCCTTCAACATTCTGACATTCATTATTGAAGGTGTCTCCATTAGATGCTCTAGACGAGATACTTCGATTTGGGAATGAAGGCTATAATCACCGAGGTATTTTGAAATTAAGCTACGAGGAATGGAACGAGCTGGGATCCAGGCCATGTCCAATTTGAAAGGTGGCACAGGCAAGTCTAATAACCCTGGAGCATGATAATCCCATAAATAATGCCCTTGCTCCAATTTTAACACACCTAGTGCATTCAACCACCCCTGCTTATAACCTTCATTGTTGGCATGTTCAATACGAGCATC
The DNA here is from genome assembly GCA_949130495.1 of Sambucus nigra. NCBI lineage: Eukaryota > Viridiplantae > Streptophyta > Magnoliopsida > Dipsacales > Adoxaceae > Sambucus > Sambucus nigra. The sequence continues at coordinate 137,235,170 of OX422216.1, forward strand.
CAAATGAATAAGAGCTTCATTATATCCTGCCATCCAGAATTCCCTGGGTTGCTTATGAAATTGAAAGGTTAATCTATCCAATTGTTCGAGAAGGTTTTTGGCAAAAAGATCCTTAGTATGTAGAGCAGACTTCGTTGCAGTAAGTTGATCTTCTAAGGATAGATTTTTCTTGGACATTTCTGATAGAGCCCGATCTTTAACGTTTAATTGGAATGCTTGAGTTTCCAAAGTAGATTGGGTACGAGCCTCTTCGACATTACGACTAAGAACTCTTGATCGACTCCGAGCAGCGATTGGAGAACTTTGCTCCTCGGCAACATTTTGAACAGCTCTTTCTCGCCCCCGAGTACCTCTTCCTCGTCCCCGAGCAGTCCAAGAAATAGCAGATCTTCTTAAGTCATCTAGTTCTTGCCTTAATTTGGCATTTTCGACATCTAAGAACGAGAAACCTTCATCAGTAACTGGTACTAAAGCAGTGGAAGATGATGCTGCAGATTCATACTGAGCCAACTTTTTTTGCAAATTATTGTTCTCCTGTTCCAACAACTCAGCAATCTGCCTGCAGGCCTCAACCTCACCTTTTAGAGTTCTTTCCCTAATATCATATCCAGCGAGGATCTTTTTATGGCCTGTTTCAGAAGAAAGCTGCTGATATCTATTTTCATATTCCTTGTGCAGCAAAGCAGTTGATTCATTATGTTGATTCTGAAGATCTTCTAAGCTACAATGAAGTTCCTCGATCAATTCGTAGTATGCCACATTATTGGCCACAGATCTATCAAGTAAATCCTTCAGGTACTGGTAAGCCTCAACTGCTTGTTCTGAGGCGTCATGACCAAGGATGTCGACAATCTCTGATACACTTAGGTCCGTATGACCAGCTTTATAATATCCATTGCATTGTCGCATCAACTCAGTATCAGGAGCAGATATCAATTCCATTCTGGCCAAAAACTAATAATGAAGAGAAAGCAGGAGTTAATAAATAAAAGCATACAAAGGATCAACAATGAAGAGAAATGAAGATGTGTTTTATTAGATCATCAAAAGATTACATTGTTCGATTACAAGTAATGAAAGAAAGAAATGATACCGAACAACTTCACACCTTTTCCTTGTCCCCAAAGACTTTCTCAGGAGGCTGGGACGAGGAGCTCGGTTTCTCGGTAGTAACAGCGGCTTGATCGGCAAGAATCTTCTTAGGAGGAGGAGGCATGGAAGAAATGTCCTCGGTGGCAGAGGGTTGAGAGGCAGAGACCTGATCACCTATGGCCATAGAAGATTCATCAGAGACAGGCTCATCTTCTTCTTCTTCCACAATTATTGGAGGAGGACCAAGGAGGTGTAGTTGGAATAACTCAGAGTCGTCTTTGATCTTCAACTCTTGCAGAGAAGCTACCCAGCCATCATGGAAATATTTCAACTTCCCATATTGAACTTGGGATGTCATTGCAGCAATTCCCTTATCCCATCCTTTCTCTCAGCCAGCGCTGAAAGATTTTTTGACTACGATTTTTCTTCTTAGTCTCTCCGAGGAGAGTTTCACATCCAATTCTTCCTTTTGGACCTTGATATCTCGCAGGGCGGACAATTCTTCCTCTGCCTTCTTCAGTTTATCCTCAATCTCTCCAAAATTCTTGAGCTTGTCGTCGTACTTTTTATGCTCAACCTCCAAACTTTTTACTTTATTCTCCAAACCTTTGGAGATCTCAGCCAACTTCACTTTCTCGGCTTCAACTATTGACAACTTTTTCTCCCAAGCAATCTTGTCCTCATTGTACTGTTGGCGAGATTCCTTCAAGGATTGGGTCAAACCCAACAGAGCATCCTCTACACCAGACGAGGAACTAGAGGCTTTAATTACCTCGTCCTTCTTCACAATGTTATTAAAACAGTTCACCAGCTGAAAGAGGAGAAAAACAGTAAGTCAGGGAAAAAATACAAATACTCAGAAAAAGAAAGGAAATTCAAAGTGTGAGAAATTTACCGAAGCAAGATGATGAGTAGCTAGGGATGTCAGCATATCCCTAGAAATTTTTTCGTCAATTCCTTGTACCTCGGGTATGACCCAAGTTTTCACCGAGCTCATTACAGAGCTCGGAGGAATGATGGTTGGAACACCGACACCACCAGCAGGTAAAGAGGAGGCAGTTTCAGCCAGATTGATTGAGGATGATTTCCTCAATCTCCTCAAAGGAGTTTCAGCAGCTTCAACCAAGGAAGAACAACTGGTCAGAGAGATAGTAACCACTTCCACAGGAGCAATTTTCTTGCTCGGAGCCACTGGGGGCTTCTCGGTAGTTTTGGAAGGTGCAGCATCCACCTTCTTAGTCCCCTCAGGGACATCAGTTTTTCTCTTCTTGGCCCCAGCGGCAGAAGTAGTGTCATCAAATAGAGAAGGAGGAGCTCTTTTCTTGCCCATTCTCTGACTTAAAGGAAGATGAGAATCTGAAGAAGAGTCCTCTGGAGTGGAAGCTGGCTCAACAGGGCGAGCAGCGTAAGAGGTTGTTTAACTCTTATACTGTAGCAAATATGATGCAGACCTGATGTGCTCGTCTGCAACGTTCTTATGCAAACCCCAGATAAGTTTCAGATGCTTGATATTAACCTCTGATTCTTTTGGAGTTTTTCTTTTGCTATCAACTGCAAATAAATACATAATGAGATATCAGTCATGCATTTTGTCAAACATGATAAAAGCATAATTTCATAAGTAAAATAAAATAAAAAATAAACCTATCCCATTGCCATATGGGGGGCATCTGGGACCGTTGTATACTCCATCTCCAACTAAAGGGGCATATTGCCAATTTTTAATAACCAACTTATGTTCAAAATAAACTCTATTTGAATCAGGGAGGTTAACTACAAGAGCTCTATTCAGAAACCTAGTTTTTAAGTAATAAATATTATCTAGAGTGGCCCACTTATAGCAGTACATAATTTCAGGGATCCCTATATGAGTCCCATGAGTCAGATTTAATTTGTACACCATATTAATTATTCTCCATGAATTGGGGGCTATTTTTGCAGGGACAAGATCGAAATACTGACAAAACTCAAGACACAATGGGTTTGGTGGAAAAGAAAATCCACATTCAGCAACAAATAGACTGGGGAACCAATGTCCCTCAGCCAATCGAAAGCAATCTAAAGGCTCAGAAAGAACCACTAGAGTTACCCACGAAGGAATGGAAAAATCAGAACGAAATTTCTCAACAGACTCCACAATATAAACCATACTGAATAAAAGAGAAGAAAGGAAAAAGATCTTACAGGAAGAAAGGAGGTATGTTGACAACGAACGAAAATAAGGATGAACGCACAAGAGAGAAGGAGAGAATAGAAATCTTGAAGGCAAGAAATTGTGAAAAGAAGAAGACGGTATGGTTACCTAAGAAGTTTAAATACTTTGCCTCGGGAAACGGCGAAAGAAATGATTACAAAAAAGAAACTATTGAACTTCCGGCGGCTAAAAGGACACTAAGATCGAAGCGCTCTTAAAAGTTCGAAAAAAGGCGGATTCTTTGAAATTGGAAATAAATTCAAATACGATGCTCCTAAAACCCAGGAAGATCATTCAATATGGCCAAATACCGAGAAAGAATGTTTCATACTCCTCAAAGTTCGAAATATAAAACATTGGGGGCTTCTGTTGATACCAAAATTAATATGCTGATGTGGACGAATCATACGAAGACACTTTTCAATCTACGTGGTACAATAACGACGAGGAAGTTCATTTCCCGACCAACTCTTAATTCTCTCCGAGCAACGAGGATACACCGAGGAACTCTAGCGCTCCGAGGTACTCTAACGCTCCGAGGAACTCCTGAGCAACGAGCAACTATGGTGGTCCGAGCTGCATCTCGGTCGTATCATTAATTGCCAGATAATCAACAATTCAAATATTCATTGAATGTTCATCATCTTGACGCACACGCTGAATTAAATGTATTACCCTTTCATATGTATATCATTTAATGTATCAACCCATTCATGTACAGCCTAAGGGCTATAAATACCTTGTATCATCCTCATTCAAGGAGACCGGAATTTCTTGAGAGAACTTGTATTCAAGAATTCTGCAAATACTCAGCAATAGCATAACAGTGGACGTAGGCTTTATTTCTAGCCGAACCACTTTAAAAATCTTTGTCTTATTTATTCATCTGTGATTGAATAATTAGAGCGATCTAGTTTTTTACATCAACAATAATCTATGTCCAATGAACTTTTGACTGATTTGGAAAGGGTAAACATCACACAGTATTATAATGACATTCTATGGTAGTTCCCAGATAAGCAACCAAAAGTGAATTCAATCTATAATCAATTCAATCTCCAACATTATGACCTTCAATCAAAACATAAAATGCTTGATCCAAAATTAAAAATACATTACCCTCGGCCAATCAGTCCTATATCAGCATAAATTGTATAGGCTCGTCATAAGAATATGGCATTAAAATTGTCCTGGGAGGGGATTGTGTTGTTTTTTCCTCAACTAACATGAGAAATACAGTAACAGATTATACAAAATTCAACAAAAAAGAAAATAATACTTAAAAATCCAACCCCCAAATAAAAATCCAGTGCATATTTAACCTGGAAAATGAAACAAAAATAAAATTCATAGGAGACCCAATTTGAACACTAACAAAATAAAAAGAATAAACCTCAAAACTCGAAAAATAAATCCATTACACAGTAAACATAACAAAGAAGATGAAACCCCCCGATAAATCCATTACACAGTAAGCTGCAAATGAAGATCAAACCCCCAAATACAATTTCTCATACATACATACATACATACATACATACATACATACATAAATAACACAACAAAGAAGATTAAACCCCCAAATAAAAATCCAACGGATATTTAACCTGGAAAATGAAACAAAAATAAAATTCATAGCAGACCCAATTTGAACACTAAAATAACTTAATAAGATAAACTAAAATTTGAAATCAAACATAAAAACAAACCCTTGCCAGTGCTTGGAGAGAACAAAAATTAGACAGAAATTAGACAGCTATTAAACAAAAAAAACCGAGCACAAACAACATTCAACCTCAAATTTGGGGCTATGGTTTCAACACGATATAAACAACCGAGCCCAAACAATGTAACATCCCAATCAAAATCATAAAAAACAATCATAGACCTAAAATAACAAATCTGAAATCGAATACCTGAATGCAATGAATACTAATTACAGATCTGAAATAATCGAATACCTGAATATCTGAAATCATAGCACTAAAAAATAATCATAACCCTAAAATCAAAAAAATAATTATAGATCTGCATGTGTGAGTGTGAGTGTGAGTGTGAGTGTGAGTGTGAGTGTGAGTATGAGTGTGAGTATGAGTGTGAGTGTGCGTGTGCGTGAGAGAGAGAGAGAGATCAGTGTGTGTGTGTGTGTGTGTGTGTGTGTGTGTGTGCGAGTGTGAGTGTGTGTGTGAGAGTGAGTGTAAGTGTGTGTATGAGAGAGAGAGAGAGAGAGAGACTACCTAACTGCAACGGAGGAGGGCGGCGGAGGGCAGCGGTGGCTAGGCTTGGAGCGAGAGAATGAGGTAGAGAGGTGAGGTCGACGGGGTGGGTTTGGGGTTTGGGGTAAGATAATGGGGGGTGAGAGCTGAGGGTGTCGTGTGCAAGAGTGTGAGGGAGAGAGTGTTACAAAAAAAATTCAATTCAAGTGTAATTTTTGTCAGCAAAAAAAAGGGGGAAACCAAAAAGTGAGGGGTAGATTTGTAAAAAGGATTGGGATGTGGTCTAAGCCATTAAAATGTGTAAAAATATGTAAGGAGGTGGCACACATCTAGACCGTTAAAATGTGTAGACAATTCAAAAACAAAGCTACCTTATTATATATATATATATATTATTTTATTATGTGAACATAGTTGTCACTCATGGTGAATCTATCTGCCGGGGTTATGGATTTAAGTTGTTGTGACCGTGTACCGCATGCGTAGCTAGTCATGCAGGACTTTTGTGGAGGTAGATATGTTTTATCACATGCTCAATCGGTCTATGCTTAGTGACAAGAGGCGCAGATGACCCGATCCATCGGGAAAATTTGGTATATCCGGTGGTGTGATTGCGTGGTAATATATTTTGATCATGCGTTCAGTCAGTCTAGAATTTATGATGATAAAGGTTGATGATCCTTTCGATCAATTGGGTTTGGTTATGGGACTACCCAGTTGTGTAATTGTGTATTGATCCCCCAATACCATATGCATGTATTGTATGTTTTCCAAATTCATTAAGTGAGGGGCTCCTACGGATTTAACGATGGATGCACGAGAAAGTCCCCCCAAAGTAGGTTCCTTCGTTTGGTTGTTATGAAACTTATATATGGGTATATGACATTATCCTAGTGATTAACACATTGATTAAATCCCTATGTCACATTTATGTGTTTTTTATGAGATTATGGATATCTTATTATGCAGCTGACATGAGTGGAGATTGATTCAAGATTGTACCGTGTATATACATTGTATTTCAGTAACGAACACATTTAATAAAAATGATGTTAAGACAAGAGAATTGTTATGTTTATGAGATCGTGAGTATCTTAATGAGTATGTATAGGTGGGCATTGTGGTGTATTCTACATGTGTAGTTAGTTGCATCTTATGTAAGTATTTCATTACTTGATGGTACTTGCTAGTCTAGTGATATAGACTTCTTAGTATGGATTATTCTTTGGGTTGGGACACTCGTGTAGTATTTCACTTATGTTAAGGGGTGAGATATATCTTCTATGTGAGTGTCGGTGGGATGGCGTGCACTGCACCAAAACTGCCCACTTGTCAAGGTTTAAGACCGTGACAAGTTTGGGGGTGATAAAGATATTTGTCAGGACTTATCACGGTGACAGTCTGTGACATGTTTATTAGATTTGTCACGTACTCTGACCATCATAAGTCCGTGAAAAAGGAAAACTTGTCACGGTCAAAGTCCATGACAAGTCCGTGACAAATAAAAAATTATCACAATCATTGACCATGACAAGTTTCCTTTGTCACCGACTTATCACGATCAAAGTTTGTGACAAATCTGGGCAGATTTAAAAAAAACATGTTCGGCAGTATGGTCAGTGCCACTGCCTAGTAGTATATTTGGACCTGTTATAGCAATTTTTAATCCATCCAAACAACATATATATCAAGTAATATTCAATATTCAATAACCAATGCCAATAAGTACAAATATCCATGACAAAAACCAAATCAACAATTGAATATCCATAACCAAATCAAAAAATACCAATAATATCCAAATAAAATAAATACAAATAATGTCATAGAGTAGGGTATACAATAGATTGGAGGAGGAAGGAAGGCCACACAACATATGAATTGAGACACCCATTAATTCCTCGAATGCCACATTGTTATTCCAACCACAAAGGTGAATTCTTCTTTTCGATCAAAACATGTATGACAAGAACCTTTGCCTCAAAATATTACATCACACATCCATGAACCACCATACCCGAGAGGGTGCCTCGAGTCCCTCAACCCCCTCTCTATCGGCGCCACCAAAAATGCATATTAAAAACATGCACGTCCAATCAATTGTTAACATAAGCCGTTCGACGGGGGTGAAGGTGGGAAATGGATCATATAGGGGCAGCGAGTCCGTGCGTATCAGCGATGAAGAAGTGACGTCATCATCTACCTTCTTACCCTTACCCTTTCCCTTGACCTTTCCCTCGCACTTATCAAAGGTACCCTCATCGGAGGTGGACCCAGCTGATGCTTCATGAAGGCGTATATATCTACGACTGTCGCCTCCAACCTTGATAGCTTATCATCATGGGTGTCCACCTTATGAGCCAACCCAGTGTTGCTTGTCTCGATCCTGATGATCCTTGACATCCCCGCTCGAGAGCTCACCCCTATTTCTCCCTTTGCAATCTACTCCGAGCACTTGGATGAGTGCGTTCGTAGCCAAAGATGCTTTGTTGGTATCACACTGTTTTTCATGCACTTCCTTAAGCTTTGACTTAAATGAAAAAAAAGTACAAGATTAGTTAATTAATTTAGTAAAAAAATTATAACGTAATTAAAAAAACTAAACATTTATAACTTGTGATCGTGACTGCGATGCTTGAGGACACCTCCTTATCCTTGCCCTTCTTCGTCTGAATTACAACATAGGCATCGAGCCTATGTGGCCTACCCCCTGGGCCACTCCCCATCTCCTGAAACAAATAATGCAGAATTATTAAGTAACGCAAAGTAATGCTAAATTAGAATAATTAAAATTATAATTAAAGAAAAATGAAAACTTACCATCCTTTGCTTCACCTCTGCGTAAGACGTCCGCTCGGAGTAGGGCACGTCGATCTTTTTTGCCAGATTTTTCTCCTCGATTGATGAGGTGCCAATTGTTGGTCCTCGATCTCATTATCGACAAACTGCTGCCACTGTGCCAATGAGATCGGCTCCTTTGATGGGACAGTATCACACACTCTCAGAATGGACTCACGGGTCTTCCCAAAGTACCGTGACCACATGTTTTTCTTCCACGTCTTATAATGATCCCTCAATTATTCCAACGTGGAGTCGTGGGCATGTGGGGGCAGGACGAATTGATCCTATCAAATAAATACAAACAAAAAAAAAGTAAGTGTTAGTTGTATTTAAATATAAATATAGATACACTACCTGTAGTTCCCCTAAGATGCCCATCTTGAGCCCATTTGGCATGAAACTCCAATGAGTGTACCCTGGGCTGATGATTCCCTTCAGTAACTCCAGGGATGAAGCCAGTAATGTTGCCTTGTTCTTGACGATGAACCCCAATTTTCCCCATTTTGGGGTCCCACTTGTCGAGGATCCCTCGTCGCCTCTGCTACCACGCTGCCCTGATGAAGACATTTTCTGCAAAAAAATATTGTTATTAGTACAAATATGTCTATAAGAAAATGATCAAATCCAAATGAATTAGAATAATATACGAGTTAATGACATTCTAATCTACAAATATTGTTCCAATATCGGGGCATGTCATGGACATTGAATTAATTTTAAAATTGATTAAAATCCAAATTAACCTATTCATTAACCATAAAACCAATTTTGATTTAAAACCGATAATAACAAAGAACTAGAAGAATACAAGTTAACGACATTATAAATATAAATATTGTGTCAATATCAAGTCATGTCATTGACTTTGAATTAATTCTTAAATTGATTATAATTCAAATTAACATATTCACTAATCATAAATCCAATTTTGATTCAAATACAATAATAACAAAGCACTAGGTGAATACAAGTTAACGACATTATAAATCTAAATATTGTTTCAATATCAGGGCATGTCATAGACTTTGAATTAATGCTTAAGAATATACCCACGTGTTATTGTTTCAATATCGGGTCATGTTATGGACTTTTAAATATTATTTCGATAATAACAAAGCACTAGAATAAGACACCCACTAGTTATTACAAGCAGTAAATTGATCAGGTACTAATGAATTAAAACCATTAAACTGTAGTCTGATAATAATAAAGAACTAGAATAATGCACCAACTGGTCATTACAAATAATTGGAATACTTATTACAAATATAAAAATTGTTTCAAATTTTGGTTATCATTAAAAATGGATTGGTATTTGGTACGAGAAACCAAGTCATCCACACTACTGTTTAGATGCTTTGGCATATGTTGGACGATTGAACACGGCTCGTCGTTGATATAATTTGAGTAAAATACTTGCTTGACCTTTTTAAAAACACAAACAAATGGCTCATCGCTCATGTGTACATTGCTCTTCAACTTGGACAAGTCAACCATGATCAAATTGGTGTCCGGATCAACTTTGCAAGCATTTTTATCCTCAAATCTTACCCAATCACAGTAAAACACAACCTCTTTGAAGATTAATAGTCCAATTCAAATATATTTCGAATTCCACCATAGTAAATCATTTCAACTTCAATGAGATTTTTATCTTTCGCACTCGCTCAAAAATAAATAAGAGCCTTATATGAAATACCCGAGTTATGTACATTTGTATTTTCCTTGTACACCCTTGAACCAAATACATAATGTGACACCCCACCTAATTAAACACCGGATGATCAGTCCTTTATTAAATTAAAATAGGTTTCTCATCTGGTTCATTCTTAGCATCACTGTCGAAAAACTTTTTAATTACTAATCACCTATTAGTTAATTAAACTGGTGCCAAATTTTATCTTCCATTAATAGGTAATAATTGCGGAACATCAACAATGTAATACCAACCAATCACAACAATAAATCCCAACCCATTCATGATATAAAGGAAGTTTCACCGAATGACGCATCGACTAAAATAAAAAGTAAATAAACTACTAAAACAACTCAAGTCTAAATATTGAAACTGGAATGAATGGGAAACATTCCCTAAAAATAAATTTGACAAGTGGAGATAAATTCCTGCTCTAGGGATGATAAATGGAAGCGTCTAAGCAAAGTCATGTAAGAATACACACTTCTCACAACTACGTCTCCCTAGATCAGAATGCCATGCCTAGCGTCCCTGTGGCTAGACACCTAAAAGTTTTTGGAAAATATTTTATAGCAAGAGTTAGTACTCAAAACATTTTGAAAATATTTACATAGAGTTTATCACTATTCCAAATGCGGTTATTGATTACACATGTTAGGTTTTCGTACACTCTCTTGAGCTCATCTACAAGTCTAAGTTCCCGTACCACCCATACAGTACATACATTTTATTAAAGTATCTTAAGTGTTAATTAATACCATGTAACATTTCACATATGTTATCTTTCCACATTTACAATTAAGTTTCACTACTTAATTTATTCTACAGATTTTCACTATCTAATATTCAATCTTTATAATTAAGTCTCACTACTTAATTCATTTCATAGATATACACTATCTAACAATAATTCTTTGATTAAGTCTCACTACTTAATTATTCCATAGATATTCATTATCTAACAATGATTCCTTTATTAAGTCTCATTACTTAATTTTGTTTCTCAGATATATATCTGATATATATCGCCTCGGTCAGTCTACTACCACTCATAAGTAGAATAATCATAAAGTATATATCTCACACATAATATATACTATATACTTATAATCACCTCCTCGTATCACACATTAGCGATTATTGGCTTAGAATCATACCTCGATCACCAATAGTGATTTATATACCCTAGCTCGGAATCATACCTCGGTCATTAGTAGCTATTGATTATATTGGAACGGAATGGCACGTCGATCACCAATAGTAATCATATCTAGATTGGCTCGTAATCATACCTCGATCACCAATATACAAATATTATACTTTAGGTATTCACACAACCAAAATGTTTATTTTATTACGTGTAGTTCCGGAGATTCCATCGGCCCTAAGACATTTAGTATAATATAGGTATTCACAGAACCTAGGTATTACTATCCATCATTAATCATTCTCACAACCTAGACAATCATTTAAATACGTTGTATACTTCTTTATAATACTTACCGTACATTATATTTTTACAATTTATCGCACTATTGTATACATTTGAGTATTCACACAACTCTAAGGGTCCTAGTTACCCCTTTAAAAATCTTAGTATTTAAATCATCATTTACCCTACTATATATCTTTTTCTTTACGATTTATTTCGCTATTGTATTTATTCGAGTATACACACAACTCTAAGGGCCCTAGTTACCCCTTTATAAATTCAGTAGTTAAGTTATCTCCAACCTACTGGTATGCACCTTCGATTGACGTTTAGTCTCTCCGTAACTCGAATCCAAAATTTCTTGATGCAAGACTCGGTAGGTTTATCCTCGTCAGCCCATACTCCAAGTCTTACACTCAATGACCATATCGGGCCTAAATAATATACCTACTGGTCTTCTCTAAGTCCCTACATAGGTATAATATCATCATTAAGGTTACCCTCGATCTTTGGAAATAAAATAACACTCAACCTATAAAATATCCCAAATTCATCTTTGTTCAATCGATAGACTAGTCGATCTATCGACAAATCTGGTTGATATATCAAACCTGGGTTGACAGCTTCGTCCCAACTTCGTTTTTCTCCATTTTTAACCCATCAAACTCTAATGAAACCTTATAGAAATCTCTCCCAACATAAACAAACATAAAATACATGTATAGAGACTATTTCTAACATAAATTTAACATCAAAACTTTTTGAAATCATATCGAGAATCATCAAACTCTAAATATGATTTAAACCCCCCAAAAATGGTGTTCTTCATGCTCAACCCATTTCAACTAAGATTTATATCTGTATTAACAATCATATTTCTCCTGATTTTTAATCCGCTACAAATATGAATATAAACTACAAGCAATCCTACCCAAACATGTAACATAATCATTTTTTTTCTCCAAGAATATAATATCATCAAACTATTCATGCAACCCTACACATGGGTATTATAACTATAATTTGATTTGGAAATAAACACTTGCCTCATAGTTCGTAGGGTCTGATTTTGTGATGTTGATGGTGGATTGATGTTTCTCTCCCTCCATCCTTCTTCCATGGATGATTTAGGCTCAAGATTCAAGTCCAATTCTTCAAGAATCCCTTCTTAAGCTTTGGAATTGATTTCCCCCTTCTCTCTAATGACCTCTCTATGTTTTGTGAGTTGTGAACCCTAACCCCCAATTATAATTACCAGATATAGGGTGCTAATTTTCGTAGGTCATTTAACCCTTATTTTTAAATTGACCAAATTACCCTTAATGGGTGCCGGTTTGGTCTAAAATTGACTCGGGACCCGAACTATAGCCCCGGGTATACTATTCCAACTATTTTGACCCATTCGAAATCATCCGTGACCTCGAAATCATCATACGAGTCACTAAAAATATAATTCCTATCTCAACCTTAATTTTAATCTACACGCGACTCTCGGTTGAGATGAAATAAAATACGCACATATCACTCACTATGTCATATATCAATAATCTACCATTATTTACTATTCATACACATAGTAAATCTCATAACATAATATTATTCAGTCTCTATCTCTCGATTAATATTTAATAATCACTTTTGTTATTTAATCACATAAAATTATGTCACACGTGTAATTTAACTGAAACGTATTTTTCTAATTAATTTTCGAATTAATTAAATCATAAATACGTAGAAACACAGGGTATTACACATAACTGTTCAATCATTACTTTTTGTACTCTTGTGCCATGAACAAGGGTCTAGTGGCTAGACGAGAATTCCTTGATGTCGCATCACCTGCCTTTAAGAGCTGAGAATATAGATAAATTAATTTGGTTTTATGTAAATATTTCTTGTAATGTGACATTTAAAAACATACATTTTCATTATAATTACCTCGTGTGAGAAACATAGCCTAAATTTTTTGTCCGGTTGGGCCACTGTTTTTCATCATTTATTGTTCCCACATGCTTCATATTTTCTACATTAATTGTGATGAACAAATTACAAAATTGATCATGTATAAAAATTATAATAATGTAAAAGTTAAAATAATATAACCGTACTTTTTCCATTCTTCGACATCTTCATGTGTGTCAAATAGATAATGAGCTAATTGTTCATATTGTAAACTCGTTAATTTCACTCATTTGCCCGTGATATGACCACCCTCATTGACAAAGTCATCACTGTCATCCATGCCGCTCGGGTTAGGCATGTATTCTCGAGTGTAGATTCATGACTCCACGATGATGTATTCCTTATCAATTGATCCTTCAATGTATCGTATATTCTTCATGTAGTCTTTGAAATGTGTTATCATTCTTTCAAACGGATACATCCACCAATATCTAAATTGGCCGAAAATAAGTCCCTCGTCGCATAGGTGTACCAAAAAGTGAACACTTATGTCAAAGACTGATGGGGGAAAGTACATCTCCAACACAAAAATTGCTTCGTACATCACCAATTTTACGGCCACTATGTGACCTCAATTGATTACCTTCTCACATAATACTGAGAAGAAGATACTAATTTGTGGTGATCGATTGCGTGATCATAATAGAGGAACCAATTGCATGATCACATGCCAATCGTGCTTGGAGAAACCGTGCTTAAACAATAGAGGAACCAATTGCATGATCACATGCCAATCGTAGGACTTACACTTATGTAAATCACGGGTAGCCCAATTCACAATCCATTCCGACTTGAACGAAAAATTAGATGGAACTTTTAAATTACATATTGTGTCTAAAAGAACCTTCCTTTCCTCACTCGCCAAAGTAAATGTACCATGGGGAATTATTGTCCTTCCCCTACTATCTTATTTCAACCATAGTTGTGGCTTAAGTTTCAACTATTTAACGTCTTTTCGTGCTTTTTCTCCATACTTAGAATGACTCCCCCCAAGGCATGTTCTGACAATATGTTCAGTGATGTTCTTATGTAAATACATCACATCCAATACATGGCACACCGGGTTATTCTTCCAATAAGGCAAGTCAAATAAAATTGACCTCTTAGACCGTGCCTTTCTTGTCTCAGTTTCATTCCTAGTTGGGGTCTTCTTATGCTTGGCATTCTTAAATTTAGGATTCTTACCTGGAATATTAGGTCCACGATCAGAACATTTACTTTTAATTTCTAAACCTAGAATTTTTCTCGAAGGTATACTATGTTAACCCCCACCCGATAAAAAATCGAAACCTTTCTCAAATCTAAAACTATGAGCGGGGGTAAAAACCTCGTAAGGAAATTATGTAAATTTTTTGAGCTAGTGGAGACAAAAAGAGATTCAGTATCCTCTCCATAAATAGGACACCCCAAATAACCATGTACTACACAACCGGATAATGTCCCATAATCTGGAAAATCATGAATTTCCCACATCAACATAGCTTTTAGCGTAAACTCTTCTTTTTTAAAAGAGTGAAATGCTTGCACACCCGCTTCCCACAACTCATTTAATTCTTCTACCAAAGGATCCAAGTATATATTGATGTCCTCACTTGGTTCCTTTGGCCCAGGTATCAATAAAGACAACATCGAAAATACGGGTCTCTTACACTATGAAGGAGGGAGGTTGAGTTGGGATAGGATCACTGGCCATACACTCTGGCTGGTGCTTAGGTTTCCAAATGTATTGAAACCATCTGTTAATGTTGCCAAACAAATGTTACGTTGTTCTCAAGAAAAATCGGGATACTCATAACTCATCCACTTCCAAGTTGTAAAATTAATAGGATGACGCATTAGATTATCCCCTACTTCTTCCCTAGCATGCCAAGTCCTTGCCTCCTCTATCCATGGTATTGTGAAAAACCTTTTAATCTCATCCTAAAGGGAAAATATTTCAACATTTTTTGAGGCACTTTTGAGCTTGTGCCTTCCTTGCCAGTTGATTGGACATCTCTAGGTTCATCGCATACTGGATACTGATCGAGATTTTCATACTCCTTTTGGTATACTATGCAGTCATACACACAAGCATGGATTGATTTATACTTCATTCCCAAACCTTTAAAATGGTTCTTCATAGTAGGATAGCTATTTGGAAGCGTATTTTTGAGTAGGAAGCCCTTCACCCAATTAAAAATTCATGTCACGTTATTTCCAAACAAACCATATTAGCTATTCAAACTATGAAAACCAACCATGGAATGTAAAGTTGTTTGATATTTCTCATAGCCAGAGTATGACGGTAGGGTTGCCTTCAATTTTAAACTTTGGTAGAAATCGTCAAGGTTTATCCTGATATCTTCATGACCACCTGAACCTTATACAACGTCCGTGGCCGCATTTTGTTTATGTTCATGAAGTCCATATGCATCATCAACTAAATCCTATAGAATATTATGATCTACATTATTATCCTTCCCTTGTACATTTATCCTACTTATTGAAGGTTATTGTGAAGATTACTCGGGGATAAAAGGAAATTTTGATTCCTTATCTAAAATTGGTGACTATATTTCGTACCTTATTAACAAATGTAGTTCAACTATTTTCCACTCAAGCACCTTACCATCCCTACACTTAGCATACGGACACAGGAACTCTTCATCATTAATACATCTCTTTGCGTATTTCACAAATTCATTAGCACCTCTGCGAAACACATCCCCTACTCTATTTAGGATATCCCATCATAGCTACTAAAAAAAATCACTTATTATGGGTAAGTAGCATATATTCATTGATTAGTATAAACAAAAGTGTGTACATTTATTCCCCATTAAGTAATTTACTACAATATTGACATTTCATCTTTCACTATTATATTATAAAAATAATATAATTCTTATTTCCTCCATATTCTATAAAGGGTGAGTAGTCCTATCCTATTCAAGACCATGTATTTTTGTAATATACTTATCATCTCATGCACATTATTCTAATTTGAGGTAAATTCAGCAGCATATCCCCATATTTCTCCAAGTAAATGACATACATCGCAAATGTAAGTGTTTTTTCAATTTATAAATTGAAATAACACCTAACATCACATCATCTAGTATGTACCCAGAGAACATTAAGATATTCTAGCAGAACTTCCCCCCAAAGAAATTTTTTTTATCAACTAAGAATATTATTATACAGAAACTACACAATCCCAAACAATCCAAATGCGACAATTCGAGGGATCTCATTACAGTGGTACTAACTCTCGAACAGGTCCAAGGTCTATTGAATGCGTATGCATAAGAACTAGAATGCTGGTATCTATGCGCACTTTATGTAATTTAAACTAGTTATAAATGTTACAAAACCGTTATGTCATGAATTCACATGAGAATACATGCATGCATGCACCCCCCCAAAGCCCCGCAATAGTTATGTTTACACATGTATTCTCATGTGAATGCATGATTACTTATTACTTGTTAATAAAATTTATAGTATGTTTCATTTAATTATGTGTTATTTATATTCAGTTTAATCACAACCATAAATAACAGAAATGCCTAGGGCCAACCAACTCAATGGCCATCTTCATGTTCAAATTGACCAGTGAATAATAATTCAAGAATACAAAACAACAACTCAAATAATAATGCGATATATTAGAAATTCCTAGGGCCAACCAACTCAATGGCCATCTAAATGTTCAAATCCGCCACTCAACAACAATTCAAGAATCTCAAACAATATACATACATATATATATATATATATATATATATATATATATATATATAGAGAGAGAGAGAGAGAGAGAGAGAGATGTACCAAAATGTGTGTGGATAGAGAGAGATTGTCATCGCTGCCGCAATTAGACAGAGAAACCAAATTTTAATTTCAGAATTGAATACCAATGTCAACTTATACCAAAAACCAAATGCCAGTTTCAATTTATAACACTAATTTCTATCTCAATTTCAATTTATTATAGGAAATTCAATTTCAATTTTAACTTGAAATAGCAATTCTAATTTATAATACCTATTTCAATTACATACTATAAAAATACACACGCAATTTCAATACATAAAAAATCTCAATACCAATTTCAATTTCAATGCACACAATTTCAATACCAATTTCTATTTCAATACCAAATTCAATTTCAATAAACACAATTTTCATACCAATTTCAATTTCAACACAAAAAATTTCAATACCCCCCCCCCCCCCACACACAGACACTGTCCCATATATACACACACACACAGAGACCCACCCACACGTACACACACTAACCCATTGTCCACACACTAACCCACTATCCACGTGCACACACATTGACGCACACACACGAACACAAACACACACACGAGTATGCTCGTGCCTGAAGGCACGGCGATATTCGAAAAAGGTAACATAATGACAACATAATAATGATCGACCTAGTTTATAGATTTTCTGTTGTCTATAGGACTATCCAACTCTTTAATGTATAAAAAATAGCGACTCATGCGTCACCTATTTAATAATATTTTATAAAAACGTCGTGTACAAGACCTCACAATTCCAAAACAACTGGGATGAGTTTTCTATGTTTATAAGACAATTCGTCATATTTAAGAAAAACAAATACCAATAAATATGATTCGTAAATAACTAAAAAGAAATTTATCCATCAGGGATTATCATTCATGCCGCAACCAAATGATTGCATAGATTTAGCTATTTTTCCGACTCCCATGTTTCATTCCTTAAAAGTGGACTCTTGTAATTTCGAGTTGTCGACATTTTGTTGAAAAATAAATTGAAAGGACAAAATATTAGTGCGACACTATGAAAAAAAACATCAAGAAAGTGTTCAATAACTCATAAATTGTATCTATATAACAAAAAATGATGAAATTACAAATAACTATTTACACATTTAATCGTGTGTACTTTATGTACTTGTTAATAACCAACACATTTATATGTTTGAAATAACAATCTGTAAGACAACCTAAATAAACATTTAAAATGAAAGAAATTTTTTTTATGACATATTATATATGGATTAATGGGAAGGGTAGTAGGGTGGGAGGTTCTTGAGGAAAAACATACGTTGAGATTAAATTTTCTTGTTAACGGCATTTTTATAGAGCCAAACATGATTTGAGGTAGAATTATCAGCATGAGTAATTATTGCGCATTCTTGTTGCTTTCTCTGTGTGAAGGAAAAAGATAATAAGAACTTAACATGATTTTTATTGGCAAAATTAGGTATATTAATTCAAATTTTAAATCCTTACTTAATTCATATACCTATTTAAAACATGAAATTTACCCCAAAGAGAAATAAACCCCAAATACCGGTTTGTGACATAAAATCGACCCCAAATACCATGAATCAAAATATATCGTTTAAAACATATACCTATTTAAAGCATGTACCAATTGACCATGAATTGACATAAGTCGTTTTAAACATATATGTTACAAAAATTCTCGGGTTACAAACAAGTATACGTTATAAACATATTTTTCTAAAACTTCATTCTTAGTTTGCAAACGGGTATATGTTATAAACATTCTCGGGTTGCAAACAACTATATGGTATATATCATTTTTTTAATCCCCATGATTTTAGTAATAAACTTACATTATACAATAAAAAAGACTTGAAAAATTAATCTAATTAATTTATGAAAAAAAAATTAACCAATTTACAAAACAATTGACCATGAAGATGATCTAAACCTTAGGCATCTGTAAAGTATTTTTCGAAGCATACTCATAAAGATTATCGATCTTCTAATCATTTGGTTAAGCATTATGCAATATGATATTGCACAAATTAGAAGCCTTTGGAATACCTTTAGAAACAGGTTTCCCAAATAAAAAGAGAAGTGTGTTTTGAGGACAAAATTCCAGTGTACAATTGTTTTCACAGTGGATTGATCAAAATAGTCCAACATCAAGCTTAGAAACTAAGAACCAAAATGATTGGTAAGCATTAAGAATGAACAAAATTATAAAGTCTCGTGATTGAGAAAAGCGTTTAATGACCTGAGAATGAGGGAAGATATCAGCTAGAAGCATTTCGTAGCATTTGACAGGCTGTCTTGACCTTGCCCTTATTGAAGAACAGAGGGGAGTTGATGTTGATGGTTTGAGTCTTTTATAGGGGGGAGTTGATGTTGACAGGCTGCAGCAAAGGGACTATCTAAACCTTAAGGATGCAAGTCTTTTACAGTTTATAGTTGATATGAGGGCAGTTGATGTTGATGGTTGACAACTAAGAGATGACCTGATGAATATCCTCATCGATGGCTATGAAACAACGGCTATAGTTCTTACTTAGGTGACTTTCCTGTCAGTGTAGCATCCCTTCAGAATGAAAAAAGCCTAGTCCGAGATTGATTCTGTGCTTGGTCAGGATAGAACAACCTTTAAGTCAATTTAAAAATTACAATACTTGAGACTTATTGTGATGGAGACTTTACGCTTGTATCCTCTGCCTCCATTTCTTATTAGACGTTCCCTTGGATTGGATGTATTGCATACGGGATATATGGGCGACAAAGATGGATATGAAATTACCGATGGCACTGACATATTTATCTTTGCATATAATCTCCATAGTTATCCATATTTTTGTGACAAACCCAATGAATTTGAACCTGAGAGGTTTCTAGTGCAAAGAGAGAGTAATGACGTTAAAGGTTGGGCTGGTTTTGATCCATCTCGAAGTCATGGATCATTATACCCAAATGAGACTATATCAGAATACACATTTTTTCTTTTTGGGGGAGGACCAAGAAAATGTGTTGGAGAACAATTTGCACTAATGGAGTCAACTGTAACACTAACCATGTTGTTAAAGATGTTTCATGTTGAGCTCAAAGGATCTCTAGAGTCTGTTGAATTTGTTACTGGAACAACCATTCACACAAAGAATGGACTTTGGGGTAATTTAAAGAAAAGATTTGATGTTCATTTACTCTAATTTATTTGTAATGCTTTATCCAAAAACACTTTTGTAATGTAAAACCTGATTCAACTAGCAGGTGAACATGATATTGATTAGTTGAAGGTGAAAATTGTCCACCTTTGACACACATAAATTGCCAATGAATGTAACTAAAAATAAACATTAAAAAAACAGTAAGCAAACACATAGACGAACTCATGCACATACATATACATGTTATCATTACGCCATTTACCTCCATGAATATATATATATATATATATATATATATATATATATATATATCGACTAAATTTCTTACCCTCGTAAGTAGACATAAAAACACACTTAAGTTGCGATGATTGTATTCAAGCCCTCTACGATTAGAAGTGTCCATTAGGTGGCAATATATTTGAGGCATATATGCACTATGAACTAAAAGAATACGAAAAAAATGCTATTATGCACAAAAATTTATATCAAATAGTTCTTGTGAATAATTTCTATATCCCAAGAGATTAAAACACAACAAAAATGATAAAGGAATCATACCGTTCCAAGGATATAAACTATTAAACATAATTCGCAACTTATTACCAACTCAAGAATCAACACAATATGGGTCTTATCATTCAGAAAATTTATAGATCGTCACAACTACCAAGTATGAACAGCTACCAATTAGTTTAATATTTACAATTTAAATATGCTGAAAGTATGAACCTGCTCGATCCATCAGACCTGCAGAAAGCCTGAACCTGATCGTTCCATCATACTTGCTCAGACCTGCTTAAACTAAGAACCTTGAGCATACATAATTTAATAATAAACAAATTTAATATTATGAAGATAAATTTCATAAATTTAAAATGAGCTTTTTTATTAATAGAAAAATATTAGCAATAGCTCCTGATACTCTCTCCATCTCCGAGCTGCAGCAGCTCTATTTGCTCTCTTTTTCCTCCTCCTTTGTACTTTGGTAATCTTTACCATTTCCCCAAATTTTGTTCTAGTATGATTCACTTTTATCATAATATTGTTGCATCGGTATCCTATATTTATCTTTCTCCAAGACTTTTAAGTTGTCTCTTTTCCCATCAAGATCTCGGGATTCTGAAAACATCCATTGATCCCATAATAAATACATGCCTAAACAAATAAAAACTCATATTTAAGTCTAATTATAAAGGTGAGAAAAAAAGAGCAAAACAAAAAGAAAGTAAAAAAATATAAAAGCCGAGAAAAAACAAACCAAGGCAAATTCTAAGCTATCAAACATAAATAGAGAAAAACAAAAACAAAAGTAAGGGACTCATTGATATTTTTGTGAATAATATTCCTCTAACTGTCAAAGTGTGACACGATATGAAAAGAGCTAAGAAGTACGCATATTATTTGTCCAACTATCAAAGTACCTGTATATGTGCTGCATTGTAAAAGGGCAAAACCCATATTATTTCTCACGGATTGTAGAACGTGAACAAAATATATATTAAATTTTGTTAGAGATTATAGTCAACACACGTTATTATATACACATATTGATAATAATTGTCCACATAAAAATATACACACATAACAATGTTTAAAATTGAACAACTACAAAATAAAAAATAAATTTTAATCCAATGGTTTCACAATGTAACATTATAACTGTCTAATAAGAACCAAATCCAAATATCCTTATAAGAATCATTATTATAACTGTTTACCACTGCATGCTTTAATTTACGGGTTGCGGCTTCCCATTCTTGTTCCCAACAGAAGAATCTTTTAAACAATGAAACTAGCACCAGCCCTGTTAGATCCAATGGCTGGAGAGCTATTCTTATAGCCATCGTGCTTTGGGAGAATCAATTCAGAAAAGATATTAATCCCACAGAGTTTTTCCACTTCTACTGCCTAAAGGAAAACTCTGTAAAGTTAGCTGGGTAATACTACTTCTCCGTCCGCGGCAGGGACGAGACCCTTTACTCTGGGAGGCCTACTAGTGTAAAGAACTGGAAGGGAAAATATTTTTAAGTCTCTGGAGAAGGGTGGGAGATTCACCCTTTGAAGAACGAGAGGGAGAAATCGTTTAGAAGGACACGACAATTGGGGTACCCCTCTCAGCTAAGTATTTGGTTTATAACCGTGTCCCCTCTTTCTAGTTTCTTATTATTCTTTCTTTACTAATCTTTGAAATGTTTTTGTGCAGTTCTCAACAACTTGCAATTGAGTAAGTGACAAGAGAAAAGAATTGCCAAGGCCGTGGCCATTCATTCTGAAGAGAAGAAATTCAGCATACTTGTAACATCTGCCACTGTATTTGTAGCAGAGTTCTTTTCAGTAAATCCATACCAAAACAGATGGTCGCGAAAGGTAATAACTCGATCAATAGTCTTATTCCACCGTAATTTATATTTAAAACTTCAAATATTCACTGTTGCTTTTCTTCCTTCGGGTGAGGAAGTTGATAGGGAGCTTTTAGCTGCCCAACTGGCAGAAATGGATGAGGACGCAACCGTTCTCAATAACGTTGAAAGTCATAGAAAAGGAAGAGGCCCAAGACCAAGGCTGCAGTCGCAGTCCCTTCCAGTGACCAAAATCCTCCTACCGCGACCCAAAATAACACCGCGAAAAAAACTAACCCTACTGCACCCCAACCCCAAGAGGAGTTCGACAATGATATCGGAGCCAATTTGGCCGCGGCCAGTTTGATGCCCCGATCCATTCAGCTTCTCCCCCCCCCCCCCCCCCCGGCATCCACTATTGCAATTAATTCCAACCTAGCACCTCCTCAGTGTCGCACCAGGGTTGGTATTGATGGTCTTTCGAGTCCACAGCTTAGACAACCAAACCCTTAATCCTTATGGGACACTATTACAAGGGTTGCTCGCAAAATGAAGAGGGTCCCTAATGTCGCGGACCTTGATAGACAGGTGGATGAGGACATGACTACCTAGAGTATTATGGACTCCATAGTGTTTTGAGGGTAAGTAGAAGTACTTTCTCAGTTCTATTTTTACATTCTGCAGCTTGCTCCTAACTCCTTCTCTTTTCAGGCCACAGACGTCATGATATCTCAAAAGACGAAGTATGAGGCCTTATACAAGTTAAAAGAGGCTGCGGAGAGGGTACACGTCACTGACCTAGAGAATGCCAGGAAATCTTCCTTTGAAGCTGGGAAGAAGTCTTCTATCGCAGCACTCTAGGCGACTCATATGGACCTCGAAGCTGCTGTCGAGGCCAAGGGGAAGCGAAGGAAAATTTTAATCAGGCTGTGGATTCCCTTAAGATTTCTCAAAGCCAGACTGCAGAAGCTGCTAAGGCCGAGCAGCATGCCAACAGCAAACTTCAACTTCTTCAGAAGAAGCATGAGGAATTGGAAGCCAAGGCTACCAAGGATGCTGAAGCCCATACTGCAGTTGTCAAGAAGATGGGAGAGGATCATGATGCAGCCCTTCAATTGGCTATTGACAGCACGGTGGAATCATTCAAGGTCTCCAAAGATTTCTATCTTACTAACAACAGAGCCTACCTTTGTGGCTACCAACAGCTCAGGCACAGAATCATAAAGAACTTTCCTGAGACTAAAGAGACGGTTCTTGCCTGGGGACTTAGTGATGTTGAGTATCTTCAATGTATATAGCTGAACTCAAGGCTGCGATCGAGGAAAAATCTAGGTTGAGGGCAGAGGCTAAGGTAGCGACCGCAAATAAGGAGATCGAAATAGCTATGAAAGGTGATGAAGGGGATGTGAACGATGACGCGACCTCATGAACATGTAGCCTGTATAATCTCAATTTTTTTAACTGCTCATCCATACAGGGCTTCATCCCTTCCTATTTTTGAGCTTTGAATATATGGTATGTGCCCCTTAACAGATTTGCTCTTTTAATTAAGGTTGAGGCCTCTTCTAATGTTGGTTATTTGCTTCCTTTTCTAATAGCTCTTTTATTCTTCTATTTTTCTTGCTTCAATACTTGGATGAATGGTCTCTATAAATCTGTCCACTCTTTACCATCAAGGTTGTGGCCACTTTTAAAAATCAAGGGTTTATGTATATCATTTACATTTTTTTTCCTTTTAATGCCTTGAGGCTCAAACTGATGCTTTTATAGATTAAGGTCGCGGCACCATTGTACAAATGGTTTCTTCACATAGGCTACAGCCTGTTCCCTTATAGTTTCATTCATAAATGCTTGAAAGTGGTTGCAGCCTCTTCTTGAACAGGGCTATGACACCTTTGAGTGTTAGGATCCCATCTGCTGTAGCTTTATGATTGTGGTTTTTCTTAAACATGGCCGCAGTAGGTTAATAATCCTTCCTGCCTTTATATGTCACTTCTTATGAATGAATTCACTTAATGGCCGCAGCTATATATTTAGCCCTCTAGGAAATTAAGTCCATCCTTTTGTAGCTTTAGCATGCTTTGTGATCACAGCAACACAACCTCCTTTAGTTGCTTCAATTGCCTTTCATGGCTTTCCTTTAGTCACTTCAATTGGGTTATTATCCGGCCCCCAGGATAGGTATTATATATCTTCCCCAAGCTTATGTGGATATATATAAAGCCTTCCCATGCTACAATAGGGTTATCCGTAGACAATTAAGTCTTTGGTCCCTTTAGTTATAGGATTATCCGTAGACAATCAAGTCTCCGGCCCCTCTGGGTTATTTTCAGGACTTCTTGGGCTAGGTATTATGAAGATTCTCCAAGCTAACATGAGATCACCAAGTTATTGATGTTTAGTCTCATATCCACCGAGTTAATGATGTTTTCGGGGGAGTAACCTCCCCCAAGCTAATGACGCATCTAGAAAGCTAAGAACGGGCATTAGAAGCCCTTGTGATTGATGTTGCAAACCAACATAGGTAGTTTCTCTCATCATTTTCAGTTGTCACTTGCAATCAGAAAATCAGGCACCTTGACGGACTTTTTATGCTTATTTATATGTTCTCATTCCCAATATAACATATTGTCTCGAAGCAAGATCCGTTTAAGACAAAATGGTCTTTTAAAAGATAACATTTAATGGAATTGGGAAATCGAAATATGTCACTATAAAGTGAACTTGATTTCATATATCTATTCATATATATATATATATATATATATATATATAAGACTTTTTTAAGGCAATACAAAGTTTAAATTAAAATAGCATAGGAAGAGTTTTCACTGTATAGTAGAAACAGATGAATTATAAGACATAAGCATGAAAGTTGGCATGTGGTACGTGAGACTAGACTGCATCCCCTAAACATCTTTGAGGAACCTCTACAGCATCCCTTGCCCAATCAGCCTTTCAATTTCATCCTTTAGTGCATTGCATTCCTCAGTGTCGTGGCCATGGTCCAGATGGAACTTGCACCACTTGGCTTTGTTCCTCTTGTGGGGTGGAGCTTTGAGCTTCTCTGGCCACCTCAATACGTTGTCCTCCTTAATGGACTCAAAAATGTCTTTAATTGGGAAGGCCAATGGCGTGTAGACCTTAGAGCTCCCTTTTGTCTTCTCCAATTTACTTTTCTAACTCCTGATGATTGCTTTCGTGGATAGATCCTCTGGTATTGTCGCGGTAGCAAAAGTTGTTGAAGAAATGTTCCTGGGTACCGCACCCAAATTGGATGAGGTCACGGCCCCCAGCATGAGGACCCTCTGAGTCAAATAGTTGACCTAGGTCTAGAGGGAAGCGTGACTATCAAAGAGGTGGTTGAGGTGATTGTATAGCTGCATAATCTCATCGACCTTTATGATCTGGATGGATTATCCTTCCATTTTCTGCTTTTTTTAGTCTTTACAAAGTATATATAATCTGAGACAAAACTATAAAAAGTGAGTAATCTCAAAAATATTGGAGTAACCAAGTAGGAAATGGGGACGAAACGTTTGCACTGCTATATGGTATTACGGCCGAGGCCGCGGCCAGTATGGCACATAGGTTCACTGCTGCGACTTTTGTATGATATACACCAAGGTTGAGTTGGAGTCCATCTGAGTCCATTCCTTGATGATTTGAAGCTTCTATAACGCAGCTGTGAAAGTAGAGGCCACGACCATAAGGCATTTTAACTGCCCGACTACATCCCCTCCTAGACAGTAAAGGGAGCAATCCCAAAATCGAAAGCCTAAACAGAGTTTTTCTCTCCCAACGCGTGCAGATCATACCTACTAGGGTTTGTTAATGAGGTAATAACCTCACGATGCACAAACTGGCATAGTTTCGATGATAAATCCTAGATCATAGGCCAAGAACAACAAAGATGGGAGTAAATACAATCCTTCCCTAACCATTCACCTTTTCGGGGATAAAGCCCATCATGATTTTCGGCACTATCTAGATGAAATGATATCACGAGGGTATATAAAACAGATGTAAGGTCGTAAAATGGGCACCCAATATCATATCTGAACATATGAAAAACCCATTTAAAGGTGCAAATACAAAACAGAGTTCGATAATCATAATTTACTCGTGAGACGATGATCCAAAGGATCCCCACAAATAAACTAAGGTGTTTAAGAACTCAAAACATAGATAAATAAGATTTAAATATCTCTTTCCCACAGACGGCACCATATTGATGATATGAGAAATCATACATAGGTAGATCTCATATCAACAAGTCAAGTGTAAACTGCAAAATAAGCAAATAAATCAAACAAGATGAGAGAGAAGACAAGAGATAGAGTGGTTAAGACTCCAAAATAGGCCTACGTCCATTGTGTTGCACCATTCTCAATATATGCGTTACATTGTATAGTATAATCAAGCCTAATGTGGTGTATAAGTATGATAATAAAGGAGAATACATGGCGATAGCGGTTTTGGGTGTGCCGGAGATCTGGCTATGATGTAGATGAGTAGCCCCCAAGTTGTACGTTGAGGTTGTGTATAGAGAGTTTTACAAGGTTTCATTAGGTGTTGTAGAAAACTTCCCTTTGAGAGAGGAATCGATCTCATATTTTGAGGCATGGTCCTCTATTTATAGTAGGTATGTGAGCTATGTCATGTGCCTTGAGCACATGACGTTTATCAAATATGGAGTTGCAGTAGTAGAGAGTAATGCGGCCTACGAGGCAAACATATATGAGTGTTGAATCCATCACAAGGCTAAATCCAAAGGTGTCGCGCCCTATACTTGGTAGGACAGTGGCCTGTATATAAGGCTATGTGGTAAGGAGTCGCGCCCTGTACTTGGAAGGGACACACCCTGTGCTGAGCAAGGTCCACGACCTATAAGCTTCCATACATGCCTTGGTAACTTTCGCGACAGGGTGCTATATTTGCACTATCAGTATGCAATCAGTTGCTATGTGTTATATTGGCCCCGCACAAGATGTTCGTGCCTCTTGTCAGGCCATTTGGGGAGTATTTTTCATTTTATCTCTTCAACGACATATTTTTAAGCCTAAGTCTAACTATTTGTATATTTGGGCCATATTCTCCAATCGGAAGTCCCATAACTACACGATCAGTTGCTTTGTGTTACGTTTGTCTCGTACGAGGTGTTTGTGCTTCCTGTGGGGTCGTTTGGGGGCTATTTTACATTTTTTCCCTTCAACGGCATGTTTTCATGCCTAACTCTAATTATTTGAATGTTTGGTTCATATTCTCAAATCGATGGTCTCCTAACTATGCGTTTAGTTGCTACGTGTTATGTTGGTATCATGTGATATGTTCATCCATCTTATCAGGGTGTTTGGGGGATGTTTTGAATTTTCTCTATTCAACGACATGTTTTCATGCCTAAGTCTAACTATTGGGAATTTTGGGTCATATTCTAAAAATGGGAGCCCCATAACTATGTGATTAGTTGCTACGTGTTATGTTAGTCCCCGTACGGGGTGTTTGTGACTCTTGTGGGGCCATTTGGTATTAATATAACATTTTTGTCCTTCAACGGCATGTTTTAAAGCCTAGGACTAACTATTTGCATGTTTGGGTCATATTCACAAACTGGGGGTCCCGTGACTACACGATAAGTTGCTATGTGTTACATTGGTCTCATGCGAGGTTTTAGGGCCTCTTGGGGGGCCATTTGGATTTATTTTTCATTTTCGCCCTTTGACGACATGTTTTTAAGACTAAGTCTAACTATTTGTAAGTTTGAATTATATTCTAAATCCTAGAGTCATGTGACTAGGAGGTCATTTTGCTACGTTTTACATTGGTCTCGTGCGATGTGTCTGTGCCTCTTGTGGGGCCATTTGGGGGGAAATTTTTCATTTTCACACTACAACGATATGTTTTAAGCCTAAATCTAACTATTTACAATCTTGGATCATATTTTCAAATCAGGAGTACAATGACTATGTAGTCAGTTACTCTGTCTTACGTTGGTCCAGTGCGAGGTGTTCGTGCCTATTGCGTTGCAATTTTGGGGTTGTTTGGCACTTTCACCCTTCAACGACATGTTTCCAATCTTAAGTCTAACTATTTGCAAGTTTGGGTCATATTTTCAAATCGGGATTCCCCGAACCTCATAATCACTTGCTAGGTGTTATGTTTGTCTCGTACGGGCTGTTTAGGAGCTATTTTGCTTTTCACCCATTCAACGGCATGTTTTCAAGCCCGAGTATACCTATTTGCACATTTGGGTCATATTATCAAACTGGGAGTCCCATAACTACGCGATCACTTGCTACATGTTACAGTGATCCGGAGCGAGGTGTTCATGCCTCTTCGTGGATGTTTGGGGGCTGTTTTGCATTTTTTCCTTTCAATGGCATGTTTTTTAGCCTAAGTCCAACAATTTGCATATTTGGGTCATATTCTGCAATCGGGAATCCTGTGACTATACGGTCAGTTGGTTTTTGTTACATTGGTCTCGTGCGAGGTGTTCATGCTTCTTACGGGGCCATTTTGGTACTATTTTGCATTTTTTTCCCTTCAACGACATGTTTTCATTAGTAAGTTTAACTATTTGTATGTTTGGTTCATATTCTCAAACTGACAGTCTTGTAACTATGTGGATAGTTTCTACATGTTATATTGGTATCGTGCGAGATGTTCGTCCCTCTTGTTAAGACGTTTGTGGGATAATTTTCATTTTCTCCCTTCAACAACATGTTTTCAAGACTAAGTCTAACTATTTACAAGCTTGGCTCATATTCTCAAATCAGGAGTCCCCTAACTATGCAATAAGTTACTAAATTTTACATTAGTCCTATGTAAGTTGTTCGTTCCTGTTGCGTGGCCGTTTGGGGGTTGTTTTGCATTTTCATCCTTCAACAAGAGATTTTCAAGCATAAGTCTAACTATTTCCAATTTTGGGTCATATTATCAAATTGGGAGTCCCGTAACATCTCGATCAGTTGATACGTGTTCCGATGGTTCCGTGCGAGGGGTTAGAGCCTGTTGTGGTGTCATTTAGGAGCTATTTTTCTTTTTATCCCTTCAATGGCATGTTTTCAAACCTAAGTCTAACTATTTGTAGGTTTGGGTCAATTTACCAAATCGGGAGTCCCGTGACTATGCGATCAATTGCTACTTGTTATGTTGATCCGGTGAGAGGTATTCCTGCCTTTTGTATGGCCATTTGGGGGTTGTTTTGCATTTTTTTCCTTCAATGGAATGTTTTAAAGTCTAATCCTAACTATTTTCATATTTAGGCCGTATTCTCCAATCTGGAGTCCCGTGATTACGCGATCAGTTGTGTTGTGTTACATTTGTCTTGTGAGAGGTTTTCATGCTTCTTGCAGGGACGCTTCGGGGATATTTTTCATTTTTTCCCATCAAGGACATGTTTTCATATGTTGTTCTAACTATTTGTATGTTTGGTTCATATTCTAAAACTGAGAGTCCCGTAACTGTGCGGATAATTGCTATATGTTATATTGGTGTCGTGAGAGATGTTCGTCCCTCTTATCAGGTCGTTTAGGGGATGATTTGTGTTTTCTCCCTTCAACGACATGTTTTCAAGCATAAGTCTAACTATTCGCAAGTTTGGGTCATATTCTAAAAACGGAAGTCCTGTGACTGTACGATTAGTTACTTGTCTTACGTTGGTCCCATGCAGGCTGTTTGTGCCTCTTATAGGGGCATTTGGTGGTTGTTTTATATTTTTTCCCTTCAACGGCATGTTTTAAACCCTAAGACTAACTATTTGCACATTTGGGTCGTATTCTCAAATCGGGAGTCCCGTGACTACACGGTCACTTGCTACATTTTACGTTGGTCCCTTGCAAGGTTTTCGTGCCACTTAAGGGGCCGTTTGGATTTTTTTTGAATTTTCTCCCTTTAAAGGCATGTTTTTAAACCTAAGTTTAACTATTTGCAAGCTTGTATTATATTCTCAATCCTAGAATCCGATGACTAGGCGATCATTTTCTACGTTTATGGGGTTATTTGCATTTTTGAACTGCAACGACATGTTTTCAAGCCTAATTCTAACTATTTCAAGTTTGAATCATATTCATAAATCATCAATCCCGTCACTATGTAATCAGTTACTACATTTTATATTGGTTATGTGCGACGTGTTCGTGCCTGTTGCGGGGCCATTTGGGGGATATTTTTCACTTTTACACTCCAACTGGTTATTTTCAATCTGAAGTCTAATTATTTCAAATTTGGGTTATTTTCTCAAATCGGGAGCCCCGTGACTACGTGATCAGTTGTTATGTATTACGTTGGTCCCGTGCGAGGTGTTAGGGCCTCTTGTGGGGTCGTTTGGGGCTATTTTTCTTTTTAGCCCTTCGATGGCATGTTTTCAACCCTAAGTCTAACTATTTGCAAGTTTGGGTCAATTTCCCAAATCGAGAGTCATGTGACAACGCGATCAGTTGCTACATGTTATGTTGATCCGGTGCGAGGTACTCGTGCTTCTTGCATGGCTGTTTGGGTTCTGTTTTGCATTTTTTCCCTTCAATGGCATGTTTTTGAGCCTAAGCCCAAATATTTGCATATTTTTGTCATATTCTCCAATCGGGAGTCATGTGACTTCATGGTCAGTTGCGTTATTTTACGTTGGTCACGTGTGATGTGTTCATGCTTCTTGCGGGGCCACTTTGGGGTTGTTTTGCATTTTCTCCCTTCAAAGTCTTATTTTCATGCCTATGTCTAACTATTTTGTACGTTTGGTTCATATTCTTGAACTGAGAGTCTCATAATTATGCGGATATTTGCGACGTATTATATTGGTATCGTGTGAGATGTTCATCCCTCTTCTCAGGCCGTTTAGGGGATGATTTTCATGTTCTCCCATCAAGGACATAACTTCAAGTCTAAGTTTAACTACTTCCAAGTTTGGGTCATATTCTAAAAATAAAAATCCAATGACTATGTAGTTAGTTATTCGTGTTACGTTGGTCCCATGTAGGATGTTTGTGCCTCTTTCGGGGACATTTTGGGGCTGTTTTACATTTTTTTTCTCTTCAACGGCATGTTTTAAAGATTCAGACTAACTATTTCCATGTTTGGGTCATATTCTCAAACCGAGAGTCCCGTAACTACAAAGTCGATTGCTACGTGTTACGTTGGTCCCGTGTGAGGTGTTTGTGCCTCTTGAAGGGCCATTTGGATTTCTGTGTATTTTCGCTGTTTAACGACATGTTTTTAAGCCTAAGTCTAACTATTTGCAAGTTTGTATTATATTCTCAATCCTGGAGTCCAGTGACTAGGCGATCAGTTGCTACGTGTTCTGTTGGTCTCGGGCGATGTGTTCTTGCCTCTTGTGGGCCGTTTGGGGTCTTATTAACATTTTTGAACTACAACGACATTTTTCACTCCTAAGTCTAACTATTTATAAGCTTTAATCATATTCATAAATTCGGTGTCCCGTGACTATATAGTCAGATACTATATTTTACGTTGGTCCAGTGCGAGGTGTTCGTGCCTATTGCGGGGCCATTTGGCGGTTGTTTTGCGTTTTCACCCTTCAACGACGTGTTTTTATTCTTAAGTCTGACTATTTTCAAGTTTGGGTCATATTCTCAAATCGGGAGTCCCGTGACTATGTTGTCAGTTGCTACGTGTTACGTTGGTCCCTTGTTATGTGTTAGAGCCTCTTGTGGGGCCGTTTGGGAGCTATTTTGCTTTTTAGCCCTTCAACGACCTGTTTTCAAGCCTAAGGCTAACTATTTGCATGTTTAGGTCAATTTCCCAAATCTAGAGTCCCGTGACTAGGCGGTTAGTTGCTATATGTTATGTTGATCCAGTGCGAGGTGTTTGTGCCTCTTGCATGACCGTTTGGGGGTTATTTTGCATTTTTTCCCTTCAAAGGCATGTTTTCCACAATAAGACCAACAATTTGCATATTTAGGTCTTATTCTCCAACCGAGAGTCCCGTGATTATGTGGTCAATTTATTTGTGTTTTATTTGTCTCGTGCGAGGTGTTCATGTGCTTATTACGGGGCCGTTTTGGGCCTATTTGCATTTTTGGCCTTTAACGACATGTTTTAATGCCTAAGTCTAACTATTTGTATTTTTGGTTCAAATTCTCAAAGTAAGAGTCCGGTTAATTGCTACATGTTATGCTGGTATCATGCGAGATGTCCGTCCCTTTTGTCTGGCCATTAAGGGGCACAAACACCTCGCACTGGATCATATTGGTCCCTTCAAGGACATATTTTCAAACCTAAGTCTAACTATTTGGATGTTTTGGGTCCTATTCTAAGAATAGGAGTCCCGTAACTATGCGATTTGTTACTATGTGTCATATTGGTCCCGTGTGGGGTGTTTGTCCTTCTTACATGACCATTTGTTGGTTATTTTACATGTTTTCCCTTCGACAACATGTTTTAAAACCTAAGACAAACTATTTTCATGTTTGAGTCATATTCTCAGACTAAAAGTCCTGTGACTACACGGTTAATTGCTATCTGTTAAGTTGGCCCCGTGTAAGGTGTTTGATATGCCCTAATCTGCCTCTGTCCTTATATGGATCCACCTTGTCCCCATCCAACTAGTGTTAGGCCATTCGAAGCAAGGAATTAAAACTCGATTATGGACCCGGCTTGAGTCACCTCGACCTCGACCATGGTAACTCGACATATTCTAAAGATTTTAATCAATATGGTTCAATATCATCAACCTTTTAGGAAATGCAACCTCGCCCCCGTCCCTCACCTGTCTGAAGAGAAGGGTTGACCCAGGTCAGGAAGTCAACACCAGTAGTGGTCCCACTAGGGAGTTTACCCATCATCTCGGCCTCGGCCTGGACTATGCGGCCAACCATGACACCAGACAGAGCGTGTGGGATGGAACACACATGGAATAGTGCGTATGTGATGCAGGACCACGTGGGAGAAATCGTAATGAGAAAATCTCACCCACACATGAGGGAATATTTCATCATTATAACCTATATGTGACAGAGACAGCTAGCTTCTCCTCATTAGATAGGAACATTATATGCATGAATATTGCATTCTTGGTGGTACACTACACCCCTAAGGCACTATAAATACTTGACTTCTCCTACCTTGTAAAGGGATAGAATATTTTCAACCCTGGAAGAACTCTGTCAAAATACATAGTAGATAGAGGAAAGCATGAGTATCGTATTTACAGGCCATTTGTGCTCTTATTATTATGAAAACCACCCTTCACACTGCATAGTGGACGTAGGCCCCGGCCAAACCACTTATATCATGTGCTATCTTCCCCTTTGCCTCATCTGTTTACATATTTTTATACCTCTTCATATACCATTTTTATGCTAGTCTGGGCTTACTTATGATACTGATTTGGGGATTTCAATTCTGATATAATCAATCTGACGCTGTTTATGGGAAGAGAGATAACCATCTTATTCCCATATTTTGTAGCTTCTCCACTGTATTCTTTTGTGGTGGTCTAATCTCATCCTTGGTTGATCTTCAACCACCATTAAAAGATCTTTGGTTTGAGTTTTGGCTCATTTTTGCTCTTCCAGCTCACTTCTAGTACATCACTTGGTTTTTCCAATCACAGGAACCCTTCAATGGCAACAAATCCACCTACTATCGGTGGTCCCACTACCATCCAAGACCCTCCTCAATCAGAAATAGTGAAGGTGGCAACGACCTTAGGCTCCTTAGTAGATAACCAGCGACAAATGCAGACAACTGTCACCAATCAGAATATGGTGACTAAACCTGCTGGTGTCGGAGAGGAGATGATAACTCTGACCGCTAGAGAAGGTGTCCCAGATCTAATAGCCAGGGGTCCATCCTAGGCCCCACACAAGGATCTTCCTCCTTAGCAAAGATGTAGGGACGTAGCCGACACTAGGCATTATGCCTGGCGAGGTTGGGTCAAGAATACCCAGATGATTAAGATGAATGGTATGATGATGAGGTCGATAAGGAATATTGGGGGAATTATGAAACTTTTAGAGGCACTATGCGACCAAGTCAGCCCAGTCAAGGAGGCAGTGTAAGGACGAGCCGATATTGTAGGTCTAGGGAATCAGCGTTGGACATACTAAGGAAGGGGGAGGCCTTTGATAGGCTAGGCCCAACAGTAGACCAATTGAGAAACCACCTCTCCAGATCTCGAGGTATCGTTCCCTCTAGTAAGAATAATAGATGCGTAAACCACCAGCCTCCGCAAGGACGAGATAAGGAATAATGAGACGTGAATAGCCAACAAAGGATAATTTCCAGAGAGCCCCCAGTTCGACCAGATGGAAGAAGGGGAAGGAGATAACGTGACCCACATTGAGGTTATAACAGCAGTCGGGTTACCCTATAATGATTCTATTCAAAGGCTCGAGGATAAGATTGGAGACATTCTGATGATCCGAGAACCCTTGCATAGGGGATACAATGAAGGATCCACTTCATGGAAAATATCATGAGTTATCCTACCCTGGTTAAGTTGAAGTCGCTAGTGGCCACGCCAAAGTATGGCGGGAGTACTAACCCAGTCCACCATGTCGAGATATACCAATCAGCTGTCGATATCTACTCAGGCTCAGACGAAATGAGGTTCCATTCCTTCTCAAGAACCCTGACTAGGAATCTCATGTATGGTTTACATCTCTCCTTAAAAACTCAATTGAGAATACTAAACAGCTTGCAAAAAGGTTTATAAACAATTTCTACTTCGGGGTGAGTCCCCAAGAGAAGACGACCCACCTATTGTATGTGAAGTAGGGGAAGAACGAAAGTCTAGGAGAATACATAGTGAGGTTCAATAAGGAGAAATTATAGGTTTAGTATTACGAAGAGAGTATTGCCATGACCTCCCTGATAGGAGGCTTTCAGAAAGGAAAGATAAGCTTGCATAAGATCTTCCAAAGTCTGTGGCTGACCTCCTAGGTGGTGCCGGGAAGGTCATGAATGTAAAGGAAGCAATGGTTGACAAAGGTGGAGATGAGAAGGGAACAAGTAGTGGGGGTAAGTTTCATAAGAAGAAAAAGGATGGCAAGAAGAAGTTGGAGGATGACAAGTTCACTGACTACACCCCTCTGAGTGTCAGTTGTGAGCACATTTTGAATTAGATCAAGAATGATCGATCTTTGAAGTGTCCTGAGAAGATGAAAGATCCTCCTCACAAGAGGAATAGAAACATGTGGTGTGAATTTCACTAGGACCACGGACGTACGATCGACAAGTGTTTTGCTCTCAAGGATGAGATTAGAGAATGCTAAAAGCTAGAAAGCTGAGAAAGTATGTTGACAAGGGTAGTTCTAAGGGTGGTCAAGAAGACACCTGAAAGATAAAGAATGACAAATGAAAGACTAATACTCCAGCCAACCGAGACGAAGACGACTCAGATGATGATGATGAAGTAGACCCGAACTTACCACCTCCTAATACTGATCCTAAGGATTGACTCCACATAATTTCTCTTTGATTTAATATTATCTATAGAGGACTATATAGAGGAGGAAAATAAGTTTGTGATAGAAAGGTTCACGTATCAGAGGCCAAGGCTCTTCCTTCAAAACCCAAAAAAGTGCACTCAGAAGCGTTAGACCTGAAGAAGGTAAAAAGAACTAAAGTTAATACGGATACTTTTATTATTGGTTTTTCAAGATTGGATTTTAAAGGGATAATTTCTCCTCACGATGACCTATTAGTAATAGCATACCTTGTGCATGGGTATGAGGTTCCTCGAATATTGGTCGACGGAGGAAGCTCAACATACATAATATTTTAGGACTGCTACAGGGTCTTGGGCTGAGTAAGAAGAGGCTGGTCTCGTATCATTAACCCCTTATCGATTTCAGCGGAGATAAAGTACACCATTTGGGGAACGATGAAATGGAAGTTAGAATGGGAAACTGTTGGCCTAAATGCTTCACAAAAATATTTAGTTTCTTCGTCATAGATGAAAAGGTTTACTCAGCCTACAACATAAGTCTTTGAAGGGTATCCCTCAAGGAGTTTGAGGCCATGCCCTCAACTGTTCACTTAATGATTAAATTCTCGACTCCATATGGAATAAAAGAAGTGCAGGGTGACCAAGTTGAGGCGCGTGAATGCTACTCCAACTCTTCTGAGGAGAGGGAGGCATACAAAAGGGATACTACAATGTACAACATTAATACCATGGATCCCAAAGATGAGACTAATTTAAATAAGGGTGAGGCATCTAAGGAGATAGAGTCCATCGTCCTCAATGAAGATGAACATGAAAAAACCATCCAAATTAGAAAAGTCATGAAGAAGGATATAGAAGAAGAGTTGATCAAGGTGTTAAAGAAGAGGGAGCTCATATTTGCTTAGATCCATAAGGATACGACTGGCATTGATCCGATGGTCGACTGCTATAAGCTCAGTGTGGTCAAGGATGAAAAATCGATCAGACGGAGAAGAAGAGTTTACTCTCGAGAAAAGTATGATTTCATTCGAGAAGAGGTGAAGAAGTTGGAAAGGGCAGACTTCACTAGGGAAGTCATTTACCTTGAGTAGTTAGCAATGCGATCATTATTCCCAAGGCCAATGGCAAATGGAGGATGTGCGTTAATTTTATAGATTTGAACAAAGCATGTCCCAAAGACAGCCTTACGCTGCCAAGGATAGACCTGATGGTTGATGCTACTACTGGACATGAATTAATGAGTTTTATGGATGCTTACTCAGGCTAATATCAGATATTCATGGATCCGACTGATGCTGAGAAGACATCTTTTATAACTGACACGGGGACCTCCTATTAAAAGGTCATGCCCTTTGTCTTGAAGAATGTTGGGGCAACTTATGAAAGATTGATCAATAAGATGTTCGAGGCACGGATTGGGAAGACAATGGAGGTTTATGTTCGATGATATGTTGATAAAAAGTCTCAAGGATGACACTCATGTGTCCGACCTTAAGTGAACTTTTGACACCATGGACGAGTGTAGGATGAAACTCAACCCCGCAAGTGTGTCTTCGATGTGGGGGCATGCAAGTTCTTAGGCCTTATTGTGAATTGAAGGGGGACTGAATCCAAGCCCAAAAATATCAAATCCTTTATGGAAATGAAGACTCCCACGATAATAAGAGATGCGCAGAGGCTAACCAGATGGGTGACAACATCAAATAAGTTTGTGTCTATATCTACTAAGAAGTGCCTTCCATTTTTCAAAGTGCTCATAAAGCATTTTGAGTGGGATGAGGAACGCAAAAGGGCCTTTCAAGAATAGAAGGCCTACCTCGGATCCCCACTTTTACTATGAAGACCAATCCAAGGAGAGACATTGTATCCATACATGGTAGTGTCGAAGTCGGCCATAAGTGCCGCCATAGCCAGAGATGATGACAGGGTGCAAAATTCGGTGTACTTTAATAGTAAAGCCCTTCAACTGGTCAAGTAGAGATATCCCAAAATAGATAAACTGGCATATGATCTTATATATGCTTCAAGGAAGATGAAGTTGTACTTCTATGCACATGCAATGGTTTTGCTCACCAACTCTCCTCTCAGACAGGTCATCCATAAACCTAAGAAATCGGTGATTGCCTGGGCAATTAATTTGGGGGAGTTTGATATTATCTACTAACAAGGAATGGCCATCAAGGGGTAGGCCTTAGCTAACTTTGTAGTTGAGTTCACATGGGACGAGGACAATGCAAAGGAGATTAAAACTTTAGCTTGTGAGATAAAAAGAAGAGTATGTCTCCCCCAACTGAGGTCGAGCCTAGTATAGTAAGAAGCAAGGTGTTTGAGAATGAGTAAGAGAGATACCTTTTGAAGAATGGGACCCTCAAATAGAGTAATTTTTCTAAAGATGGTACTGTGTGGAGCTTGTTCGTTGATGGA
The DNA here is from genome assembly GCA_949130495.1 of Sambucus nigra. NCBI lineage: Eukaryota > Viridiplantae > Streptophyta > Magnoliopsida > Dipsacales > Adoxaceae > Sambucus > Sambucus nigra. The sequence goes on from OX422216.1 coordinate 137,273,705, forward strand.
TCTTCATGTGAAAATAGAAGTAGAGCAGGTTAGATTATCTCAACTCAGATGGGACTAATATTGAGTATGCCCCAAGGTTCAACTTCAAAGCCTTAAATAATGAATTAAAATGCCTTTTAGAAAGTCTCTCCATTTACCGAGCACTAAAAGTTGGCTAGCCCCTGGTCCATAGTGAGTCTAGGTTAGTTGTGAATTAAATTTTGGGAGAATATGAGGCTAGGTATGACAGAGTGGAAAAATACCTTCGAAAAGGTAAAAGAAGTACTGAAGAACTTTAAACAAGTGAAGCTGAAGAGGATAACTCGGTTGAACAACAACCGATATGATGCATTGGCAAGGTCAGCCTCTGCTATGAGAACATAAATCAAAAGGATGGTGTTGATAGAGATCTTGCATCGATCGATAATTGAAGAGGAAGAAAATACTTTGGAGTTTTTCGCCAACTTGAATATGGGAGATTCTTAAATGGATCCTATCATTCAGTAAATTAGGAATGGAGAGTTGCCCGGTTCCAAAGCCAAGAAGAAGAAAGTGAGGTACAAAGCAACTTAGTTCTCCATTATAGGAGACATCATGCATAAGAAAGGGTTCCTAGTCACTCTACTTAGGTGTGTTCATCTGTTTGAGGTAGAGTACATTTTAAAACATGTGCACAAGGGATATTGCTCCAGTCACATCGAAGGAAGGTCATTAGCGAAGAGGATCATCACTCAGGGATACTGGTGGATGGCCTTAGCCAAAGATGCAGACACATATATGAACAAGTGCGACAAATTCAAAAGTTTTACCACTATTTCCCATCAACCAGTTCAGCCCCTGACCTCTATCACATCCCCATGGCCATTTATAGTATGGGATATCGACCTGGTAGGATCATTGCCTAGAGCTATGAATAATTACATCTACCTGATTGTGGTTATTGATTATTTTTAAAAGTGGGTAGATGTTAAGGCAATGGTCACAATCACGGAGAAAAATTCCTTTCAGTTTATCTGGAAAAACATCATCTGTAGATATAGTCTGTCTAACACTTTGATTTTTGATAATGGTAAGTAGTTCATGAATATCTCCCTCGAGAAGTACTATGAGCGAGTAGGCATCAAATAGTTCTTTTCAACTCCACTATGACCCCAAGCCAATGGAAAAATAGAGATTATGAACAAAAGAATTCTTTAAGGAATCAAGAAAAATTGGGAAGATGCCAAAGGGAGATGGATTGATGAGGTACATGGAATTCTATGAGCATATAGGACGACAGAGAGGACCCCAACGAGGGAAACCCCATTCATGCTAGCTTATGGCTTAGAGGTCGTGGTTCCGATAGAAATAGGTCTCCTTAATAATAGGGTCCAAACATATGGCCCGAATAAGAATTATGAAGAACGAAGACTAGACCTAGATATTATAGATGAACGAACAGAAGACGCCGAGGTGAGGCAGGTTGCCTATTAACAAAGGACATCAAATTTCTACAATAAGAGGGTGAAGGCACGGCCATTGGCAGTAAGAGACATAGTTATAAATAAGACTTGGAAGAAGTCAAACAACCGCCATCCTAATTGGTATGGTCCTTATAAGGTAGTGGAAGAAGTGGCTCCAGGAATGTATCGGCTGGAATATTTAGATGGAGAGCCATTCTTTAATCCATGGAATGCTGACCATCTCACAAAATACTATCAGTAAGGGTTTTGTAAATTTTATTTGTATTTTTATTTGCCTATGTATATGACAATCAAATTATCAAAGGAAAATTTCCAAGTGTTCTCTCCTATTTTTATTGTTTGAATTATTTTTTATTGCATGTATTAGATTATCCTAAGCTACTAAACATCATTCATGGTGAAGTATCTCTTACATACTCTTGGTGATATAACAGTCCAGATGGGGCCAACCTCGTCCATGGACTCTCAATAACACTGAGAGGGGGATGTTTTGACTTGTTCTCCCTTTAATGGCATGTTACATTGATCTGGTGTGAGGTGGTTGTTCCTTTTGTGTGGCCATTTGGGGGATGTTTTGACTTATTTTACCTTCAATGTCATGTTTTCAAGCTTAAGTCTAACGATTTTCAAACTTGAATCACATTTTCAAATCGTGGGTTTCGTGACTATGCGATCAGTTGGTACGTGTTACAATGGTACTGTGCGAGGTGTTCATGCTTATTTTTGGCTCGTTTGGCATCTGTTTTTCTTTTTTCAAAGTCTAACTATTTGCACTTTTGGAGTCCCGTGACTATGTAGTCACGGGACTCCAAAAGTGCAAATAGTTTGAGTTTCTGAAATTTGGAGTCCCGTGACTATGTAGTCAGTTTCTACTTGTTCTTCGTGCGAGGTGTTTGTGCCTCTTACGGTGCCGCTTAGGGGATATTTTGAGTTTTTTACCTTAAAGGTAAGTTTTTAAGCCTAAGTCTAACTATTTTAAAGTTTGGTTGTATTCTAAAATTGAGAGTCCCTAATTATGCGATCAGTTTCTACTCATTATGTTGGTCCTATGCTAGATGTTCGTTCCTCTTCCCGAGCCTTTGGTGGTTATTTTTCAGTTTTTCCCCTGAACGACATGTTTTCAAGTCTAAGTCAAACTATTTTTGTATTTGGATCATATTCTCAAATCGGGAGTCTCAGGACTACGTGGCCAGTCGCTACGCATTACAATGGTCCCGTACGGGGTGTTAGAGCCTTTTGTGGGGATGTTTGGGAGATATTTTGCATTTCAGCCCCTCAACGACATATTTTTTAGCATAAGTCTAACTATTTACATGTTTGGGTCATATTCACAAATCGAGAGTCTTGTGACTGCGCAGTTAGGTCCTACATGTTACGTTTATCCGGTGCAGGGTTTTTGTGTCTCTTGCGGGGCCATTGGGGGCTATTTTGTATTTTTTTCCCTTTAATGGCATGTTTTAAATTCTAACTCTAACTATTTGCGAACTTGAATATCATTCTCAAATCGAGAGTTTCGTGATTATGCGGTCAGTTTTACGTGTTATTGTTTTCCTACGAGGGGTTCGTGCCTCTTACAGGGCCATTTTCGATTTTTGCACTTCGATGACAAGTTTTCATGCCTAAATCTAACTATTTTTATGTTTGTTTCATATTCTCAGATTGAGAGTCCCGTAACTATTAGTTCCTATGTGTTATCATGGTCTCGCGCTAGATGTTCGTGCCTTATGTCAGTTCATTTGGTGCTTGTTTCGCATTTTCTCCCTTCAACGGCATGTTGTCAAGCTTAAGTCTAACTATTTGCAAGTTCGGGTCATATTCTAAAAACTATAGTCCATTGACTATGACGTTAGTTGCTACGTGTTACGTTGGTCCCGTGCGGGGGGTTTGTGCCTCTTGGGGGGGCATTTGGTGGTTGTTTTACATTTTCCCTTTAACAGGATGTTTATAATCTAAGACTAACTATTTTCATATTTGGGTCATATTCTCAAATCGGGAGTCTCGTGACGACACGGTTAGTTGCTACATGTTACATTGATCCGGTGTGAGGTGTTCGTGCCCTTGTGTGGCCATTTTGGGGCTAGTTTGCATTTTTCCCGTCAATGGTATTTTTCAACCCTAAGTCTAACTCTTTGCAAACCTGAATCATATTCTCAAATCGGGAGTTTCCTTACTACGCGGATAGTTACAACATGTTATATTGGATCCGCACAAGGTGTTCTTTCCCATGCGGGGCAAATTAGGGGATCCTTTGTGTTTTTTCCCTTCAAAGGGAAGTTTCCCATCCTAAGTCTAACTATTTGCATATTTGGGTCATATTCTCAAATTGGGAGTCCCGTGACTATGTGGTCAGTTGTTGCGTGTTACGTTAGGTTCATGAGAGGTGGTTGTGCCTCTTGCAGTGCCATTTAGGGGATACTTTATGTTTTGTCCAATCAATGGCATGTTTTCAAGCCTAAGTCTAATTATTTTTAGTTATGTTAATATTCTCAAACCGAGAGTCCCGTGACTATGCGTTCAGTTGCTACTTGTTATCTTGGTCTCGTGTGAGATGTCGAGGCCTCTTGATGAGCCAATTTGTTTTTAATTTTCTCCCTTCAAGGGCATATTTTCAAGCTTAAGTCTAATGATTCTCAAATTTGGGTCATATTCTCAAATCGGGAGTCCCATGACTACACGGTCAGTTGCTACGTGTAACATTTATCCTGTTTGGGGTGTTAGAGCCTCTTATGCATCCATTTGGGAGCTATTTTGCATTTTATCCCTTCAACCACATATTTTCAAGTCTAAGTCTAACTATTTTCAAGTTTGGGTAATATTCTCGAAGCAAGAGTCCCAAGACTATTTGGTCAATTGCTACATGTTATATTGATTCGGTACGAAGTTATCGTGCCTCTTGTGTGGCCGTTTGGGGGCAATTTTGATATTATTTTCCGTTCAAAGGCTTGTTTTCAAAGTTAAGTCTAACTATTTGGAAATTTGGATCACATTCTCAAATTGGGGGTTCTGTGACTAAGTAGTCAAATGTTACAAGTTACATTGGTACCGTGCGAAGTGTTTGTGCCTCTTGCGAGGCTGTTTGGGGGTTGTTTTACATTTTCTCCCTTCAAAGGCATGTTTTTAAGCCTAAGTCTAACTATTTTCAAGTTTTGAATATATTTTCAAACATAGAGTCCTATGACTGGGCGGTCAATTGCTAGGTGCTACATTGGTCCCATTAGAGGTATTTTGCATTTTTGAACTGGAAGGATGTGTTTTTATGCCAAAGTCTACCTATTGGAACAGTTGGGGCATATTCCCAAATTGGGAGTCCAGTGACTATGCTGTCAGTTGCTATGTGTTACGGTGGTTTCGTGTGAGGTGTCCGTGCCTCTTGCGGTGCCATTTAGGGGATATTTGGGGTTTTTTCTCTTCAATGATAAGCTTTAAAGACTAAGTCTAACTATTTTTAACTTTGGTTCATACTCTCAAATCGGGAGTTTCGTGATTATGCGATCAGTTTCTAGTCATTATGTTGGTCCCATGAGAGATTTCTTTCCCTTCAAGGACAAGTTTTCAAGTCTAAGTCTAAGTATTTTAATATTTGGATCATATTCTCAAATCAGGACTCCCCTGACTACGTGGTTATTTCTTGCGTGTTACATTGGTCCCGTACGAGGTGTTAGAGCCCTTTGTGGGGCCATTTGGGAGCTATTTTGAATTTTATCCCTTTGCCGGCATATTTTTTAGCCTAAGTCTAACTTTTTTCAATTTTGGGTCATATTCTCAAATTGGGAGCCTCGTGACTACGCGGTCAGTTGCTACATATTACGTTAATTCAGTGCGAGGTGTTTGTGCCTCTTGTGTGGCCATTTGGGGGCTATTTCGCATTTTTCCCCTCTAATGGCATGTTTTCAACCCTATGTCTAACTATTTACAAACTTGAATCACGTTCCCAAATCCTATGACTATACGGCCAGTTGCTAAGTGTTACATTGGTTTTCCTATGAGGTATTTGTTCCTATTCCGGGGCTATTTAGTAGCCATTCTGGATTTGTACCCTTTGACGACATGTTTTCATGCCTAAGTCTTACTATTTGTAAGTTTGGTTCATATTCTTCGACCGAGAGTCCTCTAACAATGCAGTTAGTTTCTATGTGTTAGGGTGGTCTCACGCTAGATGCTCGTGCCTCTCATAGGGTCATTTGGTGGTTGTTTTGCATTTTCTCCCATCAACGACATGTTGTCAAGCCTAATTCTAACTATTTGCAATTTTGGGTCTTATTGTAAAAACTGGAGTACAATGACTATACGATTAGTTTCTATGTATTACGTTGGTCCCGTGTTGGGTATTTGTGCCTCTTGCGGGTCCATTTGGTGGTTGTTTTACATTTTTACCCTTTAATGGAATATTTCAAAGCCTAAGACTAACTATTTGCATGTTTGGGTCATATTCTCAAATCGAGAGTCTCGTGACTACACGATCAGTTGCTACGTGTTACTATGGTCCGTTCGAGGTGTTCGTGCCTCTTGCGCGTTGTTTGGGGGTTGTTTTAAAAAATTTCCTTCAACGTTGGTTTGTTGAATGTGCAAGGTGTTAGAGCCACTTTTGGGGTCGTTTGGGAGATATTTTGCATTTTAGTCGTTCAACGGCATATTTTTTGGCCTAAGTTTAGCTATTTCATGTTTGGGTCATATTCTCAAATCGGGAGTCATGTGACCACGCGTTTAGTTACTACATGTTACGTTGATCCCGTGCGAGGTGTTCGTTCCTCTTGCGGGGCGTTTTGGGGGATATTTTTTGTTTTCAATCTTCAATGGCATATTTTCATGCTTAAGTCTAACTATTTGCAAGTTTGGAACATGTTCTTAAATCGGGAGTCCCGTGAGTATGCAGTCAGTTGTTACGTGTTACATTGGTCCCATGCGAGGTGTTGTGCGTCTTATGGGGCTAGTTGGGAGCTCTTTTGCATTTTATCCCTTCAATGGCATGTTTTCAGTCTAACTATTTGCAAATTTGGGTCATATTCTCAAATACGGAGTCCAGTGATTATGCGGGACGTTTTTATGTGTTACCTTGATCCGATTCGAGGTTTCCATGCATCTTGCGGGGATATTTTGCATTTTCCCTTCAATGGCATGTTTTCAAGCCTAAGTCTAATCTATTTGCAAACTTGAATCATATTATCAAATTGGGAATTATGAGACTAGGCGGTCAGTTGCAACGTGTTACATTATTCCTGCATAAGGTGTTTGTGCCCTTGCGGTGCTGGTTTGGGGATGTTTTAGTTTTTTTCTCTTCAACGACAAGTTTTCATTCGTAAGTCTAACTATTTGAACATTTGGGTCATATTGTCCTATTGCGAGTCTCGTGACTATGCGATCAATTGCTAAGTGTTACGTTGGTTTCGTGTGATGTGTTTGTGTCTCATGCGAAGCCGTTTAGGGGTTATGTTTAGTGTCAAGTTTTCCAGCCTAAGTCTATATATTTTTAAGATTGGTTTATATTCTCAAACCGGGAGTCCCGTGACTATGCAGTCAGTTGCTACGTGTTATGTTAGTCCTGTGCAAAATGTTTGTGCCTCTTGCCTGTCCGTTTGGGGAATGTTTCTCATTTGCTTCCTTCAACGACATGTTTTCAAGCGTCGGCCTAACTATTTTCATATGTGGGTCATATTCTCAAATCAAGAGTCCCGTGAGTACGCGGTCAGTTGATTTGTGTTGAATTGGTCTCGTGAGAGTAGTTTAAGGGTTAGTTTGCATTTTTTTTTTCCTTCAACGACATATTTTCATGCTTAAATCTAACCATTTGTAAGTTTGGTTCATATTCTCAAACCTAGAGTCCCATAACTATGTGGTTAGTATCCATGTGTTATGTTGGTATCGTACGAGCTGTTTGTCCCTCTTGCCAGGCCATTAGGGGAAGGTTTTGGGTTTTCTCCTTTTAACGACATGTTTTCAAGCCTAAGTCTCACTATTTGCAAGTTTGTTTCATAGTCTAAAAATGAGAGCTTGGTGACTATACGATTAGGTTCTATGTGTTACGTTGGTCTCGTGTGGGGTGTTTATGCCTCTCGCGGGGCCATTTGGTGGTTATTTTACATTTTTGCCCTTCAATGGCATTTTTTCAAGACTATGACTAACTATTTGCATATTTAGGTCATTTTCTCAAATCGAGGGTCCCATGACTACACGATTGATTTCTTCGTGTTACATTGGTCCCATGCGAAGTGTCCGTGCCTCTTACGGGGACGTTTGGGGGTTGTTTTACATTTTGTCCCTTCAAAGGCATGTTTTTAAGCCTAAGTCTAACTATTTGCAATTTGGATTATATTCTCAAACTTGGAGTCCTGTGGCTTAGCAGTAAGTTGTTATGTGTTACATTGGTCTCGTGCAAGGTGTTTATATCTCTAATTGGTTAGTTTGGCGGCTCTTTTGCATTTGTGAACTGAACGACATGTTTTCATGCCTAGGTATAACTATTTAGAAGATTGGATCGTATTCTCAAATTCGTTATCCTTTGACTATGTAGTCTGTTGCTATGTTTTATGTTGGCCCTATGCCAGGTGTTGGTTCCTATTGCTGGGCCGTTTGTGTGTCGTTTTGCATTTTATCTCTTAAAGGACAACTTTTCAAGGGTAAGTGTAACTATTTGCAAGTTTCGGTCATACACTCAAACCGGGAGTCCTGTGACCACGCCTTCGGTGGCTTACATTAGTCCCATGCGAGGTGTTGATTCATCACAAGGGGCCGTTTGAGGGTTATTTTGCATTTTCACTATTTAATGGCATTTTTCAAGCGTAAGTCTAACTATTTGTAAATTTGGGTCATATTCTTAAATCAGGAGTCTCGTGACTATGTAATCAGTTGCTACATGATACGTTGGTCCTGTGCAAGGTGTTAGTGACTCTTGTGGGACCAGTTTGGAGATATTTTGCATTTTATCCCTTCAACAACATGTGTTCAAGACTAAATCTAACTATTTCCATGTTTGGGTCATATTCTCAAATCGGGAGTCCCGTGACTACGCGACTAGTTGCTACATTTAACGTTGATCCTGTTCGAGGTGTTCGTGCCTCTTGTAGGGCCGTTTGGGGACAATTTTTAATTTTTACCCTAAATGGCTTGTTTTAAACCCTTAGTCTAAACTATTTTCAAACTTGAGTTATATTCTCAAATCGGGAGTTATGTGACTACGCGGTCAGTTGCAACGTGTTACATTGGTACCGTGTGATGTGTTCGTGCCTCTTGGGGGGTAGTTTGGGGCTTATTTATTTTTTTCTCCCATCAAAGGCATGTTTTTAAGCCTAAGTCTAACTATTTACATGTTTTGATTATATTCTCAAATTTATTGTCTCGTGACTAGGCGGTGAGTTGCTACGTGTTACATTAGTCCCGTGTGAGGTGTTCGCGCCTCTTGTGGGGTTGTTTTACATTTTCAAACAGCAACAACATGTTTTCAAGCTTATGTTTAACTATTTGGAAGCTCAGTTCATATTCTCAAATTAGGACTCCGGTGATAATGCAATGAGTTGCTACGTTTTACACTGGTCATGTGCAAGGTGTTCGTGCCTCTTTCGGGGTTGTTTGGTGGTTATTTTGCATCTTCACCCTTCAATTGCATATTTTCAAGATTAAGTCTAATTATTTGTACATTTGGGTCAAATTCTCAAATCGAGAGTCCAGTTACTACGTGAACATATGTTATATGTTACAGGGACCCGGTGCGAGGTGTTCATGCTTCTTGCGTGGATGTTTGGGGTCTGTTTTGCATTTTTCCCCTTCAATGGAATGCTTTCAACCCCAAGTCCAACTCTTTGCAAAATTGAATCACATTCTCAAATCGGGAGTTCCGTGACTATGTGGTCAGTTATTACATGTTACATTGGTTTTCCTGCAAGGTGTTTGTACCTTTTGTGAGACCGTTTAGGGGCTATTTTCATTTTTTTTACCTTCAACGGCATGTTTTCATGCCCTAGTCCAACTATTTGTAATTTTGGTTATTAATCTCAAACCTAGAGTCCCGTAACTACGTGTTATGATGGCTTCATGCAAGATGTTCGCGCCTCTTGTCAGACCGTTTAGTGTCTATTTTCATTTTCTCCTTTTAATAACACGTTGTTAAGCCTAAGTCTAAATATTTACATGTTTGGGTCATATTCTAAAAATGGGAGTCCCATGACTATGCGGTTAGTTGCTACGTGCTACGTTCGTCCTATGCGGGGTGCTTGTGCCTCTTGCTGAGCCATTTGGTGGTTGTTTTACCTTTTTTCCCTTCAACAACATGTTTTAATGCCAAGGACTAACTATTTGCATGTTTGGGTCTTATTCTCAAATTAAGAGTCTCGTGACTACACGCTCATTTGCTACGTGTTATATTGGTCCGTTCGAGGTGTTCGTGCCTCTTGTGGGCCCATTTTACTTTTGCATTTTTGCCCTTCAATGGCATGTTTTTAATCCTCAGTTTAACTTTTTGCAAGTTTGGGTCATATTCTCAAACCAAGAATCATGTGATAATGCGTTCGGTTGCTACATGTTATGTTGATCCCGTGCAAGGTGTTCGTTCCTCTTACGAGGCCATTCGGGGGTTGTTTTGCATTTTCACTCGTCAAGGGCTTGTTTTGAAGCCTAAGTCTAACTATTTGTAAGTTTATGTCATATTCTTAAAATGGGAGTGATGTGACCATGCGTTCGGTTGCTGACGTTGGTCCCGTGCCAGTAGTTCGTTCCTCTTACGAGGTCGTTTCGGGGCTATTTTGGGTTTTTACCCTTCAATGGTTTTTAAGCTTAAGTCTAACTATTTGCAAGTTTGGGTCATTTTCTCAAATTAGGAGTCCCATGAGGACATGGTCTATTGGTACGTGTTACGTTGGTCCCATGTAAGGTTTTATATCCTCTTGCAGGGCTATTTGGGAGTTTTATTGCATTTTTCCCTTCAATGGCAAGTTTTCAAGCCTATGTCTAACAATTTGCAAGTTTGGTTCATATTCTCAAATCGGGTCTCCCATGACTACGCGGTTAGTTTCTACGTGTTACGTTGATTCGGTGCAAGGTCTTCTTGCCTCTTTCTTGGCTATTTCGAGGTTGTTTTGCATTTTCCCTTCAATGGCATGTTTTCTACCCTAAGTCTAACTATTTACAAACTTGAATCATATTCTTAAATTGGGAGTTTCGTGACTACGTGAATAGTTGCCACAGGTTATATTGGACTCATGCAATGTGTTCGTGCCCATACGAGGCTAATTAGGGGAAGTTTTGCATTTTTCCCCTTTAATGAAAGGTTTTCAAACCTAAGTCTAACTATTTGCACATTTGGTTCATATTCTCAAATTGGGAGTCTTGTGGCTATGCGATCAGTTGCTGCATGTTACGTTGGTTTTGTGTGAGGTGCTTGTGCCTCTTACGGTGCCATTTAGAGGATAGTTTGGGCCCTTCAATGGCATGTTTTCAAGCCTAAGTCTAACTTTTTTTTAGTTTGGTTCATATTCTTAAATCGGGAGTCCCGTGACTATGCAGTCTGTTGCAACTTGTTATGTTGGTCCCATGTGAGATGTTCGGGCCTTTTGATGAGTCGTTTGAGGATTGTTTTTCATTTTCTTCCTTTAAGAACATGTTTTCAAGCCTAAGTATAACTATTCTAATATTTTGGTGATATTCTCAAATTTGGAGCCCCGTGACTTCACGATGAGTTGCTACGTGTTACATTGATCCCGTACGGGGTGTTAGAGCCTCTTCTGGGGCCATTTGGGAGATATTTTGCATTTTATCCCTTCAATCGCAAATTTTCAAGTCTAAATCTAACTATTTTCAAGTTTGGGTCATATTCTTAAAGCGAGATTCCTGTGACTATGCGTAATATTGATTCGATGCAAGGTATTCGTGCCTCTTGTGTGGCCGCTTGGGGGATGTTTTGAATATTTTCCCTTCAATGGCATGTTTTTAACCTTAAGTCCAAGTATATGCAAACTTGAATCATATTCCCAAATTTGGGATTCCGTGACAATGCGATCAGTTGTTAGGTGCTACATTGGTACCGTGTGAGGTGTTCGTGCCTCTTGCGGGGCTGTTTGGGGGTTGTTTTGCATTTTTTCCCTTCAAAGGCATGATTTTAAGTCTGAGTCTAACTATTTGCGAGATTGGATTTTATTTTCAAACTTGGAGTACCATGACTAGGCGATTAGTTTCTAGGTGTTATGTAGGTTCTGTGCGAGGTGTTCGTGCCTTTTCTATTGTCGTCTGGTGGCTATTTTGCATTTTTGAATTGCAACGATGTGCTTTCAAGCCAAAGTCTAACTATTTGAACATTTGGGTCATATTCTCAAATTGGGAGTCCAGTGACTATGCGATCAGTTGTTATGTGTTATGTTGGTTTCATCCGAGGTGTTTGTGCCTCTTACGGTGTTGTGTAGGGGATATTTTGGGATTTGACCTTCAACAACAAGTTTTCAATACTAAGTCCAACTATTTTTAAGTTTGGTTCATATTCTCAAATCAAGAGTTTCGTGACTATGCAGTCAGTTGCTAGCCATTATGTTGGTCCCCTGTGAGATGTTCGTTCCACTTGTCGAGCTGTTGGGGAGTTATTTTTCATTTTATCCATTCAAGGATATATTTTCAAGCCTAAGTCTGACTATTTTCATATTTGGATCATATTCTCAAATCGGGAGTCCCGTGACTACACGGTTATTTCTTACGTGTTACGTTGGTCCAGTACGAGGTGTTAGAGCCCTTTGTGGGGCCATTTGGGAGCTATTTTGCGTTTTATCACTTCAACGGCATTTTCAGAGCGTAAGTCTATCAATTTTCAAGTTTGGGTCATATTCTTAAATCAAAAGTCCTGTGAGTACGCGGTCAGTTGCTACATGTTACGTTGATCCATTTTGAGGTGTGTGCACCTCTTGCGTGGCCGTTTGGGGGTTATTTTTGCATTTTTTCCCTTTAATGGCATATTTTCAACCTTAAGTCCAACTAATTTTAGCTTGAATAACATTCTCAAATTGGGGGTTACGTGACTATGCGATCCGTCGCTATGTGTTACATTGTTTTTCCTATGAGGTGTTCGTGCCTCGTCCGAGGCCGTTTAGGGTCCATTTTGGCTTTTTTTCGCTTCAAAGACATGTTTTCATGCCTAAGTCTAACTATTTATAAGTTTGTATTATATTCTCCAATCGAGAGTCACGTAAATATGCAGTTAGTTGCTATGTGTAAGGATTGTCTCACGCTAGATGTTCGTACCTCTTATCGGTCCGTTTGGGGGTTGTCTTGCATTTTCTTCCTTCAACGACATGTTGTTAAGCCTAAGTCTAACTAATTGCAAGTTTGAGCCTTATTTCAAAGATCGGAGTCCAGTGACTATGTGGTTAGATGCTATGTGTTACGTTGGTCCCATGTGGGGTGTTTGTGCCTCTTGCGAGGCCAATAGATGGGATTTTTACATTTTTACCCATTAATGGCATGTTTTAAAGCTTAAGGCTAACTGTTTGCATGTTTGGGTCATATTCTCAAATCGAGAGTCTCAGGACTACAGGGTCAGTTGCAACATGTTACGTTGGTCCGCTCGAGGTGTCCGTGCCACTTACGCGCTATTTCGGGGTTGTGTTGAATTTTTGCCTTCAACATTGGTTCCTTCAATATTTGAGGTACTAGAGCCTCTTGTGGCAACAGTTGGGAGTTATTTTGCATTTTATCCCTTCAATTGCTTATTTTTTAGCCTAAGTCAAACTATTTGTAGGTTTGGGTCATATTCTCAAATTGGGAGTCATGTGACCACGCGTTTAGTTGCTACGTATTATGTTGATCTTGTACGAGGTGTTCAATCCTTTTGCGGTGCCGTTTGGAGGTTATTTTATGTTTTCACCCTACATTGGCATGTTTTCATGCTTAAGTCTAGCTATTTGCAAGTTTGGGTCAAAGTCTCAAATTGGGAGTCCCGTGAGTACATGGTTAGTTGTTACATTGGTCCCATACGAGGTGTTAGTTCCTCTTATGGCACCAGTTGGGATCTCTTTTAAGTCTTAGCCCTTTAATAGCACATTTTCAAGCCTAAGTCTAACTATTTGAAAGTTTGGGTCATATTCTCAAATCGGGAGTCCTGTGACTACGCGACGAGTTGTTATGTGTTACGTTGATCCGGTTCAATATGTTCATGCCTCTTGCAGGGCTATTTTGGATTTATTCCCTTCAATGGCCTGCTTTAGCCCTACGTCTAAACTATTTGCAAACTTGAATCATACTCTCAAATCAGGAGTTCTGTGACTAGGCGATCAGTTACAACGTGTTACATTGTTCCCGTGTAAGGTGTTTGTGCCCTTGCGGGGCTGGTTTGGGGATATTTTGGATTTTTTCTCTTCAGTGGAAAGTTTTCAAGCATAATTCTAACCATTTGCACATTTGGGTCATATTCTCATATTGGGAGTCACATGACTATTTAGTTAGTTGCTACATGTTACGGTTGTTTCGTGTGTGGTGTTTGTGCCTCTTGTGGTGCCGTTTAGCTGCTATTTTGTCTTTTTTCCCTTCAACAGCGTATTTTCAAGCCTAAGTCTAGCTATTTTTAATTTTTGTTTATATTCTCAAACCAAGAGTCCCGTGAACATGCAATCAGTTGCTACGTGTTATGTTGGTTCCAAGGAAGACATTCGCGCCTCTTGCATGTCCATTTGGGGTTGTTTCTCATTTTCTCCCTTTAGCGACATGTTTTCAAGCCTCAGGCTAACTATTTGCATATTTGGTTCATATTCTCAAATCGAGAGTCATGAGAGTACACGGTATGTTGATTGGTGTTACGTTGGTCTTTTGTAATCAGTTCACGGGTTATTTTACATTTTGGCCCTTCAACGACATATTTTTGTGCCTAAGTCTAACTATTTGTAAGTTTGGTTCATATTCTCAAGCTTAGAGTCTCATAACTATATGGTTAGTCTCTACGTGTTATTTTGGGATCATATGAAATATTCGGCCCTCTTGTCGGGCCGTCTGGGGGAGGTTATCGATTTTCTCCTTTTAACGACATGTTTTTAATCCTAAGTCTAACTATTTACAAGTTTGGGTCATAGTCTAAAAATAGAATTTTTATTACTATTCGATTAATAGCTATGCATTATGTTGACTATTTGCAAGTTTGGGTCATATTCTGAAAATAGGAGTTTCGTGATTATGCGATTAGGTTCTATGTGTTAAGTTGGTCCCGTGTGAGGTGTTTGTACCTCTTTCGGGGCCATTTGGTGGTTAGTTTACTTTTTGTCCCTTCAACCGCATGTGTGAAGGCCTACGACTAACTACTTTCATATTTGGGTTATATTCTCAAACCGAGGGTTCCGTGACTACACGATCAGTTTCTTCTTATTACATTGGTCCTGTACGAAGTGTTTGTACCTCTTACAGGGACGTTTTGGGGCCATTTTGCATTTTTCCTCTTCAAAGGCATGTTTTTAAGACTGAGTCTAACTATTTGCATGTTTGGATTATATTCTCAAACTTGGAGTCCCGTGGTTAGGCGGTCAGTTGCTATGTATTACAATGGTCCCGTGCGAGGTGTTTATGACTCTTGTGGGGCCATTTTGCGGCTGTTTTGCATTTTTGAACTGCAACAACTTATTTTCAAGCCTAAATCTAACTATTTACAACCTCGGATCATATTCTCAAATCAGCAGTCCCATGACAATGCAATCAGTTGCTACATTTTATGTTGGTCTTATGTGAGGTGTTCATTCCTGTTGCTAGGCCATTTGTGCATTGTGTTGCATTTTATCTCTTCAAGGGCAAGTTTTTAGGCCTAGGTGTAACTATTTGCAAGTTGGGGTCATATTTTCAAACCGAGTGTCCTATGACCACGCATTCGATTCCATACATTGGTCCCATTTGAGGTGTTCATTCATCTTGCAAGGCCGTTTGAGGGTTGTTCTGCATTTTCATTCTTCAATGGCATGTTTTCAAGATTAAGTCTAACTATTTGTAAGTTTAGGTCATATTCCTAAATCGGCAGTCTCGTGACTACGCGATCTCTTACTACGTATTATGTTGGTCCCGTGCGAGTTGTTAGTGCCTCTTGTGGGGTCAGTTGGGAGCTATTTTGCATTTTAAGCCTTCAACAACATGTTTTAAAGACTAAGTGTAACTATTTGCAAGTTTGGATCATATTTTCAAACCGGGAGTTCCGTGACTACGCGATCAGTTGCTACGTATAAGGTTGATCCGGTACAAGGTGTTTGTGCCTCTTGCAGGGCCATTTGGGTGCTAATTTACAACTTTTTCCTTTAATGGCATGTTTTGAATTCTAAGTCTAAAATATTTCCAAACTTGAATCATATCGTCGAATCAAGAGTTCTGTGACTACACAGTCAATTTTGATGTGTTACATTATTACCATGTGAAGTGTTCTTGCCTCTTGCGGGGATGTTTGGGGGCTATTTTGCATTTTCCCCCATTAAGTTCATGTTTTTAAGCCTATGTCTAACTATTTGCAAGTTTGGATTATATTCTTAAACCTGGAGTCCCGTGACTAGGCGGTCGGTTGCTACGTGTTACGTTGGTCCCGTGCGAAGTGTTTGTGCCTCTTGTGGGAATGTTTTTCACTTTCAAACTAAAGCAACATATTTTAAAGCCTAAGTCTAACTAGTTATAAGCTCGTATCATATTCTCAAATTGGGAGTCCCGTGATAATGCTGTGAGTTGCAACGTTTTATATTGGTCCTATGCAAGGTGTTCGTGCATGTTGCGGACTTATTTGGGGGTTATTTTTCATTTTCACCCTTTAATGGCATGTTTTCAAGCTTAAGTCTAACTATTTGCAAGTTTGGGTCTTATTCTCAAATCGACAGTCCCGTGACTACGCGGTCAGTTGCTACGTGTTACGTTGGTCCCGTATGAGGTATTAGAGCCTCTTGGGAGCTATTTTTCACTTTATCCCTTCAACGACATATTTTCAAGCCTAAGTGTAACTATTTGCACGTTTGGGTCATATTCTCAAATCGGGAGTCTCGTGACTATAAGGTCAGTTGCTAAATGTTACATAGACTCGATGCTAGATGTTCATGACTCTTGCATGGCCATTTGGGGTTGTTTTGCATTTTTTTTTCGTTAAATGGCATGTTTTCAACCCTAAGTCCAACTATTTGCAAACTTGAATTACATTCTCAAATCAGGAGTTCCATGACTATGCAGTCTGTTGTTACGTGTTACCTTGGTTTTCCTGCAAGGTGTTCGTGCCTTTCGCGAGGCCGTTTAGGGGCTATTTTGCACTTTTTTACTTTCAACGGCATGTTTTCATGCCTGAGTTCAAATATTTATGACTTTGTTTATTATTCTCAAACTGAGAGTCCCGTAACTATGAGGTTAGTTGATACATGTTATAATGGTCTCGTGCTAGATGTCCGTGCCTCTTATCGAGCCTTTTGGTGGTTGTTTGGTTTTTTCTGCCTTTAATGACATGTTGTCAAGCCTAAGTCTAACTATTTGCATGTTTGGGTCATATTCTAAAAATGGGATACCCATGACTATACGGTTAATTTCTACGTGTTA
This sequence comes from Sambucus nigra, assembly GCA_949130495.1. Classification (NCBI taxonomy): domain Eukaryota; kingdom Viridiplantae; phylum Streptophyta; class Magnoliopsida; order Dipsacales; family Adoxaceae; genus Sambucus; species Sambucus nigra. The sequence continues at coordinate 137,290,642 of OX422216.1, forward strand.
CGTTGGTCCCGTTCGGGGTGTTTGTGCCTCTTACGGGGCCATTTGTTGGTTATTTTACATTTTTTTCCCTTCAAAGACATCTTTTAATGTCTAAGACTTACTATTTGGATGTTTGGGTTATATTCTCAAATCGAGAGTCGTGTGACTACAAGGTTAGTTGCTACGTGTTACATTGGTCCGTTCGTGGTGTTCATGCCTCTTACGAGACCATTTTTTTTTTGTATTTGTTCCCATAAATGGCATGTTTTTAAGTCCAAGTTTAACTATTTACAAGTTTGGTTCATATTCTCAAACCAAGAATCCTGTGACCATGCATTCGGTTGCTACGTGTTATGTTGACCCCGTGCAAGGTGTACGTTCCTCTTGCGAGACCGTTTGGGGGCTATTTTTCATTTTGGCTCGTCAAGGACATATTTTGAAGCCTAAGTCTAACTATTTGCAAGTTTAGGTCATATTCTCAAATTGAGAATCATGTGACCACACGTTCGGTTGCTTACGTTGGTCATGTGTTAGGTGTTCGTTCCTCTCACGGGGTTGGGGGTCGTTTTGGATTTTCACCCTTCAACGGTTTCTTTTTAAGCTTAAGTCTAACTTTTTGAAAATTTGGGTCATTTTCTCAAATCATGAGTCCCGTCGCTATCTGTTGGTACATGTTATATTATTCCCGTGCAAGTTGTTAGAGCCTCTCACGGGGCTGTTTGGGAGTTATTTTCCATTTTAGCCCTTCACCGACAAGTTTTCAAGCCTATGTCTAACAATTTCCATGTTTTTGTCATATTCTCAAATCGGGTGTCCCGTGACTAAGCAGCTAGCTTTTACGTGTTACGTTGCTCCGATGCAAGGTATTTGTGCCTCTTGCATGGCCATTTGGGGATTTTTTTGCATATTTCCCTTCAATATCATGTTTTCAACACTAAGTCTAACTATTTGCAAACTTAAATCATATTCTCAAATAGGGAGTTCTCTAACTGTGCGGTTAGTTACAATATGTTATAATGGAACCGTTCAAGGTGTGTGCCCCCATGCGGGGATAATGAGGTGATGTTTTCTGTTTTTTCCCTTCAACAGCAGGTTTTCAAGCCTAAGTCTAACTATTTGCACATTTGGGTCATATTCTCAAATTGGGAGTCTCATGACTATGCGATCAGTTGTTGTGTGTTACATTGGCTTCGTGGGAGGTGTTTGTTACTCTTGCGGTTCCATTTAGGGGATATTTTGGGTTTCTCCCTTCAATGACATGTTTTCAAGCCTAAGTCTAACTATTTTAAGTTTAGTTAATATTCTCAAAATGGGAGTCTCGTGACTATGCGGTCAGTTGCTACTTGTTATCGTGGTTCCGTGCGAGATGTTCGGGCCCCTTGCCAAGCCGTTTGGGGGTTGTTTTTCATTTTGTCCCTTACAAGGACATGTTTTCAAGCCTAAGTCTAACTATTTTCATATTTGGGTCATATTCTCAAATCGAAAGTTCCTTGACTACACGGTCAGCTGCTACGTGTTACGTTGGTCCCATAAGGGGGGGGGGGGGGGGGGGGGGGGCTAGAGCCTCTTGTGGGGCCATTTGGGAGCTATTTTTATTATAGCCATTAAACTGCATATTTTTATCCCTAAGTCTAACTTTTATCAAGTTTGGGTTATATTTTCCAACCAGGAGTCATGTGACAACGCAGTCAGTTTCTACATGGGACATTGATCCGGTGCAAGGTGTTCGTCCCTCTTGTGTGGCCATTTTGTGGTTGCTTCAATTTTTTTCCCTTCCATGGTGCGTTTTCAACCTTAAGTCCAACTATTTGCAAACTTGAATCACATTCTAAAATCGGGGGTTTCGTGACTATGCGATCAGTTGCTACGTGTTACTTTGGGACCGTGTGAGGTGTTCATGCCTCTTGCAGTGCTATTTGGGGGTTATTTTGCATTTTCCCCCTTTAAAGTCATGTTTTTAATCTTAAGTCTAACTATTTGCAAGTTTGGATTATATTCTCAAACCTAATTCCCGTGACTAGGCAGTCAGTTGCTACGTGTTAAGTTGGTCTCGTGTGAGGTGTTCGTGCCTCTTGTGGGGCCGTTTGGTGATTGTTTTGCATTGTTGAACTGCAACAACGTGTTTTCAATCCCAAGTCTAACTATTTGTACATTTAGGTAATATTCTCAAATTGGGAGGCCCGTGACTATGAAGTCAGTTACTACTTGTTACAGTGGTTTCGTACGTGGTATTTGTGCCTGTTACTATGCCGTTTAGGGGATATTTTGGGTTTTACCCTTCAACGGCAAGTTTCGAAGCCTAAGTCTAACTATTTTTAAGTTTGGTTCATATTCTCAAATCGGGAGTCTCGAGACTATGCGATCAGTTGCTACTTGTTAAGTTGGTCCGGTGCGAGATGTTCGTGCCTCTTTTTGAGCCGTTTGGGGGTGGTTTTTCATTTTATCCCTTTACAAAATTATTTTGAAGCCTAAGTCTAACTATTTTTGATATTTGGATTATATTCTCAAACTGGGAGTCCTAGACTATGCGGTTAGTTTCTACGTGTTACGTTGGTCCCGTACGAGGTGTTTGAGCCTCTTATGGGGTCGTTTGCGAGCTATTTTGCATTTTAGGCCTTCAATGGCATATTTTTAGCCTAAGTCTAACTATTTGCAAGTTGGTCTCATATTATCAAATAGGGAGTCCCGTGACTACGCGGTCAGTTGCTACATGCTACGTTGATCCGGTGTGAGGTGTTTGTGCCTCTTGTATGGCTGTTTGGGGGTTATTTTCAATTTTTTCCCTTCAATGGCATGTTTTCAACCCTAAGTCTACCTATTTTCAAACATGAATCACATTCTCAAATCGGGAGTTCCATGACTATGGGGGTAGTTACTACGTGTTACATTGGTTTTCCTACGAGGTGTTCGTGCCTATTGTAGGGCCATTTTAGATTTTTGCCCTTCAACAGCATGTTTGCCCAAGTTTAATTATTTGTATGTTTGGTTCATATTCTCAGACCTAGAGTCCCATAACTTTACGGTTAGTTTCTATGTGTTATGATGGTCTCGCACTAGATCTTCGTGCCTCTTGTTGGGTCGTTTGGTAGCTATTTTGCGTTTTCTCCCTTCAATGACATGTTGTTAAGCCTAAGTCTAACTATTTGCAAGTTTGGGTTATATTTTAAAAACTGGAGTCCCATGACGATGCATTGGTCCTTTCGAGGTGTTCGTGCCTCTTGCCTAGTCGTTTGGGGGTTCTTTTACAGTTTTTACCTTCAACGACATGTTTTTAGCCCTGCATTTAACTATTTGCAAGTATGGGTCATATTGTAAAACTTGGAGTTATGTGACCACTCATTCAGTTGCTACATGTTACGTTGATCCCGTGTGAGGTGTTCGTTCCTCCTGCGGGGCCGTTTGGAGGCTGTTTTGTGTTTTCACCCATAAATGGCATGTTTTCAAGCTTAAGTATAACTATTTTCAAATTTGGGTCATATTCCCAAATTGGGAGTCGTTTGAGTACGCGGTTAGTTGTTATGTGTTACGTTCGTCCTGTGCGAGGTTTTACTGCCTCTTGTGGGGCCAGTTGGGAGCTCTTTTGCATTTTAGCCCTTTATTTGCATGTTTTCAAGCCTATGTCTAACTATTTGCAAGCTTCGGTAGTATTTTCAAATCGGGAGTCCCATGACTACACGGTCAGTCGCTACATGTTACGTTGATCTGGTTCGAGGTGTTCGTGCCTCTTGCGAGGCTGTTTTGGATTCTTCCCCTTTAATGGCATGTTTTCAACCCTAAGTCTAAACAATTTGCAAACTTGAATCATATTCTCAAATCGGGAGTTCTGTGACTAGGCGATCAGTTGCAATGTGTTACATTGTTCCTGCGCAAGGTGTTCATACCCTTACGGGGCTGATTTGGAGATGTTTTTGGTTTTTGCTCTTTAACGGCAAGTTTTCAAGCGTATGTCTAACTATTTTCACATTTGTGTAATATTCTCAGATTGGGAGTCTCGTGACTATGCAATTAGTTGATAGTTGTTACATTGGTTTCGTGTGAGGTGTTTGTGCCTCTTGTGGTGCCGTTTAGGGGAGATTTTGGGTTTTTTCCGTTAAACGGCATGTTTTCAACCCTAAGTCTAACAATTTTTAAGTTTGGTTTATATTCTCAAACCGGGAGTACCATGACTATGTGGTCAATTACTTCGTATTATGTTTGTCCCGTGCAAGATGTCCATGCCCCTTATCGGGCCGTTTGGGGGTTGTTTCTCATTTTCTCCCTTGAACAACATGTTTTCAAGACTTAGTCTAACTATTTACATATTTTGGTTATATTCTCAAATCGAGAGTCGCGTGAGTACGTGATCAGTTGATTTGTGTTACATTGGTCTCGTACGAGCCGTTTATGAGTTATTTTGCATTTTTTCCCTTCAACCGTATATTTTCATGCCTAAGTCTAACTATTTGTAAGTTTGGTTCATATTCTCAAACCTAGAGTCCCGTAACTATGTGGTTAGTCTCTACGTGCTATGTTGGTATCGTGCGAGATGTTCGTCTCTCTTGTCGGGCCGTTTGTGGGAGGTTTTTTATTTTATCCTTTTAGCCACATGTTTTCAAGCCTAAGTCTAACTATTTGCAAGTTTGTGTCATATTTTAAAAATGAGAGTTTTATGACTATGCGATGAATTGCTATGTGTTATGTTGGTCATGTGCAGGGTGTATGTGCCTTTTGGGGGGGGGGGGCATTTGGTGGTTATTTTATATTTTTGCCCTTCAACTGCATGTTTTAAAGCCTAAGACTAACTATTTACATGTTTAGGTCATATTCTCAAATCGAGAGTCCCATGACTAGACGATTAGTTTATTCGTATTACATTAGTCGTGTGCGAGGCATTCGTGCCTCTTGCAAGGCCGTTTGGGGGTTGTCTTGCATTTTATCCCTTCAAAGGCATGTTTTAAGCCTAAGTCTAATTATTTTCATGTTTGAATTATATTCTCAAACCTAGAGTCCCATAACAAGGCGGTCAGTTGCTACGTGTTACATTGGTCCCGTGCGAGGCGTTTGTGCCTCTTGTGGGGCCGTTTGGCGGATGTTTTGCATTTTTGAACTACAATTATGTGTTTTCAAGTCTAACTCTAACTATTTACAAGCTTGGATCGTATTCTCAAATCGGCAGTCCCGCAACTATGCAGTCAGATGCTACGTTTTATATTGGTCTTGTGTGAGGTGTTCGTTCCTGTCACGGGGCCGTTTGGTTACTATTTTTCATTTTATCTTTTTTAGGGAAAGTTTTTAATCCTGAGTGTAACCATTTGGAAGTTTGGGTCATATTCTCGAATCGAGCATCATGTGACCACACGTTCAGATTCTTACGTTGGTCCCGTGTGAGGTGGTCATTCCTCTTACATGGCCGTTGGGGGCTGTTTTGTGTTTTCACCCTTCAACGGTATGTTTTTAAGCTTAAGTCTAAATATATGCAAGTTTGCATCATTTTCTCAAATCGGGAGTCCCGTGACTACGCGATCAGTTGCTACATTGTACGTTGGTCCCATGGGAGTTGTTAGATCCTCTCGTGGGGCCTTTTGGAGATTATATGGGTTTTAGCCCTTCAACGGCTTGTTTTTAAGCCTAAGTCTAATGATTTGCATGTTTGTTTCATATTATCAAACCGGGAGTCTCGCGACTACGTGATAAGTTGCTACATGTTACGTTAATCTCGTGTGAGATGTTCGTGCCTCTTACGTGGACATTTGGGGGATATTTTGCATTTTCCCTTCAATGGCATGTTTTTAACCCTAAGTCTAACTATTTGCAAACTTGAATCATATTATCAAATCGGGTGTTCCGTGACTACGCAATCGGTCACAACATGTGATATTGGAACCGTGAAAGGTGTCCGTGACCATGCAGGGTTATTTAGGTGATGCTTAGTGTTTTTGCCCTTCAATGACATGTTTTCAAGCCTAAGTCTAACTATTTGCACATTTGGGTCATATTCTCAAATTGGGAGTCCCATGACTATGCGGTTAGTTACTATGTGTTACGTTGGCTTCACGAGAGGTGTTTGTACCACTTGCGATGTCATTTAAAGGACAATTTGCATTTTCACTCTTCAATAGAAAGTTTTGGTGATATTCTCAAATTAGGAGTCTCATAACTTGGCCGCCAGTTGCTACATGTTACATTGGTCCGGTGCGAGGTGTTAAAGCCTGTTGTGGGGCCACTTGGGAGCTATTTTTCATTTTAGACCTTCAACTGCATGTTTTCAAGTCTAAGTTTTACTATTTGTGAGTTTGGATCAAATTCTCAAATCAAGATTCCCTGAATACACGACTAGTTGCTACATGTTACGTTGATTCGGTTCAAGGTGTTCAAGCCTCTTGCGGATCCATTCGTGGGCTATTTTGCATTTTTTCCCTTAAATGGCATGTTTTAAACCCTAATTCTAAACTATTTGCAAACTTTTATCATATTCTCAAATCGATTGTTTTGTTACTACGCGATCAGTTGCAATGTGTAACATTGTTCCCGTGCAAGGTATCCATGCCCTTGCAGGGCTAATTAGGGGATGTTTTGTTTTTTGGCCTTTCAATGACAAGTTTTCAAGCGTAAGTCTAACTATATGCACATTTGGGTCATATTCTTAAATTAGGAATCTCGTCACTATGCGGTCAGTTGATATGTGTTATGTTGGTCTGTTCGAGGTATTCGTGCCCCTTACGATATCGTATGGGGGTTATTCTACATTTTCACCCTTGAATGGCTTTTTTCAATCTTAAATCTAACTATATGCAAGTTTTAGTCATATTCTCAAATCAGGAGTCGCGTGACTACATGGTCAGGTGTTATAGGTTATGTTGATCCGGTTCGAGGTGTTCGTGTCTCTTTCGAGTTTGTTTTGCATTTTATTGCCTTCAATGGTATGTTTTCAACCCTAAGTCAAATATATTTGCAAACTCGAATTAAATTCTTAAATTAGGAGTTCTGTGACTACGTGGGCCATTGCAACGTGCTTCATTTTTCACTTGTAAGGTGTCCGTGCCTTTGTCGGGCTGATTAGGGGATGTTTTGGGTTTTTTCTCTTTAACAGCTAGTTTTCACGCCTAAGTCTAACTATTTGCACATATTTATCATATTCGCAGATTGGGAGTCCCGTGACTATGCAGCCAGTTGCTACATGTTACGTTGGTTTCTTGCGAGGTGTTTGTGCCTCTTGCGGTGTCGTTTAGTGGCTATTTTGGGGCTTTGCCCTTAAACGGCATGTTTTTAAGCCTAAGTCTAATTATTTTTAAGTTTGGTTTATATTCTCAAATGGGGAGACCCGTAACTATACGGTCAGTTAATATGGGTTATGTTGCTCCCGTGCAAGTTGTTTGTGCCACTGGTTGGGCCGTTTGGGGATTGTTTCTCATTTTCTCCCTTCAACGACATCTTTCGAAGCGTCATTCTAACTATTTGCAAGTTTCGGTCATATTCAAAAATTGAGAGTCCCGTGACTATGAGGGTAGTTGCTATAGGTTGCGTTGATCCGGTTTGAGGTGTTCGTTCCTCTTGCGGGTTCGTTTTGCATTTTGTTCCCTTCAATGGAATGTCTTAAACCCTAAGTCTAAACTATTTGTAAACTTTAATCATATTCTCAAATTGAGAGTTCTGTGACTACGCGATTAGTTGGAAAGTGTTATACTGTTCCCATGTAATGTGTCCATGCCCTTGTAGGGCTAATTAGGGGACGTTTTATATTTTTGCCCTTCAACGACAAGTTTTCAAGTGTAAGTCTAACTATTTGCACATTTGGGTCATATTCGCAAAATAGGAATCCCGTCACTATGCAGTCATTTGCTACGTGTTACGTTGGTTTCATGCGAGGTGTTTGTGCCTCTTGCGGTGCCTTTTACGGGTTATTTTGGATTTTTGCCCTTCAGCTACATGTTTTCAAGACTGAGTCCAACTATTTTCAAGTTTGGTTCATATTCTCAAACTAGTAGTCCCGTGACTATGCGTTCAGTTGCTACATGTTATGCGGGTCCCGTGCATGATGTTCGTGCCTCTTGCCAGGTCATTTGGGGGAGGTTTTGCATTTTCTCCTTTCAATGGCATGTTTTTACGCCTAAGTCTAACTATTTTCATATTTGGGTCATATTCTCAAATCGATTGTTCCGTGACCACGCGATCAGTTGATTTGTGCTACGTTGGTCTCGTATGAATCTTTTAGGGGTTATTTTGAATTTTTACCATATACAGCATATCTTCATTCCTAAGTCAAACTATTTGTATGTTTGGTTCATATTCTCAAATCGAGAGTCCCGTAACTATGCAATTAGTCTCTACGTGTTATGTTGGGGTCGTACGAGATGTTCGTTCCTCTTGTCAAGACGTTTGGGGGAGGTTTTATGTTTTCTCCTTTCAACGACATGTTTTCAAGCCTATGTCTAACTATTTTCATGTTTGGGTCATATTCTCAAACCGTGAGTCATGTGACCACGCGAAAGGTTACTTACATTGGTCCTATGCGAGGTGCTCGTTCCTCTTGCGGAGCCGTTGGGGGGCTATTCTGTGTTTTGACCCTTCAACGGTATGTTTTTACACTAAAGTCTAACTATTTGCAAGTTTGGGTCATTTTCTCAAATCGGGCGTCCCGTGAGTATGTGATTTATTGGCACGTCTTACGTTGGCCCCTGCGAGTTATTAGAGCCGCTCGTAGGGCCATTTGGGAGCCGTTTTTCCCTTTACCACTTCTACGACATGTTTTCAAGCCTAAGTGTAACTATTTGCACATTTAGGTCATATTCTCGAATTAGGAGTCCCGTGACTTTGCGATTAGTTGATACGTGTTACGTTGGTTTAGTACGAGGTGTTTGTGCCTCTTGCGGTGTTGTTTATGGGATATTTTAGGTTTTCTCCCTTCAAAGATAAGTTTTCAATCCTAAGTCTAACTATTTTTATGTTTGATTCATATTCTCAAATTGGGAGTCCTTCGACTATGCGGTCAGTTGCTACTTGTTATGTTGGTCCTGTGCGAGATGTGTGCTGCTCTTGTCGAGCCTTTTGGGGGTTGTTTTTAATTTTCTTCCTTCAAGGACATGTTTTCTAGCCTTAGTCTAACCATTTTCATATTTGCATCACATTCTTAAATCCAGAGTCCTATGACTACGCGGTTAGTTACTACGCATTACGTTGGTCCCTTGCGAGGTGCTAGAGCCTCTTATGGCGCCATTTAGGAGCTATTTTTGCATTTTAGCCATTCAATGACATATTTTTTATCCTAAGTCTTACTATTTGCAAATTTGGGTCATATTCTCAAATCAGGAGTCTCATGACTACGTGGTGAGTTGCTATATGTTACATTGATCCAATGCGAGGTATTTTTGCCTTTTACGTGGCCGTTTGAGGGCTATTTTGCATTTTTTTTCCTTCAACAGTATGTTTTCAACCCTAAGTTTAACTATTTGTAAACTTGAATCACATTCTCAAATCGAGAGTTTCGTTGTTATGCAGTCAGTTGCTATGTGGTACATTGTTTTCCTACGAGATGTTTGTGCCTCTTGTGGGCTATTTAGGGGCCATTTTTTAATTTTGCCCTTCAACGGCATGTTTTCATCCTTAATTCTAACTATTTTTAAGTTTGGTTCATATTCTCAGACCGAGAGTCCCATAACTATACGGTTATTTGCTACGTGTTATGATGGTCTCGTGCTAGATGTTCGTGCCTCTTGTCAGGCCGTTTGGTGGTTCATTTACGTTTTCTCCCTTCAATGACATGTTGTCAATCCTAAGTCTAACTATTTGGAAGTTTGGGTCATATTCTAAAAACAAGAGTTCCGTGACTATGTGGTTAGTTTCTATGGTTTATGTTGGTCCCGTGTGAGGTGTTTGTGACTCTTGTGGGGCCATTTGGTGGTTTTTTTTATATTTTTTCCCTTTAACGACATGTTTTAAAGCCTAAGAAAAACTATTTGCATGTTTGGGTCATATTCTCAAATTGGGAGTCTCATGATTAAACGGTTAGTTGCTAAGTGTTACGTTGGTCCGTTGGAGTTATTCGTGCCTCTTGCGCTACCATATGGGGGTTGTTTTACATTTTCACCCTTCAAATGCTTTTTTTCAATCTTAAGTCTAACTATTTACAAGTTTGAGTCATATTCTCAAATCGGGAGTCCCGTGACTACGGGGTTAGTTGCTATAGGTTACATTGATCCGGTTCGAGGTGTTCGTGCCTCTTGCGTGTGTGTTTTGCATTTTGTTGCCTTCAATGGCATGTTTTCAACCCTAAATCTAAACTATTTGGAAACTTGAATCATATTCTCAAATTGGGAGTTTTGTGACTATGCGGTTAGTTACAACGTGTTACATTTTTCCCTTGCAAGCTGTTCGTTCCCTTGCGCGGCTTTTGTGGGATGTTTTGGGTCATATTCTCAGATTGGGAGTCCCATGACTATGCGTCTAGTTGCTTCTTGATATGTGGGTTTCGTGCGAAGTGTGTGTGTCTCTCGCGGTGCCATTTAGGGGCTACTTTTGGGTGTTTCCCTTCAACAGCATGTTTTCAAGCCTAAGTCTAACTATTTTTAAGTTTGGTTTATACTCTCAAATCGGGAGTCACGTGATTATGCGGTCCTTTGATACATGTTATGTTGGTCCTATGAAACATGTTCGTGCCTCTTATCAGGCCATTTGGGGATTGTTTCTCATTTTCTCCCTTCAACGACATCTTTTCAAGCCTTAGTCTAATTGTTTGCATATTTGGGTCATATTCTCAAATTGAGAGTCCCGTAACTATGCGGTCAGTTGATTTGTGTTACGTTGGTCTCGTGTCAGTCATTTATGGATTATTTTGCATTTTTCCCTTCAATGGCATATTTTCAAGCCTAAATCTAACTATTTGTAATTTTGGTTCATATTCTCAAAACTAGAGTCCCCTAACTATGTGGTTAGTCGCTACGTGTTATGTTGGTATCGTGCGAGATATTCGACCCTCTTGTCGAGCCATTTGTGGGAGGTTTTGCTTTTTCTCATTTTACAGACATGTTTTCAAGCCTATGCCTAACTATTTGCGAGTTTGGGTAATATTCTAAGCATGGGAGTTTTATGACTATGAAATTAATTGCTATGTTTTATGTTGCTCCCCTACAGGGTGTATTTGCCTCTTGGGGGGGCATTTGGTGGTTGGTTTATATTTTTTTCCCTTCAACTACATGTTTTAAATCCTAAGACTAACTATTTGAATGTTTGGGTTATATTCTCAAACTGATAGTCCCGTGATTACACGATCAGTTCCTTTGTGTTACATTGGTCCCGTGCTAAGTGTGCATGCCTCTTGTGTGGCCGTTTGGGGGTTGTTTTGCATTTTCTCCCTTCAAAGGCATGTTTTTAAGCCTAAGTCTAACTATTTGATAGCTTGTATTATATTCTCAAACATATAGTCCCGTAACTATGCGATCAGTTGCTACGTGTTACGTTGGTCCTGTGTGAGGTGCCTGTGATATGTTTTCAAGCCTAAGTCTAACTATTTGCATATTTGGGTCATATTCTCAGATCGGGAGTCCCGTGACAACGTGGTTAGTTGATTTGTGTTATATTGGTCTCCTGAGAGCCGTTTAGGGGTCATTTTGAATTTTGGCCCTTCAATGGGTTATTTTTATGCCTAAGTCTAACTATTTCTAAGTTTGGCTCATTTTCTCAAACCGAGAGTCCCGCAACTAAGTATGCGTCCAGTTGCTACTTGTTATCTTGGTCCCATGCGATATGTCTAGGATACTTGCCGAGCCGTTTTGGAGTTCTTTTTCATTTTCTCCCTTTAAGGACATGTTTTCAATCCTAAGTCTAACTATTTTCATATTTGGGTCGTATTCTCAAATATGTTGTCTTGTAACTGCGCGGCTAGTTGCTACATGTTATGTTGGTCCCGTGCGGGGTGTTAGAGCCTCTTGTGGGGCTGTTTGGATGATTTTCTCATATCAGGAGTCCAGTGACTACACGGTCAATTGCTCCATGTACACATTGATCTAGTGCGAGGTGTTCGTGCCTCTTGCGTGGCCGTTTGGGGGGCTGTTTTGAATTTTTTTTCCTTCAATGGCATGTTTTCCATCCTAAGTCTAACTATTTTAAACTTGAATCAAATTCTCAATTCGGGAGTTCCGTGATTATGTGGTTAGTTACTACATGTTACATTGGTACCGTGCGAGGTATCCGTGCCTCTTACGAGGTTTTTTGGGGGTTCTTTTGCATTTTTTCCCTTCAAAGGCATGTTTTTAAGCCTAAGTCTAAAAATTTGTAAGTTTGGATTATATTCTCAAACCTGGAGTGTCGTGACTAGGCAGTTAGTTACTACGTGCTACGATGGTCCCGTGCAAGGAGTTTGTGCCTCTTGTGGGGCCTTTTGGCAACTGTTTTGCATTTTCGAACTACAACGACGTGTTTTTAAGCGTAAGGCTTACTATTTACAGATTTTGGTCATATTCACAAATTCGGAGTCCGATTACAATACGGTCAGCTGATATGTGTTATGTTGGTTTCGTGTGGGTTTTGTGCCTCTTGCGGTGCCATTTAGGGGATATTTTGGGTTTTATCCTCGAACGACATGTTTTGAAAACTAAGTCTAACTATTTGCAAGTTTTGGTCATGTCTTAAAAATCAGACTTTCGTGACTATGCAATCAGTTTGTGCGTGTTTTGTTGGCCCCGTGCGTAGTGTTTGTGCCCCTTACTGGGCCATTTTGTGGTTGTTTTACATTTGTTCCCTTCAACAACATTCTTTAAATCCTAAGACTAACGATTTTTGAGTTTGGGCCATATTCTCAAATCGAGAGTCATGTTACGACACGATCAGTTCCTACATGTTCCATTGGTACCGTGTGAGGTGTTCGTGCCTCCTGCGGGGCCGCTTGGGGGTTATTTTTCATTTCTCCCTTCAAAGGCTTTTTTTAAACCAAAGTCTAACTATTTTCCAATTTGGATTATATTCTCAAACCAGGAGTCCCCTGACTAGGCGGTGAGTTTCTACGTGTTACGTTGGTCACGTACGAGGCGTTTGTTGCTTTTGGGAGGCGTTTGGCCACTGTTTTGCATTTTCAAACTGCAAAGATAGGTTTTAAGCCTAAATCTAACTATTTACAAGCTTGGATCATATTCTCAAATCGGGAGTCCCGTGACTATGCAGTCATTTGCTACGTTTTATATTGCCATGTACGAGGTGTTTGTGCCTGTTGCGATGTCGTTTAGGTGTTGTTTTGCATTTTCTTTTTCTTCAATGACATGTTTTCAAGATAAAGTCTAACTATTTTTAAGTGGGGTTTATATTCTCAAATAGGAAGTCCTGTGACTATCTGGCCAAATGCTACTTGTTATGCTGGTCCTGTGTGACATTTCCGTGCCTATTGCCGAGCTGTTTGGGGGTTGTTTGTCTTTTTATCCCTTTAAGGACATGGTTTCAAGCCTAAGTCTCACTATTTTCATATTTGGGTCATATTCTCAAATCGGGTGTCTCGTGAGTACGTATTCAGTTGCTACGTGTTACGTTTGTCCCATGCGAGGTGTTAGTGCCTCTTGTGGGGCTGTTTGGGAGCTATTTTGCATTTTAGCCCTTCAACGGCTTCTTTTTAAGACTAACTCTAACTATTTTCAAGTTAGAGTCATATTCTCAAACCAGGAGTCCCGTGACTACGCGGTCAGGTTCTACATGTTACATTGATCCGGTACGAGGTGTCTGTGCCTCTTTTGTGGCCGTTTGGGGGTTGTTTTACATGTTTTCCCTTTAATGGCATGTTACCATCTCTAAGTCTAATTATTTGCAAACTTGAATCACATTCTCAAATCAAGAGTTCCGTGACTATATGGTCAGTTGCTACATGTTACATTGGTTTTCTTGATACGTGGTCCTGCCTCTTACGATGACATTTTGCATTTAGTGCCTTCAACGACATGTTTTCATGACTAAGTCTAACTATTTCTAAGTTTGGTTCATATTCCCAAATCAAGAGTCTCGTAACTACGCGGTTAGTTACTATGTGTTATGATGGTCTCGTGCTAAATGTTCATGCCATTTGTTGGGCCGTTTAGTGGCTGTTTTGTGTTTTCTCCCTTCAACGACATGTTATCGAACCTAACTATAACTATTTTCAAGTTTGAGTCATATGCTAAATATTGGAGTCCCATGACTATGCGGTTAGTTTCTACGTGTTATGTTGGTCCTGTACGGGGTGTTTGTGCCTATTGTGGGGCCATTTGGTTGATGTTTTACATTTTTAACCTTTAACAGCATGTTTTAAAGCCTAAGACTAACTATTTGCATGTTTGGGTCATATTCTCAAATCGGGAGTCTCGTGACTACACGGTCAGTATGTTTTTACACCTTTTTGTCATTTTCTAAAACTGGGACGCCCATAAATGCGCGATCAGTTGCTATGTGTTACGTTGGTACCGTGTGAGTTGTTAGAGCCTCTAGCAAGACCGTTTGGGAGCTGGTTTGGGTTTTTTTTTCCTTTAACGACATGTTTTCAAGCCTAAGTCTAAAGATTTTCATGTTTTGTTGATATTCTCAAAGCGAGAGTCCCGTGACTACGCGGTCAGTTTCTACGTGTAATGTTAATCCAGTCCGACTTGTTTGTGCCTCTTGCCTAGCCGTTTGGGGGATATTTTTTCATTTTCCTCTTTAATGGCATGTTTTTAACCCCGAGTCTAACTATTTGCAAACTTGACTTATATTCTCAAATCGGGAGTTTCGTGACTTCGTGTTCGGTTGCAACATGTTATATTGGGCCCGTGTAAAGTCTTCGTGCCCATGTGGGGCTAATTAGGTCATATTTTGTGTTTTTTCCCTTCCGTGATAAGTTTTCAATCCTAAGTCTAACTATTTCCACACTTTGGTCATATTCTCGAATTGGAAGTCCCATGTCTATGAAATTTTTTGCTATGTGTTATGTTGGTTTGGTGCGAGGTGTTTGTGCTTCTTGCGGTGCCATTTAGGGGATATTTTAGGGTTTTGCCCTTGAACAACATGTTTTCAAGCGTAAGTCTAACTATTTTAAATTTTGTTTCATATTCTCAAAACGGGAGTCCCGTGATTATATGGTCAATTGCTACTTGTTATGTTGGTCCCGTGCGAGATCTTGGTGCCTCTTGTCGAGCCATTTTTTTTCTCCCTTTAAGGTCATTTTTTCAAGCCGAAGTCTAACTCTTTGCACATTTGTGTCATATTCTCAAATCTGGAGTCTTATGACTATGCGTTCAGTCTCTATGTGTTACGTTTATCTCATACAATGTGTATGTGCCTATTGCATGTATGTTTAGGGACTAATTTGCATTTTCTCCCTTCAACGGTATGTTTTCATGCCTAAGGCAAAATATTTGTAATTTGGTTAATATTCTCAAATTGAGAATCCCGTAACTATGCAGTTCATTTCTACCTATTATGGTTGTCTCAAGCGAGATGTTCGTGCCTCTTGTCGGACCGTTTGGGGCTATTTTCATTTTCTCCTTTTAACGACATGTTTCCAAGCCTAACTCTTACTATTTTCAAGTTTGGGTTATATTCTAAAAATGGGAGCCTCGTAACAATGCAGTTAGTTGCTACGTGTTACGTTCATCCCGTGTGAGATGTCCGTGCCTCTTACGGGGCCGTTTGGGGGTTCTTTTGCATTTCGGCACTTCAATTACATGTTTTTAAGTGTAAGTCTAACTATTTGCCAGTTTGGATCATATTCTCAAACTTTGAGTCCCGTGACTAGGCGATTAGTTACTATGTGTTACATTGGTCTCAGGCGAGGTGTCCGTGCCTCTTGTGGGGTCATTTTTGGTTTGTTTTACATTTTCGAACTGCATTGACATGTTTTCAATCCAAAGTCTAACAATTTACAAGCTTGGATCATATACTCAAATCGAGAATTTCGTGACTATTTAGTTAGTTGCTATATTTTACATTGGTCCTGTGCGAGGTGTTCGTGCCTGGTGCGGGACCATTTGGGGGTTGTGTTTCATTTTTATTCTTCAAGGGATGGCTTTTGATCCCGGGTCTAACTATTTGTCATTTTGGATCATATTCTCAAACCGGGAGTCCAATGACCATGCTTTCAGTTACTAAGTGTTATGTTGGTCCCGTGCAAGGTGTTTGTTTCTCTAACGGAGCCGTTTGATGGTTGTTTTAAATTTTTCACCCTTCAACGGCATGTTTTCAAGCTTAAGTATAACTAATTTCAAGTTTGGGTCATATTCTCAAATCATGAGTCCCGTGACTATGTATTTAGGTTATATTTTTTTCGTTGGTCCCATGCTAGGTGTTTGTGCCTCTTGTGGGTCCGTTTGGCAGTTGTTTTGTGTTTTCTTCCTTCAATGGTGTATTTTCTGCCTTTAACGACATGTTTTCTGCCTTCAGCGACATGTTTTCAAGTCTAAGTATTACTATTTTCAAGTTTGTGTCATATTCTCAAACCAGGAGTCTCTTGACTATTCGATCAGTTTCTAGGTGTTACGTTGGAGCCCGTGCCTCTTAGGGGGCCATTTGGAGGATGTTTTTCACTTCTCCCCTACAAAGGCATGTTTTTATACCTAGGTCTAACTATTTGAAAACTTGAATAATATTCTCAAATCGGGAGTGATGTGACTACGCCGTCAGTTGCAATATGTTACGTTGGACCTGTGCAAGTTGTTCGTGCCCTTATGGGGATGATTTGGGGATGTTTTATGTGTTTCACTTCAACGACAAGTTTTCAAGCCTAAGTCTAACTGCTTGCATATTTGGGTCATATTCTTAAATTTGGAGTCCTCTGACTATGTAGTCAGTTGTTATGTGTTACGTTGTTTTTGTGTGATGTGTCTGTGGCTCTTGTTGTGTCATTTAAGGGCTACTTTGGGTTTTTCCTCTTCAACGGGATGTTTTCAAGCCAAAGTTGAACTATTTTTAAGTTTGGTTCCTATTCTCATACCGGGACTCCCGGAACTATGCGGTTAATTTCTATGTGTTATGTTGATCCCGTGCGACATATTCATGGCTCTTGTTGGGCCTCTTGGGCTTTGCTTTTCAGTTTATCCCTTCAACGACATGTTTTCAAGCCTATGTCTAACTATTTGCATATTTGGGTCATATTCTCAAATTGAGAGTCCTATAACTATGGGGTCAGTTGGTACGTGTTTTGTTACTCTCGTGCGTGGTGTTCGTACCTCTCGCAGGGCTTTTTAAGGGATATTTTCCGGTTTCTCCCTTAAACGACATATTTTCATGTCTAAAACTAAATACATTTAAGTTTCATTCATATTCTCAAACAGAGAGTACCGTAACTATGTGGTTAGTTGCTACGTGTTATGTTGGTCTCGTGCCAGATGTTCGTGCCTCTTATCAGATCGTTTTGTTTTGTTTTTTTGCATTTTCACCCTTCAACGGCATGTTTTCAATATTAAGTCTAACTATTTTGAAGTATGGATGATATTCTCAAATAGGGAATCCTGTGACTACGCGGCTAGTTGCTACGTTTTATGTTGGTCCCATTAAAGGTGTTTGTCCCTCTTGCTATGCCATTTGGGGGTTGTTTTGGTCATTTTCTCCCTTCAACAACATATTTTAAAGCCTAAGTCTATCAACTTGCAAGTTTAAATCATATTCTCATACCTCGAGTCTCGTGACAAGGCGGTTGGTTGCTACGTTTTACGTTGGTCCCATGTGAGGAATTTGTGCCATGCATGGCCATTTGGTGTTTTTTTTACATTTTTGCCCGTCAAAGACATCTTTTTAGGCCTAAGCGTATAACTATTTTCATTTTTGGATCATATTCTCAAATCGGCAGTATCAGGATAATGCGGTCAGTTGTCATGTTTTACGTTGGTCGCGTGCGAGGTGTTCATGCCTCTTGCGTGGCCATTTGGGGGTTATTTTTCATGTTCGACCTTCAATGGAATGTTTTTAATCCTAAGTCTAACTATTTGCAAGTTTGGATCGTATTCTCATGCACGGAGTCTCGTGCCTAGGTTGTTAGTTTCTACGGGTTACGTTGGTCCCGTGCAAGGTGTTCGTGGCTCATGTGGGGACGTTTTGGAGCTATTTTGCATTTTCATATTGCAACAACATATTCTCTAGCCTAAGTCAACTATTTAAAATCTAGGGTCATATTCTCAAAACGATAGTCCCGGTACTATGCAATCCGTTGCTACGTTTTATATTTGTCCTATGCGAGGTGTTCGTGCCCGTTGTGAGGCCATTTGGGGGTTATTTTGCATGTTTGCACTTCAATGGCATATTTTAACGCCTAAGTCTAACTATTTGCAAGTTTGGGTCATATTCTTAAATTGGGAGTCCCGCGACCACATGGTCAGTGGATACGTGTTACGTTAGACCGTGCGAGGAATTCATTTCTCTTGCGAGGCAGTTTGGGGGCTTTTTGCATTTTTAATCTTCAACAGCATGTTTTTAATCTTAAGTCTAACTATTTGAAAGTTTGGGTCATATTCTAAAAATTGGAGTTATGTGACTATCCGGTTAGTTACTACGAGTACCGTTGGTCACGTGCGAGGTGTTTGTTTCACTTTTGGGGGCCATTTGGTGGTTATTTTACATGTTTGCTCTTCAAAGGCTGTCTCAAAGCCAAAGACTAACTATTTGCATCTTTGGGTCATATTCTCAAACCGAGAGTCCCATGTCTACTCCGTCAGTTTTAACCTGTTACATTCGTCCTGTGGGAGGTGTTCATGTAGCTTGCATAGCCTTTTGGGGGCTATTTCCATTTGTCGCCCTTGAATGACATGTTTTTAAGCCTAAATCTAACTATTTACAAGTTTGGATAATATTCTTGAACCTAGAGTCCCGTGACTAAGCCGTTAGTTGCTACTTGTTACGTTGGTCCTTTGCGACATGTGCATGCCTCTTGTGGGGCCGCTTTGGGATTGTTTTAAATTTTTGAACTTCAACGACATGTTTTCAAACCTAAGTCTAACTATTTATAATCTTGAATCATCTTCTCAAATTAGGAGTCCCATAACTATGCAGTCAGTTGCTACGTTTTATGTTGGTCCTTTGTGAGGTGTTCGTGCCCATTGAGGGGCCGTTTGGGGGTTGTCTTGCATTTTAACTCTTTAAGGGCATGTTTTCAAGGTTAAGTCTATTTATTTTCAAGTTAGGGTCATATTCTCAAACTGAGAGTCCGTCACTATGCAGTCAGTTGCTACGTGTTACGTTGGTCTCGTGCTAGGTGTTAGAGAATCTTGTGGGGTCGTTTGGGAACTGTTTTGGGTTTTAGCCCTTCCAAGGCATGTTTTTGAAGCCTAGGTCTAACTATTTGCTAGTTTGGCTCATATTATCAAACAAAGAGTCCCCTGACTATGCAGTCAGTTTCTACATGTTATGTTGATCCGGCGGGAGCTTTCTATGCCTCTTGTGGGGTCGTTTGGGGGATATATTGCATTTTTTGGCTTCAATGGAATGTTTTTAACCCTAAGTCTAACTATTTGTAAAATTGAATTATATTCTCAAATCATAAGTTTCGTGACGACACGGACAGTTGCAACGTGTTACGTTGGTCCTGTGCAAGGTGTTCGACCCCTTGCGGGGCGGATTAGGGGATGTTTTGTGTTGTCCTTCAAAGGCTAATTTTCAAGCCTAAGTCTAACTATTTGCACATTTCGGTCATATTCTCAAATTTGGAGTCCCGTGACTATATAGTCAGTTGCTACGTGTTACGTTCATTTCGTCTGAGGTGTTTGTGTCTCTTATGGGGCCATTTAGGGGCTATTTTGGGTTTTTGCCCTTCAACGCTTATTTTCAATCCTCAGTCTAACAATTTCTAAGTCCAATTCATATTCTCAAACTGGGAGTCCCGTGACTATGCGGTCAGTTTCTACGTACTATGTTGCTCCCGTGGAAGATGTTCGTGCCTCTTTTAGGTCCGTTTGGGAGTTAATTTTGCCATTTTCTCCCTTTAACGACATGTTTCCAAGCCTAAGTCTAACTAATTGCAAATTTTAATCGTATTCTCAAACTTGGAGTCCCATGACAAGGCGGTCGGTTGTTGTGTGTTATGTTGGTCCCCTGCGAGGTGTTAGTGCCTCTTACTGGACCATTTGCTATTTTTAAAATTTTTTCCCTTCAATGATATATTTTCAATCCTAAGTCTAACTATTTTCATGTTTGGATTATATTCTCAAACCGGGAGTCCCGTGACTATGCGGTCAGTTGCTAGATTTTATGTTGGTCCCGTGCGAGTTGTTCGTGCCTCTTGCAGGGACTTTTTAGGGTTATTTTGCATGTTTAGCCATCAACAAAATGTTTTTAAGCCTAAGTCTAACTATTTGCATGTTCAGATCATATTTTCACACCATGAGTCTCGTGACTAGGCGATCAGTTACTACATGTTACATTTGTCCCGTGTTGGGTGTTCGTGCCTCATGTGGGCCTGTTTAGGATCTATTTTGCATTTTTAAACTACACTGACATGTTTACTAGCCTAAGTCAACTATTTACAAGCTATGATCATATTCTCCAATCGGGAGTCCCGTGACTATGCAGTCAGTTGCTACGTTTTTCATTTGTTTTGTGAGAGGTGTTTGTGCTTGTATTGAGGCGTTTGGGGGTTTCTTTGCTATTTTGCTCTTCAACGGAATGTTCTAAAGCCTAAGTCTAACTATTAGCAAGTTTTAATCATATTGGTAAATCGGGAGTACCGTAACCACACTGTCAGTTTCTACGTGTTACGTTTGTCCCATGCAAGGTGTTTGTTTCTCTTAAGGGGCTGTTTGGGGGATTTTTTGTTGTTGTACTCTTTAACGACATGTTTTCCAGCTTAAGTCGAACTATTTGGAAGTTTGGGTTATATTTTCAAGTCGGGAGTGCCGTGACTAGGTGGCCAGTTGCTACTTGTAACATTGGTCCCGCGCAAGGTGTTAGATCCTCTTACGCGGCTGTTAGTGGGTTGTTTTGCATTTTGTCCCTTCAACTGCGTGTTTTCAAGCGTAAGTATAAATATTTGCATGTTTGGGTCATATTCTGAAATTGGGAGTCCCATGACTATGCAGTTAGTTGCTACGTGTTTCATTGGTTCCGTGAGAGGTGTTCAAGCCTTTTACGGGGCTAGTTTGAATTTTCACCCTCTGAGGGCATTGTGGCCATCCCGATATCTCTCCTTCCTCTTCTCTCCTCATCATCGGTGGGGGGTGAATGTAAACAGATGGAGTCGATAACCTATATTGCACAAAATGAGCAAAAGAACATGTCGTCGTCTTGAGAGAGAGGCATTGAAGATAAACCGATGCATATAAAACGAATAGTTCGAAGGTTCGGGGGCTAACTTATGGAATGGGAAGGTGTTAGGCACCCATCCTACACTTTCTATCTATCATAGGCTTGTTTTAATGTTTTCCTTTATTTCTCCATGAAGTGTGTGCACGTGTATATATATAAATGGAGATCAACATCGCCCAACTCATACCATGGAAAATATAGAGTGAGGTTATCCATACGAATGTTCCCGAAAATAATATTTAGATAATACACTTTATGCATTTATCGAGATATTGATTGTTAGAACGAAATGATAATATATGTTTGGATAAAACGCCATCAAGGATCATAAATACAATGTATATTAAAATAATGTATAGATGAAAAGGTGACAAATGTGAAAATGAGAATATCGGACTCGAGTCTCGGGTTTTAGCCCAAAACGCCTACGTTTCCTATAAAGGCATCCAAGTCCACGTAGTTCATATGTGACATAAGGGTTGGGTTTATCTCATAGATTCTAATGGGAATTTGTTATATGTGTGTGCGTAGAAAATGTATATTAGTTTTGAGCAATTGTGATGGATAATCCCGTTGGGATTTATAGATGTAACCCTCTTTTTGTTTGTTTTGGGTTTTTATAGAAAATAAAGTATGTGAAATATAACTAATAAAAAGGTGAGATATTATGCGTATGAACTAAAGTAAAAGATAGATTAAAAAATTCTGTAACTAATGCAAAAATATAGAAATTAAAGAGAGAGAAGGATTTGGGACCAGCTTTGGAGAATTGAATCTTGATATTAATCCTTTAATGAATTCCCTTGAGTGTTAAGATAAATGTTGGATGAGGGAGAATGAGATTTTCCTAAATTGGGTATAAAAAGGATGGGAATGAAAGATTGAAAGGAATTTCACACAAGGAAACTTCGCTGGTTGCAAGAGAATGTTGTTGAGATCACTGATATTCATGTATCTGAGGTGTGACTTGGGAGTGAGGTCATGCCATATATTTATAGGGTAGGGGGTGCCGATCAACATAGACCTAGCCCTGCCAATCAGAAGGTAACCCTAGGCACACTGTTGATAAGTAGGTAAATGGACCTGCTAATCAGCAGCCTCGTGCTGATTTTTTAAGAACAACAATCGTAGAACATAATATGTTTATCCAAATTGTGCATGGGGTATATCACTAAAAAGGTAATGCAGAGACCTTCAAGAGTCCTTTGGACCACTCCCGGGTCCAAGGGTTGACTTTGGGTCAAATGAGGCTAGAAATGCTCGTCGATCCTTTGGACTGGAGATTATCGGACGAAAATGTATCGTTTGTCCGAACGGTAAGTCAGAATCTTACACGGAGTAGATCGTTGGAAATTTTATCCGAGGTAATTTGACATTCTAAATAGATTCACTCGGTTTGTAAAGTTGACCTGAGTTAACTAGGGCTCAAAAGTGCGCAATGACCTTTGGGAGTAAAAGGGGTCGTTCGTGCATATCACAAGACTGATTTGCACATGGAGCAAAATTTTTGGAAGGTTATTCAGTGGCCTTTGAGGATTCATTCAGTCTCCTTCGATCTGAAGAATTGACCTTGGATAAACGGAGCTCAGGAGCACCCGGTGGCTTCCAGATTAATTTTTTAGGGTAAATGGATCGTTCATTCGAATGGTTATATTGTTTCGCGTACGAGGTGGACCATTAGAAAAGGGTTTTAGTTCCCTTCAAAGATTTATAAATCCTTATCTCTGATGATGAAGTTGATTAGGGTCAAATCGAGGCCCGAGAGTGCCCATTGGCCTCCATATTGATTTTCGGTGGTAAAATGGTCCGTTCATTCGAACTGATATGTCGATTTTCACATGGGTACATTCGTTGGAAAGGGAATTCGGAGACCTGTGATGATTCATTGAGATTTTACTCTCTTGAAAGAGTTAACTGGAGTCAAATGGGGCCTGAGCGTGCCTGATGGCCTCTAGATTAGTACTCGGAGTATAACCTAGGGTTTCTAGTGAAATGGGGAGGTGTTAGGGACCTAAAGAAAGACTTAAGAGGTCCTAGCATGTCTTCTATACAAAGCACCTCGACGAGTTAGCTTTTAATAAGTGAAATTCATTGAATAGACACAACATGATATTTTTGAAAGAGGTCGATTATGCAGACCTAAAGGGATAAGGATGACCGATTTCGAGGGTCGAGGAAAATTATGAGGAACTAAGGAAATACTGAGGGTGGCTTATTCAATGTACTGAGGTCAATTCTGAGGACCTATGGTACAAAGAAACCGATTCTGAGGGTAGAATCCAATTCTGAGGGCTTAAGTAGAAGCGACCAATTCTGAGGGTCGAGGTCAATTCTAAGGACCTTAAGTAGAGGTGACCAATTCTACCGGATTAAGTAGGAGTGACTAATTCTAAGGTTCAAAGACAATTCTGAGGGCTTAAGTAGGAGCGACTAATTCTGAGAGTCGAAGCCAATTCTGAGGGCTTAAGTAGGATTGACCAGTTCTGAGGGTCGAAGCCAAATTCTGAGGGCTTAAGTTGGAGTGACCAATTATACGGGTTCAGGTCAATTTGGGGACCATAAGTGGGAGCAACCAATTCTGAGGGTCAAAGCCAATTCTGGGGGCTTTAAGTTGTAGTGACCAATTCTTTAGGTTGACGCCAATTATAAGGGCCTAAGTTGAAGAGACTAATTATGTGGGTCGAGGTCAATTTTGAGGACCTTAAGTGGGAGTGACCAAATATGAGGGTGGAAGCCAATTCTGAGGGCTTAAGTTAGAGTGACCAATTCTAGCGGTCAAATCCAATTCTGAGGACCTTAAGTAAGATTGATCAATTTCGAGGGTTGAATCCAATTCTGAGGGTTTAAGTAGAGGTGACCAATTCTGAAGGTCGAAGCTAAATATGAGGGTCTAAGTAGAGTATGACCAATTCCAAGGGTCGAAGCCAGTTCCGATGGCTTAAGTAAAGGTGACCAATTCTGAGGGTCGAAGCCAATTCTAAGGGCTTAAGTAAGTTGTGGGCATTGTTTTCTTGGGAAAGTTTGGAGACTCCACTAGGGAAAAGACATTAATTTGAGGATTGGGTGCAGCCTGCTGGGGATCTTTTTATTTATGTGGTGTCCTTTGGAGACATTTCTAGGGATATATCCAATTTGATTTGGGAATTCATCTAGGGAAATAAGTCTGGGAGAAAATTTGGTATTAATACATTAGGGGATTTGAGAGGTTTGGAAAAAATGTTTTTTCTTGTTGAAAGAGGTTCTAAAATTCATTTGGTAATTTTAGGAATTTTCAAGGGATTTTTGGGATTCTCTATTATTTTTTAGGAATTTTTGTACAAAATTTTAGGGAGGTATCGATCGACAGGGTGTAGGAGGTGCCAAATGGCAGTGGCACGATCTTTTGGGTTACCTCGAGTAGGTGAAGGTACAATGGCAATCAGTCTTGAATGGCCTGACAAGTGATGGAATAAATTCTTCTCTTCTCTTGAGACCACCTTTCTTTGATGACCTTTTTCAGATATTAATTTTTTGTTAGGGATCTTGCAGGTGACCTTTTATCCCTGGTGGATGGCCATCCAGGACATGGGGGTGACTGGGGGGAATGTGTAGTGTGGCGATTAATGAGTATGTTTGATACCTTAGAGAGAGGGTTGCGGGGCAGATGAGGTGACATCCAATTCTGGTTCTTTCCCTTCGAGATTTCTTATAGATTCATTGTTGACAATGGGAGCTTCGCGGTTGCATGCTTGATGTAATGGCATTGCACCTAAAAAGAGACTCAAAAATGCAAAAACATATGCATATTTCGTTCGATTATCTTGATTTAGTGGTTTACTCCAATGCACTTTAATTTGCTACTGAGTTTTTATTTTTATAAAAGTAGGAGAATGTGTGTTTTTTGGAATTTTTTTGAATATGTTTGAGTAGAAGATGTCCTCAAAGGATTGTCTAAAAAATTGTTTCCCCTGAAGGGATTTAGTTTGAGAAGAAGTTGTAAAAATGAGTTTTTTAAAATTTTTGAGTAGTGGAAGGCCTTGGCGGATCGGTTGGCATATGGATTAGGAAATAGAAAGTTGGGATGTAAAGTGGTGCTTGCTGCCTTAAATATATTGTGATGAATGTGGTTTGTTGAGGAGACTTTATTGATGCTTGAGTTATTGCCCTAGGCATAACTTCGAAGTTACTATTAGTGATCGGGGACCTGTTGGTGGACCCATAACTTCCAGTCATCACTCCGTGGATGTCATACCATCATAATCTTGCGGCGTGATACTGGCAAAGACCCTGAATGGTATAGATGCTTGGCAGGAAGGCCATTCTATATTTCTAAGGGGTATCCCAGTTATAATGTTCATGTGGTTGTCAAAAATTTGTATGGCAGTCCTTCCTGAATATCCCTTAGCAGTTGTTCCAAAATTCTTTACTCACTACATTATTAATGTGGGCTTAGATATCGAGAGTTGGGAGAACTGGTTTGTGGAGCATAGGGCTCGAGGTGTGCATTGGTTAGTGACTTGGTGGGGAAAGTTGCATCCCATTCTAAAATTGGGGGAATATCAGTATGTTCAGTTGGTTGGCCTCTAGCAAACGTTTTTCTACTTTCCCTGGTGGCTCTTGCATCAATTTGGCTGGGAGATAATTGTGCCACCTTGGACACTAGACTTCTTTCCTATGGAGGATTTAACAGAGCACATACGTATGTGACTAGGCTCTCTATGGGAGAATCATCGACCGTCGACCCATTCTTCTCAATTTGTTGGCCAAGTCTGGCATATTTTTGGGGATTACATGAAGTGGTTGTGGAGGAGGGTAGTTGCCAAGATGTTGGCTGAGGAGACCGGTCAAAGGTGGATCACCATGCTTGATACCATGGAGGGAGGTGTTGTTATTTTCCCTAGGCTGGTCTGGGATTACCATTCGATGGAGAACCTTCGGCATTCCATCCAAGCAGGGGAGTTTTAGGAACCCTAAGATGTAGATGATGATGGGGTTGGTTCTTCTAACAGTTATGGGTAGGATCGCTGGGGAGTTTTATTTGTGAAGTTTTTGGGACATGTTCGGTAATGTGTGGGAATAAATTATGGGAAGGTTATCTAGGAGTAGTTTGGCTTGTGTTTTATTTTTAGGACAATAATGTTAGGTCTACGGGGGAAGTTTCTTGACTCCCTATGCCGATGTAATTGTAACGGAATTTTTCGCCAATGAAATAAAGAAAATTTGAATTATATTGTTGTGCCTCTTGCATTTGAATTATCTATACCAATATCTAACGACTATATAACCATTTTGTTCACGTACATGAGAAAAATGAAGCGTCATTCTCGGAGATAAACAAAGAATAAAATTTTATCAAAAATAAAGGGATCATGCTGATGTGAAGCGTATGAGGTACCTACGTACCTCTGGGGGTTTTGAAAATTTTCAAAGTTCAATTTTTTAAAGCAAAAGCATCTTTAGAGGATCAAGCCCCACATAGTTCTGAGTAGAGGGAAATGAATTTTTTTTAAGAATAAATGGGAGATGAGAAGAGTCGTTGCGCACCGAGATTGAGACAGTCCAGGTTGAGTGGACGGGCCATTTCTTCCACATCGAGGTCGGTAAGCATAGCGGTGCCACCGGATAGGATCTTTTTTAAAATGTAGGGGCCACTCTAATTGGGCTTTAATCCCCCCATTTGGGGTCCCAAATAGGTTCTATTATTTTTTAAGGGCTAATTCCCCTTCTCAGGCACCACATTCCCTGACTCTCTTATTGAATGATCGTCCTATTCGGCGATGGTACCCTTATATGTGATATAGATCTTTCAGTCTCCTTTCGTCCAAGAGTGACAATTCATCAAGATGGTTCTGATGCCAGTCTTCCTCGTTGACTTTGGTTTCAAGCAAGACGCATAGTGAAGGAATTTCTAGCTCAATGAGTAGGACTTCTTCTATGTCGTATACTAGAGAGTAAGAGGTAGCATCGGAAGATGCTCAAATTGAAGTGCGGTAGCCCCAGAAGTTGTAAGGGATCCGATTGGCCCAATCTCAAAAACTTTCTATAATTTTTTTGATTATTGCTTTAAGATTCTTATTAACGGCTTCGACTGCTCCATTAGTCTGAGGTCGGTAAGTAGAAGACTCGTGTCTCTGAATCCCATACTCGTCGACCACCTTTGTGACTTCTGCTTCAAAATATAACCCGTTGTCTGACACTAGATCTTGCAAGACCCCATATCGCTAGATGATATTATTGTCGGATGAATCTTTCCACCTTCTTGGAATTTAGAACTGTGTATGACTCAGCTTTGACCCATTTGGTGAAGTAATCAATGGAAACTAAGATGAATTTATGCCCTTTTGAGGCTTTGGGTGTAACTTTCCCTATGATATCGATGACCCGTATGGACAAAGGCTAGGGAGAAGTCAAGTTGTATAATTCCCATGGACACAAGTGTTGGAGGTTGGAAAATTGTTGGCATTTATTACATCTCCGCACATAGGCAGTGCAATCCTGAACCATGATAGTCTAATAGTAACCCTGTCAGATGATTTTCTTTGTAAGTATATGGTCATTCATATGGGGTCTCCATTCCCCATTAGGATTTTCTGCATCATCTCTTTAATGTCATCCCATGCAATGTAGTGTAAATGGGTTCCATCGAAATTTCTTTTGAATAGTGCTTTATCGCAGACAATGTATTGCGCAGCTAGTCCGTGGAGGGTTGCTCGGTCTTTCTTGTTATAATCTTGGGGATACCTACCGTTCTTGAGGAGGTTCCAAATATCATAGTACCAGTAATCGAATATATTAAGATATTCTTTTGTGATGAGCTCAATGTGGTATCAGTGGGTGGGTTTAACCTGCTTTTAGACTAGGAAGGGATCCATCGTTATTCCTTCGGGTATGTCAATCATGGAGGCTAAGGTAGAAAGGGCATCGGTTAAGTTGTTCTTTGCTCGGGTAGGTAATGGAAGGTGATATCTTGGAATTGGGAGGTCGTCTCTTCTACATGGGCATGGAAGGATAAGTGTTTTTCATCCTTGACTTTCCATCTTTTGAGTACTTAACTGATGATGAGGGTTGAATCCCCGTCGACATTCCTATCTTGAGAGAAACTTTGAGGCCTATTATTCATGCCTCATATTCAATCATGTTATTGGTGCAGGGAAAATTTAGATTAATGGCAGTGGGAGTGTTAGACTCATCAGGGGCAATTAGGAGTATCCCAATACCATACCCTTTCTTTTTGGCAGAGCCATCAAAGAACATTTGTCACCTGAGGTCTTCTTGGGAGGAACAAAGGATATTTTCATCCATGAAATTGGAAATCCAAACATTAGTTTTTCCATAGAGTGGTTAGCAAGGTTTTCAGAGATGGCTCTTCTTTTCCTGGATTTTTGCATGACATACACGATGTCAAATTTGGCTAGTAGCATCAACCATCAGTCCATTCAGATATACAGGGTAGGTTTCTCGAGCAAGTATTTGATAGGATCCATTCCGGACACAAGTTTGATGGGAAAAGTGAGCATATAATGTCATAATTTTTGGGTGACCCAGATAAGGGCGACACATGCTTTCTCCAAAGCAGAGTACTTAACTTCGTACCCAACCAACTTGCAACTGGAATCATAGATGGCCCTCTCTTTGTATGACTCTTCAATATATTGGGTTAACAAATCCCCAACTGTAGTATCTGTCACGGTCAGATATAGGAGTAGAGGAAGACCAGGTTGTGACGGCATGAGTACCTGAGGTCAGGTTAGATATTTCTTGATTCGGTCAAAGGCGCCTCTTGGAACGCTTCATTCCAAACCTTATATGAATCCTTTTGGATGAGTTTGAATATGGTTTCACACATAGAAGTCAACTAGCTGATAAATAGGCTGATATACTGTAATTTTTTTGAGGAATTCGTAGACTTATTTTTCTGTTTAGGGTGGTGGAATTTCCAGTATGGCTTCAAGTTTGGCAGGATCTATTTTTATCCTTTTCTCACTAACCATGAATCCCAAGAGATTTCCTTTGATAACTCAAAAACACATTTTGTGGGTTAAGTCGTATCTGGTATTGTTGTAATTGCTCGAAGAACTTTCGGAGATAGGGAACATGACCTTCCCTAGTCTTAGACTTGACAATCATATCATCCATATAGACCTCGACTTCTTTGTGGATCAGATCATGCAAGATAGTTGTGTCAAACCTATAATAGGTAGCCCCTATGTTTTTTAGATCAAATGGCCTAACGGTGTAACAGAAGGTTCCCCAAGGGGTGATGAATGCGGTTTTCTCTTGATGATCCAGGTGCAGCTTGATCTGGTTATATCTGGAAAACCCATCAACAAATTACTTGAGAGCCTAGGTAGTTGTATTTTCTACAATCATATCGATATTGGGTAGCGGGTAATCATCCTTCGGGGAGGCCATGTTCAAATATCGATAGTCAATGCACATGTAAACCTTTCCTTCGAATTTCGGTATGGGTACGATATTGGCTAGCCATGTGGGATATTAGATCACACGAATGAAGCCCGCATTCAATTATTTGACCGCTTCTTCCTTAAACTTGAGTGACCATTCGGTGCGAAGCTTTTGCAACTTCTGTTTGACCAGTTTACATTCTGGGAGAGTTGGAATCTCATGCTGAGCGATCTTGAGATTAATTTCTATCATATCATCATAGGACCATTCAAAGACATCCATAAATTCCTTCAGTATTTTTTCGAGTTACGCATGCTCTTTCTCGTCAATGGTGGATCCTATCCTAATCTCACGCAGTTGGCTATTAGAATTGAGATTAATAATAACAGTTTCATCTTCATTATCTTTAACAGGGTAATGTTGTTTCTCATTAACCTTATTAAGATTAGTTAAGAATTCTTAATTTGCAAAATCATCATCATCACAAGTTTTATTAGACTCAAGACAATTAATGTAAGGCACAGCAAGATACTCAAAATCTTCATTTATTTCATTATTGGGCAAATAGCGTTGAGAACCTCATCAAAAGATGTCTTCATTACATCAGAATAGGGAGGAACTATAAAATAAGAGGAAATCAAATAAATATCTGGGTTAGGTTGCATTTCAGGGTGTGGAGCAGTTATAGCATGTCTGTTGAGCAGAGGTTCATCAATAACTTTGATCAGGCTATATGGATCCGATGATGTAGAGCTTGAGTGGATCGTCAGAGTGTTAGCCCCAGTGTCAGAAAATTAAATAAATCCTCGAAGTCACTTCCCTCAAAATCCCCGGTAGCATCTATGGCCTTCTTAATGAATGGTTTCACATGATGCTGGGAACTTTTCTCCCATGAGTAGTTATCTTGGAAAAATATCTCCATTCCTGGCTTCATATATTTCTCCATGGGATCCTACCACGGTTCAAGAAAGCCCCAAAAGGGAAAATCTTCACCTTCTCTGATAAATAGTTCGTTCAAGGAATCTTTTGCCACAGTCTTGGCATTCTCTAGCCTTATCTTCAACCGAGGTGGGTGGAGCATTCTGAGTTCTTCTACTGAGGGTTTATAACCTAAGCCACAAGGAGGAAAATATTTCTTTAATATTATGGGTTCAAGTATTCCATGTTGTTGTTGTCCCAGGTCCACTTCAGTCATGAAGTGCATATTCTTAAACATCTTTATCACATTAGCATTTCCATGAGGGTTGTGTTCTGGACAAACTTTGTCTTTTAAATCATCCCATGTTGGGAGCGAAATAGGTTCGACTCGAAAACTTGACATAAGAATATGATTCTCCCCACGTTGTATCTCCAGTATTGAATTACTGGTTCTTACATTCTCGGTGTTATCCTCGTCGCCCAAGATGGTGATGACCTACCCATTGGCAAAGAACTTCAGTTTCTTCCGTAGGGAAGAAAACACACCCTTGATACTGTGGAGCTATTGCCATCCAAGCAACAAATTGAAATAAGTCGGGATGTCGATGACTTGGAATTCACTGACGGGATTCATAAGGCCATCCCCTATAGTAAGCCTTATGTATACCGTCACATCCCGATGGGTGTTATCATAAGTGCGCACCTCAACAGAGGTCGTAGAAAGGTCGCTCACTTTTAAACCCAAGCAATTGAGGGTTCTCAGTGGGCAAACCTAAAGAGATGATCCATTATCGTCAAGAAAAAGTGGGATGGTCTTTCCCACGACTTCGATAGAGATATTAAGATCATAGTTGTGATTTGGTCCAAATTTAAGGATTTCTTCTTCGGAGAAGGAGAGGATTCTAGTATAGGTTAGAGAACCTACCAGATTCACTACTTCTTATGGCGTGGTGGAAGGAGGGACTCTGGGCTCAGTGAGTAGTTTGATCAAGGCATTCCAGTACAGCTGGAAAGACATAAAGAGTCCCCGCAGAGTTGTGTTAGCTTGGGTTTTTTAATTGATAGAGGATCTTGCTCTCCTCTAGGGTCATTTTTGACAAAGTAAGTTTCCCAACACCTTTTCCATTATTGATTGTTGATGGTTACGGGCTTGGAACTCGATAATGCCTCCCTGATATTATTTGATGGTTCGAAGAAGAAGGGAAAAATAGAAACCCCATTTCCTCATCTATATTCAGTTATTCATCCACCTTATTGATATCTCCTAGTAACTGCTCAAAATATATCATTCCACATATAATGACTATTGGTCCAGTCTTGTCTGTACTTTGCTCTTCATCTGAACTATCAAATTCGCCCCCTCATCCAGTGGCAGCGACATCATATTTCCACGAGAAGTTAATACATTCCTTAACCCCAACGCCCTCTTTGTATAGATCCTGCCACTCAGCGGGGAGATGTAGAAGTGAAGGGACCAGGCGCCCTTGTAGTTTCAAAGAATAAAGTAGCTCGGATATATTGCCAATTTCACCAGCCTGTTGAAATAAGTCCTCCATAATCTGGAAGACATCATCTAAGTTGACTTTATCAGTAGGTACCACCTAATTTTTTGACTCTCGAGCCCTTTTTGAGTTCCCAAGAATAGTGTACTAAATCTCTAGTAGTCAATGGTCATTTTTTAGGGTAATTTTAGCCTGAACTCTAGATATTGGTTCAATACTACTGATAATTTTATATATTTCCCTTCGAAACGGGTATGGACAGCAATGCATGCTCTAGTAAGAAGTGATAGAGCCTGATTGGCAAAATAGGTAGGATGCATGAGAAAAGATGGGCGAACTTGGAGGGGTTTAGGTGAGTATATGGTTATGACAAGTGATTTACTAGGTACGACCTGGGTAGATGGATCAAATTCTAAGTCTTCTTCTAGGAAAATGGCATTTTTATGATTTGGAAGTGGATTATGGGTAGTGTTTGGTTTATGATTGGATGGTGGGGCAATAACACCCCGATCAATAAAACCTTGGATTACATTTTGAAGGTGGAAACACTGATCAATTATGTGGCTGGCACTTTTGTGAAAATCGTAAAGGGCATTTGGTTTAAATTTTTTGGGAAGTGGGTTAGGTAATGGACGAGGGTTTAATGGATTTATAAGATTTTGGCTTAAAAGGGCTTGGTAAACTTTGGAGAGGGAAGCGTGAAGCTCGGTGTATTCTTTTTTTATTGGGGTTAGGGCAGCTTTTTGGTCCCCTTGAAATAGCAGACTAAGAGATCTTATTTATGGTTGAAACTGTGGTATTGGCAGGTTTCTCATACTTTTTGGGAGTGAATTGTTCGAATACATTCTTCGGTTCAACTTTCATCTTGGCAAGAATTTCTTCAATATCCACTCCTGCTTCTTGGAGAGCTCGAAAATGAGGGTAGTACTGTCCTCATATCATCGCTCTGAAATGGGGTAAAAAATTCTTCTTCATAATACTGACTTGCTCCTCTTCGAAAGGTCAGTTGATCAGGCTGGTTGATTTCTCTATCCACCTTGCTATGAAGTTACTGACTGATTCCCCAGGTTTCTACTTTAGAAGTTCTAAATCACGATGGGTAACCTCTAATTCCTCATTATACTTGTAATATGACATGAATTCACTAGCAGCATCCTCCCAACTACGGATTCTGGACTCTTAGATAGATAAGAACTAGTGAAGAGCGTTATCCTTTAATGTCTGCTTGAACATATGGGCCATTAAATCCTCGAAGGCTCTTAGGAGATTCATACCTCTATAATAACTTTGAAAATGAACAATTAAGGGTCCACTACCCCTAATTTCTCAATGTTGGGCATCTTGAAGTTTTTTTATTGCCTTGCTTTAGGATAGGGATACATATGGGTGTAATTTATGTAGTTCCCAAAGATTCTGAATAGGTTAAACTTCTTGGTCAATATCTTAAGGTCCTCCTTGACCTTATTCAAATCTTCTTCCTTGGGGTCAATGGTCATGGGTAAGTTAGACCCTGGATGGGCAAGATTAGGCATAGGGAGCTGAGATATAAGTGGCCTATTAGCCGAAGGGGAACGTGGAGCATTCTGATATTCCTCGAGGACCTAAATAGGCTCAGGTGCAGGCATACCCATAACGTAAGGGAAGAAGACCTCGGGCTCTTCAGGAATAGGTACCCGATTTTTTTGCATCACATAAACCTCGATTTGAAGATTATCAATCTTGCCAGTGAGTTGGGCTAGGAATGTCATCAAATCCGACTTCACATTCGGTGCTTGCTCAGCATTCTCCATGCAAGGGGATGAAGATCCATTCTAGACTCAGAGGAAGTAGTTAGGGGGCTGATAGAGCCTCAGGGAGGTTCGGCGGAAGTTCAAATACAATACGGAGTCTAGCCAAGGGTCGGGTATGCGCTTGACATGAGAATGAGAAAAATTCCGATTTATTTTTGAAAGAGAAGGGGAAAAACTATTATTATTAAAAAGGGAGGAAAATATTTTTGTCATTTTTGGCAATCGGGAGGGCCAAATGTTTTTGGTTAAAAAAGGAGAAGAAACCTTTGTGGTAAAAGGAAGGTAAAATGCTTTTGGTATTTTGATAAAAGAGGGGGAAAATGTTTTTTGACACTTTTGGTAAAGAAAGAGGAAAATCAGGAAAAAAAAGGGTCTTAGTAAGATTATTATTAGTATCATTATGTTCTCACTTGTAATAGGTTTACCTAAATGAAAAAAACAATGACGTACGGGACACGAACCTCGGAAAATCGGGTTTGAAAAATATGTAAAAACATGGTTGGACTTGTTGCCAGGCTCATAGACATGGTCTAGTTTTTTAAAAGATGAAATTGGATGAAAATTTGGGCGGCATTCTAACTCACCATTTCAATAGAGATTCGGGTAGTAACCAGTAAACTAAATATGGGTAACCCGGGTTTGACACCTATATGAGGCTATGCAGTTATTAAGTTAATTGGAATGGTTTCCCCTTCAGCATGACTTCCAAGATATACGACTTGGCTTTGAGGGAAATTAGTATGCGTGGACAAGCTATTTGATATACCTGAGTGTACATGAATTGCCTCACAATATACCTCATGGGGACAGTACGTGTGAGATCGAATTCAATATACTCAATGTACGTGAATGAGTTCCTTGCGATATACCTCCCTTCATGACTTCAGTCAATAGGTATGATACGTGGGGAACTGTTCGATATACGTCGAAGGTGCTTGGACAATGGAAGGTGAGAGTCTTTCTGAGGCTAACTGCGACCTATCGAACCAGCGCCCATCACGAAGTGACCCCTAGTTACGGGACAAAATTTGGTCAGTAGCTATGCTCTTTGGTGATGTAGTGTGCAAAATTCATGATTCTTGATTAGTATGTTATGGAGAGAGTATTTAATTAGCATGATGAGCACTATACTAATAGGGAAAAATTTATAAGTATAAAATGTAAATCTAGCATGGAGCATGAAGATTCTACTAAGCATGAATATGTGAGGGTGAGTGATGTGTGAATATCTATAAGTGACTATATGGTAGTGAACCAAAGCATGGATCAACTACTAGTGGTGAGTGACAAGTGTGAGTGAGCATGGATATATACAAATGTCATAAGTGGAAGTGTGTGTTAGTGACTCCTAAGTATAGATATTTTAAGTGGTGTGTGCAACATGTGGATACAAGTGATCCTATAGGCAAGTAGTGTGAAGTGTACATGGGAATTATCTACAAGTGAGTGATTAGTAATATAAGCATGATGTAGATTTGTATAAAAATAATTGAGGAGAAAAAAAAAGGTTACATAGAGGTAAGTGCATAGGCACACAAGAAAAAAACAATAACACCCAAGCAAACAAAGTCTAGCCATCTTATGAATGAAAGTTTCCCCAACGGATTCGCCATTGTGTCCATATCGATATCTCTCCTATCTCTTCTCTACTTGTGGGGGGAATAAAAGAGGGGGAGAAAAAGGTCCCGCACCCGGTTTCTCTAAGAGCGCTTCGGTTGTCATCGGTGTGGGGTGAATGTAAAAAGATGGAGTCGCCAGCCTATTTTGCACAAAACAGGAAAAAGAACATGTCGCCGCCTCGATAGAACGACAATAAAAGAAAAAATTATGCTTACAAAACCAATAGTTTGAAGGTTTGGGGGTTATGTTATGGAATGGGAGGGTGTTAGGCAACCACCATGCCCTTTCGATCTCTCATGGTCTTGTGTTACTATTTTCCTTTATTTCTTCGTGAAGTGTGTGTGCGTGTATATATTTAAATGGAGATCGGAATCGCCCAACTCATACCATGGAAAAGACAGAGTGAGCTCATCCATAGGAATGTTCCCAAAATAATATTTAGAAAATACGATTTATGCATTTATTGAGATATTTGTCATTATAATGAAACGATAATATATGTTAGGACAAAACGCCAATAAGGATCACAAGTATAATGTATATTAAAACAATTTATAAATGAAAAGGTAACAAATGTGAAAATCAGAAAATTGGACTCGAGTCTCGAGTTTTAGCCCGAACTGCATACATAGCCTATAAAGGCATCAAA
The DNA here is from genome assembly GCA_949130495.1 of Sambucus nigra. NCBI lineage: Eukaryota > Viridiplantae > Streptophyta > Magnoliopsida > Dipsacales > Adoxaceae > Sambucus > Sambucus nigra. The sequence continues at coordinate 137,326,674 of OX422216.1, forward strand.
GTCCACGTATTTCATATGTGACATAATGATGGGGTTTATCCCATAGATTCGGATACTAATTTATTATATGTGTGTGTAGAAAATATATTTTAGTTTCGAGAAATTGTGATGGATAATCCAGTTGGAATTTATAGATGTAACCTCGTTTTGTTTGTTGTATTTTTTTATAGAAAATAAAGTGTGTGCAATATAACTAATAAAAACGTGAGATATTAATGTTTATGAAATAAAGTAAAAGCTAGATTAATAAATTATGCAACTACTGCAAAAAAAAAAAAAAAGAGAGAGAAGGATTTTGGACCTTCTTTGGAGAATTAAAGCTTGATCTTGATCCTCGATGAACGACCTTGATTGTTTATATGAATATTGGATGAGAGAGAATGAGATTTTGCTAAATTGGGTATGAAAAGGATGGAATGAAAGATTGAAAGGAATTTCACACAAGGAAATTTTATTGATTACAAAAGAATGTTGTTGAGATCGTAGACATTGATGGATTTGAGGTGTGCTTTGGGAGTGATGTCATTCCCTCTATTTATAGGGTAAGGGGGTGTTGATAGGCCTATCCCTATCCCTTCTAATTGTCAAGTAACCCTAGGAACACTATCGATAGGCAGGGAAATGGACCTGCCAATCGGTAGTCTCGTGAAGATTTCTTTTAAAAAATGTTTGTAGAACACAATACATTTATCCAAATTGAATATGGGGAATATAGTTAGAAAGGTAATTGAGATACATTAAAGAGTACTTTGGACCTCTCTCGGGTCCCAGAGTTGACGTTCGATCAAACGGGGCTCGGAAGTGCTCATCGATCCTTTGGACGGGAGATCATCGAACAAAAAAGGATTGTTTGTCCTAATGGTAAGTTAGAATCATGCACGGGTTGTACCTTTGGAAAGGTATTAAGAATTACTTCTATAATACAAAGTTCTTCGATCGGTTTAGAAATTTGACCTTCATCAATCGAGTCCTGGAATCGCCCGATGACCTTTTGAAGTAAAACGAGTCATTCGTTCGTACCACAAGGCTAATTCATGCATAGAGCAGAATGTTGGAAAGGTTATTCAGTTCCCTTAGAATACTAATTTAGTCTCATTCAAGTTGAAAAGTTGACCTTGGTTAAATGGAGCCCGGGAGCACCAGTGACCTCCAGATCAATTTTTGGAGAAAATGGATAGTTCGTCCTAACAATTATGTCATTTCATACACGAGGAGGACCAATAGAAAGGGGTCTTAGTGACCTTCAAATGTTATAGGAGATTTTTATCTGACGATGAAGTTGATTGGGGTCAAATGGGGGCCCGGGAGCGCCCAATGGCCTTTAGATTGATTTTCAATGGTAAAATGGTATGCTTGTCCAAACCATTATGACAATTTGCACATGGGGTGGACCGTTGGAAAGGGGATTCAGATCCTTTTGAAGATTCATTTAGATTTAACTCTATCAATAGAGTTGATAGGAGTCAAACGGGGCACGAGAGTGCCGGATGGCCTCTAGATAAGTACTCGTAGAGTGACCTAAGGATTGTAGCAAAATGGAGAGGTGTTAGGGACCTAAAGAAAGACTTAGGGGGCTATAATGTGGTGTCTACAAGCATGTTTTCAAGACTAAGTCTAACTATTTACAAATTTGAATCACACTCTCAAATCAAGAGTTTTGTGATTACGTTGTTAGTTACAACATGTCAAGTTGGTCCCGTGCAAGGTTTTTGTGACCTTACGGGACTAATTGGTTGATGTTCTGTGTTTTTTCCTTTCAAGAATAAGTTTTTAAGCCTAAGTCTAACTATTTGCATGTTTGTGGCATATTCCCAAACTGGGAATCCCACAACTATGCGGTCAATTGCTACACGTTATGTTGGTCCCGTACGAGGCTTTTTGGGGACTATTTCATATTTTTTCCCTTCAATAATATTTTTACATGCCTAAGTTTATCTATTTTTAGGTTTGGGTCTTACTTTCAAATCGGAAGTCCCGTGACTAGGCGGTCAGTTGTTACGTGTTACGTTGGTCCCGTTCGAGATTTGCGCTTATTTTGGGGATATTTGGGGGTCGTTTTATGTTTTCACCCTTCAACGACATATTTTCCGGCCTATGTTTAACTATTTTCAAGTTTGGGTCATGTCCTCAAGCCTGGAGTCCCGTGATTATGCAGTCAATTTCGACATGTTACGTTGGTCTCTTGTTAGGTATTCGTACCTCTGGTGGGGCGTTTGGCTTTTATTTGTCATTTTCTCCCTTTAACAACATGTTTTAATGCCTAAGTCTAACCATTTTAAGGTTTGGATCATATTCTCAAACTGAGAGTCCCATGAATGTGCACTTAGTTGCCACGTGTTACGTTAGTCCCATGCGAGGTGTCCATGCCTCTTGTGAGGCCGTTTAGAGTCTATTTTGTGTTTTTATCCTTCAACGGCGTGTTTTCAAGCCCTAAGTTTAACTATTTGAAATTGGGGTCACATTATAAAATTGGGTGCCTTGTGACTATGCAATCAGTTACTATATGTTACGTTGGTCCCATGCAATGAGTTCGTGCCTTTCGCAGGGTCGTTTGGAGGATGTTTGTCATTTTCTCCCTTCAACGGCATGTTTCAAGCCTAAGTCTAACTATTTGCAAGTGTGGGCCATATTCTCAAATTGGGAGTCTCCTGACTACGCGTTCAATTGCAATGTGTTACCTTGGTACCGTGTGAGGAGTTCGTTCCCCTTACGGGGCTATTTAGGTGATGTTTTGCATTTTTTCCATCAAAGACATGTTTTCAAGCCTAAGTTTTACTATATGAAGGTTTGGGTCATATTATTTAACTAAGATCCTTGTGACTACGTGTTTAGTTGTTACATGTTACGTTGGCAATGTTCTAGCTGTTCGTGCCTCTTGTGGGGCCATTTGGGAGTTGTTGTAAGGACCAAATTTCCAATGTAGTCTTAATGTATTTTTGACTTATTCTCAGAAAAAAATATGTTTGAGTCATAGATAGTCTTTTATTTTCTGATCCCACGAGTCTATGACGTATTGAATATTGATTGAAGACGTTGTAGCAAAGCTACAAAGATTCAATCATGCCGAAGTTTAATAGGTACAATTTCGTGTCTTCAAGGTTTAATTGCATTATGAGATCACACATGTAATGAAACTAGGAATTCATTTTATAAAATAAGGATGTTGTTTTATAACGGAATTTTTTTTAAAAATGTTTAAATGTTTACACATCAGATAAAGGACGGATTTGTGTTGGATTAGGGTTAGTTTTATATAAAACTCTTTTATAGTTGGAACGGTTTAAAACTCTATCTGACGTCGTCGTTCAAACAACTGTAGATGTCATTCGAACGAGATGCACTATCGTTCGAACAATGTGTCATCTCTCTCGAACGAGATTTGCATCGACTTGAATTTTCTATTTATGTCAGGTCCTAGTCCTTTTCTCGATGTGCGTGCAGAACGAATTCACTTTTCAAATAGTTCATTTTTTTGCATATGTTTTCTAAGGTTTCAAAAGTTTATACACATCCTTAGAGTTTGCAAAGATCCGAGCTTTCATTAGCACAATGTTTATGTGATCCTTGTTGCACCAAGTTGAGTTTTGTTCATAATTGAACACTTGTGATTGTTGGTTTTACGGTGGAGAAGCGACGGACATCGTATTCAACATCGTAGACATATCAAGCCGTATCGGTGGACCTGAGACATTCGTAGAGTAGAGCGTTGTGTACAAGCATCATGGAAGACGGAATTTCTATATGGGAACTATTGAAGAATGGTATAAGATTAGAAGGAGCGTCAAGACCCGTGAGGATCGAGTCTATGTGTAAGGCTAATCTGTCTTTGTAAAACCATTATTCATAGTGATTGTCTGGCTTGGGTCGTCTGAGTTTTTTCCCATTTTGGGTTTTTCCCCGTACATTCGGCGTTGTGAGTATTTCTTTACATTATTTTACTTGATTTAATCACTAGATGCATGCTTAGGGTTAAACAATATAAAATTTGGTTAAGCTAATTTGTTCACAACTTGGTTTTGTTTAAAATACATTTTTTCCGCACGTGCTATTTTTAAGGACCTACAAATTGGTATCAGAGCTAAAAACACTATTTTATTGTGTAGATCCTTGTGTGTGTTTGTTTATTTCTTACTTATAATATGTTTCTCTCTCCTGGTTTGTTTGTCTCTCGATGGATACTCTAATCTTTGACGACTTACATTGTTTGAATTTAAAATTTGCAACACGGATTGAAGTTTTGGAGGAAGAAAATTCCCGTTTTAAAAATATGATTGAATATTTGCAAAATTTTCAAATTTAAAGAGATATATGTCATGTGAAATTATCTTCCTTGTTTAATAATTATTGTATCTTAAAATTAGGAAAAAAGGAGAGTGATGATAGAGTCCATGTTTTAGAGAAAGAGTTGGTGGACTTAAAAAATTCTAAGGTTTGTGTCGTTGATGAAAATATTTTGATAAATGATTTTGTAGCACGAGAGAAGACTTTAAGGGATAAGTTTTCTCATATTGAGGGGGAGCGATATAACCTTCTAGGGGTAATTAAAAATCTAAAGAAGGAGTCCCGAAAATTTGAGGAGTCTAATCGTTTGCTTGAGTCAAAAGTTTTGAAGTCAAAAAATGATTTAACTAACTCGAGTAGTGATGGTAGCAACTTATCTTATTCTAATGGTTCAAAAGCCAAAACCATAGTTTTTTTAGAGAGTCAACCACATCTGAGGGTGTTAGAAAAGGTCAACCTAAAAGTCTCGTTCCTTATCGTGTTTTCACATGTTCGCATTGTGGTAGGAAAGGTCACCTTATGATTTTTTGTTTTGATCTTAGAAAATACCCTAGGAAGTTTAAACGTAGTGTCCTATTGGTTCCCAAAACCCATTTTGTTAGGTATACACCTGTTTGGGTTAGGAAGTCCGTTCTGGTGATGCTAAATGCTTCGTTGGTTGATTCTCACATGCATGCACATGATTCATCCCTTGCTATTTCCTATCGATAGTTGTTTGCATGTTTGTCACACACTAGTCTTTTCTTCATGATTATATCTTCTTGTGTTTTGACTTGTGTATCTTTTGTATTATATTTTTCACTTATTTGAATCTTATTAAAAATACAAAAATATTTTGTTTTTGATAAACCTTTTGAAAAACCAAAAAGATTTTAGGTTTTTGTTTTTGAGTTAACATGTTTGATGTGGCATACTGGTGTGCTTGGACCCCATGACTTCCATTATCCATGTCCCTAGGACATTTGGTAATTATTATTTATACTTATAATGATCTTAACCATTGTATTATGGGGTTGTTTCGAAGTTGATATGTGTTTTGATTCGACTTTGTTTATATGCCATCTTTGCACACATGCACGAGTTTATATGGACGTTTGACTACTCTTGCATATTTGAGTTTGGTGAGATATTCTTATATCAATTTTTTCATCTATGTGTAATTAGACTTAAGGAGGAAGTGTTCATGTAATAACCGTTTACCGTGAGGATTAATTTGAAAATATGATGAGTGTACGGGAAAGGGCTGCGAGAGTGTAAAATTGACTCGTCGTGAAAACCACCATTTAAAAGAGCCCGAAAAAATTCAAATGGAAATAAAAAGAATCATATGCCAAAAATGGGCCAAATTTGTTTAGTTCATTCAAAAGAAAAATATGATATATATTTGAGGCAGTTTGGATGGATTAAAATTTTTAAATAGGTTTGCACAAAGAATCCTATAATTGAAAATTCGTGTCATGACGCTATTGTTTGTAGAATCGTCAAAATTCCGAATTCATCTTCTTGATGTTTGTTTAGTTCTTTAAGCTCACACTTTAATTGTCACATATGGACATAATAAAGTTTGATGATAGATTGTTATTGGTTAGAACTTCTTGATCGTTTCGATGTGTTGGAATTGTGATTCCTTTGTTTTAGTTCACACACATACATTCCGTTTTCATGTTTAGGTACATCAATACTATGTTAGCATGTTACTCATATTTGTGTGTTTTTGAGTTTTCTTAGTGTTGCTTACATTTTGCTACAGTTTCACATTTTTCAACCCCTCCCAAATTGAATTTTCATGAAATCTTTTTACTAGGCAAAGCTGTTTAACTTTCTGGGGAGACTGTAAATGTTGAGATATGTCGTTCTAACGACATTGGATTTCGTTCGAGCGCCATCGTCTTTCGTTCAAACGACGTCCCTAGCTCATTCGAATGACAGATGGTTTTGTCTAGGTTTTGACTTTTTCTGGTTGTGTTTTGTTTCAGTACCCTGCTGTTCACATTTTATATTTTGGTGCTGAGTTTCTGTTTATGCAGCTTACTTTAATTTTCTGATATTTCCTCCTGCATTGATTTGTTTATCACACAAGCTTAGATTGGTATATTTTTTGTGTGATTTATAGTTTTCTATATACTTGTTTGACATTGCTTGATCACATTTAGCTGGTTGTTTCTTATTTATCTATTTGTGCTTCACTATTAATTCATTCCAATAGGTATCACATTGGTATAACATGCTAGATTTGTTTTATCTTTTCACCGGATTGTCTATTCGATAAAAAAAAGGGGGAGAGATGTATGTGTTGTAGGGCGAGTTTTATGTCATGTTTACATATTGGTACTCATATTAGTTTATATCATTTGTTCCTCCATACTTCACTGGGTATTTTTTTATTTTAAGTGTGTAGGTATGCTTAAAGATATTCAAGATTTTAAGACTACATCACATTCAGACATTTGAGACAGTTTCATGCTTTTCGGTACATTGATTGAAGAATATTATCATGTACTTATGATGTATTTTTCATTTTGGGTTTTATGCGATGGGTTTTAGGCGTCATACGACTTGATGGCCAGGCTTAGGCATTTCACTGTTGGTTTTGTCCTAGAATAGTCAAAGGGAGAGATTTGTAAGGACCAAATTTCCAATTGAGTCTTAATGTAGTTTTGAATTATTCTAGGAACAAAACATGTTTGAGTCACAAATAATCTTTTATTGTCTGATCCCACAAGTTTATGACGTATTGAAGATTGATTGAAGACATTGCAGAAAAGTTATAAAGATTCGATCATGCCTAAGTTTAGTTGGTGCAATTTCGCGTCTTCAAGGTTTAATTGCATTCCGAGATCACGCAAGTATGAATGCATAATGTTAAGGAAACTCGGAATTCATTTTATAAAATAAGAATGTTATTTTTTAAAGGAAATTTTTTTTAAAATGTTTAAATGATTACACATCAGATAAAGGACAGATTTATGTTGGATTAGATTTGGTTTTATATAAACCTCTTTTAAAGTTGGAACAGTTTAAAATTCTATCTGACGACGTCGTTCAAACGACTTTAGATGTCGTTCAAACAAGATGCACTGTCATTAGAACGACGTGTCATCTCGCTCGAGTGAGATTTTCACCGACTTGAATTTTCTATTTAAGTTAGGTCCTAGTCCTTTACTCTGCATGCGTGCAAAACGAATTCACGTTTCAAACAGTATGTTTTTCAGCATATGTTTTCTAAGGTTTCAAAAGCTTAAACACATCCTTAGGGTTTGCAAAGATCCAAACTTTCATTAGCACAATTTTTATGTGATCCTCACTGCACCAAGTTGAGTTTTGTTCATCATTGAACACTTGTGATTACTGGTTTAGCGGTGGAGAAGCGACGAACATCGTATTCAACATCGCAGACATATCAAGCCGTATCGGTGGACACCGAGACATTCGTAAAGTCGAGTGTTATGGACGAGCATCGTGGAAGACCGAATTTCAGCGTGAGCACTATTAAAGAACGGTAGAATTTCAGCGTGAGCATCGTTTTGCACGCATGTCGTTCAAACAAGATGCACTGTCATTAGAACGACGTGTCATCTCGCTCGAGTGAGATTTTCACCGACTTGAATTTTCTATTTAAGTTAGGTCCTAGTCCTTTACTCTGCATGCGTGCAAAACGAATTCACGTTTCAAACAGTATGTTTTTCTGCATATGTTTTCTAAGGTTTCAAAAGCTTAAACACATCCTTAGGGTTTGCAAAGATCCAAACTTTCATTAGCACAATTTTTATGTGATCCTCACTGCACCAAGTTGAGTTTTGTTCATCATTGAACACTTGTGATTACTGGTTTAGCGGTGGAGAAGCGACGAACATCGTATTCAACATCGCAGACATATCAAGCCGTATCGGTGGACACCGAGACATTCGTAAAGTCGAGTGTTATGGACGAGCATAGTGGAAGACCGAATTTCAGCGTGAGCACTATTAAAGAATGGTAGAAGACCAGAAGGATCATGAAGACCCGTGAGGATCGAGTCTGTGTGTAAGGCTAATCTATCTTTGTAAAACCATTGTGCATAGTGACTGTCTGGCTTGGGCCATCCGAGTTTTTTTCCCTTTTGGGGTTTTTCCTCGTACATCCGGTGTTGTGAATATTTCTTTACTTTATTTTTACTCGCTTTAATCACTAGATGCATGCTTAGGGTTAAACAAGATAAAATTTGGTTAAGCTAATTTGTTTCACAACTTGGTTTTGTTTAAAACACACTTTTTCCTCACTTGCTATTTTTGGGGACCTACAGTTGTTTTGTGTTTTCTCCATTAAATTACTTGTTTTAAAGACTAAGTCTAACTATTTGTAAGTTTGGGTCATATTTTCAAATCGAGATTCCCCTGACTATACAGCCAGTTGCTAAGTGTTATGTTGGTCCCCTACGAGGTGTTCATGCCTTTTCCAGAGCAATTTTTCATTTTTCCCTTCAATAGCATATTTTCAAGCCTAAGTATATCTATTTGCATGTTTGGGTCATATTCTCAAATCGAGTGTCCCGTGATTACGCGGTATGTTGCTACTTTTTACGTTGGTCTCATGTGAGGTGTCCGTTCCTCTTGGAGGGCTGTTTACGAGATATTTTGGGTTTTTTCCATTAAACGTCAATGGCATGTTTTGAAGTCTAAGTCTAACTTTTTCCAAGTTTGGGTCATATACTCAAACCGAGAGTTTCGTGACTACGCAGTTAGTTTCTACGTGTTACGTTGGTCTCGTGTAAGGTGTTCGTCCCTCTTGTGGGGTTGTTTGGGTGTTATTTGGTGTTTTCGCCCTTTAACGACATGTTTTAATGCCTAAGTCTAACCATTTGCAAGTTTGGACCATATTCTAAAACTGAGAGTCCCGTCACTGCGCAGTCAGTTGCCACATGTTACATTGGTCACGTGCGAGGTGTTCGTGCCTCTTACGAGGCCGTTTGGTGGATATTTTTCATTTTTTCCCTCCAACGGCATATTTTCAAGCCTTAGTCGAATTATTTTCATGTTTGGATGGTATTCTCAAACCTGGAGTTCGATGACTATGCAAACAGTTGCTACATGTTAAGTTGGTCCCGTGTGAGGTGTACATACCTCTTATGGGGCCATTTGGAATTCGTTTTGTATTTTCTCCCTTCAACGATAAGTTTTATAGACTAAATCTAACTATTTGCAAGTTTGGGTTTTATTCTCAATTTGGGAGACCTGTGATTACGTGGCCAGTTGCTACGTGTTATGTTGGTACCATGCGAGGTATTCATGTCTCTTACGGGGCCATTTAGAGGTTGTTTTGCATTGTTTCTCTTCAATGAAATGTTTTTAATCCTAAGTCTAACTATTTACAAGTTTGTATCATATTCTAAAATCGAGAGTCCAATAACTACACGATCAGTTACAACTTGTTACATTGGTCCAGTACGTGGTGTTCTTGACCTTATGGTGCCTATTATGGTTGTTTTATGTTTTCCCTTCAACGGTATTCTTTAAACCTAAGTCTAAGTATTTGAAAGTTTGGGTCATATTCTCAAATCGGGAGTCCCGTGACAACACGGTCAGTTGCTACATGTTATTGGTTCTTTACGAGGTGTTCATTCCTCTTCCGGGGCCGTTAAGGGATGGTTGGCATTTTGTTCCTTCAACGACATGTTTTCAAGCCTAATTCTAACTATTTTTGGGTTTGGGTCTTATTATCAAATCGAAATTCCCGTGACTACGCAGTCAGTTACTACATGTTACTTGATCCCGTGTGAGTTGTTCATGCCTCTTATAGGGCCGTTTGGGGGATGTTTGACATTTTTGCCCTTGAACGACATGCTTTTAAGCCAAGTCTAGATATTTTTAGGTTTGAGTATTATTCTTAAAGCGAAATTCTCATGACTAGGCGATCAGTTGCTAAGTGTTACTACTGTTCAATGTGAGGTGTTCATTCATCTTGCGGGGTCGTTTAGTGATTGTTTTTCATTTTTACCCTTCAACGGCATTTTTTCAATCCTAAGTCTAACTACTTTCAAGTTTGGGTCATATTCTCAAATCAGGAGTCCTGTGACTACGCGGTCAGTGGCAACGTGTTACGTTGGTCCCTCCCATGCGAGGAGTTTGCGCCACTTATGGGGCCATTTCGGGAATGCTTTGCATTTTTCCCCATCAATGGCATATTTCGTGCCTAAGTTTAACTATTTAAAATTTTTGAACTTATTCTAAAATAAGAGTCCCCATGACTATGCATTTAGTTGTTATGCATTACGTTGGTCCCGTTCTAGGTGTTCATGCCTCTTGTGGGGACATTTAGGGATTGTTTTGTGTTTTCTCCCTTCAATGGCATGTTTTCAAGCTTAAGTATAACTATTTGTAAGTTTGGATCATATTCTAAAATCGGGAGTCCCGTTACTACACGATCGTTTATATATGTTACGCTGGTCCTGTGTTAGGTGTTAGAGCCTCTTGGGGGCCGTTTGGGGGTTGTTTTGCATTTTATACCTTCGACAACATGTTTTCAAGCATAAGTCTAACTATTTTTAAGTTTGGGTCATATCCTCAAACCATGAGTCCCATGATTATGCGGTCAGTTGGTACGTGATATGTTGGTCCCGTGTGAGGTGTCCGTGGCTCTTATAGGGCCGTTTTGCATTTTTCACCTTTTGAGGGCATGTTTTCAAGCCTAAGTTAAATTATTTACAAAATTGAATCATATTCTCAAATCGGGAGTTTTGTGACTACGCTGTCAGTTACAACGTGTCGTGTTGGTCCCGTGTAAGGTTTTTCTACGCTTATAGAGCCGATTGGTGGATGTTTTGTGTTTTTGCCCTTTCAACGGCAAGTTTTCAAGCCTAAGTATATCTACTTGCAAGTTTGGGTCATATTCTTAAACCGAGAATCCCACGACTTTGCGGTCAGTTGCTATGTGTTACGTTGGTCCCATGCGAGGTGTTCATTCCTCTAGCGGGACCGTTTGGGGGAAATTTTGTATTTTCTCCCTTCGATGATATGTTTTCAGGCCTAAGTCCAACTATTTTCAAGCTTGATTTTTACTCACAAATCGGGAGTCCCGTGACTAGGCAGCCAGTTGTTACCTGTGATGTTGGTCCCGTACGAGGTGTTCGTACTTCTTTTGGGGCCGTTTAGGGCTTGTTTTATGTTTTCACCCTTTAACGTCATGTTTTCAAGTATAAGTTTAACTATTTGCAGGTTTGGGTCATGTTCCCAAGCCTGGAGTCCCGTGATTATGCAGTTAGTTACGACATGTTACATTGGTCTCGTTTTAGGGTTTGTGCCTCTTACGGGGCCGTTTGGATGTTATTTAGCTTTTTCGCCCTTTAACGACATGTTTTAACGCCTAAGTCTAACCATTTTCAAGTTTGGATCATATTCTCAAACTGAGAGTCCCATGACTACGCAGTCAGTTGCCACGGGTTATGTTGGTCCCATGGGAGGTGTTCGTGCCTCTTGTGGGCCCGTTTAGGGTTTGTTTTGTGTTTATATCTTCAACGGCATGCTTTCAAGCCTAAGTATAACTATTTTCAAGTTGGGGTCATATTCGCATACCGAGAGTCCCGTGACTACGCGATCAATTACTATATGTTACGTTGGTCCCATGCAATGAGTTCGTGCCTTTCGCAGGGTTGTTTGGGGGATGTTTTGTATTTTCTTCCTTCAATGGCATGTTTGCCAGCCTAAGTCTAACTATTTGCAAGTGTGGGTCATATTCTCAAATTGGGAGTCCTGTGACTACGCGTTTAATTGCAATGTGTTACGTTGGTACCGTGCGAGGAGTTCGTGCCTCTTACGGGGCTATTTGGTGGATGTTTAGCATTTTTCCCATCAACAACATGTTTTGAATCCTATGTTTTACTAATTGAAAGTTTGGGTCATATTATCCTACCAAGAGTCCCGTGACTACACAGACAGTTTATACGTGCTACGTTGGTTTCATACGAGGTGTTCGTGCCATTTATGGGGATATTTTGTGTTTTCGCTATTCAATGACTTATTTTCAAGCCCATGTCTAACTATTCGCATGTTTGGGCCATATTTTCGAACCGGGAGTCCCCTGTCAGTTGCTACGTCTTATGTTCGTCCAACACAAAGTGTTCGTTCCTTTTGTAGGGAAATTTTGCATTTTTCCCCCTTCAACGACATATTTTCAAGCTAAAGTCTATTTATTTGCATATTTGGGTCGTATTCTCAAATCAGGAGGCTCGTGACTACGCGATCTGTTTCTATTTTTTACATTTGTCTCGTGCGAGGTGTTCATGCCTCTTGCAGGGTTGTTTAGGGAAATTTTGGGTTTTTACCATTCAATGGCATGTTTTCAAGCTTAAGTCTAACTATTCGCAATTTTGGGTCATATTCTCAAACTGGGAGTCTCGTGACTACGAGGTTAGTTCCTACGTGTTACGTTGTTCTCGTGTAAGGAGTTTGTTCCTCTTGCGGGACTGTATGGGTATAATTTGTCATTTTTTCCCTTTAACGGCATGTTTTAACGCCTAAGCTTAACCATTTGCATATTTGGATCCTTTTCTCAAACTGAGAGTCCTGTGACTATGCAGTCAGTTGCAATATGTTACGTTGATCCCGTGCGAGGTGTTCGTGCCTCTTGCGTGGCCGTTTTGGGACTGTTTTGCATTTTCTCCCTTCAACGGTATGTATCCAATTATGTGTCTATCTATTTGCATTCTTGGATCATTTTCTCAAATTGGGAGTCTCATGACTATGCGATCAGTTGCTACATGCTACGTTGGTCCTGTGCGAGGTGTTCATGCCTCATACGGGGCCGTTTGGAGGTTGTTTTGCATTTTCAAAATGAAACAACATGTTTTCATGCCTAACTCTAATTATTTGAATGTTTGCATCATATTCTCAAATCGGGAGTCTCGTGACTTCACGATCAGTTGCTACGTTTTACATTGGTCCCGTTCGATATGTTCATGCCAATTGCCTTGCCATTTGGGGAATTTTTTGTATTTTTCATCTTTAACGTCATGTTTTCAAGCCTGAGTCTAACTCTTTGTATGTTTAGGCAATATTCCCAAATCAAGATTCCCGTGACCACGCGATCACTTTTTACGTGTTACATTGTTCGCGTGCGTGGTGCTTGTTCCTCTTATGTGGCCGTTTGGGGGTCGTTTTGCATTTTCACCATTCAATGGCATGTTTTCAAGCTTAAGAAAAACTATTTACAAATGTGGGTCATATTCTCAATCCCAGAGTCTCGTGACTATGCGATTAGTTGCTAGGTGTTATGTTGGTCCCTTGCTAGGTGTTAGGGTCTCTTGTAGGGCCGTTTGGGGACTTTTTTCTTTCTCTACCTTCAACGACATGTTTTCAAGACTAAGTCTAACTATTTTCAAGTTTGGGTCATATTCTCAAACTACGAGACTCGTGACTACGCAATCAGTTGCTTCGTGTTATGTTGGTCCAGCAGAGGTGTTTATATCTCTTGTGGGGTCGTTTAGAGACTGTTTTGAATTTTCTCTCTTCAATGGAATGTTTTCAAAGTTGTGTCTAACTATTTGCATGTTTGGATCATATTCTCAAACTGAGAGTCCCGTGACTATGCAATCAGTTGCAACATGTTACGTTGCAACTGCTTGCAAGTTTGTACCATATTCTCAAATTGGGAGACTTGTGACTATGCAGTCAATTGCTATGTGTTACGTTGGTCCTACGCGAGGTGTTTATGTCTCTTGCAGGATCGTTTAGAGGCTATTTTGAATTTTCTCTCTTCAATGGAATGTTTTCAAGGCTAAGTCTAACTATTTGCATTTTTGGGTTATATTCCCAAAATGGGATTTTCGTGACTAAGCGATTAGTTGCTACATGTTATTGGTTCCTTAAGAGGTGTTCCTTCCTCTTTCGGGGCCTTTAGGAGGTGTTTTGCATTTTTTTCCTTTAACAAAATGTTTACAAGCCTTAGTCTAACTATTTTTAGGTTTGGGTCTTATTCTCAAATCAGGAGTCTCGTGACTAAAGGGTTAGTTACTACGTGTTACTGGGTCCTGTCCGAGCTATTCATGCCTTTTGCAGGGCCATTTGGAGAATGTTTTGCACATTTTCCCTTCAACGACATGTTTTCAATCCTAAGTTTAACTACTTTTAAGTTTGGGTTTTATTCTCAAACGGAGAGTCTCGTAACTAGGAGGCCAGTTGCTAAGTTTTACATTGGTCACGTGCAAGGTGTTGATGCCTCTTTAGGATCCGTTTATGGGTTATTTTGTATTTTTGTCCTTGAACGACATGTTTTCATGCCTAAGACTAACTATTTTGAAGTTTGGGTCATATTCTCCAATCGGGAGTCCCATGACTACGCGGTTAGTGGCAATGTGTTAAGTTGGTCCCATGCAAGGAGTTTGTGCCTCTTGTGGGGACGTTTTGGGGATGATTTGCATTTTTTTCCCATCAACGACATGTTTTCGAGCCTAAGTTTAACTATTTAAGAGTTTTGGACTTATTCTCAAAGCGAGAGTCCCGTGACTATGCATTGAGTTTCTATGTGTTACATTGGTCCCGTCCTAGGTGTTCGTGTCTCTTATGGGGCCGTTTGGGGGTTGTTTTGTATTTTCTTCCTTCAACGACATGTTTCTAAGCCCAATTATGACTAATTGCAAGTTTGAGTCATATTATTAAATCAAAAGTCTCATGACTACGCAGTCCATTGCTACGTGTTACATTAGTCCCATGTGATGTGCTCATTCCTCTTGCGAAGCCGTTTGAGGGTTATTTTTTATTTTTTCCCTTTAATGGAATATTTTTAAACCTGAGTGAAACTATTTACAAGTTTTGATCATATTCTCAAACCGAGAGTCCTGTGACTACACGATCAGTTGGTATGTGTTAAATTGGTCTCGTGTCAGGTGATCCTGCCTCTTGCGTGGCCATTTAAGGGATGTTTGATGTTTTCTCCCTTTAACAAAGTATTGTTAAGACTAAATCTAACTATTTGCTTATTTGGATTGTATTATCAAATTTGGAGTTCCGTGACTAAGCAGTCAGCTGCTACGTGTTACGTTGGTCCCGTGCTAGGTGTTTCTACCTCTTGTGGGGTCATTTGGGAGTTATTTTGTGTTTTCACCTTTTAACGACAAGTTTTAACGCCTACGTTTAACTTATTTCTAGTTTGGGTCATATTATGAAATTGTGAGTCCTGTGACTACGCCGTTAGTTGCTACGTGTTACGCTTGTCCCGTGAAAGGTGTTTTTTTCCTCTTGAGGGACCGTATGGGGGCTATTTTGCATTTTGCATTTTGCATTTTCTCCCTTTAACTCATTATTTTCAAGCCTTAGTCTAACTATTTTCAAGTTTTTGTCATATTTTCAAACCAAGAGTCCCGTGACTATGCCATCAGTTGCTAAGTGTTATGTTGGTCCCGTTTGAGATGTTTGTGCCTCTTATGGGGATGTTTGGGGGTTGTTTTGTGTTTTCACCCTTCCACAGCTTGTTTTCAAGTCTATATCTAACTATTTATAAGTTTGGATCATATGCTCAAACTGTAATTACCGTGACGACCCATTCAATTGCTACATGTTACATTGGTCCCGTGAGAGGTGTTTGTGCCTGTTGTTGGGCCATTTGGGGTTGTTTTTGCATTTTGCCCTTTAACAACATGTTTTCAAGCTTAAGTCTAATTTCTTGCATGTTTAGGTCATATTCTCAAACCAGGAGTCCCGTGACTACGTAGTTAATTGCTACGTGTTATGTTAGTCCCGTGCAAACTGTCCGTTCCTCTTGAAGGTTCATTAGGGGTTATTTTGCGTTTTCACCCTCCAATAACATGTTTTAAAGCCTAACACTAACTATTTTCATGTTTAGATCATATTCTCAAATTAGGAGTCTCGCGACTATGCGATCAGCTTCAAAGTTTTATGTTGGTCCCGTATGAGGTATTCGTGCCTCTTGTAGGGCCGTTTCAGGGCTATTTTGCATTTTCTCCGTTCAATGACATGTTTTTAAGCTTATGTCCAACTATTTGCAAGTTTTTATCATATTATAACACCCGAGTCCCTTGACTAGGTTGTCAATTGCTACGAGTTATGTTGGTCCCGCATGAGGTGTTCGTGCCTCATGTGGGGCCGTTTAGGAGATGTTTTGCATTTTCAAATAGCAACGACATGTTTTCAAACCTAAGTCTAATAATTTATAAGTTAGGGTCATATTTTTAAATTGGGACCTACTTTTTACGTATGTCCAATGCAAGGTGTCCGTGCCTGTTGCGAGGCCGTTTGGGGATTGTTTTACATTTTTGCTCCTCAACAACATGTTCTATAGCATAAGTCCAACTTTTTGCAAGTTTGCGTCATAATCTCAAACCGAGAGTCTCGCGACCATACGGCCAGTTACTACATGTTACGTTGGTCCCGTGTAAGGTGCTCGTTCCTCTTGCAGGCCGTTTGGGGATTTTTTGCAGTTTTACCCTTCAACGGCATGTTTTCAAGCTTAAGTCTAATTATTTGCAAGTTTGGGTCATATTCTCAAATCGGGAGTCCTAAGACTACGCGGTCGTTGCTACATGTTATGTTGGTCCCGTGCGATGTGTTAGACCCTCTTGAGAGGCTGTTTGGGGGTTGTTTTGCATTTTAGCCCTTCAATGGCATGTTTTCAACCCTAAGTTTAACTATTTTCATGTTTCAGTGATATTCTCAAACCAGGAGTCCCGTGACTATGTGGTCAGTTCCTATCTGTTACGTTGGTCTCGTGCAAGGTATGCGTGCCTCTTTCGGGATTATTTTTCATTTTCGTCCTTCAGGGGAATGTTTTCAAATATAAATCTAAATATTTGAAAAGTTGAATCATATTCTCAAATCATGAGTTATGTGACTACGTCATTAGTTAAAATATGTCATGTTTGTCTTGTGCAAGGTTTTACGCTTTAACGAAACAATTTCAATCCTAAGTCACACTATTTGCAAGTTTGGGTCATATTCTCAAATTGGGAATCCCGTGACAATGCGGTTAGTTGCAACATGTTACGTTTATTCCATGCAAGGTGTTCATTCTTCTCGCGGGGTCGTTTGGGGGCTATTTTTCATTTTCTCCCTCCAAAGATATGTTTTCAAGCCTAAATCTAACAATTTTCTAGTTTGGGTTTTAATCTCAAATCGGGAGTCACGTGACTAGACGGTCAGTTGTTACATGTTACGTTGGTCCCGTGCGAGGTGTTCGTGCTTCTTTTTAGGCCGTTTGGTGTGTATTTTACATTTTCACCCTTCAACAACATGTTTCAAGCCTAAGTTTAACTATTTGCATGTTTGGGTCATGTTCCCGAGACCGGAGTCCTATAATTATGCAGTCAATTGCTACATGTTACATTGGTCTCTTGTTAGGTGTCTATACCTCTTACGGGGCTGTTTGGATTTTTTGGCATTTTTTCCCTTTAATGACATGTTTTAATGCATATGTCCAATAATTTGCAAGTTTGGATCATATTCTCAAACTAAGAGTCCCGTGACTGCACAGTCCGTTTCCACGTGGTACGTTGGTCCCATGAGTTTGTGTTTCTGCCCTTCAACATGTTTTCAAGCATAAGTATAACTATTTTCATGTTGGGGTTATATTCTCAAATTGGGAGTCCTATGACTACAAGGTTAGTTTATGTATGTTATATTGGTCCCTTGCAAGGAGTTCGTGCCTTTCGCGGGGCCGTTTGGGGGATATTTTGTTTTTCCACCCTTCAATGCCATGTTTTCAATCCCAAGTCTAACTATTTGAATGTTAGGGACATATTTTCAAATTGGGAGTCTCGCGACTACGCGGTCAGTTGTAATGTGTTACGTTGGTCTCGTGCAAGGAGATCATCCTTTAATGGGGCAATTTGGGGGTTATTTTCATGTTTCCCATCAACGGCATGTTTTCTATACTAAGTTTAACGATTTGAAAGTTTGAGTCATATTATCAAATCGAGAGTCGCGTGACTACGTGATCAGTTTCTACCTGTTACGTTGATGTTGTGTGAGGTTCGTGCCTCTTGCAGGGACATTTGAGGGATATTTTATTTTTTTTTGCCATTTCAACAAATTATTTTCTAGCCTAAGTCTAACTATTTGCAAGTTTGGGTCATATTTTCAAATCGGGAGTCCCCTGAGTAAAAGTTCAGTTGCTACGGGTTATGTTTATCCTATACGAGGTATTTGTTCCTTTTGCGAGGAAATTTTGCACATTTTTTCCACCAACAACATGTTTTCATGTCTAAGTCTATCTATTTTAATATTTGGGTCATATTCTCAAATCGAGAGTCTTGTGATAATGCGGTATGTTGCTACTTATTACATTGGTCTCGTACGAGATGTTGGTGCCTCTTACAGGGTCGTTTAGGGGCTATTTTGGGTTTTTTCCCTTTAACGGCATGTTTTAAAGTATAAATCTTGTTATTTTCAAGTTTGGGTCATATTCTGAAATCGGGAGTCTCGTGACTAAGCGGCTAGTTGCTACGTATTACGGTGGTCTTGTGTAAGGTGTTTGTACCTCATACGAGGCCGTTTGGGTGTTATTTGGCATTTTTTTCCCTTTAACAACATGTTTTAACGCATAATTCTAACCATTTGAAAGTTTGAATCATATTCTCAAACTGAGAGTCCCATGATCGTGCAGTCAGTAGCCACGTGTTATGTTGATCCCGTACGAGGTGTTCGTGCCTCTTGCGGGGTCGTTTGGGTGTTATTTTTCGTTTTCACCCTTCAACGGCATGTTTTCAAGCATAATTCCAACTAGTTGCATGTTTTGATCATATTCTCAAACC
The DNA here is from genome assembly GCA_949130495.1 of Sambucus nigra. NCBI lineage: Eukaryota > Viridiplantae > Streptophyta > Magnoliopsida > Dipsacales > Adoxaceae > Sambucus > Sambucus nigra. Next base: position 137,345,689 of record OX422216.1, read on the forward strand.
TGAAGTCTCGTGACTACACGATCAGTTGTTACGTGTTATGCCAGTCCCGCGCGAGGTGTTCATGCCTATTATGGTTCCATTTAGAGGTTTTTTTGCATTTTCGAAATGAAACGACATGTTTTAATGCCTAAGTATAAGTATTTGAATGTTTGGGTCATATTCTCAAATCGGAAGTATTGTGACTACACGATCAGTTGCTATGTTTTACGTTGGTCCTATGTGAGGTGTTCATACCTATTGAGTGGCCATTTGGGGAATGTTTTGTATTTTTTCCCTTTTACAACATGTTTTCAAGCCTTAGTCTAACTCTTTGGATATTTGGGCCATATTCTCAAATCGAGAGTCCCATAACCACACGATCAGTTGCTACATGTTACATTGGTCCCGTGCGTGGTGTTCGTTCCTCTTGCGTGGCCGTTTGGGGACTATTTTTCCTTCGTACCCTTCAATGGCATGTTTTCAAGCTTAAGGCTAACTATTTACATGTTTTGGTCATATTCTCAATCTGGGAGTCCCATAACTACGCAGTTAGTTGCTCGGTGTTACATTGATTCCCTACGAGGTGTTAGTCCCTCTTGCAGGGCCTTTTGGGGAATGTTTTATACTTTCTACCTTCAACAACATGTTTTCAATCCTGAGTCTAACTATTTACATGTTTGGGTAATATTCTTAAACGAGGAGACCTTTGACTACATGGGTAGTTGCTAAGTGTTACGTTGATTCCGTGAGCGATGTTTATGTCTCTAACGAGACCATTTAGAGGTTGTTTTGCATTTTTGCTCTTCAATGGCAAGTTTTCAAGCCTATGTTTAACTATTTGCAAGTTTGGATTATATTCTCAAATCGGGAGTCTCGTGACTACACGATCAGCTGCAACATGTTATGTTGGTCCAGTGCGAGGTGTTCGTGCCCTTGTCGTGCCTATTATGTTTTTTTGTGTGCCCTTCTACGATATGTTTTCAATATTGAGTCTAACTATTTTCATGTCTAGGTCATATTTCTAAATCGTGATTCTTGTGACTACGCAGTATGTTGCTACATATTATTGGTTCTTTAGGAGGTGTTTCTTCTTCTTTCGGGTCTGTGAGGGGATGTTTTACATTTTTTCCGTTCATCGACATGTTTTCAAGAGTCTAACTATTTTTAGGCTTGGGTTTTATTCTCAAACTGGGAGTCGCGTGGCTATGTAGTTATTAATTACGTGTTACTTGGTCCCGTTCGTGCCTCTTTCAGGGCCATGTGAGGGATGTTTGGCATTTTTTCCCTACAACAACATGTTTTCAAGCCTAAGTCTAATTATTTTTAGGTTTGAGTCTTATTCTCAAATCAAGAGTCCCGTGACTAGGAGGTCAGTTGCTAAGTGTTGCATTGGTCCCGTGCGAGGTGTGCATGCCTCTTGCGGGGCCGTTTAGGGGTTATTTTACGTTTTTGGCCTTCAAGGGCATGTTTTCAAGCCTAATTCCAACTATTTGCATGTTTGTGTCATATTCTCAAATCAAGAGTCCCGTGACCACACGGTCAGTGGCAATGTGTTATGTTGGTCCCATGCGAGGAGTTTATTCTTTTTTGGGGCCATATTGAGGATGTTTAGCATTTTTGCCCATCAACGACATGTTTTCGATCCTAAGTTTAACTATTTAAAAGTTTTGGTCTTATTCTCAAATTGAGAGTCCCCTGACTATGAATTTAATTACTATGTGTTACATTTGTCTCGTGCCAGGTGTCTGTGACTCTTGTGGGGCCGTTTGGGTGTTGTTATGTGTTTTCTCCCTTCAACGGCATGTTTTCAAGCCTAAGTATAACTATTTGCAAGTTTGGGTCATATTTTTAAATCAGGAGTCCTGTGACTACGCAGTCAGTTGCTACTTTTTACGTTGGTCCCATGCGACGTTTTTATTCCTCTTGCAGAGCTATTTGTGGGTTGTTTTTTATTTTTTCCCCTTCAATGGCATGTTATAAGCCTAAGTCAAACTATTTATAAGTTTGGGTAATATTATTAAATGAGGAGTCCCATTACTAGTGATCAGTTGCTATGTTTTACATTGGTCTCGTACAAAGTGTCCGTACATCTTGTGGGGCCATTCGGGGTTGTTTGTTATTTTTGCCCTTCAACGACATATTTTCAAGACTATGATAACTATTTTCATTTTTAGATCATATTATCAAACTTGGAGTCCGGTTACTAAGCAGTCAATCGCTATATGTTACGTTGGTCTCGTGCAAGGTATTCGTGCCTCTTGCGGGACTATTTATCTTAAAGCCTAAGTTTAACAATTTCTGAATTAGGATCATATTATCAACCTGCAAGTCCCGTGACTACGTCGTCAGTTGCTACGTATTACGTTTGTCGCGTGCAAGGTGTTTTTCCTCTTGTGGGGTCATTTGGGGGTTGTTTTATGTTTTCTCCCTTCAACGGCTCGTTTTCAAGCCTAAGTCTAACTGTTTTCAAATTTTTCTCATATTCTCAAACTGGGAGTAATGTGACTGTGCCGTCAGTTGCTATGTGTTACATTGGTCCCGTTCGAGGTATTCATTCCTCTTGCGGGGCCGTTTAAGGCATGTTTTGTCTTTTTGCCCTTCAACGGCCTATTTTCAAGCCTATCTCTAACTATTTGTAAGTTTGGATCATATTCTCAAATAGGAAGTTACATGACTACCCGTTCAATTGCTACATGTTACATTGGTCCCGTGAGAGGGGTTCGTGCCTCTTGCTGGGCCATTTCGGGTTGTTTTGCATTTTCTCCCTTCAACGGCATGTTTTCAAGCCTAAGCCTAATTATTCGCAAGTTTATGTCATATTCTCAACCCAGGAGTCATGTGACTACGCAGTCAATTGCTAGGTTTTACATTAGTCGCGTGTGGGTTGTTCATGCCTCTTGCGGGTCCATTTGGGGGATGTTTTTCATTTTCTCCCTTCAATGACATGTTTTCAAGCATAAGTCTAACAATTTTCATGTTTTGGTCATATTCTCAAATCAGAAGTCCCGTGACTACGCGGTTAGTTGCCTAGGTCTAACTGTTTTAATTTTACCCCAAAATGAGATCTTAATTAACCATTATAAAGGAATAAAACACTTAAAAATTTATGCATATCAAGTATATTATAACGTGAGTTAAAGTAAGAAGTACCATGTTCCTGTGATAGTTTTTGGCATGCTTCAACTGCACAATATTGTCTTTCTCCAGTAGCTTCTTGCGTTTCTCTTAAGACCTATTTTCTCGAAAGAGGTACAATTGAAAGTCCTCGTTAATTTAGGTGAGTTGCTCTCTAAGGTATTCGACCGCTAACTTGCACCTTTTCAAATCAACTTCCATTTCAAGCTTTTCAAAATAAAATTTCATGTATTCCTTTTCCATGGCATCGAATTTGGTTTTCATGATTGATTCTCGATTCATCAAAATTTTGGGGACATTGTCAAACTCGGACACACGAAAGCTTATCGTACCAAATAAATGATCTCCTGGATAGTTCTCATTCAGATGGCTATTTCACCAGCCTTTTACATGATCTAGTTCGACAATGTTAAAAAAATTCCACTGAATCGAGAATCAATCATGAGAACAAAATACGACACCAAGGAAAAGAAACACGGGGAAACTACGTTGGATATGCTCGAACTGGAAGTTAATTTGAAAAGGTGAAAGTTAGAGGTCGAACACCTAAGAGAGAAATTCACCTAAATTAACATGGAAAACCATCTTTACCTCGTATGAAAAGATAGGGCTCAAGATAAATACACTCGTAAATCAAGCCGAGCATCCGGTGAAAGGTGTTTGTGCCTCTAAACATTCATAATTCTAACTAAACATTCATCATTCAAACTAAACATTTATAAATTAAGCTAAACATTTTTAATCAAACTAAACATTCATAAATCAAACTAAATTACCAATATAGTGTCAATATCATAATACGATATAATTTGGATACAAATCGGATTCTCAAGAGACAATATAATAATACGATACAAATATGATTGCCAAGGATAAAATAATAGTTTGATACTCAATCTTCCTCTAAATCAACTAAAAGATCCTTCGAATTATGGTTGTCATCAAGAGAAGACTGAAACTCCTTATCAATCTTTTATGCATCTTCTTCAGTAATCATACCATTTGGTGCATGCAAAATAATGGACCAATTGACATCATTTAAGAACTTCAAGTAGAATACATTATTTACGTTTTAAAAGACACAAATAAAAGTCTCATTGATTAGGAGATATTTACTCATCTTCTTTGATAAATCTAACACGATAAGTTTGGATTTAGGATCAACTTTATAAGAATTCGTAGTGTTCTCCACCTTCATCTAGTCATAATAGAATACGATTTCTGTGAAATCTAAATAATCGAGTTCTAGGATTTGTTGGACAATCCCATAATATGTTAGCACTGTATCTTTTGGATTTTTATCGCTTTTGCTAGTGACACAACTAGTCAAGGTAGAAACTAAAATTCTGATGTTTTGCGTAAAAATATTTTCCTAATATAGATATGCAATGAAATCAAAAACCATTAGTGAAAAATATTTTAAATGCTTTTGCTCGAAATTTGGGACCTTTTGTTAGGCGTGCAAACCTTGACGAGACATCACCTGTGTTTAGAAGCTGCATTTATTAATAAATTTATATGAGGACATGTTTTTACCACATAAGATTAAATATCCGCACACATAAGAGGTGGAAATGACCTATTTTGATATACATGCCCTAAAATCATTCGTCGTGTATCTTCTCCTTTAGTTTTGGGCAATTTAGTTCTCATACTTCCTAAAGGTAAATTGTAGAGTTTATATCATAATATATAGAATACATAAAATCAAACAAGAATAATTCAGTTACTTATGTCGCTACTTACTCTCTCTAATCTTAAACTTCAACTTGCGATTCGAAGATATAATGAGTTGCTTACTCGTATTGTCGATTAGTGAAGAAGCTTATGTCCTACACTAGTGACCGACAGGTAAGAAGTTAGACATATCATTCCTAAAAAGGTGGTTGGTCGTCAAATATATAAAATGACTCATATAACTATTCTTACCTCTATGATATAATCAAGTTTCTTCAATTTCCTCCCCACATATGGGACATCCATAATAACCATGAACATTGTAACTGGATAAGGTCCCAGGTCAGGCCTTTATCCCATAACTCTTTAAGTTCTTCGATTTATGGGGCTAAGAATATATCAATATCATAGCCGCGAGCCTTCAACGTGCGTATCAATAAAAATAACAATGTGAAGTCCTTTCACATGCATAATGTCGGAGGCATACTTAAAGGCGCCATGAGAACAAGATAATACTCTGATTACTACTTAAATTACTGAAAGGTTTAAACCCATAGGTGGATAATTCAAATGGACATTACATAGTTCCTTTACAAGTTCGTGGTATCATTCATTTGAAATTTTCTAGATGAGTGAATTAACAGGATGACGCATGAGCTTCCCACCCACCTCTCATCTAGCGTGTCATGCCATGGCCTTTATTATCCATAGTATAGTGAAACTGTTTTAACCATGGGTCAAGGGGAAAATATTCTAAAACCTTTTATGGAACTTGTGAGCACTTGCGATATTTTACAGTTTTGACTTTTCGATTCTCACAAGGCACATATCTAGTCTCACTGCATACTAGAAACTTGTCCTTCTCTTCGTGATCGTTCCTATACAATATGCAATCGCATGAATTGATTTGTACTTTAAACCCAAACCCTTTAATCTCTTCTTCATGCTTGGATAATTGTCTAGTAACATGTTTTCTTTTAGGACAATGTCTTTAACCCACTTAGGAATCTCGGTAAGAATCCCGATTACACTATTGATCGACAAACCAAATTGACTCTTTAAATTACGCAAACTTATCATTGCTTATAATATCGAGTGATCCTCTTCATAATTTTTATACAAAGGACTAGCCACATCGTCTTTTAACCATAAGTATTCACGATCTTCGGGTAATTTGGCATCAACTTATTCATTGATTTGGTCACAATGAACATTATCTGTATCCAGAGGCTGGTGGTTTTGATTATAGTGGACGCCATAAGCATCATCAATTAGGTTAGTCAAAGGACGATGTGGTGGCAAATCGTTAACCACTTCCACCAGGTGGGATTCCTTCACGTGGCCATATACTAGTAATTCTTGTGGAACATATGGTACATTCTTTTTCCCATAGAATTTTCATATCTTATAGTCTTGCATCATATTCCGCATTAGTAAATGTAATTCAATGTATTCTAAAGACTTAAATTTTTTGTTTATACAATGATTGCCGGGACATGGAATCTTATCACTATTAAGATTTCATTTTGCATATTTAATAAATCCCGAACGCCCTTTACATGATTATCACATGCTCTGTGACTCTTTCCCATCCGCCATTATGTAGTCTTCAAAATTCAAGTTATCCATATAAATAGGTTGGATACCAAAACTCTCAATTTATAATTCAAGAAAACCATTCAACGCTAAGAAATACAAAACAAATTAAAATCTAATTCATTCAACTCGATCAAAAAGAAATATTATATGAGAATTAATTCAAATCAAATTCATTCAAACCAAAAGGATACCCCATCTAATTAAAATATCACAAATTTGTTCGAAAGAAAACATTGTTCAATGCATAGACTTGACCAAAAATTAACTGGCCAAGTAATAAAATAATTAGCATAATTTATGAACAATAGCCTTCCCCATGGTAAAGGTACGTAGGCTATTTGAGCTTCACCGATCACCAAAAGCTGAGTGTGGAAATGTTTTTCAACAATTATGAAAATGAGAGTGCAAATGACAATAACCCTAGTATTAGTCAAGTTCCTTATATAATACGCCTTGCGAAAGTCAGAATTCATGGATGACGATGATTCATGGAATGATCCAAGTGTAGGGATTTGCGAGGGGAATGTTTTAGATGTAGGTATTTGCAAGGGGAATGTTCCGAGAGGAATCAGTTGGGAGGAAAATGTTCTATTAGGAGGCATTTGGGAGGGAAATGTTCCAGTGTGAGGCAATTGGGAGAATAATGTTACATGGAGATGATAGGGGAATGTTTGAGGCATCTGATGGGGGTAACTCTATTGTTAAGTAAAGAGTCGGACTAGCCCTTAGATTTCATTCGTCCAGAGTGCCATGTCCTTTCGAAGCTCTCACACCTCTCCTTTTGTATTGGCATCATTTTTCAACCCCCTCGCCAACTCGCCCCTCACTACAGAGATCTCATCTAATAAAGGTACACTGTGCTGTAATTTGGTAATTGGCATACGTGATCCCATGCCTTTTTTCCTCCATTGATGGTCCCTCCTAAGCACCTTGGTTAGGGCATTTGATTGAATGTCAAGTGGCTAAGGCTAAGACAAACTAATGGACAAATATTATGATATAGGTCATGTCCATCACCTTGGTTAGGTTATATATCTTTTAATGTAACATAATATTATATTTAGGACTAAGGCTTTAACAATAACAATATTATAACATGTCTATATATGATTATTAAATTCAAACCCATCAAAGTTGGATCAAGTTTGTTTAGGAATTTATTTGTCCATTTTTTTCGTCGGGCATGAAAGTATAAGTTTACATTATTATAGTCATTACCTTCTTCTGAAGTCCCCTTGGTTCGTTCTTCCTATTCATCCTTAATATTATCATAATATTTGTCCATTAGTTTGTGAGCATCAACCTTTTTTAATTTGTTGAATTTATTTCTTACTCTCTCATTCAGTTTTCTCTACCTGGCCTCATTCGCCAAGAAGTAGTTCCATTAGGTAGTGGTCATATCAATATTTTCGGTAACGTTATTTTTCATCCTTAAAATATTATAACTCGTTGCCTCCTTTGCGAGAAAATTCTTCTGAAGGTCCTTCCGATAGGTTTTCAGAGCATCGACTACTTTGGAAAGAACCTTTGGCTTCGAACCGATTGGGAATGTAGATGCCTTATTATGTTTCTCCCAAGCATCATCCTTTAAGGAACGACCAACCGTCTTCAAGTTATCTACACCCTCGACACCCACAATCATCTCTTCGGGAGACAAATAATTGCTTTTAAAAAGCTAAACATCGCGTTTATCACCATTTCGATTATCCCCGCCAGTGGAGAACTCGATGTATATATATATATATATATATATATTGAGCTGGGGTGTTGGAGAGCGCCTAGTTGGCGGTGTTTTGTTATTTTGTTGATTATTGTCATTTTTTCGACATTTCCTACAATTAAAAAAAAATAGTGGCATATGTAAGAAAGTACGGTTTATGAGTATATATATGTATATACCTTTTTTAAAGATATTAAAACATGATGCATGAGTTCGATTTCCATCCAATAAGTATTACTTTTAAAAAATCCATATAATTTTGCACGCGGCCAACTGGGCGGAAGCGTGTTTATGATTGATGTATAAAGGTCCGTGACATGAAATCGAAATCCTTTCTTCTTTAAATTATTTTTAAGCTCATTTTTAATATGCCTGTGTCATGAGACGTCACAATTTGGGTGAATTATCTCTTTACAGAATTATATACACAAAGGATGAATATTTTTTCAGCCTTTTCTAGCAGTGTCACCGACGTCTTTTCCCTGTTGGTATTATGCTGGAAAAAAATATTGACCACATCCCAGCATTCTGGAAATGAAAACAGAATATAATCGAACAAGTAGCCTTGTGATAGATCGACTCCATGATTTGTAAGGTAAATAAATTGTTTAATTTTCATATTACCATACTGGTAAGTCGAAGTTCCCTATATATGGTGCGCACTAATAAGAGATGTTTTAGTATAGTAAAATTGCAGCCTCTCATACTCTTATTTATAGTAATTAGTACCGTGACTCATTTTTCTTGAGAAAATATATATAATGGTGTTAATATGAGTCGTAAGGGTGAAGAAACAACAAGGTATGGCTCTAATTAATCTTAAATATATTTTTGTTTTTCATCCAATCAATCAGTCACTGCAAGTCCAATTTGTGTTCATTTTAATTTAATTCATATTAAAATTACTATATGTCCATCAATTTTTCAAGTCCTTCCACCAATTTATGTTCACCCAAACAGCGACCATTTAAGGAAGGGATGAACACCGCCACAATAAGTTATTTAAATGAGTCTATTCTAAACATTTTGTCATTAAGATAGGGTAATCATTAAGAAAAAAAAATTAGTTAAATATTTATTTTGAAGAATTAATAGAGTGATCATTTTAAGTATCCATCATCCATACCAAACATTGATCATTCAACACAAGTCACAACAAACATCAACCCAACAATCCAACACAAGTTTATCCCGTTCTCCTTCTAAATTGTCTACTTGATTGATTTCCAAGAACATAATTATTGAACATGACATTTCATATACAATTCTACATCAAGAGCTTCATATACAATTTCTAACAATAAATGGGGTCATATTTCAATATAGAATATGTGAGAACAATCAAACACACACAAAGTTGTTATGTACACACAAACATGATGAATTACCCACTTGGACAAAAATCTTAAAAACTACGATCTTCAATGACAATGGACCTCCATTATAAGGATTAAATTAGATAATTAAAAAATATTCATCATGTTAAAAAATTAGGTGGCGGCCTAATATTGAAAAGAAATTACTATTTTTTACTAAGCTAAAGTATTTTTCTTTGAAGGCCTAATATTGCTAAAAAATTAGTTATGTGAAAAAAATAGTACAATGAAATGGAGAAATTTCCATAATAATGGAACAAATCGTACAATGGAGAAATTAGTTAGAGTTAGTTATGTGAAAAAACGTTATTAATCATAAATTCAATAGTAATATCATAAAAATACCCATTAAAATGGAGAAATTTCCCAAAAATCATTAAGAAAATTTGAAAAACAACCAATATACATAATTTTATACTTTGAATTTCATAACAACAACCAATATATATAACTCATTAATTCAATAGTAATTTCATACCTTGAATTGCATAACTCAATAAAAATTATTAACCACACACACACGCGCGCGCGCGCGCAATAAAACACACATACAAACATACAGAATCTCACACACACACAGAAATAAAACAAATCAGGTTTCATTGGAAAATGAAATGTACCATGTGTGGAGATAGAGAGGCCACCAAAAAATGAAAGGAGAGAGAGAGAGAGACAGAGTTTGGGTTTCTCCAGTCTCGTTTAGAGAGAGTTCTGATTTTTGGGTAAGGGTGAAATGAAATGTGGCATTCTGATTTTTTTAAACCTAAAATGGGGTCACACTACATAACTGTGACCCATTCTGTAACCAATTAATGAGTTAAATATGGTCACAGTTGTTGATCGTGACCCCATGAGTGACCAATTAAAATCTCAAAAAATGGTCACGATTCTGGACCGTGACCATGGGATATGAATGTTTTGAAAAGGGTTTGGGTGTCACAATTCCAAACCATGACCAAGGTCACTATATATTGCCACGGGTGGGTTACGATTTTGGACCGTGACCACCAGTGTGACAAAAAGTGGGAAACTTGGCACTCTAATGGGGAGTCAAAAAAAATTACCGTGGCCCTTTTGGTCGCGGTTGCTGACCGTGATATATTATCACGGGTGGGTCACGATTTGGACCGTGACCACCATTGTGACCAAAAGAGTGAGAAATTTGGCGCCATAATGGGTCACAAGGGAATCACAATTTTGTATTGTGACCCCTTTGATCACAGACCCTGACTGTGACCAACCCCTTAATGAGGTCACCCTAAGCCTGGTCAGTTTTTTGTCACAGTAAATAGCTAGGGGTCAGAGTTTTTTACCGTGATCCATTTACTCCGACCATTTTTGGGTTTTGTTGTAGTGGATAGATGTTGGTGTTACTGAGGCCCTAGCAAGGGCTATGGTGGAAAGAACGGACGAAGAAAAGACTATTGGATGCACCAATGAGGACTTCAAAAAATTAGGGTCGTGTCCCTTCAAGGGGGAGAGTTATCCATTGGAATCCAAATCCTAGATAAGAAAGATGGAGAAGGTTTTTGAATTGTTGTAGTGCAATGAGGAACAAAAACTATCATTTCCCATGTTCATGTTTGAGGCAGAGGCAGGCTTCTAATTGAAGATGATTAGGAGGACTCAACTTGGAGGAGAGGACGCAACCACTGGGTAGACAATATTCAAGAAAATTTTCCTCGAGAAATATTTTTCAATCGCATCCTAGGAAAAGGAAGAGCTAAATTTTCAGGAGATAATGCAAGGATCATTATTTGTATCTAAATACAAGACTAAGTTTGTAGAACTTTTGCATTTCACTCCTCATTTAATTAATACCAAGCAAACAAAGGCTATAAAATTTGAAAGGGATCTAAATCCTGGACTCCGCAATCGAGTTATTAGTTTAAGGCTACAGACATAATTTGAATTAGTGGAAATGGACCATATCATAGAACAAGTTTTTGGAGAAGGGAAGAAGACTAAGAATGAAAAGGAAAAGGGAAGGGATGAAGATAAATAAAATATGAGGCACCGCGATTGTAGGTGTAAAGTATGCGAGTTGCTAATGGTACCATGAAAAATAAGGACTTTGAGAAGTCAGACACCGTAACCATCACCTTCTAAAACTATAAAATGAAAGAGCATTATGCCAAGAGTTGTCCCTTCGGAATGAGTTGCTACAATTATGAAAAGTCGATACATGAGGCTATGGAATGCACGGTGCAAAAGAAGGATATGAGAAAAAATCATGAAATCAAGCTAGGGTCTTCGCAATAAATAGCAAGGATGCTGAGAAGGCCAAGGATGTTATAACATGTACTATTAATATTAATGATAGAAATATTTATGAACTTTTTGGTTTTGGAGCCACACACTTCTTTATATCCACCACTTTTACATGTAAGTTAAAAGATGAGGCCCCAAACCTTGAACCTGATAACCCAGTAAGAGTAACGGTTGAGGCCGCGGCCATTATTAGGGGAAGAGCCGTGGAGATAAAAGGTTAATGTCTTGAGGTTAACTTAATTCCTTTGGAAATTAGGGCTTTCTGTGTTATCTTCGTCATGGAAAAGATGCCCACACACTTTTCTAGGATTAACTGTGCTAGAAAGGAAATCTTCTTTGCAAGCCTGGAGGGGCCAAAGTAAGATTTAGAGGAACAAAACAAAAGAAAACCCTTGTTGATATCAACCTTAATCACCAAGAAAATGTTAAAAAGAGGAGGTCGCAACTATATAACGTATATAAAGGATCTTGACAATACCACGATGGTAAAAAGAAATGTTCTAGTAACCTCAGAGTTTAAAAATGTTTTTTTTCCCAAAGAACTCATAGGGTTTCCCCCAGGTAGAAAAATTGAGTTTAACATTTATATCACGCCTGACGCCGTGCCTATTTTCAAGGCACCATATATGATGGTGCTAATAGAGTTGAAGGAGTTGAAAGACAAGTTAGAAAATGTTTTAGGCCGCGACATCATTAGGCTTATCACCTCCCCTTGGGGTGCCCCATCACTTTTTATAAAGAATAGAAATGGATTTATGAGAATCTTCATAGATTATAGAGAATTGAACAAAATAATTGTGAAGAACAAATATCCCTTGGCTAGAATTGACAATATTTTTTACCAACTAAAGGATGTTAGATATTTTTCTATCATCGATCTAAGTTCAGGGTATCACCAATTACAAATAAAGGATGAAGATATTCACAAGACAACTTTTAGGACTAGGTATGGTGATTATGAGCTTGTGAATATAGATTTTGGAATGACTAATTTCGCTACTTCTTTTTAAATTTAATAAATAAAGTGTTCAATCCACTCCTAGATAAGTTTGTGATTGTTCTTGTAGATGACATACTTATATAATCAAAGACCGTAGAGGATCACAAGTCACACCTTCGTGACGTGTTTGAAGTCTTGAGGAAGGAAAACTGTATGAAAAGTTTTCCATATGTGAGTTTTGGTTAGAAGAGGTCTATTTCCTTCGCCATGTAGTGAATAATGATGGTATGTCCGCATACCTTAAAAAGGCCGTGACAATTTTAAACTGGGAAAGACTAAGTACCATAACCAAGGTTAGAAGTTTCCATGGCCTTGTTGGCTATTGCAAGAGATTGCTAAAAGGATTTTACAAAGTCATCATGCCCTTAAATAAACTAACACACTAGGATTCCTAGTTTATATGGACCATGGAGTGTGAAGATAGTTTCCAGACTTTGAAGAAAAAGTTGGTAGTCGCACTTATTTTAACTTTGCCTAAGGAATGAGGAGGATATATGATATATAGTGGTGATTCGGTCCACAACCTTGGATGTGTACTTATGCAAAATGATAAGGTAATTGTTTAGGTCTTTGCGCAGTTTAGACCTCATGGTCTTTGCCTTAAGAATTTAGAGATGCTACTTTTATGGGGAAACTTGTGAGATTTTTATGGATTATAAAATTCTAACCTACCTCTTCACCGAAAGGTAATTAAATATGAGATAGAGGAAATGTATAAATTTGATTAATTAATACGATTCTTCCATTAAATATCTCCCCAAAAAGGCTAATGTTGTGGTTGAGACCTTATGTAGAAAGAGTATAATTAATTCTTTAATGATAACTAGGAAAAGGAATAATTTAAGAGGCTTATAGAATATGGGAATAAAAGTGGTTGGCCATTTGGGTTGTGGTTGGTCAATCCAGGGACACAGTCAAATTAGCATGCTTAGGGTAAAGGTAACATTAGTTGAGAATGAAAGAATCGCTCAGGTTGTAGACCCCGAACTACAGAAAAATGATGAAATGGTAGCAAATAATGAGAAGACAACCTTAAGGTTGATGAAATTGGCGACTTAAGATTTCGGATAAGGTTGTGTGTGCCACGGGATACCAAGACTTGAAGGAAAAAATCTATTGGCATAACATGAAAATGGAGGCTGCAGAGTATGCAGAAAATGTAAAAAATTATAATTATATAAAACTTGACTAAATCCGGTGTCAAATCATTGAGTCGTTGAGTCATTCAAGCTATATAGTCTGGAATTGAGGTGAGACATTTGAGTAGAGAGAGGCTCGTTTATTTAGACTTCATGGACTTTTGGTACTTTGATGATCTACCAAAGCTTACTGTACTTCACAAGATTTATATTGCTGAATTGAATATATATCATTTTAATAGCTTTGTGATTCAACGTTGTTGGTTATGCACACACTTGCACATTTTTTTTTATAAAATATGTTTTATGGGTATGAACAAGTGATTTTGATACGTAAGATGTGTTGGGTATACCTTTGGTAAAATACATGATTGTAAATGTACTTTAGTTTGAAGTCTATGTCATTTGACTTCAAACCATTCGCACGGTTTCATTTGGACACGTGCGCAAGGCACCGTCTGAGTTGCATACCATTTAAAATCATGTGTAGAGTAGAGCATAATTTTTGGAAAATCATATAAATAGGTTCATTTTTCCTTTATTTTCATAAAAATATGAATTCTGCATTGTACACTTACATCTTAAAGAATATTTTAGCGATTGAGAGATTTTGTTTAGATAATTTATTTTTAAATTCACATGTTCCCTCCAAATTAATAGAAAAACTTAGATAAATATTTTACCTTTGTCTTAAAAGGCAATTGAGAGTGATTTGATTGAGATCCACACTCGCCAAAGTTCAATTCAATCTATCCTCACTTGAATTGGTTAATCTATCTCTCCTAGATCCAAAATTTGAGGTCTTTCATTCTATTAGGGAGATCAGAGCATGATGCGATTCAAATGAGGAGAGTATACTTCCTCATTTTCCTTAATGAGCTTAAGGTGGATTTCTTATCATTAATTGGGGAAATTCCAAAGTTTATAGGTGGCTACTAATGAGTGCATGGATGAGAGGTACCTTATTTCTTTATACAAAATCTTTTCAAGTTGAAAAAGAAATAGAGTGTGTCAAGGTTTTTTACCCCTAGGTGGGGTTTGTTTCTCATAAAATATGCGTTATGGATTTCTTGGACATTGTGTAGGCCATTTTGTTCACTTTCATCACACACAGTACCTAGATATCACATAGATCTTATTCAATACATAAAAATGAATCAGGTTTTGTAGATCTAGTGAATTTCTCTATATTACCTCATAATATATTTTATTTTGTTTTATCCATGCCTAATATGACTTCACCTAGTTAATTCATGTACTAGGTTTCTTAAAATTTAGAATAAAATTGGAATTTTTATAAATTGGGCAAATTTACAATGACACCTATTCACCCCCTTAGGTTTATTTAGAATTTAACACTTGCATTGAATACATAGATCCTCCTATGTTGCTAAATATTTTGTTTGACAACAGTTCAGGGTCGAGTATCAAATGCATGTGGGATTGTTATAGACCTTGCCTATCCAGAGTGAAAATGGGAAAACATATCCATGGACTTCATATTATGTATACCACAAACTCAGAGAGGTATGGATTCTATTTGGGTAATAGTTTACAGATTAACAAAGTCAACACATGTTCTCACCGTATAGACCATGATTACCATTGAGTCCATAGCCAAAATATTCATCAAGGATATTGTCAAACTCCATGGAGTACAGTGACTATTATATCAGACTATGATTCCAGGTTCACATCTAAATTTAGAGAAGTTTTTAAAAGGCTATGGGACCGTAATTTTACTTCTGAACCAGTAACCATCCTCATGTAGATGGTCAAACGGAGAGGATGAATCATACTTAGAAAGGTATTTCATGAAAGTTAGGAATACCATCTTCCATTAGTAGATTTTTGTTTATAACAACAACTATCGGGTTAAAATCAAAATGGTTCCCTACAAAGCCTTGTATGGTAAAAAATGATGTAACCCCATTTAATGGAATGAAGTAGGAAAAAGGAAACTATTACGACCAGACTTAATAGAATAGACCATAACCAAGGTTAGTATTATACTGGAAGGGTTACGAAGTAAACATACTAAACAAAAGATATGGGCCAACATTAAAAGAAGAGAGATAACTTGGAAGGTCGAGGACCATGGTTTTCTCAAGATCTCCCCGTGGAAGGGGGTAAATGAGATTTGGGAAGAAGGGCAAGCTCAGTCAAAGATTTGTATGGCCGTTTGAAGTAATAGATAAGGTCTTAAGGTTATCCTTTATACTTTCCCTTCCCCAAAACTTATCTCATGTACACAATGCCTTTCGTGTTGCAATGTTGCAAAATTATATTAGAGACCGCGACCACATTATCAACCACAAACCAATATAGATCAATGAATATTTGAGTTATGAAGATGCCCTAATAGAAATTTTAGACAGTAAGGATAAAGTTCTATGGACCAATAAATTTTCCTCAGCTAAAGTTATTTGGATAAACTAGATCACAAAAGAAGCCACATACGAAATGGAGCTCACCATCAGATAAATATACAAAGAGTTATTTTGAGGTATGAATTAAACCTTACTTTCTTTATCCTTAATTAAAAGGAAGTAATTTACTTACAATGAGGATACTGTAAAGACCCGAAATATAAGAGGTTAAATCATACTACTAAATCCATGACTAATATTATTAAGGCCGTGACGAATACTATTAGGTTTGTGTCCTATAATAAGGACTTGGTCAATAGGCCCTTGGGTCGAAACCCAATTCATTTGTTATAGTGAGGACACAATGCAACGACCTAAACCTTAATAGGTAGTTAGTAAGTCCATTACCATCAACTTATGTTCTAAAGTTTCTTAAGGACCAATCAAGTTATTTCTTGAGGACCAAGTTCTAGAGTTTCTAGAAGTCTTTTTGAAGGAGCTTTTTGGGAAAGTGTTAGCTAATTGGAAACACTAGGTAACCCTCACTTCCTATAAATAGAACTCATAGGATCCATTCCCAAAGCTGCTAGGACCTTTGAGAAAATCATTACCAATACTCTAGAGAAATAAAGTGATAATTTAAGGGCAAGTGGAGGTGCTATCAAAATTAGGTTGAGGTGTGTCAGTATTCATCGACGTACTAAGTCCTTTGGTAAGGGAATCCTTCGTGACATTCTTCTTCTATTTCATAAACACTAGTCTATATATTTGTTAACTGATATGATCCCTCTCATGTAAATATGAGTTTAATAGTGATGGCAATGGACATTTACTATTCATTATATGTTCTTGTTAGAAAGCATATTTCATTCAAAATAATGGTTTTATGTGTCTATAGGTAGACCAATTTAAGAGACATTATGACTTTTTATGCAAATTATTAGGGTTTTTCATTTTTATCTTTGAGAATTTTTGGCTCATTTTGTGGTTAAAACTATAATTTTACTAAAGTACCCCTTATTATTTGAAGATCATGAGTTATAACGCCTTATTTGAGGCCGTGGATGCAGGCAGTATAGCATAGTAACTTACCAAGTATATGTGATTTATTGGATTATGATGTTGAGACCATGATATTAAAGCTCCATGACGAAGAATTATGTTTGGACTGGTCTTATGCGTTGTTTTTTAGGCCATATGACTAGATTGAGGGAGATTTATCCTGGGCTAGTTAGGGGGATTACACATTGGTAGATCTCAACTAAGGTTGTGGATCTAACAAGATTTCATATCGGTCATCCTTGAAGTGGGCATGAGAGGAGGGCATAACCTTTGGCATGATTAGCTAAAAAGAAACCTAGAATAAAGCCATATAGTTTTAAAGTCTATCCAAAGTCAGACTAAAGGCCGTGAAAGGCGAGGAGTTTGGGAAAAATAAGGGAGGTGGAGGTCACAAGGTTCACACTAAGTTATCCAAGTGTAGATTTTGATTGTTGGAGGTACAATTTTTAGGGCACTTTACATTGGAGGCTGGGAAATATGTGGATACTAGCAAGGTGTCGGCATATATGGAATGGGGACAACCCACGATAGCAACTGGAGTTAGGAGTTTCTTTAGTTTAGTAAGGTACTGTAGGAGGTTCATTCAAGGTTTCTCAAAGATTATGGGACCACTGACCCACCTCACCCATAAGAGGGGTACTGTTCGTCTAGTATGAGAATTGCTAATGGATTTTTGAGAAGTTAAAGGAGAGTCTAACAACCATACTTTTTGATCTTTTTGTGTAAATGCATTACTTGTTGGAAAAGATATTCACTTTATCCTCAAACCACAAGAACCTTCAGTATCTATTCACTAAGAAGGACTTTAACATGCTTTAGAGGAGATCATTGGATTTTGTTAATGAATATCATTTATCCATTCAGTATCATTTGGGAAGGAAAACATGGTAGCAGATGCCTAGAGACATCGATCGACAAATACTCAATTAACTTTATGGGAAGAGCAGTGGGATACATTATGTGCAGTTGAGTCATTCTTAGTGGTAGTGGTCGTTTCGCTAAATAATGTGTTTTCAAGGGAGATTGGTTGTGTTGGATGGTTCCAAGCTTCGAAAAGCAATTTTGGACCAAGGCGAATGGTTAATCGTTCACTATACATCCCAACGGTGAAAAGATATACCATAATTTGAGGAGTCAGTATTGGTGGCCATGTCTGAAGCCGATTATAGTGGAATGTGTGTCTAAGTTTTTCACTCGTGGGGGTGATAGAGGTCCTAAAGGTAACATGATGCCCTTTAGGTAATCAATGACAAATTAGATAAAGTTAATTAAATATGAAGGATAGCAAGTTATTAGGGATAGATTGTGTTTGATAAACCACAGAAAAGGTAGCACTAATTAGAGAGCATATGGATATTTCCCACAATAGGCAGAAGAATTAGGTAGATATGAGGAAGTGAAAATTGGAGTAACAAATAGGGGACCAGGTGTTACTATAGGTCTCTCCGATGAAGGGAGTTACGATGTTAGGAACTAAAAGGAGGTTAGCGTATAGAGACATAAGTCACTTCATAGTCTCAAATAGGGTGGGCCAATGACATATCTCTTACCCTTACCTAATCACCTTCAACATATGCACGATGTCTTCCATGTGTTCATGAATGAGGAAGTTCCGGAGGCACGAGTTTGCATCAAGATATAAATCTCGACGAGATTGAGCTATAGTCAAATGAAAAGTATGACGAAAGACCACAACTTATATTAGGTCAAAGAGAGATTAGCGTTTACTTAATAGTGGGAGGATGTCATGTAAGTGAGTCATCGAGAGATCTATACGTTAGCTTTATAAAATTCAAATGTTGAGGATGAAATTCCTTGTTTAGGGGGGATGTATGTAATACCCCATGTTTTTATGGCTTTTATGTAATTTTTAAATTGATTATTCGCTATTGATGAGTTGTTATTTCATTTCACATTCGGTATGTCATTTTGTGATTTGAGATGTTAGACATTTGGTATATTATATCATAGTTTAAGATGTTACTTGATATTACATATTTTATGTTACGTAGTTTCATTGTGCATTGTTTGGATGCATGTATTGTTATAACTATTGGAGAATTCATAATAAAATATTAAGATAAATATTTAATTGACTTAGTATTATGGGCAACTATCGAATGGTCAGGGGCTAAGTTTGGGGAGTTTTCGTGCTTAGATTATTTCCTTTACATTGGGTCCCATTAATCGTAACCTACTAATAGGGATTGGATGGGGAACCCATAATTTTGACTATGCATGGTATTTATGGTGATAGAGACGGGCTCTACCTAGGTTCAATTTTCCCCGATCCTACGTGTTGAGGTACCCATCTATCGAGTTAGGATAATGAAGTTGGATCCTCTAGTATAGACATGGGTATGGAGTGTGATGGCATAGATATTTCCCTTGATGTTATTTCTTTGAGGATATTGGTTTGGGATATCCTATAACGATAACTAGTAATGGTATGAGTGATCCCCGAAAGCATAGTTGTAGACCTTCACACATTGTATTTCAGGCTGTGGACAACTCCGTATGATTTTATATGAGCTGAGAATACTCACGGATATTCTAAATTATGTGATTTCTTTATGATTATACTAGATATGTATACACATGAGATTATGACTTATGAATGTTGAAATAAAATATACTCTATATGTATAGAAAGAACTATGACTCAAGAATGACAAAGTATGATACACTATAGATGTTTATATAGAAATATAACTTGAGATTACTCTTAAAGTAAGAGAGTGTGGTTAAAGTGAGAGAGTATTGCTAATGTAAGAATATTGTTATAGTAAGAGTTACTTAATTATATAAGACGGACTTGAGAACGTTAAAGTAAATAATACTCAATTAAAGATGACTTCATAGAATATGAATACCTTTCTGTACTGGTATTAGTACCACATATTTATTTAGGTTTTTTGGGTTGGGATAAATTAAAATGAACTTAATATTGGAGGAAGATGTAATTTTATTATTGTGACCCAAATGTAGTTACAGTTTTATGTAGTGTAGACTTGCTAGGTTTAATCCTCTCTCTAAAACTATTTTTACAAGTCTTAGGTTGTAATCGCCGCCACAGACTTGATATATTTGTAGGAGGAGTTTCTCCACCACTAGTTCCATTTATCATTTCTTAGGATATAGATGTCGAGCATGTAGCTCATGTAAACTCTTGTAAAATGTTATATTTCACTTATTCATACTATTGTATTTAGTATTATTCAATTTTCTCGAGCTAGAGTTTTGTATGAGATACATTTAATTACATTGGAGTATTTATTGAGATTTAGTATATTCTAGCAATGGAATCATATTCTATTGTTATTTGGAAGGTTTAAGTAATGTTTTAATTATTCAACACTTCATTGTTTAACATTGTCTTACTTATATCATTTCATTAATCTTGTTCATGCTTCGAATGTTATTAATTATTCGACCCCCATGATTTTTATATTAGAACTGATCAATCGATTTATGAATTTTATGGGTTGTGACAATTTCATAATTGTCGAATAAAAAAACAAACTCCAATAAGTCATACTTATACATGTAGTGAATATTCAGTACCTGTATACAAGAAAGACCTGTTGGAGAAACAATATTTTTTTTTCATGGGACCTATTTAAGAAAAAAAAATTATAGGACATATTTGACTACATACTTGATAAATAAGACTAGCTGGTAAAAAAAATGTATAAAAACTAAAAAAAAAAGTGAGGTCAGCCTAGTTAGTATAGTTCACTAAAGGTACACGTTGTGTTTGGAAGTTTAGTGTTTCCATAAATATTTCTATTTCTAGTGGAAGTGGCAAAAAACGGGCCATTAAAATTCTTATCTTTGCTACCTTTCCCATGTTTCGGCCATCTCCGAGGCATGTGTAAATTTTTTTCACATCCAAATTGCTCAAATTCGTTTCTGATACCCTATAAGTTGATTTTCTCTAAGGCACTAAGCAAAACAACCTCGTGGCAAGTGAAGTGTCACGGGAAGAGTGAATTTTAAAAAAAATGTTGAAAAACATTAAAAGACAAAAAAAAATGCTCGCACGATAAGTAAACTGACGCGAGAGCCTATTTTTGTCACTTTCAAATTAACAAAATTAATTGTACTATTTCGAACAACTTTTATAAATATGTCGATGGCTGTAGCGATTGTCTTTAAGTTTCTCCCCGATTTAGGATTTATATTGTGAAATTGCTTAACTTATGTGATAACACATACATTTTCTATTTTTCTATAAGAAGGAAATGTAAAACAATTTATTTACATGAATCCTAAGATCGAGAACATCATAAAAATCACCTAATAGGTATGTGAAAAGAGGGATAATTTAATACCTCCTTTCATCATCATGGATACGATGTCGCTGTTTGTCGCCGCTGATTTTCGTCAGCTAACCACCTCAGAAGTCTTTCAACAGAGAATTTTGGCTTCTATCTCCTTTACTATAAACCTTTATATGTGTATTTCGTGGATACATTTTAGATGGAATAAAGATATATATTTATAGGTGGAGAGAGGGCCTAAATTCCAATGGCCAATTAATCTCAACCGTCCATCAAGGTGGAGATTTTATTGGAATTTTAACTCCTTTTAATATCCATTTTGTTTTTGGAATATGAACCATTTTTTTAGGAAATCACACATTCTAAGTAAAATTCGGAATACCAATGACCATATTTTGGGGAAGGAATTAAAACTATTAAGTAACCCAAAGGTTAACTAATAATTTCCTTACAGTCTCCCACTTAGTTGTTAGGAGTATCCATTAATATTTTTAATTAAGATTCATAAGGTGAGCATTATATGATAAATCCTTCAATAATTAGTTTTCATAAGTGCCTTGGCCAGTAGAGTAGTCAATGGGAGTCATGGCAGTCGCATATTATTATGCAACATGATTCCTTCCATTTACACATCATCGACGACCTTCTTAACTAGGCCATAATCAAGAGTTTACATATTGGTCGCATAATGTCTTGAAAAAGATAATTCTCTGTTATAATTTATCCAATAATATGTGTACATAATGGAAAACAAAATAGAATAGATGTAGAAGTTTCATTAAGATCTCAACAAATGTCCAATTCAAGCATAATAAATTGCAGAAAATAAATAAATAGGAACTATCTTCAAGACCCATGCTTTCAGTATGTCTCTAAATGTTTTTGGAGGTAGTCCTTTTGTAAAAATATCTGCAACCATAAGATTTGTTCCTGTGTGTTCAATGATAACTTTTCCTCTTCTAATATCTTGCTTCAGTGAGAGATGTTTAAAATCCATGTGTTTGGATCCCTTAGATATCCTGTCATGCTGGGAGAAAAAGATTGTGGCCTCTTTGTTACAGTAAATAGTTAAGAGATTAAAAATGAAACTCAAATCTCCAAACTGAGAGACAAAATTCCGTAACCATGCTCCTTGATTTTCAGCCTCACAGTATGCCACAAATTCATCCTTTATAGTAGATGCGTAGATCAATTCAGACTTCGGGCTTTGCCATGACCTCCAGCGAGGAGATACACTAGCCAAGAGTACAATGTCTAGTGTTAGGACATCCACCAAAATATGAATCTAAAAACCCAACCATCTGTAGATTAGCTGATTTCCTATATGTGAGCATGTGATTCCTCGTTCACTTTAAGTATCTCAGTACTTTCTTTGCAGCTTTCCAATGACCAATTCCTGGGTTACTCTGAAATCTACCCAACATACTAACAACATGGCTAATGTCAAACCTGTGCATACATCAAACTTCCCATAAGAGAACCATAAGGATAGTTTTCTATTTCTTTACGTTCCAAGTCATTTTGCAGACATTAACTAAGATCAAGCTTGTCTCCTTTCTGCAGTGGAAAAACACTAGAATAACATGTCATAATGCCAAATCTCTCTAGAACTTTGTCAATATATGCTTTTTGAGACTTTCCCAAAATTTCAAGTGACCTATCACAAAATATTTCAATTCCTATCACATAGGAGGCCTCGTCCATATCTTTCATTTCAAAATTCTTAGAGAGATTATTCTTAGTCTTATGTAATAGACCAAGATCGCTACTCGCTAGTAATATTTCATCAACATACAGTATCAAAAATATGAACTTACTCCTACTGATCTAGAGGTATATACATGGATCAACCAAGTTTTCCTTGAAACCAAAGTTCATAATGATTTCATCAAACTTTAGATACGAATGCCTCGAAGATTGTTTCAGTCCATATATTGATTATTAAATTTACAGACCTTGTCTCCCTGACCTTCAATTATGAAGCCTTCAGGTTGACGCATATAGACTTCCTGTTGTAAGTCTCCATTAAGAAAGGTTATTTTCACATTTATTTGATGTAACTCAAGGTTATAATGAGCTATTAATGCCATGATAATTCTAAGAGAATCCTTTTTAGACACGGGAGGAAAAGTCTCCGTATGGTTGATACCTTCTTTTTTATTAAAACCTTTGGCTACAAGTCGAACTTTATGTCGTTAAATATTACCATTGCAGTCGCGCTTAATCTTAAGGACACACTTACACCCGACTGGTTTGTGTCTAATTGGCAATTGAACAACGTCCTAAAACTAGATTTTCATCCATATATTTTAGCTCATCCTTCATGGAATCAATCCATTTGATAGAGTTAACATCTTTAATGGCTTGTGAATATGAAATCGGATCTTTAGCTATCCTAACATCAAATTCTACTTGGTAAATCACGTAGTCATCGGAAATAGCAAATATCCTCTGACTATGAGACCTCCTTAATGTTGGTTCCTCAGGTGCTTCATTCATAGGTTCATTGACGATAATATTATAATGGAGTTGTTAATCATTTATTGGGTGTTCCTCATTGCCTAAAGGTTCAACAATGGGGGGATTCCCAAAAACATACAAAATTGAGGGTAAAAGGATATTTACCCTAATTTCCTGAATGATCACATAGTTAATTTTAGTACTCCCACTAATTTTGGCATTCTCATAGAATCTGTCATTATTTGTCTCAACAATTCTCGTACAATGTAAGGGATGGTAAAACTTAAATCCTTTGGACCTATCTGGGTAACCTATAAAGTAACCACTCACCGTTTTGAAGTCCCATTTCTTTTAATATGGGTTATAAATTCTAGCCTCAATTGGGCCTCCCCGAATCTGGAGATGTTTTAAACTAGGTTTCCAACCTTTCCATAGTTCAAAGGGTGTCTTTAAAACTGCCTTGCTAGGAACTCGGTTTAATATATAAACAACTATGCATAGAAAATCCATCCACAAGGACATAGGTAAATTAACATGAATCATCAAAGACCTAACCATTTCCATATATGTGCGATTTCATCTTTCAGCTACACCATTCTACCATGGAGAATCGGGCATTGTGTATTGAGCGACAATTCCAAGATTTTGGAGAATTTTTGCAAAAGGTTTGGGATGTTTTCATGTTTCGTCATACCTTCTATAAAACTCACCACATATATTTGACCTTATGA
Organism: Sambucus nigra; assembly: GCA_949130495.1. Classification (NCBI taxonomy): domain Eukaryota; kingdom Viridiplantae; phylum Streptophyta; class Magnoliopsida; order Dipsacales; family Adoxaceae; genus Sambucus; species Sambucus nigra. The sequence continues at coordinate 137,370,490 of OX422216.1, forward strand.
TCTTCACTTTTCTATCTTGTTTCCTTTCGACTTCAGTGATGAACAATTGTACAACATCTACAGACTGAGATTTGTCATGCAATAAGTATAAATAACAGTAATGTGAATAATCATCAATAAAAGTAATGAAATACTTCTCCCCTCCAAAGGTTGGAACGTCGAAAGGTCCACAAGTATCTATATGTATAATTTCAAGAAGATCTTTACATCTTGTGCTTCCTTTCTTTGTGTGTTTTGTTGTTTTTACTTTATTCCAATCCACATACACTTGATGATTTGCAAAATCAAGACTTGGAACAATTCCATCTTTTACCAATCGCTTGATTATATCACTGGATATATGTCCCATCTTTTATGCCATAAGAAATAAATGTGATTTTTAGACGACTTATGTTTTTTTTTCAACATTAGAATGCAGTGTGAGATGAATTTCAGCAAGCTAACTATCAAGATTAAATTTATAAAGACCACTAATTAAAATTCCAGAACCAATATGATTTGAGTTAAAAAATAAATTAGAATAACCATATCCATAATTAACCGAATAACTAGCATGATCAAACTTACTAACTGAAACTAAATTACAGTAAATAGAAGAAACATAAAGAGTTTGAAACAAATCTAAATGATATCCATTCTTCAAAATGAGATGATAAGTTCCAATGCATTCAACTTGGACTTTGTCTCCATTTCCCATGAATTAAAAGTTTTCATTTAGGCTTATGGTTTAGGTCGTAAGGAAGCCCTGCATTGAATTAGAAACGTGAACATTAGAACAAGAATCAATCCACCAAGTGTTAGAAAAAACATAAATAATATTTGATTAAAAAAACTTACGAAACCCATAGGGTTACTTTTCTTTTCTAACCATTCTTTACGTTAAGGGCAGTCTTTTTAAAAGTGTCCACGTTTCTTACAAAATTTTCACCCGTTATCATCCTTCTTTGCCTTCTTCACATTGGATTGATTAGCATTATTATTTTTGGGGAGTGCTTTTTTTCGATTTAATTCTGCCTTTTCCTAGCTTTAGATGATCCAACTCTTCGAACAAGATGTGCAACCCTAATACCTTGTTGGTTCAGCCTAGCCTCCTACTGAACTAGTTTGTTAGCCAACTCATTCACCGTTTACTTATCCTTGATGGCATTGTAATTGAGATGGAACGTTCCATACTGAGTAGGTATAGACTTCAGGATAAATTGGACAACAAATGAATCATCCATTTGTGACACCCCGACTAATTAAATAGCGGGTAGCTACTCCTTTATTAAATCAATACAAAATGCCAAGTTGATTCAGTTAATAGCATCACTGTCGAAAACGTTTTAATGATTACTAACCACCTAGTATTTAAAAGTAAGTTGCCAAATTTTAATTTACGTCTGGTTAACATGCAGTAAAAGAATAATGAAAGAATAACAACCATTCACCATAACGAAGCAATAGAATAACCAATTAAATAATAAGTTCGGAGGAAAACTCCTCACAACAATCCCACAACTAAAATAATAAAAAAGTCTGAATCCCGAATTAATTACATGCCAGAAGTCTGAATAACTGAAATAATGAAATGTCTCTAAAAGGAATGGGCGACATGCCCTACAACTGATGAAATCTGAATATAGAATCAAGATAGATGAAGCGTCTACTAGCAAAGCCCTGTAACTTCCACAAACAGCTACAGCTCGTCACCTGAATGAGGATCCTAAGCATGGTGTCCTTGTGGCTGGGCACCTAAAATGGTTTTTACAAAAAAATAGATTTGAAAGCAAGTGGGTCAGAGCCCGAAAGTGGAAATCATTTTAAAAACAGCAAGTGTTTTAATAACATTAAAACAATGAATGCAAAATACATGTTAGGACGTGCACTCACATGAAGTACTCACCTCTCGACTAATTGTGCACCCCTAACATACCGTACCCATCTAAGTGACATATATAACTAACCACACCGTAATAAGTCCTACCCCTTACTACTCAATTCCCATTATACACTCTAGTGTTATCACTTAAATAGAGGGCTTTACTTGAACTCAGATTCTCAATTAGTAGCAATACAATTCATTATCGGTTAACCCGTTATGTTTCTCAAGACATCACCATAATTATTTTCACAATACTAACATGAAAGTTCCCATTATTTAAGTGTATATTATTCACGTCATAAATATACAATACAAGCACCCGAGACTGAGCTGCAGTGCCCACATACTCTGCTATCCATCCCGGTACATCACGTACATAAGGATCACGCATTCCGAATCTCTCAGGAATCGTTTTTAGATAACAACAATCACAAACAACGGAGGCGAACACAGTCACATCACATGGGTCACGCACATACCTACGCTCTCATGATCAGCAGACTTATTAACATCCCAATAAGTCCTTCTCTGGCCTATGTTCTCGAGGTACCAATCTAAATCCGGCCAACACAAGGATAAGAAGGCCCTAAGCGAACGTAAACCTCCCGTGATAGTAAGTATGGTAGGTATGTCATACACATAAAGTTATATATACTAAGCATGCACACGTCTTAGCTATATACACAAGTTCCCGGTTAATTCAATTATTTAGGCCGTCAATAATTCTCGCATCGTAATAGACACTCACGTCCTAATTCATAATTTCCCCTTAGTTCCAACTACACTTCTAGGTTTTTACTCCTCATTATATCCCAAATATCCCGAATATAACAATTAATCATCAAGGAGTGTTATCTCTACATATAAACAAGGTTACGGGACACTCGGGATTAAAACAGGCTGAAAAGCCTAAACTGTCAGCTCGTTAGAAGTCTCGTTCGAACGAGGCTGTTCGAACGAGAGTTCGTTCGAACGAAGTGGGCTTTCTAACGAGATCTCGTTCGAACGAAAGGCATCGATCGAACATCACCCTCGTTAGAAGTCAAAGGTCAACTCGTTAGAAGCTCGTTCGAACGACCTGGGCAGGTCTTCTAACGAGAGGCCAGTTTCGAGCCCAGATTTCCTATTTTCGTTTTTCCAACTTTTCTTCACCTCTAATCTCATCTAAACATCAATCCAACAATTGCTCATGGGTTCTAATCATTCCTAAACATACTTAGGTCATATATTAACGTTTATATAGGGCCAATTCTTCCTAAACATTATTGAATCATCAAATCCCTTCATTTATCCCCAACTCACATGAACATGAACCCTAAAATTTTAAAGTCACCAATGGGCATAATTAAATCCGTTTTTGTTATGAACAAGGTGTATTTCCATCAAAATAATCCTCCTAACACAATTCTACATGCAATCCTTTCATCAAGATATAAAGTTCTAATTCCAATTAATGGGTTTTTACAAACTCTCAAGAACAATACAAATTCTGTCAATTTCCTACGCATGGAAGAAACATTCTTTGTAATAAACGAAATTAAACCACTTGCCTTATGTCTTTCTCTGATTTGTTGTTGAAGATGAATTGTTCTCTCTCTAACTGCAGGATTTCTCCTCTCTTCTCTCTCTACAAGCTCTTCTTCTCCAAGGTGACAATGGTGGCTAGGGTTTGCCTTAGGAACTTTTGGAACTAATTCTAATAACCCCCGTAGCCCATAAGGTCATAAGGTGTAGTTAGTGGGTTTAGTGGGTAGTTGCCAAATCAGATATTAATTCCTAATTTTCGTGGGTTTTAATTCCCAAAATTCCAAAATTACCCAACTACCCTTATACGTTTCCGGTATGGCCTAAAAATGCCCCGGGACCCAAACTAAACTCCCGGCTAGTGTTTTCTGACTATTTCGACCCTTCCGGACGCGTTGGCGCACTCAAAATGACCATACGGTTAATAGAAATAAAATTCACTTTTTAATTAAAATAATATATTCCTGACGTGACTGTCACACGCGTCACAACAAAATTTCCCAAATTGCAGTATATCAATCTCACGACAATTTAATAATTCAATATTCATATATCGCCATATTATAATCAAATACTAACTCTCATCTCGTTAATATTTTATCCGAATTAATTCCCAAATTAATTCACATTTAATTCAATTAATCACAAAAATAAATATCACAAAAATACGGGGTATTACATACTTCCCCCCTAATAACATAATTTCGTCCCGAAATTTGGAACTAGAAAGTACCTGGTAAGAACAACTCTGGATAACATTCGCGCATCTCATCATCGCGCTCCCATGAGGACTCCTCGACATTATGATGTCGCCACTGAACACGTACTAACAGAACTATCTTTGACCGCAGTTTCCGCTCACTTCGGTCCAAAATAGCAATCGGCCCCTCCTCGTAGGAGCTATCAGGCTGGAGGTCGATGTCCTCCAAAGCAATGTGAGAATAAGCCAAATCGTCTCTAAGATATTTCCTTAGCGAGGAAATATGAAACACATCGTGAATCCGATGCAAATGCTCCGGTAACCCAAGTCTATACGCAACCGGTCCAATCCGCTCAATAATAGGAAATGGTCCCACATATCTCGGTGCCAACTTCCCTTTCTTCCCGAAGCGCATAATCCCCTTCATAGGATATACTCTGAGCAAAACCTGGTCCCCCACTTGGAACTCCCTGAAGAACCTCTTCGCATCAGCATAGCTCTTCTACCGATCCTGAGCTACCCGAATGCGACTCCGAACCAATTCAATCCTCGCCGAAGTGTCCTGAATCACTTCCGGTCCAAGTAGTTTATTGTCCCCCACCTCCAACCAACATGCTGGGGAATGACAAGGTCTACCGTACAATGCCTCAAATGGAGCCATGCCAATGGTGAACTGGTAGGAGTTGTAAGCAAACTCCACCAGTGGAAGATACTGCTCCCATCCACCCCCGAAATCAATGATGCACATACGCAACATGTCCTCTAACATTTGGTTTGTACGCTCGGTCTGCCCATCGGTCTGCGGGTGATACGCCGTACTCAACCGCAATTCCGTGCCCATGGCCTCCTGAAAACTTTCCCAAAACCGTGAAACAAATATCTTGTCTCTGTCAGACACGATATTTAGGGGCACACCGTGAAGTCCCACTATTTCTGCAATAAAGAGCTGGGCATACTTTCCCGTAGTGTAGTCTGTCCTTACGGGTAGAAAATGAGCGACTTTGGTCAATCTGTCCACAATCACCCAAATGGAGTCGTGACCTCTTTGTGACGTAGGCAACCCCGTGATAAAGTCCATGGATATGCTCTCCCACATCCACATCGGGACCTCCAATGGCTGTAGAAGTCCTGCCGGTCTCTGATGATCCACTTTTACTAGCTGACAAGTGGCGCATTTAGAAACAAACACGGAAATATCTCTCTTCATCCCGCTCCACCAATACTGTCGTCTCATGTCTTGGTACATTTTGTCCCCACCGGGATGTACCGCGAACCGTGAGCCGTGCGACTCTGCCATCACCTCGTGCTGCAATTCCTCCCCTTCCGGAACTACCAGTCTCCCGTTGAAGTGTAATCCCCCGTCTGAACTAACGGTATAGGATTCGACTCCTTCTGCTAATAATCAAACTATCTGCTCCTGACAGAACGAGTCATCTGCTTGTGCCTTTACCACCCTCGTGACAATCTGCGGTGTAACGGTCATCACAGATATGAACGATCGGGTCACTGCATCCTGGTGTCCCAACTCCTTCCATTTGGCTTTCCACACTCCTGCTACCTCATCTACTGGCCTACGGCTCAACGCGTCTGCTACCATGTTAGCCTTCCCCGGGTGATATTGGATATCAAACTGATAGTCCTTCACAAACTCAAGACACCTTCGCTGACGCATATTCAACTCCTTTTGCGTGAATAAGTACTGTAGGGACTTGTGGTCCGTGAACAGTCGAAACTTCTCCCCCAAAAGATAATGTCTCCAAATCCGTAGGGAAAATACCACTGCCGCTAGCTCCAAGTCATGAGTGGGGTAGTTCTTCTCGTGAGGCTTTAGCTTACGGGAAGCATAAGCTATGGCCTGACTCTCCTGCTGCAATACACCTCCAAGTCCTTTTAAGGACGCATCGGTGTAGACTAGATACTCAACTCCCGGTCTCGACAATGCTAACACAGGTGCTGAGGTCAACTTATCCTTCAACTCATCAAATGCCAACTGACAGGCATCACTCCAGATGAACGGCACACCTTTACGAGTCAGATGTGTCAAAGGACCTGCTATCTTCGAAAATCCCCAAATAAATATCCTGTAGTATCTTGCTAGGCCCAAGAAACTACGGATCTCAGTCGGTGTAGTGGGCTGTCCCCACTCCCTCACCGCGGATACCTTCCCCGGATCAACGGATATTCCCCGGTCGAAAATAATATGCCCCAAAAACTGTACCTCCTTCAGCCAAAACCCACACTTCTCATACTTTGCATACAGCTCGTTCTGACGTAGCGTCTGCAAAACCTGCCTCAAATGCTCGGCGTGCTCCTCCTCTGTCTGGGAGTAAACCAGAATATCATCAATGAAGACAATGACAAACTGATCTAGGAAATCTCTGAACACCCTATTCATCAAGTCCATAAACACGGCTGGAGCATTGGTCAAACCAAAAGGCATAACCCGAAACTCGTAAGAACCATATCTCGTTAAGAACGCAGTCTTCAAGACGTCCTCCTCCCTGATACGCAACTGATGGTATCCCGATCGCAAATCAATCTTTGAGAAGAAAGAAGCTCCCCTCAACTGGTCGAATAAGTCATCGATTCGGGGCAACGGATACTTATTCCATATCGTGACTTTATTCAACTCCCGGTAATCTACGCACAACCTCAACGATCCATCCCTCTTCTTCACGAACAACACAGGGGCACCCCACGGCGAAGTACTCCTCCGTATAAACCCCTGACCCAACAACTGCTCAATCTGATCTCGTAGCTCTCGCATCTCTGCCGGAGCCATACGGTACGGTGCGCGTGCTATAGGTCTCGTATATGGTAATAAGTCTATGACAAAGTCTATCTCTCGACTGGGGGGTAGGCCTGGTATCTCCTGAAACACATCGGAATACTCCCTGACAACGGGGATCGAATCTAAAGGAATCACAACCTCCTTAGAGGCATCCTCCTCTATGTAATACAAATGAGCGGTAGAGCCTCCCTCTGGGCGAGGCATCGCCACTACAAACATCTCTTGCCCCGGAATGTCAAAAACAATGCTCCCACCGAAGCAATCAATCATGGCTCTATAATCTGCGAGCCAATCCATACCAATAATCACATCGTGCACATGCATATCTAATACCAACATGTCTGCAGGTAATACCAAACTACCAATCTCTACCCCCACTCCCCGACATATAAAGAAAATAAGTGAACCACTCCCCAATGGTGAGTCTACACACGTCACTGTGCTCTCTGCTGTGGCTAACAACCCTAAGGCTTTCGCAAAATGTGTAGCTATAAAATAATGCATTGCCCCCGTATCAAACAAAACCCGAACCATAATACCATGGATAGGAAACATACCCTCAATCGCGGGTGGGGCCTGTGGAGCTGCTGCCTGCTGAAGCTGGTATACTCTCCCATACTGCAGCTGTCCCTGTTGAACTGGGACCACTGGAATGGGTGGTAATGCTGCCATCTGTGGTGGCGCCGGGAGGGCGGTGAGAAACACGGGTCTCTGCGGCTCCTGTCGAGCACCCTGCTGCTGCTGCGAGGCCCTGCCCCTATCAGGACAGTCTTGGCATTTATGTCCAGTCTTGCCACAAACGTAACACTTCCCCGGGAAGTTTCCCCCTCTCTGTCCCTGCTGCCCCCGGCCCTGGTGGCAGTTACCGTTCCTCCCCTGGCCCTGCTGGCCCTGCTGAAACTGTTGTTGACCATTCTGACCCTGCTGGTTCTGATGGCCGTTCGTACCCTGTTGGCCCTGCCGGAAACCTCCCTGTCCATCCCTGTCCGTGCCTAAAATTTCCCGATCTGAACCTCTTGTGATCCCCCTGCTGGGAACCCTGGTCACCCTGTCTCTGTCCCTGAACAGAATGTGCCCCACTGGCACCATTTCCTCCAGTCCTGCCCTGATGGCTGGACTCTCCCGATCTCTTGCCCTCGGCCATGTGAAAGAGGTGATCCTGACAGTGTAACAATGCAACATTAACCACATCAGAGTAAGTGGCCAACGATAGGTTCCCCAACAAATGCTGACGGATCCTCCAAGTCAACCCGTCTGTAAACTTTTGTATCTTCTTCTCCTCTGTTTGTATCTCATCCGGAACAATGTTCAGAAGATTAGTGAATTCGGCCTCATACTCGGCCACATTCCTCCCCTCCTGCTTGAGGCTCATCAACTTCCTTCTCATTTCCGTGTGAACAACCGGCGGAAAATACTTACGGTCGAACCGCACCCAAAACTCCTGGATAGTGAGAGTATCTCTCTCCTCCACGGTGGTAATATACCACCACCACTGTAGTGCAGACCCCACTAGCTTAAAGGTAGATAGTATCTGCTTCTGGACATCGGTGCACTCATACATCCTCAAGTGACGCTGAATGTCCTTCCTCCACTGACTAGATACCACAACATCGGAGCTACCTGCGAACTCCGGAGGGTGTGCTTTCTGGAAAGCATCTCGAACACGTTCCCAAGCAGACGGGAATGCATGTGCCTGAACTGGCGCGGCTACGGGCGCCTGAGGTGATGCTTGCTAAACTACGGCTAGTGCGGCATTTACCGCCTGGGCCACAATGGCTGCAACCTCGGCGGCGTTCATCGTGCCCTGAACTGGTGCGGGCTGTGGTTCTGGCGTTGCATCCTTGGGAACCCGTTGTACACGTCGTAGAGGCATCTGAAATAAGAATAAAGTTTATAAGTTCGCAGTTATAAACTCAAAATAGCTGGAGAACGTAGCATATACAAAAGAATACAACAATCCTAATATGTAGGGCTCTATATCAAAGAAAGCTCAGCGGAAACATAATAAGCCGTACAGATCCTAAAGGACACTAGAACTTGATGCTCTGATACCACCTGTGACACCCCGACTAATTAAATACCGGGTAGCTACTCCTTTATTAAATCAATACAAAATGCCAAGTTGATTTAGTTAATAGCATCACTGTCGAAAACGTTTTAATGATTACTAACCACCTAGTATTTAAAAGTAAGTTGCCAAATTTTAATTTACGTCTGGTTAACATGCAATAAAAGAATAATGAAAGAATAACAACCATTCACCATAACGAAGCAATAGAATAACCAATGAAATAATAAGTCCGGAGGAAAACTCCTCACAACAATCCCACAACTAAAATAATAAAAAAGTCTGAATCCCGAATTAATTACATGCCAGAAGTCTGAATAACTGAAATAATGAAATGTCTCTAAAAGGAATGGGCGACATACCCTACAACTGATGAAATTTGAATATAGAATCAAGATAGATGAAGCGTCTACTAGCAAAGTCCTGTAACTTCCACAAACAGCTACAGCTCGTCACCTGAATGAGGATCCTAAGCATGGTGTCCTTGTGGCTGGGCACCTAAAATGGTTTTTACAAAAAAATAGATTTGAAAGCAAGTGGGTCAGAGCCCGAAAGTGGAAATCATTTTAAAAACAGCAAGTGTTTTAATAACATTAAAACAATGAATGCAAAATACATGTTAGGACGTGCACTCACATGAAGTACTCACCTCTCGACTAATTGTGCACCCCTAACGTACCGTACCCATCTAAGTGACATATATAACTAACCACACCGTAATAAATCCTACCCCTTACTACTCAATTCCCATTATACACTCTAGTGTTATCACTTAAATAGAGGGCTTTACTTGAACTCAGATTCTCAATTAGTAGCAATACAATTCATTATCGGTTAACCCGTTATGTTTCTCAAGACATCACCATAATTATTTTCACAATACTAACATGAAAGTTCCCATTATTTAAGTGTATATTATTCACGTCATAAATATACAATACAAGCACCCGAGACTGAGCTGCAGTGCCCACATACTCTGCTATCCATCTCGGTACATCACGTACATAAGGATCACGCATTTCGAATCTCTCAGGAATCGTTTTCAGATAACAACAATCACAAACAACGGAGGCGAACACAGTCACATCACATGGGTCACGCACATACCTACGCTCCCATGATCAGCAGACTTATTAACATCCCAATAAGTCCTTCTCTGACCTATGTTCTCGAGGTACCAATCTAAATTCGGCCAACACAAGGATAAGAAGGCCCTAAGCGAACGTAAACCTCCCGTGATAGCAAGTATGGTAGGTATGCCATACACATAAAGTTATATATACTAAGCATGCACACGTCTTAGCTATATACACAAGTTCCCGATTAATTCAATTATTTAGGCCGTCAATAATTCTCGCATCGTAATAGACACTCACGTCCTAATTCATAATTTCCCCTTAGTTCCAACTACACTTCTAGGTTTTTACTCCTCATTATACCCCAAATATCCCGAATATAACAATTAATCATCAAGGAAGTGTTATCTCTACATATAAACAAGGTTACGGGACACTCGGGATTAAAACAGGCTGAAAAGCTTAAACTGTCAGCTCGTTAGAAGTCTCGTTCGAACGAGGCTGTTCGAACGAGAGTTCGTTCGAACGAAGTGGGCTTTCTAACGAGATCTCGTTCAAACGAAAGGCATCGAATGAACATCATCCTCGTTAGAAGTCAAAGGTCAACTTGTTAGAAGCTCGTTCGAACGAGCTCGTTCGAACGACCTGGGCAGGTCTTCTAACGAGAGGCCAGTTTCGAGCCCAGATTTCCTATTTTCGTTTTTCCAACTTTTCTTCACCTCTAATCTCATCTAAACATCAATCCAACAATTGTTCATGGGTTCTAATCATTCCTAAACATACTTAGGTCATATATTAACGTTTATATAGGGCCAATTCTTCCTAAACATTATTGAATCATCAAATCCCTTCATTTATCCCCAAATCACATGAACCCTAAAATTTTAAAGTCACCAATGGGCATAATTAAATCCGTTTTTGTTATGAACAAGGTGTATTTCCATCAGAATAATCCTCCTAAAACAATTCTACATGCAATCCTTTCATCAAGATATAAAGTTCTAATTCCAATTAATGGGTTTTTATCAAACTCTCAAGAACAATACAAATTCTGTCAATTTCCTACGCATGGAAGAAACATACTTTGTAATAAACGAAATTAAACCACTTGCCTTATGTCTTTCTCTAATTTGATGTTGAAGATGAATTGTTCTCTCTCTAACTGCAGGATTTCTCCTCTCTTCTCTCTCTACAAGCTCTTCTTCTCCAAGGTGACAATGGTGGCTAGGGTTTGCCTTAGGAACTTTTGGAACTAATTCTAATAACCCCCGTAGCCCATAAGGTCATAAGGTGTAGCTAGTGGGTTTAGTGGGTAGTTGCCAAATCAGATATTAATTCCTAATTTTCGTGGGTTTTAATTCCCACAATTCAAAAAATTACCAAACTAACCTTATACGTTGCCGGTATGGCCTAAAAATGCGTCGGGACCGAAACTATACTCCCGGCTAGTGTTTTCTGACTATTTCGACCCTTTCGGACGCGTTGGCGCACTCAAAATGACCATACGGTTAATAGAAATAAAATTCACTTTTTAATTAAAATAATATATTCCTGACGTGACTGTCACACGCGTCACAACAAAATTTCCCAAATTGCCGTATATCAATCTCACGAGAATTTAATAATTCAATATTCATATATCGCCATATTATATTCAAATACTAACTCACATCTCGTTAATATTTTATCCGGATTAATTCCCAAATTAATTCACATTTAATTCAATTAATCCCAAAAATAAATATCACAAAAATACGGGGTATTACACCATTGTCACTCCAAAATTCTTTAGCTTCGAAGCAAGGTTCTTCATCTCAATGAAATGATCATACACTGAGCATGTGCCATCAAAATTCATGGTTGTAAGATCTGTTGTTAGTTTCCCAGTAAGGGATTTATCTGCAGTCTTAAACTTTTCTTCTATTGCTTTCATGTAATCCTTAGCATTGTCAGGTTTAGGAAGTGATATTTTGATATTTCTTACGATTGTCCTTGTTAGAAACATGATGCTCAATCAGTTAGACTTCTCCCAAGCCTTATGGAGAGTCTTTTCCTCATCACTACTTGTTTATATAAGTGCAACTAGTTTTTCAATGTGAAAAGCCATATCCAAATCAAGTACCCTCAAGGTGAACTCAACTTGCTCTTTCCATTCTGAGAAGTTAGTTTCAATGAGAATAGGGACATATGATGCATATGAAGTCAATTAAGCACGAAAAAGAGGCTGCAATTTAGAGATACAACAATTTTTAATAAGGCTTTAAAACTTTAATTAACACATAATAAGATTTGAATATTTTACGACACGAAAATAAGATGCTCCTGTGGATAGTCATCCCAAATTTTACTTAATACCATTAATGGTCATAATATTCAACATTCATAATTAAGTGATGTATTTATTTAATTTTAATAAGGTATCTATGGATATCCTTGGTGTACACATGTACAGACACTCTTTAATTGTTGATCCAGCACATGATTGTAGTATACATGTGGGAAAGTAATTGATATATGTTAAATAAACACATTTAAACATTATAATGGTAATAAAGGGCCAACTTGTAATGGGTAATAATAAGGATCACTGTGGTGATACCTAACCTTAATAATACAATTGCATTCATCAAACTTTTTAATATGAATACCGGTGTACATGTTATCATAGAATTCCAAAGGCCATAAAATTACATAATTACAAATTTCTTGAAAAGCAGAAGGTGTACAATCTATAATTTCATAAGTCTATAATGTCAAAAACTTGGAAATTTAAAAGTCATAAAGTTTTAGAATTTGAAAAGACATAATTTCTAGAATTCCAAAAGGTCATAATTTCAAGAAAGTGTCCAATCCTCGTCCGACGAAAAAGCGGGGTTAGGGCGGCAGCACCAAATTTTTTTTTAGGATACTGCCTATATAATTATGAAATATAGAAAACGCAAACTATATTAATAGTCATGAAAAATAGAAGATAAATCAATCCTGTTTCAAAGAATTATGAAGAAACATAAAGCATAACTTGTTTTAATAGTCATGACAAATAGATAATTTACATAAATTTATCAACACTTATAGGACTATTCATATATAACATATTTTATGGACAATCATGTGTTCCTAAGCATCGGCTCTGATGCCACATGTAAAACAGTTTATTTAAATGAATCTTAAGATTGTGAACAACATAATAATCATCTGATAGGTATGTGCAAAGAGGGATAATGTAATAGCTCATTTCATCGTCATGGATATGATGTCGCTATTTGTCGCCGCTGATTTTCGCCAGCTGACCACCTCAGCAGTCTTTCAACGGAGAATTTTGGCTTCTCTCTCCTTGCTTATAAACCTTTATATGTGTATTTCGTGGATACCTTTTAGATGAAAGAAAGACATATATTTATAGGTGGAGAGAAGGCTTAAATTCCAAAGATCAATTAATCTCAACCGTCCATCAAGATAAAGATTTAATTGAAATTTTAACTCCCTTCAATATCCATTTCGTTTTTGGAATATGAACCATTTTGTTAGGAAATAACATATTCTAACTAGGTATAAGCCCGCGTGATGCGTGGGATAGGCAATTGTTATAGACATTTCGCGTTTATTTTGTGCCATATATGTTCTGTATTTATATTCATTATGAACCAAATAAAGGTACATGGACTAGTTATCCAAACAAAATTAATTGAAAGAGGTATGCAACTTAATATGGATGAAATTTCAAAAACCAACAAAAATTTGCACTTCCATATTACTTTGCTTAATGGGGCGAGACTCTCAAAATTCTTAAAATGTGAATTTGATTGTTATTAAGGAAAGAAGATATAAAAACAAGAAAAAAAAATATCAAAACAGATGTATAGTTAACTGTATATAAACTTTCAACATACAATTATTAAAATATGTTTGTCTACAAATTTCATTTATAAACAAACTATAATAATAATAATAATAATAATAATAATAATAATAATAATAATAATAATAATAATAATAATAATAATAATAATAATAATAATAATAATAATAATAATAATAATAATAATAATAATAATAATAATAATAATAATAATAATAATAATAATAATAATAATAATAATAATAATAATAATAATAATAATAATAATAATAATAATAAGAAGAAGAAGAAGAAGAAGAAGAAGAAGAAATTAAAAACAAATATTTCTAATTAGGGCTGTAAACGGATATTCGAAAATCCGCATTCGTCCGATATCCGAATCCGAATTTGCGGATATTTATCCGAAAATATGGAAATGGATACGACTATGGATACTCTATAAAAATATCCGAGAAAATGAATACGGATACGGATAGTACTAGTATCCGACACGGATAATCCGAATCCGATGCGGAGTATCCATTTTATCGGATATCCGTTTTACCGGATATCCGTATCCGTCAAGCATATGTTTAAAATATTACTAATAATATTAGTATTAGTATTACTAATAAAATAATATTAAAAAAAACTTAATCGTTTATTCCCTAAAACAAAATAAACACATACTCCACTCAAAATAAAAACATCCTAAAGTTATTATTTTATTGGGTATATTATAAAATGTCATGTATTATTATTTTATTGGGTATATTATCATGGAGTTACACTAAAGTTACAATACACCCTATCACACACAAAATACACCCATTAAAGAACATATACTCCACTAAAAACAAAACTAACTTTATTTCATTTCTCTTTCGTACAAAACAAGAGAAAATAAACCCTCATGTGGTTGTTAGTTAGTTTCCTTAATTATAAATAAATATAAGAGAGAAACACAAAAAAATGTAAGAGAGAAACAAAAAAGTAAAGAGATGATTTTGATTGTGATGAGAACTGAAGTTAACAACAGATATATTATATAAAAAATAAAAATGTATACTTATTAAAATAAAAATATAAGTATGTTTTAAGACAAAAGGTCCCTGAGGTTATCATTCTTAATAAATTTGATTTAATCTAAAAGGTACATATTTATTTCTACTTTCATGGAATGTGACTGTTATTTTTTTGGATGGATTTAGCTTATATGGTAGTAAAGTATGGATGATTTTAAGCCATATTATCATTATGGAAGGATACTATTATTATGGAATCAATAATTGTTGATGTTAGGAGGCAATAATTTTGTTATATATTTATTTGGATTGGATTTCATTAGATTGGATATTTTAATAGTAATTTTTTGCGATGGCTAATGTAAATGGATACGGATATTATCTGAATCTGAGGTATCCGAGGTATCCGAGCGGATACGGATATGGATAGTTGATTTAAATATCCGGCGGATATGGATACGAATACGGATAGTTTATTCAGATAGCGGATACGGATATGGAAAACATAGTATCTGATCCGTATCCGTCCGTTTACCACCCATATTTCTAATATTTTGATAGTTAAAAACATATATTTTTATTATATATCGAAACATGGTTATAGGGGTAAAAATAATAACAGTTTAATAACTCGTTGTAGCAAGTCGACGACCCAACTGTGGGTTTCGTTCCTTCTAGCCGAGCCCTCATCGATTTCCAAGACACTAAATTTTAAACTTGAAGATTTTATGAAATAAGAGAGAAAAATAAATGTGCAAACTGAAAGTTACAAGAGATGGTGATAACTTTTGTTGCACCGACCTTCTTAGATGAGATAGACTGGATATTGGGATGTTGGACTTGTAATTAAGCTATTCAGAGCATTCATAAAACCATATGCTACATTTCCTCTTTGGAGGACATACAGACAAACAAAGACCCACTTAATTGTGTAAAAAATGGTTCAATACAACAACAAAATTAATTTAAAACTACCTTTGAAAAGTCGCATGCCCGAACAATGAGTTGAGATTACACAATTCTCAGCAAAAGTTCCATTGGAATGTCCTTCCAGTCAGTGATGACTCTCCCACCTCCCATCTTACCACTCCCAATCCCACCGCCACCCAACACCATCAGCTTCTCAGGCCACATCTAATTTTTGTAACCAAAAGTCTAGAGATATTTCGAGATAATGAAATTTACTGCATCCCATCTAAGTAGGTTTTTGTAGTCCCGTTGAAAACACCAGACAATGATGTTATGCTTAAAACCCAGTTCTCATAAGTGTTTTCATGTCCCTCGAATGCCTAAAAATATCATCAACGTGAATTATAAACATATAGTAATTAATTATTCTTGATATTTAATTAATCTGTTAAATCTAAAAATAACCTTGGGAGCAAGCATTTGCTGCAAAAGTCAAACAACTTGCGCTCTAACCGAGTGCCCAACAAAGTGAATAGGGTGATCCTCATCCCATTCAGGGTAGTTCCCTAAACATTCCAATTAAACAATTTAAGAAACCAATTAAAACCATATTACTTTTTTATTTGTTAAATTTCATACAGTGTAGAGTCCAATCAAGGATGACAATTTAGGACACGATAGCCCGCTTTACCTAGACAACCCGATTATGACATTACACATGACATAATATTTAAATATACTCATTGTAGACTTATTCGTACTCCAAACTAAAAATTTAACACAAATTAAATCAACCTTTTTTGATAGTATAAAATAAGAGGGCTAAAAGTGGTTAAAACCCTCAACCTTGTTCATAAATCCTTCCACTGAGAATGCCCACAAGCCTTGATGTGTTCTTTTCTATAATCAACTTCTCCTCGTTTCAAGAAATAAATCAATTCACGATCCCTATAATGAAAAATTACCCCTTAAACAGTGAGAAAACTATACACAAAGAAACAATAGCATATGGGTATGTAAATAAAGTGGAAAAAAATAATTTGTGCACAAGCCTATCATATATGTTAGTTAATGAACCCAGATTAGGGATTAAACCCCTAACATCCTTTTTCTCTTCCCTTACAAAATATGATAGCCCTCCCAATATATGCAAAACATTGCAAAAACATAAAAATGTGCCAAAATGAAGAAAAAACAAAAACCCAATTCACAAAAATGTCCATAATAACATGCCCCTTTGTATAGTTTTGTAGAAAATTTAAAGTTTAGCAACATCAATGATCATTAAAAATGAAGACATCCCACCCAAAAAAATAAGAACTTTCTTAAGACAAATAATACACATTAACCACAACAAAAAATACTTATTTTTTTCAACAATAAAGGGAAACGGAGTAGAACCCATAAATATAAATAACCTCAATATCTTATTACACTTAAAATATATGTATGTATTTGTATATAAAAGATATGGGTTTGTGGAAGAGAGGGGTTTTGGAGCTTTTGCTGAGAATTTATTAGAATTACTTTCTCTCTCTCTCTCTCTCTCTCTCTCTCTCTCTCTCTCTCTCTCTCTCTCTCTCTCTCTCTCTCTCTCTCTCTCTCTCTAAATTTATACCAACAGTCCTCTTGTGTATACAAAGAAACTATATCTTGGAAATCAAAAGGGATCACCTCTTGGAAATCTAAAAGACGGAAATTTAAGAGTGCAAAGGTGAATGGGTGAAAAGGTAAAAGACAGGGAGAAGTGAGTAAGGACTCTTGGTTAGTCAAAAGACCTGTGGTGTTTCTATATAACAGGAAAAAAAGGTGTAGGATATTGGCATAAATATTAGATGTGCCATGTGGACAGCTTAGTTGAAGAGGAGGTATAAGTGTTTTAAATCATTTTAGAAGATATATGGCTTCTTTTGAGCCTCTCCTCATGGGATCCATCTAACGACCCTCGCTAGTCGTCCTATATTATTCGGTGCACGAAGACCAACAAAACTCGTATATGATTCGTATCAACTATAATTAATAGCATGAGAACATAAATGTTCATATGGAGATGAATGCAACAATCCTATAATAGGGATCTATATCAAAGAACGCTAAGATGAAATATATAAAAGCCTCACAGATCCTATGGGAACTAGAACCTGATGCTCTAATACCATCTGTGACACCCCACCTTTTTTAACCATGGGTGATCTATCCTTTATTAAAACCAAAAGGAATCTCATCTGGATCATCCTTAGCATCAATGTCAAAACCTTTTGAAGTTGCAAGGTTATATGTTCTTAGTTTAATTCGTAGAATACACACACACAATCCAATTTTAATATTATCTATAAAGTGATATTCTCCAATTTCAATTTAAAAGCAAATTCACAAGTAGTTCGCAAGAACAAATTTCAATTAATGCATTGGGATTGGTAACTTGACTAATTAAAATAAAATTATTCCAATTTTATTCATTTTGTCCTAAGCATACATCTAGGTGATTTAATAAAGTAAAATGCGAAAATCCCAACCACAACACGCCGATGTACGAGGAAACCCCAAATGGAAAAAATCTCGGACGGCTGGGCCTAGACAAAATCCACTATAAAATAGGTTTTACAAGAGACTCAAAAGACTTACAGACATTGACTCACTCAAGACTTGCTTATGTCATCCTCGACCTCTGAATTTGTAGTGCGTGAAGCTCCAACCGTTGCTCAACACTCCTCGTGTTGCGGTATCCACCGAAGCCCAAAACCAAAGTCTCCTCAAAGCTTGAATGAAGAGATCCACCGCAAACTTGCTTGTTGAATGTCAATTTGATTGAAGGGGTTTTGTTTCAAAAGATGATAAAAGTGTTGGAGAATATTTTTACCAAAAAGAGGGAAGTTATGGAAAAAGATCTCAAGATAATAATCAACTTCCTTGTGCTTTGAAACTGATTTTCGTCCATATAATATAACTGAAAAAAATAGTGGACAAAAATAGTTGTGGGAAAAAACTGCTTAAAAAATAAGTTTAAAAAATCAGATATGGAAGAACTTGTTCGAACGAGGTCATTCGAACGAGTTATCTAACGAAGTTCCAGTTTCGAATTAGATAGGTCGTTAGAAACCTCGTTTGAACGAGATCGTTCGAACGACATTTCTAACGAACTTCTAACGGAGTTCCAGTATAGCCTGGGGAAAGTCGTTAGATCCAGGTCGTTCGAACGACCTGGATAAACTTCAAACGAGATTTCATATTTTGCACAAATTTGTTCAAATTTATTTCAAAGATTTTTCTTTATGAAAATTACTTATTTAAGAACATTTCTCTATATGAAAATTTCTTGATTAGACAAAATACTCCAACACATAAAATTTATTTTTGTCATATACCTTTTTGGGATAGCTAGCATGGCATGCATATTAATGACGCGTGAACTTTGGATACGATGCCTGAATCTTTAGGTTGAATGATGCTTGATGCAGAATGACCCAAAATTGTTTTGTCCAACGGAATATAGCCAATATAACAAATGACTCGATTGGAAATTTGTCCTTATAAATCTCCCCCTTTGGCTGTTCCGAGACAAAACAGAATCATAAAAAATAAATAAAAAGACAGAATTTGCTAAGCCAGCCGTCAAGCCGTTTCTAAGGCCAGTCCCAAAAACCCAAAAAAGATAGACAGACATAAGGACAAGACTGACGAGCTTCAAAGGAGTAGGATGTATCCTACACACATGAACCAACAAATTCATAAACGCATGGGGAAATAGAGAATAAATTATATATATAACTATGTGTTAGCATATGTTGTGAATGGTAAATGAAAGTCTCAATATTTAATATTAAGAATTTAACTCCCCCTAAATTATGCATATGATCAATATTAAAATCAATATTAAATCCAATTAATTTATTCAACTCCCCCTAAATATGAATTCTCCCCCTAAATGTGAATTCCCATTAATTAATGTTTCTCCCCCTTTTTGCCCGGAAAAGACAAAGGGATAAGGGGCCTGCATGATAAAGGATAATAGGCAACAAATCAGGAAATATGAAGAAATAAGAATGATAAGGGAAATAATGAGGATGCATTAAGTAAGGGGAAAGGGGAAATAGTTAAGGTTCATCCATGAAAATATCCAAACCAAATGAAAACAATACAAGAAATAAAACAACCACTCATCCTCACAAATACAAGTAAACAGGAAATGAAAAAAAACAAATCACATCAAGAGCCAGGAGCATCAGGTAGAGTATCATCGGGAAGAGAGCCGGTACCGGAAGAGCCTGCCCCGCGGCACATCTCCATACGGCGAATGGCATCAAGATGCTCTAAAAGGAGAGATTCCTGACGAGACTGGGCTTCATATCGACGTGCTTGTGCCTCGCGGTCCTGCTGCATAGAAAGTAAAAGCTCCCGCATAAGCGCCCGGTCCTGACGTCGATCCTCCTGAATCTGTTCAACCTGAGAACAGACAAACAAAAAATTCTTCGACTCGACGGGTGTGGGAATATGGGAAGGGGATGGGCAATGGATAGAGCGGGAGGGGGCGGGACGACTGGAGGCAGGGTGAGAGGAAGCGGCGGAGTGAGAATAGGTGGAGGGGTGAGGTGAGGAGTGTCTGGTGGCAAATGACCACGAGAGTGGATGACCGAGGATATGTCAATGGTTTGATATTAAGTGACGGGGATATCGGTGGAGACGCGGGGGCATCCGGTGGCAAGACAAAAACGGGTAATAATGGCCGCAAAAGGGAGGGCTTGGCGAGCAGGACTGGAGGGGAGGATCCTAACAGTCTGAATGACACTAAAAAGGTAGGCGGGGAGGTCAATGTGAGCCCGAATGCTAATAGCAAACATAAGGTCCACGTGTTGTTTGGTTATTTGGGTTGTGTTTGCACGTGGAAGAAGACAGGCACATACGATCCAATTAAGGACCATAAAGTCAGGATGTAAATGTTTATGGAAGATTGTGACAGTGCCGTGAGGGAGGAACCTAAAAACGGTGTTGATAACAAGGGAAGGATCGGGACGGGTATCGGATGTCCAAGGGAATGATGGATTAGTGACCCTAGGTAGGGGGATGAGTTGAGCTATCGAGTCAGGAGAGACAATAATGTCCCTACCGCGCACCTTAGAATAAATGTGATTATTCTTATTGTGCATCCCAAAATAAAATTCCCGAACAAGGTCGGGAAAAACGGCATCGGTGAGAGAGAAGAGAGGGTCCCACCCTAAATCAGAAATCCACGAATGCACAGTTGTGCCGTGGAGAGAGTGGAGATTAATAATTTTCTCCTTAACAATAGAACGGGTAGCAAAACCTTGTGTGTGATAAAGAGTGTGTTTGGAAAGGGTCCTCCAACGCAGCCTAAGGTCGGGTATAGCTGCAATGGCACGGGTCTCCTCATCAGAGGACGAGGAGCGTTCCTCAGGGGAATCGCTTATACGGCGTTGGCGACGGTTACGGGCCATGGTAAAAACAAAGGAAACTAGAACCTACCCGAATAAATTCCAACCAAACCACCAGACACCAACAATCCAACAACCAATCAGAATAATCCCATCCTCCGTTAGGAATAAAAGAAAATTAATAAAATTTGATTAAAATAAATTCCATGAAAGTAATTGAAATTTAATTTGAGAAAAATAATATTATCATGGAATATATTTTAATCAGGGGCAGCACAAACTAAATCAAATGAAAAGATAGCCCCAAAAAATTGTAGAGATATACACACATTCATATATATAGATGTTGGGAAAAAGATGAAATTGATTAGATTTTTATTATTAGACCCAACAGCATATATATATATATACCGAGAGAGAGCAAAAAAATACCTTGAAGAGAAGATGGAAACAGCAAACACAGATCTGCAGATCAAATGGGTGGATGAAATAAGGTTTTATGGAGGTTGAAATCGTGGGAAGAGAAAGATAGTGGGTGATAGGGAAAATGGAAAATGGAAAATCGTGGGAGATAGAGGAAAGAGAGTGGAAAATGGAAGATGTGGGAGAGAGAAAATCTGGGAAAGAGGGGTTTTGGGAAAACATGGTGAGTGGATAGAGAGAGGCGGCAGTTTTGGGAAGAGGAACTGCATGATTTAAATGCAGGTCATTCGAACGAGTGATGTCGTTCGAACGAGGTATTTCAAACGAAGTCACAGTAGCGCTTCATTAGATAACTCGTTAGAAGTTCATTCGAACGAACTTTATCGTTCGAACGACATTTCGAACGAAGTGACAGAATGAGGGTTATAGATGTCGTTAGAAATCTCGTTCGAACGAGAATTTCTGACTAAAATCAATAATTTTTAAATAAAAATAACATAAAATAGGGTTAAAAATAGCATAATATTAGGAATTTGGAAGGCCAGAACAATGCCAAAATGTGATTTTTATAGTCCTAGCTTGAGTCAACATATCCAAATGATGGGAGCGAGAATGTAGGGGTGTGAACAATACGAGTGAGAGTTTTTAGCCACAACAATGTACAAGTGCGTAATGCCAAACAATATATACGCGTAAAATTCACTCACATTATCCTTGTGTCAAGAATGAAATATTATTGAACACTTAAACACGAATGTAACAAGCATACAAAATAGATGATTCTCTCGCCAATAATGTCACAATGAGAAAGCAATGAATCGATTACATGTGCATGCCCATTGATCTTCAACTTATGTCTCCCATGAGTAACAATAGATTGAGACTATTATTTTTGAAGAATCAATCAAGCTAATAATTTTGACCTTGGCATTATATATCATTTTCAATGCTTCTATTTAAGGCACACAACTGAGAATGCAAATGGTGGCATTTCACGCAAAAACTTTATGTTTTTCGCAGCCCTAGTCCATTGCTTGAAACGGTAACCAACCGGAAGAATATAATCACTTTTGTTTCAATCCGGGCAACGGATGATCATGCAGAAGTTCGATTGCTTATAACAGATGTGACAGGATTGAGAAGACAACACCAAATCTCATTTTTGCAAGTACAATGTGAATAAGATATCCGCAATATTTCGTGAACGGTGTGTGCAAAAAGGCAAAAAAAAATTATGAAGAATTCACAACAATATATCATAAAAGAGAATTTTTGGGCACAAGATAATCAAGGTTTGGATTAACTACTCATCGAAAGCCACATGAACATGGAAAAAGATAGGAATCCGAATATATCGACCACAGAGCCATATGGACAAAAATTTTGAAAGCTTTTCTAACCATTCCCGTTTTCCTTGAAAATAAGAGAAATTTTTTTTTTGAGATTTTGAATAAAATATATACAAAAGAAATCTAGTTCATAGGTATAAAAATATACAAGAGAAGCAACCTAAACTAGATAAACGGCTTCTATCTCAATCAATGGAGCAAACCCCAATTGATTTCCTAAGGTTTTCAAACCTAAGGGCATCTAGAGGTTTAGTAAAGATATAGTCCAATTGTTGATCGGTAGGAACGAAGCATAGAGAGAGAATTTTCTCTTCAACTAAGTCACGAATGAAATGTTCACGGATCTTAATATGCTTGGTTCTAGAATGTTGAACGGGATTACGAGAAATATGAATTGCACTAGTATTGTCACAATATATAGTCATAGTGCCTTGGGAAATACCGTAATCTTCCAAAATTTGTTTCATCCAAATGAGTTGAGTGCAACAACTCCCGGAGGCAATGTATTCGGCCTCCGTCGTGGACAAAGAAATAGAATTTTGTTTCTTGCTCATCCATGAGACAAGTGCACTTCCAAAATGGAAACAACTGCCAGATGTACTTTTATATCCATCAACATCTCCTGCCCAATCGGCGTCTGAATATGCCGATAGACAATCATTGGTGTCAAAAGAGTACTAAATTCCAAAAGACAGGGTCCCACTAACATATTTGATGATACGTTTGATAGCAAGTAAATGAGACTCTTTTGGAGCGGCTTGATAACGAGCACAAACTCCTACACTAAAGGAAATATCCGGACGACTAGCAATTAGGTAAAGTAAACTACCTATCATACTTCTGAAAAGTGTATTCTCTACATCCTTTCCGTCGGTATCCTTACTAAGTTTAATAGATGAACTCATATGAGTACGAGCATGTTTAGCGGATTCGAGTTTAAATTTCTTAACGAGGTCTTTAGCATACTTAGTTTGGGACAAAAATATCCCACTTTTGAGTTGACGAACTTGAAGACCTAGAAAGAAAGTAAGTTCACCCACCATACTCATCTCAAATTCATTGTGCATTTCTTTTGAGAAAATTTGAGTATGTTTATCACACGTAGAACCAAACACTATGTCGTCGACATATACTTGAGCAACTAGAATACCTTTTTCATCACGGCGAACGAAAAGTGTCATATCAACTCCCCCTCTCAAAAAGCCATGAGAAAGGAGATAAGAGGTGAGTCTTTCATACTAAGCACGGGGTGCTTGTTTCAAGCCATATAGTGCTTTCTTTAGGAAGAAAACATGAGTAGGATGTTTTGGGTCCTCAAACTCTTTTGGTTGTTCAACATAGACTTCCTCTTGAAGAATACCATTTAAAAAGGCACTTTTTACATCCATTTGATATAATTTAAATTGAAGGTGACATGCTATGGCGAGTAAAAGGCGAACTGATTCTAACCTAGCAACAGGAGCAAAAGTTTTATCAAAGTCAACACCTTCTATTTGGGTGTATCCTTGATCAACTAATCTAGATTTATTTCGAACAGTGACACCATTTTCATCCATTTTATTTTTGAAAATCCATTTGGTGCCAATAACATTTGTATTAGATGGCTTAGGGACTAATTCCCAAACATCATTTTTCTTAAATTGAAACAGTTCTTCTTGCATATCATTAATCCAACATTCATCTTTTAATGCTTCTTTAAAGTTTTTAGGTTCAATTTTAGAAGTATAGCATAGATAGGTAACTTCATTTTCTAATTGCGCCCTAGTCTTGACACCTACCTCGGGATCTCCTATAATTTTTGAAGTGTCATGAATTTTACGCACCCAAGGAGTAGCTTCCTTTTTCTCGGTAGTTGGAACAATCAAATCATTTTGAGATTCAATACTTTCAACATTTGACACAACATCACACTCACATGACAAATCTTCCTCATTATCAATTGATGTGGCCGGAGCATCATCTTTTATGACAACATTAATGGATTCCATTACTTTAGAGTTACTTAAGTTGAAAACTCTAAAGGCTCTACTATTTTGAGAATATCCTAGGAAAATACCTTCATCACTCCTTGAGTCAAATTTGCCTAGAAGTTCTCTATCTCGAAGAATATAGCATGGACTTCCAAACACTCTAAAATAGGAAAAATTAGGTTTCTTACCCATCCATAATTCATAAGGAGTTTTGTTAGTGTTAGGACGCAAATAAATTCTATTTACTGTGTGACATGTAGTGTTAACTGCTTCGGCCTAAAACCTACGGGGCACATTTCTTCCTAGGAGCATAGATCTTGCCATTTCTTGGATCGTTCAATTTTTTCTTTCAACTATACCATTTTGTTGTGGTGTTCGAACGGCCGAGAATTCATGTTTTATTCCTATTTCATCATAGAAGGCATTCACACCGGATTCCTTGAATTCGGTTCCATTATCACTCCTAAAGAGATTTATGGTAACACTGTGTAGATTTTGAAGAGCTCTACATTTAACAGTAAGAAAATCAACTGTTTCAGATTTTTCTCTTAGAAAGCCTACAATAGAGTACCTAGAGAAATCATCCACCATAACTAAGATGTATCTTTTTCCTCCTATGCTCTCGGTACGAGTGGGACCCATAAGGTCCATGTGAATCAATTCTAAGACACGAGATGTTGTTATAGAGTTTAACTTCTTATGAGGACTTTTAATTTGTTTTCTAAATTGACACGGCCCGCAAATGGTGGACGTTGGCTTTCCTAGAGGCGGTAAGCCTCGAACTAGCTCTTTTCTCACTAGTCTATCAAGATCTTTAAAGTTTACATGACCTAATCTTTGATGCCAAAGATCGGTAGATGAGGCTTTTGCATTATTGCAAACTAAAGATGATTTAGAAATGATTCCATAGCAATTGTCACTAGTTCTAACACCTTGTAAAATAGATTCACCTGACTGGTCATAAACGGTGCACTCCGATTGACTAAATTTCACATCAAGATTATCATCACATAGTTGGCTAATACTTATCAAATTAGCCTTGAGACCATCAACATAAAGAACATTTTCAAGTTTAGGAAATCCCGAGATTTCAATAGATCCTCTACCCATGATTTGAGACTTGATACCATCCCCAAAAGTGACTTTACCATCTTTATAGTTTTTGAAAGTGGTAAATAGAGATTTATCACCAGTCATATGTCTTGAACAACCACTATCAAAGTACCATTGAGAGGTATTTTGAGCCTTTAGTGCAATATGAGCAACAAAAGCTTTCTTGGTTTGATTTTGCTTAACCCAAGCTTGAGTTGTTTTCTTTCCTTGATTGGCTCTAGTCTTATAATTAGAATTATTTCCTTGGACTTTAGAAAACCTAAGAAACTCTTCCATTAAACATTTAAAATTATTGACTAGATACTCGACTTGACTCTTAAGATAAGCTAAGGAGCTATAGGGTTGTTTAGAATTTGTGAATTGAGGGTTCTTTCCAAGTTTGTAGCAAAAATCTTTAAGATGACCCCGTTTGTGATAATATGTGCATACATAGGGTTGTTTTGGTTCGTCTTTTAAAGGTTGCTTGGAGGGATTTATTTTAGGAACTTTAGATTTAGTAAAAAACTTAGTAACAGGTTCGTTTTTGACTTTTGAAGAATTTCCTTCTTCATATCCTATACCCTTTCTCTCTTGATAACCTTTCTCCTTGTATCCTAAAATAGGACCTAGAAATAATTTTCCCATTCTTCCTGAATTATCCTCGAGTGTGACTTTAACTTCACGGGAGGACTCGAGATCTTTTTCAAGTTGGGCAATTTTAGCCTCTAGAGATGTTCTAATTTCTAAAGACTCATTAAGATCTTTGTTAACACCTTCCAAAGAGATAATTAAGTCACATTTTTCTTTACCAATCATGATAAGATTTTCAAAAAGAGATATCTTAATTGTCTCGAGTTGACTAACTAAAGCCTCCTTCTCCTTCAGGCCTTTCAACTCTTTTTCTAAAGTTAAGACTTTAAAGGTTAATCTTTTGTTAGCTTTTTGAATGCGAAGAGATTAATTGTAGAGTTCAAAATAAGCAGATTGTAGATCACTCTCATTTATATCACTATCACTCTCTTTTTCATCACTACTAGTAGAATGAGTAGAAACAACCTCAAGATTTTGTTCGGAATTGTCAACATTAAGGTATGGCACACTCGAATTACTGGCATGGATTGCCATAAAGGCAGTGAAGTTATTTCTAGACGGGTTAGAATCATCAGAGTCTTCAGACTCATTATCATTGTCACTTAGAGTAGCATTGTAAACAACTTTTTCTTTGCCTGGTCTTTTAAGTTTTATAGGGCACTCGAAAGCTCTATGACCACGTCCCTCACATTCAAAGCATCTCTCCGAATCACCCTTTTTAAAATTATCTTTGATGAACTTCTTTGGATCCTGATTATTGAATTTTTTATTTCCTCCTTTGTTTTTGTTCTCAAATTTAGGTTTTTCAAACCTAGAGTTTTGTTTTTTAAACTTGAGAAATTTTTTAAATTTTTTAGCAAATAAGGCTATATCATCAGGATCAAAGTCAGACTCGTCAGAATCAGACACATCGACTTTCTTAACTTTTAAAGCAACACCTTTATCTTTGCCTTTGTTATCTTTAGGAAACATATCTAGTTCATAAGTTTGCAGATCATCAACAAGTTCTTCAAGTTTTAAAGTATTTAAGTTTCCTAAAGAATTAAGAACAGTGACTTTAGGAATGAATCGCTTAGGAAGACATCTAATTATTTTCTTAACAACACGATTTTCAGGTATTTTTTCACCTAAGTTAAAGTAAGAGTTAACTATGTCTGATAAACGAGCATAAAACTCATCAAATGTTTCAGTTTCTTTCATGGTGATCGTTTCAAATTGTGTAGTTAAATTTTGATGTTTTGACGCTTTAACAACGCTAGTTCCCTCATGAGTAACTTGGAGAATGTTCCAAGCTTCCTTTGACGTTTCGCACGTCATTATACGACGAAATTCATCGGGATACACGGCACCAAATAAGGCATTTAATCCTTTAGAGTTAAAGTTACACCATTTAGTTCTTCCTCACACCACTGTTCAACAGGAGTCAAAATAATTTCACCATTAACAACCATAGAAGGAGGGGACCATCCTCTTCCAACAGTGACCCAAACACGTTCATCAATTGATTTAAGAGCGGATTTCATACGTGCTTTCCAATAGGTATAATTAGTTCCATCAAACAAAGGTAGTCTATTCGACGAAAAACTATCCATATAACCTCCAGGATTCATCTAAATAACTTTTAGAGACTAGCTCTGATACTAATTTGAAGTTGCAAGGTTATATGTTCTTAGTTTAATTCGTAGAATACACACACGCAATCCAATTTTAATATTAGCTATAAAGTGATATTCTCCAATTTCAATTTAAAAGCAAATTCACAAGTAGTTCGCAAGAACAAATTTCAATTAATGCATTGGGATTGGTAACTTGACTAATTAAAATAAAATTATTCCAATTTTATTCATTTTGTCCTAAGCATACATCTAGGTGATTTAATAAAGTAAAATGCGAAAATCTCAACCACAACACGCCGATGTACGAGGAAAACCCAAATGGGAAAAACCTCAGACGGCTGGGCCTAGACAAAATCCACTACAAAATAGGTTTTACAAGAGACTCAAAAGAATTACAGACATTGACTTACTGAAGACTTGCTTATGCCGTCCTCGACCTCTGAATTTGTAGTGCGCGAAGCTCCAACGCGTTGCTCAACACTCCTCGTGTCTCGGTATCCATCGAAGCCCAAAACCATCGTCTCCTCAAAGCTTGAATGCAGAGATCCACCGCAAACTTGCTTGTTGAATGTCAATTTGATTTAAGGGGTTTTGTTTCAAAAGATGATAAAAGTCTTGGAGAAGATTTTTACCAAAAAGAGGGAAGTTATGGAAAAAGCTCTCAAGAGAATAATCAACTTCCTTGTGCTTTGAAACTGATTTTCGTCCATATAATATAACTAAAAAAAGTAGTGGACAAAAATAGTTGTGGGAAAAAACTACTTAAAAAATAAGTTTAAAAAATGAGATCTGGCAGAACTCATTCGAACGAGGTCGTTCGAACGACTTGTCGTTCGAAAGAGTTATCTAATGAAGTTCCAGTTTCGAATTAGATAGGTCGTTAGAAACCTCGTTCGAACGAGATCGTTCGAACAACATTTCTAACGAACTTCTAACGAAGTTCCAGTATAGCCTGGGGAAAGTTGTTAGATCTAGGTCGTTCGAACGACCTGGATAAACTTCGAACGAGATTTCATATTTTGCACAAATTTGTTCAAATTTATTTCAAAGATTTTTCTTTATGAAAATTACTTATTAAAGAACATTTCTCTATATGAAAATTTCTTGATTAGACAAAATACTCCAACACATAAAATTTATTTTGGTCATATACCTTTTTGGGATAGCTAGCATGGCATGCATATTGATGACGTGTGAACTTTGGATGCGATGCTTGAATCTTTAGGTTGAATGATGCTTGATGCAGAATGACCCAAAATTGTTTTGTCCAACAGAATATAGCCAATATAACAAATGACTCGATTGGAAATTTGTCCTTACACCTTTTTAATTTACTAACCACCTATGATAAATTAAGTCTGTGTCAAATTTAATCTTTAATTAATAACAACATTTGGAAATTAAATACGATAACCAAACCATCCAAACATTAATAGCAATATGAATCCATCACAAGATAAATAACTAAATAAATAATACAGAATAAACCATCGGTCCACAAGTCTATTAAAAATCCAACAGAAATAATAAGCCTATATACATAGTCTGAACTGATATAAAAGTTATAGTTGAAGGGGAAACACACCCAAATGAGTAACTGATACTTAATCCTACTCTTGGAAAGAAGTAATTGAAGCGTCTAATCCAAACCATGTAAGCATCCACAAGTGTTGTAGCTACGCATCCTTGGAATGAATCATCAAGATTGGGGTCCCTGTAGATGGACACCTAAAAGGTTTTGAAAATATTTTCAAGACAGGTCAGAGCCCAAAATATTTTGAAAATATTTAGCAAGTATTTATCACAATTTAAAATTCAGTTATTGATTACACATGTTAGTTCAATGTACACTCTCTTGAGTTTCTCACCTCTCAACTAATGTGCACGCCTGACGTAGTGTACCTAGCTATGTTACCCAGTCCAACTAGGTCTCCTCAAATTATTTATCTTCTAACATGTTTGTCTCCCTTGTACCGCCCAAACAGTACGCTATCGTAATATTAATAATTAACATGTCTCGTATGTTAATATTCATTATAGCTAACATTTCACTTATATTATCATTAAACAATTTCATTAAGTTGCTCTACTTAAATCATATTTTAGATATACGTTATCTAACTTTACTACCATCACACACTAGGTAGAATATTGCTTGATTACATCACATTTAGATATACACTATCTACAACTACTGCTATCACACACAAGTAGGATAAATATGCATGTATGTATATATATATCACGCAATCTATATACATATCTCCAGCATCCCCGGGTTAAGAACCGTTGTGCGAGTTTGCATACTTTGCTATCAAGTCCATGTCCCTCTCGTTCCCAATCAATGACTAGCGATTCGGATATCACCCTCGAACTATAAATCAAATCAACACATATTGGAGGCGAACATAGTTCCAAGCCTATGGGTCACACACATACCTCACATACCCAATTGACCGTCGAAACTATCATGCCCTCAGAGAGAACGTATATAGGTTCTATGTTTTGGGGCACAAATCCAAACCTCGCTAAAATCGTCAAAATGGAATCGCCCACTATAAGAAACCTCCAGATAGCAGGAAGTGTAGGTATGTTCCCACACATAAGGAAGCACATAATAGGCATACACAACATATCCATATGTCGCATATATGCATACACACCACCCATATATATATTTCCTATAGGTATACAGACAACCTATAAATATCATCCATTTAGATATACACTCAATCAATAAATATCAT
This sequence comes from Sambucus nigra, assembly GCA_949130495.1. Classification (NCBI taxonomy): domain Eukaryota; kingdom Viridiplantae; phylum Streptophyta; class Magnoliopsida; order Dipsacales; family Adoxaceae; genus Sambucus; species Sambucus nigra. The sequence continues at coordinate 137,401,463 of OX422216.1, forward strand.
TTGTATAGGTATACAATCAACATATAAACATAATTCGTACATAGTAAATATCTCTTGAATACTAACTGTACTATCAATTTACGATTATTCTCACTATCGTATTTATTCGAGTATAGATCTCTACACTAAGGTTCCTAGTTAGTCCATTAATTTATATCAGTAGTTAATTCACTCATACGCTACTAGTTAAAGTCATAGGTCATGGTTTTCCCTTCCTGTTACCCAAATTCCAAATTCCAAATTCCGGATAAGCATCTCAATCTTTTCACTATCGTCGGTCCGAATTCCAAGATCACTCACATTAAAATTTATCCAAGTCTTAACCATATACTCACTACCCCTATATAAGCATTTATTTATACACAAATTAGAAACCAAAGTTCCTCGTGATTTATCTATGGAAAAAATATAGCAAAACAAGCAAAACTGGGTAACCGAATCGAGTCGTAACTATTCTAGCAGATTAAACACCCTGTAGTAAAATTACGATTTCTCCCTCTACAAAACTCCAAATTATCTCATTAAAATCTCATTAGAAAGATAAAACATAGATATTTCCAGACGTATAGGCTTGTACTCTAATTCAAGGTACAATTAAAATGGCATACATTTAAAGTAACATAAAAAATTCTGGCCAATTACTATGCTGATAGATTAAACACCCTGTAGTAAAATTACGATTTCTCCATCTACAGAACTCCAAATGAAATCATTCAATGCTCATTGGAAATCTACTACATAGACATTTCTATACATATATGTCTTTCACTCTAATTATAAGTAGAATTTAAATGACGTACGTTAAAGTAACATAAAAAATTCTGGCAGATTGGCATCTTAAGTTCATCAATTAAACCATAAGTCATTAAAGATTCATGTTCTTAAATCAAGAGCCTATAAATATTCCATCTTAATCACAAAATATATTCTAATTTCATATTATCTTCACATATGGATTCATTCTACATGTAATCATATACTACATCATGAGTTCTATTCATCTAAATCTCAAGAACATAATTGAAATCATGAAATTAAAAACCCTACACTACATGGGTATTACAACTTCTTTAAAAATGCAAGATAAACAATTTCCTTATGATTTCAGGTCTGAATCAATTGATCGGCTGATATGATTGATCGACCCTCGCTCCGATTTTGATTCTGTCACGTTTGGGGCGAGAATTTTGTATAGGAAACCTTGATTTTCTTCTCCTCTTCCTTTCCTATGGCCTCTCCTCTATTATGAGTGTGTTAACCCTATAGTATCACTCAAAGTGGTAGATATATCACTTAAAATTTTGGAGTTCCATCTATCATAAACTCCTGAATGACCGAAACGCCCTTAAACTATGCAGGGTTGGTTTAAAATCGCCCAGGGACCCAAACTATACACCCGGGTATACTATTTCAATTATTTTGACCCTTTAAGAATCAACCGTGACCTCTAAATCATCATCCAAGTAACTGTACAATAATTTCCTAAGTCGACCTCACATGGTCTATATGCGACCCCCGGTTGAGATCCCATACAGTCCCGTTGATATCACTCACTACGACATATAATAAATGCCGCACAAATTATTCCATCAACAATAATAATTATTTCCCAAAAATATTTAATTCCATAATATCATGGCACACGTGAAATTTAGAATTCACCGAATTAATTTATTCTTAATTACTCAAAAATATGAGGTGTTACATATTTCCCCCCTTACAAAGGAATTACGTCCTCGAAATTGGATAAGTCTGGTGCTAACAACTTTTGATATAACCTCGCACAATATCTACCTTATTCCCAAAATCAAAATCATTATTCGATTCCCGTTATACCTCTACTAACGGTATCCTTCAGTCCCATAGTATATACACTACCGTTCAATCTAGTTACCAATTTCGCTTTAGTCACTTTACACCAAAATATTTCATCCTTTGGTTTACCAACTCACCTTGGCCACTACATAACACCTTATCATCTTTCCAAACACTTTCCACTCTGATGGGTCTATATACTAATGGCTATAGCATTCTTCCTACAAGGGAAAGCTCCAATATCTCTAGGTGCCAACTCCTTTTTTCAACTACTCTTATATTTTACCTAGAGATATTGGAGCTACACCCTATACCCCTGCATAACCGTACTAAATATTAAAGATTGGAAATATAATCATAGTATATTTGACCATACCCGTAATCATAGGATATTGGACATTGGAAATATAATTATAGGATATTGGAGCTACACCATATACCCGTGCATAACCGCACGTATATGGGCACCTTATACCCATGAATCCTATGAATATATTTCCAATATCCTATGATTATGGACCATACTAAAATCCACCTGACTAGGGCACCCATAAACCCTATACCCATGCATAACCGCACAAATGCTACCTGACTCCCCTTGGCATAAATCATAATATAACTATCAACTCTTAGTTATAATGACATCTATGTACAATAAGTAAGGTACTAAAGCCATGTCCTAGTAACCAAACTTCTCTCAACATCTAACATTTGCTAAGTTTCATGCGTGGGATGTCTGGCAAAGCGAAATCCAAACAAGGAACTCCCTCGAAACCCTACTACCTAACATTACCAATCGTGGAGATCCGTTAGGACCTTAGTCCATAACATGCACCCCCCAAATCCCATCTACTAACAAGGTCTACTCGTCCACTCTCATGTCACTAAAGACTAAATACAATGTGGTTCTCTCAATATCACAAGGTCTCAGCGCTGTCTAAATAACGAGTTATATCTCTCCGCTCGAGAATGAGCACAAAGCACCCTGAATCATATCAGTAAAAATTCTGTACGAACCGGGATCGAACATAACAAGAAAATATACTTACCGAAGCCTACGATACCACACTATATATATGCGGGTTAACCCTCCTTCGGGTGATAAGTAGTTAAAAAAAATATCTCACTCTGGATTAACAAGCACAATAGTCCTATCACATAATCTACTACTGCTCAAACCCTCGGTATCCATTCACTACACCTAATCATAATAAACTCTATTTTCCTAACTCTCATAAGTATAAAATCATAACATAAACATCCTCTTTGTGCTCACACCCACTCCTCTATAGGTGACACCGAAGAGCCCTGCTACCCAACGGTAAATACATTTATAGTAACTCAATCGATATTACCAACACTCCCACTAAATCTGACTTACACTCGAATTTTATTGTTAACAAACATATATATACTGTGATGCACCACTGTCACCCAACTAATATCATATTCACAAGGATGAAATAAAAATTTACCTTCGTTTGTCATCTGCCTCGCCTGGTTAACAGGTTCCTAAACGTAATCCTTGCGTCAAAACTGACCCATTATCTGTTGCAACGGTTGTACATCTAAGACTCCATCATGTATTTTCCCATGCCTCGCTTTGGGTAATCTTTTATTTTATGGCCTATACACCCACAAGTGAAACATCGGCCCAAATATCTCCCTGCCTTTGACCACAGTCATGCTGGCCTCCCTAGTTATTCCTTTAGCCCTGACAGCCCTGAGGAACGGGATGCTGCTGCTGCTGCTATTGAGGACCCTGTTGGTCCTTCCTAATCTCATCATTCTCAAGTTGGTAACCTTAAAACTTAAATCAATTAGCCCTATTCCCCAGTTGAAAGCCTCGCTCTTGTGACTGTTGTTGTGCCCCACTTGCACCGTTCCCATCTACCTACCCAGTCTGACTGGTCTCACTTTCACACTGTGAACGAGTTTAATATAGGTGGACCTACTCTCACACATAGGACACTTTTATTTTTCATACCCCTGTCTCTGGCCCCACTCGACATGTCAGGGTGTCCTTCCCTCGGACCTGGTAGTCTTAGCTCCAAATGCTACCCCCGTTTTCCCTTTGGTTTCGCTATCCCTATGGAACTTGATATTGGCTTTGATGGCCCTGACTGAATCCACCATCACTTATTAGGACTTCCATTAATCTCAATCCAGTATTTCTCTTCGGCTAAATTCTCCAACCCTCTTGGCTCCCTACTCATGGAAGCGTTGATATAAACTTATAAGCGTACGACCTTGATGACATCGACACTAGTCAACCTAGGCGGATTTTCCATCCATGCTTGTGTGTCTACCCATGAGTCCATTATCTACTTTCGAACCCTTTTTATTCTCTATATCCCTTTGTCGGGTACGAAGTTCGCTAAACAATTCAACTTATCTCTCCCAATTGGTCTCTATCTGGACCACTTGTTATAAGTTTCAAAACTCCATGTGCATCTCTATCTGAATAGTATATGGAAGATCTTACGTTCAAACTGTACCCAAATTTCTCATCATTAACGTATTTCTCCATGTTTATAGTGATTGACTCCCATCATTACAATGTTGCTCCTCTAAGAAAAAAATAATTTTGCCTGAAATTGAATCCTGGGTGTCACTGCACTCCACCCTACATAAGTACCTTTGCATTATCTCCTTCCATTGGCCCATCACAGTTCATCTCTTCCCCCAAATACTTACAAATGTCTTTTCGGAAAAGTTCCTCCGACTCCCACCTACCGACTACACTGGGTGAGTCTGAATTTCCACCACCGTTATCTACGATAGTGCTTGGTGAAATTATTGCTCCTGAGTAATTATCCTATTGTCATCTGTCTGGATAATAATCATAAACAATACATCACCAAAGTGACCTATTTTGTTCAAAAAATAATAAATTTTATTTCAAAATATAAAAAGATAATGTGTATGTAATTTATGTGAATATTAATCGACCCAAAGGAAGATTACTTTTTAACAAAATTGCATGTGCACCTTTAATAATAAGCGTGTGATAATTATTTGGTTTTTACATATGAATAATAAATAGGCCCAAAGGAAGAATTATTATTCGATATGTTCTTATTATCAGTGTTTGATTACTACACCAAGATATCACTTACAAGTTAATTTTTTTTTTCAAAGATAAAATATTAATAGTGTGTCTAATATTTTAAAATGGAGTTTGCCTTCATTTGAATTTATTTTCATTTAAGACTTATATGAGCTAGTTTTATTTATTTGTTGTTCTTTGGATTCAGCTATCAGTCCTGCTTCTAACATTACTGCCATTATTAATTATATTCCTATGCTTAATGGCACAAACTTTAAGTCATGGCAAGAGAACCTCCATAGAGTTCCCAATGTCATGGATCTGGAGCATGCGTTAAAGGTTCCTTCTCCTGCACCTCTTATGGATAAAATTTCCTCTAATGATAAAGAGGACAATGAAAGGTGGGAGAAGTCAAATCGCGTGTGTTTGACGATTATAAAGAAGGCCATTCCAGAAGCATTCAGTGGCACAATATTAGAAACGATAAAGACAGCCAAAGAGTTCCTAGAAGAAATTAAGAATATATTAGCCAATAATGAAAAGTCTAAAACAAGAAAACTTTTGGCAAGTCTCATATCAATAAAATATAAAGGTAATGGGAACATTAAGGAATACATTATGAAAATGTCTCACTCACTTCTAAGTTAAGAGCACTTAAGCTTGATCTCTTTGAGGATTTGCTTGTGCGTTTGAGTCTGATATCTCTTCCCACACAATTTAGTCAATTTAAGGTGATCTACAACTGCCAAAAGGAGAGATGGTCTCTTAATGAGCTCATCTCACATTGTGTGCAAGAAGAGGAAAGACTGAAGCAAGAAAAGACAGAAAATGCTCATTTAGCTAGTAATTCCAAGGATAAAAGGAAGAAAAGAGAGAAGGATAAAAAATCTCCAGTAGTTCCATATTAAAAGAAACAACATAACAAAAAAAATATTAATGGTTGTTTCTTCTATGGAGCTGCGGGACATATGAAGAAGCAATGTACCAACTATCATGCTTGGCGTGTAAAGAAAGGTACACTTCTTAATCTAGTTTATTCTGAGGTTAATTTGACTTTGGTACCTAAACACACTTGGTGGATAGATTCTGGTACAACCACTCACATTAGTGTGTCTATGCAGGGTTTCCTGATATGTCGAATGCAAAATGATGGTGAAAGATACATTTTTGTGGGCGATGGAAAAAAGATTAAGGTTGAATCAATTGGAATATTTAGGTTATTATTAAAGTCTGGTACTTATTTGGATTTGAATGAGACATTTATTGTATCGTCATTTAGACGGAATTTGGTTTCTATATTTGTATTGGATAAATTTGGCTCTACTTGTTCTTTTAGAAATAATAAATTTAGTCTTCTTCATAATATAAAAATTTGGTTGGTAGTGGTTCTTTATCTTATGTGGCTAACCGTTATATGCTTGGTACGGTTGCTTCATATCATGAAACCTTGGAATTAAGTACTAGAGGTGTCAAAAGGAAATTAACCAATGAGAACTTTGCATCATTATAGCATAAGAGATTAGGTCACATCTCCCAAAGGAGAGTTAAAATACTTGTGTTAGATGGGATTTTCGATTCCCTTGATTTTTCAGATTTTGAAACTTGCACAAATTGCATAAAAGGAAAATAGACAAAAAAAAGGAGATTTGTTTTCAATAGGGCTACAAACGTCTTAAAACTGATACATATAGATATTTGTGGTCCATTCCCTACAGTTTTATAGAACGATCAACAATATTTTATCACATTCATAGATAATTTTTCACGTTATGGTTACCTTTATCTCATCCATGAAAAGTCTCAATCTCTGGACATGTTCAAATCATTCAAGGCTGAAGTTGAAAATCATCTCAGCAAAAGGGTTAAAAAGTGTCATATCAGATCATGGTGGTGAATACTACAGTATGTATGATGGTTCAGGTTAACAACACCCAGGACCATTCGTTAAATTCCTAGAGGAGTGTGGTATTGTCCCACAGTACACCATGCCAAGTTATCCAATCATGAATGGTGTTGTTGAAAGACGAAACAGAACGCTCAAAGACATGATAAGGAGCATAACCAATCACTCTAACTTTCTAGAATTACTCTGGGGTGAAGCATTAAAGACTGCAGTGTATATCCTTAACAGAGTAACAACTAAAGAAACTACCAATGGTTAGTTGCCATTTTATTGGATACTCTAAAAGATCTAGAGGTTACAAATTATATGATCCTACCACTAAATCAATTTTTGAGATGGGAGACGCCTAGTTCTGTAAGGATGTTGAGTTTTTCAGGGGGGATAAGGTTAGGGATTTTGGTTTTGAAGAGGAATATGTTGATAGTCCCACAGCTGTTATTAACATTGATCAGGCTATTATTCCTGACATTGTTCAAGAAGCATAGCCTAATCAAAATAATATCCAAGAATCTCCCATCCCAAAATAACATACTCTAACACCTATATAACCTATGCCATTAAGGAGATCCACTATAGAAAGGAGAAGTGACGTGTTAGATGATTACATTGTATTTCTCTAAGAATATGAGTTTGACATTGGTGTGGTGGAAGATGATCCAGTCACCTTCCGTCAAGCCATGGAAAGTTCTAAATCTCAATAGTGTATTGCTGCCATGAATGAGGAGATAAAGTCTATTAAGGATAATGACGTTTGGGATCTTGTCTCATTACCTGAAGGTGTGAAACCCATTGGTTGCAAATGGAAATTTCAAACCAATAGGTATTCAAAAGGTGAAGTGGAGAGATACGAATACCATCTTGTCGCTAAAGGCTTTACACAGAAAAAAGCATAGATTATAAAGAGACTTTCTCCCCGGTTTCATCGAAAGACTCTTTTAGGACAATAATGGCACTTGTGGCGCACTTTGACCTTGAGCTTCATTAGATGGATGTTAAGACTACATTTCTCAATGGTGACATTGATGAAACAATCTACATGGTGCAACAAGAAAACTTTGTGTTGGGCGATGTAAAGAAGATGACTTACAAGTTAAAGAAATCCATTTATAGGCTTAAGCAAGCTTCTCGTCAATGGTATTACAAGTTTCATCAAGTTATCATCTCGTTTGGTTTGGACATGAATCTAGTTGATGATTGTATATACCACAAGTTCAGTGGGAGTAAGCATATTTACTTATTTTTATATGTTGATGACATCTTGCTTGCCATTAACGATATAAGTATATTGCACGAAATCAAGATATTTCTTTCAAAGAAATTTGAGATGAAAGATCTTGGTAACGCTTATTTTGTATTGGGTATATAGATATATCAAGATCTCTCCTGAGGTACACTTGACTTATCACAAAAGAGCTATATCGAGAAAGTTCATAAAAGGTTTGGCATGCATGATTGTAAACCAGGTGACACCCCTGTGGCTAAAAGAGATAAATTTAGTCTCAGTCAATGTCCCAAGAATGATTTTGAGATTTGGGAGATGCAAAAGATTCCTTATGCGTCAGAGGTAGAAAGTCTTATATATGCTCAAGTATGTATGCGTCCAGATATTTTGTAGATTATTTGCATGTTTGGTATATACTTAAGCAATCCTGGAAAGGATCAATGGAAAACAGCCAAGCGAATCATGAGGTACTTACAGAGAACAAAAGTCTATATGCTCACCTATTGGAAGTCAGATAAGTTAGAGATGATCGGATATTCTGACTCCGATTTTGCTGGACGTCAAGCGTCCAATCATGGAATATGGTTGCGAAATTTTATCACGAGGCTGCATATTATGGATGGCATTGAAAGGTCACTTAAGTTATTTTGTTGTAATAAATCAACAGTATTGTATTCCAGTAACAACATGAGTTCTATAAAGTTAAAGTTTATAGACATCAAGTTTCTAGTTGTAAAAGAAAGAGTTTAGAATGGACTTATGTCCATATAGCACATTGGGACAAACTCCATGATTGTGGATCCGCTGACTAAGGGATTACCACCCAAGGTCTTTCATGAGCAGACTGCTCATATGGGTGTAGTTTCATTTCAGGATATGTCGGTTTAATGGGAGTTTATATTTTCGATTCTTTCATAGACACATTTGTTATGGATTATAGGGTTATTTACAATAGTAAAGTATTCAGTTTACATTCACCCTGATTTTATATGGTTTGATCTCACTAAAGTTTACGGAGGACCAGTTGGATATAAGAATGTTAAGATCACATTGCATGAAATTTAAATGATATACATCCACACTTGATCTTTGTCATTAGTTACATTGATATATGTGATTGTTTTGATTCTATATTAGTATAATTAATGGGCAAGATTGTTAAGATGCATAAAATTTTGATAGCAAAACTCATGAGCTCATAAAGTATAATTCAAGTTTATAAAGCTAAATATATAGCCCAAGTGAGAGACTGTTAGAGTAAAATCATATATATGGGCATATATATGAAATAAACACAAATTATAGGCTATCAAATAAAGTTAGGCCATTTAAAGTGACTAATTTAAGTTCAGGGGCCTTAATAGTGTATTATTAAAGTGTGGGTTTTAATGTTTAGAGACAAGCATAATTTCTATTTTTATGATGGGTTAAAATAGAAATATACGAAATATGAAAAAACACGATCACACGACTCTCTTCTTCTGATTCCCATTATCACGAAGAAATTCAGGCATAAAATAAACGTGTTGATCTGAAAGATCATAAGACCTTAGACTCAGATATTTTACTTTTCCCGTTATCAATTCAGGTACGCTTCGAAAAATTCAATATTTTTATTTCTTGATAATTCAATATGAATGTTCCTGTTTGTGTGATGATTTTCACAAAATAGAAATTAATCTACATGTAACTGTTAGAGTAAAATCATATATATATATGGGCTTATATATGAAATAAATATGAATTATAGGCTATCAAAGAAAGTTAGGTCATTTAAAGTGATTAATTTAAGTTTGGGGGCCTTAATAATGTATTATTACAGTGTGGGTCTTAATGTGTAGAGACAAGCATAATTTCTATTTTTTATAATAGGTTAAAATAGAAATATACGAAATATGAAAAGACACGATTGTCTTATAAATAGGGGTCATGGTCATCAAATCACACAACTCTCTTCTTCTGATTCCCATTGTTACGGAGAAATTTAGGCATAAAATAAACGTGTTGATCTGAAAAATCCTAAGACCTTAGACTAAGATATTTTACTTTTCTCGTTATGTATTCAGGTACGCTTCTGCAAATTCAATATTTTTATTTCTTAATAATTCAATATGAATGTTCCTGTCTGTGTGATGGTTTTCACAAAATAGAAATTAATCTACATGTAACTGTTAGAGTAAAATCATATATATGGGATTATATATGAAATAAATATGAATTATAGGCTATCAAATAAAGTTGGGCCATTTAAAGTGATTAATTTAAGTTTGGGAGCCTTAATAATGTATTATTAAAGTGTGGGTTTTAATATGTAGAGATAAGCATAATTTTTATTTTTTATGATAGGTAAAAATAGAAATATACGAAATATGAAAAGACACGATTGTCTTATAAATAGGGGTCATGATCATCAAATTACACAACTCTTTTCTTCTGATTCCCATTGTTAGGGAGAAATTCAGGCATAAAATAAACGTGTTGATCTGAAAAATCATAAGACCTTAGACTCAGATATTTTACTTTTCTCGTTATGGATTCAATTACGCTTTCGCAAATTCAATATTTTTTTTCTTGATAATTCAATATGAATGTTCCTATCTGTGTGATGGTTTCCACAAAATAGAAACTAATCTATATGTAAGTGTTAGAGTAAAATCATATATATGAGCTTATATATGAAATAAATATGAATTATAGGCTATCGAATAAAGTTAGGTCATTTAAAGTGATTAATTTAAGTTTGGGGGCCTTAATAATGTATTATTAAAGTGTGAATTTTAATGTGTAGAGACAAACGTAATTTCTATTTTTTATGATATGTTAAAATAGAAATATACGAAATATGAAAATACACGATTGTCTTATAAATATGAGTCATGATCGTCAAATCACATAACTCTCTTCTTCTGATTTCCATTGTTAGGGAGAAATTCAGGCATAAAATAAACGTATTGATCTGAAAGATAATAAGCCCTTAGACTCTGATATTTTACTTTTCTCGTTATGGATTCAGGTATGCTTCGATAAATTTAATACTTTTATTTTTTGATAATTCAATATGAATGTTCTTGTTTGTGTGATGATTTTCAAAAAATATAAATTAATCTAACATGTGGTATCAAAGCTATTTCATGTTAAATTGTTAAGAATATATTGGGAAAGAATTTAATTTAATTTAATTTTGGTTTGGAAATATTTTTTCAAGCAAGTTTAATGTTTCTGAAAAAATGTGGACAGAAATATTCTTCGTTTTATTACGATTACAACGATATACAATTCATGAAATTTGGACTAGAGGTTGAATTTATATGATTGTTTGAAGGAAAAAAAAGGTTTGGATTCGATGGTAATGGAAAGTTAAGGGTTCGACTCAAATCTCGAGTCAAAAAGGTTTTGAACTCATGACCTTTAAGTCAAGTTCAAGGAGTTTTGAACTTATGACCTTTCAAATAATCTTTAATTAAGACTACCAACCACTAAGTTAAGCCAAAAAAACAAAAAAAATTAATTTTTTCATAAAAAAAAAAGGAAATTAAGAATAACCCATAAATATAAATAATCTTAATACACTTAAAATATATGTATGTATTTCTATATAAAAGATATGAGTTTGTGGAAGAAGGGGGTTTTGAAGCTTTTGCTGAGAATTAGTTGGAATTCCTCTCTCTGTAAATCTATACCAATGGTGATCTTGTGTATAAGAAGAAACTATATCTTGAAAATCAAAAGGGGTCACCTCTTGGAAATCTAAAAGACATTTAAGAGGGTAAATGTGAAGGGATGAAAGGGCAAAAGAAAGGGAGAAGTAAGCAAGGAATCTTGGTTAGTCAAAAGACCTGTCGGTTTTTCAATATAAAAAAAAAAAGAGGTAGGATATTTGCATAAATATTAGATGTGCCACATGGACAGTTTAGTTGAAGAGGAAATATAAGTGTTGTAAAGCATTTAAAAAAATATATAAGATAAGATTAAAAATCCAAATGTCAATGATCATATTTCGAGAAAGTAATTGAAAAATTAAGAAATTCAAACGTTAATTAATAATTTTTTTACGGGAAAAAGATGAAAAAGGAAAAAAAAAGAAACGAAAAAATAAAAGGAACCGTGTCATTTCAGATATTTGGACAATCGGCATTTAATACCTCATCTGTGTGGTGGAAAAATAGCTGGAAATGAGGATCAGAACGAAACAATTAATGGGGCGGTCTCAATGATTCATTGCGGAGAAATTAGTACCTTTGAAGACTGTACAAAATAATATACCTCAGTGAACATCTTCTAGGCACAAATTTGTAATGTATCCTGCTGATTTCTAGCCGAAAGAAAGACCCTAGTTAATGCAGGACAGTTAAAGTTGTGGGTCCACAGAAATATAAATGTCACACTAGTACACATTTCGCCATAAGTGCCCATGTTTCCATCCCAACATTCAAACACAAACAAGATATCTATCTACTCGCAATATAATATATATTATTACTCCAAAGTGACAAGTAGAACTGTGATGATAATCTGTGTGTGTGTGTACGTAAGGGTTCACATTTCATGTGGTATTTAACTAGATTTATGTTCTCTACCTTGATGGGCTTTAAATGCATTACTTGCAATGTAAAGCCCACATAATTATATGAGTTTAACTGTACGCACTACAATGGAACAGAAGCTTATCACCAAAAATGACACTGATTTTACAAGTCATGAAATGAATAACACATTTAGTGGCCAAGACATTAGTAGCATTTTGAAACATTTCAAAAACCAAAAAGAGTGTTCTTTATTTAAAATTTATAATATATTAAAACACCAAATATTAAAATTATAAACCAAGATAGTCGAAAATGATTTTAATGCCTTTCCTTTGTTGGGGACAATAGTACCTTTCATTGATTTACTTCTATTCATACATTTTCTTCCATGACTAGTTAAACTTAACGAACATATGGGGGAAACATGATCACTTACAAACTAAAAATGTAAAACAAAGGACGAAAAATAGAAATAACGAGCAATATACTAAAAGATAAACCGAAAAAAAAAATCTAAACACCTGCCCCCACTAGAAAAGCCCCATGGGAACAACAAACCCCAGTCCACCACCCGATTAGAGCAAAACAAATCTCTCTCTCTCTCTCTCTCTCTCTCTATATATATATATATATATATATATATATATATATATATACACACACACTAGGGTGTACCCGTGCCGATGGCACGGTTGTAAGAGCGGTCTGAATATTTTGGAATAATAATTTGGCAAGGAAAAATAAGCCACGCGCAATAAGTTGATACAAATGACACGATGTTATAAGTTAATGTGTGTGCCCTTAATAATTTCAAATTAAAATAATTCTAAAGAATTCTAAAATAACGAAATATACGGGATAGAAAATGATAAAATTGATGAAAAAAAATCCAAGGATCAACAATGGAAGTTCAACATGAATGTGACAACTAAAACCTTAAAAAACAACTTTTTAATGCCAAAACAAATAAAGCAGAACATAATGCGGAGCAATTGTACTTGTTTGACACTTGTTATATTATCACTGATATCACATAAGATATCCTTACCATGGGCAGATCCTAACATAAGTTCCCCAAAAGGGAGTTGTATAAGCTTTGAAATATAATCAAGTTTACGCTCTGTTTGAACAGTTTGAGCAACCAGCTCTCAGTCATCACCATGATTCAAAACATATTCTAAAATAAGTAATGTTTCTGCTCCGGTTAAAATTTTAATTTGATGTATTACGTTTGTTTCAAGTCAAATTTAAGAATGCGATTAATATTTAATGACTCGATAGAAAAAAATTGAGAAATCAAATATACAAAATCTAAATAGATAATGCAGAACACTGTACTGATATCTCAAAAAATTGTGAATCTAGTGTACAATGTGCTTATTTTTTAAGACTAAATATTATACTTAAAAACATTATGGAAATCAAGGCAGGTGTAGAAATCAAATAGAAAAATAACTACATAAAGTTCTAAGGGACTTTTTGATATTAACTTGCTCAATAAAAGATACCCTGTATAAAACCAAAAGGATTCTACTATAATATCCATCAAAAAAGGAAATGACAGAAAGAGACGACCATAGAATAATAATATCAATAGTCTTTTTTCACCCAAAAACATACAACAAAAAAAACATCTCATTTTCCACAAAGCAGGGTATCTGAATTGGAGTTTTGACAATGACCTAAGAAGGAGATTAAAATTTCTATGTCTAAAGCCAGCACTACCTCCTACCACCTAGTCAAACAACAATCGCCACCTCCCCCAACCAGCCTACCGACTATTAAGATTAAAAAAAGTATTGGGATTTAAGACAAAAAATTGCAAAACTCGTGTTGGAATTAGGATAGACACCTTCTGCGCGAGGGTGAAAATTGTAAAACTTTCAACCAAATGGGACGGCGAGATCTTCTTCACTCAACTTGTCATGATAGAATACATTTAGTGAGGAGCAGAATTTCCAAAATATAAAAGTGGAGCAGAATTTCCAAACTCAACTATATGAGGTTGTCATGCCATTGTTACACTTCGATAAATGGGATTAGAAACCCAATGGTTTTATAAATCTCCATGAGTTAGTTCTTAAAACAACAAACTCATTATCTTTGATTCCTCATCATGTATATGTCCTGTATTAACCACATATAAGCCTTCAAAAAACAAATTCGAAATTTGAAATTTCAAAAACCCTCGAACCACCACTGAACAAATTAAATCCTAACTACAGGACATCACGTCCTCGACACAAAACTAACACCATAAAACAACCCAAGATCCTCCTCGACACAAACTAACACCATAATTAAAACCCACGCAATAAATTAAGTAGTGTATTAAAACTATTAGATGAAACAATACTGTTCAAGTCAACAACTTATGAAAAATTATAGTGATATATGCAAGTTCAGTTGTGAAGAACTTTGTTTTAGCATATTCACATGAGAGAAAATATATAAGCTTGGGGGTACCTAAAAATGACGGGCATAACGAACTATAATGTTGGGGGTCTTGAAGATCTCACTTTGCTAGTACACCCCTGAACTATTACATTGACGAAAATTAAGTCCCTAAACTATGAAATATAATTGTATGTATATATACATGACTAAAAATATAACTAAAACCTATTATTTTTCAATGCACATGGACTTGCTTACACCATTTTGAAAGTTCAGAGAGTTTTTTTGTAAAATTAATATTTTAGGGACGTAATTGCAATTTACTCAACATATAATGTAAAATTGAGAAGTTGGAAACTTACTACTAATATCATCGACAATGAGGGAATCGGTACGCAATAAAACCATTGTTTTCAATGTCACCAAATTTTGCTAGTTTTACAGCTACGATACCTGAGAGCAACAAAGAAACCAAAAATTAGCACTCAAGTCAACAAATCAGGTCCTAAATCATATAATTCCACATACATGACCCTTATTTCCATCAAAACATTTATACACCTTTCCATCAAAATATGTAAACTCCAATATCAACAAATAGGTTGATACTATACTATAGTTTCACAATACTCTTGGAATTTAAATTTATCTAGTGTAATATGTATTCAAAACTTACACTGACAAAAAAGGTAAGAAATCAAATATCTGAACTTTTATACCAAAACTCACAAACCAAAGTTAATATTAAATAGAGACATAAAATAATTTCTTTACAAAACTAAATGTTATATGTATCACAAACCAAATGCAATATGTATCATACCCCTTGCATAATTTCTCTGTTGAAGGAACTTTGCAAAGGCACTTTGCAGAAAAATTAGTGAATCAACATATTAGATGGAGAAACTATAAAATGGAGACTAATTATACAAAGGTACGTGATTGGACAAAAAATGGAAAAGGGAGAAAAGTTTACATTTTTGTACATTGAAGGACTGTATGGAAAAAGTCCCACCAATCTGTTTTGTAACTCCCTGAAACAATTTCAACAACAATAAAATCAGGTTGAGTCTAAATATGAACTTGTAAAAGTGAACCCTTAGTGTAAAATAGAAATGGAATGGGTAGAGGCAATATTTATTAAAATCAAGATACAAACCTTAATGGCATATGAAACGTTCGAGGTACAGACATGGAGCGAGGTTAATCCCATAGCCAAACATAAAAAAGGATCATAGTTTTAAACCAAATGAAAAAGGGAGTTCGAATATTGTCAAGATCTGCAAAACTAAAACCCAAATCGCAAATATTGTTCATACAATGAAAAGCCAAATCTCCAAACTCAAAAACTCAAGATTCATAAAATCTTATAACACAAAAAAATAACAAAAATAAAATCTTATAACACAAAAATATCAATTACTCCATAAGAAATTTAAAAAACCTACAAATCCACCATACATGACCCGTGAACTGTTGCATACCTTGCGCAAAACAACCATACTTGACCTGATTGTAGCTGTGCACAAAGAAAAGGGGTCAAAAAATACCAAAAGAGAAAAAAGACCATGAAATCTCTCTATTTCATTTGAAACAGGACAACTCATTTGTTGATGTAAAAAATTAGATTTGTCCTAATTATTTTAATCACAGATAAAAAGAATAAAGAAATAATAGACAATAGATTTTTAAAGTGGTTCAGCCTTTCAAGAATGGTCTGCATCCACTGTTTTTGTTATTTCTGACTGTTTGTTTGGAATTCTCGAGGAATGGTTTGCTCAAGAAATTTCGGTCCCCTCCCAATGAGGAGGTTACAATATATTTATAGCCTTGAGGCTGTACAAATGAAAGGACAATGCGTTGTTATCTAGTTGACATGTACATCTGTATGATAATAAATGATCATTTAATGCGCAGTCATCTCCTTGATTATCTTGATTGGAATGTTATATTACTCGAATCTCTTAAGTAGCTCGCACCGCTTAACCTGCTCGGACCGCCTAAGTAGCTCGACACGCTCGAGCTGCTCGGGGCTCCTGAGTTCTTCGTGGATTTTTAGTTGCACGGTGATCGTGAGTTACTCGATAGAAGTATACATAATTTCCACACTGGCAGACACGTGTCTGTGAATGAGTGGTCCATGTCAGCAGACTAAATTTGGTATCAACAGAAGCCCCCAATTTTTCATAGTTTGATGATGAAGAAAAGTAAGAAACATTCTCTTGCTTAGATTTTCGGTTTGTATGAATTTTAGGCAAACTTTCGTTGTATATAACTCCTTTTTTGAGTGCATAGTATCAGGCTTTTAAAGTATTTTGAATTTCCATAACCGCTTCGATTTTGTGGCCCTTTTCTTCTTTTTAGCCGTCGGATACGCAAACGTCCGCCTTGGTAATTATTTCTTTTCTCTATTCCTGAGGTAAAGTATTTAAACGCAGCAGAAATCCTATCGTATTTCACTTTTTAGACTTGTGTCTTCAAACTTTTCATTCTTATCTATCTTGTGCATTCGTTTCTTCCATTGTTCGTTATCAACTAGTTCACTCTTCTCCTGTAAGATTTTCTTCCTTCTCTTTTACTTATTTTGTTCATTATGGTTTACCTTGTTGAATCTCTTGACAAATTTTGTTCTGAATTTTCAATTCCTTCATGGGTCATATTGGAAGAACTTTTTGAACCTTCTGACTATTTTTCTTTAGCTGATGGACATTGGTTCCCAAGTCTCTTTGTGGCCTAATGTGGCTTTTCTTTTCCTCTAAATCCTTTATGTTTGAAGTTCTGTCAATATTTTGACGTTGTTCCTGCAAAAATAGCACCGAATACCTGGAGAATAGTTAATGGAGTCCATAGGTTAAACCAGCTTCATGGAACTCGTTTAGGAATTCCAGAAATTATGTTTTGCTACATATGGATTGTCAGCGATCGTACTTTTTATTTAAAAACTAGGTTTTTGAATATGGCGTTAGTTGTCAATCTTCCTGATGCCAACAGGGATTATTTTGAACATGGAGTGGTAATGAAAAATTGGCAACACCCTTCATTAAATGGAGATGATGTATACGAAGGTCCTAGGTGTCCTCCTTATGACAATGGGATAGGTTGTTTTTATTTTTTGAAATCTTTTTTTCTTTGTGTTTGATAAAATGTATCACTGACATTTAATTTTTGATTATTTGTAGTTGACAGCAAAAGAAAGTCTCTCAAAGAAACTGATGTTAATTTAAAGCATTTGAAACTTATCTGGAGTTTGCACCAGTTTGTGGCCAAGGAACACATTATATCTGATTCTTATTTGTTGCAGTACAAGAGCTATACTTTATCCTTTACTGCTCGTCCAGTGGTGGTTGACATTCGCCAAGTACCAGCTGCTGATACTAGTGTGGAAGGTTCTTCTTCAGAGTGAAATATTGCTATTGGTGACATAATGAAGAGAAGAAAAGCTCCTTCCTTTTTCGACAAGTCTGATTCTTCTGCTGTGAAGGCAAAGAGAAGTAAAAAAGATGTCCCAGAAGAGGGGATAAAGACTGTAGAGGTATCCCCTTCTGATGCTACCAAGAAATTTAGCGAGAAGCCCCCTATGGCTCCAAGCAAGATCGTTGAAAATCCCCCTGTCGTCCCAAGCAATATTGTTGCTATCACTCCGCATAGTGAGGTTATTGTCATATCACCAACTAAGACAACGTCTTTAGTTGAGAATGTTCATGTTCCTCTAAGGAGGTTAAAAAAAACTCTTCTGAGAGACTTGCTGAACTAGTCTCTCAATCATCAACTGTTGAAGGTGATGTTTCAACTTTTATTCCCCCGAGCTCCGCTGTGGGCTTAGTAAAATCTTGGACTATCCCAGAGGTCCCTGACATTCAAAATTCTCTCACTCGTGAGAGAGTTACTACTTTAGCTGCTTAACACATTGCCTAAGTAAGTATTATTGATCTGAGCCTTTCATTTTTTAATGCTATGTTCATACATTGACTTAGAGTTAATTCTTTTCTCAGCTGGTAGCGTGTTTCAACAGCATTGTAAAAAGGGATGAAGCCACCAGGGCCTCCAGTTCCTCGGATGGAGTGGAAAAGGCTTTTACTGGATTAACCCAGTCTTTGAAAGACTCTCATCAGAAGTATGAGGAAAATAAAGTTGCTTGGGAGAAGCAGGTTAAGTCCGTTGAGCAAGAGAGAGATCGAGCTGTGGAAGCCACCAAGGAATTAGAGAAGAAATTGCAAGAGTTTGAGAATAACAATAAAGAGCTTGAGGAGAAGGTCAAGAATGCTGAAGAGCTTGAGAATAAGCTCAAAACTGCTGAAGAGGAAGTTGATAGACTTCATGATGTTAATCGCCAGAAACTAGAGGTGGAAGGGAAATTGAAGGCTGCTGAGGAACTTCTTATTGAGAGGACTTCCTTAGAGAAGGCAAAAAGAAGAAATGTTGTTAAAAAGTCCTTAAGAGCTGGTTGGGACAAAGGTTGGAACAAAGGCCTGGCTGCCATATCCTCTCAAATGGAGTTTGTCGGCCTTAAATATTTCAGGGATGGATGGGTTGTAGCTCTGCAGGAGCTAAAAATCGTTGAGAATTCTGAACTGTTCCAGCGACACACTCATGACCCTCATCCCTCTCCTGGAGAAGAAGAAGAAGAAGAAGAGGACGAAGCTACCTCTGAAGAATCTTCGATGATAATTGGGGACCAGGTCCCTGCTGTTGAAACTTACTATGAGCAGCCCCAACTAGCAAACACTTCTTCCGAGCAGCTTTCATTGCCCTCCGAGCAACCAACAACTTCGTCCAAGCCTTCCGAGGAAGTCTTAGAAGCAAGGAGAAGGTGTAGAGTTGTTCGGGTCTTTCTTTTACTTTCTATTGAATGTAATTTTGGACTATGAACTTCTTTTTGTGATGAAATAAAATAATTTAAACTTTGGTCGTTCGACTTGATTTTTCTCTTCTACTTGCTCTGTCTACATTCTTATTGATTTTTTCTATTTCTTCCCTTTACTACTTTATGGCTAGAATGGAGCTCTTGTCAACTCATGACACCGTACTGATGAAAAAATGCAATGATTATTTCAAGGCTGGTCGTGCAGATCTGAATGATGCTCAAATCACTGATATCATGGGTTCAGATGCTTCTGTACGAGTAGTTAAAGCTTACCAGTATTTGAAGTGTTTGCTCGATCGTGCAGTAGCCAATAATGTGGCTTACTATGAGATGATTGAGGACCTCCAAGGAACTATCGAGGAACTCCAGCAATAGTATAAAGAGTCCTCCAAACTCTTGCACCAGGGGTACGAGAAGAAATATCAACAACCTAGTGCTGATAGAGGGTATGATAAATTTATATCTTCTTATGAGAAGAGAGAAAGTGTTTTGAAGTTTGAAGTCGAGGAGCATAGGCATATCGCCAAATTGCTAGAATAGGAAAACATTGCCTTACAAGAAGAGAATAAACAACTAAAATATGTTGCATCTTCCTCGGGAGCCTTGGCTCCGGTTAACAATGAAGGTTTCTCTCTCTTGGAGGTCGAAAATGCCAACTTAAGAGATGAGTTGGAAACTTTAAAAAGAATTGGACCTTCCACTTATACTCGTGGACGACCAAGATCTTCTTCTAGGGGACAAGCAAGGGATAGTCGGATCTCTATTGAAGATGCAAGAACTCAAGCAGCTTTGGAAAATCTGGCAGTTCAATTGATGGCAAAGAATCAAGCTCTGGCGGAGATGTCTAAGAAGATTTTGAACCTCAGCGAATAACTTTCTACCCAGAGTTCTGCTTTGGAAAATAAAGAACTTCTTGTGAGGAATATTCACGAGCAGCTGGAGAGGTTAACTTACCAATTCCATAAACAACCTATAGAGTTTTGGATGGCTGGTTATAATGAAGCACTTTTTCATCTTGATGCTCGTTTAGAAGAGTCGAACAACGAAGGGTACAAACAGGGCTGGTTGAATGCTCTCTGTGTTTTAAAATTGGAGAGAGGCCATTTCCTGTGGGATTACTATAATCCTAGAGTTTTTGATTTACCCGTGCCTCCTTTCAAGCTTAACCTTAGTTGGATTCCAACTCGATCCATTCCTCGTATTCTGATCTCTAAGTATCTTGATGATTATAGTCTTCATTCAGATTTTGAAATATCTCGCCCAGAACACCTACTTGATCGTCCATCTATAATGAATGTTAGAATGCTGCAAGATCTGAACTTCATAAATTCCCCTTATAGTCTTGGTGATCCTCCAGCTGGGGTAGACCCTATATCAAAGGCAGAAGGGAAAA
Organism: Sambucus nigra; assembly: GCA_949130495.1. Lineage (NCBI taxonomy): Eukaryota > Viridiplantae > Streptophyta > Magnoliopsida > Dipsacales > Adoxaceae > Sambucus > Sambucus nigra. The sequence goes on from OX422216.1 coordinate 137,422,632, forward strand.
AACCAATAGAATAGGATTTTTATGTAATGACTTATACTTTTCACACTATATGTAATCCTTCTCGATTTGAATGAAAAGTTTTAGTCTTTCGCTATTTTATTTTCTTCTAACACTACACCAAAAATAGCATTTTGGCACACTCTGATATTAAAAATCTGGCACAGTTTAAAACTGTGCCAGATTTTGGCACGGTTTAAAGATAATTTGGCAAACCTTAAAATAATGCCAAAATTTGGCACTGTTTTAAAGTGTGCCAAAATTAAGCACACTTCACTAAAATATAAAATCCCCCCCCCAAAAAATTCCTCCCTATATCTTCCCGCTCGCCCCACTTACCCCGCTCACCCCTCTCTCTGCTTTAACCTCTGCGTTCAACTCTCTCTCTCCGACCGATCAGGTCTCTCTTCGACCGATCATATCTCCAATCGGCGCAGCTCTGTTCAGCGCTCTCTCTCTCCGGCTCAGGTAACCTCATTCTCTCTCTCCGTCTCAGGTAATCTCATAAACCCCAGCCATTTGAGTGTCTTTAATGTTGCAAAATTCTTCAAGATCAAATGTAGGTACGTGATTTATGGGGATGAGATAAACTCCTCTAGGTACGTGATTCCCTTCAAAGGAGGCGCATCATCAAATTTATAGGGATCACTCTCAGCAGCTAATTAGATAATATTTTCTTAATTCTTGATAAATATATTTACAAGATCAAATGTAGTTCTCATTTTTGAGACTGTAGATTCCACGTCCATAACCACAATAGGTTTTACAACTATCTAAAAGTCCTCATGATCTGCCACGAGAGTATCATTATGATTTGAATTTTGCTGGGTGATTTTCTCTGCTCTAGACTCTGTTGAGAACTGATTCAGCTCATGTAAAATGAGTTTTTTTTTAGGAAAACTGCTACTTTCGAAATCAGAGCTTCATCCTCACAGCTCTCTTCCATGTGGACAATATCTAGTAATATTATATTGGATTCGGGAGGTTTAAATTTAAGATAAATGTCTATGATATTATTCTGACTGGGTTGTTAAGCTAGTCGGAGACTCACCTGAGTTTTCACAGTGTTTTTATTTTTCAACATCTAAGCTTTTGATGGTTCGTGATAATGGGTACTCTTAGTAGCATGGTTCTCATCATTTGGATGAGACTTTTTGTGTGTGAGTTTACCATAAAATTGGTCATGACCCCACTTTAAAAAGTAATCACAATAGTGAGTAATATTTTCATACTCCACATCTTGCCAATAACCATCTTCTTCAACCCTAAGCCAAAATCTTGATGGGAAGTTTTTTTGAAGATCCATATCTTGCAACATTTAGTCTATATAGTGAAACTATTGCAATATCCACTTTCAATGAGAAGAGAACGCAAAGATCATAAACCCTAGCCATTTGAGTGTCTTTAATGAGAACGAAAATAGAACATCTACATTGGTTTGGTTTAATTTGTATCCATTTACAGTCTACGCTTTGTATTTGATAGCATAATCAGTGTAGATCTTTTTTAAGTGTTTCTTAATCGATCTTTTACTCTATTTAATCTTGCCTCTCTTGAAATTTCCCAACAACATACATATTATACACATACGTATACGAATGTAAAATGTAGATGCCTATATGTATTTGTATACGTTTTTATATGTGGATCGTTTATATTAATTGGTAATTAAAGTTAGTCTCAGCTTAAATTAGTGTTTGTGCAATTATTGATTCTTAGTTTGGCAGATATGTGGTTGTTTTGGCGGTACTCTGTTTGATACATACGTTTGGATTGCTTGATATGTTGTCCTTACGACTCTTTTTTATTTAAAAAGTATTATAATACATTAAAAGTTTTATTGTGATCTACTGGGCTAATACTGGATAACAAATGTATGTACTTATGATGTCGGAATGTGTGCCTTGAGTGTTTGCAATATTAAAAAGTCTTGATTATATTCATTATAAGATGTGTACTTTTGTCTTCATATTTTTTTTTGAATTAAATGACATTTTAGGGAATGGCTTTTGGGTTATTCATATGGATATCGTATTTACTTAGGTATTTTTATTTTTAGGGAATGACGAAGGTTATTTGCTTAGGTATGTTTATTTTTAATTTGCGTGTTTGTCTTTTGCAAAATTTGTTGATTATGCTTTTAATTAATACTAACATAAGCTACAATTCAAGGTGAAGTGTTTAGTGGAAAAAAATTGGTGTTGACGCTTGTATAACTGCAATTCAAGGTGAAGTGTTTAGTGCAATCTTGATTTTTTTTTACTTATTGTATCGACTACTTTTCTTCTCTGTTAGTTTGTCATTGATAAAGAGAGAAATGGGGATTATCTTGAAAAAACTGTTCTGATTCTTTCAATGTTGCTGAAATGTATCTATTATATTATTCAGTCATTTATATTCATGTCCTCACATGTTACTTCCCTTGGTCAGGTTGCACCTCATATCACGGATGCCATTTAAGATTGGATTGAACGTGTAGCAGCTATACTGGTGGACTGGGAAGAACGTCCACCTGATGTTTGTGTCATAGAATTGGTACTATAGGTAAATTAATAACTATATGCAACTTGTGGCACAATGAGGGGCTTCATACTTTTGTTGGGTTAAAATTGACTTTTTCTTGAAGCAAGAGACATTGAGTCAATGCCATTTATTGATGCTCTTGGACAATTCTTGTCACAATAAGGGGCTTCATACTTTTCTTGGGTGATTTGATGAATGATAAGTGCAAGGATACACATGTATGTTTCAGTTCTTTCCCCCTTTTATCCTTTTTGTATTTTATAAGACAAATCTTCTAATATAAGTCCTCTGACACTTCAATAGTCATAGCACAGTCTCAATCTCATAATGAAGAGCTGAGAAACTTGAAAGATAAGATATCGTCTGATGAACAACTAAATGCCGCTCAGAATAGAAGATTTGAGAATTTGCAGACATTGTTGGACAAAAATGGGATACTTTCAAGAAGTTACGGCACGAAGAGTTCATCGGGTGGCTATCAAAACGCAGATGAAATCTGGTTAGTCTCAAAGTCTCAAAGTCTCTTAAAATTTATAGTAGCATTAAATAGAAAAATGGTCTGAAATAGCGACAAGTAGCCAAACGTAAAATGGCTAATTTTTTAGCTTATTTAGTTAAATTGGTGGAAGGGATTTGCTAGTGGTTTGGTTTTGGAATTTGTTGCTGCTGTTGAATTTATTTCAACAGTTAAAACGGGTTGGATTTAGTGAACAAACAAACGAAACTATGTCAAAATCAACACTTTAAAAACAAGCCGTTAAAGGGTGAAAACCCAACCCAGCCCCCAAACGACCCCATAGGAGGCATGAATACCTCGCACGGGACAAATGTAACTTGTAGGAACTAACCGTATAGTCCCGGGTCTCTCGATTTTAGAATATGACGATAATTTGCAAAAATCACACTTAGACTTAAAAATAAGCCGTTAAAGGGTGAAAACTCAAACCAGCCCCCAAACAACCCCGTAAGAGGCACGAACATCTCGCATGGGACCAATGTAACTTGTAAGAACTGACCGCGTAGTCCCAGGTCTCCCGGTTTTTGAATATGACGATAATTCGCAAAAATAACGCTTAGACCTAAAAACAAGCCGTTAAAGGGTGAAAACCCAAACCAGCCCCCAAATGACCCCGTAAAAGGCACGAACACCTCGTACGTGACCAATGTAACTTATAGGAACTGAGCGCATAGTCCCGGGTCTTCCGGTTTGTGAATATGACGATAATTTGCAAAAATCACACTTAGACTTAAAAATAAGCCGTTAAAGGGTGAAAACTCAAACCAGCCCCCAAACGACCCCGTAAGAGGCACGAACATCTCGCATGGGACCAATGTAACTTGTAGGAACTGACCGCGTAGTCCCAGGTCTCCCGGTTTGTGAATATGACGATAATTCGCAAAAATAACGCTTAGACCTAAAAACAAGCCGTTAAAGGGTGAAAACCCAAACCAGCCCCCAAACGACCCCGTAAAAGGCACGAACACCTCGTACGGGACCAATGTAACTTATAGGAACTGAGCGCATAGTCTCGGGTCTCCCGGTTTGTGAATATGATGATAATTCGCAAAAATCAACACTTAAACTTAAAAATAAGTCGTTAAAGGATGAAAACCCAAACCAACCCCCAAACGACCTCGTAAGACGCATGAACACCTCACACGGGACCAATGTAACTTGTAGGAACTGACCGCATAGTCTCGGTTCTCTCGGTTTGAGAATATGACGATAATTTGAAAAAATCACACTTAGACTTAGACTTAAAAACAAGCCATTAAAGGGTGAAAACCCAAACCAGCCCCAAACAACCCCGTAGGAGGCACGAACATCTCGCACGGGACCAATGTAACTTGTAGGAATTGATCGCATAGTCTCGGGTCTCCCGGTTTGTGAATATGATGATAATTTGCAAAAATAACACTTAAAACTAAAAAATAAGCCGTTAAAGGGTGAAAACCCAAACCAGACCCCAAACGACCCCGTAAGAGGCACAGACAACCGTAAGAGGCACGAACACCTCGCATGGGACCAATATAACTTGTAGGAACTGACCGCGTAGTCCTGGGTCTCCAAGTTTGTGAATATGATGATAATTCACAAAAATCAACACTTAAACTTAAAAACAAGCCGTTAAAGGGTGAAAACCCAAATCAGCCCCCAAACGATCCCGTAAGATGCACGAACACCTCGCACGGGACCAATGTAACTTGTAGGAATTAACCGCATAGTCCCGGGTCTCTCGATTTTAGAATATGACGATAATTTGCAGAAATCACACTTAGACTTAAAAACAAGCTGTTAAAGGGTGAAAACTCAAATCAGCCCCCAAACGACCCCCTAAGAGGCACGAACAAATCGCATGGGACCAGTATAAGTTGTAGGAACTGAACGCGTAGTCCCGGGTCTCCCGATTTGTGAATATCACGATAATTTGCAAAAATCAACACTTAAACTTAAAAACAAGTGGTTAAATGGTGAAAACCCAAACCAGCCCCCAAACGACCCCGTAAGATGCACGAACACCTCGCACGGGACCAATGTAACTTGTAAGAACTGATCGCATAGTCTTGGGTCTCCCGATTTGTGAACATGACGATAATTTGCAAAAATCAACACATTAAAAACAAGCCGTTAAAGGGTGAAAACCCAAACCAGCCCCCAAACGACCCCGTATGAGGCACGAACACCTCGCACGGGACAAATGTAACTTGTAGGAACTGACCGCATAGTCCCGGGTCTCTCGGTTTGAAAATATAATGATAATTTGCAAAAATCACACTTAGACTTAAAAACAAGCCGTTAAAGGGTGAAAACCCAAACCAGCCCCCAAAAGACCCCGTAGGAGGCACGAACACCTCGCATGGGACCAATGTAACTTGTAGGAACTGACCGCGTAGTCCCGGGTCTCCCGATTTGTGAATATGATGATAATTTGTAAAAATAAACACGTAAAACTTAAAAACAAGCCGTTAAAGGGTGAAAACCCAAACCAGCCCCCAAACGACCTCGTAAGAGGCACGAACACCTCGCACGGGACCAATGTAACTTGTAGGAATTGACCGCATAGTCCCAGGTCTCTCGATTTAGAATATGACGATAATTTGCAAAAATCACACTTAGACTTAAAAACAAGCCGTTAAAGGGTGAAAACTCAAACCAGTCCCCAAACGACCCCGTAAGAGGCACGAACACATCGTAAGGGACCAATGTAACTTGTAGGAACTGACCGCATAGTCCCAGGTCTCTCAATTTTTGAATATGGCGATAATTTGCAAAAATCACACTTAGACTTAAAAACAAGCTGTTAAAGGGTGAAAACCCAAACCAGCCCCCAAACGACCCCGTACGAGGCACGAACACCTCGCATGAGACAAATGTAACTTGTAGGAACTCACCGCGTAGTCCCGGGTCTCTCGATTTGAGAATATGATGCTAATTTGCAAAAATTATACCTGGACTTAAAAACAAGCCGTTAAAGGTGGAAAACCCAAACCAGGCCCCAAACGACCCCGTTAGGGGCACGAACACCTCGCACGGGACCAATATAACTTGTAGGAATTGATCGCGTAGTCCCGGGTCTCCAGGTTTGTGAATATGATGATAATTTACAAAAACCAACACTTAAACTTAAAAACAAACCGTTAAAGGGTGAAAACACAAACCAGCCCCCAAACGACCCCGTAAGAGGCACGAACACCTCGCACGGGACCAATGTAACTTGTAGAAACTGACCGCATAGTCCCGTCGGGTCTCTCGGTTTGAGAATATGACGATAATTTGCAAAAATCACACTTAGACTTAAAAAGAAGCCGTTAAAGGGTGAAAACCCAAACCAGACCCCAAACGACCCCGTAGGAGGCACTAACACATCGCATGGGACCAATGTAACTTGTAGGAACTGACCGTGTAGTCCCGGGTCTCCCGGTTTGTGAATATGATGATAATTCACAAAAATTAACACTTAAACTTAAAAACAAGCCTATAAAGGGTGAAAACCCAAACCAACCCCAAATAATCCCGAAAGAGGCACGAACACCTCGCACGGGACCAATGTAACTTTGAGAAACTGATCGCGTAGTCCTGGCTCTCCCGGTTTGTGTATGTGACGATAATTTGTAAAAATCAACACTTTGAAAATAAGTCGTTAAAGGGTGAAAACCCAGACATGCCCCCAAATGACCCCGTAAGAGGCACGAACACCTCGCACGGGACCAATGTAACTTGTACGAACTGACCGCGTAGTCCCGGGTCTCCAGGTTTGTGAATATGATGATAATTTGTAAAAATCAATACTTAAACTTAAAAACAAGCCGTTAAAGGGTGAAAACCCAAACCAGCCGCCAAACGACCCCGTAAGAGGCACGAACACCTCGTACGAGATCAGTGTAACTTGTAGGAACTGACCGCATACTCCTGGATCTCTCGGTTTGAGAATATGACGATAATTTACAAAAATCACACTTAGACGTAAAAACAAGCCGTTAAAGGGTGAAAACCCAAACCATCCCCCAAACAACCCCGTAGGAGGCACGAACACCTCGCACAAGACTAATGTAACTTGTAAGAACTGACCGCATAGTCCCGGGTCTCCCGGTTTGTGAATATGACGAAAATTTGTAAAAATCAACACTTAAACATAAAAAAAAGCTATTAAAGGGTGAAAACCCAAACCAGCCCCCAAACGACCCCGTAAGAGGCACGAACACCTCGCACGGGACAAATGTAACTTGTAAGAACTCACCGCGTAGTCCCGGGTCTCTCGGTTTGAGAATATGACGATAATTTGCAAAAATCACACTTAGACTTAAAAACAAGCCTTTAAATGGTGAAAACTCAAACCAGCCCCCAAACGACCCCGTAAGAGGCACGAATACGTTGCACGGGACCAATGTAACTTGTAGGAACTGACCGCGAAGTCTCGAGTCTCCAGGTTTGTGAATATTATGATTATTAGCAAAAATGAACACTTAAACTTAAAAACAAGTCGTTAAAGGGTGAAAACCCAAACCTGCCCCTAAAAGACCCCGTAAGAGGCACAAACACCTCGCACGGGACCAATGTAACTTGTGGGAAATGACCGCATAGTCTCGGGTCTCTCAGTTTGAGGATATGATGATAATTTCTAAAAATCACACATAGACTTAAAAACAAGCCGTTAAAGGGTGAAAACCCAAACCAGGCCATAAACGACCCCGTAAGAGGGACGAACACATCGCATGGGACCAATGTAACTTGTAGGAACTGACCGCATAGTCCCGGGTCTCCCAGTTTGTGAATATGACAAAAATTTGTAAAAATCAACACTTAAACTTAAAAATAAGCCGTTAAAGGGTGAAAACCCAAACCATCCACCAAACGATCCCGTAAGAGGCACGAACACCTCGCACGGGACCAATGTAACTTGTAGGAACTCACCGCGTAGTCCCGAGTCTCTCGGTTAGAGAATATGACGATAATTTAAAAAAATTATACTTAGACTTAAAAACAAGACGTTGAAGGGTGAAAACCCAAACCAGCCCCCAAATGACCCCGTAAGAGGCACGAACACCTCGCAGGGGACCAATGTAACTTGTAGGAACTGACCGTGTAGTCTCGGGTCTCCAGGTTTGTGAATATGATGATAATTTGCAAAAATCAACACTTAAACCTAAAAACAAGCCGTTAAAGGGTGAAAACCCAAACCAGCCCCCAAACGACCCCGTAAGAGGCACGAACACCTCGCACGGGACCAATGCAACTTGTAGAAACTGACCGCATAGTCCCGGGTCTCTCGGTTTGAAAATGTGATGATAATTTGCAAAAATCACAGTTAGACTTAAAAACAAGCCGTTAAAGGGTGAAAACCAAAACCAGACCCCAAACGACCCCGTAGGAGACACGAACACCTTGCACGGGACCAATATAACTTGTAGGAACAGATCGCGTAGTCCCGGGTCTCCCGGTTTGTGAATATGATGATAATTTGCAAAAATCAACACTTAAAACTTAAAAACAAACCGTTAAAGGGTGAAAACCCAAACCAGCCCCGAAACGACTTCTTAAGAGGCACGAACACCTCGTACGGGACCAATGTAACTTGTAGGAATTGACCGCATAGACCCAGGTCTCTCGGTTTTAGAATATGATGATAATTTGCAAAAATCACACTTAGACTTAAAAATAAGCCGTTAAAGGGTGAAAACTCAAACCAGCCCCCAAACGACCCCGTAAGAGACACAAACACATCGCATGGGACCAATGTAACTTGTAGGAACTGACCGCGTAGTCCCGGGTCTCTCGGTTTGTGAATATGATGATAATTCGCAAAAATCAACACTTAAACTTAAAAACAAGCCTATAAAGGGTGAAAACCCAAACCAACACCAAACAACCCCGTAAGAGGCACGAACACCTCGCATGGGACCAATGTAACTTTGAGGAACTGACCGTGTAGTCCCAGGTCTCCCAATTTGTGAATATGATGGTAATTTGTAAAAATCAACACTTTAAAAATAAGCCGTTAACGGGTGAAAACCCAAACATGCCCCCAAAGGACCCCGTAAGAGGCACGAACACCTCGCACCGGACCAATGTAAATTGTACGAACTGACCGCGTAGTCCCGGGTCTCCAAGTTTGTCAATATGACGATAATTTGCAAAAATTAACACTTAAACTTAAAAACAAGACGTTATAGGGTGAAAACCTAAACCAGCCCCCAAACGACCCCGTAAGAGGCACGAACACCTCGCACGAGACCAATGTAACTTGTGGGAACTGACCGCATAGTCCTAGGTCTCTCGATTTGAGAATATGACGATAATTTGCAAAAATCACACTTAGACGTAAAAACAATCCGTTAAAGGGTAAAAACCCAAACCAGCCCCAAACGACCCCGTAAGAGGCACGAACACCTCGCACATGAGCAGTGTAACTTATAGGAGCTGACCGAATAGTCTCGGGTCTCCCGGTTTGTGAATATGACGAAAATTTACAAAAATCAACACTTAAATTTAAAAATAAACCGTTAAAGGGTGAAAACCCAAACCAGCCCCCAAACGACCCGGTAAGAGGCACGAACACCTCACATGGGACAAATGTAACTTGTAGGAACTCACCGTGTAGTCCCAGATCTCTCTGTTTGAGAATATGACGGTAATTTTCAAAAATCACACTTAGACTTAAAAACAAGTCGTTAAATTGTGAAAAACCCAAACTAGCCCCGAAACGACCCCGTAAGAGGCACGAATACGTTGCACGGGACCAATGTAACTTGTAGGAACTGACCGCGAAGTCTTGAGTCTGCAGGTTTGTGAATATTATAATTATTAGCAAGAATCAACACTTAAACTTAAAAACAAGTCGTTAAAGGGTGAAAACCCAAACCAGCCCCCAAACGACCCTGTAAGAGGCACGAACACCTCGCACGGGACCAATGTAACTTGTAGGAACTGACCGCATAGTCCCGGGTCTCTCGGTTTGAGAATATGACGATAATTTGCAAAAATCACACTTAGACTTAAAAACAAGCCGTTAAAGGGTGAAAACCAAAACCAACCCCCAAACGACCCTGTAGGAGGTACGAACACCTCGCACGGGACCAATGTAACTTTTACGAACTGACCGCGTAGTCCCGGGTCTCCCCATTTGTGAATATGATGATAATTTGTAAAAATCAACACTTAAAACTTAAAAACAAGCCGTTAAAGGGTGCAAACCCAAACCAGCCCCCAAACGACCTCGTAAGAGGCACGAACACCTCGCGGGACCAAAGTAACTTGTAGAAATTGACCGCATAGTCCCAGGTCTCTCAATTTTAGAATATGGCGATAATTTGCAAAAATCACACTTAGACTTAAAAACAAGCCGTTAAAGGGTGAAAACTCAAACCAACCCTCAAACGACCCCATAAGAGGCACGAACACATCGCATGGGACCAATGTAACTTGTAGGAACTGACCGCGAAGTCCCGAGTCTACCGGTTTATGAATATGATGATAATTCATAAAAATCAATACTTAAACTTAAAAATAAGCCTATAAAGGGTGAAAACCCAAACCAACCCCCAAACGACCTCGTAAGAGGCACGAACACCTCGTACGGGGCCAATGTAACTTTGAGGAACTGATCGCGTAATCTCGGGTCTCCCGATTTGTGAATATGATGATAATTTGCAAAAATCAACACTTTAAAAAAAAGTCGTTAAAGGATGAAAACCCAAACCAACCCCCAAACGACCCCGTAAGAGGCATGAACACCTCGCATGGGACCAATGTAACTTGTAGGAACTGACCGCATAGTGCCGGGTCTCTCGGTTTGAGAATATGACGATAATTTAAAAAAATCACACTTAGACTTAAAAACAAGACGCTAAAGGGTGAAAACCCAAACCAGCCCCAAACAACCCTGTAGGAGGCACGAACATCTCGCACGGGACCAATGTAACTTGTAAGAACTGACCGCATAGTTTCGGGTCTCCCAGTTTGTGAATATGATGATAATTTGCAAAAATCAATACTTAAACTTAAAAACAAGTCGTTAAAGGGTGAAAACCCAAATCAGCCCCCAACGACCCCGTATGAGGCACGAACACCTCGCACGGGACCAATGTAACTTATAGGAACTGATCGCGTAGTCACGGGTCTCCCGATTTGTGAATATGATGATAATTTGAAAAAATCAACACTTAAACTTAAAAATAAGTCGTTAAAGGGTGAAAACCCAAACCAACCCCAAACGACCCCGTAGGAGGCACGAACACCTCGCACGGGACCAATGTAACTTGTAGGAACTGACCGCGTAGTCTCGGGTCTCCTGGTTTGAGAATATGATGATAATTTCCACTCCTATATGTAATTTTTTAGTTTGAGTAGATTTTTTTTTAAAATTATTGGGCTACTAATATCGTATCTTTTTTGTATCCTATTTTTTTTGCAGGATAACAGTTTATCGTTGGCATTTATTCACGTGGAACACACAAAGAACTCAATGGTTTACAACAAGGGATTTATTCATGATTCCATTTTTTTGTGTTATGGCTGTGCGGGCTTTTATAGTTTTATTTTTAACTTTTATGGTCGTGCGGACTGTTGTAAGTTAATTGTTATATTTTGTGACCGTGCGGGCTTTATGTTAGGCAGGCTTTGTATTAGCAGGTTTTGGAATGTCCAAAAAATAGAGGAAACTCTGCCTAATTTTTTTTTGGCTTGTGAACTATTAAAGACTTGTAATATTGTGAAGTTTATATGTACATTAGTTTATCAACAACGTGCAATATTTTTAATTTGTGAATTTTTGTTCTTTCAAATAATGTTTTTTTCTTTTTATAAAAAAATTTGGCACAGTTCGAAACCGTGGCAAAAGTGTATCATTTTTGGCACGGTTTTGAACTGTGCCAAATTTTTTTAAACTGTGCTAACTCTGGCATAGTTAAAAACTGTGCCAAAAGTGTGCCAGAAATATCAAATTCTGGCACGATTTAAAAGTGTGCCAGAAGTGTTCCTGTTTGGCCAAATCTGGCACACTTTTGAGCTGTGCCAGAAAAAATGGCCATTTTGGAACACCTGATTCTGGCACAGTTCAAAACCGTGCTAGATTCCTGTTTTTGGTGTAGTGTAAGTATTTTGGAGAATGTCTTTGTTTGTGAATATATGCACATTGTGATATGTCCATTCTGTTTTATTTTTTGATTATAGTGACTTATCACTCTTTGATCCTAAGCAATGAAACAACTTACATCCCATGATCCTGCTTAGTTTAACCAATCGGAGTTGATTGTATATGATTTACCGACCAACCGGAGTTGGAGGTAATTGATTCCTGACCAACCGGAGTTGGAAGAGATTTATTCCTAACCAACCGGAGTTGGAAGAGATTTGTTCCCGACCAACCGGAGTTGGAAGAGATTTATTTGCCGACCAATCGTTGTTGGAGGTAATTGATTCCCGACCAATCAGAGTTGGAAGAGATTTATTTTTCGACCAACTGGAGTTGGAGGTAATTGATTCCCGACCAACCAGAGTTGGAAGAGATTTATTTGTCGACGCCAACCAACCGGAGTTGGAGGTAATTGATTCTCGACCAATCGGAGTTGGAAGAGATTGATTCCCGACCAACCGAAGTTGGACGAGATTTGTTCCCGACCAACCGGAGTTCGAAGAGATTTATTTGCCGAACAACCGGAGTTGGAAGTAATTGATTCCCGACCAACCGGAGTTGGAAGAGATTTATTCCCCACCAACCGGAGTTGGAAGAGATTTATTTGCCAACCAACCGGAGTTGGAGGTAATTGATTCCCGACCAACCGAAGTTGGAAGAGATTTATTTGCCAACCAACCGGAGTTGGAAGTAATTGATTCCCGACCAACCGGAGTTGGAAGAGATTTATTTGCCGACCAACCGAAGTTGGAAGAGATTTATTTGCCGACCAACCGGAGTTGAAAGAGATTATGCATAGTGTGTAGCACTAATACTCTGAAAAAATTTCAACAAAAAGAGAGAACTGGGTAAAACATTCAACACTTTATTCATATTAAAGAAAATTGCATTTACATAGGGATCCCAACTACTGATAATACTTGCGTAGATGCTCTGCATTCCATGCATTCTTAAATTCTTCTCCCTCCAAGGTTTCAATCCTGTATGTCCCTGGTCGAACAACTACTGTTACTCTGTAGGGTCCATGCCAGTTAGCTTCCAGTTTGTTGTGCTTTTGAATTACTTTCTTTAGCACATAGTCTCCTTCCTTCAAATCACACTTCTTTACCCTTTTGTTGTAAAACAGAGTTGTTCGTTGTTGGTATGCAGTATTCCTGATGGTTGCTTCTTCTCTAACTTCTTCGAGCATATCTAGATCTAATCGTCTCATCAAATCACGGATAGGAGAATTGAAATTCAGCACTCTGTGTGTGGGTAGGCCCAACTCAGCAGGTATAATAGGTTCACTTCTAAATGCCAGCATGTACGGAGATTCTCATGGTGTAGTACGATAAGCCCAGAGTACAATGTAGCTCGTTAATCCAATTTGCCTTTGCATCATCCAGTCATTTTTTAAAACCATTCAGCAGCGTTCTGTTTGTCACCTCAGTTTTTCCATTGCTCTAGGGATGTCCTGGTGCAGAGTGGGTCTTCAATATGTTTGACTGATGATAATATGCAGCAAACTCCTCGTTGTCAAACTGAGTTCCATGGTCTGTAATGAATGAATGGGGAAGACCATATCTACAAATGATATTCTTCCAAATAAATTGATACACCTTGTCATACGTCATATCAATAAGAGGCTCAGCTTCTACCAATTTAGTAAAATAATCCACAGCGACAACGAGGTATTTAAATCTTCCTCGGGTCGTTGGAAGTGGCCCGACCAAGTCTATTCCCCACATAGTAAATGGCTAAGGGGACGTGATGGGTGTTAATAGTGCTTGGGGAGTTCTTCGAACAGAAGATAAGCGTTGACATTTATCACACTTCTTTGCGTAAGATGTACAATCAGCTCTCATCGTCGGCCAATAATACCCATGTGTTGTTATTCTTTGCAAAAGCGTCCCACCTGCCACATGGGCTCCACAAGACCCTTCATTAATTTCTTCGATCAAATTTTTTACCTCGGAGGGATGGACACATCTTTGTAACCCTGCTATAATTCCTCGTCTATATAAAATGCCATTGGTCAATACATAACGAGCAGCTTTAAACTTCAATTTCTTGGCTGTGAGTTTATCATTTGGCAAAGCCCCTTCTTCAATGTAGGCCCTGATGGTATCCATCCAAGATGGTCCTAAATCCAGGGTAATGAAGTTCATCATCAGATCTTTGTCAATGATCCGACTAGCCAAGATTTCTATTGGGATTATTCTTCGTAGCTCGGTGCGTGTGGCTGAGGCTAACCAAGCTAAGACATCTGCTCTTGCATTCTCTAATCTTGGTATTCTAATTAACTGTACTGCGCTAAAGCTCGATACGATCTCCATTGCTTTCGCATGACATTGGATAATTAATTCTCCTTTTACTGCATACACTCCCAACATTTGATTTACAATCAACTGCGAGTCACTGAATTCAATGATCTGCTCTGCCTTCATGATTTTTACCAAACTGAGACCAACAATCATAGCTTCATATTCAGCTTTATTATTAGAAGCTTTAAATTGAAAGCGCAGAGCATACTCCATATCGATCTCATCTGGATTGTTTAAAATAATCCCTGCTCCACTGCCTGTAGTGCAAGAAGAGCCATCTACATATAAATTCCACACAGGTATCTCATTGTCAATTTCTTGGTCAGACAGAGTTCCTCGGTGGAATATTTGATGCTTTCTTTTATCCTCCTCTAACACTTCTCGCTGCTCGTTGATCATCCTCTCTTGCTCGTTTATCGACTTCAGTTGATCGGTGTTAAAATTAATGATCATATAACATCCACAGGCTGGTCGGTATTCAACTTTTGCTCTTCGAATGTGTCTGGATAGGTGAACTCTGCGATAAAATTTGCCACTGCTTTCCCTTTGAGTGACGACCTAGGCTCATAAATTATATCGTATTCACCCAATTCTACAGCCCAATACATCAATCTTCCTGATTTTTATGGTTTGTGCAGAGCTTGCCTTAACGGCATGTCTGTATACACAACTATAGTATGATCTTGGAAGTATGGCCTCATCCTTCTACTTTCTTCGATCAACGCCAGTGCTAACTTTTCTAGCCTTGGATATCTGATCTCTGCTCCTCGGAAGGCCTTGCTAGTGTAATAGATAGGTTTTTGTACTCCATCTTCCACTCTTACCAACGTCGAGCTCACTGCGTTTTTCGAAACTGCCAGATACAAGTATAGTCTTTCTCCCATCACTGGTCTGGATAACAATGGAGGTGCTCCCAGGTATTTCTTCAATTATTGAAAGGCCTTCTCGCATTCATCATTCCACTCAAAAGTCTTTCGGAGTGTTTTGAAGAAAGGGAGGCATCTATCAGTTGCTCGTGACATAAACCTGTTGAGTGCTGCAACTCGCCCTGTGAGGCTTTGTACTTCCTTCTTCGTCGTTGGAGATCGCAGCTCCAATAGAGCCTTGATCTTTTCAATATTTACCTTAATTCCTCATCGGTTAACAATATATTCGAGAAACATGCCTTCTCGTACTCCAAATATGCATTTGGTGGGATTCAGCTTCATTTGATGTTTCTCTAGTTGATCAAAGGCCTGACCTAAGTCAACTAGATGATCATCATCTTTCTTACTCTTCGTTAGCATGTCGTCAACATAAACCTCCATGTTATGACTGATTTGCTCTGTAAACACCTTATTCATCAGCCGCTGATAGGTAGCACCTGCATTTTTAAGTCCAAAAGGAATATCATTATAGCAATAATTTCCCCTTGGGGCAATAAAAGAGGTACTCTTCCTGTCCTCGGGCTTCATTTTGATCTGGTTGTAACCAGAATAATCATCCATAAAACTTAACAATTCGTGCCCCGAGGTAGCATCCACCAGTTGATCAATTCGAGGTAAAGGAAAAAGATCCTTTGGGCATGCCCTGTTAAGGTCGGTGAAGTCTACACACATCCTCCACTTGTTATTTTTCTTCTTTACCATCACTACATTTGCTACCCAATCAGGATATTTGACATCCTCAATAAAAGAGGCTTTTTGTAGCTTTTCTACTTCCTCCTGTATAGCTTGATTTTTCTCAGGGATGAACACTCTTCTTCGCTGCTTTACTGGCTTGATTTCCTTGTTCACATTGAGCTCGTGACATAAAAAATTCGGATCTATACCTGGCATGTCTTCATGACTCCACGCAAAAGTCTTATTTCTTCGCCTTAGGAATGTTATCAATTCTTGTTTTATTGATTCGTCCAAGGATGCACCAATTTGAGTTGTTCGCTTTGGATGCTCATCGTCCAGAATGACATTCTCAGTAGCCTCCATGACCTTCCCTTTCACGAGTTGGGACTCGTCTCTAGGGTCTAATATTTTAATCTTCGCATCTTCTATTTGGTAGGTAGTAGTCTTCTTTCTGGATTCTTCATGCTCCTCCTGCTCAGTAGATGAATAGTAGCATTCCCGAGCTACTTTTTGGTCACCTTTCACCACTTCTACTCCAAAATTGGTTGGAAATTTTAAACATTAATGTACAGTAGATGGTACCTCTTTGAACTTTTTTAGTCATACCCTTCCCATGATGATGTTGTAAGCTGACTGGACATTTTTATCTATTACGAAGAAGCGTACTCTTTCCGTTCGACAAGCAGGTCATGTACCAATAAGCATATCCAACTTGATCGTCCCAAGTGGAAAAATCTTTTCGCCAGTAAAACCAAAAGGGGTCTATGATATGGCTCCAACTGGGATAACTTCAAATTCAAACTGTCAAAGCATGGATAGAACATGATATCTGCCGAGCTACCATTATCCACCAGTACTCGTGAAATCACCACTTCCTTCATTTTCATCTTGATCACCAATGGGTCATCATGAGGATATAGTACACTTGTCAGGTCATTCTTAGAGAAACCAATGACCAGTTTATCCTTATTCACCTTCCTCAGGCGATCATCTTCAGCCAGATTTATTCACTGGATGTATGAGCAAGCTTGAGCCTCATTGAGGTAAGATCTTCTCTCAGCAGTTATATCTCCTCCTCCTGTATCTCCCCCTGTAATGACATTACATTTAAATGATCCAAAATGGATAGAAAATACCTCACGTTCTGGCTATTTCGATCTTTTGGGGAGATTGGGGTCGTCTTGGTCGTCATCCGGGTCTTCTTCATGACTTCTCTTCTTATCTTCTTTTGCTCGATGAGGAGATCTAGACCTCGGCCTTGCTCAGTCGTTTCTCTTTCCTCCATTTCGACGATCAACATACTTGGCCAGCTTTCCTCGTCTGATGAGTGCTTCAATTTCATTCTAAAGAGCTATGCAATTTTTGGTCGTGTGACCATGGTCGTTATGGAACTCGCAATATTTAGACGTATTCCTCTTGTCAGGATCTGCCTTCATTTTCTCTGGCCAGTTCAGCTCCTCCTTGTTCTTGATCTCTTCCAGGATGTGGTTTATATCTACTTTCAAAGGAGTATAATTTCCAAATTGCTTCAATTGTTCCAATGCTTGCTTTGCTTTTAACTGCCTGTTACCATCATTGTTCTTCTGCTCCTTCTTCTCAGCCTTATCAACCTCAACCTTGGTCTCTTTGGTGTCCATATTCTTCTTTGCATCCATAGCTTCCTCGGCGTTCATAATCTTGGCTGCCTTTTCCATTAGTTCTGCCATGGTTTTAGGCGGATCTTTGGCTAGAGTGTTGTACAATTTATCTGGCAACAGTCCACTCATCAGAGCAGTAATTATTGTCTTCTCCTCGTAATCAATTACCTCGAGCTTCTCATTATTGAAACGAGTAATATAATCCCTGGTTCTCTCACCTGCCTTCTGTCTAACACTTAACAAGTGTGCTACTCGTTTGACCGACTTTGCTCCAAAATAAAAATTTCCAATAAAGAGTTCTGCTAGCTGAAAGAAGGTCGCAATTTTCCCCCGAGGAAGGTTATTGTACCATATCTGAGCAGATCCGATAAGGGTTCCTGAAAATGCCCTGCATCGCATCTCATCTGGAACATCATAGATATCAGCAGCTGCCTGGTATTGTTCTATATGGAGAATAGGATCAGTTTTTCCATCGTATTTTGGTGTTACTACCGGGGCTTTGAATTTTGACGGTGTGGAAAAGTCCACAATCTCTTGTATGAATGGTGTTCCTCGGACAAAAGTCCTTTGTAGAGGATTTTTGGTTTTAGCCATCTCCCCTTATCTATCCTCCAACCTTTGAATTGAGCCCTTCCATGCATCATTTCCTTCCTCGATCCTATTGGTTTGAGCAACTAATCGTGTTGAATTTGCCTCTTGGGATCTTTCATGACGAGCAGTTGGTCGTGATTGGGCAGAGCCTTCCTTTAAATCAGATGGTTGTTGAGAGTTCCTCGACATAATCCTAGGGGGACTTCTATTCCTCCTAGGACCCAAACGATCAAAATGAGAGACTCTACTCAATCTTTCAAGAGCACTTACCCTTTCTGGGGATAGAGTGATGTTTTGTTGAGTGTCTGTAGCTCGCACCGAGGAAGTTCGTCCAGGTTGATAAGAAGGATCATTAGATCTTTCAGTACGATATGAATCGGTACGTCTGGACGGAGATTCCTCTGGGAATATCGTTCGCCTAGTTCGCGAAGAGAGTAAACGAGTATTTCTCCGAATGCTTCATTGCCCTGAATGGGCTGACACTCCGCCCTGAACGGTTTATATGAGATGACGCATGGTTTCTTGCATGGTCGTTTGCCCTTGGGCCAAATTAGCCATTATACCATCCAGATCTTGAACATTTGGAGGAGTATATGGAGGATTTGGAGGGATCCCAGGTTTTCGATTGCTGGATTCAGGATGATCAGCCATCGGTGATGAATTATTTTGGTGAAAAATTATAATTACAGTCATTTTCCACAGACGACGCCAATCTGTTGATGTAAAAAATTAGATTTGTCCTAATTATTTTAATCACAGATAAAAAGAATAAAGAAATAATAGACAATAGATTTTAAAAGTGGTTCAGCCTTGCAAGAATGGCCTATGTCCACTGTTTTTGTTATTCCTGACTGTTTGTTTGGAATTCTCGAGGAATGGTTTGCTCAAGAAATTCCGGTCCCCTCCTAATGAGGAGGTTACAATGTATTTATAGCCTTGAGGCTGTACAAATGAAAGGACAATGCGCTGTTATCTAGTAGACATGTACATCTGTATGATGATAATAAATGAGCATTTAATGCGCAATCCTCTCCTTGATTATCCTGATTGGAATGCTATGTTGCTCGGACCGCCTATGTAGCTCAGACCGCTTAAGCTGCTCGGACCGCCTAAGTAGCTCGACACGCTCGAGCTGCTCGGGGCCTCTGAGTTCCTCGTGGCTTCTTAGTTGCTCGGTGATCGTGAGTTGCTCGATAGAAGTATACATAATTTCCATGCTGGTAGACACGTGTCTGTGAATGAGTGGTCCATGTCAGCAGACTAAATTTGGTATCAACACTATTGAAACTAAAGAAGCAACCAATTTCAGAAATCAAAAATTAAAACTGACCCGCCTGAAGCAAGCAACGGCCAAGAAAATTCGGCTTATACCTCCTTCTTCTTCACCCATTGCCAATAGCTTAGGCCACCTCTATCACCGCCATGTGAAGCTTGTTGCCCTTATTCCCATACCAGTTGTTCATGGAGGTAGAGATAAAAACTCAAGCCTCTCAGATCTGCAAACCATGAAAATGTTAGTGTAAAATAGGCCGAATTTGTGAGATAAATGGGTTGGGTTGAAGTCATATGCCCGTGTTTGTGAGAGAAACGTTTGTGCTTGTGTTTGGCGAGTGATAGAGAGAAAAAAAAATGTATTGGGTTGAAATGAGAGAGAGACGTGATGGATTGGGTAAACTCAATGTCTCGAACCTTTTGCTCTCATTGGGAAGGAACGTGGGTGAGGCTTAATCAGTTCATACGTGTCCCCCATTAGAATCAAACCCGATAAATTTATTATATAGATAGATACAAAATTTGTTTATATAGAATTTGTATAATGTGGTTATATGATATGGCAAAGTTGTATGATGCGGCAAAACTCCCTCCTCCTTTATTATATAGATATATATATATATCGCCTAAGAGCATGAGGAGTGGTAATATACAAAATGTAAAATCAAAGCTACCATTCGTTCAACACAACCTTCACAGTGGTGGAAGAAGGAAATTTGTAATCTAACTTCTTACGAACAAATGTTGTTCGTAGAAAATATATACCATATTTCTTACGAACAATATTTGTTCGTAGGAACTCTTACGGATTTTTATTGTTCGTAAGAACTCAAAAATAGGATAAAAATGATTATTTATATTTCCTACGAATTTTATTTCTTCGTAGGAATTCCTACGAACTAATAAAGTTCATAGGAACCCTTTACAAATTCTGCACCCGTTTTGTATCTTTGCAAATTCACTACGAATCAACTTACGGAATTTGTTCAGTTATGCCCACCAATATAGACGTTCCATTTTGTAAACTTACAAATTTTCTTGGCATCTTCCATCCCCATTGTGGATGCTCTAACACAATGCTTACATGTCAATTATTATTGTCTTTTTTTTTTGTTACCATGGAGTTATAGGCATGTTGGTGGATGGATAGTGGCATTTCGGTGTTTGGGGGGGGGGGGGGGGGGGGGGGGAGGGTTGACAATTTCAATGGAGTGTTCTTTTTTTCCTTTTATCCATTTAATTTTAATATTTGTCAAATTATTTTTTATTTTTGAAGGTCACATGCAAGAGTTTTAAGTCTAACTGATGATTGACGAGATAAGTACGTGACTAAATAAAAATTAGTGAAAGATTGTAAAATAAAAAAGCTTATATTATTGATGTTTTTAAGTAGCTAATAGACATAATGAAATACCAATAACCATTAAAGTCTTTTTTCTTTCTTTTTCTTCATTGTTTCAACTTTTCTTGGCTAAATAAATATAACTTTAGCTGGAATTTATTCTCATTTAAAGTTCTTTCCTTTAAAGAGGGTTAGGGACACCTATTTTCTCAAAGCATTATAGGTATACATGTAAATCAAAACACATCTATGATTTGTAACTATGCTACATTGTTTTACAGTATATCTTATGCTCATGCAATACATTATGTGCTTGTGATTACAACGTAACTAACAAAATTTAATGAAAATGCAAGAATTCATTTTCTCAAAAAAAAAAAAAAAATCATCCACACACAAACGCGCGTGCGCATACACACATAAATGTAATAGCTTGTGACCTCTATATGCGTAACGCACACACACAAATGTAATAGCTTGCAACCTATATTTGCATAAAACTATTGATCGAATGATATTCATTAGAAAATAGGATGTTTTTAGACAACTGGATGAATGTGATATTTAATTTTTTTAATTTTTCGGGTATTGATTATGGGAATGGGTAGGGAATGGGAGTTTTGGAGTAACTTTTTATATGAATTATGTTTTGAAGTTATACATCAATCCTAATTTGTTAAGACAATTAGGCTGAATATATGAAATATAGGCCTTTATTCATTAAATGGAAGTGGTTCAAGAATGCGTTTTCTAATTACTTATGATGAATAAAAATCATTCCTCCCCATTTGTAAGAAGTAGAAATATTTTTATGCAGGAATTTTTTTCCCGAGTGAAACGAGTATTGACGAATTGAATTGGTTAATATTAAATGGTTTTTGTGTCATTCATAACCAACGTGACACGACTCGTTTAATTAACGAATGTATCGGACTGTCTTGTGCATGCCATTAGATAAACGAATGATGTTTGAACTTGAACTCCCTACTCGTTTACCAAATCAATCATGTATGAGGGAAGCTCTCCTTAACACCATACGTTAACTGACATGAACACGGCTCCACATACGCCTTGCCATCCCTACTTCTGGTATAAGACATAATGACATCATGTCTATTTAGGTCGTTTTCATATCCGAGTCTTGACAAATTCTGACAGCATATCTCCTTGTTTCAGGTTTAGAATATAAAAAACATACAATTTATTTTCTAATTTTTTATACATTCGTTATAACCCGTGGGGTAAAAGAATAGTTTCAAGAAGTTTGGGGTTGGATTACACATTTCAAAGAATGAACAACATTTAATTGAACTTCTATCAGGATCCCATAAAAATCTTTTGGGTGTATTTGCATGCATAAGTTGTGAAATTTATACAAGTTAATATAAGGATACTCTTATTATTTTATAGGTTGTAGGACTCTTGATGCCTCATTCTTTAAGCCAGTTTTGCATAGGTTGTAATTGAAAAGAAAGTTAGAAAGGACACGTGTTGATCAATGAAAGCAATGGTCAACTTGGTGAGCTGACGTGCATAGGAATAAGTGGCATGGTCCGTGGACAAAACAATTATTAAAGAACCAAATATAATAAATTTTCGTGGGAATAATCAACATGGCAGTCGGCGGTTTGTTAAATATTTCACATTGAAAATGTGTTATTACCTTGTACAAAATTATACTAATTTTTAATGGGCAAGTTAACGAATTTTAAGTAGCATAATTAATAAAGTATCTTGTCTTATCGGTCACCTGATATAAAAAACCCATTAAAGATTAAATCGTTTAGATTATAATTTCATGTCATGTTATTGAGTCATGAGCCATTCTTTAGGTCAAATGAAAGAAATTAAATTATGGACATATATCAAATAGTCAATCGACTATTTTTTATGCGCATTTAGTTCAAGTGTTTTTATTTTGCTTCAAAAGTCCTTTATCATGTCGCTAACGCAGACCTTTAAAAATAAAATAATATTAGTTAAATGAATGTTTGAGGGACTTTTGGGATCAAAATAAAAGGCTTGAACTAAATGTGTATTAAAAAATATTTAAGGAACTTTTTAGTATTTGATTCATTAAATTACTATTCCACTTTCAAATTATTGTCAAATGCAAGAAAGAAGTAATTTTGTGGGAAATGATTGTGGATTTTCCCCTTAGATGTCTTTTGTGCACAAACTTTTGAAATTATCCATATAATAAAGGAGCATGGTTTTTGAAAATTTTGCCAAAATATCTTCACTTTTTTTATGCATGACATTTTTCTCTTTCATGCCCATACATGAAATGTCATGCTAAAAGTTATTTTTTTTCTTTTTTTTTTGTGTTATATATATACTATTATAAATACTATTATACTATTATACTATTATACTATTATAAATACATGTATTTTTTTAAATACGTGTAAATTTATATTTTTTTATTAAATATTTTTCCCATTTTTTAAAACTATTTTTTATTAAATTTTTAAATATTTTTTTCTTTTTTTAATTTACATTTTTTATTTATTTTTTATTTTTTCTCAATTTTTTTTTAACTATTTTTATTTTTAATTTTTTTTTCTCAATTTTTTTTTATCACGGGGGCAAATTTATCGCCGTGCCCTCGGACACGGGCATCCACTAGTATATATATATAGTAGCATATGGGGTATGGGTTTTTCCATGCATGATATTTTCTCATTTCATGGCCATGTATGAATGTCTTGATGAAAGCAAATGTTTTTTTTTTAAAAGGGTTTTTTTTAAAGAAAGTTTTTTTTTTATATATATAAAAGGAGAGGTGTGGGGGGGGGGGGGGGGGGGGGGGGGGGGGAATGGGCGTGGGCTCAAAAAAATCCATAAAGATTAGGCACTTGAAATGTTTTAAAAATTTGTCATTTTAAAATTTTCCACAATAAATTTCGTAGTGAGAGATTTGAATTGAGAAATTTCATTGTGGGAAAGTTTGCCAGGAGAGACAAGATTTTTGAAGCCAATTATATGTATGTGTTTGTCCGTTCATTTTTCATAAAATTTGTAATTTCAAAAAAGTATGTTGATATGTACTAAATAGAGAGCTCGTAAAAAGGAATTCTTTTCATTTATTAGATTATGTACTTTTAGGACTTAAAATAATGGGACATATACCAAATAGTCCCTCGGACATTTTTTAATACCCATTTAGTCCAAACTTTTTTATTTTGCCTCAAAAAGTCCTTTGCCACATATTTTGGAGAGGAAGTGCCGCTGGCGCGGACCTCTAAAAATAAGAGGATATTGAGTGCTTGAGGGACTAAATGGGTTAAACTAAAAATATGTGTCATTTTTAAAAAGTATATATTTATAGTAGGGACTATTTAATAATTGACCCTAAAATAATATTGATTATAGATATAGGACAACAAACATTTCGTTTTTATTTTTAATCCCTATTTTCAAATTAAAGGGACACGTGACATGCTATGATTTGTCGACATTTTATGAATATGGGTCCGCACCAGCGGCTTAATTCAAAAATAGTGACTAAAACTATAAATAAACGTTTATTTTTCTATTTTCAAAATACATATTACAATATATTCTAAATTTATAAAGGCTCTTCTTTTGTTTTTGGAAGCACATAAAAAGGAATTCTATAGAGGTAAATATTATGCCGTTGGGAAATATGCCCCGAATTATCCCCGAAAACAATAAACTCCACCGCTACCCCCAATGTACAATCTTCAAAATATTGGGTGCAAAATTTATGAAATGTGTCTGGGATGTAGCATCTATAATTATTAATTAAGATTTAGGTTGGGAATCAAGTGGTTCTTTGAGTGACAAGTAATGAGTTAATCTCTGCTGTAAAGGAAACTGTGAAAAAGAAAATGTTTATGGAAACAAATCATGAATAAAAAAAATTAAAGTTGGAAGATATCCCAATAATATATATAAACACACCATAGATATGATAATTAAACCTCATACAATTAATATCTTATGACAGAAACGCGTGATTTCTAATTTCATGAAGCATTACTAGATTTTGAAAAATAGATACAACTCAAACGAAAAGTACATTGGAACCTATATCCGACTTACTTTATGCGATAAGTTCCCGTGAGAATGCAAAGGAATTACACACCAACCAAAAAGAATAAAAGTAGTAGGCCAATATTCAATAAGCCAACAACCACATTGATGGCATTAACATTCATGCAATTATTACCTGAAAATTATTTCTCGCTATATATCATTTTTTTCCGCAACAAATAAAATATGTTCACAAATAAATCTCAGAACTAAGTTTCCATATACAAGATTAAGGTTACTTGAACCATACTTCAGAAGCAGCCCATAAGAGCCTCAAGCTTCACATATATATTCATTCAAAAAGGAAATAGTAAATAAAAAATACACTAAAATGGGTAAGAAAATGAACCAAAAACAAAAAAATCAGGGCCTGAAAGAGAGAATCAAGCCTGGTTTGGTCTGCTGCTTATCTGTTGTGTAGAGGATTTGAACCTGTGTAGACTTTTCTCTTTTCAGCACCAAAAACATTATCTCCATTGTTATATGAGTTACCATTGAAGCCACTATGAGCTTTAGCAGAACTCATCTGAGAACCAGACCCACCTTTGAACTTACTATTGTACCCTTCCGCATAACAAGGGGCCTCCAACTGTAGGAACATCAGAAGAAGAAGAAACAAGCAAGCCAACTCTTTAACCACACCCATATGACTCTTGATAACATAAGAGTCAACCCCTCTCTCTATCTGTGTGTAGAAGTGTTTTTAAGATGGACTTTTAGAAAGGTATCCGAGGATTGATGTAGAGAAACTTATTTGGGCATTGTTTTCGATGTCTTGGAGTTTGAAGAAGAGCTTAGTCAATATTGGAAGAGAGTCAATACGCATAGGTTCTGCTGCCTGTTTTAATTTAAATGCAGTGCAATGGTTTTTGTTGGAAACCACGTTTCTTACTGATTTCAGAGCCTATGTTTGCAGGGAAATAAGGAAAACCACACACACACGAGAGAGAGAGAGAGAGATGGGGCTTACTTCTTTGAAATATCCTCCCTGTGTCTCTTTTCAATCTTTATCAATCTTGGGTCATGTGAGGTCAATCATTTTCTTGGCTTTTTTCTTGGTTTGTTGGAGAGCGCCTAGTGCTAAAAGGGTTGGATTTGCCTTCTTTTTAAGTGAGAATGGCCCATGCTCTATTCCATATATACAGTCATACAAAATATATAGAATTTTACCCGGAAAATGGCTTACCTTTTTCCCTAAAAAAGTTGCATAAAGGCAAGTATGAGAAGCTTGAACATCAAGACTCTTTATACGGTACTAAATGGTCGGATAGAAATTTGATGTCTTTGAAACATTAAATTATTTAATGTCTTGAATTTTCATTAATTAATGTCGCTGGCGCGATTCCATTTTCATAAATAATGTGATTCCCACCAACACTATTGACTAATCAGACTCGAAGACTTTAAATAGTTTGATGTCTCAAAGACATCAACTTTTTTCCTAAATGACCATAATACCTTTTTTTATGAAATACGAAAGTTTGGTAAAGGATTATAAAAATCACGCTTTAACATCACTTTATAATTTTTTTAGCACAATTATATTGTAAACTAGTGTAGAAGCCAGGTGTTGTGTGGCCACTTAAAATTTTTTTTGTCATGTCACGAATGCGACAATTTAATTTCGAAGCAATGAAGAAAATGATATGAACAACGCTTGTCATACATACCGAAAGGATGTAGTTTGCCCAAAACAATAAACATTCCTTAAACTAATTAATCACGGGAAGACATTTTTATGTTTTAGATATTCATTTGATTTAAATTTGAATTTTTCATTTTAAATTTATAAAGGTAATGATTTAACATCGACATTGGGGGCAAAAAATTGCAAGATGGTGGTCCTGGTTGAAACAAATTTTAGGAACGTTGTGGGCTTTTGCTCATTGAGTAGGACAAGCGTATCCGTTCAATTAAAGTCTTGTGGGGATAGAGGAAGCGATAAACAAAAGGTCAAAGAAAATGAATTGTGTGGTCCAATGAATAAAAAAGGAGCAGCGGCCCAGATGAATTGATAACTAGGTATAATAATTAATTTGTTATTAATTATAAATGTCACGTGTTAATCCCCAAAAGGAAAAAAAATATGAAAAAAAAAACTGAACAAAAAAAAGGATCAACTAGGTCTTAGGGATGATGAAACGGGCAAATTTTAAAATCCTAAAATTACCAGAAATATCTGCAACAAACGAAAATCAGTAAATGTAATTTAAAGGATCTATAAACATGTAAAACGTAAAAACCTGATAAAATAGATGCTCAATTTCGAAAATTAGCTATTAAATCAAACAATGGGTGACACAAAAGAATTTAATAAAGATGACCTTTAAATTATGCTTATACCCAATTTGTCCATACTCATATCTTATGAGGTAAATGAAAAGGCTCATCTATGCCTATCATAACATCACTGAGGTGCCCATATATTTCACCTTACATACATTAACACACGTACCATTAACAATTATGAATGCCACATATACATCTAATATGTATCATTAATACCAAGCATATCCATACCACAAGTATACCACCACATACGTATATAATATAACCATCCTAATATCCGGCTTTCGCCAACTCCCGACTTTTGCCAAATTCGTGCGTGGGGCGTCTCGCAAGCGAAATCCTAATAAAAAAACCTCCCAATACACTACTGTATGGCTTAGTCGATCATCGAGGTCCATCGGGTCAAGGAAAAAGGCAAAATAAAAATACCCATTTATGTTATTCATACAAATTTTCAATATTTGCTATTTTTCAAACCAACCACTTATTTCGTTATAAGAGTTAAACTAAACTCCTATAGAGTCAACCAACCTTACTATACTTGATATCGTAATTTCCACAACCGAGGTAAGACATTCTCAGTCCGTATTTACTTTATAAGTCACTTAGTCATTTCTAAGTATCCAAAGGCATACTCATTTTACTCAGGTATACCAATACCACTTTAATGATAACATCACATACTAACATTTCACGTGATCATATACCATCTCAAACATCGAAGCTATCACTAGCCTTACTTCTACTTCATTGCCTATACTTTCTAAGACAATACTTTCCCAAATTATACCGTCACGTGATATCGCACTCTATTTTCCCCATCATAAAAGACTTTTGCTCCCACCTGAGCATCGCCCGATTTATTCGATAAATTTGAGTTTATTCGCACGTATCTACCTCCTTGAGTTATTCAAAAAATTTAAATCATACTCGCATGTTTCTTGCCTTCTCAACTTTCTAAAGGTTCTTGCATAACTTAATTTTCCATTGAAATTTATTGTTTCAAAGTTAAGCTCACCCATAAAAAATTTCTCACAATAATCCTTACGACTACGGTGAACATCATTTCTAATCAATATTGTCCTTTAGACATGACCACACTCATAGCAGTCCACATAATATTAATATTTTCCATGTAATAATAAATCTATTCCTCGAAAAATATCATACTGCAACATAGCCATCAAATAGGGCTAAAATAACATAAGCTTCCCAAATTCAAAGTTTATCCCTTCCAAGGAATTAACAAGACCCAAGTGAACATTAAGTCGCAACATCAAACAAAACATATCTCATACACTCCAAAGTAGGAAACACACGTTGTTTACCTCAAGTACTATCACTAGTTTCCTTTTCTCAAATAATTTTTTTTCTCTATGATTCGATGCCCATCTCGCTGTGGTGCCTGGTCTAAATGAGCTAACCTTTATTGGTGCATTATTGGATATTACCATACCCCCAAAATTTTCAAATGTCTTCCCTTAATTTTTACAAGGCACCATATTGCCCAAGTTCTTGCAATTCTAGCAACAGACTCACACGAAGGTCTATATGGCTCTCTCTCTAAAACTAACCCTTTTCCCGAATGGGTTGTAACCAATTGAAAAGAATATAATGATTCCTAAGAGTGGGTATCTACATCAAACAAAACAACACAGAACGCGACAAGCTCAGACACAAATCCTAAGGATACTAGAACCATGCTTTGATACTAATTGTAACAACCTCCATTTTCTCACGTAACGGCGGGTCAGGCACGGTATACCGAAGATGGGGCTTATCAATAATTTATATCATTCTTGGCACTAAAGGAATAAAAATGTTCTTTATTTTATATCAATATCCATAATGAATAAAAACACTAAACAAAATTTCTTTTACATGAATAATAAAAACTACATCACCATACAATGTCCATAATGTAAAATTAAATACAACTAACATAAATAAACACTTGGGATTATGCTCGTACAATTTTCTAGAATGAGATAAAATGACAAAGAGACTCAAGCACAACCTATACTAGAGTCAATGGAGCGGAATCCACTACATACAATCCAACTTCAAGCTTGATCCATCGTCAGTCCTGCTTTACCTCTCATTAAGAATACTTTGGGGGGGGGGGGGGGGGGGACATTATAATTTGGGTATGAGCCCGAGGTGTGCAAGGATTCTTCACCAATAAATATGCAATTTATTACTATCCCATACTTCACGTCTTCCCATCGATGCTCACATGTAACAAGTACATCACCTCTCATTTAGAAGCAGTCCTACTCGTCTCCAAAAATGAATATCAATTGTAAACGTCCATTATTTAACTAACCAAGTAAACAATAAACCATTTTCATGATGCACTAACTACAAGTGGTTCCTCATGTCTGACACCTCTATCCCCGAATAAATTTCGTAATATAAAATTCTCAACATACAAAAACTAAGTGCACTTCTTTACATTTCATAACTTGTGACCCTCGGCTAGTTCTTCAAATCATTTAATGATTAAATTCATATTTCTTGTCGTCTACCCCGTTAGACTATAAATTTCATTTTCTTAGGTTACCAAATTATATTCTCATTTAATAATTGGTTACACATTTCTCATTCTATTTAATGTTTGTCTACTCCCTTAGACTATCCAATTATTATTATTATTATTATTATTATTATTATTATTATTATTATTATTATTATTATTATTATTATTATTATTATTATTATTATTATTATTATTATTAATTATTTACGGCATTATTCGTTAGGACTCGTCTTTGTCCTTAATTATCCATATAATTTTATTAGCCCTATTTCATCATTATTAAATGAGGTCTGCATCTTTAAACAAAATGGGCATTATCCCATAAGGTATACCACAATGTGTAAATGGGTAAATATAAATGACTATATTAATAATCAAACAATTCAAAAGAAATCCTTAGATTTAAATTACTAACTTACATATATTCCAATATCGTACATATCAAGTATAAGGCATAATCATCTATTATGCATTATAGCGTCATAATAATATTTGTTGTCCACATCCTTAGACAATTTAATTTATTTCAATAGCATCCGGGTAATTAATAATATATGGCCTTCCATATAATTGACACACAAGGGCATCTACCGTTGGTGTCTAATTCGTACTCTATCGACAAGTCCTAAGGAATCGTAACATCCAAGTCGGACAGCCCGAAGGAATCTTGACATCCTAAGCGGACACCACAAAACACACATAAGTTGGGGCAATCCCTACGCAGGATACCTGTATTGAGCTCATACCCAACGGTAATACAAGAAAATCCACTGGTATGTCCACACACCAATATAATATAACACATATTATTATTCCCATATAATATGTATGAGAAGTTACTCTATAACAACTTTAATCCAAGGATATCCCAATCCATATAAATTATAGCCTTCTTGGCTTAACCATAGCATTTATTCCATTATTCCATAATTCATTTTAAGCCGTTATCCTACGACTATTTCCCAAAATAATATTAAGTCTCATAAAATCCTCTTTGGACTTAAATCATACTTGCTTCATAACTTATTACTCTTTAAATACCTAGGCATAGTTATTTCCCAAACTACCCTTTTTAAAATATCATAAATATAGTTATTCTCAAACTAATTTTACCCACATATTCTTAATAATTTTAGCATGTTGTCCCCTTGACTAACACTTTAATCATTCTAGATTATTAATAATTATATATGTAATACCCTGTTATTTTATTGATTTTTATTTAAGGGATTAATTGAATTAATTGGGAATTAATCCGGATATAAATACTAGCGAGATGTGAGTTGGTATTTGATTATGATGTTAAAATTGAAAATGTCATGAGTATTGAAAATATTTAAATTGTCATGAGGCAGAAATATGACAATTTGGAAGTTTAGTTGGGACGGGCGTGTCAGTCACGTCGGGAATAAAATTATTTGAATTAAAAAGTGAATTATATTTTTATCAACTGAATGGCCATTTTGAGTGCGCCAACATGTCTGTAGGGGTCGAAATAGTCAGAAAACACTAGCCGGGGGTTTAGTTTGTGTTCCGGGATATTTTTAGGCCAAACTGGCAACCTAGAAGGGTATTTTGGTAATTTTAAAAATAGGGGAATTAAAACCCACGAATTTTAGAGGTTAGTTTTATATTAGAAATGAACCCACTAAGTCCAATATCAGCATTTAACAAGTAATGGGCTACGGTAGTTATAGGGAGAGTCTTAAGAGGTTGCAAAAGAAACCCCTAGCCACCATCACCATCTTTTGGAGAAATCTGTAGAGAGAAAGAGGAGAATCAACCTTCATCCTTCAACATCAAATCAGAACATCTAAGGAAAGTGGTTTAATTACATAATTTCAAGCGAATGTTTCCTCCATGCTTAGAATTGAATATATGTCTTGTATTGAAAGTTTGATGAAAACCCATGAAATTGGAGATAGAACTCATAATCTTATATAGGGAATGCATGTAGAATGGTTATGGATGAATTTCGTATCCAAATTATATCTTATGATGATTTAAAAAAATGGATTTATAAGAAGAAATTGTAGACTTTAAAATTTTGGGTTCATGTTTATAGGGTTTGGGACAAAGTTTGGGAATTATGATGATTACATGTTAATTTAGGAAGCATTGACCCCAAATATATGTTAAAGAGTGACCTGTGAGGACTTAGAGTAGTTTAAAAACATTAAAACTTAATTGGAATGATCTTAGTAGGGATTTAGAGAAGATAAATTTGAAGAAAAAATGAATTGGGAGATTTCTGGGCACAGTCTGCCATCTCGTTAGAAGACCTGCCCAGGTCGTTCGAACGAGTTTCAAATGAGATGATAGTATCCCTTCTAACGAGTTGGTAGTTCGTTCGAAGCCTTTTGTTCGAACGAACTCATTCGAACGACCTCGTTCGAACGAGACTTCTAACGAGTTGACAGAATGGCCTTTTAGGCTTGATTTTATTTCAAATGTACCGTAGACTTAATTAATTGAGAATTAACCTTCCCTTATTGACTAGTGGGTGTAATTATGAGAATTGGGGTACATTAAGGATTATAATTTAGAACCTTATATTAACCCGGATGACAATTGTGGATTTGGAAACGAGTACCTAATTACGACGTGAGAAGAGTTGACAACTCTTATGTATTTAAAACGGGAACTTATAAACGTATAACACTAAATGACGGTATAAGAACAAGAAGTAAGCCTATATAAATAATTCGAGATATCTAAGATGTGCAAATTCTTAGTATATGTGTATAACATACCTACCATACTTGCTATCATGGGAGGTCTACGTTCGATTAGGGCTATCTAATCTTTGTGTGCCTACAGGGGGATTTAGATTAGTACCTCAAGGACATAGGTCAGAGAAGGACTTATTGAGAAGTTAATAAGTCTGCTGATCATGAGAGCGTAGGTATGTGGGTGACCTATGTGATGTGAACTACGTTCGCCTCCATTATTTGTGATTGTTGTTATTTGAGAACGATTCCTGAGAGATTCAGAATGCGTGGTCTTTATGTACATGATATACCGGGATTGGATAGCAGAGTATGTGTGCACCGCAGCTTAGCCTCGGGGTGCTAATATTGTACATTTATGATGAGAATAGTATATGGTTATTTGAAATGCACGGTCATGTATAAATGCGAATATAAATAATAGCAACGTTTTTGTAAAGATAAAAGTGGAAATCCTCTTGTAAGTAGTATTACTAATATGGAAAATCGAGAATAAATGTAAAGCTCTCTCTTTAAAATGAAGATGTCGGAATTAAAGCGTGAACCGTATAGTAATGTTAGATTTTATTTTGGAGTAGTTAGATATGGGAATAACGAGAATGGGTACGGGTACGTTAGGAGTGCACAGATAGTCGAGAGGTGAGTATTTCATGTGAGAGCACGTCCTAACATGTATTTTGCATTCATTGTTTTAATGTCATTAAAACACTTGTTATATTTTAAACTGTTTTCACTATCGGGCTCTGACCCGTTTGCTTCCAAATATATTTTTTTGTAAATACCTTTTAGGTGCCCAGCCACAAGGACACCATGCATAGGAGTTCCATTCAGGTGACGTACTGTAGCTGCTGTGGAAGCTACAGGACTTTGACAATAGACGCCTCCACTTTCGATCTTGACTCTATTATCATATTTTCTCATCAGTTGGGCATGTCGCCCCATTTCCTTTAGAGACATTTTACCTATTCAGTTTATTTCAGATTGTGGATTGTAATTAATTAATGATTCAAACTTGGTTTTTGTTTATTTCAGTATTCGGATTATTGTGGGGAGTATTCCTCCAGACTCATTATTATTCTATGTTTATTCCATTGTGATTATTGTTGTGGTGGTTATGTTAGCATTTCATATTCTACTTTTTGTATGTTAATCGGATTTAATTAAAATTTACAACTCACTTTTTAAATATTAGGTGGCTAGTAATTGTTAAAACATTTTTCGACAGTGGTGCTACGAACTGAACCAACTTGGCATTTTGTATTAATTTAATAAAGGAGTAACTACCCGATATTTAATTAGTCGAGGTGTCACAATACACTTATTAATACTTTCTCCATAAGGTTTTTATGTACATATATAAGGAGTTAACTAATCGTGGGAAAAAAGATTATATGTACATATATAAGGAATCCTCTAATATAATTAAGTAGTATTACCCAACTACCACACCCGACATAACTCGTTCAGTCCATATATAAATCCTTCAGAACTTATTGCACAAAATTCCACTATTATGACAAACACCCTTTTATAAATTTCGATACTTGATAATTTGTTATATAGGATAAATTAAACCGACTACCCCATGTCTAACTCCCGTAGCACTAGCCCTTAATACCCGAGTATACTACCCTAAACCTAAATTTAAATAATTACGCCTTGATTAATTCATAAGAATGGTGTCACTCAACTAAAGTGCTCGGACTCACTCCCTTGGCCTGTATCCCAATTTGATTCGAAATTTCATTCGATTTCGTTCATATCTTTTTGAATGTGATTCATCCTAAACACTCTAAATCCATACCCCTAATTCCTTCCCATCAAATTACAAGGTGGAAATAATATTCCTTAATATTTTTCAGAGTCCTATACTCATCGACAAATATCCCTAAGTAATCCAGATTTGATATCTCACCAAGAATTTTAATTTTGGACACCCTTCAGTAATAAGATCATTACTAATTAAGAACAAATCAGAAAAATACGAAACTGGTGGCCACACGATGAAACTTGTGTAAACTCCGAAGAAACTTTTTGGGAAAAACTCTTTTTAAAAAACACAAGATGTGTTATAAAAGACTTTCTCAATATATGGATTAATTTTGATAGTTGGTTACTATTGATGTAAAAAATTAGATTATATCTAGTTATTTAATCACAGATAAATAAAATGAGACAGAGAACTTTTAAAGTGGTTCAGCCTTATAAGAATGACCTACGTCCACTGTTTTTGTTATTGCTGACTGTTTGGGAATTCTCGATTACAAGTTTTCTCAAGAAATTTCGGTCCCCTTACAATGAGGATAATACAATGTATTTATAGCCCTAAGGCTGTAATGTGAAAGGGTAATATATTAAATGCCCCTTAAGCGTATACATCTGTATGATAATAAGCATTTAATGCGCAGTCAAACTGTTGGGTTATCCTGCTATTAATGCTTTGTTCGAGGTGCAGCTCGGACCGCCTAAGCTCCTCGGACAGCCTAAGTTCCTCGGTACTCAAAAGTTCCTCGGTGCTCAAAAGCTCCTCGGTACTCAAAAGTTCCTCGGAGAGTTCTTGTAGGTCGGAGCGTCTGAGTTGATCGGGGAAGCAGAGTTCCTCGTTGTAGGATGGTTCCTCGGAGTCAAGGTGTTGTTGGTAAGTGTTTGTTGTTGCCACGTAGATTTCCACGTGTCTTCACCCAATTGAACCATGTCAGCAGACTAAATTTGGTATCAACAGAAGCCCCCAATGTTTCATAGTTCGAAATTTGAGGAGTGTGGAACATTCTTTCTCGAAATATGGCGGTTTTAAATGGTCATCCTGAAATTTAGGGGTATTTTCTTTTGTATTTATTTCTTCTTCCAAATTCGTAGAATCGGTCTTTTTTGAATTTTTCTAACCGCTTCGATTCCCGCGCCCCTTTTGTTTGTTTAGCCGCCGGTAATGTAACCGGCTCTTTTTGTAATCGTTACTTTTACCCTTTCCCAAGGCAAAGTATTTAAACGTTGCAGAAAATCCCATCGTCTTCTACTTTTTCAAATTTGTCTCTTTGAGTTTTCCATCATCTCTCTCTCTCCTGTGCGTTCATCTCTTCCATCGTTTGTTGTCAACAGACTCATCCTTTTCCTGTAATATTTTCTTCTTTCTCTTTGATTTCCTTCTTTCATCATGGTTTATCCTGTAGAATCGATTGATAAGTTTCGCTCTGATTTCTCCATTCCCTCATGGGTTATTTTGGAAGAGCTTTCTGAGCCTTCAGACTATTTTCGTTTGGCTGAGGGACATTGGTTCCCCAGTCTCTTTGTTGCTGCGTGTGGCTTTTCTTTTCCCCCAAACCCTCTATGTCTGCAATTCTGTCAATACTTTGACGTGGTTCCTGCACGAATAGCCCCCAACACATGGAGAATAGTTAACGGTGTTTATAGATTAAATCAAATTCATGTAACCCGTATAAGAATTCCTGAAATTATGTTTTGTTATAGATGGGCCGTGGGTGATAATACTTTTTATTTAAAAACTAGGTTTCTAAATAGAGCTTTAGTAGTCAATCTCCCAGAAGCCAATAGGGACTACTTTGAGCATGGGGTTCTTATGAAAAATTGGAAACACCCTCCATTAACTGGAGATGATGTTTACCAGGGTCCCAGATGTCCTCCCTATGGTAATGGGATAGGTTATTTTTATTTTATTTTATTTTTAAAATTATGCTTCCTTTGTGTTTGATAAAATGTGCCACTAATATTTTAATTTTGATTTATTTGCAGTTGACAGCAAAAGAAAGTCTCCAAAAGAGGCAGACGTTAATATAAGGCATTTAAAACTTATCTGGAGTTTGTATCAGACTGTTGCCGACGAGCATATTAGGTCAGCTTCATATTTGTTGCAGTACAAGAGTTACACCTCCTCTTTTACTGCTCGTCCGGTGATAAGCGACGCAGAACCCATACCAGCCTCTACAAGTTCTTCACCTGAGTCACACATTCCTTTGAGTGAAAGGATGAGGAAAAGAAGACCTCCTACCCTTTTTGAGAAACCTGCCTCTGGTTCTGGAGAGGCAAAAAGAAGTAAGCTTGATGTTCCAGGAAAAGGGACAAAGAAAATTGATGCACCTCCCTCGGCTGCTCCTGTGAAGGTGGTCGAGAAACCCCGAGTGGCCCCGAGCAAGGCTACTGCTCCAGGAGAGGTGATTGTCATTTCTTCGACTAAGACTACAACGTTAGTCGAGTGATGCTCCTCCGAGAAGGCTGAAGAAAAGATCCTCTGCTAATTTGGCTGAATCCATCTCTCAGCCCCCGACTAGTGGTGTTCCCACTTTTGTTCCTCCGAGCTCTGCTATGAGCTCGGTGAAGACTTGGATCATTCCCGAGATCCAAGGTATTGAAGAAAACCTTTCTCGGGACACGGTTACCACATTAGCAGCTCATCACATTGCTTCTATAAGTCCTATAGTCTTAAATTTTCATTCTTTCCTTTTTGTATCTGTGCACTAACTTGCTTTCATTTTCTTTTCACAGTTGGTGAGCAGTTTTAATACAATTTTGAAGAAAGATGAAGCTATTAAAGCTTCAAGCTCTTCGTCTGGTGTAGAGGAAGATTTGGTAGGCCTGGCACAGTCTCTAAAAGATTCTTGTCAGAAATATGTTGATGATAAGGCAGTTTGGGAGAAAAATCTTTCTTCGACTGAGCAGGAGAAGGCTCAGGTTATTGAGATCTCCAAGGGGTTGGAGAAAAAAATGAATGATTTGGAGAAGAAGAATAAAGAGCTCGAAGGGAAGCTAAAAAATGCTGGGGAGCTTGAAAATAAGCTCAAGGCTGCTGAAGAGGAGTTGGGTCAACTTCGGGAAGTAAGCCGTCAGAAGGAGGAAGTTGAGAATAAGCTGAAGGCTGCTGACAATCTTCTTTCCGAGAAGCTTTCCTCAGAGAAGACAAAGAGGAAATTGGTTGTGAAGAAATCTTTCAGCGCTGGCTGGGATAAAGGGTGGAACAAAGGTTTGGCTGCCATGATGTCGCAAGTCGAATATGGCAGCCTCAAATACTTTAGAGATGGATGGGTCACTGCTCTACAAGAAATGAAAGTTGATGAAGCTTTTGAATTATTTCAGCGACACATCCCTAGCCCCCTCCAACTCCTGAAGACGAAGAAGAGGAGGAAGCTGCCTCTGAGGAGTCTTCCATGGTGATGGGAGATCAAGTTTCTCATTCCCCAGCCATCCAGCCCACTAACGAGGAACTTCAACTACATGCTACTTCCTCCGAGTAACCTCCAGCACTTTCCGAGTAACCCTCTGCTCCATCCGAGCAACCTACCTCCTCGTCCCAGCCTCCCGAGAAAGTTTTGGGAGACAAGGAAAAGGTGTAGAGTTGTTCAGATTTCTCTCTATTTTCTTTTTCTTTGTCAAATGTAGCTTCTGAACATGTAACTCTGAACCTTGTACTTCTGAACTTTGTGATGTAATAAAATTTGAACTTTTGCTTATGCATAATGTTGATTCTCTTCTTCATGCTCTGTTTGTACTCTTATTAATTATTGCTTTTTCTTCCTATACTAGTTTCTGGCCAGGATGGAATTATTGTCTGCTCATGATACAAAGCTATTAAGGCAATGCAATGAATATATTAAAGTCGATCCTACAGACATGAGTGCATCTCAAATCACTGACATCCTCGGTCATGGTGCTTCAGATCAAGCAATTGAAGCATATCAGTATTTGAAGTGCCTACTCGATCGTGCAGTGGCTAACAACGTAGCATACTATGATATGATTGAGGGTCTCCAAGGCACTCTTGAAGAACTTCAGCAACAATATAAAGAATCGACTGCCATTTTGGACGCAGGGTACGAGAAGAAGTATCAACAAATTTGTGCCGATAAGGGATACGACAAACAGTTTACTGCTTACAATGTGCGGGAGAGAACGTGGAAGGCTTAGGTCGAAGAGCACAGACAGATAGCTGAGTTATTAGAGAAAGAAAATAATAACCTGCAAAGAGAGGTGTCTCAGTTGAAGTCTACAGCTTCCACCTCAAATGCTCTGATCCCAGTGACCGACGAGGGATTCTCTTTCTTGGAGGTCGAAAATGCCAACCTGAGGGATGAGTTGGAAACTTTGAAGAGGTCTGGCCCCTCTACTTCTACTCGTTGATGAGCAAGAGCTCCTCGGCTATGAGCAAGAGCTCCTCGGGGATGAGCAAGAGCTGATCGAATTCCTGTCGAGGAACAGAGGACTCAATCTGCTCTAGAGAACCAGGCCTTCCAATTGATGGCGAAGAACCAGGCATTGGCTGAGATGTCTAAGAAGATCAGGGGTCTGGAAGAGTAGCTTTCTGCGCAGAAGTCTGTCTTGGAGAATAAATAACTCTTTATTAAAAATCTCCACGAGCAGCTGGAAAGATTAACATATCAATTCCACAAGCAGCCCAGAGAATTCTGAATGGCTGGCTACAACGAGGCTCTCTACCATTTGGATGATCGTATCCAAAATCTAAATAATGAGGGTTACAAACAGGGATGGTTGAATGCCTTAGGTGTGCTGCAACTGGAACAGGGTCATTACCTGTGGGATTACCATAATCCTGGGCTGCTCGACCTACCAGTGCCACCATTCAAGCTTGATATGAGTTAGATCCCTGGTCGGGCCATCCCTCGATGTCTGATTTCCAAGTACCTCGGCGATTATAATCTCCATTCCAATGTCGAAATATCTCGTCCCGAGCACCTACTAGATCGACCATCTGTGATGAATATCAGGATGCTTGAAGATCTTAACTTCATAAATTCCCCTCATGCTTTAAATGATCCACCTGCTGGCGAGGAACCTGTTTCAAAAGCAGAGGGGAAGAAACCAATAGAATAGGAATCTTAATGTAATAAATTTGTATTTCATTCTTGATGTATTTTGTTCTACATTTAATGAAATAACTTTATTTATAAATCTTGACTGCTATTGTCTTGTAATTATAAAACACTTCACATCTGTGCATGTATATCTGTTAAAAAGATAACAATATTGTCTTATTTGTCGATCAACTGGGGTTTGTTAAAACTTATTGTCGACTATCTTGAATTTGTGGTAATCATTTGATAACTAAACAAAATTGATGATATTTTGTTTCTCGACCAACTTGGTAGTAATTTAAAAAGTCACGAGTATAAAAAATTTTGCTCGATCACTTTCTCGTACTCATAAAATGTTTCCGACCAACCAAGGTCGGTAAATTTTTCTTCTCGACCAACTACAGTTAGTGGGTTTTTCTTACCAACCAATATTTGGCACTTTTTGGAATAGTTTTACTTCCCGACCAACCTTAGTTGGCATTTTCGAGAATATATTTACTTCCTAACCAATCAAGTCGGCATTTTTAGGAATAGTTTTACTTCCCGACCAACCTTAGTTGGCGTTTTCGAGAATAGATTTACTTCCTAACCAACCAAGTTGGCATTTTTAGGAATAGTTTTACTTCCCGACCAACCTTAGCTGGCATTTTCGAGAATATATTTACTTCCTAACCAACCAAGTTGGCATTTTTAGGAATAATTTTACTTCCCGACCAACCTTAGTTGGCGTTTTCGAGAATATATTTACTTCCTAACCAACCAAGTTGTCATTTTTAGGAATAGATTTACTTCCTAATCAACCAAGTTGGCATTTTTAGGAATAGTTTTACTTCCCGACCAACTTTAGTTGGCGTTTTCGAGAATATATTTACTTCCTAACCAACCAAATTGGCATTTTTAGGAATAGTTTTACTTCCCGACCAACCTTAGCTGGCGTTTTCGAGAATATATTTACTTCCTAACCAACCAAGTTGGCATTTTTAGGAATAGTTTTACTTCTCGACTAACCTTAGTTGGCATTTTCGAGAATATATTTACTTCCTAACCAACCAGGTTGGCATTTTTAGGAATAGATTTACTTCCTAACCAACCAAGTTGACATTTTTAGGAATAGTTTTACTTCTCGACCAACCTTAGTTAGCGTTTTCGAGAATATATTTACTTCCTAACCAACCAAGTTGGCATTTTTAGGAATAGATTTACTTCCTAACCAACCAAGTTGGCATTTTTAGGAATAGATTTACTTCCCGACCAACCTTAGTTGGCGTTTTTGGGAATAGATTTGAGTATTTCAAGATCTGCTGAGTAGTGTGTAGCACTAGTATTCCGCAAAAAAATTCCAATAAAGGGAAAGAACTGGGCAGAACATTGTCACTTTACTCATACTGATGAAACTGCATTACATGAGAGTTTACATTACTGATAATATTTGCACATGTGCTCTGCATTCCATGCATTCTTAAACTCCTCCCCCTCTAAATTTTCTATTTTGTATGTCCCTAGTCAAACAACTTCCTTAACTCGGTAGGGTCCATGCCAGTTGGCTTCCAGTTTGTTGTGCTTTTGAATCACCCTCTTTAGCACATAGTCTCCTTCTTTCAAGTCGCACTTATTCACTCTCTTGTTATAGAAAAAAGCTGCTCGTTGCTGGTAAGCAGCATTTCTAATGGCTTCTTCTTCCCTAACCTCCTCGAGCATGTCCAAGTCTAACCTTCTCATTAAATCGCTGAAAGGGGAATTGCAATTCAGTATTCTGTGTGTTGGGAGACCCAATTCGGTGGGTATAACAGCTTCACTTCCAAATGCCAGCATATATGGAGATTCCCCTGTTGCTGCTCGGTGAGTAGTTCGGTAATCCCATAACACTGATTGTAGCTCGTTGATCCAGTTTGCTTTCGCATCGTTTAGTCTTTTTTTCAAACCATTCAGCAGCGTTCTGTTCGTCACTTCAGTTTGTCCATTGCTTTGAGGATGGACTGGTGCCGAGTGGATCTTTAAGATATTTGACTGATGACAATAGGCAGCGAACTCCTCATTATTAAATTGTGTTCCATGGTCTGTGATGAAGGCATGAGGAAGACCATATCGACAAACGATGTTCTTCCAAATAAATTGGTACACCTTGTCGTATGTCATATCAATTAGAGGCTCAGCCTCAACCCATTTAGTAAAATAATCCACAGCGACCACGAGATACTTAAATCTTCCCCTGGTCGTTGGCAGTGGCCCAACCAAATCTATTCCCCATATGACAAATGGCCAAGGGGAAGTAATGGGTGTTAATAACGCTTGGGGAGTTCTTCGGATGGAGGAGAAGTGCTGACACTTGTCACATTTCTTATCATAGGCTATGCAATCAGCCCTCATCGTCGGCCAGTACTATTCGTGAGTCATCATTCTTTGCAAAAGAGTCCGACCTGCTACATGGGCTCCACAGGACCCTTCATGGACCTCTTCAATCAAATCTTTCACCTCGGTGGGATGCACACATCTTTTCAAACCTGCTATAATTCCTCGTCTGTATAGAATACCATTAGTCAGTACATAACGAGCATCTTTAAACTTCAGTTTCTTGGCTGTAGGTTTATCAGTTGGTAATTCTCCTTTCTTAATATATGCCCTGATGGGATCCATCCATAATGACCCTAAATCAAGGGTATTAAAGTTTATCGTCAGATCTTCATCTATACTTCGACCAGCTAAAACTTCAATTGGGATTGTTCTTCGTAGCTCGGTACGAGTAGCTGATGCTAATCAAGCTAAGGCGTCTGCTCTTGCATTCTTCATTCTTGGTATTCTGACCAGCTGAATAGCAGCAAATTCTGACACCAATTCCTTCGCCTTTGCATGATATCTGATCATTAATTCTCCTTTGGCTGCATATACTCCCATCATTTGATTTATGACCAATTGCGAGTCACTGAAAATAATAACTTGTTCTGCCCCCATGGTTTTCGCCAAACTAAGACCTGCAATCATGGCTTCATATTCAGCCTCATTATTAGAAGCTTTGAATTGGAAGCGTAGGGCATATTCCATGTCAACCTCGTCCGGATTGTTCAAAACTATCCCTGCGCCACATCCTGTAGTGTAGGATGAACCATCCACATACAGACTCCATATAGGCAACTCGTCTTCAAATTGCTGATCAGACAGAGTTCCTCGGTGAAAAATTTGTTGCTTCCTGTCACCATCTCCTGATATTTCTTGATGTTTGTCGATCATCTTTTTTTGCCCTTTTACAAACCTAAGCTGGTCTGGGCTTGAATTTGATGATCCTGTAACATCTACTTGCCCTTTGACCAAGCTAAGTTGGTCTGGGCTTGCGTTTGATGATCCTGTAACATCTCCTTGCCCTTTTACCAAGCTAAGTTGGTATGGGCTTGCATTTGATGATCCTGTAACATCCATAGGTTGATCAGCGAGTAACTTTTGCTCCTCGGGGGTATCAGGATAGGTGAACTCTGCTATAAAATCTGCTACCGCTTGCCCTTTTAGCGATGATTTGGGTTCATAAACTATATCATATTCACCGAGTTCTATTGCCCAGCACATCAATCTTCCTAAATTTTTTGGTTTATGAAGGGCTTGCCTCAATGGCATATCAGTATATACTACTATGGTATGAGCCTGGAAGTATGGCTTCATTCTTCTACTTGCCTCGATCAATGCTAGTGCTAATTTTTCCAGCCTTGGATATCTAATCTCTGCTCCTCGGAAGGCCTTACTTGTGTAGTAGATTGGTTTTTGTACTCCATTCTCCATTCTTATCAATGCCGAACTAACTGCATTCTCAGATATTGCCAGATACAAGTATGATTTTTCTCCCATCACTGGCCTGGATAACAGTGGAGGTTCTCCCAAATATTTCTTCAAGTCTTGGAAAGCCTTTTCACATTCATCATTCCACTCAAAAGTTTTTTTGAGCATTTTGAAGAATGGGAGACATCGATCAGTTCCTCGCGATACAAATCTGTTGAGTGCTGCTACTCATCCTGTAAGACTTTGCACCTCTTTCTTCATCGTTGGGGATCACAGCCCTAACAGAGCTTTGATCTTTTCAGGGTTAGCTTCAATGCCTCGCTGATTGGCAATGTATCCCAGAAACATGCCTTCTCGTACTCCAAATATGCACTTCGTTGGGTTCAACTTCATTTGATATTTATCTAGTTGATCAAAGGTCTGGCTTAAGTCAACTAGATGATCAGCAGCTTTTTTTCTTTTTGTCAGTATATCGTCAACATAGACTTCCATATTGCAACTGATTTGTTCTGCAAACACTTTATTCATCAGCCGTTGATATGTTGCACCTGCATTTTTCAAACCAAAAGGCATAACTTTATAACAATAAGTTCCCCTAGGGGTAATGAAAGAAGTACTCTCCCTGTCTTCAGGTTTTATTTTAATCTGATTGTAACCAGAATAAGCATCCATGAAGCTCAGCAGCTTATGTCCCGAGGTAGCATCCACTAGTTGATCAATTCGGGGTAGCGAAAAGTGATCCTTTGGGCATGCTTTGTTGAGGTCGGTGAAGTCTACACACATCCTCCATTTGTTGTTCTTATTTTTCACCATCACCACATTTGCTAACCAGTGTGGATATTTAACATCTTCAATAAAGCAAGCTTTCTGGAGCTTCTCGACTTCCTCCTGTATAGCTTGATTCTTCTCGGGACTGAATACTCTTCTTCTCTGTTTCACAGGCTTGATCTTCTTATTCACATTGAGTCCGTGACATAAGAAATTTGGGTCTATCCCAGGCATATCCTCATGACTCC
Source organism: Sambucus nigra (assembly GCA_949130495.1). NCBI lineage: Eukaryota > Viridiplantae > Streptophyta > Magnoliopsida > Dipsacales > Adoxaceae > Sambucus > Sambucus nigra. The sequence goes on from OX422216.1 coordinate 137,466,742, forward strand.
ACGCAAAAGTTTGCTTTTTGCTTCTTAAGAAAGTTATCAATTCCTGTTTTAGTGAGGCTCCCATCGACGAACCTACTTGAGTAGTTCGTTCAGGGTGCTCATCGTCCAGAATGATGTTTTCAGTAGCTTCCACCACTTGACCCTTCACGAGTTGCGACTCATCTCTAGGATCCAATGTTTCAATTTCTGCACCTTCATCTACTTGATATGTGGTGGTCTTTTTCCTTGATTCCTCAATTTCCTCTTGCTCGACGGATGAATAATAGCACTACCGAGCTACTTTCTGATCACCTTTCACAACTCCTACTCCAAAATTTGTTGGAAATTTTAGGCATTGATGTACCGTGGATGGTACAGCTTCGAACTTCTTCAATCCTACTCTTCCCATGATGATTTTGTATGATGATTGAACATTCTTATCCATCACGAAGAAGCGTATTCTTTCTGTTCGACAAGCAGGCCACGTACCAATGAATATATCCAATTTGATCGTCCCAAGTGGAAATACTTTCTCGCTAGCAAAACCGAGGAGGGGTCTATGATAAGGATCCAGTTGAGATAACTTTAGATTTAAACTGTCGAAACACGAGTAGAACATGATGTCTGCCGAGCTACCATTGTCTACCAGTACTCTTGAAATCACTACCTTCTTCATCCTCATTTTGATCACCAATGGGTCATCATGAGGATATAGAACACCTGCGAGGTCGTTCTTTGAGAAACTAATGACCAATTTCTCTTTGTTCACCTTTCTCGGGCGATCCTCCTCAGCTAGATTTATTCATTGAATATATGAGCAAGCTTGAGCCTCACAGAGGTAAGCTTTTCTTTCGGCAGTAAAGTCTCCTCCTCCTGCATCTCCACCTGTAATAACATTACAGTCAAATGACCCAAAGCGTATTGAAAATACCTCACGTCACTACACCAAATCTGCCGAATTGTCAAGGTCATTGACCTTGACAAATCCAACTTGTCAAGGTCAATGACCGTGACATTTCGAGGCGAGACAACTTTTTTTGTCACGGTCGTGTCATGGTCATTGACCTTGACACAAAACTCGTATTTTGTGTCACGATCCTGTCGCGGTCAATGACCATGACACGTTTGTCACGGTTTATAATTGTGACAAAGCCGTGACCCTTTTAAAAAAAAAATTGTCACGGCCATTGACCGTGACACGTCCGTGACAACTTTTTGTCACGGACGTGTCACGGTCAATGACTGTGACAATTCTGGGCAGAATTTTAAAAAAATTTGCTGGGCAGTATGGCCACTGCCACTGCCCAGCAGTATATTTGTACCTGTTATAGCAACGTTGTACCTGTTCCAAACATCATATATCCAAACAAACTAAAGATAATGCAAATATATATTCAAAATAGAAACTATTTAAGAAGAAACAACATCACCATCAATTATCTCAAATCTATAAACTATTTTCATGGAAAAGAGATTTTGTACCGCGACGCTCGGGGACACCTCCTTATCCTTCCCTTCTCGTCCGAATAGCCACATAAGTATAGAGCATATGTGGCCTACCCTTAGGGCCACTCCCTGTCCCCTAAATTGAAATAAAGTAAAATTAGTATCCGCCCCTCAAATATAGATAAATATAAATCTTAATTGAAATCGAAATCGAAATTGACATATAAATATAAATACATTACCTGTAGTGTCACTCAAATAGCTAACTTGAGCTCATATGGCACCTCCTTCCAACTAATGTACCCCGGGCAATCGTGTCAAATATAATTCTCTTCATATCTAAACACTAAGAAATACCATAATCCTATGGAGTTAGACGTTGCAAATTCCTTCCAACCGTTGTGTAGCCAAAAATCAGTAGTTGAAGTTGTCAATTCCACCTTTCAATGGTCTCCCATGTTTTTCTAGAAGTTCCAAGTGGTGGGGAATGGAAAGTGGAATTGACAACTTCAACTGGTGATGTTTGGCTACATAACGGTTGGGAGGAATTTGCAGAGCATCGCTCCATAGGATTATGGCATTTCTTAGTGTTCGGATAGATGAAGAGATTCAGTCTCCTCTCCACAAATAGGACACCCCAAATAACTATGTACTAATCACCTATTAAAGGTAAAAAGCGTATATTCATGGATTAGTATAAACAAAACTTAGATATAGTTGGAATATTTATGTATTAATCTCCCCTCCACACACGCACACTACACAAGAGTGAAAATGATAACGTGCAGATCAATTAAAAGCATTAAAAATGGATGTTTCGGTACAAATTGAAATATTTATTACAAATTGAAAAATTGTTTCAAATTCGGGTTATCACAAAAAATGGATTGATATTCGGTAGGAGCAGCCAAGTCATCCACACTACTATTTAGACGCCTTGGCGCGTGTTGGACAATTGACCACAGCTCGTTGTTGATATACTCCGAGTAAAACACTTGCTTAACCTTTTTAAATGCACAAACAAACGACTCATCGCTCACGTGGTCGTTGCTCTTCAACTTGGACAAGTCAACCATGATCAAATTGGTGACAGGATCAACTTTACGAGCATTTTTATCCTCAACTCTTACCCATTCACAGTAAAATACAACCTCTTTGAAGCTTATATAATCCAATTCAAATATATTTTGGATTACACCATAGTAAGTCATTTCAGCTTCAACGAGGTTTTTATCTTTTGCGCTCGCTCGAAAGAAAGTAAGAGCCTTGTATGAAATTCCCGATTTCTGTACATTTGTACTTTCCTCGTACACTTAAGCGCCAAAAATGTAACCGTTCAATCGATACTTTTTGTACTCTTGTGCCACGAACAAGGGTCCAGTGGCTAGACGAGAAAGCCTTGATGTCGCATCACCCATCTTTAGGAGCTGAGAATATAGATAAATTAATTATATTAGTGGTAAAATTTGAGTGTAATGTAACGTTATATAACGACTTTTTTCATTATAATTACCTCTTGTGTCAACCATAGCCTAAATTCGCTGTCTGATTGTACCATTGTTTTTCGTCTTTTATTGTTCTCACAGGCTTCATATTTACTGCATATTACAAAATTAATCATGTATAAAATAATCTAAAATAATGTTAAACATTATAATATTCGAAACTTACTTTTTCCATTCTTCGACATCTTCATGTGTGTCAAATAGATAACGAGCTACTTGTTCATGTTGCAAACTCGTTAATTTCACTCGTTTTCCCATCACATTACCACCATCATCGAGGAATTCATCAGTGTCATCAACGCTGGTCGAGTCAGGCATATATTCCCGAGTATATATTGATGAATCCACGGTGATGTATTCCTTTGCAATTGATCCTGCAATATATTGCGTATTCTTTAAAAAATTTCATCAATCTTTCAAACGGATACATCCACCGATATCTAACTGGACCACAAAGAAGTGCCTCGTCGCATAGGTGTACCAACAAGTGAACACTTATGTTAAAGAATGCTGGGGGAAAGTACTTCTCCAATACACAAATCGCTTCGTTCAAAACCAATTTTGCGGCCACTATGTGTTCTCGATTCACTACCTTCTCACACAAGAGGGAGAAGGTAATACTAATTTGCATAATAGCCCTACGCAAATCCTTGTGCTTGGAGAAACAGTGCTTAAACAATAGAGGAACCAATTGCATGATCACATGCCAATCGTGGGACTTACACTTATGTAAATCACGAGTAGCATAATTCACAATCCTTTGCAAGTTGGACGAAAAAGTAGATGGGCCCTTCAAATTATATATTGTGTCTAGAAGCACCAATTTGATCAAATTTTTCAACAACATAGACTAAATGATATTTTATTTTTCATGCTTTTAGCAATTTCGGATGCCATTTTAACCCTTATTGTAGTTTTTTGTTGTAATGTCATTTAAAAAAAAATCATTTAGGTATGTAAATATATTGTAATAGATCTTGCCTTCCACAAAATGATATTTTATGGTAAAATTTTATTTGATGGATATAAAGTCATGTGATACCTATATGTGTTATTTTGCATCTAATAAAAACAAAAAACGCCATATATGGTTTTTTCTCCATTAGTATAAGTATATAGCGATTATTTCACACTTAAATCACATATTAAGCCGGCCTTCATTTTTTTATGAAATTTGTAGAAAATTACTTATTTATTTTGAATGAAAATAAATTGTTATCCAATATTTTTGGATATTATTTATAATTATGAAACTCATACACAAATTAATGTTGTATCAAAATAATATTACATTTTTAACCCCCTACCCCCACCCTACCCCACCCCCTACCCCCACTCTGCCCCCACCCTACCCCCACCCTGCCCCACCCCTACCCCCGCACACACACACGCATATATATACACACATACACACATATATATACACACAAACATATATATAAATGGAAGAGAGAGAGAGAGAGAGAGAGAATTAAACCTGAAAGTAGAAAGATAGAGAGAGCAGCGTCGAGAGAGAGAGAGGGAGGGAACGACGGGAGGGAAAAAAGAAGGGGAAAAGGGTTTTTGCTGCAAATATTGTCACGGTCGTGTCAAGGTCATTGACCGTGACAATTCTTTGTCACGGTCGTGTCAAGGTCAATGACCGTGACACAAAACACGTGTTTTTTGTCACGGTCAATGATCTTGACAAGGGTGACCGGCTGAAAGGTGACAATTTTGTCATTTTGGTGTAGTGCGTTCTGGCTGCATTGGTCTCTTGGGAAGATCGGGGTTGTCTTCTAGATCAACTTCATGGTCTCTTTTCTTGTTCTCCTCTGCTCGACGAGGAGATCTAGACCTCTCTCTTGTTCGGTCGTTGTTTCTTCTATCATTCCTCCGATCAACATACTTTGCCAGCTTTCCTCGTCTGATGAGTGTTTCAGTCTCATTCTGAAGAGCTATGCAATTTTTGGTCATATGGCCATGATCTTTGTGAAACTCGCAATATTTTGCCTTATTTCTCCTGTCAGGGTCTGCCTTCATTTTCTCTGGCCAGTTTAATTCCCCATTATTCTTGATTTCTTCTAGAACATGGTTGATATCTTTCTTCAAAGGAGTATAATTATCAAATTTCTTCAATACTTCCCATGACGACCTTGTTCTTGAGTGTTTGTCACTACCATTGTTCTTATGCTCTTTCTTCTTAGATTTATCACCTTCCACCTTGGTTTCTTTGGCATCCATATTCTTCTTCGCAGCTATAGCCTCCTCAGCATTCATGATCTTAGTCGCTTTTACCATCAAATCTCACATGGTTCTAGGTGGATCTTTGGCCAAAGTGTAGTACAACTTGTTGGGCAGTAATCCACTCATCAAGGCGGTAATCGCTGTCTTTTCCTCATAATCAATGACTTAGAGGTTCTCGTTATTAAAATGAGTTATATTATCTCTGGTACTTTCACCAGCTTTTTATCTAACACTTAACAAATGCGCTACTCGTTTAACTGGCTTTGCCCCAAAATATAAATTCCCAATGAATAACTCGGACAGTTGAAAGAAAGTTGAGATCTTACCCCGAGGAAGGTTATTATACCATATTTGAGCAGATCCGGTAAGAGTTCCCGAGAATGATCTGCATCTCATCTCATCTGGAACAGCATAGATGTCGGCTGCAGCTTGGTATTGTTCTATATGAAGGACAGGATCAATCTTTCCATCATATTTGGGGGTCACAACAGGTGCTTTGAACATTGATGGTGTTGGAAAATCTACAATGGCCTGGACAAAAGGTGTTCCTTGAATAAAAGTTCGTTGTAGAGGGTTTTTGGCCTTAGCCATTTCCCCTAATCTATCCTCCAGCCTATGAATAGAGACTTTCCATGCATCGTTTCCTTCCTCGGGCCTGTTGGTTCGAACAACTGATCGCGTTGATGTGGCTTCTGGGATCTACCTTGACGAGCAGCTGGTCGCGACTGGGTAGATCCTTCCCTTAAGTCTGATGGTCATCGAAAACTCCTCGATGCGGCTCTAGGAGGATTTTTCTCCTCCTAGGATCTAATCGATCAAAAGGATATACTCTTCTTAATCTTTCTAGTGCACTGGTCCTCTCTGGAGAGAGGGTGATATGTTGTTCAGTATCTGTGGCTCGTACCGACGAAGTTCGTCCATGTTGATAAGAAAAATCTTCAGACTCCTCAGTACGATATGAATCGGTACGCCTAGTACGCGAAGAAGGTAAACGGGTATTTCTTTGAATACTTCGCGATTCTGAATGGGTTGGTGCACCGCCATGGAGGGTTCGTATGAGTTATCGCATAGTTTCTTGCATGACTATCTGGCCCTGGGCCAAATTTGTCATTATTCCAGCCAGATCTGGAATATTGGGTGGAGCAGATGGATTTGGAGGGCTTCCAGCATTTCGATTGTTGGGTTCTGGAATATCAGCCATTTGTGATGAATTATTTTTGATGAAAAACGATATTACCAGTCGCTTCCCACAGACGGCGCCAATCTTTTGATGTAAAAAATTAGATTATATCTAATTATTTAATCACAGATAATTAAAATGAGTCAAAGAACTTTTAAAGTGGTTCAGCCTTATAAGAATGGCCTACGTCCACTGTTTTTGTTATTGCTGACTGTTTGGGAATTCTCGATTACAAGTTTTCTCTAGAAATTTCGGTCCCCTTACAATGAGGATAATACAATGTATTTATAGCCCTAAGGCTGTAATGTGAAAGGGTAATATATTAAATGTCCCTCAAGTGTATACATCTGTATGATAATAAGCATTTAATGCGCAGTCAAACTGTTGGGTTATCCTGCTATTAATGCTTTGTTCGAGGTGCAGCTCGGACCGCCTAAGCTGCTCGGTACTCAAAAGTTCCTCGGTGCTCAAAAGTTCCTCGGTACTCAAAAGTTCCTCGGAGAGTTCTTGTAGGTCGGAGCGTCTGAGTTGATCGGGGAAGAAGATTTCCTCGTTGCAGGATGGTTCCTCGGAGTTAAGGTGTTGTTCGTAAGTGTTTGTCGTTGCCAAGTAGATTGCCACGTGTCTTCACCCAATTGAGCCATGTCAGCAGACTAAATTTGGTATCAACAGTTACATTATTTTTTATTTTTAATAAACATCTACTATAGTTACCAAGCAATTCCAATCACAACAACAGTTAAGAACATTCAAAGAAATAGACACATGAATTTTTAACGTGGTAAAACCCTTAAACAAGGGAAACATCTACGGTTCCTTCTATGCCACAAAACAAAAAAACCACTAGAATAAATAATTAAGTTACAACACTTAAGAAACCACAAAGATCCTAACCTAAGTTCAGAATGTACCTACATGAAATCCTCCACTCCAAAGGTAATATGAATTGGATTGATCTTTTCTTGCTACTTATTTGCTTTTTCCTTGATCTCCTTCTCTTTGAATTATGATTTTAGCAACTTTTTCAAAATCTAAGATTCTCAGACAGAACCACAGTGGCTAAGTGTTCGTGTGAGATAGTGTTTGTGATGTTCTACTACATGCAAATATACTACTCACCCTCTCAAGATTATACAAACAATCCTAATAATTTACAACAGTTATAAAATGATAGGTTATTTTTGAATCTTGATTTTTGAATCCAAGACTTCTTGATATTTTATTTATCCACAGAGCTCAAGGATACCTTGCTCAGAATATGGTTCAAGGTCTTAAACAATTTCAGTATTTTGAAAATATTTTTGAAATTATAAACCTCTAATTGAGATTCAAACTAGACTCGAAGTCCACTTTATTACAACGGATTCAGACTTAACATGCAGAGACCGATTCAGCAATTTTTGACATAAAACTTCTTTTCAAATCTATGCTTTAAAACTTTAGAAAGAGTTCATTGTGTTCTTTTTATTTTTGTACACATGTATTTCATAAAACATGAAATAGAAAACTAGAAACACACACAACTCAGTAGATCTGAAAATATTTTGAAACTAAAAGTTTTTATTTCAAAATCCGTTGAAACATAATAGATCTAAAAAAAACAGATCTAAAAAGATAAACGAAAAAAATCGTGTGATGTTCTCTTTTAGAAAAACTAAGTTTCAACAATGATTCTTAACTCTCTCTTAGAGATGAGTTCTAAGAGAATCACAGATGTGAAGAGGTCTTCAAATGAAAACTCAACACCAAAAACACAGAAACCCTAGAAGGATCTAACTCTTAAAAAGATGGGTTTTCTGGTGTATGGGACTTTTAGGTTTGGTGTTTGGTTTCGGAGAAAATTTTTAAGTTTGAAATACGAAGAAACTAGGGTTTCTTCTTTCTAATATCTCTCTTTTCTTTCCCTCTCTTTTCCTTATTCTCTATTTTCTCTCTTATCTCTATACTCTCTTTTTTCTCTCAGATTTAACGAAATGACAAAAGTCTCAAAATGCTGAAGCTTGGGTTCTTTTTATATTAATAGAGGAAGGATTTAGAACATCGACCTCAATCCTATGGATGGGATTGAGTCTTGACCAATTGATTTTAATCCAACGATGCAACACTAGTTGTGGATTAAATGTACAATGATTGGTTTAAACTGGTTTCACAAGGATTGAGTCACAACACATGCAGTACGTTGATAAGGTTGATCCAAGGGCTGAAAATGTGTACGCATCTTTTGTCTAACTAAAAACATAAATCCAATTGATAGGCTACCAACACGTGTACGAACCAGATGAATGCAAAAATGCGTGTTTGAAAATAATTACAAAGGCTACCTTGAATTCTCTAGCACTTTTGGATTCTACCCAGGCAAACAATCAGCAAACAAAATAAGTTTCTGAAATTCAAATTTTACCCACAACACTTTTAAAAACAATTTTTAATTAATTCAAAAATCATTTGAAAATTATTTAAAAAATATATAAAATGATTTTAGTTGAATTAAACTGATTTTAAAATGACTTGAAGTGTTGAAGAACCATTTAAACAAATAGGTGATATGAATAATGCATAGTGTATGTCCTATTTGTGGTTTTAAGGATAAAATAATTTACCTTTGTTAATTCTCTTGGACAGGATTTCTTCTTTTAGTTTGAACCTTTGAGGAGATGGAGTTCTGATAAAATCCAACCTATTTTGTCTAGATATCCAAACTAGTTGGAACTACTATATATGTAGATTCAAGTAAGTCAATATATAGTGTGTTATCAATCTCCCCCTTTAGATATTAGAGATAAAATTTCCTTGAGTATTCAGAACTCGTGGGTCAAAATAAAAAAAATCCTATGTGTCCTATACAAAAAGTCTAACTACCCATTCCCATCCTAGAACCGAAAATAAGGTAAAAAAATACATCACTCAACTATATACAAACTAATACCCTATAAAATAATAGCAAGATATACAACGGGTCTGAAATGCCTGTAACAAGATAAACACTAAACTGGCATATTAGTTGAGTTAGAATCAGGAATATATAGTACAATCGCTAAGAAATACTTAAGATCTTCTCCCCCAATTTTTCTCAAATATACAAGGGGTATAAATCACAAAATAAAAACAGAGATTAATTGAGAGTTATCATGCCTATAGCTGTGCACAAATATACAAATCGAATGTTATCTAATGGTTTGGTAAAGAGATGTACGAGCTGCTTTTGAGTGTCCAGATATTTAATAATGAGATCTTTGGATTCGATAAGGTCATGGATAAAGTGATGTCTAATCTTAATATGCTTAGTTCGTGAGTGCATTATAGGATTTTTGGAAATATTAATGGCACTTTGGTTATCACAAAACATTGTTAATTATTTTTCTGTGAGACCATAATCACTAAGCATATGCCTAATCCATAGTAATTGAGCACAACAACTACCAGTTGCTATATATTAAGATTCAGCGCTAGATAATGAAATGCAATTCTGCTTCTTACATGACCAACCTACGAGATTATTGCCTACGTAGTAGCAAGCACCGGAAGTGCTCTTACTATTATCCGAACACCCATCCCAATCGACATCGGTGTGTCCTACAATAGAACTAGTTGTATCATTTGTGTACCAAATACCAAAATTTAAAGTACCCTTAATATATTTAATAATCCTTTTTACACTTAATAAGTGAGATTCTTTAGGGTTACTTTGATATCTAGCACAGATACACACAACAAAGGATATGTCAGGTCGAGACACAGTAAGATACAACAAACTCCCTATCATACTTCTATAAAGAGTGGGACCAACACTTTTCCCAATATTATCCTTAGAAAGTTTAGTTCAAGTACTCATGGGGGTTCTAGAAGATTTGGCATTTTCTAAGCCGAATTATTTAACTAAATCTACAGCATACTTGGATTGAGAAATAAAAAGACCATCACTGCACTGTTTGACTTGTAAACCCAAAAAATATTGTAGTTCACCCATTAAAGACATCTGAAATTCAGTATGCATGATATCAGAGAAGTTCTCCACATTTGTAGGACAGGTGGAACCGAAAATAATATCGTCCACATATACTTGTACGATTAAGACATGTTGATTTTCCTTTCTAGCAAACAACGTTTGATCGTTTCCGCCACGGACAAAATTGTGAGACACTAAAAAGGTAAACAGTCTCTCATACCAAGCTCTAGGAGCTTGTTTCAAACGTATAAGGCTTTCTTAAGTCTAAAGGCGTGGTCAGGGTGTGTAGGATCAAAAAATTCTTTGGGTTGTTCTACGTATATTTCTTCAAATAAAATTCCATTTAAGAAAGAAGATTTAACATTCATTTTGAATAATTTGAATTGCATATGACAGGAGATGGCAAAAAGGAGACGAACTAATTCTAGACGAGTGACAGGTGCAAAGGTTTCGTCAAAATCAATTCCCTCAACTTGAGAGTATCCTTACATAACCAACCTAGCTTTATTTCTAATGATCTCCCCATTTTCACCAGTTTTGTTTTTAAAAATTCATCTTGTGCCAATAACCTTCGAATCTTTTGGTCTAGGAACAAGATTACACACATCGTGACTTTTAAATTGGATTAGCTCTTCTTGCATAACATTTATCCAAAATGAGTCAGTAAGGGCATCATTAACATTTTTAGGTTCCTCAAGAGAAACAAAATAAGAAAATTATGCCACTTGTCGAAGTTGGGATGTAGTTCTAACTGGTTCCGAAGGATTACCGACAATAGTTTCAGTGGGATGATCTTTAGAAACCCAAGTGGGTACAGAGGGACTCTCAGGTGGCAATGAATCAGTATCATCTTGAGGATCAGTGGGTGAAACATGTTCGTCCTCATGAAATGTTACTGGTTGAATGTCACTTCTTCTAACACTCGTGTCATCTAAAATTACATTAATTGATTCCATAATAGTTTTGGTTCTATAGTTGAAAACACACAAAGCCCTACTATTTTGGGAATATCCAAGAAAAATTCCCTTTTTTCCTCAGGTATCAAATTTTAAAAGTTGCCATTTATCTTTGTCGATATAGCAGATACTACCGAAGGTTTTAAAATATTTCAAGTTTGGCTTTTTGTGGAACCATAACTCATAAGAGGTTTCTTTGGAATTTTTTCTGAGGTAGATACGATTAATAGTGTGACACGCCGTTTGGACAGCTACTACCCAAAAATATCTAGGAAGATTCTTAGCATGTAACATAACCCTAGCCATTTCTTGTAAAGTCCTATTCTTACGTTCAACTAACCATTTTGCTGCGGGGTTTTGGGAGCGCTAAACTCATGTTTATAGCCATTAGCTACGCAATACTTCAAAATTCCAGAGTCCTTAAACTCTCCACCTCTATCACTCCTAATTCGATATATTTGGGTATCCTTCTCATTCTCAATTTTCAAGATGATTCTTAAGAATTCATTGAAGGTATCGGATTTTTGTTTCATAAAACCTACCCAAGTATATCTCTTATAGTCGTCCATTATAACTAGGATGTAAGAGTTTTCACAGAAACTAACAGTTCTTGAGGGAACCATGATGTCCATGTGGATAAGCTCCAGGGGTTTAGTAGTAAGGACATCTTTAACTTTTTTGTGAGGGGATTTACTTATTTTGCCTTCATGACGAGGTCCACATACAAGATTAAAAGAATTTTTAATTTTAGGTAAACCTCTAACTATCTCTTGGGAACTCAATCTATTGTGGCATAGATCAGATACCTCTAGCCTGGCAACATTAGAAGATTCATAATTGGGAATTATTGTGTAACAGTTTTTCGGGGTTCTGTTTCCTGTTAAAATACAATTACCTTTTTCATCAATAATTTTGCAATCATTTTTAGAGAAGGTAACTAAGTGATTGGGGTCACAAAATTGTGATATACTTAAGAGATTGGCTTTCAGGCCTTTAACTAAGAGAACATCATTCAGTTCAGGAATCCCTTACTCACTCAATGTTCCCTTACCTATGATCTGAGATGAAACACCATCTCCAAACATGGCACTACCTCTAAGGAAGTCTGTCTTGTTCTTCAATTTGGTTTCATCTCCGTTCATATGTTTAGAACATCCGCAGTCCAAATACCATCCAGTTGAAGTGCTTTGTGCCTTTAAAAAATAAATGACAATGTTTCACTTGAGCTGGGGTAGTAGATCATCTTTTCTAATCCAAATAGGGTTAGTTTTAAAATTTTTGTGACCTTTTGATTTAGAAATGGTTTGAAGGGTCTTTCTAAATGATTTTTTCTTAGTCGTGGACCCTCCCTTTTCTTTTTAGAATTATAGTTATTTGTGGCCTGTCTAGTAAGTACATAAATATTTCTTGATTTCCTAGAATAGTTAAAGTTTTGATAGGTGGGAGTGTGCAACCTTTTTTGGAAACACTCATCGAGAGTATGGTCGAAATATCACAGTAGGAACAGTACTGATGAGTATAGGACTTAACTTTATTGCTAAAGTCTTTGAAAATTGGCTTCGATCTATTGGATATAGTAGTCCGGTCGTCATTAGGTTTAGGCTTCTGTCTTTGGTCTCTGGCAGAAGGACAAATGTATTTGGTCTGACTGTTTGGTTTCAACTGTTGATTGTACTGATTATGTGTTATTTGAGAGACATTGAGACTAGGTTCACCTTTTTGAACATTTCGAAAAGTTTGGCCTTGTTTTATAAAAGTAACATTTTCAGGAGAAAATTTGGTCTTACTTGTATGCACTATTTCTCCAAATCCTAGGCTAGACTTATCTTCAGAGTCAAATTTGCTTGCAGTAATATTTTTTTCATAAGACTTGGTTTGTGTTTCAAAGTGTTGGCATTTTTTAAACACATTTGAAACCTTTTTCTTTAGCTCTTCAAGTTCACTAAGGGTTGCCTTGTATTTTTATTCAAATTCATGTTTCTTTAGAATCAAAGAATTTATTCTCAAGGTGTAATTATCAATCTCAGTCTCATGAGAAACACATTGGGCAGTATAATCTTCAGTGTTCTTCCTAATGGTTTGGTTAAGTAAATCGATACGCTCACTTAGGGTTTTTATAATTTTTTCTAGGCGCGCACTCTTCTTAACCGTTTTAGTGTATGACTCATGTAAATCAGGCAGGTCATCATCAGACTCACTATGTCCATCATGTGAAGTGTCTCCTATGTTTGTGCTAGGTTTATTAATCACGCACATGTTCAATTCTTCATAAACATTCTCACTTTGACTCACACAAAATCTTTCAGAAGTAATAGGAACAAAATTATCAGCAAGATCATTAACAACATCAACAGGCATATCAAATTCATGAGCAGGCAAGATTTCATCATCATTATATATTATCTTAGCAAAGAAAGACATGAAGTACTCATTTATCTGGGTTGACTCAGTTTCATCCTCATCAGAATCACTAGAGTCGTCCCATGTCTTACACATATTGGCCTTGTTATTATTATTAAAACTAGTTGAATATTTCCTAGAATAGTGACCAAGTTTACCATAATGATGACACTTAACATCTTTTTTGTCAGGTTTAGGTCTGTTGGGGTCATAATTCCTCCTATTGTCATAGGTGTGTTTGGTATTGTCTTTGTCATGAGGTTTGTGAGATTGATTACCTTGATAATTTAATTTGCCTTATGTAGAGGCTACAATATTTCTGAATTTCAAGATATTTTTGAAATGCTTACTCATAATATCTATTTCATTGTCAAGGTTTTCCAAATCACAGTTTTCAAGACAGTCAGTGTCAAAATCTATAGTGTTCAATTTAGGCACTGGAAATTTAGAAGAAAACACAACATTTGAACTAGAGGCTTTATTAGTCTGTCTGGTCAATTTCTTTTTGAAGCCTAGTTCCAATTCTACAGTCCTCAATTTACTGCTAAGTAATTCAGGAGTCATATTAGGGTCATTCATTTCCTCAATAGCATATCTCTTGTTATCAAATTTAGATGGCAATGACCTAAGAATGTTTGAAACAATTTCCTTTCTACTATAGGTTATACCATTTGTATGAAGTTTTGTAAAAATATTATTTAACTTTATGTAGAAATCGTCAAAGGATTCATTGTCATTTATAATCAGGGTGTTATATTGCTGAATGAGCATTTGAGTTTTTCCAGCTTTGACACGTTCATCACCCTCATGAGCAAAGATTAAAGTGTCCTATGCCTCTTTGGAAGTAGAACATATGGATATTCTTTTGAATTCGTGTTCATTTATGGACATAAAGATGGCATTCTTTCCTTTGTTATTATCTAGAGACAATTTTTTCTCTTCCTTAGTAAATTCACTGATAAGTTTCTTAATCCTTGTTGGATCAGTGACTGAAGTAGGTTTAGTAGGATGTTCAAACCGTGTATCAATCATTTCCCCGACTTCATCACCCAGGGTTCCTTAAATGAAAGCAGTTATTCACACTTTTCAGTACGAAAAATTATTTCCATCAAAGAGTGGTGGTCTAGATAGGTTACCTAACTTCTCGAATTTTTCTTCCATATTCAGAAAATTTTCAGAAAGAAGTTTCAAAAACAATTTCTCAAGTTTCAGGATCACAAAAGGTGTTCCTGCTCTGATACCAGTTGAAGAAACGCTTTAGGGTTAAAAGCTTGTTTACAATATTAATAACAAACTGTTATAAGTTGTGTAAACTCCGAAGAAACTTTTTGGGCAAAATTCTTTTTAAAAAATAGAAGATGTGTTATAAAAGACTTTCTCAATATATGGATTAATTTTGATAGTTGGTTACCTAATTTTTTATTTTTAATAAACATCTACTATAGTTACCAAGCAAATCCAATCACAACAACAGTTAAGAACATTCAAAGAAATAGACATATGAATTTTTAACATGGTAAAATCCTTAAACAAGGGAAACATCCACGGTTCCCTCTACGCCACAAAACAAAAAAACCACTAGAATAAAGAATTAAGTTACAACACTTAAGCAAATCACAAAGATCCTAACCTAAGTTCAGAATGTACCTACATGAGATTCTCCACTCCAAAGGTATATGAGTTGGACTGATCTTTTCTTGCTGCTTCTTTGCTTTTTCCTTGATCTCCTTCTCTTTGAATTCTAATTTTAGCAACTCTTTCAAAATCTAAGATTCTCAGACAGTGTCTAAGTGTTCGTGTGAGATAGTGTTTGTGATTTGCTACTACATGAAAACATGCTACTCACCCTCTCAAGATTATACAAACAATCCTAACAAATTACAATAGTTCTAAAATGATAGGTTATTTTTTAATCTTGATTTTTCAAGCCAAGACTTCTTGATCTTTATTTATCCACAGATCTCAAGGATACCTTGCTCAGAAGACGGTTCAATGTCTTAAAGAATTTCAGTATTTTGAAATTATAAACCTCCAATTGAGATCCAAACTAGACTAGAAGTCTACTTTATTAAAACAGATTCAGACTTAACATGCAGAGACTAATTTAATAATTTTTGACATAAAACTTCTTTTCAGATATATCCTTTAAAACTTTAGAAAGTGTTCGTTATGTTCTTTTTATTTTTGTACGCATGTATTTCATAAAACATGAAATAGAAAGCTAGAAACAGACACAAGTCAGTAGATTTGAAAATATTTTGAAACTGAAAGTTTTTATTTTCAAATTCGTTGAAACATAATAAATCTAAAAAACCAGATCTAAAAAGAGAAATAGAAAAATCGTGTGATGTTCTCTTTTAGAAAAACTCAATTTCAACAATGAAACTTATGTCTCTCTTAGAGATGAGAGAATCACGGATACGAAGAGGTCTTCAAACGAAAACTCAACATAAAAAAAATAGAAACCCTAGAAGGATCTAACTCCAAAAAAGATGGGTTTTCTAGTGTATGGGACTTTTAGGTTTGGTGTTTGGTTTGGGAGAAAACTTTTAGGTTTGAACTACGAAGAAACTAGGGTTTCTTCTTTCTAATCTCTCTATTTTCTTTCCCTCTCTTCTCTCTCTACTCTCTTTTTTCTCTCAGATTTAACAAAATGGGAAAAGTCTCAAAATGCTGAGGCTTGGGTCCTTTTTATATTAACAGAGGAAGGATCCAGAACATCGACCTCAATCCTATGGCTGGGATTCAGTCTTGACCAATTGACTTTAATCCAACAGTGCAACACTAGCGGTGGCTTAAATGTACAATGATTGGTTTAAAGTGGGTTCACAAGGATTGGGACACAACACATGCAGTACGCTGATAAGGTTGATCCAAGGGCTGAAAATGTGTACGCGTTTTGTGTCTAAGAGAAAAAACAAATCCAATCGATACGCTACCAACACGTGTACGAACCAGATGAATGCAAAAACACGTGTTTGAAAATAATTACAAAGGATACCTTGAATTCTCTAGCGCTTTTGGATTTTACCCAGGCAAACAATCAACAAACAAAATAAGTTTCTCAAATTCAAATTTTACCCACAACTCTTTTAATTTTTTTTTAATTATTTCAAAAATCATTTGAAAAATATTAAAAAAATATATAAAATGATTTAAGTTAAATTAAATTGATTTTAAAATGGCTTGAAGTGTTGAAGAACCATTAGATCAAATAGGTGATATGAATAATGCATAGTGTGTGTCCTATTTGTGGTTTTAAGGATAAAAATAACTTCCCTTTGTTGATTCTCTTGGATAGGATTTCTTCTTTGAGTTTAAACCTTTGAGGAGATGGATTTCTCATAAAATCTAACCTATTTTGTCTAGATATCCAAACTAGTTGGAACTCCTATATATGTAGACTCAAGTAAGTCAATATATAGTGTGTTCTCAGATACCATCTCGTTCGAACAAGATACAATCTCGTTTGAACGAATTGTACTATTGTTCAAACGACCCTTTGTCTTTTCCATCCTCCGCCTTCCTTAAATTATGTGCTTCCTAGACCCCATTTTTAGCCCAGAAATAGTATGAAAATCCCAACTTTTAAACCCAAAATCTATAGATCAAACACTAACAATTAAAACCCATTTAAAGAATCGTACTATTTGAACATTCTACAAATCCCAATCAGATTTAATTCATAAGAAGGAGCATTAATTAGGAGATCTACATCAAAGTTTAAGTCCTCCAATTAACAACGTCCTTTTATACATTGCTTAGTCAGTTATTCTCAAATAACTATAAAAATTTATGGAATTTAACACCAATATGCAGATTTGTTGATACCTAATTTATGGAACAAATTCTACATATAAGACAGGCCTCTACATGAGTTATTCATCATCAATTATAATATAATCAAAAACCATAAATCTCAAAACGTGATTAAACCTTAAATCTAAACATGGAGTTAACATTTATATGAAAATAGCACAAATTGTGTGAATATGGCAAGAGAATCCTTGCCTGGAATTATGTAGAGAAGCCTCTTTCCTCCTCCTAGGGTGCTCTTCCTCCTCATAAGCCCTTGTTCCTCTCTCTCTTGAAGTAGGGTTGCTAGGGTTAGGTTTTGATAGGAGTGGGGGGGTTTATTTCTCTTTCATCAAATCTTATATTATTCTCAATTCCCGAGTTGGGCTTTAGGCCTCAACTTTGGACCCCCCAAATGAGCCCAAATACAAAATCTAACTTGTCCGATAACTACCCATCTCATATACATATACCCCGGAACCATTTCTAAGGGTCTAAAATACCCATACGAGCCCGTAATACCTCTCAAAGTGCGTCCCAAATATTTTATCCCAAAAGTATATCTAATTGCGTCATGACACACCCAAATACCTTTTTATGTATAAAAAAATTTAATCCCATTTGATTTATTCCAAATCATTAAAGTCAAATTATAAACTTTATAAATAATATTGAGTTTAATTACTCGTAATCCCAGATTAATTAATTTCACCGAATTAATTTAATCCTTATTAAATCTTTATTTTATTCTAAAAATATACGGGGTATTACATAAACCAAACTTATACATCATAAAGTCGGAAGAGAGTATAGTTATATACCCAACTAGTATATACCCCGCGCGAGGTGCGGGCGCAACTGTATATGTCAACTGTTGGATATAAAAAATATAATATTTCACTGTACTAAAATAAAATTGTATTATTTCATTATATGTAAATGATCAATGAGTTTGCAAATACTATTATTGTTGAAGGGGAAGGGATGGTGAGAAAAAGTTAAAGGTAATAAAGAGAGGAGCGTAATACAAGACACATGATGCTTGATACATTTCAAGGTTGAAAATAACATGGAGGAGGACTACATATGAAATAAAAACAATAAACAAATTTAAAATGAAGTAATTTCATAAAAGACACTTGTAAGAAAAAAATATTTTCAAAATTTGAAAATTATAGAAAAATATTTTTAGAATCTAAAAATCCCAAAACAATTTGGGAATTATAAAAATTGAAAAACATTTATTAAAAATTACAGAATATTAAATAAATTGAAAATTACAGAAAATTAGAAAGAAGGAAAAACAAAAAATTATAGTAAATTAAAAGACTAAAAATTACAAAAAATTAAAAAATTGGGTATTAGTGAAGATTAAAAATTCTGAACTTTACAAAAAATAATGAAAAAACTTAAAAATTACAGAAAATATTGATTTTTTTAAAATTATGAAAATAATATAAAAACATTTTAAAAGTTAAATTTTTTTTGTAAAACTATTAAAATAAAAAAATATTGAAAAAGACTTTTAAAAAATATAAAATATTGAAAAAAACATGTTGTCACAAAGAAATAGTGCTCCTCGAAAAAAATATTATTTCCCCAAAAAAAATTGTTCTCCCAAAAAAATATTTCCCTATTTTTAGAAAAACTAAACCCCTATTTTTAGGGGAAAAAACACTTATTTTCGAATCTCGGAACAATTTATTTTTGGCCAAAAAACATATTTACGGAATAAAAAAAATTAAAATCTTAAAAAATTACAACCACAAAAACCGAATCTAAACCACAAATAAATAAAAAATAATTATGTATACCACCAATATGTATGAGTATAATACCTCCTACTTTAATTCGATATACCTCCACGTTTTAATAAATATACAACTAACTTAGAAAGATAATAATACAGAGACTAGGAGAGAGAGATAACTAAACTTGATAAAAAAAACATACAAAACATCCATTCATGGACATTAGCATGAGGTAAACTTCCCAGTAAATAAAGATTACAAATAGTTTTGCTATTGAATCATCAATCAATGCAAACACCATTAAGTTAAAAGTTGGTGAGCTCAAACATACATAATCAAATAGATATGCTACACTGGAACAAAACATAAATAAATTATTAGGACATGCATCTAAATTAATTTTGGGTTTTTGGTTTTCAGGATATTCTCAAGGTTGAAGATTATCAATTTTGAGCTCCACCATACCCACAACTGATTCCTTCCCACGTACTTATGCTCGACCTGTGATAGTTTGTTTTGTTGTTATTTAAATGTTTTTCGATATAAGATATAAAATTTGTATTTGTATAACTAAACTTTTATGTTAAATTTTTGGATATAAGATATGTTATTTAAAATATGCCGACAAAACAGTTGTTTGTGTTTCTCAAGAAAGATCTTATGAGCAGGCTACTCCTCTTCGAACTGTAGAAGTTCAAAATTTGAAAAGATTATAGTGTTGACAAATTTTTTGAATTTCTTATGCTTTGGATAATTTAATTTCTTTTGCATTTTGTTTTACTATAAATATTAAATCAATGGATTAGCTGAACTACTGGGACAATTTCAAAGTAAGGAAAATTCCATAAATTTGCGAATATCATACCAATTCCATAAAACTTGAAAGTACTTCCTCACTGCTCCAATAAACCATTGCTTTCATACATCACACCATTTACCACCAACCATCTATCTTCTTTAGTGGATTGACTATATGTAAGTGGAGGATAGTTGAAATAAATCAAATATTAATCCATATGGTTAGCATGAATGTAGAATTGACGTGTTCTTGGTCCAATTTATATCTAATTTTCCCCATTTATAAGGTTCATGTAAAAATCTCCATATGAAAGGTCAGCTGCTTAGTAATGATTTGTGACACCACGCTTATTAAAATAAGAGGTGGCCAGCTCGATACTCCAATAAATACATGAATCCTAGATGGTCCATTATTAGCATCACTGTCGTGTAAATAATAGTACGAGATAACCACCAATTATTTTAGAAAACAGATGTCAAATAAATTTGAAAGTTTAATAAAAACAGTTTCGACAATCCAATTTGAAAAGAAGGTGGATAAATATATGGAAACATGTAACAGTTTAACAACCCAGCTACAAAATAATAGCCGAATAAGTTGTCGGTTAAAAGACTAATACAAACAAATTACACCAAGAATTACAGTTAAATAGTACAATATATGCCAATGCAAAACATGGTCAACACACCTGAATGTACGAAATGATCATAACTAGAGTATACAAAAGATGGATGCGTCTATAGAAAAAATCCTACAACATCCGCAAAAATACTGTAGCTCCATGACACTGAGAATGAGAGTTTAACATGGGCATCCTTGCGGCGGAGCACCTGAGCAGAAATAGGATCCATACAAAACAGAGAAATATAAACGGGTCAGTGCCCGATTTGATATGATAAACATGTGAATAAAATGCATAACAGTTATGAATAGTAACATCGTAAACAAATTTAAATCGCTACTCACAGTAAGAATAATCCTCACCTCTCGTCTAAGTGCACATCCTAGCGCAATGCCATTTATAGTGTTAACTATACATCAATGCAAGAGAAATAACTAAATTCCATTTTAATAAGCTTAAATTGCAGTTTTATAAAATATGTCTTCGTAAGTCCATTCCTCATTAGGGAAACTTATTCCACACAGTTGATTTATAAATGCATTCGCCATTTATGAAATGCCACATTTGAAAGAATAGTTACAATCAAAATATAATGTTTCTAAGACCATCCTTCCGGGAGTCACCCCATTGGATGCGCTCCTAAATAGTTATCATCTTCCATGGCCTATAACCAAGACCACCCGGGCACCCTAAATCGTGTCGCGTGGGAATCATCTATATACCTTCGACAGTGAGTCATAACCATACTTGGAATTACCTCACTTCGAATAAAATAACATCACATTATAACCATCGGTCTTATGGTCGAGGACTATATTCACCTTGTATTCACTAGCTAGGGGACTTCACCTCATTCGCATAACTTCCCTTATGATAGCATTTAGAGAGGTATGTATATGCTAGCCATAATTTACAAGATATTCCAATTTAAAATGTGCATTCGATTATATCCCGAACCATTTGTGTTTAACGACATAAACCACAACGTTTAATTATCCCCATACTAACTTCCAAGAGTTCACGACAACACCATAAGCTACTATGTGTAATTTACCTCATATAAGTTTCTAAAACTCCAAAACCATATAACCTTTCTTTCCCCTAGTCCTAGACTATCTTACTAAATGAAAAGGGCACTCACCTCCATCTAATAATTAATTAATTAATCCCCGACATAAGCCCGAACACTCTTATTCTAACCTAGGCTATTGATTCCCCTAATACAATAACTTAATACTCTATTTTACTTCATGCAAGAAGGTTCCTAAGCCTTAAATCTTAAAAGAAAGTAATAGAAGGAAAACTAAATTTTGGGGTTAAAAGCAGGGTACCGATCGACCGGCCCCTGACGGCCGGTCGATCGCGCTCTTTGAAATCCGCCTTATAAGAAAATCAGTAAGCCCTTCCCTTAAGGCCCAGTCGCGTGGTCCTTGGACCGCGGTCGACCGCGCTATCAAATTTTTCCTTTCGATAGAAGGAGTAGGCTTTTCTCTTTAGGCCCGGTCGACCGATCCTTGGACCGCGGTCGACCGGCCGCACCAGATCCCACGGCCAACCCCCATTTTCTCATACCAAACCTAAGTCTCTAACCTATTTTCTTCCACATATCTCAACCTCCTCATCTAATAACTTCACCCCATCATTTCTATAGAACAAAAAACTAATAAAAGGAACTCAAATCATATCTTGATCAAGATTTAAGGGTTTAAACACCAAAAGTCATCAAAACCCATACATGGTTTACATCTCCAAAAACACAACTGTCAATAAAAATTATCTACACTAAATCATATATAATTAGAAGTTAGAAACTAGCCTCAAATTTGTAGTCTCGTATTCTCTACTCGTAGCAACGATTTCCAAGCTCAAATCAACAAATCTCCTATTTCTCTCCTTTTTCTCCCAAGTTCTCTCTACTCTCTTTTAGGTTTAGGAATAAATGAGAAATAAATTTTCTAACAAGACTAAAATACCCAAATTTCATTAAGTCCAACTTGAAATGCTACTACACTATCAAAATGACTCATAACAACATAATTAAGGCATAACCGGTCAAAAGTACCTAGAACCCAAAAATATAACTTGGTACTTATTTTGATTATTTCAACCATATCCGGACTAACCGCGCCCTCTAAATTGGCATACGGAATAACATAAATTATTTCATGTGCCAACATCATATTAATTCATTAATAATGACCCACTTGGAATATAAGTCATAATCGTCGCTTAAAGCACAACAACGCAACAGAACATAATATGATGCTATTTACATTCACTTAACAGTAAATATGCAAAGCTCAGTAAATATTATCTCTTAAATCACTCAAAGTAACATTTATTTCAAATTCCTTTATTTTATATAATTAACCCACTAAGCAAGTTAGTTTAAAAATAATTACTCATAAATAAGGGGCATTACATACCCCCCCCCCCTTACAAGGGAATTTTGCCCTCAAAATTCAGGCATACCTTGTAAAAAGAGGTGTGGATACTTCTCTCGAATATCGAACTCACGTTTCCAAGTAGATTCCTCGGCATTGTGATGCCCCCATTGGACACGAACCAAGGACACTACCTTCGACCTTAACCTACGATCTCCGTGATCTAAAATAGCAATTGATTGTTCCTCATATGAAATATCGGGTTGCAACTCGATATTATCCAAAGGAATGTGCCAATGAGCTCCCTCGTATCTTCTGTACTTCTTCAAAGATGAAACGTAAAACACGTCGTGAATCTGTTGTAGGCGTTCCAACAAAGAAAGTTGATATGCTACGGGGCCTACTTTTGCAATAACAGAAAAAGGGCCTACATAGCGCGACACAAGCTTTTCTTTCTTCCCAAATCGCATTATACCCTTCATCGGTGATACCCGTACTAAAACTTGGCCCCTACCTCCAATTCTACATTCCTTCTATTCGCATCGGTATAGCTCTTTTGACAGTCTTGTGCAATTCTGATGCGATTTCGACTAAGCTCAATCTTCGAAGAGGTATCTTGGATCATTTCAGGTCCAAGTAGCTTATTATATCCTACTTCCAACCAATAAGTAGGTGATCTACACAGCTTTCCATAAAATGCTTCATACGGTGCCATACCTATTGTGCATTGGTATGAATTATTATATGCAAATTCGACCAAGGGAAGGTATTGCTCCCATCCTCCTTTAAAGTCAAGTACACACATACGAAGCATATCCTCCAATATTTGGCTGACTCTCTCCGTCAGCCCATCTGTTTGTGGGTGATAGGAGAGGTACTCAACTTCAATTAGATCCCCATTGCTTCTTAGAAACTTCACCAAAAATGGGATACAAAAATCTTGTCTCGGTCTCAGACTATATTGATAGGCACCCCATGGAGTTTCACAATCTCCGCAATAAAGAGCCGAGCGTAACGTGTCGTATTATAATCCATCCATATCAGTAAGAAATGTGTTGATTTAGTCAGAAGATCGACGATAACCCAAATAGAATCATGACCTCTTTGTGACGTCAGCAATCCTGTGATGAAATCCCTCGAGATACTTTCCCATTTCCACATCGGTATTTCTAACGGTTGTAACAATCCCGTCGATCGCTGGTGGTCTACCTTCACCAATTGACAAGTGGTACTTTGGGAAACAAATTCAGAGATATCCTTTTTCATACCCGCCCACCAATACTGATGGCGTATGTCTTGGTACATTTTTTCTCCACCTGGGTGTACTGCAAATTTCGAACCATGGGATTCAGTCATGACAGCACGTCTCAAGTCTCCCTCATTCGGGACTATAAGTCTTTCGTGGAAATGCAACCCAACCTCAGAACTAATAGTGTAGGACTCCACTCCCTTGGTTAACAACTGGCGTATCCGGTCATGGCAGTCTTTGTCCCTTCCTTGCGCTTCCACGACTCTCGTCAGAATAGTAGGCATAACGATCAACACTAACATAAATGCTCTAGCGACCGCATCCTCTTGGCTAAGCTCTTTCCATTTAGCCTTCCATACTTTCGCTAGCTTCCTCGCGGGTTTTTGACTCAGTGCATCCGCTACCATATTTGCCTTGCCTGGGTGTTAGTGAATATCAATTTGATAGTCCTTCACGAACTCCAACCAACGATGTTGGCGCATATTAAGATCTTTCTGCGAGAATAAATATTGCAACGATTTGTGGTCCGTAAAAAGACTAAACTTCTCCCCCAGGAGGTAACGTTTCCATATCTTCAAGGTGAACACTACCGCGGCAAGCTCCAAATCATGCACGTGATAATTCTTCTTATAGGGCTTTAGCTTGCAAGAAGCATAAGTAATGGCCTTATGCTCTTATTGTAACACACCTCCCAATCCTTGTAGAGATGCTTCAGTAAATACTAAATAGTCCACTCCCAATCTTGGCAACATGAGTACAGGAGAAGAAGTCAACTTTTCCTTCAACTCGTCGAAAGCTAGATGACCAGAATCATCCCAAACAAATTTCACTCCTTTTTGGGTCAAGTTTGTCAACGGGCCAAAAATCTTGGAAAAACCCTTAATAAAATGGTGATAATAACCTGCAAAACCCAGAAAACTATGAATCTCAATGGGCGTCGTGGGCTTACCCCATTCCCTCACCGCGACAACTTTACTCGGGTCTATAGAAATACCCTCCACTATCATAATGTGCCCCCAAAACTGCACTTCTTATAGCCAAAAACCACACTTCTCGAACTTAGCATACAATTGATGATCCCGTAATATTTGCAGGACCAATCGTAGATGTTCAGCATGATCAACTTCAGTCCGAGAATAGACTAGAATGTCTTCAATAAACACTATGACAAACTAGTCTAGGAAGTACCGAAACACTCTATTCATAAGGTCCATAAATACAGCAGGAGCATTGGTTAGCCCAAAAGGCATGACGAAAAACTCATAGGACCCATATCTAGTAAAGAATGCAATCTTCGACACGTCCTGCTCTCGAATTTGCAGTTGATGACACCCAGTCCTCAAATCTATCTTAGAGAAGTATGACGCTCCCCTTAATTGATCAAACAAATCATCGATCTGAGGTAACGGGTATTTGTTTCTAATGGTGACCTTATTCAATTCTCGATAATCAACACATAACCGGAGGGAACCATCTCTCTTGTTCACAAAAAACACAGGAGCACCCCATGGCGACGTGCTATGTCGAATAAACCCTTGATCTAATAGTTGTTGAATTTGATCCCTTAACTCCCTCATTTCCAAAGGAGCCATACGGTATGGAGCTCTCGCAATCGATCGAGTTCCCAGTGCTAAATAAATTACAAACTCAATCTCACAACTTGGAGGTAAGCTCGGAATCTCTCGAAAAACATCCTCAAATTTTCTAACAATGGGAATCGAGTATAAGGAAATGACTATATCGCATGAAGTCTCCTCCTTAATACAATATAAGTACATGCTCGAACCTCCCTCCGAAAGAGGCATAGCCACTAAAAACATTTCTTACCTCGGAATGGCAAAGACTATACTCCTCCCGTAACAATTTACCATGGCTCGATATTTCACTAACCAATCTATATCCAAAATAACATCATACCCGACCATACCCAGGACGAGTAAATCAGCCTCAAAACGCAAATTACCAAGGTCTATTCCTACCCTTTTACAAATAAAAAATATAAGTGAACCATCACCCATTGAAAATTCCACACTAGTAAAAGTACTCTCAGTAGACTTAATCAACCCCATCGAATGAGCAAAATGCCTAGCAATAAACGAGTGTATTGCACCCTTATCAAATAACACTCGACCCACATACTCGTGAATGGGAAACTTACCCTCAATAGCTGGCGGTGCGGTGGAGCTGAAGGAAGTAAATCATCCTAAATATGATACACACGCCCATACTGAAGTCACCCCCGTTGTAGAGGGATGGCTGGAATAGGCGCTGGAGGCTATAAATGCTCCTACTGATGCTGAATACCCCTAGGTAACTGCCCCCGATTAACTGTGGACAAGCTTTCTTAAAGTGACCCTGTTCACCATACTGAAAACAGCGTCCCGCAAAAGTTTTTGAATATCGGCCCCGATAATTCTGAAACTGCCCCATGCCTTGGCCCTGATGGCCTCGACCTTCATTATTTCCTCTTCCCACTTGGCCCTGTTGGCCTAACTGATGCTATCGTTAGTCAACCTGACCGTGTTTAAAACCACCTCCGCCAAAGTTAAAACCCCCAAAACGTTGTTTCTTAGATGATTCCCCCTACTGGGTGTCCCTCTCTTTCAGTTTACTTCCCGACTGTTGTGGTGAGGGTAGTGCTCCACCAGCACCATTACCTCCTTTCTTACTAGCTTAACCCAAATCCACACTCTCCTTACTCCCTTTCACATGAAGACGGTGATCTTGGCAATGAAGCAAGGTCACATTTATCACGTCACCAAACGTTTGTAAAGTTGGATTTCCCAATAAGTGCTGCCTTATTCTACAATTCAAACACCTGATAAATTTTGAAATTCTTCTCTCCTCCGGAATGACTTCATCTGGCACAAAGTTCACTAGACGAGTAAATTTCTCTTCATATTCCGCAATTGACCGTTCCCCCTGAACAACATCCTGGAGTTTCCTCCTCATCTCCTTCTGAACTACTGGAGGAAAATACTTTTGATCAAATAAAACCCACAAGTCAGAGATAGACACGGTATCCCTCTGCTTCGGAGTTGTCACCGATTCCCACCAATGTAAATATGTTCCTACTAGTTTAAAAGTGGAAAGAATCTGCTTTCGTTACCCGCTACACTCCACCATTCGGAGATGGCATTGCATATATTTCTTCCACTAGTTTGCCATAATCACATCGGTGCCACCCTAAAATTCTGGAGGGTGACCTTTTAAGAATGATTCTCTAACTCTCTCCCACGCGCCCACATAGTCTTGAACCTCTGATACTATTGGTTGTTGGGTTTGGGGAAATTATTGGGCCATAGCAGTCATTGCAGTGTTGACTGCCTCAGCGACAATATTAGCCACCTCCGCCACATTTATCATTCCTTATGGTGGTGGGGGCTCTACATTCTCCGCAAATCGATTTACTTTCGTCGGGCGACCTCTTTTAGGCGGCATCTGAGACGAAGAAACAACTGGATCAGAATACAATTTAAAACAATTTATCTTAGCAGAAGTTCCCAAGCATGCACAAACAAAACAGTCCTAACAATAGGGATCTATATCAAAGAATGCTACGATAGAACGTGATAAGTCCGCATAGATCCTAAGGAATCTAGAACCTGATGCTATGATACCATCTGTGACACCTCGCTTATTAAAATAAGAGGTGGCTAGCCCGATACTCCAATAAATACAGGAATCCTAGATGGTACACTCTTAGCATCACTGTCATGAAAATAATAGTACGAGATAACCACCAATAATTTTAGAAAATGGATGTCAAATAAATTTGCAAGTTTAATAAAAACCATTTCGACAATCTAATTTGAAAAGAAGGTGGATAAATATATATAAACACATAACAGTTTAACAACCCAACTACAAAATAATAACCGAATAAGTTGTTGGTTAACAGACTAATACAAACAGATTACACCAAGTATTACAGTTAAATATCACAATATATTCCAATTAAAATCTTGGGCAACATGCCCGAATGTACAGACTGATCATAACTAGAGTATATAAAAGATGGATGCGTCTATAGCAAAAATTCTACAACATCCGCAAAAATGGAATAGCTCCATGACACTGGGAATGAGAGATTAATACGGGCGTCCTTGCGGCGGAGAACCTAAGCAGAAATATGATCCATACAAAACAGAGAAATATAAACGGGTCAGGGCCCGATTTCATATGATAAATGTGTGAATAAAATTCATAACAGTTATGAATACTAACATCATAAACAAGTTTAAATCGCTACTCACCATAAGAATAATCCTCACCTCTCGTCTAAGTGCACATCCTAGCACAATGCCATTTATAGTGTTAACTATACATCAATGCAAGAGAAATAACTAAATTCCATTTTAATAAGCTTAAATTGCAGTTTTATAAAATATGACTTCACAAGTTCGTTCCTCATTAGGGAAAATTATTCCATACAATTGATTTATAAATGCATTCGCCATTTATGAAATGCCACATTCGAAAGAATAGTTACAATCAAAATATAATGATTCTAAGACCATCCTTCCGGGAGTCACCCCACTGAATGCGCTCCTAAATAGCTATCATCGTCCAGGGTCTATAACCAAGACCACCTGGGCACCATAAATCGCATCGCGTGGGAAGCGGCCATATGCACAGTGAGTCATAACCATAGCCGGAATTACCTCACTTCGAATCAAATAACATCACAATATAACCATCGGTCCTATGGCCGAGGACTATATTCACCCTGCATTCACTAGCCAGGGGACTTCACCTTATTCACGTAACTTCCCTTATGATAACATTTAGAGAGGTATGTATATGCATGTCATAATTTACTAGATATTCCAGTTTAAAATGTTCATTCCACTGTATCTGAAACCATATGTGTGTAACGACATAAACCACAACGTTTAATTAACCCCATACTAACTTCCAAGAGTTCACAACAACACCATAAAGCTACTATGTGTAATTCACCTCATATAAGTCTCTAAAAGTCCAAAACCATATAACCCTACTTCCCCCTAGTCCTAGACTAGCTTACTAAATGAAAAGGACACTCACCTCCATCTAATAATTAATTAATTAATCCCCGAAATTAGCCCGAACACTCCTATTCTAACCTAGGCTTTTGATTCCCCTAATACAATAACCTAATACTCTATTTTACTTTATGCAAGAAGGTTCCTAATCCTTAAACCTTAAAAGAAAGGAATAGAAGGAAAACAAAATTTCGAGGTTAAAAAGAGAGTATCGGTCGACCGTCTCCTGACCCCCGGTCGATCGCGCTATTTGAAATTGGCCTTATAAGAAAAGTAATAATCCCTTACCATACCCTTAAGGCCCGGTCGACCGATCCTTGGGTCGCAGTTGACCGTGCTATCAAATTTTTCCTTTGGAGAGAAGCAGTAAGCTTTTATCTTTAGGCCCGATCGACCGGTCCTTGGACCGCGGTCGACCGGCTGCACCAGATCCCACGGCCAACCCCCATTTTATCATACCAAACCTAAGTCTCTAACCTATTTTCTTCCACATATATCAACCTCCTCATCTAATAACTTCAGCCCATCATTTCTACACAACAACAAACTAATAAAAACAACTCAAATCACATCTTGATCAAGATTTAAGGGTTTAAACACCAAAAGTCATCAAAACTCACACACGATTTACATCTCCAAAAACACAACTATCAATAAAAATTATCCACACTAAATCATACATAATTTCTAGTTAGAAACTTGCCTCAAGTTTGTACTCTTGGATTCTCTACTCGTAGCAACGATTTCCAAGCTCAAATCAACAAATCTCCTCTTTCTCTCCTTTTTCTCCCAAGTTCTCTCTACTCTCTTTTAGGTTTAGGAATAAATGAGAAATAAATGTTCTAACAAGAATAAAATACCCAAATTTCATCAAGTCCAACATTAAATGCTACTACACAATTAAAATGACTCGTAACAACATAATTAAGGCATAACCGGTCAAAAGTACCCGGAACCCAAAAATACAACTTGGTACTTATTTTGACTATTTTAACTATTTTCGGACTAACCGCACCCTCCAAATTGGCATCCGGGATAACATGAATTATTTCATATTCCAACATCATATTAATTCATTAATAATGACCCACTTGAAATATAAGTCATATCCGTCACTTAAAGCATAACGACACAACAAAACATAATATGATACTATTTACATTCACTTAACAGTAAATATGCAAAGCTTAGTAAATATTATATCTCAAATCACTCAAAGTAACATTTACTTCAACTTCCTTTATTTTATATAATTAACCCACTAGGAAAATTAGTATAAAAATAATATGCAATGTTTTAGTAAATATTATCTCTTACTCATAAATAAGGGTATTACATGATTTTTGGGTGAGAATATTGAAGTAAAATTATATGCAATATATCCTTTGGCATTAGATGTAGGGGTGGAAATTTTGGGAATGAAACGATAAGACAATATGAAATGAAATGAAATTGACATGAAATTTACACGGTGTTTTGTATTCGAGTCTGGGTTCGTGGACACGCTAACGGGTCATGTCGTGCTCCTGTCAAATTTCTTTCACGAAATTGACCCTATAAGTACACGACAGTGACCTGATAGTGGCCCAATTAAGGGCACGATATAAATCCTATATAGACGCACTATCGACCCCCATTTAGAACCATTATCCACCCACTATTTAGAACCATTATTTTTTTAATTCCTCCCTAACTTTTCTAATCGTGTCCAATCGTGTCGTGTTGGGTCTGATCTAATCGTGTCCAATCGAACCGTATTTACTTATCGTGTTATCGTGTCGTGTCATGTTTTTAACATGTGGTGTTCGGGTTAAGGAAAAAAACACGTTATCGTGTTGTGTCGTGTTCGGGTCCGTTGAATTCTTATCATGTCGTGTCTGGTCATGTGAAAACACGACTTGTTGATCCTTTTTGCCACCCCTAGTCAATACACATTATGTAATCAATATACACTCAAGACAAAAATACCCATCCTTTATCTGAATAAAGAATTTGTTCCTTTATGAATATCATTGTGGCCATCCCCGATCCTTAAGGTGGGAGAGGATCCCTTTGGTCCCGTGCGTCCCACTCGGGAGCGCTTCGACCGACGTCGTTGATAAGGTGAACAATGTAGAGAGATGGAGTCGCCAGTCTATTTTACTCAAAATAGACAAAAGAAAAGGGAGCCATCCCGAAGGACATCATCCAAAGACATACTGATACATACGAAATCAAAATGATTTGAAAAAGGATCCGGAGGCTAAGTTACGAAACAGGAAGGTGTTAGGCACCCATTCCTCACTTACGGTCTCTCATGGGTTGTTGCTATTTTCCTTTATTTCCCCGTGATATGTGTGCCTGTGTATACATAGTGGAGATATGAATCATCAACTTGTATCATGGAAGAGATAAAGGGAGTCATCCGTAGGAATGCTCATAAGAATAATATTAGAAAATAGGATTTACGCGATTATCCTCATGTTGATCGTTATAACTGAACGATAACGCACATGGAATAATACGCCACTAAGAAAAAATATATGTATATATAGAATTTAAGAGAATTGAGTTTAAAGAATATAGAGAAAATAGAAAATGAGAGAAAAGTAGGAATAGGACTTAAGTCACGGGTTTTACCCCAAGACGCTTACATAGCCTATAAAGGCATCAAAGTCCACGTAGTTCGCATGCAAAATGAGGGGTGGGATTTATCCCATAAATCCAATCGAGGACTTCTCTTATATGTGTGTGTGTGTGTGTGTGTGTGTAAAAAAAGTGTTTTAGTTGTGAGAAAAGTGCGAGAATTCCCATTTGGAATTTATGAGCAAATCCTCCTTTTCTTATTTTTTTGGGTTTTATTTATATGAAAATAAGAGATGTGAAATAATATTAAATAAAAAGTATATTAAGATATGTGAGATGAGAGAATAAAAGTGCTAACTAATAAAACGAATTAATGCGAATTTAGGGGAATTTAAAGAGAGAGTTGAGAAAGTTAGACCTTCTTGAAGCTCTTGAGCTTGATCTTGGATGTTGGGGAGCATCCCTTGCACTTGGGTGATGATGGAGGATACTTAATTCACCAAATTTGAGGAAGAAAGTGATGAAAGGTGAAGGTTGGAAAGGGATTTGGATGTGGAAATCACGCTGACTTCGAGACGGGTTTTCTGAACTTGCTGAGAGTAATGGATCTCTGATTTTTTTTCTCCTTTTATGGAATGAGGTTAGGACCTCCTTTTCATAGGCCCAGGGCATTTTCGACCGGCATAGCCGTGGTCCTTCCAATTGGCAGGTGTGTTTACGCACACTGCTGATAGGCAGGGTTTGGAACCTGCCGTTTGGTAGTGTCTTTCAGGTTCCTTTGGAAAATCGCTCGTAGAGCGCGAATCGTTGATCCAAATCGCACACGGGGTGAACCATTAAAAAGGTATTTCAGAGACCTTCAAAAGTCCTTGGACTTCTCCCGAGTCTAAGAGTTGACTTTGGGTCAAATGAGGGTTGGAAGCGTTTGTTGGTCCTTTGGATGAGGAAACTTTGGACGCAAACGGATCGTTCGTCCGCATGGTAAGTCAGAATCGCGCATGAGGTGGACCGTTAGAAAGGTGAGGATATGTACTTTGACATTCCAAATAGTTTGACCTGGTTCAGGGAGTTGACTTTGGTATCGAGGCCTGAAAGTGTTCGTGACCTTTCCGGGTAAAACGATTCGTTCGTCCGTATCGTAAGTCAAAATTGTGCACGGGATGGACCGTTAGAAAGGGGATTCAGTGACATTCGAAGATTCATTTAGTATCGATTGAGATAAAGAGTTGAATTTGGTCAAACAGAGCATGGGAGTGTTCGGTGACCTCCTGATCGAGTTTCAGGGGAAAACGGGTTGTTCGTCCACATCGTAAGTCAGAATTATGCACAGGATGGGCCATTGGAAAGGGGATTCAGTGCGCTTCGAAGATTAATTCATTCTCGTTCGAGCTGAAGAGTTTGACTTTTGGTCAAATGGAGCCTGGGAGTTCCCGATGGCCTTTAGGTCAGTACCCAGGGTATGGCTTGGGTTTGTAATGGTGAAGGGAGGTGCTAGGGACCTAAGGAGAGGTTAGGGGGTATTAGAAGGGGGTGTATACAGAGACTATCGACGGGTGAGTTTGGAACAAATGAAAGCTGTCAAATAGACACCACATGATGCCTTTTAAAAAGGATGACCAAGGGGTTGAGGTTCATTCTCAGGACCTAAGGATGAGGATGACCGATTCTGCGGGTCGAAGCTGATTCTAAGGGATTGAAGATGAGGGTGACTGATTTTGCGAGTCGAAGTCAATTCAGCGGGCTTAAAGGGGCATGTTGGGGATGGTGTTAAAAGAAGTGATGACCAAAGGTTTAGGTCAATTTTGAAGTCCTACAGCAATGATGGGGGTGACTAATTCTATGGGTCGAAGCCAATTCTTAGGGCTTAGGTTGTGATGACTAATTCTGTGGGTCGAAGCCAATTCTGCAGGTTTAAGTTTGGGACGACCAAATTTGAGGGTCGAAGCCAATTCTGTGGGATTAAGTTTGAGATGACCAATTTTGCGCGTCGAAGCCAATTCTGCAAACTTAAGTTGAAATGACCAATTCTATGGGTCGAAGCTAATTCTACGGGCTTAAGTTCAAATGATCAATTTCGCGGGTCGAAGCCAATTCTGCAGGCTTAAGTTGAAATGACCAATTCTGTGGGTCGAAGATAATTTTACTGGCTTAAGGTGAGAAGTTCTTGGGGAACTCTGCTGGGAAAATTACCTTGTGATTTTGATTTGAGTTGGGGAGCCGATTGCTGGGGAAATCCTTGTGTCTTTTGGGGACTTTACTGGTGGAACAACCAATCTGATGCTGGGGAAGTGATTAGGTGGTCCAGGGTTTGAACGTATTTCTCGGAGGAATTTGAGACCTTCGGGAAATAGGATATGATCCTGAAGTTTTGGATATTTTGGAGGTCCTCTGGGGACGTTTCCGGGGAGAGATTCACTTGTCTTTTGAGAGTTCCACTAGGGAAATAGGGGTTCTTCTTGAGGAAGTGCGAAATTTTCTTGGTGAAAATGTTCTAAATCCTTTACGAGATTTTTAGAAATTTTTTGAGGATTTTTTAGGATTTTTTGGGAATTTCTGTACGAAAATTTAAGGGGGTTGGTCGGCATGGTGTAGAGGGTGCCATTCGACAATGGCACGAATTTTTTAGGTGACCTTTTACCCTTGGGGGATGGATGTTCAGGACACGGGGTTGACTGAGGCGAATGCGCAGATGAGGCATTTACTAGCGCATGAGTTTGGCCACTCTTGGTATCTCGGGGAGAGGGTGGTCTGACAGATTGCTGAGGGGGAGGTGGTGGTGCCACGTGCGAGGCCCCCTATGTCTATTAGGCGGGAGAGGCTACTGTCGGAGGATGCGAGGATCGCGGCGATGATTGGCGAGTCCTACCTACTGTAAACCGATATGATTGTGCCGTTTGATTATGTGGACTTTGTGACGAGCTGGATGATGGCTCCCAGCATATATAATGCACTTCCCTCCCTTCCTGCGGGTTTGAGTGGGCCAGTGGGGTCCTCCCACAGTGGTGGCAGTCCTTCGACATCTGCGGTGGCGACGACTTCGAAGGTTCCCTTTGTGAGGCTGCATACTCCTTCATACAATATTTCGCGGGCTGATGGAGGGATGGTGCCTATGCTACATCGTCCTTAGGCGATGGACCCAGAGGAGTTGGGCTTGACAGAGGAGGTTTTTCGTCTTGGGGTATATCTTTATGTTCTTCTCCTTTGGTTTCTTTTGATATTTTCTTCTTGATTCTGATTTTGCCTTTTCTTGCAGCAAGTCCGGGTGTCCACCACTTAGCTGAGGGATATTGGGGACTGGATATCTTCAGCGACTTCTCGTATTTGGGACGTGGTTCCTGTTCCTTCTTGCTTAGTGCCGTCTGCCTCATCTGGGGAGGAGTCTGGTTCAGGTAGCGGTGGTGCGTCATCTCACCATCGGGGAAAGAGAGCACGTCGCAGGGGTGGAAGCTTTTACAGGAAAGGGCAAGTGAGAGAGAGAGAGAGAGAATGTGCGTTCAGGCTGAGTCCTGTTTGTTTTTTATTTTCCTACAAAATGATGTAACACAGAGAAATATCTATGCAATGCAATGAAGTTTTTTGTTTATCTTTTGTTAATGATGAATGAATGCATGCATATGCGCTTTTTACTTTGTTGTTGAGACATAAAAAGAAATATTTTTGGTATTTTGAAAGAAATTTTTATTCAAAATGAGAATTTATATAAAGATGAAAAGGGGATTTTTGAAATTCTGTTGAGAATATCAATTTATGTTGAGTTTTTTTTAATTTTGTCAAAAGAGGAAAAAAGAAAATTTCCAAAAGTAGGGGGTTGCCGATCGGCAAGCACCTTATCCTGCCTATTGGCAGGTCAGTTCAATCCAATTCAAAGATTTGATTAGTACCCTCATCAGCCTTTGGTACTTTATGGGGCAGGATTTCCTTCGATTTCTGTAGGTGTTATGTCTTTTGTGGGAGTTTTCAAGTATAAAAGAGGGGTAAGAGTGGAGTGTTTTTCCCACCTTCACATTCTTACTTTCTTGTCCTGTGAGATGGCTCTCCCTGGTAGTGTTGATTTTGCCAACTACCTTGAGATTTTAGAGGTAATGTGCTCCTATAACGTCGTCTATGATGCTTACAACATGCGTTGAGTTTCTTTATGGCGTAATCGGCCCATAAAGTGGAACATGCTGATGGCGATGGTAAAATTTTGGTACCCCGAAGACCATGTATTCCGCTTTGGCTTGGAAGAAGTCTGTCTGAATTATGAGGAATTTTCTACCATGTTGGGGATAAATCCTGGTGTTGCCGCGACTCTACCTGAGTTTTACCGTTCTCCCCAGGAGTTATTGGCCGAGCTTCTTTATGTTTCATCTCCAG
This sequence comes from Sambucus nigra, assembly GCA_949130495.1. Taxonomy (NCBI): domain Eukaryota; kingdom Viridiplantae; phylum Streptophyta; class Magnoliopsida; order Dipsacales; family Adoxaceae; genus Sambucus; species Sambucus nigra. Next base: position 137,502,928 of record OX422216.1, read on the forward strand.
CGGCCAGATCACTGGTGGTTATAGGTATGATCCCTCTTCCGGCGATGTTGCGATCTGTGCATTTGCAGGAGGTTGGTGATGCTGGATATGCTGGAGCTGTCATTCTAGGCTTGGTTTCAAAATTGTTGCTGGTAACTGGGGAGCTGCTGGTGGACCCACAACTTACAGTTATTACATCATGGATGTCCTACCGTCGCAATCCTGCGACGGTGATACTAGCGAAGACTTTGAATGGCTTAGATGCCTGGTGAGAAGGTGGTTCTGACTTTCTGAGGGGTAGCCCTGTGATGCTGTTCATGTGGTTGTCTGAAAGATTCCGCCTAGTAACTCCTCCAGAATACCCTTTATTAGTTGTACCCAATTTTTTTTCGCGCCATTTTATCAGTGTTGTCCCGGATATTGAGAGTTGGGAGAATTGGTTCGTGGAGCATGGGGCTCTAAATCTGTACTTGTCAGTACCTTGGTGGGGATAGCTGCTGCATATTCTAGAACTGGGAGAATACATGTATGTTCGGCTGGTTGGTCTTAGACAAACCTCGTTTTATTTCCCTTGGCGACTTCTGTACCAATTTGGCTGGGAGAAGATTGTACCACCTCGAACACTAGACTTGTTTTCGGTAGAAGATTTTACAGAGCATCTTCGCATGTTGCTTGGCTCTTTATGGGAGATTCTACGTTCGTCGTCACGTCCCTCTCTGTCTGTTGGGAGAGTTTGGCACATCCCTGGGGATTATATGAAGTGGTTGTGGAGGAGAGTAGTTAGAAAGATGTTGGTAGTGGATACTGGACAAAGGTGGCTTGTTTTATCTAATACCATTGAGGGAGGTGTGGTAGTTTTTTTGAGGCTGGTGCGGCACTCCATTCAGGCAGGGGAAGTTTGGGGACCCCGGGATATAGATGATGACGATGATGGAGCGGGTTCCTCTGGTAGTTGTGGGTAGGACTCTTGGAGAGTTTATTTTGTGTCGGTAAATAAGTTTTATTTGGCTTTTTAGGAAGGTAGGGGGAAGGGAGTTATCCGTTCCTTTATGTAATTGCACTGTAATTTCTTATTATGGAAATAAATAAGTTTTTTATCATCCCGTTGTGACCTTTGATGAAATTTGTATCTTGAGTTATCTATACTGATCACTAAGGCATGCATAATCCTTTTATTCAAATATATGTTAAAGTGAACTGTCATTCTCGGAGATAAGAAAAGAATATTTTTCGTAAAAAATAAGGGGTCGTGCTCATGTAAGATGTATGAGCTGCCTACGTACCTCTAGGGATTTTTGAAAATTTTCAATTTTTCTGGGAATGATTTTTTTTTTTTTGCAGAGGATCAAGGCCACGTAGTTCTGGGTAGAGGGAAATGAAGATATTTTTTTTAGAATAAAAGGGAGATGAGAAGAGTCATAGCGCGCTGAGATTTTGGACTAGGGGTAAAATTTCTTGAGACGATCCAAGTTGACTGGACGAGCCATATCTTCTCCGTCTAAGTCGATGAGCATGTCGGCACCACCGGACAAGATCTTCTTCACAATTTATGGGCTGCTCCAATTGGGCTTGAATTTCCTTCTGTGGTCCCAGATGGGCTCTACTATTTCTTTTAGGGCTAAATCCCTTTCTTGGACACCGCGGTTCTTGACTCTCTTATTGAATGAACGTGCTATTTGGCGATGGTACCCTTGTATGTGATACAACGCCTTCAGTCTCCTTTCGTCTAAGAGTGATAGCTCGTTGAGGCGGCTTTGATGCCAGTCCTCCTCACTGACCTTACTTTCAAGCATGACGCGTAACGAGGGTATTTCAAGCTCCACGGGTAGGACTTTTTCCATGCCATAGACTAAAAAGTAAGGGGTAGCTCCAGTAGAGGTTTGGTAGCCCCAAAGGGTGTATGGGATTTGGTCGGCCCAATCTTGACATCTTTTGGTCATCTTAATGATGATGGCTTTGAGGTTCTTATTGGAAGCTTCGATTGCACCATTGGTTTGAGGTTGGTAGGGAGAAGATTTGTGCCTCTGGATCCTAAACTCGTTGACCACTTCTGTGACTTATGCCTGGAAATGCAACCCGTTATCTGACACTAGCTCGTGCGGGACCCCATATGGGTAGATGATGTTTTTCTTGATGAATTTGGCCACTTTCTTGGTGTTCAGGACTGCGTATGACTCAGCTTCGACCCATTTGGTGAATTAATTAATGGCAACTAGGATAAACTCATGCCCGTTAGAGGACTTGGGTGTAAGCTTCCCTATTATGTCGATTCCCTGAGTGGACAACGGCCAGGGAGAAGTCATGTTGTATAATTCTCGCGGAGGCAAATGTTGAAGGTTGGAGAACTGTTGGCATTTGAGGCATCTCCGAACATAGGCGGTGCAATCCTGGATCATGGTGGTCCAGTAGTTGTCTTGTCGAATGATCTTCTTGGCAAGCATGTGACGATTCATATGGGGTCCACATTCCCTGCTGTGGATTCTTTACATCACCTCTTCAATGTCAGCCCCTGTGATGCAGTGTAGATGGGTTCCATCGAAGTTTCTTTTGAGCAGTGCTTTGTGACAGATGATGTATTGGGTGGCCAGCCTTCAGAGGGTTGCCCGGTCTTTCTTATTGGAACCCTTAGGATATTTACCATTCTTGAGGAGGTTCCACATATCATAATACCAACAATTGGCTAGCTCAGGATCTTCTTTGGTGATGAGCCCAATGTGGTAGCAGTGGGTTGGTCTGTCTTTCTTTTGGATCAGGAAGGGGGCCATTGTGATTCCTTCGGGCATGTCGACCATGGAGGCCAGGGTAGCAAGGTCATCGGCTAGGTTATTTTTTACTCGAGGTAGGTAGTGGAAGGTGATGTCTTATAATTGGGAGGCTAGTTCTTCTAGGTGGGCATGTAAGGGTTGGAGTTTCTCGTCCTTGACTTTCCATTTTCTGAGCACCTGAGCAATAACGAGGGAAGAATCCCCATAGACATCTAGGCGTTGGATACCTTTCTTGAGAGCAACTTTGAAGCATACCGTACACGCCTCGTATTCAGTCATGTTGTTGGTGCAGGGTAAATCCAACTTGATGGCGATGGGAGTGTGGGAGTCACTTGGGGTGATCAGAAGTATCCCAATGCCATATCCCTTTTTATTGGCAGCGCCGTCAAAGAACATTTTCCATTGGAGGTCATCTTGAGCGCTGTAGAGGATATTTTCATCTGGGAATTTGCAGATCCAGTAATCAGCTTCTTCTATAGGGTAATCAGCGAGGTAATCAGAGATGAATTTTCCTTTTATGGATTTCTGTGTGACGTACATGGTATCAAACTCAGCTAAGCGCATCAATCATCAAGCCATTCGGCTGGATAAGGCGGGTTTCTCAAGAAGGTACTTGATGGGGTTCATTCTGGATACAAGTTTAATGGGGGAAGGCGAGCATGTAGTGTCGCAACTTTTGGGTGACCCAAACAAGCGCGACGCATGCTTTTTCCAAAGCGGTGTAATTGAATTCGTACTCGGCCAATTTTCGATTAGCATAATAGATGGCTCTTTATTTATGGGAATGTTCAAGGTATTGGGCTAGCAAATCCCCAACTGTAGTCTCGGTTATGGTTAGGTATAAGAGCAATGGGAGAACAGGCTGTGGTGGCATGAGTACCGGAGGTTGAGTCAGGTATTGTTTGATTCATTCGAAGGCTTCTTAGCAGGCCTTGTTCCAAACTTTGGTTGAATACTTTCGAAAGAGTTTGAAAATCGGTTCATAACTGGGGGTGAGCTGGCTGATGAACCGTCTTATGTATTGAAATTTCCCAAGGAATCCTCGGACCTCTTTCTCCATTCGAGGAGGTGGAATCTCAAGTATGGATTTTAGCTTGGCAGGATCTTCTTCTATCCATTTTTCACTGACCATGAATCCCAAGAGTTTTCCCTTTGTAACGCCGAAGACACATTTACGTGGATTAAGTCTCATTTGATACCATCACAGTCGTTCGAAGAACTTTCGGAGAGAGGGAACATGGACTTCTCTAGTTTTGGATTTGATAATCATATCATCCACATAGACCTAAACTTCTTTGTGAATCAGATCGTTTAGGATGGTTGTGGCAGCCCTCTGGTAGGTAGCCCCAGCGTTCTTGAGACCAAATGGCATAACAGTGTAGCAAAAGGTTCCCTATGGGGTGATGAACGCGGTTTTTTCTTGATGATCTGGGTGAATTTTTATTTCGTTGTATTCGACAAACTCGTCGATAAATGACTTAAGAGAACGGCTGGCCGTGTTGTCCACGATCATGTCGATATTGGGTAGCAGGTAGACATCCTTTGGAGAGGCTTTGTTCAAGTCCCATTAGTCTACACACATCCGAACTTTCCCTCCTGATTTCCGCATAGGCACTATGTTGACTAGCCATGTGGGATATTCGATCACACGAATGAAACCCATGTTTAGATGTTTGACTACCTCTTCTTTGACTTTGAGCGACCATTCGGTGCGGAGCTTTCTCAGCTTTTGTTTAACTGGCTTGTAATCTGGAAGAGTGGGGATCTCATGCTGAGCAATTTTAGGATCAATTCCGGGCATATCATCATAGGACCACGCAAAGACATCCACGAATTCCTTCAATAATTCTTCGAGTTGTGCGCACTCATGCTCGTCGGGGGTATCCCCTATCCTAATCTCGCCCAGTTGGCTACTAGAACCGAGGTTAATAATAACAGTTTCTTCTTCATTAACTTGAACGAGATTATGTTGTTTGTTATTAAACTTATTTAGATCAGTTAAGAATTGTTCATTTACAAAATCATCATCATCAAAAGTTTGATTAGAATCTAAACAATTAATGTAAGGCACAACAAGATACTCAAAATCTTCGTTTATTTCATTGATAGGAAAAACAGCATTGAGAACCTCATCAAAGGAGGTTTCGATTACATTTGAGCAAGGATAGAGAGCAGAAGAAGAAATGGGGTAAACATTGGGGTTAGGTGAGATTTCAACAGGCACTACACCGAAATGGGAAAATTGGCACCCTTTTAGCGGCTAGCCTTGTCACAGTCATTGATCGAGACAAAAAAACATGCATTTTTTATCACAATCAATGACCGTGATAAGTCCGTGACGAAGGCTTATCACGGTCATTGACCGTGACAAGTCTGTGACAAGAACAGTTGTTAAGGGCTTGTCACGGTCATTGACCGTGACAATTCTCTAAAGTTGTCACGGTCAATGACCGTGACATGACCGTGACAAATCTGTTAGCAAAAATCCCTTTTCCCTCCTTTTTTCTTCACCGCGTTCCCTCCAATTTCTCTCTCTCTCTCTCTCTCTCTCTCTCTCTCCCACATATATATGTGTGTTGGTGTATATATATGCATGTGTGTGTGTGTATATGTGTGTGTGCATGTGTGTGTGTGTATGTGTGTGCTCATGTGTGTGTGTGTGGTGGGGGAAGGGGGTGGGGCTGTGTGTGTGTGTGTGGTGGGGGTGGGACAGGGTGTGTGTGTGTGGTGGGGGGTGGGGAGTGGGGAGGGGGGGTGGGGTTGTTTTTGTGTGTGTGGTGGGGGAAGGGGGTGGGGGGAGGGCGGGAGGGGTTAGGGATGGGGGGTGGGTAGTGGGTGGTGGGGTAGGGGGCGGGGCTACGTGCGCGTGTGTGTATGTGCGCATGTGTGTGTGTAATGTGCGTATGCGCGAAAGAGGGAAATGACGCGGGGGGTGTGATGGGGGGTGGGGCTGCGTGCTTGTGTTTGTGTGTGTGTGCACGTGTGTGTGGGGAGGGGGGAGGGGAGCGAGGGTGGGGCTTGTTAATTTTTTTTATTAAATTTTGAATGGTTTATTAGATATTTTCCCTCAAATGCAAGTAATGTCCCTTGTAAATGAATTAATTGATTATTAATTTTTTTAGTAAATTAATATATGAAAGTAGGATTGCCCCTCATTCTAAATTAGTAAATAAATAATTGTATGCTTTAATTGATGAAAATAATTAATTGAGTAGATGAATTAAAAGGAGTACGGGATACACATTAGAGAGTCATTACCCCTATAATGAGATCTCTCGAATTGTCCCATTTGGACGGTTTGGGACTGCATAATTTCTGTATAATAATATTCTTAGTGGCTTAAATTTGTTACTTTTGGAGGAAGTTCTGCAGTCGTATCCTAATGTTCTCTGGGTAGATACTAGATTGACAAGTGTGACTGTTATTTCAATTGATCAATTAAAATAACACTCACACTTTCCAATCTACGCCGTGTACTTGCAGAACTACGGGGATATGCAGCCGAAATTTTCTCAAATCGTAACAATGTGCATGAGCTGTTAAGTATATTACAGAAAAATGCGGTCTTGAATGGGATAGGACCACTCACCCTTTATAGGAGATGGAGGAAATATAAATTTCTATTAAAAATTGAATTTGAATTTGAAATTTAAAAATCAAATATAAATAAGACATAATTAAATGAAACATACTATAAATCTAAGTTTTGTTTATACTAATCCATGAATATACGCTTATTACCTTCAATAGCTTATTAGTTGTGGTAGAGGTGATGGGATATCCGAAATACAAAGAGTGGATGGGTGAGACAAATAGAATGGGGGATGTGTTTCGCAGTGGTGCTAATGAATCTGTGAAATATGCAAAGAGACGTGATAATGATGAAGAGTTTTCGTGTTCGTGTGCTAGGTGTAAGAATGGTAAGGTGTTGAATGGAAAATAGTTGAACTACATTTGTTGATGTAAAAAACTAGATCGCTCTAATTATTCAATCACAGATAAATAAAATGAGACAAAGATTTTTAAAGTGGTTCAGCCTTATAAGAATGGCCTACGTCCACTGTTATGTTATTGCTGAGTGTTGTGGAATTCTTGATTACAAGTTCTCTCAAGAAATTCCCCTCCTCTTGAATGAGGGTGATACAAGGTATTTATAGCCCTTAGGCTGTATATGAAAAGGTTGATACATTAAATGATATACATATGAAATGATAATACATTTAATGCAGCGTGTGCGTCAAGATGATAAACATTCAATGAGTAATTGAACTGTTGATTATCTGGCAGTTTATGATACGGCCGAGATGCAGCTCGGACCGCCTTAGTTCCTCGGAGCGCTAGAGTACCTCGGAGTGCTAGAGTACCTCGGAGTGCTGAAGCTCCTCGGTGTATCTTTGTTCCTCGGAGAGAACATGGGTTGGTTGGGGAAATGAACTTCCTCGTTGTTATTGTGCCACGTAGATTTGACAAATGTCTTCGTATTATTCGCCCACATCAGCATATTAATTTTGGTATCAACAGAAGCCCCCAATGTTTCATATTTAGAACTTTGAGGAGTATGGAACATTCCTTCTCGGTATATGGCAATATTAAATGACCTTCCTAGGTTTTAGGAGCATCGTATTTGAATTTATTTCCAAATTCACAGAATCCGCCTTTTTTCGAATTCTTTCGAGCGCTTCGATCTTTGTGCCCTTTTTGTCCTTTTAGCCGCCGGAAGTTCGATAGTTTCTTTTTGTAATCATTTCCTTCGCAGCTTCCCAAGGTAAAGTATTTAAACTTCTTAGGTAACCATATCGTCGTCTACCGTTTTCAATTTTCTGCACTCAAGCTTTTCGAATTCTCCAGTCTTTCTTTCTCTTGTGCGTTCATCCTTGTTTTCGTTCGTTGTCAACAGACCTCCTTTCTTCCTGTAAGATCTTCTTCCTTCTTCTTTTATTCACCATGGTTTATATTATTGAATCTATTGAAAAATTCCGTTCTGATTATTCCATTCTGTCTTGGGTAACTCTGGAAAATCTTCCTGAGCCCTTTGATTATTTTCATTTGGCTGAGGGACATTGGTTCCCCAGCCTTTTTATTGCTGAGTGCGGATTTTCTTTTCCACCCAACTCCTTATGCTTAGAATTCTGCCAACATTTCGATGTTGTTCCTGCAAAAGTAGCCCCCAATACATGGAGAATAGTTAATGGGGTGCATAAGTTAAATCAAACTCATGGAACTCGTCTAGGAATTCCTGAGATTATGTTTTGCTACAGATGGGCTGTTTTAGACAACGTTTATTATTTAAAAACTAGATTTTTGAATAGAGCTTTAGTAGTCAACCTCCCTGATGCCAACAGTGATTATTTTGAACATGGGTTAGTTTTCAAAAATTGGCAACATGCTCCTTTAGTCGGAGACAGAGTGTATGAAGGTCCCAAATGCCCCCCATATGGCAATGGGATAGGTTATTTTCATTTTATTTTATTTATGAAATTATGCTTTTATCATGTTTGACAAAATGTAGGACTGATATCTCATTATGTATTTATTTGCAGTTGATAGCAAAAGAAAAACTCCCAAGGAATCAGAGGTAAATATAAGGCAATTGAAACATATCTGGAGTTTGCATCAGAAGGTCGCAGACGAGCATATCAGGTCTGCCTCATATTTGTTGCAGTATAGGAGCTATACGACTTCTTATACTGCTCGTCCTGTTGTCAGCACCAGTGATCCAGTGCAAATTCCTGAGGACTCTGATCCAGAATCTCATATTCCTTTGAGCCAGAAAATGGGCAGGAAAAGAGCTCCCCCTGCTCTATTTGATGACACTACTTCTGCTGCTGAAGCCAAGAAAAGCAAAGTTGATGTCCCAGAAGGGACTAAGAAGGTGGATGTTGCACCTTCCAAAGCTGCCGAGAAGCCCCCAGTGGCTCCGAGCAAGAAGGTTGCTCCTGTCGAGATGACTGCTATCTCTCCGACCAAGACCTCTTCCTTGGTTGAAACTACCGAAGTCCCTTTGAGGAGATTGAGGAAATCATCCTCAGTCAATTTGGCTGAAACTGTCTCTTCTCCACCATCTGGTGTTGTTGGTGTTCCAACCATCATTCCTCCGAGCTCTGCAATGAGCTCGGTAAAAACTTGGATCATACCCGAGGTCCAAGGAATTGATGAAAATATTTCTAGGGATATGCTGACATCCCTAGCTACTCGTCACCTTGCTTCGGTAAATTTCTCACACTCTGAATTTCCTTTCTGTCTTTGAATACTTGTATTTTTGCACTGACTTGTCACTTTTTCTTTTGTTTAGCTGGTGAATTGTTTTAATAACATCGTGAAGAAAGACGAAGCTATTAAAGCTTCCAGCTCCTCGTCAGGTGTAGAGGATGCTCTGCTGGGTTTAACCCAATCTTTGAAGGATTCTTGTCAGCAGTATAATGAGGACAAAGCTGAATGGGAGAAAAAGTTGTCTGTAGTTGAGGCCGAGAAGGTGAAGTTGGCTGAGACTTCCAAGAGTTTGGAGGATAAAGTGAAAAGTTTAGAGGTCGAGCATCAGAAATATGACGACAAGCTCAAGAACTTTGGAGAGCTTGAAGATAAGCTGAAAAAGGCAGAGGAAGAGTTGTCCGCCTTGCAAGATATTAAGGGCCAGAAGGAAGAATTGGATGTGAAGCTCTCCTCGGAGAAACTGAAAAGAAAGCTCCCAGTTAAAAAATCCTTCAGCGCTGGCTGGGATAAAGGATGGGACAAGGGGATTGCTGTGATGACATCCCAAGTTCAATACGGGAAGTTGAAATACTTCCGAGATGGCTGGGTAGCTGCCCTGCAGGAATTGAAGATCAAAGAAGATTCTGGGCTATTCCAGCTACACCTCCCTGGTCCTCCCCCACCAATTGTGGAAGAAGAAGAAGATGATCCTATCTCTGATGAATCTTCCATGGCTATAGGTGATCAAGTCCCTGCCTCTCTTCCTTCTGCCAACGAGGACATTTCTTCCATGCCTCCTCCTCCTGAGAAAATTTCGACTCCTGCTGATCAGGCTGCTGTTACCACCGAGCAACCAAGCTCCTCGTCCCAGCCTCCCGAGAAAGTCTTGGGAGACAAGGAAAAGGTGTGAAGTTGTTCGGTATCATTTCTATCTTTCATTATTTGTAATCAAACAATGTAATCCTTTTGTGATCTAATAAAATACATCTTTGTTCATCTCTGTTGTTGATGATTTGTTTTTGTTGATTGTTGTCTTCTTCTCATCCTTAGTTTGTGGCTAGAATGGAAATGATATCTGCACATGATACAAAGCTGATGCAGCAATGTCACGAATATTATAAAGCTGGTCATACAGACCTTAGTACATCAGAAATTGCTGACATCCTTGGTCATGATGCTTCATAGCAAGCAATTAGGGCCTATCGGTACTTGAAGGATTTACTTGACCGAGCTGTGGCCAACAACGTGGCCTACTATGACTTGATTGAGGAACTTCATTATTCCTTAGAAGATCTCCAAGGTCAGCAGAATGAATCAATTGCTTTGCTGCACAAGGAATATGAAAATAGATATCAACAGCTTTCTTCTGAAACAGGCCATAAAAAGATCCTTGCTGGATACGATGTTAGGGAAAGAACTTTAAAAGGTGAAGTTGAGGCCTGCAGGCAGATTGCTGAGTTGCTGGAACAAGAGAACAATAATTTGCAGAAAAAGCTGGCACAGTATGAATCTGCAGCATCATCTTCCACTGCTTTAGTACAAGTTACCGATGAAGGTTTCTCGTTCTTAGAGGTTGAGAATGCCAAATTAAGGCAAGAACTGGATAACTTAAGAAGATCTGTTATTTCCACTACTGCTCGGGGACGAGGAAGAGGGTCTCGTGGGCGAGGAAGAGCTGTTCAAAATGTTGTCGAGGAGCAAAATTCTCCACCTGCTCGGAGTCGATCAAGAGTTCTCAGCCGTAATGTTGAAGAATCTCGTACTCTGTCAACATTGGAAACTCAAGCATACCAATTGAACGCCAAAGATCGGGCTTTATCTGAAATGTCCAAGAAAAATTTATCTTTGGAAGATCAACTTACTGCAACGAAGTCTGCTTTGAATGATAAAGATGTTTTTGCCAGGAGCCTTCACGAACAATTGGATAGATTAACCTTCCAATTCCATAAACAGCCCAGGGAATTTTGGATGGAAGGATACAATGAAGCCCTTGTTCATTTAGATGCTCGTATTGAACATGCCAATAATGAAGGTTATGAGCAGGGGTGGTTGAACGCCCTGGGTGTACTAAAATTGGAGCAAGGGCATTTTTTATGGGATTATCATGCTCCAGGGTTACTAGACTTGCCTGTGCCACCTTTCAAATTGGATATGGAATGGATCCCAGCTCGTTCTATTCCTCGGAGTTTAATTTCAAAATACCTTGGCGACTATAGTCTTCATTCTCAGACTGAGTTATCTCGTCCCGAGCATCTCTTGGATACACCTTCTGTGATGAACGTCAGAATGCTCAGAGATATTAATTTCATCAATTCTCCTCTTTGCCTGGAGGATCCTCCTGCCGGCGAGGAACCTGTTTCAAAAGCTAAAGGAAAGAAACCAATAGAATAGGTTTTTCAATGTAATAATTAGCACATATATGTAGTTTGTAATATATTTTGACCTTAATGAAAGAATTTCATTTTCTGTTTGCCAATCTGTATTGCTATTGTCTTGTGTTTATCAAACATTTTTACATTTGTGCATATGTATTTGTTAAAAAGATAACAATATGGTGCTGTTCATCAACCAACTTAGTAATCAAAATTACAAGTATCAATGTTGCTCAATCACTTAATATTAAAGTAATGAATATAAAATGTTTAAAATGTTTCCAACCAACCAAGGTTGTTAAATTGTGTTTGTCGACCAACTACAGTTGATGGGTTTTTATCCCCGACCAACCATACTTGGTAAACTTTTTCATAAAATGTGTCCGACCAACCATGGTCGATAATTTATCCTCGTCGACCAAGTATAGTTGATCACCGACCAACTATACTTGGTTCAGTTTGGAATTCTTTGTATTTTCTGGAATGATTTTACCTTCCGACCAACTTGTTGGCCTATTTTCAAATCAAATGATATTGTTCTTCCCTCAACCGTAGTTGATTATTGAACTATCAAGTTCTTTCGAACTATCTTGTCCACTAGTTATCTTACCAACCTTAGTTGGTCACGCTAGTGTACGCCTCCTAACCAAAGGAGTATATTTTTTGGTTCTTTCGAACTATCTGTCCACTAGTTATCTTACCAACCTTAGTTGGTCACGCTAGTGTACGCCTCCTAACTAAAGGAGTATATTTTTTGGTTCTTTCGAACTATCTGTCCACTAGTTATCTTACCAACCTTAGTTGGTCACGCTAGTGTACGCCTCCTAACCAAAGGAGTATATTTTTTGGTTCTTTCGAACTATCTGTCCACTAGTTATCTTACCAACCTTAGTTGGTCATGCTAGTGTACGCCTCCTAACCAAAGGAGTATATTTTTTGGTCTCGCCCTTTTACCAACCGGAGTTGGTCGTGGGTTTGAACTATCGTCTTCTTTTTGCTGTCGAGCAGCGTAGTGTACAACACTAGTATTCCCCGAAAACTTTCAAACAAAGGAGAGGAAAATGGTGAAAACATCATTGTTTTATTCATATTGATGGAACCGTTGTACATTTTACATCATTGATAATACTTGCGAAGGTGTTCAGCATTCCAAGCATTCTTGAATTCTTCTCCTTCTAGAGTTGCTATTCGGTAAGTTCCTGGTCGAACAACTTCTGTAACTCGGTAAGGCCCATGCCAGTTTGCTTCCAATTTGTTGTGTTTCTGAATTACTTTCTTTAGCACATAATCTCCTTCCTTTAAATCGCATTTCCTCACCCTTTTGTTGTAGAAAAGAGCTGTTCGTTGTTGATAAGAAGCATTCCTAATGGCTGCCTCTTCTCTGACCTCCTCGAGCATATCCAAATCCAATATTCTCATCAAGTCACTGATAGGAGAATTGAAATTCAGTACTCTATGAGTTGGAAGACCCAACTCGGCAGGTATCACAGCCTCACTTCCAAATGCCAGCATATATGGTGATTCTCCAGTCGCTGCTCGGGGAGTTGTTCGATAAGCCCACAATACTGATTGTAGCTCGTTAATCCAGTTAGCTTTAGCTTCACTTAGCCTTTTCTTCAAACCATTTAGCAGTGTTCTATTCGTCACTTCAGTCTGTCCATTGCTTTGAGGATGGCCTGGGGCTGAATGAACCTTCAAAATGTTCGACTGATGACAATAGGCAGCAAATTCCTCGTTATCAAATTGGGTTCCATGGTCTGTGATGAAGGCATGAGGGAGACCATATCGACAGATGATATTCTTCCAAACGAACTGGTATACCTTCTCGTATGTCATATCAATAAGCGGCTCAGCTCCTACCCACTTAGTAAAATAGTCTACTGCGACGACGAGGTACTTGAATCTTCCTCGGGTGGTCGGCAATGGTCCCACCAAATCAATTCCCCACATGGCGAATGGCCAAGGGGAAGTTATGGGTGTCAACAACGCTTGTGGAGTTCGTCGGATAGAGGAAAAACGTTGGCACTTGTCACATTTCTTAGCATAGGCTATACAATCAGCCCTCATCGTCGGCCAATAGTATCCTTGAGTCATTACCCTTTGTAAAAGTGTTCGACCTGCTACATGAGCTCCACAAGACCCTTCATGGATTTCTCCAATCAATTCTTTCACCTCGGAGGGATGTACACATCTCTGCAAACCTGCCATAATTCCTCGTCTGTATAAAATACCATTAGTTAATACATACCGAGCAGCTTTATACTTTAATTTTTTGGCAGCGAGCTTATCCTCTGGCAATCCTCCCTCTTCAATATATACCCTGATGGGATCCATCCAAGATGGTCCTAAATCAAGGGTAATAACATTCATCGTCAAGTTTTCATCTATGCTCCGACTTTCCAATACTTCAATTGGTATCGTTCTTCGTAGCTCGGTACGAGTAGCTGATGCTAGTCGGGCCAGTGCGTCTGCTTGTACATTCTCCATCCTCGGTATTCTCACCAATTGAATGGCATCAAATTTTGTCAGTAACTCCATCACCTTTGCATGATACTTTGCCATTAAATCTCCTTTAACTGCATATGTTCCTGTCATCTGATTTACAATTAATTGAGAATCACTGAATACAATTACTTGTCGTGCTTCCATAACTTTTGCTAAGTTTAAACCTGCTATCATGGCCTCATACTCAGCTTCATTATTAGAGGCTTTGAATTGGAATCGTAAATCATATTCCATGTCAATCTCGTCTGGGGTGTTCAAAATAATTCCTGCCCCGCAACCTGCTGTGCAAGATGAGCCATCTACATATAATCTCCATATGGGCAACCCGTCTTCAAATTCCTTATCTGACAGGGTTCCTCGGTGAAATATTTGTTGCTTCTTTTCATCCTCCCTTGACACTTTTCGCTCCTCGTCGACCATCTCTTCTTGCTCATTTACCAACCGGAGTTGGTCTGGGTTTATGTCTGTTGATCCTGTAACATCCACAGGTTGGTCAGCGAGCACCTTTTGCTCCTCGGGGGTATCAGGGTATGTAAACTCTGTTATAAAATCTGCTACAGCTTGCCCTTTTAATGATGATCTGGGTTCATACACAATATCATATTCACCGAGTTCTATTGCCCAGTACATCAGTCTTCCTGGTTTTTCTGGCTTGTGAATGGCTTGTCTCAATGGCATGTCGGTATATACGACGATTGTATGGGCCTGAAAATATGGCCTCATTCTTCTACTTGCTTCAATTAATGCCAATGCCAATTTTTCTAGCTTTGGATATCTGATTTCTGCACCTCAAAAAGCCTTACTTGTGTAATAGATGGGTTTCTGAACTCCATTCTCCAATCTAATCAATGCTGAGCTAACTGCATTCTCTGATACAGCCAGATACAAGTACAACTTCTCTCCTATTATTGGCCTGGACAACAATGGAGGTGCTCCCAAATACTTTTTCAAGTCTTGAAAGGCCTTCTCACATTCATCAGTCCACTCAAAAGTTTTTCTAAGTGTTTTGAAGAATGGGAGGCATTTGTCAGTTGCTCGGGACACAAATCTGTTGAGCGCTGCAACTCGTCCTGTAAGACTCTGCACTTTTTTCTTTGTTGTTGGAGATCTCAACCCTAAAAGAGCTTTGATCTTATCTGGATTTGCGTCAATGCCTCGCTGGTTAACAATGTATCTGAGAAACATTCCTTCTCGTACTCCAAATGTGCACTTCGTCGGGTTGAGCTTCATCTGGTATTTATCCAGTTGATCAAATGTCTGAGATAAGTCAACTAAATGATTTGCAGCTTTCTTGCTTTTTGTCAGCATATCATCGACATAGACTTCCATGTTGCAACTGATTTGTTCGGTGAAAACCTTGTTCATCAGCCGCTGGTATGTTGCTCCTGGATTTTTCAAACCAAAAGGCATAACATTATAGCAATAAGTTCCCCTAGGGGTAATAAAAGAAGTACTTTCCCTGTCTTCAGGTTTCATTTTGATCTGGTTGTAGCCAGAATACGCATCCATGAAGCTGAGCAGCTCATGTCCCGAGGTAGCATCCACTAGTTGGTCAATTCTGGGCAATGGAAAATGATCTTTTGGGCATGCCTTGTTGAGATCAGTGAAATCAACACACAATCTCCATTTATTGTTCTTCTTCTTTACCATCACCACATTTGCCAGCCAGTCTGGATATTTCACATTGTAATACCCCGTACTTTTGACTATATTTATTTTTGGGATTAATTAATTAAATTGCGTATTAATTGGAAATCAATCCGGGTTATAAATACTAATGAGATGCGAATTGGTATTTGATTATGTGCATATATGATTATATATGTATTTGGTATTATAAAATTTGTCGTGAGATTTACATACCGTAATTTGGAAATTTTGTTGAGATGCGTGGGACCGCCGCGTCACGGTGTAATATTTTGATAGTAAAAGTGAATTTAAAATCTATAATCCGTATGGTCGTTTTGAGTGCGCCAACGCGTTCGGAAGGGTCGAGATAGTCAGAAATCACTAGCCGGGGGTATAGTTTGGGTTCCGGGGTATTTTTAGGCCATACCGGCAACTTAAAGGGTAGTTTGGTAATTTTACATTTTGAGGAATTAAAAGTGACGAAAATTGGTTAATTAAATCTGATGTGGATATTGACCCACTAAGCCCATAACCAACCCATATTAACCCTTTAAGCTACGGAGGCTAACATTAGGTTTACAATCTTCCCCAAATCAAACCCTAGCCACCTTAAGCCACCATTGGAGAAGGAGCTTAGAGAGAGAGGAAACTCTGCAGAATCTTCACCAAACCTACACCAAAATCAGAAATCAAACCAAGGCAAGTGTTTTAATCATATTTAAATTTGTAGAATGTTTCCCCCATGTTAGAAAATTGATAAATTACAACTGTTCTTGAAAGATAATGAAAACCCATGTAGTTTGAAGTTTAGAACTTGAAAATTGTGAAGAGAATTGCATGTAGTATGATAGGTAGATGATTTCCTTTATATTAATTGTGATTTGAAGGAATTAAAACGAAATAAATTATGGGATTTGATGATGATATAAACCTAGGGTTCATGTTCTATAGAAATTGGGAAAAGTGTAGAGATTTGTAAATTTAGTTGATGTTATGATGATTCAATCCTTGAAAACATGTTAGGAGATGATGTAAATATGTTTAGGATGAATTAGAGACCCTAAAACGTTATTTGGATGAACCTTGGAAGAGATTAAAAGTGATAAAAATGGTGAAAAACGAATTGGGGAAAATCTGGGCCGAATCTGGTAGCTCGTTAGAAGCAGCCCCCAGGTCGTTCGAACGAGCTTCTAACGAGTTGACCAGTCGTTGCTAACGAGTAGGAATTTCATTCGATATCTCGTTCGAACGAGATATCGTTAGAAGGGACAGTTCGTTCGAACGAACTGGATCTCGTTCGAACAGTCTCGTTCGAACGAGACTTCTAACGAGCTGACAGTTCAAACTCGTTCGAACACTCGTTCGAACGAGACTTCTAACGAGTTGACAGTTTGGTCCTTTTTGGACTGTTTCGATTTTTGGAGACCCGTAAACTTGTTCGAGGATATAGATAGCATTTCTTTGATGATATAGTGATAGACTTGGGACATTTGGGTATTTATGAGGAGGAATTTACATACGAGAGTCGTATTACATGTACGGTTTGGGTTGAGACGTGAGTGGTTACTAAGACGTGAGAGACTATAGCGCGTATGATTATAAATCGGATTAGTATAAATTGTGATAATTATAGTTAGTGCGAGAATGCGATACGTACTACGATTAAAATACGGTATTACTAAGATGTGTGTTTACTTAGTATATGGATTGTGTGTATGACATACCTACCATACTTGCTATCACGGGAGGTTTGCGTTCGCTTAGGACCCTCTAATCCTTGTGTGCCTACGGGGGGGATATAGACTGGTACCTCGATGAACATAGGTCATAGAAAGACTTATTGTGATATTAATAAGTCCGCTGATCATGGGAGCGTAGGTATGTGCGTGACCCATGTGATGGTGACTGTGTTCGCCTCCATTATTTGTGATGTTGTTATCGGTAAACTATTCCTGAGAGATTCAGAATATGTAATCCTTATGTACGTGATGTACCGGGATGGATAGCAGAGTATGTGTGCACCACAGCTTAGTTCGCGGGGTGCTTGTATTGTATATTTATGATATGAATAATATACATTAAATTAATGGAAATCCTCATGTTAATGTTGTAAAAATATTACGGTATTGTTTCGAGATATATAATGAGTTAACTGATAGTTATATATATGGCATATTTAGTAACTGAGTTTACGTTAAACCCCTATTTAATTACGAGCGTGGTTATGTTAAATGGAACCGAGTAATATGGGTAGAACCTTTGGCAGTCTAGCTAGTTATGTTGTCACTTAGCTAGTAGTATGGGTCGTTATAGATGGGTACTTACGTTAGGAGTGCACAGTTAGACGAGAGGTGAGAATATCATGCGAGTGTACGTCCTAACATGTACTTTGCATTTAATGTTTTAAATGTTTTTAAAGCACTTGCAGGTTTTTAAAATATAACTCCACATTCGGGCTCTGACCCGTTTGCTTTTCAAATATCTTTTTCTTTGTAAAACCATTTTAGGTGCCCATCCACAAGGACACCAAGCATAGGATACTCATTCAGGTGACGAGCTGTAGCTGCTTGTGGAAGCTACAGGGATTTGCATGTAGACGCTTCTATCTTTTGGATTCCAGAGTCACCATCTATCAGTTGTAGGGCATGTTGCCCATTTCTTTAGAGACATCTTTTACATTTCAGTTTTCAGACTTTAGCATGTATTGTTTCAGTTTATTTATTTCAGTTGTGGGATTGTAGTAAGGAGTTTTTCCTCCAGACTTTATTTACTGTTATGTGATGGTTATTCATTTTACTTAAGTATGGGGAATGGTGTTGTTTATTTCTTCATTACATTTGTTGCATGTTAATCAGACTTAAATTAAAATTTGGCAACTTTCTTTTTAAATACTAGGTGGTTAGTAATATAAAAATGTTTTCGACAGTGATGCTATTAACTGAGCCAACTTGGCATTTTGAATTAATTTAATAAAGGAGTAGCTACAAGGTATTTAATTAGTCGGGGTGTCACACACATCTTCAATGAATTGGGCTTTCTGGAGCTTCTCGACCTCCTCTTGTATGGCTTGATTCTTCTCGGGGCTAAATACCCTTCTTCTCTGCTTTACAGGCTTGATCTCCTTATTCACATTCAGTTCGTGACATAAGAAGTTTGGATCTATTCCTGGCATGTCCTCATGACTCCATGCGAAAGTTTTCTTCCTGTTTCTCAAGAACATTATCAACTCTTGTTTTATTGAAGCATCCAACGACGAACCTATCTGGGTTACTCGTTCAGGGTGCTCCTCGTCCAGAATAACATTTTCTATAGATTCTACCACCTGTCCTTTTACAAGTTGGGATTCATCCCTGGGATCAAGAGTTTCAATTTCTGTACCTTCCTCCACCTGGTAGGTAATAGTCTTTTTCCTTGATTCCTCAAGCTCCTCTTGCTCGGCAGATGAATAATAGCATTCCCGAGCTATTTTTTGATCACCTTTCACAACTCCTACTCCGAAGTTTGTTGGGAATTTTAAGCATTGATGCACTGTAGATGGAACTGCTTCGAACTTCTTCAAACCAACTCTTCCCATGATGATGTTGTAGGCTGACTGCACATTCTTATCCATCACAAAGAAGCGTATTCTTTCTGTTCGACAAGCAGGACAAGTTCCAATGAATATGTCCAACTTGATCGTCCCAAGTGGAAAGACTTTCTCGCCAGCAAAACCCAGAAGGGGTCTATGATAAGGTTCCAATTGAGATAATTTCAAATTCAAGCTATCAAAACATGAATAGTACATGATGTCTGCCGAACTACCATTGTCCACCAACACCCTTGAAATCACCACATCTTTCATCCTCATTTTGATCACCAAGGGATCGTCGTGAGGGTAAAGAACACCTGCCAAATCATTTTTTGAAAAACCAATAACTAGCTTCTCGTTATTTACCTTCCTCGGACGATCATCCTCGGCAAGATTTATTCGTTGAATATATGAGCAGACTTGAGCCTCTCCGAGATAGGCCTTTCTTTCTGCAGTAAGGTCTCCCCCTCCAGCATCTCCTCCGGTAATAACATTACAATCAAATGACCCAAAACTTATGGAAAATACCTCTCGTTCAGGCTGTCTTGGCTTCTTTGGAAGATCGGGGTCTTCATCTGGATCATCTTCATGATCTCTTTTCTTTTTCTCCTCCGTCCGACGAGGAGATCTGGAACGATTTCTAGTTCTATCATCATTCTTCCTTTCACCTCTGCGATCTACATACTTTGACAACTTTCCTCTTCGGATGAGTGTTTCAATCTCGTTCTGAAGGGCTATGCAATTTTTGGTCGTATGGCCATGATATTTATGGAACTCACAATATTTGGCCCTATTCCTCAGGTCAGGATTAGTCCTTAGTTTATCTGGCCACTTGATTTCTTCGTTATTCTTGATTTCTTCCAAAACATGATTAATACCCATCTTCAATGGAGTATAATTATCATATTTCTTCAGGACTTCCCATGACGTCCTATTATTTTTGGAGTGCTTGTCACCACCATTACCTTTTTGCTCTTTCTTCTTAGATTTGTCAACCTCCACCTTGGTTTCTTTATCCATATTCTTCTTCGCAGCCATAGCCTCCTCGGCATTCATGATTTTGGCCTCTTTTGCCATCAACTCCGACATAGTTTTAGGTGGATATTTGGCCAAAGTATAGTATAACTTGTTAGGCAGCAATCCACTCATCAAAGCAGTGATCGCTGTCTTTTCTTCGTAATCTATGACTTCCAACTTCTCGTTATTGAAACGAGTTATGTAATCTCTAGTACTCTTACCTGATTTTTGTCTAACACTTAGCAAGTGCGCTACTCGCTTTACCGGCTTTGCTCCAAAACAGAAATTGCCAATGAACAACTCGGCTAACTGAATAAAAGTCGAAATCTTACCCCGAGGAAGATTGTTGTACCATATCTGTGCAGATCCGGTAAGAGTTCCCGAAAATGCCCTACACCTCATCTCGTCGGGGACATCATATATGTTAACAGCAGCTTGGTATTGTTCTATATGAAGAACAGGATCTGCCTTTCCATCATATTTAGGGGTCACTACAGGTGCTTTGAATTTCGATGGTGTAGGAAAATTCACAATGGCCTGCACAAAAGGTGTCCCTTGTGTTCTCTGTAAGGGATTCCTTTCTTTAACCATTTCTCCAAGTCTATCCTCCAATCGCTGAATGGAACCTTTCCATGCTTCATTTCCTTCCTCGGGCCGCTTAGTCCGAGCAATTGATTGTTCTGACGTAGCTTCCTGAGATCTATCTCGACGAGTAGCTAGTCGTGATTGTGCTGATCCTTCTCTCAAACCTGATGGTGGTCGAAAGCTTCTCGATGGGGCTCTAGGTGGACTCATATTTCTCCTTGGTCCTAACCGACTGAAAGGAGATACCCTGCTTAATCTTTCCAGGGCGCTAGTTCTCTCCGGAGAGAGGGTGATATGTTGATCTGTGTCCGTAGCCCGTATCGATGAAGTTCGCCCAGGTTGATAAGAAAAATCATTAAATTCTTCATTACAATATGACCCAGTACGCCTGGATCGCGATTGCCCACGATCACTCCTTTGCCTTGAATGGGTAGGTGCACCGCCGTGAAGAGTTTGAATGAGTTGCCTCATTGTTTCTTGCATGGCGGTTTGTCATTCAGCCAGATTCGTCATAATTCCAGCCAGATCTGGAGGTGCAGATGGATTTGGAGGATTTCCAGCATTTCGATTACTGGATTCTGGATTATCTGCCATTGATGATAAATGATTTTTGGTGAAAAACGATAGCAACAGTCGTTTCCCACAGACGGCGCCAATCTGTTGATGTAAAAAACTAGATCGCTCTAATTATTCAATCACAGATAAATAAAATGAGACAAAGATTTTTAAAGTGGTTCAGCCTTATAAGAATGGCCTACGTCCACTGTTATGTTATTGCTGAGTGTTGTGGAATTCTTGATTACAAGTTCTCTCAAGAAATTCCCCTCCTCTTGAATGAGGGTGATACAAGGTATTTATAGCCCTTAGGCTGTATATGAAAAGGTTGATACATTAAATGATATACATATGAAATGATAATACATTTAATGCAGCGTGTGCGTCAAGATGATAAACATTCAATGAATAATTGAACTGTTGATTATCTGGCAGTTTATGATACGAGCGAGATGCAGCTCGGACCGCCTTAGTTCCTCGGAGCGCTAGAGTACCTCGGAGTGCTAGAGTACCTCGGAGTGCTGAAGCTCCTCGGTGTATCTTTGTTGCTCGGAGAGAACATGGGTTGGTTGGCGAAATGAACTTCCTCGTTGTTATTGTGCCACGTAGATTTGACAAATGTCTTCGTATTATTCGCCCACATCAGCATATTAATTTTGGTATCAACAACATTTGTTAAGATCGGGTATGCAAGATAGTTATCGATTTTGGAGTTTTCACGGTGAATTGAAAGTTCCTTTTTTCCCTGACCAACCTTCACAACAACCTTCAACAAGTAGGTAGAAGGGGATGACGTAGATCATAATATGGTAGAGGATTTAGTTGATTATGCATACGGGGAAGCAGAGGAGAATGAGGTTACTGATGATGTACACAGTTCAAATGCTCGTGAAGATATCACGATAAACCTTGACGATGACTATCAAAGTTTAAAATTTAAGGCGACCCAACCGTTATACTCTAGCTATGAGAAGATCAAATAACTTTACATGCCATGGTTGGTTTGCAGAGTTTGAAGACACAGTACGATTTGTCTGGCAATAGCGTGACCGGAATTCTGAAATGGGTGAAGGGCTTACTACCTAAGGAGAGTTCGCTTCCAAATAGGTATCCTGTTATGAAGAACAGTTTGAAAGGTCTGGGAATGAAGTATAAATCGATTCATGCTTGTATCTATGACTGCATACTATACCAAAAGGAGTATGAAAATCTCGATCGTTGTCCGGTATGCGATGAACCTATATATGTCCAATCTACTAGTAAGGAAGGCACAAGCTCAAAAGTGCCGCAAAAAGTGTTGAAATATTTTGCCATTGGGTCTAAATTAAAGCAATTTTTTACAGTACCATGGATAGCGGAGGCAATGACTTGGCATGCTAGGGAAGAAGTAGGGGGTAATATCATGCGTGATCCTATTGATTCTACAACCTGGAGGAGGATGAATTATGAGTATCCCAATTTTGCTCGAGAACAGCGCAACATTCGTTTGGCTATATCAATAGATGGTTTCAATCCATTTTAAATCTAAGCACCAATCAGAGTGTATGGCCAGTGATCCTAGCCCCACTCAACCTCCCTCCTTCACAGTGTGTGAGACCTGAATTTTTTATGATGGTTTTGTTGATACCTAGGCCAAAGGCACCAAGTGATGACATCGACGTCTAACTGGCTCCTTTGGTAGAAGTATTAAATGAGTTGTGGGAAGAGGGTGTGCAATCATTTGACTCTTTTAGAAAAGAATAGTTTACGCTAAAAGCTATGTTGATGTGGGCAATTCATGATTTTCCCGCTTATGGGACATTATCCGGTTGTGTAGTACATGGTTATTTGGGGTGTCCTATTTGTGGACAGGAGACTGAATCTCTTCGTCTATCCTTTAGCTAAAAAATGTATACCATTTCCATAGGAGGTTTTTACCCTCAGCTCATAGTTTCATATTTGAGAAAGGTTCCAATTTTTTATTGGGCGGGGTTGAACATAGGCTACCGCCGAGACAACTTTCAGGTTCAGAAATTGATAGTATATCTTCTGAATGTGGCCCTAATATGCCAGGTAAGAATTCCAAATTTAAGAATGTCAAGCATAAGAAGACCCCAACTGGGAATGAAACTGAGACAAGAAAGGCATGGTCTAAGAGGTCAATTTTATTTGACTTGCCTTATTGGAAGAATAACCCGGTGTGCCATGTATTGGATGTGATGCATGCAGAGAAGAACTTCGTTGAACATATTATGGGCACTTGCCTTGGGGGGAGTAATTCAAAGGATGGATAAAATATATGAAAATGCCTTAAATCGTTAAAACTTAAGCCATAACTATGGTTGAAAGAAGATAGTAGGGGAAGGACAATAATTCCCCCTGGTGCATTTACTTTGACGAGTGGGGAAAGGAAGTTGCTTTTAGACACAGTATATAATTTGAAAGGCCGATCTAATTTTTCGTCCAACTTGCAAAGGATTGTGAATTATGCTACTCATGATTTACATAAGTGTAAGTCCCACGATTGGCATGTGATCATGCAATTGGTTCCTCTATTGTTTAAGCACTGTTTCTACAAGCACAAGGATTTGAAGAGGGCTATTATGAAAATTAGTTTTACCTTCTCACTCTTGTGTGAGAAGGTAGTCAATCGAGAACACATAGTGACCGCAAAATTAGCGGTGATCGAAGCGATTTGTGTGTTGGAGAAGTACTTTCCCCCCATAATTCTTTGACATAAGTGTTCACTTGTTGGTACACCTATGCGACGAGGCACTTCTTTGTGATCTAGTTAGATATCGGTGGATGTATCCGTTTGAAAGATTTATGAAATATTTTAAAGATTACGTCAAGAATACGCGATACATTATAGGATCAATTATAGAGGAATACACCACCGTGGAGTCATCAATATATACTCGAGAATATATGCGTGACTCGACCAACGTTGATGACACTAATGAGTTCGTCGATGATGGTGGTCATGTGATGGGAAAACGAGTGAAATTAACGAGTTTGCAACATGAACAATTAGCTCGTTATCTATTTGACACACGTGAAGATGTCGAAGAATGGAAAAAGTAAGTTTCGATTATTATAATGTTTAACATTATTTTATATTATTTTATACATGATTAATTTTGTAATATGCATAATATATGAAGCCTATGAGAACAATAAAAGATGAAAAACAATGGTACAATCAGATAGCGAATTTAGGTTGTGGTTGACACAAGAGGTAATTATAATGAAAATGGTCGTTATATAACATTACATTACACTCAAATTTTACAACTAATATAATTAATTTATCTATATTCTCAGCTCTTAAAGACGGGTGATGCGACATCAAGGTTTGCTCGTCTAGCCACTGGACCCTTGTTCGTGGCACAAGAGTACAAAAAGTATCGATTGAACGGTTACATTTTCAGCGCTAAAGTGTACGAGAAAAGTACAAATGTACAGAACTCGGGCATTTCATACAAGGCTCTTACTTTCTTCCGAGCGAGCGCAAAAGATAAAAACCTCGTTGAAGCTGAAATGACTTAATATGGTGTAATCCGAAATATATTTGAATTGGATTATATAAGCTTCAAAGAAGTTGCATTTTACTGTGACTGGGTAAGAGTTGAGGATAAAAATGCTTGTAAAGTTGATCCTGTCATCAATTTAATTATGGTTGACTTGTCCAAGTTGAAGAGCAACGACCACGTGAGCGATGAGCCGTTTGTTTGTGCATTTCAAAAGGTTAACCGAGTGTTTTACTCGGAGTATATCAACAACGAGCCGTGGTCAATTCTCCAACACGAGCCAAAGCGTCTAAATAGTAGTGTGGATGACTTGGCTGCTCCTACCGAATATCAATCCATTTTTTATGATAACCCGAATTTTAAACAATTTTTCAATTTGTAATAAATATTCCAATTTGTACCAAAACATCTATTTTTAATTCTTTTTATTGATTTGCACTTTATCATTTTCACTCTTGTGTAGTGTGCGTGTGTGTGTGTATATGTATATGTGTGTGTGTGTGTATGTGTGTGGTGGGGGTGGGGGTGGGGCTGTTTGTGTGTGTGTGTGTGGTGGGGGGTGGGGGGGTGGGGGGGAGGGGGCAGGGATGGTAATTAATATTCCAATTTGTACCGAAACATCCATTTTTGATTTGCACTTTATCATTTCCACTCTTGTGTAGTGTGCGTGTGTGTGGGAAGTAGGGTTGGGGGTGGGGATGGGGATGTTTAACAGTAACAATTCATTTTTAGTTGTAGTAATTGTACATATTTGCATGTCTTCTTCTAATTCATTTTGAGTTGTACTAATAATATTTTGTTACAGCAAATGTATCCTTTAGGCATTAAGGCGAGGATGATGATTGGTTATGATGATTTCTTCTGGGCTCGGTGGTAACGGAGGCGACGAGGGCTCCTTGGCCCCTAGGATCCCCAAATATGGCAAATTGGGGATGGCCATCAAGAACAAGTTGGGGCTATTATCGAGATCCCTCGAGCTGGTAAAGACGATCATCGTCCCGGGGTACATTAGTTGGAAGGAGATGCCATATGAGCTCAAGTTAGTTGTTTGGGTGGCACTACAAGTAAGGTATTTATATATATATTTATATGAATATTTCAATTTCAATTTCAATTTCAATTTCAATTTCAATTTCAATTTCGATTTCGATTTCGATTTCGATTCCAATTTCAATTTCAATTTCAATTTCATTTTATATTTGTATTTATATTTATTCACAACTAACATTGTATTTGTTGGACATGAACAATTCAGCCTGGATCCAAAGCTACGTGATTCCGTCTTGGAGCAGTTGAGGGAGCTACACAAGATGTGGAAGAAAAATATGCGGACATGGTACTTTGGGAAGACACGAGAGTCCGTTATCCAATTGCTTGAATCAGTCCCGTCAAAGGAGCCGATCTCATTGGCACAATGGCAAAAGTTCATTGATAATGAGATCGGGGAGCGACAATTGGCATCTCGCCAATCGGGGAGGGAAAATTGGGCAAAAAAGACGGACGTGCACTACTCCGACCGGATGTCTTACGCCGAGGTGGAGCATAGGATGATGGTAAGATTTAATTTTACTAATCTTGTGTTTTTTGTTGTTTCAAGCAAAGCTTAGGAAAGTGCATGAGTCGCAGTCTGATGCCGATAAGGCATCTTCGTACACTGACGCACTCAGCCAAGTGCTTGGCGTTGATCGCAAGGGGAGGACAAGGGGGTGATCTCGCGGGTGGCCAAATCTAGGATCATCAGATTGTATACGAGCGACACCGGGTAGGCTCGAACGGTGGACTCCCATGATGTTAAGGTGTCCCGTTTGGAGGCGACGGTCCAAGATATGTTCTCATTCATGAAGCGTTCGTTGGGCGGAAACCGTAAGGGGGAAGGGAAAGAGAAGGAGAAGGTGGAAAAGGAGGAGGTGAAGGAGGACGAGGATGTGGACCTCGCTGTTTCATCGCCGACACGTGCGGACTTTGATGATCCACTTCCCTATTTGGCTCCCTTTGACCGATCGATGTAGACACTTGGTTGGTCGAGCATGTTTATACTGGACATATTTGATGGACAGCGGATAGGGCGGGGGTTGAGGGACCCAAATATCATCGAGGGTGCACTAGTTCTTGGCTGTGAGCTTCAAGACATCGAGTCCAAGGTGCTCGTCACACATGTGATACCTGGGAAAGAGAAATCCCCATTGTGGTTGCGCGAGTAATGCGGCACGATGTATATTAGTGGGTGTGTCAATTCGTATATCGTGTGGCCTACTCGCTTCCTCAGAGATAACCTTACCCAAGACATGTAGTGACATTATTTGAATTGAATTTTTTTTAAGTTGGTACATTTGAATTATATTTGGATTATATCGTGATGCATATTATCTCTATTTTGAATGTATATTTACATTGTCTCTATTTTATTTGGATATATGATTCTTGAACAGGTACAACGTTGATATAACAGGTACAAATATACTATTGGGAAGTGGTAGTGGCCAAACTGCCTGGTAGATTTTTTTTCAATTCTACCCAGAATTGTCATTGTCATTGACCGTGATAATTTTTTAACCATTATCACGGGCTTGTCACGGTCCTTAACTGTGACAAACTTGTCAAGGTTAAGGACCGTGACATGACCGTGACAATTCCAACGAACTTGTCACGATCAATGACCGTGACAAATCCGTGACAAAAAAAGTTATCACCCCATGAATTGGCATAGTCATTGACCTTGACAAGTTAAACTTGTCAAGGTCAATGACCGTGATAATTCGACAGATTTGGTGTAGTGAGGTAGAACTGGAGCAGCATGATAGTTGAGGAGAGGTGTATCAGAAGATTTAATCAGATGGGATGAATCCAGTGATGTAGTGCCTGAATGAACCATGCAGAGTGTAAGCCCCAGTGTCTGTAAGTTGAACGAGTCCTCGGAGTCACTTTCCTCAGTCTCCTCGGTATCTTTGATGAGTGGTTATACATGGCGTTGGGAACTTTTGGCCCATAGGTAGCTATCTTGGAAAAAGATCTCCATTCCAAGTTTCATCCTTTTGTCTGTATGGTCATACGATGGCTCCGAAAAGCCGCAAAAGGGGAAATCCTCGCCCTCTTTAATGAATCGTCCATTCAAGGAGTCACATGAGATGGTCTGGATGCAGTCTAGTCTTCTCTTTGGTTGAGATTGGCGGATCATTCTGAGCCCTTGTTCTGATGGTTGATACCCCAAACCACAAAGAGGGAAAGCTTTTTTCAGTTCAATGGGATTAAGTATCCCTTGCTGTCTTTGTCCTAGCCCCAATCCGGGCGTAAAGTGCATATTTCTGAACATCTGAATCACATTGACGTTGCCATGAGGGTCGTATTCTGGACAAACCCTTTCTTTGAAATCATCCCCTGCCAGGAGTAGGAGTGGTTCAACTCAAATCCCGATAGGAGCATATCATTTGACCGTGCTGTATCTCAAGGATTAGACTGCTGGTACTTGCACCCTCGACACTATCATCGTCGCCCAAAACGGTGATGACTCGTCAGTCGGTGAAGAACGTCAATTTCTGATGGAGTGAGGAAGACACACCCTTGATAATGTGGAGTGAAGGTCGTTCGAGTAACAGGTTTAAACAAGCTGGGATGTCAATAACTTGGAATTCAACAATAGGGTATATAGGGCCAGCCCCTATTACAAGTTTTAGGGAACCCATCACCTCTTGACGGGTATTATCGTAGGCATGTACAACAGCGGAAGTTGGAGCGAGGTCACTTTCTTTCAGTCCTAAGCATTTGAAGGTTCTTAATGGGCAGACATTCAAGGCGGATACATTATCGACAAGAGAGAGTGGTGCGATTTTCCCCATAACTTCGACGGAGATGTTTGATTGAGGGTGAAAAGTAGCGCGTGTCAAATGATGATCATTGTTTTTAGTTCACCGCTTTAATATAAAAACCTAAATTACGACTGCACTTGCGATACAAGTGTACTGATAAGTCGGGTATCGAAAATCCACATAGATGAGTTGCTAGAATTTAATTGGTTTAATATTCCTAAATAAAAGTGTAAAAGATGATTAAAACAAAAAGAAAAAGATGCAAAAAGGGAAAGATTAATCTAGGCGAGGAAAAATAAAGCTACACTAATAAAGCGAGTAAAAACTATAGGTTGCGTCGAATATCCCTCATCTGAGTTAACTAGTATTAAATGGTTACATGGGTCGACGAGTTATTTAGAATGCGTCTCGTTTCCACATTTAATTAAAACAAGGGTTGTCACGCCCCTAAATTCGTATAAAAGCCTAATACGATTTTGGCGTCAACAAATCCCTCGAAAATTATGCACGCAAGGTCGTAAGCACGGAGCATACATGATATGCCCCGTCAAATATCCTAGGCGTAATAACTAGGACAACGCACCAGAAATAAACCCGTAAACTCCATCACCAAAGAAAAGCAACACATCAATCCTAGGTGAGTTCAATCCAACACAACCTTGACTAAATTAGCTAGAAAGCATGGTGAAAGACATGTATTTAAAGCAAGGAAGTAAATTAAACAAGTAAAACTAATTATCAAAGCTTGTAAGCTAGTTAACAACACAAGAAATAAACAATGGAAGCTTTATTAAAGAGGAAGAAGATGAATAGTATCAACTTACATACAAAATGGTATGGAACCCTAGGAGAGAGAAGCTTTAAAAAATATCACCTAAAAACTAACCTAAATGAATTATCTCCCTGAAATAAAAGCCTACAACATTATATTAATACCCCAAAATAAACTCCCAACAAAACCAAGTCAAAAAACCCAAAATAAGTCATTTTTCTTCCATATCTAATGGTCCCGTTCGACCTCGTGTTTGGGTCCGGTCGACCCCGCTTTTGAAAGCCCCATTTTCCTCTCCGAACCAATCTTGACGCGCTGCATGTAAATGGCCATAACTCCCTCATATGGAATCGAAATGATGCGTGGTTGGAACCGAAGTGAAGATAATTCAATTATCTACATGATTATATTTTGAAACACTCCAAATTATGAAGTATGAAATTATCAAAATGCCCTTGAATTAGAAGAAAATACCTAGACCTTCCGAAAATGTCCATAACTTCCTCATTCGGAGTCAGAATGACGCACAATCAGTGGCCACGAAAAGATAATTTGATGATCTACATGTCGGTAACTTCAGTCCATTCAAAATAGTGAGTTTGAAAAGATCATATTGTCCTTGAAGTAGCGTTCGACGATGAAACTTCTCTGAAATGCAACGGATCCTCACTTTTAGCGTTCCAATACCTATAAAAGCACAATTAACCCATGCAAAACATATATATGTCCAAATCCGAGGTTGTATGGTTAACGAGCATAAATATAGGCATTAAGAACGTACAAGTGCTAGAATGCATAAAGATAAAGGGCGCAAATATGCAATAGTCGTGATGTATCACACCCCTAGCTTAGACATTGCTGTCCCTAGTGTGAAATAAACAAAACCAGTCGACAAAAGGAAATACAAAATGTATATATGTATAAAAATATAATTGACACTTTCGTAGGGAACACGATTGCATTTGGCATATGCAATAAGTCGTTAAACCCCTAAGTTACCCTAGTGGACGAGTGTTGTCTCGTGAGGGTTTCAGGGATAAAACCGACAAACATCATATGGTTTCCTCAAAATATATGCCCAAACCAACATGCGACAAGCCCAACAATAACGAAAAAGATTTCATACACGTTATTAGCATAATGAAAGAATTCACACAAAAGTCCGTATTATTAACATTATAGAATGCACCTCATAGAACTGAAACCTTAAAATATGGGAGGGGAGCGAGCACATGCAAAGTGTGATTTGGCAAAAATATAAATAAATCAGATACTAAATAAAGTAAGCATATATTCAATCCTCATGGGAATTACACCCATCAAGTGAATTCACTCAAAACAGGGAGTTAACGCACGGAACATGCGGGCATAAAGAGTAAATGTAAATGGAAAATAGGCTGCACACATCTCACAAATGAAGAACACTATATATGAAATTAAAAATTACAACCTCAATAAAAGATACTGCACATTAAAGGAGGAGAAATGTATTTTCACAAATTATCAAAACTATTTTAACTTTTAAATTAAATGCACCCTAAGATCACATAGGACTTGTAGGGTTATAATGTAGGTTTGGCTAGGGTATGAAACGAAGGATATGTATTTACGAATTCAAAGTGTTCGGAATGAAAAACTCAGCATAATGCAAAATGAGGGAAATTTTGAAAATGGAAAATAATTTCCATAATCAAGCATTGAATATAACAATGGGGAGAGCAACAAGGATTATTGAATCACTATATACAACATATACAAATTTCTCTTTCTTTTCTTTTCTTCTTTTTCTCATGTTTTCTTTTGTTTTCTACTTTATTTTTTTCATCTCTTTTTCACTTCTTTATTTTTAGTTACTTTTCACACTCTCGCATGCCTAAATTGCAACCACACAACCAAAACATCATTCATTCCCAAGTAACATTCCAAACAAAGGCATAGAAGGTAATATGTATGGTTTTAACTCCAATTTGGAGTTGGTTAGGATTTTGGGGTTATGAAAGAAGGCTAATATTTAGGATCAAAGTGGTTGACGAGGGGAAACATATAAGGTGAGGTCAAGGCTAATATGGGTGATATAACAAAGATGGCCTATAATCATTCCCAAAATTTTACGCAGTTCTCGAGTCAAAACAATATATGAAAATCATGATCAAGGAACACATTTCAAGATATAAACTCAATTAATGAACGATCAATGAAAGAATAGAGAGACTAATGACAAATTCAACGTTTTCAAAGAGGAAAGAATAGTGTATATACTCACAAACAATGAAAGGTACAAAGATTACTCAGTGTAAGTATATACAATGCAACAAAAGAATATCGAGTTATAAAAATCTTAAACCAAATCAATGTAACAAGGAAAGTGCATGTGCTCATGGGATTAAAGTTTAATTCATAAAGTTATTCATAATATCAATGATTGAGGACTAAAGTCTAATACCTTCTAAAATCGAGAATATGCATCATTGGGTTGTCTATAGGATCGGGAAATTATTGGAATCTATCATCGGAAACAAAGGCAAAATGCCCAATAAAGGAGGAAAAAAAAATCTTTTTGAAAATTTTAATTTTTCTAAGAAAAGCATACTAAGGAACTAACATGTGAGCAAAAACTTGGACTAAATAAAGAAATGGATAGAATATCCCACACCCTCTAACTTAAAACCTGGCATTGTCCTCAATGTGAATAAAGAACCAAGTTAAAGAGAGGAAAAGAGCGATATTACCCAAAATTGGAGCGATCCCCATAACAACAAGTCCAAAGAATCTACAAAACAAGTTAGTACCGAGCATAGCAAAAATAAATAACGAGAAGTTAACTAATTACACTAGACTAAATGAAAAAGGAAAGAAAAGATAAAAATAAAGAAAGTATAACAAGATAACTATATACAACCTACTATTTAGGCTTCACACTAACTGTACACTAGAAGTCTAAATAGCTGAGGGTCCACCGTGAAAACGATTTGACTTTGGAGGATAACCGATGTACCCTCACTCTCAAGCATGCCTTTTGAAAAATATGAATTCCGTTTGAACAACGGAAGGCATGTGTAAGGCGGAAGAAATGAACCATCGTCAACTAAAAGTTTTGGAGGGACGATGGGGGATTTGGATTGAACGGGTGACAAAAACATGTGGGGGGGCGAGAAAAGCAGAATATCCTCCCAAGGATTTTGAAATTGGAATGGGAGGGGGCGCACATGAAGGCAAAGATACGATCGTGGAAGGCGAATCGAGCAAGTACTCCTCAACGATGAAAAGGCTTAACACATTAAAGTTTGAAACCAATTCATCGGGTACTTGTCACGGTGTGATAACAGATAATGAAAATGGGGAGGAAAGAAATTCAAACTCAAGAGATGAATCATTATCTCTTGAAGATTGAGTTTCGAAAGAAATAAGATCATTTTCAATGACATGTTCTTCTTTGGGGGACAAAGAAGAAATCACTTGTTTGCAAATGGATATTACTTCCATTTCATCCTCACTTTCAATATCTATTATGCAATGGGAAAAGTTGATAATGATTTGTTCCAAAGTAGGCACAAAGTCCTCATTTGGTTCAAAACATTCCTCGACTTCAAAAGTCTAGGAAGAAAAATCATCATCGGACTCAAATAATAAATCCAATTCATGTTCCCACAAATGATTTTCTTCCCGATAACGATTTCCAAGTTTCTCATTATCAAGCATATGCAAGCCCTAACCAAAAGTCATAGGCCGAGGAGAGGATACTTGAAAACGGGAACTTTGAAAATTATCATCGGACTTAAACTTAAACTCATTATTATAGCAATTTTGAAAACTATTGCAATTCTTTTCAAAATTCCTATTATAAGGAATTAGAGGCCCAAAATCATTATCATCATCGTCATCAAAATTCTAATAACCCAAGTTTTGACTTTCGTCATACTCGCCCAAAGTCATTTTTGAATTTGTAAATTTTTGGGACTCTAAGTATTGATCGAAAGCCATAGGATTACGAGCATTTTGAGAATTATAACAATGATTACCAAAAGAATTAGAATCTGACATGCTTACCCCAAAAATGGCTCGAAGTGGCGAATTCCACAAAGTAAATGAGTGTGGGAAATTCAAGTGTTTCTTGGCGCTCAAATGTAGAAGTCCTACAAAAATGTTAGGCAAATAATACAAATAGAAAAAAATACTACGAAATACTAAATCAAATAAATTCTAAAAGAAACTACTCCCCGGCAACGGCGCCATTTTGATTCGAGGGTGAAAAGTAGCGCGTGTCAAACGCTGATAGTTGTTTTCTATTCACCGCCTCAATACAAAAACCTAAATTACGACTACACTTGCGATACAAGTGTAGCGATAAGTCGGGTATCAAAAATCCACAGAGACGAGTTGCTAGAGTTTAATTGGTATAATATTCCTAAATAAAAGTGTAAAAGATGATTACAACAAAAAGGAAAAGATGCAAAAAGGGAAAGATTAATCTAGGCGAGAAAAAATAAAGCTAGACTAATAAAGCGAGTAAAAACTATAAGTTGCGTTGAATATCCCTCATCCGAGTTAATTAGTATAAAAAGGTTACATGGGTCGACGAGTTATTTAGAATGCGTCTCGTTTCCACAGTTAACTAAATCAAGGGTTCTCACCCCTAAATTCGCATAAAAGCCTAATACGATTTTGGCGTCAACAAACACCCCGAAAATTATGCACGCAATGTCGTAAGCACGGAGCATACATGATATGCCCCATCAAATCCCCTAGGCGTAATAACTAGGACAATGCACCCGAAATAAACCCGTAAACTCCATCACCAAACCAAAGCAACACATTAACCCTAGGTGAGTTCAATCCAACACAACCTTGACTAAATTAGGTGGAAAGCATGGTGAAAGACATGTATTTAAAGCAAGGAAGTAAATAAAAACAAGTAAAACTAATTATCAAAGCTCGTAAACTAGTTAACAACACAAGAAATAAACAATGGAAGCTTTATTAAAGAGGAAGAAGATGAATAGTAGAAACTTACATACAAAATGGGATGGAACCCTAGGAGAGAGAAGCTCGAAAAAATATCACCTAAAAACTAAACTAAATGAATTATCTCCCTTAAATAAGAGACTACAACATTCTATTAATACCCCAAAATAAACCCCCAACAAAAACAAGTCAAAAAACCCAAAATAAGTCATTTTTCATCCATATCTAATGGGCCCGGTATACCTCGTGTTTGGGGCCAGTCGACCTCGCTTTTGACAACCCCCATTTCCTCTCCGAACCAATTTTAACGCATTGCACGAAAATGGCCATAACTCCCTCGTATGGAATGGAAATGATGTGTGGTCGGAATCGACGCGAAGCTAATTCAATTATCTACATGATTCTGTTTTGAAACACTCCAAATTATGCAGTATAAAATTACCAAAATGTCCTTGAATTAGAAGAAATACTGAGACCTTTCAAAAATGGCCTTAACTTCCTCATTCGGAGTTAGAATGACGCACGGTCAGTGGCCACAGAAAGATAATTTGATTATATACATGTTGATCACTTCATTCCGTACAAAATAGTGAGTTTAAAAAGACCATATTTCCCTTGAAGTAGCGTTCGACGATGGAACTTCTTCGAAATGCAATGGATCCTCAATTTTAGCGTTCCAATACCTACAAAAGCACAATTAACCCATGTAAAACATATATATGTCCAAATCCGAGGTTGTTTGGTTAGTGATGATAAATATAGGCATTAAGAATGTAAAAGTTCTAGAATACATAAAGATAAAGGGCACAAATATGCAATATTCGTGGTGTATCAATGTTGAGTGCATGATTGTGGTTTAGACCAATTCTAGGGACTTCTTCTTCGGAGAAGGATAGCATTCGGGTAGAGGTCAAGGATATGACTAAATTTACCGCTTCTTCTGGTGTGGTAGAGGGAGGAACTTTGGGTTGAGTGAGCAACTTGATCAAAGCATTTCTGTGTAGGTAGGAAGACATGAAAAGCCCCCATAGAGTGATGTTAGCGTGAGTTTTCTTAAGCTGATCGAGGAACTTACTTTCCTCGAGGGTCATTTCGGGCGTAGGAAGGTTTTCAGCGCCCTTACCCTTATCATTGGCTGGTAGTGAGCTTGGGATCTGGTAATGCCTCCCTAATCTGGTCATGTGATTTACTGAAGAAGGGAAGAACATGAACCCTATTTCTTCATTGATATCAGGTTGTTCTGCCACCTTGTTTATTTCTACAATGAGTTCTTCAAATGATATCATCCCACACATGTCGGCTACGGGGCCAGTTTTCTTTGAAGCTTGCTCTTCACTTGAATTTTCAAATTCTTCCCCCCATCCGGTGGAAACAATTATGTCTTTCCATGAAAAGTCAATGCATTCAACAACTTCAATGGCTTCTTCATACATGTCTTCCCATTTTGTGAGGATTTATAAGGGTGAAGGGACCAGGCGTCCTTGTAACTTTAGAGTATCAAGTAACTCGATCACACTACAGATATTATTGTTTTACCTGAATAATCCTGCCATGATCTGGACAACATCATCTAGGATGACTTCATCAGTTGGTACCACCCAATTTTCTAACTCTCGGGGCCATTTATATGCTTCTAAGAACATCGTACTGAACCTTTGGCAATCAATGATCATCTGTGAGGGCAATTTTAGCCCGAACTCTAGGAGTTGTTTTAACGCTTCTGATAATTCCATACCTCCATTTTAAGAACGGGTACGGGTAGCGATGCATGCTCCGATAAGGAGTGACAGTGCCTGATGGGTGAGGGTAATAGGGTGTAGGAGGAAATATGGGCAAGTTTGGAGAGGTTTGGGAGAGCGTATGGGTGTGATTTGAGTTGAGGGGTCAAATTCTGGGTTCATTTCTAGGTAAATAACATTGGTATGATTTGGTAGTTGGTTGTGAGTAGTGTTTGGCTTAGGATTGGCTAGTGGGGCAATGGTACCCCGGTCAATTAGACCTTGGTTTATGTTTCAATTGTGAAAGCATTGGTCAGTGATATGACCAGCGGTTTAGTGAAAGGAGTAATGGCCATCTGCCTTGAAGTTTCTTGGAAGTGGATTTGTCAATGGACGGGGATCCAAGGGTTTGATGAGGTTTCGGCTTAATGGAGCCTGATAAACTTTGGAGAGGGGAGCACGGAGCTCGGTGTATTCTTTTCGGACTGGGATGGGACATCTTTTAGTGCCCACAAGTGGTTGGTTGAGAGATGTTGTTGATAGTTAAGACTACAACACTGGCAGGTTTGTTATATTTTTTGGGAGTGAACTGTCCGGACAGTTTCTTTAGTTCAACCTCTGTTTTAACAAGACCTTCCTCAATTTCTACTCTTTCTTCTCTGAGAGCTCAGAAGTGGGGATAGTATTGTCCTCCCATGGTTGGTTGGACATGAGGTAAGAAATTATTCTTCACTATGTTGACTTGTTCTTCCTCGGATTGTCGATTGGTCATAGTGGCTACCTTTTCCCTCCATCGGGCTATGAAGTTACTGACTGAGTCCCTAGAGTTCTATTTGAGAAGATCTAAATCATGGCGGGTGACCTCAAGCTCTTCGTTATATTTGTACCGCAACATGAATTCTCGAGCTATATCCTCCCAGCTACGGATTCTGGACTCCTCGAGAGATAAAAAACATCGGAGAGAGTTATCCTTCAAAGTTTACTGAAATAATTCGGCCATCACTTTTTCAGAAGACCCTAGGAGAGTCATAGCACGGTGATAACTGCGAAGATGGACAATCGGGGGTCCACTTCCTCCAAATTTCTCGATATTTGGCATCTTGAACTTCTCGAGTAACTTTGCCTTAGGATAAAGAGACATGTGGGTGTAGTCCATGTAATTTCCATAGATTCTGACTTGGTCAAACTTGTTAGTCAGCATCTTGAGATCTTCTTTAACCTTGTTCAACTCTTCCTCTTTCGGATAAATGATTGTAGGCAAGTTAGCCCAGGCTGGGCAGGCGGTGGCCCATTAACAGGACGGGCACGTGGTGCATGTTGATACTCTTTGGGAACCCAGATAGGCTCGGGTGGACCTATAGTGCGAGGGAATAAGACCTCAGGCTCTTGAGGAACAGATGCTGGTTTCATTGCATCTTTCGAACTTCAGTCTAAAGGTTGTCAATCTTGGACACGAGCTAAGCTAAGACTGCCATCAGATCTGGCTGCACGACTGGTACTTGATCTGTATTATTCATGGAAAATGGATGGATACCGAACTCGAAAGAAGTAGCAGGGGAATGAACGGAGCTCCAGGGTGATTTGACTACATACTGAAGCCAATAAGGAGCCAGGGCAAGGGCGTGCGATCGACCTGAGAAGGCGCAAAATGGGATTTATTTTGAGAAAAAGAAGGAAAATATTTTTGACATTTTTTGTTTCTCTTTTGAGATCGAAGGGAAAAATATTTTTGGATTTTTGATAAAGAAGAGAGAAATGTTTTTGGATTTTTGATAAAGAAAGGAAACAATGTTTTGGATTTTTGATAAAGAAGGAAAAAATATTTTTGGAAGATGGGTCTCAGCATTATTATTATTATTATTATTATTATTATTATTATTATTATTATTATTATTATTATTATTATTATTATTATTATTATTATTATTATTATGTTCTCACTTGTATTAAATTCTCCTAAATGCAAAATGAAATGTCGGACGGGACCCGAGCCTGGATATACAAAGCTATGGCTGGACTTGTAACCAGGCGCACAGGTAGGGTCCCGTTTTAAAGATGTGCAAAAATTAGGGCGGCAAGCCGACTCGAAATTTCGGTAGAGTTTCGGGTTGAAACCATCAATTTAACATGTGTATCCTAGGCTTGACACCTATATGCGGGTATGCAACTTGGTTGGATGAATCAGAAAGGGGTCCCCCCTTTGGCGTGGCTTCCACGATATACGTATTGCTTTTGAGGGCAATCGGTACATGTGGACAAGCCATTTGATATACTTGAGTGTACGTGAATTGCCTCACTATATACCTCATGGGGATGGTACGTGTGAGAGAGAATTCGATATACTCATCATACGTGAATGAGTTCCCTGCAATATACCTCCCGTTATGACTTCGGTCAAGTGGTATGATGCGGGGGAGCTGTTCGATATACGTTGAAGGTACTTGGCCAATGGAAAGTGAGATTCATATCGCTTAGGCTAGCTGCGCCCTACCGGACTAGCGCCCATCACGAAGTGACCCTCCAGTTACTGGACAAAATTTGGTCAATCACAATGCTCTTTGGTGATATCGTGAGAATCATGCATGATTTTATTATTAGTATCTTATGAAAGTATCTTTCTTGATCATGCCCAACACGGAGAAAAGTATGAATACCAATGGTATACCAAGTATGGGTGATGCGTGCAACATGGGGATATATGTGATCTTAGGTGCATGTGGTGTGAAGTGTACATGAAGAATTTTCTAAAAGTGTGTGAATAGAAGCATAAGCATGAGGTTCACATGAATACTAAAAGGGGAACATGCAAAATAGGGGAAAATATAAACAAATACAACACCCATGTAAATAGAGTCTAGCCCTCAAAATAAATATTCCCCAGCGGAGTCGCCACTATGGCCATCCCCGATCCTCACAGCAGGAGAGGATCCTTGGTCCCGCATATCCCTCTCGGGAGCGCTTCGACCGGCGTCGTTGATGAGGTGAAAATGTAGAGAGATGGAGTTTTCAGTCTAATTTACTGAAAATAGACAAAAGAAAGGGAGCCATCCTGAAGGACAACATCCAAAGACATGCTGATACATACGAAACCAAAATGATTCAAAAAAAGGTCTGGAGGCTAAGTTAGGAAATGGGAAGATGTTAGGCACCCATTCCACCCTTACGGTCTCTCATGGGTCGTTGCTATTTTCCTTTATTTCCCGTGACATGTGTGCATGTGTATACGTAGTGGAGATAGGAATCATCGACTTGTATCATGGAAGAGATAAAGCGAGTCATCCATAGGAATGTTCGTAATGATAATATTAGAAATAGGATTTACGCGATTATCCTCGCGTTGATCATTATAACGGAGCGATAATGCACATGGTATAATACACCACTAAGAACAAATATATGTATATATAGAATTCAAGAGAATTGAGTTTAAAGAATATAGAGAAAATAAAAAATGAGAGAAAAGTAGGTATAGGACTCGAGTAATGGGTTTTACCACGAGACGCCTACGTAGCCTATAGAGGCATCAAAGTCCATGTAGTTCGCATGCAAAATGAGGAGTGGGATTTATCCCATAAATCCAATCGGGAACTTCTCTTATATATGTGTGTGTGTGTAAAAAGTGTTTTAGTTGTGAGAAAAGTGTAAGAATTCTCGTTTGGAATTTATGAGCAAATCCCCTTTTTCTTGTTTTTTTGGGTTTTATTTATTTGAAAATAAGAGATGAGCAATAATACTAAATAAAAAGTGTATTAAGATATGTGGGATGAGATAATAAAAGTGATAACTAATAAACGAATTAATGTAAATTTAGGGGAATTTAAAGAGAGAGTTGAGAAAGTTGGACCTTCTTGAAGCTCTTCATCTTGATCTTGGATGTTGGGGAGCAGCCCTTGCATTTGGGTGATGATGGAGGATACTTAATTCACCAAATTTGAGGAAGAAAGTGATGAAAGGTTAAGGTTGGAAAGGGATTTGGATGTCGAAATCATGCTAACTTTGAGAGGGGTATTCTAAACTTGCTGAGAGTAATCGATCTCTTATTTTTTTCTCCTTTTCTGGAATGAGGTTAGGCCCTCCTTTTTATAGGCCCGGGGAATTACTGATCGACATAGCCCTGGTCCTGCTAATCGTCAGGTGTGTTTAGTCACACTACCGATAGGCAGGGTTTGGAACATGCCATTTGGTAGTGTCTTTTAGGTTCCTTCTGAAAATCGATCGTAGAGCGCGAATCGTTGATCCTAATATCGCACGGGGCGAACCGTGGGAAAGGTATTTCAGAGACCTTCGAAAGTCAGAATCAAATAAAATTTCTTAAAAAGTGACTTCGGAAATGGAAAGAGAGAAGAGAGAGAAATGAAAATGCATGGAGGAACATAAAGTGGAGAGAAAAAAGATATTATCTTCAGTGAATTTGTCATGGTAAAAAATAATTGATGGGATATGAAAAGGAGCAATAGAACAGTCATGTTTAGCTTCTATGTAGTCATGGGGTGGGACTCTAACAGGTCTAGCATTTGATTTCCGTTTCTATTACTATCCATTAAATGAGACCTCATAATATGAATGCACTATAATGGGGAAGAGAAAAAGGTTGAAGATGAAAGGTGGGAAAATTGGAGGAGTCACCGTGAATTTTTGTTTTATAGAAATAAAAAATAGATTCTCTTTCCCTCTCTCATTTTGAAGCCTCATTAACCTCTAATACTATTGTATTAGAGTTATAATATTGATACCATAAATTTTCTCAGACAATCAAGTAATTCAATTATAATGATAAGAATGCTTTGAGCTGGCAGACACGCTTATAAATAACAAAAGGAGTTACAAATTAAGATAAAGCAGGGGATACGTCAAATGAATAAATGGCATCATGAAGTAATTAAATTGCTTACTTAACAAATTCAAACATTCTCATTCATCATTTCAGAAAGTTTCTAGTGAAGTATAAGCCATGTTGGACAATCAATCACCTTCAAGATATCCCTAAGAGTCCTCTCCTACTCACATTTACATAAACAAACTTTGATATTTATTTGTCAGCCAATAAACATACTTGAAAATATATACCTCAAAATTTAATATAAATAACATATTTTATTTGAATCTTTCATAGAATAGACATGGACTTTATGAAACAGAGAGTTGTATATTTGGTTGTAATTTAGATACCCCATTTTCCATAGCCTATAATATTCACTACACCAAAGACTAAAACTAAGAATTATTATTAGCAAATAGTTCACCTAAAATATAAATTTACAATTGTTTTTATTCCAATTTGGAGGAAGAGTACGGGGGCATTGGCTGCAACACTATTGACCTACAAAGTAAATGAAATTGTAAAGATGGTGGGAAGATAGATTAAAATATTAGGTAAAAAAAATAAAACACATGTACTTCGAAAAATTTAGTAATTGTCGAAAAAAGGGAGTTTGTCTACGGTGGTGAACATATAATATTTATTAGCCATTGTTCTGTTATGGAACCAAAAACAATTAGGATAATGTATTTAGTGTAGAAAAAATTCTAGCCAAAAGAAATCACAAACGACAAACGTCTAACATGAAAGTTGTGAATAGAGTAGTTTTTGTACATAAAAAATTGCAAAGCAGACACATTGTCAATCTTTGTATTCAATAGACCCACATCTCCAAAAAATATCACGTTGTCATAAACCAAATAGAATTATGGGAAACCATTATATATCAGTTAAGTTATCAAGAAACGCAAAAATAATACGAGTCAGATGATAAGTTCATAATTTGAAAACTGAAGACACCTTTAGTTTCACTTACCAATCCTCACCTGTCACTTATACTAATGTTGTTGTCATAAAATATAACAATACCTCTTGATTTAATGTGACACTTTTTACAAAAAAATTCATAGTTCTTACCAAAAAAATTCAGGAATAGAGAAGATAAGAATAATAACTATTAGTTATATTAGAGATGTTGGATTAATTCCAATATTTATTGAGTTTAATTTTTAGTTGTTAATATTTTATTATATTATTTGTGTTTTATTTTAAACATAGTTTGGGTTTTAATTTAGAAAGTAGAAACATGAGCAAATGGGTGTGAAAGATATGGGGAATGCTCAAAATCCCATATTGTCCCACATTGGAAGAATACTACAAAAGGTAGTGGTATATCAACTAAAGGACAACTAAGATTCTTAGTTGACAAGTCAAATAAGAGGCTATGATCCTACGCATCGCGGTGGTGCTTAAGAACAACCAATCGCGACACGCGACACGCGTAAGCGCGACACGCGGCGCGCGAAAGGGCGATTGGG
Source organism: Sambucus nigra (assembly GCA_949130495.1). Taxonomy (NCBI): domain Eukaryota; kingdom Viridiplantae; phylum Streptophyta; class Magnoliopsida; order Dipsacales; family Adoxaceae; genus Sambucus; species Sambucus nigra. Next base: position 137,545,153 of record OX422216.1, read on the forward strand.
CGACTTAGGGCGCATTGCGCGCTTTGACGCGCACTTGGCACTTCGCATCGTCGCTTGGAGCGTGGGAGCCTAAAGTTTTGACGAGGTAAAACAGATCAACGGTTGTGATTAAACGATCCGATCAAAGGGTTTAAAATCCGAAACGGCTTGATCTAAACCGTTAGATGAACTCGTAGCGTTTCGTGTAGGGGATGTCCATTCGCTTACGATGGGACGCCTAATCTGAACCGTTAGATCGTAGCTGTTCCAAACAGGCACGATCCAACGGTTGCTGAGTCACTCCGTGAAGAGTTGTGACTGTTGAAGAACAGTCACAGAAATGGCTATAAAAAGAGTTCCAGACCTCTGTTTTGGACACCGAAAATTGCTAGTTTCTCCTCTCTCCGTCCTCTATACTTTGGCATTATCAAGTTACAAATTCAGAGTGTTCTCGGGTTTGATCAAACAGTACATAGTTTGAATCAAGCAACTGTTCATACACTGCATTGTATCCTGAAGGCAGGTTCTACAAAACCCATTGTGTACTCGCGGTTCTGGTTCTGTCTCAACCGGATTGGGAGAAATTTTGCCTAAAAGAAAGCGTTCCAAGAACGTGCCTTGCAGAAATTAATTATTATATTTCGTTCTTTCCATAAGAAATTTCCAACAGTTTTAGGCAAAAATTTTATATTCTTATTACTCCACTCAAATGGAAGGAACTGTGGCACAATCTATCCAAGTCATGACTCAAGACTTAATTCGACTCGATCGTTTTGATGGCGGAAATTTCACCCGTTGGCAAGAGAAAGTTATGTTCTTCCTCACATCACTAAAACTTGCATACATTCTAGATGATAACCTTGAACAAATTCCCGAGCCCACACCCGAAGACACCGAAGGAATAAAGCAAAAACGTGTGAAGAGGAAAGAAGACGAATTTATGTGTCGAGGACACATCCTCAATGCTTTGTCTCAAACTGTTTATAGCGCTCATAGAATGATTCCGACGGCAAAGGAATTATGGAAGGCTTTGGAGATAAAGTATCAAAACGAGGAAGCGAGCAATCGTAAGTTTCTAATTTCAAACTATATGAATTTTAGAATGAATAATGATAAATCTGTCGTTGCACAAGCCCATGAACTCCAACAAATTGTTGGTGACCTTAAAGCCGCTGGTATTAATCTTCAAGATGAATTTCAAGTAGGGGTGATTGTTTCAAAACTTCCATCCTCTTGGAATGGCTTTAAGAAGAAAATTAATCATGATGAAAAGACTTATACTGTGGAATCCCTTCTTCGTCACCTTCGTATTGAAGATGATACTCGTATTCGAGAAAAGAAGGATGAACAAAGTGAGGGTCATTCAAAAGCTAATATGGTTGAGGATCAAAAATCCAAGATTACCAAAGACTCAAAATTTAAAGCAAAGAATGATTCCAAATTCAAGAACCAAGGTGCAAATAAGAAAAAGAAGGGAAAATGTTTCTTCTGTGACAAACCGGGCCATTATTCTCGAGAATGTCGTCTTAAAAAGAAGGCATTTAAAGAAAAACAAGGGTCGAAGGAAACCAACAATGTTGAAGATCTTATTGCTACTGTTTGCGAAGCAAATTCAATTGATAATGAAAGTGGATGGTGGCTGGATACCGGCGCAACGGTCCACATATGCAAAGACCGCTCTTCATTCAAAACATATCAAGAAATTGATGGAAAAGAAGTGAAGATGGCAAATAATCTTCGCGCCAATGTAGTTGGAAAAGGCACAGTGGAATTGAAGCTAACTTCTGGAAAGACACTTACTCTAATTGATGTACTTCATGTACCTGATATGTGTAAAAATCTTGTGTCTGGGGACCTTCTCAATAAGAGAGGTTTCAAACTAGTGTATGAGTCTGATAAGTTTGTATTGTCTAAGAATGGCCAATTTATTGGCAAAGGGTACTCTTGTAACGACATGATTAAAATTAATGTAATCAATGATATTAGTTCTGCTTATATGGTTGAGTCTATTTCTTTATGGCATAGTAGATTAGGTCATGTGAATTATAGAAGTATAAAAAATATGACTAATCTCGGCTTAATCTCGGATTGTAAATTTGATAACCTTTCTAAATGTGAAATTTGTGCTCAATCGAAGATAACTAGAAAGTCGTTCAAATCTGTTGAGAGGAAATCCAAAATGCTTGATCTTATTCATAGTGATGTATGTGATATGAAGAGTAATATGACTCGTGGTGGAAATAAATATTTCTTAACTTTCATTGATGATTACTCTAAGTATGCATATACATATTTACTTAAAAGTAAAGATGAAGTTTTCGAGAAATTCCTAATTTTTAAAGCAGAAGTTGAAACTCAACAAAATCGAAAAATTAAAGTCCTACGATCCGATAGGGGTGGTGAATATTACCCGAGTGAGTTTATACAATTTTGTAATACTCATGGGATAATCCATCAAGTTACGGCGCCATATACGCCACAACAAAATGGAACGGCGGAAAGGAAAAATAGGACTTTAGTTGAAATGATAAATTCAATGTTAATCAGTTCTGGTTTACCTTTGTCGATGTGGGGAGAAGCGGTTTTATCCGCATGTTATATTTTAAATAGAGTTCCATTGAAAAACAGGGATATTACACCATATGAATTATGGTTTAATCGTAAGCCTAATCTTAGACGTCTTAAAGTTTGGGGATGTCTTGCTTATGTAAGAAAACCCGAACCTAAAAGACCTAAACTAGGAAATAGGACTTACAAATGTGTTTTTATTGGATACTCTAGTAACAGTACGACTTATAGATTTTTAAACCTTGAAACTCAAGAAATCATTGAGTCGGTAGATGTGCAATTTTTTGAACATCTAACAAAGTTTAGTACTTTGAATCAAGGTTTAGAAAATAATAATTCGACTGTTGACTCCTCAAATTTAGAAGAAAATTCACAACCTATATCTTCTTCAGAAACAACGAATGACGTTGAACCACGAAGGAGTAAAAGACAAAGAACTGAAAAAACATTTGGGCCTGACTTTGTTATTTATTTAGTTGAAGGGGATTTAAATGAGACTAAGAACAAAACTAAATTTGTTCTTAATGTAGAAGATGAACCGACCACATTTCATGAAGCGGTAACATCTAGGGATGCTGTCTTTTGGAAAGAAGCAATAAATGATGAAATGAACTCAATTTTGTCAAATCAAACTTGGGTTATTTCCGATCTTCCCCCCGGGTCTAAACCTATTGGGTGCAAATGGATATTTAAAAGAAAATTAAATCCGGATGGTTCTATAAATAAATTTAAGGCAAGACTAGTTGCTAAAGGCTATAAGCAAAAATATGGAATTGATTACTTTGATACATATGCTCCTGTTGCTCGAATCACTTCCATTAGGATATTAATATCTCTTGCTTCTATTCACAATTTAGTTATTCATCAAATGGATGTTAAAACTGCTTTTTTAAATGGTGATTTAGAAGAAGAGATTTATATGGAACAACCCGAAGGGTTTGTATTGCCTGGCCAAGAAAAGAAAGTGTGTAAATTGGTTAAATCTCTTTATGGCCTTAAACAAGCTCCTATGCAATGGCATGAGAAGTTTAATAATGTTGTTATATCCCATGGATATAAAGTTAATGATGCCGACAAATGTATATATAGTAAATTTGAAAATGGTGTTGGTGTTATTATATGCTTATATGTGGATGACATGTTAATATTTGGGTCTAATCTCAAATATGTTGAAGAAACCAAAAGGTTTCTTTCATCAAAATTTGATATGAAAGATCTTGGAGAAGCTGATGTGATTTTAGGAATCAAAATTGTGAGAAAGGATAATTCTTTAGCGTTATCTCAATCTCATTATATAGAAAAAGTTCTTAAAAGATATAATCATTTTGAACTTAAGCCAGCTGCTACACCTGTGGATCCTAGCATCAAATTAATGAAAAATACTGGGCGTGCTATGGACCAACTTAAATATGCTAGTATTATTGGGAGTCTAATGTATGCCATGCATTGCACTAGACCAGACATTGCTTATGCAGTGAGTATATTGTGTAGATTTACAAGTAATCCAGGACAAGAGCACTGGAATGCAATTTCTAGGGTGCTTAGATATCTGAAGAGGACTTTGGATTATGGCTTACATTATGTAGGATATCCATATGTTTTAGAAGGATATAGTGATTCAAGTTGGAATAATCTTGAATCAAAATCAAAGTCAACTACTGGTTGGATTTTTACGCTAGGAGGAGCAGCTATCTCTTGGGGATCCAAGAAACAAACATGTGTATCAGATTTAACAATGCAATCTGAATTTATAGCCCTAGCAGATGCATGTAAAGAAGCAGAATGGCTTAGAAATGTGTTGTATGATATTCCTTTATGGAAAAAGCCATCACCTTCTATTATGATAAGTTGTGATAACCAAGCCACAATTTATAAAGTTTCGAACAAAACTTACAACGGAAAATCTAGACACATTAGTCTAAGACATCAAATTATAAGAAAATTACTCAAGGAAGGAGTAATTACAGTCGACTATATTAAAACGAACAAGAATTTAGCAGATCCTCTGACTAAAGGTCTTGTAAGAGAGATGATATATATCACCTCAAAAGGAATGGGACTAAGGTCTATTAAATAACACAACTATATTTAATGGGAACCCAACTCATATCTTGAAAATATAGATAGAGTTCAATGTGGTACAAACAAGTTAAATTATAGTTATGGAACACTAGGAATTTATACAAAAAGTTCCATTCCTATATGCCTAGTGTTGGTTTTCTGCATGTTAGAGGATGAAGTTCACTTCTTAATAAATCATATAAGTGTGACTCGCAGAATCACTAAAGTTGATTTACCTATTCGAGTGTCGAAAGTGTGGCCGCTTTCTATGAAATCAAGACCGATCCTAAAGCGCTCGTGAAATCAGGATTAGCACAAGGCCATAAAAGTGCATGCTAGAAGAACACTTATAAACTCAGAAATCGGTATGTGTGATAGTTCCGGCTAGTCTCAAAAGGTCCTTGGTTCAAGATACGTTCACCACAGCACCTTGATGAAGCTTTGAATTATTTTCACTATATGAAAGTTCAAGTCCGAAAGACACTTCTCATTTATGTACTAGATTTTAGCGATAATGCCAAAAGTTATTTATTGTCTTTTTTGCTTTGCTCTCTTGTGTATATTGAAATTGGTGGGAGAATGTTGGATTAATTCCAATATTTATTGAGTTTAATTTTTAGTTGTTAATATTTTATTATATTATTTGTGTTTTATTTTAAACATAGTTTGGGTTTTAATTTAGAAAGTAGAAACATGAGCAAATGGGTGTGAAAGATATGGGGAATGCTCAAAATCCCATATTGTCCCACATTGGAAGAATACTACAAAAAGTAGTGGTATATCAACTAAAGGACAACTAAGATTCTTAGTTGACAAGTCAAATAAGAGGCTATGATCCTACGCATCGCGGTGGTGCTTAAGAACAACCAATCGCGACACGCGTAAGCGCGTAAGCGCGACACGCGGCGCGCGAAAGGGCGATTGGGCGACTTAGGGCGCATTGCGCGCTTTGACGCGCACTTGGCACTTCGCACGTGCGCATCGTCGCTTGGAGCGTGGGAGCCTAAAGTTTTGACGAGGTAAAACAGATCAACGGTTGTGATTAAACGATCCGATCAAAGGGTTTAAAATCCGAAACGGCTTGATCTAAACCGTTAGATGAACTCGTAGCGTTTCGTGTAGGGGATGTCCATTCGCTTACGATGGGACGCCTAATCTGAACCGTTAGATCGTAGCTGTTCCAAACAGGCACGATCCAACGGTTGCTGAGTCACTCCATGAAGAGTTGTGACTGTTGAAGAACAGTCACAGAAATGGCTATAAAAAGAGTTCCAGACCTCTGTTTTGGACACCGAAAATTGCTAGTTTCTCCTCTCTCCGTCCTCTATACTTTGGCATTATCAAGTTACAAATTCAGAGTGTTCTCGGGTTTGATCAAACAGTACATAGTTTGAATCAAGCAACTGTTCATACACTGCATTGTATCCTGAAGGCAGGTTCTACAAAACCCATTGTGTACTCGCGGTTCTGGTTCTGTCTCAACCGGATTGGGAGAAATTTTGCCTAAAAGAAAGCGTTCCAAGAACGTGCCTTGCAGAAATTAATTATTATATTTCGTTCTTTCCATAAGAAATTTCCAACAAGAGATACATAATGGCATCAAATACAACATCTTTCTTACATGTATTTGGTCAAACTTGTAGAAGAAATTTTTTCACATGAAATTGTGACAATTTTAACATGGGTTTGTAAAGACAAAACACAAAACATGATAACTAACCTTGGAGAAACTTAACCCATTACTTATGAATATACTGCCCTTCTCCTGGAACCCACAATATACATAGTATTAATCGTATAACTTGTAGATTAAAAAACTATTGTGTGCAATTGTGTTTATGGTTATGATTATGTACCATGATCCATGATAATGGAGAAATTCAAGGCACATCCAAGATTTTTGTGCATTTGGTTTCTGTGCGATCACAAATTAATGTATAACTTAGTAAATGATCATAACCATAAACAAAAAGATGGATAACAACAAAAATTGACGGAGGCTGATGACCATCTACATGAAATTTAAATTTCCTCACTTCAACCTCCAAGCTCAGTAGTTTGTACTAAAGCCAAATTTATAATAATAAACCAAAAGCAAAAATTAGAACAACCAAACAGTAGGGGAAAAAACAAAAACTTATGTTTTACATTATCCTAACCTTTTATTTAATACGGGAGACAAGATTGAATAATATTCCAATGATCAAAGGTCGTTAGTGAATCATGCTTGTAACCAACCTGTCTTGATGCCTACTAGTAATAAGATTTAAGACCAACGAAAAATTCAATACATAGTGCAATAGTCATATTGGGGGGTCAACAATTGAAGATATTAATTAAGTAAATGTGTTCATCTATTCACATATAATAAAATAAAATCCTTTGAAAAAACATTGAATAAAACGAGTAAAAAAATATGCAAATTATTAGAACCATAATTTCTTATAAATTTGTGTGTATTTGTTAATAAGGTTACGATGTTCAATCTTGTGTTATGTCTCAGGGCTCATTTCAGTAACAAGCATCCGTAAACATTAAAGAAAATGATTAAAGATAAACATAGCCACAACGAAAAGATAATGATTAAAGAGAAGACATACATTTAGGCAATTCGGCAAACACTTAGTATTCTGGAAAGAACATATGTAAAGTGGTTAAAAAAATATATAGTAAAGAAACTTGATAAGCTCTTACCTGAAAAAATGAATCACCTTAACAAAGATCATACCTAAAACATTAAATTTGAGAGAAAAAAAATCAAAACCCCAAACGGAACAAACTTATAATAGAGATGAAACCCAAATTTTCAAGAAAAAACCAAAAACGATCACACTATTATGAAAATTGTGAGAGATGGAAATACCTTAAGATCGGTGGGTCGTGTTCGCTAAGAATGTGAGAGAGAGAGAGAGAGAGAGAGAGTACATATAGAGAGGAAGTGTCGCCAATGGAACACTTGATATTAGTTATAAGCACTGATCTAATACGTGTCAGTGGAATAAGCTATTAAGTGTCATTTTATAAGATGAGAGATCAATTTTTAAGCATTTTTTGCCTTGATAGCGGAGATAGATAATTGAGTACAACTCGTGCAAAAAAGAGGCTTCTAAAACACCCATGAATAAACATATAATTAATAAAGGAAATAAAATTATAGTAAGTAAAATTCAATCAACGTTATGCACCAATTACAAAAATCACTTAAAAGGTTTAGAAGCAAGGAATAAGTGTTTACCTTCGGCCCACAACCTCCTAAAGTGTTTATGATACTCTTTTTATCTTTTACCTAAGTATAACACGCACTTGCATTGTTAAATAGAAAAAATCATAAATTTTAAATGTAAATCAAGTAATTACACACCAAACCATCATCATGTAGCTTGCCATATCACACAAGCACACAATAGCTGTAAAGCTCCTCATGCACTATAAATTTGTGGGTAGTAAGAGTCTAGTAGCAGAGGTAGATTAGGGCCGGTGAGATCATCAGGTTTGTTGGTGAGATCCTCAATTAAAACACTAAAAAAGAACTACATCCCCAATAGATGAAATCAAACAACATAAAAAGTCTAACAGCATAATCATCATAACACTCCATAAGAAAACTAAAAAAATATAAGAACCATATGTGAATAGGCTCAACATAGTTGCTATGAACACAACATAGATAACCAAGTTCTAATTAAATTAAATCCATGAACACAAAATATAATGAGTACATAATGAAGAAAAACAATAAATTACAATTTATATGACAGATTAAAGTTCTAAATTTAGATAACAAAAATATTGAAAAGCCAGTTGTAAAAAGCAACAAAGGTTGTGGGTTTACTTAATTATGGATAACGACTAAACACAACTATAGAAGGAATAATAGCAACAAATAAAAAACACTAACTTCAAACAAACTTTCTAAGTACAACAAATCAAGGTTGTCATAAATGCCTACAAACGACCTCCTAAATATAATTATAAGCTAAATATAATTGACACACCAAATGATCATTAGATAAATGTGGTTTAACAATCTTTCTTAAAGACTTAATAAATGATAAAAATATAGTACCAATGTCATTACTGATTCTTACAAAAAAATACTCAATATTATAGAAATATACCCCATATGTTGCAAGCATCTGCACAATTAATTTTATGTAAAGAATTCAATGTAACATGTGTGGTGGTTAAACCCAAGAAGACACCACCAAAGTCACAATGTAACATGTGTGGTGGTTAAACCCAAGAATACACCACCAAAGTCACACAAATAGTAACAAACAAGCACGCAAATAAATAATGTTTCCCTGGTGTAAGCTTTCACAATACTTGATTTTAACTAACTCCCATCACTAGAATCCACAAAACATGGGTTCAATATCATAGGTAAATACCCACTACTAGTATATTTAATTTTAAAATGTTTAAACATATAAATACAACCCTTTTGAAGGTCACAATAGTAATACATGTTTAAGGAAGTAGCTTCACTAAATAAAAAGTGTAGAAAGGAAAAAGAACTAATTAGTATCCATTCTATTTACCACACCACTCATCATTCTTTTTTTCACACATCTTAATGGGATCTACATTAAAAAAAAAAGTAAATAATATTAAGTAAAAATGTTGAAAGGAAAAAATAGAGAAAGTAAAATGAATTAAAGAATATCAAATGAAAAATTGAGATGTATGAAAACCATAGATAATAATAAAATTTGGTTGAAAAAAAAAATCAAACAAAACGACTCAATAAAATTGCAGGGGTTGGGAAGTCCGAGTACTTGAAATGGGGAGTAGTGGTGCAGCATCCCTAGTTCAGTGGAAGCTTAATGGTATATGGTGTGGTATCCAAATATCAAAAACGTAAATCTGAAAATAAAAAATTAAATGTTTAAAACCACTAAACAAATTATATATAAAAAATTATTTAGAAAGTCGTTGTGTAAAGAAAAATACTGTGAAGAGCCAAAATGGTGATTTTAATTTACAAATATTTAACTTACCTAATATTTGAGGGAGCCAATCCATTTAAGCATTACATAACTTCATTTACTTCACGTTTATTTTCAATCCAAACCAATAACTATTGGTTAGATGTGGTCAGAAGAAAAACATGTATTAAAACACAAAACCAATAGTAAACCTATTGGTTAGATGTTGTCCTAACAAAAATAAAAATTTAAACATAAAATAAACTTTGTCAAATTGTAACAAGAATCCATCAAATTTAAAAGAAATAAATTGGATTGTGATTAAAGGTAGAAAAAAATGTCACTTTGTGAAAACATTAAAAGGCATATACATGAAAATTTTGGATATTAAAATAACATGATAATATATGAGACAATATTGATCGCATTTAAATGGTGGTTATGATCAAAAGGGAAAAAAAATTAAGGACGCATCATACATTTGAATGCGAAAAATAGTCCAAAATTGAAAAATACCTCTCACTCAACGAAGAAGATGCCAAATTTTAAAGATATTGAATGATAAGTCCAAAGGCATAGAAATAACTAAACATGGATTCGATCCAACGAATTTTAATAAATTTTAACCAAAAATACAAAATAGATACACACCCAAAATGAAATAGTTACATAGCAAGATAACTGTGAAAAGCTTCAAATAAATCTTTAATCGATTTTTAAAGCGACTACCAATTTTTTTAAAGATGATTTTGTATCATGAAAACGGGAGGTAAAAATCGAAACAAAAACGAAAAATAGACTTCAACAAATCTGAGATTATATGATATAGAGAGAGCATACCTTTGAGAATCAAGGTGGAGTATTTGATTTAAAGGGTTTGAGAGGAGAAAGTGTGGTGGTTGTACTCAAAATTTGAAAGAGATAAAGTTGTGAGAGAGGAAGAGGTTCTCAAGGAAGAGTTTATTTCATCACGTGTCGGGATGGCAATTTAACCCGCCCAGCCCCTAATGGGGCGGGTTAAAATCCCGTTTAAAATAAACGGGGCGGGTATATTTTTTTAAACCCGTTTATTAAATGGGGCGGGTTTGGGTTTACTATATATAAGCATAACCCTCCCTGCTCTGCCCCGTTTAATTCTTATAATTACTAAAATACTCATATTTAATATATTATTTACATTAAAAACTCACACACACACACACACACACACACACACACACACACACACACACACACACACACATATATATATATATATATATATATATATATATATATATGCGGTATGCGGGTTTTACATGAGGGTTTTAACCCACCCCGAGGGGGCTTCTGACCCGCTTAATCTAATCGGGGCAGGGAGGGAGAGGGTTTAGGGGGATTACACTTAAACGGGTTCGGGCGGGTTAAAAATAACCTTCACGGGTCCCGAGGCGGGGCGAATTTTAAAAAAATTTCGTGGGGCGGGTTCGTGTTACAAAAAACTCGCCACAAACTCAACCCGTCTCCATCCCTAATGTGCAAAGCTTCTGAGAGAAGCTGGAAGAAGTGTAATTTTCACCGTAGTCTAAGATTAAATTTTAGCATTTTGATTAATTTTATAAGGGAACAATAAAAAGCCCTTCCCTAATATTTTATATATATACAGGGGTCCTCACATATGCCTTAAGACCATCTCCAGTGGGATAGGCTAAAAAGATGTAAATTTACATTTTTTGGTTTACATTTTTCGAATATTATACACAGTGGGAGAGGCTAGCTAGAAATGCAAAAGTTGATGTGGAGGGATTGGACGGGCTAATGTCAGTCGTCCAAGGCTGGATGGACAACTGACACCCGTCCAGCTAGCTGGGATTGCTTTTTTATTTATTTAAATAGAGGCTTGGACGGATGACGTTCTCCCATCCCACCGTGGGGCCCATTTACATGTCGTTTATAGATAATGTAAATTTGCACATCCTTTACATTTTCTCTCACAAGAAAATGCATTTTTTTGTACCACTATAAAGGAAAACAATGTAAACTTGGACTTTAACATCTCCCACTAGAGATGGCCTAAGGATACATATTAAAATCCCAAAAATAGTAGGAACATAATTTGGACATACATTTAATAGGGATAAGATACTCATTTTGATCTCTAATACTTACTATTTTGAATCTCAAAACATGTGCCACAAGTTATCATTTTTCATATATATATATGGAAAAAATTAAGTGAGGCCCCAGTTTGAGGACTCTAAATGAGGACCATTTTTTTTAAAATTCTAAAAAATATATTTTTGTCCTCATTTTTTTATGGCTTTTAAACATTTCAATTGGACCCAAAAAAAAATCAACTCTAAATAAATGCTTTTGCTATTTTAAAAAAATTGGTCAAACTTTGTGAGTTTTTAAGTTGTTAAAAACTTATAAAGTTTGATCGATTTTTTTGAAATAGTAAAAAAATCATTTTGAGTTGATTTTTTTTATGGTCCCATTGAAATGTTTAAAAACTATATAAAAATTACCCCGAAAATATTTTTTTTACTATTTTATCAAAATTGGTTCGCGACAACTGTATGCAAACAGAGGTCCTCATGAGATCCTCTCTCTCTCTCTCTCTCTCTCTCTCTCTCTCTCTCTCTCTCTCTATATATATATATATATATATATATATATATATATATATATATATATATATATATATATATATATGTATGTATGTATGTATATATATAATTAGCGCACAAGAATATATAGGTATAAACACCATAAAAGACACAAAAATAATAAGCTTTCCACACTCATATGGTATAAATGTGTTTAAACAAAATGGGGTACGGAGTAAAGGGACGCGAGCTAGAAAATAAAAGAAATATGTTACAAACACTCATGATATTCCTCCCAAAGGTTTTGCAACTGGAATGAGAGGTGGAACACATGGAGGCAAGATTTACTTAATGGAAAGCAACTGAAGCAAATAATCCTCATCGAAGAAATGGTTGAACAATTTAAAGTTTTGAACCGATTCATGTGATACTTGTTATGGTTCGATAATCGAGAATGGCAATGGGAAAGAAATAGATTCAATCTCAAGAGATGACTCACCATCTCCCAAGATTGAATTTCGAAGGAGATATGATTATTTTCAATTAAATTTTCATTTTTGATTACCAAAGAATAAACCGTTTCATTGCAAATAAATACTACATTCATTTCATCCTCAACTTTATTCTCTAGTATGCCTTTGGCCAAATGAAGAATGGTTTGTTACAAAGTAGGCATCGATTCCTAATTTGGTTCAACACATTCCTCACCTTCAAAATTATTATAAGAAAAACCATCGTTGGATTCAATTAATGCATCCAACTCTTGTTCCCAACAATGATTACTTCTCGATAATAGTTTTCAAGCCTTTCATTTTCAAGAATGCACAAGCCCTCACACAACGTCTTAAGTGGAGGCGTGAATTCTTAAAAATGAGAATTTTGAAAACTATCTTCAAAACTACAATAAAAATCATTATTATAAATTTTTTGAAAGTTATTGCAATTAGTTTCAACATCCTTATTATAAGGATATTTTGGCCCTTTATCATAAAGATCATTCTTAAAATTTTCATAATCCATTACTTGACTTTTCTAGTACTCACCCAAAGTCATTTTAGATGTATCATGTTTTTGTCTTTGTAAGTATTTATTAAAAATCATAGATTTTTGGGGATTTTGAGAATTATCGTTGAGATTACAGAATACAAGAGAGTAAGACATGGTTATACCAATAGCTGAAAATGGAGATTTCCACAAATTGATGTGAGGTCGAGAATTTAAGTGTTTCTTAGCGCTCAAATGTACAAGTCTAAAAAGCTAGTTAACAAAGAATACAAATAGAAAGAAAAATATTACAAACTAGTAAATCAATTAAAATCTAAAGCAAATCACTCCCCATAAACCGCACCATTTGATAAATATAGGGAAACCAGGTGTTCGTGTTACTACGTCTATCGTTGTTTTCAGCTCCCCTAATTATACAGAAACCTAAACTATGAAATCACTCTTATAGGAGTATAGCGGCTAGTCTAGGTATCGAATCCATAGGGAATGAGTGTTAGACGTCAATTAATTTTTATTTCTCAATAAAAGTGTAAAAGGTAATGGTCTAAGAAAAATATTATCTAGGCTTGTATTGAAACTAAGATTAATCAAAAAGTCATAAAAATATTAATTGAGAATAATATCCCTCACCTCAGGTTAATTAGTATAAATGGTTACGTGGGAGGAAAATCTTATTAAGATTAAATCTCATTTTCACAATTAATAAAATCTAGAATTGTTAACCCTAAATTCTCATAAAAACTTAATTAATTTTGGCGTCAATAAATATCTCCGATATTACACACGAAAGGTTACAAATACGATGCATACATGATATATAATGTTAAATCTCGTAGGCGTATAATCAACAACAACTTAACCCATTTAAACTAGTGTAATCCATCACTCAAGCAAAGCAACCATTTTATCCAAAGTGAATTCAATCATCTTAACTTAAACTAATTTAGCTATAAAGAATATTAAAGCATGTATTGAAAGCAAGTAAGTAGGCAAGAAAGAAATTATTGAAAGAAATTATATAACAAAGCAATAAAAGATAAGAAATACAACTAATATTAATGGGAAAGACAATGAATAGAAATATATACATACATAAAATGGCATAGACCCTAGGAGAGAAGGTAGAGATCCTAGACCAAACAAAACTCTAATTCAATCTAAAAATGAAAGATATCTCAAAAAATATCCAACTTACATATACATAGTAAGTTGGATTAATAGAAAAGGGAAAATAAAAAAATAAGCAAAATTGCCAATATTTGCTGGTGTTGAACGATCTATCAAATCGATTGATCGACCGATGATTCTTGAAAATGTTCACTGCTTTCAAGCCAAGGAAAACGTGAAGGACCGATCGATCGAGAATTTTTCACCGATTGACCGCGACTCTATTTTTGGGGCAATTTGTTCTTTAAAAGGGTAAATTTTCATGATATGAAAACAACCATAACTTTATCATCTGGACTCGAAATGACATTCCATTTGCGGTCACGAGATGCTAACTCAACGAACTACGCTCGCATGGAGTTTTGTTGTCTAGACCAGGAAGTCTAAAATTACAAAAAAAACTTTTAAGTTGAACCAAATGATGAACTTTCCTGACACGCAACCAAATATTCCGTTTAGCATTCTAGTACCAACAAAACTCACATAAAGCATGAAAATCATATATCTACACACACACACACACACACACACACACACACACACACACACTAGGGTATTCCCGTGCCTGAAGGCACGCTGATAATCGCAAAAATGCAAAAAATTTCAAAGTACGTAATTGCAAAAATAAAAAAATTTCGTTCCCCAACCAAAAAAAATAGTTTTAAAAAAAAATGGTTGTAATCTCCTTTGTTTATAGGACTAAAAATATGTCGATTCATCAAACCACTCGTGACACAATTGTCATCTTCTGTGGCACACCAATGCTTTTGTTACATTCCACACATCTTGTCCTCAGCCACGATTGTTGTCATAAGAAGAAATTACTTACCCCAAATTCACAAATTAAGTGTGGAGTAGATTTTATATTACAAAAATATAGGAGTATCCACCTGTAATACTCCGTACTTTTATAGATATTTAAATTACATAAGTGGGCATAATTTGGTAATTTGAGGAATTTCAATGAATAGTAAATTCTTGATTAATAAGCGTAGATGATTACTGACGCATGCTACATTTACTTTGGAGACTGAGTAAATGATTCAAAAAAAATTTATGTCATGTCGCAACTGCGTAAAACGACGGAAATTATTTTACGTTGTAGAAAATGCGTATTGAGATGTGTTGGGTTTAATTAGTGAATTTTAGTTAAGTGACTCAGATGTATATTTCAAGTGCATGGTTGGTTCCGGAATGGCCGAGATAGTTAGGATAGAGTATTCGGGGGCAGTGTTTAGGTTCCGGGGGCTTTTGGACTAGCAGGGACTCACAATTGAGCAAACGAGTCATTTTTGGATTTTATAACGGAAAAGCCCTTATTTCTCTCTTATAAGGAACGAGAGAGGGAGAGAACGAAAGAAAACAGAGAAAGAATAGAGAGAGAAAGAAAGGAAGGAAAAGAGGAAGAAGAAAGGGGATTTCGGCCCAAACTCCGCGGGATTTGACTGATGTAATCGGATTTTATCCACCAGGTAAGTTTTTACTTGCTTTATTCATTTGAGTGTGTATGTCTCATATTATAGTTGGTAAACTATATAATTTTGGGTGAGAACCCTTAAAATAAATTTGATAAATTTGAGTTTATATTTACAAATTGATGTATTGTAAACACTTAATGATTTCTAGTGGTAAACCCATGTTAATGGAGTATAGAAATGATTAGAAATGGGAGAAATGATAAACTAGGGATTTGTTGGATTTAAGGTTTAAATCTAAGACAAATGGCTTAATACCACAAATAAATTAATGTGTTAGTTAGAAATCAGTGTTAGGATGATTATAGTGATGTTGGTTAAGGTTAGAAACCATAAAATGGAGGTTGGGTTGATATTTGGGTATTTTGGAGATTGAGAAATCGCCCAAAGAGTGACCTCCGAATAGGGCAAATCGATTCAGGTTAAGACCGAATCGATTCGCATAAGGGGACCTGTAAGGCTATCTTAGGACAAATTGATTCGAATTGAGACCGAATCGATTCGCCTTTGTGCACCTACTTGCAGAGCACTTTCCAAATCAATTCGGATTGGGGCCGAATCTATTCTCCAGCCCGAATCGATTCGCCTTTGCTGAATATGAAAGTTTTTCTTCTTTGAGATTAGGGAAAGTTAAATTGGAATTTGGAAATTGCAATACGGGATTCTAGAAATGGTTTTAGGACTTCTAGACAATGAAATTTAGGGTGAGAAATCCTTGGATAAAAGAGGGAGAACCTTGGATTAATGGAGAGTACAATCCGAGGTATGGAATTAATGAATGTTTAGGATGAGAAACATTCAAGAGAATTGTTCGGCAAACGAATATAAATATGTTTATGCAGTTAGAATACATATGGGTCGAGTTCAAATGAGTAAATCCTAGATTGCGGTTATGATGGAATTGAAGATATGGGCTAAAAAAGAGTTTAGCGGCTATCCGGTACGTCTATTGATGACTATTGTTATAGATGATGTGATACCTTTGGAACTAAAATAAGTTAATAGTATACTTATTCCACTATTACGGATTGGCATATTTGGGATTATATATGTATCCTTAAAAGTGATTAAGGTGGGAGTTATATATATTAAGTAAGAGAATACTTATATACTATTTTGAATGGGAACATTCAGGTTATTATCTATCGCTATAAGAGTACGGCAATTATAGCCATAAAATATTAAGAAGTGTATATATTATATATACGGGAGTTGTGAAAGAGAATATATGATATGATAGGCTAGTTCCACAAGCTTCCCCGGGCATAAGGTTGGACAACCAAATTATATATTTTCTCTAGTGTGATCGAGGGAGGTTGCGCGATGTGGGTGAATCCTCTGGCTTGAGGAGAAGGGAGAGTATATCCCCAGTTCATTTCGTACCATATACAAGTGCAATGTTTATATTCCTCTCTCAGGAGGAAACATGACCGCCTCCACCATTGTGTATTTTTACCATGACCATGAGTGAGTCTAGCTTGGTACTGTGGTTGATTGAGTAAACCCGAATGCAGATAGGCACTATGAGACTGCATCCTCGAGCTATAACTCGGTGGGACGGTTATTATACTTATGATGGTAATACGTATATTATACTGGTTGCATATAGTATATTGCTTGTATATGAAGATGAGACATCATATAAAGTAAACTTGTATAAAGTGAAAAGAATGAATAAGGTGTTATTCCCCTTCCGGTAGATTTATATCCATATTTATATGAATATGAATCTTAGGTTCTAGTGAGAATTATATATATACGAGTTTTTATATATGCGTTATGTGATGAGGGACTAATGGATCTCGACGATCAACATTTTCAGGTAGTAGTGTATCGGGGGGTTCCTTATTTGGATTTCTCTTTGCGAGACACCCCACGTACGAAATGTAGCACAATGTTGGTAATGGGGAGAAGTTGAGTCCTTAGTACTCGAGTTTACGAGATTTGTTAGAAGATGGGTGAAATAGATTGGTTAGGCAGAGTACCTTAAATAGGTTGTTTTAAAAGTATGCGATATGTGTGCACTATTAGAAGATGGGTGAGGTGTATCTCATGGGAGTGCGATACCATTTTAAATATGAGAAATTTCACATTTTAAAATATGGCTTTTAAGCACTTGCTAAATATTTTCAAAACTCGGACTCTGACCCGTTTATCTAATTTTTCCCTCTCTTGCTATATATATATAGAAGAAGGCTCACCTACATCATGCTCTATACATCATCCATGCATCACGCTTAATTACAGGCCCTAAAAAACTTTTTTTTTCAAATTTTATATTTTTCCCTTGAAATTAACCTTCTAATCAACACATATGCAAAAAATTAGATAAAAATACATTTTGTAACTATTTTTAAAAAATCCACAAAAACTGCTAAAAATACCTTATTTATAAGGGTCTGCGCCAGCAATTTTTTGTGAATTTTTTAAAAATAGCTAAAAAATGTATTTTGACCTAATTTTTTGCATATGTGTTGATTGGAAGGTCAAGGGAAAAATATAAAATTAAAAAAAAAAGGTTTTCTAAGGCCTAGAATTAGGTGTGATGTATAGTGCATGATGTAGGTGAGCCATCCTCTCTCTCTCTCTCTCTCTCTCTCTATATATATATATATATATATATATATATATATATATATATATATATATATATATATGTGTCCAGGCACAGGGATGCCTGGATGATGATTTACTGCAGCAGCTGTGGATGCATGCAGGTTTACTGTTGACACCTCAATCCTTGTAATCTAGATAGGAGATACTATAGAAACACTCGACCCAATAGCCCAATTGTATTCTTTTATTTTTTTTACCGCCTTTTAGTGCGGCATTCGATTTGGTTGTATTATGTTAAACCAAGTGTTCAGTTATTTTATTTCATTTCAGTTGTTGCATATAAACTATGTGAATGTTTTATTTAGTTGGTTTGATTAAAAAGATTAGTTAAATAAAAATTTTGATGCCAACCTAATAAGTTATTAGTAATTAATTTGGTTTTCGACGGTGATGTTGAGAATGAACCATATGAGACTCCTGTTTTAATTTGGTATATGATTGATTACCCAGTGTTTTATTAGGCGGGGTGTCACACCACCGTGTTTATATGACTATCCACCCAGTTTAAGAAATAAAAAAATATTTCAACGACAAAAATAACAATACTAATAGTTCTTCATAAATCTCGTATAAACAAAATCAAAGCATCGTCTCTCGAAGTAGATAAATATATAATGGTGAAATAATACCTATGACTTTAAGTTCGATAACACAATTTTGCATTTATGCAAATTTGTATGATGTGAATTACGTACAGCTACACCACTACTTAATTATTTCATGTAGCCATCTCTGTTAATGAAAAATTGCAATTAAAAGCAAATGAATTAATTATGAAACATTTGTTAATTAATTATGATATATTATCTCTCTAATATAATAGATAAACGTGTTTATAATATAACTTTTGTCCCGTTGTGCTAAAAAACTCACACGTCACATAGAGTATGTCACGCCATTTGCATCACTACCAAAGCAAGCCCTATTTGTAATGACTTTAGTATCGTTAAATATTTGTTAAATTTAACGATCACGTGTGAAGAATTTACTTTTTAAAATACAAAATAAAGTTCATAGTTTTATTTTATGTTCTAAAAGTTCATTTTTTGTCACTTGACCGTTAATATTATGAAAGTATGCAAGTAAAAAACCAAGTAAAAACTATATGTACAGTTTGAAATTTTACTTCTAAATTAGAAAAAGGAAACAAAATTTTTAAGTTCATTCATAAAAACCTATCACCACAGGCCTTCAATACTTAATCTTAATGAAAAGACAGATCACTAATTTTTCACCCGTAATTTAAAAATGTCAAGTTAACATAGTGTAGAATTGCGACAATATTTTTCAAAAACTGATTTCTACTAACTCAAAATGAGCTACTCAGGTTTAAAGATATTCCAAAACCCCATAGTAGTGTTAAATTTTAAAATAAGAAAACTGAATGAATTTTGTATAACCTAATTACAACTAAAATTAATTAATTAATCTTTTAAATAAATTAAAAAGCTAAATTTGGGCTTATTTCCAAGTGTTTAAAAATCAAATATATACAATTTTTCATCATTTACTTCAAATTTTTACCTCAGAAAAGTATGAGTGACCTTTATTATATAAGACCTTGATTATATAAGAAAGCGAAGACATGCATGTACTTAAAACTAATATTAAAACATCATTTAAATAGGGTTAATATATTCAGTTTTTTTAATGTACAAAATCACTATGTAATAGTGGTCCTTATAACATGGTTTCTCTCACAGTAAGGAAAAAATAATGCCATGAAAAGTATGGAATCCATATCTATTTTTAATCATCAAATGGAGTTCTTGTATAGAAGGCAATATACGACGAAGTTCAAAAAAGCAGCATTTGGAGACAAATATACTCCTTAGGCAAACACTAATGTACAGTATAACTACCTCAAACACTAAGAAATACGATTTTAAAAAAGGAAGCTAAATTTTTGGTGCTTCCGTTGATTACTTGATTTCCCCTGTCATTAATCTAGTGGACCTCTGTTGACTGCTTCTTCCAACGTCAATGGTGTGGGGCATGTATATTTCTTCCTATACTCCACTCTTGAGGGCATTTTTCTCTATGCATTGAAAAGTTTCTTAAACATTGAAGCCCTCCTTGGCAAATGTCTCAAAGTATGTAATGTTTTCTTTTGAGGCACACAAAGCCCGAGATTTTTTCTCCGAAACCACTATACTATTTCCTCCATCGATGTCAGTTTTGTTCCCCAAAACTACAAAGGGTGTGAACAAAAACAGTTTAGTTTCATGATGACATTACACACTATAAAAGAAAATGAGTAATTTCATTGTGAAATCCGAAAGAAAAAAGGTTGCAAGATATTTAATAAATTAGTTTCAATACCGTAACAACAACTATATTACTCCCATGAATCACATACATGTCACTGTCAATTGTGCAATCACCACAGATGGTGCCTGGTCCAGAGTTTGATTGGTTTATGGCTCCGATAATCTTACGACCAGTTGTAACTACATTCTTAACCACCTACATTCACAATACTCAATCATAAGAAATGCCACCAAACTAAGATGCTGAAAATGGGTACTTCTAATCTTAGTTCTTTTCTCCTATTTCTCGAACTCTCCATATGCTCAAGTAGATAAATCCTAATATGCAACAAATACCCTATTTCAAACTTCCAAAACAAACATCAAAGAGGAATATGCCACTTTCAACATTCTTCCCTCCTTATTATGATAAATATAAGGATCAAATATAGGTTGGATAAAACACACAAAACAAACAACCTAAATTCATATATAACAGAAAAATGATTTCAAAAATATATAGATGATTGAATATACTATATGTAGTATATCGATGGAGTGAAAAGTAGAGATGCAAGAGGTGGAACAAAGAATATAACTGCAAATTTGAACGAAATTTCACAAATTAGAAAAAAACAAACAAAGTTTGATCCAATACACGAAAACATCGGTACAATATATGAAAATATTGCTAAACCAATGGGGGTAGATGACCTAGTCTCACTAAATAAATAAAGACATCTAGGCATGCCTCTATAAAGGCAATTTCATTTAGAAAAATTGATAACACCGATAAGACAAAAGTAAAATGAAAGGAAAATCTCAAGTAACATCAGTAGTCATTAACAATTCTAGAAAACTATTTGCATAAATTTAATACATAATTAAGGGGATATCAAACATTTATACCTCACATTTGCAAGAATGTCGAACATGGTAAAAGCTTCCTCATAAAGTGCCTTGAAGCGGAACAAAATCAACCCAGTGTCAATATAACAAAACAAAAAATAATGCATTATTTTTAAATGAATGACTACCATTGTTCCCATATATGTGCAATATTTTCTTTGTCAATAAAAGTAACTATATTTTGAAGAATCTTTGTGTTGAAATATATTAAATTATAAACAACCTGATGTGTACATTTATAATGGCGTTATGAGTGGTAACACAAATGGTGGTGAGATAGAGGAGACTAAAGAAGTCAGTGTTGAAGCTGAAGTGTTATCGGCATATCATACAAAAGTAAATGTGAATTGGATATCATACAAAAGTAAATGTGAATAGGATATCATACAGAAGTCAGTGTTGAAGCTGAAGTGTTATCATCATATCATACAAAAGTAAATGTGAATAGGATGTTTACCAACAGTTGCATTTACATAATATCCTACAGTTGCGTTTACCTAATATCCTACGGGTGCTGCTGCTACTGCGTTTAACTATTATTGCATTTACCTAATATCCTACATCTGATATTTCGTTTACCTAAAGTTGCGTTTACACAATAATCCCTTTAGGAAGACTTTAAATACTCAAGCTTGTGACGCTCAATACATATTTTACTGAGAGATGGATTTTCATATAAACCAAACCAAATAAAACCAACCATTGAGCACAACCCAAAATTTCAATGAATATCAAGGATTAGAACACTCGTACTTCATAATGTAGGATGCATGTTATATATAAGTAGGAACTAAGAGATGTAAGTAAGAAGTTGGAACGAATATGTGTAAGTAGGCAGTATGAATTAACAGATGAGAGTAAAAACAACAATATTGAAAATTACACGAACAAACGTCAACCGTATTAAATAAAGTCAAATGATTTCTTAAGTTCAAACCAAGATACAACTGACAAATGTCATAAAACATAGTTTAGACTTTTAGTAAAGATGATCATTCCTTAGGCTTGGCATTTGTTCAAACACATCACCACCCATTAAGGAACTTGGGATGAGAGAAATAATAAACCAAGCATATAATGAGCATAGTAAGAGGCCATATCTAATTAACATAGTATCCAATATGTCTAATTAGCATAGTAAGCATCCATATCTCCATTCCTAAAAATTTCGAAGCAATCATTGTAATTATTACAACACAACTCACTAAAAATACACTTTCCCTAAAGCTACAACAAATTGTTTACATAACAAAAATCATAAGCATGGACCAATCAATATGTCATAACGTACTGCAAATCCAATCGATATATCAGGAATATTTTAACACCAAAAAATGTTTTGTATCAATGAGTCCGTGTATGATAATTCTATAAAAGGCATTTGAGTATACTTGGATTGACAGTGGTGTAGAGATGTGGGTGGAGAGAAAGATCTTAGCTTCAGAGATTGTTCAAATATTGTTGTGCAAGAGGAGGCACTAACTAATCAGGAAATGCCACATGATTTTGTCATGCTAAGACTTATACTCACCAAGTGTCTTAGGCCTTGTCTGGTCTCTAGTCTCCTTTAAATGGAATGTGGGAATGCCCAGTTTGGTGAAATATTCGATCAAAATATTTTCAGATGCAGGACTTGGGATGTCCATGTTCAGTTTAGGGTTGTTCACGACACTTCAGCCTCGAATAATTGCTTGTGGGATAAAAATGGAGAAAGTGGGGATGGTGATCTGTATTCTGGGAGGGCCTCTATTAATGTCTGTTGTATCAGTTACTGTTGGACTAAGAGGAGGGCGATTGCACACAGCTATCGTATAACTCTTCCCCAAGGGATTATATCATTTGTGTTTCCTAGGGAATACGGGTTGTATCCTGGTATACTAAATACCTGTAACCCTCCTCTATTATATATTTCTAGGGCTATGAAGAATATTTGGGCATCCAACGTAACGTATGTCTTCATAATATAGCTTATGCGGATCATCCTCGGTCCCATAATGGTGGATCCAACAATCAATTGACATGTCACGTTTCCTAATCACATAGAAACACACTAAAAAAATTGACCTTGATGGATCAATACCACCCACCCTGTTTTTTCCAGTTGTTAGTTCACCACCATATGCTCATGTTTTCTAACAAAATATTATATATTACATCATAACCATTGTTTTCCTCTTCGTAATTGAATTACGACATGAAATAAACATGATTTCTAACAAAATATTATATATTACATTATAACAAAAAAACACTTTCAGGGTTCATAGTGATAGGTTTTATCCAAAACATTGGAGGTAGTACCTTAAACGATAAATAATGAACCATGAAAATGCATTAACATGCACGCTAAACCAATAATAACTAATTGATCGAGGGTGAAAAGTGGCGCGTGTCAAATGCCGATCGTCATTTTCTATTCACCGCTTCAATACAAAAACCTAAACGTATGACTACAATCAACGGGTGAGTATGGGGACCAAGTCCGGGTATCGAAAGATCCACAAAGACAAGTTGCTAGAATTTATAGGATTTAATATTCCTAAATAAAAGTGTAAAAGATAAATGTGTACAAAAAGGAAAATATTCAAAAAATAAAATGATTCATCTAGGCGAGTGTATTGAAACTAGATTAACAAAGTGGTAAAAACTATAGGTTGCGTCGAATATCCCTCACTCGAGTTAATTAGTATAAAATGGTTACATGGGTCAACGAGTTATTACAAATGCGTCTCGTTTCAACAATTAATTGAATCAAGAGTTGTCACACCCCTAAATTCGCATAAAAGTCTAATACGATTTTAGCATCAACAAATACCCCATAAATTACGCACACAAGGTCATAAGCACGGAACATACATGATATGCCCCATCAAATTTCCTAGGTGCAATAACTAGTACAACGCACCCGAAATAAACCCGTAAACTCCATCACCAAAGCAAAGCAACACGTCAACCCGAGTGAGTTCAATTCACACACAACCTTGACTAGTTTAGCTAGAAAGCATAGCGGTAAAGAAACGCAATAAAACTACACTAGAAAGCATGAAAATAAAACATGTGAATCTAATTAACAAAGCATGTAAACTAACTACAAATCAAGAATTAATGGAATACAAACTATATTGATGGAGAGGGAAGATGAAAGTACCAATTACAAATCCAAATCGGTGTCAAACCAAGAGAGAAATGAAGATTGAACTCTCAAACCTCCAAAACCCTAACGTAAACTATCTAAAACGAATTTATCTCTATTATTTACAACAAAATTCCTTTATATAGTAAAAGGAATTAAATTAGAAAAGAAAAGGAAAAAGAAAATAAAAGGCAAAATATCTGCAGAAAACAGGGGATCGATCGATCGATCCCTTTGATTGATCGATCGATGGCTACATGTTTGCAACTATTCCCCTTGCTTTGGTTTCTTTATTTTTCTCCTCCGCTAAAATCGCCTTAACTTCTTCATACGGACTCAGAATCGCACACAGTTCATGGCCAAGCGAAGCTTGCGTGGAAGGCTAAAACTTTCATGAAGATGTTGGGCCAGGTGCCCAAAATTTGGAAAGATTAAAATGCCCTTGAATGTGAAATTAGCCGGAATGCGTCTGAACTTCACACTTAGCATCCAAATACCTATAAAAGCTCAATTATCCCCTGCAAAATATGTTAACATAGAAATCCTAGGTTGTCTAGTTAACGAGCATTAATATAGGGAATAAGATACCCGAGGGGGCCAAAATGTGTAGGTTCGAGGGATGAAATACATAATATTTGCGTATTATCACACCTCCTAACTTACACATTTCTAGTCCCTAGCTATATAATAGGATGAAACAAGAACTACAATCAAACCAAAAGCAGGAGATAGTACAAAAGTATGGTATAAAAGCATAAGGCCACTTTCGCGGGCGATTCGATTGCATTTAGTGTATGCAATAAGTCGTTAAACCCTTAGGTTACCCTAGTGGACGAGTGTCATCTCGTGAGGGTTTTTAGGGATGAAACCCACAAACATCACATGGTTTCCTCAAAATAATCCCAAACCAACATGCGACAAGACCAACAATAGCGAACAAGATTTCATACGCATTATTAGCAAAATGAACGAATTCAAATAAATGTCCGAATCATTAACATTATAGAATGCACCTCATAGAATCGAAACCTTAAAATGTGGGAGTGGAGTGAGCACATGCAAAGTATTATTGGCAAACACTTAAATAAACCGGATACTAAATAAAGCAAGCATATATTCAACCCTTACATGCATTATACTCATCAAGTGAATTCACTCGAAACAGGGAGGTAACACACGAAATATGTGGGCATAAAGAGTAAATGTAAATGGAAACTAGGTCGCACACATGTCACAAATGAAGAACTCTATATAGGAAATAAAAACTTGTCATCTCAATGAAAGATACCGCACATTAAAAGAGGGGAAATGCATTTTCACAGATTATCAAACTATTTTAACCTTTGAATTATATCTACTTAAGATCACATAGGACTTTAATAGGGTTGTAATGTAGGCTAGGCTAGGGTACGAAACGAAGGATATGTATGTAAGGATTTAAAGTGTTAGGAATGAAAACTTGAGATAATGGGAAAATGCGGGAAATATCAAAATTGGATAATGAGTTCCAAACGAGAAATAAACATATCACTGGGAGAGTAATCAAAGCTTATTGAGCTATATAAAACATTTACAACTTTATCTTTCTTTTCTTTTCTTCTTTTTCTCTTGTTTTCTTTTGCTTTTTGCTTTATCTTTTTCTTTTTCACTACACTTTTCTTTACTTTTCAAACTCTCATATGCCTAAATTGCAACCGACATCATTCAATCCCAAGTAACATTCCAAACAAAGGTACGGAAGGTGAATGTATGGCTTATAACTCCAATGTGGAGTTAGTATGGGATTTGGGTTATGAAACGAAGGGCTAATATTTAGGCTCAAAGGGGTTGACGAGGGGAAAAGTTTAAGGTGAGGTCAAGGCTAATATGGGTGAAATAACAAAGAGGGCCTATGATCATTTCCAAAAGTTTACGCAATTCTCGAGTCAAACAAACTTTGAAAATCATGATCAAGTAATGCATTTCAAGATATAAACTCAATTAATTAATGATCAATAAAAGAATAGTGAGATTACCAACAAATTCAATGTTTTCAATGAGAAACGAATAGTGTATAATGTTTTCAATGCCAGTTGAGGAGAGGTGTATCATAAGATTTAATCAGGTGGGATGGATCGAGTGATGTAGTGCCTGAATGAACCATGTAGAGTGTCAGCCCCAGTGTCTGTAAGTTGAACGAGTCCTCGAAGTCACTTTCCTCAGTCTCCTTTGTATATTTGATGAGCGATTGTACATGGCGTTAGGAACTTTTGGCCCATGGGTAGCTATCTTGGAAAAAGATCTCCATTTCGGGTTTCATCCTTTTGTCTGTATGGTCATACCATGGCTCCGAAAAGCCACAAAAGGGTAAATCATCGCCCTCTTTGATGAATCGTCCATTCAAGGAGTCACCTGAGATAGTCTGGATGTAGCCTAGTCTTGTCTTTGGTCGAGACCGAAAGATCATTTTGAGCTCTTGTTCTGATGGTTGATACCCCAAACCACAAGGAGGGAAACCTTTCTTCAGTTCAATGGGATCAAATATCCCTTGTTGTCTTTGTCCTAGCCCCAGTCCGGGCATGAAGTGTATGTTTCTAAACATCTGAATCACATTAACTTTGCAATGAGGGTCGTATTCTGGACAAACCCTTTCTTTGAAATCATCCCCTGCTAGGAGTAGGAGTGGTTCAACTCGGAATCCTGATAGGAACATATCATTTGACCCGTGTTGTATCTCAAGGATTGGACTACTGGTCCTCGGAACAATCGTCGTCGCCCAAAATGGTGATGGCTCATCCTTCGGCTAAGAACTTCAATTTCTAATGGAGTGAGGAAGACACACCTTTGATATTGTGGAGCCAAGGTTGTCCGAGTAATGGGTTGAAACAAGCTGGGATGTCAATAACTTGGAATTCAATGATATGGTATATAGGGCCAGCCCCTATTACAAGTTTTAGGGATCCCATCACCTCTTGACGGGTATTATCGTAGGCACGTACAGTAGCGAAAGTTCGAGGAGGTCACTTTCTTTCAGTCCTAAGCATTTGAAGGTTCTTAATGGGCAGATATTCAAGGAGGATCCATTATCGACAAGAGAGAGTGGTACGATTTTCCCTATAACTTCGACGGAGATGTTTGATCGAGGGTGAAAAGTAGCGCGTGTTAAACGCTGATCATTGTTTTCTGTTCACCGCCTCAATACAAAAACATAAATTACGACTGCACTTGCGATACAAGTGTAGCAATAAGTCAGGTATCGAAAATCCACAGAGACGAGTTGCTAGAATTTAATTGGTTTAATATTCCTAAATAAAGGGTAAAAGATGATTACAAAAAAAAAAGAAAAGACGCAAAAAGGGAAAGATTAATCTAGGTGAGGGAAAATAAAGCTAGACTAATAAAGCGAGTAAACACTATAGGTTGCGTCGAATATTCCTCATCTGAGTTAATTAGTATAAAATGGTTACATGGGTCGACGAGTTATTTAGAATGCGTCTCATTTCCACATTTAATTAAATCAAGGGTCATCACACCGTTAAATTCGCATAGAAGCCTAATACGATTTTGGTGTCAACAAATACCCCAGAAATTACACACGCAAGGTCATAAGCACGGAGCATACATGATATGCCCCGTCAAATCTTCTAGGCGTAATAACTAGGACAACGCACCCGAAATAAACCTGTAAAATCCATCTCCAAAGCAAAGAAACACATCAACCCTAGGTGAGTTCAATCCAACACAACCTTGACTAAATTAGCTAGAAAGCATGGTGAAAGACATGTATTTAAAGCAAGGAATTAAATTAAAACAAGTAAAACTAATTATCAAAGCTTGTAAACTAGTTAACAACACAAGAAATAAACAATGGAAGATTTATTAAAGAGGAAGAAGATGAATAGTAGCAACTTACATACAAAATGGGATGAAACCCTAGGAGAGAGATGATCTAAAAAATATCACCTAAAAACTAACCTAAATGAATTATCTCCCTGAAATAAAAGCCTACAACATTCTATTAATACTCCAAAATAAACCCCCAACAAAACCAAGTCAAAAAACCCAAAATAAGTCATTTTTCATCCATATCTGATGGGTACAGTCAACCTCGTGCTTGGCGCCGCTCGACCTCGCTTTTGACAACCCCATTCTCCTCTCCGAACCAATTTTGATGCGTTGCACGAAAATGGCCATAACTCCCTCATACGGAATCGAAATGATGCGTGGTCAGAATCGACGTGAAGCTAATTCAATTATCTACATGATTCTATTTTGAAACACACCATATCTTCCTCATTCGGAGTCAGAATAACGCACGGTCAGTGGCCACAGAATTATAATTTGATGATGTAAATGTAGGTAACTTCAGTTCATACAAAATAGTTAGTTTAAAAAGATCATATTGCCCTTGAAGTAGCGTTCGACGACGGAACTTCTCTGAAATGCAACGGATCCTCACTTTTAGCGTTCTAATACCTACAAAAGCACAATTAACCCCTGAAAAACATATATATGTCCAAATCCAAGGTTATCTGGTTAACGAGCAAAAATATAGGCATTAAAAACGTACAAGTGCTAGAATGCATAAAGATAAAGGACGCAAATATGCGATTTCGTGACGTATCACACCCCCTAACTTAGACATTGCCAGTCTCTATCGGTGAAATAAACAAAACCAGTCCACAAAAGGAAATACAAAACGTATATATGTATCGAAATATAAATGACACTTTCGTTGGGAACACGATTTCATTTAGCATATGCAATAAACCGTTAATCCCCTAGGTTACCCTAGTGGACGAGTGTTGTCTCGTGAGGGTTTTTAGGGATGAAACCCACAAACATCATATGGTTTCCTCAAAATATATGCCCAAACCAACATAGGACAATCCCAACAATAGCGAAAAAGATTTCATACAAGTTATTAGCATAATGAAAGAATTCACACAAAAGTCAGTATTATTAACATTATAGAATGCACCTCATAGAATTGAAACCTTAAAATGTGGGAGGGGAGAGAGCACATGCAAACTGTGATTTATCAAAAACTTAAATAAATCAGATACTAAATAAAGTAAGCATATATTCAATCCTCATGGGCATTACACTCATCAAGTGAATTCACTCAAAATAGGGAGTTAACGCACGGAACATACGGGCATAAAGAGTAAATGTAAATGGAAACTAAGTCGCACACATGTCACAATTGAAGAACACTATATTTGAAATTAAAAATTGTTATCTCAATGAAAGATACCGCACATTAAAGGTGGAGAAATGAATTTTCACAAATTATCAAAACTATTTTAACTTTTAAATTAAATGCAGCCTAAGATCACATAGGACTTGTAGGGTTATAATGTAGGTTTGGCTAGGGTATGAAACGAAGGATATGTATTTACGGATTCAAAGTGTTCGGAATGAAAAACTTGGCATAATGGAAAATGCGTGCAATTTCGAAAATGGAAAACAAGTTCCATAATCGAGCATTGAATATAACAACAGGGAGAGCAATAAGGATTATTGAGTCACTATATTCAACATAAACAAATTTCTCTTTCTTTTCTTTTCTTCTTTTTCTTATGTTTTCTTCTGTTTTCTACTTTATTTTTTTCATCTCTTTTTCACTTCTTTATTTTTTGTTACTTTTCACACTCTCGCATGCCTAAATTGCAACCACACAACAAAAACATCATTCATTCCCATGTAACATTCCAAACAAAGGCATGGAAGGTAATATGTATGGTTTTAACTCCAATTTGGAGTTGGTTAGGATTTGGGGATTATGAAAAGAAAGGATAATATTTAGGCTCAAAGGGGTTGACGAAGGGAAACATATAAGGTGAGGTCAAGGCTAATATGGGTGATATAACAAAGATGGCCTATGATCATTTCCTAAAGTTTATGCAATTCTCGAGTCGAAACAATATATGAAAATGATGATCAAGTAACACATTTCAAGATATAAACTCAACTAATGAATGATCAATGAAAGAATAGAGAAATTACCGACGAATTCAACGTTTTCAAGGAGGAAAGAATAGTGTATACACTCATAAACGACGAAAGGTACAAAGCTTACTCGGTGTAAGTATATACAATGCAACAAAAGAATACCAAGTTATAAAAATCTTAAACCGATTCAATCTAACAAGGAAAGTGCATGTGCTCATGGGATTAAAGTTTAATTCATGAAGTTATTCATAATATCAATGATTGAGGACTAAATTCTAATAACTTCTAAAATCGAGAACATGCATCATTGGGTTGTCTATTGGATCGGGCAATTATTGAAATTTATCTTCGGAAACAAAGGCAAAATGCCCAATAAAGGAGAAAAAAGAAAGAAAATCTTTTTGAAAATTTTAATTTTTCTAAGAAAAGCATACTAAGTAACTATCATGTGAGCAAAAACATGGACTAAATAAAGAAATGGATAGAATATCCCACACCCTTTAACTTAAAACCTGACATTGTCCTCAATGTGAATAAAGAACCAAGTTAAATAGAGGGAAAGGGCGATATTACACAAAATTGGAGCGATCCCCATAAGAACAAGTCCAAAGAATCTACAAAACAAGTTAGTATCGAGCATAGTAAAAATAAATAACGAAAAGTTAACTAATTACACTAGACTAAATCAATAAGGAAAGAAAAGATAAAAATAAAGAAAATATAAAAAGATAACTATATACAACCTACTATTTAGGCTTCACACTAACTGTACACTAGAAGTCTAAATAGCTGAGGGTCCACCGTGGAAACGATTTAACTTTGGAGGATAACCGGTGTACCCTTACTCTCAAGCATTCCTTTCGAAAAATATGAATTCCGTTTGAACAACGGAAGGCATGTGTAAGGCGGAAGAAATGAACCATCGTCAACTAAAAGTTTTGGAGGGACGATGGGGGATTTGGATTGAACGGGTGACAAAAACATGTGCGGATCGAAAAAATCAGAATATCCTCCCAAGGATTTTGAAATTGGAATGGGAGGGGGAGCACACCAAGGCGAAGATGCGATCGTGGAAGGCGACTCGAGCAAGTACTCCTTATCGGCGAAAAGGTTTAAAAAATTAAAGTTTGAAACTGAATCATCGGGTACTTGTGACGGTGTGATAACAGAAAATGAAAATGGGGAGGAAATAAATTCGAACTCACGAGATGAATCATCATCGCATGAAGATTGAGTTTCGAAAGAAATAAGATCATTTTCAATGAAATGTTATTCCTTGGGGACGAAGAAGAAATCATTTCATTGTTCATCCTCACTTTCAATATCTATTACATAATGGGCAAAGTCGACAATGATTTGTTCAAAGGTAGGCACAAAGTCCTCATTTGGTTCAAAACATTCATCAACTTCAAAAGTCTTGGAAGCAAAATTGTCGTCGAAATCAAATAATAAATCCAATTCATGCTCCCAACAACGATTTTCTTCCCAATAAGATTTTCAAGTTTCTCATTTTCAAGCATTTGCAAACCCTCACCGAATGTCATAGTTCGAGGTGCGAATACTTGAAAATGGGAACTTTGAAAATTACCATCGGACTTAAACTTAAACTCATTATTATAGGAATTTTGAAAACTATTGCAATTCGTTTCAAAATTCCTATTATAAGGAGGTAAAGGCCCAAAATCATTATCATCATCCTCAAAATACACGCACTCCAAAGCTTGACTTTTGTAATACTCTCCCAAAGTCATTTTAGATGTTGCAATTTTTTGGGATTCTAAGTATTGACCAAAAGTCAAAGGTTTGCGAGAATTTTGAGAGTTATCATAATGATTACCGAAAGAATTGGAATAAGACATGCTTACCCCAAAAATGGCTCGAAGTGGCGAATTCCACAAAGTAGATGCGCGCGAGAAAAATTCGAGCGTTTCTAAGTGCTCAAATGTAGAACTCCTGGAAAACGGTAAGCCAAAAAATACAAATAGAAAGAAAATACTATGAAATACTAAATCAAATACAGTCTAAAACAAACTCATCCCCGCCAACGGCACCATTTTGATCGACGGTGAAAAGTGGTGCGTGTCAAACGTCGATCGTTATTTTCTGTTCCCCGCCTCAATACAAAAACCTAAACTTATGACTACATTCACCGAGTGTGTATAGCGGCCTAGCCCGGGTATCAAAAGATCCACATAGATGAGTTGCTAGAATTTATAGGATTTAATATTCCTAAATAAAAGTGTAAAAGATAAATGTGTACAAAAAGGAAAAGATGCAAGGGAAATGATTAATCTAGGCGAGTGTATTGAAACTAGATTAACAAAGCGGTAAAAACTATAGGTTGCGCCGAATATCCCTCACCCGAGTTAATTAGTATAAAATGGTTACATGGGTCGACGAGTTATTACAAATGTGTCTTGTTTCAACAGTTAATTGAATCAAGGGTTGTCACGCCCCTAAATCCGCATAAAAGTCTAATACGATTTTGGCGTCAACAAATACCCCGAAAATTACGCACGCAAGGTCGTAAGCACAAAACATACATGATATGCCCCGTTAAATATCCTAGGCGCAATAACTAGGACAATGCACCTGAAATACACCTGTAAACTCCATCACCAAAGCAAAGCAACACGTTAACTCGAGTGAGTTCAATTCACACACAACATAGACTAATATAGCTAGAAAGCATATTAAAAATGCGGTAAAGAAACGCGATAAATAAACGCAATAAAACTACACTAGAAAGCACGGAAATAAAGCATGTGAATCTAATTAACAGAGCATGTAAACTAACTACAAAGCATGAATTAATGGAGTACAAACTATATTGATGGAGAGGGAAGATGAAAGTACCAATTACAAATCCAAATGGGTGTCAAACCAAGAGAGAAATGAAGATTGAGCTCTCAAACCTCCAAAACCCTAACCTAAATTATCTAAAACGAATTATATATGTTATTTGCAACCAAATTCCATTATATAGTAAAAGGAATTAAATTAGAAAAGAAAAGGAAAAAGAAAATAAAAGGCAAAATATCTGCATAAAACAGGGGATCGATAGATTGACCGATGGTTGAAAATCATGCCCCCTTTCTCAGCTCGAGGGTAAAAATTGAAGGATCAATCGATCGATCCTTTTGATCGATCGATCGATGGCTACAGGTCTACAGCTATTCCCCCAACTTTGGTTTCTTTGTTTTTCTCTTTCACTAAAATCGTCGTAACTTCTCCATGCGGACTCGGAATCGCGCACCGTTCACGGCCACGCGAAGCTTGCAAGGAGGGCTACAACTTCAGTGAAGATGTTGGGTGCCCAAAATGTGGAAAGACTAAAATGCCCTTGAATGTGAAATTAGCTGGAATGCGTCTGAACTTCACACTTAGCATCCAAATACCTATAAAAGCTCAATTAACCCCTACAAAACATGTTAACATAAAAATATGAGGTTATCTGGTTAACGCAGATAAATATAGGGAATAAGATACCCGAGGGGGATAGAATGCATAGGTTTTAGGGATAAAATACACAATATTTCTGTATTATCACTAATCAACATGATTACTAAACGAATCAAAGGGAGATACTTGGCTTTTGAGTGTTTGATTTTTCCAAAAAAAAACTTTTAAGCTGAGAACCAACTAAACTTAAAAATTATAAAGAAACAATATGTATAATTAAGTGTAAGTTGAAAATATGAGGTAGAAAGAATGTTGTGCACTTTCAATGGTACTCATGCACTCCAAGAATCATGCTCACAAAAATGTGTATATAAGAATATAAACACCAATTATAATACTCCAATTTACATTCAATTACTGTACAAATAAAAAAAATCTTAGTTACCTCAACAGGAACTTCAATGCAAGAGTAAATTTACCACCCCATACCCGTTTTGATGGATGTGTTTATGAGGTAGTAGCATATACCCCTGCGAAGAATTCGACATATTGAAAAGAATTATATAGTTTATACATCGAATGACTGAACTAAATCAAGTTAATAATATGGGTGTATGCCTACTGCTGAATGGCATGAGTTAAATTAAGTTAATAATAATGAAACTTTTTCATTCACGTATTACCATACTTAATACCTTGTAAGTTCAAGATTGGAAGTTACATAGCTAGGGCATTCATAAGCTTTTGTTGACTTGAATTATTATCAACCCCAAGCACATGATACATGGCATGGTTGGAAAACATGAAAATTTTGAAAACATACCAAGCTTCCAAGCAGGTCTTGGACTACTTAACATCAAGTATAGAGAGAAAAGATTTCCTTCACTAAAATAACATGAAAAAATTAACAAATTTAATTCAATACACACATGTAACACTAAAAAAATAAGTCATCCTAAATTGACATTAGCACAAATTATTTAAGATCATAAAAAAAATTACTAAACAGTAAAAAAACGAATTAACATTTGAGTTCACTCATAAATCTAAGAAGGAGATACGTATTAAACATTTAACTTCAAAATTTGATAAAAATATATGTAACTCGGACCACTATACCTTCCATGTATGTAACAAATCCAAACATTAAATCATCCACCATATCACCATCCACACAACTAAACAGCAATAAATACCCCCTGATGCAAAATCGAACAGAAAATCCATTTCAAACTCTATAAATCACAAAAACTCAACACCTAGGATCTAGAAATCGAGTGAGACAGAAAACAAAATACCTTGACCATTGATTTGTTTACAACAATGGAGAAGGGTAAACAAAATACCTCGATCCAAAAGAGCTCAGATCTGCAAAATGTAAAGGAAACATCAGTTTTTCATGCATAGGGTGACAATAGTGGAGAAGGGTAAGAGAGTTTGTTGGTCTTGTTTGTGATAATTAGTATTGGAGCTATGGAGTCTGGAGGGAGTTCATGAGTGTGGGGGATAAAGCGAGAGAGAGAGAAAGAGATGCAGATGAATGAGAAAAGAGAGGCAGATGGGTTAGGGTTGTGGGGGTGAAAGTGGTAGGTAGAAACTAATCTCAACCCTTCATTTCGTGAATAAGTGGCTTCGATCTGAACCGTCAAATGTCTTCTCATCTTATGAATAAAAGCACCATTGCTCCTTATTTTATATATATATATATATATATATATAAGAGTAAAAGTAGGTAATAATGGAGAAAAAAGTTTAATGGGCGCTAATATAGAATATTCGTGATGTGTCACTAGCCATGAATGTGATTCTCAATGGAGGAATCGGGTTCCTCTTCCAATTCACTATTAATAATGGTGGACTTATATGACTTAGGATTCTTGCCTTCCTTCCTTAGATTAGGGTACACTCAGTCCCAAAGCATCTATCTGTATCATCCTTCTTAAAATTATCATTACGATTTGTAAGGACTTTTGTAGCCTTGTTAAACTTGATTTTATCAAACTTCTTTCAATATATTCAAATGTTTATAAAAATTGAGAAATTTGGTAAACTTCATTGCAAACATGGCCATATCATTAGAATTGATGTCAGACTCATCATCCGAAATAAATGTTTCCTCTTTCTGGGCTTTCAAAGCAATGCCCTTATCTTTCTTCATCTTTTTGGAGGAAAATATGTCGAGTTCATAGGTTTGAAGATCACCCACAAGCTTTTATAGTTTCATAGATTCTAGATTACCCAAGGAATTCAAAACAGTCACTTTAAAATTAAATCTTTCAAGTAAGGACCTCGAGTTAAAAGATGAGTTCACAATATCAGATAGTCTACATAGAACCCATTAAAGGATTCACTTTCCTCCATCCTAATGGTTTCAAACTAAGTGGTGAAATTTTGGAGTTTGAAAGCCTAACCAACACTATTTCCCTCATGGGTTATTTGGAGTATATCCCAAGCTTATTTTAATGTTTCACATGTCATAATATGATGAAACTCCTTGGGTATGATTGCACAAAACAACGCATTCATACCATGTGAATTACAATTGGCTAATTTTTTCTCATCATCACTCCAACTTTCTACAGGTTTAGGGACACGAAGTTCACCTACTAAAGTCATGGGTGAGGTCCACTCTTAATAATAGCTAACCATACCCTCTCATCTATAGCCTTAAGTGCTAATTTCATACGCACTTTCCAGTACGTGTAATTAAACCCATCAAACATCAGCGGTCTAGAAAGTGAATGACCCTCTAGACAATTACTATTCGGATTCATGCCTAAACAAATTACAGGCACCCTCTCTGATACCACTTGGAAGTGTTACTTCAACACTAAAATGTTCAACATGGACATGGTAAAAACAAACGAACCACTATTTTATTTTTAAAATTTAAGTTAAATTAAACAAATTAACCAAAGTAAATTTAGCACCAGTTAAACGATTGTTGTGTTAAAATGATTAATCAATGTTATCTTAAAACTAAAGCATTCATCTAGGTGAGTACAACAAGATAAAATAAATCAATCCATAAGACGCCAATGTACGAGGAAAATCTACATCGAAAATAACCTCGGACGACCCAAGCATGCAAATTTCACTATATACGAACTTACAAAGGACACAACAGTAGAGTTACTCAATGAACTCGATGCCCTCACGAGCCTTGATGCTCTTAGTTCCTTAACCTTAACTACAATGACATGAAAGAGTCCACCCACGAATCTTCTAGAATGTGTGATTCCATGCACGTCTTGGTATCCATCGAACAAGCTCAGCAATCGTCTACGGATCTGAACACATTTTCCATCACTTCTTCATCGCAACACCACAACACGAAATCCAATGTGTGTAAACAACTACAAGTACATATTCCACTGTAAGAAATGAATACTTATATGTAAATAGTATTAAAACCATGGTGCCCAAATAATGATATAAAAGCATATATAAATTGAAACTTGGATCTTAAACAAGATGGGTGAAACTGGGGTTTGAAAGATTTTAAGTATAGATAAAAACTGATTTTTGCCAAAATACTCAAAGAAAACTGATGCCAAGACTCATTAATATAGAAGACACATTTTTCAAGACATCGCGTCTTCGGAGAACTCATTTGAATGAAAATAGAGGTTCATTCGAACGAAATGCAATCACGCTTGAACCAACTAAAATCTTGTTTGAACAAATAACTAATCTCATTCGATCATACTTCAAACGATATTCAAATGACATTTTATAGGGAACTAGATAAACCTAGTCTTATGTTCTTTTGAATGCCATTCAAACGGCATAGGCATCTCATTCGAACAAACAGTTTAAACTCGTTCGAACGACTTAAAAATAAAAAACTATTTTAAAAACCTTTCAAAACATCCCTCAAACAATATTTATAAAAATAAAAAGCTAAAAAGAAAATCCAAGTATCAAAGTATATATACATTCATACATGAGAGATCCTTAATATGTGAAGATGAAACATGGCACGAAACATGAAATGATAATGTAACGCTCTAACTTGGCCGTTAAGATCTTCAAATAAAGATCTCACGGGCTTAAATGGTAAACACAATCAAGTCCTAACCTATGACTAAAAAGTTTTTTCCAAACATGGAATAAGACAAAACATATAAATTGACTCGATTCGAAAATTTATCGTTAAAAATTTTATGTTTTTATTTTTATAAATGAAAAATATATAAATATTTTCTTTTCTTTTAATTCATTTAGGAAAAACCAAAAAGATTTTTGTTTTGAGAAAATATTTAAGAAAATACAAAAAGATTGTGTTTGGTGGTTAGCTAGAGTTAAGATGATTGATGATTTATGGAACACATCTTGTTATCTATATCCATATTCTTGGATTAGATTATTAGGAATGTAGTGGGAAACTATGCATATTTTTTTCATAATTATTCATATGAAGTTTTCTCAGAATGACTCATGTTGATTATGTTGTGGTCATTGCCATACCTTACACACGTACAAGAGTTAACTATGGTGTATTTTTTATTTCAATCCAGAAAACTATTTTCAGTTAATCACTTTATATTTTCTTCTCTAGATTTTTGAAATGTTCTTAAAAAAACCATTTCTTGTGAGATAAATTAAAAAATCATTAGAACATATTTGGTAAGTGCTACCGAAAGGGTTGCAATTGACCATTGGCAAGAAACTTACTTTTATGTGATAATGATAGAAAAAGACAATGAAATATTTCTTCGCTATATTTTTTAAATGTTCTTGAAAAAACCATTGCTTGTGATATTAATTAAAAAATCATTAGAACATATTTGGTAAGTTCTACCGAAAGGGTTGTTATCGACCATTGGCAAGAAACTTACTTTTGTGTGCTAACGATAGAAAAAGACAATGAAATATCTATGAAGTTTTCACATTTCCATCCAGTATGTGATTTTTTTGCCTTATTGAAATGTTAACGTAAGCAGTTTATTTTGGGTCTTAAATGACATGAACTCATAAACACTCAACATTTTTCAGTATCACTGAATAGTAACTATTTTCAATTATGGGTTGCATCAAATGGATCATGCATAACATAAGTGAGGACTATCTATCTTTTACGGGTTTAGAGTTCATTATTATTCTCGTTAGATAGCTTGTGCGGGATTACATGTCATCTACTTATTTTTGGTTTTGTTTATTTTTTATTTGTTTTAGTCATATTGAGATATGAATACAATGTTCTAAATTGATATATGTTTTGAGATGTTTATAATTATTTGAGTTTGTATCACTTATCTCACTATGCTTATGCTATAATTGATAATTCTTACTTGCCTAAATGGATTAAATTGTGATATTTATGTTTATGTTTCTTCCTTTGTCTATTTAAGACAAAAGGGGGGAATAACTTGGGGTTCAAGAGGAGTATATGTTAAAGGGGAGTTGTTTAGTGCATGTATTGCATTTTTCAATTCCTATCTATTTATATATTGTCCCTATATTTTGTACTTCATGAGGTATGTGTTTAAGTGTGAAGGAAAAATATGGTTCCTGATCTTGTTTTGTCATTATTCTAAATGCGTACATGGGTATTGAATCTTGCAGGGATTGTGATGGGTAGATTGGCATATAGGTATTTCATCTAGTGATTTTTTTATCTCTTCCTTTTTTGGTTTTTTTTACTGGAATAGCCAAAGGGGAAGGTTTGTAAGGACATGCTTTACACACCCTTTAATTTGAAGTGTGTTGGATTAATTCCAAAACAAATATTTGTGTTGTATTATCTTTGTATCGAGTCTATTGAGTTATACTATTACACCAACTGATGTAAGGACATATATTTATAAGTCCCGTTTACATTATTGTATGTCATATACCACTACAACCATTGAAGACTTATTCAAGTTCAATCATATGTCAAGATGGATCCGAATATCAATGTTCTTCAACATTCAAGCCTCCACGAGATTAATTTTTATAAGGTTGTGTTTAAATACCTTTACGGTTCACTTAGAGTGTTGGGATAATTTTTCTAAAATATTTTTTAAGTGTTGAAGCGGAGTTTTTCATCAAATATTTTTTCTAAGTGTTGAGGCGGAGTATTTTTGGAGAAATAATTTTTTATATTTTTTTCCTGTCTCGTTTGATCGACAAGATGATATCGCGCAATGCTCGTTCGAGCAACACTTGGCATCATTCGAGCTACATTAATTTTTCATTTGCGCGATGCGCCACTTTAAGTTTTTTATATAAAGCGTGTTAAACCACTCTGTTTTCATTAAGAAGACCTGACGTGTTGGTTTTTGCAAACACTGTAAATCGACAGAATCCTTTGTCTTCTTCGTTTAATGGTTTAATCCTTTTTGTTTTAAATTCACAAAACATCCCAATATTTATGTGAATTGTTTTGGAACCAGAGATACAACTTTGGTGAAGTTATTTCTCTATGGAGTGTTATCTCCACGACTGACTACAACTGCGCATCGATTGGGAGTGCTCGAGGGTGTTCCTAGTTGAATTGGACTGCGTGTTCGTGTGAACTGCTATTGTTGTTCCATTGCTGACTCTATGTTGCTTGTCTATGTGATTGTTCTGAGGAGTGATCATTGCGGATTTCATTGTGTATGTAAGGTGCAGTTTATTTTACATAGTGAAATAAGAGTTTTACCCGAAAGGGATTTTTTTTTGAAATCTGTGTGTCATCAATTTATTTATGATTTTTTTATTTATCCATATGTAGTTTCATGTTTTAGGACTGAATTAAATTAGATTAAAAATTGACACCAGTTAAATAAGTCTAAATTAGAAATTTGCGAATTCGATTCAATCGAGTATCACACCGTGCATTTTCAATTTGGTATCAGAGCTTATTTAAACGATTACCACTTTTACAAATTGGTATCAGAGCGGTTTTCTCTAAGTTATCGATTGATCCTTATTTTTTGCATAATTATGTGATATTGATTTTTTTTGAAAAATCTCAATAGAGCACTTATGTAATCGGATGCCTCCCCTTGGTGACACGAGTTAGGGTTTTGAAGATTTAAATAGTTTGAATTTGACTTTTGCAAAAATAATTGATTTTTTGGAAAAAGAAAATTCTCGTTTTAAATCCTTTATGAATATTTTGCAAACGGTTCAAAATCAAAGAGATTTTTATTGTGAGAAGTTTGTTGCCTTTAACCATGACTTTAATGATTTAAAATTATCCAAAAAAGAGAGTAATGATACACTACACCAAAATGGCCAAATTGTCACTGTTGATACCAAAATTAGTATGCTGATGTGGACGAATAATAAGAAGACACGTGTCATTCTACGTGGCACAATAGCAACGAGGAAGCTCATTCCTCGACCAAGTCAGACTCACTCCGAGGAACTCCAGCTCTCCGAGGAACTCCAACGCTCCGAGGAACTCCAGTGCTCTGAGGAACTCTTGAACGACGAGCAACTAAGGCGGTTCGAGCTGCATCTCGACCGCAACATTAATTGCCAGATAATAAACAGTTCAACTATTCATTGAATGCTTATCACCTTGGTGCACACGTTTGGAGAGCATTAAATGAATTAGCCTTTCATATGTGTATCATTTAATGTAACACCCTTTCATGTACAGCCTAAGGGCTATAAATATTTTGTATCACCCTCATTCAAAGGGACCGGAATTTCTTGATAGAACTTGTAATCGAGAATTCCCAAACACTCAGCAATAACATAACAGTGGACGTAGGCCATTCATACAAGGCTGAACCACTTTAAAATATTCTATCTCATTTATTTATCTGTGATTAAATTATTAGAGTGATATAGTTTTTTACATCAACAGATTGGCGCGTCTGTGGGAACGATTGTTATTATCATTTTTCACCAAAAATCATTCATCATCAATGGCAGATAATCCGGAATCCAGCAATCGAAACGCTGGAAATGCTGGAAATCCTCCAAATCCCTCTGCACCTCTAGATCTGGCTGGGATTATGATGAATCTGGCTCAAGGACAAACCGCCATTCAAGAAACAATGCGACAACTCATACAGACCCTTCATGGCGGCGCACCTGCGCGTTCAGGACAGCGAAGTGGTCAGAGGCAAACCTACTTATTTTCTTCACGATCCAAGCATACTGAGTCATATTGTAATGAGGAATCTGATGATTTCTCTTATAAACCTGGGAGAACTTCGTCAATAAGGGCTACAAATACTGATCAACGTATCACTCTCTCTCCAGAAAGACCCAGTGCCTTGGAAAGACTGAGTAGGGTGTCTCCTTTCAGTCGATTAGGCCCTAGGAGGAATAGGAGTCCACCTAAGACCATGTCGAGGAGTTTTCAACGACCATCAGATCTAAGAGAAGGATCACAGCACAATCAAGACCATTTGCTCGTCAAGATAGATCTCAAGAGGCCACATCGGAACAATCAATTGCTCGAATTAATAAGCCCGAGGAAGGAAATGATGCGTGGAAGGGTTCCATTCAGCGCTTGGAGGATAGATTGGGAGAAATGGCTAAGGAGAAAAATCCCTTACAACGAACTTTTGTTCAAGGGACACCTTTTGTCCAGGCCATTGTGGGTTTTCCTACCCCATCAAAGTTTAAAGCACCAGTAGTGACCCCCAAATATGATGGAAAGACAGATCCTGTTCTTTATATAGAGCAATATCAAGCTGCCGCCGACATCTATGCTGTCCCCGACGAGATGAGATGCAGAGCATTCTCAGGAACTCTTACTGGATCTGCCCAGATATGGTACAATAATCTTCCTCGGGGTAAGATTTCAACTTTCTTGCAGTTGGCCGAGTTGTTCATCGAAAATTTCTATTTTGGGGCAAAGCCAGTAAAAAGAGTAGCACACTTGTTAAGTGTTAGACAAAAATCTGGTGAGAGTACTAGAGATTACATAACTCGTTTCAATAACGAGAAGCTGGAAGTCATAGATTATGAAGAAAAGACAGCAATCACCGCCTTGATGAGTGGGTTATTGCCTAACAAGTTGTACTACACTTTGGCCAAAGATCCACCTGCAACTATGTCAGAGTTGATGGCAAAAGCGTCCAAAATCATGAATGCCGAGGAGGCTATGGCTGCGAAGAAGAACATGGATAAGGAGACCAAGGTGGAAGTCAACAAACCCACGAAGAAAGAGCATAAGAGCAATGGTGGTGACAAGCATTCCAAGAATAATAAATCGTCATGGGAAGTCCTGAAGAAATTCAATAATTATACTCCTTTGAAAATGGGTATTAATCATGTCTTGGAAGAAATCAAGAATAACGAGGAAGTAAAGTGGCCAAAGAAACTGAGGTCAGACCCTGCCTGAGAAACAGGGATAAATATTGCGAGTTTCATAAGGATCACGGCCATATGACCAAAAATTGCATAGCTCTTCAGAACGAGATTGAAACACTCATCCGAAGAGGGAAGCTAGCGAAGTATGTTGATCGGGGAGGCGAAAGAAGAAATAATGATCGAACTAGAGAAAGGTCTAGATCTCCTTGTCGAGCAGAGGAGAAAAAGAAAAGGGATAATGAAGATGATACAGAGGATGACCCTGATCTTCCCAAGAAACCAAGGCAGCCAGAACGAGAGGTATTTTCAATACGCTTTGGCTCATTTGATTGTAATGTCATTACAGGAGGAGACGCAGGAGAATGAGACCTTACTACGGAAAGAAAAGCTTACCTAAGTGAGGCTCAGGCTTGCTCATACATTCAGCGGATAAATTTGGATGAAGAGGATCACCCGAGGAAGGTAAACAAAGAGAAGCTGGTCATTGGCTTTTCAAAAAATGACATGGCAGGTGTTCTTTACCCTCACGACGACCCTTTGGTGATCAAAATAAGGATGAAAGAAGTAGTGATTTCAAGGGTGCTGGCAGATAATGGTAGTTCGGTAGACATCATGTACTATTCATGCTTTGACAGTTTAAATTTGAAATTATCTCAATTAGAACCTTATCATAGACCTCTATTGGGTTTTGCTGGCGAGAAAGTTTTTTCACTTGGGACGATCAAGTTGGATATATTCATCGGAACTTGGCCTGCTTGTCGAACAGAAAGAATACGCTTCTTTATGATGGATAAGAATGTGCAGTCAGCGTACAACATCATCATGGGAAGAGTTGGTTTGAAGAAGTTCGAAGCAGTCCCATCTACAGTACATCAGTGCTTAAAATTCCCAACAAATTTTGGAGTAGGAGC
The DNA here is from genome assembly GCA_949130495.1 of Sambucus nigra. Classification (NCBI taxonomy): domain Eukaryota; kingdom Viridiplantae; phylum Streptophyta; class Magnoliopsida; order Dipsacales; family Adoxaceae; genus Sambucus; species Sambucus nigra. The sequence continues at coordinate 137,589,327 of OX422216.1, forward strand.
TGTGAAAGGTGATCAGAAAGTAGCTCGGGAATGCTATTATTCGTCTGCCGAGCAAGAGGATCTTGAAGAGTCAAGGAAAAAGACTACTACTTACCAAGTGGAGGAAGGTACAGAAATTGAAACACTTGATCCAAGAGATGAATCCCAACTTGTAAAAGGACAAGCGGTGGAATCTACATAAAATGTTATTCTGGACGACGAGCACCCTGAACGAGTAACCCAGATAGGTTCATCGTTGGATGTTTCAATAAAACAGGAGTTGATAACTTTTTTGAGAAACAGAAGGAAAACTTTTGCCTGGAGTCATGAAGACATGCCAGGAATAGATTTGAACTTCTTATGTCATGAGCTCAATGCGAATAAGGAGATCAAGCCTGTAAAGCAGAGAAGAAGAGTGTTTAGTCCCGAGAAGAATCAAGCCATACAATAGGAGGTCGAGAAGCTCCAGAAAGCCCAATTCATTGAAGATGTGAAGTATCCAGACTGGTTGGCAAATGTGGTGATGGTGAAGAAGAAAAATAATAAATGGAGAATGTGTGTTGATTTCACTGATCTCAACAAGGGATGCCCAAAGGATCACTTTCCATTGCCCAGAATTGACCAACTAGTGGATGCTACCTCGGGGCACGAGCTGCTCAGCTTCATGGATGCTTACTCTGGCTACAACCAGATTAAAATGAAACCTGAAGACAGGAAAAGCACTTCTTTTATTACCCCTAGGGGAACTTATTGTTATAATGTTATGCCTTTTGGTTTGAAAAATGCAGGAGCGACATATCAGCGGCTGATGAACAAGGTTTTTTTCGAACAAATTAGTTACAATATGGAAGTCTATGTCGACGATATGCTGACAAAGAGCAAAAAAGCTGCTGATCATCTAGTTGACTTAGGTCAGACTTTTGATCAACTGGATAAATACCAAATGAAGCTCAACCCGACGAAGTGCACCTTTGGAGTATGAGAAGGAATGTTCCTCGGGTACATCGTCAATCAGCGTGGCATTGAGGAAAATCCAGCAAAGATCAAAGCTCTTTTAGGGTTGCGATCTCCAACAACGAAGAAAGAGGTGCAAAGTCTTACAGGACGAGTTGCAGCGCTCAACAGATTTGTATCCCGAGCAACGGATAGATGCCTTCCATTCTTTAAAACACTTCGAAAAACTTTCGAGTGGAATGATAAATGTGAAAAAGCCTTTCAAGACTTGAAGAAATATTTGGGAGCACCTCCATTGTTATCCAAGCCAGTAATGGGAGAGAAATTGTACTTGTACCTGGCAGTATCAGAGAATGCAGTCAGCTCGGCATTGATCAGATTGGAGAATGGAGTCCAGAAGCCAATTTATTACACAAGTAAAGCTTTCCGAGGTGCAGAGATCAGGTACCCAAAGCTAGAAAAATTAGCATTGTCATTAATTTAAGCAAGTAGAAGAATGAGGCCTTATTTACAGGCCCATACCATCGTCGTGTATACCGACATACCATTGAGGCAAGCCCTTCATAAGCCAGAAAAATCAGGGAGACTGATGTATTGGGCAATAGAGCTCGGTGAATATGATATTGTGTATGAACCCAGATCATCATTAAAAGGGCAGGATGTAGCAGACTTTATAGTAGAATTTACATATCCTGATACCCCCGAGGAACAAAAGTTGCTCGCTGACCGACCTGTGGATGTTACAGGATCAACAGACATAAGTCCAGATCAACTCCGGTGGGTAAAAGGGCTTGTGGATGTAGAAAGATCATCAAATTCAAACCCAGACCAACTCCGATTGGTAAAAGGGCGAGAAGAGATGGTCGACGAAGAGCGAAAAATACCAGGGGAGGATGAAAGGAAATAGCAGATATTTCACCGAGGAACTCTGTCAGATAAGAAATTTGAAGACGAGTTATCTACATGGAGATTATATGTAGATGGGTCATCTTGCACAACAGGTTGTGGGGCAGGGATTGTTTTGAAAACCCCAGATGAGATTGACGTGGAATACGCCCTGCGATTCCAATTCAAAGCTTCCAATAATGAGGCTGAGTATGAAGCCTTGATAGCAGGTCTTAATTTAGCAAAGTTTATAGAAGCGCAATAAGTGATGGTATTCAGTGATTCTCAATTAATTGTGATTCAGATGATGGGAACATATGCAGTTAAAGGAGAATTAATGGTCAAGTATCATGCAAAGGCGATGGAGTTGTTGGCAGAATTTGATGCCATTCAGTTAATCAGAATACCAAGAATGGAGAATGTACAAGCAGATGCACTGGCCCAACTAGCATCAGTTACTCGTACCGAGCTGCGAAGAACGATACCAATTGAAGTATTAGAAGCTCGGAGCATAGATGAAGACCTGACGATGAATGTTATTACCCTTGATTTAGGACCATCTTGGATGGATCCCATCAGGGCATATATTGAGGAGGGAGAATTGCCGGAAGATAAGCTCGCTGTAAAGAAATTGAAGTTTAAAGCTGCTCGGTATGTACTAACTAATGGTGTTTTGTATAGACGAGGAATTATGGTAGGTTTGCTGAGATGTGTGCATCCCTCCGAGGTGAAGGAATTGATTGAAGAGATCCATGAAGGGTCTTATGGAGCCCATGTAGCAGGTCGGACACTTTTGCAAAGGGTGATGACACAAGGATACTACTGGCCAACGATGAGGGCTGATTGTATAGCCTATGCTAAGAAATGTGGTAAATGCCAACGTTTTTCTTCCATCCGACGTACTCCACAAGAATTATTGACACCCATAACTTCCCCTTGGCTAATTGCCATGTGGGGAATTGATTTTATTGGACCACTGCCAACGACCCGAGGAAGATTCAAGTACCTCGTCGTTGCAGTAGATTATTTTACTAAGTGGGTAGAAGCTGAGCCACTTATTGACATGACATACGAAAAGGTGTACCAGTTTGTTTGGAAGAATATCATCTGCCGATATGATCTCCCGCATGCCTTCATCACAGACCATGGAACACAATTCGATAACGAGGAGTTTGCTGCCTATTGTCGTCAATCAAACATTTTGAAGACTCATTCAGCACCAGGCCATCCTCAAAGCAATGGACAGACTGAAGTGACGAATAGGACATTACTAAATGGTTTGAAGAAGAGGCTAAGTGAGGCTAAAGCTAAATGGATTAATAAGCTACAGTCAGTATTGTGGGCTTACCGAACAACTCCCCGAGCAGCAACTGGAGAATCACCATATATGCTAGCATTTGGAAGTGAGGCTGTAATACCTGTCGAGTTAGGTCTTCCAACACACAGAGTGATGAATTTCAATTCCCCAGTCAGTGACCTGATGAGGAGATTAGATTTGGACATGCTCGAGGAAGTTAGGGAAGAGGCAGCCATTAGGAATGCTGCTTATCAACAACGAACAGCCTTGTTCTACAACAAGAGGGTGAAAAAATGCAACTTAAAAGAAGGAGATTACGTGCTAAAGAAGGTCATTCAGAAGCACAATAAGTTGGAAGCAAACTGGCATGGACCTTACCGAGTTACTGCAGTTGTCCGACCAGGAACTTACCGAATAGAAACTCTAGAAGGAGAGGAATTTAAGAATGCATGGAATGCTGAACAGCTACGCAAGTATTATCAGTGATGTAAAATGTAAAGCAGTTCCATCAATATGAATAAAATGATGATATTTCACAATCTTCTCTCCTTTTATTGAAAGTTTTTCGAGGAATACTAGTGTGTTTAACACTACACTGCTCGGTACGCAACGCTGCTCAGCAATAAAAAGAAGATGATAGTTTAAACCCACGACCAACTCCGGTTGGTAAAAGGGCGAGAACAAACTATACTCCTTTGGTTAGGAGGCGCACACCAGTGTGACCAACTAAGGATGGTAAAAGAGCTAGTGGACATGATAGTTCAGACCCACGACCAATTTCGGTTGGTAAAAGGGCGAGAACAAACTATACTCCTTTGGTTAGGAGGCGTACACTAGTGTGACCAACTAAGGTTGGTAAAAGAGCTAGTGGACATGATAGTTCAGACCCACGACCAACTCTGGTTGGTAAAAGGGCGAGAACAAAAAATGATCGACAAAAGACCAATCTCGGTTGGTTAGGAAACAAGATATGCTCTCAAATTATGTTGGTCGAGAAGTAAGATATTATGCCAACTTATGTTGGTCGGGAAGTAAGTTTATTACATAAAAGAACAAATATTCCAAACTGAACCAAGTATAGTTGGTCGGGGATAAAAACCCACTAACTATAATTGGTCGACGAGCTCAACTTAACAAAGTTGGTTGGTTGGAAGAATTTTTATACTCATTACTTTATTATTAAGTGATCAAGCAATATTACTAATACTTGTAATTTTTTATTACTAAGTTGGTCGAGGAACCATACAATATTGTTATGCAAGCACAAATATAGAATGTCTGATAATCACAAGACAATAACAATACATATTTGTAAACAGAAAATGAAAGCCTTTCATTACAATTCAAAACGAATTACAAGTTACATATGTGTACTAACTATTACATTGAGATCCCTACTCTATTGGTTTCTTTCCCTCTGCTTTTGAAATAGGTTCCTCGCCAGCAGGAGGATCATTTAAAGTCTGCGGAGAGTTAATAAAGTTCAAGTCCTTCAGCATTCTAACGTTCATCACAGAAGGACGATCTAGCAGATGCTCAGGACGAGATACTTCAAACTGAGAATGCAAACTTTAGTCACCAAGATAATTTTCAATTAAGCTCCGAGGAATGGCACGAGCTGGTATCCATTCCATGTCCAACTTGAACGGTGGCACAGGCAAGTCAAGTAATCCAGGCTCATAGTAGTCCCATAAATAGTGTCCCTGCTCGAGTTTCAACACACATAAGGCATTCAGCCAGCCTTGTTTATAGCCCTTATTGTTGGCATTTTGGATACGAGCATCTAAATGGAATAGTGCCTCGTTATATCCAGCCATCCAAAACTCCCTGGGCTGTTTATGGAATTGAAATGTTAGCCTCTCAAGCTTCTCGTGAAGACTCTGGATGAAAAGTCCATTATTCTCCAACTTTGATTTCTTGGCAGAGAGTTCTTGTTCCAATTCTCTAGTTTTCTTGGACAATTCAGACAAAGCCCGATTTTTTGCATTCAATTAGAACGCTTGAGTCTCCAACGTTGATCGAGTACGAGCTTCTTTAACATTACGACTAAGAGCTCTTGATCCTCCCCGAGCAGGTCGAGAACTTGGTTCCTCGATGACATTCTGAGTAGCTCTTCCTCGACCACGAGAACCTCTTCCTCGTCCCCGAGTAGCAGCAGAAGTACCAGATCTTCTCAAGGTATCCAACTCTTGCCTTAATTTGGCATTCTCAACCTCTAGAAAGGAAAATCCCTCGTCAGTCACTGGGATTACAACTGTTGAAGAAGATGCTTCAGACTTATATCATGCCAGCTCTTTCTGCAAATTGTTATTTTCTTGCTCTAGCAGCTCGACAATCTGTCTACAAGCTTCAACTTCACCTTTTAGGGTTCTCTCCCTGACATCGTACCCAGCAAGGATCTTTTTGTGGCCTGTCTCGGCAGAAAGCTGTTGATACCTCTTTTCATACCCCTCGTGCAGAAGGGCAGTTGATTCTTTGTACTGAGTCTGGAGATCTTCTAGAGTATATTGAAGCTCCTCGATCATGTCATAGTAAGCCACGTTATTGGCCACGACTCGATCAAGTAAACCCTTCAGGTATTGATAAGCTTCTACCGCCTGCTCTGAAGCATCATGACCGAGGATGTCAACAACTTCTGATACACTCAATTCTGTGTGACCAGCCTTATAATATTCATGGCATTGCTGAATCAACTTTGTATCATTGGCAGATAATAATTCCATTCTAGCCATAAACTGGTAAAGAAGAGAAGGCAAGAGTTAATAAAAAGCAGACAGAGCATCAACAATGTAGAGGAACAAAAAGAGGTGATTTTATTACATCATCAAAAAGAGTACATCATTCAGAATACAAAGTACAAGTAAAAGAAAAACAGAAAGAGAATACCGAACAACTTCACACCTTTTCCTTATCTCCCAAGACTTTCTCGGGAGGCTGGGACGAGGAGCTTGGTTGCTCGGTGGGAATAATGATTTGATTGGCAGAAGCTGGGACTTATTCATGAGGAGCATGCATGGACAAAATCTCCTCGGTGATTGTCTGGTTGGGTTGTGGATCAAGGACTTGATCACCCACTGTCATTGAAGACTCTTCAGATGCAGCTTTGTCTTCATCCTCATCTTCAATTATAGGTGGAGGGCCAGGAAGATGTTGTTGAAATAATTCAGAGTCCTCGCTCACTTTTAATTCTTGAAAGGAGGCAACCCAACCATCTCGGAAGTATTTCAAACTCCCATACTGCACCTGAGCCATCATTGCAGCTACCCCCAATCCCATCCTTTGTCCCAACCGGTTCTAAAGGATTTTTTAACAGCCATTTTTCTCTTCATTTTCTCCGAGGAGAGCTTCTCGGATAGAAGATCCTCGGTGGCTTTCAATTTGGCCTCCACCTCCTCTTTCTGGCGATTTACTTCTCGCAGAAGGGACAGCTCTTCCTCGACCAATTTCAACTTATTCTCAAGCTCCCCAAAATTTGTGAGCTTCTCGGCGTATTTTTTATTCTCTCTCTCCAAGTCCTTCACCTTCTTTCCCAACTGCACTTTCTCTGCCTCAGACGCAGTCAACTTTTTCTCCCATTCACCCTTATCCTCGTCGTATTTTTGACGGGATTCCTTCAGAGATTGGACCAAACCCACAAAGGCATCCTCCACTCCAGACGAGGAGCTAGAAGCCTTGAGTGCTTCATCTTTCTTCACTATGGTGTTAAAGCAACTCACTAGCTGAAAAAGAAGGTAACGATAAGTCAATGCCGAGATACATGAATTGATGTAAAGAAAGAAAAATTCAAGATAAGAGAAACTTACTGAAGCAATGTGACGAGTAGCTAGGGATGTCAGCATATCCCTAGACATGTTTTCTTCTATCCCTTGGACTTTAGGAATAGTCCAAGTCTTTACCGAGATCATCGCAGAACTCGGGGTAATAATGGTTGGAACACCAGCTCCACTAGCTTGGAGCTGGGGAATGGTTTCAGTTAAAGTGACCAAGGAGGATTTCTTCAATCTCCTCAGTGTCACTTCAGCAATTTCAACCAAAGAACTTTTGGTTGGGACTACTTCCACAGGTGAATTTTTCTTGCTCGGAGCCACTGGGGGCTTCTCGGCAGCCTTCTGAGGAGCAACAGAAGAGGAACCATCTACTTTCTTTGTCCCCTTTGGAACTTCAACCTTGTTTCTCTTTCTATCTCCAGCAGAGGAAGACTCCTCGAAGATAGCAGGAACTCTTCTCTTGCCCATCTTCTGACTTAAAGGAATGTGAGATTCTGGTGAAGATTTCTCAGAAGCTGGCAATGGGTCACTAATGCTGACCACAGGACGAACAGTAAAGGATGATGTGTAGCTCCTGTACTGCAAAAAATATGAAGCAGACCTGATGTGCTCGTCTGCAACTCTTCGATGTAAATTCCAAATATGTTTCAAATGTTTAATATTTACTTCTGATTCTTTTGGAGTTTTCTCTTACTGTCAACTGCAAACAAATACATAGTGAAATATCAGTCATACATTTTGTCAAACACAATGAAATCATAATTTCAAAAAACAAAATAAGATGAAAATAACCTATCCCATTGCCATATGGGGGGCATCTGGGACCCTCATATACTTCATCTCCAACCAAAGGGGTATGTTGCCAATTTTTGATGACTACCCCGTGTTCAAAATAATCCCTGTTTGCATCAGGGAGGTTGACTACTAAGGCCCTATTCAAAAACCTAGTTTTTAAATAAAAAACATTGTCTAAAACAGCCCATCTATAACAGTACATAATCTCAGGAATTCCTATACGAGTTCCATGAGTTTGATTTAACCTATACACCCCATTAACTATTCTGTATGTGTTGGGGGCTATTTTTGCAGGGACAACATCGAAATACTGACAGAACTCTAAACACAAGGGTTTTGGTGGAAAAGAAAATCCACATTCAGCAATAAAGAGGCTAGGGAACCAATGTCCCTCAGCCAAATTAAAATAATTTGAAGGCTCAGAAAGACTCTCCAAAATTACCCAAGAATGAATAGAAAAGTCAGAACGGAATTTATCAAGAGATTCGATAATATAAACCATGGTGAATAAAAAGAAATGAAGAAGAAGGAAGAAAATCTTACAGGAAAGAGGAGATCTGTTGACAAATAAACGAAGGAAGGGATGAACGCACAAGAGAGAGAAAAGCTATAGAAAACTCGAAAGCAGAAATTGAAAAGGTAGAAGACGACGGGATTGCTTCTGAAGCCTAAATACTTTGACTTGGGAAACGGCGAAAGAAATGATTATAAAAAAGAAACAATTACGCTACCGGTGGCTAAAAGGACAAAAAGGGCACGAAGATCGAAGCGCTTATAAAAATGCAAAAAGGCGGATTCTGCGAATTTGGAAGGAAATTCAAATACGAAGAAAAGGCTCCTAAAACCCAGGAAGGTCATTTAATATTGCCATATACCGAGAAATAATGTTCCATACTCCTCAAAGTTCGAAATATGAAACATTGGGGGCTTCTGTTGATACCAAAATTAGTATGCTGATGTGGACGAATAATAAGAAGACACGTGTCAATCTACGTGGCACAATAGCAACGAGGAAGCTCATTCCCCCGACCAAGTCAGACTCACTCCGAGGAACTCCAGCTCTCCGAGGAACTCCAGCGCTCCGAGGAACTCCAGTGCTCCGAGGAACTCTTGAACGACGAGAAACTAAGGCGGTTCGAGCTGCATCTCGACCGCAACATTAATTGCCAGATAATCAACAGTTCAACTATTCATTGAATGCTTATCACCTTGACGCACACGTTTTGAGAGCATTAAATGAATTACCCTTTCATATGTGTATCATTTAATGTAACACCCTTTCATGTACAGCCTAAGGGCTATAAATATCTTGTATCACCCTCATTCAAAGGGACCGGAATTTCTTGATAGAACTTGTAATCGAGAATTCCCAAATACTCAGCAATAACATAACAGTGGACGTAGGCCATTCATACAAGGCTGAACCACTTTAAAATATGCTGTCTCATTTATTTATCTGTGATTAAATTATTAGAGTGATCTAGTTTTTTACATCAACAGTCACCTTTCAGCCGGCCACCCTTGTCAAGGTCATTGACCGTGACACAAATCTCGCGTTTTGTGTCACGGTCAATGACCTTGACACGACCGTGACAAATTTTGCAGCAAAAAAAACCTTAGGATTCTTTTTTCCCACCTCTTTTGGTTTTCCCCCTCTCTCTCTCTCTCTCATCCGCGATTTCTGCTCTCTCTCTCTCTCTAAGGAATATTTTTTCCTCTCTTTCTCTTTCATTTCTATATGTATGTGTATGTGTATGTGTATGTGTATGTGTGTATATATATGTGTGTATATGTATATGTGTATGTGTGTATATATATGTGTAAATGTTAGTGATAGTTAGAATGGTGTAAATGTTAGTGATAGTTAAAATTGTGTAAATGTTAGAAAAGTTCTAGAATTCATATGTTAAATTTAATTATATAAATATTTAAATTGATAATAATTTTATTCATGAAATTAATTCAATTAGGTAAAACCCTAGATAATTTTTTAACAGAATTTGATAATATTATATAAAGTTTAGTAAATTCACAAAATGTTGCCAATTGTATGTTTTTAGGAATATCATTAGTTACTTTCGTGCCCAACTATGTAGAATCCATACACATGCATGTTGTTAGAAAGACTTAAATTTAATTCTCACTTTAATTTGTAGAATCTCTGTACTTGGTTGGATTTATCCCTTTATGATAATGAAATTTATGCTCCAATTATAATTATCTCATGTCATAATTTTATTGGTAAACAATAAATGTAGTTGTCACGGTCGTGGTGGGGGGAGGGGGTGGGGGTGGGGGTGTGCGTGTGTGCGTAGGTGTGTGTGGTGGGGGAGGGGGGTAGTGGGGGTGGGGTGTGGTGGGGGGAGGGGGTGGGGGTGGGGTGTGTGTGTGTGTGCGTGGAGGGGGGAGGGGGGCAAGGGGGGTGGTGGGGGTGGGGGTGTGGAGGGGCAATTTTAACAATTGTATATCTTTAATTAAGAAATTGTATAGCTTTAATTGTAATTTTAATTGTATAGTTTTAGATGAAAGTAAATTAATAATTAGTGCCAATTTCATTTGAAAGTAGGATTGTCCCTCATTGTAAATTAGTAAATTAATAATTGTATACTTTAATTGATGAAATGTTGGGTTGGTTAGTTTTAAAAGTGGCATAACGTGCGCGTGTGTGTGGTGGGGGTGGGGTAGGGGTGTGTGTATGTGTACTATTAACATTTTTTTTATCTGTACTAACAACATTTTTTTACAGCAAAAATGTCTCCTTCAGATATTAAGGCGAAGATGATGATGCTGTTTATGATGATGTCGCCTGGGCTCGGTGGTAGCGGAGACGACGAGGGATCCTCCGCCCCTAGGCTCCCCAAATATGGAAAATTTGGGATTACCGTCTAGAACAAGTAGGAGCTATTAGCGAGATCCCTCGAGCTGCTAAAGACGGTCATCGGCCCGGGGTTTATGAGTTGGAAGGAGGTGCCATATGAGCTCAAGTTAGCTGTTTGGGCGGCACTACAGGTAATATATTTATATTTATATGAATATTTCAATTTCAATTTCGATTTCATATTTATATTTATATTTATATTTATATTTATATTTATTCGCAACTAAAATTGTATTTGTTGGACAGGAACAATTAAACTTGGATCCAAAGCTATGCGATCCCGTCTTGGAGCAGATTAGGGAGCAACTCAAGTCATGGAAAAAAAATATGCGGGCACGGTACTTTGGGAAAACAAGAGAGTCGATTATCCAATGGCGTGAATCCGTCCCGCCCAAGGAGCCGATCTCATTGGCACAATGGCAGAAGTTCATTGACAATGAGATCGAGGATCGACAATTGGCATCTCGCCAATCGGGGAGGGAAAATCAGGCAAAAAAGACGGACGTTCACTACTCCGGCTGGACCTCTTACGCCGAGGTGGAGCATAGGATGCAGGTAAGATTTAATTTTTCTATAACTACAGAAATATATTATGCTTCATTATTTTACTTTGCGGGACCGATACTAATTTTACTTTACTTTATTTTATTTCAGGGGGTAGGGAGTGGGCCAGGGGGTAAGCCACATAAGCTTGATACTTATGTGGCTCTTCGGACGAAGAAGGGGAAGGACAAGGAGGTGTCCCCGAGTGTCGCGGCCACGATTGTAAGTAATCCGACAGTTTAATTTTTATTAATTACGTTATAATTTTTAGTTTACTTATTTTACTAGTCATGTGCTTTTTGTCGTTTCAGGCAAAGCTTAAGGAAGTGCATGAGTCGCAGTCTGATGCCGACAAGGCATCCTTGTCCATAGACGCACTCAGCCAAGTGCTTGGCTCTGATCGCAAGGGGAGGACAAGGGGAGTGAGCTCACGGGTGGCCAAATCTAGGATCATCGGATTGCAGACGAGCGACACCGGGTTGGCTCGAACGGTGGATTCACACGATGCGAAGTTGTCCCGTTTGGAGGCGACGGTCCAAGATATGTACGCATTCATGAAGCGTACGTTGGGCGGAGACCGTAAAGGGAAAGGGAAGTGTAAGGAGAAGGCGGTGGAGGAGGAGGTGCGGGAGGACGAGGCGCAGGATGACGAGTATGTGGACCTCGCTGCTTCATCACCGACACGTTCGTACTTCGATGATCCACTTCCCTATTTGGCGCCCTTCAACAGACCAATGTTGACATTTAGTTGGCCGAGCGTGTTCATATTGGGTGTATTTGATGGCCAGCGGATAGGGCGGGGGTTGAGGGACCCGAATATCATCGAGGGTGGAATAGTTCATGGACGTGCGCTTCAAGAGATGGAGTTCAGGGTGCTAGTCACGCATGTCATACCTGGGAAGGAGAACTCCCTGTTGTGGTTGCGCGAACAATGCGGCACGACGTATATTAGTGGGTGCGTCAATTCGTATGTCGTGTGGCCTACTCACCTCCTCAGTTTTACCCAAGACATGTAGTAACATTATTTTTAAGTTTGTCCATTTTAATTATATTTGGATTATATCGTCATGTATATTATTTCTATTTTGAATATTTGGATTATATCGTCATGAATATATATTTGCATTATCTTTAGTTTGTTTGGATATATGATGTTTGGAACAGGTACGACGTTGCTATAACAGGTACAAATATACTGCTGGGCAGTGGCAGTGGCCATACTGCCCAGTAGATTTTTTTTAAATTCTGCCCAGAATTGTCACGGTCAATGACCGTGATAAGCCCGTGACAAAAGGTTGTCACGGACGTGTCACGGCCTTTGACCGTGACAATTTTTTTAAAAAAGGGTCACGGCTTTGTCACGGTTATAAACCGTGACAAACGTGTCACGATCATTGATCGCGACACGACCGTGACACAAAATGCGAGTTTTGTGTCAAGGTCAATGACCGTGACACGACCGTGACAAAAAAAGTAGTCTCGCCTCGAAATGTCAAGGTCATTGACCTTAACAAGTTGTATTTGTCAAGGTCAATCACCTTGACAAATGGGCAGATTTGGTGTAGTGATAGAGTCCAATTTTTAGAAAAAGAATTAGAGGACTTTAAAAACTCTAGGATTTGAGTTTGTGCCAAAGAGGATAAAATTATTTTAATCGATGAGTTTGTGGCATGTGAGGAGACTCTTGTGGAGAAGTGTGCATATTTTAAGGTAGAACGTGATAACGTTCTAGGAATAATTGATTATTTAGAGAAGGACTCCCTAAAATTAAAAGAGTTTAATTATTTGCTTGAGTTAAAAATTCTGGAGTTCAAAAATAATTTGATAGACTCGAGTAGTGTTGGTAGCAATGGTAGTGGCTCGTCGTATTCTCATATTTCGAGTGTTAAATCCAAGACCATTATTTGTTTTAGAGGGTCAACAAATCCCAAGGACCTTAGAAAGGTCAACCCATAGGTGTCGTTCCACCATTTTTCACATGCTCACATTGTGGTAGAAAAGGTCACCTTATGTGTTTTTGTTTTGATCTTGGAAGAGGTCCTAAGAATTTAAAGGATAGTGTCCCGTCGATTTCCATAACCCCTCGAGTTGGGTACACACCTATTTGGGTTAGGAAATCTATTTGGAAATGCTAAATGCTTCGTTAGTTGATTCTCAAATGCATGCACATGATGTGTCACATTCTATTTCTTATAAATAGCTGCTTGCATGATTTGTTTGTCATATGCTAGTTGTGCTTCATAATATATGTTTACTAGTGTTATGACACGTGTACTTTTTGTATTAGATTTTTGTTTTTGAAATTTTTTGGAAATGTACAAAAAGATTTTATTTTGCTAAAAATTTTGGAAAAATACAAAAAGATTTTTTGTAGTTTGTTTTGCACCGTATATGAATGGACATTTAGGATGACCGAGTCACAATTTCATTCCATATCCATGTGACTATTTGATATGTGTCATCATTTCATTTATGTGCCTTACAATGTTTGGACTCCTTGAGATGTGATTAGTTGTTACTACCTACATGTTTTACTTGTAAGTTCCTTTATTGCACACTTGCACGGATTTGTTTGACTATTGTTCTTGTCTATCACATGTTGGTCGATGTGTTTTCATCTCAATTTTGTCTTTAAAATGAACCAAATGCGATAAAATTTGACAATGAAAGTAGTGCATATAATAACCGTTTATCGTGAGGAATTAAATTGGAAAGAAAAATGATGAGTGTTCAAGCGAAAGGGTTGCGAGAGTACAAAATTAACTCGTCGTGAAAGCCACAGTTTAAAAAAGTCCGAAAAAATTTGAAGACAATAAAAAGAAAAATATGCCAAAATAGGTTAGTTTCATCACCTCAAAACAAAAATAAAAAGAATCATTATTTACGAGGGAGTTTGGATGGAATATAAAATGGGTTTGCACGTCCTTGAAAAGTCATAAAAAAGCATTACATAGTTTTAGACTTTATTGGTGTGAAAATCACATTTGACTTCAATTTATCGATTTGATTAAGACATTATTGGTCTGAAAATCATGTCTGACTTTAATTTGTCGATTTGATTAAGACGATGTCATCTAAATTCACATTTTTGGCACCTAAGGGAGACTTTGATGTTCACTCGTTAGGAGTACACATCTTCATCGTGCACATATGTTATGCGTGATTGCATTAATTTGCCTATTGAATATGTTCACACCCATTCATTCCGTTTCCATGATTTGGTTATCTTGGTGATAATTCATGGTGTGTGATTTTTGAAAATTATTTTTACATTTTTTGTATGAAAAAATAAAAAATAAAAAATAGTTTGTGGAATCCTCAAGAGTTGGTTCCTTTGCATGAGCATAGTTTGATTCGTGTTTGCTTTGCTTATCATGGCAACTCCATGTTTATTTTGTTTATTCTTTTCCTTGTCTATTCCAAATAAATAAAAATGAGGAGAACGAATTATGGGGGAGTTTTACATTATGGGGGAGAATTGAGATTTTGATCTTAGTTTTGAATTATGTTTATATCATTTAAAACTCTATGTCAAAAAGGTATTTACTTTGTCTCATGTGTGTAGGTACAAATATTGATGATCATATATTGCACACCCTGATGAGAAAAGCTTAAAGATTTGATGTTGAAGATTTTTGAAAAAAGTTTCATACTTGCATTTTTTATACCTTTTTAGTTTTGGGTTCATGGGAGGGTTTTAGATTTGTATAGACATTTTGGTTTGATAATTCAAATGTTTTTATTTTATATCGGCATAGACATAGGGGGAGATTTGTAAGGACATATTTTATAAGTCATGTTTACATTATTGTATGTGGTATACCGCCAAAATCATTGAAGACTTATTCAAGTTCAATCATGCATCAAGATGGATCCGAATATCAACGGTCCTCAACATTCAAGCCTCCGCAAGATTAATTTCGGTAAGGTTGTGTTTAAATACCTTTACGATTCACTTAGAATGTTGGCATAATTTTTCTAAAATATTTTCTGAGTGTTGAAGCGGAGTTTTTGCGTCAAAGATTTTTTTCCAAGTGTTAAGGCAGAGTATTTTTGGCAAAATAAAATTTATATTTTTTTCCTGTCTCATTCGAGCAACAGAGGTAGCTCATTCGAGCGACAAGATGATGTCGCGCGAAGCTTCTTCGAGCGACATTACTATTTCGTTCGAGCGACGCGTCACCTTAAGTTTTATATATAAAGCATGTTAAACTACTCTGTTTTCATTAAGAAGACCTGACATTTTAGTTTCGGCAAACACTACAAATCGATAGAATCCTTTATCTTCTTCATTTAAGGGTTTAATATTTTTTCTTTTCAATTCACAATTTGTCCCAATCTTTATGTGAATTTTTTTGGAACCCAAGATATAACTTTGGTGAATTTATTTCTTTGTGGAGTGTTATTTCTACGGATGACAATGAATGCGTGTCGATTGGGAGTGCTCGAGGGTGTTCATGGCTGAATTGGACTGTGTGTTCGAGTGGATTGCTGCGGTTGTTCCATTGCTGACTCTAGGCTGCGTGTCTATGTGATTGTTCTGAGGAGTAATAATTGCGGATTTCATTATGTATGTATGTTGCGATTTATTTTACATAGTGAAATAAAGGTTTTACCGGAAAGGTTTTTTTTCCTGAAATCTGTGTCTCAGTAATTTATTTATGATTGTTTAATTTATCCACGCATAGTTGCATGTTTTAGGACTGAATTAAATTTAATTAAAAATTGACACCGATTAAATAAGTGTAAATTGGAAATTTACGCATTCGATTTAATCGAGTATCACGCCGCGCATTCTCAAATTGGTGTCAGAGCTTATTTAAGCGATCACCACGTTTACATGTGATGATAAAGAGATAGAGAACCATGACATTGATTACCGAACCTAACCGGACACATTCAAATATATAGTAAGGATTATCAAAGTCTTATATTTCTTTGTAATTTACTTTATTGTTAGAAAGTTATAGGACATGACTTTGTTTAAAAAAAATTAAGGAAGAGATTTTTAAACTATTTTTTTATAAATTTAACTAGGGTCTGAACATCAGTGTCCTCGTTCGAATGAGGTCACCCATGACTGAAGTTCATTTTGAATGAGGGATTGACTTTCAAGACAGTGAAACCTGATTGAAAACAAATTCAAATGAGGTCACCACGATCAAAGACAAATAGAAAAAGGGACCATTGCCTTCACAAAAGACCTTCTTTAGATAAAATTTCAAACGAGAAACCTTCAATTGAATGCTCTAGTTTGAACGAGGGCCTTCCTGATTCAAATGTGGTCTTCAAACATGGAAAATGTGTTTTTATGGTTCCCTTTCACTTATATACTATTTAACCATATTTAAACATGTCTTTCTAGATCGAAACCCAATTTTTACAAAACCCAAAATTGGTTTTGAGAAAGTCCTTTGCGTTTATGAGATCCATGCAACTCCATACAATCAAAGTAGACTTTAGGTTTACAAATCAGCTGAAATATTCTACTTCTAAGAAGATTTGTTGAATTGGACTTAGACCACCCCAGGACATACTATTTAAATCCAATATCATAGTTTGTTATGACTATGAATCCCAGTGGTATATCCATGCAGGGTAAGTTTTTCTTTTGTCCACCCAAGTTTGATGGAATCAACTATACCTATTGGAAGGCACTTATGAATTTTTTCTTAAAATCCCAAGACGAGCGCATGTCGTTATATGTAAGGAAGGGATGGACACATCCCATTATAAATCAATTTGACATTATTGTCCTTAAGTTCATAAAGTCTATGCTAATTTAAATCTAGGGGTTGAATATTTTTTTCGAGGAGTTAAACTAGAATAGTTCCTCCAGATTAGGACGTGGACTACAGCTAAGGAGGCATGGGAGATACTCCACGTTACCAAAGAGGGTACTGATATCGTTTAAATCTCGAAGATCCAATATCTTTCCACCTAGTTGAAGATGTTATTGATGAGAGAGAACAAAACCTTCGAAAATTTTTACACAAAATTCTTATATATCATGAAATTTCACTTTTAAGTGGGTGAGAAGATTCTGAACTCGAGGGTTATTAGGAAGATTATGAGTTTGATATCATCTTTCTCAAATGAAGTTCAGTCCATCATACTTTTTCAATTCTGTTTCTACTGCCCCACAGGCATATTTTTGGAACACTGATAACTAGGGGTGCACACAGTTCGATTTGGGTCGATTTTAAGACTAATCCGAGAACTAAACTGAGATGGGTCGATTCTAAATTTTTCGAACTGAAACTGAATCGACAGTTATGAAGAACCGAACCAAACCGAACCAACGGTTCCCGAATCGAATCGGACTAGTTTTCGGTTCCAAAGTCATATTTCAAACTTAATGAAATCTTAAGAATAATGTATTTCATAAATAATTTTTTTAAGGTCAAAATTAATTTTGACCCTCAATAACATAAGTTAGAAATTCAGGTTATCAAAAAAAATATAAATGACAAGTGTTAAATATATAAAATAAATATATATGTAATTATAAATCGATTCGGTCCCGGATTGGTTCGATTCGGATTGGTTTTCGTGTCGGATTTTTTTTTTCCCTCAAACCAAAAACAGAACTGAAGTATCGATTTTGTTTTTTTAGAACAGAAGTATCAGTTTTTTAAAACTGAAGTATCGGATTGTTATATATGCAGACGGTTTGGTTTGGTTTATCGGATTTTTGATTTCGTTGTGCACCCCTACTTATAACTACATTATTTTATCTGGAAAGATTATGAAAATTAAACTAACCAGGGCGTCCATACACCCTTTAACCCGTGCATATTTGCAAAACCATTATAAACGTCACACATGCGAAAATATTTATCTCACGGCCCCCATTCTTGGCATGGATATATCATACAAGTATTATCAATCACCCATAATTTTCAATTTAATTCTTCTCGATATTATCCCACCCATCAACTAGCCGTGCAAAATTTTTCCAGTGTTTCCTACACAGCACTACCGACTCAAGTGGCCTTATTTTTTATAATAGATCTTAGCTCCTAGTGTTTTTCCTACACGTACAACTAGTAACATCAAAACCGATGCCCTAACATCCGACAACATCTCTCCACTCTTAACGTTTATTAAGGTTCATACGTGTAATATCCCCCAACGAAACTCAAACAATGAGGTTTCCCTATGCACTATCGCATAGCATTATCGATCATTGAGTTTCGTAGGCCCAAAACATATAGTTGGGACACTCAAAATCTTATACCTATATGTGTAAATCTAATCATCAACTCCCACATCTCGTAAAGAGTTCCATAATACTGCACTCACACTACCACTAAGTCCTTAGCGCTAAATTACTAACGAGCTCAATCTCGTTGCTCGAAGATAAACCCAATATAACCTGAATCACATCAGTTAAGTCCCTACGCACGGGGATCAAATATAATGAGACATCTATACACTCTAAAGTTTCCTTCATAATATAATATGAGCACGAGCTCAACCCTCTTTCAGGTGATACATTCGCAAAACAACACATCATGCCTTGGAACAGCGAACACGATATCATTCTTGTAACATCCCACCATCGTTCAAACCATCACTAACCCATCCATACTTAGGATAACATCATACTTTCATAACATATCTCTAAAACATGTAAATCCATTAAAACATATTCTCTCAGTGTCCACACCCGCTCCTCTACAGACCAAAGAGAGCCCTGCTACTCAACGGTAACTATATACACACTATAGTAATATTAACAATACATGAACTAAACCCATTTCACATGAGAATCTAGTGCTAATGAAATACTTTGACTCACTCTTGTCACACAAAACTTACCCCATTTGTCCAAGGATAAAACTCATACTTTCAATTGCCAATAACAATGGTTGTTCAAATGGTTCGGGGTCATAATAGTCCCGTCCAAATTGAACCAAAAACTATTTTAATTGTTTCCCCTACTAGGCACCATGCTCTTGTCCCTTTACTCGTTGTGGACAAGATCAGCGCATGTGGTTCTGCTCTCCACATATAAAATATCTCCCTGTTTCATTCCCCAGTCTATGTCCTCATTGTCCGTGTTAGGGTTGTCCTTCTCTCAAACCTAGTAGCCTCAACCTGATGGCTTCCCTCATTGTTACCTTCGCTCCGCTGAACCTATGGAATATGCTTTTAGCCCTGACGACCCTGACTGAATCAATTATCACTTGATAGAAATCCATTGATCTGAATTGTTTAAATGGGTCCCCTACTGGGTATCCCCCTGTAGTGCCTCACAAACACCGTTACATCCAGTCTTGCCCATCTGGATAAATTCTCTGAATCTTTTGGCCCCCTTCACATGGAAGCAACGATATTATCATTGTAAAAGCACGAAAAAGAATGGAATTTTTTATCTCTTCCTAGATTTTTGCTAGAGTAATTTGAGTCTAACTAAACTTCTTTTGACGAATTTTACCACATCTTTAAGGCCAATAGGAGTCTAATTAACCTAGTTAGAGTCATAGTTAGGCAACTAATGATCAAGGGATAATTGAAGAACAAGATTTACATCTTTTGTCATTAAATTTATCCAAAATCCATTATTTTTTCGGTTTTCTTCAATTGGTGTGAATTCATTGCATGAGATTTGTTTTCTTCAAGATTGGTAATATAATTTCATCTCTTCTTTCTTATTATTTAAATCATACTTGATTGCATAAAAATGATTAATTGTGGAGAGATTAATTTTATGTCTAGCTAAACTCATAGTGAGTTGGGGAACATGAACCCAACCTAGGTTTTTGATGTAAAATATAAAATTCAAAATAATTGCATGATTAAATATTAGAGTTTGATAATTTTATCGGGACTAATATCGTAGATTTCTTATTCATTTGTCGAAGGCAACCAGAGTGTTTGAGAATACAATATACTTGTCGGTAATTCTACCATTCACGTAAATTAATTTGTTGACCAAATATTATCTCAATTAATACCCACACATGTTTGGTGCTTCGAATTAGTTATGTTTTTCTTTCAATTAATTAAATAGTTTTCAATAATTTCATATTTAGTGGAGAGATAACTTACGGTTCTGGGGATTGGATCCCAACTCTATTTTTTCCAAAAGTGTTTTCAAAACCAAATTCCAAGCTCTTGCTTTTAGTAGTTTAAATTGATTTTGTTTAGTTTAATTTACGTAAATGAATAGAAATTTTCCCGAAAAATAAAAATCACCTTTTCTTTATTTTTTGAGTCGAAGCCTAGATCTTAAAAGCTAACCCTACTTTTCTAAATCATTTTACGACCTATTCCCTGAAGATTCGACCCCAACTTACCGCCTATTACTTGAGCAACTAGCTTGCACATGAGCCATAGGTACATACGCAACACACATATTCCGCATGGCATCACAAAACCAAGGTTAATTAAATAGTTTTTTCATTTATAAAGATAATTTAACCAAGGTGTGAATCTAATTCTTCTAAGTCTCATTCCTTTCCAAAGTGGTGTACTTGAGTTTTGACATTAATTGAATCTGGGTTATTGATGAAGCTTTTCGGTGACCTCTTGGACAAAGACTCAAACATGTTTTGGCAAGGAATTTAGACAATATATTCAATGGTTATATGTGAAAGGGGAACACACATGGAAACACTTCTTAACTAGTCATTTAGATGGTTCTGAAGTTAATTATGTTTTGTTTAATGATACGTTATCAGGGTGAAGACATCAAATACTCTCTGATGGTATGTGAGGCGCAAAATTGTTAGAGACCTTTTGCTCACCAGATGAACCTACGCTTAGGGGATTGAATATGATATATAGTGATGGAGTTAATTTTAAAATTATTTAAGTGGTTCAAATACTTGTTTAGGGTTCCTACATGAGTTTTAAATACGATCTAGTATATAAATGCATTTTAATGTGTATAGGTACAAGATTAGCAGCTGTAGTTATATTTCCAAGGTTATCAAAAGTCCTTATAGGACTTTGTAGTTAGTGGAAGTATTTAGATCTTATAAAAGTAACACTTTAAGCATACTTACTGATTTCTCATGGGGACAATGTGTGACAACCCATATTTTGCGTATTTGGGGTGTCAAATCCTAAGTACCAAAATTACAAGTGTCAAATAATTAATAATAATTCTAATCAAGCGTGGTAACATAAATAATTCCAATAAAAAATATCGATATCCCGAATACACACCAACAAAGCTGAGTGATACAGAGGATAAATCGAATCTTTTATGAAAAATGTGAGGTTTGTGTTGTCTAATGCGGGTGGGGGGAAATATTTCTAGGCAAAGGCTTTATTTTATGCTTGCTTAATTGCCAACGAGTGACCATCTTCCACTATTGGTTATATGACACAAACATGGAGTTGGATGGGGTCACATTTAAACTATGACTCATTACTTTTATTTGGGTGTCTTACTTCTGTTCATGTCCGTGAGAGTTAGATTTGTTCCAGTAGTGGGGTCAAAGGATACAAATTATGGTATCTAAAAGATAAGAAAATTGGGATGCATATGGATATCATATTTGATGAGGTATATATACTTAATGTGATAAAGGTATAAAAACAAGATTCCCTTCATGAGGATGCTAATAAAGAGGTACAAATGGAAGTGTCTAATCTAATTGATTCTTCAATTTTTAGAATGTGGGGGTTTTAAGAAAGGGACCTGGTCAACAATGGCAAGAACAATTATCTTTGGCTAATGAAAGAGAGTCGAGGATTCGTAAACCTAAAAGGAGATATGACTTTGATGTAAGTTTGACATAAGCGTGCTTACTTTATAGTGATGAGTTGTTTACACATCAGGCACAAAATATTATTTTAGGCACTATTTAATTATCATGAACACTAAGCAGCATAATATATCATATTTTTAGATTATTTGATTGCCATGGGTTTAAAATAAAATTTTATGTATTATATAATCAATATGGGAACAAAATACAATTATAAGGATTACTTTAATTACTATTGGCACAAAATACCATTTTTCCTCACATTTAGTGTAAGTTAACAAAAGAAATGGATTGAACCACCCAACTAAAATAAATAAACATAATTTAATGGCTCAATAGGTGCAATAAAAAAAACTTTTAGTGATTAATGGAAACAATAATATATATATATATGGTGTCTCCTATTTTAGATGTGCCATGTGGCATTAAAATTGAGCGCCAATTAAAGCCAATCCCCTTTCACTATGATTAAAACCAAAGTCTTTTCAGTTTCTCACCAAATCAATTCGGATTTAAGCATTCGTATTCACATCATTTGGCCCCAATTCCAGCACATGGGTTCCGTAGTCTTAAAAAAATTGAAAAAAATGGCACTAGATTTAACGATTTAAAGGGGCACTATGGTTGCCAGTTGTTTCGTTTACTTTTCATATCAAGGTATGTTATGGAACTACCGTTATTATTTTATTATTGAATTTTTTATTGAAAAATATGGTGAGGCTGCAATTGATTTCAAATTATTCACCAATCTTAACTCTCAATTTCACTCCAATTGTAGTAAAGGACAATTGCATTGGTTATGCCATTTGAATAAGCTTGCATATCAAGGTACTCTTCCTCCACCATTTTGATTTGGTCAATACTTTTTTATTGTGTGTTTGTCACGAAATTTATGACATAATAAAATTATTTTCCTATCCTGTTCCTCCTTCTGTACTTTTTAGATTAGAGGCGAAGAGGAAAATAAACATATATCCTTCATCTAATATTAGTCATTGGAGATGAAAAAAATTATAGTATTGTGATCGAATTAACTAATCAAATTTTTCTTTGGCGAGTTGAACTCTCTTTGTTAGGGAAATTAAAATAGTGAATGCATTATTGGATATAATGAAGTTTATAAGCATCCCAAGATCTACAATGATTAGATGTGGAGCAAATGTCGACACATACGTGGGTTATTTCACTTTAATCCGTACACTAATTTAATAAAAATGAATAGGTGTTATTTTTTTCTCCACGTACTGTTTTCATTCTCTCCTTAATCCCTGATAGAAATTACTCTATTCTCCTACTTATTCTATAAAATGAAGTGTAGGGATGTATGAATAAAAAATTAGAAGTGCAAGGAAGCTAGAGTAAGGATAAGATAATTTGAAAAATCTTATGCTGATTGGATCAAAGTAAATCAAGTGCTACGATATCTTCTTTTGCATATAAGGTGGATATGTAAGCCTTGATTTTCTTTTCTATGTTATTGATTTTTTGTTGTATTTTCTATTTTCTTTACCTTTTGTCATTATTGTTTCAATTGATGGTTTAATGCTATTTTTAATCTATTTAGTTGGGAATCAATAAGGGGTGTGTGTAACCTGTTTCATTACAATGTTTGAAAATGATTTAAAATAATGCATTTTATGAGCAGCTGAAAAATGAGTGAACAAAATTAAGAGTGGTTTGGTTTTACTTTTTGTGTTTTTCATGAAATCAATTATTTTTTGGGGTGCATAAAAAGTTGGTTTTCATGGTGTAATACCCCGTATTTTTCTAGAATAAATAATAAAACTATATTTTTGGGATAAAATAAAATTTGTCAAAATTTAATCTAATCGGTTAATTAAATTTATTAATTGTGAACATGCAATTCATTGTTATGTCGTAAGTATGTATGGCTGATTTTGTGATGTCAATAATTATAACAATTTCATACGTAGTAGAAAATTCATAAATGATGTGTGATGCGATTATAAGAATGTAATATTGTGATAAAATAATTAGAACGTATTTCGAGAATCATATGGACTCGTTTAGGTGTTTTAAACCTTTATAAATGGTCCCGAGGTATATGTATATATGTTGGGTAATTTTTAGGGTAGTCTGGTTATAGGTTCGGACCCATTTGGGGGTCCAAAATTTGAAAATTTAATCCAACTCGGGATTAGAGAGTTAATCACTTATACTAAGAAGTGAATAAACTCCCTAGAGATATCATCTAAGAACCCTAGCCAACACCACTGTGAGAGAGAGACGAGGGGGGGGGGGGGGGGGGGGAGAGAAGCCACAACAAGGAATTAACAAAGAATTCAACGGGGATTTCATTAACCGTGTATCCAGACAAGAATTTTCTTGCTCAATTTAACTTCCAATTTACTACTCGATTCATTATAATGACCCCATATGATTTCTGAGTTTTAGGTTGAAAATTTATGATTTAATATTAGGAATTAATCTTATGCATGTAGAGGATTAATTAAAACATAGGGTGTTAGCCCAGAAATATAGGAATCAAATTCTTGAAGTTTGATGATAGATGCCCAGAAATATAATGACCCAGAAATATAGGGTTCCATGTTATATGACCCAGAAATATAGGGTTCTTAGATTAAATTAGGAGAATCTTAGAATCGCATGTAGATGGAATTTGATACATGTTTATAATATACAAATTATGACTTTAATTCCATGTTATATGCCCCATAATCTGATTTACACATGGTTGTTATTGTGGAAGAAATCTGGGCTAAAGTTCTTAATACATTCATATGAAATCTGGTATTTCTGGGTAGAAATTGGCGTTGCTATAGGGAGTTAATTGTTCTATGATGTGTAACTTAGTAGTAACGACCCATTCGCATGCTTATGAAAAGGAAATCATGATTAGAATGAATCTTGGGGAAGAATTAAGAAAGTTCATAATAAATAAAAATTGGTAGATCTGGGGTATTATTATATGATTTATATTGTGTTGATGCTAAGAATGGTATTAATTGACAACAAGCCCCATCTTCAGCGTATCATGCCTAGCCAACCTTTACGTGAGAAAATGGGGGTTGTTACGGTTGGTATCAGAGCATCCAGGTTCTAGTGTCCTTAGGATATGTGTTACTTTGATTACGTTATGCGTTGCATCCTTTGATATGTAGAAACTATGTTTATGGTTCATTATATTCTTGAGATTGTACTAATTTGAACCTTATTTGATTTCTAATTGCAAACGTATGGAGATATAGGTTGAGGCTCATTGTCGCACCTGCTATCGAGGAGGAGGCTCAGCCGGAGCCACAGCAGCAGCCACAGGCCCCCACCAACCCCACAATTGATTACCCTAGCAGAGATCGCCACTATTGTGAGTCAGGCAGTTTCCATAGCCATGGAGGCCATGCTCTAGCATTTTCAACAGCCACGGTCTTAGCAAAAGACACCATTATCACCACATCAGTTGGCCGTACCGGTCCAAGCACAGGGGTTGAATTTGGACTGGGCGAGGGAGGCCTTTGTTAAGGTCTAGCCTCCAGAGTTCTTAGGTAGTCCGGATATATGAGTGGCAAGCAGGTGGAAGAAAGACATATAAAGACACTTACGGATGGTTATGGACACGCCAGTGAAGAAGAAGATATTAACTTTATTTTGATTAGTGGGGGTCGTTCTCCAGTGGTGGGATTTGGTTACGTTGGTTGCAGAGAGGGATAAACTCACGATTGATGAGTTTTGGGAGAGGTTTAAAGGGAAGTATTTTCTCCAAGCTATGTAGTTTGCAGGTCTATAAAGCTCAAGTAGTAGGGGAGTACCGTGACTGAGTACGAAGAAGAGTTTACTACCTTTTCATACTTTATAAAAGAATATGTGAATACTAAACAGAAGAACATGGATAAATTCATAAAGAGGCCATCTTGGCACATTAAGAAGGATCTTTTAGGGAACCAAACTTTACCACGTATAATCAGTTGATGAACATCGCATTTCTCCACCGTCAAGATCACATGACTTTTCAAAAGATCAAGGGTGATAAATGACACGGAGCTGAGTCATCCAGCCAGTAGGTCAAGGCGAGTGGGGGTAGCATATATGGGACCCAACATTTCATGGGTACTTCATATGTTGATCAGAATAAGAAGTTCATAGGTTTCGATGATCGGAACAAATAGGGATAGGGGCAGTCAGGTCAGGGCCAGCAGCATAGAGGCCATCAAGGCTAAGGATAATAGGGTCGAGGCTAGAAGGGCCGATAGACAGAGCGGCACCCATTCCATGGGAATTGTTTTACTCACGGAGAGAGGGGCCATATGTTGAGGCGGTGTCCTCGGGGTAATCAGGCAGCCCAGGAGCATGGAGGTCAGATGGGACATCAGGCGCCATCTGAGAGTAGGGATGGCAATTTTTGACACGATAACCCATTTACGATAATAACCCAAAATGATCCAAATATCACATGATTAGATTTTATAGATTTAAGAGTACCCAAAACTTATACTCAAATAAAAATCAACTCGACCCAAAAATGACATGACTAACCCGAATTGCCACTCTTATCCGGGACTTGTTACACCAGCTACTCTAGCAGCCATCGTCCCACCTCAGGGACAACTGCCACTACATTACGGATGGGTTTATCACATTGCGCCCGTAGAGGGGCCAACACAGGAAGTTAAGGGTTTGTTCCCTATTTTTTGTCACGTAGGTCGTATTTTATTTGACACGAGGGCATCTCACTCTTTAGTTAGCATGAGGTTTGCACGAGAGACTGGGATGGTAGATTTTTCTTCCGATATCATACTACACATAAATTCATCAATGGGTATAGAGGCACCCATACGTTTAGTATATTGGGGCATCGAGATGGAGATAGGGAGACTCACTTTGTAGTCGACTTATTGGTACTCAATATGCACGAGTACGACGTTATTTTGGGGATGGACTGGCTAGATACATATAGAGCATGTGTTGATTATTATGGGAGGTCCATTGTCTTTGCCATTCTGGGGCAGGAGATATACCTGGTTGCGATGCCACACCCTGGGGGTGGGTCGAGAACGCATTTATACTATATTGAGGAGGATATTTTTCGGAGGCTGTGGTGACGCTAGATTCCATCCTGATACTTACTGAGTTTTTAGATGTGTTTGGGGAGATCCCAGGGTTGTCACCCAGTTGAAAGATAGACTTTGTGATCGACTTGATTCCGAGCACGAGACCTATTGCACGTACACCATATCGGATGGATCCTCTAGAGATGAGGGATCTTGGGGATTGAATTGAGAAATTATTAGGATATGGGTTCATTAGGAGGAGGAGTTCATCGTGGGGTGCTCCAGTGTTTTTCGTCAAGAAGAAGGGCGGATCATTGCAGCCTTATATCGACTATAGGGATTTGAACAAACTCGCCATATGGAATAAATATATGTTTCCCCACGTTGATGATTTGTTTGACCAGCTGAGAGGTGTTGCTTATTTCTTTATGATTGACTTGAGACCAGGTTATCAATTTTTTAGAGTCGAAGAGGACATCTCAAAGACGACATTTATGACGAGATATGGATCGTATGAGTTCTTAGTGATGCCATTTGGGTTAAATAACGTGCCGATGGTATTTATGGATTTGATTAATTGGGTGTTTAGAGATTATTTGGATCAGTTCGTCATAGTTTTTATCATCAATATCCTGATTTATTCTGGTACCACGGAGGAGCACACACAACATTTACGGGTAGTCTTACAGATGCTACATGACCATCAGTTGTTTGCTAAGTTCAAGAAATGAGATTTTTTGTTGAGAGAGGTACAGTTCTTGGGCCACATTGTGTTTGAGAGGAGGGGTATCAGTAGACCCGGGAAAGTTTTCCACAGTGATGGAGTGGGGACAGACCACCACACCCATCGAGGTATGAAGCTTTTTGGGACTGACTGGGTATTATCGTCGATTCATTTAGGGGGTCTCCAAGATATCCAGGTACCTAACGAATTTGACAAGGAAGGGAGTGTTGTTTGTATGGGATGACGTGTGCCAGTAGGTGTTTGATGAGTTGAACACTAGATTGACTACAACACCAGTTTTAGCATTACCTCAGGTGGGGATTGACTGTAAGGTCTTCATAAATACGTCCTTACGGGGACCTGGAGGGGTTTTGATACAGGAAGAGAGGTCGATAGCCTATGTTTCACAAAAGCTTAAGCCTCACGAGGGACATTACCACACCCACGACTTGGAGCTAGAAGCCATGATTTTTTCACTACGAATATGGAGGCATTATCTCTTAGGGATAAGTTCTATCTATTCACAGACCATAAGAGCTTACAGTATTTGTTCACACAACGGGAGTGGAACATAAGGTGAAGGAGGTGGATAGAGTTTGTGAAAGACTATCAGTTCGACATTCAGTACCACCCGGGGAAGGCGAATGTCATAGCGAATGCTTTAAGCTGCAAACTGATGTTGGAATTAGTGGCAGTGTGGAAGGCGAAGTGGAAATCACTCCGTGGGGATGATGACTTGACCCGTTCATTTATAAATCCTCACCAACACACCTGAGATCATTATTCGGGTGGTGAAGGCACAGGCTGGAGATCATCTTTGCTAGGAGCGAGTTAGATAGTTGTTAGCTGAGGGAGCGAAACATTATTCCATTGGGTCAGATGGTAGCTTGAGGTTTCAGGGCAGGTTAGTTGTCCCAGATGATGAGGATTTTAGATGATCCGTTATTTCTGACGCTGAAGTCCTTATGTCTGAGGCTCACGATTCACGCTTTACGATACATTCTGGAGGGGATAAGATGTACCACGACATGTGACATCAGAATTGGTGGACCAGGATGAAAAGGTACATATCATATTTTGTGTCCAAGTGTGCTATATGTTAGATTGTGAAGGTGGATCATCAGCGTCCTGTGAGTGTATTACGGCCTTTGGAAATCCCGTTGTGGAAATGGGAGAGAATCTCCATGGACTTCATTACTGGGCTACCTACAGCATAGAGGGGGAATGATTCCATTTGGGTAATAGTCAATAGATTGATGAAGGTAGTTCACTTTTTATCGGTCTGGATAGATTATAATTCTGAGAAGTACGCTAAGATTTTCCTCGTAGATATTATAAAGTTGCATGGTGTACCGCTCAATATTGTGTCAGACAGGGACATGACGTTTATGTCCCACGTTTGGAGGAGCTTTCAGCAGGCTTTGCAGGAAGAGTTGAGATTGATCACCTTATATCATCCTCAAACCAACCGACAGATGGAGAAGGTGAATTTAATGTTGGAGGACATGCTGCGCATGTGCATTTTAGATTTTAAGGGGAGTTGGGAGCAGTATTTACCTTTAGTGGAGTTTGCGTACAATAATATCTACTAGTTCAAGATTGGGGTGGGACCGTTTGAGGCGCTTTATGGGAGACCTTCTTGATCACCCTCATACTGCTTGAAGGTGGGGAAGAACAAGTTACTTGGGCCAGATTTCATTCAGGACACCTTAGAGAAGGTAGAGATGATTCGGGCCAGGATACGGATTGCCCAAGATAGACCAAAGAGCTATATGGACGCAGGCCAGAGGCACTTAGACTTTGATGTTGGGGATTGGGTGTTAATTAGAGTGTCTCCCATAAAGGGAGTGATGAAGTTTGGTAAGAAAGGGAAGCTGGCTCCCCAATACGTGAGACCATTCCCTATTCTTAAGAGGATTGGTCACATGGCATATCGATTGGAATTACTGAACCACTTGCAGTGGATGCATGATATTTTCCATATATATGCATTGCGAAGGTTCCTTCGAGATGAGATAGAATTCCAACACATTAATATTGATGAGATAGAGCTCCAACCGAACGCTACTTACGAGGAGAGATCAGTAGACATTTTGGACCGTCGAGAGCGCCGACTTTGATCCAAGGTGGTTCTTTTAGTTTGAGAGTAGTGAGAACACCATCGGGAGGACGAGTTGATTTGGGAGAGGGGGGACGACATGCGCATGAAATATCCTGAACTCTTCTAGCTAGATATGTATTCTTCTAGATTCCGAGGACGGAATCCCGTTATTTGGGGGGAAGAATGTAATACCCCGTATTTTTGTAGAATAAATAATAAAACTATATTTTTCGCATAAAATTAAAATTTGTGGAAATTTAATTTAATAGGTGAATTAAATTTATTAATTGCAAACATGTAATTTTTTGTTGTGTTGTAAGTATGTGTGGCTAATTTTGTGATGTCAATGATTATAACAATTGCATATGTAGTAGAAAACTCATAAAAGATGTGTGGCGTGATTATAAGAATATAATGTTGTGATAAAATAATTGGGATGTACTTCGAGAAGTAAATGAACTTTTTTAGGTGTTTTGAACCTTTAAAAATGGTTTCGGGGTATAGGTATATAAGTTAGGAGACTTTTGGGCTAGTCTGGTTATGGATTCGAACCCATTTGGGGGTCCAAAATTTGGAAATTTAATCCAACTCGGGATTTGAGAGTTAATCACTTATATTAAGAAGTAAATAAACTCCTTGGAGATATCATCTAAGAACCCTAGCCAACACCACTGTGTGTGTGTGTGAGAGAGAGAGAGAGAGAGATAGAAAGAGGGGGGGAGAAAACCACAATAACGAATTGAAGAGGAATTCAAAGGGGATTTCATCAACCTTGTATATGGGTAAGAATTTTCTTGCTCAATTTAACTTCCAATTTGCTTCTCGATTCACTATAATGACCCCATATGATTTCTGGGTTTTAGGTTGAAATTTGATGATTTAATGTTAGGAAATAATCTTATGCATGTAGAGGATTAATTGAAACATAGGGTGTTAACCCATAAATCTAGTAATCGAATTCTTGAAATTTGATGATAGATGCCTTAGGGTACTTAGAGTAAATTTAGAGAATCTTGGAATCTTATGTAGAGGAATTTGATACATGTTTAGGATATGAAAATTGTGACTTTAATTCCACGTTATATGCCCCATAATCTTATTTACACATTTTTGTTATTGTGGAAGAAATCTGGGCTAAAGATCTTAATAGATTCATATGAAATCTGAGATTTTAGGGGAGAAATTGACGTTGTTATATGGAATTAATTGTTCTATGATGTGTAACTTAGTAGTAATGACCCATTCGTCTGCTTATGAAAAGGAAATCAAAATTAGAATAAATCTCAAGGAAGAATTAAGAAAGTTTGTAATAAACAAAGACTAGCAGATATGGGCTACTACCCCATTCCGAATCGATTTGGCTTTGAGCGAATCGATTCGATTTGGCAACGAATCGATTCAGCCAAGAACCGAATTGATTCGGTCTAGGGGGCTGAGTGAGCTGGGACCATGGTTGGTTCCGGGTTATTTTTAGAAGTCCGTACGAGTTGGTGTGACGGTCTTTGGGTCAACGAGGAATTTATTTAAAATGCAAATTGTAATACCCGTATTTTATTCTAAAAAAATAATGAAATGATATTTTTTGGAATAAAAAAATTAATTTCAAAAATTAGAATTAATTAAAAATTTTATTTAAAAATTTCATAGTTGAATTTGTTATTTAGTTATATTTGTGTGTGACTATTTTTTATGTGCATGATTATGGCATCTACATATAATAAAGAAACATACATAATTAATGTGCGACCCAAATTAAAAGTAGCTAATATTGACATAAATAATTCGGATCATAGTTCGGAACACATATGGGCTCGTTTAAGTGATTTAGGCCTTTAAAAATAGTCCTGAATCAATAGTATATAGGTTGGAGAGCTTTTGGGCTAATGAATTATGGATTCGGGTGTTTTAGGCCCAACTTGGGATTAGCCACTTAATTAGAGTTTAAGTGGGGGTCAACTACTCCCCCACTATCATTAGAGAAAACCTAAAACAACAGTTATGGGAGAGGAAAGGAGAAATACCAAAAAGAGAAGAAAAGGGGAAATAACAAAGGGAAAACCAAGGGAATTTCGAGAGTCTTCTTTCTACAAATTTTAAGGCAAGAATTCTCTTGCTTGATTCATGCTTTTCAATATATTTCTTGATGCATGTAATGACCCAGGAATTAGGTTTGAATATGTTTGATTTGATGATGAATAATACATGTAGAGGACTGATTACTATGTAGAAATTATCCCATAAATTAGGTATCATAAATCTGAAATTGATGATAGAATTCGTAGGATTTTTTAGTTAAATTTGGGATATTTTGACGAATTGATGCAGAGATGGCAATTTTAATTAATGAACTGAATTTTTGAATTTAGATTTTCTAATGAATGCCCTTATTACGAAATAAATTTGGTTAGAATTTGGAGAAGATTGGAACGTTAAAATCTGAAATGAGTATTAACTTGGTGTGGGTTTGATCATGCAGTGTAGTTATAAATTTTGGGTTTGTATATATAAAGGTTCTGGAAGGTTTTGTATAACTGGTAATGGAATTAGTATAAGGGTTTTCTGGGTTCGGAGATCATGTGGGAAGAACTGTAAATTGAGAAACGTCTTGGGCAGAAGTCAAGGGGTCGCTCAAACGGCACCACATGTCGTTCGAGCGACATGCTATGTCGTGCGAACGAACCCCCCAGTCGTTCGAGCAACGTGGTGGGATTTATGGGTTTTCGTTCCTTTTCACGCTTATGGTTTTAGCTTACTGTTAGGGGTAATAGATAAATCAACAAAAGAAATTATAATCAGTGGTTAGGAAGTGATATGCCCACATTTAATTGATGATAATTACAAGTAATTAGATGGTTAAGAAATTATTTTATGAAATGGAATTAATAATTTATTAGATGATAAATTGTTAATAAATGGAAAAATGTTGTGGACGGTTGGACTTTTTATGGTAATTATAGAGTAATTACCTATACATAATATATACGATAATAATATGTATTATTATGTATTTGTGTGAACATACCAATATTCATGGACTGTCCTATCAGCTCGGGGGTTCGCACGTTCGGATTGAATACCACACATCGGCATAGGTGGGTTTGACGATGTGTAGGTTATATAGGTACTATGTGGAGGCACCATCTACGAGAGGTAGGTATTGACGCCAACCCTTCCTATGTCACTGCTGGGTATGGGTTGTGTACAGGTGTCCTGAGTAGGAAACGCCCCCAATTTATGTGTGTTTTGTGATGTCCTCTTAGGATAAGGTATTCCTACGGACTTGCTGATGGAGCACGAATTCGACACTAATGGTAGATGCCCTTATGAGTCAAATTTATGGAAGGACATATTAATAATTATTCGGACTTTAATGTAATAAATTTAATTGTCTAAGAATGTAGACAATAATTATATTCTTGACCCTATAATGCATAATAGATGCTTTTTCCTTATATGTGATACTTATGAGACTAGGTTAAATGGGAGTTGGAAATTAAATATAGAGATTGCATTTAAATATATAATTATCGATATATATCCATCTTATAAATTTGAGACTATGTCATAGTTATTATTTGTTACGTATTTGGGATACGAATATTATCACACTTAGATGAGGGTTGAGGTGTTAAACGTATGTGAGTGACAAAGAGGGAGTATTTATTTTGCATCGACTATACTATTGCATCATAAATTAATTAAGTTAATTCTTGCACACCTCGGGCTCTGACCCAAATTGAAATATTTTCACCCCCACTTGCTCCTAGATAGGGATAGCTGGATTATGTTGTATCAGTCATGCAGTCTCAATTTCTCTTTAGACTTTAGATCATTCGATTCTAGTATAGGTGTTTTTCCCGCTGTAGCTATTTATGTATTTGGAACATTTGTAAGGGCATAAGCCCGAGACTTCTTTTCTTATGTTAGTTGGGATTTTTATTACATTAGTTGGATTAATTATTTTAATCGTGATGGTTTGGACTTATTTATTTATTGTGGATGTATTCGTGACATTTCAAACATGGGCCTTAAATAATAATTATTTTATATTCGCATTTGTGCTAAGAATGGTATTAATTGACAAACAAGCCATATCTTCGGCGTATCGTGCATGATCAGCCTTTACGTGAGAAAATAAGGATTGTTACACAAATGGAACATATATATTTATTGAAAATTATACTTAACTAGATGGTTAAATAATCTTCTATAAACGAGGGAATTAATTAATAACTATATGGTCAATTATTAATAGATGAATATTTGTGGACATCATGTGGGAGATATTTAGGTAATTATAGAGTACTTACATATACATATTATATGGATATAATAATATGTATTTACGTGTATCTGTGTGGACATATCAATGTTCGTGGACGATCCTATCGGCTTGGAATTTTGCATGTTCGGGATCGTAGCACACGTCGGTACAGGTAGCCGTTGTGTAGGTCATTTAGGTACTGCGTAGCAGCGTCATCTATGAGGGGTAGGTGTTGATGCTGGGAACCTTTCTCACCGCTGGGTATGGGCCGTGAACTGGTGTATAGTGTAGGTACCACTTCACTTTTGTGTGTTTTGTGGCGTCTAACTTGGATAGAAATTCCTTCAGACTTGCTGATAGAGCACGAACGACATACCACTAGTAGATGCCATTGAGTGTCGCATATATGAAAGTATATATATATGTATGTATGTATGTGTGTGTGTGTGTGTGTGTGTGTGTGTGTGTGTGTGTGTGTGTGTGTGTGTATATATAGGCAGGCTCTTGTGCACATTGCTGGCGCACACCAATTTTTTTAAAGCATTAAAAAAATATTTTTGAGTTAATTTTTTTTATGTGATATTTAAACGTTTCAATGGACCCATGTAAAAAACGTCAGCTCAAAATAACTTTTTTTTCTATTTTTAAAAAATCGGTCAAACTTTCACAGCTTTAAAAGTGCTTAAAGCAGCGAAAGTTTGACCGATTTTTTAAAAATAGCAAAAACAGTGTTTTTGAGCTGATTTTTTTAAGATGGGTCCGGTGGAAATGTTTAAATATCACACAAAAAAATCAACTCAAAAATATTTTTTTATGTATTTTAAAAAAATGATGTACAAACTTAGTGTGCACGTGAGCCTCTCTCTCTCTCTCTCTCTCTATATATATATATATATATATATATATATATATATATATATATATATATATATATATATATTAACTGGATTAAATGAGATTAATTAATTTGTCTAAGAATGTAGACAGAATTTACAGGCCTTTACTATGTTATGCATAATAGATGTTTATGTCACTTTCATAAAATATATAAGACTCGGATACTTTAGGCTTAATAACTGAATATAGACAGTGTCATTTTAGCAATTCATTATCGCCAATGCATTTAATCTTAAATTGGCACGGTAAACATATTTTTATTTCGGACTTGTTTATTTGCGGGTAATATCACACATTAATGAGAGGTAAGATGTTAATTTCATGTGAGTTGCGATGGGGGATATTTACTTTGCATCGACTGTATTTATTGCATTTTAAATTGAATAAGATAATTCTTGCACATCTAGGGCTCTTATCCAAATTTAAATATTTTCTCCCCCCAGATGCTCTTAGACAGGGATAGCGGGACTATTGACATAGTAGCCTAGCATTTTTTCTTTTTCTCCTCAGGCATTTCAGATCTATTGATTCTAGCTTAGGTGCTTTTAATCTCCAGTTACTTATTTTATTTGGGATTACTATATGGGCATAAACCCGAGATTTATATACTTTATGTTGGTTTGAGATATTTACATTTATGTTAGATTTCTCATACTCTTGATAGTGGATTGGATTTTGTTATTATTGAAGTGTTGATTTAAACTCAATTATGGGCTATTATTATATGATTTATATTATGTTGATGCTGAGAATAGTATTAATTGGCAATAAGCCTCATCTTCGGCATATCGTGACTGGCCAGCCTTTATGTGAGAAAATGGGGGTTGTTACACTTGTAAAATGAACTTCATATTTATACCTAATGTTTTCCTATAATGTAGTCAAAACCAATTATTAAAAAAGTAAAAATTAAACTAAAAGAACTACGTTTCATGATAAAGAGAGAGGCCAATCAAATGGACCCTAAACGTGTTTACTTTTGTATATTTTCAATGGAAGTGTTTAGAGAATGGGTTGATCGGATCATCATTTTAAAAGTTGTATTAAATTTGAAGGGCTTCCTTGAGTGGAATTCAATTTAGTTCTTTTTGTACACTAATTTGTGTCGCAGATTTTGTATTGCAAAAAAAATCATGATTTGTAGATCAATCCCACTTTAATTATGCATTCGTTATTTAGTTGATTTTCATTGTGTCATAAAATCATTCGCAAAAGTGATACAACCACCCGTGCATCGCGCGGGGCAATAAATTTGTATATAGTTGTGGTATTTAAATTTTTTGTCTATGAGTGAATGAGTGTTAATAAGATATATATATATATATATATATATATATATATATATATATATATATATATATATGTTTAGGTGTTCAATATGACTCACTCCCCTGCTAGTCAATGTTTAGTAAGTCATAGGGTTTGATTTAATATAATTGAAGTATTATATTATTCCTCACTTTTTAAAGTCCAATAAGCATTAATTTCATCATTGTACACTTCTATACTTATAATTCTATTTAGGGTCCCTTTCGGTTCGACAACCATTTAGTTTTCAATATTCAGTCAACCCCCGCATGTAAACTTTTTGGGAGTTTGGTATCCATTTTTAATAAAAATAATGATACGAGTACTAAAAAAATATCCCAAATCATTCCCCAAATGAGTAAATATTGTAGTTTTCCTATAATAATGACACGGTACAATACTTTAATGTTATGTCAACTCATTTGCAAGATAATTAGAGGATATAGTTGAGACTCGTACTATTACTCTTTTAATTATTTCATTAGTCAGCCATAGTTGACTATAACCCACTCAAATTTTAAGGCTTTTTATCCAATTTGTCATTCTTTAACCCAACTACTAGTTATTAAAGTCATTAGTAATTATAATATTTAAAAAATATATTTTAAAAAATATTTTATATTTAATAAATGATAATATTTATATAAACACGATTTTTTTATATAAATGTTAATATTTATGTTAATAACTGTTGATGTAAAAAATTAGATCATATCTAATTATTCAATCACAAATAAATAAATGAGACAAAGAATTTTTAAAGTGGTTCAGCCTTATAAGAATGGCCTACGTCCACTGTTATGTTATTGCTGATTGTTTGGGAATTCTCGATTACAAGTTATATCAAGAAATTCCGGTCCCCCTCCAATGAGGATTGTACAATGTATTTATAGCCCTGAGGCTGTAATGTGAAAGGGTAATACATTCAATGCCCCTTAAGCGTATGCGTCTGAATGATAAGCATTTAATGAATAGTCAAATTGTTGGTTATCCTACTATTAATGCTTTGTTCGAGGTGCAGCTCGGACCACCTGAGTTGCTCGGACCGCCTAAGCTTCTCGGCAAGAGTTCCTCGGAGCGTATGAGTTCCTCGGGGAAGTAGTGTTCCTCGTTGTAGTATGGTTCCTCGGAGCGTGTGAGTTTCTCGGAAGTGTTTGTTGTTGCCACGTAGATTTCCATGTGTCTTCACTCAATTGAGCCATGTCAACAAACTAAATTTGGTATCAACAGAAGCCCCCAATGTTTCGTAGTTCGAAATTTGAGGAGTGTGGAACATTCTTTCTCGGAATATGGTAGTTTTAAATGGTCCTCCTGATTTTTAGGAGTGTTTCTTTTGTATTTATTTTCCCTTCCAAATTCGTAGAATCAGGCTTTTTTGAATTTTTATAACCGCCTCGATCTCCGCGTACTTTTTATCCTTCTAGCCGCCGGTAGCGTAATCATTTCTTTTTGCAATCATTACTTTTTCCTTTTCCCAAGGCAGAGTATTTAAGCGTCACAGACAATCCCATCGTCTTCTACTTTTTCAAATCTGTATCTTCGAATTTTCCATTGTCTTACTCTCTTGTGCGTTCATCCTTTCCATTGTTCGTTGTCAACAGATCCACTCTTTTTCTGTAAGATCTTATTCCTTCTTCTTCATTTCCTTTTTTCATCATGGTTTATTCTGTAGAATCTCTTGATAAATTTCACTCTGATCTATCTATTCCCACCTGGGTTATTTTGTAAGAGCTTTCTGAGCCTTCAGACTATTTCCGTTTGGCTGAGGGACATTAGTTCCCCAATCTCTTTGTTGCTGAGTGTGGATTTTCTTTTCCTCCCAACCCTCTATGTCTGGAATTCTGTCAATACTTTGACGTTGTTCTTGCAAGAATATCCCCCAATACATGGAGGATAGTTAATGGTGTTTATAGATTAAATCAAATACATGGAACCCGTATAGGAATTCCTGAAATCGTGTTTTGTTATAGATGGGCAGTGGGCGATAATACTTTTTATTTCAAAACTAGGTTTCTAAATAGAGCTTTTGTAGTCAATCTCCCAGATGCCAATAGGGACTATTTTGAGCACGGAGTTGTTATAAAAAATTGGCAACATGCTCCTTTATCTGGAGATGAAGTGTATCAAGATCCCAGATGCCCTCCCTATGGCAATGGGATAGGTTATTTTTATTTCATTTTATTTATTTTGAAATTCTGCTTCTTCTATGTTTGATAAAATGTGCCACTGATATTTTAATGTTTATTTATTTGTAGTTGATAGCAAAAGAAAGTGTCCAAAAGAGGCAGACGTTAAGATAAGACATTTGAAACTTATCTGGAGTTTGCATCAGTCTGTTGTCGACGAGCACATTAGGTCAGCTTCATATCTGCTGCAGTACAAGAGCTACACCACTTCTTTTACTGCTCGTCCGGTAATAAGCAACGCAGAGCCAGTACCAACCTCTACCAGTTCTTCGCCCGAGTCACACATTCCTTTAAGTGAAAGGATGAAGAAGAGAAGACCTCCCACCCTTTTTGAGAAACCTGCCTCTGGTGCTAGAGAGGCAAAAAGAAGTAAGATATAACCGACCAAGAGTTCCTCCTTAGTTGAATTTATTCCTGCTCCCCCGAGGAAGCTGAAGAAGAGCTCCTCGGTCAATTTGGCTGACACCGTCTCTCAGCCCCTGACTAGTGGAGTTCCCACTTTTGTTCCCCCGAGCTCTGCCATGAGCTCGGTGAAGACTTGGATCATTACCGAGATCCAAGGTATTGAGGAGAACCTTTCTCGGGACATGGTCACCTCATTGCCTGCTCGCCATATTGCTTCTGTAAGTCTTATTACTTTGAACTTTTCATCTTTCCCTTGTTATATTTGTCTCTGACTTGCTTTTATTTTCTTTTCACAGTTGGTGAGCTGCTTTAACACAATTTTGAATAAGGATGAAGCTATTAAAGCTTCAAGCTCCTCGTCTAGTGTAGAGGAAGCTTTGATAGGCTTGGGATAGTCTCTGAAAGAGTCTCTCCAGAAATATGCTGATGATAAGGCAACTTGGGAGAATAAGCTTGCCTCCACCAAGCAGGAGAAATCTCGAGTTGTTGAAGTCTCTAAGGGGTTGGAGAAGAAAATAAAGAACTTGGAGGAGAAAAATAAAGAGCTTGAAGGGAAGTTAAAAGATGCTGGAGAGCTTGAGAATAAGCTTAAGGTTGTTGAGGAAGAACTAATCCAACTTCGCGAAGTAAGTCGCCAGAAGGAAGAAGTTGAGAATAAACTGAAGACTGCTGAAAGTCTTCTGTCCGAGAAGCTTTCCTCGGAGAAGTTAAAAAGGAAAATGGTTGTGAAGAAGTCTTTCAGGGCCGGCTGGGACAAGGGGTGGAACAAAGTCTTGGCTGCCATGATGTCTCAAGTAGAATATGGCAGCCTTAAATACTTTAGAAATGGGTGGGTCGCTGCTCTACAGGAGATGAAGGTGGATGAAAATTCCGAACTCTTTTAGCGACACATCCTTGGTCCCCCTCCAACTCCTGAAGAGGACGAAGCTGCCTCCGAAGAGTCTTTCATGGTGATGGGAGATCATCCTTTAGCCATCCATCCTGCTAACGAGGAACTTCAGCAGCTCGCTACTTCCTCCGAGCAACCTCCAGCACTTCCCCAGCTACTATCTTCTCCATCCGAGCAACTTACTTCCTCGTCCCAGCCTCCCGAGAAAGTTTTGGGAGACAAGGAAAAGGTGTAGAGTTGTTCGGACTTCTATCTATTTGATTTTTCTTTGGCAAATGTAATCTTGAACCATGTAATTCTGAACCTTGTGATCTAATAAAACTTGACCTTTTGTTTTTGCATACTATTGTCTCCTCTTCATGCTCTGTTTTGATTATTGATTACTGCTTTTTCTTCCTCTACTAGTTTCTGGCCAGGATGGAATTATTATCTGCTCACGATACAAAGCTGTTGAGGCAATGCAATGAATATTTTAAGGCTGGTCATACAGATCTAAGTGAAACACAAATCGTCGATATCCTCGGCCAAGATGCTTCGGAACAGGCAATTGAGGCCTACCAATACTTGAAGTGTCCGCTTGATCGTGTAGTGGCCAATAATATGGCTTATTATGATATGATCGAGGATCTCCAAGGCACTCTTGAAGACCTTCAGCAACAATACAAAGAATCCACTGTCCTTTTGCACGAGGGGTATGAGAAGAAGTATTAGAAACTCAATGCTGACAAGGGATACGAAAAGCGTTTTGCTGGCTACGATGTGAGGGAGAGAACTCTGAGGGTTGAGGTCGAGGAGTGCAGATAAATAGCTGAATTATTAGAGCAAGAGAATAACAACCTGCAAAGAGAGTTATCACAGTTGAAGTCTGCATCTTCCACTTCAAAAGCCTTGATCCCAGTGACTGGTGAGGGATTCTCGTTCTTGGAGGTCGAGAACGCCAACTTGAGGGACGAATTGGAGACCTTGAAGAGAGCTGGCCCCTCTACATCTTCTCGTGGATGAGCAAGAGCTCCTCGGGGATGAGCAAGAGAATCTCGAATTCCTGTCGAGGAACAGAGGACTCAATCTGCTTTGGAGAACCAAGCTTTCCAATTAATGGCAAAGAACCAGGCGTTGGCTGAAATGTCAAAGAAGATCAGGGACCTGGAAGAGCAGCTTTCTGCGCAGAAGTCAGTCTTAGAGAATAAGGAACTCTTCATCAAAAATCTCCACGAGCATCTGGAAAGATTGACATATCAATTCCACAAACAGCCCAGTGAGTTCTGGATGGCTGGGTATAACGAGGCTCTCTACCACTTGGACGATCGTATCCAGAATGCCAATAATGAGGGCTACAAGCAAGCTGGTTGAATGCCTTAGGTGTGCTGCAACTCGAACAGGGTCATTAACTATGGGACTACCATGATCCTGGGCTTCTCGACCTACCCGTTCCACCATTCAAACTTGATATGAGTTGGATCACTGCTCGGGCCATTCCTCGATGCTTAATTTCCAAATATCTCGACAACAATAATCTCCATTCAAGTGTCGAGATATCTCGTCCCGAGCACCTCCTAGATCAACCATCCGTGATGAATATCAGGATGTTGAAAGATCTTAATTTTATAAATTCTCCTCTTGCTTTAAATGATCCGCCTGCTGGTGAGGAACCTATTTCAAAAGCAGAGGGGAAGAAACCAATAGAGTAGGAATTTTGATGTAATAGTTAGTATACATTTCATTCTCAATGTAATTTGTTTTTTATTTTAATAAAAGACTTTTATTTTTGTTCGCAATCTTAATTGCTATTGTCTTGTAAAACACTTTATATCTGTGCACGTGTAAAAGATAATAATATTGTGTTGTTTGTCGATCAACTAATTGTCGACTATCTTGAATTTGTGGTAGTTATTTGGCAAAAATGAAGTTTTGTTTCTCGACCAACTTAATTAAAAAGCTACGAGTATCAAAAATGTTGCTCGATCACTTTCTCATTTTCATAAAATGTTTCCGACCAACCAAGGTCGGTAAATTTTCCTTTTCGACCAATTACAGTTACTGAGTTTTTATCCCCGACCAGCCATAGTTAGTGGATTTTTTCTCTACGAGCGACTTTAGCACTTTTTGAAATAATTTTACCTCCCGACCAACTCAAGTTGGCATTTTCGAGAATATATTTACTTCCTAACCGACATAAGTTGGCATTTTTAGGAATACTTTTACTTCCCGAGGAACATATAGTTTTAATTCCTGTAGGAATACAAGTTTTACTTCCCGGAGGAATACAAGTAGCTTTACTTCCCGGAGGAATACAGGTAGCTTTACTTCCCGGAGGAATACAGGTAGATTTACTTCCTGGAGGAATACAGGTAGCTTTACTTCCCGGAGGAATACAAGTTTTACTTCCCGGAGGAATATAAGTTTTACTTCCCGGAGGAATACATTTGTTTCTCGACCAACCTTAGTGGGCATTTTCGAGAAAAATTTTGAGTAGTCCGAGTTTTGCATAGTTTTGCCGAGTAGTGTGTAGCACTAATATTCCCCGAAAAACTTTTAATAAAAAGAGAGATTATCCATTACTGATAATACTTGCGCAGGTGCTCTGCGTTCCATGCATTTTTAAACTCCTCCCCTTCTAAAGTTGTTATTCGGTAAGTTCCTGGTGGAACAACTTTTGTAACTCGGTATGGTCCATGCCAGTTTCCCTCCAGTTTATTGTGCTTTTGAATTACTTTCTTCAGCACATAGTCTCCTTCTTTCAGGTCACACTTCTTCACTCTCTTGTTGTAGAACAAAGTTGTTCGCTGCTGGTAAGTAGCATTTCTAATGGTTGCTTCTTCTCTAACTTCCTCGAGCATGTCTAAATCCAATCTTCTCATTAAGTCGCTGACAGGGGAATTGAAATTCAGTACACTGTGTGTTGGGAGGCCCAACTCAGTAGGTATAACAGCTTCACTTCCAAACTCTAGCATATATGGAGATTCTCCAGTTGCTGCTCGGGGAGTAGTACGATAAGCCCACAGTATTGATTGTAACTCGTTGATCCATTTTGCTTTTGCATCGTCCAGTCTTTTCTTCAAGCCATTCAGCAGCGTTCTGTTTGCCACTTCAGTTTTCCCATTGCTTTGAGGATGGCCTGGTGCTGAGTGGATCTTCAAAATGTTTGACTGATGACAATAGGCAGTAAGATCCTCGTTATCAAATTGTGTTCCATGTTC
This sequence comes from Sambucus nigra, assembly GCA_949130495.1. Taxonomy (NCBI): domain Eukaryota; kingdom Viridiplantae; phylum Streptophyta; class Magnoliopsida; order Dipsacales; family Adoxaceae; genus Sambucus; species Sambucus nigra. The sequence goes on from OX422216.1 coordinate 137,632,150, forward strand.
TGTGATGAAAGCATAAGGAAGATCATATCGACAAATGATGTTCTTCCAAACAAATTTTTACACCTTGTCGTACGTCATATCGATGAGAGGCTCAGCTTCAACCCACTTAGTAAAATAATCCACTGCGACGACGAGGTATTTGAATCTTCCTCTAGTCGTTAGCAGTGGCCCGACCAAATCTATTCCCCACATGGAAAATGGCCAAGGGGAAGTTATGGGTTTCAACAATGCTTGTGGAGTTCTTCGGATGGAGGAAAAGCGCTGACACTTATCACATTTCTTGGCATAGGCTATACAATCAGCTCTCATCGTTGGCCAGTAGTATCCCTGCGTCATCACCTTTTGCAAAAGCGTCTGACCTGCTACATGGGCTCCACAGAACCCTTCATGGACCTCTTTAATTAAATCTTTCACCTCGGTGGGATGCACACATCTCTGCAAACCTGCCATAATTCCTCGTCTATATAGAATACCGTTAGTTAATACATACCGAGCAACTTTAAACTTTAATTTCTTAGCTGCGAGCTTGTCAATTAGTAATTCTCCCCCTTCAATATATGCCCTAATGGGATCCATCCAAGATGGTCCTAAATCAAGAGTAATAAAGTTCATCGTCAAATCTTCATCTATACTCCGACCAGCTAAAACTTCAATTGGGATTGTTCTCCGGAGCTCGGTACGAGTAGCTGAGGCTAATCGAGCTAGGGTGTCTGCTCTCGCATTCTCCATTCTTGATATTCTGACCAGCTGAATAGCAGCAAATTCTGACACCAGCTTTTTTGCCTTTGCGTGATATCTGATCATTAATTCTCCTTTGACTGCATATACTCCCATTATTTGGTTTACGATCAATTGAGAATCACTGAAAATAATAACCTGCTGCGCCTCCATAATTTTTGCCAAACTAAGACCTGCAATCATGGCCTCATACTCAGCCTTATTATTGGAAGCTTTGAATTGGAAACGTAGAGCGTATTCCATGTCGACCTTATCCGGAGTGCTCAAAACTATCCTTGCCCCACGGCCTGTTGTGCAAGATGAGCCATCTACATATAGCCTCCATATAGGTAACTCGTCTTCAAATTTCTGATCTGTCAGAGTTCCTCGGTGAAATATTTGTTGCTTTCTTTCATCTTCCCCTGATATTTCTCGCTCTTCGTCGATCATCTTTTCTTGCCCTTTTACCAACCGGAGTTGGTCTGAGCTTGAATTTGATAATCCTGTAACATCCACTTGCCCTTTTACCAACCTAAGTTAGTCTGAGCTTGTGTTTGTTGATCCTGTAACATCCACAGGTTGATTAGCGAGCAACTTTTGCTCCTCGAGGGTATCAGGATAGGTGAACTCTGCTATAAAATCCGCTACAGCTTTCCCTTTAAGCGATGATCTGGGTTCATAGACTATATCGTATTCACCGAGCTCTATTGCCCAGTACATCAATCTCCCTGATTTTTTTGGTTTATGAAGGGCTTGCCTCAACGGCATATCAGTATATACGACTATAGTATGAGCTTGGAAGTATGGCCTCATTCTCCTACTCGCCTCAATCAGCGCCAGTGCTAACTTTTCCAGCCTTGGATATCTGATCTCTGCTCCTCGGAAGGCCTTACTTGTGTAGTAGATTGGTTTTTGTACTCCATTCTCCACTCTTATCAACGCCGAGCTAACTGCATTCTCCGATACTGCTAGATACAAGTACAATTTTTCTCCCAACACCGGCCTGGACAACAGTGGAGGTGCTCCCAAGTATTTCTTCAAGTCTTGAAAAGCCTTCTCACATTCATCATTCCACTCAAAATTCTTTCGGAGTGTCTTGAAGAATGGGAGACATCGATCAATTGCTCGTGATACAAATCTGTTGAGTGTTGCTACTCGTCTTGTAAGACTTTGCACCTCTTTCTTCGTCGTTGGAGATCGCAGCCCTAATAGAGCTTTGATCTTTTCAGGATTTGCCTCAATGCCTTGTTGATTGACAATGTACCCGAGAAACATGCCTTCTCGTACTCCAAATATGCACTTCGTCGGGTTCAGCTTCATTTGGCATTTATCCAGTTGATCAAAATTCTGACTTAAGTCAACTAGATGATCGGAAGCTTTCTTGCTCTTTGTCAGCATATCGTCAACATAAACTTCCATATTGCAACTGATTTATTCAGCAAAGACCTTGTTCATCAGCCGCTGATATGTCGCACCTGCATTTTTTAAACCAAAAGGCACAACATTATAACAATAAGTTCCCCTAGGGGTAATGAAAGAAGTACTTTCCCTATCTTCAGGTTTCATTTTAATCTGATTGTAGCCAGAATAAGCATCCACGAAGCTCAGCAGCTCATGTCCCGAGGTAGCATCGACTAGTGGATCAATTCGGGGCAGTGGAAAGTGATCATTTGGGCATGCTTTATTGAGGTCGGTGAAGTCTACACACATCCTCCACTTGTTGTTTTTCTTCTTTACCATCACCACATTGGCTAACCAGTCTGGATATTTAACATCTTCAATGAAGCAATCTTTCTGGAGCTTCTCGACTTCCTCCTGTATAGCTTGATTCTTCTCGGGGCTGAACACTCTTCTTCTCTGCTTCACTTGCTTGATCTCCTTATTCACATTGAGTTCGTGACAAAAGAAATTTGGATCTATTCCGGGCATATCCTCATGGCTCCACGCAAAAGTTTGCTTTCTGCTTCTTAGGAAAGTTATCAATTCCTGTTTTAGTGAGGCTTCCAACGACGAACCTACTTGAGTAATTCGCTCAGGGTGCTCGTCGTCCAGAATGATGTTTTCAGTAGCTTCCACCACTTGACCCTTCACGAGTTGAGACTCATCTCTAGGATCCAATGTTTCAATTTCTGCACCTTCATCCACTTGATAGGTAGTAGTCTTTTTCCTTGATTCCTTCAGTTCCTCTTGCTCGGCGGATGAATAATAGCATTCCCGAGCTACTTTCTGATCACCTTTCACAACTCCTACTCCAAAAAAATTTGGAAATTTTAGGCATTGATGTACTGTAGATGGTACAGACTCAAACTTCTTCAATCCTACTCTTCCCATGATGATATTGTATAATTATTGAACATTCTTATCCATCACGAAGAAACGTATTCTTTTTGTTCGACAAGCACTACACCAAAATGGGCAAATTGTCACCTTTCAGCCGGCCAGCCTTGTCAAGGGCATTGACCATGACAAAAACACGCGTTTTGTATCACGGTCATTGACCTTGACACGACCGTGACAAGAAATTGTCACGATCATTGATCGTGATAATTCTTTAAATAATTATCAAGGTCAATGATCGTGACACGACCGTGACAATATTAGCAGCAAAAACCCTTTCCCCCTTCTTTTTTCCCTCCCGCGTCGTTCCCTCCCTCTCTCTCTCTCTCTCTCTCTCTCTCGACGCTGCTCTCTCTCTCTCTCTCTACTTTCAGGTTTAATTCTCTCTCTCTCTCTCTCTCTCTCTCTCTCTCTTCCATTTATATATATGTTTGTGTGTATATATATGTGTGTATGTGTGTATATAAGTGCGTGTGTGTGTGCGTGTGGGGGGGGTGGGGCAGGGTGGGGGCAGGGTGGGGGGTAGGGCGTGGGGCAGGGTGGGGGTAGGGTGGTGGCAGGGTGGGGGTAGGGGGTTAAAAATGTAAATAAATAAGTAATTTTCTATAAATTTCCAAAAATAATATCCAAAAATGTAAATGTAAATAATATCCAAAAATGTAAATTTGTAGTAATTGTCATTCGAAGTTGGTAAAAGCATCCGAAGTTAAAAAAGCATGAAAAATAAAATATTTTTTAAGATTTGTGGTGAATAACTAAAGTTAAAAAAAAAGTATTACTTTAGTCATTAAATTACTTTTTGAATTCGGGCGATGCGCGTAAATTTGTAGTAATTGTCTTATAATAAAGATCAATTAGTCTATGTTGTTGAAAAATTTGATCAAATTGGTGATCCCTTCATATTTTAAAATTATTTTTTTATTCCTATTTAACTTTTCTTTATATACACCCTTAATTATATTTAAAGTTTAATAAAATAGGAGTTATAGAAAGAAAAGTGGGGTTTAAATAAAAACACTTTTTTTAAATTTGAGGTTCTGGTGCATAATCTTATTTTGTCACAATTAATTTATATGCCTCAATGTTATTTTATCACTCTTAGTTTATATTTGTGATAATACTTTATGAACCACAACTTTAGGTTGATTATTTTAGAACTTAACCCATGAATTTATTTTTGTATTTGAATTAACCCATTATATGAAACATACTTGAAATTAAATATAGTGCGCATAGATACTAGCATTCTAGTTCTTATGCGTACGCATTCAATAGCCCTTAGACCCGTTCGAGAGTCATTACCCCTGTAATGAGATCTCTCGAATTGTCCCGTTTGGACAGTTTGACACTGTATAATTTCTATATAATATTCTTATTGGCTTAAAGTTGTTACTTTTGGAGGAAGTTCTGCAATCGTATCTTAATGTTCTCTGGGTACATACTAGATTGACAAGTGTGACTGTTATTTCAATTGACCAATTGAAATAACACTCACACCTGCCAATCTACGTCGTGTACTTGGAGAACTAAGGGGATATGTTGTCGATTTTTTTTCAAATCGTAACAATGTGCATGAGCTGTTAAGTATGTTACAGAAAAATGCAGTCTTGAATGGGATAGGACCACTTAACCTTTAATAGGATAATTAAATGATGGGATAATTAAATAAAACATACTATAAATCTAAGTTTTGTTTACCTTTAATAGGTGTTTAGTTGTGGTAGCTGTGATGGGATGTCCAAAATACAAAGAGTGGATGGGTGAGACTAATAGAATGGGGGATGTGTTTCGCAGAGGTGCTAACGAATTTGTGAAATATGCAAAGAGATGTCGTAATGATGAAGAGTTTCTGTGTCCGTGTGCTAGGTGTAAGAATGGTAAAGTGTTTGAGTGGAAAATAGTTGAACTACATTTGATATGATCGGGTATGCAAGATAGTTATCAATTTTGGAGTTTTCACGGTGAATTGAAAGTTCCTTTTGTCCCCGACCAACCTTCACAACAACCTTCAACAAGTAGAATAGATGTATAAGGGGACGACGTAGATCATAATATGTTAGAGGATTTAGTTGATGATGCGTACAGAGTTTATGAAGCTGAGGAGAATGAGGTTACTGATGATGTAGAAGATTCAAGTGCTCGTGAAGATAACACGATAAAACTTGACGATGACTACCAAAGTTTAAAATTTAAGGCGACCCAACCGTTATACTCTGGCTGTGAGAAAGATCAAATAACTTTACATGGCATGGTTGGTTTGCACAGTTTGAAGATGCAGTACGGTTTATCTGGCAATAACGTGATGGGAATTCTGAAATGGGTGAAGGGCTTATTACCCAACGTGAATACACTTCCAAATAGCTATCATGTTATGAAGAATAGTTTGAAAGGTTTGGGAATGAAGTATAAATCGATTCATGCTTGTGTGTATGACTGCATACTATACTGAAAGGAGTATGAAAATCTCGATCGTTGTCCGGTATGCGATGAACCTAGATATGTCCAATCTACTAGTAAGGAAGGCACAAGCTCAAAAGTGCCTAAAAAAGTATTGAAATATTTTCCCGTTGGGCCTAGATTAAAGCAATTTTTCACAGTACCATGGATTGCAGAGGCAATGACTTGGCATGCTAGGGCAGAAGTAGGGGTAATATCATGCGTCATCCTATTGATTCTACTGCCTGGCGGAGGATGAATTTTGAGTATCCCGATTTTGCTCGAGAACAACGCAACATTCGTTTGGCTATATCAATAGATGGTTTCAATCCATTTGGAAATCTAAGCACCAATCAGAGTGCATGGCCAGTGATCCTAGCCCCACTCAACCTCCCTCCTTCACAGTGTATGAGACCTGAATTTTCGATGATGGCTTTATTGATACCTGGGCCAAAGGCACCAAGTGATGACATTGATATCTACTTGGCTCCTTTGGTAGAAGAATTAAATGAGTTATGGGAAGAGGGTGTGTAATCATTTGACTCTTTTATAAAAGAAGAGTTTACGCTGAAAGCTATGTTGATGTGGACAATTCATGATTTTCCAGCTTATGGGACATTATCCGGATGTGTAGTACATGGTTATTTGGGGTGTCCTATTTGTGGGGAGGAGACTGAATCTCTTCGTCTATCCTCTAGCTTAAAAAATGTATACCATTGCCACATGAGGTTTTTACCTCCATCTCATAGTTTCAGATTTGAGAAAGGTTCCAATTTTTTATTGGGCGGAGTTGAACATAGGCTACCGCCGAGACAACTTTCGAATTCAGAAATTGAAAGTAAATCTTCTGAATGTGGCCCAAATATGCCAGGTAAGAATCCCAAATTTAAGAATGTCAAGCATAAGAAGACCCCAACTGGGAATGAAACTGAGATAAGAAAGGCATGGTCTCGGAGGTCAATTTTATTTGACTTGCCTTATTGGAAGAAAAACTCGGTGTGCCATGTATTGGATGTGATGCATGCAGAGAAGAACTTCGCTGAACATATTGTGGGTACTTGCCTTAGGGGGAGTCATTCGAAGGATGGAGAAAATGCACGAAAAGACCTTAAAACGTTAAAACTTAAGCCACAACTATGGTTGAAAGAAGATAGTAGGGGAAGGATAATAATTCCCCCTGGTGCGTTTACTTTGACGAGTGAGGAAAGGAAGGTGCTTCTAGACACAATATGTAATTTGAAGGGCCCATCTACTTTTTCGTCCAACTTGCAAAGGATTGTGAATTATGTTACTCATGATTTACATAAGTGTAAGTCCCACGATTGGCATGTGATCATGCAATTGGTTCCTCTATTGTTTAAGCACTGTTTCTCCAAGCATAAGGATTTGCGTAGGGCTATTATGCAAATTAGTATTACCTTCTCCCTCTTGTGTGAGAAGGTAGTGAATCGAGAACACATAGTTGCCGCAAAATTGGCTGTGAACGAAGCGATTTGTGTATTGGAGAAGTACTTTTCCCCAGCATTCTTTGACATAAGTGTTCACTTGTTGGTACACCTATGCGACGAGGCACTTCTTTGTGGTCCAGTTAGATATCGGTGGATGTATCTGTTTGAAAGATTGATGAAAGTTTTTAAAGATTACGTCAAGAATACGCGATATATTGCAGGATCAATTGCAGAGGAATACATCACCATGGAGTCATCAATATATACTCGGGAATATATGCCTGACTCGACCAGAGTTGATGACACTGATGAATTCCTCGATGATGGTGGTAATGTGATGGGAAAACGAGTGAAATTAACGAGTTTGCAACATGAACAAGTAGCTCGTTATCTATTTGACACACATGAAGATGTCGAAGAATGGAAAAAGTAAGTTTCGAATATTATAATGTTTAACATTATTTTAGATTATTTTATACATGATTAATTTTGTAATATGCAGTAAATATGAAGCCTGTGAGAACAATAAAAGACGAAAAATAATGGTACAATCAGACAGCGAATTTAGGCTATGGTTGACAAAAGAGGTAATTATAATGAAAACAGTCGTTATATAACGTTACATTACACTCAAATTTTACCACTAATATAATTAATTTATCTATATTCTCAGCTCCTAAAGATGGGTGATGCGACATCAAGGCTTGCTCGTCTAGCCAATGGACCCTTGTTCGTGGCACAAGAGTAAAAAAAGTATCGATTGAACGGTTATATTTTCGGCGCTAAAGTGTACGAGGAAAGTACAAATGTACAGAACTCGGGAATTTCATACAAGGCTTTTACTTTCTTTCGAGCGAGCGGAAAAGATAAAAACCTCGTTGAAGATGAAATGACTTACTATGGTGTAATCCAAAATATATTTGAATTGGATTATATAAGCTTCAAAGAGGTTGTATTTTACTGTGAATGGGTAAGAGTTGAGGATAAAAATGCTTGTAAAGTTGATCCTGTCACCAATTTGATCATGGTTGACTTGTCCAAGTTGAAGAGCAACGACCACGTGAGCGATGAGCCGTTTGTTTATGCATTTCAAAAGGTTAAGCAAGTGTTTTACTCGGAGTATATCAACAATGAGCCGTGGTCAATTGTCCAACACGCGCCAAGGCGTTTAAATAGTAGTGTGGATGACTTGGATGCTCCTACCGAATATCAATCCATTTTTTATGATAACCCGAATTTGAAATAATTTTTCAATTTGTAATAAATATTTCAATTTATACCGAAACATCCATTTTTAATGCTTTTACTTGATCTGCACTTTATCATTTTCACTCTTGTGTAGTGTGCGTGTGTGGAGAGGAGATTAATACATAAATATTCCAACTACATCTAAGTTTTGTTTATACTAATCCATGAATATACGCTTCTTACCTTTAATAGGTGATTAGTACATAGTTATTTGGGGTGTCCTATTTGTGGAGAGGAGACTGAATCTATTCGTCTATCCGAACACTAAGAAATGCCATAATCCTATGGAGCGATGCTCTGCAAATTCCTCTCAACCGTTATGTAGCCAAACATCACCAGTTGAAGTTTTCAATTCCACTTTCCATACCCCACCACTTGGAACTTCTAGCAAAACATGGAGACCATTGAAAGGTGGAATTGACAACTTCAACTGCTGATTTTTGGCTACACAACGGTTGGAAGGAATTTGCAACGTATAACTCCATAGGATTATGGTATTTCTTAGTGTTTAGATATGAAGAGAATTATATTTGACACGATTGCCCGGGGTACATTAGTTGGAAGGAGGTGCCATATGAGCTCAAGTCAGCTATTTGAGTGACACTACAGGTAATGTATTTATATTTATATGTCAATTTCGATTTCAATTTCAATTACGATTTATATTTATCTATATTTGAGGGGCGGATACTAATTTTACTTTATTTGAATTCAAGGGACAGGGAGTGGCCGTAAGGGTAGGCCACATATGCTTTATACTTATGTGGCTATTCGGACGAGAAGGGAAGGATAAAGAGGTGTTCCCGAGCGTCGCGGTAAAAAATCTCTTTTCTATGCAAATAATTTATAGATTTGAGATAATTGATGGTGATGTTGTTTCTTCTTAAATAGTTTCTTATTTGAATATATATTTGTATTATCTTTAGTTCGTTCGGATATATGATGCTTCGAACATGTACAACGTTGCTATAACAGGTACAAATATACTGCTGGGCAGTGGCAGTGGCCATACTGCCCAACAGATTTTTTTTAAATTCTGCCCAGAATTGTCACGGTCATTGACCGTGACAATTTTTTTAAAAAGGGTCACGGCTTTGTCACGGTTATAAACCGTAACGAACCTATCACGGTCATTGACCGCGACACGACCGTGACAAAAAATACGAGTTTTGTGTCAAGGTCAATGATCGTGACACAATCGTGATAAAAAAAGTTGTCTCGCCTCGAAATGTCACGGTCATTGGCCTTGACAAGTTGGATTTTTCAAGGTCAATGACCTTGACAAATGGGAAGATTTGGTGTAGTGAAGCAGGCCACGTACCAATGAATATATCCAACTTGATCGTCCCAAGTGGAAATACTTTCTCGCCAGTAAAGCCGAGGAGGGGTCTATGATAAGGCTCCAGTTGAGATAGTTTTAGATTTAATCTATTGAAGCACGAGTAGAACATGATGTCTGCCGAGCTACCATTGTCGACCAGTACTCTTGAAATTATTACTTCCTTCATCCTCATTTTGATCACCAATGGGTCATCATGAGGATATAGAACACCTGCGAGGTCATTCTTTGAGAAAACAATGACCAATTTCTCTTTATTTACCTTTTTCGGGCGATCTTCCTCAGCTAGATTTATTCGTTGAATGTATGAGCAAGCTTAAGCCTCACAGAGGTAAGCTTTTCTCTCGGCAGTAAGGTCTCCTCCTCCTGCATCTCCACCTGTTATAACATTACAGTCAAATGACCCAAAGCGTATTGAAAATACCTCACGTTCTGACTACCTTGGTCTCTTGGGAAGATCGGGGTCGTCTTCTGGATCAACTTCATGGTTTCTCTTCTTGTTCTCCTCTGCTCGACGAGGAGATCTAGACCTCTCTCTTGTTCGGTCGTTGTTTCTTCTTTTGCTTCCACGATCAACATACTTTTCCATCTTTCCTCGTCTGATGAGTGTTTCAATCTCATTTTGAAGAGCTATGAAATTTTTGGTCATATGGCCATGATCTTTATGAAACTCGCAATACTTTGCCTTATTCCTCTTGTCAGGGTCTGCCTTCATTTTCTCTAGACAGTTTAATTCCTCGTTGTTCTTGATTTCTTCTAGAACATGGTTGATATCCTTCTTCAAAGGAGTATAATTATCAAATTTCTTCATTATGTCCCATACCGACCTAGTTTTTGAATGTTTGTCATTACCATTGTTCTTATGCTCTTTCTTCTTAGCTTTATCACCTTCCACATTGGTTTCTTTAGCATCCATGTTCTTCTTTGCAGCCATAGCCTCCTCGGCATTCATAATCTTGGACGCTTTTCCCATCAGGTCCGACATGGTTCTAGGTGGATCTTTGGCCAAAGTGTAGTACAACTTGATTGGCAGTAGTCCACTCATCAGGGCAGTAATCGATGTCTTCCCTTCATAATCAATTACTTCGAGTTTCTCGTTATTAAAACGAGTTATATAATCTCTAGTACTCTCACCAGCTTTTTGTCTACACTTAACAAATGCGCTACTCGTTTAACTGGATTTGCTCCAAAACAGAAATTCCCAATGAATAACTCGGCCAGTTGAAGAAAAGTTGAGATCTTACCCCGAGGAAGATTATTATACCCCATTTGAGCAGATCCGGTAAGAGTTCTCAAGAATGCTCTGCATCTCATCTCATCTGGAACAGCGTAGATGTCGACTGCAGCTTGGTATTGTTCTATATGAAGTACAGGGTCAGTCTTTCCATCATATTTGGGGGTCACAACAGGTGCTTTGAACTTTGATGGTGTTGGAAAATCTACAATGGCCTGGACAAAAGGTGTTCCTTGAACAAAAGTTCATTGTAGAGGGTTCTTGGCTTTAGCCATTTCCCCTAATCTATCCTCCATCCTCTGAATAGAGCCTTTCCACGCATCATTTCCTTCCTCGGGCCTGTTGGTTCGAGCAACTGATCGCATTGAAGTGGCTTCCTGGGATCTATATTGACGAGCAGCTGGTCGCGACTGGGCAGATCCTTCCCTTAAATATGATGGTCGTCGAAAACTTCTCGATGCGACTTTAGGAGGACTTCTAATCCTTCTAGGTCCTAATCGATTGAAAGGTGACACCCTGCTTAACCTCTCTAGCGCAGTAGTCCTTTCTGGAGAGAGAGTGATACGTTGTTCAGTATCTGTGGCCCGCACTGACGAAGTTCATCCAGGTTGATAAGAAAAATCATCAGATTCCTCAGTACGATATGAATCAGTACGCCTAGTGCGTGAAGAAGGTAAACGGGTATTTCTTTGAATACTTCGTGGTCCTGAATGGGTTGGTGCACCGCCATGGAGGGTTTGTATGAGTTATCGCATAGTTTCTTGCATGACGGTATGGCCCTGAGCCAGATTTGTCATTATTCCAGCCAGATCTGGAATATTTGGCGGAGCAGATGGATTTGGAGGACTTCCAGCGTTTCGATTGCTAGATTCTGGAATATCAGCCATTTGTGATGGATTGTTTTTTATGAAAAACGATATTACCAGTCGTTTCCCACAGAAGCCGCCAATTTGTTGATGTAAAAAATTAGATCATATCTAATTATTCAATCACAAATAAATAAATGAGACAAAGAATTTTTAAAGTGGTTCAGCCTTATAAGAATGGCCTACGTCCACTGTTATGTCATTGCTGATTGTTTGGAAATTCTCGATTACAAGTTATATCAAGAAATTCCGGTCCCTCTCCAATGAGGATTGTACAATGTATTTATAGCCCTGAGGCTGTAATGTGAAAGGGTAATACATTAAATTATGTACATATGAAAGGGTAATACATTCAATGCCCCTTAAGCGTATGCGTCTGAATGATAAGCATTTAATGAATAGTCAAACTGTTGGTTATCCTGCTATTAATGCTTTGTTCGAGGTGCAACTCGGACCGCCTAAGCTTCTCGGTACTCAAGAGTTCCTCGGAGCGTATGAGTTCCTCGGGAAGCAGTGTTCCTCGTTGTAGTATGGTTCCTCGGAGCGTGTGAGTTCCTCGAAAGTGTTTGTTGTTGCCACGTAGATTGCCATGTGTCTTCACTCAATTGAGCCATGTCAGCAAACTAAATTTGGTATCAACAATAACCGTTAAGATATAATTGAAAATATTTTTTTGTATAAATTAATTAATATTTATATTAAAAACCATTAATATTTATATAAAAATATTTTTCATATAAAATATTTTTTCTAACATTAATAAACGTTAATGATTATATGCATAACTATTTTTCAATTTTAAAAAAGGGACATTTGTTTTATAAATGTTTTTGAAATTCAAAATTTGTACATTATAATAATATTTTTTTAATTGGAAAAAAATCTTTTTATAACAATTATTTTTAGATTTTTTTTATCTAAAAATTTGTACATGTTATTTTCCATATATAAAAACTGTACAATATTTATTAAAAATAAAAACTTTTTAAACTGTTTTCTACCATTTTAGATGAAAAATACAGTTTTTATAAAATTACTTGATAAAAACAGTTCAAATTAAAAAATGAATTATATTTTTATTTTTAAGAAAACATTTTTCTTTAAATTATTTTATATTTATTAAAAAATCTTTTTAAATAACGTTTTTTTATAGAAAAAGTTAAACCTACAGTTTCTTATAAAATTACTTTTTAAAATAGTTTTTGTAAAAAATGATTTAATATTTGTCTTTATAAAAATCCGATTTTTAGGAAAAAAATTATAAAAAAATTCAAGAGTACATTTTTAATAAGAGAAAAGATAAAGCTACAATTTGTATATATAAAATATATTTATATTTTCTTTTTTACGAAAAGGGTTTTTATTTAAAATTAAATTTAAATTTATATTATAAATCTGTGTTTTATATAACATGCGTTTTCTAACATAAAAAATAGTTTTTCATATAAATGTTAACGTTCATTAATGGAAAAAAAATTGTTTTATATATGAAAAAATGTTTTTTATAAAATATTAAAGATTATCAATATATATAATAACTATTTTATTTTAAAAAATATTTTTATTCATAAATGAATAGTTATTAATATAAATATAAACATTTATATAAAATACTATTTTTATATAAATATCAAAAAAGTGTTTTTATATATTGTAAGAACTAATTACTTTAATTGTTAATAGTTCGATTGAAGCATGGGCAAAATGGATATAAAACTTTAAAATTTCAGTCGACTAACGGTGAACTTTGATTGATTAACAAAATTATTAAAAATGGGGTCATACCCCAAAAATTGTCAACATACGAAGTTTCATTGTATTTAAAAAATTAAATGGGGATCAAACCCAAAATGACCCTTTTATTTAACACAAGTGTCCAACTTGAAATGTACCAAACCATGTTGACTGTATTTAACTGTTTACATATCGGGGGGAAGGGAAAGTATATGATTTCTAAACTCACTCATAAAAAATATCTCAAATTATGTGGAAAAATAATAAGTATTGTACCATGTACTATAGAATTCATATGGTACTATAAGTTATTATCGTAAATTTTTAGATTTTAGTCGCACTAAGAAGTTTCAATAGGTATAAGACCTATGTATATTTGTATATTATGTTATGTTTAAGATTTTATTAAATATGATTGGAAACTGAAAAATGGGAAACCTAAATCAGCTCAAAATAATTGTGTTCTCTTATTACAATATATAAAATAGGAATATGATAACATGTGCCCTTAGGGCACATGTTTTGAACCATAAAATAGTAAGTATGAAAGCTCTACATGAGTACTTGTGTCCTATTAATTGTATGTTAGAAATCCTTGTTAGAATTATTTTAAAGAATAATTCTACATAAGATGATCCATAATTAGATTAATACTAAGAGTCACTTTGGTTAATGAAAGGGTACTCCATATCTACCTTAATGGGCGGTTAAGATTAAGTAACTTTTGGAGATTTGGGTCATGTCCCTGCCTATAAATAAGTGACTGATTTTCATCATTCAGACACATGAAATGACAACATAATGTAATTATAGGACAAGGGAGAGAAATTCAAAGACTCAAATTGGTGTTTATTTTGGAATACTATTTTGGCTATAGAAGAAGATCCAGCTGTTAGAATGTGCTGAAATTGGAGTATGTTCTTTCCGTATACAAGAGGAAGACTTGGTCCAAAATTCAGTCCGATCGAACATGTCTAAAGTCGACTACTTCGCCAATCTTTCCATTTGTGACATGATGGAGGTATGTCATTATAATATCATTTTGTATTTCTCATAATAATTGTATGTGATAATCATGTTGATTTAAGATCCTAACGTTAAATGTATAATACATAACATTTGTATTATTAAAGAACAAATAACATATCGAATTGGATATTCATACGTAAAATTTATATATCCATATAAAATTGTTAATTACGTTTTCTTTAATTTATGTTTACATGTGATATCAGAGAAATTGGTTTCTGATCTTGTGATTGTCCATTAAGAGTTTTTGCTTATAGAAGAATCCGGGTAAAAAAAAGAACTTATGAATTAGTGGATTTTTTTAAAAAAAAATTGCGATAAATTTTTTTATTTTTACTCGGAATATTACAAAATTCATATGGTAACATGGAAACGTCTAAATAAATAAAACCAAATGTTTACAATGGGTACCACCCTATCTCGGCGATTTAACGTCGTTTAGACCCCTAAAACGACGTTTTTACCATTTTTGGTAATAATGTCAACGCTAATAACTCTCGCTTAAAAATTAATTTTTCGATTTCGCTAATTGGAGAGTGATCTTGAAGAGATTATTTATGTTATTGTAGTGATAACTCAAAATTTTCCATTTTTGGAAAAATAATTTTTTTCTTCATATTTTATGATATAAATCACTACATATAATTTTTCTCATTAAATGGTTGCTCTAATATTCATGTTATGTATTATTTGGTATTGACCAAAAGGTTCAACATAATATTTTTGAATATTAGATGTATGATTAGGGGTTTGACAATAATAGTTTCGGTAAATTGGATTATTGTGTATAATATATATTTGATTGCCGAAAGGTCCTAATACAATTACGAATTAATGTTCTGACACTAATATTTATATGAAGTTAAATCAAGAAGAAAGTGTCTTAATTTATAGTCATAAATATTATGTTATTGCGCAAGCATCTATATTTGGACCGTTGCTTATCAATTAAGTTTTTCGCGCTGTATTATTTGGGGTATTGATTTTTATATACGCTACGTAATATGTGTGCGTGTATGTTCCATGAAAGTAAAATTTTTACACAATATATGAATTAAATATTTAAGCGCAATTAATGATAAATCAATTTAGGATATCTCTGAATGCAACCAACTGAATTAATTGGTATTTCTGTATAATCACATAAAAGAAAACTTCATAAGATGAGATTTTGGGTACCAAATTTTTATGACCAAATTAGAATTGGTTTTGATTCCCTTATTGTGATTTTATTTCGCGACAATTTTCATTATGCCTTTAAAGATGCTTATTTTATAAAACTGTAAATCTGAATATTTTGAGACATTTTCAGTAATTGTTTTCTTATGCCTCTAATAAGCAATAATTGAGATTAAAATTGTCGATTTACCCAGTATTAATGAATTTTTTTAGTGTCAAATTTAATGATTGAAAATCACTATTTGTTTTAGTGATGGAAGTTGTTTTGACTATTTAAGCACTTTTAAGCTCTCAAAACCTTAAATTTGTTGTATTTGGTAATAAAGTAAATAACTATTTCTTTCTCCATTTTTTTTAATTTCGCTTAATGGGAAGATTATTTTTTAAGAGTTTTCTTATAGTGATTACTCAAATTTTTCATTATTGGAAATTATGGATTTCTCCATTTTCGTGTTTTAATAAATGCATTAGTTGTCTTATCTTATTTGGCTGTCATAATATTTTCGATATATACCAAATATTGTTATGACTATTATAGTTATGGTTAAGGTATTGATATTAATATTTATATTATAATAGATTAGGTGTCCATTAAAGTGACCTAATCTATAATTATAAATATTAAATTACTGTGTATAAATTTTGCTGCCAGTGAGTCCAAATATAATGATGAATGTTAGATTGTTGTTGCATTGATGATGCAGTTTGTTCATTGTACCAAATGATAATTTCGATTATTAAATGAACATTAATGAGCAATTTTTTTTTCACATTAACTTATCCTCGAAGGATTTAAATATTTCCTTGAAACTAATGTTTGCGTAAAGTTTTATTTGGTGTTCAAAATTGTAAATATTAGATTAATTTGTATATGCTCATTATGTCCAATATGAGTTAAGCAAAATTAAAAGCATGCCCTAAGGTTTTCTTCTTAAGATTTATATCACGATTAGATTATGATTCCATCAAAGTGGTCTAGTCTAATAAACTTTAAATGTTAAATTTATGATAGCATGCAATACTATATTTAGGCATGCGTTAAGGTTTTCATCTCACCATTTATATCACGATTAGGTTACGATTCCACCAAAGTGGTCTAATCTAATAAATTGTAAATGTTGAATTTTGTGATAACATTCAAATACTATGTCTTGGTTGCTCCAAAGAGTCCGGATATAGTTTTGAGAGTACGGATAATTAATAATTTCATTATGACTAACCCATTGTGATTTAGTTTCTCCAAAGAGTTCGGTTACAATGGTAAAGTTAATATTAAGGGGCAATATGTTTATTTATTAAGGTTGATATCGGTTGCTCCAAAGAGTCCATAACCTTTCTTAATTTATAATCTGTTGAAAACATTAGTGATTGTTGAAATTATTATACAATCCATAAAATAATTTAATATTCATATAATGGATAGTTTGGTAGCCACCAAAGCGACCCAATAAGAGTGCTTGTGACTATTAAATTTAAAGATAAAAATTGTAGTAATAACTTATTATACTTATATATGTGAAGACATTAATGTGGTATATTTGATTAATTTCGTCAAGTAAGATAATTTTCCAAAGAAAATTTATTTTGAGTAAATGAAATAAATATTAAGAGATTATGCAATTAGGTGGTGAAAAGTTATCCTAGATAGAATGTTCATCTAAATTACATAACATGGTACCCAGTAAAGTCATTTATATAAATATTCGAAGTTATTACGAAAGAATGTCCACATTTATAAAATGTTATTAATATACGTGTTGTCAACTCATAGCATTAATGCAATTAGGTGGTGAAAAGTTATCCTAGATAACATGACAAAAATAGTCTTTTATATAAGACATTATTGGACCATTATTGAATAACCCGATTATAGACCTTGTTGGATAAATTATCACTGTTGTGGTACATGGAAGCGATCATGCTCTTGAATTAGTATGTGAGCGCCATGACCCGCAGTAATAGTTTGTTTGATTAAGGTGTTTATGAAAAATCGTTTAAGGATGACTCAAAGATTATTACGTGCCTGATGATAATTATGGACCAAGTAAGAGAATGTTAGAATTATTTTAAAGAATAATTCTACATAATATGATCCATAATTAGATTAATACTAAGAGTTACTTTGGTTAATGAAAGGGTACTCCAAATATCAAGAGTCAAAATGACTCTTGGTTATCTACCTTGATGGACGGTTAAGATTAAGTGACTGTTGGAGATTTGAGTCCTGTCCCTGTTTATAAATAAGTGGCTGATTTTCATCATTCAGACACATGAAAAGACAACATAATGTAATTATAGGATAAGGGAGAGAAATCCAAAGACTCAAATTTGTGTTTTTTTAGGAATACTATTTTGGCTATATAAGAAGATCCAACAATTGGAATGTACTGAAATTGGAGTATATTCTTGCCGTATACAAGAGGAAGTCTTGGTCCAAAATTCAATTTGATCGGACATGTATAAGGTCGAGTGCTCTGTCAATCTTTTCTTTTGTGACATGATGGAGGTATGTCATTATAATATCATTTTGTATTCCTCATAATAATTGTATGTGATAATCATGTTAATCTAAGATCCTAATGTTAAATGTATAATACATAATATTTGTATTATAAAAGAACAAATAACATATCGAATTGGATATTTATACGTTAAATTTATATATCCATGTAAAATTGTTAATTACGTGTTCTTTAATTTATGTTTACACTCCGTCCCTACTATTTTTATGTTCTAAGTGTGTGCCCTTAGGGCATATGTTATAAAGATCTAAGAAAATATAGTGTAACTTTTGTCAGTCATATTTCTCACAACTTGTACCCAATAACGTGATGATAGAGAGAGCAAGACTATTATATATATAAAAAATGATAGATGCATCGAAAGTATGGGGATTGTACTATGGTGTGGATCCCATCAGGATAGAATTCTTAAAGCACTTTCGGTAAATTTTTGATGCACACTTTCGGTGCATATATCGGGACTCTATATATAATAATGACATTTGATAATTGATATCTTCTGACATTAGGTAGATTAGGCTTTACAAATTAGTTACAAACGACGTGGGCCTCTTAAATGTATGCTTATTACCAAATTGTTTCGATTTTTAGCCCTTCAACAATTATGAATCACACTTACACTTTCATGTTGAGTCTTGCTACAGCGACTTGAATTTGCGACTTAAATTCGCGACATGGGACATGTGTCCGCGTGTCATTGGTGCATTTTGAGTGGGTACACCTTGAGTTGGTGTGTCCCACCCAAAATACACCAATGACACACCGACACATGTCCATATCTCCAATTTAAGTTCCAATCTCGTGTCTCCTAAATATTTTCCTTTCATGTTTCACCATGACATGACATTACAGTTCTATGGTAGGTAAGAAAATAAAACTCCAGAGGTAATTTTATTTGTGAACATCAATACAGCTGATGCAAAAACATAATCTATGGTGTTTGTTACAAACACATAAAACATTTAGGAGGGTATTGTGCACTTCCCCCAAAATATTATCATAAGGTCTTCTACTAAAGAGAAGAGTAGAGTGGGACACCTATAAGGGTGTAACCAGCATCAACAATGAAGATGTTGCCTGAGACATATTGAGAAGAGTCATGGACTAAGTACCGAACAAGCGATGTCAATGCTGGATCTGATGTACCGAACGTTTTTAAAGGGACGTTACGCAAGGCCACATTTTTTAGCCAATCTTTTTGAACGAGATCTTTAGTTATCTCAGAACGAAATAGTCCTGGTGCTATTGAGTTCACTCTGATTTTATGCTTTCCCAATTCTAGAGCCATTATCTATGATTGTAAAATATATCTATTAGAAAAATGGCTTGAAAATATATATAAATTATGTCTGCTGATGCTATTTAGTAGAAAAAATAATTAAAGAAATACATAAAATTAGTTGGGCTAAATGATATTATCAATATATTATTGTGCGCAAGAAGTAGCAAAAGAACTTTATTACAATGTATTACTATATGCATTCAGATATGCTTAAATAAGAATTTGCATAATAGTATCATTAGGATATACGAGTATAGTGTACAAAATTAAGAAAAAGGGTATCTAATTCATTTAAAAATTAGCTAACACGTGTGATGCTCATGTCTAAATTATTATAACATTTGACATAATAAAGTAAAAATGGGATTTAGTATAACGACTCAATATATCAAGAAGATCACCCGTTGGACAAAATTGTTTATGATGACAATTTTTGGGACCATAAATATCAGGAGCGTAAAATGTAATTTACACTATCAAATATTGTTAGTGATAAGGATCCGAAGCTGTGAATACTTGAATTCAAGACGAAATAGATATGAATGGCTATATGTGATACATGAGTTCTTGGACCATTAAATATTCTTTTATCATATCATGTTTTTTTTTTATTATCGTGAGAACACCCCGACCCGGTGCCTCTTTGAGAACACTGGCCGGTTCCAAACTCACGGTGGGCAGAGCACACCCCCAATGATTCCCACAATGTGACAGGGACTCGCGGTAGGCGGATAGACTCGAACCCACGCCAGTTGGGTTGTTGAGACCACTGAGGTTCGGCCCCCTTACCATCCCGCTACGCCCCTGGGGGTCATATCATGTTAAATATTGAAACATTCTACGAAAAATCAATTAGTAATAGATGAAGGGATCCTAAAATCTTATATAATGTAATGAGAAGTTTCAACTTTGTCATGCGGGACTTTGTATTTTCAACATGGATCATAATAATACATATATTACATGTATAAACGAATGTGGATCATGAATATTATAGTATTTATTCCACTTTATTCTATGCTATTACAAGGAGCATTATCCATTCACTTATCTAAAATAACGGTGTGTTTATATTTAAAGATAACGGTGTGTTTGATATAAAAATGAACAAATGGTCTTAATGGCAAATTTTGTCATGATAATTCCTATAATTTTTCAAGTGGGACTGTTTAATAATATTTATTTTTAAATTGAAAAATCGCAGTTTTTAACAAAATAAAAGCAGTTTATAACGAAAGAAATAACTTGTAACAAAACAAAAACAGTTTTTTAAGGAAAAAAATTGTTTTTAACAAATTAAAAAAAATTAATAAAAAAAACAATTTAAAAAACATTTTTTAACAAGACAATTTTTAACAAAATAAAAACAGTTTTTAACAAAAAAAAATAGTTTTAACAAAAAAAATAATTCTTAAAAAAATAGTTTTTCAAGAAAAAACAGTTTATAACCAAAAAAATAATTCATAAAAAAAAACAGTTTTAGCGGGAAAAACAGTTTTTTAAGAAAAAAAATAATTTTAACAAAGAAAATCCGTTTTTAACAAAATAAAAACAGTTCTAATGAAAAAAAAACAGTATTTTACAAAAAAAAAAAAAGAAACGAAGTTTTAAAAAGGGTGTCAATTTTGTGAAAAAAATTGATTTGCTATATACCAAAGCAAATTTTGTCAACAAAAATGAGAAAATGATGATAAATTTGCATGTGAACATAGGTATTCGGGAAAAAATTTTCATAACAAATAAAGTGAAACAAACAAAATAGTTGACAATCACATTTATCATGATAAATAAGGGGTATCAAATACACCTTAAGAGCATAGAAAGTTTACCCTAGTCATGGAGTCCATGCCTGCTTTGGAAGAACTATAGGCAACGCATCCACGAGCTTGGGCTCTGTTTAAACCCGAAATAGAATAAACATTTATGATAGATCCTCCTTGGCTTGTATTCCTCATGTGTATGCCTATGTACTTTGATACCAACCATGCTCCTGTTAGGTTTGTTTTGATCACCCAACTCCATTCCTCTTCAGATAAATCTAGTGAAGTACTTATGCTCCCTAAGACAATCAAAACATAATATGTCGCATTGTCTAACTCATAGTCAATTTCACTTATATTGCATGTATAGAGTATATATTTGTAAATTAATTGGTTTCGTTAAATTTTTGGGTTGTGTGGATCAAACAACACAAAAAGAAAAATAACTACTCTAGATAAAAATAAATGAAAAATCATTCAAGGGGAGGGTGAGTTACCACATCGGGTGTGAATTTTAAAATTGTATATAAAAAAAATAAAGTACATGTGACATGGCACATGAGTTTTCATATGGTGCTCATCAAATTAATAAACTGAAATTTGGTCAAAATGATCATTTTTTTTAAATTACAAATTAGGAAGTTAATTTGTAGAGGATGATTTAATTTCCTTCTCAAGTGTTTTTATCTTATACAGACATAATTCCATTAACTCCTCAACAAGAGGGTCTAATTATATTACAATATATTTATCTACGCTCTTAATAATTTTATTTAAATTAGAAATATCCTTTTGGTATTGCCACAGTAAATCGACCCTCAATGTGTTAAAAAAGAAGCCACAATTTATGAGTGCCTTCCTAATGAGTGTTTATATGTCAGTTTGGTCGGTATCTATATTATACTTCTAATCTCTTAATACTATAAAATGCAAAACAAGATATTTATTATGCTTTGCAATTAGCCTATCCACGTGGCACCTAATATTTATTTCATATTTCCTCCGTCTCTCTCTTAATTACATTTTTGGGGAAGCCAAAAGTTTCTGATTCTTCCCTTCCATTATTTATGAAACTCTTAGTTACTCCATTCTGAGTATCTGAACTACACCCTTCTTTGTTCAACCTCTTTAGATTCCTTGCACCACTCATCCTCTACTCTTTCAAACCAACTATTTATAGGTAACCACACTATTTTCTCTCTCTTTCTCCAAAGAATCCGGTAACACTTGTATCACCACAAACTCATCTCTACAGATCCACCGGCACAAACATACCAAAAACCATCTGCTCCTCATTCTCTCTATCAAACAAGGTAACCATAAAATATTGCAAGACTGACATCTTCATATCCCACTGCTCTCTCTCTCATTTCAAATTTTTGTTTTACTTAATTTTTTCTTCAATTTGTGTGATTTGTTAAGTATATATACATGTTTGATATTTGATAGACTTCTGGTTTTTAAATTCGGTTTTAGTTTCATACTAAAATTAGTGCGCAGGACAATTTAGGAATCAGGACATGGGTGTGATTTGGATTTTGGGTCATCTTTGTTGGTTACCTATAGGTGACAATACTGGTATTGGAGATGCAATAATCTACGCACAAGAGAGTTCTAAAATTCTAAATGCTTCTTCCCTAAACAGCTGTCCACGTGGCCAAACAAGGAAACTCCAAAAAAACCTAAAGAGCTGTTGCAAACAATAAAAATATAAAAATCCTAATGTCGTTTCTCTACCTAACCTCGCCTCTATTTTAAAGATAAGGAAAACAATGCCTCTTCCTCTCCAACTTAATTTCTCTAACTCCTCTTTCTTCACGGACCACCAAAACAATTATATAGTTTCCTATCTGTTCGGTTATTTCAATTTGGTTTATCTTATTAGTTAATTCCACTATATAATTAGTTACACTAACCAGCTGATTCTCCTTTTCTATTATTATACAATTTAGAAAGTATTATATTTGTTAATACCTATCCCGCGCATAGTGCGGGTTTACACCTAGTATGATACTATTATAGGTTAGTGAAGCATTAATTATCAACAACCCCCAACGATTAAGTATACCTCTAATACCATGTCATTTTTTCACTCTTTCCTCTAATTATAATTGTTAAACCAACAGTCCCAATGATTTCTCTCCTCTATACTCTACTCGCCATCCAATGATCCACATGGCATTTTATATTAAACATCTATCCTCCACATTTTGTCTTAAAAAACTGCTTGGGAATCGTAATTTTGTGTGTATCATCTACAACTTTTCATCTCAGCCTCAATGTTTCATCTTCCCATAATTATTGTTCTTCTATTAACTTCCACAACAACCCTTCATCTTTCTCCGTCTCTCTCTATATTTGTGAGCATTACCTATCTCTAAATGACTCTTATCCCTTCCCCTCTCACTCTAAACATATATTCAACTTTGTTATTATCTTCCGAATCCAGGACAACAATATGATTTTTCCCCCAAAATATACAACCAATTCCCAGTTACAGGTAAGAGACAAACAAAGTAAACAAGGATATTTCCTACTGAATAACCTCAGTTCAAAATACATATCTAGACAATCTTTTGGAGGTGGCTGATTAGTGCGCACATGTTAGACTAATGTCATTTAAAACAAGCGTGAAGATTTACCATGTAGAATCTACCATGGGAACGTTTTAGTTTTGTTGTGTACATTTATTTTTATTAGGTACACATTAAGAGAACTTCAAATTGATTATAATGGTAAATCCTTTAAAACTTCTATTTATTTTAATTTAATCTTTAGTGAAGATATATCATTTGGATCAACCACTCTCTCCATTTTAGGTGTTGATATAAATTTAGACCCGTTTTCTGATTTGCATTTCATTTGTTTTGATCCACTTCGATTAAAGTTTCACCAAATAATTTTGTTTATTTTCATACTCATTTTTGTTCTTTTATGTGACTAATTGGTGATGAGATGGCTTAAGTTATATTACATGTTCATATATAAGTTTGGAATTTTCAAAGATTTTATTTCTTCATACATTTCACATTCTTTGAAGAATTGTTGGGTGCAAATCAAGTATATTCAGAGAGAATCATGGTTGCCGCTTATTTGATTATTTGTTGATATATTTTATATTAATTATTTGTATGTGATCCGTGCACCGCGCGGGTTACATGTTAGTTTGATTTATACCAAAACCATATCAGAAAATGTTGTTATGTTCGGTTTTGGTAGTTTCACTTATCGATTTTTTTTAAATAGTTACCAATAGTAAGCCTCGTGGTGCATCGGATTCTTTTAATATTTTTGTAATTTTTACTTTCGTTAATTTTGAATGCTTCCAGTATTTTTGATTTTGTATCTAAATTTTTGTTTCATTTTTGTATTGTTCGGTTTTTAATATCTTCAATTTTCAATGTAATGACTAAATTAATAAATAAGCTACTAAGTAGCACGTAAATGAATAAGCATACATTCTTCTTAATTTGAAAAATTATTACATATAATTCGTTATAAACATAAATTGTTATCCTCTTATCCAAAGGGAAGAGTAAATTAAGTGAGAGCTTTTATATGGAAATGAAAATTAATGGTTGCTAACATTTTTAATAATTATTGTTGTGATAATCATATCCAATTAATGATAGAAATTAATAAATACAATATAAATTTTGTATTTGCTTCACCACATAAGTTTTAGTATATAACCAGAATGCAACCGGCGCGTTGCGCTGGCGTATCACAAAATTTATTAAAAATACAACTTAAAAACTAAAAATTCAAAACTATCAAATTCAAAACCAAGTGCAAATAGATATGTGTAATACCCCGTAATTTTGAGGGACTTTATTTTAATTGTGGAATTATGATTAATTAATTTAAATAGAGAAAATTTATTTATAATTAATCCGGATTTAAATGTAATAATTACTAGCGTGACGAGAGTTAGTATTTATTGGTGATAATTATGTTGAATATTACTTAGCGAGTAAAGTAATATATGATTACGAAAATATTATTATGGCCGGGAGTGGAAAATACGGCAGTTACAATACACTTAGCTAGGACGCGCATGTGAGTCGTGTCGGTATTACTTTATTGGGTTAAAAAAATTATAACCCGTATGACCATTTCGAGCACGGCCATGAGTCCGGAAGGGTCGAGATATTCAGAAAACTCGACTCGGGTGTTTTATTTGGATTTTGGGGCAATTTAGGCCAAACCGACACCCCGAATGGGGTATTTTGGTCTTTTGAGATTTTGGGTAATTTTTAAATGGACGAAAATAGATAATTAAAAAGCAAGTGTACGTGGGAAATAGGTTATCTGTCAGTTTTCAAACCTAAGTGAGAGACGGAGAAAACCAAACAATGAGAAGAAGAAGTCCATAGGAGCCCTGGGATAAAGACTCAAGCTCTCACACCAAAAATCACACCAACGCGTAAATCGTGAACAGATGATCACCCCTATACCAGTTTCATTTAGCGAATCAGAAGTTCACGAAAAGACAAGTGTTTATCTTGCTTGATTTTAGAGCATATATGTCAACATTAGATTAATTGAGGTTTTAATCATGATATTGTGAATTTGGGACTGAAATTATGTATTAATCTTTAATTGGTAATATAAGTTTGCATGTAGTTGAATAACTATGTTTTGGGTATGATAAAATCTGGGTTTTATATGGTGATTTCGCAAAATTTAATCTCGATTTAAATTGTTGTTAATGGAGGTCATATGAATTTAGGGCTTTTAAAGATTTGAGGAATTTATCTTAATCCCTATTAAAATTCTAAGGATTTGATGTTAAAAATGGGGTAAAGAGTGCCTAATCCTGTAGGGAGATGATTGAGAACCTTTAACTTGACGTTGAGATAAATTAGCATGGGTTTTGGATGATGGAAGAGAATGAAATTCGAAGTTTGGAATATAGAAGATGATCTCGGAATTCTCATTCGAAAACCTGCCCAGGTCGTTCGAACGACCTCGTTTAAACGAGAATTCCAACAAGATTTTAGAGTTCGTTTGAAGTGAAATTCTCATTCTAGCGACCTCGTTCAAACGAGAATCCCCAGCTTCTAACGAGATTTCATAAATGTAAAATTTTTCCCAGACGAGTTAAAATCCTTCTAGGTTAATTCAAGTGAGAGAGTAGGAACTACGCTATTCTAAGGTAACTTCGTTTCATGGTCCAGTAGCGAGATAAATTGTGTAACTACTAAGGGAATATGTTGGAATAAGAGAACCTTAAAGAGTATATATGATAGGGAGATAAATCGTACGGTTAAAGTATTGTGAGTAGTAGAGATGATAATACTACATATAAATTTGGGGACTTGGGTTGCGTGAATACCTAATTAATATAATAAGTTGTGTGTGTACTTATCGATTAAACTATTATGTGTATAACATACCTACGCTGCTTGCTATCGAGTGGAGGTTTCGCGTTGTGGGCGATCATGCCTTGAGGAGGCTTCGAGTGGGATATTAATTTGTACCACTAGATCATAGAACCTAGGTACGGGCTATCTGTGAGAATGGTTAGATGACGGTCGTATGGGTGCGTAGCACATCGACTTGGAACTATGTTCGCCTCCAATATGTGTGTTTGTTTCGATGGTTCGCGAGAGATTGAACCTATTGTCCTTTATGCAATGAGTGATGCACCAGGACATGATAACAGAGTACGCATGCACCGCAGCTGTGTCTCGGGGTGCAGTATTATATATATATAATAGAGTGTATGTATATATATACTTGTGATACTATCTACTGTGTGAATTAAGTAGACATGAATAATAATGAAATCTGAAAGGAATTAAGTTGGTCAACACTTAATGATATTAAATTAAAAAGCGCTTATCCATGTTAAAGAGTAATTGATTTTAAGTATTATGTATATCGCGAGAGAAATACATGGATCGATATTAGGCTAAGAATAGATGTTAGATTGGAAATAATTAATTAGCATGAAAATAGAAACTAGTAGGGTTTGAAGGTACGTTAGGCGTGCACATTAGATGAGAGGTGAGCATCTCAAGTGAGTACGATAATCTAACATGACTAATATATGTGCTATTGACTCAATTTAAGCACTTGCTAATTTTTAAACTGTTTTCAACTCCGTTTTCTGAAAATCTATTTTCTTGTCAAATTATTTTTGGTGCCCAGCCACAGGAACACTAAGCATAGGAGTTCCATTCACTCGACGAGCTGTAGCTACTGTGGAAGTTACATGACCTGGGTAGTAGACGCCTTTATGTCCATTATTTATTCCTTTTGAGTTATCTCACCAGTTAGGGCATGTTGCCCCTTCTCTATTCAGAGATTTTGGATTTAGTTATTTACTTCTTTCAGTTGTTAATTTATTTCTGTTGGATTATTGTACTTGAAACTTAGACTCGAAGTGTTTACTCCAGTTACAATTATTATTGCAGTTATTTCCTATCATATGAAATTGATGTGAATGGTGAATGTTTAGTTATTCGTTAACCTAGATTTACTTAAATTAAAAGATAAAATTTTGACATCAACCTTTTTAAATATTAGGTGGTTAGTATTTAATAATAAAGTTTTAGACAGTGATGCATAATCTAATCCAATCGGATGTTCTGATTTAATTTAATAAAGGACTGATCACCCGATATTTAATTAGGCGGGGTGTCACAGGTGGTATCAGAGCATCAGGTTCTAGAGTCCTTAGAATCTATGCGGTCTATTATGCTTCCAGCGTAGCTTTCTTTGATATAGAGCCCTATATTTAGGATTGTTGATTTCTATGGTGAGATTTCATCTTCCTTCCATAACGTATATATTAGTGAATCTTATTTTCATTTGGGTGTGTCCGTGTGTCGAACAATGAAGTATGACAGGCGAGGGCCGTGGGGAGGACATGAGGAGGAAAAGCTCGGTGGAGGTTGTACACCAGATGTTTAAGACAAAATGTGAACGTTGTTTTGAACTCATCAAAGGAAGGTCGAACAGAGGTCCTTTTGTGAAAATGAATTTAATTATTTAGAAAAATTTTGTACCAGATGATGTAGATACAATGAAGAAGAGGATTTTAAGTGGGAAATTGACTCGTGAGAAGAGTTGCCAACACTTAAGGGGAATTCCTTTTCACAATGTCGCGACAATGTCGGTGTAGATGGCGACAATGTTGCGTTTTTTCAATAAACATGTTGACGCTTCCTAATGTGGGGAGCGAAAAGAATCAAAAAATTTAGTCAGAAAGTAAGACTAGGTGAAACGGTGTTAGTGAAACACCACTAGGGGGAGACCCATCAGGGAACACATTTAAATGATTCGGATAGCTAAATCCTTACCAAGTGATGGTGATTTCAGTCAGGGTTATTGAGGCCATCAGTGTATTCCTTAGGAGCAAAGGAACTAAGAGAATAACAGGGGTATCCATCAAAGTTGAGACTACCAGAGTCCGAGAGAAGGGCAACCTTAATATGATCAGTATGGCCGCAGATAAGTGGATCATACAAAGAAGTATTTTTATAGAGAGTAGAACCACACGCATTAGTTTTTTCCCGGAGCAAGTGAAGGAACAAGAGTATGGTGCCTAGTGCGGGCAATGGTTAAACTATTTTGTTTTGGTTCGAAAAAGCGTGTTATATCTGGGGACCACTTGAGCAACCGGGGAAATCGATAAGGTATAAAATATGAGTTTTATCCTCGAGAGGGAGGTATGTTTTGTGTGACTCAAATGAGTCACGATACTTTGATATACGCTAGATTCGCATGTGAGATGAGTTTAATGCATGTATCGATAACATTATTATTGTGTGTATGTTTTCCCCGGTATAACGGGGTTACATCTGGTGCCACCACGGGTGAGCTAGTGTATTGATCGTGTTGAGACTACTCATTTTAGTGACGTTTTATACAAGTATGGCATTATCCTGGATAAGGATTTATGGTAATGGTTAGAACGGTAATGGGCCGTTATTGCAAGGCTATTGGGATTGCTGCTCTAGGGCAGGATGTGTTTTTTTGGTGATGCCTCATTTGTGCGAAGGTTGAGCTCGCATCCATATTATCTTGTTATAGGGACTTCAAAAAATATAGTGTCTTGAAATGTTTGATCCGAGTGTGTAGGGACTTTATTGATATGATTTGAGGTGTATTCGGTTTCCTGTCGAGCAGAGAGATTCCGCTTGTAATTATTGTAGACACCTCATTCTGTTACCCCCTAACTCACCTTAGGTCCCTAGTACCTCCACTCATCACCACAAACCCTGGTCATGTCCCGAGCACTGACCTGAAAGCCATCGAGCACTCTCGGTTCAGTTTGACCTAAAAGTCAAACTCTTCATCTCGACTGAGACTGAATGAATCTTCGAAGGGGACTGAATACCCTTTCCAACGGTCCGCCCATGAGCAATTCTGACTTACCATGCGGACGAACAGTCCGTTTGCGTCTGAAACCTAACCTAGAGGTCACCGGGCGCTCCCGGGCTCTGTTTGACCTAAGTCAACTCTTCAGCTTGATCGGGGCTGAATGAATCTTCAAAGGGCCCTGAATACCTTTTCCAATAGTCCTCCCCGTGCATGATTCTGACTTTCCATGCGGACGAACGATCCGTTTGACTTTGGGAAGCCACCGAGCGCTTCCCAGGCTCGGTTGACCAAAGTTAACTCTTCAAACCAGGGGAAACTCTTTGGAATGTCGAAGTACATCTCCTAACCTTTCCAATGGTATGCCCCGTGCGCGATTCGAACTTACCATGTGGACGAACAATCTGTTTGTGTTCGCGCGATTCCCCGTCCAGCGGACCGACAAACGCTTCCGAGCCATATTTGACCCAAAGTCAACTCCCAAACCTCGGAGCGGTCTCTGAAATACCTTTCCCACGGTATGCCCCGTGCGCAATTCTGACCAACGATTTGCCCCCGGCGGCCAATTTTTCAAAAAATCCTGAAGCGCACTGCCAATGGCAGGTCCCAGACCCTGCCTATTGGCACCTGCCGATTGGTAGTGCCATGGCAGTGCCGATCGGCAAACCCCTGGGCCTATAAAAGGAGGCCTTAGCCTAATTTTCAAAGGGAGCCCAGATCAGAAGCAAATCACTCTCAGCAAACCCCAGAAACCTCTCTCGAACGCAGCGTGATTTCAACTTCCAAACCCCTTTTTTACTTCCACGTTTCATCATCCTTTTCATCAAACTTGATGAATTAGCCACTCTCCATCGTCATCCAAGTGCAAGGGCTGCTCTCCAACATTCAAGATCAAGCTCAAAGTCTCCAAGAAGGTCTATCTTTCTCACCTTTCTCTTCAAATCTTCTTAAATTTGCAATAACTTGTTTTCTTACGTAGCACTTTTATTATCTCGTCTCACACACCCTAATATACTTTTTTATTTAGTATTATTGCACATCTCTTATTTTCGTATAAATAACCCCCCCCCCCCCAAAAAAAAAAAAAAGAGGGTTTGCTCATAAATTCCAAATACGGATTCTCACACTTTTTC
Source organism: Sambucus nigra (assembly GCA_949130495.1). Lineage (NCBI taxonomy): Eukaryota > Viridiplantae > Streptophyta > Magnoliopsida > Dipsacales > Adoxaceae > Sambucus > Sambucus nigra. The sequence goes on from OX422216.1 coordinate 137,662,745, forward strand.
CACACTTTTCTCACAACTAAAACACTTTTTCTACACACACATACACATTTACAAATAAGAGACTTCTCCATTTGGATTTATGGGATAAACCCCACCCCTCATTTTGTATGCGAACTACGTGGACTTTGATGCCTTTATAGGTTATGTAGGCGTCTCGGGGTAAAACCCGAGACTCGAGTCCTTTTCTCACTTTTTCTCTTATTTTCTATCTTCTCTTTATCTCATTTTCTATTATATTCTATATACTTGTTCTTAGTAACGTATTACCCAATATGCGTTATCGTTCCCTTATAATGATCAACGTAGGGGAAATCGCGTAAATCCTATTTTCTATATTAATCTCACATTCCTACGGATGACTCGCTTAATCTTTCCCGTGATACAAGTCAAGGATTCCTACCTCCATCCTATATATACACATGAACACATATCACGGGGGGAAACATAAAGGAAAATAACAAATATTCATGAGAGACCGAAAGGGAGGAATGGGTGCCTAACACCTTCCCATTTCGTAACTAAGCCTCTGAACCCTTCTCGAATCATTTTGGTTTCGCACGTACCAGTATGTCTTTGGATGCCATCCTTCGGGGTGGCTTCCCCTTTTTCTTTTGTCTGTTTTGAGTAAAATAGACTGGCGACTCTGAATCTCTCTACATTTTCACACCTCACAAATCGACGCCGGCCGAAGCGCTCTCCCGAGAGGGGACGCGCGGGACCCGAAGGATCCTTTTCCCTCCGCGGCGAGTATCGGGTATGGACACAGTGGCAACTCTGCTGGGGACTTTCTATATTTTGAAATCTTGACTCTATTTACATGAATGCTATGTTTTTTATGTTTCCCCCATACCTGCATGTTCCCCTTTCTCACATGTAATACATTCTTACCTTATGTTCACACACTTGTAGAAAATTCTCCATGTACACTTCTCACTACGTGCACCTAGGATCACATGTATATCCCCATGTTGCACGCATCACCCATCCATACTTGGTGTACCTTGTGGGGTACTTGTACTTGGCTCCCTGTTTTGGCATAATCAAGAAAGTCATTCTCATCATAAGATACTAATAAGAGAATCATGCATGATTCACACGATATCACCAAAGAGCATTGCTATTAACCAAATTTTACCCAGTAACTGGAGGATCACTTCGTGATGGGCGCTGGTCCGACAGGTCGCAGTAAGCGATATGACTCTCACCTTCCATTGGCCAAGTACCTTCGACGTATATCGAACGGTTCCCCCGGATCGCTTGACCGAAGTCATGACGGGAGGTATATCGCAGGGAATTCGCTCATGTACGCCGAGTATATCGAATTCTCTCTCACACGTACCGTCCCCACGAGGTATATGGTGAGGCAATTCACGTACACTCAGGTATATCAAATGGCTTGTTCACACGTACCGATTGCCCGCAAGAGCAAGACGTATATCGTGGAAGTCACGCCAAAGGGGGGAACCCATGCCGATTCACCCAACCAACTGCATACCCACATATAGGTGTCAAACCTAGGACACGCACTTTAGATTGCCGGTTTCAACCCAAAACTCTGTCGAAATTTCGGGTCGGCCTGCCGCTAAATTTTCGCGCATTTTTAAAATGAGACCCTGTCCGCGAGCCTGGTTACAAGTCCAAACGTAGCTTTGCATATATTAAGACCCCCACTTTTCCAGGCTCGGGTCCCGTCCGGCATTGCATTTAGGAGAATTAAATACAAGTGAGAATATAATAATCATAATAATCATGCTGAGTTCCGTCTCCAAAAACATTTCTCCCTTCTTTATTAAAAATCCAAAAACATTTTCCCCTTCTTTATTAAAAATCCAAAAACAAAACATTTCTCCCTTCTTTATCAAAAATCCAAAAATATTTTCTTCCCATTTTCTCAAAAATAAATCTTATCCTACGCCTTCTCATGTCGATTGCAAGCCCTTGGCCTGGCTCCCTATTGGCTTCGGTCTTCAGTCAAATCACCCTGAAGTTTCATCCGCTCCTCTACTACTTCTTTCGAGTCCGGAATCCATCCATCTTCCATGGAGAATACAGATCAAGCACCAGTCATACAACCGAATTTGGGGACAGTCCTAGCTCAGCTCGTGGCCAAGATTGACAACCTCCAAGATGAGGTCCGAGAAATGCAACTAAACTAAGTTCCTAATCCTCAAGAGACCGAGGCCCTGTTCCCTCGTTCTATGGGTCCACCCGAGCCTATCTAGGTCCTGAAAGAATATCAGCAAGCTCCACGTGCCCCTCCGGCTAATGGGCCACCGCCTGTCCAGCTTCCAATGCCAAACATTGCCCAGCCTGTGGCTAACCTTCCTATGGTCATTGATCCAAAAGAGGAGGAGTTGAAGAAAGTCAAAGAAGATCTTAAGATGCTCACTAAGAAGTTCGACCAAGTCTGAATCTCTGGGAATTACATGGACTACACCCACATATCTCCTTATCCTACAGCAAGGCTACCCGAGAAGTTCAAGATGCCAAACATCGAGAAGTTCGGGGGGAGTGGACCCCCGATTGTCCATCTTCGAAGTTATCATCGTTCCATGACTCTCCTAGGGGCTTTCGAAGAAGTAATGACCTAACTGTTTAAACAAACTTTGAAGGAGCTCTCCGATGGTTTTTGTATCTCGAAGAGTCCAGAATCTGTAGCTGGGAGGATGTAGCCCGAGAATTCATGTCGTAGTACAAATACAACGAAGAGCTTGAGGTCACCCGCCGTGATTTAGAGCTGCTCAAATAAAACTCTGGAGAATCAGTCAGTAACTTTATAGCCCGATGGAAGGAAAAAGCGGCTACCATGACCAATCGGCCATCTGAGGAAGAACAAGTCAACATAGTGAAGAAGAATTTCTTGCCCCGTGTCTGAGCAACCATGGGAGGACAGTACTACCCCCACTTTCGAGCTCTCAGAGAAGCAGGAGTAAAAATTGAGGAAGGTCTTGCCAAAACAAAAGTTGAACCAAAGAAGGTGTTCGGACAGTTCACCCCCAGAAAATATGACAAGCCTGTTAGTGCCGCAGTCTCAACCATCAACAACATCTCTTAAGCAACCACATCATGGGCACCAGAAAGTCACCCTGCCCCGAAGGGAATAAATTGAGCTTCATGCTCCTCTCTCCAAAGTTTACCAAGCCCTGTTAAGCTGAAACCTCATTAAGCCCTTGGATCCACGGCCATTGCCAAATCCACTTCCTAGAAATTTCAAAACCGATGCTCATTGCGCCTTTCACCAAATTGCTGGCCATACCACCGACCAATGCTTCCACCTTCGAAACATAATCCAAGATCGCATCGATCGGGGTACCATCGCCCCACCAACCAATCCTAATCCAAACACTACGCACAACCCACTCCCAAATCACACCAATGCCATCTTCTTGGAAGAAAACCCGAATTTTTATCCATCAACCCAAATCACACCCCTATACCCTCCTAAACCTCTTCAAATTTGCCCATATTTCCTCATACGCCCTACTAGCCCCACTGATCGGGCACTATCACTCCTCACCAGAGCATGCATCGCTGTCCGTACCCGTTCCAGAAGAGGAAGTATGGAATTGTCAGAGGTATTAAATCAAATCCTAGAGTTCAGGCTGAAATTGCCCTTACAGATGATTATCGACTGCTAGAGGTTCAGTACGCTATTTTTAGGAGCGCGAAAATGGGCCCGAGAATCAGATAGTTGGGATACCAACCGATGAATTCAATTTATATGATGTTGTCCAGATCATGGCAGAGGCATTCAGGCAAACTAACAACATTTGCAGTATCACCGAGTTATTTGGTGCTTTAAAGCTACTAGGGCACCTGGTCCCTTCACCCTTACACATCCCCACTGAATGGGAAGACCTATATAAGGAAGCCATTGAAGTTGTGGAATGCATTGACTTCACAGGGGAAAACATGATTGTTGCCACCGGATGGGGGAAGAATTTGAAGATTCAAATAAAGAGCAAGCTTCAGGAAGAACTGGCCCAGTAACCGACTTATGTGGGATGATATCATTTGGAGAACTCCTCGGAGAAATAAATAGGGTGGCAGAGAAACTTGAGATCGATGAAGAAATGGGATACATGTTTTTATCTTCTTCAGTAAATCACATGACCAGATCTGGGAGACATTACCAAGTTCCAAGCTCGCTACCAGCAAATGACAAGGGGAAGGGCGTTGAAAGCCTTCCTATGCCAGAGATAACCATTAAGGAGAGCAAGATCCTTGATCAACTAAAGAAAACTCAAGCTAACATCACTCTATGGTGTCTTTTCATGTCTTCCCAGCTGCACAAAAATTCTTTAATCAAGTTGCTCACAAGACCTATAGTTCTTCCCTCTACCACACCAGAAGAAGCGGTAAATTTGGTCGGATCCTTGACCTCCACCCGAATTCTATCCTTTTCTGAAGAAGAAATCCCCAAAATTGGGCCAAACCACAATCACGCACTCAACATCTCCGTCGAAATTATGGGGAGGGTTGTACCGCTTTCTCTCGTTGATAATTGATCCACTTTAAATGTCTGCCCGCTCAGAACCTTCAGATGCTTTGGGATCAAAGAAAGTGACCTCGCTCCAACCTCCGCTGCCGTGCGTGCCTACGATAATACCCGTCGGGAGGTGATGGGATCCATAAAACTTGTAATAGGGGTTGGCCCTATAAACCCTGTCGTCGAATTCCAAGTCATCGATATCCCGGCCTGTTTCAACCTATTGCTCGGACGACCTTGGCTCCACAATATCAAGGGTGTCTTTTCCTCACTCCATCAGAAATTGAAGTTCTTCGCCGACGGGTGAGTCAACGCCATTTTGGGCGACGAAGGCAATGCCGAGGGTGCAAGCACCAGTAGTCCAATTCTTGAGATACAGCATGGGTCGAATGATATGCTCCTATCAGGATTCCGAGTTGAGCCACTTCTACTCCCGGTAAGGGACGGTTTCAAAGAAAGGGTTTGTCCAAAATACGACCCTCATATCAATGTCAATGTGATTCAGATGTTCAGAAACATGCACTTCATGCCCATATTGGGGCTAGGACAAAAGCAGCAAGGGATACTTGATCCCATCGAACTGAAGAAAGCTTTCCCTCCTTGTGGCTTGGGGTATCAGCCATCAGAACAAAAGTTCAGAATGATCCGCCAGACTCTATCAAAGAGAGGGTTAGACTGCGTCCGAACTATCTCAGGAGATTCCTTAAATGGATGATTCATTAAAGAGGGCGAGGACTTTCTCTTTTGCAGTTTTCTAGAGCCATGGTACGACCACACAGAAAAGAAGATGAAGCCTGGAATGGAGATATTTTTCCAAGACAGCTACCCATGGGTCAAAAATTTCCCACACCGTGTACAACCGCTCATCAAAGATACCAAAAAAACTAAGGAAAGTGATTCTGAAGATTCCTTCAACTTGTAGATACTAGGGATGGCACTCTGCATGGTTCAGTCAGGCACTACATCAATGGACCCATCCCGTCTGATTAAAGCTGCTGATACACCTCTCCTCAACTGGCATGCTGCGCCAGTTCTACCTCTTGAAATCTCCCCTAATCCCAATGTTTACCCTGTTTCTCCTTCTGTTGTCTATCCTTGATCAAATGTAATCGAGGCCTCTTTTGATGAGGTTCTCAATGCTATTTTCCCTATCAATGAAATAAATGAAGATTTTGAGTATCTTGTGTGCCTTACATTAATTGTTTAGATTCTAATCAAACTTTTAATGATGATGATTTTGCAAATGAACAATTCTTAACTGATCTAAATAAGGTTAATAATAAATAACATAACCGCGTTCAAGTTAATGAAGAAGAGACTGTTGTTATTAATCTCGGTCCTAGTAGCCAACTGCGCGAGATTAGGATAGGGGCCACCCTTCACGAGCATGAGCGCGCACAACTCGAAGAATTGCTAAAAGAGTTTGTGGATGTCTTCGCATGTTCCTACGACGATATGCCCGATATTGATCCTGAAATAGCTCAGCATGAGATCCTCACTCTCCCAGATTACAAGTCGGTTAAAAAAAAATTGAGAAATCTCCGCACTGAATGGTCGCTCAAAGTCAAAGAAGAGGTGGTCAAACAGCTGAACGTGGGTTTCATTTGAGTGATCGAATATCCCACATGGCTATCCAACATTGTACCTGTACCGAAATCAGGAGGAAAGGTTCCAATGTGAGTGGATTACCAAGATTTAAACAAAGCCTCTCCGAAGGATGATTATTCACTACCTAATATCGGCATGATCGTGGAGAACACAGCCAGTCATTCTCTCAAGTCATTCGTCGTCGGGTTTGTCGGATACAACCAAATCAAGATACATCCCGACCACCAAGAAAAAATCGAATTCATCACCCCATGGGGAACCTTTTGCCACACCGCTATGCCATTCGATCTAAAGAATGCTGGGGCTACCTTCCAGAGGGTCGCTACAACCATCATGCACGATCTGATTCACAAAGAGGTTAAGGTTTATGTGGATGATATGATTATCAAGTCCAAAACTAGAGAAGGTCATGTTACCGCTCTACGAAAGTTCTTCGAGCGACTGCAGCAGTATCAGATGAGACTCAATCCACAGAAATGCGCCTACGGCGTTACAAAGGGAAAACTCTTGGGATTCATGGTTAGCGAAAAGGGGATAAAGTTGAAGGCCATACTTGAGATGCCACTACCCCAAACAGAGAAAGAAGTCCGAGGTTTTCTTGGGAAATTACAATACATCAGCCGGTTCATCAGCCAGCTAACCTCCACGTGCGAACCTATCTTTAAGCTCCTACAAAAGGATTCTACCAAGGTTTGGAACGAGGCCTGCCAAGAAACTTTTGACCGAATCAAATAATATCTAACCCAACCTCTAATTCTCATGCCATCACAACCTGGTCTCCCTTTGCTCCTATACCTAACCATAATCGACACTGCAGCCGGGGCTTTGCTAGACCAATACCTTGAGGCCTCCTGCAAAGAAAGATCCATCTATTATGCGAGTCAAAAATTGGTCGGGTATGAGGTCAACTACACTGCTTTAGAAAAGGCATGTGTCTCACTTGTCTGGGTCACCCAAAAGTTACGACACTACATGCTCGCCTTCCCCATCAAGCTCATATCCCGAATGGATCCCATCAAATACCTGCTTGAGAAACCCACCTTATCCAGCTGAATGGCCCGATGGTTAATGCTCCTGACCGAGTTCGATATTATGTATGTCACACAGAAAGCCACAAAAGGAAGAGCCATCTCTGACTGCCTCGCGGATTACCCCGTAGAAGAAGCTAATGTCTGGGTCTCCAAATTCCTAGATGAGGATATCCTTTGCACTGCCCAAGACAACCTCTGATGGTAAATGTTCTTTGATGGCGCTGCCAATAAAAAGGGATAGGGCATTGGTATACTCTTGGTTGCCCCAGATGACTCTCATACTCCCATCGCCATAAAATTGGATTTCCCCTGCACCAATAACATGACAGAATACGAAGCCTGCACAGTGGGCCTCAAGGTCTCTCTTAAGAAAGGTATTCAATACCTTGATGTATATGGGGATTCTGCCCTCATCATTGGTTAGGTGCTCAGAGAGTGGAAAGTCAAGGACGAAAAGCTCCAACCCTTTCATGCCCAATTAGAAGAGTTAGCCTCCCAATTTTGAGATATCACCTTCCATTACCTACCCCGAGCAAAGAATAACCTGGCTGATGCTCTCGCTACCTTGGCCTCTATGGTCGACATGCCCGAGGGAATAACAATGACCCCCTTCCTAGTTTAAAAGAAAGACAAACCAACCCATTGCTACCACATTGAGCTCGTCATCACCGAAGATCCTTAGCTAGTCAACTACTGGTACTATGATATTTGGTGCCTCCTCAGGTACGATAGGTATCCTGAGGGTTCTAACAAGAATGATAGAGCTACCCTCCGAACGCTGGCCGCCCAGTACATCATCTGTCATAAAGCACTACTCAAAAGAAATTTCAATGGAACTCATTTGTACTGTATCACAGGGGCTGACATTGAAAAGATAATGCAGAAGATCCACAGCAGGGAATGCGGGCCTCACATGAACGGTCATATGCTTTTCAAGAAAATCATCCGACAGGGCTACTACTGGACCACCATGGCCCAAGATTGCACCGCCTATGTTCGGAGATGCCCTAAAGGCCAACAGTTCTCCAATATCCAACATCTACCTCCGCGGGAATTATACAACATGACCTCTCCCTGTCCGTTCTACATCTGGGGTATCGACATCATAGGGAAGGTTACACCAAAGACGTCAAATGGGCATGAGTTCATCCTAGTTACCATTGATTACTTCACCAAATGGGTCGAAGCTGAGTCATACGCAATATTAAATGCCAAGAAGGTGGCCAAATTCATCAAGAAGAATATCATCTGCCGATATGGGGTTTCGCATGAGTTAGTGTCAGATAACGGGTTACACTTCGAGGCAGAAGTCACAAAAGTTGTCAATGAGTATGGGATTCAGAGAAATAAATCTTCTCTCTACCGACCTCAGACCAATAGTGCAGTTGAAGTCGCCAATAAAAACCTCAAAGCCATCATCTGCAAGATGACCGAAAGCTGTAGGGATTGGGCCGATCGGATCCCGTATGCCCTCTGGGGCTATCGAACCTCAATTTGAACCTCTACCGGGGCTACCCCTTACTCCCTGGTCTACGGCATGTAAGTTGTCCTATCTTTGGAGCTAAAAATACCCTCGCTACGCGTCATGCTCGAAAGCATGGTTAGTGAAGAAGACTGGTGTCAAAGCCGTCTTGACCAGCTGACCCTCCTGGACGAAAGAAGATTAAAAGCTCTTTATCACATACAAGGGTACCATCGCCGAATAGCGCGTTCATTAAATAAGAGAGTCAAGGACCGCGGTGTCCAAGAGGGGGATTTATCCCTCAAAGAGATAATCGAACCCATCTGGGACCCTTGAGGGAAATTCAAGCCCAATTGGAGCGGCCCTTACATTGTGAAGAAAATCTTGTCTGGCAGTGCCGCCATACTCACTGACGTAGATGGGGAAAATATGTCTCGTCTAGTCAACCTGGACCGTCTCAAGAAATTCTACCCCTAGTCTGAAATCTCAGCGCGCTACGACTCTTCTCATCCCCCTTCTATTCTAAGAAAAAAAAACTCTCCATTTCCTTTTATCCAGAACTACGTGGGCCTGATCCTCTACAAAAAACCACTTTTAAACAAAAAAATTTCAAAAACCCCAGAGGTTCATAGGCAGCTCATATATCTTACATGAGCACGGACCCTTCTTTTTCATAAAATACTATTCTTTTCTTACCTTCGAGAATGGCGGTTCATTCTAAAATTACTTGAACAAAAGGATTATGTATGCCTTAGCGATCGGTATAGATAATTCAAAATAAAAAATTCATCGAAATGCACAGCTGGATGATCAGAAACTTTCTTATTTCATTAATAAGAAATTACAGTACGGATTACATAAGAAAAAGGAACGGATAACTCCCTTCCCCCTATTACCATAAAAAGCCAAATAAAATCCCCACATACATCCCCTATCAAATAAATAAACTCTCTAAGAGTCCTACCCACAGCTACCCGAAGAGCCGGAACCCTCATCATCTACATCCTGAGGACCCCAAGTTTCCCCTGCCTGAATAGAGTGCCGCAAACATTCCATGGATCGATGAGCCTTAACCATCTTCGAAAAGACCACAACACCCCCTTTCATGGAGTCAGATAAAACAAACCATCTTCGACCAGTCTCTACTGCCAACATCTTGCTGACTACTTTCCTCTACAACCACTTCATATAATATTTGGGGATATGGCAAACCTTCCTGACAGACTGAGAGGGACGGGCTGACGGACACCGATTTTCCCACAGAGATCCAAGCAACAGGTGCTCAGTCAAATCTTCAACTAGAAAGAAATTAGAGGTCCGAGGGGGCACAATCTGCGCCCAGCCAAATTGGCACAAAAGCCGCTAAGGGAAATAAAAAAAGGTCTGTCTGAGACCAACCAGCCACACATATGAATACTCTCCCAGCTCTAGAATTGGCTGCAACTGTTCCCACCAAGGCACTGACCAATACAGCCCACGAGCCCAATGCTCCATAAGCCAATTTTCCCAGTTTTCAACATGCAGGACAACGCGGATGAAGTAGAGCGAAAAGAAGTTGGGTACAGCCGACAAGGGATACTCTAGAGGAGTCACCAAATAGAATCTTCCAGACAACCACATGAACAGCATCACAGGGCTACCCCTTAAAAAGTCAGAACGACCTTCTCTTCAGGCATCCAGGCCATTCAGAGTCTTCGTCAATATCAACGCCACAGGATTGCGACGGTATGACATCCATGAAGTAATGGCTGCAAGTTGAGGGTCCACGCGCACCTCCCCAGTCACCAACAACAATTTTGATATAAGGACCAGAACAACAGCTCAAACATAGCCAGCATCACCTACTTCTTGCAAATGCACGGACTGCAACATCGCCGAGAGGGAGATCATTCCTCCAGCAACCAATGACCTAGCTGCCGAAGGCAAGATATGAAGAATCCCGGCCAACAAACCCCTAGGAGAGCGGTAAAATTCGGGCAAAGACGCAGTAACACTGGGATTCACACCCAGTATGGAAGAAAATTCCTCGTAGGTGGGACAAACTTCTTCCAACCCAAAGCGGAATACATGGTCTTCGGGGTACCAGAATTATACCGCCACTATCAGCATGTTCCACTCAATAGGTCGATTGCGCCACAAGGAGACTCGACGTATGTTGAAAGCATCGTAGTCAACATTATAAGAGCACATAGCTTCCAAGGCTTCAAGGTAATTGACAAACTCAATGCTACCAGGGAGAGCCATCTTGCAAGACTAAAAGATAATGGGTAGGCAAATGAGGATGCAAAGGTGTGATGAAAATGCTCCACCCTTCTCCCTTTTTATACTTTAAAATCCACACAAGGAACATAATCCCTGCAGAAAATGGAAGGAATCCTACCCCACAAGGTACCAAAGGCTGAAGAGGGTACCAATCAAAGCTTTCAATTGATGGGATTGGACTAAACTACCGATAGGCAGGTCAGGGTGCTTGCCGATTGGCAACCCCCTATTTTGGGAAATTTCCCTTTTTTCGCTTTTGTCAAATCAAAAAACTCAAATAGAAATAAATTGATATTCTCAACAGAATTTCAAAATCTATTTTCCTCCTTATATAATTTCCCTTCTTAAATTAAAAACTTTCTTTCACAAATTTTCAAAAATATTCCTTTTTACGGTCTCAGCAGCAAAAGTAAAAAGCGCTTGCATTCATTCATCATTAAAATAACAGATAGTCAAAAAACTACATTGCATTGCATATATCTATTTTCTGTGTTACATCATTTTGCAGAAAATAGAAAGAAAAGCCAAAAACAATGGGACTCGGCCCGAACCCATATTCTCTCTCTCTCTCTCAAGAGCTTCCATCCCTGCGATGCGCTCTCTTTCCCCTACGGCGAGACAACGTACCCCCACTACCCGAGCCAGAGTCTTCCCCGGACGAGGCTGACAGCACCAAGCAAGAAGGAATAGGGACAGCATCCCGAATGTGGGCAGTCACTAATGATATCCAGTCTCTGATGTCTCTCAGCCAAGTGGTCGACACCCGGATTTGCTGCAAGGAAAAGGATGAATCAGTATCAAGCAAAGGAAATCAAAAAGAGGAAAAGGACCGAAAGGTTTACCGCAGGATGAAGGACCTCCTCTATCAAACCCATCTCCTCCGAATCCATCGCAAGAGGACGGTGCAGCATCGGCACTATCCCTTCATCAGCCCGCCGGATGTTGTACGAAGGAGTGTGCAACCGCATAAAAGGGACCTCTGAGGTCGCCGCTGCCGCAGGTGCCGACGGACCACCACTACTGTGGGAAGACCCCACCGCCTGACTAGAACCCGCAGGAGGGAAAGGCAAGGTGTCATGTATGCTGGGCGCCATCAACCAGCTCGTCACAAAGTCCATATAGTCACACAACACAGCCGTATCAGTATACAACGCATAGGACTCACCGATCATCGCCGCGATCCTCTCATCCTCCAACAGCTGTCGCTCCCGCCTCATAGACGTAGGAGGCTGCGCAGGTGGCACCACCACCTCCTCCCTGGTGATCTGGCGAACCACCCTTTCCCCGAGATACCAGGAATGGTCGAACTCATGCGCAAATAAACGCCTCATCTGCGCGTTCACCCCGGTCATCCCCGTATCCTGAATGGTTGTCCCCCAAGGGTAAAAGGTCACCTGAAAATCCCCAAGCAAGCATGAGTCAATACAAGATCAGAAGGTGCAAAAACCAAGACTGAAAAGGAAAGGACCTTACCCGACCACTAGTCAGGTCATTCAAGACCCGACGTACCGCCTTCAGGGAGAGAGATCCCTTCGACTGTCGGTTGGCCTTACGACATCGATACAGTCGGCAGAAGTCCCCAACAGTGTTGTCCTTTAAAGAAATCAGTGGGGTGTTGCACCTAATCACCTCATAGAACCACGTCTGAATTCACAAGAAAAAAGAGACGCATAAGGAAAATGCGAATGCATGAAAGGAAAATGCGAATGCATGGAAGGAAAATGCGAAGGCATGAAATGAAAATGCACAAAGTCAAGAATACCTCAAGGAGATACGTGACTCCAGTAAAAGTCTGCCAGCAGCACCGGCTGAATGCATCCAAAGAAGAGTAAAGGGTCGCCAAGGTCAGACTCCCCCAATCATAGAAATGGATGTTCGAAAACATCCTCAAGTACGGTAAGAACCACAAATGAACGACGTCGCCGCTCGACGCCACCATGAAACCTCCCAGCACTAACAAGATGAACAACCGGACTATCTGCCTCACTTACAACCCGTCTTTCACATCAATCATCATGCTTAGCAAAACATCCTTCAGCAGGGACAGCCGGATAGAATCTCCAGAAACTATCCTCCTCACATCACCAAGTGCCGCATGCACTGCCTCCGGCCTCACCCGCATGGAGCTATCTGCCTCTATCTGCTCCCCGTCACAATCCAGTCCCAACAGTTGTTGCACATCTATGGGAGTCACCATCATCTCCCTAAAGCTAAAATGAAAAGTGTGGGTAGTGTCCCACCACCTCTCCCCCAAAGCGCACAAGACCGCTGTCGAACGAGGCGTCTCATCCAGCGCAGCCGCCAACCTCCCAAAACCCGCCAATGATACCATCCAACACACCACGGGTGGAAGATGCTCCCAAACATCCTTAAGCCCCGTCGTTCCACGGGCATGCATGTTCTTCAAAGAGATATCAGACTGGCAAAAGGAAAAATCTCATCAAAAGTCAAGAAAGAATGAAAAATCACCCAAAAAGAAAGGAATGTCAAAGGCCACGTTACTTACATAACCACCGGGAATCACCATCGAAGAGCGATGACGCGATGGCTCCCACAACAAGGTCCGCTCATCCGCAACCGTCTCAAATGCATCGAAAGCATTCTCATTCCCCAAAGCAAGGGGCACCATGTCCCTCCAATCCACATTCGCCCAGTCATCAACGGTCAACCACTCCTGGAGGACTGTGGTGCTCACAAAGGCAGCCATTTCTTGAAGATCGGAACGTTAGAACAATTCACAGAGAGAAATCACAGAAAGAGAGAAGGCAAGAAGCTGTGAAAAATGAAGGGGATTCTCCCCCTTTATATAGGATGCCAAGCACCATGCCGATCGGCACCTCCCCCTTCCATACCAATCAGCATTGACTCCTCATCTTCCTGAGGCAGTCCAAAAGTCTGTGCCACTGTCGAATGGAACCCCTCAGTCTATGTCGGTCGGCACCCCCCTTAAAATTTTGTACAGAAATTCCTGGAAAATACCATAAGGCCCAAAAAAAAATCCTCATAAAATTCCTAAAAATCCTCGGAAGGATTTAGAACATTTTCATCAAGAAAATTTCTCACTCCTTCAGGCGAAACCTCTTTTTCCTCAACAGAACCCTCAAAATCCAAGCGAGTGACCTCTCGAGCAATGCGCCCAGACTACCTAAACATCTCTTTAGCAGAGTTTACAACCTCAAACTGGTTATCTCCCCAAAAATCAGCTCCTCCGCTCAAATCAAAGACACAAAGCCTCCCCATCCATCGGCTACCCGGTGTGAAACAGTATCACATGATATTTTCCCCAGCGGAATTCAGAAGAATCACTCGCCCCAGGCGATCTCTCCCAAAGGACGATCCAAATCTTCCCCAACTTATTCATCGCTCCCCAGCGGAACCTTAAATCCAATTCTTATACCCAGCGGAACCTCAAATCCAATTCTTATCCCCAACGGAATCTCAAATCCAATTCTTACCCCCAATGGAACCCTTTTCTTTTCCCAAAGAAATGCAATCACTCTTAGGTCAGAATTGACCTCGGCCTTGGATCGTCACCTGAGTTAGGTTAAAATTGAACTTGGTCCTCGGTCATCACCACTCTTGGGTCAGAATTGGACCCGGTCTTGAATTGTCACCTGAGTTAGGCCAGAATTGACCTCAATCCTCGGTCGTCACCACTTTTGGGTCAAAATTGGCCCCGATCTTGGATCATCACCTGAGTTAGGTCCGAATTGACCTCGGTCCTCGGTCGTCACCACTCTTGGGTCAGAATTGATCCCGATATTGGATCGTCACCTGAGTTAGATTAGAATTGACCTCGGTCCTCGATCGTCACCACTCTTGGTTCAGAATTGGCCCCGGTCTTGGATCGTCACCTGAGTTAGGTCAGAATTGACCTCAATCCTCGATCGTCACCAATTTTGGGTCAGAATTGACCCCGGTCTTGGATCGTCACCTGAGTTAGGTCAGAATTGACCTTGGTCCTCGATCGTCACCACTTTTGATTCAAAATTGGCCCCGGTCTTGGATCATCACCTGAGTTAGGTCAGAATTGACCTCGGTCCTCGATCGTCACCACACTTGGGTCAGAATTGTCCCCGGTCTTGGATCATCATCTGAGTTAGGTCAGAATTGATCTCGGTCCTCGATCGTGACCACTCTTGGGTCAGAATCGACCCCAGTCTTGGATCGTCACCTGAGTTAGGTCAGAATTGACCTCGGTACTCGGTCGTCATCACTCTTGGGTCAGAATTGACCCCAATCTTGGATCGTCACCTGAGTTAGGTCAAAATTGACCTCGGTCCTTGGTCGTCACCACTCTTGGGTCAAAATTGACCCCGGTCTTGGATCATCACCTGAGTTGGGCTAGAATTGACCTCGATCCTCGGTCGTCACCACTCTTGGGTCAGAATTAGCCCCGGTCTTGGATCGTCACCTGAGTTAGGTCAGAATTGACCTCGGTCCTCTGTTGTCATTATTTTTGGGTCAGAATTGGCCTCGATCTTGGATCGTCACCTGAGTTAGGTCAGAATTGACCTCGGTCCTCGATCGTCACCACTCTTGGGTCAGAATTGACCTCAGTCTTGGATCATCACCTGAGTTGGGTCAGAATTGACCTTAGTCCTCGGTCGTCACCACTCCTGGGTCAGAATTGACCCCGATCTTGGATCATCACCCGAGTTAGGTCAAAATTGACCTCGGTCCTCGGTCGTCGGGTCAGAATTGACCCCGATCTTAGATCTTCACCTGAGTTAGGTCAGAATTGACCACAGTCCTCGGTCGTCACCACTCTTAGGTCCTCAGAACTGACCTCGACCCTCTAAATTAGTCATCCTCGCTTCCTTAGGTCCTCATAACTGACCTAGACCCTCTGAATTGGTCATCCTCGCTTCCTTTGTTCCTCATAACTGACCTCGACCCTCTGAATTGGTCACCCTCGCTCCTTAGGTCCTCGGAATCGACCTCGACCCTCTGATTTGGTCATCCCCAGCACGTTCCTTAGGTCCTAAAAATCAACCTCGACCCTCGGAATCGGTCATCCTCGCTTCCTTAGGTCCTCAGAATCGACTTCGATCCTCTAAATTGGTCATACTCTCTCAGAAGCATCATGCGGTGTCTAATCGACGGCTATCATTTGTTCCAAACTCACCTATCGAGGGGCTCTGTAGACACCTCATTCTGTTACCCCCTAACTCACCTTAGGTCCCTAGTACCTCCACTCATCACCACAAACCCAGGTCATGTCCCGAGCACTGACATGAAAGCCATCGGGCACTCCCCGGCTCAGTTTGACCCAAAAGTCAAACTCTTCATCTGGACTGAGACTGAATAAATCTTCTAAGGGAACTGAATACCCTTTCCAACGGTCCACCCCGTGCGCAATTCCGACTTACCATGCGGACGAACGGTCCGTTTGCGTCTGAAACCTGACCTAGAGGCCACCAGGCGCTCCCGGGCTCTATTTGACCTAAGTCAATTCTTCAGCTCGATCGGGGCTGAATGAATCTTTAAAGGTCCCTGAATA
This sequence comes from Sambucus nigra, assembly GCA_949130495.1. Classification (NCBI taxonomy): domain Eukaryota; kingdom Viridiplantae; phylum Streptophyta; class Magnoliopsida; order Dipsacales; family Adoxaceae; genus Sambucus; species Sambucus nigra. The sequence goes on from OX422216.1 coordinate 137,679,100, forward strand.
CCCTTTCCAACGGTCCACCCCGTGTGCGGTTCTGACTTTCCATGCGGACGAACGATCCGTTTGACTTCGGGAAGCCACCGAGCGCTTCCCAGGCCCGGTTGACCAAAGTAAACTCTTCAAATCGGGTCAAACTCTTTGGAATGTCGAATTACATCTCCTAATCTTTCCAATGGTATGCTCCGTGTGTGATTCAGACTTATCATGCGGACGAACGATCCGTTTGCGTCCGCACAATTCCCCGTCCAGCGGACCGACAAATGCTTCTGAGCCATATATGACCCAAAGTAAACTCCCAAACCTGGGAGCAGTCCAAAGGACTTTCGAAGGTATCTGAAATACCTTTCCAAATGTATGCCCCGTGCACAATTCTGACCAACGGTTTGCCCCCGGCGGCCAATTTTTCAAAAAATCCTGAAGCGCACTGCCAAATGGCAGGTCCCAAACCCTCCCTATCGGTACCTGCCGATAGGTAGTTCCATGGAAGTGCCGATCGTCAAACCCCTGATCCTATAAAAGGAGACCTTGGGCTCATTTGCAAGGGAGATCAGAAGCAAATCACTCTCAGCAAACCCCAGAAACCTCTCTCGAAGGCAGCGTGATTTCAACTTCCAAACCCCTTTTTTACTTCCACTAGCCATCATCCTTTTCATCAAACTTAGTGAATTAGCCACTCTCCATCATCATCCAAGTGCAAGGGCTTCTCCCCAACATTCAAGATCAAGCTCAAAGTCTCCAAGAAGGTCTATCTTTCTCACCTTTCTCTTCAAATCTTCTTAAATTTGCAATAACTTGTTTTCTTACGTAGCACTTTTATTATCTCGTCTCACACACCCTAATATTCTTTTTTATTTAGTATTATTGCACATCTCTTATTTTCATATAAATAACCCCCCCCCCCCCCCCCCAAAAAAAAAAGAGGGTTTGCTCATAAATTCCAAATAGGGATTCTCACACTTCTTCCACACTTTTCTCACAACTAAAACACTTTTTCTACACACACATACACATTTAAAAATAAGAGACTTCTCCATTTGTATTTATGGGATAAACCCCACCCCTCATTTCGTATGCAAACTACGTGCACTTTGATGCCTTTATAGGCTACGTAGGCGTCTTGGGGTAAAACCCGAGACTCGAGTCCTTTTCTCACTTTTTCTCTTATTTTCTATCTTCTCTTTATCTCATTTTCTATTATATTCTATATACTTGTTCTTAGTAACGTATTACCCCATATGCATTATCGTTCCCTTATAACGATCAACGTAGGGGTAATCGTGTAAATCCTATTTTCTATATTAATCTCACATTCCTATGGATGACTCACTTTATCTTTTTCATGATACAAGTCGAGGATTCCTTCCTCCATCCTATATATACACATGCACACATATCACGGGGGGAAACATAAAGAAAAATAGCAAATATTCATGAGAGACCGAAAGGGCGGAATGGGTGCCTAATACCTTCCCATTTCGTAACTAAGCCTATGAACCCTTCTCGAATCAGTTTGGTTTCACACGCACCAGTATGTCTTTGGATGCCATCCTTCGGGGTGGCTTCCCCTTTTTCTTTTGTCTGTTTTGAGTAAAATACACTGGCGACTCTGAATCTCTCTACATTTTCATACCTCACAAATCGACGCCGGCCAAAGCGCTCTCCCGAGAGGGGACGCACGGGACTCGAAGGATCCTTTTCCCTCCACGACGAGGATCGAGGATGGCCACAATTATGTTTAGCGCTCTAAGCTTGGTGATAAAAAGAGAAGATTATTATATCACTCCTTTAGAGACGTGGTAGTTGAGATTTATATTAGTTTTTCTGAGGACAAGAGTCCCGATTGTATTCGAGATTTATGAAATTTTGTTACCACCGATTCTGAGTGATAGTGCATTTGAGGGGATAATTCTTATTCAAATGTAATTGCGGGGGAAGATATAGATTTTATGCGAAGAGACGTGAATTAGGGGTACATGCTATGGACTCAGGGCCTAACGGATTTTGATGATCGACAATGCTCAGTAGTAGTGTATCAGGGGATTTTTTTTTGGATTTCGCTTTCGAGAGATCCCACACATGAAACTTAGGGTCAGGTTGGAAGTAGGCGATGTTTAGTCTTAGTCCATGAGTCTGGTACCTCGGTCATTATAAAAGTATGTAGTTATAGCTATAATTTGAAAGTTATATTACGATATAAGGCCAGTGGAGCCGGTTGTACGGTGGGGAAGTATTGAAAATTTTGCTTACCACCACGAGTTGAAGGGTGGAACGACGTTAAGGAGAATTTAGGATTTCAATTTATGGGGTGATTGAGAACACCCAAGTGTTATAGCCACGTTGTGAATGCGGGGAAAATAAAGAATTGAGTGTTATGTATGAAACGGATGTGATGTTTAAACCAGTAGGCGCGGTTTATAGTGTCTGTGGGTGCCCTGGTTAGCTGTTGTCAGAATCGTCTGGGTTAAAGGGACGTGAGAATAGATGTGTGAAATATATGCCGGTGGGGCTTATATAACAAAGTGGAAGTGGTAAAGTGGATTAATCATCGTGTAAGAAGAATGATAATCGATATATATGTTTACGATCAGAGGAGCCCACCCGAATTTGGTTGAAAAGCTGTGGGAAGCCATTTAAAAAAGGACATCTCTTAAGAAGAGGAAAACTTAACTAATATGGAAATGTGGAGTGAAGTCCTACCCAGTCGAATGTTAAGATGGACTTGCGCATAAATAGAATGAAGATGTCAATAAGGTATAAAGAGTCCAGAAGTGAACATCGTGTTGGTAAGTGCATGGGTGAGAACTTTTGGAATACCCCGAGGGAAGAAGGTGAGTATTAAGTACCGCTTAATATGAGATGTAATAAGTGGAAGTCGGTGTTGAGCAGGAAATAGTGAGTAGTCTCCGCGTACACCACTCGTAGATAAAAATCGATTGGGGCAAGATGATAAACTAGAAAACTTTGTATCAAGCCGACGATTCCAGTAATGGAAGGGGACAGTCAAGCTGGTAAATTTTGTTGATGGGTTGCCAACCTCAAGATAAGGTTACATTTTCCTTCGAATGTGTTGAACAAGTTAACCAAAAAAGGAGTAATTTTTATTCCTTTGGGATGAGTTACACTATTATATATTATGCCCCAACCTTTCTTTGAAATGAAGTATCGCGCTGGTGTGTGGTCCTGCCCAGTATGGTTGTGAACTAGAATGAGATCCTTAAACCCCACCTCCAACATAGGATTTCAGGAAGCAATGGAGATGAAGTTTTATTTTGAGAAGGTCGTATCATCTATAGCCGAGGAGTAGGCAGGAGGTGATCGACAACTAGTGAAGTTGTATGATGTGGTTTTGAAATCACTGTGATTATTTCATTTCCACAACTAAAATAGCTTTTAAGTGAAGTATATTGCGATAATTAGGAGAATATATTACCTAACGATAGAGTTGTGTGTAAACACTCGACCCGTTTGCTGTGAACAAGGTGCTTATTGCGATTTTGTGTGGAAAAACCTTAACTACTCTTCCTCTGGTTGTTTAGAGGTGAGCGGATAATCAGAAATTTTGGATTGATCGATAGTTAAAGTTCGATGACTAAAGTGGAATAACCACAAACGGTCTTGGATGGTTTTGACTATCGTAAGATTTTCATCTCCAAGAACTGAGATTTAAAGGATTGACAAGAGTGGTCAGATGTTCATATGGATTCCCTCAGGATGGTAGTTTTGTGTTTAGATGAATATGGGAAGTTGGCACGTAGTGATGTGTGACCTTCTAATACTATTGAGATAATATGGCCAATGATGTATAGACTCATTTTATTCAAATGTTGTGGGTAGGAGCACAATGTGAGGTGCTGTTATTAAGATATGACTTATCACCGATGAAGAATATTAGTATATAGAGAGTTAAACAAGCTTGCTTTGAAGCTGGGACTATAGTGATCGAGCCTTACCTTGAAGTTGGTTTTGAATACTCGAGGATACGGTGTCGTAAGATCCTCAGTCTTCGTAGCAGTTGTGTCTGAATTTCGGGAAGAAATTTCATTTTTAGGGGGAAGTACATAATACCTCGTAATTTTGAGGGATTTTATTTTAATTATGGAATTATGATTAATTAATTTAAATAGAGAAAATTTATTTATAATTAATTCGAATTTAAATATAATAATTACTAGCGTGACGAGAGTTAGTATTTATTGTTGATAATTATGTTGAATATTACTTAGAGAGTAAAGTAATATATTATTACAAAAATATTATTATAGCCAGGAGTGGAAAATACGTCAGTTACAATACACTTAGCTGGGATGCGCATGTGAGTCATGTCGGTATTACTTTATTAGGTTAAAAAGATAAAAAAAAATTATAACTCATATGACCATTTTGAATGCAGTGATGAGTCCGGAAGGGTTGAGATAGTCAGAAAACTCTACTTGGGTGTTTTATTTGGATTTCAGGGTAATTCAGGCCAAACCGACACCATGAAGGGGTATTTTAGTGTTTTGAAATTTTGGGAAATTAAAATGGACGAAAATAGATAATTAAAAAGGAAGTGTACGTGGGTAATAGGTTATCTGTTAGTTTCCAATCCTAAGTGAGAGACATAGAGAACTAAAGAACGAGAAGAAGAACTCCATAGGAGCCCTAGGATAAAGACTCAAGCTCTCACACCAAAAATCACACCAACGCATAGATCATGAAGAGATGATCACCCCTATACCAGTTTCATTCAAAGAATCAGAAGTTGACGAAAAAGGCAAGTGTTTATCTTACTTGATTTTAGAGCATATATGTCCATGTTAGATTAATTGAGGTTTTTAGTAATGATATTGTGAATTTGGGATTGAAATTGGGTATTAATCTTTAATTGGGAATATAGGTTTGCATGTAGTTGAATAACCATGTTCTGGGTATGATAAAATCTGGGTTTTATATGGTGATTTCACGAAATTTAAGTTGGGTTTAAATTGTTGTTAACGGAGGTCATATGAATTTAGGGCTTTTAAAGATTTGAGGAATTTATCTAAATCCCTATTAAAATTCTAAGGATTTGATGTTAAAAATGGGGTAAATAGTACTTAATCATGTAGGGAGATGATTGAGAACCTTTAACTTGACGTTGAGATAAATTAGTATGGGTTTGGGATGATGGAAGAGAGTGAAATTTAAAGTTTGGAATGTAGAAGACGATCTCGGAATTCTTGTTGGAAGACCTGCCCAGGTCCTTCGAACGAGAATTCCAACAGAAATTCCAATGAGATTTTAGAGTTCGTTTGAAGTGAAATTTTCGTTCGGACGACCTCGTTCGAACGAGAATTCCCAACTTCTAACGTGATTTCTGAAATGTAAAATTTTATCCGGACGAGTTAAAATCCTTCTAGGTTAATTCAAGTGAGAGAATAAGACCTACGCTATTCTAGGGTAACTTTGTTTCATGGTCAAGTAGTGAGATAAATTGTGTAACTACTAATGGAATATGTTGGAATGAGAGAACCTTAAAGAGTATATATGATAGGGAGATAAATCATACAGTTAAAGTATTGTGAGTTGTAGAGATGATAATACTATATATAAATTTGGGTACTTGGGTTGCGTAAATACCAAATGAATATAATAAGTTGTGTGTGTACTTATCGATTGAACTATTATGTATATAACATACCTACGATGCTTTCTATCGAGTGGAGGTTGTGCGTTATGGACGATCATGCCTTGAGGAGCCTTCGGGTGGGATATCGATTTGTACCCCTAGATTATAGAACCTAAGTACGGGCTATCTGTGAGAATGGTAGTTGTGGTGTCAAATAATCTGGGATATGGGAGGTGCCCATGTACCACGATGTATGCACAATAATTAATATGAGAAAAATAAAGATTTACGTGGTTCAACCATGAATGGCCTACGTCCACGGGGATGCTGCTGTGTTCCATTAGAATGATGAGAGAGTTTTACATGAGAGTGTTTCTCTAACTTCTAAGCCCCCTTTCACAGTGGGGGTGTCCCCTTTATATAGAGTTAGGGGTTACATTAGGGTTACAAATATGGATGAGTAACAAATATGGATGAGTCCTATCTTCGTGGAGTTTGATTCCAAACAGATACTTCTCCTCGATCTTCTAATTTATCAAGGACTCTAGTCGTCCCTATCTTGTTGGAGCGTCTATTGCTCGCCATCCTGACCGGGTGTAACAACCCTCGCTTTTGAGAATTGATTTTATATTAATCTACTATGCGAAGTAATTATATAAAATGTCGAAATATGAAGTAAATATTAATTGAATCAGTTAAAAGTTAATACTTACTAAATTGTTGCATATTTACTGTATGTGTGTGTAAATATCATCATGTGGGTTTTATAGTGTCATAAGATTTAAATGACATTTATGGTTTACAATGAAACCGGAATTTGAAATGGGTTATAAAATTTCCAAATGATAATTTGGAGGACGTAGTTAGTCCCGGAACGTGCGAGATAGTCAAAATGAGTGTCATTTTGTATTTTTATGTTTTGGGCACTTTTGACTGGTTTTAACTTAAATGTGTAGTTGCGGGTCATTTTAATGTGGTATTGACCACTTAAGTTGGGAATTTAGACTAAAGGCACGATTTATGTCTTGTTAAGTCATTTATTTCTCGTAAGTGTATATCCTAACCTAGAGAGAAAGAGAGAGGAAGAAAAATTATAGAGAGAAAAGAAGAGATTGAAGATTGAAGATTGGAGAGTGTTGCTAGCAAAGAAAAATCTGAATTTGCAAGCTCAAGGAAAGTTTTCTACTTGCTAATATGTGATTTAAGATGAATATTTGGTATTGATAGTTGTGTATTAGTTACGGTTTATCAATGTTAGGGTTTTATTGGGTTTATGGGTTTTAAACCTTTGGAGGTTGATTTGGATGATCATTGATGTAAATGGTAGTAGTTAGATGTATTTATGATGTATTGGTGGCAATAAATGACCTTAGTTTGAATGGATTTGAGTTGGGAAAAATTTAGGAGTCCAAGACTCTATAGCCAAACTTGGCAAATTTGCAGGGGTGAATCAATTCGGCCCTGGGTGAATCGATTCGCATAGGGTCAGTTCCCAGGTCTGCTTGGACCGAATCGATTCGGCCAAGCCGAATCGATTCGACAGTTTACAGAATCCCAGGTTTCCTTATCCGAACCTATTCGCTTTTTGGGCGAATCGATTCACTAGGGAGAATCGATTCGGTTTCCTGCGGTTTTTGAGTTAGTTTTATAACTCAATTTTTAACCTTTTTCTTTAGGTTTAGGGCTTAGGAACCTTCTTGTATGAAGTCAACTTAGAGTCCTAGAGTTTAGATGAGTTAGTTGACTACCCTATGTTAGAAATGGATTATTTGTGGGGTATTCCGGGGGTATGCAAATTAATGTTAGTGCATTTCTTTCCTTTACTTAATTAGTTGAGGTCTAGGAGATTGTAAGTTTGGATTTGGAGACATTATAGGCTAAACTGAGATATGATAGTCTTGGTGGTCTATTATAAAACCCAAAAGGATGTTTGGAGAATAAACTAAAAGTTTATACATTCATTGAGGTTATTATGATGATGCGATCTACGTATAGCTCCGGATAACTATAATGCATTTGATAAAATGGAAATGGAATTGGAAATGAATAGAGTAAATGGTAATTTACTTAATCATGATTTGGTAATTAACAAATGGCTCAAACACACCCTCTCTAAATTCCATCATAAGGGAAGTCCGCGCGTGAGGTGAAGCCCCCTGGCTAGTGAATGCAGGGTGGATATAGTCCTAGGCCATATGAGCGCTTGTATATTTTCTACGATGGTGAGGTAATTCCGGATGTGGTTATAACTCTCCCGCGGGCATATGGCTGCTTCCCGACGTCTTGCTTTATAGGTGCCCAGGTGGTCTTGGTATATAGGCCCTAGAAGATGATGGTCATTTAGGGGCGCGCACAGTGGGGAAACCCGGACGGGCAGTCTTAGAATCGTTATATATATATGGTTATAACTATTCTAAATCAAGTGGGACATGATGCATAATGAAATGCCATAAAGAACATAATGAAATGCCACAGAGAGCATACAATTGAGATAAATTCCATAAAGAGCATGTGACTATGATTATGGTTCCTGGTAAGGAACATAATGATACATGAATGGAATAAAAGGGATGAAAGTTTTTAATAATGATTAGTTATTCTTATCTTCTTGTATAACTTAATTAAATTTATGATTATCTAAACTGCCTTAGTTCATGCTTTAAAACTGTGCAGTTAGATTCTCATTCTTAGCATTCATGAATAACTGTCATACCCTTTGTTCGTTTGGTGATCACATAAAATCGGGCCCTGACTCGTTAATATTTCTTGTTGTGCATGAATCTTGTATCCGCTCAGATGCTCCGTCGCAAGGACGCCCGTACTGATTTTCCCACTTCGGTGACTTTTGAGGAGCCGTGACATTTTGTAGATATCACGGGATACTTTGTATAGACGTCTGTATTTTTGTTCTCTAGTTATGATCGGGTCTTTTACTCGGGCACGTGGCCCAAACTTTTGTAATTGTCTAATGAATATAATATGTAACTTAATGAACTAGTTATACATTGTATGTACCTGTTGATCGACAGCATATTCGGTCCCCATATTGTATACTTGTTGTTGTTGTTGTAATACATGTTGTTGGGGTTTCCACTTTCTTTTTCAATTATGGGTTGTTTAAAATGCTTTCTTTAAATTATAAAACTAAATTTTTGACAACCCGTTTTCTGGATTATTGAGTGGTTATCCCGTGTACTCATTAGATTATTACGATGCTGAGAATGATTCCATCTATGATTCCTATTATATTAGAGTATCAGGCTGGTCACCCCTTATTTTGGTGAGCGGGTTGTCACACCGGGGTGCTCGCCACGTGTCATGGTATTATGTAGGCAATTATTTTCCACCACAATAGTCCCACAGGTCACAGTTCAGCTGAGTTGATTCTGAGATGAGCTAGGAGCTGGTCCATAATCTCTTTAAACATATGTAGTTGTTGATGTGAACTGGACTAGCATTCTTTGAGCTGTCGTTCAACTTTTAGCCTTCTTTGGTTGTTCTTCTTTACAATTTTTTTGGATGAATGCTTGGCTTGAGTTGAGAGACGTTCAGTTGATATGGGAACCAGACTCGAGAGTGTCGAGCTGCCTACGTACCCTCATGGTATCAGGTCGAACGTAGTTCATTGTTCTATTTTATTGCATGGCCCAATTCGTGAGGCTGACCATAGGGACTATTCAGAATTCGTTAGCTGAGGCTTTCTCGAGCGTGCGTCATGTTGAGTATATCTCCCTGTATTTTGATCTCGTATAGTCCATTTGTTGAGGCCGACCACAGGCCTATGTGTCGAGCCTTGATCGAGCCTGTACCTAGTAGGGGTAGACCATGCATTAGGTTTTTCATATTGTCCAATTTGAGAGGCCGACCAGAAGCCTATGCGTCGATCCTTGCTCGAGCATGTACCTAGTAGGGGTAAGACCCTGCATTAGATTTTTCATACGGTCCAATTGGAGAGGTCGACCAGAAGCCTATGTGTTAAGCCTTGCTCGAGCATGTACCTAGTAGGGGTAAGACCCTTCATTAGGTCTTATAATATGTGATATGTAATCGGTATGCTTATTGTACTCATGCTTTTCTCGCAAGTCAAAGTAATACTAGTTATGTTTGCATTTTTCCATTTTCTAATGCCTCGCATGTAAATATCTGCTTATTTTACCTTTTAGGTTGTGCCGTAACACTTCCTTAGGCCTAAAAGGCGATGGAAAAAATGCACCTGGTTTAAGGGCCATCCACTTATTCAGAATTTTAATCGACCAACGTAGTTGGCGACCAACCTGAGTTAGCTTTTTGCCCAGGGATCCCCCGTAGGGCTTTTATTGTTGTCGGGGCAACTCGTGTGGCCATTGATGTTTGGTGATGACAAAGGCCAGTGGATGTACTCAATTTAATGGGAATAAGCAAGAAGGCTGCTGTAATTAAATCAATCTTAGTCTTAATCGTCATTTGAAAGACTAATTTCGGTGTTAACTATGTTGGCATCCATCCTGAGTTAACCTCTTTTACTTTGCTTTAAATTTTGCAGTGAATCTATTCACGTGTCATCATTGCCATGGAGCCCCCAATCGGGATATGAAGAGAAGACTGTCCGACCGTCCATTGACTTATTTTATCTATCTAACTGAGATGATAAGTGTGCCCAATCATTCCTCGGGGCTTTGTTATGTTGAAGATTGTCATGTTGGTCGTTCATCGAGATGGATATAATTAAGGATTGTCTTGTTCATATAGCTCCATATAATGTATCGTTCCTCGGGGCACACTTGTTTGTTGACCATGCATGGTGGTTCCAGGAGACTGTGGAAGACTCCATATATCTCGTGCACCTAAAGAAATTAATATGAGATTAAAGAATCTTTGTGCCGAAATGCGTTAATTTGATATGGCACTCAAGAAACACCGTTCCTTTGGAGTGGATATCTTAGTGTTGATGAAGCGTTAATTTGTTGCTTAGTGATCGCCGATTACTATGGGTTATCTGACGATGTTGCTTGATGCATTCAGGGTGGTCTAGTGTTGTTATCAATATGTTATGTTCGTTAACTGTGATCTTGCTGGATAAGTGACTTCTTACGTGCGATAAATATAACTGATCGTTGCTCTCCATGCTGCTTTATGTGTTATTGGATCTTTGTTATACAGATTTTGCAACTTCTCATTCGCCGTGGTTGAATTAAATAAGAATTATATTGCCCAACTGTCCATTGGAGCTTGAGACGTGATCACATAATGCTAACTATCCATCGAAACTGAGGGTCCGTCGAGGCAAATTTACAAAGGACCTAGTAGATTTTATGAACAATCCATGCTCGAGCATCTGTCGGAGCATTTATAAGATAAATGATGCCTGAATGCCTGTTGAGGCAAAAATTGTAGAGGATCTGATAGATATTGCGGGTGATCCATGCTCGAGCATCTGTCGAAGCAAAAAGGACCAATACAAGTATTATGAACGATCCTGCAGTGTTAGTGAAAACTAAATTTCCAAACCACTTATTAGGGTTTAATAACGATAATAAATGTGACGTCGATCATTAATCGACTGTGGATATAAGAATTATCCTGACCAACTATTTGTTGGGGATAAAATGCGACGTGTGTGGCAAAATATATTTGGGACTAAATATATAGAAATATTTTACCGATCATTTGCCGAGATGAACCTTGAATATGCCTAATCATCCTTCAGGTCAAGAATCATAGAGCCAGGTCATCAATACTGAAATTGAAGAATTATCAACGTCCGAGCATCCGTCGGTTATCATACATAATATTGCCCATGTATTTGTTGGGTCCAGAGTGGCGTAAAGTGCTCGACCATCCGTCAGAGCGTTAACAAAATAAGTGGTGCCAGGCTGGTCTATGAGGGCGAAGTTGTACAGGTCCAAGTAGATATTTAGAGAGATCCGTGCTCGAGCATCTATCGGTGCATTAATAAGATTTCCAAGAGCTTAAGGTTGTGGCCGAGCATTCGTCGGGACTGAATATTGTACCTGGGGAAGTTAATAAGTTGCTCGACCATTTGACGAGGCTAAATTAAATAGAATTTATCATGCAATTCGTTTATTCAGTCAAGCAATACATGATGTGCATCTTCTCGAACATGTGTCGAGGAAAAAATTCATAGTATTGAATGAATGACATGAATGATCCTATAATTTCTATGACAAAATCTCACGAGGATGGCCATGCCCGAGCATCCGTCGGGGCTATGTTAGGTATTAGTAAAAATATTACGCCGACCATCCATTGGTATAACCAATAATAGCTAGACGACAATATTGAAAATTAATTGATGAAATAAATTACATGAGTGCTCTATAAGTGCGCCCCACTATTTATGTGAGCAAAATAATTTGTAACGAAGTCGAATAAAAGATGTAAAATTTGTCAAATATATTCCAAGTGTAAGACATAAGAGTTAATTTAGAATTTCTGCAAATAGTTCTAAGCAAATACTCAATCGTAAGTAGGTTTCAAAAATTTATTTTTCACAGAAAATTTATGTAGTGGCAATTGTGAGGTACGCAGTATAGATAGCCCCTTGCTTACAAATTTATGATGATAAAAACCGTGAGAATAATTTGTGAGCAAATAAAATATTATTAGACAGAAACGAACAATGCACAAATAAATGTGTGTATCCATCAATTGGGGTTGTGCTATATATAAGAATTATCCTGACCAGCTATCCACTGGGGATAAAATGAGACTTGTGCGGGAGATGTCTTCGGGACTAAATATAAAAATATTTTACCGATCATCTACCAAAATGAATCTTGAGTGTGGTTGACCGTCCTTCAGGTTAAGAATCATAGAACCCGAGATTCAGTCGGAGTAATAATAATTTTTCCCAAGCATTTCTTTGGGTTTAAAGTGCTATAGAGTACTCGACTATCCATCGGAGCATTAATAAAATGAATGTTCCCTGGATATTCACCGGGGCAAAGTTGTAGAATATCGAGTAGATTTAGAGAGCAATTCGTGCTCGAGCATTTGTCGAAAAATTGATGAGATTTCCAAGGACTTAAGATTGTTGTCGAGCATCCGTCGGGGCTGAATCTTGTACCTGTGGAAGTTAGTAAATTGCCCTAACAATCTGTTGAGGCTAATTAAAATAGAATCTATCATGAAAATGATCTGTTCAGCAAAGTATATAAGATATGCATCCCCTCGGCCATTTGTCGGGAAAAAAATTCATAGTAGCGTATGAATGTAATAAATGATCCAATGATTTTTATGATAAAAATCCCACTGAGATAACCGTGCCCAAGTATCCGTCGGGGCTGAGTTAAATTTAAATAGTTGTAGCAGGAGGACAATACTGAAAATTAAATGATCGAATAAATATCGTGAGTCCTCTATAAGTGTGCCCCACTATTTATGTGATCAAAATAATTTGTAATAAGGTCACATAAAAAGTGCCAACTAAAATCGTTGTAAAAATTATAATAAAATCACATGGTCCCTTAAATTTTTTTATAGAGAACCGAGCAATGCAAAAATTAGTCAAATATTGTGGGGGCAAAAAATATGCCTACATAATAGCATGACACATGTCAAGCACCCCGATCAAGATGGAGAGCAACAGACGCTCCAATAAGATAGGGACGACTAGAGTCCTTGATAAACTGGAAGACCGAGGAGCAGTATCTGTTTGGAATCAAACTTCACAAAGATAGGACTCGTCCATATTTGTTACTCATCCATATTTGTAACCCTAATGTAACCCCTAACACTATATAAAGGGGACACCCCCCATTGTGAAAGGGGGCTTAGAAGTTAGAGAAACACTCTCATGTAAAACTCTCTCATCATTCTAATGGAACACAACAGCAACCCAGTGGACGTAGGGCATTTATGGTCGAACCACGTAAATCTTTGTCTCTCTCGTATTAATTATTTTGCATACATCGTGGTGCATGGGCACCCCCCATATCCCAGATTTTTTGACACCACAGTAGTGATGACGGTCGTATGGGTGCGTAGGTATGTGCATATCCCATCAGCTTAGAACTATGATCGCCCCAATATATATGTTTGTTTTGATGGCTTGTGAGAGATTGAACCTATAGTCCTTTATGCTATGAGCGATGCACCAGGACATAATTGTAGAGTATGCATGCCCCGCAGCTGTGTCTCGGGGTGGAGTATTGTATATATATATATATATATATATATATATATATATATATATATATACACACACACTTGTGATACTATCTACTGTGTGAATTAAGTAGACAAGAATAATAATGAAATATGAAGGGAATTAAGTTAGTGTACACTTAATGGTATTAAATTGAAAAGCGCTTATCGAGGTTAAAGATTAATTGACTATAAGTATTATGTATATCGCGAGAGAAATACATGGATCGATATTGGGCTAAGAATAGATATTAGATTGGAAAGGATTAGTTAGCATGAGAATAGAAACTAGTAGGGTTTGAAGGTATGTTGGGCGTGCACATTAGATGAGAGATGTGCATCTCAAGTGAGCACGATAATCTAACATGACTAATATATGTGCTATTGACTCAATTTGAGCACTTGCTGATTTTTAAACTGTTTCAAATATATTTTCTTATCAAATTATTTTAGGTGCTCAGCCACAAGGCACCAAGCGTAGGAGTTACATTCACTCGACGAGCTGTCGCTACTGTGGAAGTTACAGGACCTGGGTAATAGACACTCTATGTCCATCATTTCTTCCTTTTGAGTCATCTCATCAATTAGGGCATGTTGCCCCTTTTCTATTCAGATATTCAGAGATTTTGGATTTAGTTATTTACTTCTTTCAGTTGTTGATTTATTTATGTTCGATTATTATACTTGGGACTTAGACTCAAAGTATTTACTTCAGTTACAATTATTATTGCAGTTTTTTCCTATCAAATGAAATTGATGTGAATGGTGAATGTTTAGTTATTCGTTAACCTAGTTTTACTTAAATTAAAAGATAAAATTTTGACATCAACCTTTTTAAATATTAGGTGGTTACTATTTAATAACAAAGTTTTCAACAGTGATGCATAATCTGATCCAACCGAATATTCTGATTTAATTTAATAAAGGACTGATCACCCGGTATTTAATTAGGCGGTGTGTCACAATGCGTTCGTATCATAAGAATATTTGTTGGCAGTAGGTAAATTACAAATTTAAAACATATGGTGAACAATCCTAATCCTTACAATAATATAGTTAAATTTGTAAATAGATATAAAAAATAAATTAATCCAACAGTTAAGTAAAAGAAGGTATAATCTTCCAGTAGCATTTTCTCTCTCCGAAAATTACATTGCTTCCTACCATTGTGGATGGAAACAATGTACATTACTATTTTAGTAATGTCTTGATATGCCTTTAATGCATTGGTTGATTATTATTATACTCATAATTAATAGAGGGGATCAGGAATCCATCATTGACTAGGTTTTAGCCCCGCGCGATGCGCGGGCTCTTTATAATTTTTTTATTAAAAAAATTATTACTGATAAATAATATATATTTTTAAAAAAAATACAGTTTATAAAATCATAATTGTATTTATGGCAGTACATATTTTAAAAAAATACTATAATTATTTATAGAATAGTATTTTTTTAAGATAAAAACACAAATAGATAGAGAAATTTGAAGGTTAACGTATTAACAAATGTAACAAATAATAAAAATTGATTGAAAACAACATATTGAAGAAATTTCATAAACACATTTTGTGCATTTCTCACACTAATAAAAAAATAAATAATAAATCTAACAAATTTAGTAATGTTCATCCATTAAAACCCAAATGTTGTTTTTCTATGTAAATCAATTCATTTGATTCCAGGTACATGTAGGGCATAACATTATGATAATACGCAAATATTGCGTATTTCATCCATCGAACCTACACATTTTAGCCCCCTTGGGTGCCTTAATCTCTATATTTAAGCCCGTTAACCAGACAACCTCGGTTTATATTGTTAACATGCTATATGAGGTATAATTGGGCTTTTGTAGGTATTTAGATACCAAGTATGGAGTTCGGATGCATTCCGTTGAAGTTCCGTATGCAATCGCACGTTCAAGGGCAATCCGGTCATTTCACAGCTTGGCCACTGGGCCTGACATCTCACGAAGTTGTATCCCTCCTCGCTAGCTTCGCGTGGTCGCGAACGGTGCACGATTTCGAGTTTGTATGAAGAAGGTACGGCGATTTCAGCGGAGGGAAAAACAAGGAAATCAAAAGAGGAGGAGAAAAGAGAAGAAAAGAATGCAGAAGCTGTTGCTTGGCTGTGACCTGCTTGATCAATATTAAATCATATAAATTCTAGAAACTAGTCCCTGTGGATTTTTGATACCCGACTTACTGTTGTGCTTGCCTCGCAAGTGTAGTAGTAATTTAGGTTTGTTTGTATAGTCGCGGTGAGACGAAAGCAACCACTGTGCACTTTACACGTGCACACCTCGCTTGCACGGAACGACTGTGGCCTTACGCAACCAAACTTCTCGCGCGCTGTCAAAATGGTGCCGTTGTCGGGGGTGAGTTTGTTTTAGACTTTATTTGATTTAGTATTTCATAGTATTTTCTTTCTATTTTTATTATTTTCTAATCTTTTGCAAGACTTCCACATTTGAGCACTTAAAAACGCTCGAATTTTTCCCGCGCACACCTACTTTGTGGAATTCGCCACTTCGAGTCATTTTTGGGGTAATCATGTCTTATTCTAATTCTTTCGTTAATCCTTGTTATAATTCTCAAAATTCTCACAAGCCTATGACTTTCGGTCAATACTTAGAATCTAAAAGTATAACTAATTCAAATATGACTTTACACGAGTATAACGAAAGTCAAAACTTAGGTTATTGGAATTTTGATGATGATGATAATGTTTTTGAGCCTTTACCTCCTTATAATAGGAGTTTTGAAACGAATTTGAATAGTTTTCAAAATTCCTATCATAATAAGTTTTCGTTTAAGTCCGATGGTAATTTTCAAAGTTCCCATTTTAATGCATCCGCACCTCGACCCATGACATTCGGTGAGGGTTTGCGTATGTATGAGAATGAGAAACTTGAAAATCGTTATCGGGAAGAAAATCGTTCGTGGGAACATGAGTTGAATTTATTATTTGAGTCCGACGACGATTTTGCTTCCGAGACTTTTGAGGTCGAGGAATGTTTTGAACCAAATGAGGTACTTGTGCCTACTTTGGAACAAGCCATTCTAAACTTTGCCCATTGCGTAATAGATATTGAAAGTGAGGATGATAATGACATAATATCTATTTGCAATGAAATGATTTCTTCTTTGTCCCCCAAAGAAGAACATTTCATTGAAAATGATATTATTTCATTCGAAACTCAAACTTCATACGATGATGATTCATCTCATGAGTTTGAATTTCTTTCATCCCCATTTTCATTCTCTATTACCACACCGTCACAAGTACCCGATGATTCGATTTCAAACTTTAATGTTTTAAATTCTATCGCCGATGAGGAGTACTTGCTCGAGTCGCACTCCACGATAGCATCTTTGCCTTTGTGTGCGCCGCCTCCCATTCCAACTTCAAAATCATTGGGAGGATATTCAGATTTTCTCGGTCCCCACTTGTTTTTGTCACCCGTTCAATCCAAACCCCCCATCGTCTCTCCAAAACTTTTAATCGGCGATGGTTCATTTCTTCTGCCTTACACATGCCTTCCGTTGTTAATAAGGAATTCATATTTTTCGAGAGGCATGCTTATATGTGAGGGTACCGGTTATACTCCAAAGTCAATTTTTTTTTTGAGGTGGACCCTCAGCTATTTAGACTTCTAGTGTATAATTAGTGTGAAGCCTAAATAGTAAGTTGTATATAGTTAGCTTTTTATTTTTTCTTTCATTATTTTTTCTTTTTTTTATTTAGTCTAGTGTAATTAGTTAACTTTTTGTTATTTATTTTTGCTATGCTTAGTACTAACTTGTTTTGTAGATTCTTTGGACTTGTTCTTACAGGGATCGCTCCACTTTTGGGTAATATCGCTCTTTTCCTCTCTTTTACTTGGTTCTTAATTCACATTGAGGACAATGTCAAGTTTTAAGTTAGGGGGTGAGGGATATTCTATCCATTTCTGTTTTTAGTCCATGTTTTTGCTCACATGTTAGTTACTTAGTATGCTTTTCTTAGAAAATTCAAAAAATTCAAAAAGATTTTCTTTCTTTTTTCTCCTTTTTTGGGCATTCTGCCTTTGTTTCCGATGATAAATTTCAATAATTGCCCGATCCATTAGACAACCCAATGATGCATGTTCTCAATTTTAGAAGTTATTAGTCTTTAGTCATTATTGATATTATGAATAACTTCATGAATTAAACTTTAATCCCATGAGCACATGCACTTTTATGGTTATATTGATTTGGTTTAAGATTTTTATAACTCGGTAATCTTTTGTTGCATTGTATATACTTACACTGAGTAAGCTTTGTACCTTTCGTCGTTTGTGAGTGTATACACTATTCTTTTCTCATTGAAAATGTTGAATTCGTTGGTAATCTCACTATTCTTTCATTTGATAGTTCATTAATTGAGTTCATTCTTGAAATTTGTTACTTGAGCATAATTTTCATATATTGTTTTAACTCGAGAATTGCGTAAACTTTGTGAAATGATCATAGGTATCTTTGATATATCATCCATATTAGCCTTGACCTCACCCTTATATGTTTATCCTCGTTAACCCCTTTGAGCCTAAATATAGCCTTTCGTTTTATAACCCCAATCCCATAACCAACTCTAAATTGGAGTTTTAGCCCATTTATACACTTTTCGCACCTTTGTTTGGAATGTTGCTTGGGATTGAATGATGTTGTTATGATGTCGGTTGCAATTTAGGCATATGAGGGTGAGAAAAGAAGAAAGTGTAGTGAAAAAGAGAAGAAAAAGAGAAAGCAAAAGAAAACAAAAGAGTAAATGAGAAAAATAAAGTATGTAAATGTTGTATATAGTTCAATAAGCTTTGATTACTCTCCCCGATGATATATCCAATGTCGTTTTGGAACTTATTTTTCCAATTTTGATATTGCCCGCATTTTCCCATTATCCCAATTTTTCATTCCGAACACTTTGAATCCGTACATACATTCCTTCATTTCATACCCTACCCATACCTACATTACAACCCTAGTAAAGTCCTATATGATCTTAGGTTGATGTAATTTAAAAGTCATAATAGTTTTGCATTTCGCCTCTTTTAGTGTGCGGTATCTTTCATTGAGATTACAGTTTTTCATTTTATATATAGCGTTCTTCATTGTGACATGTGTGCGGCCTATTTTCCATTTCCATTTACTCTTTAGCCCGCATGTTCCGTGTGTTGCCTCTTTGTTTCGAGTAAATTTACTTGATGAGTGTAATGCCCGTGAGGATTGAATGTATGCTTGCTTTAACGTTTATCCGATTTATATAAGTTTTTTGCCAAATCATACTTTGCATGTGCTCGCCCCCCTCCCACATTTTAAACTTTCAATTCTATGAGGTGCATTCTATAATATTAATGATTTGGACTTTTGTTTGAATTCATTCAATGTGGTAATAATGCGTATGAAATCCTTTTCGTTATTGTTGGGCTTGTCACATGTTGGGTTGGGCTTATTTTGAGGAAACCATGTGATGTTTGTGGGTACCATCCTTGAAAACCCTCACGAGACGACACTCTTCCACTAGGGTGACCTAGGGATTTAACCACTTATTGTATACGCTAAATGCAATCGAATCGCCCGCAAAATTGGCCTTTTGCTTTTATACCATATTTTTGTACTTATCTTGCTTTTTGTTTACTTGTTCTTCTTGTTGCATCCTATTTTATTGCTAGGGACTATCGATGTGTAAGTTAGGGGGTGTGATAATACACAAATATTGCGTATTTCATACGTCGAACCTACGCATTTTAGCCCCCTCGGGTGCCTTAATCTCTATATTTAAGCCCGTTAACCAAATAACCTCTATTTATATTGTTAACATGCTATATGAGGTATAATTGGGCTTTTGTAGGTATTTAGGTACCAAGTATGGAGTTCGGACGCATTCCGGTGAAGTTTCGTTCACAATCACACGTTCAAGGGAAATCCGTTCATTTCACAGCTTGGGCACCTAGCCCGACATCTCATGAAAGTTGTAGCCCTCCTTTCTAGCTTCGCGTGACCATGAACAGTGCGCGATTCCAAGTCCGTATGAAGAAGTTACGGCAATTTCAGCAGAAGGAAAAATAAGGAAATCAAAAGAGGAGGAGAAAAGAGAAGAAAAGAATGCAGAAGCTGCTGCTTGGATGTGACCTGCTTGATCGATCGATCGACCCTTTTGGTCGATCGATCAACCCTTCTGAACTGTCTAAATTTTGCCTTGATCGATCGACCCTTTTGGTCGATCGATCGATCCCCTATTTTCTGCAGATATTTTGCCTTTTCTTTTCTTTTCTCTTCTCTTTTCTAATTTAATTCCAACTTACTATATAAAACAATTTTGTTGTAATAAACATATATGAACGATTTTAGGGTAGTTTAGCTTAGGGTTTTGGGGTTTTTGGAGAGTTCATCCTTATTTCTCTTTGGATTGACACCCAATTGGGTTGTAAGTTGCACTATTCATCTCCCCTACCATTAATTTAGTTTGTAGTTCTTCATTTCTTGCTTTCTAGTGTAATTTACATGCTTTGTTAATAGGTTTTCATGCTTTCTTTACACGCTTTCTAGTGTAGTTTTACCGCATTTCTTTACCGCTTTATTCACTGCGTTTTTAATATTCTTTCTAGGTAATTTAAATTAGGTTGTGTTTGAATGGAACTCACTCGGGTTGACGCGTTGCTTTGCTTTGGTGATGGAGTTTACGGGTCTGTTTCGGGTGTGTTGTCCTAGTTTTTATGCCTAGAAGATTTGACAGGGCATATCATGTATGTCCCGTGCTTACGACCTTTCGTGTGTAATTTCTGGGATATTTGTTGACGCCAAAATCTTATTAGGCTTTTATGATGATGCAGGGCGTGACAACCCTTGGTTTAATTAACTATCGAAATGAGACGCATTTGTAATAACTCGTCGACCCATGTAACAATTTTATACAAATTAACTCGGGTGAGGGATATTCGACGCAACCTACAGTTTTACTCGCTTTCATAATCTAGTTTCAATACCCTTGCCTAGATTAATATTTCCCTTTATGCATCTTTTCCTTTTTAGTTTGTAATCACCTTTTCCCTTTTATTTCGAAATATTAAATCATATAAATTCTAGCAACTTGTCACTGTGGATTTTCGATACCCGACTTACCGCTGTGCTTGCCTCGCAAGTGTAGTAGTAATTTAGGTTTTTTTGTCTAGTCGCGGCGAGACGAAAACAACGACTGTGCACTTTACACGCGCACACCTCTCTCGCGCGCTATCAAAATGGCATGATCTTTGGCACACCTCTCTCGCGCACACCTTTCTCTCGCGTAAGGACATAGTAGTATGATCTTTGGTGCATGAAATTCAAAAGTCATAATAGTTTTGATAATCTATGAAAATGCATTTTGCCTCTTTTAGTGTGCGGTATCCTTTCATTGAGATTACAGTTTTTCAGTTTATATATAGCGTTCTTCATTTGTGACACGTGTGCGGCCTAGTTTCCATTTACATTTACTCTTTAGCCCGCATGTTCAGTGTGTTACCTCCCTATTTCGAGTGAAATCACTTGATGAGTGTAATGCCCGTGAGGATTGAATATATGCTTGCTTTAATTTTTATCCGATTTATATAAGTTTTTGCCAAATCACACTTTGCATGTGCTCGCTCCCCTCCCACATTTTAAAGTTTCAATTCTATGAGGTGTATTCTATAATGTTAATGATTTGGACTTTTGTTTGATTTCATTCACTTTGCTAATAATGCGTATGAAATCCTTTTTGCTATTGTTG
This sequence comes from Sambucus nigra, assembly GCA_949130495.1. NCBI lineage: Eukaryota > Viridiplantae > Streptophyta > Magnoliopsida > Dipsacales > Adoxaceae > Sambucus > Sambucus nigra. The sequence continues at coordinate 137,700,601 of OX422216.1, forward strand.
GGCTTGTCGCATGTTGGTTTGGGCTTATTTTGAGGAAACCAAGTGATGTTTGTGGGTACCATCCCTGAAAACCCTCACGAGATTACACTCGTCCACTAGGGTAACCTAGGGGTTTAACGGCTTATTGCATACGCTAAATGCAATCGAATCGCCCGCAAAAGTGGCCTTTTGCTTTCATACCATACTTTTGTAGTATCTCCTGTTTTTGGTTTGCTTGTAGTTCTTGTTGCATCCTATTTCATTGCTAAGGACTAGCAATATGTAAGTTAGGGGTGTGATAATACGCAAATATCGCGTATTTCATCCTCTGAACCTACGCATTTTAACCCCCTCGGGTGCCTTAATCTCTATATTTAAGCCCGTTAACCAGACAACCTCGGTTTATATTGTAAACATGCTATATGAGGTGTAATTGGGATTTTGTAGGTATTTAGGTACTAAGTATGGAGTTCGGACGCATTCCGGTGAAGTTTCGTACACAATCGCATGTTCAAGGGCATTTTAGTCATTTCACAGCTTGGTCACCTGTCCCGACATCTCACCAAATTTATATCTCTCCTCGCTAGCTTCGCGTGGCCGTGAACAGTGCGCGATTCTGAGTCCGTATGAAGAAGTTACGGCAATTTCATCGGAGGAAAAAATAAGGAAATCAAAAGAGGAGGAGAAAAGAGAATAAAAGAATGCAGAAGCCACTGCTTGTCTGTGACCTGCTTGATCGATCGATCAAACCTTTTGGTCGATCGATCGACCCTTTTGAACAGTCAAAATTTTGCCTTGGTCGATCGATCGACTAAAGGGGTCGATCGACCGATCCCCTATTTTTCTGCAGATATTTTCTTTTCTTTTCTCTTTTCCTTTCTAATTTAATTCCCACTTGGTATATAAGCCAATTTTGTTGTAATAAACATATATAAACGATTTTAGGTTAGATAGGTTATGTGACAACCCGCTCAAAATAATAACGGGTGGCCATCCCTATACTACATTAAATCAGGTATCTCAGATGGCCGAGTCTCAACATCAACCGACAATACGTAATAATATAAGGCTAACTACCCGAAATCATTAAAAGTGGATTGTCAAAAATTTAAAACTTTTATTTAATACCGAGTAAAACCAACCATACAACAAACAAACTGCAATACTACATCTAACTATGAAGAGTGATACATGCAACTCCAATAATGTAAAAGAGTATAATACAATGTACAACAAAATCTCAACAACGAAATACCCAAATAAGCTGTCGGGTCACAAACAATACAATAATCTGAGAAATAAAATATAAAAGGGTTAATCTACAACACTTGAGTATAAACCTGATATACAAACTGAATCCTAATCTAGATATACAAAGATAGGAATCGACCAAAGCAAAGTGTCGCAACAGTCCGCTACTACCACAGCTCCACGAATACACTGGATGGATAAACATCAATGGCGTCCTTGCGGAGGAACACCTAAAGTAATACAATATATATACATGGAGGGAGAAAATATAAACGGGTCAGAGCCCGAGTTGAAAACATTTTATAGCAAGTGCATTAAAATGCATAATAATTATAAATGCATTACTACATAATTAAGGTGGAATCGAACTCACCATCATAATCTCCCTCACCTCTCAACTAAAGCGCGCAACTTAACGTATGCACGTGATCTCCAAAAGAATGCCCCCAAATCTATTTAGGCAAAAGAATCTAACTTAAACCCAATTGAACTGTTTTAATTAAAATCATCTAATCTATCTCCCAATCTACACTTATCTATATCCCTTAAGTCATATACTGTAACTTTAATGTTATAGTTCTCTTTATATTGGTTCATTTATTGAACATATAAAGCTGCATAATCATCCTCATAATAACATCATCACAATACATCAACATTCTCTTTTACTGGAATTTCATATATTCTAGTTATGCCCTCATTTGGCATGTAAAAATATATATAAATAATTATATATGAGTTATTAGCATCTAAGTGCTAAGGACTAAACTTCTCCTAATTCTCAATATTGTACTGTGTTTCGTGCGTGGGACGTCTCACCGAAGCGAAATCCAAACAAGGAACCCCCCGTTACACTACTCCTGGCAGTATTGGTCTTCGAGATTCATTATGCCCTCAATGCATGATGCATGTAACCCAAATTATTACTCCATTTTAATTAATTAATATTCCTAATTCTCAACAGTACACGGCGTTTCATGCGCGGGACATCTCGCCGAAGCGAAATCCAAATAAGGAACCCTCCCGTTACACTACTCCTGGCACTGTCGATCGTCGGGATAGGTGATATATATATAAATATGAGCATTAAGGACTAACTTCTCCCCAATTCCCAATATTACACTACGGTTCGTGCGTGGGACGTCTCGCCGAAGAGAAATCCAAACAAGGAACCCCCCGATACACTAATCCTGGGAATGTTGGTCGTTGAGGTCCATTATGCTCTCGATACCCAAATACAAGCACAACAATAATATCATAACCATCCAACCGAGCTATAACTCGAGGATGCAGGCTCATATGCTATCATCTTCCAGTTGCCCATACCACGTAGCAAACTGGGGCCACCTGGTGGGGTTCAACGGCACCCACCTCGTGATCAACTCACGCACACAACATCCCGGGAAGCGGTCATAGCTCCTAACCGGTAAGTGAGAACGACACATACCCATGACTTCTCACCCCCAAAAATAATAATGTATATCATATAATAATCACCAATGACGACTATGACCTGGGGAATATCCACACCCTGCTCTTTGAGCCAGGATGCTCACCCCTAACGCACGTAACTTCCCAATGATAGCAAGGAGGGGGTATGTTTCACTATATATATATATATATATATATATATATATATATATATATATATATATATATATATATATATATATATATATATATATATACATATATATAAGGTATACATACATCATCACATCATATAAAGATATACCATCATATAAGGTATACTTGTCACATAGTTTTCATATTTATTATACGCTCTTAGGCGCAATAGAATTTAGGTCATTGTTTAGTATATTTCCCTCTTGATATACTAATCGTCAATTCCCACACATCTTCCCCACTTAGTATACACTATACTATTTCTCGCTTGAAGCTCACGTGTCGCTTCTATTTGAATTATCTCTCCATTTTATATAAGTTAAGGATATTCTCTATATCCTAATGCACTTCATTTAGCATTTCTCATTGTGTGAGACATCTCCCAAATCAATCATCAGTAAGGATATTTCTATATCCGTATGCACATCTATTAGCATTAACAATTCTCCATTCATAATAGGGTTTTATTCATTTTATGAACCTTTCAAGGTATCCCATTTGGGAATTGATCCTAAGATCCAATATCTCTAAAATCATTCTCATCCTTTCATATAAATTTAAATTATTATCTCCAAATAGAATCCCCAATTAAGGTGGGCTCCCCCACTTAGAATATACCATAATTTCTAATCGATTAACCTCAATTTAAGTCAATACGACTCCAATAATATCTTTTAAGGGAAACTCACTAAAAGTATCCAAAACGTACTCCATATGATCCCTATAGAGGTTCCCAATCAATAACCTCGAAAAAATGGAATGAAATTCTCCCTAGAAAAATATTCCCCCAAAAGCCCTGTTTCCGAATCGATTCAGGCCAATTCTGAATCGATTCGGCCCAGCGAATCGATTCGTCTCCAAGGCGAATCGATTCGGATCATCAGACCTGGGACTCTGTCTCAGGCCGAATCGATTCGGCTGGGGTCTGAATCGATTCGGTCACTCAGACCTAGGCACCTGCATATTTCCGAATCGATTCGGCCTACCTGAAGGCTCGAAAATGGCTACTTTTTATTAAGCCAAAAATCTCAAAATTCATTTTAATCATCTTCTCTTCATTTCTCTTCAACCCAATCACATATATATCATTAATATTCATCCTAGAATACATATAAACTAATTTCTATCCTCAAATCAAATATCTACATATCAAATCTAAAATTTTACCCAAAAGTTAGGTTTTGATAAACTAAACCTAAAACCCATAAATTCAATCCACAAATCATGCAATAAATGGTACACAACAGTTATTTAGCAAGTTTAATCACTTTCCTCGGGTTCCTAGGGTCTGATTCGTCCTCGAGATTGCGTATTGGCCGAAAAATACCCTTTCTCTCTCTTTTTTCCTTCTTTCTCTTCTTCTTTCTTTCTATTTCGCTTTCTCTCTTTGGAGAAATAAATATCCCGTAGGCTTTTAAGTCCTAACTCCCAAGATACACAACTTTAAATGATAATACACACTTTAAATGACTTGATAACTTTAATTCGAGTCAAACGGACTTAAATTATTTCGGAACCTAAATAGACCCCAAGTACAGTCGTTTTGACTTTCTCGACCCTTCCGGAAATAATGGTACCCTCAGAATTGCCATTCGACACACTTCCTAACAACTCCAAATTTTGACCTCAATTGCCAATTTAATTATTCTCCAAATAAAATAATATTTATTTCTCCCAAAATAAATAAATCATCGTCTCCAAGACCTCGGGTTGTTACAGGTTAGGGTTTGGAAGCTCATTTCTTCATTTCTTCTTGGATTGACACTCCATTTGTTATGTAATTTATGCCACCATCTTCCATTTCCATTAATATAGTTGTATTTCATTATTTCCTTGCTTTCTGATTAGATTTACATGCTTTCATAATTAGTTTACATGCTTTCTTACCGTGCTTTCTAGTGTAGATTTATCGCGTTTCTTTACCGCTTTATTTATCGTGTTTTTATCATGCTTTCTAGGTAATTTAAATTAGGTTGTGTTTGAATGGAATTCACTCGGGTTGACGCGTTGCTTTGCATTGGTGATGGTGTTTACAGGTCTATTTCGGGTGCGTTGTCCTAGTTATTACGCCTAGGAGATTTGGCGGGGGATATCATGTATGTCCCGTGATTACGACCTTTCGTGCATAATTTTCGGGATATTTGTTGACGCCAAAATCTTATTAGGCTTTTATGATGATTTAGGGCGTGACAACCCTTGGTTTAATTAACTGTCGAAACGAGACGCATTTGTAATAATTCGTCGACCCATGTAACCATTTTATACTAATTAACTCGGGTGAGGGAAATTCTTCGCAACCTATAGTTTTACTCGCTTTCTTAATCTAGATTTATTTACACTTGCCTAGATTAATCTTTCCCTTTTATGCATCTTTTCTTTTAGTTTGTAATCATCTTTTATACTTTTATTTCGGAATACTAAATCAGTTAAATTCTAACAACTCGTCTCTGTGGATTTTCGATACCCGACTTACCGCTCTACTTGCCACGCAAGTGTAGTCGTAATTTAGGTTTGTTTATATAGTCACGGCGAGACGAAAACAACGACTGTGCACTTTACACGCGCACACCTCTCGCGCCCTATCACATTGCCTAAATGAAGTTGTAATAAATCATTTCCTTATGATTACAAAAAATTCACCACGGGTCTTCCAAATCTATGATAAATAAGTTGTTGGGTCGATACTGGACAATTGTTTTAGAGCGGTTTAAAGTTTGTTATAAGAGTTTTATTTATGATTTCTCATAAATTAACAAAGGAGTTTTTGTAAACTTCTGTGATGTACAACATGTGTAGATCATAAAGAATAAAAAGAAAATGATAAGATTAGAAGACTTTTACTTCATAGGATGACCACATCTAAAATACAAAAAAAATAACAAATATTGAAACAACAAATAAAATAATATAGTGACTTTTCTTGCCAACATAATCTAGGCTTTATCCCCAAAATACAACATAAAATAGTAAAAATCAATATCTCCTAAAAATTCTCACAAATACATAAAATATATTAAGTGAAACATTCTCACAAACACCTGACTTGCATAAAGTCTAAACAGTACAGTATGTATATTTAGAGATTGAGGATCGTACACACTCCCGGCGCCCTTGCTTTCACAACACCGAGATAAAGTCTGGGGTGCAAGCTTTCTCTTTTATTCCTCTTCACCATCTCCAAACAAATGCACTTTTCCTAAATTTTAAAGCCATTAATATATATATATATATATATATATATATATATATATTTCTTTGAATGTAGGTGTTGAGTGTAGGGTAAGATCGGGGCTTATTCACTTTAACCGATTGGGACGAAGAAGTGGAGTGGGGGTGTAGTTAACCTTTTCCCATTTCCTGACTGTTTTGGGTTAGTCTACCCATCGTACTGCTCCTGCTGTGAATTGTTTTTTTTTTTTAAATAAATTGAAGCTTATATTATGAGTGACAACAGTTAAAGTTGATGACACAACATTTTGTAAAAACAACTCAAAGCTTTTGGAAACAAACCATAACTCATAATATAGAGAGAGCGTGATTTTCCTCGTATAGATGTGGTCCTTGGTCATTACTTTTGTCTAGTGGCTTTTACTAGAGCATTTTATCTAAAACTGTTAAAAGGATCACAGTGATAAATATAAAATCATTCTTAAGAACACCCTAATATTAATCACGAACACATTAATATGATTAAACTTTAACATACAATTATTCTTAATAAAAGGATCTTAGATCTTCATGTTTTCACAAAATACGTCTAAACGATATAAAATAAGACTTACCTTGATCCAATGCATTGATCAATCTTGATTAATTGCTCCATCAATCTCCCTTCTTGAAAGAATTACACTCAAAATAGAATCTCGGAATTTCTCTCCCACCTCAGAAATAGTGTGTTATGAGATGACTCTAGATGGTGTAGAGGTCTCTATTTATAAGGGGAAGAGGGCCAGAATCCTAGTGGAGGTGGGACTCTTTCAAGTCTCCCACTGATGCCACTAACCATCATGTGATTAACGGATAAGGTTTACCGAATTCTTTTAATATCTTTATTTATCACATTCCTAATTAATTATCTGATATTTATCAGGACCGCAATGATGGGAAATTCGGAATTTAATAAAATTGAAATTAAATAATTAATTTCATTACTTGACATTAATTTCCAACAGTCTCCCACTTAGTCTTAATAATTCGTATAATTAAATTAGGTATCATAAGGTGCACAATTATTGATAAATTCAGTTTGCTAAATCAAATGATTCACGAATGCGAGTCATGGCGGTTCCATGCTATTCAAGAGCATGGTTCCTTCCATGTACCACAACACCAATGTTTCATTCAACTGAGCCTTTAATATTGGGTATCATAATGTCCTTTTGAATAAGGACTATTTCTGTCAACAACAATTCATAATTATATGCATGCATTCACAAAGGACTGAAATAATTGAAATCAGAAACACTTTTATTGAATTCAAGTAATAGTGTCAAACAACTAAACCAAATAACAATCATAATTTTACTAATTGAGATCCATCTCTTTGACACGTTCCATAAGGTCTTTTGGAGATAGTACTTTCGTAATAGGACTGCTATGTTATCACTCGTACTAATGTGATCAATTTACATCTTTTGTCTCTGAATTTCTTCTTTAACTGATAGGTATTTCATTCAACGTGCTTAGTTACTTTAGGAATACCTAACATTTCTTCATAAAGAAGATTGCAGCGACATTATCATAATATTTCAGCGACTTGATAATAGTGTCGACAACTCCAAGTCCCAAAATGAAGTCACATTGCCAAAATACATAAGTTGTAGCATCAAGCATGCTTCAAACTCAGCTTTTCACAATAGTTAATGGATGGTTTGTGTTGCACTCCTTCATTATATTGGTTGATAAACCAAAACAAACGTACTTAAGCAAGAGTGAACTTCGTACCATCCACACAACTAGTAAATCTGAGTCACAATAATTGTTCATATTTAAATGAACACATACATCATAAGTGTGAGCATATAGTCCTTTAAGTATCTCATTACTTCATACACAACTTTTAAACCCATAAAATTATTTTGATTCTCTACTTTCTAAATCCGTGCTTGTATATAGAGAAAATATGTAAATATATTCCCACTGATCTTAAGGTGTATACAAATATACAACGATTAATAAAAAAATAATGATATTATATCTTAAAATACGTCATGTGGGAAACTTATGTTTATAAAATTATCTCCTAAACATATACAAATGGTTCATAAGACTACAAAAAGTAATTTTCACATCCACATTATGTAACTCTCAATCATAATGAGATACTAATGTCATAAGAATTCTACGTCCTTACATATAATTGAGAAGGCTTATTTATAACCTTTTCTTCATTAATAGTGAAATATTTTACTACAATTTAGCTTTATCTCGTTAAACTACCATTAGTGTCGCGTTTGGTCTTGATGACCCCTTCATACCCGACTTTAGTGCATCAATTATGTAATTCAACGAGATTTCAACCTTAGTTGTAGTCCATTAGTTTCCCTTCTTATGACTTTTGAAAATAAAACAAAGTCATTATTTATCCATACGCCAAATTCATGTTCATGCAGATACACCACATAATCATCGAGGATAGTAGACCTTTTAGGATCTTCTTAATACTATTCCTTATGACTTTATCTACATTTATCTCACGGTGACAATACTATCATTTAGTGGTTGATCATTTATTTGTTCTTTGTTGTTTAGACAATCTAACAACTAAAAGAACAAGGATTCAAGAAGGTTATCGATAATGGGATAAGTACCCTACCTTCCTTTATAACCATATTTCATGATTTTCTACTACCACTAATTTCACCTTTCATAATGAATTTGACTTTAATGAAATAAATACGTGTCAATGACAATTATATGATCTATGTAGGTCCAATTTAAGGGAAGTTTCTCATAATCTCCCACTTGGGCCGCATAGGTCATCCTTATATTAGACATCGTAATACCTTAAGAGCACAACTCGACTATCAAAATTTGTAAGAGACATTACAAAAATCTTCTCCACGAAAATTATGAAAAAGAGTCTAGATTTAATTTGGTACAAGATTTAAAGAGTTAAAAAAAACGATACGATTATGATGCAGGATCAAACAAATCTTTAAAGAACTATGTCCAAAATTTATTTTGTACAAAACATCAAAAGGAATACCATAACCCTTAAAATATATATATATATACATCAAAAGATTCTTTATAACATATCCCTCACGATCAAGTCTAGACAAACAGTTTCCAAAAAAATTGAGGGTTTATGAAAAACAAATGGCGATTTGATTCCCCAAGAACAAAATAAAAAGAATCTTATTAGTATTTCTAGTTTGTTTCGTAAGAAATCCTTGCATCAAAAGTAAATGCTTTCTATAACACAGTAAGTATAACTTGAAAACTCTACTGAGATGAAAAACTCATTTCAAATCATAAAAGATACATATTATCTTTATGATTATTAGTCCGAGTGTGCAACATGTAAACAAACTTAATTTGTTTAACCAAATTAAATATGAAATGTTTAGAGAAATAAAATGGGATACAATAATATGTGATAAGATAATGAGATAAATTGCTCACTTCATTAATGCTTTGATTTAACAACACACACATCGATTACATGATAAATTGAGTGCAAAACCGTGAGTTTTTGTCAGTAGTAACCGTGAAATATCGATTATATGATGCTTGTAGATTACTTTATTGGGTATAATGTTATTTCATTATATTGTATACGATATTTGTGCAGAACTTATTTTCACATACTACAATAATGTATGTGATCTATGATGTTCATTCAATCACTCAAAATCGATTCCCGATAAGGAATAACCTTGCTTGAAGAAATAAACTCAATATCCCCATTAATATCTTTACAATTATAAGCATCATGAGTTACTACTACCATCATCTTTACATTTAATATTCATTGCAATTCTAGTCGGGTCACTGTGGTGACTACCAAACATTTCATAATATGAATATTACATTACGTAAAGACTTATATACACAAGTTAATAAGTTTTTTCACTTATTTTCATTAAATATCGCATGAGCAACAAACAAAATTATTCATGTTTATGGTTTTCATAAACTTAATTGGTGATATGATAGTGAAAGAAACTATGGCATCTGCGTTTGACGACCATGATTGCCTTCCCAAAATATATATCACCACTTATATTTTGTTCAATTATTGTAATTGGACATGTAGGCTTTCGAATCACAATGATTGAATAAACAATAATATGTATACAACATCATAAAGTACCATCATCCTAGCATTCAATATCATACATGGACCCGTAGGTAACCAAAATATGCATGATATTAATGCATTAGTCCAATATTTATATCTTCTGGAATGGATCACTTTAATGAACACCAAACCATATATTATATAAATATAAGAGATACACATACATGTGCAAAATACTCGTAATACATGAATAATTATATTATTGTCTATTCCTTAATTTGAAATTCACGAAAAAATAGACATTATGTGAAAATCAAATAGACCAAGAGTTTGCATGAGATATTATACAAATAATAGTAAATGGAATACATAAACCATTTACTTTCGCTTCATCACTTATGTATGAGTAACAAATCAGAAATATTGATCCAAATCATTCATGGTCATACTAATGCACAATAAGGTTATAATCACAACTATTATACTAGTGGCATATGTAAATATGACTATATAACATCGATGCCAATTATTTAATATTTGCAAAAATTCCAATGTTTATTTGATTCAAATATCAGCATGTGTTGCACTTCAATTTAACCTTATACAAACATTAGGATAATCTGAAATGACTACAAGTATAATATCTTCACATGTAATCTTAGCCTGTATTTGGCATTTGATTAAACTGAATGAATACTTACTTATGAGTCTCAAAATTTGCAAGTCATGCATTTAAATATGCATGCATGCAACGAAATCATAAATCTAGTATCCGCATATATGAATTGTAGCCTGTGTTTGGCATTTAATTCAACTTAATGGGAGTACTAGCATTAGAATAAACAATAATTCTGATTTTCAACCACATGAATCGCTGGCCTGTGTTTGGCACGAGACTCATTAAAACACGAATATCATAATATTCAACAATATGAATCATTGGCCTGTATTTGGCACGAGACTCATCAAAATATGAATATTAACAATAACGCAAGTCTAATATCCTACCATATGAGATATGTTGTCCTATGTTTGGCACGAATATTCAACTAAAATAGGATCATTAGCGCAATGTTTTATCAGAGTTCTAGATAAAATATGGGAAAACATGAATTTTTCCCTCAAAAAATGAGTTAGCATCATGGAACTGTAGAAAATTACTCTAGAAACTCAAATATTCGACGAAATTCAAAAAATAATTTTTCTGGAAGTCATAAACATTATTTATGTGAAATCAATGCCCCAAAAATATTATACTCAAAACTTAATGTATAATTAATGGTCCAAATATAAATGCATACACAATAATCTAATATTTACAATTATAGATTAAGACACTTTTATGTCTTCCCCATCCAACATCATATAAACATTATTGTCGAAACATCAATTCATAATTACATTAGGACCTTTGGGCTACCAATTATAAATTATGCACAATAACCTAATATATCGAAATGTTATTGTCAAACACATAATCATACATCTAATATTCAAAATTTTATATTGAACCCTTTCATCAATACCAAATAATACATAAGATGAATATTAGAATAACCATGAACATTAAAAACAACCCATGTGGTGGAAAAATACATAATATTTGGGGAAATCGTAATTTTTGCCAAAAAAGGAAATTTTAGTTAGCACCACAGAGATGTAGATAATTACTCCAGGATCTCAAAACAATTTGCGGAATTCAAAAATCAATTTTCTGGACTGAGATATTGACGTCAACATTATTACCAAAAACGGTAAAAACGCAATTTTAAGGGTCTTAACGACGTCAAAACGCAAAAGTAAGGTGGTGCCCATTGTATACAATGGGTTTTGTTTATTTCGACGTTTCCAGTCGATCATGTCAGTTTCGTAAAATTCCGAGCAAGTTTTGACCTTTCATTCTCACTAGTGAGTATTGGCGACAGAAGAAAAACGTCACAGAAAATATCAGACACACTTTAAGAGCAGATTTAATGACAGAAATAAGACTTCGCAGAAGGTCTCAGGCACAAAAGCAATTTAATAACATAAATAAAAATGTCGTAGAAAGTCTCAGGCACATATTTCATTATAGACGAACATCAATAAGGAAAATCATGAGATCTTAAACTTTAGCTCTGATACCACATATAAAATCATTCTTAAGAACACCCTAATATTAATCACGAACACATTAATATGATTAAACTTTAACATACAATTGTTCTTAATAAAAGGATCTTAGATCTTCATGTTTTCACAAAATACGTCTAAACGATATAAAATAAGACTTACCTTGATCCAATGCATTGATCAATCTTAATTAATTGCTCCATTAATCTCCCTTCTTGAAAGAATTACACTCAAAATAGAATCTCGGAATTTCTCTCCCACCTCAGAAATAGTGTGTTATGAGATGACTCTAGATGGTGTAGAGGTCTCTATTTATAAGGGGAAGAGGGCCGGAATCCTAGTGGAGGTGGAACTCTTTCAAGTCTCCCACTAATGCCACTAACCATCATGTGACTAACGGATAAGGTTTACCCAAATCTTCTAATATCTTTATTTATCACATTCCTAATTAATTATCTGATATTTATCAAGACCACAATGATGAAAAATTTGAAATTTAATAAAATTAAAATTAAATAATTAATTTCGTTACTTGACATTAATTTTCAACAATAAATACTATATTATTACCAACCTTTTCACAATAATGCTCTATTCTAATGTAACGTAATGAGATAGTTGAAGGATGGCATATATGTCACCTTTTTCATTCCAAACATCTTCTCCTCTTTTCTTTTTTTTTCTTTTCGTTAAGAGTACATTTTATTGACATATAAGTTGACCCTCACATATATAGAACTCCTACCATAATTCATCACTCGGTGTCCTTACTTTGTAACTTATAGTTCTTAGGGGCATTTACGTTTAGATCCTATTAGACTTTCTTATATACATTCTAGTCTCATCATGTTTTTCTCTTACATATAAGTCCTATTCCTAATTTTTTGGAACTTTTTTTCCAATTTTACCCTTTTAAAACCAACAATCCGTAACTTCCTTGAGGAAGTTACATAAGTGGTTGAACTTTTTTTTTAATATTCAAATGATCATAACTTTTGATTCACAAATCCGTTTTTCACAAAATCACTATTTTTGAAATTTGCTCGACGAGATCTATCAAACAAGATCCATGAAGGCTATAAAATTCCAAAGAAAAAAATTTACACAAACAGTAAACTTTACTGTATGCACTAGAATATGAAATAGTTTTATATATGCGACATTTTCACAAACAGACAATAACATTTACTGTGGTAATACTACACAGTATATATATATATATATACGGTGGATCCAAACCCTTTTTTTCAGAATTATCTTACCACCATTATTGGAGCTTCAACGACCTTCGTTAGAGCTCCGATTTGGGGTGGGTAAGGGTGACATGTGTTGCCGATGGCGCGGACCATTGAAAATAAGAGACTTTTGAATAAATGGGCTTTGGATCCACCGAAGTATCATGGGGGCCGGGCGCGGACCTTTGAAAATAAGATTGGATAAATGGGATCGAGATCATCTGGAGCACTAATTTGGGGTGAATAGGGGTGACACAGAACTTTAAAAATAGGAACATATTGGATATATATATATATATATATATAGTTTGTAAAAATGTCATAAATATTAAACTTTATTGTATACACCAGAAAATAAAATGGTTTTATATTTGTGACATTTTCACAAACAATAACATTTACTGTGATAATATATTTATGAAATAGTTTTATATATATAACATTTTCACAAACAGTAACATTTACTGAGTTAATATTACACAATATATATATAACATTTTCACAAACAGTAACATTTACTGAGTTAATATTACATAATATATACACATACACACACACACACACACACACACACACACACACACACACACGCGCGGTAGATCCAAATGTGAAAAAATTGTGAAAAAATTAGAAACTTGAAAATAGGACCTATGGAATAGGACCTATGGTTTTCAAAGGGTAAAATTGTGAAAAAAATTTCTCAAAAGTTGGAATAGGACCTATGAAATTATTAAAAAGTCAATAGAACTTAAAAGCTTGTTGACCCAATAAATGGGACTTATAAGCTTCTTAATCCACTACAAAAACAGTTAATATGATTTCTATACGGTAATGGAAACTTGGATGCATTTAAAAAGATTATAATAACTCCCATGATAGGTACTTACCATTTTTTTTCCTCTTAGTCTACTAAAATTGTGATAGCGGACACAACGTTTTGTGCATAGGCAAAACATTTGATTTTTTCATTCTCCTCTGCAGTCATCTCTGGATTAAGATTAATTTGAAAATATGACCGAAAGACTTTGCTGTGAATTGGTTAATGTCAGGAAAATCACAAACATCCAGTATATAGGCTCATTTGTTAAGAGGGGAAATGAAGAAGATGATAAATGTTTCGTGGGTTGTGTTTGGAGAGAGAGTGGTAAGCTTATCATTTATGGTGAGAAAAGAAAAATGCTCATTAAAATGATGAAAAGTGACTTTTGAGTTTACAGGTTTGGACCTTTGGTTTGAAAATTTTGGACCCCCGACTTAAATGGCTGCTAATAATATGCCACATGGCGCATTTTCAAGAGAAGACACCGTTTTATATATTACTAGGATTAACCCTCGCGCGATGCGCGAACGTGTTACAAAACAGTTAAATAATTACAATTATAAAAATTATTAAATATTATAATATATATAAAATATCAACTTTATGCGTGCACACACACATGTCACGTGTCTCAAAATTGTGTCACCGTATCATTTTTCAAATTCAATATACAAATTCTCTTGTGAATATACAACTCCTCTTCTCATTTATTAGATTCTAATCACAAAAACATTTGGTCTTACTTCTCTATCATAAATTCTGTTGATTATAACAAATAAATTACTATTTAAAAAAAGACATAAAGTTGATTTTAACAAAAAAAAATTATTACCTAAAAAAATTGAAACTTAGGTGGTATAAAGCTCTTAGAGGAGAACATATATAATATACAACTAATTTTTTGTGCCCATTTCATTAATCAAATCTATACATATAATAGCAACTCTAACTAAGGCTAAACAAAGGTAAAACACCTAAATTGAGAAAAAAGCTTTTGTAAACTAACCTGTTTGTAATGTATTCTTAAAATGAGCATAGAAACACAGGGAGGATAGTAGAGAAAGTGTGGTGAAAACTTTTGAGGGATTTGGGTTGAATTGACCTTGATTTTCGGGTGCTGGAGGGTCTATTCAATGAATAACTTCTCTTTCATGTCATAAACGATTAAAATCTTGCGATTAGTATTTTTCAATTCCAACAAATTATAAGATTACATAATGTATTTATTGAAAATTACATGAAAATCAATATAGCAACGTTATAAAATTTAGAAAATGGGGATAGTTAAGATTTAGGAATTTACATAATTGGTTATAACATACTATTCTCATTGAAAAAGTGACCTAAAATCATTTTCTATAGAATTAAAAAAAAGTATTACGACTTTAGAAAAGCTCCTAAATATGAAGAATAATTGTCAAAAATTCACATAAAATCATTTAGATATTTGAATAATAAAAACAACAAACATATTAAAGAATGTAAACAACAAAACAAACCTAGTACAAAAAAGTTAAGTCAATGTGAATTATGCGCTAGCAAAACTTAACAGATTGAGAATGATAGTAAATTAACCAAAAAAAAGAATGATAGAAAAACTCATCGATTTTCATACCATTACCCTTTACCTAAACTAAAAAAAGTATTCCAAACGAAATGGATTATAATTTCTTAATATTCAAAATGTTGAGAGTGCACTAAGATTGCAAATACCCCTTTAACAATGCAAATAAACTCCTAAGGGACTATTTGATATACGTGATTTTTCATGACAAATGCAAAAGTGACAAATGAACGATTTATCTACTTTTGTATGCATTTGATTGGATAATTTGTCATGACATGTGAACCCTTGATTTTGGTGGCAAGATTTGCTCACCTCTAATCCACAGTGAAAAAGTTTCCCCTCAATTTACTATTTTTCTTTTTGTTAAAATAGTTTTCTATATTATTGAAAGCAACCCCTTTTTATTGAAAGCAACCACTTTTATAACATACTATTCTCAACCACTTTTTATTGAAAGCAACCACAATTTACAACCACTTTTTATTAAAAATAAAAATATTTGTTATTTTAAAAAAAGTTTATAAAAATAAAAAGCGTTTTTATTATGAAAGCAAAAAAGTTTTGACAGTTTAACGAAAATTCTTTTATAAAAAAACTGTTTTGTTTAAAAAAAATTGTTTTCAATGTTTTTCTAAAAAAATTATTTGTATGAAAAAGCAGTTTCGTATAATAAAAAAAAATATAGAACCAAAAATGTCTTGTTATAAGAAAATTGTTCTAAGTGTTTTTAGGACATCAAAATTATACTAATCCTGAAAAAAATTCTTTTGATACAAAGAACTCTTTTGTTTTAAAAAAAATAGATAAGAAAAATAGTGCATTTTAAACTATTTTACAGTATTTTTATAAAAAAAAATATCTTTTTGATAAAAGCCCACTTTTATGTTTTTTAAAAACGCCAAAATTAGTCTAATCCTAAAGACAATGGTTTAAAAAAATTGTTTTTATCTAAAATTATATAAATCCAAGATCAATATTTTTTTTTTAAATTTGCCATATTTTTATGCTCTAAATACTTATACATTCTTAATGACAAACATACTTTTTTCACAAAAAGGAAAAATGCACTATTCGCTGTATTTTATTGAAAAAAATATCGCGATTAATCGCTGTATTTTATTGAAAAAAATATCGCGATTAATTTGTGCTGCTGGCGCGAACCCACATTCAACAAATGATTTGGGTCCAGGAATGTGGGTTCGCAAGAGCGGCACTAATTAATCGCGATATTCTTTATTGAAAAAAACTAATTAATCGCGATTAATTAGTGTCGCTGGTGCGGAACCACATTCCCATACCTATATCATTTGTTGAATTTGGGTCCGCGTTAGCGGCACTAATCAATCGCGATATTTTTACTAGCGGCATTAATTAATCGCGATATTATGAAAAAATATTTTTCAATTTTAATTTTTATAAAAAAACTGTTTGATTTTAATTTAAAAAACTGTTTGATTTTAATTAAAAAAATATTTTTTATATTAATTGAAAAAGTTGTTTTTTTAATATGAAAACAGTTTTTTTTAATATAAAAAATTGTTTTTATATTAAAAGTTATAAACAAAATAGTAAGAAACTTAAAAAAAAAAAAAGGAAGAATGCGGTTTGTAGGCGGTACACAGGCGAGACGTTTAGAATTTCTCTAGATGTACAGATATATATTCGCAAGGCACAGCTACCCAAATCAAGTGGTGTTGACGGAAAGAAGGCGTGAAGCTGGTAGCTCCCTCAAAGGCCACTCGTTGTTTGCTGGTCGTCTCCGTGAAGGTGGCGAAAGGAAGCTGATAGTAGACTGCACCGGTGAGGGTGTTTTGTTCATTGCTATGATTTTCCTGCGGTTCTTTATTGGGGTCTTCTCCGTTTTTTGCTTTAGTATCTGCTCCTCTCCACTCTTGAAAATTCTTTCACTTCTCTTTCTTCTGGCGGTTTTGTTTGTGGCATGTCCACTTAATTTACAAGATCCCAATAAAGATATAAACCATTTCAGGAAGAAGAAGGGGCGGGGGAAGAATAAAGGGCATGTGAGAGAGTGAATATAGAGATGCACGTCTTAGTTAATTGAATATGCAAAGCAAAAGTAAAAAAAAAATGAAACAGTTACTAGGGATTGTAACCGGTATGAAAAGGCAAAATTTCAGATACAGATGTGATGAGAGATTATAGAAGAAAACGAAGAGTTTTTTTGGAAGAATAAAAGACAAGGTTGCTTTTAACAATGGTGGACACCGTAGAATTCAAAGCTCATTATATTGAATGCAAGCCACGTGTCAATTTTCTTTTAAGAGACACCAAAATTATATTATGTTATTAGATAAATTAAATACGAAACGTTTGGAATTAAAAGTCCCGTTTTAAAACATGTTTAGTCAAATATCATTTTCATTTAAAAAATAAGAGTTAATTACACTTTTCATCCTGAGCTTTATTCTGTTTTTCACCTTACAACCCGAACTTTTATTTTCGGCATTTAAACCTCTGAACTTTCTAACGACCTCAAATTGCCCAATAAAGTAAACACTGTTAACTTTTTAAATGGAAAATGGGTCATATGCCATGCTCATGAGTCTATTTTAGGCCAAAATAATATAAAAGTGAAAAAAAATACAAACTAAATCTTTAAAAAAAATAACTAATAATTTGAAAATTGAAGAAAAACATTTTAGATGTTGAAAATTAGAGAAAATATTTTTAAAAACTCAAAATCAGGAAAATAAATATAAATTACAAACAAACAATTAAGAAATTGAAAATATTATTTTGTTTCAATGCAATCTGAAAATAATTGAAAACAAATTTCAAAATTTATAGAAAGAAAGTTTAAAAAATCTGAAAATACTTTAAAAAAATGAAAATGATAGTATATATATATATATATATATATATATATATATATATATATATATATATATATATATACAAAAAAATACAACATTTTTTATTAGTTTTTTTTTTTTAATTTTAGTCCCATTTTTAAAGTTTTGTTAGTCTTGCATTTCATATATTTTAAAAATTGTTTTAAGTCCTATAACTATCTAAAACTTTCCTCAACTTCCATGTAACCTCTCTTAACTGCTCATATCTCTTTTTGTAGAGAATGACAAGTGTAAAAATATAGGACCACCAATAAAAAAATAATGACGTGAGATTAAACACACATATATTCAAAAAAATAGGACTAAAAATTTGTAATCCCCTGTTTTTAAAAACATGGAAACAACTCGATACATATTAAAAATCAGAAAATATATTAAAATATGAAAATGAAAAAACTATATTTAAAACTCGAAATATTACCGAAAAATAATTAAAAAGAAATTCGAAAAAATACTAAATACATATTGTTGATGTAAAAAATTAGATCACTCTAATTATTCGATCACAGATGAATAAATGAGACAAATAATTTTAAAGTGGTTCAACCTTATAAGAATGACCTACGTCCACTGTTATTTTATTGCTGAGTGTTTGGGAATTCTCGATTACAAGTTCTATCAAGAAATTCCGGCCCGGGGGTTCCCCCTATAATGAGGATTGTACAATGTATTTATAGCCTTGAGGCTGTAATGTGAAAGGGTAATACATTAAATGATGTACATATGAAAGGATGATACATTCAATGCCCCTTAAGCGTGTGCGTTTGAATGATAAGCATTTAATGAATAGTCAAATTGTTGGTTATCCTGTTATTAAAGCTTTGTTCGAGGTGCAGCTCGAACCGCCTGAGTTGCTCGGACAGCCTAAGCTTCTCGGTGTTTATGAGTTCCTCGGGGAATTCTTATTCCTCGGAGCGTCTGAGTTCCGCGGGAAAGTAGTGTTCCTCGTTGTATTCTTGTTCCTCGGAGCGTGTGAGTTCCTCAGAAGTATTTATTGTTGCCATGTAGATTGCCACGTGTCTTCATTCAATTGGGCCATGTCAGCTGACTAAATTTGGTATCAACAGAAGCCCCCAATGTTTCATAGTTCGAACTTTGAGGAGTATGGAACATTCTTTCTCGGAATATGGCAGTTTTAAATGGTCCTCCTAATATTTAGGGGTCTTTTGTATTTATTTCTCCTTCCCAATTCGTAGAATCATATTTTTTGAACTTTTCTACTCGCTTCGATTCTCGCGCTCTTTTTGTCCTTTTAGCCGCCGGTAGCGTAATCGTTTCTTTTTATAATCATTACTTTTTCCTTTTCTCAAGGCAAGGTCACAGACAATCCCATCGTCTTCTACCTTTTCAAATTTGCACCTTCGAATTTTTCACTGTCTTCTACTCTCTTGTGCGTTCATCCTTTTCATCGTTCGTTGTCAACTACTCCACTCTTTTTCTGTAAGATCTTCTTCCTTCTTCTTCATTTCCTTTATATATCATGGTTTACCCTGTTGAATCTCTTGATAAATTTTGCTCCGATTTTTCCATTCCCTCCTGGGTTGTTTTGGAAGAGCTTTCTGAGCTTTCTGAGCCTTCTGATTATTTCTGTTTGGCTGAGGGACATTGATTCCCCAGTCTCTTTATTGCTGAGTGTGGATTTTCTTTTCCACCCAATCCTTTATGTCTGGAATTCTGCCATTACTTTGACGTTGTTCCTGTAAGAATAGCCCCCAACACATGGAGAGTAGTTAATGGGGTTCATAGGTTAAATCAAATCCATGTAACTCGCATAGGAATTCCAGAAATAATGTTTTGTTATAGATGGGTAGTTGGTGATAACACCTTTTATTTAAAAACTAGATTTTTAAATAGGACTTTAGTGGTAAATCTCCCGGATGCCAATAGGGATTATTTTGAACATGGGGTTGTCATAAAAAATTGGCAACATGCTCCTTTATCTGGAGATGAAGCTTATCAGGGTCCCAGATTCCCTCCCTATGGCAATGGGATAGGTTATTTTTATTTCCTTTTATTTATTTTGAAATCATGCTTCCTTTATGTTTGATAAAATGTATCACTGATGACAATGTTTATTTATTTGCAGTTGATAGCAAAAGAAAGTGCCAAAAAGAAGCAGATGTTAATATAAGGCACTTGAAACTTATCTGGAGTCTGCATCAATCTGTTGCCGACGAGCATATTAGGTCGGCCTCATATCTGCTGCAATAAAAGAGCTACACCACCTCTTTTACTGCTCGTCCAGTAGTAAGTGAATCAGAGCCAGTACCAGCTTCCACCAGTTCTTCGCCTGAATCACACATTCCTTTAAGTGAAAGGATGAAGAAGAGAAGACCTCCCACCCTTTTTGAGAAGCCTTCCTCTGGTGCTTGAGAGGCAAAAAGAAGTAAGGTTGATGTCCCATAAGGGACAAAGAAGACTGATGCGCCTTCCTTGGCTGCTACTGTTGTGAAGGCTGTTAAGAAGCCCGCAGTGGCTCCGAGCATGTGTGCTGCTCCTGGAGAGGTGATTGTAATATCACTGACCAAGGGTTCTTCCCTGGTTGAATCTGTTCCTGTTCCCCCGAGGAGGCTGAAGATGAGCTCCTCGGTCAATTTGGCTGACACCATCACTTAGCCCCCAACCACTGGAACTGGGGTCCCTACTTTTGTTCCCCTGAGCTCTACCATGAGCTCGGTAAAGTCCTGGATCATTCCCGAGGTCCAAGGTACTGAGGAAAACCTTTCTCGGGATATGGTTACCTCATTGGCTGCTCGCCACGTTGTTTCTGTAAGTCTTCTTACTTTGAACTTTTCATCTTTCCTTTATTATATCTGTTTTCGACTTTGACTTCAATTTCTTTTCACAGTTGACGAGCTGCTTCAATATAATTCTGAAGAAGGATGAAGCAATTATATCTTCGAGCTCCTCATCTGGTGTGGAGGAGGCTCTGGTGGGCCTGACGAGGTCTTTGGAAGATTCTCGCCAGAAATATGCTACTAACAAGGCAATCTGGGAGAACAAGCTTGCCTCCACCGAGCAGGAAAAAGCTCAGGTTGTTGAGGTCTCCAGGGAGTTGGAGAAGAGAATAAAGGACATGGAGGGAAAAAATAAAGAGCTTGAAGAGAAGCTCAAAACTGCTGGGGAGCTTGAAGATAAGCTCAGGGTTGCTGAGGAAAAGTTATGCCAACTTTAGGAAGTAAGTCGGCAGAAGGAGGAGCTTGAAAATAAATTAAAGACTGCTGAAAATCTTTTGTCTGAGAATCTTTCCTTGGAGAAGTCCAAGAGGAAAATGACTGTGAAGAAGTCCTTCAGTGCTGGCTGGGACAAAGGGTGGAACAAGGGGTTGGCTTCCATGATGTCACAAGTTGAATATGGTAGCCTAAAATACTTCCGAGATGGATGGGTCGCAGCTCTTAAGGAGATGAAGGTTGATGAATCTTCTGAGCTCTTCCAGCAACACATTCCTGGTCCCCCTCCCACTCCTGAAGATGAAGAAGAGGACAAAGCTGCCTCTAAAGAGTCTTCAATGGTGATGGGAGATCATCCCCCAGCCATCCAGCCTGCTACCGAGGAATCTCGGCAAATCATTACTTCTCCCGTGCAACTGCTGGCGCTCCCCGAGCAACACACAACTTCCTACGAGCAACCTACTTCCTCGTCCCAGCCTCCCGATAAGGTTTTGGGAGATAAGGAAAAGGTGTAGAGTTGTTCGGGTTTATCTTTATATTTTTTTTTGTCAATTGTAACCCAGAACATGTAACTCTGAAATTTACGATCTAATAAAACTTGGACTTTTTTGCATACTATTGTCTATTTTCTATTCATACTCTGTCTTGATTATTGCTTTTTCTTCCTCTTCTAGTTTTTGGCCAGGATAAAATTGTTATCTGCCCATGATACAAAGCTGCTGCGATAATGTAATGAATATTTTAAGGCTGGTCACACAGACCTGAGTGCAGCACAAGTCGTCGACATCCTCGGCCAAGATGCTTTTGAACAAGCAGTTAAAGCATATCAATATCTGAAGTGTTTACTTTATCGAGAAGTGGCCAATAATGTGGCCTATTATGAAATGATCGAGGATCTCCAAAGCACCCTCGAGGATCTTCAGCAACAATACAAAGAATCCGCTGCCCTGTTGCATGAGGGATATGAGAAAAAATACCAGCAGATCATTGCCGACAAGGGCTACGAGAAGCTTTTTGCTGGGTATGATGTAAGGGAGAGAACTCTGAAGGGTGAGGTCGAGGAGTGCAGACAAATCGCTGAGTTGCTGGAGCAAGAGAATAATAATCTGCAAAAAGAGTTGTCTCAGTTGAAGTCTGCAGCTTCCACTTCAAATACCTTGATCCCAGTGACCGATGAGGGATTCTCGTTCTTGGAGGTTGAGAACGCCAAGTTGAGGGACGAATTGGAAACCTTGAAGAGCTCTGGCCCCTCTACATCTTCTTGTGGTCGAGCAAGAGCTCTGGCCTCTCTACATCTTCTCGTGGTCGAGCAAGAGCTCCAACGATCGTATCCAGATTGCCAATAATGAGGGCTACAAGAAGGGCTGGTTGAATGCCTTAGGAGTGCTTCAACTCGAACAGGATCATTACCTGTGGGACTACCATGATCCCGGGCTGCTCGACTTACCTGTGCCACCATAGAAACTGGATATGAGTTGGATCCCTGCTTGGGCCATTCCTCGGAGCTTGATTTTCTAATATCTCGGTGACTACAATATCCATTCAAATGCCGAGATATCTCGTCCCGAGCATCTCTTAGATCGACCATCCGTGATGAATGTCAGGATGTTGAAGGATCTCAACTTTATAAATTCTCCTCTGGCTTTAAATGATCCGCCTGCTGGCGAGGAACCTGTATCAAAAGCAGAGGGGAAAAGACCAGTAGAATAGGAATTTTGATGTAGTAGTTAGTATACATTTCAATGTCAATGTAACTTTCATTTCATTATCAATGTAATTTATTTTGAATTCAATGAAAGACTTTCATTTTTGTTTGCAAATCTAACTGCTATTATCTTATAAAACACTTTATATTTGTGAATGTGTATCTGATAAAAAGATAACAATATTGTGTTGTTTGTCGATTAACTTATTGTCGACTAGTTTGAATTTGTGGTAACCACTTGATAAAAATTATGTTTTGTTTGTCGACCAACTTAGTAAAAAAGTTACAAGTATAAAAAATGTTGCTCGATCACTTTCTCGTTTTCATAAAATGTTTCCGATCAATCAAGGTCGATAAATTTTCCTTTTCGACCAACTATAGTTAGTGGGTTTTTATCCCCGACCAGCCATAGTTGGTAGATTTTTCCTCTACAAGCAACTTTGGCGCTTTCTGGAATAATCTTACCTCCCGACCAACATAAGTTGGCATTTTTGAGAATATATTTACATCCCGACCAACATAAGTTGGCATTTTCGAGAATATATGTACTTCCGAACCAACATAAGTTGGCATTTTTAGGAATATTTTGTTTCCTAGCCAAACAGGTTGGCATTTTTAGGAGTATTTTGTTTCCTAGCCAAACAGGTTGGCATTTTTAGGAATATTTTGTTTCCTAACCAACCGAGGTTGGAATTTTTAGGAATATTTGGTTTCCTAACCAATCGAGGTTGGCATTTTTCTTACCTCCCGACCAACATAAGTTGGCATTTTCGAGAATATATTTACCTCCCGACCAACATAAGTTGGCATTTTCGAGAATATATGTACTTCCTAACCAACATAAGTTGGCATTTTTAGGAATATTTTGCTGAGTAGTCTGAGCTTAGCCGAGTAGTGTGTAGCACTAGTATTCCCCGAAAAATTTTCAATAAAAAGAGAGAGTTGCAGAATATCTTCATTTTATTCACACCGATGGAACTGCGTTACATGGGAGTATACATTACTGATAATACTTGCGCAGGTGCTCTGCGTTCTATGCATTCTTAAACTCCTCCCCCTCTAGAGTTGCTATTCGGGAAGTTCCTGGTCGAACAACTTCTGTAACTCGGTATGGTCCATGCCAGTTTGCCTCCAGTTTGTTGTGCTTTTGAATTACTTTCTTCGCACATAGTCTCCTTCTTTCAGGTCGCACTTCTTCACCCTCTTATTGTAGAATAGAGTTGTTCGCTGCTGGTAAGCAGCATTTCTAATGGCTGCTTCTTCTCTAACTTCCTCGAGCATGTTTAAATCCAATCTTCTCATTAATTCGCTGACAGGGGAATTAAAATTCAGTAGTTCGTGTGTTGGGAGGCCCAACTCGGTAGGTATAACAGCTTCACTTCCAAACGCCAGCATATATGGTGATTCTCCAGTTGCTACTCGGAGAGTAGTTCGGTAAGCCCAGAGTACTGATTGTAGCTCGTTGATCCAATTCAATTTTGCATCATCCAGTCTTTTCTTCAAGCCATTTAGCAGCGTTCTGTTTGTCACTTCAGTTTGTCCATTACTTTGAGGAAGGCCTGGTGCTGAGTGGACCTTCAAAATGTTTAACTGATGGCAATAGGCAGCGAACTCCTCGTCATCAAATTGTGTTCCATAGTCTGTGATGAAAGCATGAGGAAGACCATATCAACAAATGATGTTCTTCCAAACAAATTGGTACACCTTCTCGTACGTCATATCAATGAGTGGCTCAGCTTCTACCCACTTAGCAAAATAATCCACTGCGACGATGAGGTATTTGAACCTTCCTCTGGTCGTTGGCAGTGGCCCAACCAAATCTATCCCCCACATGGCAAATGGCCATGGGGAAGTGATGGGTGTCAACAATGCTTGTGGAGTTCTTCGGATGGAGGAAAAGCGTTGGCACTTGTCATATTTCTTGGCATAGGCTATACAATAAGCTCTCATCATCGGCCACTAGTATCCCTATGTCATCACCCTTTGCAAAAGCGTCTGACCTGCTACATGGGCTCCACAAGACCCTTCATGGATCCCTTCAATCAATTCTTTCACCTCAGAGGGATGTACACATCTATGCAAACCTGCCATAATTCCTTGTCTATACAGAATACTGTTAGTTAATACATATCGAGCAGCTTTAAACTTCAATTTCTTGGCTGCGAGCTTGTCGATTGGTAATTTTCCCTCCTTAATATACGCCCTGATGGAATCCATCCAAGATGGTCTTAAATCAAGGGTAATAAAGTTCATCGTCAGATCTTCATCTATACTCCGACCAGCTAACACTTCAATTGGGATTATTCGTCGTAGCTCGGTGTGAGTAGCTAATGCTAATCGAGCTAGGGCGTCTGCTCTCGCATTCTCCGTTCTTGGTATTCTGACCAGCTGAACAGCAGCAAATTCTGACACCAACTCCTTTGCCTTTGCATGATATCTGATCATTAATTCTCCTTTGACTGCATATACTCCCAACGCTTGATTTACAATTAATTGAGAATCACTGAAGATAATAATTTGCTGTACCTCCATAATTTTTACCAAATTAAGATCTGCAATCATAGCCTCATACTCAACCTCATTATTGGAAGCTTTGAATTGGAAATGTAGGGCGTATTCCATGTCGACTTCATCCAGAGTGCTCAAAACTATCCCTACGCCACATCCTGTAGTGCAAGATGAGCCATCTACATATAGCCTCCATATAGGTAACTCGTCTTCAAATTTCTGATCTGATAGAGTTCCTCGATGAAATATTTGTCCCTTCTTTTCATCCTCCCCTGATATTTCTTGCTCCTCGCCGATCATCTTTTCTTTCCCTTTTACCAACCGGAGTTGGTTTGAGCTCGAATTTGATGATCCTGTAACGTCTACTTGCTCTTTTACCAATCGAAGTTGGTCCGAGCTAGTATTTGTTGGTCCTGTAACATCCACAAGTTGATCAGCGAGCAACTTTTGCTCCTCGGGGGTATCAGGATAGGTGAACTCTACTATAAAATCTGCTACAGCCTGCCCTTTTAGCGATGCGCTGGGTTCATAAACTATATCATATTCACCGAGCTCTATTTCCCAATACATCAATCTCCCTGATTTTTCTGGTTTATGAAGGGCTTGTCTCAATGGCATATCAGTGTATACTACTATGGTATGAGCCTGGAAGTATGGCCTCATTCTCCTACTCGCCTCAATCAACGCCAGTGCTAATTTTTCCAGCCTTAGATATCTAATCTCTGCTCCTCGGAAGGCCTTACTCGTATAATAAATTAGTTTTTGCACTCCACTCTCCACTCTGATTAACGCCGAGCTAACTGTATTCTCGGATACTGCAAGATATAAGTATAATTTTTCTCCCATCACTGGCCTGGACAATAGTGGAGGTGCTCCCAAGTATTTCTTCAAGTCTTGAAAAGCATTCTCACATTCATCATTCCACTCAAAAGTCTTTCGGAGTGTCTTGAAGAATGGGAGACATCTATCAGTTACTCGTGACACAAATCTGTTGAGTGCTGCTACTCGTCCTGTAAGACTTTGTACCTCTTTCTTCGTCGTTGGAGATCGCAGCCCTAATAGAGCTTTGATCTTTTCAGGATTTGCTTCAATGCCTCGTTGATTGACAATGTACCCGAGAAACATGCCTTCTCGTACTCCAAATATGCACTTCGTCGGGTTCAGCTTCATTTGATATTTATTCAGTTGATCAAAAGTCTGACTTAGGTCAACTAGATGATCGGCATCTTTCTTGCTCTTCGTCAGCATATCGTCAACATAGACTTCCATATTGCAACTGATTTGTTCAGCAAAGACTTTGTTCATCAGCCTCTGATATGTCGCACCTGCATTTTTCAAACCAAAAGGCATAACATTATAACAATAAGTTCCCCTAGGGGTAATGAAAGAAGTACTTTCCCTGTCTTCAGGTTTCATTTTAATCTGACTGTAGCCAGAATAAGCATCCATGAAGCTTAGCAACTCGTGGCCCGAGGTAGCATCCACCAGTTGATCAATTCGGGGCAGTGGAAAGTGGTCCTTTGGGCATTCTTTGTTGAGGTCGGTGAAGTCTACACACATCCTCCATTTGTTGTTCTTCTTCTTTACCATCACCACATTGGCTAACCAGTCTGGATATTTAACATCTTTAATGAAGCAAGCTTTCTAGAGCTTCTCGACTTCTTCCCGTATAACTTGATTCTTCTCGGGACTGAATACTCTTCTTCTCTGCTTCACTGTCTTGATCTCTTTATTCATATTGAGTTCGTGACATAAGAAATTTGGATCTATTCCGGGCATATCCTCATGACTCCACGCAAAAGTTTGCTTTCTACTTCTAAGGAAAGTAATTAATTCCTGTTTTAGTGAGGCTTCCAACGATGAACCTACTTGAGTAATTCGTTCAGGGTGCTCGTCATCCAAAATGATATTTTCAGTAGCTTCCATCACTTGACCCTTCACGAGTTGTGACTCATCTCGAGGATCCAATGTTTCTATTTTTGCACTTTCATCCACTTGATAAGTAGTAGTCTTTTTCCTTAATTCCTCCAGTTCCTCTTGCTCGGCGGATGAATAATAGCATTCCCGAGATACTTTCTGATCACCTTTCACAACTCCTACTCCAAAATTTGTTGGAAATTTCAAGCATTGATGTACTGTAGATGGTACAACCTTGAACTTCTTCAATCCCACTCTTCCCATGATGATATTGTATGATGATTGAACATTCTTATCCATCACGAAGAAACGTATTATTTCTGTTCGAAAAGCAGGCCACGTACCAATGAATATATCCAACTTGATCGTCCCAAGTGGAAATACTTTCTCGCCAGCAAAATCGAGGAGGGGTCTGTGATAAGGCTCCAGTTGAGATAGCTTTAGATTTAAACTATCGAAGCACGAGTAGAACATGATGTCTGCCGAGCTACCATTGTCGACCAGTACTCTTGAAATCATAACCTCCTTCATTCTCATCTTGATCACCAGTGGGTCATCATGAGGATATAGAACACCTGTAAGGTCATTCTTCGAGAACCCAATGACCAACTTCTCTTTGTTCACCTTTCTCGGGCAATCCTCCTTAGCTAGATTTATTCGTTGAATGTACGAGGAAGCTTGAGCCTCACAGAGGTAAGCTTTTCTCTCGGCAGTAAGGTCTCCTCCTCCTGCATCTCCACCTGTAATAACATTACAATCAAATGACCCAAAGCGTATTGAAAATGCCTCACGTTCTGGCTACTTTGGCCTCTTGGGAAGATCGAGATCGTCTTCTGGATCAACTTCGTGGTTTCTTTTCTTGTTCTCCTCTGCTCGACGAGGAGATCTAGATCTCTCTCTTGTTCGGTCGCTGTTTCTTCTTTCATTTCTACGATCAACGTACTTTGCCAGTTTTCCTCGTCTGATGAGTGTTTCAATCTCATTCTGAAGAGCTATGCAATTTTTGGTCATATGGCCATGATCTTTGTGGAACTCGCAATATTTTTCCCTGTTCCTCGTGTCAGGGTCTGCCTTCATTTTCTTTGGCCAGTTTAACTCCTCTCTATTCTTAATTTCTTCCAGGACGTGATTGATATCTACCTTCAAAGGAGTATAATTATCAAATTTGCTCAATACCTCCCATGACGACCTATTTTTGGATTGTTTGTCACCACCATTGTTCTTATGATCATTCTTCTTAGCTTTGTCGACTTCCACCTTGGTTTCTTTATCCATATTCTTCTTCGCAGCCATAGCCTCCTCGGAATTCATGATTTTGGACGCTTTTGCCATCAGTTCTGACATGGTTGTGGGTGGATCTTTGGCCAAAGTGTAATACAACTTGTTGGGCAACAGCCCACTCATCAAGGCAGTAATCGCTGTCTTCTCCTCATAATCAATGACTTCAAGTTTCTCGTTATTAAAACGAGTTATATAATCTCTGGTACTTTCACCAGCTTTTTGTCTAACACTTAACAAATGTGCTACTCGTTTAACTGGCTTTGCCCCAAAGCAGAAATTTCCAATGAATAACTCGGCCAGTTGAAAGAAAGTTGAGATCTTACCCCGAGAAAGATTATTATACCATATTTGAGCAGATCCAGTAAGAGTTCCCGAGAATGTTCTGCATCTCATCTCATCTGGGACAGCATAGATGTCGGCAGCAGCTTGGTATTGTTCTATATGAAGAACATGGTCAGTCTTTCCATCATATTTGGGGGTCACAACAGGTGCTTTGAACTTTGATGGTGTTGGAAAATCTACAATGTCCTGGACAAAAGGTGTTCCTCGAACAAAGGTTCGTTGTAAAGGGTTATTGACTTTAGCCATTTCCCCTAATCTATCCTCCAGCCTCTGAATAGAGCCTTTCCATGCATCATATCCTTCCTCGGGCCTGATGGTTCGAGCAATTGATCGCATTGATGTGGCTTCCTGGGATTTATCTTGACGAGTAGCTGGCCGCGACTGGGCAGATCTTTCCCTTAAGGCTGTTGATCGTCGAAAGCTCCTCGACGCTGCATTAAGAGGACTTTTGTTCCTCCTAGGGCCTAAACGGTCGAAAGGAGAAACCCTACTTAATCTTTCCAATGCGCTGGTCCTTTCTGGGGAGAGAGTGATACGTTGTTTAGTATCTGTGGCTTGCACTGACGAAGTTCGTCCAGGTTGATAAGAAAAATCTACAGACTCATCATTGCGATATGAATTGGTACGCCTAGTACGCGAAGATGGTGCACGGGTGTTTCTTTGAATACTTCGCAATCCTGAATAGGTTGGTGCACTGCCATGGAGGGTTTGTATGAGTTGACGCATAGTTTCTTGCATGACGGTCTGACCCTGAGCCAGATTTGTTATTATTCCAGCCAGATCTGGAATATTTGGCGGAGCAGATGGATTTGGAGGGCTTCCAGCGTTTCGATTGCTTGATTCTGGAATATCAACCATTTGTGATGGATTGTTTTTGATGAAAAATGATATTACCAGTCGATTTCCCACAGACGGCGCCAATCTGTTGATGTAAAAAACTAGATCACTCTAATTATTCAATCACAGATAAATAAATGAGACAAAGAATTTTAAAGTGGTTTAGCCTTATAAGAATGGCCTACGTCCACTGTTATTTTATTGCTGAGTGTTTGGGAATTCTCGATTACAAGTTCTATCAAGAAATTTCAGCCCGGGGGTTCCCCCTACAATGAGGATTGTACAATGTATTTATAGCGCTGAGGCTGTAATGTGAAAATGTAATACATTAAATGATGTACATATGAAAGAGTGATATATTCAATGCCCCTTAAGCGTGTGCGTTTGAATGATAAGCATTTAATGAATAGTCAAACTGTTGGTTATTCTGCTATTAAAGCTTTGTTCGAGGTGCAGCTCGGACCGCCTGAGTTGCTCGGACCACCTAAGCTTCTTGGTGTTTATGAGTTCCTCGGGGAATTCTTGTTCCTCGGAGTGTCTGAGTTCCTCGGGGAAGTAGTGTTCCTCGTTGTATTCTTGTTCCTAAAAGCGTGTGAGTTCCTCGGAAGTATTTATTGTTGCCATGTAGATTGTCACGTGTCTTCATTCAATTGGGCCATGTCAGCAGACTAAATTTGGTATCAACACATATTAAAAATCAGGAAATTCCAAACAAGTAATCTCGAAAAAAAAAATTGAAAATTTAATTAAAAAATCTGGGCTCCAGCACAAAAAAGAATTACTGTCCCAACCAAGAAAAACATTCAGCACTGCCCAAAAAAAACTATTTTGCTGCAGGAAAAATATAGTCCCCACAAAATAAATTCCAAATTTTCAGTACAATAAAAAAACTACTTCCAACAAAAAGAAAAACATATTTTCATCAAAATGAAATTAAAAAAAAGGGACATATACCAAATAGTCCCTCGGACATTTTTTAATACCCATTTAGTCCAAACTTTTTTATTTTGCCTCAAAAAATCCTTTGCCACATATTTTGGAGGGGGAGTGCCGCTGGCGCGGACCTCTAAAAATAAGAGGATATTGAGTGCTTGAGGGACTAAATGGGTTAAACTAAAAGTATGTGTCATTTTTAAAAAATATATATTTATAGTAGGGACTATTTAATAATTGACCCTAAAAAAAACATCTATCTCAAAGAAATAATGGTTTTCCTCCCCAAAAAAATTCGAGCAAATTTTTTTTTTTCAATTTTTCAGAAAAAATTTATACAAATTCCAATTACTAAAAAAAATTCTGCGAAACAAAAAAATATTTTCTGCAAAAATAGAGCATCCAAATCATATATTTTCCTACACTTGCTCAGCTCACGAAATAAGATTCTTGTAACGTGAGACCCGCGTGAAAAAAAAAATAGAGCATATCATGGAAAGCACACACACATCGAAGAGCACCACCTTGCAACCGCCCTTGGCGAGGTCCAAACAGAATTCTCGGCCAAGGCCTGAGGATGCACCCGTCACCATCACTATCTTTCCCTCTTAACTCAGACCACGGCTCAAGCTGGTTCTTTACTTGCCCTGCCATTCAACTGGCTTGTTAAACTCACCACTTTCAGCTAAGGGCTGTGTGGATGTTTCTGTTTAAGGTTGTAGATATATATACACGTCCGGGTACTTTAATATATTTTTGCTAATTATGCTTTCATCCCTTAAATTTGGGAAAATTAGCAACAACAACAAAAAAAAACCTTCCATTTCTCTTCTTGTCCACCCATTCTCTCTCTCTCTCTCTCTCTCTCTCCCCCCTCTCTGAGATGGGTTCATGTTTAATTCGAGGTACGGATGAAACATGTGGTTGTCCACCACCCCATCTCAGAGATGTTGTCAGTAGCCAACATCGGGTTGTCCACCACCCCAGTTCGAGCTACGGATGCAAATGAAAATGAATAACCGCGTGTTAAACATTATTGGAATTGAATGCAACTCGAACGTCAATTTTTTCAAATTTTTGTGTCATGATTTTGTACTAGAATAACTCTATGCCTATAACACGATTTAATTTTGAACTCAAGTTTTACATTATTAGATCTCGCACCGCAAAACATATTTTGAATTTCATCGTTTTTTTTAAAATAATTTAATATAATATATGCACAAATAAAGCTTTGTTTAAGAGTATTTATTCATTTTGAAGAGGGAACATGCTACTCACTCAAAAAGATATGTATTAGAAAACACGAAATATTGCAAAAGTATTCACTTGTAGGACTAAATTATAGGGATTAGTATAGGGTTTTGTCCGGAGAAAAAATAATTTAATAAATACCACTCATTATTGTTTAAAGGATTAAATACTAAAAAGTTCTTCAAATATTTTCTAATACACATTTAGTCTAATCTTTTATTTTGTACCAAAAAGTCCCTTATTCTCTTATCTTTAAAGGTCCGCAACAGTGACATGGTAAATGACGTTTTGGAGCAAAATAAAAAGACTTGTACTAAACGTATATTAAAAAATATTCGAGGGACTATTTGGTATATGCCCCTTGTTTAAAAGCTCCAAATATTTTTAGACTTACTAAAATAGATAAAATTAAAAATCATTATGTGAGGAAAAAGTTAGGAATAACTCTCATTAGTGATAAATTAAGAGAAAGTAGACTTGGATGGTATAGACATGTGTTACATATATCAGTAAATGCACTAATAACAAGAGGAAGATTATTGAAAAATAGAGGGTGAAAGAGAAATGGGCTACTTTAAGCTATCGTGGGAGAAAATTATTAGGAGAGATCTTAAGGAATTAAACTTGAATTATAATATTGATTATAATAGATTAGAATAAAAAATGAAGAATCTATGTGACCGACCCGAAAAGATGTGATTAAGGCAAGGATGATGATGATGATCCATTTGTGATAATTACACTTCGGTGTAACAAACTTGGGCAGAGTGTGAGAGGAAAATGGCAAAAAGTAAGAGAAGACACATAAGATATCCTCTCGTATATATACAAATATAGTTTTTGGTTTCATCTTGCAAATTTATCCTGTAAAATAATGAATTGAAATCAAAATAGGAAATGAAAGAATGACATGCACCTTCATATTTAATCCTAAATTTCAAGGTCAAATATGATAAAAAATATTACTGTTAGAACTAAAAAAATCCAGAAATAGTGCTTTAATATTACTAATAACAAACATAAGAATGTAAACAAACAGAACACATAAGAACGTAAACAAACAAAACACATATATGAATAGAGGTATCCCCTCTACTGTCACGAACATTACTAGAGAATTATAAAATATTTCTTTCATTCTTACTCAAAAATATAAATGCCCGTTTCATTTCTAAATCACACATTTAAGATCATTATCAATGGTGATACTAAAAGATGGAAGGTTCTGTAGTTTTACAAATTGTGTTATCTGCAATTGTGAGAAAAGGAAGACAGAATCCATAGTTAGATCTATAAACGTTTTTCAAATTTAGAGAACGCTTACAAATTCTGTAAATGTTCCTACAAACTCCATTAGTTCATATGAATTCATACGAACTAATGTAGTCCATAGGAATGTTATTTTTAATTAATACAATTAAATAATATTCATAGAAATTCATATGAACAAATGTTGTTCATAAGAAATATTTTATTCAATATTCTATGAACAACATTAGTTTGTATTCTTCATACTCCACTGTGTGGAGTTTTCTATCAATGAAAGCCAAAATCACTTTTTCATTCTCTAAGCTTACCATTCATAGTCATTCAGTGGATGCTCTAATAACTTAATATAAAACAGGAGCTTCTCACCATCTTGCATCATGAGACACTCAAATCCATCCCCGATAAAAAAATAAAGACCCAAAATACTTTAAAACGAAGACCGACGTGTATCTGAACCATCTCTCTAAGTTACACAATAGGATATAAGTTATTAGTTGAATCTTCCATCGCATGTGGACCACAAAATACTAAATGTACCTCAAAAGGGAAAGCATAATCACATTATTGAAGGAAAGCAATAGGAGATTGTTAGTAGACATCAAGAGATATCTCTGAATTTCTCAATACCGTTTGAATATGTTTTATATACATTCGTGAATGGTAATTATTAGTAGGTGTCAACAATGGGATATTCTGTGTAGAAAGTGGTACTCAGGGGCCCAACTCATGCATATTCAGAATTACGTACATGTAATACGTTCAAGGTTCTCAAGAACTTCTGGAGAAGCTTCTTGTAAAACCTTCTCCTTTTGGTAAAAATGAAACTCAAGTTAGAGCTTCCTCCCGGCAAGAAGATGAACTTCACAACAGTAATAGTAAATTTTCTCAAGGGGAACTCCTGAGAGTGATGGCTGTCAGTGGGGAGTGAAGAGACAAGGTACTCAACACATAGAGAGAGAGAGTAGGGAGAGAATACTAGGAGGTTCTAGAGTGATTTTGACAAAGTAACGTTGCTATTAAGTTTTTCTATCTTATCTTTGACCTTTCCCAAGGATCCTATTTATACTTTGGCACTAAGGTTGACTTGGCAATTTTTGGGGCAAAAAATGAGAGGGTTCGTGAGGGACAAGGTCTAAAATGTACGATTTGTCCCTACCTATGTGCAATAGCCTGTACCCTCAAACATGTACCACCTAGTGCAAACCAAAGTCAAAAAGCAAATATGTCTACGTTAGATGACAAAATATTTGATTTGGTAAATATCTTTTGAAACTTTAACTTGTGGCACAAACTTTGTAAGTTTAAGAGGGTGGCCTCAAGGTCCACATTCTCTAAAATATTTATGAATTTGAGGGGGTCTCTAAGACCACCTCCTCTAAAATCTTTAAAAAATTAAGCGGGGCCTTGAGCACCCCTTTTATATAGAATCATTTTACAAACTATTCATTTTTTGTGAGCAATCCTTTGGTTGCTCTCCATGGTTGTGTCTGACTGTGAGGTGTGTGAGGTATGGGTAACCCTAAAGTTTTTCTATTAGTATTCTCTCAATCTTAAAGTGCTAAGTGGTTGAGATTGCTCAACAAACCTCATTCCTCAACCACTAAGCCAAAACTCCCAAGAGATCCCAACTAGCCTATTTGAGCCCTGCTTGCTCAACTAGGCTACCTATATAAGAAAATAAATATTAGTTTTTTAAAAGAATAATTTTTTTTTCTGATGAGGGGTTTCTCATGGTATCCCCTCCTTCATACTGTCCTGTTTTCTGGAAGTTAAGGGGGAGGACCTTGACTGCTCCTTGCCCCAACATTTTCTGGATGTTGAGGGGAAGGACCCTAACTGCTCCTCGGCCCAAAATTTTTTGGAAGTTGAGGGGGAGGATCTTAACTGCTCCTCGCCTCGATATTTTCTGAAAGCTGAGGGACCTTGAGGGTTTCGCATCCCATATTTTCTAGAAGCTAAGGGACTTTGAGGGTTCTGCATCCCATATTTTTTGGAAGCTGAAGGATCTTGAAGGTTCCGTGTCCCATATTTTCTGGAAGCTGAGGGGGAGGAGCTTGGCTACTCCTAGCCCCAATATTTTCTGGCAGTTGAGGGGGACCTTAGGGATTCCGCGTCCCAAATATTTTCTTTCGGTTGAGGGACCTTGGGGATTCCACGTCACATATATTTTCTTTTCGTTGAGGGACCTTGGGGGTTTTGCGCCCCAAATATTTTCTTGCAGTTGAAGGACCTTGGGGGTTTTGCATCCCAAATATTTTCCTGTTGTTGAGGGAACTTGGGGGTTCCGCTTCCCAGATATTTTATTTTCATTGAGGGACCTTGGGGGCTCTGCATCCTAAATATTTTCATGCAATTGAGGGACATTGGGGGTTCGGCATCCTAGATATATTTTATTGCAGTTGAGGGACCTTTGGGGTTTTGTGTCCCAGATATTTCTTTCCGTTGAGGTATCTTGGGGGTTTTGCGCCCCAAATATTTTCTTACCATTGAGGGACCTTGATGGTTCCACATCCTAAATATTTTCTTGCAGTTGAGGGACCTTGGAGGTTCCGCGTCCCAAATATTTTCTTGCAGTTGAGGAATCTTGGGGGCTCCGCGTTCAAAATATTTTCTAGATACTGAATGGGGGGGGGGGGGGGTTATTTACCCTCACCCCAATATATTGTGGTCGATCTTGAAACACCCTTCTACATTAGCCCCTCTTGCGAAGTTTTTTATGTTGGGCACACCAAAAGGCTTTTTATGCCATAAATTAAATTAAATGACCCTAGAGTTTCTTCATCATTCCCCCTAGGGTCATTAAATGCTCTGTCACTTCATCCCAGGTTTTGGAGATGAGGCCACTTATGGTGGACCTCCTTTTCCGGGTATCAACTTGGGCAGAGGGGTTGCTCGCAGTGAGCCCCTCGTCCTTGGCCTTTTTTTGTGGCCTTCTACTCATAGCGAGCCCCTCGTCCTCCTTGGCCTTGTTTTGTGCCCTTCTATCTTGGATAGAGGGGTTGCTCATCGTGAGTCCCCTCATCATTGGCCTTTGTTACGTGTCCTTCTATCTTGTTTAGAGGGGTTGCTCGCAGTGAGCCCCTCGTCATTGGCCTTTTTCTGTGGCCTTCTATCTCGGGTAGAGGGGTTGCTCATTGTGAGTCCCCTAGTCCTTGGCCTTTTTCTGTGGCTTTCTATCTTGGATAGAGGGGTTGCTCATTGTGAGTCCCCTCGTCATTGTCCTTTGTTATGTGTCCTTCTATCTTGTTTAGAGGGGTAGCTCGCAGAGAGCCCCTCGTCCTTGGCCTTTTTTTGTGGCCTTTTATCATGTTTAGTGTGGGGTTGCTCACAATGATCCCCCTCGTCCTTGGACTTTTCTATGCCCTTTTATCTTAGGTAGAGTTGTTTCTCAAAGTGAGACCCCTCATCCTTGGCCTTTGTTTTGTGGACTTCTATCTTGTCTATAGGGGTTTCTCATAGTGAGCCCCTCATCTAAGTATTACACCTCGTCATAGGGCCACTCAAGGTGGACACCCCCTCTACATTAGTCCCCTCGCACAAAAATCTTTATGCTGGGTAGACCAAAGGGTTTTGTATGAAATGATCTCTTCGTCTTGGAATATGAAAAGTTTCATTCCATCACATCAAAAGGTTTTGTATGAAACGGTCTCTTCGGCTTTGTACGGTTAACTGTGACCTGTTTTATTTACTGTGAGCATTTAGTCAATTAAAACGGCCCCGTATTATGTGGGGTACTTGCATGAGATAGAGCAAATCATCATTTCTGAAGTTGCACCTCTAACTGCGAGGTACTTGAATATGAGGTGAGAATGTTGCTATTTATTAAGTTGCCCCTTTAATTGCGGGGTACTTACATATGAGCTGAGCAGGTTATTATTTCTAAAGCTGCCCCTCTAACTGCGGGGTACTTGCATATAACTGAGCAAGTTAAAATTTTGAAGTTGCCCCTTTAACTTTGGGGTACTTGCATATAAGTGCGCAACTTAAAATTTTGAAATTGACCCTATAAATGTAGGTTACTTGCATATAGGCTGGGCAAGTTAAAATTTTGAAGCTGCCCCTTAAACTGTGGGGTACTCGCATAAAACTGCGCAAGTTAAAATTTTGAAGCTGCCCCTCTTACTTTGGGGTAATTGAATATAACTGCGCAAGTTAAAATTTTTAGTTGCCCCTCTAATTGTGGGCTACTTGCATATAACTGCATAAGTTCAAATTTTGAGGTTGCCCCTCTAACTATGGGGTTAATAGAGTTGCTTTTAGTATATGTTGTTGTTTGAATCTCTTTTAATAAAAAAATCTCAATTACCTACAAAAATATATAACAAAAGTAGAGAATAGTGGTAAGTAAGGTATCAATCCAAATCTAAGGGTGAAACATGCAAGAGAGTAAATATGTAATTCATCTTTATTTAATTTCTTTTTGGACTTTTTACTTTTTCTATTTTTTTAGCTTTTCTTAATATTAAAACATTTTTTTGTGATGAGGGTGAAATAAGACTAAACTAAATCAAAGATGTAAAGAACGAACTAAAAAGTGACTAAAAATGATGAACAAAGTCTAACACTAAAATAAGAGACAAAGTGAGGTAAATAAATTTGAGAACAATCAAGGAGTGAGACTACACCACAAATTCTAGTTGTTTTAACTATTTAATTTATTTATTTGAAATCACCTATAAAAATTAAAAATTAACTCTCGTTGCAAATATATTTCTAATATTAATATTTTAGAAAATTCAGTTCAATCACCCACAACTCTAGAAAATAGATTTACACTCCTTTTAATTAATCACCTGCTATGACTGATTCATCGAAATTCATATAAAACATAGAAAATAAAATTTAGAGTTGAAATTCAAGGAATAATACAACATAAGAAACCCCTATCTCGAGTTCGAATCTAAAATGGGTATTATATCTCGAATTCTGATTTTTTCTTAAAAACCATTTACCCTCTCTCGAGGCATAAATTGAAGGGTGAGGGATCAAAATTAACATTCAAAGGGAATTTTCAAACAATCAAACTAATTAATCAAAATAGCATCAAATAAGGATTCACCCCACCCCTTGAAAGGGGATTTAGCCTAGCATGATATTAAATATGCTGAACAAAAAATCAAAGGCAATGAAATAGAATAGAAGATAAGTGAAGAGAACAATCAAACTCAATCTCTTGAAGTGAAATTGAACTCCAATCGTTGCGATGAAATTTACATCCCTCAATTTGAATGATCTAACCAAAATTACATAAAAAATGCACTCAAATTGATCCTAACAACAATTTATTTTCCCTTACTAAATAAAAAATAAAAAATTAAAAATAAAAGAAAATTTAAATTAAAATTAAAACTACTCTAAAAATAAAAATGGTGTTTCTCTATTTAATTCTCTCTCTAGCCTAGATTATTTCCATACGAGCTTTGGGTCTTCTTATATAGGAGCCACATGGAGCATGGGGTAAATTGGGTAGACATAAGAGAGCATGGATTGTATGAGGTATTGGGTGAGGGGTAATTAGGTACTAAGGGTATGAGAGCATGGGGATGGTGAGGTTATGAGAGAGTGGGGATAAGTTGGGGGGCATTTTTGGAAATGGGGTAAAAGGTTGGTTTAAAACACGTGGGGTTAATTGGTTTTTATTTTTGATTTTGTTCTTGGTCTTGGCTTGAGACTTTTGGCAGATGAAGAAAATAGGGTATAAGGCTTAGGTGGAAGGTTTTCGGGCAAGGACTGTTAGTTAGGATGGATAGAAGAGGTTCGGACTAGTGGAAGTGGGTTTCAAACCGGGTATGGTGGATTCTTGGTTTCGGGTTTGGTAGCAGCGGATCAAGGGTCGCATTGGAGGTTGTGTGGGCGCCGGGTAAGGTGCTGGTGGTTTACGTTCGGAGCTGTGGAAATGGGTTCAGGGGTTCGATCAGGGTGGAGTTGGTGTGATGTGGGTTGCGGGGTTTTGATGGGTTGCATTTTCGGGTTTGTGACTAAATGGCCACCACCTGATAGTGGTGGCAGGTGGTTGGATGTTGGATTACCGGGTTAGGTCTGTCGAGTTGAACATGTGATAGGTTAGCAGGTGTAGGAGTTGTTTGGGGGGGGGGGGGGGGGGTTAATGGAGGTATTGGTAATGAAGGTTTGGAGAGAGAAGATGGGTTTGGTGGGAAAGGAGTTGAAGATGGAATGGTAAATGTTATGGTGTGTGAGTGTGTAGTTTAGATAGTGTGTGGGTGAAGATGTGTTAAATGGAGTGTTTTAGGTGTATGTGATAAGGGTGAGGGTGAGGGTGAGTTGGTTTAGTGTGGGAGAGTTTGTACACCTAATCTAAAAATAAAGCTATCTAACTAAAAAAAAAATTAAAATTAA
Source organism: Sambucus nigra (assembly GCA_949130495.1). Lineage (NCBI taxonomy): Eukaryota > Viridiplantae > Streptophyta > Magnoliopsida > Dipsacales > Adoxaceae > Sambucus > Sambucus nigra. The sequence continues at coordinate 137,740,883 of OX422216.1, forward strand.
CAAAACTAAAAAAATAAAATCAACTAAAAATATAAAATCCTAATCTATATAAAAACTCAAATAATAAAATAAGAGAAATAAAAACTAAAAATCTAACAAAAATATAAACTAAAATCCTAAAAAAAATAATCTGATAAAACTTAGAAAAATAAATTCCTAAAAACTTATCCTAATAAAATAAGATAAAATAAAATAAAATAAAAACTAAAAACTAAAAACTAATAAAAGTAAATATAAAAATAAAATTATACTAAATAAAAAGAAATATATAAAAATAATAAATAAATCCTAAAAACTCTAAATAAATTTAAAATAAATCCTAAAAATTAAAACGACTCAAAATAAAAATATAAAAATTAATAAAAGTACAAACTTAATACACATCGGGTTCGAGGTAGGTTTAGGCTCGGTTATGGGAGAGGCTTAAGGTACGAGAACAGGGTGTTGGTTGTTTAGCCACTTAAATCGCACATTTGCCTTGGGTTAAGCGTTTGAACTCCGCAATGCACATTTGACCTACAAAATAAAGATTAACGCGCATAAGACCCAATTTTTCGGGAATCAGCAACAAAAATATATCTATTCGGGGTATAAAATGTACACTTTTGGGTGCTTATCAGGGTTACTTGCATATAACTGTGCAAGTTAAAATTTTGAAGTAGCTCCTCTAACTGTGGAGTACTTGCATATAACTGAGCAAGTTAAAATTTTGAAGCTACCCCTCTTAGTGCGGGGTACTTGCATATGAGTTGAGCAAGTTATCATTTCTGAAGCTGCCCCTCTAACTGCGGGGTACTTGCATATAACTAAGCAAGTTAATTTTTTTTCCTTGAGAACAAAGGTTAGGACTTGTTCTCAAGGCTATAAATTTGTGTGAAATAAAAAAAAATAATATACATTTTTTATTATCACTTACTAGGAAGATAACCTCCTGCTGGTCTGGTGCGAAAAAAAATATTTTTTTTTTGTGTTTGTAAGGACTTTGCTCAATATACTTTTCCCTTGGGATGGCTATTCTCCCAAGTATAATGAGGAAAGACCTTCATGTCATCGACCTCTTCAAATCTAGTATAAGATCTACTATTCTCTTAAGAAAGAGAAAACACTAGTCCGATGTACCTTTTGTTTGTCCTTGGCACTTGCTCAATACTGTGAGCGCTCCTATGCCATTGGAGACCGAGGTACTAAACTATCGTACATTATATATATATATATATATATATACATGGAACTTGCTCGAGATTGTGGGCGATCCTGTGGTCTTGGAGCCTGAGGTACTAAACTGTCGTACCTTTTATTTATACTTGGCACTTGCTCAATGTTGTGAGCACTTTAGTGCCCTTGGAGCCTCAGATACTAAACTATCGTACCTTTCTATATATTTATACTTGGCACTTGCTCAATACTGTGAGTGCTCCTATGCCCTTGGAGCCCGAGGTACTAAACCTTCGTACATTATATTTATACTTGTAACTTGCTCAAGACTGTGAGCACTTCGATGCCCTTAGAGTCTTTGGTACTAAACTATCATACCTTATATTTATACTTGCCACTTGCTCAAAACGGTGAGCGCTCTGGTGCCCTTGGATCCTTAGGTACTAAAATGTCATACATTTTATTTACATATGGCACCTGCTCAATACTGTGAGCGCTCGGGTGACCTTGAAGCCTTAGGTACTAAACTGTCGTACCTTATATTTATAATTGACACTTTCTCAATGCTGTGAGTGCTCCTAGGTCCTTGGAGCTTGAGGGACTAAACTGTTGTACCTTATATTTATACTTGGCACTTGGTCCAGACTATGACCACTCCGGTTCCCTTGCCTTAGGTACTAAACTATCGTACCTTATATTTATACTTGGCACTTGCTCAATATTGTGAGCGCTCCGGTGCCCTTAGAGCCTTTAGGTACTAAACTGTTGTATCTTTTTATATATTTTAATTTATACTTTTGCAAATACTTTTTGTGTTCTCACACATGTTGTCCTATTTTATTAGGTGGAGAAATGATAAAAAGTAAAAAATGCATTAAGAGGCAGCATGGCCTATATAGGATGACTTTACGTTTTATAAGCATTAAACTTTGCTAAGAAGGTATAGTTGATACCTCATACTTAATGTTGTTAGATTTTTCCTTTCACACTAAGTAAAAATGCTCATGAACATGTTTGAGTCGAGTATACATCCTTAAAGTCAATCTGAGACTTGAACTTTTTATTAAGGCTTCATATATCTGCTTGCTAACCCCGATGCTCGAGTTCAAACATCCAAGAAAAAAAATATGATTTTTGAATCTGGTGAAACGAGGATGTCTGTCGATGATGGGTTAAATTTTTGGGCGAGGACCTATATGGGCCACCCACCATTGCATGCCATGGATGAGGGTTCCTCTCTTAAAAGTCCTTATCTTGGAACTGAGTTTATTGTGTGTTCCTCGCACCCATAGGTTATTGAGGAGGGCTCCTCTCTTTTAGGCTCCTCGCTTCTGGGCTCCTCATTTGTAGTTCGTGTATTTGAGAGTTCCTCGCGAGGGCTATTTCCCATGGGGGGTTCCACGTAACTTTATGACATTGATAAGGGTTCCTTGCACTTGATTTCCATATTTGGAGTTTATGCCACCAAGGTTTCCTCACAAGAGTAGCATCAATGGGGGGTTCCTCATTGTCACTCGATGTGAGGGATTCCTCTCATTTGGTTTCATCGACTGAGTTTTCTCCTATAGGGAGTTCCTTGTCTGAGGATTTTATGGCGCCGAGTTCCTCGACTGCTGGTTTGGATACACAGGTTTCCTCATTGGTCACCGCTTTTGATTCCTTAATAGCGTTTTCGCCCATGAGGGGTTCCTCGCCAAGGGATTTCACCACTAAGGGTTCCTTTCTTGTCACTGTGAATGAGGGGGGCTCCTCGCCATTGGATTTCTCGTGACCCCAAGGAGATGACATGATTTCCTTGCAATTGGGTTCCTCGCCACTATCGTTAGCTGGGGAAGGTTCCTCGTAGTTGGGTTCCTCACGATTGGGTCCCTCACGACCACCAGTGACTGATACGGGTTTCTCTCTCAAGCCCGGGAAGACTATAAGGGCACTCGTCAGGAAAGGTACTTTGGCCTCTATCTACGTGCACCCCCTTTTTTTTCTTCTTGCTTATACTGTTCAAGTTTTCTCACCTTCGCCCTTGTTTTATTTTTTCCAGGTGAGTGAGGCAGTTGCTCTGGCGACTGTGGAGCAGACAGAGGGTGTTGTGCTGCGCACTCCCCAGGTACTCAACAAACCTCTTCATCTTCTCTCTTAGGTTCTCCCCTTTGCCACTGAACTTGATAAACTTTGGTGGAATATACCCCTCTGGGTATAGCTTCTCATTTACTTCCTCTGGGTAGGGGTCTTGAAACTCCTCATATAGATGAGGACTCTCCCTCTAAGAGGAAGAGATGAGCTTCCTTACCTCCTCCATAGTAACAACTTTGGAAGCTAATTCCTCCAAACTTATACTCTTGGCTGCTGGTGAACTTGATGGTGCTACTATCTGCTCCGGTACCATTATCCGTAGTGGAGCTACTTTCGCCAGAATCATTGTAGGAATGGCTTCCCCACAAGAGGGATCAACTGCTGATGTTACACAACATTGATCCAAACTTGATAGGTCTACATTATTTTTATTTAAGAAGTCAAAAAACACGCTCATAAGACTTATACATGTCATCGGAGCTACTATCAGTGAGGTGGTTTGCCCTATCTAAGGAGTAGGTGTCTTTGCTCCGGTCACCACCACAACCTCCTGAGTGGTCTGGTCACTTTCAGTTCCATTCCCAGGTGGAATGTCATAAAAAACTAGCTGCTTAGAAATGTTGAAACCTTATTTGTCCATGAAGGTGAGGATACCACCCCAGCGGTGTCGCCAAATGTAAGAGGGTAGTGAGACTGGGGTCTAGTAAGATACTGAATCGGGTGAGGTGTGACCCACTCCAATGGACGCTGCCTTCAAGGTTCTCAAGAACTTTTAGAGCAGCTTCTGGTAAAACCTTTTTCTTTCGATCAAAATGGAACTCAAGATGGATATCACTCCCTGCAAGAAGATGAACTTAACAACAATAATAGTAACTTTTCTCAAGAGGAATTTCTGAGAGTTATGGCTGTCAGTGGGGAGTGAACAAAGAAGGCACTTGGCACTTAGAGAGAGAGCAGGGAGAGAATACTAGAAGGTTCTGGTGTGATTTTAACAGAGTAATAATGCTATTGAGTTTTTCTATCTTATCTTTGACCTTGCCTAGGGGCCCTATTTATACTTAGGCACTAAGGCTGAGTTGACAATTTTTGGCGCAAAAAATGAGAGGGTTGGTGAGGGACAAGGTCTTAAATGTACCATTTGTGCCTACTTGTGTGCAGTAGCCTGTCCCCTCAGACAAGTGTCACCCGGTGCAACCTAAAGTCAAAAAGAAAATATGTCTATGCTAGATGATAAAATATTTGATTTGGTAAATATCTTTTAAAACGGTAACTTGTGCTACAAACTTTATAAATTTAAGAGGGTGTCCTCAAGGGACACATTCTCTAAAATCTTTATGAACTTGAGGGGGGTATCATAGACCACCTCCTCTAATCTTTGAAAATTTGAGCGGGGCGGGGCCTTGAGGACCCCCTTTTATCAAGAATCATTTTACAAACTATTCATTTCTTGTGAGTAACCCTTTGGTTGTTCACCCTGGTTGTGTCTGACTGTCAGGTGTGTGAGGTCTGGGTAACCTTAGGTTTTTTCTACTAGTATTATCTTAATATTAAAGTGCAAAGTGGTTGAGATTTCTCAACAAACCTTGTTCCTCAACCGCCAAGCCAAAACTCCCAAGAGATCCCAACTAGCCTATTTGAGCCATGCTTGCTTAACTAGGCTACCTGTAGAAGAAAATAAATATCAATATTCTTATTCTTTAAAAGAATAATCTTTTCCTGACGAGGGGTTACTCATGGTATCCCCTCCTTTATCCTCGCCTATTTTCTGGAAGTTAAGGGCGGAGGAACTTGACTGCTCCTTGCCCTAACATTCTCTGGAAGTTGAGGGGGAGGACCTTGACTGCTCCTCGATCTAACATTTTTTAGAAGTTTAGGGGGAGGACCTTGAATGCTCCTTGTCCCGACATTTTCTGGAAGTTGAGGGGGAGGACCTTGACTTCTCCTCGCCCCGATATTTTTTGGAAGCTGAGGGACGTTGAGGGTTCCACATCCCATATTTTCTAGAAGTTGAGGGACTTTGAGGGTTTCGCGTCCCGTATTTTCTAGAAGCTAAGGTATCTTGAGGGTTCCGCATCCCATATTTTCTAGAATCTAAGGGGGAGGATCTTGACTGTTCCTCGCCCCAATATTTTTTGAAAGCTGAGCTGGAGGACCTTGGCTGCTTCTCGCCCCAATATTTTCTAGCAGTTGAGGGGGACCTTGAGGGTTCCGTATCCCAAATATTTTCTTGCGATTGAGGGACCTTGGGGGTTCCGCATCCCAAATATTTTCTTGCAGCTGAGGGACCTTGGGGGTTCTGCGTCCAAATATTTTCTTACCATTGAAGGACCTTAGGGATTCCGCGTCCCAAATATTTTCTTGCAGTTGAGGGACCTTGTGGTTTTCGCTTCCCAAATATTTTCTTTCCATCGAGGGACCTTGGGGGTTCCGTGCCCCAAATATATTCTTGCTATTGAGGGACCTTGGGGGTTTTGCGTCTCAAATATTTTCTTGCCATTGAGGGACCATGGGGGATCTGCATCCTAAATATTTTCTTACTGTTGAGGGACGTTGGGGGTTCCGCGTCCCAAATATTTTCTTGCAGTCGACGGACCTTTGGGGTTCCGCATCCCATATATTTTCTTTCCGTTGAGGGACCTTGGGGATTCCACGTCCCAAATATTTTCTTGCAGTTGAGGGACATTGGGGGTTCCGTGTCCCAGATATTTTGTTTTTGTAGTTGAGGGACCTTAGGGGTTCCGCGTCCCATATATTTTCTTACCGTTGTGAGACCTTAGGGGTTCCGCATCCCAGATATTTTCTTGCAGTTGAGGGACCTTGGGTGTTTCGCGTCCCAAATATTTTCTTACTGTTGAGGGACCTTGGGGGTTCCGCGTCCCAAATATTTTCTTACAGTTGAGGACCTTGGGGGTTCCGTATTCCAAATATTTTCTGGAAGATGAAGGGGGGGGGGGGGTCTTTGAGGGGCCCTCAGCCCAAAATGTAGTGGTCAAGCTTGAAACACCCTTCTACACCACTTAAAATCATGTACAACTTTAGATTGTGTGGCCTTTAGAAGGCCTTAAATCCTAACATGTCTAAGAAACTACCCCTCCATGATGAGCTGCATCCACCTTGCTTCAAACCTCCCTCGTTGAAACCGGTGTTAGCTACACAAAAACATGGCAAACGAATCACGAATATTCTATAAGCAAAATATTCTTTACACATTTGAAAGGGTTAATTATACTTGGACCCCCTCAACTTTACCCCCTACACTTTACCACCCGAACTTACGGCTTCTGCACTTAACCCCCCAAACTGTGAAAAAGCGTACAAGTAACCCTCTGTCGTCCAACTCTGTTAGTTTTCAGCGAAAAAAATTAGGCATGTGCATGGCATTTTCGTCCAGACATAATTTTTTAAATAAAGTCTTAAAATAACAACAAAAATAAGAAAATATTTTAAAAATATAAAAAATTCTAGAAAATATTTTTAATTTTTTAAAAAATATTTGGAAATTACGAATATATATTAAAAAAATTATGAATATTACAAAAAAAAAAAATAATTCAAAAAATTGTAAAAAAAAAATTCAAAAAATATATGTAAAAATCCTAATAGTTACAAAAAAATACATTGAAATGCAAGATAAATTAAAAATATGGAAAATTGTAAAAAATGTAGAAACCAGGAAAAAAAGGTATGAAATGGCAAAAAAAAGCTGTCGTAACATAAAAGGAAAATATATTTTAAAGAAGAGAATATTGTTTAAAGTCATTTAAAATTAGGAAAATTACAACAAAATTAATTAAAATTCTAAAAATTACCAAAAAAATTAAATTTTTTGGAAATAATATAAATTTTTTTTAACTAAAACAAATTTTAAATGACAAAAAATTGATTTAAAAAATAAAATAAATTCCAATAAAAAAATATTTCCAATAAATAAAGAAGTGATTTCTAATAAACAAACTTTTATTTGAAAAAACATAGAATTCTGATAAAAATATATCTCACCTGTTAAAAAGGAAATTAATTAATAAATTAAAGAAAACAATAAAATATAAAAAACTGTCAAACACAAAAAATAATTTCCAGCTAAACAAATCCACAAAAATGATAGAAAACAGTTGATGATTTTGAAATCCATGGTTTTTAAATTATAAAAAAATATTGGGAAAAAAATCCAATATCTTTAAATGTAATATTAAATAAAACTATAAAAATATAGTTAAAAATCTAAAAAATACTATATTTAAAATAATAGAAAAATGTTTTAAAACTTATAAATCCCAAAAGCTCCAAATTAGCAAACCCAAAAGCTCCAAAAGAATTTCTAAATCGGCAAACCTAAAAGATTTTTTATAGTTTGAAAACAAACTCTATAAGATCCAAATCAGCAAGCCTCCAAACCGGAGTCAAAGTCACCCCTTTGGGGATACTTATTTTGGAGGAAGTAAAGGGCGAGGGGAAGGGGCAACAGGGGGTGGGGTGAGGGAGGGTAGCAAGGGGTGTAGGGGTGTAATAGGGGCGGGGGCAAGAGGTGGGTGTAGCAGGAGGCAGGGGGAGGTAGAAGGCTTGGGTGGAGGTGGGCAGCCATGGTCAAGGGAGAGAAAATAGGAGAGAGAGAGAGAGAGAGAGAGAGAGATGGGGATTTAGGGTTTTAAAAAACAAGTCAAATTGGTCAAATTGGCCTTTAAAAAGTCACATGCATCGGATATGTCTAATTTTTCCCTTAAAAAATTAAAGGAGTTGAACGACAGGGGTCATTTGCAGTCATGTTGGAAATTCAGGCGATTATTTAAAGAAACTGTAAGTTCATATAGTGAAGTGTATCTGTAGTTAAGTTCCGGGTCTCTTAGGGTAATTAACCCCATATAAAAAGATAAACAAACTTGAACATGATTCTACTTACCTGTCATCTTCTAAAATAATTTTCATCTTCAGACATTGTCCCCCCGTAGATTGATAAAAATTGATGCAATATCAAACAAAAGAAATGGACATTAACAGTTAATATTAAACTATTGATGGAAAATAAGGAGTGCTTGGAGTTAGAATTTATGGTATTTATGGTATTTAATTAAGTTGACAAAATCAGATTCGGTCAACTTTAGGGTCTATTTAATATGGAACATACATATCTTTCAAGACGGTTCGAAGTGGTAACGCATTCTCCTCCACGAGGAGTATAACGTGATATACTCACATGTGTAAAACCATAAATTAATGAATGAAAAATTGTATCTCAAAGTAACCACTTGGAATATGGAATTTGATTGAAGTGTTAAGTTAAAAGCTCTTGTCCCACATAGGAAGAATGTGAAAAATGGGTGTAGTATAATATAACCCATTTTGGCATAAAGGCTTGGTGCTCTTGCGTTATCCCAACTTATTGAAGAAGGGAGGACTTACATGGGTTTGGGTTGACTTCCAAGACTACACATGTGGGCGTTGCAGTCGCCCGCCTGGTTCGGCCCGGTTCGGCTCGACTCGTGGTCATGGGTCGTGGGCCTTGGACTTTGTCTTGGCTAAAGTATACACTTTTTGGGACAATTTTATTGGGCCCTTTATTTATTTCTGAGTCCATTTTTTGCGGTTAATTTTTTCTTATTCTTTCCTATTATTTATTCCGTTTTATTATTTTTTGAACAATAAACTCTTCATGTATTTGGTTCTTTCACCTAAAGCTGTAACTGCTGTGATATATTTTAACTGAATTTTAACCACCACTTATTTATTATAAATAATTGGTTTGGTCATTCATTTCAATAGTAGTTAAAATGACAGAAAATGTAACACCCCATATTTTTTAGAATATTTAAATTATCACATGTCGCAGTAATTTAATTAATTAGAGAAATAAAATTAATTTAATAGATATTAAGTAAAGAATATTAATATAATATATATGTGTTATTATATTTACTTGAGTCATTTATTATTTTATATCATGTTGTATGTGGGTAAAAGCGACGGGCTGATCAAATCTTGTTCGGAATGTGTGTGTAGAGTCGTGTTAGGAATAAGATGGTAAATTGATGATATATGACTTGAATTGTGATTTTGAGTTCACGGTTGATCCGGAATAGGTCGAAATAGTCAAAATCAAGTACCTAGGGGTAGTGATGGGATGCGAGGGGCTTTCTAGATTAGTCGGGATCTGCTTGGGGGTATACGGGTCATTTGGCACTTACAAGTTAACCTAATTTCTGGATTAGGGTATTAAAATAAGATATTAGAGGCTTGTGGTTAGGCATTTTACATTAGAAATCTTCTATGAAAGGAATTGGGGAGAAAAGAGGAGGAAACTCAAGAAGAACCAAGGAGGTCAAATTGGAGAGGATCTTTAACGAATTTCTAGGCCTCACTCAATATACAAGGAGGATTCAGAGTCTTCTTCATACCTAAGGCAAATTTATTAATATTATTTGTGTACTTATTTATGTCAAATCATAATTGGTAGAATTGAAACCAATTTTATGGTGGGATTAACATGTCAAATAGGTTTTGAGAAATTAAATTCATGGAATTTTGTGATGATTACATGTGATCTTGTTAGGTTGAATCTCATATTAAAAGTAGGTTCTTGATAGAGAAATCTAATGAAAGAGATTTAAGTGTGTTCTTGAATTGAAAACTTAAGATTTTATCATTAAAAGATGTGATCTTGAATTATGGACTTAGGCACTTTATTAAAATTGATTATTGAATCCAAGTATTAAGTTCGATTTTTGATGAACTGAGATCATCAAAAAAAATTCTTTATGTTAACAATTGATAGAGTAATGATATTATCCATTAGGATGAAGATTGGGACACTTTTAGGGGTGAATATCTAGGTCAATTTAATAAAGAACATTGCAGGCTATAGGGGTGAACCGACTCAACTCAGGGCCGAGTCGGTTCGGCGCCCCTTTTCATTACAAATGCGTGGCCACTAATTTCATATTTTTATGATTTTTTTAATTAGTTATGAATTTTCTACGGAAGGGTGTCCAAGACCAAAATCTTTAGTTAGTAATTTCAAGATGGACTTTATTTTAGGTGTGATGGTGTTTAGATTGACTATAATCCCTTGTTGATCTATCCTCTTGATTAATATGAATTCATAGTTGATGAAATTGAGTTATTGTTTCCCTCGAACAACCCTTTTAGGTTTGGGTCATAGGTTTGTGCATGACCACCCTTTGTAGGTTTGGAGTCCCGTGGAATACTGTGGTATGGTTATAACCCATGGACTTAAGGCCATGACCACCTTCGATTTTTAATTTCATTTTAGGTTCGGTGGTGAGATTTTGACCCAGTTGCCTAGGTTGTGGTGGACATTCATGGAGCTTGATATCATGCTAGTTATTTCACACCCGGCGAGAAAATCCTTGGAGGTATTGTGGTCATACTTACATAGTGAGTCATATATATTTATGTGAACAATATGTGATATGAATATACATATATAAGTGTGATAATTATATGCGGGTGAATAATATTAATACGTGAGTATGAAATTAATAACTTAGGTGAAATTATGTGAATTAATTAAGATGTAATTTAAAAATGATTTAGCGTGTGTGATAGTTAAATAACATTTAAAGCATAAAACAAACGTATGTGACACAGTTTGGGTAGAAGGTTGGCATATGGGACTAAGATATGTGTTGGTACTAGATAAGCAGGGTAACATAACGTGACACCCCACCCAATTAAATATCGGGTGATCAGTCCTTTATTAAATTAAAAATATTTCTCATTTGGTTCATTCTTAGCATCACTGTCAAAAAGCATATTAATTACTAATCACCTATTAGTTAATTAAGCCGACGTCAAATTTTATCTTTCAGTAAACAGATAGTAAGAATAAGCGGAAACTAATTTAAAACATTCACACAATTAATAGAGTCTAAACAATCATAAGGAGTAACTAGATAAAATTCTTGCCAAATAAACCATAGGCTACAAATCCAAATCCCAAAATAAAATCAATAGAAAATAAATGAATCCCAATATAAGTCTGGATTGAATAACTGAATAAATAAAGTCTAAATAGGGAAACATTCTCAACTGAGATACTGAAATGAAATCCTACACTAGGAATGAAAAATGGAAGCACCTAATTAAGTCCTGTAAGCCTCCACACTGCTGCAGCTAATCGTCCTTGGAATGGATCATCATGTCTGGCGTCCCTGTGGCTGGACACCTAAAAGGTTTTGAAAAAAATATTTATATCAAGGGTTAGAACCCAAAACATTTTGAAAACATTTAGCTAGTATTTATCACAATTTAAAATCAGTTATTAGATACACATGTTTATTTCACGTACACTTTCTTAACTTTCCTCACCTCTTAACTATAGTGTAGGCCTAACGCTTTCTACTTAGCCCACTTAGCTGTACTACCCATGCTAACTAGACATAAGTATCTAACTCACTTCTGATACATTTAAATCCTCGTGACGCCTATACAGCAAGCTACGCAATAGTTAACGTTTCTCGTAAATTATTAGTGTTGATATTAACATTTCTCTCATCTTCTCATTTAACCTGTTAATTAAGTTTCACTACTTAATTCATTTATGTAGATATATACTATCTAACTGTATAATGTCCCACTCAAGTAGAATATTCATAAAAGTATATATATTTAGCTCACTAATACATAATTACGCTATCTCTTAAAATAATAACCGTGAAAATAGGCGTACTCTGATATCAGTCAATGTTTCTCTCGTACTAAAATAAGGACCATTGGTTCATCATGTCTCCTTGAACCTAAAATCAAATAACAAGTAATGAGACAAACTTAGTTCTAATCCTTTGGGTTGCACATATACCTAACGTACCTAAATGACCAACCAGTCCCACTAATACATGACACATAGTGAGTCGCCGTAAGTTCTATGTTCTCGAACACAAATTCGAACCTCATTGGAATCGTCAAGGTGGGATTGCCCACTGTGCGGGAACCTATGTAATAGTAAGCAATGTAAGTATGTTAACATTTAACACAAATCATATAATAGGTATACACACAACCTAAATATACATTTATTCAGTTGGTATACACACAACCTAACCATTATACTTCATACGTAGTATATATCACTCGAATTCTCGCCATACTTAGTTTTTTACGATTTTACTCACTATCGTATAAATTAGATATTATTCTAAGGGTCCTAGTTACCCCTTATATAAATTCAGTAGTTAACTCAATCATACACTACTAGTCTACAAAGCAAGTTCACTCAAAATGCCCGTAAATCATTCTCATTCTCTCGAATTAATTACGTCACAATTTAATCCCGTTCAATCCTCATCTTGATTCTTGCAATAAGACTAAGTCTTAAGCCCATCATAGGACTATTTTAATATCATAAGTCTCTCATTATATTTTAATAAAGTCCCAAAAGTTTCCCCAATAAAATAATGGGAGTTCTAGGCTTAAAAGGGAAGAATAGGCAAAACTTGGGCTAACCAAATCGATTCTCCCTAGGGCCGAATCGATTCACCCTACCAAATCGATTCTCCCTTGGGTCAAATCGATTCATTTTGTAGCAGGTCATCTTCTTCGTTTGGTTTATGCATTTTTCACCATTTTCTTTTCACACAACTCTCATGATTCTTCACCAAACTCAAAACCAATTGTCCCAAACGTTATATACATGCATTAGGATGATTTCTAACGTAACTATAACATCAAAACATTATGATTCATATTCAAGCACGGATCAAATCACCTACCCTGGATTTATATGTTCTTCATTCATATTCAAAATAAAACCCAGATTTCATTCGTGGTGATTATCACATACCCTGTGATTTTTTATCCTCTACAGAAGCTGAATCATACTACATGCAATTCCTACCCAAAACATGAGTTCTAATAATTCTTTTCTTCCAAGAGCATTAATTTATTCAATATATTTTGAAACCCTAAGCACATGGGCATTATAACTTCAAAAGAAATCATTAATAAACACTTGAATCTTTTGGTATGATCTAATTTCGTGATTTGAAGTTGGGTTTGTTTGTCTTCCGTCCCAGTCTACTCTCCAATGACTGTAGTGGTGGAAGAAATAACTTGGATTTCTTGAGAACTCTTCCTTAAAATTCAAGAATGGCTCCTCCTTCATCTCTAATGGTCTACCTTTGTTTTCAAATCTCTTAAACCTAGCCTCTCCCATCTACCATCTCATATAAGATTAGGAAATTCTTATCTCTCTCCGCCCTAGGCTATCAAAGGACTAAAATACCCTCATACGGTGCCGGTTTAGTCTAAAATTACCCTGTAACCCAATCAATACCCCAGGGTATACTATTTTGACTATTTCGACCCTTTCAGAGCAATCTCTGACCTCAAAATAATCATCTAAGTCACTCTTAACAAATATCATATCTCGACCTCAATTTAGTCTACACGCGACTCTCGGTTGAGATAAATCCGATTACGCCAATATCACCCGCTATGACGCGTAATAATTTCCATAAATTATTTACTATCCACTTAGTAAATTCAATACCTAATATTAATCATCATTTCTTTCTCGATTAATATTTAATAACCACATTATTATTTAATTAAATTAAATTATGTCACTCGTGTAATTTAAAATGAAACGAATTAATTATCGAATTAATTAAATTCCAAATACGCGAAAATACGAGTGTTGATACAAAAATTAATCAGCTGATGTGGATCAATTACATGAAGACCCGTGTCATCCAACATGGCGTAAGTTCAACATGCCGAGCTACTCAACATACCGAGATACTCAGCGTACCGAGCAACTGGTTAGGAAGATCAAATGATAAAGACAGATTCAATTATTATTCTTACCATGTACAAATGTATATGCCTATTTAATAACGACATATTATCTATTCATACTGATAGCCCAAGGGCTATAAATACATTGTAATACCCTCATGTAAGGGTAAGCTATTCTAAGCGAACATAATTGAGATCAAGGCTAGACACCCAGTAATACAATACAGTGGACGTAGGCCATTTCATTAAGGACAAACCACTTTAAAAATCTCTTGTCTTATTTCTTTATTTCATATTTATCAGTGATTAATTAATTAGATCAAATCTAGTTTTTTATATCAATAGATTGACGCCATCTTTGGGAACGACTATACGTAGTGCTTTTGACTAAAAAATTATTATACATGGACAATATCCCAGAATCTAACAACAAGAATAATGACGGGAATCCTCCAAACCCTTTTACGTCTTCAAATAAAAATGATATCATAGGGATCCTGGAAAATTTAGCCTGGGGATAAATAGCTATACAGGAAACCATGCGACAATTCATTCAAACTGTTCAAATTGGAGCATCTGCCCAGTTAGGCCAACGAAGCACTCATAGAAGCATGCGTCCACCATCTTAATGCTCTAGACTCACTTAACTCCATCATACCAGGAATTCAAGCGACCCATCCTATCACCCTCGTTTAACTTCTCCTATAAGAATTTTGGATTCTCAAGAAAATGTCACTCTAATGCCAGAACGAGCAAGTGCCCTGGAAAGGTTGACTAGAGTTTCACCCTTCGATCATTTGGGCCCGAGGAGGAATATAAATCCTCCTCAGATTGTGTCGACAAATTATCAATGACCAAATTATTTGAGGGAAGGATCAGCCCAATCACATCCCAATCCCAGGTTTACAACTTGTACAGAAAGATCCCAAGAGTAGAATTTTGCGCGATTTGTTGCTCATGTGAACATAAACAAATCAGAGGCTAGAAATGATGCATGGAAGGGATCTATTTAGAGATTAGAAGACAGGTTAGAGGAAATGGTTAAGGCCAAAAACCCTCTCCAAAGAACCTTTATCAAAGGATCTCCTTTCGTACAAGCAATCGTGTACTTTCCCACACCATCAAAGTTCAAGGCTCCTGTGGTCAAACCTAAGTACGATAGTAAAACCGATCATGTTCTCCACATAGAGAAGTACTAAGATGCAACAAATATCTATGTTATTCTAGATGAAATGAGGTGTAGAGCATTCTCAGGAACCATTACTGGATCAGCTTAGATATGGTACAATAGCCTTCCTCGGGGGAAGATTGCGACCTTCCATTAACTGGCCGAGCTCTTTATATGAAATTTCTGTTTTGGTGCAAAGCTAGTTAAAAAGGTAGCACATCTGTTGAGTGTTAGACAAAGGGCAAGCGAAAGTAACATGGATTATATCACCCATTTTAACAATGAGAAACTGGAGGTCATAGACTATGAGAAAAAGACATCCATTATAGCTCTCATAAGTGGTCTTTTGTCAGACAAGCTGTATTAAACTTTACATAAGGGTCCCTCTAAATCCATGGATGAATTGATGGCTAAAGAAGCCAAAATTATGAATGTCGAGGAGGCAATGACTACGAAAAAGAATGTTGAGTCAAAGGAAGAAGCTAAAGCTGAAGGCAAGTCGGAGAGGAAAGATCACAAACATAACGGTGGGAGCAAGCACTCAAAAAGTAAGGAAACGTTGGAACACTTGATAAAGTATAAAAATTATACTCCCTTGAAGGTGGATATAAACTACATTCAGGAGGAAATCAAGAGCATCGAGGAACATAATTGGACAGACAAACTAAAATCATCTCCCAAAAGAAGGGATAAATCCAAGTATTTTGAGTGCCATAAAGATCATGGTCACACAACCAAGCAATGTGTAGCTCTCCAAAATGAGATAGAGGCACTCATTAGACGTGGAAAGTTGAACAGGTATGTTGATCACTATAATGGTGGGAGGATCAACAACAGAGATCGACAGAGGTCTAAATCTCCTTATCGACCAAGAGACGATAAGAAAAGGGACCATGAAGATGACCCCGATCTCCCCAAAAAACTGAGGCAGCCTGAGCGTGAGGTATTTTCAATTCATTTTAGTTAATTCAATTATAACATGATTACAGCTGGAGATGCGAGATGGGGTGATCATACCGTTGAAAGGAAAGCTTACCTCAATGAGGCTCAAGCTTGTTCCTATATACAACGAATAAATCTGACAGAAGAATATCGTCCTTGAAAGGTTAATAAAGATAAGCTGGTCATTTGTTTTTCTAAAAATGACTTGGAAGGTGTTTTATATCCTCATGATGATCGTCTAGTGATAAAAATAAGGATTAATGATGTAATCATTTTAAGAGTGCTGGTAGATAACGGTAGCTCGGTAGACATCATGTTCTATCCTTATTTTGATAGTTTAAACTTGAAGTTTGGTAAGTTAGAGCCGTATCATAGGCCCCTCGTCGAGTTCTCTGGAGAAAAAGTTTTTTCACTTGGAACGATTAAGTTAGACATGTTGATTGGTACCTAGACTGCTTGCAGATCAGAGAAGGTTCTTTTCTTCATGATGGATAAAAATGTCCAGTCAGTCTACAACATAATCATGGGGAGAGTATGATTGAAAAAGTTTGAAGTAGTTCCTTCCATTGTACATCAGTGTTTAAAGTTCTAGACCAATTTTGGGGTTGGAATTATGAAAGGCGATCAAAGAGTACCATAGGAATGATACTACTCATCTGCCAAGCAAGAAGAATTAGAGAATGCTAAGAAGAAAACTATAACTTATCAAGTGGACGAGTCTGATATTTAAACCTTAGACCCAAGAGATGAAATGAAACTCGTTAAAGACCAGGTCATGGAGGCAACATAAAGCGTTATTCTAGATGACGAGAAACCTGAAAAAATAACTCAGATTGGTGCTTCAGTTGATCCGGTATTGAAGTAAGAGCTGGTGGCATTTCTAAAGCACAAAAAATAAGTATTCGTGTGGAGTCATGAAGATATACCGGGGATAGACCCAACTTTCCTATGTCACGAGCTCAAAGTCAATAAAGAGATCAAACCAGTGAAGCAACGAAGAAGAGTCTTTAGTCTAAAGAAGAATCAAGCTATTCAAGAAGAAGTGGAAAAGTTACAAAAGGCTTCTTTCATGATTGGTTGGATAACGTTGTGATGGTAAAGAAGAAAAAACAACAAATGGAGAATATGTGGACTTCACAGACTGAAATAAAGCTTGCTCAAAAGATCATTTCCCTTTGCCCAGGATAGATCAGCTGGTAGATGCAACTTCGAGGCATGAGCTGTTAAGCTTCATGGATGCTTATTTCAGATATAATCAAATTAAAATGAAACCAGAAGACATGGAAAGTACCTCTTTCATTACCCCATGAGGAACATATTATTATAATGTTATGACTTTTGGTTTTAATAAATGCAAGTGCTACATATTAGCGATTGATGAACAAGGTGTTTACAGAGAAGATTGGCAAAAATATGGAGGTGTATGTCGACGACATGTTGACCAAAAGCAAGGAAGAAGCTGACCATATAGCTGATTTGAGCCAAACATTTGATCAGTTAGAGAAGTACCAAATGAAGGTGAACCTAACCAAGTGCATGTTTGGCATACAAGAAGGCATGTGCCTCGGGTACATTGTGTATCAAAGAGGTATTGAAGAAAATCTTGATAAGATAAAATCCTTGCTGGAGTTACAATGATTAACCACCAAGAAGGAAGTGAAAAGCCTTACGGGGCGTGTTGCAGCTCTTAATATATTCATCTCCCGAACAACTGATAGATGTCTTCCAATCATCAAGGTGCTCAGAAAGACCTTTCAGTGGAACGAAGAGTTTGAGAAGGCATTCTTAGAGTTTGAGAGATACTTGGGGACACCTCCTTTATTATCTCGGCCAGTGGCAGGAGAAAAATTATACCTGTACTTAGCTATTTCAGAAAGTACGGTCAGTTCATCTTTAACATGAATAGAAAGCGGGGTACAAAAACCAGTTGATTATACGAGCAAGGTATTCAGGGGAGCAGAGATCAGGTATCAAAAACATGAAAAGTTAGCATTAGCGCTGATTGAAGCGATTAGGAGGATGAGACCATATTTTCAAGCCCATACAATAGTGGTATATATTGACATGCCACTCAGACAGGGTCTACATAGGCCAGAAAAGTCTAGAAAATTAATGTATTATGCAGTGGAGTTAGGGGAGTATGACATTATCTACGAGCCAAGATCCTCTCTCAAAGGGCAGGCGGTGGTAAATTTCATTGCTAAATTTACCTACCCATAGGTCTCTGATCAATAAGGGGATAATGAAAAGTAACTCCAGGATGCTAGAGGAGCAATAAAAATATCCCCGAGAAACTCCTAGAAGCATAATTGCTAGAAGGGATGGCCACCGATCAACTAGAATCCTTTGGTAAGGTGCAAGAGTTGAAAAAAAAATATGAAGAAGGGAAGGGGAAGATATTTCATCAAGGGATTTTGTCAGAACAAGATTTTGATGATAATATCCCTATATGAAATTTAAATGTTGGTGGATCTTCATGTGCAACAGGTAGCGGAGCTGGAATTATTCTCAACAGTCCAGATGGGATAGATATAGAATATGCTCTACGTTTCTAATTCCAGGCTTCTAATAATGAAACTAAGTATGAAGCCATAATCGTGGGCCTCAACTTAGCTAAATCATTAAATACATAGCAAATTGTGGTGTTTAGTGATTCACAACTAGTGGTAAATCAGATTGTGGTGTTTATGCTGCAAAAGGGGAGTTCATGTCAAGGAATTTAACTAAAGCTATGGAAATTGTATCCAATTTGGCAGCTGTCCAAGTGATTAGAATACCAAGACTAGAGAATGCAAGGGCATATGCACTTTCTCAATTATCTTTAGCTACATGCACCGATCTATGAAGAACAATTCCCATTGAGATACTTGCAAGCATAAGTATTGATGAAGATTTAATGGTGAATTTTATCGCTTTAGATATGGGACCTTCCTAGATGGATCCCATCAGGGCTTATATCGAAGATGGTACTTTACCAGTCAACCAATTGGTAGCCAAGAGGTCGAAGTATAAGGATGCGAAATATGTCTTAGACAATGGAGTTCTGTATAGAAGAGATATGATAGATGGTTTGAAAAGATGTGTTCATCCAACAAAAGTTAAAGATCTAATAAAGTAAATTCATGAAGGATCTTGTGGAGCTCACGTAGCAGGTAGAACTCTTTTATAGAGAATAAATACATAGGGGTACTATTGGCAAAAAATGCCCTCTGATTGTATAATTTATGACCAGAAATGCGACAAATGTCAACAATTTTCAACAATACGAAGAACGTCTCAGGTGTTGCTAACACCAATCACTTCACCTTGTCCATTCGCTATGTGGGGAATATATTTAGTTCGGCCTTTGCCAACTATAAGAGGACGATTCGAATATTTGGTGGTCATTGTTGATTACTTCACAAAGTGGGTGGAAGCTGAACCTCTCATTGATATGGCCTACGAAAGGGTCTATCAATTCATCTGGAAGAATATTATTTATAGATATGGCCTGCCCCATGCTTTTATAATCGATCACGGTACCCAATTTGATAATGATGAGTTCCCAGCATATTTTCTACAGTCCAACATTCATAAGATTCATTCTGCTCTGGGTCATCCCCAAAGTAACGGGCAAACACAAGTGACGAATAGAACTCTACTAACTGGGTTGAAAAAGAGATTGGATGATGCAAAAGGAAATTGGATCAACGATTTACACTCAGTGTTATAGGCTTACTGAATAACTCCCCGAAACACAAGCTAGGGAATCCCCTTATATGTTATCTTTTGTGAGTGAAGCAGTCATACCTGCTGAGTTAGGATTACCTACTCACAGGTTTCTTAATTTCAATTCTCCGATAAGTGATTTGATGAGACGTTTGGACTTGGACATGCTCAAAGAAGTAAGAGAAGACGCAGCAATCCAAAACACCGCTTATCCGCAAAGGACTACCATGTTCTATAATAAAAGGGTCAAAAAGTGTGATCTCAAGGAAGGAGATTATGTGCTCAAGAAAGTAATTCAAAAGCATAATAAGTTGAAAGCCAGCTGGCATGGGCCCTATCGTGTCATAACTTTTGTTCGACCTGACATCTACAGAATAGAAACTCTTGAAGGGGAAGAATTGAAAAACACTTGGAATGCAGAGCACCTGCGAAAATACTACCAGTAATGTAACTGTATATACACCCCATTGATTCAGTATGAATGAAAATGACGATTTCCCCATTTGTTTTTTTGTTTTTTTTTGGAGTAGTAGCGCTACACACTAAGTTCCATTGTCAACTAAACGTTGGTCGGCATCAGCACAAACACCAACATAGCTGGTCGGCATCAGCAATCACCAATTAAAAGTTGGTCGATATCAACAACCATCAACACAAAGTTGGTCGGCATCACCAATCACCAATCACCAACTAAAAGTTGGTCAAAGTTGGTCGGCATCAACATAACCACCAATAATGTTGGTAAAAGAATCGATCAAGGCAAGGTCTATTTGATTACGGGTGACCGAAGTGGCATCTAAACTAGGCAAGAAGATGGGTAAAATATCCACTGCCTAGGCACCAGGGCAATTATTTACGTAAATAATTGTTACAACTAAGCATGAACATGGGATACAAATAATTCCAGTGCTTAGGCATTTATGGGTAATAAGTCACTACAACTAGACAAACACATGGGACAAAAGCTCCATTGTCTAGGCAATCAAACCAACATAGGGCGAACTGCCCATTCATATATATATATACTTAGTGACTGACAAGTACAACATTATTATAGTTGATCTCATGTTATAAACAAAAAAAGATAAGATAAACATCGTACAATTAATTTATTTCCAAGGAAGAAAAATTATAAAAAGATGATTTTTTTTCATTAAACAATCAGTAATGAAATAAAAATAGCCTGTTCTACTAGTTTCTTTCCTTCATATTTAGGCACGGGATCTATTTCAGCTGGAGGATCATCTAAAGCAAAAGAAGAATTGATAAAGTTCAGGTTCTGCAGCATTCTGGTGTTGCTTGAACTTGGTCAGTCTTGCAAATGAGGAGGTCTGGATATCTAAAATTCTTCATGAAGACTATAATCACCAAGATATTTGGAAATTATATACTATGGAATAAAGATAACTGGAATCCAGATGACATCTAGTTTAAAAGGAGTTACTGGTAGATCAAATAATCCAGGATCATACCAATCCCACAGCTCGGTTCCATGCTCAACCTTTATCACAGTTAGAGAATTCAACCACCCCTGTTTGTATCCCTCATTATTTGATTAATTCAACCTGGCATCCAGATGATATAAATCTTCATTGTATCCCCCCATCCAGAACTCTCCGGGCTGCTTGTGAAATTGATAAGTTAATCGTTCAACATGCTGATGAAGCCTCTTCACCAAACTTTCCTTATTCGATAACCCAAAACTCTAGTTGAAAAGTTGCTCGATAAGAGTTTGAATCTTCTGGCACATCTCATCTAGAGCTTAATTTTTTGCCTTCAGTTGAGCAGCTTGATTTTCTAAAGCCTGTGGAGTTCTAGTCTCTTCAATGCTTCTACGAACAACTCTTATTCTACCCCGAGAAATGGATGTAGGTCTGTATCTTTTCATAGCTTCTAATTCTTCTCTTAATGAGGCATTTTCAGTCTCCAAAAAGGAAAAACCTTCATCATTAACTAGGACTAGAGCTCCAGAGGAAGAAGCCGAGTTTAACTATCTTAGTTCTTCTGTTAAAGTAATATTTTCTTCCTCTAGCAGCTTAGCAATATTTCTATGTTCCTCAACTTCAAGTCTGAGTAGACTCTCTCTATTATTATGGGTTGAGATGAATTTGTCATAACCCCGATCAATGCTCAATTGTTGGCACTTCTTATCATAACCTTCATGCAGAAGAGCGGTGGCTTCCTTGTGTTGAAGTTAGAGTTATTCAATCATTCCTTGAAGATCTTCAATCATTTCATAGTAAGCTACATTATTAGCTACAACCCGATCAAATAGACATTTTAAATACTGATAAGCCTCAATTACTCGTCCATAGGCATCAGATCCAAGAATATAAATTATTTGTGCTTCAGTAAAATCTGCATGACCAACTTTGAAGCAATCTGTACACTTATTCATCAACTCTGTATCATGAGTTGACAACAACTCCATCCTGGAAATAAACTAGGAAGGAAAAGTAAAAATAGATCAACAACAGCCTAACTATATTGAACAGTAAAGGAGAAATTCAAAATAAATAGCAAATCCATTTTATTGATCATAATAAGAGGAGGGTACAACCAAAACAAAAGAGAAAAGCCAAAAATTTCCAAACAACATTACACCTTCTCCTTATTCCATACAACATCCTCAACAAATTTTGAAGAAGGGATTGGTTACTCGGTGGGCAGCTGATGTTGTTCGATAGAAGTTGTTGTCTACTGAACTTGCTCAGAGGATTGAGGGATAGTAGCAGTAGGAGTTTGTTCTACAATCATCAAAGAAGATTCATCAGACCTAGCTTTATCTTTTTTTTTTCTTCTTCTTCTTCTTCTTCTTCTTCTTCTTCTTCTTCTAGGGAGAGGGATGTGAACATGTCTCTAAAATAGTTCAGAGTCCTCAGCGATGTTTAGATCCTTTAACCCTGCAACCTATCCATCCTTAAAGAACTTCAAACTTGCATACTCCATTTGAGTAGAGGTAGCAGTTACATCTTTGTTCCACCCTTTCCAGCCAGAGCTAAAGGACTTCTTTATAGTAACTTTTCTCTTTTCCCTCTTTGAGTCTTCAATCGATTTAATTTTCTGTTCAAGCTCTTTCTTACACTGTTCATCCTCTTCAAGCTTTCCCTCAGCTTCCTCCTTGCTGGAAATGACCCCCTTCAACTTCTCCTTTGCCTCCTTGGAAGCATTTATAGCTTGTTGTCGAGCTAGATCAGCTTTTTGTGAAGCATCTACAGATCTCTGCTGAGCTAAATCAGCCTCCTTTGCAGCATCCACAGCTTGTTGTTGAGCTGTCTCAGTAGCATTAATTTTATTCTCCCAGGCAACTTTGTCCTCCTTATACTTCTACCGGGAATCCTCCAAAGATTTTGATAGCCTAACAAGGACTTCTTCTACTTCACTAGAAGAGGAAAAAACTTTAATAGCTTTGTCTTTCTCCAAGATAATATTAAAATACACCAAAAACTTTAAAGAAAAAGTTAAACTCAAATCATAACATAAAGACTGCATGCACAATTGAAATGACAGGTATAATGACACTTACTGATATAAGATTTTGGGCTACCAAGTCAGTGACTTTCCCTCGAGGAGTGGAAGTCTCTGCAGCTCGCAGTCAGGAAGAGTTCCAGACAAGATAAATTTATTGGCTAAGCCAGGAGTATTGAGTGCTGGAGAACTAACCCTTAAAGAAGAAATTTCAACCCCAATAGGTTGAACAACAGCATCAACGATCTTCTCAATAAGACCCCTTCTCAATCTTTTCAAAGGAGCAGCCTCTTCAATCAAAGGTGTCGTCTCTTCTCGAACAACAACAACCCCTTTAAGCAAAGGTGCTGTCTCTTTTGGAGCAACATATGGCTTCTTGCTGACCTTTTTGACAGCTATGACTGCTCCCTCAGATAGAGAAATATCCTTTTTCTTAGTCCCTTGACATAGGACATCTTCTTTGCTTTCCTTTTCCTTATCAACACCAGGTATAAATCTTGGCAAAGAGATCAGGCATTCTCTTCTTCTTCGTCATCAGATCAGTAATAGAAATGACCAAATCAGAGGAATATTCTTCAAAAATTGAAGAAGATGTTGGAGCCTGCTCAAGATCAATGACCAATGGAGGAACAAGAGTCTGAGCAATAAACGAGGAAGTGGTGTTCTTATATTTCACCAAATATGAAGCAAACCTCACGTGCTCCCCAACGACTGATTGATGCAAACCCCATGGTACAGGTCTTTCCCATTTAGTGGGGGTTTTTGCCAATTTTCATCACAACCCCATGTTCAAAATAATCCCTATTAGAATTAGCGATATTGACCAATAAAGCTCTGTTAGAAAACCTCATTTTTAAATAAAATGTGGTGTCGCAGGTGACCCATTGCAACAGTACATAATTTTAGGAATCTCTAGATGAGTTCCATGAATTTGATTCAACCTATATATGCCATTAACTACCCTACATGTATTTAGAACTACTTTTGCAGGTACAATATCAAAATATTTTCAAAATTCCAAACACAGGGGATTAGGCAGGAAAGAAAAACTACATTCTTCTATAAAAATAGAGGGAAACCAGTGTTCCTTAGCTAGAGAAAATAAATCAGAAGGGCAAGGAGGTTCTTTAAAGGAAACCTAAGAAGGAATTTCAAAATCGTCTCTAAACTTATCTAATGACTCGATAAGGTAAACCATGGTGACTAAACCAAAGAAAGAAGGAATAAAGAAGAAATTCTTATAGAAGATTAAGGAATCAACTAAGGTAGATGACTTTAAAGAATGTTCGTAAGAAGAAAATGAGAAGAAAAAGAGTTTGGAAATAAGATAGCAAAAGGTAGAAGACAATCGAATTTTACCGTCATTATATATGCTGCATCAAAATTCGAGAAAAATAATGATCACACATGATGACTGTTGTCTTCCCGACGGTTAATCAAAGGAAAAAAATGCAAATGCCCAAGCATTCCTAAAAAACTCAAAAAATATACAAATTTGCCATTTCGCGCTCAAAATTGTTATATAAAGTGGAAAATATTCACAAGAGTTGCAATTCTATAATTAATCAAGACGTAAAACATGTGCCCAAGCAACTCTTGGGTAAAATGTCCAACACTCTCATATCAAAACTCAACTGTGAAACATTGGGGGTTTTTGTTGATATAAAAATTACTCAACTGATGTGGATCAATTACATGAAGATGCGTGTCATCCAATATGGTGTAAGTTTAATATACCAAGCTACTCAACATACCGAGCTACTCAGTGTACCGAGAAACTGGTTAGGAAGATCAAACGACAAAGACAGATTCAATGAATATTCTTATCATGTATAGATGTATATGCCTATTTAATAAGGACATATTGTTTATCCATACTGACAGCCCAAGGGCTATAAATACATTGTAATACCCTCATGGCAAGGTAAGCTATTCTAAGCAAACATAATTGAGACCTAGTAATATGAGATAGTGGACATAGGCCATTTCATTAAGGCTGAACCACTTTAAAAATCTCTTATCTTATTTATTTATTTCATATTTATCTGTGATTAATTAATTAGATTAAATCTAGTTTTTTACATCAACAACGGGGTATTACATACTTCCCCCATTACATAGGAATTTTCCCCCTTAAATTAGGTCATACCCGAGTTGAATAACTTGGGATACAGCTTAAGCATGTCATCCTCCCACTCCCATGTAGACTCACCAACACTGTAGTGTTCCCACTGAACTCTGATTAATGGTTCCACCTTAGACCGTAGCTTTAGCTCACTGCGATCTAGAAGAGCTATGGGTCTCTCCTCACACGAGACATCTGGCTACAAATCAATCTCCTCGAGTGGAATATGCCAGAAAGCTCTGTCGTTTCTCATGTACTTCTTCAATGATGCCACATGGAACACATTATGTATACACTATAGATGCTCCCAATCTATAAGCTACTGGTACCACTCTCTCAATAATAGGGAAGGGTCCCACATACCTCGGTGTTAACTTCCCCTTATTGCCGAACCTCATAGCCCCCTTCATGCGAGATACTTGTACCAGAACCTAGTGGCCAACCTCTAACTCAATATGTCTTCGATCTGTATCCGCATAACTTTTCAGCCTATCCTAGTTATTCGAATACATACCTGAATTAGTTCAATCATTGCAGTCGTCTACTGTATCATCTTTAGCCCCAATAACCTGTTGTCCCCCACCTTAAACCAGCAGGTAGGCGAATAATAAGGCCTCACATAAAGTACCTTGAATGGTGCCATGCCAATGGTAAATTGGTAAGAGTTTTTATACGTGAACTCTACCAATGGAAGATATCACTCCCATCCTGCCCTAAAATCCAGAATGAACATCCTCAACATGTCCTTTAGCATATAATTAACCCTCTCAGTATGTCCGTTTATTTGTGGATGGTATGCGATACTCAACCGCTAATCTGTGCCCATGGCCTCCTGAAAGCTTTTGCCAGAAGTGAGACATGAAGATCTTGTCTCTATCAGACACAATATATTAGTCAATACCCCATGCAGCTTAATTATCTCTATAACGAATAGCTGCACATATTGTTTCATCTCAAAATCGGTGCGAATTGGCAAGAAATGGGCCACCTTGGTAAGCTAATACACTATCACCCAAATGGAATCGTAACCCCTTTGTGATAAAGATAGTCCTGTATTAAAATCCATCGAGATGCTCTCCCACTTCCACACTGAAATCTCCAGTGGCTGTAGCATCCCTGAAGGTTTATGGTGATTTGATTTAACTAACTGATAGGTAAGACACTTCGAGACAAACTCTTCTATATCCCTCTTCATCCCTATCCACAAATATTGTCTCCTCATGTCCTGGAAAATCTTATCCCCGCCGAGATGTATCACAAGCCTCAAATCATGAGCTTCAATTATCCTACCTCAAGTCCTAATCCTCTGGCACTACAAGTATCCTATTAAAATATGGACCTCCCTCTGAGCTCATCGACTAAAACTCTGGACCCTCAGCTAATAACTGTCATACTTTTTCCTAGAAGAACTTATCCTTCGCCCGTGCTTTCACTACCCGTAATGTAATCTCGGAATGATAGCGAGAACTAACATGAACGCTCTGGTGATCTCATCATCATGTCGAGGCTCACTCCATTTCACCTTCCAGACCTCTGCTAACTCTATAGTGGGTCTCCGACTCAATGCATCTTTTACCACGTTAGTCTTCCCAGGGTGATACTGTATATCAAATTGGTAGTCTTTCATGAATTCTAGCCATCACATATGCCTTATGTTCAGATCCTTCTATTTGAAGAGATACTGAAATGACTTATGATCCATGAATACAGTGTCTCCATATCTTATTGTCCCTCAGAAGATAATGTCTCTATATCCTCAAAGTAAACACAACTACTGCCAACTCAATGTCGTGTGTGGGATAATTCTTCTCATGGGTCTTAAGATTTCAAGATGCATAAGATATATCCCTCTCCTCCTTCCATAATACACCCCCAAGTTCCTACAATGATGCATCGGTATAGACCCAATAGTCCAATCCACCTCTAGGCAAAGAAAGTACGGGTGTTGATGTCAAGTTATTCTTTATCTCATCGAAGGCTAATTGATAGTGATCACTCCACACAAACTCTACCCCTTATGATTTAGGTTCATCAATGGACCAGCAATCTTCAAAAATCTCTTAATAAAATGGCGATAATACATATCCAACCATAGAAAATTGCAAATCTCTGTCTGTGTCGTGGCCTGTCCCCACTCCCTCACCGTCGACACCTTACTTGGATAAAAAATAATGCCCCTGTAGAACATGAGGTGGCTAAAAAACTACACGTCTCTTAGCCAAAATTCACACTTCTCAAACTTAGCATATAACTGGTGGTCCCGCAGTGTCTACAGAACCATGCATAGATGCTCTGCGTGTTCCTCCTTAGTTCGAAAGTAAACTAGAATGTCTTATATGAATACGCTCATGAAATGGTCAAGAAACTCCCTGAATACCCTGTTCATGAGATCAATGAACACTTCTAGCTCATTGGTGAGTCTAAACGACATCACCTTGAAGTCGTATGACCCGTATCGTAACAAAAAATTGGTCTTAGGAACATCCTCCTCTCGAATGAGCAACTGGTGATATCCCAATCTCAAATTAATCTTAGATAAGTACGCGGATCCTCTCAACTTGTCAAAAAGGTCATCAATCATCGACGACGGATACTTATTCCGTATCATGACCTTGTTCATCTCCCTATGGTATACACATAAGTGAAACTAACTATCCAGTTTCTTCACACATAACACTGGCGCACCCCAGGGTGATGTACTCCGTCGAATGAAACCTTGACCTAAGAGCTGTTGAATATGCTCTCTCAACTCCTACATCTCTGAAGGGGCCATGCAGTAAGGTGCTCGGGCAATCGGTCACGTACCGAGTGCTAAGTCAATAATTAACTTGATTTCCTGACTGGGTGGCAACCCAGGTATCTCCTGGAATACGTCCTCAAAATCTCTCATAACTAGAATCGAGTATAATGGGATAATTACCTCCTGTGAGGTCTCGTCCTCAATGTAGTACAAGTGTGTGCACGAACCTCCCTCAAGAAGAGGCATCGCCACTAGGAAAATATCTTGCCCCAAAATGGTTAACATTATGGTCCTCTTGTAATAGTCTATTGTCACCCTGTAAACCACTAACCAATCGATTCCTAGAATAACATCATATCCATATCTAACACAAGAAGGTCTGTTGTTAGGCTCAGTCTCCCAATAATGATGTTTACTCCTCTACGTACCGTGTGTATAAGTGACCCACTACACAATGATGACCATACACACATAAGGCGAGTGTCGACCTTCTCTAAAAGACCGGATGCTCATGCAAATCTAGTGGTACTAAAAGAATGTGACTCCCTTGTATAAAAAATAATCCTACCATCATGCTTATAAATAGGAAATGTACCCTCGACTGCTAGCGACGCCTGAGGTGTTGGTAACATGGGTACATCTCATACATTATACACACGCATGTAATGCTTCTGCCTCTATTGCTGCTATGGGGATGGTGGTGTTGGTGCTGATGCTGGATGTAACGGAGCCTGCTGCCCTTGTTGGTAACCCTACTGTTGTGCCTCGCCCTGCTATGAAAAATATCTCCTCTTATGACCCTATTATCCATATATAAATCACTACCTTAAAAACTCTTTCTGCCTCCGGCGTCCTTGTAGAGGCTAGCCCTGATGTTTTCCCTAGTACCCCTAGCCCTAATGGCCCCCAGCGTTGTTCCCTTGGCCCTGACGACCCTAAGGAACTTGCTACTATTGAATAGGACCATGCTGGCCCGGCCTGAAACCCTATCCCTCTGGTCAGTACCCTCCTAACCTGAACCTCTTGTCTGATCCCCCTGTCGAGAATCCTGTCTTTATTGTCTCATCACCTACTGCTGAGGTGCACCACTGACACTACTCCCGACTGTCCTACCTAAATGGTTCGACTCCCCGCTCTCTTGTTTACATTCTGGTAGAAGTGGTGGTCTTGGAAATGTAAAAGTGCAATATTAACGACCTCTGTATAATTTTGTAATGCTAGGTTGCCAAGTAAGTGTTTCCTGATCCTCCAGACCAATCCATCCATGAACCTGTTCTTTTTTTTTTTCTTTCATGTTCACATCATTTGGCACAAAGTTAGCTAAACGAGTTAACTCTTACTTATAATCAACCACTGACGATCACCCTGAGTAACCTTACTAAACTTCCTCCCTATCTCCATCTGAATAGCTGACGAAAAGTACTTACGATCAAATATTTCCCAAAACTCTGCTATTGGCATAATATCCCTCTCTACTGAGGTGGTAACAGACTCCCACCACTGCAATGCAGCCCCCATAAGTTTGAACGCGACAAGAATTCGCTTCTGAGTATCGCTGCACTTTATCATGCGTAGGTGATGATGTATGCCCTTTTTTCACTGACATGCTACTATCACATCCTAACTCCCAAAAAACTCCAATGGGTGGACTTTATGAAAATCCTCCCTAACTTTTTGCCATGGTAATGACCCCGATTGAGCCTGAATCACTGATGCCACTAGAAACTATGGATGAGTTCGTGGAAAGTGGACGGCCATGGCTATCGTCGCTGCATTGACCGCCTAGGCTACTATCTCGACCACTTGTGTTGTAGTCAACATCCCAGTGGTGGCTGTGGCTGAGGTATCTGTGAATCCTATTGAGCCTCCCTAAACTTATCCTTGGCCACTGCTCTAGCCTCTCTATCTCTCTTCTGGGTGTCATATGAAATTTAAATTGAGTTGTATAAGTTCACAGTCAATACACAATTTAATATCGTTCTTTTGATACCTAAAACACGTGAAGATAAAAGAAATAGTCCTAATAATAGGGCTTTATTTCAAAAGAACGATACACTCTAAAATTGTAGTAAGCCGTACAGATCCTATGGGCAATAGAGTATGATGTTATGATACCATCCGTGAAACACTGCCCAGTTAAATACCGGGTGATTAGTCCTTTATTAAATTAAACAGGTTTCCCATTTGGTTCATTCTTAATATCACCGTCGAAAATCATATTAATTACTAATCACCTAATAGTTAATTAAGTCGGTGTGAAATTTTATCTTTCATTAAATAGATAATAATAATAAGCGAAAACTAATTTAAAACATTCACATAGTTAATAGAGTCTAAACCATCACAGGGAGTAAATAGATAAAAGTCTTACCGAATAAACCATCGGCTACAAATCTACATCGTAAAATAAAATCAACAGTAAATTAATGAACCCCAATATAAGTCTGAACATAATAATTGAATAAATAAAGTTTAAAGAGGGAAACATGCCCAACTCAGATACTGAACTAAAATCCTACACTAGGAATGATAGATGGAAGCGTCTAATCAAGTCCTGGAAGCCTCTACAGTGCTGCAACTAATCCTTCCTTGAATGGATCATCAAATCTGGTGTCCCTATGGCT
The DNA here is from genome assembly GCA_949130495.1 of Sambucus nigra. Lineage (NCBI taxonomy): Eukaryota > Viridiplantae > Streptophyta > Magnoliopsida > Dipsacales > Adoxaceae > Sambucus > Sambucus nigra. The sequence continues at coordinate 137,771,632 of OX422216.1, forward strand.
GGACACCTAAAAGGTTTTGGAACAATATTTATAGCAATCGCTAGAACCCAAAAATATTTTAAAAACAGTTAGCAAGTATCACAATTTAAAATAAGTTATTAGATACACATGTTAGGTTCATGTATATTCTCTTGAGTTTTCTCACATCTCAACTATAGTGCACACTTAACGCTTTCAACTTAGCCCACCTGGCTATGCTACCGATACTAACTAGACATTAGTATCTAACTCACTTGTGACACATTTAAATCCCCGTGCCACCCATACGACACGTTATCCAATAGTTAATATTTCTCATAAGTGTTGATGTTAACAGTTCTAGTGTTCTCATTTAACCCATTAATTAAGTTTCACTACTTAGTTCATTTCTTTAGATATATACTATCTAACTATTTACTATCAAACGTAAGTAGAATATCCATACAAGTTTATATATTTATCTCACTAATACATAATTACATCATCTCTCAAAATGACCACTGTAAAAATAGGCATACTCTGCTATCAGTCCATGTACCTTTCGTACTAAAATAAGGACTATTTGTTCGGCATGTCTCACTACACCAAAAAGACAAAAATGGCACCCTTCACCCGGCCAGCCTTGTCACGGTCAAATATTGTGACAAAAAAATATGCATTTTTTAAGGTCTTTGACCGTGACAAGTCCGTGACAACTACTTGTCACGGTCTTTGACCATGAAAACTGATATGCCCAAAGTGCACCCTCTTAACTCAGAGAAACTAACCTCGGTCAGTCTCACAGCCGAGGTGACCAGAAGCTTATGACAACCATCGGTATGGTCGTCTCTCATAAGGTCAGCCCCAGAAGACGTTGCAACAACCTCATACACCAACCTCGACGGGCCAACAACCGAGGTTAGCAAGGTCTCATGGGCCCAATCATCTACCAACATCATCATCGGCCCCAGTTGACATTGCAATCGTCAGCCAAAATCGGCATGTCTCATGAGCTCAAACATCTACAAGCATCATCATCTGCCAAAGCCGACGTTATGACTACCTCATACCTAACCTCGGATGACCCTACTGGAAGAGGTCATCAAGGACACAAAGCCACCACATCTGATTCAACCAACCCCCTACTTGACCAGGCCGAGGTTGTACTAGTCAAGGGCACATGGCCAAGCATTTACAAGCACATTCAAGGTTTGGAACGCGTGGATAAATCAGTTATAACTAAATCATTCCCCTCACGTGAGGGAATATTAAGGTCATCATTATATATATGAGATCAACCATGTATCATTCTCATACTGGTTCGATCCTCATGCACATGCTCATTGTAGGCTTGGGAGGTACATTACACCCCTTAAACACTATATATAGAGGTCATCCTCTACCTTGTAGAGGGATCCATAATTGCAACCCTAGCTGAAACTCTATTATCTTACACAGTAGAGAGAGAAATCTTGAGAGATTGTATCCATGGCATTTGGTGCCTTCTTTTAGTGATATTACTCACACACTCACAGTGGACGTAGGACATATTGGCTGAACCACTTACATTCAAGTGTCCATCTTCCTCTCCTCACCTCTTTCTACTATACGAATACTCTTGTGCTGCCATTGTTATTGTTAGATCGAGTTTTTCAACACCTCATCTGGTGGTGCTGCTTACAGTATCATCATTTTGGCACTATCTGTGGGAATGAGAAGATTCATATCTTCCCTTGTGCATCTTAACGTCACAGGAGACTCTGGTGGTGAGTCAAGCCTCACCCTTCGCGTGAAGCTGTGTCACCATCGAAAGAGGTCCCTTGAGGTATCAAGCTCTCCAATATTTCATTACAAGCTCTTTAATCTCAACATATGTCATGGGAGTTACCAGCACCTGATGTTTGAGGACCTAGTTCTAGCCAGGTATCACCCTTGTCCAAAATGGCTGAGGTGGCAGTAGCCTTGAGGTCCTTAGCTGTAACGCAGTAAGGGATGAAGGAGCAATTTACCCAGCTAAGACAGAATATATAAGACCACCTGGGGTCTCACCAGAGATGATTACTCCGGTGGCTGTTCAACCACATCCAGAGGCCTAGGGACCACCCCAGGCACAACGAAAAGACCAACCTACCCCTCAACAGAGGAGTGATGTTACTGACCCTAGATATTTACGCCTGAGGAGGCAAGGAAACCCTTGCAATGAGGATATGTACGACGACATTGAAGAAGAGGATGCTCTAGAAGACTACAGGGAGCCATATGAGGTTTCAAATAACACAGTATGTCATATATACAGAGGAACCAAGGTTGTCGAGCAAGATGAGACTGTGATGGATGCCAAAGAGGATCATCTTTTGACCGCTTAAGTAGAGGGTCGGCCTTTGAAAGGCTCGACCCTATCAATGATCCAAGGTAGAGGTTATCTAGGTCAAGAAGTGTAGATGGCTCACAAAGGGATGGTGGTGAATATAGGCCTCATCACGACCGACCCCAACATGGCCGAGACTGTGGCCAGGAGGTCAACAATCGACGTTGTGCAGCAACTGGGGAACCCTTGGTCCATCCCTGGAGGTGGCTGGGGACAACCTCAGCCTGACCGACGTTGCAAAACCATGGCATGACTCTATTCAACGATTGGAAGCGAAGATAGGGAACCTCTTAAAAAGACGAGACCTACTCCAAAGGGGATTCTTAGAGGGCTCTCCATTTGTGGTAAGAATTGTGAACTTCCCAACTCCTACCGAATTCAAACCACCAATGGTGTCTCCCAAGTATGATGAAAGTACCATCACTATCCATCATATTAAGATGTATCAGTCTGTCGTATACATTTATTCAATCCCTGATGAGATGAGGTGCCAAGCTTTCTCAAGCACCTTGACGGTAGCTGCACACATTTGGTTCACTTCCCTTCCTAAAAATTATGTGGAAAACTTTAAGGGTTTGGCTGAGAGGTTTATACACAACTCCTATTTTGGGGTAAGATCTCAGAAGAAGAAAACCCATATGCTCTAGGTAAAGCAAGGCAATAATTAAAGCCTCAAAGACTACAGTGTCGGATTTAGCAAGGAAAAATTGGAGGTTGAAGATTATGAAGAGAAAACAACTATGACAGGCCTTATAGGAGGACTCGAGAAGGAGACGTTACTTTGGAATCTTGATGAAGACCCTCCAAAGTCTATGGCCGAGCTGTTAGCAACAGCTGGTAGGTTCATGAACGCTGAAGAAGCCATGGCTAGAAATTATGAGGATGAGAATGGAAGTAGCAGTGGGAAATTTTAGAGGAAGAAGGATGGAAAGAAGAGGGATGTAGATGATAAGTTTGCACACTAAACTCCTCTAACTATGAGCTGTGAGCACATCCTCGACAAAATAAATAATGACAGGTCCTTGACATGGCCAGAGAAGCTTAAGTCTCCTCCACATAAGAGGAACAAGAACCTATGGTGCGAGTTCCACTAAGATCACGGTCATCTGACCGGTAAGTGTTTTTCCCTAAAGGATGAAATTGAGAAGATATTGAAGTCTAAAAAGCTCAGGAAGTATGTGGATGGTAGAGCTTCTAAGGGAGGAAGAGACGACCCTAAAAAGAAGATAAATGACAGGTGCCGGGAAGATGCCCCTACCGAAAGAGCTGAGGACTTAGATGATGATGATGACCTTGACCTCCCACCAAAAGACAATAATATCCCAGTTAAGAGGGTTGTCATGATCTATTTTGGTGTGAACACCATCTGCGGAGGACTAGAAGGGGGTGGCTCAGAGGTAGCCGATCGCAAAGCTGATATGGCAGAGGCCAAGTCAGTGACTAAAGTCGAGGTTATGAACTTGGCATCTTCAGAGGTAAAACACGAGAAGAGAAAGAAGGTAGATATAGATACTCTCATAGTTAGATTCTCATGACTTAATTTCAAAGGTATCTTAGCTCCGCATGATGACCCTCTGGTAATCATCAAAAGGGTAAATTGGTGTGAAGTTTAAAGGATACTCGTTGACAGGGGAAGTTCAACATACGTTATGTTTTGGACCTGTTTCAAGAGCCTATACTTCAACAGAGCTAGGCTTGTCCATTATTATCATCCTTTGATTGGCTTCAGCGGTGAAAAGGTTCATCCATTAGGTATGTATGAGATGGATGTGAGAATGGGAGATGAGTGGACTAAGAGGTTAACCAGAAAAATCAATTTCTTTGTGATGGATGAAAACGTCTTCTCAGCCTAAACCCTCATCAGAGGAAAAGTAGACCTCAAGGAGTTTGAGGTAGTTCCTTCAACGGTCCACCAAATGCTAAAATTATCGACTCCCTATGGAGTAGGGGAAGTTCAAGGTGATCAAACATCGGTGCACGAATGCTACTTGAACTCTACGGAAGAGAGAGAGGCTGATAAGAGGGTAACAACCACATACAACATCGACACACTTGATCCTAGAGATGAGACAAATCTTGAGAAGGGAGAGGCCACGAAAGAGGTAGAATCCATCGTCCTCAATGAGGATGATACAAAAAAAACCATCCAAATCGATAAATACCTAAGACCTGAGATCAAGGAAGAGTTGGTGAAGCTTTTGAGGAAGAGATAAAGTGTTTTTGCCTGGAGCCACACAGATATGCCAAGTATTGATCCCGAGGTCATATGCCACAAACTCAATGTTATGGAAGACACTAAGCCCATCAAGCAAAGAAGAAGAGTATACTCAAGAGAGAAGTATGACGTTATTAGAGAAGAGTTCAGAAAACTCAAAAAGGCTAAGTTTATCAGAGAGGTCATATACCCCGAGTGGTTGTCCAACGCTGCCATAGTGCAAAAAAAAAAAGGGAAATGGAGGATGTGTATAGACTTCACTGATTTGAGCAAGTCTTGTTCGAAAGACAGTTTTACCCTGCCTTGTATAGATCAGATGGTAGATGCCATAGCAGGATATGAGCTCATGAGCTTCATGGATGATTATTTCGGGTATAATCATATCTTCATGAACCCGAAAGACTCAGAGAAGACAGCACTCATCACAGACAATGGGACCTATTGCTACAAGGTCATGTCTTCGGGCTGAAGAATGTAGGGGATACTTACCAACATCTTGTAAATAATATGTTTGAAGATCAAATAGGAAAGTTTATGGAAGTGCATGTGGACGACATTGTGACGAAGATCCTGAAGGCCAACACTCATATGGTCGACCTTGAAAAAACTTTCGACACCATGGATAGATACAGGATGTAGCTCAACCCAGCCAAGTGTGTCTTCGGGGTAGGAGCAAGAAAGTTTTTGGGATTCATCATCAATCAGAGGGGAATAGAGTCCAACCCTGAAAAGATTAAGGCCCTGCTAGAAATGAAGACACCCAAATCTATCAAATACGTTCAGAGGTTAACCGAAAGAGTTTCTACCTGATCGAGTCGAAAACCTAGCGTCCGTGTAATACGCTAGTCGTTGTTATTGGCTTCCAACCTCAATAAAAAACAAACTAAACTTGCAAATACACTTCTTAAGAAGTATAGTGGTGAGTCTGGGTATCGAATCCACAGGAAATGCTTGATAGAATTTAATTGATTTATTGTTTCTAAAGAAAAAGTGAAAAAGATGATGATGGTTAAAAAGGGAAAAAAATTGGTAAATAAAGAAATTAAATTAATTAAGATGAATGAGAAAATAGGGTGGAGTACAATCCCTCAAACCTTAGCGAATTACCGTAGAGAATCATAGACCTGTAAATTGGAATTTTGACTAAATCCAATCTTTATAGATCCTAAGAATTACATATATGAGGGAACTAGCCCGTATCATATGAAATCAAAGATAAATACAAAGCGGTGAATGGACAAATTACACTTTATTAGCGTTCTTAAACATCCCAAGTACCTAAGGCAAGAGAGATTAAAAGATTGGCTATGTTCGCATAATTTCCATACACGATTCGGTCAATATTTAATTTACCCTCTATTTTCTACATGGGCAATTCACCTCGGAATGAGTTCATGTACCCCAACCCTTGAAAATTTAGTTAGACATAGTTTTAATAGAAAACAAATTCATACATGGAATTATGGATCTAACAAACATTGGGAATAATTTGCAAAACAATTGAGAATTGAATTGAAAATAAAGTAGAGAATATATAAGAGAATGAAAAATTGATACTTGTATTCAGCAATAGGGAAAGAGATGAACTTGAATCAAGAAAAATTCTTCTTCTTCAAACTTACAAACTAGGGTTTTCTCTAAGAAGATGAAATTATCTACTCTAAAGAAAAACTAGAAATACCCTCTCAAATTTGACTCTCTCTCTCTAAAATTCTATTCCACTCTCTAGAATTCGACTCCCTTTGGAATGAGGTAGGGCTTGGTCTTTTATAGCACCAAGTAGCACGAATTTGACAGCTAGAATCGCTTGTTGCGCAAGATTTTACCAGCTATGCACCTCATAATCTTCATAATTAATGTCAGGAATTCGCACAGACGGACCGGTCCGGATCCGAATCCATTTGGTACCGGATCGGTTCTTTTTTTTCTGATCGGACCGGTTCGGTTCCATCTGGATCGGTCCTGTTCCATCCGGATCAGTTTGGTTTCTGGTCCATTTCTCTTCATTATCGCGCAACTTCAAAACATCGTAACATCTTCACCGTAGCTTGAATTGAGGTGCCGTTTTTTCCAGTGTTCTTGTAATTTAGATCTCTTCAACTTTCTAGTTGGCCCCACCTCTGGACTAAGGCTCAAAAATTACGAAAATGCCCTTAAACTCTCCACTTATTGCTTTCTTTCACTGTTTTGAGTTCTCCTTCGCACTAGCTTGCATGAAATACCTATAAAGCACATGAGAAATACACAAAACACGAAATAATTGCCAAAAGAGGTTAGTAGCATAAATATGAGACAAATACAAGCTATTTACTCTGCACGGGATCATAAAAATACTGAAATTAAGGGGATAAATATGAAGAATATGTGCCTAATCACACCCCCTAACTTAGAACTTTGCTCGTCCCGAGAAATGTAAAAGAAATTAATTTAAAGTTCAACTCTTCAAAATTCTTTTATTGGGTAGAATACCTTTTTCGCGGGCAAGCGATTGCATTTAGCGTATGCAATAAGCCTTTAAACCCCTAGGTTACCCTAGTAGGACGAGTTTTGTCTCGTGAGGGTTTGCAGTGAATACACCCACAAAATTCTTTATTGACTCAAATAAATATCAAAATATTTAAAAATTGTACAATTTAAACTTTTCAAAAAATAATCACCATGATTTCATATTCAAATGTCTTAAACCATAGTGTGTGTGTGCCAAGCCAAAAATTCAACCTCAAATTTCCACTGATTGAGCATTACATTACTTTTCAAAAATTCGTTTTGATTCAAATTCTGACGGATGCACTCACAAACGAATCATTCGAATTGTGGCTATTTTCTCTCGATATGCATGATATAAAGAGTAAATATAATGGACACAAATTCATGCATACAAAATTGAAAAGAAGGAAATATATGGTGAAAAGATCTCATCATTGGAATACAGTTATTAGGAAATGGGAACATCACCTCTATTTCACACCATTTAATCTCTCATTTTATCTTTTCATGTCTTAGCTCTCCACGCGGTAACCAATTTCACAATTTGGACTCGGTTAGGACTTTTCTTGGGGTTAAGGTGTAAAAGGGAAAAAATGGAAATGGTAGGGAATGTTGGAATTGGAAAATGTCCTTATGATGTCCATTAGTGCTTTTTTGGGCATTTTCTCATTTTTCTCTTTCTTTTTCTATTTTCATTTTTTCTTTTATTTTTTCTTTTCTTGCTATTTTTGTTGAGCATATCTATTTTTTTTCTTGCCCCTTTTTGTTGCACTTTTCGGACATAATAAATATTCCATTTTCGCAATTTCGTGCTATTTGGTTTTTTCGGGTTATCAAACGAAAGGGAAATATTTATTAGGCTCAACTTGGGTTGCAAATGGATAATTTTATTTTTCACAACTTTTTATGGCTAATATTTTTGGGTAACAAATGAGGGCCTACTTCATTGTCCAAATTGCTAATCACCTTACCATATGCATCTCGAGATTAATTAAGTTTAGAGATATATTTAGCACGAATTTCGAGACAACATTTCACACATTTCCCATAACCGATCAAAACAAAGGATTGAGATCATCAACGACTTATTAAAACGCTGAAAAGAACTTTGAGTTAATCATAAACTCGGATTGATTTAAAAACTCATAAAAAATTGAAAGGCTCGAAATCTCACCGGGTTTGATCAATCTCCAAACTTATTCGTAAAGTCGTCAATTTTCTTTCAATTTCCATCTTCGGTCAATTTTGGCTTAGTGCACTTTGATTGTTAACAATTTGAGACTTTAAATAGAATAAAGGTGACATTTTTGATAAATTTAAATTCCAATTTTTATTTATTTTGAAGAAAAATATTTTTTGCTTTTTTCAAAATTTTTCAATTTTTTTTTTGAAATTTTCTAAAAAAAAACACACTTGGAAAGAACATGTGATTGAATCAATGAATCTAAACAATAAACGGGAAGAATATCCCACACCCCCTAACTTAAATGTTGCATTGTCCTCAATGCGAATCAAGAACACAACATAAAGAGAGAAAAATAAAGATATTACCCAAATGGAGCGATCCTCGAAAAGTACGAGTCCATTGAATTTACAAAACATGTTAGAACCAAGCATAACATAAATAATAACAAAAACTTTTACTAATTACTCTAAACTATAAAAAAAGGAAAAAGAAAAAGCTAATTATGTACAACCTATGATTTGAAATTCTAATAAGTTATACACTAGAATTCGAAAAATTTGAGGGTCCACCCAAAATACAATTTGACTTTGAGGGGTAATCAGTGTACCCTCATCAGGATGCATGCCTCCCGAAAAATAAGAATTCCGTTTGAAAAACGAAAGGCATGTGCAACGCGGAAGAAATGAGCCATCACCAATTAAAATTGTTAGGGGGATAATGAGGGATGTGAGTTCATAGTGGGACAAGTACCAGTGGGATCCAAGAAAAATAGAATCATGTCCCAAAGATTTTTCAAGTAGTATGGGAAACGGAACACGCAAACAGAAAGAGTCCATATTGGAAAACAATTCAAACATAGAGTCCGTGTCCTCAAAATCTTCTCCCTCAAAATTTTCAATTGGATCCGGTGGAGTGACACGTCTGAGTGTATGGCCCGTAAGATGAAGCATCTCAAAAAAAACATTCCCATACAAGAATCGGATCAACATCCTCAAGACATTCATCCAGTTCTTGTGATGGATTTAATGGTTCGATAATAGTAAATGAGAATGGTGAGGACATAAATTCAAGCTCAAGTGATTCTTCATTGGATTCCTCATTTGGTTGAAAACATTCTTTAGTCTCAAAAATATCAGAAGAAAAATCTTCATTGGATTCGAATAATGCATCCAACTCTTGCTCCCAAAACTGATTTTTCCCTATATTCTTCACATTTATCCCCTTAATTTCTGTATTTTTATGATCCCGTGCAGTGTAAATAGTTTAGATTTGTCTCAAATTTATGCTACTAACGTCTTTTGGAAAGTATTTCGTGTTTTGTGAATTTCTCATGTGCTTTATAGGTATTTCATGCAAGTTAGTGCGAAGGATAACTCAAAACAGTGAAAGAAACCAAGAAATGGAGAGTTGAAGGGAATTTTTGTAATTTTTCAGCCTTATTCTGGAGGTGGGTCCAATTAGAAAGTTGAATAGATCTAAATTACAAGAACACTGGAAAAAACGGCACCTCAATCCGAGCTACGGTGAAGAAGTTACGATGTTTTGAAGTTGTGCGATAATGAAGAGAAATGGACCAGAAACCAAGCCGATCCGGATGGAACAGGACCGATCCGGATGGAACCAAACCGGTCTGATCAGAATAAAAAGAACCGATCCGGTATCAAATGGATCCGGATCCGGACCGGTCCGACTGTGCGAATTCCTGACATTAATTATGAAGATTATGAGGTGCATAGCTGGTAAAATCTCGCGCAACAAGCAATTCTAGCTGTCAAATTCGTGTTACTTGGTGCTATAAAAGGCCAAGCCCTACCTCATTCCAAAGGGAGTCGAATTCTAGAGAGTAGAATAGAATTTTAGAGAGAGAGAGAGAGTCAAATTTGAGAGGGTATTTCTAGTTTTTCTTTAGAGTAGATAATTTCATCTTCTTAGAGAAAACCTTAGTTTGTAAGTTTGAAGAAGAAGAATTTTTCTGGATTCAAGTTCATCTCTTTCCCTATTGCTGAATACAAGTATCAATTTTTCATTCTCTTATTTATTCTTTACTTTATTTTCAATTCAATTCTCAATTGTTTTGCAAATTATTCCCAATGTTTGTTAGATCCATAATTCCATGTATGAATTTGTTTTTTAGTAAAACCATGTCTAGCTAAATTTTCAAGGGTTGGGGTACATGAACTCATTCCGAGGTGAATTGCCCATGTAGAAAATAGAGGGTAAATTAAATATTAACCGAATCATGTATGGAAATTATACGAACACAGCCAATCTTTTAATCTCTCTTTCCTTAGGTACTTGGGATGTTTAAGAACGCTAATAAAGTGTAATTTGTCCATTCACCGCTTTGTGTTTACCTTTGATTTCATATGATGCGGGCTAGGTCCCTCATATATGTAATGCTTAGGATCTATAAAGATTGGATTTAGTCAAAATTTCAATTTACAAGTGTAGGATTCTCTACGGTAATTCACTAAGGTTTGAGGGATTGTACTCCACCCTATTTTCTCATTCATCTTAATTAATTTAATTTCTTTATTTACCTATTTTTTTCCCTTTTCAACCATCAACATCTTTTTCACTTTTTCTTTAGAAGTAATAAATCAATTAAATTCTATCAACCATTTCATGTGGATTCGATACCCAGACTCACCACTATACTTCTTAAGAACTGTATTTGCAAGTTTAGTTTTTTTTTTTTGTATTGAGGTTAGAAGCCAATAACAACGACTAGCGTATTACACGGATGTTCGGTTTTTCCACTCGATCAAAAATGGCGCCGTTGCCGGGGATCAAAATATTTTTCATCAAAATAAATAAAAATTGGAATTTAAATTTATCAAAAATTACCTTTATTCTATTTAAAGTCTCAAATTGTTAACAATCAAAATGCACTAAGCCAAAATTGACTGAAGATGAAAATTGAATGAAAATTGACGACTTTACGAATAAGTTTGGAGATTGATCAAACCCGGTGAGATTTAGAGCCTTTCAATTTTTTATGAGTTATTAAATCAATCCGAGTTTATGATTAACTCAAAGTTCTTTTCAGCATTTTAATAAGTCGTTGATGATTTCAATCCTTTGTTTTGATCGGTTATGGGAAATGTGTGAAATGTTGTCTCGAAATTCGTGCTAAATATATCTCTAAACTTAATTAACCTCAAGATGCATATGGTAATGTGATTAAAAATTTGGACAATGAAGTAGGCCCTCATTTGTTACCCAAAAATATTAGCCATAAAAAGTTGTGAAAAACAAAATTATCCCTTTGCAACCCAAGTTGAGCCTAATAAATATTTCCCTTTCGTTTGATAACCCGAAAAAACCAAATAGTCCGAAATTGCGAAAATGGAATATTCATTAAGTCCGAAAAGTGCAACAAAAAGGGGCAAGAAAAAAAATAGATATGCTCAACAAAAATAGCAAGAAAAGAAAAAAGAAAAGAAAAAATGAAAATAGAAAAAGAAAGAGAAAAATGAGCAAATGCCCGCAAAAGCACTAATGGACATCATAAGGACATTTTCCAATTCCAACATTCCCTACCATTTCCATTTTTCCCCTTTTACACCTTAACCCCAAGAAAAGTCCTAACTGAGTCCAAATTGGGAAATTGGTTACCGCGTGGAGAGCTAAGACATGAGAAGATAAAATAAGAGATTATATGGTGTGAAATAATAGAGGTGATGTTCCCATTTCCTAATAACTGTATTCCGATGATGAGATATTTTCACCATATATTTCCTTCTTTTCAATTTTGTATACATGAATTTGTGTCCATTATATTTACTCTTTATATCATGCATACCGAGAGAAAATAGCCACAATTCGAATGATTCGTTTGTGAGTGCATCCGTCAGAATTTGAATCAAAACGAATTTTTGAAAAGTAATGTAATGCTCAATCAGTGGAAATTTGAGGTTAAATTTTTGGCTTGGCACACACACACTATGGTTTAAGACATTTGAATATGAAATCATGGTTATTATTTTTCGAAAAGTTTAAATTGTACAATTTTTAAATATTTTGATATTTATTTGAGTCAATAAAGAATTTTGTGGGTGTATTCACTGCAAACCCTCACGAGACAAAACTCGTCCTACTAGGGTAACCTAGGGGTTTAAAGGCTTGTTGCATAAGTGGAATTTTATTTTAATAAAGGAATTTTCAAGATTGGAATTTTGGTTAGATTCATTTACATTGCTCGGGACGCGCAAAGTTCTAAGTTAGGGGGTGTGATTAGGCACATATTCTTCACATTTATCCCCTTAATTTCAGTATTTTTATGATCCCATGCAGTGTAAATAGCTTGGATTTGTCTCGTATTTATGCTACTAACCTATTTTGGCAAGTATTTAGTGTTTTGTGTATTTCTTATGTGTTTTACAGGTATTTCATGCAAGTTAGTGCGAAGGAGAACTCAAAAGAGTGAAAGAAACCAAGAAATGGAGAGTTGAAGGGCATTTTCGTAATTTTTCAGCCTTAGTCCGGAGGTGGGTCCAACTAGAAAGTTGAAGAGATCTAAATTACAAGAACACTAGAAAAAACTTCACCTCAATCTGAGCTACGGTGAAGAAGTTACGCTAGTCGTTGTTATTGGCTTCCAACCTCAATACAAAAAAAAAACCTAAACTTGCAAATACACTTCTTAAGAAGTATAGTGGTGAGTCTGGGTATCGAATCCACATGGAATGGTTGATAGAATTTAATTGATTTATTACATCTAAAGAAAAAGTGAAAAAGATGATGATGGTTGAAAAGGGAAAAAAATAGGTAAATAAAGAAATTAAATTAATTAAGATGAATGAGAAAATAGGGTGGAGTACAATCCCTCAAACCTTAGCGAATTACCGTATGGAATCCTAGACTTGTAAATTGAAATTTTGACTAAATCCAATCTTTATAGATCTTAAGAATTACATATATGAGGGAACTAGCCCGCATCATATGAAATCAAAGGTAAATACAAAACGGTGAATGGACAAATTACACTTTATTAGCGTTCTTAAACATCCCAAGTACCTAAGGCAAGAGAGATTAAAAGATTGTCTATGTTCGCATAATTTCCACACACAATTCGGTCAATAATTAATTTAACCTCTATTTTCTACACGGTCAATTCACCTCGGGTGTGTTCATGTGCCCCAACCCTTGAAAATTTAGCTAGACATGGTTTTACTAAAAAATAAATTCATACATGGAATTATGGATCTAAGAAACATTGGGAATAATTTGCAAAACAATTGAGAATTGAATTGAAAATAAAGTAGAGAATAAATAAGAGAATGAAAAATTGATACTTGTATTCCGCAATAGGGAAAGAGATGAACTTGAATCCAGAAAAATTCTTCTTCTTCAAACTTACAAACTAGGGTTTTCTCTAAGAAGATGAAATTATTTACTCTGAAGAAAAACTAGAAATACCCTCTCAAATTTGACTCCCTCTCTCTAAAATTATATTATACTCTCTAGAATTCGACTCCCTTTGGAATGAGGTAGGGATTGGTCTTTTATAGCAGCAAGTAGCACGAATTTGACAGCTAGAATCGCTTGTTGCGCAAGATTTTACCAGCTATGCACCTCATAATCTTCATAATTAATGTTAGGAATTCGCACAGACGGACCGGTCCGGATCCATATGGTATCGGATCGGTTTTTTTTTCTGACCGGACCGATTTGGTTCCATCCGGATCGGTTTGGTTTCTGGTCCATTTCTCTTCATTATCGCGCAACTTCAAAACATTGTAACTTCTTCACCGTACCTCGAATTGAGGTTCCGTTTTATCCAGTGTTCTTGTAATTTAGATATCTTAAACTTTCTAGTTGGACCCACCTCCGGACTAATGCTGCAAAATTACGAAAATGCCCTTCAACTCTCCATCATACTAACTTGCATGAAATACCTATAAAGCACACGAGAAATACACAAAACACGAAATACTGCCCAAAAGAGGTTAGTAGCATAAATATGAGACAAATAAAATCAATTTACTCTGCACGGGATCATAAAAATACGAAAATTAAGGGGATAAATATGAAGAATATGTTCTTAATCATTGCCCTTAACAGGTTCATCTCAAGAGCTACAGACAAGTGTCTTTCTTTTTTAAAAGTATTTAGAAAGGCCTTCGAATGGTATGAGGAGTGTGATAAAGATTTTAATTAGATCAAGTCCTACCTCGGCTCTCTCCGACTCTTATCTCGACCCATTATGGGGTAGAAGTTGTATGTGTATCTAGTTATTTCAGAATCAGCCATTAGTGAAGCCATAGTAAGAGAAGATGATGGAGTGCACATGCCAGTATACTTCACTATCAAAGCTCTTCAAGGGTCTAAACAGAAGTAACCTCGGATTAAAAAATTAGCCTATGCTCTGATACATGCTTCCAAGAAGATGAAGCCATACTTCCAAGGCCACTCTATGATCGTCCTCACTGATTCCCCACTTAGACAGGTCCTACATAAGCCCGAGAACTTAGGTAGGCTGATGACTTGGGCCATCGAGTTGGGGGAATATGACATTATTTATCAACCTAGGGTTGCCATCAAAGGGCAAACACTCATAGATTTTGTGGTCGAGTTTACCTGGGAAGAGGTTGAGAGTGAGATTAATCAAGAGGCTGTAGATAAACCAGACAAAAATGTCTTCCAAGATCCCGATGAGGTTGAGACAAGCAAAGCTAAAAAAAAAACGGCTGGGAATGAGGAAGACAGATACCTCTTTAATCAAAGGGCCCTATCAGAGGGAAACTTCTCTTCAAATGAAGCTATTCGGAACCTCTTCATTGATGGGTCATCCTTTGAAAATAGAAGTGGAGCGGGGCTAATAGTGTCAGCACCAGATGGTAACGATATCGAATATGCGTTGAGGTTCAGCTTCAAAGCTTCGAACAATCAGTCAGAATATGAGGCATTGATAATAGGTCTCTCATTGGCAAAAGCACTTAGTGTTGGCCAACTCCTAGTCCACAGTGACTCAGGGTTGATCGTCAACCAAATCCTAAGAGTGTATGAGGCCAAAGATGAAAGAATGGATAAATACCTGAAGAAGGTGAGAACGATGCTAAAAAACTTCAAGGAAGTGAAGATGAAGAGGGTACCTCATCAAGATAATAGTCGAGCCCATGCACTGGTAAGGTTGGCCTCAGTAACAAGGACGAACATAAGAAGAACAGTACCAGTTGAGATTCATCTTAATCCGACCATTAAAAAAGAAGAGGTTGCCAAACATTGCTTCAATTTGAATATGGGAGCCTCATGGATGGACCTTATTATCAGATACATCAGTCAATGAGAGCTTCCAGAATCAAAATTAGAAAGGAGAAATCTTAGGTTCAGGGCTACCGAGTTCTCAATTATAGGAGATGTTTTGTATAAAAAGGGGTTCCTACTCCCTCTCCTCATATGTGTCCACCCTTAAGAGGTTCCACACATCTTGTAAGATGTGTACGAAGGATCTTGTTCAAGACACATAGAAGGGAGGCCACTGAATAAGAGGATAATCACTCAGGGGTACTGGCGGCCGACCTTGGCCAAAGATACAGCTACTTATGTGAAGAAATGCGATAAGTGCCAAAGATTCTCCACCATCCCTCATCAACCTCATCAAGATATGACGTCAATCATCTCACCTTGGCCATTTGCAGTATGGGGTATTGACTTGGTAGGACCCTTGCCAAAAGCTGTGAAAAATTATCGATTCTTAGTAGTGGTAATTGATTACTTCTCGAAATGGGTAGAGGCTGAGCCGATGATAACAATTACAGAATAGAAGACCTTCCAGTTCATCTAGAATAACATTATATGTAGGCATGGTCTTGCAAATATCCTCATCTCAGATAATGGAACTCAGTTCAAGAATGTTTCCTTAGAAAAATACTGTAAAAGAGTGGAAATCAAGAAGTTATTCCCTTCTCCTGGACGACCCCAGGAAAATGGTCAGATCGAGGTCACGAACAGAACAATCCTTGATGGGATAAAGGAGAGGTTGGAAGAGGCCAAAGGTAGATGGACAAATGAGGTATATGTCGTATTATGGGCCTACAGGATGACAACTGTGGCCATCCCTGATCCTCGCCATGCGGGCGGGCGCGTGGAGGAAGAATCCTTTGAGTCATGCGCATCCCTCTCAGGAGCTCTTCGGCCGGCATCGTTTGAGATGAGGTGTAAAAATGTAGAGAGATTCAGAGTCTCCAGTCTATTTGACTCAAAACAGACAAAAGAAAAAGGGGAAGCCATCCGGAAGGATGGCATCCAAAGACATACTGGTGCATGCGAAACCAAAATGATTCGAGAAGGGTTCGGAGGCCTAGTTACAAAATAGGAAGGTGTTAGGCACCCATTCCGTCCTTTCGGTCTCTCATGGATATTTGCTATTTTCCTTTATTTTCCCCCGTGATATGTGTGCATGTGTATATATATAATGGATGTTGGAATCCTCGACTTGTATCATAGAAAAGATAAAGCGAGTCATCCATAGGAAGATATAAGAATAATATTAGAAAAATAAGATTTTACGCGATTACCGCTACGTTGATCGTTATAATGGAATGATAACGCATGTGGAGTAATACGTCATTAAGAGTAAATATATAGAATATAAGGAAAGTGGTTTTAGAGAAGATAGAAAATGAGAGAAAAAGTGAAAAAAGGACTCGAGTCTCGGGTTTTACCCCCAGTCGCCTACGTAGCCTATAAAGGCATCAAAGTCCACGTAGTTTGCATACAAAATGAGGGGTGGAGTTTATCCCATAAATCCAAATGGGGGATCTCTTATTTGTGAGTGTGTGTGTGTAGAAAAAGTGTCTTAGTTGTGATAAAAGTGTGAGAAAAGTATGAGAATCCCTATTTGGAATTTATAAGCAAACCCTCTTTTTCTTGTTTTTTTTGGATTTTATTTATATGAACATAGGAGATGTACAATAATACTAAATAAAAAAGTATATTAAGACATGTGAAATGAGATAACAAAAATGCTAAGTAATAAAACAAGTTATTGCAAATTTAAGAGAATTTGGAGAGAAATATGAGAAACATGGACCTTCTTGGAGACTTTGAGCTTGATCTTAAATGTTGGAGAGCAGCCCTTGCACTTTGAATGATGATGGAGAGTGGATAATTCACCATGTTTGATTGAAAGGGTGATGAAAAGTGGAAGTAAAAAAAGGATTTAGATGTTGAAATCGTGCTGCCTTCGAGAGAGGTTTTTGGGATTCACTGAGAGCGATTTTGATCAGATATGGCCTCTTCTTGCAAATGAGGTGAAGGCCTCCTTTTATAGGCCCAGGACACTCCCAATCAGCATAGAACTGGTCCTGTCTATCGTCACCTACCGATAGGCAGGGTCTGGAACCTGCCTTTTGGTAGTGTATTTTAGGCCTTTTTGGAAAATTGGCTGCCGATGGCAAATCATTTGTCAGAATCGTGCACGGGGTATATCGTTGGAAAGATAATTCAGATACCTTTGAAAGTCCTTTGGACTACTCCCGGGTTTGGGAGTTGGCTTTGGGTAAAATATAGCTCGGAAGCATTTTCGATCCATTTGATGGGGAATCGTTTGGACGCAAACGAATCGTTCGTTCGCATGTTAAGTCTGAATCACGCACGGTTTGGAGATGTACTTAGACATTCCAAAGGGTTTGACTCGGTTTGGAGAGTTAACTTTGGTCAACAGGGCCATAGAATCATTCAATGACCTCTTAAAGTCAAACGAATCGTTCGTCTGCATGGTAAGTCAGAATCGCGCACCGGACAGACCGTTGCAAAGGGGTTTCAGTGCCCTTTAAAGATTCATTTAGCCTTGGTTGAGATGAAGAGTTGAATTAGGTCAAACAGAGCTCGGGAGCACTCGGTGGCCTCCGGATCAAGTTTCGGACGCAAATGGATCATTCGTCCGCATGGTAAGTCAGAATCGCTCACGGGATGGATTGTTGGAAAGGGGATTGAGTGCCCTTCAAAGATTTATTTGGCCTTGGTTGAGCTAGAGAGTTTGACTTTTTGGTCAAATGAAGCCTGGGAGTGCCCAATGGATTTTAGGTCGGTACTCGGGGTACGACCTGGGTTTGTAGTGATGAAGGGAGGTACTAGGGACCAAAGGAGAGTTAGGGGTAACAAAATGGGGTGTCTACAGAGCCCCTCGACGGGTGAGTTTGGAACAAATGATGACCGTCGAATAAACAACACGTGATGCTTTTGAGGGAGTATGACCGATTCAAAGGGTCGAGGCCTATTCTGAGGACCTAAGGGGCATGCTGGGGATGGAAGGATGATCAAAGGTTTAGGTCAATTCTGGGGACTTGAAGTGATGTTGGGGGATGACCAATTCTGCAGGTCAAAGCCGAACCTGCGGGCTTAGGGTGAAGATCTAATAACCGAGGTCAATTCTGACCTAAGAGTGGTGACGACCGAGGATCGAGGTCAATTCTGACCCAACTCAGGTGATGATCCAAGATCGAGGTCAATTCTAACCTAAGAGTGGTGACGACCGAGGATCGAGGTCAATTCTGACCTAACTCAGGTGACGATCCAAGATCGGGGTCAATTCTGACCCAAGAGTGGTGACGACCGAGGACCGAGGTAAATTCTGACCTAACTCGAGTGACGATCCAAGACCGGGGTCAATTCTGACCTAAGAGTGGTGACGAACGAGGACCGAGATCAATTTTGACCTAACTTAGGTGACGATCCAAGATTGGGTTCAATTCTGACCCAAGAGTGGTGATGACTGAGGACCGAGGTAAATTCTGACCTAACTCAGGTGACGATCTAAGACCGGGGTCAATTCTAACCCAAGAGTGGCAACGACCGAGGACCGAGGTCAATTCTGACGTAACTCAGGTGATGATCCAAGACCGGGGTCAATTCTGACCCAAGAGTGGTGGTGACCGAGGATCGAGGTTAATTCTGACATAACTCAGGTGACGATCCAAGACCGGGGTCAATTTTGACCCAAGAGTGGTGATGACCGAGGACCGAGGTCAATTCTGACATAACTTAGGTGACAAGCCAAGATCGGGGTCAATTTTGACCCAAGAGTGGTGACGACCGAGGACTGAGGTCAATTCTAACCTAACTTAGGTGACGATCCAAGACTGGGGTCAATTATGACCCAAGAGTAGATAAAGATTGGATTTTGATTCTGCTGGAGAAAGAGCCTTGTGATTTTGATCTGAGCTGGGGAAGCTTTTGTTTCTTTAGAAGACCTCGTACAGTGGACAATCCTATTTTGGTGCTGTAAGAGAATTCCACTGGGGAAGTGATTAGGAGATCCTTAGAGATCCTTTGGAGCTTTGCCGGGAGGAGATTCACTGATTTTTTGAGGATTTCGCTAGGGAAGATAGGTTTCGCTTGAGGGAATGCGAAATTTTCTTGGTGAAAATGTTCAAAATTCATCCTGGAATTTTTAGGAATTTTCTGAGGATATTTTGGGTCTTTCTGGTATTTTCTGGGAATTTCTGTACAAAATTTAAGGTGGGGTGCCGGTTGGCATGGTATGAGGGGTGCTATTCGGCAGTGGCATAGACTTTTGGGCTACCTCGGGAAGGTGAGGAGTCAGTGCCGATCGGTATGGTAGAAGGAGATGACGATCGACATGGCGCTTGGCATCCTATATAAAGGGGGCGAATCCCTTCATTTTTTCATGGCTTTTTTGATTTCTCTCTTTCTACGATTTCTCTGCAAGTCGTTCTAGCATTCCCATCTTCAATAAATGGTCGTCTTTATGAGCACCGTAGTCCATCAGGAGTGGTTAACCGTTGATGACTGGGCGAATGTGGATTGGAGGGACATGGTGCCTCTTTCTTTGGGGAGTGATAAATCCTTTGATGCGTTTGAGCCTGTTGCGGATGACCCGACCTTTCTGTGGGGGCCATTGCATCATCGCTCTTCGAGAGTGATTCCCGACAGTTATGTAAGTAACCTAACCTTTGGCATTCCTTTCTTTTTGGTGATTTTTCTTTCTTTCTTGACTTTTGATGAGACTTTTTCCTTTTGCCAGTCTGATATTTCCTTGAAGAACATGCGTGCCCGCGGGACAACAGGGCTCAGGGATGTCTGGGAGCATCTCCGACCTGTGGTGCATTGGGTGGTCTCATCAGTAGGTTTTGGGAGGTTAGCATCTGCGCTGGATGAGGCGCCTCGTTCGACAGTGGTCCTGTGTGATTTGGGAGAGAGGTGGTGGGATACTACCCACACCTTCCATTTAGGCTTTGGGGAGATAACTGTGACACCCATAGACATGCAGTAGCTATTGGGTCTGGATTGTGATGGAGAGCAGATATAGGTAGATCGCTCTTTGCGGGTGAGACCGGGGGCAGTGCGAGCGATACTTGGTGATGTAGGGAGGATAGTCTTTAGGAATTCTATCTGGTTGTCCCTGCTGAAGGATGTTCTATTAGGTAGGGAGATTGATGTGGAGGATGGGCTGCAGGTGAGGCAGATGGCCCGGTTATTCATTTTGTTGGTGTTTGGTGGTTTCATAGTGGCGTTGAGAGGCGACATCGTCCACTTGTTATTCTTGCCGTAACTGAGGATGTTTTCGAACATCCCTTTCTATGACTGGGGGAGCCTGACTTTGGTGACCCTTTACTCTTCTTCGGATGCATTTAGTTGGTGCTGCCGACAGACCTTTACTGGAGCCACGTACCTTCTTGGGGTACTCTCTAATTTGTGCATTTCTTTTCATGCATTCACATTTTTCTTTCATGCATTCGAATTTTCCTTATGCGTCTCTTTTTTCTTGTGAATTCAGACATGGTTCTATGAGGTGATTGGGTGCAATACCCCACTTATCGCTTTGAAGGACGACACTTTTGGAGACTTCTTCCGATTGTATTGATGGCGTAAGGCCAATCGGCAGTCGAAGGGATCTCTCTCTAGAGACGGTGCGTCAGGTCTTGAATGACATGACCAGTGGTAGGGTAAGACTCTTTCCATTTCAGTCTTGGTTTTTTGCACCTTATGATCTTGTATTGATTTATGCTTGCTTGGAGATTTTAGGTGACCTTTTATCCGGGAGGGACAACTATTCAGGATGCGGGGGTAGCCGGGGTGAATGCGCGGATGAGGCATTTTCTAGCACACGAGTTCAGACATTCTTGGTACCTTGGGGAGCGGGT
This sequence comes from Sambucus nigra, assembly GCA_949130495.1. Classification (NCBI taxonomy): domain Eukaryota; kingdom Viridiplantae; phylum Streptophyta; class Magnoliopsida; order Dipsacales; family Adoxaceae; genus Sambucus; species Sambucus nigra. The sequence continues at coordinate 137,792,958 of OX422216.1, forward strand.
GGTTCATCAGATTGCTGAGGAGGAGGTGGTGATGCCACCTGCATAGCCTCCTATGTCTATGAGGCGGGAGCGACTACTGTCGGAGGATGAGAAGATCACGGCGATGATCGACGAGTCCTACTTGTTGTACACTGATACGGCTGCGTCATAGGACTATATGAACTTTGTGATGAGCTGGTTGATGGCGCCTAGCATATATGATGCCCTGCCTTCCTTTACCACGGGTTCGAGTCGGGCGATGGGAACTTCCCATATTCGTGGCGGTCCGACGACATCTATGGCGGGGGCGACCTCAGAGGTTCCTTTCGTGCGATTGCACACTCCTTCATACAACATTCGACGGGCTGATGGAGGGATGGTGCCTATGCTGCATCATCCTCATGCGATGGATCCGGAGGAGTTGGGTTTGATAGAGGAGGTCCTTCGACCTGCGGTATACTTTTATGTTCCTCTCTTTCTTTCTTTTATGTTTTGGTCATTTCTGCTTTGATACTGATTTGGCCTTTCCTTGCAGCAAGTTCGGTGTCGACCACTTAGCTAAGTGATATCAGAGACTGGATATCTTCGGCGACTGCCCATTTCGGGACACGATTACTGTTCCTTCTTTCTTGGTGCCGTCCGCTTCATCCGGAGAGGACTCTGGCTCGGGTAGTGTTGGCGCCTCATCTCGCCGTAGGGGAAAAAGAGCACGTCACAGGGGTGGAAGCTCTTAGTGAGAGAGAGAGAATGTGGGTTCAGGCTGGGTCCTGTTGTTTTTGCTTTTTTTTTTATTTCCTGCAAAAATGATGTAACACAGAAAACATATATATGCAATGCAATGGAGTTTTTTTATTATATTTTATTTAATGACGAATGCATGCACATGCGCTTTTTACTTTGCTGTTGAGACCATAAAAAGGAATATTTTTGGAATTTTGTGAAGGAAAGCTCTTGATTAAAAGGGAAATTTATAAGGAAAAAAAAGGATTCTTGAAATTCTATTGAGAATATCAATTTATTTTTATTGAGTTTATGATTTGACAAAAGAAGAAAAGAGGGAAATTTCTAAAAATGGGTGGGGGGGTTGCCGATCGACAAGAACCCTATCCTGCCTATCGACAGTTCAGTCCAGTCCCATCAATTCAAAGCTTTGAATGGTATCCTCTTCATCCTTTTGCACCTTGTACGGTAAGATTCCCACCAATTTCTGCAGGGATTATGTATCTTGTGAGGGTTCTCAAGTATAAAATGGGGTAAGGGTGGAGTGTTTTCATCACATCCTCCCATTCTTACTTACTTGCCCACTATCTCTTAGCCTTGCAAGATGGCTCTCCCTGGTAGCATTGAGTTTGCTAACTACCTCAAAGCCTTGGAAGCAATGTGCTCTTATAATGTCGAATATGGTGCTTTCAACATGCGTCGAGTCTCTTTGTGGCGCAATCGGCCTATTGAGTGGAACATGTTAATGGCGACGGTACAATTCTGGTACCCCAAAGACCATGTATTCCTCTTTGGGGTGGATGAAGTTTGTCCTACCTATGAGGAATTTTCTGTCATGCTGGGTGTAAATCCCAGTGTTGCTGCGACTTTGCCCAAATTTTCTCCTTCTCCCAGGAATCTGTTGGCCGGGCTTCTTCATATTTTGCCTTCGGCGGCCACATCATTGGTTGCTGGAGGAATGACCTCCCTCACAGCGGTGCTACAGTCCGTGCATTCGCGGGACGTAGGTGATGCTGGCTATGCTGGAGCCGTTGTTCTGGGCCTGGTTTCAAAATTGCTTCTGGTGACTGGGGAACTACTGGTGGACCCACAACTTGCAGCCATTACTTCGTGGATGTCATACCGTGGCAATCCTGCGGCGGTGATACTTGCGGAGACTCTGAATGTCTTGGATTCCTGGAGAGAAGGTCGTTATGACTTTTTGAGGGGTAGCCTCGTGATGCTGTTAATGTGGTTGTCTGAAAGATTCTGCTTGGCGACTCCTCCAGAGGATCCCTTGTTGGCTATACCCAAGTTCTTTTCGCGCCCTTCCTCAGCGTTGGCCTGTATGTTGATAACTGGGAGAATTAGCTTATAGAATATGGGGCTCGTGGTTTGTATTGGTCAGCGCCTTGGTGGGGGAAGTTGCAACCTGTTCTGTAGCTAGGAGAGTATTCATATGTGCAGCTAGTTGGTCTCAAGCAGACCTCCTTTTATTTCCCTTAGCGGCTTCTGCGCCAATTTGGCTGGGCACAGGTTGTGCCACCTCGGACACTAAATTTCTTTCCGGTAGAAGATTTAACTGAGCGCTTGCATCTGTTGCTTGGATCTCTGTGGGAAAATCGGCGTCCGTCGACCTGTCCCTCTCAGTCTGTCGGGAAGATCTGGCATGTCCCCAAAGATTATATGAAGTGGTTGTGGAGGAAAGTAGTCAGCAAGATGTTGGCAGTAGAGACTGGACAATGATGGTTTGTTTTATCCAATGCCATGGAAGGGGGTGTTGTGGTCTTTTCGAAGATGATTCGGGGTCATCGGTCCATGGAGTGTTTGAGGCACTCTATTCAGGCAGGGGAAACTTGGGGACCTCGAGATGTAGATGATGAGGGTGTAGGCTCCTCTGGTAGCTGTGGTTAGGACTCTTGGAGAGTTTATTTATGTAATAGATGTGGGGATTTTATTTGGCTTTTTATGGTAGTGGGGGAAGGGAGTTATCCATTCCTTTTCTTATGTAATCCGTACTGTAATTACTTATTAATGAAATAAACAAGTTTCTGATCATCTAGCTGTGCCTTTCGATGAATTTTGTATTTTGAATTATCTATACTGATTGCTAAGGCATACATAATCTTTTTTTCAAGTATTTTTAGAATGAACCGCCATTCTCGGAGGTAAGAAAAGAATAGTATTTTGTGACAAAGAAAGGGGCCGCACTCATGTGAGGTGTATGAGCTGCCTACGTACCTCTGGGTTTTTTTTGGAAAGTTTTTTTTTATTTATTTGAAAATAGTTTTTTGCAGAGGATCAGGCCCACGTAGTTCTGGGTAGAGGGAGATGAAGAGTTTTTGTTTAGAATAGAAGGGGGATGAGAAGAGTCGTAGCGCGTCGATATTTCAGACTAGGGGTAGAATTTCTTGAGACGGTCCAGGTTGACTGGACGAGCCATCACTTCCCCATCTAGGTCGGTGAGCATGGCGGCACCGCCGGATAAGATTTTCTTCACAATGTAGGGGCTGCTCTAATTGGGCTTGAATTTCCCTCTAGGTCCCAGATGGGTTCTATTATCTCCTTGAGGGCTAAGTCTCCCTCTTGGACCCCGCGGTCCTTGACTCTCTTATTGATTGATCATGCTATTCGGTGATGATACCCTTGTATGTGGTAAAGATCTTTTAATCTCCTTTCATCTAGGAGGGTCAGCTCATCGAGAAGGCTTTGGCACCAGTCTTCTTCGCTAACTTTGCTTTCGAGCATGACGCGTAGCGAGGGTATTCCCAGCTCCACAGGTAGGATTTCTTCCATGATGTAGACCAGAAAGTAAGGGGTAGCCCAGGTAAAAGTTCGGATTGAGGTTCGATAGCCCAGAGGGCGTACGATATTCGGTCGGCCCAATCCCTACAGTTTTAGGTCATCTTGCTGATGATGGCTTTGAGGTTGTTGCTGGCGGCTTCAACCGCACCATTGGTCTGAGGTCGGTAAGGAGACAATTTGTGTCTCTGAATCTCGTACTCGTTGACTACTTTTGTGACTTCTGCTTCGAAATGCAACCCGTTATCTGACACTAGCTTGTGTGGGACCCCATATCGACAGATGATATTTTTCTTGAGGAATTTGGCCACTTTCTTGGCGTTCAGTACTGCATATGACTCAGCCTCGACCCATTTGGTGAAGTAATCGATGGCAACCAGGATGAACTCATGTCCGTTTGAAGCCTTTGGTGTAACCTTACCTATGATGTCGATACCCCAGGTGGAGAACGTCCAGGGAGAGGTCATGTTATATAATTCTCGAGGAGGCAAGTGTTGAAGATTGGAGAACATTTGGCATTTAAGGCATTTCCGGACATAGGCGACGCAGTCTTGGGCTATGCTGGTCCAGTAATATCCCTGCTGGATGATCTTCTTGGCAATCATGTGACTGTTCATATGGGGCCCGTATTCCTCGCTGTGGATTTTCTGCATTATTTTCCCAATCTCAGCTCTTGCGATACAGTGTAGATGAGTTCCATCGAATTTCCTATTGAGTAGAGCTTTATGATAGATGATGTACTGGGCAGCCAGTCTTCGGAGGGTTGTTCGGTTTTTCTTGTTGGAACCCTCGGGATACCTACCATGTTTGAGGAGGCACCAGATATCATAGTACCAACAATCGGCTAGTTTGGGATCTTTAGTGGAGATAAGCTCAATATGGTAGCAGTGGGTTGGTCTGTCTTGCTTTTGAACTAGGAAGGGGGTCATTATTATTCCTTCGGGCATGTCAACCATAGAGGCCAAGGTAGCGAGAGCATCGGCTAGGTTATTCTTTGTTCGAGGTAGGTAATGGAAGGTTATATCTCGAAATCGATAGGCTAACTCTTCTAGGTGGGCATGAAAGGGTTGGAGCTTTTCGTCCTTGACTTTCCACTTTCTGAGCGCTTGACCAATGATGAGGGAAGAATCCCCGTAGACATCAAGGTATTGAATACCTTTATTGAGAGCAACTTTGAGGCCTATGGTGCATGCCTCGTATTCCATCATGTTGTTGGTGCAAGGAAAATCCAATTTGATGGCGATGGGAGTGTGGGAGTCATCTGGGGCGATCAGAAGTATCCCAATGCCTTTTGTTGGCAGCGCTGTTAAAGAACATTTTCCATCAAAGGTGGTCTTGAGCGGTGCAGAGGATATTTTCTTCTGGGAATTCGGAGATCCGGACATTTTCTTCTTCTACGGGGTAATCAACGAGGTAGTCAGATATGGCTCTTCCTTTACCAGATTTCTGTGTGACGTACACGATATCGAACTCAGTTAGGAGCATCAACCATCGAGCCATTCTACTAGATAAGGTGAGTTTCTCAAGTAGGTACTTGATGGGATCCATTCAAGATACAAGTTTTATGGGTAAGGCGAGCATGTAGTGTCTCAACTTTTGGGTGACCCAGACATGTGCGACACATGCCTTTCTAAAGTAGTGTAGTTGACCTCGTGCCCGAACAATTTTTGACTGGCGTAGTAGATGGATCTTTCTTTGTGGGATTCTTCAAGGTATTGGGCTAGCAAAGCCCCAGCTGCAGTGTCAGTTATGGTTAGGTATAGGAGCAAAGGGATACCAGGTTGTGGTGGCATGAGCACGGGAGGTTAGGTCAGATATTATTTGATTCAGTCAAAAGCTTATTGGCAGGCCCCGTTCCAAATCTTGGTTGAATCCTTTAGGAGGAGCTTGAAGATTGGTTCACAGATGGAGGTTAGCTGGATGATGAACCGATTGATATAATGCAATTTCCCAAGAAAACCTCAAACTTATTTCTCTGTTCAGGGCGGTGTCATCTCAAGTATGGCCTTCAGCTTTGCAGGATCTGCTTCTATCCCCTTCTCATTGACCATGAATCCTAAGAGTTTTCCCTTTGTAATGCCAAAGACACACTTTTGTGGATTGAGTCTCATCTGATACCGTCGTAGTCGTTCGAAGAACTTCCAGAGAGAGGGAACATAACCTTCTCTAGTTTTGGACTTAATAATCATATCATCCACATAAACCTCGACTTCTTTGTGAATCAGATCATGCAGGATGGTTATGGCAGCCCTTTGGTAGTTAGCCCCAACATTCTTGAGACCATATGGAGTAACGGTGTAGCAAAAGGTTCCCCATGGGGTGATGAATGCGATTTTTTCTTAGTGGTCTGGGTGCATCTTAATTTGGTCGTATCCGACAAACCCGTCGATGAATGACTTGAGAGCATGACTGGCTGTCTTATCCCCGATCATGTCAATATTAAGTAGTGGATAATCCTCCTTTGGAGAAGCTTTGTTTAAATCTCGGTAGTACACACACATTCGAACCTTCCCTCCTAATTTCGGCATAGGTACTATGTTGGCTAGCCATGTGGGATATTCGATCACATGAATGAAGCCCACGTTCAACTATTTGACCACCTCTTCTTTGACCTTGATCGACCATTCAGTGCGAAGCTTTCTCAACTTTTGTTTAATCAGCTTATAATCTGAGAGAGTAGGAATCTCGTGCTGAGCTATTTCAGGATCAATGTCGGGCATATTATCATATGACCATGCGAAGACATCCACTAACTCCTTCAGCAATTCTTTGAGTTGTGCTCGCTCATGCTCGTCAAGTGTGCCCCCTATCCTAATCTCGTACAGTTGGCTATTAGAACCGAGATTAATAACAACAGTCTCTTCTTCATTAACTTGAACTCAATTACATAGTTTATTATTAAACTTATTTAGATAAGTTAATAATTGTTCATTTGCAAAATCATCATCATCAAAATTTTGATTAGAATCCAAGCAGTTAATGTAAGGCATAACAAGATACTCAAAATCTTCGTTTATTTCATTGACAGGAAAAACAACATTGAGAACCTTATCAAAAGAGGTCTCGATTACATTTGAATAAGGATAGACAATAGAACAAGAAATATGGTAAACATTAGGGTTAGGGGAAATTTCAAGAGATAAAACTGGCACGGCATGCCAGTTGAGGAGGGGTGTATCAGTAGCTTTAATTAGATGGGATGGATCCATTGATGTAGTGCCTGAATGAACTATGCAGAGTCCCAGCCCCAGTGTCTATAAGTTGAAGGAATATTCAGAATCACTTTCCTCAGTCTCTTCGATATCTTTGATGAGCGATTGTACACGATGTTGGAAATTTTCAGCCCATGGGTAGCTGTCTTGGAAAAAGATCTCCATTCCAGGCTTCATCTTCTTGTTTGTGTGGTCATACCATGGTTCTGGAAAATCGCAGAAGGGGAAGTCTTCACCTTCTTTGATGAATCGTCCATTAAAGGAGTCTCCTGGTATAGTTTGGATGCAGTCTAATCTTTTCTTTGGTCGAGACTGGTGGATCATTCTGAGCTCTTATTCTGATGGTTGATACCCCAAGCCACAAGGAGGGAAAGCTTTCTTCAGTTCGCTGGGTTCAAGTATCCCTTACTGCCTTTGCCCTAGTCCCAGTCCGGGCATGAAGTGTATGTTTCTGAACATCTGAATCACATTGACATTGCCATGAGGGTCATATTCTGGACAAACCCTTTCTTTGAAACTGTCCCCTACCGATAGTAGGAGTGGATCAACTCGGAATCCTGATAGGAGCATATCATTTGAACCGTGCTTTATCTCAAGGATTGGACTACTAGTGCTTGCACCCTCGACATTTTCGTCGTCGCCCAAAATGGTGATGAATCGCCCATCGACAAAGAACTTTAATTTCTGATGGAGTGAGGAAGACACACCCTTGATACTGTGGAGCCTGGGTCGTCCGAGCAACAGGTTGAAACAAGCTGGGATGTCTATGACTTGGAATTTAACGATAGGGTTTATAGGGCCAACCCCTATTATAAGTTTTATGGAGCCCATCACCTCCCGACGAGTATTATCATAGGCACGTATAGTGGCAGAGGTTGGAGCGAGGTCATTTTCTTTCAGGCCCAAACACTTGAAGGTTCTCAGTGGGAAAACATTCAAGGCGGATCCATTATCGACAAAAGAGAGTGACACGACCTTACCCATAACTTTGACGGAGATGTTGAGTGCATGATTGTGATTCGGCCCAATTCTGGGGATTTCTTCTTTAGAAAATGATAGCATTCGGGTAGAGGTCAAGGATCTGACCAGATTTATCGCTTCTTCTGGTGTGGTAAATGGAGGAACTGTGGGTCTAGTGAGAAGCTTGATTAAAGCATTTCTGTGCAGCTGGGAAGATATGAAAATCCCCCATAGAGTGATGTTAGCTTGGGTTTTCTTCAGTTGATCGAGGATATTACTTTCCTCGATGGTCATCTCTAGCATAGGAAGGTTTTCAACGCCCTTCCCTTTGTCATTTGCTGGTAGTGAGTTTGGAACCTGGTAATGTCTCCCTCATCTGGTCATGTGATTTACTGAAGAAGGGAAGAACATGAATCCCATTTCCTCGTCAATCTCAGGTTGTTCTGTCACCCTGTTTATTTTTCCAAGGAGTTCTTCAAATGATATCATCCTACATATGTCGGCTACTGGGCCAGTTCTTCCTGAAGCTTATTCTTCGCCCGAATCTTCGAATTCTTCCCCCCATCTGGTCGCAACAATTATTTCTTTGCATGTAAAGTCAATGCATTCCACAACTTCAATGGCTTCGTCATACAGGTCTTCCCATTCTGTGGGGATATGTATGATTGAAGGGACCAAGCTCCCTTGTATCTTTAAAGTTCCAAGTAGTCCGGTGATACTAAAAATGCAGTTGGTTTTCCCGAATAATTCTGCCATAATCTGGACAATATCATCTAGGCCACTTCGTCGGTTAGTACCACCCACTTATCTGAATCTCAGGCCCATTTTCGTGCTTCTAAGAACAGTGTACTGAATCTCTGGCAATCGATGACCATCTGTGAGGGAAATTTCCGTTCGAACTCTAGGAGTTGGTTTAACACCTCTGATAATTCCATACTTACATTTTTAGAATGGGTACGGACAATGATACATGCTCTGGTAAGGAGTGACAGTGCCTGATCAGCGAGGCTAGTAGAGTATAGGAGGAAATATGGGTAAGTTTGAAGAGGTTTAGGAGAGTATATGGGTGTGATTTGAATTGAGGGATCAAAATCCGAGTTTTCTTCTAAGAAGAGGGCATTGGCATGATTTGGGAGTGGGTTGTGAGTAGTGTTTGGCTTAGGATTGGCTGGTGGGGCGATGGTACCCCGGTCAATGAGATCTTGGATTATGTTTTTGAGGTGAAAGAATTGATCGGTGGTATGGCCAACAGTTTGGTAAAAGGCGCAATGGGCTTCGGCCTTGAAGTTTCTTGGGAGTGGATTTGGCAATGGACGAGGATCTAAGGTTTTGATGAGGTTTCGTCTTAACAGGGCTTGTTAAACTTTGGAGAGGGGAGCATGGAGCTCAGTGTATTCCCTTTGGATGGGGGCAGGGTAGATTTCTCGTGCCCATGATGTGGTTATTGATAGTTGAGACTATAGCACTGGCAGGCTTGTCATACTTTCTAGGGGTGAACTGTCCGGACACCTTTTTCGGTTCAACCTCTATTTTAACAAGGCTTTCCTCAATTTCTACTCTAGCCTCTCAGAGAGCTCGAAAGTGGGGATAGTATTATCCTCCCATCATCGCTCAGACATGGGGCAAGAAGTTCTTCTTCACTATGTTGACCTATTTTTCTTCAGATGGCCGATTGGTCATGGTAGTTGCTTGCTCGCTCCACCGGGTTATGAAGTTACTGACTGATTCCCCAGGGTTTTGTTTGAGAATCTCTAAATCACGATGGGTGACCTCAAGCTCTTCATTGTATTTGTACTGCGACATGAATTCTCGGGCTACATCCTCCCAACTACGGATTCTAGATTCCTCGAGATATAAAAACCATTGGAGGGCACTATCCTTCAAAGTTTGCTGAAATAATTGGGCCATCACTTCTTCTGAAGCCCCTAGTAGAGTCATAGAATGATGATAACTGCAAAGATGAAAAATCAGGGGTCCACTGCCTCCAAACTTCTCAATATTTGGCATCTTGAACTTCTCGGGTAACCTCGCTTTAGGATAAGGAGAGATGTGGGTGTAGTCCATGTAATTCCCAGAGATTCTGACTTGGTCGAACTTCTGGTCAATGACCACAGGTAGGTTAGCCACATGCTGGGCAATATTTGGCATTAGAAGTTGGGCAGATGGCGACCTATTTATAGGAGGTGCACGTGGAGCGTGCTGATGATCTTCGGTAACCCAGATTGGCTCGAATGGACCCATAACACTAGGGAATAGGGCCTTGGGCTCTTGAGGAATAAGAACCTAGTTTCGTTGCATCTCTCAGACCTCGATTTGGAGGTTGTCCATCTTGGACACGAGCTGAGCTAGGACTGTCATTAGATCCGATGGTATAACTGGTACTTGATCTGTATTCTCCATGGAAAGTGGATGGATTTTAGTCTCGAAAGAAGTAGTAGAGGAATAGATGAAACTATGGGGTGATTTGACTGAAGACCGAAGCCAATAGGTAGCCAGGCCAAGGGCTTGCGATCAACCCAAGAAGGCGTAGAATGGGATTTATTTTTGGAAAAAGAGAAGAAACTATTTTTGGATTTTTTTGATAAAGAATGGAGAAATGTTTTTTGGATTTTTGATAAAGAAGGGAGAAATGTTTTTGGATTTTTGTTAAAGCAGGGAGAAATGTTTTTGGAGATTTGATAAAGAAGGGAGAAATGTTTTTGGATTTTTGATAAAGAAGGGAGAAATATTTTTGGAGACGAAACTCAGCATGATTATTATAATTATTATGTTCTCACTTGTATTTAATTCTCCTAAATGTAATGCCGGACGGAACCCGAGCTTGGAAAAGTGGGGTTATTAATATATGCAAAGCTACGGCTGAACTTGTAACCAGGCTCATGGATAGGGTCCTATTTTAAAAATGTGCGAAAATTGGGCGGCAGATCGACCCGGAATTTCGGTAGAGTTTTGGGTTGAAATCGGCAATCTAAAGTGAGTGTCCTAGGTTTGACACCTGTATGCGGGTATGCAGTTGGTTGGGTGAATCGGCATGGGTTCCCCCCTTTGGCGTGACTTCCACGATATACGTCTTGCTCTTGCGGGCAATCGGTACCAGTGGACAAGCCATTTGATATACCTGAGTGTACGTGAATTGCCTCACCATATACCTCGTGGGGACAGTACGTGTGAGAGAGAATTTGATATACTCGGCGTACGTGAACGAATTCCCTACGATATATGTCCCGTCATGACTTCGGTCAAGCGATACGATGCGGGGGAACCGTTCGATACACGTCGAAGGTACTTGGACAATGGAAGGTGAGAGTCATATCGCTTAGGCTAACTGCGACTCGTCGGACCAGCGCCCATCACGAAGTGACCCTCCAGTTACTGGGTAAAATTTGGTCAATAATAATGCTCTTTGGTGATGTCGTGTGAATCATGCATGATTCTCTTATTAATATCTTATGATGAGAATGCCTTTCTTGATTATGCCAAATAGGGAGAAAAGTACAAGTACCCAAGGTACACCAAGTACGGATAGGTGATGCGTGAAACATGTGGATATATGTGATCTAAGGTGCACGTGGTGTGAAGTGTACATGGAGAATTTTTATACAAGTGTGTGAACATAAGCATAAGAATGGGATACACATGGAAAAGGGGGAACATACAGATTTGGGGGGAATATAAACAAATATAGCATCCATGCAAATAGAGTCAAGCCCTCAAAATACACATGTCCCAAGCGGAGTCGCCACTGTGTCCATCCCCGATCCTCTCCATGCGGGAGGGCGGGAACGTGGAGGAAGGATCCTTCGGGTCTCGGGCATCCCTCTCAGGAGCACCTCAGCTGACGTCATTTGAGATGAGGTGTAAAAATGTAGAGATATTCAGAGTCACCAGTCTATTTTACTTAAAACAGACAAAAGAAAAAGGGGAAGCCATCCCAAAGGATGGTATCCAAATACATACTGGTGCATGCAAAACCAAAATGATTCGAGAAGGGTTTAGAGGCTTAGTTACGAAATGGGAAGGTGTTAGGCACCCATTCCACCCTTTCGGTCGCTTATGGATATTCGCTATTTTCCTTTATTTTCCCCCGTGATATGTGTGCATGTGTATATATATAATGGAGGTAGGAATCCTCGACTTGTATCATGGAAAAGATAAAGCGACTCATACGTAGGAAGATATAAGAATAATATTAGAAAAATAAGATTTATGCGATTACCCCTACATTGATCGTTATAATGGAACGATAACGCATGTGGAGTAATACATCACTAAGAGTAAATATATAGAATATAAGGGAAGTGGTTTTAGAGAAGTTAGAAAATGAGAGAAAAAGTGAAAAAAGGACTCGAGTCTCGAGTTTTACCCCAAGACACCAACGTAGCCTATAAAGGCATCAAAGTCCACGTAGTTTGCATACAAAACGAGGGGTGGGGTTTATCCCATAAATCCAAATGGGGGATCTCTTATTTGTGAGTGTTTGTGTGTGTAGAAAAAGTGTTTTAGTTGTGAGAAAAGTGTGAGAAAAGTATGAGAATCCCAATTTTGAATTTATGAGCAAACCCTCGTTTTCTAGTTTTTTTTGGGTTTTATTTATATGAAAATAGGAGATGTGCAATAATACTAAATAAAAATGTATATTAGGACATGTGAAATGAGATAATAAAAATTCTAAGTAATAAAACAAGTTATTGCAAATTTAAGAGAATTTGAAGAGAAATATGAGAAAGATGGACCTTATTGGATACTTTGAGCTTGATCTTGAATGTTGGAGAGAAGCCCTTGCACTTGGATGATGATGGAGAGTGGCTAATTCACCAAGTTTCTTGAAAAGGGTGATGAAAAGTGGAAGTAAAAAAGGGATTTAGATGTTGAAATCGCGCAACCTTCGAGAGAGGTTTTTGGGATTCGCTGAGAGAGATTTTGATCAGATCCGGTCTCTTCTTGCAAATGAGCTGACGGCCTCCTTTTATAGGACCAGGCCACTGCCGATCATCATAGACCTAGTCCTGTCTATCGGCACCTTCCATTAAGAGGGTCTAAAACCTGTCATTTAATAGTGTGTTTCAGGCCTTTTTGGAAAATTGGTTGCCGAGGGCAAACTGTTGGTTAGAATCGTGCACGGGGCATACCATTGGAAACATAATTTAGAGACCTTCGAAAGTACTTTGGACCACTCCCGGGTTAGGGAGTTGACTTTGGGTCAAATACTGCAAGAAGCGTTTGGCGATCCATTAGACGGGGAATCATTCGGACACAAACGGATCGTTCATTGGGATGGTAAGTCCGAATCATGCACGGGGCAGATTGTTGGAAAGGTTAGGAGATGTACTTTGACATTCCAAAGGGTTTGACCCAGTTTGGAGAGTTGACTTTGGTCAACCGATCCCTGGAAGCATTCAGTGACCTCTTGGAGTTAAACGGATCGTTCGTCCGCATGGTAAGTCAGAATCACACACGGAATGGACCGTTGGAAAGGGATTTCAATTCCCTTCGAAGATTCATTTATCCTCGATCGATCTGAAGACTTGAATTAGGTCAAAAAATGCTTGGGAGCTCCCGGTGGCCTTCGAATCAAGTTTCAGACGCAAACATATCGTTCGTCCGCATGGTAAGTCAGAATCGCGCACGGGACGGATCGTTAGAAAGGGGATTCAGTGCCCTTCGAAGATTCATTCAGCCATGGTTGAGCGAGAGAGTATGACTGTTCGGTCAAAAGGAGCCTGGGAGTGCCCGATGGCTTCTAGGTTGGTACTCGGGGTACGACCTGGGTTTGTAGTGATGAAGGGAGATACTAGGGACCTAAGGAGAGTTAGGGGGTAACAAAATGGGGTGTCTACAATAACAAGGACACTAAGAAGAGAGACCCCATTTATGTTAGCCCATGGCTCAGAAGCTGTCATCCTTATAGAGATAGGACTTCCCACTCATAGAGTTCAAAATTATGACCCTCAGAGGAATGGAGAAGATAGAAGACTTGATCTAGATTTGATTGAAGAAAGAAGAGAAGATGAAGAGATTAGACAAGCAGCCTATCAGTAGAGAACTACAAGGTTTTATAACCAAAGGGTGAAATCAAGGCCTATAGCTGTGGGTGACCTAGTCCTAAAGAAGACGGTGCAAAAAGCAAATAAGCTCCATCCAAACTGGCACAATACTTACAGAGTAGTTGATGAGGTTGTGCCTGGTACCTACCAGTTAGAAAATCTCAAAGGGGAACCTTTCTCAAACCCTTGGAATGTCGATCACTTGAAGAAATATTACATATGATATTACAATTATTTCTTTGTAATACATGTATCATTTCATGAAGAGGATGTTAATGAAAAGAGCAATGTTGTGCTGATACTATTGTGATATGCTTAAACATTATTAATTTGGTTAAAATATGAGGTGAAACATCATAATTTAGTGACCTCAGACCTTAAACATCACTAATGTGGTGAAAATATGAGGTGTAACATCATAATTGGGTGACCTCAGACCTCAGACCTTAAACATCATTAGTTTGGTGAAAAATATGAGCGTAAAACATCATATGATGGTGACCTCAGACCTTAAACATCATTAGTTTGGTGAGAAATATGAGAGAAAAACATCATTATATGGTGACCTCAAACCTTAAATATCATTAATTTGGTGAAATTATGAGGTGAAACATCATATTATGGTGGCCTCTGACCTTCAACATCATTAGTTTAGTGAAAATTATGAGGTAAACATCATAATTTGGTGACCTCGGACCTTAAACATCATTATATGGCGACCTCAAACCTTAAACATCATTAGTTTGGTGAAAATTATGAGGGTACACATCATAAGAGGGTAATCTCATACCTTAAACAACATTTAAGAGGGAAGACATTCAAGCATAACATCGAAAGAAGCAATAGAATCTGAAGAAGATGGGATTATTTATTATCATTGAACAACATTCAAAGTTACAAATTTGAAGTACTAAGATGCCATCAGAGTACAAAAAATATAAGGGGTACAAACAAGAAAGGAAATAAAAATTACAACTTAAAATATTCATAAGAAAATACCTAAGTCTCTATAGCTACAGTCGTGTCTTCGTGGCCGATGTTGGTCACTTCAGTCCCATCATCCTGAGGATTAGCATATTCAGTCTCAGTGGCCTAGAGGAGCAGTCTCAGTTGGAGAAGCATCATCTTCCTCAACCTCTTATAGGGCCTGAGCAAATCGGGGGTCACCAAAGCCTAGACCCTCAAAGTCTGAGGCAATCAGACTCCATAACTCTTTTTCCTTAGAGGCTGACCATTTGATAGTTTCTTTGATACCTATTTTAAGGTATTTAAAGCCAAAACTCATGAATTCATTAAAGACCTTATATTCTTCAATAATCTTCTTTACAATATCCTCTAAAATAGCCTTGACTGCAGCATCCCCCTTAGTCTGAAGGGAATTATCTTTAGCCTTCAGAGCTACATTGTGGTGATTCTTGAGCTTGGCCATGTCCCTATCCCTCTGATTGACATCCCCCTTCAGCTTATCAACCTCCTTTAGCTCTTCCTTCAACCTCTCAACCTTTGCATTCAAACAGGCTTGGACCTTCTCAGCTTCTTAACCCTTCTCTATGAGGGTCATCTTCTTCAGGGTCCAATCGACAAAAAGATGAAAGGATAAGATACCCTACAGTAGAAGGTCATATGCTTGAACATATGAGTCATGATTTCTAAAAGAGACAAGGTTACACTTGAGTAAATAAAATAAATAAAAACTAATACCTGAATTGATTCGTGGAGGGTAAACTCAGCTAGCAACGAGACGTCCAAGGGGCATAAGAAACGCTTATCCTCTTTAGTTATTACTGTGCCAATAGCGTCGATAACCTTCAAACTGTGGCCGATGATGCTATCACTGATCTTTAACTGAGCAAGACGAGCAATCAGGGCATCTTCTGTAGAGATAGGAATTTCACGATCCCATGTCTGAGTGTTGCCAAGCCTCTGATGCTCCGAGTCAGTTGTAGTCTTCCTCTTTTTGGTAACATCAGCCTTGGATATGCCAACGTTCTTTTGGGTCACCGGAGGGGGTACATTTTTTCCACTCTTCTTTTGTATCAGCTTGATAAGGCCTAGGGTAGACATTTTCCAAAGGTCGCCTGAAATGCCTTCAGGGCGCTCTACAAAAATAAAGTATCTGAGTTATTAAGTCTGAAATATAAAAAGTAAGAGGTACAACTTATGAAAAATTAGGACTTAAGAAGCTCTATAAAAGTACCACCACCCAAGCTTGTCTGAGAGAGGTAGTAGGGGGTCAGTAGATGTTCATATTTTACTAGACAACCCTGCTCCCCCCGATTGCGAAGATCATTATCTTTTTTAAGATTATCCTAGATAAGTCCAAGGCCGGCTTTAGCAGCGAGGGAGACCTTCCCCAATCTCAGAGGGGTCCTTGGAACTGACGTTCCAGAAGCCTCATATGGAGAAAATTCCCATGCCCCAAAAGTAAAGAAATACTGAGGTTTCCAGCTATGGTTTGAAGTTAGGGTAACCAACAACATTTTCTTCTCTGATTTCCTAGCTAAGAAGTGGTAATTAGGGTGGTTTTTGGCAGAGGAGGGAACGTAACAACCTGTGAAAACCCTAACTAGAAGGTCTGAGTGGCGGATAACCCTCCAAATGATGATGGCCCCAATCATAACCCTTCAGGCATTGGGGGATAGTGGTGAAGGGGCTAGATTTATATGGGAAAGAATAACTCTGATAGAAGGGTGGATAGGAACATGGAAGCCCAACTTGAACATCTACTCATAGACACAGTTCTATCCATATCGACCGTCAAATTCCTTCTCATCCCTATGAGGTTTCCTAAGGGTGATGGAAGAGTTTATTGAATAAAGGTGCCTAAAAGCAAGAAGGTCGTACTCGCTGACAGATCTCTCAATTTCAGCCACCTCAGATGTATCAATATCACTCTCCTGACTTTCATCATCATCCCCAACAACATCGGCTTGAGCACGTGCAGGGACACCATCAGGAAACCTCTGAGCAAATTCAGCCCCGGGGGTGGCCGACAGAGGAATGACATCAATGATGGGGGGAATGGCCACACTTGGCCCTATAATTTCAACATCAGAAGAATGTTGTGAGGTACTAGCACCATGGTGAGACGAGTCATGACTCTAAACCTCGGCTTCCTCAGGGACCTCACCCCGTCTAGGAGAGTAATCCATAGCCTCTTAAAAAGAGTCTATAGACATGGGGTATGAGGAGGAAGACTCAGACTCAGACATTGGTGTTGGATCCTCAAGGACCTCTGCAGGCTCTGCTGGCTTAGGGTAGATAACCTTCAGAGGTGGAGGAAATATGGCTCTAAGAGGAAAGGCCTCAACCCTACGAGCTTCCTCTTAGACTAGCTCTATTTTCCTAATTTTCTCGAAGGTCTTATCACAAAGAGATGGGAACTCTTTTATGAGTTGGTACAAGGGTCTGAGCATAAGTGGGACAAAACTACACTTAAGAAGGACTCAAAACTACAAATAGGTACTTAACTTGAAAGAACTTAAACTCAAGATCAAAACGAAAAGTTGGAAAATTCTAAATGAAGAACACTCAATAATAAGGTCGCCAAAAAATGGAAAAACTCACTGGAAAATGAAAAGACTCATCGAAAAATGCAAAGACTCGTCGAAAAATGCAAAAACCCTTGCCAAAAAAAGTAAAAAATACACCGAAAACTCAGAAATGATGATTGTAACTAAAAATAGAAGGAAAGAGAATGAGGAGAGAGAATAGGGATTTAAACATAAATAATGATGGGGCACGAGTCCCAATACCCATCATTGCACTGGGGAAGCCAAAAGGCAGGTCAAGATCACATCATCTTGGAGAATACGCTTCACGTAAGCAAGTGACACGTGGCAAGAAAATATTGGCAACCAAGGAAACTCAGCCATGGCCTTTCATACCACTCAATCACCTACTCACATAGGTAAGTAAGGGCTGGGGGTGATTGATATGACCAAAGTGCACCCTCTTAACTCAGAGAAACTAACCTCGGCCAGTCTCACAGTCGAGGTGACTAGAAGCTTATGACAACCATCGGTAAGGTCGTCTCTCATAAGGTCAGCCCCAATCGACGTTACAGCAACCTCATACACCAACCTCGACGGGCCAACAACCGAGGTCAGCAAGGTCTCTTGGGCCTAATCATCTACCAATATCATCATCGACCCCATCCAATGTTGCGGTCGTCAGCTAAAATCAGCATGTCTCCTAGGCTGAAACATCTACCCACATCATCATCTGCCCAAAAATATGTTGCGGCTACCTCATACCTAACCTCGGTCGGCCATACTGGCAGAGGTCACTAAGGACACAAAGCAACCACATCTGATTCCACTAACCTTGTACTTGTCCAGGCCGAGGTTGTACCAGTCAAGGACACAAGGCCAAGCATTTACAAGCACATTTAAAGTTTGGAGCGCGTGGACAAATCAATTATAAACAAATCATTCCCCTCATGTGAGAGATCAGCCAGGTGTCATTCTCATACTGGTCGATCCTCATGCACATTCTCATTGCATACTTGGGGGGTACATTACACCCCCCAAACACTATATATAGAGGTCGTCCTCTACCTTGTAGAGGGATCCATAATTGCAACCCTAGATGAAACTCTGTCATTTTACACAGTAGAGAGAGAAATCTTGAGAGATTGTATCCATGGCAATAGTGCCTTCTTCTAGTGATATTAATCACATACTCACAGTGAACGTAGGCCAGATTGGCTTAACCACTTACATTCAAGTATTCATCCTCCCCTCCTCACCTCTTTCTACTATACAAACACTCTTGTGCTTTTATTGTTATTGTTAGATCGATCTTATCAACACCTCATCTGGTGGTGCTGTTTACAGCATCATAAATTTTTTTATAAGTTGTCACGGTCAAAGACCTTGATAGGTTCGTGACAACAATAAAAAATCTCTTGAAACCCTCTTTTTTCCTTTCCCTCCTTTTTATAAATCATCGATTATGTCTCTGTCTCTCTCTCCCTCTCATCAGGTTCATTTATCTCTCTTCATATATATTTGTTTTGCATATATGTGTGTATATGTATGTGCATGTGTAGGTATATGTGTGTGTGTGTGTGTAGGTCTGCGTGTGTGTTTATGTGTGTGGGTCTCTCTATGTGTATAAGTGTGTTTGGGGGGGGGGGGGGTGCGCGTGTGTGTAAATTGAAATTTTATTGGTATTGGGTATTGGTATTGATATTTACATTGAATTTGAAATTGGTATTGAAATTGAATTTGAAATTGGTATTGGGTATTGGAATTGAAATTTAATTTGAAATTAGTATTGGGTATTGTTATTGAAATCGAATTTGAAATTGGTATTGGGTATTGGTATTAAAATTGAATTTGAAATTGATATTAGGTATTGGTATCTGGAATTGGTATTGAAATTGAATTTTAAATTGGTATTGGTATAAATTGATATTGATATAAATTGGTATTGGTATAAATTGGTATTGGTATAAATTGAAATTGATATAAATTCGTATTGATATAAATTAAATTGAAATTGATATCGTATGTATTGAAATTAGTATAAGTTTTATTGATATCGTATGTATTGAAATTGGTATAAGTCCCACTTTGAAAATTTTAATTGTCACCCATGCCATGTATTTGATAATTGTAATTAGTTTCATAACTTCTCATAACCGCCTCCAACCACCCTTCTGTATTTTTTTTTTAAAAAATGACACATGTCCTATGAACTTTTTAACCACTACTACATAAGACCAATAACTATAAATAAAAAGACATGTCCCATATATGTGATTGTGATAAGACATAATTAAATGAAACATACTTTAAATTACATATAGTGCGCATAGATACGAGCCTTCTAGTTCCTATGCGTATACATTCAATAACCCTTAGACCCGTTCGAGAGTCATTACCCCTCTAATGTGAACTCTTGAATTATCCTATTTTGATAGTTTGGGACTGCATTATTTCTGTATAATAATATTCTTAGTGTCTTAAACTTGTTACTTTTGGGGGAAGTTCTGTTGTCCTTATATATTTGACACACATGAAGATGTCGAAGAATGGAAAAAATAAGTTTATATTATTTTAACTTTTAAATTATTCTAATTTTTATACATGATCAATTTTGTAATTCGTTCATCATGATCAATGCAGAAAATATGATGCGTGTGAGAATAATAAAAGATAAAAAGTAATGGCATAATCAGACAACAAATTTAGGTTGTGGTTGTCACATGAGGTAATTATAATGAAAATGTCTCTTATTGCATCCCACATTACAAGAAAGCTTTACAACTAACCTAATTAATTTATCTATATTCTCAACTATTAAAGATGGGAACAAGACTACAAAAAGTACCGATTAACGATTATGTATTCGGTGTAAGGGTGTACGAGGAAAATAAAAATGTACAGAACTCGGGAATTTCATACAAGGCTCTCCCTTATTTTCGAGCGAGCAAGAACAATAAAAACCTCGATGAAGGTCAAATGACTAACTATGGTGTAATTCAAAATATATTTGAATTAGACTATATAAACTTCAAAGAGGTTGTGTTTTATTATAATTGGGCAAGAGTTGAGGATAAAAATGCTTGCAAAGTTGATCCTCGCACCAATTTGATCATAGTTGACTTGTCCTAGTTGAAGAGCAACAAACATGTGAGTGATGAGCTATTTGTTTTTGCTTTTCAAAAGGTCAACAAACCATTTTACTCGGATTATATCAACAACGAAATATGACAACTCGTCCTACATGCACCAAAGCGTCTAAATAGTAGTGTGGATGACTTAGCTGCTCTTACCGAATATTATAAGAGGGCAGTTAGATAAGACGGAGGCGTAACCCTTTTTGGAGTATAGTAATGATAAGTTAATTAAGAAACACCTTTGAATAAGTAAAACACACAATCACAAATCTATAGAGATGAACTCAATTTGATCTTACAAATCTCTCATGTAGAACTCAAAAGATAATAATGAACTCAGGGATAATTAATTTAGTGGGAGTGAGAAGAAAGCATCCTAGATACACTATGGCAGGCAACCAACCACCCCAACCACCCTCAATGATCTCTCTCAAGTATTAAAAGCATCATAATAAATGGCAATGGTCGGTGAGTGAACTGTGATTTGTAATAAACCTCTCTCTCTCTCTCTCTCTCTCTCTCTCTCATATATATATATATATATATATATATATATATAGAGAGAGAGAGAGAGAGAGAGAGAGAGAGAGAGGCACTTGTGCACATTAAGTTTGCACAGTGCTAGCGCACACCAATTTTCTTAAAGCATTAAAGAAAATATTCTTGAGTTGATTTTTTATGTGATATTTAAATATTTCAACGGACCCATTTTAAAAAAAATCAGCTCAACAAAACATTTTTTACTATTTTAAAAAAATTGGTCAAACTTTTGCAGCTTTTAAAGTGCTTAAAAGCAGCGAAAGTTTGACTGATTTTTTAAAAATAGCAAAAAATAAATTTCAGTTATTTTTTTACATGTGTCCGTTGAAATGTTTAAATATTACTAAAAAAATCAACTAAAAAATATTTTTTTTACTATTTTAAAAAAATAATGTGCAAACTTAGTGTGCACATGAGCCAGACTCTCTCTCTCTCTCTCTCTCTCTCTCTCTATATATATATATATATATATATATATATATATATATATATATATATATATATATATATATATATATATATATATATATATATATATATAGGCAGACTCCTGTGCACACTAAAGTTTGCACATCAGTTTTTAAAAATAGTAAAAACAATATTTTTGTCCCAATTTTTTGTGTGATATTTAAACATTTCAACGAACCCATATAAAAAAAATCATCTAAAAAAAACTTTTTTTGCTATTTTAAAAAAACGAGTCAAACTTTTATAGTTTTTTAAGTGCTTAAAAGCTGTGAAAGTTTGACCGGTTTTTTTAAAATAGAAAAAAAAGTTTTTTTGAGTTGGTTTATTTAAACATTTCAAGGAACCCATATAAAAAAAATCAGGCAAAAATATTTTTTTTACTATTTTAAAAAAATGATTTGCAAACTTTAGTTTGAACAGGAGCCTGCCCCCCCCCCCCTCTCTCTCCCTCTTTATATATATATATATATATATATATATATATATATTATTCTCTGGCAATAACTTCTGAACTCTCAAAAAATAACATCCTTTCCTCAGATGTGGTTGGGGCCCTTAGATAGCCCCCACACCATTCCTGAGATGACTCAGTCATTCATAAATGTAAAAGACATCCCTCATACTTTATGTCATAAACATTAAATGCCTGATGTACTAGTTAGCTCCATGTTATAGACATTAAATTCCAAGACATGCATTTTGCCTCACCACTGTGTGTCAGGGGGCTGTCGTCACAGAGGTGGCTCACCAACTGTCTGACAATCCCAAATACGACGGTGGTTTACTCAAGTGCAGATTTGACATTTTCTATCTAGCTAGTGATATCACATAAAGTATATGTGACATATAGTAGAGGTCTGCTTGGTTTAATGCTCGATGGAACTCAAGGCTGCCTTGCCCAAGGTTCCACGGTCAAGGTCCTTCGGTGTTTTACCAGGTGTCTCTAAGATGGTCAGGACAAGCCCCAACGGTGCCTCACTTCTCAATCCTTCAAACCAAGTCCCTCTGAAGTTCCCACGATGAGATCTCGTTCGATAGAGCATGAAAGCTCTCTCAGGCCCTGTTAAGCCTCGTCTCTTGCGAGTACCGTTCGACCTCACACTGAATGCCATTATAATGGTTACATTATTACAATCATTATAGCTTGTGGTTAATATAAAAAAAAAGATACAACATTACTAAGAAATAGAACAAAGATAAAGTAT
Organism: Sambucus nigra; assembly: GCA_949130495.1. Classification (NCBI taxonomy): domain Eukaryota; kingdom Viridiplantae; phylum Streptophyta; class Magnoliopsida; order Dipsacales; family Adoxaceae; genus Sambucus; species Sambucus nigra. The sequence goes on from OX422216.1 coordinate 137,815,495, forward strand.
GAGCTACCACGCTGAGCTATCATGCTAAGCTGCCTCACTTGAGCTGTCTTAATCCCAAACACGGTTGTTAATGGGGGGATTATCTCTAATCTCAAGATTACCTTCAAGCCACCTCTACATTTTCCCATTTGTGGAGATATTTGTTATGGGAACAAGAAATGTCTGCACGAAAACTTCTTAATCCGATGAACCTTGATGTCTCTATCTTTGTTACGGCCTCTACCGTTATTACTTCTAGGAAAAAGTAAAATTCTCCTCGATGTACCAGAATCAAAGTACTGCAGATTGTCGGTGATTTGACGAAGGGACATCGCCACTTTATCCTGTTGCTGAGCTTCAACCATTATGTCTTTGCATCCTTGGCTAATTTGGAATTCTCTCGAAACGCCTATTGACTTTCTCAAATACCCGTTTTGACTATTTGGATATGAAATTCTCCCGTTTGTGCTATTGTGGAGTATAATTGTAGGCAGTGGATTTTTCGTTGGGATTGGCCCTATCTTTAAGACTTGTGGAATTCTCCGTTGTAAACTTCTCCTTAGGAAATTCTCCCTATATAAAGGTGCTACTTCATTTGGGCTCTGTTGTGTCATCATTTTATCATGTTCGAAAAAGTAAAAAAGTTCTGTCTGATGTACCTAAGTCACAATTTAAACAACATTTGGATTATGGTGAGGGGACATCATATCTTTTTGAACCATTGGGACAGTTTCTGAGTTGGGAGCGACTGGATATGTCTGACAAAAATTCTGGTGCCAAAACTCAAACTTGCCTAGGAAGAAAACCCTTTCTATTCCCCATGTGTAACTTCATTAATGGCATGATGACGTCTTTTCAACTGTCAGGACACTCCCTGAAGTCCCACGTGTCTGCTTGGAATGATTATAGGCGGCTTTGCAAGCGTGTTAGTGGGAACCTCAAAAGACGGGTTGAAAGAATTCAAACATCTATTTTTCAAAACACTTAACTATTTTCTCCGTCTTCTTCAAACTCGAGGCATACTTTAGAGCGAGAAAGTCTGTAAAAACTCCATTGTTATATAGCCTTTAGTCGTCTCTTTCGCCTGTAATCATCTTCAACCTTTGTTTACGCCAGTGTTATTCATCTGATAGCTATTTGAAGCTTTATATACCTCAGTTTCGTCTGTAATGGATTCTTCAAGCAACCCTAGTGCGTATGCCACCAACACTCCACCTACCACCCCTGCTGCCAGCACTTCTGTCACTGCTGTTACTGAGGGTGCTAGCTCTTTGACTATCGCTCATTAACAACAACTGCATTTTTACCGTCGGTCCCCTATTTTTGGCCAGGGTGATGATTTTTCTGGGTTTTGCAAGACTTGCATTTTTAACGCCAAGTGTGATTCCATGGTACTTGGTAATGAGGACGAAAATGTTGCTGGTTGGGGATTTCTCCCCAGAGGGGACTCTTCGATTTCACCTTGAGTGAGGGGACTTCCCATGGACCCATATTGACTTCGAAGGGCTTAGGGGTTCTCCTGCTCACTTTACTACCAGGAACGTTCACATACAGACTTCCCACGCTACCATCCTCAAAAAAATTAGGCTTCATGGGGCCAAGTGGTTCGGTGAATTTACTCTATCAAAGAACAATGTTGCCCTCCCCATCCTGGTGTCTCACTGGAACATTACCACTCACACTTTCATTGTTGCATGGGGTGAGTTCACAGTAATGTTGGAAGATGATTAGGCATAAATTCTTCCCAATTTATCCCTTTAATTTAGTTACTTATAGCACCTCGAACAACGTAATTGATTGGATTTTATCTCATAATCTTGCTACTGACTTATCCTAACGAGTACACCGAGTTTCTGGTATTTCGTACTAATTTTGCATGTATTTAATGTCAATAAAGAAAGAAAGAAATCGAAAGAATCAAGAAAGAAAAGAAGGAAAAGTCAAAATGGGAGAAGTGTAATTTCTACCTGGAATTCGGATGAGGCATCTAAAGAGAAGTCATCAGCACATAGGAAGAAACAGCACCTCAATGGGAGTCCCGAAATGAAAGATACGAGCAGTCAAAGTTGAGGAAAAAAGTCAAAGAGGTAGATCGGTCCTTACAAGCCCCAGACCGGTCCGCAGTGCCGTACTCTAGAGAACCCCAGATTGAAAGCAAACCGAAGCAGGAAGAAAATAAAAAGAAACGATTCTCCAGGAAAATAAAAGAATCGGTTCGCTTCCCAGGCAGATCGATCCGCCTAAGCCCCGGACCGGTTCGGCTGTCGAGTTTTGATTTTTTAATTCTCTCTACTGGAGAATCCTAGTGCGGCTAAAACTCCTGAAACTTTGTAGGGTATATAAACCCGGTTTATTATCATTTTTAGTATGGAAAATTAATATAATTTTCCCTTCTTTCCAGAAAACCCTAGTTTAGAGATAGTTTATTCCTTTAATTTCAAAGTTGAAGATTGTTCAGATTCCGTGATTGCAAGTGTTCTTAATTACTGCTTATACTTCTTTGGTAAGATTAATAGTTCAATCCAATTCTTTTTTACATCTTTCTACAAATTTTCCTTAGTTTAATCATGGTTTTCTGCAAATCAAACATTGTTTTCATTACTTTCTGCATGCTAGGCTAGACTTTTCAAGGTCGGGATACATGAACCTAGCCCGATGTGATAGTTGCATGTGTATAACATTAATCCTCTGAATTTAGTGATTGATTACGATCGTATTGCGTAGGAACACAACAATTGTAGATCTTTAGATCTCGTTTGCTTCCGGGTAACTGGAATGCTTCAGAATGCCATTCGAGTGTAATTATCGTAATACCGATTTACTCATCCTCAGATTAAGTATGATGCGGTCTTCAACCTCGTATACGTAATGCTTGGGAGTAATAAATTTTGGGTCTAATTAATCAGTTAAATTTACGATTAGTATTATAACTGCAATACACTAGGGTTGGGGGGTTGTATTCCCATCCTGTTTTTCTCATCACATAGTTTATGGTTTTAAATCAGTATTCATCAGTATTTTAGGTAATTTTGTATAATTGCATCTTTTCATACTTTCATAATTGCACCTAGTGTAGTCATTCCTCAAACCAAATCATTTTTCCTTTTCCTTTAGCGTCAGAGTTAGGATTCATTCATCTATTCAATGTTGTCATAACTCTGTTGTCCTATTTCCCTGTGGATACGATCCCGACTTTCCGGGTTTATTACCAACACGATAGGCTTGCACTCGAGCCTAGAGTGAATGCACATTAGAGACACTTTCCGAGTCACATCAGAAGATGTTTGGGAACTTCTGGGCCTTGAGGCCACAGGTTATAATCCCTATTCTGATGAAGTTTTGGACGCCCAAGAGGTTGCTGACCGTTCAAATCTGGATCGTATTTGCCGAAGGTGCACAAGTTCTTCAAATAAAACCACCTTCACTCCCCTCATCAACTATTTCTTTCGAGATCCTTCTAAGGATAGGTTTTCTGAGGCTGCCCCTAGTCAAGGTACATTATTAGAACTACTTGCTTACATCCTTGTCATTCTCTCTCACTTCCTTTTACTGAGGAAACCTAACGACTAACCCCGAAGGGGCCTCATCAACATATCCCTTCGTTTGGCCCAGGGTATCAAGCTTCGTCTGGCTACTATTGCCCTGGGATCACTCTATACATGGCTTGATAAAACCCACCTTGAAATGGAACAGTCTCTTGGACGTTATAACCTATCCAACTTTACCAACTGCGTACTTTTGACAAACTTCCTCTATGTCTATTTCCTTGATGTAACAGTTAAAACCAACCGTTTTCCTTTGGGAGAAACAATTTTGCCTCCTTATTCTTATGTTTATCACAAGAGGCGAAGTCAGAAGGATTTAGTTTCTGTTATTGAAAAACGGGACCATTTTGTGATGCGTCCCTATGGAGAGAAAGTTTTCCTCCGTACTTGTGATTTTTTTAGAAATGAGCCAAAGGTGGTCCAACCAATAATTATGGACCTTACGGAAGAAGACCCTTCGCTTGCTGTGGTTCTTCTTTTCTTCCCAAGTTACTTACCATCCTACACCGAGTGGGGGTACGCATGCAAACATTACAATTCCCATTGGTATGCGTGTCAATTTGGTTTTGATCATGGGGCTCCTCGCCCCATTTTCCAGCTAAACCACCCAAATGTCACATTCAGCGAGGCTTGTTCTTTCTTCATTTACACTGCTGTGTGGGGGGTGATCTCCATAATGTTTGATAGATTCACCATCCCCAGTATCTCCAGGCAAGGATATGTGGCTTCTTTATTTTCCACCAAGTATTGGCCAAATCAACTGGCCTAAATCATTGAATTTATTGAGGGGATTCCTTTATAACCCCCAGTGCTCTCATTTTCTTCATAGGAACTGGGTTTGAAAGGCAATTCTGTTCTGGGAATGGAGTTCCCTTTAAGAAAAACTCCCAAGGAACCTCCCACCAAGCTTCCTCCATACTGCTCCATGATTTCTGTTGCTACTCCAAAGCCCAAGAAAGCACATGCACCCAAACAGCTTGCTCCTTTGGAAGGTGTTTCTAGTGAAGGGGTTCCAACCGAAGAATCTTCTGGTGAAGGAACCTCCCAACCATCAGCCAAAAAAACTAGGAGGTCCAAGAGTGGGGCTTCCTCAAAGTCTAAGTCCAAACCTCAGTCTCAAGCTCCCATGAAGGCATTCCCCATTGCCTCCGTTCCTCCTCCCATGTCTGTCGAAGTGAGTGAGGAGTTGGGGAAGAAAATTAAAGCTAAGGTGGAGTGCATAAATTATGAGTTTCGATGACACGCTCCCTCCGTTCCTCCTACTTTTGTCTCCCCCATTATCTTTATAGATCCATCTGAAGCAGGGTCAAAGTAAAAGAAGATCTCAAAAGTTCCTCCAAGTGTGGGTGCTGCTGGTGCGAGGAAAAAGACTATGGGTACTAGGTTCCAGAAGAAACGGGCTCCTGATGTACATATTTCCCCAACCCCATCTGCTACTTCCCCTCCTTCCTAGCTAATGGTGATATCATCCCATTCTCCTTTTGGATCAGAGGTAAACGTGTTTTTTTCCATTTTTTCTATAACGAACTGCATCTGTCAAACTTGTGTTAAGTTCGATATCGATACATACTTTGGCTGCTATGAAACCAACTAAATTTATTTTGAAGCAAATGGAAGCTCTCTTCTCTAGATTATTTTGGGGGTCTAATGAGGGAATCAAAAAATTGCATTGGTGTAAATGGGATACTATCTCATTTCCTGTTAAAGAAGGAGGGTTGGGGATTAGAATGTTAGAGGATATAAGAAAAGCTTTAGATATTAAGCAATGGTGGAAATTTAGACAAGGAAATTCTCTTTGGTTTGCTTTTACTAAAGTTTGATATTGCAAGAAGGTACATCCAATTGAATCTAAGTCTATATCCAAGTCTACTATTTGGGGCATAATGTGTCAAATTTGGAAAGTTGTTGAAGACACCATTGGGTGGATATTAGGAGAAGGTAATATTAATTTCTACAAAGATAGATGGATGGCTGAAGGTCCTATTAGCCAACTCATGAACACAGATAAGTCTTGTGCAGTCAAAGAATTTTGGCATCAAAATGGAGAATGGGATGTAAATAAGTTTAACATAGATCTTCCTGATAATATTACCAATATGGATCTAAGATAAAACAGATGGTGAAATCAGAAAGATGAAATTTTTTGGTCTGCTACCAGCTCGAGGGACTTTAGTGTCAGGTCTGCGTGGGATCTCATTAGGCAGTTGGCAATGGCTGTTAAGTCATCTCAATTTGTTTGGGACTAAAAAATTCCCGTTAAAGTTTCTATTTTTAATTGGAAGCTTCTCAGAGGTTTGGTTCCTACAGAGGGCAGACTTAAGAAATATAGTTTTTTCTTCTTTCTAAATGTTTTTGTTGTAGCTCTTCTAAAGAAGAATCCATAGAACATATGTTCTCCACAAGTGAGATTGATAGAAAGGTTTGGGATTTCTTTAATAAGAAGTATGGGGTGTTGTCTAAGCATGGATCTTTTAGACAAAGGCTAATTTCTTAGTGGATTACTCCTAACAGTTCGAGGTTAAATTCCAATATAATCATTCCCAATCTCAATTGTTGGTATCTATGGTTAAATAGGAACAAGACAAAATTTGATCACATTAAAATGTCTCATGTTAAAATCATCAATGAGGTTTTAGATAATCAGCAGGTCTCCATCTGTGCTGCCAGAGTTGATAGATCTTGCCCTATGCTTATTCAATGGATGATTCCTACAAAAGGTTATCTAAAACTTAATATTGATGGAAGCTCTCGTGGAAATCCAGGTTTAAGTGGAGGAGGTGGCCTTCTCAAAAATGATAAAGGTCACATTATATGGTGTTTTCATGATCATTTTGGTGATATGTATAGCTTCGAAGCTGAAGCGACATCTTTGTTAAAGGGTCTCAAGTATTTGCAGGACTTCAAAAACTATGAGGTTCTTTTAGAATCAGATTCAAAAATTTTAATCGAGGTCCTATCTAACAAAATCTCGTGTCCTTGGAGAATTAAGTGGTTGGTTGATCAAATTATTTTGCTTGCTTCTTCTTTGAAGTGTTCTTTTTCTCATGTTTATAGAGAAGCTAATAGTGTAGCTGAATTTCTGTTTAAAAGATGAAGCGAGCTTCAAACTTCATTTTTCTCTCTTCAAATCGATTCACTCCCCAAGGAATTTAATTCTATCCTTAAAATGGATAGATTGAATGTTAATAATTTCAAATTTAGTAAGTTGCTCTTGTAAGGGTCCTATGATAAAGGGGCTTATTTTAATTTTCGTTTGGCTTTGTAAGTTCTTTGATTTTCATCTATTTCAATAAAAATCTATTCGTTTAAAAAAAAACTGCATATGTCTAACTCTTAGTAACTTTGGTGCAAGAAGCTGAAGAAGAAAGGCCCAGCCCCTTTGTGAGTCCTTTCGTGGGGGGAAGTTTCGGTTCCTCTCAGACCAGTGTAACTCCTACCCTTTCCCCCATGATCAAGCTTACTTACTCTCACCATTTTTCTTCCAAATGGGCGAAGGATGATGCTGTAGGGGGTGATTCCGTTGAGTCTGTGTGAATGTCCTCTCTGGCAGAGAAAGTTCCCCCAGCTACCTCTGAATTATCATCCTAGCCCGAGGTTCCTCTATCTATCATTCCAGTTGCGAAAAGTTTTCCAGAGGTAGCACATTTTGAACACTTAGGTCAAAGTGGGATGCCTAAGGTCAAAGTGGATTCTTTATTGGCTAACATTCTTCCTCCATCTGTATTGATAGGACCCATCACTATGATTCCCCTCTTTAGCAACATTACTGAGGTTAGTTAAATGTGAAATATATCTCTTTTCTTCTGTATTTATTCCCCACCAACGTCTTTCGGTACTCTTACCATCCCTAAAGCTATCGTTGACCCTTCTCCTCAGCATAGTGCTTCTTCTGGCACCAAAGGTGTGGGTCCATCCATGGAAGGTCAAACGTCTTCATCCAACGCCACCCCAATATTGGCCTTAGTACCCCTCGTTGGTGCGGGAGCTTTACCGAACATTGAGGTCCCTCTAGTTAAGGGTTCCGTTGAGGCTTATGAGGAGATTACCTTGCCCCCAGCAGTTCCTACCATTGTAACCTCCCTGGTGACTTCCATTCTTGCTCCATCCGTTACTGAGGTATTTCGCTAGTTTCGGTTAGTTTCTTATTTTTTGTCCTTTATTATTAGCAATGCACAATCTAGAAGAGTCTTATTTTTTAAACATTCAAACTCCATTGGTAAAAATGACTTAACAATGAAAATACTTGTTAAGATTTCTGGTCAAACTCCACCAGTAACGGTGACTTAACAATGAAAACACTTGTTAAGATTTTTGGTCAAATTCCACGAGTAACGGTGACTTAACAATGAAAACACTTGTTAAGATTTTTGGTCAAACTCCACCAGTAATAGTGACTTAATAATGAATAAACTTGTTAAGATTTTTTTCTTGCATTCATTACTTCTTCTACCTATTCTCAGTTTGCTAGTGCATCCCTTACTGCTGGAGAGATACCTCCATCAGTCCCTTCACCCATCGTATCATCCCATCATGAACAGGCTATTTCAGAAGAATCTAGTGACAACGACCAAGGTTCCACGATAGGTGCTGCATCCGATAGTGAATCTGGTTGTAAGCTTCCTCTACCTAACCTGAATCCTCATGAATTATGTCTCATGGTCCTTCAATAATCTCACCAAATGCCTGCTAGTCATCATTTGGTAATTGAGTTGATTTCAAACCATCATCCTGAGAATTTCATTATCGATTGTCTTCGTACAAACATTCCAGTGATGAGCTACATGCTTCAAGGTATGGCGATTGTCGTTATTGATATCGTAGGTACTCCTACTGCAAACGTTACCAGGCCCCTCCTCAACTAATTCTTGGGCTATCTAAAGGAGTTGGCCTGAGATGGCTTCCAATTTAGTTGGATGATTGGACACTTGAAGACTTTGAAGATTCAGTAATTGGAAAGATAGAGGGAACTGCTATAGAAGGATCGGGAGGTTCAACTAGTTGAGGAAGCAAGGTTGGCTGAGCCAGCACCTCAACTTGAAGCTGACAATATGAAGGTAGAGTATATTGAAGTGTAACACCCCGTATTTCTGAGAACCTACATAATTATGTGTTTAATTATTATTGTGGGAGTAATTAAATAAATATGCGAGAATTAATTGGCAATTAATCTAGATTTTAAAATAATTATTAACTAGAGTGATAAGAGTTAATACTTAGTAACGAGAATTATTGAATATTACTGAGTGAATAAGTAATATGGAATTTCTGAATCTGATAAATTGTTGAGAGTGAAATATACGATAGCTTGGTATTTTAAGTCGGGACACGCATGTGAGTCACGTCAGGATTAATTGAATGGAATATAAAAGGTAAACTATTTTTATGTAACTCGTATGGTAATTTTGAGTGCGCCCTTGAGTCCGAGAGGGTCGAAATAGTCAGAACACACTACCCGGGTATTTTATTTAGACTCAGGGAGGTTTTTAGGCCAAACTGGCACCCTGTAGGGGTAATTTTGTAATTTTGATTTTTGAAGGAATTAAATGGACGAAAATTGGGAGTTATTTTATCGTCCACGAGAGGTCCATTAGGGTTGAGAGATACAAAAAGTAAAGAACGGACACATAGGGTGTGAGGGAGAGCAAATTCCAAGAGGTAAGGCCCAATTAACACCATCTTGCACAACCATCACCACCATCATGTTGATCGGAATAAGAGGAACACACCCATACCAACAACATCAAGAAATCGGACGACTAATTCGAGGCAAGTGTTTATTACTTGCGTTATTTAGTAATAATTATGAGCATGATTAGAGTAGTTGATAACCTATTAAATTATGAGATTTAATTTTGATGAAAACTTGATGATTTGATTCATATTTGGGTCTGAATTTATAAGAGATTGAATTACTTTATGTAGATAGGATATTATCCACGAATTTATGATAATTTCCATGTATAAATATGGATTTAATTTGGAGATATGATCTTAAATTAAGAACTAGGGTTCTTGGTAAATAAATTTGGGGATTTCGTATTAACTTGATGTATGAGGAGGATTTAATGATTCTAGGTTGTTAGAAATCTTCTAAATAGGTTGGAACATCGATTGGGTTTGTTGTTTGACTGTTTGGGAATGAACAGTAGAGGTTTTTTGGGGTTAAAAATGGTGGGAAAATGCTAAAATTCTGGGAGGAAGACGAAACAGTAGGTCTTACGCGAAGTCGCGCGAAGGTCGTTCAAGCGAGATAGGCATCTCGCGCGAAGTTGCTCGAGCGACACGCGGCAGCCGTTCAAACGACATTGCCATTTGGTTCGAGTGACAGAGTGAATTTTTGGGAAACTTCTTAGGGGCAGTTTTGGAATTTTCTAGTTTATTCGAGTGAGAGAAATTTCCAGTTAACAGATTTGAAATGAGGCAGGTCTACGAGAAAGTATGTGAGTTTTATAATTTAATTAATCCAGAAAGAAGAGTTACTTCGAAAATTACTAATTAGTTGTTGTAATTTAGTAATACTATAAAATACGTAATAATGAGAATAAAATACGTATGGTAAGTATACAAATAGGTTGGGAGAATACCTTTAAATTTTAATATGATGTGTGTATACCTATGACTTGATATTTTGTTAAGTGAACTAATGGGTGATAACCCGGGGATGCAAGGTTATGTGGTTAATACACTAAATCGTGATAACCCTGGGGTGTAATATTTTTAATTAGCACACTAATGGGTGATAACCCGGGGGTGCAAGGATATTGTTTTAAGTGTACTAATGGGTGATAACCCGGGCGTACGTGATTGTTATATTAAAAGCATTAATGGAATTTAAACCGGGGGTGCAGGACTTATATATATATAACTATGAGATATTCGAGTAAGAGAAACTTGTATCTTTAGCAACGAATCCATATGAATTTAATCTTAAAGAGACAAAGACTTAAATAGTCATATAGCAAACGGGATAGGTAGTAATATGTGACAGGCTACTCATGGAGTATTGTATGGGTAATACGGGAACATTATTGTTAGATGTAAAGAGTGTTAAGTGACTTTAACTAGATAGCTTGGGTAGAGTTACTAGTACTAAATAAAAGATGCGCTTGGAGTGCACAATAGAAGAGAGGTGAGATCTTCATGTGAGAGCACGAATCTAAAATGTACATAATACTTGCTTTGAAGCAGTTTTAGATACTTGCAAAAACATTTTTTTACACATCGGGCTATGACCCGTCTAATGCATCTATTTTCTCTCTTGCTATATATATATGTATTATATTAGGTTCTCAACCACAGGGTCACCGAATTTAGAGACTCGAGTCGCTTTGCGTGCTGCAGCTGCTGTGGAAGCTGCAGGTCTTTGTATTGGACTCTCCTATCGTTCCTCTCAATTTATCTAGACTTTTCATTTAGGGAACGTGTCTCCCATTTCTTAGACTTTTTATTAGAGATTGTATTTAGTTTACTTTATATTCATTGTAGTTGGATTTAGTTTATTGTGATTCTTTGGTTTAAGGTTTTGAACTGGAATATTTAAATCCAGTCGTATTTATTCAGTAAGTGATTCAAATTTATTATTTATCTTTGTTGATTAGTGAATGGTTTATATTTAAATTTTGGGACTTATTAAATAAAAGATTTTTGGTTACAAATTAAGAAGGAAAAAAATATTTTAGCACCAGCATGATTTATATTAGGTGATTGTTAAAGTTATTGTTTTAGACAGTTATTCTAAGAATGAATCAACCGGATATTCTATTTTTAAATTTTATAAAGGACTGTTCACCCGATATTTAATTGGACGGGGTGTCACAGGTGGTATCAGAGCATCAGGTTCTAGAGTCCTCTAGGATCTGTATGGATAATTGTTCTTTCAGCTAAGGTTTCTTTGAGATAGAGCCTTATCTTTAGGACTATTGTATTATTGTTTATGCGATCACATCTTCAGTTATTTGAGATTTTACTATAATTATGGACTAATAAACTTATTTCTCATCTCAGATGCCTCCTAGACGTGAACCAAAGGACATGCATGCCCATCCAGAGCCACATCCAGCTCCAGCTCAGGTCATGATGAATGCTATAGAAGTTACTGCCATCATTGCACAGGCAGTAAATGCAGCACTAGAATTGGTACCACAGGCACCAGTAGTGGCTCCAACACCTGTTCTTATTTTCCCTATTACACGGGAGAGAGTCAGGGATGCCTTTCAGAAGGCGCATCCTCTGGAGTTCTCAGGCAGTTTTGATATAGTGTTGGCAAGTTAGTGGAAGAAGGATATATAGAGAAACCTTCGTATGTATGAGTGTATCAAGGTACATAGGCAAGTCTTGGCTACCTTTAAGCTAACAGGGGCATCCTTATAGTGGTGGGAGTCCACTAATACTTCAGAGGAGAGGGATTTGATGTCGATTGCCGAATTTTGGGTGCGGTTCGATCGCAAGTATTTTCCTTTTACTATTAACACTGAGATGAGGCGGAAACCTTTAGACCTCACCCATGAAGGGAAGACAGTTGCGGAATATCAGGAGGAGTTCATGCGATTGATTAATATGGTACCTGACGAGGTGCCTACTAAGGAGAAATGAATCCATATGTTCATGGATGGTTTGACATGGAGGATCCGATAACATCTTCTGGGTAACCTTTACCTACATTCCTACATAGATGTCCTAAATGCATCATTGTTACATTGTCAGGACAACCACTTCCATGCTAAGGGAAGCAAGCGGGGCGGAGATCCCAACCAGATGGGCAAGATAGGGGGAGGTAGTTCCATTGGGGAACCAGTTGATCAGAGTCAGGGGTAGGGTTCCTGGCAGGGGAATTCTGCTAAGAGGTTTCATTCAGGAGGTTTCAGGCATGGTCACGGGGGCTTTAGACAGGGCCACCAGGTCCAGCAAGAGGGCCAACAACAGGGAGGATAGTAGGGCCAAGGTAGGGGTGGGAACGACCAGCAAGGCCGGGGTTATCAGGGATAGAAGGGAGGAAATTTTATCGACAAATGTTTTACTTGTGGAAAGACTGGCCATAAGAAGCAGGATTGCCCCGATAGGGACAGGGTCCCACGTCAGCAGGGTGCTCACCAGGAGCCCCAAAGACCCATCTTTCCCGTCGCCGTACCATCTCCATCACCAGTTCCAGCGTTTCCCACAAACCCATTTCAGCAAGGGAAATTGCAGTATGGATGTGTCTATAATGTCCACCAGGCAGCAGCACCTCAGGAACCACCCGCGATTGAGGATACGTTTCCTATACATGGCTTTATGGGTCGAGTTTTATATGATACTAAGGCATCGCACTGTTTAATAGCTACTCATTTTTCACGGGCCTTAGGGTTATTATTTACAACAGAGAGTACAGTGACATGCGTAGAATCACCACTAGGGAATGGGTCTTTGATTTTCTTTATACGTCGGGGCGTAATTATAGAGATTGGTAGTTTGATTTTACCTGCTGGCATGCGAGTGTTAGATATGCATGAGCACGATGTCATTATTGGCATGGATCGGCTCACTCCATACAGAGCCATGATAGATTATTACGGTAGGAGTATTATCCTTGCCATTCTGGGGCAGGAGATGTTTTTGGTGGCGATGACTCACCCAAAGGGTGGATATTCCACCCACTTGTATTACATAGAGGAGGATACCTCTAAGGAGATAGTGATTCCCCTGTATTCGATTCCAGTCGTTCATGAGTTTTCAGATGCATTTCAGGAGATATCGTACCTACCCCCTAGTCGAGAGATAGATTTTGTCATAGACTTAATGTCGGGCATTTGGTCGATAGCGCGTGCACCATATCGTATGGCTCCTACGGATATGAGGAAGTTACGGGATCAGATAGGGCGGTTGTTAGGCCGGGGCTTCATTCGTAGGAGCACCTCGCCTTTGGGTGCTCCAGTGTTGTTTGTAAAGAAGAGAGGTGGATTACCGGGAGTTGAAAAAGGTCAGGACCTCGCCTTTGGATGAATGAGGTTATGCATGGATTACCGGGAGTTGAACAAGGTCAGGATACAGAATAAATATCCGTTGCCTCGCATCGATGACTTATTCGACCAGCTGAAGGGAGCAACTTTCTTTTCGAAGATAGATTTGAGGTCGGGATACCATAAGCTACGGATTAGGGAGCAGGACGTTTAAAAGATTGCTGTCTTGATGAGGTATGGATCCTATAAGTTCAGAGTCATACCGTCTGGGTTGACAGATGCTCCAGCTGTATTTATGGACTTGATAAACCGAGTGTTCAGAGAGTTCTTGGATCAGTTTGTCTTCGTCTTCATAGACGACATCCTGATTTATTCACACACTAAGGAGGAGCATGCCGAACACTTGAGACAGGTTCTTCAGACCCTACGAGAGCATAAATTGTATGCTAAGTATGGATTTTAGCTACGGGAAGTACATTTTTAGGGCATGTTGTATCGGAATTGGGGATATAGGTTGACCAGCGAAAAGTGTCGACAGTGAGGGAGTGGGGATAACCCACAACACCGACAGAGGTGCATAGCTTCTTGGGGCTATCTGAGTACTATAGGAGGTTCATCTGAGGCTTTTCAAAGATAGCAAATCCGTTGATGAATTTGACTCATAAGGGAGTACCGAATGTATGGGATGATGCTTGTCAATTGTCTTTTAATGAGCTGAAAGATAAGATAACTTAGGCGCCAGTTCTTGCTTTGCCCAAATTGGGAGTAGAGTATCTAGTGTACACTGACGCCTCCTTACGGGGACTCGAAAGAGTACTTCAGCAGGAGGAGCAGGCTATAGCTTTTTCCCCCCGTAAGTTTTAGCCTCACGAAAAGAATTACCCCACCCATGACCTTGAGCTAGCGGCGGTCATATTTACATTGAGGATTTAGAGACATTACTTGTTGGGGGAAAAGTTTCGCTTGTTTACAGACTATAAGTCAGTGCAATACTTGTTCACTCAGCGAGAGTTGAACATACGTCAGCGCACGTGGCTGGAGTTTGTGAAGGATTATTAGTTCGAGATACAGTACCATTCGGGGAAGGCTAACGTGGTTGCTGGTGCATTAAACCATAGGCCGGTAGGTGCCGTAACGGAAGTGTGGAGAGCAAAGTGGAAAGAATTAGGTCACCAGGATGCGGTAGCCCATTCATTTATATCTCTTACGTCAGTCACAAACGAGATTGTTACAAGGGTGATACAGGCACAAGTAGCGGATCCTTTTTAACAGGAGAAGGTTATACGAGTCCTAAATGGGGGTGCTGAGTCCTATTCCATGAGTTCTGACTGGGGTTTGATATTTAATGGGAAATTAGTGGTCCCGAAGGGAGAAGACTTATGTCATGCAGTCATGACACAGTTAGACGGATCCAGATTTACGATACATCCTGAAGGAGATAAGATGTATATGAGGCGACAATACTGGTGGAGTGGGATGAAGAAGGGCATTACAGAGTTCGTGTCCAAATGTTCAACCTTACAGATGGTAAAGGTGTACCACCATAGAGCTCCAGGGTTACTTCATCCATTAGAGATACCTACGTGGAAATGAGAAATTATTTCCATGGACTTCATTACTGGGCTGCCTACATCGCAGCGGGGTCATGATTCCTTATGGGTTATAGTGGATCGGTTGACCAAGGTAGCACATTTTCTACCAGTACGGACTAATCACACCATGGTCCAGCTTGCACAGTTATTCATTATCGATATCGTTAGGCTGCATGGGGTGCCCTTAGATATCGTGTCTAATAGAGACAAGATTTTTTTGTCGCGCTTCTGGGAGATCTTTCAGGAGGCCATGGGTACAGAGTTGAGATTCAGTTCAGCTTATCACCCACAGTCAGATGGAAAAATAGAGCGTACCAATCAGATGCTGGAGGATATGCTATGCATGTGTGTCCTTGATTTTGGAGGAGGTTGGGAGTCATATCTTCCACTAGTGGAGTTTGCCTATTATAACACCTATCAGTTCACGATCGACATGACCCTATTTGAGGCATTGTATGGAAGGCCATGGCGTTCTCTCGCTTGTTGGCTAAGGGTGGGGGACAACAAGTTACTTGGACCAGAGGTGATTCAGGAGACTTAAGCTAAGATTAAGCTTATCAGGAGTCGCATTCGGGTAGCTCAAGATGATAGAAGAGCTAAGCCGATGCGAAGAGATCCTTTTATAGAGTTTAGAGTAAGGGACCAAGTATTACTACATGTATCTCCTATGAAAGGGGTAATGAGGTTTGGGAAGAAATGGAGGTTGGCTCCGAGGTACGTGGGCCCATTTCCCATTATCAAGAGGATTGGGCCGATGGCATACAGACTTGGGTTGCCAGAACACTTACACCGTGTTCATAATGTGTTTCACATATCGTTATTGAGGCGGTATCTGCGGGATGACTTGGACCACACTCACATCATGATAGAGGAGATCGATTTGCGGCCCGAAAATTCTTATAAGGAGAGGCTAGTGGCTATCCTAGATTACAGTGAGAGGAAACTGAGGTCAAAAGTAGTTCCACTTGTGTGGGTTCAGTGGCATCATCATAATGTGGAGGATATGCGTGAGAGGTGGATATGCGTGTTCAGTGGTAGCATCACATAGGTTGGATATTTCTCACGCATACTCCTCCACATTGTGATGATGCCACTAAACCCGCACAAGTGGAACTACTTTTGACCTCAGTTTCCTCTCACTGTAATCTAGGATAGCCAGAACGTATATCCGTGGTGTAATGAATAACTTATGCGGGTTCCACTTGTGCGGGTTCAGTGGCAACATCACATCGATTGGGCTTGTTGTTTGGGTGTTTGGGAATGAAGAGTAGAGGTTGTATGGTTAAAAATTATGGAAAAACGCTAAAATTCTAGGAAGAAGACGAAACAGTAGGTCTCGAGCGAAGGTCATTCAAGCGAGATAGGCATCTCGAACAAAGTCTCTCAAGCGACACGTGGCAGTCGGTCCAACAAAATTGACATCTAGTTCGAGCGACAAGGTGAATTTTTGGGAAACTTCTTAGGGGCAGTTTTGGAATTTTCCAATTTATTCGAGTGAGAGAAATTTCCAGTTAATAGATTTGAAACTAGGCAGGTCTACGAGAAAGTATATGAGTTTTATACTTTACTTAATCTATAAAGAAGAGTTACTTTAGAAATTACTAAAGAGTTGTGGTAATTTAGTAATACTATAAAATACATAATAATGAGAATAAAATACATATGGTAAGTATAGAAATATGTTGGGAGAATACCTTTAAATTTTAATAGGATGTGTGTATGCCTATGACTTGATATTTTTTTAAGTGCACTAATGGGTGATAACCCGGGGGTGCAAGGTTATGTGGTTAATACACTAAAGGGTGATAACCAAGGGGTGTAATATTTTTTATTTAGCGCACTAATGGGTGAAAACCCGGGGGGCACATGATTGTTATATTAATAGCACTAATGGGATTTAAATCGGGGGTGCAGGATATATATATATATATATGGGTATATTCTACTAAGAGAAACTAGTGAATGGTTTATATTCTACTAAGAATATCTTTTATGAGATATTCTACTGAGAGAAACTAGTAGTTTTAGCAATGAAGCCATATGAATTTAATCTTAAAGTGATAAAGACTTAAATAGTCATATAGCAAACGGGATAGGTAGTCATATGTGACATGCTACTTATGGAGTATTGTATATGAAATAAGGGAACACTATTGTTAGATGTAAAGAGTGTTAAGTGACTTGAACTAGATAGCTTGGGTAGAGTTACTAGTACTAAATAAAAGATGCGCTAGGAGTGCACAATAGAAGAGAGGTGAGATCTTAATGTGAGGGAAATAATCTAACATGTAGATAATACTTTCTTTGAAGTAGTTTTAAATACTTGCAAAAACATTTTTTACACATTGGGCTCTGAACCGTCTCTTGCATCTCTTTTCTCTCTTGCTATATATATATGTATTATATCAGGTTCTCAGCCACAGGGTCACCAGATTTAGAGACTTGGGTCGCTTGGCGTGCTGCAGCTGGTGTGGAAGTTGTAGGTCTTTACATTAGATGCTCCTATCTTCCCTCTCAGGTTATCTAGACTTTTCATTTAGGGCATGTGTCTCCCATTTCATATAAGTTTTATCAGAGATTGTATTTAGTTTACTTTCTATTCATTCTAGTTAGATTTAGTTTACTGTGATTCTTTGGCTTAAGGTTTTGAAATGGAATGTTTAAATCCAGTCGTATTTATTTCAGTAAGTGATTCTGATTTATTATTTATCTTTGTTGATTAGTGAATGGTTTATATTTAAATTTTGGGACTTATTAAAAAAAAGATTTTTGGTTTCAAATTAAAAAGGAAAAAAATATTTTGGCACCAACTTGATTTATATTAGCTGATTATTAAAGTTAATATTTTCGACAGTGATGCTAAGAATGAACCAACCAGATATTCTATTTTAAAATTTTATAAAGGACACGATATTTAATTGGGCGGGGTGTCACACGAAGAAGCTCTGCGTCTGGCGAAGCTAAAATGAGAGAAACTCCTTATTGAGCGTGCACAAGTTCAAACAAGGATGAAGGTTTCTATTAACGCCCAACAATCATTCCTAGCAGCTTCTTCGGGTCTTCATGGAGATTTTTTCTCTGCTCCAAACTTATGGTTCCTCTTAGTCCAATAATCTTTTTTCACACTTGTATGCTTTTTCCTTTTTTCTCTTGTGTGATTCTCGGTCAATAGTCCCCAATTTTGTAATGCCTCGAAATTTATGAATGAAAAAAAGAAAAGTTATATGTTTTCTGTGTCACTTCTTCATGCTATAACTACTTTCATAAAATAAAACCTCTGCAATATTTCATCTCACTCATGTTGCAACCAAAGACATACTTTCAAAAAGAAAAAAGAAGCTTTATATATTCATAACAAAATAACTAGATACAACAATGATCTAAAGTTGATTACTTATACATGATAGACTTTCAACCATTTATTGTTAATCTTAAATGGGTTGTCTTCTTTCATCTTAGAAATTAAGCAATAACCTGAATCATGAGCCTCCTTTACAATGAAAGGTCCCTCCCAATTTGCTGCAAGCTTAGGTAGAGAAAGCCCTCTGATATGTTTCACTGTTGCCTTTAAAATAAGGTCTCCCTATATGAACTACCTTGGTCTCACCAAGTTGTCATACGCCTTGGAGAGATGCTTCATGTACATTTAAAAGTACTGCATCACAGTGTCTCTATGTTTGTCCAATGCTTCCAACTGCACGTCTGTTCTAAGGGAGCATGCTACTTCACAAGGTATATCAGGCAGAGGGAACTTCCAACTCCACAGGGAGAATCGTTTCATCCCCGTACACAAGGGAGAATGAAGTATATCCTGTGGGATTCCTTTTAGTTATTCGATAGGCCCACAACACAGATGGTATCTTATCATCCCATGATCGTGGGAAATCCTCCATCATTTTATCCAAAATGTTAATTAATGTTTTGTTAGTTTCTTTGGCTTGACCGTTTCCCTTTGGGTACGCCACCGTTGAAGTGTGATGAACAATGGAGTACTTATATGTGAGCATTGTTACCTCTGAATTGAACAAGGGGGTTCCATTATAAGAGAGAATAACCTTTAGAATCCCAAAACGGCAAATGATGTATTCCCTGATGAAGTTGCTCACTACCCCTGCTATTTCCCTTCTTACTGGTATTGCTTCAACCCACTTTGTAAAGCACTCTGTCACCACTAGTATCCAGATCTACTCCCTCAAATAAGTATGTATTACCCCTACTATGTCAAACTCCCAAATGTGAAAAGGATAAGTTATTTCCAGAGAGTGTAGATCCACCGATGGAGCATGGATCATATTTCCATGTAGTTGGCAAGATTTAAATTTTTGAACGAACTCAGCAGAGTCTTTCTCTATCATTGATCAATAATACCCTAATGTCATCAACTAGTCATACAAATTTTCCCCTCCTATGTGAGCTGGATCATGAACTTATTTGTGGATTTCGGCTCCTTCCTCATTCGTGATACAATGCAATGGGCTGTTAAAGTACTCTCTTCGATAAAGCTTCCCTTCTTGAATGTAGAACCTAGGGGCCCTTCGTTTGAGTCTCATCGCATCCATTTTATCTATTGGAACAACTCCATCTTTGATGAAGTCAATATAGGACTGCCTCTAATCTGGTTGAGCTTCCATGAAATGGCACTCAACTAGTTCAAGGGACAGTTGGCACTTGTCACACTTCTGTTGTAGCTCTGTTGCATCTTTCTTCATCCTAGGATAGAAGTATCCCTCCCTCTGAATTCTTCTATAAAGAGGGATCTCGGTTGTCTCGCAGTGATCTTCATGTGTTTTCTTTAGTCTCATCTCTGGTTCTTCTCGACCGATGCATCTTGACATCCATCCTCCTGCATTTATGAAGTAGAGGCTTCCCTAAGTTATAAAGTATTGGTCTAAATCTCTCAGTTCCATCGCTCCTTCCCCGAAATCCAATAGTTTTCTAATCTCTCCCCTCCAGTTAGAGTCATCCTCCATCAGCAGAATTGACTATACCACTGAGGGAGATATTATTCATTGAATCATGACTATAGTTGTATCGTCTCTCATGATCATCTTCTAAGCGATGGTGTCATAGGCGTCTGGATGGCGGTTTATTATTTGAGGCTGCCTCTTGATCTTGTTCCGATGAAACTGGTTGACGAGCCTCTAGATTATTGTTCTATAAGGCACCATACTGAGGTGTTTCAATGTATATCCTCCATTTACTTGCTGAATCACTAAGTTTGAATCACCCTTGATGCAGAGTAAACGTATTCCCCTTTGAAGGGCCTCCAACAACCCAGTACCAATGCCTCATACTATGCTTCATTATTTGAACAAGGGAAGTCTAACTTGTAAGAAACACAAATTTCTTCCATACCTCTTGAAAGAATAAGTCCTATTCCCCCTTTCTTCTCTACTGAAGATCCATCCAACTATATCATCCATTCCTCTTCGCTTGTGTCTAAGTGATTAGCCTGTAAATCATCTCCTGGAATGCTCTCTCATTGTGGCTCAAATATCCCTGACGAAAAGATTACCAAGAGGTTAGCGTATGCCTAACTTTTGATTGCACAAGGGACCGCACATTTCAAGTCATACTCTGAGAGGATGAGTAACCACCTAGCTTCCCTAGAAATTAATATAGTTCTTGCCAATAAAAATTTAATAGGATCACATCTCGTTACAATATGAATTGTAAAAGACAACATATAATGTCTAAGATTTTGTGCTACAAAGACTATGGCTAAACAATGCCTTTCCAAGATACTGTACCTAACCTCTGGCACATTTATGATTCTACTAAGGTAGTATACTGGACGTTCCAACCCATCAATCTACAGTGCCAACAAAGCTCCAACGGACCTCGTGGTGGATGTAAGGTATAACTGCAATGATATTCCAGCCCTTGGAGGAATCATGGTCTCTGGTGAAACGAGCAGCTTCTTCAACTTGGTGAGAGACTCCTCGTGAAGTTCCTTGCACTTGAACTTTGTGTTCTTTTACAAAATTTACATCAATGGGTGTGTTATTTCGGCCAATCATGGCACAAATCTCATAAGGGAGGAGACTTTACCGAGGAAACTGTTGAGCTCCTTATCCATTCTTAGACTTGACATCTCCAAGATCGCTGGCTGTTTATCTTGGTCCATCTGTACTCCCTGCCTATCAACCACAAAGCCTAGAAACTTTCCACTGGTTACTCCAAAAATGCATTTCAGCAGGTTCATCTTCAGTTTATACTTACTACATCTGAGAAATAATTTCCCCAAATCACTCAGGTGGGACCCCTACTTCTTCGATTTAATGACTAAGTCATCCACATAAAACTCCACAAATTTGTGAAAGAAGTCATGGAAAATGGCCATTATTATTCTTTGATAAGTATCCCTAGTGTTTTTGAGTCCAAACGGGATTACCTTGTACATGAAGTTACCCAATGGGGTTCTAAATGTTATTTTCTCCGCATTTGTGGGGTCCATCTTGATCTGGTTATACCCTACATACCCATCCATAAATTTATACATCCCATGTCCAGCCGTTGCATCCACCAAGCTATCGATGGAGTGCAGAGGGAACTCATCTTTGGGATAAGCTCTATCCAAGACTCTAAAATCCACGCAGATCCTTATCTAATTCTTATCTTTCTTATCCACTAGGATAATGCTAGAAAGCTAGAGTGGGTATTGTATCAGTTTGATGAATCCTGCTGCTAATAGGCATTGAACCTCTTTTTTGATCTTAAGTCCAATTCAGGTTTGTAGGTCCTCATCGGTTGGTTCACCGGAATGGGTAAAGGCATCACGTTTAATTTGTGGCAGATTACTTCTTCATCTAGCCCCTACATCTTTGTATATTTCCATGCGAAAATGTCTATAAACTCCCGGATCACCTCAATTAAAGCCTCCCATTTCTCCATGCTGAGATCTTTTGAGAGGAAAATGGTACTTGGCTCCTCCCCATCTTTTGTCAGATTTAGCTTCTCCAATTCTTGTGGTCGTGGCTTTGTTTGGTCCATCATGTAGTCTGGTTCTTAGGCGACATCCTCTACTATCTCGTGTATGTTATAATTGTCTATCATCATACATTGTCCCGATTGATATAGCCGAAAACATTCATATATCGTGTCAGAATCCTCATCATCCTCTGCCATAGCTCATTCGACTGCCCGTTCACACCATCATAAGCTATAAACCACCTTTCCTTCCTCGCTAATAATCTTTTTGCATTATCTGTTGGCCATTATAGTTGCCTTTCTTTTCCTCTCCCATGAAGTCTCTACCTTTATTCCTTCATATAATCGACTCAGCACACTTTGTAGTGTGACCTCGTGTTCCATTGGGTACATTATGGGATGCATCTTGTCTTTTTGCTGCTTCGAGATTTTCTCAGGTCGAGGGACCACTTGGTGGGCTTCTTCTGTTACTCCTCTGCCTCTTGCAGTTTTGTCATTCTGGTCGTTCATAACTCCCATCCTTTCTTTGATCGAGGTAATCCAGGTACCTATATTGTTCTCATTAGGACTCTAACGGCTTCGTCCAATTATGTATAAAATGATGCATCCACTAGGTGAGCCTCTTCGACAACAAAGGGCCTCTTTGTAGCTTATATAGTGATCTCAGTTCCTTTAATATTTTCCTTGGCACATTGGTGATATGTCAAGGGAACTAGTCCTTGTTTGTGCATCCACGCTCTTCCTATCAACAAATGGTAGGAAGTTGTACTCTCTATCACATGGAACTTGATGTCGGAACTCAGAATTTCCATTACAATCCCAACATTCACATAATCAATAAATTTGGAAGACTGGTTGTCATAACCTGAAATCGCCAAAGGCATGGGGCCAATATTTCTTCTGGGATGTTAGCTGTGTGGAAAGAGCTAATTGGCATGATGTTGATGGACTCCCCTAATCCATAGGATCCCTTGCGAAGCTAACCCCATTGATGATGGTGGTCACATATAACGATCGATTATGGGGAAATCTAACGGCCCTCTAGGCATCGCTGAACATTATTTACCAAAGAAATTTCTTCACCAGCCTGGCCATAGGTCCCTTCTATCTCAGCGACGTGACTGCGTTCTTGCTTGCAATATCCAGGATTGCTTGAGTTATCCATAATCAGCTTTCTTTTGGCATTCCCACCTATTCGAAGAACTGGGAGAACTTTGGGGATTGTGAAACCATGTAGTACTCTAAGATTTGGTCCATTTCCAAACCTTTAATATTGTGTATATCCTCCACATACCTGTCACTTTCTTCGTCATATACTAACACCACTTTATCCATTCCCCTAGTACAATCCTTCAGAGGCTATTCGAACTCCCCCTGCTCTGTCATCATCTCCTTCGCTTCCCTTTATACCTCACTGTCATAGTCCGCCACTAAATTGGCCCCATGTGCTAAAAGTGGGTTGTCATTAATATTTTATGGAGGGATTTGTAGTGTCCATTCCTTTACATGTTTATCATAATTCTCTTTAACGTAAAATAACTTCCTGTTGGATGTTGAATCTTCCGATGGAACTAGCAGTACTTGGGGTTCGCTCTGGTCACTGCGTCTGGTTCCATGGCAGAGATACCCTTAGGTTTATACACTATTCCTCCTTAAACCATGGTGTTGTAATAGCTAATAGCCTCCTCTACTGTACAGGGTAACGATGGTGGATCCTCTCTATCTCTTCCGAACTTTCTCTTGTTATCCTTCTTCGACTGTTTGCTTTCGTCACTTTCATCAACGTATTCCCCTCGTGCGGACTAGCCGTGAGCTGCAACAGGTGGCCCGGTCTAGCTAAACATCATTGGTAACCTAATGGGGTTCGGTCGAACTACCAATGATATATTCCTTGCTACTTTTAGAAATTCCGCAAAAGTACCTTCCTGGGTTTCATTAATCAGGTGACAGATGTACTCCGGGAGCAGACCCTCAGCATATAGTTTTAATAGTTTCACTCTTTATCTTCTGCCCTCATGTAGAGGGACCTTTCCCTGAATCTTTGAACATAAACCAAAACATCCTCTCACGACCGTTGCCTCTTCCTTCCCAATTGTGTTAATGTGAACTCATTTTCTGCCAGAAAGAACTTATGGACAAATTAAGCATGCATTTATTCCAACGTTGAAATACTCTTGGCACCAGATGAGAGTACCACATGTAAGCTTTATCGGTTAATGAGTTTGAGAACTCACTCAGCCGGAGCCTCTTATTGTTGCAGTGAGCCCCTAGATGTTTGACGAAATGTTTGATGTGATCCTTCGGGTTTCCTCCCTTTCTTGTGTTCTTTTTAGAAGATAGGAGTAAGCTTGATGTACTTTTCGAACATAGGATGAAATGTCCAAAAATCATCATAAACCGAAGCTACATCGGCAGCAGATTGCGAGGAAGCTTGCATGAACATCAACATCTCCTTATGCATCTCTCTTCTCATTTCCTCCATAGTTGATATCTTTGGAGGAGTGGCCAGGGGAACCATAGGTGAGACGATCATGGCACGCGAAGTAATCACCATAGTTGAATGCTTGTTACTCCTGGAGTTCCCACTGTTGGAATTACAATAGGGTGCATGCTTGCTGGGGCAGTTCTTGTTAGAATTGCGCTTGGTGGAGCCGTTGAGGCTACCCCTGTTGTTATGAAGGAGTTGGCCTCAAATCCCCCCAACACCGGTGAAGCTACATGAATTTACAAAAACTCATAAAATTTATTCATGAGGAGAGACACTTGGGCTGGTCCCAACCCGACGCTCCAGGAAGCTTATGTTACCCCTGGGACGCCTGTCAATGTTTGAACTCGAGGTACCTCTACTAGAGGGGCTCCATCTCTCGAAGCCTCCAACTCCCTTGCCGCTTGTTCTTCATTGTGTTGAATATCATCAAAGTTAAGTCTCGGATTAACATTATCTTGCACCATACTTTTTTCTTAGAAGAATACCTCCCCGGCAGAGTCGCCAAATGTAAGAGGGTAGTTTAGATGAGACGGAGGCATAACCCCTTTTGGAGTACAATAATGATAAGTTAATCAAGAAACACCTTTGATTGAGTAAAACACACAATCACAAATCTATAGAGATGAACTCAGTTTGATCTTACAAATCTCTCGTGTAGAACTCAAAAGATAATAATGAACACAAAGGTAACTCATTTAGTGGGAGAGACAAGTAAGCATCCTAGATACACCTTGGCAGGCAACCAACCACCCCAACCACCCTCAAAGATCATTGTCAAGTATTAAAAACTTCGTAATAAATGTCAAAGTTGGGTGAGTGAACTCTGGTTCGTAATAAATCTCTCGATATGATATATATATATATATATATATATATATATATATATATATATATATATATATATATATATATATATATATATATATATATATATTCTCCAGAAATAACTTTTGAACTCTAAAAAAAGAACATCCTTTCCTCGAAGGTGGCTGGGGCCCTTAAATAGCCCCCACACCACTCCCGAGATGACTTAGTCATTCTTAAATGTGAAAGACATCCCTCATACTTTATGTCACAAACATTAAATGCCTGATGTACTAGTTAGCTCCACGTCATAAACATTAAATGCCAAGACATGCCTTTTGCCTAAGCACTGTGTGTCAGGGGGTTTTCATCACAAAGGTGGCTCACCAACTGTCTGATAGCCCTAAATACGATGGTGGTTTACTCAAGTGCAGATTTGACATTGTCTATATGGCTAGTGACATCACATAAAGTAGATGTGACATTAAGTAGAGGGTTATTTGGTTCACAACTCAACGCCCGATGGAACTCAAGTCTGCCCTACCCAAGGTTCCACGCTCAAGGTACTTTGGTATTTTAACAGGTGTATCCAAGATGGTTAGGACAAGACCTAACGGTGCCTCACTTCTCAATCCTCCAAACCAAGTCCCTTTGAAGTTTCGGAAATGAGGTTGTTCGATAGAGCATGGAAGCTCTCCCAGGACCTGCCAAGCCTGGTCTCTCGCGAGTACCGTTAGACCTCACACTGAATGCCATTATAATCATTACATTATTACAATTGTTATATCTCATGGTCAATATAACAAAAAAATACAATATGAAGAAGTAACACAACAAAGCTAAAGTATGAGCTGCCATGCTGAGCCATCACGCTAAGCTTCCTCACTTGAGCTGCCACGTTGGGATGTCTCACTTGAACTGCCTTGCTATCTTAATCCCAAGCACTGTTTTTAATGGGGGGATTATATCTAATATCAAGATTACCTTCAAATCCCCTATAGAAATATTAATCCATATTTTATGATTACTCGAATTTAAATTAATTTTTAGATTTGTAATAAGTATTACCATTATTTGTAATGACCAGTGGGTGTATTATTCTAGTGTTTTATTATTATCGAACTCAGTTTAATGCTTTTAATTCATATGTACTTGATCAGTTTACCGCATGTAATATTTAGATTATATTCTTAAGAATTAATTCGAAGTCCATGACATGACCCGATATTTAAACAATATTTATATTTATAATGTCGTTAACTTGTATTCTTCCAGTGCTTTTAATTCTTCTAATTCATTTGGAATTGTACTAATAACAAATTTTTAATAGAAAATGTATTCATCAGGGCAACAGCAGTAGTGGAGGCGACGAGGGCTCCTCGTCCCCTAAGCCCCCAAAATGGGGAAAATTGGGATATGTTATCGATAACAAGATGACATTAATGGCTAGAGCCCAGAGTTGATGAAGGTGATCATCGTCCTAGGGTACACTGATTGGAGGGCCGTGCCAAATGAGCTTAAGATGGCAATCTGGGGGGAACTACATGTAGTGTATTTATATTTAAATTTATTTTTAAATACAACCAATATTTGCTTTCTTTTTGGTTTGTATTTGTTTAACAGGATCAATTCGGCCTGCCCCCACATGTCTGCGACTCCATGTTGGAACAGTTGAGGGAATAATACACGACGTGGAAGAAACATATGCGAGAACGGTACTTTAGGAAGACCTGGGAGTCCATTATGAGATTTGGGATACCGTCTCGACGAAGGAGCGGATCTCATTGGCATATTGGCAGCAATCCATAGACAATGAGATCGATGAATGACAATTGGTATCTCGTCAATCAGGATGAGAAAACTGAGCAAAAAAGGTGGACGTGAACTATTCCAGGCGGACGTCTTACGCCGAGATGGAGAACAGGATGGTAATTTTTTATTTTCTTTAATTTTAGTTTTATGTTATTATAATTTAGCATTACTTTGTGTTACTTACTAATTCTGCATTATTTTATTTCAGGAGATGGTGAGTGTCCCTAGGGGTAGGACACATAGGCTCGATACCTATGTGGTAATTCAGATAATAAGGGCAAGGATAAGGAGGTGTCCCTGAGTGTCGCATCCACGATTATAAGTTATAATTGTTTAATTTTTTTTAATTACATTATAATTTTTTTATTAACTTAATTAAGTAATTGTTTACTTTTTGTCGTCTCAGGCAAACCTTAAGGAAGTGCATGAAAAGAAGTCTAATGCCGATAAAGCATCTTTGGCTGCGTACTTTGTTCTAAAAGGACCTCCTAGGCTCTGCCTAGTCTTGAGGCTTGAGAGAAACGCATCGCCTACGCTTTATTACGCCTTATTATTGGTAAAAGGCCTAAGACACACTTTTAAAAAAAAAACAAAGGATTAGTTGACAAATGTTGGTTATGGAGCGTGAATATGAGAAAGATAGCTACCAAACATATGAATATATTTTCAAAATTCAAGTTATGTACTATTTTATTATATTACTAGCCTTGGAATAATTAAAATAATAAAAAATAATAAAAAACGCCTTTTTATGCCTAGGCTCCTAAGGCTTGAGGCTTGACCTATACGCCTCGACCACGCCTCACGCCTTTTAGAACCTTGGCTACGGATGCACTCAACAAAGTGCTAAGGACGAATTGTAAATGAAGGTGAGCTCTCGGGTGGGGAAGTCGAGGATCATCAGGATGGAGATGAGTAACATTGGGTTGGTTCATAAGGTGGACACCCATGACGATAAGCTATCGAGGTTGGAGGCTATGGTAATATATATGTACTCATTCATAAAGCATCAGTTGATGTCCACCTTCGACGAGGAAACCTTCGATAAGCGTAGGAGCAAGGTCAAGGGGAAGGGGAAGGGGAAGGAGGTAGACGAGGATGTCATAGATTCATTGTCAATATGCACGCACTCGTCACCCTTATATGATCCATTTACGGATTTGACCCCCGTCGAACGGCCTATGTCTACTATCGTTTGGGCCAGTGTGTTTTTAATGGGCATATTTGGTGGGGATTCGATATCGAGGGGGTTGATGGATCCGAACACCCACTTGGGTATGGTGGTTCATGGACGTTCCATGCAAGACATTAAGGCAAAGGTGCTCATCACGCATATTTTGACCGGAAAGAAGAATTCACCTTTGTTGTTGTGAGGACAATGCGGTGTGCGGAAAATTGATGGGTGTCTCAATGTATTTGCTACGTGGCCTTCCTTTCCTCTCTAAATCTATTATAGATCCCGAGTTATGACATTATTTGTATTTAGATATTACTTGTATTTTTTGGATTTGGTTATGGATATTTATATGTTGGTTTGGTTTATGTTGTGGATATTTATATGCTGGATTGGTTTTGTCATGGATATATATGCTATTTGGACAGGTTTAATTTGTTAAAACTGGTAAAAATATACTGTTGGGGCAGTGGGAGTGGCCATACTGCCCAATAGTTTTTTTTTTTAAATCTACCCAGAATTGTCACCGACTTTGAACATGATAAGTTTTTGTCAATGAATTTTCATGGTCAAAGCTCATGATTTTTTTTAGTTGTCATAGACTTTGACCGTGACAAGTTTTCCTTTTCTCACAGACTTGTCACGATTAAAGTCAGTGACGAGTCTGACAAAATTATCATGAACTTTGACCATGACCAGTCCGTGAAGTCTTTGCCACCCCCAAACTTGTCACGGTCTTAGACCTTGACAAGTATGACTTGTCACAGTTTTAGTCCTTGACAAGTTTGAAGTTTTGGTTTAGTGTCTCCTAGAACATTAAATAACAAGCAATGAAAGCGAATATAGTTCTAAGCCTTTGGGCTACGCACATACCTAATGTAACCAAATTGACTTGTCAATCCGATTAATACACAACACATAGTGAGCCTCCATAAGTTCGATGCTCAGGGGCATAGATCCAGACGTCACTGGAATTATCAAGGTAGGACCACCCACTGGGCGGGAACCTCCTTGATAGGAAGCAACGTAGGCATGTTAACATTTAACACAAATCATATAATAAGTATACACAGAACCTAAATATACATTTATTCAGCAGGTATACACACAACCTAATCATTATACTTCTTACGTAGTATATATCACTCGAATACTCGTCGTACTTATTATTTTACGATTGTACTCACTATCGTATAAATCAGACTATTATTCTCAAATCTAAGTGTCCTAGTTACCCCTTAGATAAATTCATTTTTTAACTCAGTCATACACTAATGGTCTTCACAGCAAGTTCACTTAGAATTCTCATAAATCCTTCTCATGCTCTCGAATTAATTACGCCACAATATAAACTCGTTTAATCCTCATCTTGATTATCGCAATAAGACTAAGTATTAGTCCCATCATAGGCCTATTGTAATATAATAAGTCCCTCATTATATTTTAATAAAGTTCCAAAAGTTTTCCCGATAAAATTATGGGAGTTTTAGTCCTAAAAGGGAAGAATAGGAAAATCTGGGCAAACTAAATCGATTCGTTTTGTAGCAGGTCATCTTTTTCGTTTGGTTTATGCGTTTTTCACCATTTTGTTTTACACAACTCTCATGATTCATCACCAAACTAAAAACCAATTGTCCTAAACATTATATACATGCATTAGGATGATTTCTAACTTAATTTTAACATCAAAACATTACGTTTCGTATTTAAGAATGGATCAAATCACTTATTCATCAAAAACCATATATTTTTATGTTCTTCATTCATATTTAACATAAAACCTAGATTTCATTCATGGTGATTATCACATACCCTCTGATTTATTATCCTTTACAGATGGTGAATCATACTATATGCAATTCCTACCCAAAACTATGTTCTTCCAAGAACATCAATTTATTCCATATATTTTAAAACCATAAGCACATGGGCATTATAACTTCAAAAGAAATAATTAATAAACACTTGAATCTTATGGTATGATCTGATTTCATGATTTGAAGTGTGGTTTGTTTGTTTTCCTCCCAATCCACTCTCCAATGACTGTAGTGGTGCAAGAAATAACATGGATTTCTTGAGAACTCTCCCTTAAGCTTCAAGAATGGATCCTCCTTCCTCTATAATGGTCTCCCTTTGTTTTAAAATATATTAACCCTAGCCTCTCCCATCTGAAATCTGATATAACGTTAGGAAATCCATAGCTCTCTCCACCTTGGCTATTGAAAGACTAAATTACACTCATACGGTGTCGGTTTAGTCTAAAATTACCCTGAGACCCAATCAATATCCATGGGTATACTATTTTGACTATTTCGACCCTTCCGGAGTCATCTGTGATCTCAAAATCATCATCCAAGCCACTTTAAAAAAATATACTATCTCTACCTCAATTTAATCTACAAGCGACTCCCGATTGAGATAAATTCAATTACTCCCATGGGAAAACCTCGAATGGGCCTACCTACAAACCCATTAGGTATGGTATGTTTACAAAAACAAGATAATAGAATTAAAAAATGACTTTAACCCATCCAATCCTTGATGCTCCTTCTTGCTTCAACCTCCGACTAGTCGGTAACTTCAGAGTCCACCAATGGGGCCTAGCTATCGTCAACCCACACAGGTGCCTTTCACCATATGATCATGCCGCAGAAAAAACCAATCTTCCTTTTAGGGTAGAGATGAAACGTAAACTATCACCTTTGATGGGTAGAGAGGAACCCGGTGCCAAACAATCTCCAAGCAAGATATATATATTGAATAACTTGGATTTTAAATAAACATATGGGTGTATATTTGTGTCTTGAACAAATTAATTCATGAAAGTTCAAGAACATAAAAAGGTACTTTTCAATAAATAATTTTTTTCCTCTAGCACTTAGAATAAGTCTCACAAAAGTTACATAAAAAATCGTATTCCCCCGCTCAGTAAAGCTAGTAAAAGTTAGTGGGAAAAGTAGTGGGGAAGGATGGTTAAAAAAGAAAACTGCCAAAATTTCAATTTCCCGCCCAAGGTGTTCGAAAGACTTTTTGATGTCATTCGAACGATAGTGTTCGAATGAGAAAATATAAGGAAACATTGCAAAAAACTCGTTAGATAGAACTTTCGAACGAAACTTAGAATGAGAAAATAAAGTATTTGGCTAAAAAGTCGTTGGAACCTCATTTCATGTTCGTTTGAACGACCTAGGCATCTCGTTCGAACGAGTTCCCAATTTCACTTGACGACTTTGCAGAAAATCCTAAATTCAATTTTTAAGCCCAAAACTTTTATAATAAGTTCTAAAAAGATTTTCTAAAAAAACAAAAAGTCGTTTTGACAAAAGTTAATAAAAATAACACCCATAAAAAATATTCCAAGCTCATATATATATATATATTAATGCATTCATACCTTTTGGAGACATAAGAATCCAAATATTGACGATGTGAAACTTGCCACAAAAACTAACAAGTATATATTCTTCAATTTCTGGCCACTACGTCTTCAATATACACTTGTCATAGGCTTGAAAGGATACACATGAACATATATCCTATGACTCAAATTGTTTTGTCTGGAAATAAGCCAATACTACAAATTGACTCGATTGGAAATTTGGTCTTGCAAATCTCTCCCTTTGTCTATTTCGGGACAAAACCAAATAAAAAATGCTGTCAAGCATGCCTAGACACAATCCCACCCAAAAATAAATTAAAATACAGACGCTTGACTCGACTCATAGAGAATGCTTTATCGCTTTAAGTAGTGCCACTAAAGATGAAATCCTGCACATTTAAACCAATCATTAAATGCATACGGAATATCAAAAGATTAAATGCGAAAAATAAATTCTCCCCTTAATCAAATCTCCCCCTTTTTCTAATAATGATCTTTCTAAAAAGACGTCTCCCCCTAAGTTAGATCTCCTGAAATTTCAAAGGATTAGAAATCATTTCTCACCCTTTTTGTTTAGCAATAGACAAAGGCTAAGAATAAAATAACTTATTAAACAAGGGATAGGTAATATGGAAAAACAAGTGAAACATGTAATGGTGCATAAAGTGACGAGAGCAATGGAGCATAAGGGTAACAATGAAGAATAGCTAATCCACACAAGGATAAATAGATACCATTATCATGTATTATGATAAGCATGGGATAGCAATCAAAATTTTGCAACAAGTTAGATACCAATTTTGAACTAAAATCATATAAGGACTAGCAAGCATGGCAAAGACTCAAAAGGAAAATACCACATAAATATATACACAAAAATTTATCAACAATGCACATGCACATATACATAGGTATAAAGACCACACACAACACAAAAGACATTAAGCTTTCCACACTCATATGGAAAAATTGTGTCTAAATACATGTGGTAAATGGAAGTGAATGGGTGTGAACTAGAGACTAAAGGAATATAGACCCAATCACTTAAAGATGTTCACAGAGTTCTCATTTGATTGCAAAACTTTATCTAACTTAAATATAGCCTCATGTGACAATATAAAGTGAACTTAATGAACAAACATACACAATGCACACAAGCCTATAATATCGATAATTCTATAAACCAATAGAGTCATGACAAAATAGCTTAACTAGGATACAAAGTCATTGTGCAAACCGGTTGATATATCCAACCAAACATCCTCATTAATATTCTTTTTCTTTTTCTTTTCTTTATGAACAGACCAACTAAATAATGAAGGCCTTGGATAGTATTTTTGTGGCACATTTTTTATGCTAAATTTCAATGGTGTCTTTTCACGCAAAGTAATTTTGCCTTTCACAACCCGATTCCATTGAAAAGCAACTACACCGGATAAATATTTTTCTATTTTTTTATTTTGAAAAACGGTTATTACATGCACAAATCCTCTATAGTCATAGTAACATGTAGATGACTAAATTGATAGTAGAACATCTCACTTAGCTTAAATAGAAGTGTGAACTTAAATTTCAAATGATTTCGTGCATGTGTGAATCGAGGCATATAAAAATAGAATCCATTAAGCAACACAAAATCAAATTACTCCATGCAAGCATGATAAAGAACACTTTAAGGATTGAAAATCTTAATCAAAAGTTCAAGCCACATGGAAGCGGATATGGTATTGGATTTAAAAAAAAGTGTATGACACAAAAAAGGTGTAAAACTAAAATACACACAAAAAAATCTTTTTAAGTTTTTCAAAATTTTAACCAAAAATAAATAAATTCAACCCCAAAAGAAAACAAAAATCTTTTTGTATTTTTGAATGAGACCAAACAAAATGAAATAAATTCAAGAGATAAACAAGTCATAATTCTAGGAACAATTTTTATAATGAAGCAAAAACTGGAAAATGATAAACAAACATACAACTAGCAAGACTATATCATGATGCACATAAGCTAGTGTATGTAAACAAAGATAACACATTTAACCTTTAGATTTAGCAATGGAGGTATCACATGCAAGAAAATGAGAATAAAAAATCCTATCTTTTAAAGCCACCAAATATGATTTCCTAACCCATATAAGTGAAGCGTGACACTTTCGGGTTTTGATAGTTTTGGTGTCCCTACCATTGGACTTCCTAGGACACTTTTTGAGATGAAAAAAAAAATTCCTAAGATGACTTTTTCGACCACAATGTGAATAGACAAAGACTCGGCGAAAAGTAATACCTAAGGATTGACCTTCTAAAGTATTCCTAGGGGATTCTCTCAAAATTGTGTCTCTACTTTTTTTAGCGAAAGCATTTTATGTATCGAAGCCAATACAACACGCGTCATTTTTTATTTGGATGGTTCCTATAATTTTATCTTATTTTTCCAACCTACATTCCAACTGAAATTTGATGTGACTTGAGTCTTTTAATTTCTATTCCAACTCTAAAATACGTGACTCAAGCAAGAACCTACTCTCTTCAAACCCAAGAAGTACTTTCTTCAGAGCCTCCATTAAACCTCTAAGGCTATCTCTCTCACCTTATATATACTCAAGCTTCTCACGAAGAGCTCTCTCACGTGTCCTAAGGTCTTCCACTAAAGCACTCTCATTATTAACCTTGACACGTTCTCTCAAACAAGCTTCTAACTTCAAGTTTTTCCTTTTTAATTTAGTCGATTCAGCATGCATTTTTTAAGAATCTATTTGAAGTTCACTCTCATCATTCTCACTCTCACTTTCTTCTCCACTCTCTATACCATCAAATTTTTGGGATTCACAAACAATGGACTCAGAAGTATTATTTATTAAGATGCCATCACTGGATGATTTCTCACTATCACTTACATGACTTTCCATGAACACAGTAATGTTGAGCTCAATGGGGTAATCGGGTCACCCTTCATTATCACTATCACTAAGGGTGGCATTACATGAAATTGGTTGTTTTCCCTCCCTCCTTAGTTTAGTGGGACATTCTCTAGCCCTATGGACATAACCCTCACAACCATAATATCTATTCGATTCATCCCTATTAAGATCTTCATTATACTTTGTAGGTAATTTCTTGAATTTTTCATACTTACACTTATCAAACTTCTTAAAATCCTTTTTAAGATTGTATTTATTAAACTCAAGAAATTTTCTAAACTTCCTGTCAAACATAGCCATGCCATCGAAATTGATGTCACTCTCATCAATCGAAACTTGTTTTTCCTCCTTTCAGGATTTTAAAGTATTGCCCTATCTTTCTTTTTCTCATCCTTAAAGGTAAACATGTCAAGTTCATAGGTTTGTAATTCACCTATGAGCTCTTCAAGTTTTATAGAGGCTAAAGTGGGTAAAGAATTTAACACGGGCACTTTTGAAATAAACCTATCGGGTAAGGACCTCAAAATTTTCTTTACTACACGGTTGCAAGATATATTTTCTCCAAAGTTAAAAGATGAATTAACAATATCGTAAAGTCTATCATAACATTCATCTAAAGTCTCACTTTCAAGCATTTTAAAGGTTTCAAATTGAGTGCCGAGGTTTTGGAGTTTTGAAGCTTTCACGACATTAGTTCCCTCATGGGTGAGTTGTAAGATATTCCAAGCCTCTTTAGCAGTTTCACATGTTATGATACATCAAAATTCATCTAGTGTGACTGCACTAAAACAAGCATTCAAACCACGATAATTAAAATTTGCTAATTTAAGTTCATTCTCACTCCATCTCTCTACGGGTTTAGGTACATGCTCATTTTCAACTAGACACGCAGGGGGAGACCACCTGCTAACTACCGATTGTCAAACCCTCTCATCTATGGACTAAAGTGTTGATTTCATTTGCGCCTTCCAATGGGCGTAATTTGAACCATAAAAAATTGGGAATTTTAAAAACGGTGAAATTTTTATTTTTTAAGACAAGCCCAAATGGACCTAAACGCAATAACTTAGCGCTCTAAGCTCTAATACCACTTGAAAGAGGCGAATGCCCCCATATTCTAAACTACTCAAATTATGAGATGGTTCAACACAATATACCAAAGTAAAAAAATATTTTTAAAACTTTACAATTAAATACTTCAAATTTTAATTTCATCAAATTAAAATTAAACCAAGTGAAATTAAACTACACCCACACTTTAATTTCCACTTAAACAAAATTAATTCAATTCAAGGTAGAAATTAGGCAACACAAACTAAACATGCATTTTTGCCAAATTAAATTAAATCTACTTGAATTAAATTAACCTAAACATTACCCAAAATTAAACTAGCACCAATTTTATTTATTTTGAGTTTAAACCTATATTATTGACGCGACTAAGAATGTTTCTCTAAAGTGCGTTCTCTCTAGGCTCAAGTGCAAGCCTATCGCGTTAGTAATAAACCCGATAAGTCGGGATGGTCTCCACACAGAAATAGGATTAGAAAATCGTGACGACGGAAGGACAAACAATCAACCTAAATTCAACTCCAAGAAGAACGAAAATATTTTTTTTTTTAAATTAATCCTACTAGTGAAAGGAAACTAGATTAATACTACAAAACTAATGAATTAAGCAATGGTCAATAACTAAGCATGAAATGATAAGTATGAAGAGAAAAAGAAGCCGGGAATACAATCCCTCAACCCTAGTGTATTGCTGGTATAAAACTAATCGTAAATTTAAGTGATTAATCATACTCATACCTTAGTACTCCCAAGCATTACGTATATGAGGTTCAAGCCCGCACCATACGTAATCAGAAGATGAGTATGGCAGTAGCGCGATAGCTACACTCTCAGTGCATTCTAAAGCATCTAGGTTACCCTGAATCAAACGAGATCCAAATATCTACAATGTTTGTGTTTTCTACGCAATACGGTCTCATAAATCCTTAATATAAGAGGATTAATTTTATACACATGAAACGCTTACATCGGTTGAGTTCATGCATCCAACCACAAAGAATCTAGCCGAAAATATTGAATCTAACAATGCATACATTAACTACGTTGCATGTGAAATAAATCATGATGAAAATATACTAAAACATGCAAGAACAATGATAGAGAAAATGAAAATTACATTGAAACTTGTAATCAAACCCAGAAATAATTGATCTTGAAGCACCAAATCAAAACTATGTTCCTAGGGTATTCTCCTACTTATCTCCCTAACTAAAACTATTCAAAACTGTGTTTTCTAAGTTAATACAATGATACATGTACATTTTAAAAGAGTTTGTAACATAATAGGACCCTTTGGACCAATCATCTTTCAAGTGGAATTTCGCGCATTAGGCACCTCGAACTAGTCTGCAGGTACCCTATATCGGTTCACCCCCGAATCAATTCCCCTTGGGGTTTAGGAAATCTTGCTAGTTTTTCCCTTCTTTTCTTTCTTTCCAACACTTAGAAAATTTTTAAGCTTTCTTCTTTTCTTTCTTGGATTTTTCTTCAACTTCAAGGGATCATAACTCTTTAACCGTAGCTCGGATTTGGGAGCCATTTTTTCCAGTGTTGTCGTTGTTACCATATCTTCAACTTTCCAGTGGGTTACTCCTCCAGGATCAGACTGGAGAATTTCAAAAATGCTCTTGAGTTGGCCTTCCTAGCCTTTCTTTCATTGTTTCGATTTCTCTTTCGCACTGCTTGCAAAATTTACTTGTAAAACACATAAGAGAAACACAAATCACAAAATACTTGCCAATAAAGGTTAGTAGAATAATTGCAAGTTAAATACAAATCAATTGCACCACTCGGGTTCACAAAGGTACCAAAATTAAGGGGATAAATATACAATATTTATGCCCGATCAACCCCCCCTAACTTAGAACTTTGCGCATCTCGAGCAATGTAAAAGAAAAAGAATAACGTCACAAATCTTCTAAACACTTTATTGGGATAGGATACCTTTGTTGCGGGCAAGAAATTTCATTTAGCGTATGAAACAAGCCATTAAACCCCTAGGTTACCCTAGTAGGACGAGTGTTGTCCCGTGAGGGTTTGCAATGAATATACCCACAAAATTCGTTATTGACTCAATGAAAAATTAAAATAATTAAACATTGTACAATTTAAACCTTTCGAAAAATAGTCACCATAAATTCATATTCAAAAGAGTCTCAAGTTGTCATGTTTATGTTCAAAGCCAAAAATCGAACCGCTAATTTTCACCGATTGATCATTACGTTACTTTCCAAAAATTCGCTTTGATTTCAAAATCTTACCGAATACACTCACAAACGAATCACTCGGAAGTGTGGCTATTCTCTCGGTATGCGTGATTTATAAGAGTAAATGTACCGGAACACAAGTTCACACACACAATTATGAAAGACGAAATTATTTTGTGAAATGATCCCTTTATCGGATTACGATAATTGGAAAACGGGAAACATCACCTCAAATTCACACCATTTAATCTCTCATGTTATCTTTTTGTATCTTATCTCTCCACGCGGTAATCAATTTCCATAATTTGAACTCAGTAGGACTTTTCTGGTTAAAGATATATTGGGTAACATGGGAATGGTTGAGAATCTCGGGATTGGAAATTTTTTCTTATGATGTCTCTTAGTGCTTTTTCGGGCATTTTCTCATTTTCTTTTCTTTTTCTCTATTATTTTGCTAAGTATTTTTCTATCAATTTTTTTTCTTTTTCTTGCCCCTTCTTATTGCACTATTTGTACTTACTTGATGACATTACCAATTTTCACAATTCCGAGCTATTTGGGTTTTTTGAGTTGCCAAACGAAAAGGAAAATTTTTATTCGGCTCAATTGGGTTGTCAAAAGGATAATTTTTCACATCTTTTTACGGCTAATATTTTTGGGTAGCAAACGATGGCCTACTTCATTGTCCGAAATACTTATTAATTTACCATGTGCGTCTCGAGATTAATTTAGTTTAGAGATTTGTAGCGCATTTTTTTTTCAAGATAACATTCCATTTCCCATAATCGATCAAAATAAAGAATTGAGATCATCAACGACTTATTTAAAACTCTGAATTAGAACCATGAGTTAACCATTAACTCAAATTGATTTAAAACTCAAAAAGATCGATAGGCTCGAAATCTCACCGAGTTTTATTAATCTCCACACTTATTCGTTAAGTCGTCAATTTTAGCACAATATCCATCTTTAATCAATTTCGGCTTAGTACAATAGAGATTTAACAATTTGAGACTTCAAATTGAATAAAGGTTATATTTCTGAAAAATTTAAATTCCAATTTTTATTTATTTTGAAGAAAAATATTTTTGGATTTTTCAAAATTTTATGATTTTTATTTGGAATTTTTTGGGCATTTTTTGAAAATTAGTGAAGTTTTAGAAAGACGCACTTGTGCCCCCCCCCCCCCCCCCCCCCCCCCTAAATTAGACTTTTGCATTGTCCTCAAGAAAAAAGGACTAAAATCTAACTTAAAGCGAATTAAAAGTGGGAGAAAATAAAACGAACAAAATAAAACAGAAATGTAGTATTTTTTGTTATAGATACTAAGAGCCTGTGTTACACGGGTGATGAAAGAATTACACAGTCAACATTTTTAAATAGCTAATCACATCACAACCAACAAAAATAACATCAACAGCAGACAAGGGCTTCAGTGGGGAGGTGGATTGGAAGGGCCGGGGGCGTTTGGATCATACGGATCATTGAAGAAAGTTGGAGGGGGTCGACCGAAGTTGAGCTCGTATAAATGGGCTTGGAGACGATGCATTATGCTCGTATCCCTTCGGTAAGCCGCTTGATCCCATTGATAGGCCGCTTGGTCTCGATTTTATTGGGTGAGGAAATCGTCCAAATGGGTTTCCACCGCCGATAAGCACCTATCGAAATCTACACCCGCGGGCTCAAAATCGGAGTCGTCGTCCTCATCTTCATCATACTCTTCTTCTTCCCCCACATCCATCATTGGCGTCATGTTCTTCCTCCCCCACACCCTCATCGAGAATAGGATGGTCGGGGTGGGCCACCTTCATTTGACGTTCACTACGGGTAGTGTAAGTGCTTCCATTTGGGCGGGGGAGTAGGACTTGCTGCCCCGGATTGTCCACCTCGACATCAATCAGAATTTCAGTGATAAGGCGGGCGTAGAGGAGCACTGCTTTTCCCCACTCGTCATAGGCTACATGGATGATGTCCATGTAGAAAAGTTAGGCCAGACTAATCGTTCTCTCGGGGTCAAGGAAATGGTATAAGAATTTGGCGTGATGTAGCTTGACCACCGAATCATTGGTGGTTTGGTGGATTGCTCCACATGCAATGAGGTGCGTGAATCGCACTGTGTACGACAGGCCTCCTATGGGAAATGAGTCGCGCAACCATTCCTCCCTGGGTACCATTCGGGTGACACGTTCGACTTTGGTGCGGGGGCACCATTGGTGGGATACATGAAGGGAACGAAAATGACAAACCCATTTTCTTGCATTTTGTGCGCAATGATGGCGGCAGAGAAAGGAATCTGAATGCCATCAAGATACGCCTTATGAAGAGTGGAGGATTTGCGCACGAGCGTCGCGTAGAATTGATGAATTTCAGATTCGAAAACTTTATTGCTCGTAGGAGATAGAAATGAGTACCACCCCCAGCGGTGGAAGAGGGCGGTGACTTCACCGAGAAGCTGCTCCCAATTAAGGAACCGCTCGAAATGAATGGGGCGAGTGGCCGAGAAATATTGCTCGGTCCAATGATGTTCTTGGATGGATCAAAATACTCCCATACCTTTGTCATAGAGGATGGTGGTGTCGTCATATTTACGAGGACGTAATTTTTCTAGGCGAGGGCGAGGAATGGTGAGAGATAGAGAGATAGATATAGATGTGATATGGTGTAGAAGAGAGGGGCGATGAAATGAAGTGTGAGAAATGGAGAGGGGTTGAGGGTGAATTTATAGGTGTGTGGGGGTGACTTTTTGTGGGAAATAGGAATAGGTGTGGAGGCAAATGAAGGAGGGAGTGAATTTGGAGTGTAAATTGGTAGGGGGAAGTTTTAGAGTGTGAGATTTCATAGGGAAAATGAATGGAGGGAATGGGAAAAGAGAATGAATTTGGAAAAAAATGGGGGAAGAATCTGCAAGGACCCCCGAATCGATTCGCCCTGTACCCCGAATCAGTTGGCCCCCGAACCAGTTCGAGGGAACCTTCTCTCCCGTAAGCTTGCTCATCTCATTTCTAAAAAAACTAAATGTTCTCCCATGCCTCATCACTTGCTTATGGCCCCTTAGAATATCCTAGACCTTCGGGTTCCCCGAAAAGCCTCT
The DNA here is from genome assembly GCA_949130495.1 of Sambucus nigra. Taxonomy (NCBI): domain Eukaryota; kingdom Viridiplantae; phylum Streptophyta; class Magnoliopsida; order Dipsacales; family Adoxaceae; genus Sambucus; species Sambucus nigra. The sequence continues at coordinate 137,856,419 of OX422216.1, forward strand.
ACTAAGCCCTCGAAATGTGTGCAACCTCTCTTAAAAAGTGTGCTACTTCGATCCCTATCATGACCTGTGCTTCCGGAATCATAAATATCCTTACTCAAAAACTACTACTGTACACAAGAATTCACCCCATACACGTCGGGGGTGCGACGACCTCTCATTTTCAGCTCAATCTACCCCGTAAACGGGGTCCGACAATTGAATGGTGTTGACTTCTTCCACACACGCCTATGGATATGGATTTAGGCGTTGTCCATTGACCTTGAACATATTCCCTCCTTATAAACCATTTAATTCCATATCTCCGTAAGGGAATACATTCTTCACAACGAACGTGCCAGTGCATCGAGACCGAAGCATTCCCAGAAATAGATGAAGTCGAGAGTTATAGAGAAGTACTTTTTGCTCGGGAAGAAACTCTTTACGTCGAATAATCTTATCGTGGGCGAGTTTCATCCTTTCTTTGGAAGTTTTTGCATTCTCATACGCCTCATTGCATATCTCTTCTAACTCATTTAATTGAATCTTGTGAGCTTCACCAGGTTTACCCATGTCATAATTCACCTTCTTAATCGCCCAATATGCTTTTTGCTCTAATTCAACGGGAAGATGGCATGGTTTGCCATACACAAAGAAGAATGGAGACATGCCGAGTGCATTTTTATATGTGGTACGATAGGCCCATAGTGAATCATTTAATCGAAGTGACCAATCTTTCTGGTCAGTGTGACACCCCGCCTAATTAAATACCGGGCGATCACTCCTTTATTAAATTAAAATCAAGGTGAACAGTTGGTTCATTCTTAGCATCACTATCGTGAAAATAATTTTTTTCCCAATTTAACACCCTAATTAATTAAGCTAAGTGTCAAAACCATTTTCATACATACATTCCAAATTTTATTTAAAGAAAAATCATTTATTCTATTAACAACAATCAATAAGTAAGAATCACACCACATTAAATTCTGCAACATAATCCAATTAATTTAATACATTCGTCAATCGAATGTCAACATACGAAATCTAAAGTCACACATCCAAAATGAATAAATCCCATAGTAACAATACTGGAAATAACTGAAATACAAATGTCCAATAACAATGGAATAATGGAAAGCGCTACACATGCCCAACTAAATGAAAGTACTAAGAGTGGATCCGAATGAACGAAGTCGTCTAATCAAGAGACATGCAACTCCCACCTAAGCTGCAGCGCGTTCCTTCCAAGAGATCCTAAGCAAGACGCCCCTATGGCTGGGCACCTGTAATACATACATATATATACAAGAGAGAGAGAGAGAGAGAGAGAGAGAGAGAGAGAGAGAGAAACGGGTCAGATCCCGATAGTGTGTTTGATTTAAAAATACGTTTAGCAGGTATTTAAATTGATACATGCCAATGCAACAACATATTAGTGCAACACTCTCTTGAGAAATTCTCACCTCTCTTCTAATGTGCACACCTATCGTACTAACCTTCCCAGCGGGTTGTCTTATCATTTATGCACTAATCTTCCCAATGATTTAACTTGTCTTAGATTACTCGTAAGATTTGAAATTTAACGATTTAATTGGTTGAAGATACTATTTCAATTAGTCACCAACTTCTCATTTTAATTTTATAAATCAATAAAGTTTTCCCGTGTCACATTATACTTTCTCAAAACAAGTATTTACAATTTGAGTCATCAACCATGTCCTACATATCAATTCACAATAGGTAGTTCCAATTTCAGAAGTTCATATATATTAACTACTCGTAAAATATATATAACATAACAGCACCCCAAATAATAACAATGGTGCGGGCATACTCTACTATCCAATCCCCGTATCACTCGTACAATGGGAATACAAATTCGGAATCACTCTCGAATTGTATTAACACATACTCAAATAATATTGAGGCGAAGTATAGGTTCCAAGTCTCTTAGGACCGTCTGAACTATCACTGCGATAGCCTATACCAAGGATACCTATACACAAACAATATGAGGCGAAGCATAGATCCCAAGTCTCAAAGAGGAAAGCACATACCCGCATCTCTTAGGACCGTCTGAACTATCATTCCAATAGCCTATACCAAGGATATCTATCTTCTAGGGTACACGTCAATATCCCCCATAAGGGTCCCATCGAGATAAGACTTTCCCAGCGCGGAAACCTGAGGGATAGAAAGTAGTGTGGGCATGATTTTTCACATGTATATAATATATGCATACACAATCATATAAATATACCACTTTTATCATATTAATATATGTTCCTCTCATCACCCATAATTACAACCTTTATCCTTACTTTTCACATTAAGCATTCCTTATAAGGGTTCGTCGCTAACCTTAACTCGAAGGGTTTCTCCAACCCATTACGTGACACTTGTGGACCTTATCCTCCCAAGTATAAAATTCAGGAGGTGTCATTATTATGTTCCAACGTAACTCTCTTACGCGCCTCACCCTTTAATACATAAATTTACAACCCTAATGTAAATACCCCATAAATACCATTCTCATCGAATATTAAAGATCCCAACATTTATTCATATGCCCTATTGGTCCTCAATGTCTCCCAAATCATTTTATTAAGTATGCCCAAGAATTATATCACGATAATTTGAATTTAACTCATTTAAAAAGGGAAATAGATGTCTGCCAGGAGGGTTCGATCGATCGAGGTCTGGGGCTCGATCGATCGAACCTTCGATCGATTGAAGCTCTGGGCTCGATCGATCGATCAAGCAGGTCTGCGAAATCTGCAGAATTGCAGTTATGGGTTTCATCTCCAAACTTACACCAATTCCATATTTTCTAATCCCAATCGCCCCAGAATTGATACTACTAACCTTATATCATCATATCAGGTATTTTCAACGTAAAACATGTCAATTTACATCACTAAACATGGATTAATCATGCTATAATTCATTTAAAACTCAAGAACCCTAAAAATCTCTAACTCATGTTTCTAATATGTTTTATCCGAGAATTTCCTTCTTATTTACACCAAAATTTCGTGGGTTATCTATCTACATCACACGAGACTTCCAGAATAAGGTTTAAGTCTTTACTACATGCAAATTCTTATTACAAATTGGGTTTTCTTCCATATATTTGATCCTTAATCATTCCTAAACTAATATGGAAATTGCACCAACAAAAAGAGCAAGATAAAAACTTGCCTGTGATTTTTGACGTTCTGATTTGCAGATGTTTTTAGTGTGGTTGCGTAGCCCGTTGCGCGATCTACGCGTTGGTGGTAGTTGTGGTGCAAACGGATGACTTTTGGGGCCTTGGATTGCCTTGGAAGCTTTCTTCTTCCCTCTCCCATGGCCGTCACTTGTGTTTGAGTTTTCTAAACCTAGCTGACTAACCTAAATGGCTGATATATGTTTCTGATTGTCGTGGGTTTAATTACCCAAAAAGGTGACGTGTCCAAAACGCCCTCCCGGGGTACCAATTAGGCCTAAAAACGCCCCGAGATCCTAACTAAACCCCCGGGTACACTTTTCTGAGTATCTCGACCCTTTCGGACGCGTTGGCGCACTCAAAACGACCATACGAACAACTTATAAAATATTCACTTTTTTTTTTATCAATGATTAGTCCCGACGCGACACGGGCGCGTCCCGACTCAAATTTCCAAAATTGTCATTTTATTCTCTCGTGACATTCAATATAACCAATATTACATATTACTTTGCTCATTAGTAATATTCAACAAATTTCCCATAATTACTAACTCTCGTCACGTTAATAATTATAGCATAATTAATTTCCGGATATTTATTAAATAATTCACTCATATTAAATTTAATAAATTCCCAAATTAATATAGCATAAAAATACGGGGTATTACATACTTCCCCCCTAATAATGAAATTTTGTCCCAAAATTCTGAAAATAAGGCATACCTGGTAAAAACAACTCTGGATATCTCTCGCGCATATCTGCCTCGCGCTCCTAAGTGGATTCCTCCACATTATGATGCTCCCACTGGACCCGCACAAGTGGAACTATCTTCGACCTCAATCTCCTCTCACTATAGTCAAGGATAGCCACCGGTCTCTCCCCGTAAGAGCTGTCAGGCTGTAAGTCGATCTCATCAATCTCAATGTGAGTATGGGCCATATCATCCCGAATATATCGTCTCAACGACGAGATGTGGAATACATCGTGGATGCGATGTAAATGCTCTGGAAGTCCCAGCCTGTATGCAACCGGCCCAATCCTCTCGATGATGGGAAATGGTCCCACGTACCTCGGAGCCAACTTCCCTTTCTTCCCGAACCTCATCACTCCCTTCATAGGAGATACACGCAATAACACTTGGCCCCCCACACTAAACTCTCGGAAGAACCGTTTCGCACCGGCGTAGCTCTTCTGCCTGTCCTGGGCTACCCGAATGCGACTCCTGATCATTTCGATCCTCGCGGAGGTCTCCTAAATCACCTCTGGTCCTAGCAACTTGTTATCCCCCACTTCGAGCCAACAAGCTGGGGAACGACAAGGCCTACCATACAAAGCCTCAAATGGAGGCATACCAATCGTAAACTAATAAGAGTTATTATAAGCAAATTCTACCAGTGGAAGATGTGGCTCCCAACCTCCTCCAAAATCAAGAACACACATGAGTAGCATATCCTCCAACATCTGATTAGTACGCTCTGTCTATCCATCTCTCTGTGGGTGGTAAGCTGAACTCAACCTCAACTCGGTACCCATAGCCTCCTGAAATCTTCCCAGAAACGTGACACGAAAATTTTGTCCCTATCCGACACAATATTCAGGGGCACCCCATGTAATCTGACAACCTCAGCAATGAACAACTGAGCATACTGACCCGTGGTATAGTCTGTCTGCACCGGCAAAAAATGAGCCACCTTGGTCAAACGGTCTACAATCACCCAGATAGAGTCATGGCCCCGCTGTGATGTAGGCAACCCTGTAATAAAATCCATGGAAATGCTCTCCCACTTCCACGCGGGTACTTCCAATGGTTGAAGCAACCCTGACGGTTTCTGATGGTCCACCTTCACCAGCTGGCATGTAGAACACTTGGACACGAACTCAGCAATGTCCTTCTTCATCCCACTCCACCAGTATTGTCTCCTCGTATCCTTATACATCTTATCCCCTCCAGGATGCGCCGCAAACCGGGACCCGTGAGATTAGGTCATCACTGCATGACGTAGTTCATCCCCTTTAGGAACTACCAACCTCCCATTAAACCGCAAACCTCCATCGGAACTAACAGAATAGGACTCAGCACCCTCGGCTAGAAGTCGCACAATCTGCTCCTGGAAAAATGGGTCTATGGTCTGGGCCTGTATTACCCTCATAACAATCTCGGGTGTGACTGACATCACGGATATGAAAGAACGTGCTACTGCGTCCAGGTGGCCCAATTCCTTCCACTTTGCTTTCCAGACGTCTGCTACCTCGTCTACCGGTCTACGACTCAACGCATCAGCAACTACATTGGCCTTCCCCGAATGATACTGTATATCGAACTGGTAGTCCTTCACAAACTCTAGCCATCTGCGCTGACGCATATTCAGCTTTCGCTGAGTGAATAGGTACTGCAACGACTTGTGGTCTGTGAACAAACGGAATTTCTCTCCCAACAAATAGTGCCTCCATATCCTTAATGCAAAGACGATCGCTGCTAACTCCAGGTCGTGGGTGGGGTAATTCTTCTCATGGGCTTAAGCTTGCGGGAGGCAAAAGCTATAGCCTTCTCTTCCTGCTGAAGTACTCCACCAAGTCCCCGTAAAGAGGCATCGGTGTAAACCAGGTACTCTGCACCCAGCTTTGGTAATGCAAGAACTGGTGCTGAAGTAAACTTGTCTTTCAGCTCGTCGAAAGCTAGTTGACAAGTATCATCCCAAACATATGGTACCCCCTTGCGAGTCAGGTTCGTCAATGGACCCGCTATTTTGGAGAATCCGCGAATAAATCTCCTGTAGTAACCAGCTAACCCCAAGAAACTACGCACTTCCGTCGGTGTCGTGGGTTGTCCCCACTCCTTCACCGCTGACACTTTGCTAGGGTCAACTGCAATCCCCTGCTCAGAATCAACATGCCCCAATAACTGTACCTCTCGTAACCAGAATCCGCACTTCTCGTACTTAACATACAGCTGATGCTCTCGTAGAGTCTGAAGAACCTGCCTCAAGTGCTCGGCATGCTCCTCGGAGTGTGAATATATCAAAATCTCATCTATGAAAACGATGACAAACTGATCCAAGAACTCTCTGATTACTTGGTTCATCAAGTCCATGAATATGGCTGGAGAATTTGTGAGACCAAATGGCATCACTCTGAACTCTTAAGACCCATATCTCGTCAAGAAGGCAGTCTTTGAAACATCCTGCTCTTTAATACGTAGCTGATGGTACCCCGACCTCAGATCTATCTTCGAAAATAAAGTTGCTCCCCTCAGCTGGTGGAACAGATCATCGATTCGAGACAACGGATACTTATTCCGTATCGTGACCTTGTTCAACTCACGGTAGTCCACACACAATCTCAGTGAACCATCTCTCTTCTTCACAAACAAAACTGGAGCACCCCAAGGTGAGGTACTCCTACGAATGAAGCCCTGACCTAAAAACTGCTCTATCTGATCTCGTAGCTCTCGCATCTCTGCCGGAGCCATACGGTATGGTGCGCGTGCTATAGGTCTCGTATTTGGCAATAAATCTATAACATAGTCTATCTCTCTACTGGGGGTAGGCCCGGTATCTCCTGAAACACATCAGAATACTCCCTGACAACTGGGATCGAATCTAAGGGAATCACAACCTCCTTAGAGGTATCCTCCTCTATGTAATACAAATGAGCGGTCGAACCTCCCTCTGGGCGAGGCATCGCCACTACAAACATCTCTTGCCCCAGAATGGCAAAAATAATGCTCCCACCGAAGCAATCAATCATGGCTCTATAAGCTGTGAGCCAATCCATACCAATAATCACATCATGCTCGTGCATGTCTAAAACTAACATGTCTGCAGGTAATACCAAACTACCGATCTCTACCCCCACTCCCCGGCATATAAAGAAAATAAGGGACCCACTCCCCAGTGGTGAGTCTACACATGTCACGGTGCTTTCTGTTGTGGCTAACAACCCTAAGGCCTTCGCAAAATGCGTAGCTATAAAACAATGTGTTGCCCCCGTATCAAACAAAACCCGACCCATAGTACCATGGATAGGAAACATACCCTCAATCGCGGGTGGTGCCTGTGGAGCTGCTGTCTGGTGGACGTTATAGACATGTCCGTACTGTAACTGCCCCTACTGCACCGGAGCTGTTGGAATAGCTGGTAGGGCTGGCACCTGGGCTGGAGCTGGGAGGGCAGCCGGAAAAAATGGTCTTTGTGGCTCATTACGGGCACCCTGCTGCTGTGGGGCCCTATCTCCCTCTGGACATATCTGGCGCCTATGGCCGTGCCTACCACACCCAAAACATCGGCCCTTGAAGTTGCCTCCTCTCTGGCCCTGTTGACTGCGGCCCTGCTGGCCGTTACCATTACGCTGTTGGCCCTGATGGACACGTTGTTGGCCCTGATGGCCTTGCTGCTGACCCTGTTATCGATGTTGGCCTTGATTGCCCTGCTAATTAGGCTAGCCCTGATGGCCCTGCCTAAAACCCCCGAATCCATGCCTGGAATCACCTGAACGGAATCGCTTAGCAGGGTCCCCCTGATGGGAACTCTGCTCGTGTTGACGAGTCTGTCCATGAGATGGTACCCCACTGGCACTATTACCCCCGGACCTGCCTTGCTGGCTAGACTCTCCTGCTCTCTTGCTTTCCTGAAGATGGAAGCGGTGATCCTGGCAATGTAGCAATGCGGCATTGAGTACATCAGTGAACGTACTCAGGGATAGATTCCCAATAAGGTGCTGACGAATCCTCCAAGCTAACCCGTCGACAAACAGCATAACCTTCTTGCCCTCAGCAGGTGCCTCATCAGGCACAATGGTGAGAAGTCTCGTGAACTCCTCCTCATACTCCGCTACAGTAAGACTCTCCTGCTTCAGATTCAGTAATCTCCGCCTCATCTCAGTCTGCACGGCGGGTGGAAAGTACTTGCGGTCAAATCGCTCCCAAAATGACTCAATAGGGATCGTGTCCCTCTCCTCCAATGTGGTAGTGGACTCCCACCACTGCAAAGAGGCTCCCACCAGCTTAAAGGAAGCCAATAACTGCTTCTTCACATCGGTGCACTCATACATACGGAGATGCCGCTGGATGTCTTTCTTCCATTGGCTAACTGTGACAATATCGGAGCTACCAGAGAACTTAGGGGGATGCGCTTTCTGAAAAGCATCCCGAACCCTCTCCCATGCAGATGGAAGCTGTGCTGGTACTGGCGCCACTGCCTGAACCTGGGGTGGAGCCTGCTGAACCACCGCTAGTGAGACATTCACCGCCTGAGCAACAATGGCGGCTACTTCATTTGCATTCATTGTGCCTTATGCCGGAAGTGCTGGTTGTTCGGCCTGGGCACGCCTATCCTTCGGAGCACGTCACGGAGGCATCTGAAACGTGAAGAAGTTTATTAGTCTACAGTCATTATCAAATCACAAATAGCTGAAGACTTAAACTTAAAAGCAAGAGTACAACAATCCTAAAGATAGGGCTCTATAGCAATAACGTTAAGCTGAAAGAGAAATAAGCCGTACAGATCCTATGGACACTAGAACCTGATGATATGATACCACCTGTGACACCCCGCCTAATTAAATACCGGGCGATCACTCCTTTATTAAATTAAAATCAAGGTGAACAGTTGGTTCATTTTTAGCATCACTGTCGTGAAAATAATTTTTTTCCCAATTTAACACCCTAATTAATTAAGCTAAGTGTCAAAACCATTTTCATACATACATTCCAAATTTTATTTAAAGAAAAATCATTTATTCTATTAACAACATTCAATAAGTAAGAATCACACAACATTAAATTCTGCAACATAATCCAATTAATTTAATACATTCGTCAATTGAATGTCAACATACGAAATCTAAAGTCACACATCCAAACTGAATAAATCCCATAGTAACAATACTGGAAAAAACTGAAATAAAAATGTCCAATAACAACGGAATAATGGAAAGAGCTACACATGACCAACTAAATGAAAGTACTAAGAGTGGATCCGAATGAACGAAGTCGTCTAATCAAGAGACCTGCAACTCCCACCTAAGCTGCAGCGCGTTCCTTCCAAGAGATCCTAAGCAAGACGCCCATGTGGCTGGGCACCTGTAATACATACATATATATACAAGAGAGAGAGAGAGAGAGAGAGAGAGAGAGAGAGAGAGAGAGAGAGAGAGACGGGTCAGAGCCCGATAGTGTGTTTGATTTAAAAATACGTTTAGCAAGTATTTAAATTGATACAGGCCAATGTAACAACATATTAGTGCGACACTCTCTTGAGAAATTCTCACTTCTCTTCTAATGTGCACACCTATCGCACTAACCTTCCCAGTGGGTTGTCTTATCATTTCTCGCACTAATATTCCCAATGATTTAACTTATCTTAGATTACTCGTAAGATTCGAAATTTAACGATTTAATTGGTTGAAGTTACTATTTCAATTAGTAACCAAGTTCTCATTTTAACTTTATAAATCAATAAAGTTTTCCCGTGTCATATTATACTTTCTCAAAACAAGTATTTACAATTTGAGTCATCAACCATGTCCTACATATCAATTCACAATAGGTAGTTCCAATTTCATAAGTTCATATATATTAACTACTCGTAAAATATATATAACATAACAGCACCCCAAATAATAACTATGGTGCGGGCATACTCTACTATCCAATCCCCGTATCACTCGTACAAAGGGAATACAAATTCGAAATCACTCTCGAATTGTATTAACACATACTCAAACAATATTGAGGCGAAGTATAGGTTCCAAGTCTCTTAGGACCGTCTGAACTATCACTGCGATAGCCTGTACCAAGGATACCTATATACAAACAATATGAGGCGAAGCATAGATCCCAAGTATTTAAGAGGAACGCACATAACCGCATCTCTTAGGACCGTCTGAACTATCATTCTGATAGCCTGTACCAAGGATATCTATCTTCTAGGGTACAAGTCAATATCCCCCATAAGGGTCCCATCGAGATAAGACTGTCCCAGCGCGGAAACCTCAGGGATAGAAAGTAGCGTGGGCATGATTTTTCACATGTATATAATATATGCATACACAATCATATAAATATACCACTTTTATCATATTAATATAGGTTCCTCTCATCACCCATAATTACAACCTTTAACCTTACTTTTCACATTAAGCATTCCTTATAAGGGTTCATCGCTAGCCTTAACTCGAAGGGTTTCTCCAACCCATTACGTGACGCTTGTGGACCCTATCCTCCCAAGTATAAAATTCAGGAGGTGTCATTATTATGTTCCAACGTAACTCTCTTACACGCCTCACCCTTTAATACATAAATTTACCAACCCTAAAGTAAATACCCCATAAATACCATTCTCGTCGAATATTAAAGATCCCAACATTTATTCATATGCCCTACTAGTCCTCAATGTCTCCCAAATCATTTTATTAAGTATGCCCAATAATTATATCACGATAATTTGAATTTAACTCATTTAAAAAGGGAAATAGAAGTCTTCCAGGAGGGGTCGATCGATCGAGGTCTGGGGCTCGATCGATCGAAGCTCTGGGCTCGATCGATCGATCAAGTAGGTCTGCGAAATCTGCTGAATTGCAGTTACGGGTTTCATCTCCAAACTTACACCAATTCCATATTTTCTAATCCCAATCGCCCCATAATTGATACTACTAACCTTATATCATCATATCAGGTATTTTCAATCTAAAACATGTCAATTTACATGACTAAACATGGATTAATCATGCCATAATTCATTTAAAACTCAAGAACCCTAAAAATCTCTAACTCATGTTTCTAATCTGTTTTTTCCCAGAATTTCCTTCTTATTTACACCAAAATTTTGTGGGTTATCTGTCTACATCACAAGATACTTCCAGAATAAGGTTTAAGTCTTTACTACATGCAAATTCCTATCACAATTTGGGTTTTCTTCCATATATTTCATCCCTAATCATTCCTAAACTAATATGGAAATTGCACCAACGAAAATAGAAAGATAAACACTTGCCTGGGATTTTTGACGTTCTGATTTGCAGATGTTTTTGGTGTGGTTGCGTAGCCCGTTGTGCGATCTACGCATTGGTGGTGGTTGTGGTGCAAACGGATGACTTTTGGGGCCTTGGATTGCCTTGGAAGCTTTCTTCTTCCCTCTCCTATGGCCGTCACTTGTGTTCGAGTTTTCTAACCCTAGCTGACTAACCTAAATGGCTGATATATGTTTCTGATTTTCGTGGGTTTAATTACCCAAAAAGGTGAAATGTCCAAAACGCCCTCCCGGGGTACCAATTAGGCCTAAAAACTCCCTGAGATCCAAACTAAACCCCTGGGTACACTTTTCTGACTATCTCAACCCTTCCGGACGCGTTGGCACACTCAAAATTACCATACGAACAACTTATAAAATATTCACTTTTTTATCAATAATTAGTCCCGACGCGACACGGGCGCGTCCCGACTCAAATTTCCGAAATTGTCATTTTATTCTCTCGTGACATTCAATATAACCAATGTTACATATTACTTTGCTCATCAGTAATATTTAACAAATTTCCCATAATTACTAACTCTCGTCACGTTAATAATTATAACATAATTAATTTCCGGATTTTTATTAAATAATTCACTCACATTAAATTTAATAAATCCCCAATTAATATAGCATAAAAATACGGGGTATTACAGTCAGGATTGACGGTCTTCTCGAGGATGTGCTTGATTTCCTGATTCCCTAATATAGCATGCACATTCTTCTATAGGTGATAGGTCGTTCCAACCTTGTGAAAGACGCCATACTTTCTCATGATCTTCTCGAATGGTCTGTTGCAAAAGTGCGTGCCATTATCACCAGTTATCACTTTCGGAGCACCGAAGCGGGAAAGTATGTGTTCCTGTCGGAACCTAATCACCACTTTGTTGTCATTTGTGTTGGTAGCTATGGCTTCCACCCATTTAGAAACATAGTCTACCGCGACAAGGATGTGTAGGAATCCAAAAGATGGGGGAAAAGGGCCCATGAAGTCAATACCCCAGCAGTCAAAGATCTCAATAATGAGTATTGGGGTTAATGACATCATGTCTCATCGAGTTATCGCTCCCATCCTTTGACACCTATCGCAAGTTTTACAATAATTTCTCACATCTTAGAATATTGTGGGCCAATAGAAGCCACTTTGAAGAATCTTAGCAGCCGTCTTTTTTGTCTAAAAGTCTCCACAAGTTTCTGAATGACATAATTGGATGACTTTCCATATCTCATCATACGATACGCACCATCGGATGATTTGATCAGCGCAATATTTAAAAAGGAACGTATCATCATAGAAAAACATGCGCGACCAAGTAATCAACCTCTTCTTATCTTTTGGTGTCCACACGGGAGGGATGGCTCCCGTGACAAGATAATTCACTATAATCGCAAAATAGGGCAAAGAAGAGGTAACAAAGAGTTTCTCATTTGAAAAATATTTGTCTATGGGTATCGAATCGCTAGGTACGTCAAATGAAAGCCGAGATAGATGATCGGCGATGACGTTTTCTACTCCTTTTTTTTATCTCTAATGGAAAGATTAAGTTATTGTAGGAGTAGGATCCACCTAATGAGGTGTGACTTTGCATCTTTCTTTGCAAGGAGGTATTTTAAAGCCGTGTGGTAGTTGAAATAAGTGATGGGTGACCCAATGAGATAGGATCAAAATTTGTCTAGAGTAAATACTACGGTTAGCAATTCCTTCTCCGTAGTGGAGTAATTGATTTGTGGTCCGGTAAGAGTCCGGCTAGCGTAGTAGATGACAATATCCTTTTTATCCTTATGTTGGCCCAAAATAGCCCCTATTACAAAATCACTTGCATCACACATGAGCTCGAATGGTAAGGACCAATCTAGCGCTTGCATGATGGGAGCAGAAACAAGCATGCTTTTCAATTTTTCGAAAGAACTTTGTCATGCTTTATTCCACTCGAATGAATTATCCTTCATATGGAGGTTGCTTAAGGGCCTAGAGATGGTGCTAACGTCTTTAATGAACCTTTGATAAAACCCCGTGTGGACCACAAAGGAATGCACGTCCTTAAGCGATTTTGGTGTGGGTATATCGGCTATGATATCTATCTTAGCGCTATCAACTTCAATCCCTTTAGATGAAACTATGTGGCTAAGAACTATTTCCTCAGTGACCATAAAATGGCATTTCTCCTAATTTAGCACTAAGTTCTTCTCCACACATCGGGGAAGTAATTTTTCTAGATTCGACAGACAAAGATTGAAAGAGGTGCTAAAAATGCTAAAGTCGTCCATGAACACTTCAAGTCCTCTCTCAATCATGTCGCTAAATACTCTCAGTATGCACCTCTGAAAGGTCGCGGGTGCATTACAGAAACCGAATGACATACGTTTGTAGGCAAACGTACCAAAGGGATAAGTGAAGGTCGTTTTCTCCTACTCACGTATATCTACCTCAATTTGGTTATATCTGAAGTAACCATCTAGAAAGCAATAGTAAGTGTGTCCCGCTACTCTCTCAAGCATTTGATCAATAAATGGCAAGGGGAAGTGGTCTTTCCTAGTTCCTGCATTAAGTTTCTAGTAATCAATGCAAATGTGCCACCCGATGGTGGTACGTTGGGAAACTAGCTCCCCCTTAGCATTTTCAATCACTGTCATGCCCGACTTCTTCGGGACAACTTGAATAGGTCTTACCCACTTGCTACCCGAGATTAGATAGATAATCTCGGCATCCAATAACTTAATGATTTCGGTCCTCACCACTTCTTTCATATTGGGGTTTAGCCTTCTTTGCATTTTACTCGAGGGCTTTAAATCCTCCTCGAGGTGGATCTTGTGGGTTCAAATCGAAGGACTTATCCCCTTCAAATCAGCAATATACCAACCAAAAGTACTTTGGTTCTTACTCAAAACCTTTAATAACTTACCCTCCTGGTCTTCGTCTAGGATAGAGGAGACAACAACAGGAAATGTCACGTTCTTTCCTAAATATGCATATTTAACATGGGAGGATAGTTTCTTTAATTCGAGGGTTGGAAATTTGTCGCTGGAGGGAAGCATGCATGCCTCCCTTGGCGGTAACTCCTTGAATCGAGAAACCCAACTTACATCAGTTGCATCCTCGTTCGACGCTTTCTCATCAAGTAATTATCTCAACTCCTCAACTTTCTTTTCAAAATCCATATACGGCCCCTCACTCTCGTGGCTCGACATTAAGAAAGTCCCTAGGGAATCTCCACAATAGTTTTCCACAAATCATCTTTAAACTTTAAAATTTTAGACTCAGGCAAAGAATTAGACTCTTCATGTTTTAGGGACTCCTTTTTCATATTTTTCATAATTTCTAGAAGATTATATCTCTCCCCCTCAATAAAAGCAAACTTATCCCTAAGAGTCTTCTCATGTGCCTTAAAATCATTAATCAGCACATTATCGTCAACGACACAAATGCTAACCCTATAATTTTTAAAGTCTTCTAATTCTCTCTCTAAATACCACTATCTATCATCAGTATCTTTCTTGAACAATTCTAATTTTTTAAAATCACAGTACATGTCCATAAGCTTCTCACAGAAGAAATATCTTTGACTTTGAACTGTTTGCAAAAGTTTCATAGTAAAACAAAAATTATCCTTTTCAAGAATTTCATGTAAGTCGTCAAAACTAGGGGAAGCCTTCAAGAGAAAAAAACAAAATCACCCAAAAATAACTCAACAAGGATCTAACACAATAAATTAGTGCAATTGGCTTTGATACCAGTTTGAGATGGTAGTACAAATGTTTTGACACCATTTGGAGAGAGTGGAAAGCACTTATACCACTATGAGAATGCAATAATAAATATCTCTATGAAGATACCCATTTTAGAGTGCGCTATTAATTTTATCTATATTTTTATCCTAAACATATATCTATGTGATAAAATAGAAAAATCAAGCCAAGTATGCAACAAAAGAAAACATCCAGGAAAAAAAATAGGGTAAAATATTTTAGTCTTTAGAAAATTTACAAGAGACTCGACTTACAGACTACTTGATACCAGACATAAGTATAATGCGCTATTATTCGTAAATCTCTAAAGAGCACAAGTATGATCCTCACAAGAGTCATAAGACCGTAGTCCTTTGTCAGCCTCAACCTTCGTTTTCAACAATGAGTCCCCTCAAGTATCACAAGTTAGCCATGGAGATGCCTTCTCCCCAAAGGTGTATGAAAGTATACAAAACTTTATAGGTTTTAAACAAATTCACAAAACTAAATATTCATGATCCGTGTTTGTGAATTACATAGTGTTTTTGCAACACAAAAACTGAAGAACTTTCAAAAAAGTTATGCAAAAATAAATATGACAAAAGTCTTAACAAAAATGAACACAAAATAGGTATTTATAGGACGTTCACAAAATACGAGGCAATGGCGTCGTTCGAATGAGACAAGGACTTATTTCTAATCACAT
Organism: Sambucus nigra; assembly: GCA_949130495.1. Taxonomy (NCBI): domain Eukaryota; kingdom Viridiplantae; phylum Streptophyta; class Magnoliopsida; order Dipsacales; family Adoxaceae; genus Sambucus; species Sambucus nigra. The sequence continues at coordinate 137,872,050 of OX422216.1, forward strand.
GCTGATGTCATTCAAACGACGTAGATTTTTCTTCTAACGAGGTCTACATGCTTATGACAATACACCCTTGTTTGATAAAACATTTTGAGCGACCTTCTACTAACACGTAATCTCATTTTAACGAGATATCAATATCGTTTGAACGAGAGTTAAAAAAATATCTGTTTGAAATAAAAACTCATTTCATTTTGATAAAAACATAAACATCCCAAAAATTAATTCCCCAAATTAATTTAAATTCTAAATTATTTTATAAATTTACAAGATGTTGGGAAGTCTTCAAACATGGAGATGCTAGAGTTTGGTTCATCTTGATTGTCTGTGACGATCTGTAATGAGACACGCCAAACTAGTCTAAAACTATGTTATGAACAATATTAGGAAAATTGTTCTTACAAATCACCCCCTTTGGCTTTTCCGGTATAAAACAAATAAACATAACCGAGCACAAAATTAAATTAAAAAATCTCCTATGACAAAAATCCTAACAACTTTCCAAACCCTAGAACATAATGGCATAAGTCTATTGGTCTTTAAACTTCTTCTTTTTCATTTTCACAAACTTTGTCTTCATCCGATCTGTCTTGAATTCTATTTTAAGTACTTAAACACACGAGGCAAAGAAATATACCTCGTGACGCATCAAGTTTGAAATAAGATAAAACTCATTAATAAATTATCACCCATAAATTAAACTCAGTTTTTAATTTACTCTCCCCCTTTATTTTCATCCGAAATGGAGAAAGAAGTAGAAATGTAGGCAAAATATATGAAGCATTATGTAGAAGATAAGATATCATCAGAAAAAGATACAAATCAAGCATGTGTAATGATAATCTCAAATACAAACACAACTAACTATTTTTGAAAATTTTCAATTGAAAAAAAAATTCACAAACACAACATAATACCATATATAATATATGCAAAATATATCATCGAAAATCCAGGACATATATATAGGTATAAATAACCTCAAAACATGATACAAAACATATAAGCGTTGCACACTAGCATAGTATCGATGTGTCTAAACATGTGGGATGGAATGAATGGCTGTGAACTAGTAACAAATGAATTATAACCTAATCACTCAAATATGTTCCAAAAGTCCTAATTGACTGCAAAAATTTATCAAACAAACCTTTATCCTCAAGTGAAAAATAAAGTTGAAATTTATGAAAAAAAGAATCGCAGTGCACATCAGCCTACAATATTAATGATTCTACAAATTAGTAGTGTCATTACAAATTAGTATACCAAGCTTCATTGTGCAAAGCCATTGATCTTTAACTAAACTCCCTCAAAAGATAAACATATAACATATTTCATTATTTTCTTTTCCTTTTCATTCTAAGTGATTTCATTCGCAAGATAAAAAAACTTAACTATGTTGGCCCATTTTTGCCATATTTTCTCTTTGTATTTTTCAAAAGCAAAATTCAAAATAAAATCTTTTTGTATTTTTCACATATGACTCAATAAAAGAAAATTATAATACAAAAGGTACCATTTCATAACACTAGGAAGAATATATCATGAAGCACAACTAGAGTATGACAAACAAAATCATGCAAGCAATTGAGGATAAGAGATAGCATGTGAAGCATCATGTTCAAGCATGTGAGAATCAACAAGTCTAAATATAGATCCTCTAAAATGGATTTCCTAACTCAAATAGATGTGTACTTAACATGAAGGGTTTCGAGAACCAAGGGAACACTATACTTCAACTTCCTAGGACTTCTTCCAAGATCATAATAAAAATGCGTAAACTGATCTTTCCTACTACAGTGTGAAAATCTATAAACTCAAGGAGTTTTACCTATGGTTTGACCTTTTCTAACGTCCTTGGATTGGGTTGACCCTCTAAAATAAACAATGGCTTGGCTTTAACATTCGAGTCATTAAAAACATGTGAACCCTCAATTCTTTTAAATTATTTTTTCGCTTCAAAATATTATACTCAAGCAAAGAATTAGACTCTTTCATGTTTTAGGGACTCCTTTTTCATATTTTCAATCATTCCTAGAAGGTTTTCTCTCTCCACTCAATGAAAGAAAGCTTATCCGTGACTGTCTTCTCACATACCTTATAATTATTAATCAACACACTATCCTCAATGATACGAACACTAACCCTAGAATTTTTAAAATCCTCTTTCTCTAAAAATCAAACTCTATCATCACTCCCTTTCTTGGACAATTTTAATTTTCTAAAATCATGGTCCATGTCCACAAGTTTCTGACAAAAGAAATATCTCTAACTTTGAATAGTTTGTAAAAGTTTCATAGCGGATTTTCAACGAGAATTTTCTTTTTCAAAAATTTAAATTCTTTTAGAAAACTTCAAATTCAAACGATTTAAGTTGTCCCAAGTTGGTGAATCCATCAAGAGAAAAAAAATCACCCAAAAAACACTAAAAAGGATCTAACACTATAAGTTAGTGCAACCGACTCTGATTCCATTTTGAAAAGGGAGTATGAATGCTCTGAAACCACTTAGTGAGAGTGCAAGGCGCTTGTACCACTATGAGAATGCAGAAACAGATATGTTCAACAAAGATACCAATTTGAGAGTGCATAATTAATTTTATCTAGCTTAGCTTTTTATCCTAAACATACATCTAGGTGATAAAACAGATAAATCAAACTAAGCATGCAATAAAAAAATGTTTCTGCAAAAAAAAGCAGGGAAAAATATTTTACTCTTTAGAGAATTAACAAGAGAGTTTACTTACAGACTACTTGATACTAGCCACAAGTATAATGCGCTATTATTCGCAAATATCTAAAGAACACAACTATGATCCTCATAAGTATCATAAAACCACAGTCCTCCTCAACCTCAATCTTCGTCTTAAGCAGTGAGTCCCCTTAAGTATCACAAGTTAGACATGGAGATGCTTTCTCCACAAAGGCGTATGAAAGTATACAAAATTTTCAATGGTTTAACGAATTCACTAATTATTCAGGATGTCTGTTTGTGAATTAGACAGTATTTTTACAACTTAAAAAGTGAGGAACTTTTATAAAAGTTATGCAGAAACGAATCTATCAAAAGTCTTAGTAAAACTAAAATTGAAACAAGTATTTATAGGACGTTCATAAAATTCGAGGTGGTGGCGTCGTTCGAATGAAACTATTACTTCGTTCTAACGACATGTTGATGTCGTTTGAATGACATAAGCTTTGATTCCAACGAGGTCTAAAAATTTAAGATAGTACTCCCTTGTTTGAACCCTATTTGATAAAACACTTTGAACGACCTTCAAATGATATGTAATCTCTTTTGAACGAGAGTAAGAAAATATAAAAAATTATATTCGAAATACAAAATCCTGTTCGATTTTGATAAAAAACAAAACTTCTAAAAATTAATTTTATAAATTAATTTAAACTCTAAATTGTTTTATACATTTAAGGGATTTTGGGGACTCTTCCGACATGGAGATGTTTGAGTTCGGTTCGTCTTGACGGTGCGTGATGATTTATAACAGGATACGCCAAACTAGTCTAAAACTATGCTATGAACAATATAAAAAAACTATTCTTACAAACTTTATGTCCTCATAATTAACCTCGACCCAAAGAATCGATTTTCATTACTTTAGGTCATAATAATTGACCTCGACCCTCAAAATTGGTCTTCATAATGTTAGGTTCTCAAAATTGAACTCGGCCCTCAGAATTGATAACTACATATTTAAGTCCTTAGAATTGACCTCAACTCACATAATCGGTCGTCCTCACATAGGTCCTCAGAAATGACCTCGGCCCTCAGAATTGGTCATTACAACTTTAGGTTCTCAAAATTGACTTCGTCCCTCAGAATTGATCGCTATAAATTTTGATCCTCAGAATTGACATCGGCACTCGAATTTTGTCCCTACAACTTTAGGTCCTCAGAATTGACATCATCCCACATAACCGGTTGTCATCACTTTAGGTCCTTAGGATTGACCTCGGCCCGTATAATTGGTCGTCATCACTATAGGTCCTCAGAATTGACCTTGTCCCTCATAAATGATCACACAACTTTAGGTCCTCAGAATTGACCTTGACCCACAAAATCATTCGTCATCACTTTAGGTCCTCAGGATTTACCTTGACCCACAAAATTGGTCACTATGATTTTAGGTCCTCATAATTAACCTTGCCCTATATAATTGGTCATCATCACTTGAGGCCCTCAATATTGACCTCGACGATAAAATTAGTTGTCATCACTTTAGGTCCTCATCATTGACCTCGACCCTTAGACTTGGTCACTATAATTTTAGGTCCTCAGAATTAATTTCGAGTCCCAGAATCAATCGTTATTACTTTAGGTCCTTAGAATTGGCCTCAACCCTCAGAATTGGTTGCTAAAACTTTAGGTGCACAGAATTGACCTCCACCATCAAAATTTTTCTCTACGACTTTAAGTCCTTAGAATTGAACTCGACCCTCAGAATTGGACATCAAAACTTTAGGTCCTCAGGATTGACCTCGGCCCTCAGAATTGGTCATCCCTAGCATAACCTTAGAATTAACCTTAACCCACTGAATTGGTCTCCCTAGCCTCTTAGAACCAACATTAACACATCTTAGACTTGTTGAATAGGTCATTGTTGTCTCTTTAAGTCCTCAAAACTGACCTCAGTCCACTGAATTGGTCATTATTGTCTTTTTACGATCCTCAAAATTGACCTCAACCCGCTAAATTGGTCATCTCATCTTCTTATGTCCCTCAGAACTAACCTCTGTGACACTCCGCCTATTCTAATCCTGGGTGATCAGTCCATTAATAAATTAAACCTGAATCATTGATGGTTTAATTCTTAGCATAATTGTTGAAACATCCTAATGGATTACCAATATCCTAATGGCCCGGTGTCAAAATTTTGATCTTTTAATTAACATGCAAAAATTTAGACTACTAAACCACATTCACCATTCTAGTAAACAACATAATAAATAATAAAACAACTGAATAAATGAATGTAACGGTAATAAACACTCTAGACTGAAGTCCACATATAATAGTCCATAATTAAATGCATTATCTCTGAAATAACCACAAACTAAAGATGGGCGATATGCCTGACTGAGATAAGTGAATGATAAAAAGGAATGGATAAAAGTGAAAATGTCTATTACCGATGTAAGGCCCTAATACATGATTAGTAAGGCTAATTAAATGATTAGGTATAAGTTGTGAGTTATAAGTTATAAATTGATTATGTGTGTTAAACATGTTAATTATCATGTTTAGGGGATGCATGCTCATGTGAGATATATGTGGTTTATATTAGATGCTAATCAAGCTTATGATCGGGGATACCATGTGTAGAGAATATGATTAATTATGTGGACAAATGAATCATAAATTATGTTTTTAATGCATGATTACGTATATAAAAGTAAGTTAGGGTGTTGGTACGATATTGGCAATGTTTGGTCGCCAAATGTGAAAGTTTTGAGATTTTCAGTAAATTGCTACTTTCCTGTTCGAAGCCCAAATTAGGCATACTGGTTTATGATTTTGGGAAAATAGAAATTATGAAAGTTGTATATATATGAATTAATGTTATAACACAACAAACATTGGGATAAACGGAGGCTCGTACAAGAAGTTATACCGAAAGTACGAAACAAGGAAAAATATGTCCATCCCTTAAGTGACATTTGTCTTATTAGCACACCATGTGCTATTTTTTGATTGGTTAAAGGGTGGGTGATGGTTTGGTCGACTTAAACTTGTTAAAACTACTCACTTGTTTAGCCAATTCAGCCATAACCAAGAGTTTTGCCTAAAAAGAGAGAAAGAGAAGAAAGTTAAGGAAGAAATTTTTGAAATTTTTTTATAAATCGAGGAATCCTCGTAAGGTAATTACTTCTTTATTAAAGTTGGTCACATGGATGAGTTCTACACTTGGCATATTTTTATTTTTGATTTCGATAAATATTTTAATGATACCCGTATTGCCTAAGTTTATTAAAATAAGTATGGGTTAAGAACCTAAGTTAGAATTGGAGCTAGGATCGTAAATGCATACTTTAAAGTCCAAAATTTACATTATTTTGTCGTAAAGCATTTTGATTTAGAAAATTAATGATTATGATTTATATTTCTGCTAAAACATATTTATTATATGTTTTCATGAATTATACCCAAGGTCGAGGTTATCTATGCTAAAAATGTTAAGTTATGCCTTCATGTTCTATTTTAACTTTGTTATGCTAAAAATAGCATAAATCATGGAATACGTATTGGAATTGAGTGATTCAATATGGAGAGTAAAATATACTCATACATGTATAATATATCCAAAAATTATGTAAAACTATCAGGGACTGAACCTTTGGTGATAGTTTGAAGTTTTTGTTTAAAATTTACCCTAAAAGAGCAAGAATGCATACCAGGTGTTTGACGTTTTTCTTGACATAGCAAATCAACCCTAAAAATTATGAAAAATTAATTTTGTATTATTTAATGTGTTTACAGATATTGGGTGGAATATCATGCAAAGTTATTGAAAACTAAGCTTTTTGTATGTCATTGTTGTTGAAAGCCAAGTTAATCAAAACCTCAAATTACCTACGAAATATAACAAACTCAAGTGTAGAGGTAAGTAAGGGTATCAATTCACATCTAGGGGGTAAGATAGAGACAAACTAAATTGTAATTCACTTTTTATTTTATTTTTGGGCTTTTGCTTTTCAAATTTTTTTTATCTTTGCAAATATTAAAACAATTGGGTGAGGTGAGGTGAAATAACACTAAACTAAAATGTGAGATGAAAACAACTAACTAGAAAGTGACTAAAAGTGAAAAATAAAGTCTAACACTAAAACAAGAGATAAAGTGAGGTAAATAATTGTGAGAACAATCAAGGAGTGGGACTACAGCACAAATTTTAGCTATTTTAATTAATTAATTGAATTAATTGAATTTTTCCAAATTAATATCTAACTTACAAATCAACTCTCGTTGCAAATGTAATTTTAATAGTAACCTTTTAGAAAAAAAGTTTAACACCCCACAACTCTAGAAACTAGATCTACACTCATTTTAATTAATCACCCGCTAGGATCGATCGATTAAAATTCATGTAAATCATAAAAAATAAATTTAGAGTTGAAATTCAAGTAATAATACCCCACTTAAGAAACCCATATCTCTAGTTCGAATCTAAAATGGGTATTATAACTAGAATTTTGATTTTCTCTCGAAAATCATTTACCCTCACTTGAGGCGTAAATTTAAGGGTGAGGGATCAAAATTAACATTCAAAGGGAATTTTCAAGTAATCAAACTAATTAAACTAAAATAACATCAAATAAGAGTTTCCCCCCACCCCTTGAAAGGGGATTTAGCCTAACATAATATAAAGCATGATAATCAAATAATCAATAGGCATTTAATACAAAAGAGAAAAGAGATGAAAAATCAAACCAATCTCTTGAATTTAATTGACTCCAATCCTCCAATTTGAAATTTACATCCCTCCAATTAAGCATCCAAGTGTTTTGCAATTAAATAATCACTCAATTAAATCTCTTACAAAATTTAACCTCACAAATATATAACAAAAATTAAAATAAAACTATTTACAAAATGGTGTTTATCCTAATTTATTTTCTACACTAAGCTATCTCTAACTCTCTCTAGAGTTCTTTTCTCTATTTTATGATGATGCCTCAAATGGGGTCTTCCATCCTTTAAATAGTAGGCATGGAGCATGGGGGTAAAAATGGGAGGACGAGGGTGTAAGGGAAATGGAAGATATTTGGGTGAGGGTATCTAGGGAATTATGCACACATGTGCATGGGTAAGAGGTGAGGTCATGTGGGAAGTGTGGTGGTGAGGATAAAATCAGATTTGGTTTGAGGGGTATTTTGGGCAATTGGGGTAAAAGTGGTAGTTGGGGGTATTTGGGTAAAATGGTTTTAAGTGGTTTTACACACATGTGTTTTGTTTGTTAGCATTAGCTTTATTTTGGGATTTGGCAGGAGATACATCATGGGTTTGAACAAAGGGTTGAAATGGGTCTTGGGTTGGTTTGGGGTCTCGGGTAGAAAGGAGGTGGGACAGCGCCGGACCGGTGAAAGGTTGGAGGTCGCCGACGACGTCGGCGAGTCACAAGAGGGTTGGATTTGTTTGCGTTTGAGGGTTTGGGTATGGGATATCTCAGGTTGGAGGGTAGCCGGGGTTATCGCCGGAGCAGGTGGGTTATGGCGGCGGTAGCGGGTTAGGTTGATTGGTTTTGCAGGTGGGATGTCAGGTTGAGGTTGAATCGAGCTCCTGGGGTTGGTCAGGAGATGGTTGTTGATTGGTTTGGGGTGTTGTGGTGGTGGGTAAGGTTGTGTAAATTGAGGTTTGTGGTGAGGAGAGATGAGAGAGAGGGTGATGGGAGGCTTAAGAAGAAGCTGAGGGGTTGGGTGTATAAAGGTGTAGGGTGGTAGTATGAGGGTGTGGGTTTGGTTGTGTGTGTGTAAAGTGTATGGGACGTGGGTGTGAGTGGGTTTAGGTATAGGGAAGTTTATGTGTGTGTTTTATTTAAAAACCTAAAAATAATATAATAAACTAAAACTAATGAAAATAAAAATATAAAAAATAAAAATCCTACTTCTAATAATAAAATAAAGACTCAAATTAAAAATAAAACTAAAAAAAAAGAAATAAAAAAATAGAAATCTATTAAACTAAAGACTAAAATTCTACAAAAAAGTAAAATCTAATAAAACTAAAAAATAAACGAAATCCTAAAAAAATCTAATCCTAATAAAAACTAAAAACTAATAAAAATCAAAATAAAATAAAATTATACTAATAAAGATAAAATTGAAAAATTGAAAACAAAACCTAGGAAATACTAAATAAATCAAAAATAAATACTAAAAGTAAAACGACTCAAACTAAAAATTAAAAATATAAAATAAAATACAAAAGGGAACAAATCAAAAACACACGGCTCGAGACAGGGTTTAGGTAGGTTTAGGGTACGCTAGGGTACGGGACAAGGGTAATTAGCTCCATATTGTGCACTATTGCCTTGAAATACGTGTTTGAATACCACAATGTGCATTCGACCTGCAAGATAGACAGTTAAGCGCATAAGACCCAAATTGTCGAGAATTAGCAACTAACGTGCGTCTATTCGGGGTATAAAATGTACAGTTTTGGGTGCTTATCAGTAATGATTTATAAAAATTGTGAAAATTCCAGGAAGTTGAAGTTGTGTTGCTATTTTTCTTGAGAAACGCATTGGAAAAGGTTGTAATAAAATGGGCATAACTTTGTTTAGCGGATTCGTAATTTAATTACGTAGATTGTGTTAGAACCCTAATTATTTGGGTGTTATAGAAATGTGAAGTATCATATTTATTTACTCCTTAGTTATTTCTGATTGACCAAAATATGTGATGTATTACAAGGTTTAATGTTAATTAGTGTATTCAAATACTAACGACGTTGACTAGTTAGGTGGGGAAGCAGCTAATACTATCATACCAAGGAAGTAGTTTGGTATTAATCTTAGCACCAAATCCAAGGTGAGTGACCTTCCCTCTGAAATATAAATGCTTATATTTTCATATGGAAATGTGTAGTTGAATACACGTGTTGTAATGCTTATGGAGTGATGTGGTAGTTATGAAACATATGCATATGATTAAAAATATGAAGTAATTTTAATTAATGCTATGGACTGTGGCGGGTCCTTTATCTAATGTTAAGGACTGTGGTGGGTCCTACGGGATGTGACGGTCCTATTAATCCAACTTAAAGGTTTGTGTACTTTGGCCTAATAAAGGGACGTGGTGGTTCCCAATAACTGTGGTGGGTTAATTGGATTATGGCGGGTCTAGGCTTGCGAGAGTTTCACAATTCTTGTTGGGTTATAGCATTAGAACAAGATAAAAATAGTTATTCAATTTTATTATATGTATGGTATATGGTCATTCACTAAGACTTTATAGCTTACACTCCTTTAATGATTTTTTTCAGGTATGCTTATCATTTGGAGTTCACTGCCAAGTTAGGATCTTAAAATGGGGGAGTGACGAATATCTAATATGGTTTGAATGTGAAGAAGCATTTTGTGTAAATGTTAAACTAAGGATCTTGGGTAAGTAAAGTTGTATGGTGCTTATAAGTTACATGTAAAGGTAGTTATGTTTTCATCTACACTTACCTTTGGAAAAAAAATCTTATGCTATTTTTCCTGAGAGATATAAATTAAAGCATTGCTAAAGGAAATTTACCTCTAAATAAAACTATGAGTTTAAGTTAATTAAGTCGGGCACGACAAGTTGGTATCAGAGCGTGGTTATTAGGTTATGGATAGGGTGTGAGGGTCTAGATTGGAAGTGGACACTAGAAAGTGAGTTTGATATGCATCTAGATTTTTGACTAACAATGTTTATATTAAATTGCGACTATTGTATTTTGTTTATGTTAATTATATTGCAGTGAGCGATGGATCCACACGGTCCGCATGATAAAATAGAGGGTGAGGCATCTTATGTTCCTAGTAGTCAGCAGGGACATTGACATATTGAAGTGGAGGACCCATAGGTGCAACAACAACCTATTGATGATGTGGGAAGAATATTACGTGCTATGGCGCAATTAATGGAACAAGCAAGAGTTGGAGAACATGGTGGGGATAGGGATAAATTGCATGAGAGGTTCATGAAGTTAAATCCGCCAGCATTTACTGGGACTACTGATCCGTTAGTGGCAGAGGGGTGGATTAGAAATATGGAAACAATATTCAAGGTGATGGAAGTACGAGATGAACAAAAGGTTTTGTTGGAAACCTTTAGGTTACAGGATGATGGAATGTTATAGTGGGATGCTATAGAAAGGTTACTTACTACAATTGGGGGAGTGGTGCCAATAAACCCTCCACAAATTACATGGGAGAGGTTTGTGAAGGTGTTCTTTGAAAAATATTTATCAAGGCTTTATAGGAAAGAGAAAGAGGAAGAATTTATCATGTTGAAACAGGGGAACCGAACAGTGGCATGATGCTTTATTTATATCCTTATCCAGATTTGCAACTGACTTGGTGAGGTTGGAAGAAAGTAAATGCGATCAGTTTCAAACTGGGCTGAGTGTAGATATAAAAAGAAGGGATACTAATATGAAGATTACAGATTATGTGGACTTGGTGGATAGGGCCATGGTGTCAGAAAAGTCAATGAAAGAAATGCAAGTTGAACACTCGAAGAAAGCTAGATATGATGGTATAAGATCATATGGATGGGAGACGAGAACCTCAACTCAGAGTGTAGCACGAGGAGTATCTAAGGGCCAATAATTTAAAAATAATAGAAGTGCACATGGAAGATTTCAAGCTTGAGGTGGAATGACTGGGATGAATCAGTCAGAAAATGCATCTGTGTTGGTACCGAGGGCCGTAATTTGTTATAGATGTGGAGGTCAAGGGCACATGTCTTGGGAGTGTATAATAGGTGAGACGACACCTTTATGTTTCCATTGTCATCAACTAGGGCACTTAGGAAAGAATTGTCCAATGATGGGAGCTACAACATCAGTTTGGAGTGTGGCATTAGGAGGTAGGAGTTCTACACAGAATGTACCCAGGGGAGGTAGAGGAGGTATATCGCAAAGTCAAGGCCAAGGACGAGTATTTGCACTGACGCAACAAGATGCACAAGCTATGCCTAACGTAGTGACATGTACACTTCCTATTTCTGATAAAGATGCCTATGTGTTGATAAATCGTGGTTCTAAACATTATTTTGTGTCTTTGCTTTATCTTTTCTATCTTAATAAATGATTATCATAATTAGATTCTGGTTTAGCTATTATTAGTCCTGTGGGGGCTTGATTTTTATTGAGAGGGTATATAGGGAGTGTGTGGTGTGAGTGGGTGAAAAAGAATTACTAGTTGACTTGTTACCTATCGATATGCATGATTTTGATGTGATACTGGGTATGGATTGGTTGGCCTCATCTCATGTATATTTAGATTGCTTTAGAAAGGAGGTAGTGTTTCGATTATTGGGTGAACCTAAATTTAAATTTATTGGGGAATGAAATGTCACTCCAACATGTTTGATCTCTACTATAAAATCTTATGAATTGTTAAGGAAAGGGTGTCAGGGTTATCTTGCCCATGTGGTGGACACACAACAAGAGGCTGGAAAATAATCATATATACCAGTAGTTAATGAGTTTGCAGATGTCTTCCCAGAAGAACTCTCGGGTTAGCACGAGATCGTGAGGTAGAATTTACGATTGAGTTGGTACCAGGCACACGCCGATATCTATTGTGCCATATCATATGGAACCTACAGAATTAAAAGAGCTAAATATACAGTTACAAGATTTTTTAGACCGTGGTTTTATAAGGCGTAGTGTATCACCATGGGGAGCCTCAATATTATTTGTGAAGAAGAAAGATGGAACCATGAGACTGTGCATCGATTATCGTCAATTGAATAAGGTGACTATCTGTAACAAATACCCACTACCCCACATTGATGACTTGTTTGATTAGTTGCAAGGATACAAAGTGTTTTCCAAGATCGATCTCAGATCCGAATATCATCAATTGAAAGTAAGACATTGTGACATTTCTAAAACTGCTTTTTGTTCGAGGTATGGACATTATGAATTTCTTATCATGCCATTTGGGTTAACAAATGCTCCAACTGTATTCATGGATTTAATGGACCGTATATTTCACCCATACGTGGATTCTTTTATTATTGTTTTCATTGATGATATTTTGATATATTTCCATAGTAGGGATGGGCATGAACACCACCTGCGTATTATTTTACAGACCTTGCGAGAGAAGTAGTTGTATGCTAAATTTTCTCAATATGAATTTTGGCTAGACATGGTAGTATTTTTGGGGTATATTATTTCTAGTGATGGTATTTGTGTTGATCCCAAGAAGGTAGAAGAGTAATGAATTGGGAAAGACCAGCTAGTGTGACAGAGGTACGTAGCTTTTTGGGAGTGGCGGGCTATTATAGGAGATTTATATCGGGGTTTTCTTCTATTGCTTGCCATTGACTAAGCTTACCAGAAAGTAGAACAAGTTTGTGTGGAGTGGTGATTGTGATAGAAGATTTGAAAATTTAAAGGATAAGTTGACATCAACTCCAGTATTGACTATCCCAACGAGTACAAAAGGTTTAGTTATTTATAGTCATGTCTCGTATCAAAGACTCGGTTGTGTGTTAATGCAGCATGGAAAGGTAATTGTTTTTTCTTCTCAACAGTTAAAGATACATGAATGCAACTACCCTACACACGATCTTGAGTTGGTTGTAGTAGTTTTTGCATTAAAGATCTGGAGACATTACTTATATGGTGTTAGTTGTGAAATTTTTACTGAGCATCAAAGCTTAAAATTCTTGTTTACTCAAAAAGACTTGAACTTGCGGCAAAGAAGGTGGATGGAACTCATAAAAGATTATGATTGAACGATACATCACCATCTGGGTAATGCTAATGTTGTTGTTGATGCTTTGAGTAGAAAATCTCTAGGCAAGTATCTTGTATTTATTATATTCGAGTTGCCATGTTGAGAGAGTTGACTTTAATGGGGGTGGAATTAACTTTGAATTGATCTTATGGAATAGTAGCACATTTAAATGTTAGACCCACGTTGATAGACTGGATAAAATAAGCACATGCAGGAGATACAAAATTGGAGAAAGTTAGAGATAATATGAAAAAGGGTAAAGCAAATGAATTTTCTATTCGTGATGATGACATTATTATGTACGAAAACCATTTGTGTGTACCTAATGTGCCTAATTTAAGAAGAAAAATTTTAGAGGTAGCCCACTATTCTTTATATGCTATGCATCTAGGGAGCACAAAACTGTATAGAGATTTGAAATAATGTTATTAGTGGCCGGGAATGAAACACGACATTCGAGATTTTCTTTCTAGATGTCTAGTTTGCCAATAGGTGAAGGTGAAGCATCAGAAGCTAAGTGTTTTACTACAGCCCTTACCTATTCCTGAGTGGAAATGGGAGCATGTTACTACAGATTTTGTTATAGGTTTACCAAAATCATCATGAGGGTTTGATTCTATTTGGGTTGTCATTGATAGGTTGACTAAGTGTGCACATTTTCTTCCTGTTAAAACTACTTACTCCATGGATATATATTCCAAATTATATGTGGATGAGATTATTAGATTCCACGGTGCACCTATTTCTATTATTTTTGATCGAGATCTTAAGTTTATTTCTCACTTTTGGCCAAGTTTGCAACAAGCTTTGGGGACTAAATTGAAATTCAGTACAACTTTTCATCCTCAGACTGATGGGCAGTCAGAAAGAACGATCCAGACACTCAAATACATGTTACGAATTTATGTATTGGAGTTCAAGGGCAGTTGGGATAAACGCTTTCCACTAATGGGGTTTTCTTATAATAATAGCTATCATTCAAGTATTGAGATGGATCCTTATGAAGCTTTATATGGGAGAAAATGCGGAACTCTAGTGTGTTGGACTGAAGTAGGAGAACGAAAACTACTTGGGACAGAAATTATACATCAGGCTGCTGAAAAGATAAATCATATCCATAATCACTTGAAGGTAGCGCAAAGTAGACAGAAAAGTTATGCAGACAACCGAAGTAAAGAATTGTAAATTGAGGAAGGTGATCGAGTATTCCTACGTGTTTTTCCTTGGAGAAGGGTTATGAGATTTCGGAAGAAGGGAAAGTTAAGTCCCAGGTACATTGTCCCTTATGAGATAGTGAAACGGGTTGGATCTGTAACTTATAAATTGGCATTACCACCAGAATTGTCCCGGATACACGATGTTTTTCATATATCCATGTTATGTAAGTATGTGCCCGATCCTTCACATGTGTTTATCTCACAACTGATAGAGCTTAAAGATGACTTAACCTACATGGAGGAACCAAGTGCTATTGTAGATCGAAAGGAGCAAGTGTTACGTAGTAAAACCATTTCACTAGTTAAGTTGATGTGGAGAAGTCAGAATGTGGAGTATGCCACCTGGGAAGGGGATGATAACATGAAGAAGTAATATCCTCATTTGTTTGGTAAGTTTCTTATGCGTTAAATTTCGAGGATGGAATTTTTATAAGAGGGTTAGAATTGTAAGGCCCTAAAACATGATTAGTAAGGTTAATTACATGATTAAGTATAATTTGTGAGTTATAAGTTATAAATTGGTTCTGTGTGTTAAACATGTTAATTATCATGTTTAGGGGATGCATGCTCATGTGAGATATGTGTGATTTATATTAGATGGTAATCAAGCTTATGATCGAGGATACCATGTTTAGAGTATATGATTAGTTATGTAGTTAAATGCATCATAATTTTTTTAATGCATGATTATGTTATAAAAATAAATTAGGGTGTTGACATGAAATTGGCAATTTTTTGTCTCCAAATGTGAAAGTTTTGAGATTTTCGGTAAATTGCTACTTTCCTGTTCGAAGCCAAAATTAGGCATACTAGTTTATGATTTTGGGAAAACACAAATTATGAAAGTTGTAGATATATGAATTAATATTATAACACAACAAACGGTGGGTTAAACGGACACTCGTACAAGAAGTTATATAGAAAGTACAAAACAAAGGCAAATATGTCCATCACTTAAATGACATTTGTCTTTTTAGCACACCATGTGCAATTTTTTGATTGGTTAATGGGTGGATGATGGTTTGTATGATTTAAACTTGTTAAAACAACTCACTTGTTCATCCAATTCAGCCATTAATAGGAGTTTTTCCTAAAGAGAGAGAGAAAGAGAAGAAAGTTAAGGAAGAAATCTTCGAAAAATTTCTATAAATTAAGGAATCCTCATAAGGTAATTACTTCTTCATGAAAGTTGGTCACATGGATGAGTTCTACAGTTGGCATGTTTTTATGTTTTATTTGGATAAATATTTTAATGATACCCATATTGCCTAAGTTTATTAAAATAAGTATGGGTTAAGAACATAAGTTAGAACTCGAGCTAGGATCGTAAATGCATACTTTAAAGTCCAAAATTTACATCATTTTTTCATAAAGCATTTTGATTTATAAAATTAATGATTATGATTTATATTTCTCCTAAAACATGTTTATTATATGTTTCCATGAATTATACCCAAGGTCGAGGCTATGTATGCTTAAAAATGTTAAGTTATGCCTTATATTTTGACCTAGTTATGCTAAAAATGGCATAAATCATGGAATACTTATTGGAATTGAGTGATTCAAATTGGACAGTAAAATATACTCAAACATGTATAACATATCCGAAAATTTTGTAAAACTACCAAGGAATGAACCTTTGGTGATAGTTTGAAGTTTTGGTTTAAAATCTACCATAAAGGAGCAAGAACGCATATAAGGTGTTTTACGTTTTGCTCGACATAGCAAATGAGCCCTAAAAATTGTGAAGCATTAATTTTGTATTATTTAAGGTGTTTACTGATATTGGGTGGAATATCATGAAAAGATATGATTTATAAAAATTATGAAAATTCCAGGAAGTTGAAGTTGTGTTACTGTTTTTCTTGAGAAACGGTTTGGAAAAGGTTGTAATAAAATGGGCATAACCTTGTCTAGCGAATTCGTAATTTAATTTCGTAAATTGTGTCAGAACCCTAATTATTTGGGTGTCATGGAATGTGAAGTATCATATTTATTTACTCCTTAGTTATTTCTGATTGACCAAAGGATGTGATGTATTACTAGGTTTAACGTTAATTAGTGTATTCAAATACTAATGACGTTGACTTGTTAGGTGGGGAAACAGCTTATACTACCATACCAAGAAAGTAGTTTGGTATTAATATTATCACCAAATCCAAGGTCAGTGACCTTCCCTATGAAATATAAATGCATATATTTTCATATGGAAATGTGTAGTTGAATACATGTGTTATAATGCTTATGGAGTGATGTGGTATTTATGAAACATATGCATATGATTAAAATTGTGAAGCAATTTTAATTAATGCTATGGACTGTGGCGGGTCCTTTATCTAATGTTAAGGACTGTGGTGGGTCCTACGGGATGTGGCAGTGTTTTTAATCCAACTTAAAGGTTTGTGTACTCGGGCCTAATAAAGGGATGTGGTGATTCCCAATAACGGTGGTGGGTTAATTGGACGTTGGCAGGTCTAGGCTCGCCACAGTTTCACAATTCTTATTGGGTTATAGCATTAGAACAAGATAAAAATTATTATTTAATTTCGTTATATGTGTGGTATATGGTCATGCACTAAGCCTTTATAGCTTACAATCCTTTAATGTTTTGTTTCAGGTATGCTTATCATTTGGAGTTCACTGCCAAGTTAGGATCTTAAAATGGGGGAGTGATGAATATCTAATATGGTTTGAATGTCAAGAAGCTTTTCGTGTAAATGTTAAGCTAAGGATCTTGGGTATGTAAAGTTGTATGGTACTTATAAGTTACATGTAAAGGTAGTTATGTTTTCAACTACACTTACCTTTGGAAAAAAAATCTTATTCTATTTTTCCTGATATATTTAAATTAAAGCATTATTAAAGACAATTTATATCTAAATAAAATGATGAGTTTAACTTAATTAAGTCGGGGCGCGACAACCGAGCTCCTACAACGTCCATAGTAGCAACAGTGCGTCAAATGAGAATGTAATTTTAATCTTGGCGTCCCTGTGGCTAAGAACCTAAATGGTTTTTTTTTTACAAAAATAGATTTGAAACGGGTCATTGCCCATGAACAATTGAAAAAAAATTGCATGTATTTAAATTGCAGTAAGAGTAGATATTGTATACATGTAGTAAGAGCATATATTATAATTAAATGTCCTAGTAACATGTAAAGTATGGAATAAATGGTATTCAAACACACCGATATGCCACAAAAATTGTGCAACACTGAACTACACAAAAAACAAGAAAAAAAATCATTTTTGGTTTTTTAAATAACTTTTCAAAACAACTCAAAAGACAAATAAAGTATTTTTGTAATTTTCTTGATAAATATTCAATAAATGAAAAATCAAAATACAAAAGACACAAACATCATACAACTAGCAATAAGATTTAACATGGAGTATAAAAGTTATTGTTTGAAAACCTTCAACCACAATTAACCATTATATAGCATGAGATAAACCATGTGAATGCATTCGAGAGTCAACAAGCTAACATTAAGCACCTCCAAATCAGACCTCCTAATCCTCATCGGTGAAACATTATGTTCTTGGGTTTTAGGAACCTTGGTGACACTCGAATTTATTTATTCTAGGTCCTTTTCAAATATCATAACAAATATTCCTATGGTGACATTTCCTGCGACAACGTGGGAAAGTTTATACATGAGGAATGTTACCTTTAGGTTGACATTTTGTAGCATTCCTAGAAACTATTTACTCAACCAAAACGTTGGTATGGGCTTTAGCTGCGGAAGCATCGAGAAAATCGAGTCCAAGTATAAAATTGTTATTTTTTATTTGGATAGTGCTTAAATCTTATTTAGATTCTCTGACCTAGATACCAAGTAAAAATTTTCATGACTCGAGTCGCTCAATTTCTCATCTAACTATTCAATCTTAGGCTCAAGTAATCACTTAGACTCTTTAAACTCAAGTGTCTCCTTCTTCAAAACTTCCATCAAACCACAAAGGCTATCTCTCTTGTCCTCTACATACTTGAGCTTCTCTCTAAAGTTATTATCACGAGCCCTACGATCCACAATCAATTTCAAATCATCATTAATTATGGAATATTCTTTTAACTTATTTTTTAAATGGAATTTGATAAGTTTCAACTTCAACGAACCGGTGTACAAATTTCTAAAGGCACTTGGAGATCACTCCTCACCTTTCTTCCTCACTTACTTGAGATTCGTAACTCCAAACCATGAAACCATCATGAAATTTTCATCTTGACATCAGAATATATTTCATCTACGCCTATATGTTTGGCTATGAAAGAGGTGTATTCACACTCTTGTGAGGGAATCATGTACCTCTTTTGACTCTTTATCACTAAGGATAAAATTGTATGCCTTAGGCTTATTGCCCTCATTCTTTAGTTTAATGGAGAACTCACGCAAATAATTCCTAAAATCTTTACATTCAAATCACTTTTCATGGTCATCCACCTTTATATGTCCATCCCTCTTCTTCCTATCATGTTCATAAATATCTTATGTTTCTTCTCAAAACTCTTATATTTTATAAGGCTAAGAAACTTCTTGAACTTCCTAGCAAACCTAGCTATTTGTTCAATGTCAAGCTCACCATCACTATCAGAATCTAACGCATCCTCGTCTTGGGTTTTCATAGGAACACCCTTCTCGTTATTTCCATCCCTTTTATTTAGAGGACACATGTTCATCTCATAGGTTTAACGGCCACTTACAACTTCTAGAATTCTTATAGTATCGACACCACCTAGTGAATCTAGGATCGTGACTTTTGCATTAAATTCTTGAAATATATAACGTAAGATTTTTTTCACCACTCTAGGCTCGGGGATCGAATCGCCTAAATTAAACGAGGAATTGATAATATTTGACAACTTAGCATAAAACTCATCAAAAAACTCATTCTTTAACATCTTAACAATCTTAAACATAGTCGTTGAATTTTGCAACATAGAAACCCTAATATTATCAGTACCCTTGTGAGTGGCTCTCAAAATATCCCAAGCATATTTCTTTGTAATGCCCATGCCCAATATTTTATTATTTTTCCCGTGCAGATTAAAATAATATGACAACCTTGGGACTTGGATCGTTAGTATGGACTTATATTGCAATGTTTGATTGTTTTGGGGCCATGATGGTTATTATTGGAAGATTGTGGGTAAAAATTGGAGACTTAAGAAATCTAAAAAGATAAAACAACTTGAAGGTAGTTCGAATGATATTCCTACTTTGTTCGAACGAGAATCATATCATTCGAATGAGAATCAAAGGTCGTTCAGAGTTGGGCTTTAACAAGGATCGAACGCGGTGAAATTGTACTATTTTTTTTAGAAGGTCGTTCGACAGTTGTTCTAACGACACCCTTTTATCGTTCGAATGAGGCCTCATTCGAACGAGATTCCCTGAAATTTTAAGTTCGATGACTTGTCAAGTTTTGGTGCACTCAGATGGATAAAAAACATGATTTTGGTGTGTGGGGTTATTTTATAAGGTTTGTTTGGGTAATTTTTGGTTTATTTTAGGAGATAAGAAGAGAGAGGTGGGTTGGTTATCCTAGAAAAAAACACCATCAGATATCCTCCGTCTTTCTAATGTCAAGGGTAGTCCATCTCCCCAAAGCCTTTTCACAATTTCTACATGATATCTCCACCTTGTAACACCATATTTCACAAGTATTCCACCATATTTGAACCCGATACACCCATTTCCACCATTGTTGGTCAAAGCTACGAAGTTTGGAGGTGTTGTCGTGGGTTTTGGATAAGAAGGAGATGTAGGAATTCATGGGTTTGAAGGGGGTTTTCTTAGCACTTTCATGGAGATAAGCTTTGTGGAGCTAGGCAACCTCCCGAAGGCAACCTTAGGACGTTGGGGGTTTCCATCATCTTCTTCGTCATCCACCATTTTTGGAGCTACACTTGAGGTGGGAAAACTCTACTCTGTAGTACAAAAACTCTATGTTTCCATAGTGTCAGTCATGTGGTTAGAGTTTATAAGAGTAGGTTGCATTCATGACTTAAGAATGATATTTCTTATGATCTGAAAAAATAAGTTTACGAAGATTTAAATGGTTTGGAGAAAAATTGTGTATTTCAAGAAAACTTGGTGTTTGAACATTTTTATGAAATAAAAATGTTGGGAATGTCTTATGGGTAAATATTTTCAAGTTTCTTTTTATAGAAATTGGGATTTTTTTATAAATAGACATTTACTCAAATTTTGGAGGAATAAAAAAGTCTTTAGCTTCTTAAGAATGTTATTGTCAATATTGTCAAATTTCTAGAATAATTACATGTTAGACCCATCTAATAGGATTTGAGATTTAAAATCCATATTCTCGTGAATATAAATTGTAGTATTTTGATGTTGAACATATAAACATGTTTAATGAGGGTTATAATGGGTTTAAACAAGAGATAAATGAAAATAGAAATTTTAGCCTATAATGTGTAATGAGGTGTGGAAAATGTTGTAAGTGTATGGTTTCAAGACTATGTGTACTAATAAAGAAAATGACGTTTTCTTATAAAATAGTCTTGGAGTTTAATTGATTTATTGGAAGGGAAAGTAATGAAATAAATATGTCTCCAACTTGAGAAGAATGTTATGCCAAAATGTTTAGAATGTGTTAGTGTGTTAAAAACACTTAAGAAGTTAGTATGGGTGACTTAATGGTGGTTGGGAAATAACACTTGTGAAAATGGAAGGAAAATACAAGTGGAAACAAATGGGTACATTACTAATTTAACGTAAAGTGGAACATTTTCATGTAATAAAAATGTTGAAAGGGTGTTACACATAATGGTCCTAAATGAACTTGATTTGGAATAAAAATAAATGTAATGGTCTAAAGGATGTGAAAAAAATATTTTAAAGTGTAACACAAAGTGGGGTGAAACCCGGGGTTTTTTCTTCGGTCGAGAAAAGGAAAAAAAAAATAATTTGAACAGTTAAAAAATGGTAAAACACATTAATAAGGACTCGGATGACACCGGGATAATTAAGGAAGACGAGAGCCCTGGGGTGAAACTCAAAATCACTGGCCAGAGCATATTACTGTAACAACCCGCACTTTTATGGAAAATTAAATTTAATAATTAAGTGCAAATTGGGAATTTAAGAAATTATCGTGAATAATAATTTTTGAGGTTTTCAAGGATTTAATGATTTTCGATGGGTGTTATATTTACTTTTGGGATTAATTAAATGAACTAGATTATTTTAATAATATTTCGCAGCTGGGTAAAGTGACAAAGGATAATGTTTTAATGGAAAAACCCGCATTAAGAAGCAGTGGGTTAAATTAATGAGTTGTTGTTAAGTACCTCGGATGGAAATTCTGATTGCGCGTTTAGTCTCGAAATGGCCGAGATAGTCAGAAAAGAGTATCCGGGGGTCGTAATTGAGTTTCGAGAATTTTTGGATTAATAGGGACTCGCAATTGAGTAAAGGAGTCATTTTTGGGTTAATAAGGGATAAACCCTTATTTTTACTCTTATAAGTCACGAGAGAGAGGAAGAGAAAGAAAGAAAAAGAGAGAAAGAAGAAGATAAGAAAGAAAGAGGAGAAAAGTGGAGAGAAAATGGATTTTCGGGCCACACTCCATGGGATTCGACTCGAGGTCGTTGGATTTCATCCTCCAAGCAAGTGTTTACTTGCTTTATTTCATTTTGTGCATTTATCTCATATCAAAGTTGGTAAAAATATAATTTTTGGGTTAGAACCCTTAAAATAACTTGGGGAAATTTGTATATGAGTTTACATATTGATGTAATGTAAACTCTTAATGATTTCTAGTGTTAAATCCATGTAAATGGAGTAAAGAAATGGATTCAAATGGGTTAAAATCATAAGTTGGGGCCTTAATGGTTTTAGGGTTTAAATCTAAGAGAAATGGTTTAATACCACAAATAAATTGATGTGTTAGTTATAAATAAGTGGTGGGATGATTGTGGTGATGTTGGTTTAGATTAGAAACCATAAAAATGGAGGTTGGGTTGATATTTGGAATTTTGGAGATGATGATGAATAGTGGAGCAATGACCTTTCCGAATCGATTCGGCCCTGATGCGAATCGATTCGGCTCTTCGTCAAAAAATGAAACTTGTAGATCTTTTCGATACAATGTCATGAGTGCCGACCGGGTGTTTTCTCATTTATTAAGGATTTATAGTGATTTTTCTACAGAAAGCTGTTCGAGATCGAAATAGTTACTTAGAAATTAAGGCTAAAATAAACTACAGATAAATATTACGGGTTCTTAAATAGATTTTTAGGATCTCTAAAGGACTTGAGGAGATATAAAAACTTTGGGTTTGTTGGAATAAATCCGAGTTATAGTTTAAATGGTGAGTGGATTAAATTTTGGGTTTTGGGTTTTATATAAAACCCTAAGAAGATTTTGGAATTTCAGACCAGCCCAATCGATTCGGATAGGCCGAATCGATTCGGTAAGAGACAGTTTGAAATAAGACCCATTTCGAATCAATTGGGATGAGACAAATCGATTCGCTAGCCAGCGAATCGATCCGGACAGGCTGAATCGATTCGATCCTGGCAAATTTTTGAGGTTTTCTCCTTTTAAGTTTATGGAGACTTAAATTATGATTTTGGAGATTATTATAGGAGTTTCTAAATGGGATGTTAGGACTCCTAGATGATGAATTGAGGATAAGTAAACCTCAAATTAATTTAGAGTATGATCCGGGGGATGGATTTAACTAATGTTCTGGGACTAGAGACACGCGTGAAATTCTTTCGACAAGAGTGTATTGATATATTAATGAGGTTAGAATGGATATGGGCTAAAGAGGAGTTAGTGGTGTACACTTATGGAAGTAAGGATATGTCGACGGTACACTTATCCAATTAGTATGAATTGGTACATTCGGGTCTATGTACAAGTCCTTAAATGGTGATTAAGGTGTGAATAATATTTAAGAGAGAGAATACTTAAATATTATTATGTGATTGGTAATTATGGCCATTTATATATATTTTAGGAGGAATATATAGTATGTATACTATGTGATTAAAGTATATATAAAATATGATACGGATGTGTATTATATAGTATATTCCTTGTGCATGAGAACGAGGTAATATATATGTCTATAAGAATAAGAAATGCATGGTTGAAAACTTGGTACTTAATGAATAAGAATAAATGGTTGTATGAATTTAAAATATGAATGATTTCAAAATGGAAAAGAAATGATTTTCATAAATGATAATTTATGTATACCACCTCTCTAAATCGCTATCATAAGGGCAGTTCGCGCGTGTGGTGAAGTCCCCTGGCTAATGAATGCAGGGGAATACAGTCCTAGGCCATATAAGCGATTATTGTATATTTTCTGCGCTGGTGAGGTAATTCTGGGTGTGGTTATGACTCTCCCGCAGGCATATGGCCGCTTCCCGACGTCTTGCGTTGTAGGATCCTAGGCTGTCTTGGTGATAGGCCCTGGAAGATGATAGCCATTTAGGTGCTTTTAGTGGGGAAACCTAGACGGGTGGTCTTAGAAACGTTATATGATATGTAATATAACTATTCTCAATAATGTGGGACATTATTGGTTTTAAAGCAATTTATGATAACAAATTGGCTTTAAATAAATTTCCTAGATGGAAGAAGGGAAATGGGATAAATGAATTGGCTCCAGATACATTTCTTGGATGGAAGAAGGTAAATGGGTGCATATGTTGAAAAATAATTTTTATGATAATAAAATTTTCTTTTAAATACATTTCCTAGATATAAGAAGGGAAATGGAAAGTTTTGAGATAAAGGAAATGAAAAATGAATTGGTAAATATGTTGTAAATGAATTCTCATTTCGGGAGATATATCTAGAAGTGTAGCATGATACGTATATAAAATATGAATATATATCGATAAATCGAGTACTGACGGTCTAATGGTTCCCGACGATTGACCTTGCCGTGTAGTAGTGTATCGGGGGGTTCCTTATTTGGATTTCTCTTTGCGAGACACTCCATACACGAACATGGCTTAGTGTTGAGACTGGGGAGAGGTTTAAGCATTAGTGCTTAAATATTAGTATTTCTCATATGGTGTATGTATATGTATATACGTTATGTACTGAGCATTTAATGGATCTCAACGATCGACCTTGCCACGTAGTAGTGTATTAGGGGGTTCCTGGTTTGGATTTCTCTTTGCGAGACACCCCGCGTATGAACATGGCATAGTGTTGAGACTGGGGAGAAGTTTATCCCTTAGTACTTGGATTACCTAGGGCTGTTAAAAGGTGGGTAATGGTTTAGTTAGTCAGTATGGTCTGACTAGGATGTTTAGAGGGATGCACTAGGAGTGGACTGTTAGAAGAGAGGTGAGGGGTATCTCATGGGAGTGCGATACCAAACTTAAATATGAGATAAAACTTTTTTCTAAAAATAAGGCATTTATGCACCTCTTAAATATTTTTCAAAACTCCGGCTCTAACCCGCTTGCTATATATATATATATATATATATTAAATTGGTGTCCAGACACAGGGACTCCTGCATGACACTTCTTTTGAGTTTGACGTATGTTGCAGCAGTTGTGGATGCATGAAGGTTCTCCATAGAGCTTCTATCCTTGTATTCTAGATAGGAGGTACTGTATAAACATTCGGGCAAATGGACAAATTGCATTTGTTTATTCTATCAGTACGGCATTCAATATGGTTGTATATTTTGATCGAGTCTTCGGTTATTTTATTTCATTTCAGTCTCATTTACATAAATTGTGTGAATGTTTTAATTTAGTAGTTGTTTAAAAAGAGTAGTAAAGAAAATTTTGATGTCGGCCTAATAGGTTATTAGTAATTAAATGGATTTTCGACAGTGATGCTAAAAATGATCCATATGAGACTCTTGTTTTAATTTGATATAGGAGTGATCACCCGGTATCTTATTAGGCGGGGTATCACAGATGGTATCAGAGCATCAGGTTCTAGTGTCCTTAGGAATCTGTGCGGACGTACTATGCTTTCAGCGTTGCTCTTGATTTTTGTAGAGCCTTATGATTAGGATTATTGAATTCCTCTTGTGATATTTCGTTCTCCTTACATATTATAAAATTATAGTGAATCTTTTGCGCGCTCGTTCGAGATTCGTGTGCTGGTCGAGGATGGCGGAAGGAGGTGGGGCATAGTTGTTGTTATGAGTTTAACCTCATAATGAAGAGGTATATTTGGTGTGACTAGATAAAGTCGTGGTATTCGCTAGCCCTAGAGTCGTGTGTGTAATTTCAGTTTTGTGGCGGTATCGATAACATTATATAATGTATGTCTATGTGTTTTTCGTGGTAGCGGAGTTTTATTTTCCTTCATTCGCTGTAAAGGCGGGTGTTGATATTTTAAATATATATGGCTTGTGATACTCATTTTATATGTGTTATACGAGTATGGTATTATAGTATATTCGGAGAGATGTCAGGCTAATGATGGCAAGATTAGCGTGTCCGTAGTTCCAGGGTGGAACGGGTTGTTATTACGATGTCTCACCTGGATATAGGCCGAGTTCTCTTTTATTATGTGCATAGAGGGAACTTCGATGAGCAGAGGTTTCATTATCGTGATTTGAGAGTGTAGCGACCTTATAGATATGATTTAAGGCATGCTGGATTTATTTGGTGAGCTACGAGTTTATGCTCATGATTTTTTGTGTAAGGACTTAGAGTTAGTACGAGCGCTTGGTGGTATGGCCACATGTGGTTGAAAGAGGGTATGGGGTTATCCCGGTTGCTTATTTGAAGTTGACGGACCTCCACGACCGACAAAGTTAAGTAGTGGTGTATTGGAGGGGTTCCTTGTTTGGATTTCGCTTTGCGAGATGGTCCATGCATGAACCTTAACGATGTCGGGAGTGGAGATATGTTATAGGATGCGAGGATGTGGATTTTGTTGATAAGTCATATAGTGTGAATGAAACACTATAGACTATGAGCCATGTGGTGATGATATGCTTATGGAAATATTGTGCTATGGAAAAGCACTAAAGTGGTCCTCTCACTACAAGTGGGTGGGTGAAGTAGGACTTAGAGAAAATTGATGTGAGGCTTATAGCCAGGCCTTAATGAAAAGGAAACTTTTGAGGAAATATGTTTCGGGTATGATGTTCGTAACGCTTTTGCATAGTGTTGGCGCCTCGATTAGTTAGATTTCCTTTTTCGTATAGGTGGAAGGTTAGAATAGTAGAAATGCGTTAATAGGTTATCAAGGTAGGATTTAGGATGCCCCGTTGGTGTGCCTTAGGCCATTATATCTCGATGATCGACGATGCGAGGGAGTAGTGTAACAGGAGGGTTCCTTATCTGGATTTCACTTTGCGAGACCTCCCACGCATGAAACCGAGCAAATGTCAGGAATTGAGAAAGGTCTTGGGCACTAGGGACACAATTTAGGATAATATTATTTAATGTAGTTAGGAACACTTTGATCTTAGAATTTTGGGCAGTGAGGCCAGCGGAGTTAGTGGCACCGATATATAAATATTGGTTGATTAACCTTGAGTAGAATTGGATTTTGCGGGTTGGGAAGACCCATGTGTGAGTATTACACTGAGGAAATGAGACCCTTATTTAGAGAAAGTGTTACGTGTCTAACGTTCACAATAGAGGTGTGGATGCGCGCGGGTTAAAAAGGTGTATGGGCACCTTGGTAAGTTGGTTTTATATACCACCTGAAATAGAAAGGGTGCAGTATATATATTTTAAGTTTATGCTGGGATGGAAGTATAGTATAAACCTTGATAGAGGTTACTGCTGAGTGAGTATATGGATAAGAGTTATTGGGTAGTACCATTCAACTTTGAGGTATTAGGATGTGGAGTGATTCACGATCCTAGGTTAGTGTTGATTGTATCTGAATTTCGAGGACGAAATTCCATTATAAAGGGGGAAGTATGTAACAACCCGCACTTTTATGGAAAATTAAATTTAATAATTGAGTACAAATTGGGAATTTAAGAAATTATCGTGAATAGTAATTTTTGAGGTTTTCAAGGATTTAATGATTTTCGATGGGTGTTATATTTACTTTTGGGATTAATTAAATGAACTAGAGTATTTTAATAATATGTCGCAGTTGGGTAAAGAGACAAAGGATAATGTTTTAATGGGAAAACCCGCATTAAGATGTAGTGGGTTAAATTAGTGAGTTGTGGTTAAGTACATTGGGATGGAAATTTTGATTGTGCGGTTGGTCTCGAAACGGCCGAGATAGTCAGAATAGAGTATCCGAGGGTCGTAATTAAGTTTCGGGAATTTTTGGATTAATAGGGACTCGCAATTGAGTAAACGAGTCATTTTTTGGTTATTAAGGGATAAACCCTTATTTTCTCTCTTATAAGTCATGAGAGAGAGAAAGACAGAGAAAGAAAAAGAGAGAAAGAAGAAGAGAAGAAAGAAAGAGGAGAAAAGTGGTGAGAAAAAGGATTTTCGGGCCAAACTCCGCGGGATTCGACTCGAGGTCGTCGGATTTCATCCTCCAGGCAAGTGTTTACTTTCTTTATTTCATTTTGTGTAATTATCTCATATCATAGTTGGTAAAAATATGATTTTTGGGTTAGAACCCTTAAAATAAATTTGGGAAAGTTTGGATATTAGTTTACATATTGATGTAATGTAAACTCTTAATGATTTCTACTGTTAAATCCATGTAAATGGAGTGAAGAAATGGATTGAAATGGGTTAAAATCATAAGTTGGGGCTTTAATGGTTTTAGGGTTTAAATATAAGAGAAATGGTTTAATACCATGAATAAATTGATGTGTTAGTTATAAATCAGTGCTAGGATGATTGTGGTGATATTGGTTGAGATTAGAAACCATAAAAATGGAGGTTGGGTTGATATTTGGAATTTTGGAGATGTTGATGAATAGTGGAGCAGCGACCTTTACGAATTGATTTGGCCCTAATGCGGATCGATTCGGCTCTTCGTCAAAAAATCAAATTTGTAGATCTTTTCGATACGGTCGCGAGAGCGCCAACCGTGTATTTTTTTATTTTTTTTTATTTATAGTGATTTTTCTACGGAAAGCTGTTCGAGATCGAAATAGTTAGTTATAAATTAAGGCTAGAATAAATTGGAGATAAATATTAGGGGTTCTCAAATAGATTGTTAGGATCTCTAAAGTACTTTACGAGATATGAAAACTTGGGGTTTGTTATAATAAATTCGAGTTATAATTTATATGGTGAGTGGATTAAATTTTGGGTTTTGGGTTTTAAATAAAACCCTAAAATGATTTGGTAATTTCGGACCATCCCAATCGATTCGGACAGGCCGAATCGATTCGGTAAGAGACAGTTAGAAAGTAGAACCATTTCGAATTGATTGGGATGGGACGAATCGATTCGGTAGCTAGCGAATCGATCCGGACAGGCTGAATCGATTCGATCCTGGCAAAATTTTGAGGTTTTCTCCTTTTACGTTTAGGGAGACTTAAATTATGATTTTGGAGATTATTATAGGAGTTTCTAAATGGGATGTTAGGACTCCTAGGTGATGAATTGAGGATAAGTAAACCTCGAATTAATTTAGAGTATGATCCGGGGGATGGATTTAATTAATGTTCTGGGACTAGAGACGTGCGGGAAAATCTTTCGGCAAGCGTGTATTAATATATTAATGAGGTTAGAATGGATATGGGATAAAGAGTAGTTAGTGGTGTACACTTATGGAAGTAAGGATATGTCGACGGTACACTTATCCAATTAGTATGAATTGGTACATTCGGGTCTATGTACAAGTCCTTAAATGGTGATTAAGGTGTGAATAATATTTAAGAGAGAGAATACTTAAATATTATTATGTGATTGGTAATTATGGCCATTTATATATATTCTAGGAGGAATATATAGTATGTATACTATGTGATTAAAGTATATATAAAATATGATACGGATGTGTATTATATAGTATATTCCTTGTGCATGAGAATAAGGTAATATAAATGTTTATAAGAATAAGAAATGCATGGTTGAAAACTTGGTACTTAATGAATAAGTATAAATGGTTTTATCAATGTAAAATATGAATGATTTCAAAAGGGAAAAGAAATGATTTTCATAAATGATAATTTATGTATAACACCTCTCTAAATCGCTATCATAAGGGAAGTTCGCGCGTGTGGTGAAGTCCCCTGGCTAATGAATGCAGGGGAATACAGTCCTAGGCCATATAAGCGATTATTGTATATTTTCTGCGCTGGTGAGGTAATTCTGGGTGTGGTTATGACTCTCCCGCAGGCATATGGCCGCTTCCCGACGTCTTGCGTTGTAGGATCCTAGGCTGTCTTGGTGATAGGCCCTGGAAGATGATAGCCATTTAGGTGCTTTTAGTGGGGAAACCTAGACGGGTGGTCTTAGAAACGTTATATGATATGTAATATAACTATTCTCAATAATGTGGGACATTATTGGTTTTAAAGCAATTTATGATAACAAATTGGCTTTAAATAAATTTCCTGGATGGAAGAATGGAAATGGGATAAATGAATTGGCTTCAAATACATTTCCTGGATGGAACAAGGTAAATGGGAGCATATGTTGAAAAAGAATTTTTATGATAATAAAATTTTCTTTTAAATACATTTCATGGATATAAGAAGGGAAATGGAAAGTTTTGTGATAAAGGAAATGAAAAGTGAATTGGTAAATATGTTGTAAATGAATTCTCATTCCGGGAGATATATCTAGAAGTGTAGCATGATACGTATATAAA
This sequence comes from Sambucus nigra, assembly GCA_949130495.1. Taxonomy (NCBI): domain Eukaryota; kingdom Viridiplantae; phylum Streptophyta; class Magnoliopsida; order Dipsacales; family Adoxaceae; genus Sambucus; species Sambucus nigra. The sequence continues at coordinate 137,902,451 of OX422216.1, forward strand.
ATATGAATATATACCGATAAATCGAGTACTGAGGGTCTAATGGTTCCCGACGATTGACCTTGCCGCGTAGTAGTGTATCGGGAGGTTCCTTATTTTGATTTCTCTTTGCGAGACACTCCACGCACAAACATGGCTTAGTGTTGAGACTGGGGAGAGGTTTAACCCTTAGTGCTCTAATGTTAGTATTTCTCATATGGTGTATGTATATGTATATAGGTTATATACTGAGCGTTTAATGGATCTCGACGATCGACGTTCCTTGTTTGGATTTCGCTTTGCGAGACACCCCACGTACGAACATGGCATAGTGTTGAGACTGGGGAGAAGTTTATCCCTTAGTACTTGGATTACCTAGGGTTGTTAAAAGGTGGGTAATGGTTTAGTTAGTCAGTATGGTCTGACTAGGATGTTTAGAGGGATGCGCTAGGAGTGCACTGTTAAAAGAGAGGTGAGGGGTATCTCATGAGAGTGCGATACCAAATTTAAATATGGGATAAAACCTTTTTCTAAAAATAAGGCATTTATGCACCTGCTAAATATTTTTCAAAACTCGGGCTCTGACCCGTTTATCTACTTTTCCTCTCTTGCTATATATATATATATATATATATATATACATTATGTAGGTGTCCAAACACAGGGTTTCCTGGATGACACTTCTTTTGAGTTTGACGTCTGCTGCAGCAGCTGTGGATGCATGAAGGTTCTCTATAGAGCTTTTATCCTTGTATTCTAGATAGGAGGTACTGTATAAACATTCGGGCTAATGGAAAAATTGCATTTATTTATTCTGTCAGTACGGCGTTGGATATGGTTGTATATTTTGATCGAGTATTCGGTTATTTTATTTCATTTCAGTCTCATTTACATAAACTGTGTGAATGTTTTAATTTAGTAGTTGTTTAAAAAGACTAGTAAAGTAAAAATTTTGACGTCGGCCTAATAGGTTATTAGTAATTAAATGGATTTTCGACAGTGATGCTAAAAATGATCCATATGAGACTCATGTTTTAATTTGATATAGGAGTGATCACCCGGTATCTTATTAGGCAGGGTATCACAGATAGTATCAGAGCATCAGGTTCTAGTGTCCTTAGAAATCTATGCGGACGTACTACGCTTTCAGCGTTGCTCTTGATTGTTGTAGGGCCTTATGATTAGGATTATTGAATTCCTCTTGTGAGATTTCGTTCTCCTTCCATATTATAAAATTATAAGGAATCTTTTGCGCGCTCGTTCGAGATTCGTGTGATGGTCGAGGAAGGCGGCCGGAGGTGGGGCTTAGTTGTTGTTATGAGTTTAACCTAAGAATGAAGAGGTATATTTGGTGTGACTAGATAAAGTCGCGGTATTCGCTAGCCCTAGACTCGTGTGTGTAATTTGAGCTTTGTGGCGGTATCGATAACATTATATAATGTATGTATATGTGTTTTTCGCGGTAGCGGAGTTTTATTTTCCTTTATTCGCTGTAAAGGCAGGTGTTGATATTTTAAATATATATGGCTTGTGATACTCATTTTATATGTGTTATACGAGTATGACATTATGGCATATTCGGAGAGATATCAGGCTAATGATGGCAAGATTAGCGTGTCCGTAGTTCCAGGGTGGAACGGGTTGTTATTGCGATGTCTCACCTGGATACAGACCGAGTTCTCTTTTATTATGTGCATACATGGAACTTCGATGAGCAGAGGTTTCATTATCGTTATTTGCGAGTGTGGCGACCTTACAGATATGATTTAAGGCACGCTATATTTATTTGTTTAGCTACGAGTTTATGCTCATGATTGTTAGCGTAAGGACTTAGAGTTAGTACGAGCGCTTGGTGGTATGGCTCTTGGATAGAGATGGGAGTTCAGACCACATTTGGTTGAAAGAGGGGATGGGGTTATCCATGTTGCTTATTTGAAGTTGACGGACCTCCACGACCGACAAAGTTAAGTAGTGGTGTATTGAAGGGGTTCCTTGTTTGGATTTCGCTTTTGCGAGATGCTCCATGCATGAACCTTAACGACGTCGGGAGTGGAGAGATGTTATAGGATCCGAGGATGTGGGTTTTGTTGATAAGTGATATAGTGTGAATGAAACACTATAGACTATGAGCCATGTGGTGATGATATGCTTATGGAAATATTGTGCTATGGAAAAGCACTAAAGTGGTCCTCTCACTACAAATGGGGTGGGTGAAGTAGGACTTAGAGAAAATTGATGTGAGGCTTATAGCCAGGCCTTAATGAAAAGGCAACTTTTGAGGAAATATGTTTCGGGTATGATGTTCATAACGCTTTTGCAGAGTGTTTGCGCCTCGATTAGTTAGATTTCCTTTTCGTATAGGTGAAAGGTTAGAATAGTAGAAATGTGTCAATAGGTTAGCAAGGTAGGATTTAGGACACCCCGCTGGTGTGCCTTAGGCCATTATATCTCGATGACCTACAATGTGAGTGAGTAGTGTAACGGGAGGGTTCCTTATCTGGATTTCACTTTGCGAGACGTCCCACGCATGAAACCAAGAAAATGTTGGGAGTTGAGAAAGGTCTTGGGAACCAGGGACACAATTTAGGATAGTATTATTTAATGTAGTTAGGAACGCTTCGATCTTAGAATTTTGGGCAGTGAGGCTAGTGGAGTTAGTGGCGCCGATATAGAAATATTGGTTGATTAACCTTGAGTAGAATGGGATTTTGCGGGTTGGGAAGACCCATGTGTGAGTATTACACCGAGGAAATGAGACCCTTATTTAGAGAGAGTGTTACGTGTCTAACGTTCACAATAGAGGTGTGGATGCGCACGGGTTAAAAAGGTGTATGGGCACCTTGGTAAGTTGGTTTTATATACCACCTGAAATAGAAAGGACGTAGTATATAGATTTTAAGTTTATGCTGGGATGGAAGTATAGTATAAACCTTGATAGAGGTGACTGCTGAGTGAGTATACGGATAAGAGTTATTGGGTAGTACCATTCAACTTTGAGGTGTTAGGATGTGGAGTGATTCACGATCCTAGGTTAGTGTTGATTGTATATAAATTTCGAGGACGAAATTCCATTATAAAGGGGGAAGTATGTAACAACCCGCACTTTTATGGAAAATTAAATTTAATAATTAAGTGCAAATTGGGAATTTAAGAAATTATCATGAATAGTAATTTTTGAGGTTTTCAAGGATTTAATGATTTTCGATTGGTGTTATATTTACTTTTGGGATTAATTAAATGAACAAGAGTATTTTAATAATATGCCGACAAAGGATAATGATTTAATGGGAAAACCCGCATTAAGATGTAGTGGGTTAAATTAGTGAGTTTCGGTTAAGTACATCAGATGAAAATTCTGATTGTGCGGCTGGTCTCGAAATGGCCGAGATAGTCAGAATAGATTATCCGAGGGTCGTAATTGAGTTTCGGGAATTTTTGGATTAATAGGGACTCGCAATTGAGTAAACGAGTCATTTTTTTGTTAATAAGGGATAAACCCTTATTTTCTCTCTTATAAGTCATGAGAGAGAGAAAGACAGAGATGAAAAAGAGAGAAAGAAGAAGAGAAGAAAGAAAAAGGAGAAAAGAGGTGAGAAAAAGGATTTCCGGGCCAAACTCCGCGGGATTCGACTCGAGGTCAGCGGATTTCATCCTCTAGGCAAGTGTTTACTTGCTTTATTTCATTTTGTGTAATTATCTCATATCATAGTTGGTAAAAATATTATTTTTGGGTTAGAACCCTTAAAATAAATTTGTGAAAGTTTGGATATGAGTTTACATATTGATGTAATGTAAACTCTTAATGATTTTTACTGTTAAATCCATGTAAATGGAGTGAAGAAATGGATTGAAATGGGTTAAAATCATAAGTTGGGGCTTTAATGGTTTTAGGGTTTAAATCTAAGAGAAATGGTTTAATATCACAAATAAATTGATGTGTTAGTTATAAATCAGTGCTAGGATGATTGTGGTGATGTCGGTTGAGATTAGAAGCCATAAAAATGGACGTTGGGTTGATATTTTGAATTTTGGAGATGATGATGAATAGTGGAGCAGCGACTTTTACGAATTGATTCGGTCCTGATGCGGATCGATTTGGGTCTTGGTCAAAAAATGAAATTTGTAGATCTTTTCGATACGGTCGCGAGAGCACCAACCGGGTATTTTTTTTATTTTTTTTGGATTTATAGTGATTTTTCTACGGAAAGTTGTCCGAGATCAAAATAGTTAGTTAGAAATAAAGGCTAGAATAAATTGGAGATAAATATTAGGGGTTCTCAAATATATTGTTAGGATCTCTCAAGTAAATGAGGAGATATGAAAACTTGGGGTTTGTTGGAATAAATCCGAGCTATAATTTATATGGTGAGTGGATTAAATTTTGGGTTTGGGGTTTTATATAAAACCCTAATATAATTTGGTAATTTCGGACCAGCCCAATCGATTCGGATAGGCCGAATCGATTCGGTAAGAGACAGTTAGAAAGTAGAACCATTTCGAACCGATTCGGACGGGACAAATCGATTCGGTAGCCAGCGAATCGATTCGGACAGGCCGAATCGATTCGGTCCTGGAAATTTTTTGAGGTTTTCTCCTTTTAAGTTTAGGGAGACTTAAATTATGATTTTGGAGATTATTATATGAGTTTCTAAATGGGATGTTAGGACTCCTATATGATGAATTGAGGATAAGTAAACCTCGAATTAATTTAGAGTATGATCTGGGGGATGGATTTAAATAATGTTTTGGGACAAGAGACGTGCGGAAAAATATTTCAGCAAGCGTGTATTGATATATTAATGCGGTTAGAATGGATATGGGCTAAAGAGGAGTTAGTGGTGTACACTTATGGATTTAAGGATATGTCGATGGTACACTTATCTAATTAGTATGAATTGGTACATTTGGGTTTATGTGCAAGTCCTTAAATGGTGATTAAGGTGTGAATAATATTTAAGAGAGATAATACTTAAACATTATTATGTGATTGGTAATTATCGCCATTTATATATATTCAAGGAGGAATATATAGTATGTATACTATGTGATTAAAGTACATATAAAATATGATATGGATATGTATTATATAGTATATTCCTTGTGTATGAGAAAAAGGTAATATATATGTCTATAAGAATAAGAAATGCATGGTTTTAAACTTGGTACTTAATGAATAAGTATAAATGGTTTTATGAATTTAAAAAATGAATGATTTCAAAATGGAAAAGAAATGATTTTCATAAATGAAAATTTATGTATACACACCTCTCTAAATCGCTATCATAAGGGAAGTTCGCGCGTGTGGTGAAATCCCCTGGCTAATGAATGCAGAGGAATACAGTCCTAGGCCATATGAGCGATTATTGTATGTTTTATGTGCTGGTGAGGTAATTCTGGGTGTGGTTATGACTCTCCCGCAGGCATATGAACGCTTCCCAACGTCTTGGGTTGTAGGATTCCAGGTTGTCTTGGTGATAGGCCCTAGAAAATGATAGCCATTTAGGGGGTGCACAGTGGGGAAACCCGGACGGGCGGTCTTAGAAACGTTATATGATATGTAATATAACTATTCTCAATAATGTGGGACATTATTGGTTTTAAGGCAATTTATGATAATAAATTGGCTTTAAATACATTTCCTGGATTGAAGAAGGGAAATGGGATAAATGAATTGTCTTCAGAATACATTTTCTGGATGGAAGAAGGGAAATGGGAGCATATGATGAAATAAAATTGGCTTTTAAATACATTTCCTGGATATAAGAAGGGAAATGGAATGTTTTGAGCTAAAAGAAATGAAAAGTGAATTGGTAAACATGTTGTCAATGAATTCTCATTCCGGGAGATATATCCGGAAGTGTAGCATGATACGTATATAAAATATGAATATATATGGATAAATCGAGTACTGAGGGTCTCATGGATCCCAACGATTGACCTTGCCGCGTAGTAGTGTATAGGGTGGGTTCCTTATTTGGATTTCTCTTTGCGAGACACCCCACGCACGAACATGGCTGAGCGTTGAGACTGGGGAGAAGTTTAACCCTTAGTGCTCTAATATTAGTATTTCTCATATGGTGTATGTATATGTATATACGTTATGTACTGAGGGTCTAATGGATCTCGACGATCGACCTTGTCGCGTATTAGTGTATCGGGGGGGTTCCTTGTTTGGATTTCGTTTTGCGAGACACCCCACGTAGGAACATGGCATAGTGTTGAGACTAGGGAGAAGTTTAGCCCTTAGTACTTGGATTACCAAGGGTTGTTAAGCGGTGGGTAATGGTTTAGTTAGTCAGTATGGTCTGACTAGGATGTTTAGATGGATGCTCTAGGAGTGAACCATTGGAAGAGAGGTTAGGGGTATCTCATGGGAGTGCGATAGAAAATTTAAATATAAGATAAAACCTCTTTCTAAAAATAAGGCATTTATGACTAAATATTTTTCAAAACTCGGGCTCTGACCTGTTTATCTACTTTTCCTCTCTTGCTATATATATATATATATATATATATATATATATATATATATATATATATATATATATAGGAGTCCAGACACAGGGACGTCTGGATGACACTTCTTTCGAGTTTGACGTCTGCTGTAGCAGCTGTGGATGCATGCAGGTTCTCCATAGACTCTTCTATCCTTGTATTCTAGATACGAGGTACTGTATAAACATTCGGGCTAACGGACCAATTGCATTTATTTATTCTATTAGTACGGCATTCGATATGGTTGTATGTTTTGATCGAGTGTTCGGTTATTTTATTTCATTTCAGTATCATTTACATAAACTGTGTGGATGTTTTAATTTAGTAGTTGTTTAAAAAGAGTAGTAAAGTAAAATTTTGACGTCGGCCTAATAGGTTATTAGTAATTAAATGGATTTTCGACAGCGATGCTAAGAATGATCCATATGAGACTCCTGTTTTAATTTGATATAGGAGTGATCGTCCGGTATCTTATTAGGCGGGGTGTCACAATTACATCATAGCCGACGGTGCTGAGTCCGTTAAAGCATGCAGCTATTGAAAGATTTTAAGAAAAAGAAAATAAAAATGGAATATGTCAAGAATTGGGTTGTGTGGTTAATATATGAAAATACAACCTAACCTAACTTGAATGGATTAATAAATGTTCCCATAAAGGATAAAGTGGACAATAAATGTGAAAATTAATTAATGTCCATAAAGTAAAGGAATGGTAAAGTTTAAGGAATAAGTGAGTAGTTAAGAAACCTAAAGAGGTTTAACCCATAATTAACACAAAGGCGTATTTATGTAAGGTTTTCAAAGGAAAAATGCGTATTTATGTAAGACGGCATTTGCGTGTGTTGAAAATGTGATTTTCAATTAAAATATTGACGTGGATTGGTACAAATAAAGTGGGTAATTTTGGTGAAAGAAATTATTATCCTTAAAAAAAGTGTATTTATTTTAAGTATATAACCGGGTGTTAAATGATGGAATAAATATCAAGTTAAGAATAATGAAATTCTTTAAAAGATTAAGGTGAACTAATTGGGATAAGTAAAATTTTGGAATAAAAGAGGTTTCATGCATTGATATATATATATATATATATATATATATATATATATATGTGTGTGTGTGTGTGTGTGCATGTAGATAACGTGTTAGAGTCTTGTTTATGCTGTTCGATTCTATATTGAATTATTGTATTTTCCCATCGAGCATTCGGCTCATTCCCTCCTCTTTGTTACGGAAGTTTAGGTATGGTTCCCTATTTTGAGAGCGTTTCACATGTAAGTATTCTTTTATTCGACGTTAGTAGATCTGTATGATTGGATTCTAGGGACTCTTCCCACAGATCCCTTACGTAGCTTGATTTTAAATGGGAATCACATGATAAATAAATAAAATGTTCATTGCACTTCACACCTAACACTCGGTTTAGACTGGGTTGACCATGAGTAACCCATAAATACGGGCTAGAGAGTTATAAATGGTTTCCGATCTCTAGGTTCAAGGTTCCTTTTGGCAGTGACATGGTGATTTCGGTAGTTGATCTATCGATGTTAGTGTTGGTATTGACCGATTATACTAGATTGGTGACAATTTCAGTTCATATTCTTGACGGTAGAGTCAAAGAGATTAGGATGATAGGTAATTTATTGATAAGTGACATAGTCTAAGTTAGTTATCAATAATCACTTTTGGAATTCTGACTAGACATGTTAGTAAGTTGCGAGTGTTCGTGAAAGCCAATTGTGGGGACATCGCGGTTTTTAGTGTTAGGCGCTTCTGTGTCAAACCTTGATTATATGATAACTCTTTTGGGATGTCAATAGAGTTTAATGGCACCAATTGAATTATATACATGAATTATGTAAATCCAACTGTGGAGGTTATGTGCCTAGCGAGTCATTCCAACGAGGTATTGGTTGTGATAATAATGCATTAACTTATGAGGAACATAATTTTATATTGATAATGATGATGATGTAATTAGGTGAATTCGATTCTTGGGGTGGTATCATGTTATAAGATAGTTGATGATTTGGTGGAAATAAGGGACTGTGCTGGTCAACACTTAGGGATGTGTACTCATTCAGAGTCAGCAAGATACTATTGCTATTAGTAAGTATCTTGGTGATAATTGATTAAATATTGTACCCCTCAAGATATGATGTGAATTGCAAGAAAATTGAGGTAAATATGTTGTGTGTGTAATAATGACGGTTAAGGAGATCTAGGAGTGAATTCTAAATAGTCTTCCATGTCAGGGTTTTAGGAGTTACAATGAATTTTTTAGGAATAGGATCTCTAATGATGTCGATGATGTAGGCCTAGAGGTTGTAGGTTATATACGATGTCCTATATCCTGCCAAAATCCTTAATAGTGTTAATTTGTGGTTTGGTACATGGTTTATACTCACAACCATTTCAAAGAGGGATAAGATTATTATCTAAGTGTCAGACTCCTTTTTAGTTGATTAAGTAATGACTAGATGTGAGTCAATCCTAGTATTAGTGTGGTTTAAGGGTGTTTTATAGTGTTCGTATGACTAATTATATGTGTCATCATTGGGAATAGAATTCGCCTTGTTGTGACGTCTTAAGGTGTTCAATGATTAAGTTGCGACATATGTAGAGGCTAGTAGACTAGTGTCTTTGCCATCACCTAGTAATTACTATGTGGGTATTGAGAAACTTATAGAGCCTACCTAATACGTGAAACTCATGGATGATGAGATATTATCAGGTCTTGAGGACTTTTATGTGGATTATGTTTGGCATCCATAGGAAACAAGCTAAGCCTCGTATGAAGAAGTACTAGTGTCTTGATGATGATCATAGTAAGGGTCAGGTAATTACCTCAGGATGTTGGTCAAGGTCTAAGGGACTCGAATGGAGTACGTGTCGATTGATGTCATTCGAATTAGTACAGGTGGGTCATGTATCCTTTAAAAACAATTAGAAGCTCGTGTCCTGAGTGGGCGTGATGATCGGGTGTCATGGAATGACTAGTGTAGGTGGTGTAACACTTGATTTTGAGGAGTACTAAAAATGTATTTTGGACTTAGATTGATGATGTCATGTTAAAGACTTGAAATAAGCACCAAATGGGGAAATAACGAAGCATGACTTGAATATTGGCACGTGTCAATATCATAGTTAGGATAGCCCTAGCAAGGTATGGACTAGTTCTTAGTACGTCTTCCCAAGCCAGTACGGATTAGAAGACATAGTCTTGTTTGTTACTTACTACCATTGGAATGCCAATGACAATCAATGTGGCCGTCACATAAATTCAGTTTGGTTAGAACTTAGAGATAAGCTCAATGATAAACTTATGTAGATAAAGGTTAATTATAAGGTGAATGTTTCGATTAATGGAGTCCTTCCTAAGAATACGTTGGTATGCGATCATAGTATGATAATTACCTAGGTGTGTTAGGTTTGTCAGGACGTCACTAAAGATATGGACAACGTCTACTTGAAAATGTATTAGGCATTTTTTAGCCAAAGTGGTTCGTGTGTGTCAAGGATGTAAGGGGGAGAGCCTTATTCCTGAGAAGGGAAGTCTAGTGTTTTACTTCCAAGAGGAAAATAGATTCGTATGTTGATTTTGTATAGTCAGGATGTGTGGTTTTTGTTCAATTTGTCATGATTGGTGACTCAAGCCAGGGTGTGTGGCTAGGTCGGTACCATCGAGAATGTCAGGGAGGAGTCACAAATTTCAAAGCGGATAGCGTGGGTCCACATTTCATAAACCCTAATTTGATGCATATAGATGGGATTTTCTCGAAACGATTATTACTCCTTTGATTCTCGTGTGTGTCCCTTTTGATTTTGGTATCGAGTATCGGTATTCCCACGATGGTGGTAGCTCAAATTTGTACCATATCTTGGTACTATGCATTTTGGCCTAATAGAGTGCGGGTGGGACTAGCATGGTCAATGCAACTTGATAACTTGGTGCACCCCTACCTAAGGTATCCTTGCTGTTGCAAAAATTTATTTGCATGGGGTGTTGCTCTTTAGATTGTATGGTTATTTGGTTGGTGTGTCGCTCCACAAAGTGAGTGACTTATGACACAGGGTTAACATCAAGCTTAAATGAGGTTATGTGGTCATGATGACCAGGGGATTTAAGAAAATTTGTAATGTGTAGTCCTTAGATTCAATAATGTCCTTAATGGTAAATTGGATGATCGATTGTACTACGATACACTCATAGGTGAGTATTGATCACTAGAGAGGGTTTCTCGGTAGAGGCAGTAGAGGCACCTGTATTCCCGAGTATTAACAAAGGTAGTCCTAGGACTTGATTGAGTGTGATAATCAAGTGAGTGTAGGCTCGAGGACAGTTATATAACTTTGACGGTTGATATGGTTGTTAACGTTAGAACATGTTCCATGTTGAACATTTAGTGTCAACCCATGTGTAACAGCATATGAGGTGATGTTGGCTACTGAGTAATTAATAATTTAGTCCTGGAGAATTTTGATAACTTAGTATGAGAGTTGTTAAATCCTATGAACTTAAAGAATTGGGAGATTAATAATTTTAGGGACAAAATTTCCTAAGGAGGAAAGAATATAATACCCGAGCCTAATATTTTATTATTTTTCTCGTACAGATTATAATAATATGAAAGCCTTGGGACTTAGATAATTAGTATGCACTTTTATTGCTATGTTTGATTATTTTTGGGCCTTGATGGTAATTATTGGAAGATTGGGGGTAAAAATTAGGGATTTAAGGAATTCTAGAAAGATCAAACAACTTGGAGGTAGTTCGGACAAGATTTCTACTTTGTTCGAATGAGAATCAGGTCGTTTCAACGAAAATCAAAGTTCTTTAAAAGATGGGTTCTAATTAGGATCGAACGAGGTGCCACTATATTGAATTCTTTAGAAGCTCGTTCGAACGAGACCCCTTCCTCGTACAAACAAGATGCCTAGAAATTTTAAGTTTGGGTTTTCCTTTTGTGCTATCACATTTTGGGTCGTTGGATCGATGGAGTTTCGAGTCCTAGTGCACTTAGATGGATGAAAATAGGATTTTTAGTCTTGGGTTGTCTTCATATGGGTTTTTTGGGCTATTTTGGGTTTATTTTGGGAGAGAATAAGAGAGAGGTGTGGAGGTTCTCCCCCACCCAAAACCCATTAGATTTCCTCTCATTCTCTCTAATGTCAAGAGTATTCCATCTCCACAAAGCGTTTTCAACCATATCTCTACCTTTTACCACCATATTTAAACCCAATACACCCATTTCCACGATTGTTAGGCAAAGCTACGAATTTTGGAGGAGTTGTTGGTGGGGGGGGGTGGGGGGGGGGGGGGGTGGAGAAGAAGGAGAAGTAGAAATTTATGGGGTTTGAAGGAGGTTTTCTTAGATCTTTCATAAAGACAAGCTTTATGGAGATAGACAACCTCCTTGAGGCCACCTTAGGAGGTGGGGGTTGCCATCATATTCTTCCCCATCCACCATTTTTAGATCTACATTTGAGGTGGAAAAGTTCTACTCTTTGTATAAAAACTATATTTTTCCGTAGTGTTAGTCATGTGGCCGGAGTTTATAAGAGTAGGATGCATTCACGAGTTAATAGAGATATTTCTTATGATTTGTAAAAATGGGTTTACAAGGGGTTTCAATGGTTTTGAGAAAAATGGTATATTTCAAGAAAACTTTGTGTTTAAACATTTTTATGAAATACAAATGTTGGGAATGTTTTATGAGCAAATATTTCCAAGTTTTCTTATAAAAATTGGGATTTTTGTATAAATTGACAATTACTCAAATCTTGTCTAAATAAAAATGTATTTATCTTGATAAACATGTTTATACCAATATTGTTAAATTTCTAGAATAAATTATGTGCTAGACCCATGTATTAAGATTTTAGACTTGAAATCCATTTTCTCATTAATATAAAACACGAGGTAAATGAAAATAGAAATTTAAGCCTTTAAGATGTAATAAGTGGTGGAAAATGCGGTAAGTGTATGGTTTAAAACTATGCATACTAATAAAGAAAATGGTAGTTTCTTATAAAGAAGCATTGGATTTTCAATGATTTCTTAAAAGGAAAAGTAATGAAATAAAGATGTCTCCAACTTGAGAAGAATATTACTCCAAAATGTTTAGAAAGTGTTAATGTGTTAAAAACACTTAAGAAGTGAGTTTGGATAACTTAATGGTGTTTACGAAATATTTCTTGTGAAAATGGAGGAAAAGACGAACGAAAATAGAGGGTAAAATAGTAATTTTACATATAGTGGAATATTTTTATGAAATAAAAATATTGGAAAGGATGTTACAAACAATGGTCCATAATGAACTTGATTTTTAATTAAAATCAATGTAAGGGTGTAAAGGAGAGGAAATAATTATTTTAAAGTGTAACAGAAGTTGGGGTGAAACCCCGAGGTTTGACTTCGATCGGGAAAAGCAAAAATGGAATAATTTGGACATTTGTAAAATATTAAAACACACGAATAAGGACTCGAATGATATCATAATAATTAAGGGCGGCCCGAATACCTGGGGTGAAAGATCAAAATAACTAGCCAAATCATATGGCAGCATAGCCGATGGTGCGGAGCCCATTAAAGTATGTAGATATTGGAAGATTCTGAAAAAAAGATAACGAAATTGGAACATGTTAAGAAATGAGTTGTGTGGTGAATATATAAAAATAAAACTCAACTTGAATGAATTAACAAATGTTCCGATATAGGATAGTGTGGAAAAGAAATGTGAAAATTGGTTAATGTCATAAAGTAAAGGAATGGTAGACTAAAGGGATTAAATGGGTAGTTAAAAAACCCAAAGAGGTTTAACCCACAATTAACACAAGGGTGTGATTATGAAAGGTTTTTAATGAAAAATATGTATTTTCTATCACGGCATTTTCATGTGTTGAAAGGGTGATTTTCAATGAAAATAATAATGTGGATTGGTACAAATAAAGTGGATAATTTCGGTGAAATAATTGATTTTCCTTAAAAAAAAGTGCATTTATTTAAAGTATTTAACTAGGTGTGTTAAATCATAGAATAAATGTCAAGTTAAGAAGAATGGAATTATTTATAAAATTAAGGTGAATTAATCAGAATAAGTAACGTTTTAAATTAAAACGGTTTCATGGTATATACACACACACATAGTAGCAGATGCTCGTGCCAAATGTCACGACTGCAATTTTGGAAAATATAGTACAAGTATGGTGAAACGTAGTTGCATGCTTGTTGATAAATATTTATGTGTCAATGGACTTATTTCTTTTCAAATAAATTTCAAGGAGGTGTTGAGTTTATTTCAACACATATTTTAACCGCCCCAAGTGTATGTGTAACACCCATTCGTATAAAAAAAATACTCTAATTCATGTGAATTATGGCCGTGTAAAAACTTTTTATTGATATTCCATTAGTATTCATACTGTGTAAATAGTATTCATAATATGCACATATCCATTGGTGCTTTGAATACAAAAGAGAAATCACCAAAGTAGTGAATACAAATCAACCATACGAACTAAATAGTGCATACACTAAATATATATATGATACCCACCTCCTGCAAATAGCAATCATGTGAAAACGGTGTATATAAGATAAACTATGATTATGAAATCAAACTCCCCGGCACATAACAATAAAACCATTGGAAGTTATATCAGAAATGAACATTAACACCCCTATAGGTTTTCCACATAACAATGCAAAAAGCCTTTAATAAGAGTCAAGAATTATACCACTTTGTGTCTACTATCAAAACAAAGTACTCAAAACAGAGCATTGCTTTAAGATGGTATATATACACTTATAATCAATTTAAATAATAATAAAACAAATTAAACCTTACCAGGTATATATACACTGATTTAAGATTACCCTATTAGTGAATTCAGGGTCTACCAGACACTTATAATCTGAATAAAACAATGAAGGAATATATAAAGAAAATACAAAATAGTTTGGTCCTACTCAACATAACTTAAAAAGACTTTTTCAAATGATTTTAGGCCGTCTAAAAGTGTTTTTTTAAATAACAAAAAAACTAGACTAAATTAGTTAGAAATGCATAATAGCGTATGCATATACCATTGTATGACTTCACCAAGAACAATAAAACTAAAATTTTCATCTAAAAAAAATAAAACCGAATTAATACCACCAAACAAAAATAAACACAAATTTAGTACGGATAAGTGTGAAATGATTATTGGAAGAACAAAACTCTCGTAAGTGTGAAATGAGTATAAAAAGTTAGCAATTGCTTTCCATCTTAAGCAAGATCCAAAATAGATTTAATTTTTAATCTAATTCATCAACAATTTCAAAACTCTTAAAAAATAACTACAAAACAAAACCACTATTACTATTATAATAAAGAACATCTACACCTAATTACAAAAATATGTCATAAAACACCCGTTAATAGGCATAAAATAAAACCCAAACTACTCTTACTAAATAAGTGAAAAGGAGCGTAAAAATAGGGCAAAAGACTAATAAAATTTGTCTCCATTCTCTCTCCAAACACACAATTTATCGTTTTTTATCCAACCCCTACCTACAGCCTATCGATTACCTCCCATTCATTATAATGCTTTCACCTTACAAAGCAACATAGCCTTCCCATGATAGTTTGAACCAATTTAGTTAAATAAACATTTAATGATGAAGCAAAATTGAAAATGAAAAAAAAGAAAGAAGAACGAACGCACCACCCCCCGCCCCCCCGCCCCCCCAAAAAAAATATATGGAGTTACAGGGGAGGGGAGAGAGAATGAGAGAGGGAGGGGGGGAAGAGGGAGAGAGAAATATATAGGGAGGGGACGGGGGAGAGAGAACCAATTTAGATATGACCATTTTGATCTGCAAAAAATAAAAAAAAATATAGAAACTTATTTAGACTTCTCAAATGAACTTGTTAAAATTAAACAAATAGGAGGGAGGGAAATTTCTTTCACACTGCATATTTATAAAAAAAAATTAAGACAAATATACAAATAAAAATTAAAACAAATATCAATTATATTTTGATAAAAAAAGGAAGTTAAGTAAATACAGACATGTGTAGGAAGTTAGATACATAGCTGCAAAAGCATGAAGGAATACCACAGAAAAATACAAATTAAAGAAAGTTTCAAAATTTTTATACAAACCTTTACTCCTTAAACCAGTTGAAAATTTTAGTAAAAGTCTCACTGAACTTGAATCCTTCATCGT
The DNA here is from genome assembly GCA_949130495.1 of Sambucus nigra. Classification (NCBI taxonomy): domain Eukaryota; kingdom Viridiplantae; phylum Streptophyta; class Magnoliopsida; order Dipsacales; family Adoxaceae; genus Sambucus; species Sambucus nigra. Next base: position 137,918,142 of record OX422216.1, read on the forward strand.
TTAAAACTAAGATTTGCAAAATAAATTAGATTGACAAAGTCAGAAGTAGAACTATACACATATGCATGCAAACATACTATACACAAAACTAAACAATACTCGGAATCAGTGAATTCTTCAAGTTCTATTACACCAAAACATGAATTAGAACATGTATTGTTATAGAGGACGTAAGAGCTACGAATTTGAAAATAATAGCCCAGTCAAAAAAATAACTAATGGTTCTAATCTATTAATAATACGAAAAATGTTTGTAATTATGATTTTAGACCATTTTTAACAAAAATATGAAACAAAATATATGGCATTTCAGGTCATATGTAAACTATGCACAATAACTAATAAGTTCAGATATATTATTCATGGCAATAAAGATACGCCACCATATAGAGTCAAAATCCCAAATTTGTCCAAAACCAAATGAATAAGAAAATCAAGCCCTGTATGTAAGGAATTGATAAACATAAATGATAAAATTATAACACATACCTGATCTATGCATGCCTGGAAATAAATTATATGCACCATATTATGGTTTTGAAAGAAAAACAAAGTATATACCCGATTAAGTCTTACTGTGAATCCGATGGCAATATCTATAAAAAAAAATAATAAAGCATATGCACCATATTGTGGTGTTGAAACCATTTATTTGAAACATCATTTATTTGAAACATCTCGAAATAGTGAAAAAAAATGAGAACAATGAGTATACATGATGATGTTGTAAGATCTGTAAAACAAAACATACACACCATATCAAGGTTTTAAAACCTGTAACATCCCGTAAATTTTAATGATTTTTATATGGAATTAATTAAAATAAAAGGGGAAATTAATTTTGATTAAAATGAACATTAATTAGCGTAATAAGGATTTATATTTATTTGTATGAATTATATTGAGTATTACTTAGTGAACGAGCAATAAATTAAGAAAGTATTGTGATTGTCATGTGTGAGAAATACGATAGTTACGGTAATTTAGTCGGCACATAGGTGTGAGTTGTGTCGGGACTTAAAACATACGAAATAAAATGTGAATTATTTATGAGTCATCCAAATAGTTATTTTGACTGCGTCGGTGTGTCCGAAATGGTCGAAATAGTCAAAAAACTGTACCCAGAGGTATTGTTTGGGTGTCGGGGCAATTTTAGACTAAACTGTCACTGTATAAGGGCATTTTAGTCATCTGGTAGCCTACGGTTATTAGAGATACGAATTTTCCAAGGTTATATCAGCTGGTAGCTGGGAGAGTCTAGGGTTAAGAGGTTAGGAATCCAAAAGACGCCATTGTAGAAAGAACATAGATCATTCTTGGAGATTTGATGAGGATCCTTGAAGTGTTCTTCATTGTTCTTGCACCACATCAACTTTCGATTGAGGATTGGAGGATAAGACAAGAAATCCATAATCTTAGTCATGAAATTAGATCATACTCATAAGAGGCATGTTTTTATTGCAATTTCTTTTGAAGTTATCATACCTATGTAGTGTAGCGTATTTGATGATTTTAAATGAAGTCTTGGAAAATTAATGAATTAAACACATGATCTTGGGTAGAATTGCATGTAGATTGATTCGTGTATATAGAGGATATGAAATTAGATGATATCTGATGATTTATATGGGAAAAATCTAGGTTTTATGTTGAGTATAAATGAATAACATGAAAATCTAGGGCTTTGATGAATAAATGATTTGATTCGTTCATGAATAGAAATCATAGTGTTGATGTTATAATCACGTTGAAAATCATCCTAACATATGTAGATAACGTTTGGGAAAATTGGTTATTAGTTTGTTGAAGTATCATGGATGTTGTGTAGAAGGAAAATTGGTGAAAATACTAAAACCCGTGGAAGAAGACAACCTTCTATTGTTCGAATCAATTCGGCCCCGAGGCAAATCGATTCGGTTTGCCCAATTTGTGTTATTTACCTTATTAAGCCCTTAAAATGTGATTTATAAAATGGGAAACTTTTGGTACATCCTTATAATATAATGAGGGGTATAGTGCATGATAGTAGGACTATGATATGGATGTAACTTAGTCTTAATGAGAGAATTAAGGCGGGGATTAATCGGTATTAAATCAAAAGGTAATTTATTCGAGAGCATGAGGATGAGTGAGGGGAATTTCAAATGGATATATTATATAGACTAGTAGATTGTGAGTGAATTAACTACTTAATTAACGTAAGGGAGTAATTAGAGCCCTTCGAATTGAGAATAATACTCGAGAGTTACGATAGAGGGTTATAATCGTAAATTGATAAGTACGGGAAGTCTTCAATATATATATACACACACTACATATGGATGATAATTATTGGTTGAGTGAATACATATACAGATTATATTTATAGGTTGCGTGTATACCTACTTGGATGTTATTTATAGGTTGTGTGTATACCTATGCGGATTATATCTATAGGTCCTGGGTATGCCTATAATGTTCTTTCTTATGTGTGTGACCATACCTACGCTGCCTGCTATCCAGTGGTTTCCACACAGAGGGAAATCCCACTTTGGTGAGTGTAACAACCCGTCATTTTTGGAGACGATTAAATTCCATAATTAAGTATAATTTGGAATTTGGAGAATTTCTCGAAATAGTGATTTCTGGGATTTTCGAGGATTTGATGATTTTCGATGGGTGCTGTAATTATTTTGGGACTATATAGGTCGAAATAATTTAATTATATGTCGCCATGGAGTATAGCGACACGAGGCAAGATTTTTTATTGAAAAACCCGCATTTATTTATTTTGGGTTGGAATAGTGATTTGCGGTCAAGTACCTCGGATGGGAATTTCGACTGCGCCATAATTCTCAGAATGTCCGAGATAGTCGGAAAAGAGTGTCCGATGGACGAAAATGAGTTTCGAGTAATTTTAGAGGTAAAAGTAACTCGTAATTGGGTAAACGAGTCGTTTTTGGGTTTTAAGGGTTTAAAACCCTTTTCTCTTATAAAGAGGGAGAAAAGAGAAAGAAAAGAGAGAGAAGAGAGAGAGGAGGAAGAAAAAAGAGGAAAAAGGGGAGGTTCCGGCCAAACTCCGCCGGATTCGACTCGAGGTCGTCGGATTTTATCCACGAGGCAAGTGTTTACTTGCTTTATTTCATTTTTGCAATCCTCTCATATCACATTTGGTATAAACATGATTTTAGGGTTAGAACCCTTAAAATAAAATTGGGAAAACTTAGATATGAGTTTACATATTGATGTAATGTAAACTCTTAATGATTTCTAGTGTTAAATCCATGTAAATGGAGTGAAGAATTGGATTGAAATGGGTTAAAATCATAAGTTGGGGTTTTTATGATTTTAGGGTTTAAAACTAAGAGAAATGATTTAATACCCCAAAATAATTGATGTGTTAGTTGTAAAACATAGATTAGATGTTTATTGAGTTGTTGGGTGAGGTTAGAAACAACAAAAATGGAGTTTGGGATTTTGGGAGAGATAATGAATAGTAACCCGTAACCTTTGGGGTCATTTTCGACCAAGAAGATAATTGATTTAGCTTTCGGTCAAAACACGAAAGTTGTATATCTTTTCGATACGGTCGCGTGGGCGCCGACCGCGTATTTTTCTGATTTTTCTACGATTTGATATGATTTTTACAAGATGACAGCTCCGGGTTGAAAGTACCAACTCGGAAATCAAATCGGGAATTGGAAAAATTACGGCTAGAATTAATGTCGTAGATGTTCGGGATAATTTTTGGGGTAGTTTAGAAACCCCGGAAATGAATTTGGATTGATTTTTGGGTATTTTGGAGTTTGAGAAATCGACCAAACTGTGACCCTCGAACAGGCCGAATCGATTCGGGTACAGGCCGAATCGATTCGCCTAATGGGAATTGGGTTTCTGCAATGGGCCGAATCGATTCGGGTACAGACCGAATCGATTCGCCATTTACAGACCTGTTTGCAGAATACTTTCCGAATCGATTCGGATTAGGAACCGAATCGATTCGCCCACCCGAATCGATTCGCCCACCCGAATCGATTCGCTAAAGGGGCGAATCGATTCGCTTAGGTAAGAATTTCTAGTTTTCTCCCTTAAAGAGTATGGGGAGTTGAATTACCAATTAGGATAAATTTGGGGGTATATATATATATATGCTTCACTTATAGGAGAATAGTATCATTGGAGATATCCAATAAAATCCTTAGAATAGGATTGAAGTATATAGTGATTATTAAAGTAAGAAATACTTTGGATTTAGAATCATGCAACCATGAAAGCATGATTACGATTCCTGGAGGGAATCTTTGGGATATTTAGTCATCGCTAGATGCTATAGGCCACTAAGGCCGGTTATATATATATTCTAGGAAGAAAATATAGGATATGTATATACTGTGTGTTTTAGGTATATATATGATGATGGGAATGATTTTGAAAATATATAAATGAATATTTTCAAAATGGAAAAATAAATGTTTTTCATAATTAATAAAATATGGATTACACACCTCTCTAAATCGCTATCATAAGGGAAGTTGCGTTCGTATGGTGAAGCCCCCTGGCTAATGATGCAGGGTGGATATAGTCCTAGGCCATGGGAGCGCTTATGGTTGTATATTTTTCTGCGGGGGTAGGGAGATTCCGGGTGTGGTCTTGGCTACCACGCAGGCTCATGGCCGCTTCCCGACGTGTTTCGATATAGGATCCCAGGTTGTCTTGGAGGCCCTGGAAGATGATAGCCATTTAGGGGCGCGCACAGTGGAGAAATCCGGACGTGCGGTCTTAGAACGCGTTTATTAAAGCAGTTCATAATAATGGATTTGCTTTAATTACATTTCCTGGATATAGGAAGGGAAATGGGTTATAGATAAATTGGCTTCGGTAACACTTCCCGGATATGAGAAGGGATGTGGAAGCATATGTTTTGATCAAAGCATTTTCATGATAATGAAAATGTCTTTGAATACATTTCCTGAGTATAAAAAAGGGAAATGGGATATTTTGATAAAGAAAAGCATTTTATGATAATAAAACTGGCTTTTAAAAAGGTATATGATTTATTAAAGCAATTCATGATAATGAATTGGCTTTTAAATACATTTCCTGGATATGAGAAGGGAAATGGAAGTTTTTGAAATAAAAAGGACAAGTATTTATAAATACTTTATGTATCAAGTAATCCTCAGTCCGGGAGATATTTATATTATCCGGAAGTATATTATAGATGTATGTATATGTATAAATTGGGTGCCGAGGGTCTAATGAATCCCGACGATCGACCGTGCCGCATAGTAGTGTATCGGGGGGGTTCCTTGTTTGGATTTCGCTTTGCGAGACACCCCACGCACGAATATGGCACTGTGTTGAGACTGGGGAGAAGTTTAATCCTTAGTGCTCTTATATTATTATATGTTATGATATATATATATTATATATCTTTCTGTACTGAGGGACTGGCGGATCTCAAAGATCGACCTTGCTGCATAGTAGTGTATCGGGGGGTTCCTTGTTTGGATTTCGCTTCGCGAGACACCCCACGCACGAACATGGCATAGCGTCGAGATTAAAGTGAAGTTTGGCCCTTAGTACATTTGTTTGACTATCTAGGTTAGATAGTGGTTGGGTATTAGATTAGTTTAGCAGGGTAGCTTGACTAGAAAGTTTAAGGGATGCGCTAGGTGTGCACTGTTAGAGGAGAGGTGAGGGGTATCTCACGAGAGTGCGATACCAATTTAAATATGAGATAAAACTATTTTTCTAAATAAAGCATTTATGCACTTGCAAAATATTTTCTAAACATTCGGGCCCTGACCCGTTTGTCTACTCTCCTTTCTTTCTCTATATTGTATATATATAGGTGTCCAGACACAGGGACGCCTGGATGGAAACTCTTTCGAGTCAGACGTCTGCTGCAGCAGCTGTGGATGCTTGCAGGTTATCGGTAGACGTTTCTTTCCTTGTACTCTAGATAGGAGATATTGTATAAACACTCAAGCCAAAGGCTCAATTGCATTTATTTATTCTTTCAGTACAGCATTCGATATGGTTGTATTATTTGGACCGAGTGTTCGGTTATTTTAGTTCCTTTCTTTTCCATTTCAGTTCATTACGCATTTAATTGTAAATGTTTTAATTTGTGCGCTAAAAAAAAAAGAGTAGTTAGATAAAAGTTTTTAACGGCCACCTAAAAGGATATTAGTAATTAATTGGATTTTCGACAGTGATGCTAAGAATGATCCATATGAAACTCCTGTTTTAATTTAATATTGGAGTGATCGCCCGGTATCTTATTAGGCGGGTTGTTACAGTGAGGCCTGGATTTGTGCCCCGTAATAAGGAACATAGGGAGTCTCACTATATGTGAGTATTAGTGTGGCTGGCATGTCATTTGGGTATGTTAGCTATGTGCGTACCCCAAAGTCTAAGAACCATGATCTCCTCCATTGTGTGTTTATTTATTTTGGGTTCATGGAGACATGCCATACAAATAGTCTTTGATTGAGGACGAGAGGTACGTGGACTTGATAGAAGAGTATGCAGACTCGCATTGTGGTTCTTAGCTCGGGGATGCTGGAGTTATGTATACAGATTCCGTGACATATCTATACAGACATGTGTATTTTCCTACTTGTGATAGTAGTAGCTGTAGATAACGTATATCTAAATGTGATGTAATTCAGAGATATTCTTCCTAGTTTCTGATATTAATAAAGTTAGACAGCGTATGTCTAACATATGATTTAAGTAGAGTAACTCAATGAAATAGTTTAACGATAACATAAGTGAGATGTTAATTATTGTTAATAATAGCATACGAGACATGTTAATTATTAGTGTTATAATAACGTATTTTATGGGAGGTATGGGGGAGTTAAAAAGAAACTTAAATAAGGACTTAATGATCATTAAGGGTATACTGTAACATACTATATGGCGCGGTATGAGTGAGCTAAACCTGTTAGTGGTTGGTTATTTATTGAGGATACCTAGTTGAACGGTGTTTCATAGCAAGGTAGGAGACGTTAGGCATGTACATTAGTTGAGGAGTGAGGAACTTAAGGGAGTGTACATTGAACTAACATGTGTAATCAATAAGTGGTTTTAAACTGTGATAAATACTTGCTAAATATTTTCAAATGTATTGGGCTCTGACCCCTCTTGCCAAAATATTTTCAAAACCTTTTAGGTGTCCAGCCACAGGGACACCCAGATTAATATTTGTTCTAGGGATGCATAGCTACAACAATTGTGGATGCTTGTAGGATTTGGACTAAACGCTTCAGTTTCTTCATTCCTAGAGTAGGATTCGAGTTTAGTTTTTTCAGTTGGGCATGTTTCCCTTCAGAAATTTCAGTTACTCAGTTCTATCTGACTTTATATTAATGGATTCATTTTATTTATAGATTCATGGTTAGATTTTTGTATTGTGAACCGATGATTTATTCAGTATTATTTATGTGGTTATTTCTCTTGGGTTATATTCATATTTATGTACTGTCCGATGGTTTGGTTATCATATTAATTGTCAAATGTTGTTATTAATCAAAGATAAAATTTGACACATGCATATTTTAATATAGATGGTTAGTAAATTAAATAGTTTTCGACAGTGATGCTAAGAATGAAACCATTGATGATTCTTGTTTAATTTAATAATGAACTGATCCCCTAGCATTAGAATAGGCGGGATGTCCCAAAACCCTATTTTGAATGATGGTTGATAGATAAAAAAATTAAAAATGAAATGTAAAAAGAAAACCAGAGAGAAGGGACACCGTAGTGGTGCTCGGTGAAGGGATTGACATATAAATGTGTTGTTTCTAGGAGACAAGTGGGTGAGAGGGTCTGGGAGAATATAAGAGGTATGGGATCAATTGGAGTGATAACATAGACAAATAACAAAGAACCACAAATTAAACAACACCAAACCTGAGTCAAGCTAAACCCCCAAAAGTGAGTTTTATAAAGAGCCTAGAACCCCCAAGAAAATCAAAACATGAGGTCCTAAAGCTTAACAAAAAAACAATAGACAAAAAAATTTCTTAAACCATCCCATCACCAAAAATCCTAACCCAAATAGAAAATGCAAACGAAAACCTTAAAACCAAATATTTGATGGTAGAATCCCAAAAATATCTAGAGTCCAAAATACCCAAGAAAAATGAATCTGAAGTAAAAAAAAAATTAAAGCACAAAGATTTTAATCCCCCAACTCTTAGGAGTTCTAGGGCAAGAACCTCTTTTAATCTAAGAACAATGTAGCCCCATTTTGGAACTCATCCTTTAAGGCCAATAAAACAACATTTTCAACATAAATTTGAAACCAATACACCCGGTTTTGAAACAAAAACGTTAACTAAAATAATATAAAATATTGGGCGAGTAAGTATCTCCATGTGGTGCTTGAAATGTTTAGAGAATTTGTGAGAAAAAATAGTCTATTTAGAGCCCTAAATTGACGTGCATGGATAACTTCCAAATATTAGACGGGTGAGGGAGTAAAAAATGGATAGAGGCGTAAAAAAAAAAAAAAATAAGAAAGAGATAATTTAAATGCAATAAAGATGAAAAAGTTAATAGAACCCGAATTTGAACCGGAAACAAAACTGAATAAAATGGAGAGGGAATGAGATAACCTGAGAAGAAATAACCTCTAAAAAATAATAGGGGAAACATGTTAGGGGCAGAGATCAGGTGCATAAGAAGGAAGGGAGGCTTGTGTGAGATATGGATATATTCACAACGGTGGGTTTTGGGAGTGTGTGATTTTCGGGAATAAGGAGAAGTTGATTGTTTTAATTAGGGTGAAATGTTTTATGCGGGATACATCTAATGTTAAGGCGGGATAATTGATTAGGGGCTGAATCACAACTATTGATTTGATGAGTGAAGATGTGGAAAAATCAGGACCTTTATGGTGCTTCTACGTTTTTATAATTCAAAAACCATTCTAGTTTAATACACACACACACACACACACACACACACACACACTAGCGAATACTATATATATATTGTATGCACTATTTAGTTCATATAGTGGATTTTTACTCACTACTTTGTGATTTCTGTTTTGTATTCAAACCAATAGTGGATATGTGCATATTATGAATACTATTTATATAGTATGAATACTACATACTATTTATATAGTATGATACCCACCTCTTACAAATAGCAATCACATGAAAACAGTTTATATAAAACAAACCATGATTACTAAATCAAACTCCCCTACTCATAACAATAAAACCATTATAATTTGCAACATAAATGAACATTAACACACCTTTAGGTTTTCCATATAACAATGCAAAATGCCTCTAATAAGAGTCAAAAAGAATAGCATTTTCCATCTACTGTCAAAATAGAGTACTCAAAATAGAGTAATGATTTAAGATGATATATATACACTTAAAATCAATTTAAATATCAATAAAAGAAATTAAACCTCACCAAGTATATATACACTAATTTAAGATTGTACTATTAGTGAATTCAGGGTCTACTACACACCTGTAATCCGAATAAAATAATGAAAGCATATATAAAGCAAATATAAAATAGTTTCGTCCTACTTAATATAAGTCAAAAAAGCCTTTTTCAAATGATTTTAGGTTGTCTAAAAATGTTTTTTGTAAATAACAAAAAAAGTAAACTAAATTTGTTACAAACGCACAATAGCGTCTGCATATACCATTGCATGACTTCACCAAAAACAACAAAACTAAAAATTTCACCTTAAGAAAAAATAAAAATTTCATCTAAAAAATAAAACCGAATTAATACCACCAAAAAAATAAATAAAGACAATTAGTAACCATAAGTTTGAAATGAGTATTGGAAGAACAAAGCTCTTATAACCGTGAAATGAGTACAAAAATCTAGCATCTTCATTCCACTTTAAGCAAGATCAAAATAGATTTAATTTGTAATCTCATCCATCCACGGTTTCAAAACTCTTAAAAAGATAACTGCAAAACGAACTCACTATTACTATTACAATAAAGAACATCTACACCTAATTACAATAAATGTGTCATAAAAACGCCCGTTAATAAGCAGAAAAAAGAACCCAATCAACTATTACTAAATTAGTGAAACAGATCTCAAAAAATGGTGGAAGATTAATAAAACAGATCTTCATTTTATCTCCACACACAATTTATCATTTTTTTATTTAAAACCCCTTTATAGCCTACCGATTACCTCACTTTCATTATAGTTATTCCACCTTACAAAGCAACAACCTTCCCATGATATTTCGAACCTGTTTAGTTAAATAAAGCCTTAATAATGCTGCAAAATCCCAAATGAAAAAAAAAAAGACGAACAAATGCAACAGCCTGTCTAAAAAAATAGAACTGCAGATTTAGGGGGGGGTGGGGGGAGAGAACCGATTTATATGTGCCCATTTGGATTTGTAAAGAAAAAAACTTATTTAGAATTATCAAGTGAACCTGTTAAAAATTAAACATATAGAAGGGAGGGAAATTTCTTTTACTATAGATATTTATAAAAAAAATGATGACAGATATATAAATGAAAGTTAAATTAAATATCAATTATTTTCCCAAAAAAAGAAGTTAAGTAAATATAGATATGTGTAGGAAGTTAAATACATATCCAGAAAAGCATAAATGAAAACCACAAAAAATAAAAATTGAAAAAAGTTCTAAAATTTCTTTACAAACCTTAACTCCTTATACCAGTTGCACCATTTAGTAAAAGTCTCACTTACCCCGAAGTCTTAATTATCTAAACCTAAGATTTATAAAATAAATGAGATTAGGAAAGCCAGAAGTAGAACCATACATATATGCCTGCAAACATACTATACACAGATTGAAACAATACTCTGAATCGGTGAATGGTTCAAGTTCTATAATAACAAAACACAAATTAGAACCTGTATTGTTATATAGAACATATCAAGAGCTACAAATTTAATATCTTAGTAAAATAAATAACCAATGGTTATAATTTATTAATAATACATGAAAATGTTTGTAATTGTGATTTTAGACTATTTTTTACAAAAATATGAAACAAAATATATTGCATTTCAGGTCATATGTCATTTATGCACAATAGCTAATATGTTCAGATCTATTATCCGTGGAAATAAACATATAACACCATATAGAGTCAAAATCTAAAATTTGTTCAAGACCAAATGAACACGATTATCAATCCCTGTATCTGAGGAATAGATAAACAGAAATGATTAAATCTGAACACATACTTGATACATGCATTCATATTAATACCTGACATATATCCAATACCTAGTATATGGATGCCTACAAAGAAACTCCATGCACCATATTATGGGTTTGAAAGAAAAACAGAGTATATACCTTATTCAGTCTTGTTGTGAATCTAATGGCAATATCTGTAAAATTATAACAAACCATATGCACAATATTATCGTTTTGAAACCATTAATTTGAGACATCCCGAAAAAGTGAAACTAAATGAAAAAAATGAGTATACCTAATAATGTTGTAAGATCTGCAAAACAAAACATAAACACCATATTTAGTTTAAAACCCTATTCTGAACCATGGTTAGTAAACAAAAAAAATCTAAAAATGAAATTTAAAAAGAGAACTTGAGAGAAGGAACACTGTCGTGGTGCTCGGTGAAGGGATTGACAACTAAATGTGTTGTGTCTTGGAGACAAAGAGGGTGAGAGGGTCTAGGAGAGTAGGAGAGGTGTTGGATTAATTAGAGTGAGACCATAGACCAATAACAAAGAACCACAAATCAAATAACTCCAAAGCGGAGTCAAACCAAACCCCCCAAACTGGGTTTTAAAGAAAACCTAGATACCCCAAGAAAATCAAAACCCGAGGTCGTGAAGCTTAATAAAAACACATCAGAAAAAAATTTCTTAAACCAACCCAGGACCAAAAATCCCAACCCAAATAGAAAAATAAATATGAAAAACCTAAAACCTAAATATTTGAAAGTAAAATCCACAAAATATTTATAGTCCAAAATACCCAAGAAAAATGAATGAGAAGCAAAAAGAAGATTAAGGCAGAGAGAGTTTAATCCCGCAACTCTTAGGGGTTATAGGGTCAGAAACTCTTTTAATCCAAGAACAATGCAGCCCCATTCTAGAACTCATCCTTTAAAGCGAACAAAATAACTTTTTCAATGTAAATTTGAAACCAATACACCTCGTTTGAAAATGAAAACCTTAACTTAAATAATATAATATATTAGGCGAGTAAGTGATATATCTCTCTGTGGCGCTTGAAATGGTTAGAGAATTTGTGAGAAAAAACACCCTATTTAGAGCCCTAAACCAACCTGCACGGAGAACTTCCAAATATAAGACATGTGAGGGAGTGAAAAAATGGACAGAGGCACAAAAAAACCCATAAAAAATAAGAAAGTGATAATTTAGATATGAAAAAAGGTGAAAAAGTTAATAGAACCCGAAATTTAAACAAGCAAAAAAAAACTAGAATGGAGAGGGAGTGAGATGACCAGAGATGAAATAACCTGCAAAAAAGAATAGGAGAAAAATATTAGGGGGAGAGAGAAGGTGCGTGAGAAGGGATTGAGGCTTGTGTGAGAGATGGATAGATTTAGAGTGGTAAGTTTAGGAGGTGGGGATTTTAGAGAATAGAGGGAAGTTGATTATTTTAATTAAAGTGAAATGTTTTAGTCTGGCCACATCTAATGTTCATGCGAGATAATTGATTTAGTTACTGAATCACAACTATTGATTTAGTAGGTGAAGATGTGGCAAAATTAGGACCTCTATTGTGTTTTTACATTTTTCGAATTCAAAAACCGTCCTACTTTATTTTATATGTATATATATATATATATATAGGGAGAGGTTCACAAGTGAACCAAAAGAATGGACTTTTTAATGGACTTAACAAAAAAGACTAATAAGTCTCGGTTATTGGGTGCCGCTGGCGCGGACCCATTACACCAAGGAATTAAAATCAGTGGGTTATTAGTCTTTTTTGTTAAGTCCATTAAAAAGTCCATTCTTTTGGTCCACTTGTGATCCTCTTCCTATATATATATATATATATATATATATATATATATATATATATATATATATATATATATATATATATATATGTGTGTGTGTGTGTGTGTATGTATGTAAGATAGTTTCATGTGTACATACATAAATGTGTATTAGTCTTCTTTTTGTCCTTCGATTCTACATTGCATTGTTGTATTTTTCCATAGATCATTCGACTCATTTTCTCACCTTTGTTACGGCAGGTTGGGTGCAGTTTCATATTTCGAGAGAGTTGCGCATGCAAGTTTTCTGTAATTCTACGTTAGTATCTTTGTACGCCTTGATTCTGGGGATTCTTCCCCCGGATCCCTCATGTAGCCTGATTTTAAATGGGAATTGTATGCTAAACAAGTCAAATGTTAATTAAATAAAACTAGACTAGTAATATTATATAGGTTGTTTCCTTGCACTTCATACCTAATGCTCGGGTTAGACCGAGTTGACCACGAGTAACTCATAAATACAGGTTAGGTTGTTATATTCTCACTTCCATATGTCATGATTGTCAAAATTCTTCAGGAATGATAACCCAAAAGTTCGCATTCATAGCCTTGGAATTAAAATTCAAGTAATTTTTTAGTCTTTTTCCACGAGGCGTACGCTTTTGGAGCCCCACCCTCGGTGGGAGGAGACCACCCTTGCACAACTGAGTCCCAAACATTCTTGTCGATCAATTTAAAAAAAAATTGCATCTGTTCTTATCTAATAGCGATAGTTTGTCATCAATAATGTAGGCTAGGATATGGAAGTACCCTCACGATTAAAGTCCATCGTAAAACCCTGAACCCGAACTAAAATGGGGATTTAACACATAAAAACTAGTTTAACCCTCTTTGATACCAATTTAAAAAATGCTAGAGCTTTAGGGTTATACGAAAAAACCATTTAATTTTTTTTCAATTTAATTAAACCAATTTTTAACATGCATCAATTAAACCAAGTTTTGTCTAAACAACTTTATAATTTTATCTTACCTAAGCATGGATATGGGTCATAGTAAGAATAAATGAAGGCTAAAAACAACACGTCACTGCACGAGGAAAACCTGCAAAGGGAAAAACCTTGGACCATCAAACCACAAAAGTCCACTACTATATACCTCCTAAATTTATAGGTATTTAAATAATTAAATTTTCTAATTAATTTGGATTTGTGAAAAAATCTAAATAAATAATATTTTAAGTGAAAAAGAATTCAATTTTATAATCATTTAAGAAAAATAATGTTTTACAATGAATGTTGAAATTCAAATTGTATTTATCGAAAATATGGACTTCGTTTGGAAAAAGAAAGTAGTTAGGGTGTTTAATTTTAATTTAGAGTTTTATTAAAGTAACAATTAAACAAAAGGAATAATTGTACTTAAGTGCATGGGTATAGTTGTAATTGAACCATACATGGAGAGAAATATTGCTTTAAGGATAAAAGAGGAAATAAAGAAGAAGTAGAAAATTAGTGTAAGAACCTAAATAAGACCCTACAACCTCATATCCTAAAACCACAATCCAGCTTCCAAACCTCAACCAACCTTCACATAAAATGAATACTTCTAATCCACATATTATCACCTTTTATTCTAACTAAAAATCTTATAATTCTAAATTTGGTCTTGGGCAAATATCTACCCAATTACAAAAATAAACGACTTTGGGGGAATTTTTGAAGTACAATTAAATTGTTTCCCTAGGGTGTCTTTTCTACATTATTGGGATATTCTTACATCAATTGAGAATTTTGTTTGAGCAATAATTACAAAGTTTTTTAGAAGAGTTTCTTTTAAATTTCTTTGGGGATTTGTATTCATCATTCAAAATGGGATAATTGTACTATCTCCTCTCATGATGTTGATAATGATTTCTATCGAAATAAGGTCTTATAAATTATAAACATTGTGCAGAAATAATTAAGGTCATATGATAAATTTAAAATGGTGATTTTGTATATAAATGAATGAACTAAATTCTTGAGGTTTTATGTTTACTTTAAATTTGTTTAATTGAATTCGGTTAGAGGATTGTATATTCCTATTAGATATTCCTACTTAAATGGAATCATGTGGTAGACTACAATCGTACATGTATTCATATGTATCCCTTTACATTTTAATATAGGAATTGGCCATGGAATTCTATGTTGAAATATCATAAGTAAATATGGAAAAATGGAATTTTTAAGTGAGGATTGACTTTAATAACTATCCTAGGACATATTTGGAGGGTATTGGGGGCATAGAACTTTGTTTCAAAAAGAAATGGAGATTATTTATGGGCTTATGAAAAAGGACGCAGGTTGAAGACATTTGTTTTTAGGCAAATTTAGTTTCCATCACCATCCGAGTGGCTATGTTTTGTACGCCTGTTAATGGTTGACGTGTGAACTACTAAGATTTTGTACCATGAACACAAGAACAATGAAGTTTTGTAATTTAAATAAATTTTAAGGATCCGTGTGAAAATTTTAGAAGTTAACTTTTACTCATTGAATTCTACTTATATGGTAAATGTTGTGGTTTTAAAACACAGTTCTTGAAAATACACAACTCAAAGGATTTGACACCATTCGTCTAATAAATGTAGAGCTTACTATTTATACTCATTGTTTATCATTTTACTACTGGAGTGCGTAACGATTGTCTTGTTGTAGTGGGGATGACCCGTCACGCTGTTACAGGTTCTTCGGGGTACCAGACTTAGCATTATTTGTAGACTTAGCATTATTTGTAGAGTACTCTATCATTACATTCAATCACTGCCAATTTTAATTACATAGGTGTTGGATCTATCCTTAGTTGTATATTTTTTAATTTATATTTTTTTTATGTCAATAGATGCGAGGTTTATCTTAGCATTGTACGCATTTTGGTTCGGAAGCGATATTACAGTTTGAAATTTTATATGTAATAGTTATGTTGGGCATTACTCTTATTACTTAGTGATGGTGGTCGATTCTATCCATATTATCATTTGAGGTTATATCATATTGTTATTTTTTTTATTATCATCACCCGTTGATTCCTATTTCATGATAAGAATGGTATATAAATTCTTTTGATAAACTACAAAAATTATTAAGTAGAATTTATCAACCTAATTATTAAAAATTATTGGGTGTCACAGTTGAAATCAAAGCATCGTGTCAGGCAATGTAGGTTCCATAAGTCCATCATAGTTTTTTTCGTAGCGTTCTTTGATATGTTATTTCATTTGTACTATTGTCATAAGATGAGGGTTACTAATAAGAATTACATGTCATATTTCAAATGACACGAAAGAGAGAGTTATGCTAATGCGCATGCTAGCTAACCTGATCTAGCAGCATCTACGCTATTAACACCCCCCATTGCACCTCTTCCACAAATAATAGTCGTCCTAGCTTTCGATCCCAAGAGGCAATTTATATTTTAATCTCAATATCTATTTGAGCTAAACTAAGAGGCGATGCATGCAGAATTTGCAGCTGGTCGGTAGGACTGACCCTTTGATGCACCACAACCAGTGGTACATTCTCCTACAATAGACTCTGAGAAGATTCATGGATCGCTCATAAAGTATAGGCCACCCATATTTTCATGATAGATAGATTATTTAGTAGCTATTCATGGGCATCAGGTCTTCGAGAATCATCTCTCGATCTTATCTTGTACAGATTTTCAGTGGCAGATTTTAGTAACTTTTTGAGGGACCAATGATTATCTTTAGTGGTGGGAGAGTGTGACTACTCCCGAGCAGAGGGATTATATGAGTTATGCTACTTTTGTAGTGCCTGAGACCATTCGCACATAGAAGAGGATAAAATTTTCAACTCTTTACTAGGGAACTTGTATGATTAATGAGTACAAGAAAGAGTTCACAAATTTATCATTGTTTTGTCTTTATGAAGTGAATACGGAGATGAAGAAGATTTGTTATTTTGTGCAGGGTCTCGCATACCCTATTCGTCAGATTATGATGGCGAATACTGCTTATATCATGCACACCCATATTGTTGATACGACATTCAACCTTTGTAGGGATCGATATGAGAAAAAGAAAACGTTGGAAAAATGTGTCAAGCAAGGTGGACCCAAGACTAAGGCAGATTTCAACAACGATAGGAAGGGAGGTTATGGCCACCAAGGCCATGGACTATGGATGAAGTTTTAACCTAATTAGTAGAGGCCCCAACAGGGTGGGCAAGTGAGCAACAACAGTTGAGGTAGGGTGATACCTCCCATGGGAATCCCCACTAGTCTATCTTAGGTATAAAGGCTATGATCATAAGTATAAAGATTACACAAGTGAGGCCAACCTAGACTAGCAGAGTCAGTATGGATGGGGCCAATAGGGCCAGCAGAGGTAGCGACTGTCGGACTAGTGGTAGAAGGGATTTCAACCCATTATCATTAGAAAGACGAACAACAATAGAGGTCACAGTTATTATCACTCCTTTGTAGCATGCACCATCAGCACTTCCTGCACCAACGATAATACCTCCTTCAAATATGTAGTATGGTATGGACAATCAAGTGAGACCTAGGGATGATTAGGAGCCGATTTAGGAAGTCAATGGTATATTCTATTTTCATGTTCCTGTAGCCATAATTCTATTCAATATGGGTGCCACAAAATCTTTTATTGCACTCCACTTCATTAGTTCATCAGGGATGGTTTCGACTGGTTGTACTATGAGATTATCCATAGCTACTCTATTAGGCGTATCCACAGTTATTACAAAGGCTTGTGTTGGGGTAAACATTGATATTGGTAGAATATAGTTTTTAGTGAATTTATTAGTTTTATATACCTACAAATACGATGTGACTTTGGGGATGGATTGGTTATGTACGTACTGGGCTCAAATTGATAGTGTAAGTAGAGTAATTGTATTTGCTATGCTGGGACATGAGATGTATTTGGTGGCTATTGCTAGATGTAAGGGTATGGCTACTACGAATTTTTATTTTATTGATGAAAAGACTCAAGAGGAGATCACAGCGTCGCTAGATATGATTATCATAGTTTTGTAGTTCACCGACATATTCAATGAGATTCTAGTTTTACCATTGAGTAAGGAGATTGATTTTGTCATAAATTTAGCACCGGTCCCTAAATCGATGGCTAGAGTGTCATATCATATAACCCCTATGTAGATATAGGAGCTTAGACATCATATTAAATAGTTATTAGATCAAGGGTTTATCCATCGTATCACTTCCCCTTACGGTGCCATAGTGTCGTTTATAAAGAAAAAATTATGGGTTATTGAGACTATGCATCACATATCGTGAGTTAAATCAGGTGACTATGAAGAACAAGTATCCACTGCTGAGGATTGGTGATATTTTTTATTAGCTATAAGAAGCTTCTTTCTTTCTGAAGGTTGATTTGTAATTCGGGCATCACCAGTTGAGAGTTTAAGAGGAGGATGTGCCTAAGACATCCTTCTTGACTCATTATGATTCTCATGAGTTCCGAGTGATGCCATATGGGTTGACTAATGTCCAACCTATATTCATAGACTTAACAAAGTAGGTGTTTCGATTGTATTTAGACCGATTCACCATTGTCTTTATTGATGATATTCTGATATATACACGGATTGAAGAGGATCATGATCGACATTTAAAGATTGCATTATAAATATTTTGGGAGAATAACATTTATGCTAAAGGTGGGAAGTGAAGTTTCTGGGTCATGTGATGTCAGACAAGGGATTATCAGTGGATCCAAGTAAGGTGTCAGACGGGTTGGATTAGTAATAACCAATGACACCTACCGAGGTTCACAACATTTTAGGTTTAGATGGTTGCTATAGGAGATTCATTAATAAATTATTAAAGATCGTATGACCGATGACTTAATTGGCAATCGATTGATAAGTTTGAGCAGACATTCAACACTCTCAAGGAGAAGTTGAATTATGCACTAGTTCTTTCCTTACCAAGGTTTCTAGTTATGTTTTTGGTCTATACTGATGCTTCTCTATTGGGACTAGGTGGTATATTAATAGTAATATAGGATTGTTTCTTATGCCTCTCTAAAGTTAAAGCCTCACGAGTTTCATAACCTAACTCATGAATTAGAGTTGGAATCCATTATGTTTGTATTACATGCGTGCACATTATTTTTGGGGTAAAAAGTCTAGGCGCTTCAGTGATCACAATAGTTTAGAGTATATGTTTACGCAAAAAAATATCAATATGAGGTAGTAAAGATGGTTTGGATTCATTAAGGGAAATTATTTCATAATCCAGTATCACCCAAAGAAGTCTAACATGGTGGTAGACGCATTGAGTTGAAAACCCAATAGTAGTATCTCAACACTTTAGGTGGCCAAGTAGGGATCAGTAGAGATGATTGACAAGTTAACTATAACATTCATTAGTATCCTCACAGTGACTCCATAAATCGTGGTATGAGTGATCCAAAGACACTCACAAAATGATATGTGTAAGGGTAAGTAACGAGGCTTCTCTCTACCGGTGTACCTTTATTTTGGATCGGTGTACCTTTATTTTGGGTCGAATTCGATTGTTTGTTGCGTTATAAGGATATGTTAGTTGTACCACTGGATGAGCAATGGAGACAGGTTATTATGGAGGAGATGCATTACGTGTATAAAACGAACTAAAATAATTGATATATGTAAAACCCTACAAGGTGGAATTAGGGTTAACCTTCGAGATCGCTCTGGTTTGATCTCATGTCAGTATGAACCGTATGTGATGATGATTGATCTATAATACATGTTCGATGCACCTCACGATATTCCACCATATTATCGATATGAATAGTCACGAGGAGAGTGTGGCTCTTCTTTCATAACTAGCATCTCTTCTTTCTCTTTGTTACCTCTCTTTTTCACAAATCTGAACTAGGCCTTTTGAATTTCAAGATTAACAGTTGCCTTGATGTAAAAATATCCTTAGTTTCATACCTATAGGCTATAATATGGGCTATAACGAGAGATAAGAATGTGGTTCCTAATGGGCATGAGAAAGCCTAATCCAACCTAAATTCTAATCCTGATCAATTAATTATAATTAATACAACTACATAATTACAATTAGAACTACACTCATTAACTCAAAATTATATTTCATCTTATTATTATATGTGGTGATAATTATATTCAACACAAATAAATAAGAAAACCGCAATCACTCAAGTAAGTAAAAAAGATAATGAATGCCAATCACACAACACAGTATGTACGTGATTCAGTAAGAATGCCTACATCTACGGTGGTGCAGTCAATATTATTTCTATGTACTCCGAGGAGTGTCTTTCAGAGAATTCAATCCGTGTGTCTTTTTACCTAGGCTTAGGGTTTGTTATATACATGTTTGTTCTCGGGGAGTGGGGGTGTTGGACTCCCTCACGTCCATCTTTTACTCCTATAATATCTCCCTATGAGATTTTAGGAGTGGAAACTTTGGGCCATCTCTATTGGGCTACTCGCCTGGGCCTGTGATGGAAAATATGGGTACCCATAATTGCACCTAAAGTTGTTGGGACACAATTTGGGATAAATCAATTTAAATGATTTGTCATAGTGGCTCTCTTGTAATTTGTGTTACTCCTCCCAAGATTGAAAACTAATTTAGGAGGCAGCCTGCTTCACGTCCTGTGCACGATGATTGGAAGCATTTAAAGGTCATTTGGAATAGCAGTCCGTAGTTGTCATTTCAAACTTTTTCAAGTTTTCTCATTTTTTTCAAGCTTTTTCTGTTGCGCATTCCTCTCCAGGTCTTTGTTTACTTTTCTTTCAATCTTCTTCATCATCTGGGCTTGTGATCTTGCGTCGTCCTAGCCAAACCTTTATCTCGTAAGTTCCCTTTGCTCTCTCTCTGTGTTTTCTTTTTCTATTAAGATTTCTTCGAATTCCTAATTAGGGTTTACAAATGGCAAAGATAATTAATAGGATTGTGTCTAAGTTTAGGAAGTTCTATAATATCCAAGACTGGGTAGACATTGAGTGCGTCCCTCTCCCTAAAAATATCAGAGAGATAGAGGGCGCTCATTGGATTCATGTCCTCTTGCTGTCCCAAGGGGGCTGACTTTCCCTTCGAGCAATTTATTTTTACATTTATTTGGTTATTTCAATATTTTCCCTGCACAGTTCTCGCCAAACGTTTAGAAGATAGTTAATGGTGTCCATAGGATAAACCAACTTTATGGCACTAATATAGGGCTTGATAAAGTATGATTCTGCTTCTCTTTCTCATAAATGAGCTCTGGTCTTATTTACCTCAAGGCTAGGAGTCCTAATAGGGTATTGGTAGTAAATCTACCTGATTCCCATAAGGACTACTGGAAAGAGGGTTTTCTCGCTAGAAATTGGAAATTTCCTCCCCATACCGAGGGGTCGAGGTCTGATAGGTTCATGGTTCGCTTTTATGGGGAGGAGTTTATAGGTAGGATTAATTTATGTTATGCTCTTTCGATCTTCTTGTTAATGTATGATTTGTCTGATGTTCTTCTCTCTTCTTTTCAGCGAGGACAAAGAATTTGGAACCTCCTCTTAGTGAGGTTCGCTCAGTCTAGTTGATTAAAGCTTGGAACATCAGAGAACCTTTGGTTGACAGTGAACATCCTCGGTGAGCTTCTTTTCTTCTGGAGTACAAGAATATTGGATCTAGTTTTATCGCACGACCTGTAGACAGTATCCCCGAGCTTGATATTACTGAAGAAGCTGTTGCAGATCCTATTCATTTGGACGAGGAAGTGACCAGCTCTGGTGACAATAGGGCTGCTGCTAAAGGTGATTCTAGTAAGGCAAGCTCTAGTGGTGAAGGGTCTTCCAGTTCGGAAGAGGTTTGTGAGGCTCAAGAGCCTTCGAGTACATCCAGTAGTTCTAGTGAGTAAATGGCTCCCCTAGGAAGAATCTAATCCTTGATGATGATGATGATGATGATGATGATGTGCTTCTTTCTGAGCAGTCAAAGAAGTAAAAGTCTATTGGTGGGGATGTCGCCACTGGTTCTCAGACTATTGCTCATGAGCAGGAGAAGAAGAGAAAAGAGGAAGAATAGTTGAGAGAGAGAGAGAGAAAGAAATAAGGGGAGGGGAAGAAAGCTGAAGAGAAAAAGAAGGTGGAGGAAACGAAGAGAACTGAGAGGGATAAGGAAAGAGAGGAGGAGGAGAAGAGGAGAATGGAAGCAAGGATGAAGGCCGAGAAAGCTTTAGTGACCGTATCCGTGTTGCCCGAGGGGGCCTTAGTCGCCACATCTCCCCAACTGGCTCCTGCGCTGCTCGAGAGAGAAGTTTTGCCTGCTGATCAATAAAGGGCAATGAGGACTGACAAGTTAGCCCTGTAAGCGAGTCAGAGGTTAGCCTTGGTAAGTCTGTTTATGTTCTTTATCACTTTTAATACTCTATTCACTGCTTTCTTTTTACTTACAGTTCGTGAATGAATTCACTGTTCTCTACCATACTCGCGATGAGCTGGTGGGTAAGAATGCAGATTTGGAAAAGCAGAATGTTGAACTGAGGGGGAAAGGCATCGAGCTGGAGGCCAGTCTGAAGACCGCCAGTGAGGCCAAAAATTCCTCTGATCTTGCCCTTGATGAATCCAGTAGATAAAGGGAGGTGATAGTCAAGGAACTAAATGAGTTGAGGTAGTCCTACGATCTAGTCTGCACAAGCAAGTTAGCCGTGGTCAAGGAAAATATGGTACTAAAGGGAAAGCTAAAGAAGATGGAGTTTGAGGCAACCACCATTTAGGAAGGTTCATATAATTCTGGGTGGGCTGGCTTATATGAGGATGCGGAGGTTCAGATAGGCTACATCAGCCGTCTGAACTTTAAGAAGGGCTGGAACAAGGCTCTTCTGGATGCCGGGGTGGATGTTGATTCTCCCTTATTCGATGAGCATGAGCCAGGCCCAAAGCCTGTTGTAGATGAAGCTGCTGCCCCAGCCATTAAAGGTGTTTCCCCTGCCTCCTAGACTGTTTATGTTGGTGCTCCTCCTGCTTAGGGAACAACAGTTGTTTCGTCCGAGGGAGCTGCCTCTATTGTCGCTGATAAGGGAAAGCAACCGGCAACCTCTGAACAAACTGAGGTTGCTAGCTAGTCTACTCCTAGGATTTCCTCTATATGTTTTGCTTTATTTGTACTACCTCCCCCTTTTTTTGTTCATCAATGTAATTTGGACTTCCATTAATGAAATGAACGCACTTTCCCTTCAGTATACTGATTCTTTTGTTCTATGCTGCTTGTATGGCTTGTAGTTGATTGATGTAGATGAGTATATACTTGTAACCTCTTAATTGGGAAGGATCCTTGGACCTAACGCGAGCACCCAAGTACGTCAGGCCTTCGTTAGGATTTATAAATCTCTTAGGTCGAGAAATAAGAGCTTTAAGGACTAATTTGAGCTCGTCGCCAAGATGAAGGACAAATTTCAGGAGATGGAAGAAGTTGGTGCATTTATTCAAGAGAAAGTGAACACTTTGAGATCTAAGCTCCTATATTCCTTTGAAATCAATCAAGTCGAAGAAATTCTTCAGCAGGAGAATGAGACACTGAGGAGGGAGGTATAGCGGCTTAGGGAGCATGTGTTGAGCATTGCACCTCGTGTTTTACGAGGTTCATCTTCGTTGGTTACTCCATGAGCTGGATCAGGGCAGAGCGGTGATCCTACAGTCTTGCGAGGTTCTACCTCATCGGCTACTCCGCGGGCTGGCCCAGATGCAGGGGGTATAGCTAGGGAAATGGACGAGCTTTGAGAATATGTCCGTCGAGAATATATAATTGTTGCTGGGCTTCAAAGGGATGTCACATGACTGAGGTATCTATTTAAGGAAGGACCTCAGCGAGTGTGAGATGATGGTTACGACCAAGGTTGGGCAGATGCTCCGACGAGGCTAGGAGAGTTTGAAGAGCTCACCTTTATTAGGGGATGATTGAGTGCCCTCAGGGAGCTGCAAGTTCCAAGGAACTCTGTACTCTGGTACCGTCATGAGATCTCTCCTTCAACTTTGAGGCCTAATCCTTTCAGCAGGGACGACCAATGGATCCCCATCGATGCCATCCCCAACTATTAGAGTCAGATGTGAATGAGTTCTAGGAGGAATTGGCTCCTCACTCGGACGATGATCGAAGAGCACAAGTGGCTGACTATCTTGTTCCGAGGCCTCAGCCTCATTAAGATTTTACCAGATGTAACTCTTTGTATATATGTAATGAGGTAATATAATATTGATGCTTTGGGCGATCTCGCTGACTAATCGCGGGTTGTACATTTTCATTATAAATGTGATGAAGTAATATAATATATATATGTTTTGGGCAATCTCGTCGACTAAACATGTGTTCTATATTTTTTACATCATTTAATTATCTTGGTCCCCATGTGGCCGACTAGATTGGTAGGATTGCATTGTTACCATTCTACCTCACTTTACTTTTTAGGTGGTGTCGTCACACTCCCTTAGGCCTAAGTGTGGCAATGGTAAGGACACACCTGGGGTTGGATGTTCTATCCGAGTAGGTTTTTTGAACCAAAGATAGTTTGGTAACCAATTCGTTTTTGTCCTAATTGCCTAAGGGTCCCCTATAGGGCTTCATATATTGTCAGGGGCAATGCTAAGAGGTTGTTTATATTTCATAACGAAGACCCGAGAAGGGTGATTCCCTGCATCTGCATACTTAGTAATATTCCTGTCATTTGGAAAAGGTGTGCAAGCTATAAAGTTCATAATAAAAAATTAACATTTCAGAATGTCACTGCCAAATAATCTTTTATTAATCACAAGCAATAAAAATTGAGTTGACAAAAAATATGCCAAAAGAGGAGCTAAAAAATTAGAAGTATAATTTCTTCAGATTGGTTGCGTTCCAAGATCGGGGTATCTCTCTACCCTCCAGCGTTTCTAAGTGATAGGCTCCTTGTAGGTCGTCCCTTGTCACCTTGAATAGTCCCTCCTAATTTGGACCCAGCTTGCCATCTGATGGTTTTACTACGCTCCCAAGGACCTTCCTTAGGACGTAGTCTCCAACTAGGAATGTCCTTGGATTGACCTTCTGGTTAAGGTATTTTGCGTTCTTTGTCTAGGTCAAGTTCAATGAGTAAGCTGCATCATTCTGCCTTAGTCGACAAGGGTGGTTCTCATGGTTGGTAGGCCAGCTTCCCAGGGGATGATTGCTTCCATTTCATATGTTAGTGAGAATGGGGTTTCTCCAGTTGCTCGCCGTGGGGTGGTGCGGTAGGCCCACAAAATATGTGGCAGCTCAGTCACCCATGCTCCTTTGGCTCCCTCTAGTCGTTTCTTCAGCCAATCAATCACTATTTTATTGGAAGCCTTGGCTTGTCCGTTGCTCTGGGGGTAGGCCACCGAGCTAAAACAGTGCCTGATCCCGTGTTCTGTACAAAATTTTTGGAAAGGGCCACTCTCGAACTGTGTTTCGTTGTCAGTGATGATGGTTCTGGGGATTCCAAAATGGGTAATTATGTTTCTCCATATGAATCTCATCATATATGCATCTCTGATGTTCGCCAGTGCTCTGCCTCGATCCATTTGGTGAAGTAATCTGTTGCAACCAATAAATATTTGCGATAGTCGGCGGTGGTAAGGATAGGGCCTACGATGTCCATTCCCCACTGAGCAAAGGGCCATGGACTGGTTAGTGATCTTAGGTCACTGGCAGGTTGGTGGACCATAGGAGCATATAATTGACATTTCTTGCATTTGCGAGCATACACTGCCGAATCTCTTTGCATGTATGGCCACTAGTATCCTTCCTTCATTGCTCAAAAATCTAGTGACCTTCCTCCAATATGTCTTCCACGGATTCCTTCATGAAGCTCGTGTAGGACTTGCTCGACGTCCTTCGGGTGAACACATTGAAGGTAAGGGCCGGTGAATGATCTTTTGTATAGTTTGCCCTCAGGAGATGAGTAAAAGCGGGAAACTTTGACTCTTATCTTATGAGAGAACTTTTTATCGTTTGGAAGTGCACCATCTTTCAAGTAGTACCTCAAATGGTCCATCCAACCGGGTGCTGACTCGATCTGGAGCATACGTTCCACATTTGGAAGCTCGTCACTTCGGTTGATGCTCGGATGGGTGAGGAAGTCGATGGGGATTGTTCTCTTTAAGTCGTAATTAAAACTGCACTCAAGCTGCCAAGGCATCAGCATGGCTAGTCTGTCCTTTCGAAAACTATTGGACACTAACTTCCTTAAAGTTGGACATTAGCTTCTTCGCCAAGGTAAGGTAGGTTGCCATTCTTTCGTCTTTGCCGTTGAAATCCCCACTTATCTGGCTGGAGACCAATTATGAGTCACCGAACACCTGCAGCTGCTTTGCCCTAAATGCCTGTGCCTTCTACCAGCCGACTATTAAAGCTTCGTATTCTGCCTAGTTATTGGAGGCTTCAAATCCAAGCCTAATCCCTTGCTCGAGTATTGTGTCTTCTGGGGTAACGAGCACAATGCCTATTCCTGCCCCCTTTGAGTTGGAGGCTCCATCAACGAATAGTTTCCAGACTCCTACTGATGGTTGATCTTCCATTGATTCATTGGTTGGATCTGGTCGCAAGGCTGTTCACCTATGAATTCTGTGATGAAATCGACGAGGACCTGCGGTTGAAATTGAATGTCAAATCATTCGAGCTCGACTGACCATTTGAACAGTCTGTCAGACAAATCTGCTTTCCGCAGGACTGCTTTAAGGGGGTGTGATGTGAGGATGATGATAGTATGAGCTTCAAAGTAGTGCTACAGTTTCCTCAAAGCTATTACTAGTGCGAAGGCATGCTTTTCCAATGGTAAGTATCGTTGCTCGGCGTCCAATAAGGTTTTACTCGCGTAGTAAACTGGATGCTAGATTCCTGCTCTCTCGCACACCAGTGCAGAACTGACGGCGTGGTTGGAGATGGCGAGGTATAAGTAAAGGGGACCATCTTCTTGAGGTATAATGAGCAGAGGCGGTTAGCTAAGGTAAGCCTTGAGCACTTCCAATGCTTGCGAGAAATCTTAATTCCATTATATTGTCTTGCTTCCTTTTAAGAGCTGGAAGAATGGCTTGCACTTCTCAAAGGACTTTGAGATGAAACAATTCAAAGCAACGAGCATTCCCGTGAGCTTCTGTACATCTCGTATTATGTGAGAGGGCTGTACCCCGTTGATAGCACCAATCTAGTCCGGGTTGGCGTCAATGCCTCTTTCGCTAACTAAATACCCGACGAATTTTGCTGGCTGGACACCGAAAGAATATTTGCTCGCATTGAGTTTCATTCGGTATTTCCTGAGGATCTCGAAGGTATTTGATAGATCTAAGATATGGTCCTCTTTGCGCTTACTTTTGATCAGCATATCGTCGATGTAGACCTCCATGGTATCTCCCATTTTATCTTTGAACATTTTGGTGACTAGTCTTTGGTAAGTTGCTCCTGCATTCTTGAGTCCAAAGGGCATAACTTTGTAGCAATATAATTCGACAGTAGCGATGAATGCTATCTTGTCTTGATATGGTGCATACAAATGGATTTGATGATACCCCGAATATGCGTCTAAAAAACTCATTCTCTCATGAATTGTTGTGGCATCCACCAATTGGTCGATCTTTGGGAGAGGGAAACTGCCCTTTGGACATTCCCTGTTAAAGTCAGTAAAGTCAACGCAGACTCTCCATTTCCCATTGCGCTTTGGAACTACGACTAGATTGGATAGCCATTTAGGTAATTAAACTTCTTGCATGGATCCTACATACAACAGCTTTCTAACTTCCTTCTCCATGGCCTTAGCCTTCTCGGGCGCGATTCGTCGTGCTTTCTGCGCGATAGGCCTGAAAGTGAGGTCGACGTGTAACCTATGGCAAACCACACTAGGATCAATGCCAGGTATCTCATAAGGTTCCCACATAAAAACGTCCAGGTTGCTTCTCAGTAGCACCGTTAATTCTTTCTTCTCTTGACCTGTAAGAGAAGTACCGATCAGGAAAATCTTATCTTTCGTGCTCCCACCGACTATTATCTCTTCCAGGTTTTTGATGACCCACTCAGAGGGGAGGAGCCTGATTTCCTCCACTCTGGGCCTTCCATATCTTAATTGCTATTTTGAAAGTATCATACCTTCTTGGTCTTCGACCTTCTCTTTGGCCTTCTCGACCTCCTTCTCTGGTTTTGGGCGGATGGCTTCTATGAAGCACATCCTTGTCATCGCCTGATCTCCATGAATCTCCATTACTCCACTCTTAGTCACGTACTTGAGTTTCCGGTGGTAGGTCGAGGGAACTGCCTTCATTGCATGCAGCCATCCCCTGCCAAGGATAGCTTGATATGGCGAGTCGATGTCGACCACCAGAAACTCGATCATCTTGGAGACACTTCCTCCCCTTATTGGCAGCACGATCTTTCCCAATGGAATAGTTACTTTTCCAGCAAAACCGAATAGAGGGCCAGTGGCTTCCTTCAGGTTCGTGACTCTTAACTTTAACCTTCTGAAGAGGTCGAGATACATTACCTCAGATGATCTTCCCTAGTTGATGAGAAACTTGTCGACGTCATAATTAGCTATCCTGAGTGTAATGATCAAGGCGTCATGATGTGGGGTTCTTACTCCCACCAGATCTTCATCTGTGAACACGATATGTTTGCTATACTCAACGTCATCTGCTCGCCGACGCTTTCCTGATTGTGTCTTTGCTGGATCGATCTGAAAAGCTTGCATTACTGTTGTAAGATTTTTTACCTCTATTCGAGCTGAATTTCCTTGAATATACTTCATATCAGATGCCTCATGAATTATCGCGAATTCATGGCCAGCATTGTCCTCGAGTACGTTGTCGGGCCTCGTGTCTCCATTGGAAGTGACTTTCTCTACCTTCTTCTCCACAAACTCGTTTAGGTGCCCAGTCTGGGCCAGTTCTTCAAGGTGAGACTTAAGAGCCTTGCAATGCTCAATCTTATGTCCTCCCTCCTTATGAAAAGCGTATCTCAGCGCGTTGTTTCTCTTTGAGGGATCTCCTTCCATCTTTTTGGGCCACCTAACAAATGTCTCATCTTTGATCTTCACCAGGATCTTGTAGATTGGTTCTTTGAAGACAGCGTTCACTGCCTGAAATGCTTTCGAAGCATCGTTCTTTCCTGCATTCTTGAAGCCATTTTTGCCCCCTTTATTCTTATTTTCAACCTTATCGTTTCCCTTGGCAGCGATCTTAGTTCGGCCATCTCCCATGCACTGAGGTGGGTCACATCTTCCACCTTGGCATACTTCTCTATGCGAGCCATCAAGTCATCGATGGTTGTGGCCTCCTTCTTCGTCAGGGATTGGTGCAGGAGGTAAGAGCTGGGTAGGCCGATTTTAAATGAGGCCATCACTACCTGCTCCAAGCAGTCCTCAACCTCGTTGAACAACTCCCAGTATCTTTTTGCATAGTCCCGGAGGCTCTCTTGTGGCGTCTTCTTTATTGTTAGCAAAGCATCCATCCTCTTAGGATGGGAGCTGCTGGTAATGAAGCAAGCCATAAAAATCTCGGTGAGGGACTTAAAGATCCTGATGGACCTGTGAAGGAGCTTTTCAAACCATTTCTGGGCCACGTCGTGCAGGCTCGAGGGGAAAATCCGACACATTAGTGCATTCCGGTGGATCCAGAGAGTTACGCCCTACATGTACTGCCTAATGTGATCGATAGGGTCAATTTTTCCATCATAGATGTTAAATATCAAAATTGTGAACTTCTTAGGGGATTCTTCTTTTTCTATCTCCCTTGAGAAATGGGATTTCATCTGGGTCCTGAGAGCTCGGCGAGCAAGCTCTCTGGTCGATCTGGCACCCTGATGTGTTGGGTACTGGTCCATATCCCTTCGAACCAAATTTCGTATGTCCTCATGGCTGTGAGTTGGGCTCCTATAACGGTGAGCCGATCGCTGTTGTTCAAGCGAGTTATCGTTTGACTCGTGCTTCTCACTCTTTTGGGATCCACGTCTAGGTCTCCTTCCTCGGCTGTGAGACTTGCTCGCCTGAGGGCTAAGAGTGCGGTATGAACGTTGCTTAGTGGTGCGATGGATTTCTTTATCCAAGCTTTCTAATTTCCTTGTGAGGCGATCATTTTCAGCCTCTTATTTGCGAGAGGACTCCCTTTTCTCTTGGAGCCTTTCCTCATAGGCATCAATCAATCTGGATATTTGTGTGGAACGTGCTGGTCCCTGACTCTCCTCTGAGGCTAGTCGCTCAGAAAGAGCCATTTGATCCGTTCGTTGAACTTCAGATCTGATCCTGTAGGGGGCAAGCTGCTCTTGGATATCTCCTGTCTGAGGGGAGTTACTGCTGTGACCAGACATTTCAAATTCTTTATTGGCGACGTCTTTCTTAAAGAAGACAAACGCTTCCCACAGACGACACTAATTGTGGTGGCAATTATATTTAACACAAATAAATAAGAAAAGCGCAATCACTCAAGTAAGTAAAAAAAATAATAAATGCCAATCACACAACATAGTATGTACGTGGTTCAACAAGAATGCCTACGTCCACGGTGGTGCAATCAGTATTATTTCTATGTACTATGGGGAGTGTCTTTTATAAAATACAATCCGTGTGTCTTTTTACCCAGACTTAGGGTTTGTTATATACATGTTTGTTCTCAGGGAGTGGGGGTGTTGGACTCCCCCACGTCCATCTTCTACTCTTATAATATCTCCCTACGAGATTTTAGGAGTGGACTAAGTCGGAACTGAATTCAGTTGAGATACAAAGGGACCAGACTTTGGGCAATCTCTATTGGGCTACTCGTCTGGGCCTGTGATGAAAAATCCGGGTACCCACATTATCAATTACCTAGTTCTCCCTACGTTAAGGTTAAAATACCCATTAATAAAATGAATTACTAATAATTTATATGATTAACTTCCATGTGATTTCTTCCATTTTTTCGAGACTTTACACATGTTAATTTCTATGACTAGGGTAGTTTGATGTTGGCGTCATTGTAGGCTACTTTGGATGCCTTTAATCATTGTTGTCAATCCACTTTCAATGAAGATACATATCTATTGGAGGTATTCTTACTTTTTCCTTTTGATTTTCTTAAATTATTTTTGTCAATTTAAGGTAAGTTTTAAATATTTTGGATTTTTTTTTCTTTTTAGGTATGAATTTGTAAGGTGATTGGTTATAACATTCGATTAATGAGTTTGAAGGATCTGGAGTATGATGTGTGACCTATGATGAGGAAGTGGAAGTAGGTCAACTGGATTTCCAGAATCTTTCCATTTCTCAAGGATGTGAGGCGAGTCCTAAACACCCTCATGAACAATAAAAAGGGTTATTACTATTGTTGGATTTTTTTTAATATTCTTGATTGTTAGTTTAGATGTCCTTTTGATAAGTGAATTTATTTGGACATGTAACGTTCATTCCCTGGGACTGCTTGATAGAGGACATGGAGATAACTACCCTGCATATTTAGATGCACCTCTTTCTATCACATGAGTTCGGTTACAGCTGGTACCTAGTGGAGAGGGTGGTTAGGCAAGTGATACCAAAAGAGATGGAGGTTTATCCCGTGAATCCTCTAGTCTATATGTGGGACCCAAAGAGGATGTCCGAGGAGGAGAGGGCGGAGGCTATCATAAGGGAGAACTACTCGATCTATACTGACACGATAGTGTCACATGGATATATAGATATTACAATGAGTTGGTTGTGTCGTATATGATCTATAAAGTGGACGGGGTGCAACCCTCAAAGGCTAGGGTGGGAGGCAACATAGTACTTGGGTCATCGGGTCAGGCCTCGAGTAGCATTGCAAGGGTAGTTGACCTTCATCCGTATTGAGATTAGGGATTTCCTTTCCCGTACTTATGGGTGGAAGGCGGGGTATGGTGGAGATTTCTCACCATTCTCATGCTGAGTTGGAGGGATTTCTTCCCTTATCGGCGGAGGATGGTCAAATAGGGGTAAGTTTACTCACCTTATTTTTTTCGATTTCTGCATTCCCAATTTTTCTTTTTTATATACTGATGTATCTTATCGTTTTTCTCCTCAAACTGTATTTTTGTTGGCTTCTTGGGTGAGATAAATTCGGGATTGGATGGATTCACCTGCATAACACATTTGAATGTTGCTATGTGCTTGTACTACCCCCAGAGTATTTAAGTTATGCCTTCTTTCTTCCTCCAACTTCGAAAATTAGGCTTCCACTTATCATGATCATGACAAACATTAACGTCATGGACATTATTGATCTATATCTTTGTAATGTTTGGGAGGAATGTTCGGGTTGCTTCCTACTAATTTTGTTTCCTTGTTTTCTCATTTTTTCTTTCTTTGTGCATACAAATAAAAAGAAATATTTATAAAATGATGCATTTTTGTTTTGATTATCTTGATTAATTAGCTTTCCTTACATGAACTTTTAATTTTCCATTGAGGGTTTTACTATACAAAAAGTATGTAATGGATTTGTATTTTTTTTAAATATTTTTTATAAGGATAAAAGAAATGCGCAAGAAACATTTTAAAGTAAAAAGTAATTTATTGGAGGGTTTATTTGGACAAAAGGACAAAAAAGGAAAAGGGGAATTATCTAAAGTAGGAGTGTACCGACCTGCATGCCACCTATCCTACTTGTCGGCAAGTCAGTGTCGGGTACTTATTTTTTCACCCTTTCATACTGTATTGTTGTAGAATGGGTAAAATTATTCATGTATTCACTTCGGTAGCTCAGCTGATTTATAGCCTTAAGGAGAATTTTTCTACGAAATTGAATTTAAGCTTATTTTTTAGAATCATGACTCATCTTCATTTGTTATTCTTTAAAACATATTTTCCTCAGATGGTCATCCCAATGACAGGCATATTCCACTTATCTTGACCGTTTATATGTGTCTTTATAAAGTTTACTATACGACATTTAACTTATATCTAGTCATGTTGTGATGCAACCGTCGGATCATATGGGGCCTTTTGGGGGAGACTCCATAAGTTTGGTACCTGGAGGACCATATGTTCCACTTGCAACTAGACGAGGTGTGTCCAACTTATGAGACGGGTTCTTCCATGTTAGGTATATATCCTCTTGTTCTATTTACAAGCCAAATTTTTATCGTTCTTCGAGGAAGGTGCTGGGTCGATTATTTCACATTTATCTTTTTCGTGCTCAACCCTTGGTTTAAGGGGATGGAGTTGACCTCCTAGCTAGACTTGATTTGAAATGCCATCAAGATGTCCAATCCGCATGGTACAATGGGGTTGTGGCATTAGGATTGATTTCTAAGTAACTTTTGATGACAGGTGGTATGCGAGTGGACACTTAAGTTGCTGCCGTAATTTTGTGGATGGGTTATCATTGTAATCCCGCTGCTACCATTTTAGCGGAGACGTTGAATGGTGTTGATGACTTGAAGGAAAACCTCTCAACCTTTTTGCAAGGAAGTCCTATGAAATTATATATATGGTTGGTGGAGAGGTTCCGGTTGGATGTGCCCCATCATTTTCCTTCACCAAGTGCTCGTAACTTTTTCCTTCGACCTTTTATGGTTTTTGGCACATCTAAAAATGACTGTCCCAATTAGTTGATGGAAAATGGAACCTGTTCTCGTCGCTGGTTTGGGTCGTGGTAGGGTTATTTGATACCCGTATTACATATGGATGACTATTCAAAGGTTCGTCTCATAGTCTTTCATCAGACTTCATTATATCTCACTTAGAGACACGTGCAACATCATAGGCCTGGTCAACATTCGAGACTTTTTGTGGAAGGATTCACGGGACTCTATAATTTTCGGGGGGCTAGGCGAGAAAC
The DNA here is from genome assembly GCA_949130495.1 of Sambucus nigra. Taxonomy (NCBI): domain Eukaryota; kingdom Viridiplantae; phylum Streptophyta; class Magnoliopsida; order Dipsacales; family Adoxaceae; genus Sambucus; species Sambucus nigra. The sequence continues at coordinate 137,951,911 of OX422216.1, forward strand.
TAAAATGGGTCCCTTTTATATAAAAAAAATCAAATTATTTTTTCAAAAATATTACGTTTTTCACGAAATACGGGTTCAATTTTCATTTCTTTAGCAAAATCCATAGACATATTCACACAACAACAAATGTAATTTGCTAGTAGACATATTTACACAACACAACAACAAGTGTAATTTGCAAAAACATAAATTAATCACACACCCACAAGATTATCAATAATATTGACAAACCATATTAAAGAAAAATGCTAAAGAGGAACAATCTAACCAGATTTGAGTGCCAATTTGAGAGCAATCTCAAATTTTAATTTGTAAATGCCCAAACAACAAATTGAAATCTACGGGAATAAAAACATAATAAAAATATTAGTAATAAAACAAACAAATTTATATAGTGGGATATAACAAAGCAAATGAATAATATATATACTTACACAAACAAGCTTCAACCAATCTCCAATCAAGCCCAGACTTGAAGAAATTGAAGCCCTAGATTAATAACCCTTATTTTGAGGTTAGTTCAAAAAAAAAAAAGGGGGGGGGGGGGGGGGGAGGGTGCTCATTTTTTTTGGGTGGGGTGGGGTGAGGTGGGGGGGCTGCCGATTTTTTTTTGGGGGGAGGGGGGGGAGCGAGGGATTTATTATTGATTTGGTTAGTAGAGAAAGAGAGTAGCGTGAGTGAGAGAGAAGAAGAGAGGAAGCGAAAGAAGAGTGAGAGAAGAAAGTGGGTGAGAGAAATAAGAAAGTTAGAGTTAGAATATAATAAATAAGTAAATGGGTTGGGTTGGGTTGGGTTGGGTTTTGATGGCGAGTTTATTGTGAGGGTTAATTTTTTTTTTTGTGGGCAGGTTATTATTGTAACAACCCGCCTAATGGGATACCGGGCGATCACTCCTATATCGAATTAAAACAGGAGTTACTTATGGATCATTCTTAGCATCACTGTCGAAAGTCCATTTAATTACTAATAACCTATTAAGTGAGCGTTAAAACTTTTACTTAACTACTATTTTTAAATAATTAAAATAAAACATCCACAAATTTATGCGTAAATGAACTGAAATGAAAATGAAATAAATTAAAATAACCGAACACTTGGTTCAAATTATACAACCATGTCGAATAACGTGCGAAGAATAAATAAAAATAGTTGGACCATTGGCCCGAATGTTTGTAAAATACCTCATATCTAGAGTACAAGGAAAGAAGCGTCTACCGAGAACCCGCAAGCATCCACAGCTACTGCAGCAGACGTCTGACTCGAAGGAAATGTCATCCAGGCGTCCTTGTGTCTGGACACCTATATATATAATATACAGCAAGAGAGGAAAAATAGATAAACGGGCCAGAGCCCGAATTTTGAAAATATTTTGCAAGTGCATAAATGCTTTATTTTTAGAAAAATAGTTTTTATCTCATATTTAAATTGGTATCGCACTCCCATGAGATACCCCTCACCTCTCCTCTAATAGTGCACACCTAACGCACCCTAACAACATACCGTAGTCAAGCTATCCCTGCCTAACTAGTCTAATTTACCTATCTACTATCTACCCCAGATAGTCCAAGTGCTAAGGGCTAAACTTCCATCAATTCTCAACACTGCACTAAGTTCGTGTGTGTGGTGTCTCGCAAAGCGAAATCCAAACAAGGAACCCCCTCCCCCCCCCCCCCCCCCCCCCCCCCCCGATACACTACTACTTGGCAGGGTTAATGGTAGAGATCCATTAAGCCCGTAGCACGCACAAATCTATAAATATATATATATACATCTATAATATACGTTGGGATAATATTTCCCGGAATGAGGTTTGCATAATGATCATCTATATACTACACATCCGGATCTACCTCCCGGACTGAGGTGTATACTATACTCATATCAAAACCTTCCATTTCCCTTCTCATATCCAGGAAATGTATTTAAAGCCAATTCATTAGCATGAATTTCTTTACCAAAACATATATCTTTTTAAAAGCCAATTTTATTATCATAAAAATGATTTTCCGTTTTATATCATCCCATTTCCCTTTTTATACTCAGGAAATGTAGCCAAAGCCATTTTCATTGTCATGAAAATGCGTTGATCATATCATATGCTTCCACATCCCTTCTTCCATCCAGGAGTGTTACCGAAGCCAAACCATTAACCCATTTTCCTTTTTATACTCAGGAAATGTAAATATAAAACCAATTCATTATCATGAATTGCTTTAATAAATCTAAGACCGCCCCTCCGGGTTTTCCCACTGGACGCGCCCCTAAATGGCTATCATATTCCAGTGCCTATCAAACAAGACAACCTGGGAACCTAACAACGTCGGGAAGCGGCCATATGCCTGCGGGAAAGTCAGGACCACACCCAGAATCCCCTAACCAGCGCAGAAACAAATATAATCGCCCATATGGCCTAGGGACTATATCCACCCTCCTCAATAGTCAGGGGGATTCACCACAACGCCCGCAACTTCCCTTATGATAGCGATTTAGGGTGGTGTGTAATTCATATTTTATCAATTATGAAAATCATTTGTCTTTCCATTTTGAAAATATTCATTTTTATATTTTCAAGATCGTTTCCATTATATCATATATATATACTTTAATCACATAGTATATACATACACTATATATTCCTCCTAGAATATATAAACGGCCATAATGGCCTATAGCATCTAACGATGACCAATAATCCCAAAGATTCCCTCGAGGAATCATAATCATGCTTTCATATTAACATGATTCTAAATCCAAAGTATTTCCTTACTTTCATAACTAATAAATACCTTAATCATCTTTAAGGATTTTATTAGATGTCTCCAATTTTTCCAATTCACTCTAGGTGAATATATATATCTACCTCCCCAATTATCCTAATTATCTCCTAGGATGTACTTAGCGGTAATCGATATAATTATGCTTTCTGTACGCATAATTATATAGGCCTATATGCCTACGAGAAATATCCTCGGGATTTATCTCTCCCGGACAATCCTTAATTTCAGTGGGTTAGGGATTTCATTTCCATGAACCCAAAGACTACACCTAGTCCAATTAATCATTTAGGGACCCCCACCCTACTTTAAGAACCCCAACATTCTAAACTTATCAACTATTCGATTTCCCTCGAAAATAAAGTTTAAGGGTTATACATTTAAAACCCTTACTTTACCCTCCTAATTTCCCCTAATTAATGGACTATAAAGTCCTAAAGGACCTTTAGGTTATCACCTAATTAACCGCGAAGCAATTAGAAATGGGAATTTATCCCATCCAATTCACCCTAGAAGAATTGTCTATTTTCAGCAGGGGTCGATCGATCGACCCTTGGCCGTCGATCGATCGAGCCCCCATGATCGATCAATCGATCATGTCGGGCAGCTTCTTCTCCGAGAAGCTGTTTCGGCCATTAAAGCTTCTCCCAAGCTTTTGTCGCCTCAATCAACGGCCTACAACCTCAATCAACTACAACTACACATATATAAAGGGTTCTAAACATCCTAGAACCCTAAACCACCAATTAATTTATATTAATTTCTAAATTTCTCCAATTTTCATATTTTAGGGGTTTATTCGTTTTATCTCCTGAAAACCCGTTTTATCCACGAATACCCAACCCAAAATCATTAGGGTTTGTTATACCAACAATGATATGAGATATTTATGCTTAAAAATAAATAAAGCAAGTAAACACTTGCCTCGTGGATAAAATTCGACGTCCTCGAGCCGAATCCCGCGGAGGCTGGCCGGAATCTCCCCCTTTTTCTCTTTTTCTCTCCTCCTCTCTCTTATTTATTTCTTCTCTCTTTTCCCTCCTCTCTCCCTCTTTATATAGAGAGAAAAGGGTTTAACCCCTAAAAACACAAAAACGACTCGTTTACTCAATTACGAGCCCGTTTAGTTCCAAAATTCCTCGGAACTCAATTTCGACAATCGGACACTCTTTTTTGACTTTCTCGGACATTCCAAGACTCATGGTGTAGTCGAAATTCCCATCCGAGGTACTTGACCGCAAATCACTATTCTAACCCTTAAAATTTAACTGCGGGTTTTCTAATTAAAAATCTTACCTCGTGTCGCTTTACTCAACGACGACATATAATTAAAATATTTCGACCTATATAGTCCTAAAAATAATCACAACATCCTTCGAAAATCATCAAATCCCCGAAAATCCTAAAAATCACTATTTAGGGAAAATCCCCAAATTTCAATTTATAATTAATTATGGGATTTAATCGTCTCCAAAAAGGCGGGTATTTACATACTCCCCCCCTTACAACGGAATTTCGTCCTTGAAATTCAGATCCAACCTACACAATATAACTAGGATCATTACGAATCCTAAAACCTCAAGGGAAAGATACTACACGACCACCATGATCATAAAGTGACTCTAATACATCACATCGCAACCATCATTTATAGTGCCTAACGGCATAAACTTCAAATTTATATACTACGCCCATTCTATTTCAGGCGGTATATAAACTTTTTGACCAAGGTGCCCACACACCTTTCTAACTTGTGAACATCTGCACAACCATAGCGAACGTTCGACACGCAACACTCTCTCTAAATGAGGGTCTCCTTTCCTCGGTGTAATACTCATCTATGGGTCCTCCCGACCCGCAAAAGTCCAATTCTCCTAACCTCAGCGCCACTAATTCTATCGAACCTACATCCTAACAAATGCTACAATCTATGCGTTACTCTACCTACACGAGATGAGGATATTCCTAAGTATGTCCCTAGTGTCCAAGGCCTCTCTCAACTCCCAACATTTGCTTGGTTTCGTGCGTGGGACGTCTCGCCAAGGCCAAATCCAAACAAGGAACCCTCCCATTACACTACTCCCTCGTGTTGTCGGTTATCGAGATATAGCGACCTAAGGCACATAAGGGGGACGTCCTAAATCCTGCCTACGCTAATCCTACAAACGCATTCCTACCATCTTATCCTTCCGCCCATACGGAAGGAAACCTAACCGATCATAGTGCCTACTCTCTGAAAAGCACCACGTCCATCATACCCAAATCATATTTCCTCAAAATTTGCCTTTTCATTAGGGCCTGACTGTTATCCTCAAATCAATTTCTCTAGGTCCTACTCCACCCAACTACTTGCAGTGAAAGGACCACTTTAGTGCTTTTCCATAGCACAATATTTTCATAAACATACCACCGTCACAGGGCTCATAGTCTATAGTGGTTCATCCACACTATAAGACTAACCCACATCCTTGCATCCTATAATAGCTCTCCACGCCCAACGCCATTAAGAGTCATGTGTGGAGAGTCTCGCAAATCGAAATCCAAATAAGGAACCCCTCCACACATTAACACTTGACTTCGTCTATCACGGAGTCCCGTTATTTCAGACATGCAACCGGGATAATCCTATCCCTTCTCAACAAAAGGTGATCTGAACTCCTATCTCTAACTAAGAGTCACATCACCAAGCGCTCGCACTAATATTCAGTCCTCGTGCAAACCAATGATGACTTAATCTTACAGCTCAATAATAATCATGTGGGCCTTAAATTATATCTATAAGGTTGCCACAAATACAAATCACGATAATGAAACATCTACTCAACTAAGTTTCGTTTCCCACAATAAATAAGGCGAACTCAACCTATATCTAGGTGAGACACCGCAACAATAACCCGTTCCCTCCAGGAACTCCGGACACGATAGTCTTGCCATCATTAGCCTGCTATCGCTCCGATCAACCAAATACATTATACGTATATATACAAAAATATAAACACTCGCCTCTATGACGAGTGAAAGAAAACAAAATTCCGCTACGCAGAAAAACACATAATCCTACATTATTATGTTATCGAGACCGAATACAAAGTTCAAATTACACACACGTGTCTAAGGCCAACTAACACCATAACTTCATCTAGCCACACCTCTTACCAAAATTTCTTAACTCTAGGCCCCATCTGGGCACCCTAACCTTGTCCTTTATTCCTACCAGGAAAGGACTAACTGTGTGGCTCCTCACTCCACAATACCATTTCCATTACTGGTTTTCTTGACCATGATAGAGTTGTCAATACTATCTGACTCTATAACCTCACTCCTTACAATCACCTTAGTATCCCTCTTAACTTCTTCGTTAAAAGGAAAGTACATTACTAGTTTCAACAAATCCCCCCATGTGGATGTCCACTCAGGGGCACCTGAACACACCCACATTCTCCGTAAGTGTTAGCAACACTTCTCTAGTGAGCCTATCCTTCCTGGAAAGGACTCATTATTCATTGTACCTATCTCACCTCGGTACAAGGTTCACTTCTCCATAATACTCTTTATTCACTGTCGGCCTACGGCCGATCCTTATGTGAATAATTCCCAAAACAGCATCCTTTTCAATCTTGCTGAATCATGGGGACTCACGGTTAAGACTATCCATAAGACCCCTTTCGAATCCTTACTTCACCAGGAAATTCAAATTTAAATACCATTTTCTACCATAGTAGTACTTAGATGCTCATAGCTACTATACTATAGTAGTCGTTGCAACCATCCTTAACAATCGCCATAAGGGGAGTGACCTCTACGGCGGTCCTAATCCCCCGACTACTACCAATTTCCCCAGCTAATCTCCGCCTCCTGCTGTCCTCCCCGAGGCCTTCCTTGGTCGTCCTTCTTCGATCGGCACACGATCCTAGAATGAGCACGCAAAGGATTTCTATAATCTTACACTATGGTGCTATGGCAGTAGAACGAAGTCTCACCAGAGAAATCAACAATCCTAATCCTGGGGCTCTATATCAAATCGAGAGCAACGCAGAAAGCGTAATACGTCCGCACAGATTCCTAAGGACACTAGAACCTGATGCTCTGATACCATCTGTGCCAACCCGCCTAATGGGATACCGGGCGATCACTCCTATATCGAATTAAAACATGAGTTACTTATGGATCATTCTTAGCATCACTGTCGAAAGTCCATTTAATTACTAATATCCTATTAAGCGAGCGTTAAAACTTTTACTTAATTACTCTTTTTAAACAATTAAAATAAAACATCCACAAATTAATGCGTAAATGAACTGAAATGAAAATGAAATAAATTAAAATAATCGAACACTCGGTTCAAATTATACAACCATATCGAATAACGTGCGAAAAATAAATAAAAATAGTTGGACCATTGGCCCGAATGTTTGTACAATACCTCTTATCTAGAGTACAAGGAAAGAAGCGTCTATCGAGAACCCGCAAGCATCCACAGCTGCTGCAGCAGACGTCTGACTCGAAGGAAATGTCATCCAGGCGTCCCTGTGTCTGGACACCTATACATACATAATATACAGCAAGAGAGGAAAAATAGATAAACGGGTCAGAGCCCGAATTCTGAAAATATTTTGCAAGTGCATAATTGCTTTATTTTTAGAAAAATAGTTTTTATCTCATATTTAAATTGGTATCGCACTCCCATGCGATACCCTCACCTCTCGTCTAATAGTGCACACCTAACGCACCCTAACAACATACCCTAGTCAAGCAATCCCTGCCTAACTAGTCTAATTTACCCATCTACTATCTACCCCAGATAGTCCAAGTGCTAAGGGCTAAACTTCCCTCCATTCTCAACACTGCACTAAGTTCATGCGTGGGGTGTCTCGCAAAGAGAAATCCAAAAAAGGAACCCCCCGATACACTACTACTTGGCAGGGTTAATGGTAGAGATCCATTAGGCCCGTAGCACGCACAAATGTATAAATATATATATACACATCTATAATATACGTCCGGATAATATCTCCCGGAATGAGGTTTACATACTGATCATCTATATACTACACATCTGGATCTACCTCCCGGACTGAGGTGTATACTATACTCATATCAAAACCTTCCATTTCCCTTCTCATATCCAGGAAATGTATTTAAAGCCAATTCATTAGCATGGATTGCTTTACCAAAACATATATCTTTTTAAAAGCCAATTTTATTATCATAAAGATGCTTTTTCGTTTTATATCATCCCATTTCCCTTTTTATACTTAGGAAATGTAGCCAAAGCCATTTTCATTATCATGAAAATGCTTTGATCATATCATATGCTTCCGCATCCCTTCTTCCACCCGGGAGTGTTACCGAAGCCAAACCATTAACCCATTTCCCTTTTTATACTCAGGAAATGTAAATATAAAGCCAATTCATTATCACGAATTTCTTTAATAAATCTAAGACCGCCCCTCCGGGTTTCCCCACTGGACGCGCCCCTAAATGGCTATCATCTTCCAGGGCCTATCAAACAAGACAACCTGGGAACCTAACAACGTCGGGAAGCGGCAATATGCCTACGGGAAAGTCAGGACCACACTCAGAATCCCCTAACCGGCGCAGAAACAAATATAATCACCCATATGGCATAGGGACTATATCCACCCTGCTCAATAGCCAGGGGGCTTCACCACAACGCGCGCAACTTCCCTTATGATAGCGATTTAGGGTGGTGTGTAATTCATATTTTATCAATTATGAAAATCATTTGTCATTCCATTTTGAAAATATTCATTTTTATATTTTCAAGATCGTTTCCATTATATCATATATATATACTTTAATCACATAGTATATACATACACTATATATTCCTCCTAGAATAAATAAACGGCCATAATGCCCTATAGCATCTAACGATGACCAATAATCCCAAAGATTCCCTCGAGGAATCATAATCATGCTTTCATATTAACATGATTCTAAATCCAAAGTATTTCCTTACTTTCATAACTAATAAATACCTTAATCATCTTTATGGATTTTATTAGATGTCTCCAATTTTTCCAATTCACTCTAGGTGAATATATATATCCACCTCCCCAATTATCCTAATTATCTCATAGGATACACTTAGCGGTAATCGATATAATTATGCTTTCTATACGCATAATTATATAGGCCTATATGCCTACGAGAAATATCCTCGGGATTTATCTCTCCCGGACAATCCTTAATTTCAGTGGGTTAGGGATTTCATTTCCATGAACCCAAAGACTACACCTAGTCCAATTAACCATTTAGGGACCCCCACCCTACTTTAAGAACCCCAACATTCTAAACTTATCAACTATTCGATTTCCCTTGAAAATAAAGTTTAAGGGTTATACATTTAAAACCCTTACTTTACCCTCCTAATTTCCCCTAATTAATGGACCATAAAGTCCTAAAGGTCCCTTAGGTTATCACCTAATTAACCTCGAAGCAATTAGAAATGGGAATTTATCCCATCTAATTCACCCTAGAAGAATTGTCTATTTTCAGCAGGGGTCGATCGAACGACCCTTGGCCGTCGATCGATCGATGGCTCGATCGATCGAGCCCCCATGATCGATCGATCGATCATGTCGGGCAGCTTCTTCTCCGAGAAGCTGTTTCGGCCATTAAAGATGCTCCCAAGCTTTTGTCGCCTCAACCAACGACCTACAACCTCAATAAACTACAACTACACATATTTAAAGGGTTCTAAACATCCTAGAACCCTGAACCACCAATTAATTTAGATTAATTTCTAAATTTCTCCAATTTTCATATTTTAGGGGTTTATTCGTTTTATCTCCCGAAAACCCGTTTTATCCACGAATACCCAAATCAAAATCATTAGGGTTTGTTATACCAACAATGATATGAGATATTTATGCTTAAAAATAAATAAATCAAGTAAACACTTGCCTCGTGGATAAAATCCGACGTCCTCGAGCCGAATCCAGCGGAGGCTGGCCGGAATCTCCCCCTTTTCCTCTTTTTCTCTCCTCCTCTCTCTCTTCTTTCTTTCTTCTCTCTCTTCTTTCTCTTTTTCCCCCTCTCTCCCTCTTTATATAAAGAGAAAAGGGTTTAACCCCTAAAAACCCAAAAACGACTCGTTTACTCAATTATGAGCCCGTTTAGCTCCAAAATTCCCCGAAACTCAATTTCGACAATCGAACACTCTTTTCCGAATTTCTCGGACATTTCGAGATTCATGGTGCAGTCAAAATTCCCATCCGAGGTACTTGACCGCAAATCACTATTCTAATCCTTAAAATTTAACTACGGGTTTTCCAATTAAAAATCTTACCTTGTGTCGCTTTACTCAACGACGACATATAATTAAAATATTGCGACCTATATAGTCCTAAAAATAATCACAACATCCTTCGAAAATCATCAAATCCCCGAAAATCCCAAAAATCACTATTTAGGGAAAATCCCCTAATTCCAATTTATAATTAATTATGGGATTTAATCGTCTCCAAAAGGGCGGGTTGTTACAATTATGTTGTTGTTGGGTTTAGTGTATGGATTTATTTTAAATAGAACAAATTTTATTTTTGGGGGGATTTTTTTAAGTGATAACTCTAATTTTTTTCATAACTAATTTTTTTGGGGGCTTTTTTTTTTACAACTATTTTTTTAAACCTAATTTTTGTTAAACCTAACTTTTTTTCCCGAAAGGGTCCCCAATTAGTCGGAGGCCCTAGGCAGCGACCTAACCCGCCTATGCTTAGTGCCGGTCCTGGAAGGATTTTGTCTTGAATGTGTGAACTTATGAATTCAGTTAAAGGTGCCTTGTTGCAGTGCAAGTAGTGGAAGAGGGTGCAGTAAACCCTGTTAAGCCAGCATCTATGATGGTTTCAAGGGTTAACTGTGGAAATGAAGTGAGGAAGAGTGCGAGACAAGTCTCAGTGCTTTTTATTGGTTTTAGGGATCTTTCAAATATATCTTTTGATATATAACAACTTTATAGGGTTTGTCGTCTTTAGGAACCATTTATTTGGAGAATTCTTCAGAATTGAGAGAGAAAATTTTTGAAAATTAGATTAACTTGATAATTTTATAAGGCAAAGGATAGAGGGGGCTGAAGATATGAAACAGTAAAAATGGAGGATAAATTTTGTAAGAAAAATTTAAAAGGAAGAAAAAGGGAAGACTACACATCCAATTCTAAAAGATGACTAAATCAAGGCAAGAATACTCTACTTTTTTTCTTTTGTACCTAAATAATTTTGATATTTCCTAAATCTAATTGTTAGTTTACTAAAAATAAATTAAAATTTATATAGGGCCAGATGAAACTAGTTATGCCCATATTGTTAATTGTTGATATGAAAATTATGAAACTCATTATGAAATCAAATTGTATAACAATTATAATGTTGAGTAATTTAATATGTTAATTAGTCAATCTTGGATATGTGCCTTGTGAACACTGATAGATCAAATGAGAAATAATGATATGCTTCGACCATGAAATTGTAATATGATTCACTTATTATTAAGGGACATTTTTAGTTGATGGGAAATTCTTTCGAATTCCACTTTAAATACCTACAAAATAAATGTCATGAAGTTATAATTGAAGTGTTAGAAATTGGGATAATATGCATCAAAGTCATTAGTGTAAGAGGATGTTCATTAAGACTATACATTATTATGTAAAGGTTATAGTTCTAATCCTATGTTGTAGGAGTTGGGAATCATATGTCATTTTGTTTGATTCATTGGGTAGGTTATATTGTGCATTATTGATGTTTATCACAAAGAGTTATAATTGTGCGGTATTTAGTGTTGAAAGTATGTTGGTTGTTTGGTCAGTGGAAATTATGGTTGGGCATATTGTTAAATATTTGATTTATGGGATTGCATTGATTTCTATGGTCGATGGGATGTAAGTTGTTAAATAATAGTGTTCGGAGTAGGATTGCATGTGAAAAATAAATGATGTTATGATGATAGCAACATGGTGTTAATGGTGAGAATTGTTCACCAGATAATCAAAATTTTATATATGGCTTATATTGTTAATCATATGTTTTTGAAGAGTTAAGGAATGATGTTGGTTTATAGCATATCCTTAGAAGATAAAAATTTGGGATTTTATATTGTTGAGTTTGATGCTATAAAATATGGCATATATACATGTAAGCTGAGAATTAGAGAAATGGAATATAGAGGATCATTGTATGGGTGTACGTAGTTTAATTGACACTTTAAGGTATAAATCACAATTTAATTTTTTTAGAGCAATTGATGTTGAAGGGAGTATAAGGTTGTATCAAATGAGAATGTTAAGAGTGAATTTAGGTGATTAAAATAAGGATGAGTTATTAGGTTACAGGATGTAATGATGTATTTTGTTGATCATAGATTGAGCTATGGGTTCCATGTAAAGTAAAAGATTATATATATATATATATATATATATATATATATTCTTGTCTGTTATCGACGACTATCTAATCTAGACATAAGTGTATGAGGGGGATTTGTTGTCTCGATTTCATTTATGAGATGTCCCATGGATGGAATCGAGATAGGGTTAGGAGTTTGAAGTTTAAGAGGTATAAGTTGAGTAGCGGTTGTCAAGTTGTTTATAGTTAATACATAATTACTGTATAGTCTTGACAACAATCTGGCATAGACAAAAGGGCATCACGATGTTCCTTATTTGGATTTCATTTATGAGACGTTCCACACATAGAGTCTAGAAAAGATTTGAAGTCTAGTGTTTGAGGCATTTAAATTCTTACATAAAGTTATCTTAGGTGTCACTGATAGTGAGGGGTATAGTGTTGATTGTCTTTATAATAATCATATACTAAATGACTACTTTGACGGTTATTAACGGTTTTGTGCTGGGCCTAGTGTCGACAAGCTACGGATATATCGTATGTGAAGAACCTAGATTGTTCATCGATAATGATGGTTTATTTTTCCTCAGTTTACGAGGTGATTTGTCTGGGATATAGGTTAGGATTCATTAGTACTGATAATTTATTTTACCTTAGATTATAAGGTAAGTTTGGCTGGGATATAGGCCGAGATTTATGTGATTATAAATATAGGTTAGGATTCATTTTTCCTCAGTTTACGAGGTGATTTGTCTGGGATATATGTTAGGATTCATTAGTACTGATAATTTATTTTACCTTAGATTATAAGGTAAGTTTGGCTGGTATATAGGCTGAGATTTATGTTATTATAAATATAATGTGAAACATTTTATATACTAGTTTAGGCCAAGATGTAGGCCCGTGTGTTATATTATTATAGAGGTAACTATTAAGCATATCTATAACACACCGCCCAATTAAATACTGGGTGATAATTCCTTTATTAAATTAAATAGGATTTCTATTTGGTTCATTCTTAATGTCACTGTCAAAAACCATTAATTACTAATCTCCTATTAGTTAATTAAGCCAGTGTCAAAATTTTATCTTTTCACTTAACGGATAATAATATGCGAAAAATAAAGTAAACCATTCACACAATAGTAAAGTCTAAAGCATCACAAGATATAATTAAATAAATGTCTTGCTGAATAAACATCAACTACAAGTCCTAAATTCAAACACTCAATCTAATAGGTAATAAATTATTCCCAATACAAGTCTGAACTAAATGACAAAATATAGTGCAAAGGGCTACACTTCCATAAATGAAATACTAAGATAAGGAGATCCTAAACTAGGAATGAAAGGCTGAAGTGTCTAATCCAAATCCTACATGCATCCACATATGCTGCAGCTATGCATCCCTGGAATATATAATCAAGTCTGGCGTCCCTCTGGCTGAACACCGAAAATGATTTGAAAATATTTATAGCAAGGGTTAGAACCCAAAACATTTGAAAAATATTTAGAGAGTATTTATCACAATTTAAAAATCAGTTATTAAATACACATGTTAGGTTCATGTACACTCTTTTGAGTTTCCTCACCTCTCAACTATTGTGCAGGCCTAATGTTATATACTTATCCCACCTAGCCGTACTAGTCAAGCTAACTAGAAGTATGTATTTATCTTAACTACTAACATGTCTAAGTCCCTGTACCTCCTATAAAATACGCTATCCGTATTAACATTTCTCGTATGTTATTAATATCGAAATTAACATTTCCCATATGTAATCATCTAGTCTTTTAATAAAGTTTCTTTAATTAATCTACATTTTAAATATACATTATCTAATTTTCTACTGTCACATGTAATTAGAATATTCATATATATATATATATATATATATATATATATATATATATATATATATATATATATATGGATTCCCTTAGGATAACCACCATAATGCGGGCATATCCTACTATTAAGTCCATGTATCTCTAATATTATATTAAGGACCATTGGTTCTGTTTGTCTCCAACAAACAATGGAGGCGAACAAAGTTTTAAGCCTTTGGGCTACGCACATACCTAATGTACCCAAATGACCTACTATTCTCACTAATACACGACACATAGTGAGCTGCCCCTAAGTTTTATGTTCTTGGGCACAATCAAAACCTCACCGAAATCATCAAGGTGGGATCACCCACTGCGCAGAAACCTCCGTGATAGCAGGCAACATAAGTGTGTTCACATTTAACACGAGTCCTATAATAGGTATACACACAACCTATATATATATATATATATATATATTAAGTAGGTATTTACACACAACCCAAATATTATCATTCATACGTATTGTATATCGCTCGAATACTCATTACACTTATTATTTTACAATTTTACTCACTACCGTATGAATCCGAGTATTATTCTCTACTCTAAGGGTCTTAGTTATCCCTCAAATCACTTCAATAATTAACTCATTAAAAAACTACTGGTCCATAAAATAAACTCATTCAAAATCCCCATAACTCATTCCCTCTCTCTTAAATTAATTACCTCACAATTTAAGCATGTTGAATCCTTGACTTAATTCCCTCCTTAAGACTAAATCATAATACCATCATAGGCTTACTACAATATATTAAGTCTCTCGTTATATTTTAACAAGCTCTCCAAAGTTTCCCCGATGAAATTATAGGAGTTCTAGGCTTAAAAGGGGGAGAACTGTCGAATTTGGGCAAACCGAATCGATTCGGCCGACCGAATCGATTGACTGTCGTCTTCGTTTGGTTTATTCATTTTTCACCATTTTCTTTAACATAACTCACATGATCCTTCACCAAACTTAAAACCAATTGTCCCAAACATTATCTACATGTATTAGGATGATTTCCAATGAAATTTCAACATCAAAACATCATAATTTCTCATCAAGAACGGATCATAACATTTATTCATAAAAACTTTAAATTTTCATATTCCTCGTGTATACACAACATAGAATCTAGATTTTCTCATCTAAATTACCCCTCTTAACCAGATTTCGTATCCTCTACGTGCATACATTTAGTCTACATGAAATCCTACCTAGAACATGGATTTAAATCACTTAAACATCAAATTTCATCATTTATATTAACACGTTTTAACCCTATTCTCACATAGGTATTATAACTTCAAAGAAAATTGCAAACAAAAACTTGCCTTATGTGGGAGTGATCTCATTTCGTGTCTAAGATGGTGGATTATTTTTCTTCTCTTCCAATTATTAATCCAAAGTTGATGACGGTGCAAGAACAATGAAGAGCAATTCAAGAATCCTATTTAAATCTCTAAGAATGCGCTCTCATCCTTCTCTAATGGCCTCTCTTAAGCCTGGCCTCTTCTATCTACCAACTGATATACCCTTTGAAAATTGGTATCACTATTAACCCTAGGCTACCAAAGGGTTAAAATGCCCCTTATATGGTACCAACTTAGTCTAAAATTACTGCGGGACCCAAACACTACCACTGTGTATACTATTTCGACTATTTTGACCCTTTCGGGATCATCCGTTACCTCGAAATAATCATCTGAGTCATTCTAAATACATATCCTATCTCGACTTCAAATTAGTCTACACGTGACTCTCGATTGAGATAAAATCTAATTACGCCAATATCACTCGCTATGACGTGTAAAAATTTTAATAAATTAATTACTATCATTTAGAAAATTTATCACATTATTTTTAATCATTATATCTCTCTCAATTAATGTTTAATAACCACATTATTATTAAATTAAATTTAATTACGTCACTCGTGTAATTTAAAATAAAAACGAATTAATTACCGAATCAATTATATTCCAAATACATAAAAATACAAGGTAATACATACTTCCCCCATTACAAGAATTTTGTCCCTGAAATTATGTTATACTTGTAGTGAATACCTCAAGATACTTCTCTTACATGTCATCCTCCCGCTCCCATGTTGACTCGTCAATACAGTAGTGTTCCCACTAAACTCTGACTAATGATTCCACCTTAGACCATAGCTTACCATCACTACGATCCCAAATAGCCACAGGTCTCTCCTCATTTGAGACGTCTGGCTACAAATCGATCTCCTCGAGTGGAACATGCCAAAAAGCTCTCTCGCTCCTCTGGTATTTCTTCAGTAATGCCACATTGAACACATAGTGTATCCGTTGTAGATATTCTGGTAAACCCATTCTATATGCCACTGGTCCCACTCTCTCAATAGTCAGAAAAAGTCCACATATCTCAGTGCTAGCTTTCCTCTTCTTCACAAACCTCATGATCTCCTTCATGGGAGACACCCATACCAAAATCTAGTCACCAACCTCTAACTCAACGTGTCTCAGGTCTACATCACTGATATGACCAAAGTGTACCCTCGTCTCTTAGCATGAGTGATATCATATCTCATGGACGATTTGTCATTGGAGCCACACATGCCATTGGTGAGGTCGTTGCGACAAGGGCCAACCTCGCCTCAACTAGCCTCGACCATCCGTAAAGCTGAGACCGGAAGAACAACACCTATTTCGTTCAGCACCATCGTTGTACTCTACCACAGCCGATGATAGGAGTGGCTAATCCAATCTCGACCTGATCTATTTTTCCGATGTCACACTTATGACAGTATGGGGCCATCCTGTAGGAATTAGCAACCTCGTCCCCTCTCAGGCCAATGTTATAGCGGACGATGCCCAACAGTACGAGCATATGCAAGTATAGAGGAGTTATGCTCACGTGGAAAATTGTGTTATAAAAGGATTATTCCTTCACGTGATGGAATATTACATCATTATTGTGCCCATGTGATTAGGCATAAATTCTTCACATTTATCCCCTTAATTTTGATATTTTTACGTTCCCATGCATTGTAATTTGTATAGATTTATCTTGTATTTTTTATACTAACCCTTTTGGAAAGTATTTTGTATTTTGTGTATTTCTCATGTATTTTATAGGTATTTTATGCAAGAAAGTGCGAGAGAGAACTCAAAATAGTGAAAGAAACCCAAAAATAGGGAGTTGAAAGGAATTTTTCTAATTTTTCAGACTTAGTACGAAGGTGGGTCCAGCTAAAAATTGAAAAACTTCAAATTACAAGAACACTGGAAAAAACGGTACCTCAATCCGAGCTACGGTGAAGAAGTTATGGTCATTCGAAGTTGAGAGAAAATCGCAGGAAAAAAATAACCGAACCGGTTCAAACCCTTGAACTTACTGTCTAACCTTTGTGAAGATGACCGATATGAATCCAATGGAATATGAACCGATCCGACCATTAGTCACGCTCCATAACCATTACAAAATTAGTCACGCTTTCCAAGTGTGGCAAAATTGCCAGATACGGGATTTTTATTTTCTCCTTATCTTTTAGTCAAAAGCGTAATATATTTTGGGGACTCTTCTAAACAACCTCTAGCCTATATTTAGTCATATTTAATTCAGGTAAAATATCCTAATCAAGGGGGAACTTCTAGGAGAAGAATTTATATATTTTGCACCTTCAATTCGCGTTTTTCTTCAAGCTTTGATTTCTTCTTGCATGTTCTTGTTCTTCCATCTTGGTAACCTTTATTTCCAGCACTTTTATTATTATTTTTCATGTTTGATCACTTTTTTAGTGTAAGAATGATTCCATGCTACTTAGATTTCTTGCTTAATCGTAGTTACACCATGTTTAGCTAGGTTTTTTAGGGGTAGAGTGCATGAACCGAACTAGATGTGGTTTGAATGTATATAAATTTAATTCCCTGAGTTAAATAAATGATTAAATCATGTTTATTGGTTAAGACAACGGTCATAGTACTTTTAACCTCGGTTGACCCCAGGTAACCAGGGTGTTTAAGAGTGTGACACGCATATTAGCTTTTGCGACACTACTTTATTCTTACTTTTGATTTGATATGATGTGGGATTGTACCCTCATATATGTAATTCTTGAGATTTATAAAGTCTGGGTTTAATCAATTATCAAATTCACACTTAGGGTTTGTATCTAGAAAACGTACTAGGGATGGGGGATTGTATTTTGACCTTGTTTTTCTCTCTTATTAATCAAATTAACTTCTGATATGTTTTGCATCCGTAGAAAATTTAGATAGGTTTTTCAATTGTTTTCATAGAAGTAAAATATAACATTTCACCAACAAATCATCTTTTCTTATTTCTTTTCTGAGTCAATTTTTTAGGTCATTCGTTCTATTCTATCGTCGTCACGTCTCCACGTCCTTGTCCTTAAGATCGATACCCCGTCTTACTGGGTTTATTATTTGCACTTGAACCGCAATTAGCACGTACTTTAGGCACAAATTGAGTTGTGTCATGTTTTTTCGCCACTGCTAGGGACTTAGGTAGGTTGTAGGTTAGATTTAATTAATCTATAATCTTGACCAAAAATTCATTAAAAATAAATAAATAATAATAATAATAATAATAATAATAATACTAATAATAATAAATAATAGTAGTAGTAGTAGTAGTAGTAGTAGTAGTAGTAGTAGTAGTAGTAGTAGTAGTAGTAGTAGTAGTAGTAGTAGTAGTAGTAGTAATAATAATAATAATAATAATAATAATAACAATAAATTTACTTTTTCTCTCAAAAGCCTGTTAATACAAAATCCACACCAAACTCCTCAAGCCACTCCTACGCGCATTCACGAAAACTCGATATTCGAGTACAACCTAGACAACCCACATACCCCTCGCGTTTCGCAATTTTGGGTTCCACATCCTACACCGCCAAATTCATTGTCCAATTACACTTCGAGTGACCCATCTGATTACATTTTAGGTTACACTCCTAGTGCACCGATTGAGGATACCGAATC
Organism: Sambucus nigra; assembly: GCA_949130495.1. Taxonomy (NCBI): domain Eukaryota; kingdom Viridiplantae; phylum Streptophyta; class Magnoliopsida; order Dipsacales; family Adoxaceae; genus Sambucus; species Sambucus nigra. Next base: position 137,970,911 of record OX422216.1, read on the forward strand.
GTTAAGTGAGGGAGCCATGTCACAACATGGAAGCGTAGGCGCGGGTGAGGGAGAGGCACCTTATCGACCATTGAGAGAATTCTTGTATCATAAGCAGTCAGTCACTTCGGGATGCATTTTTCTCCCATATAATGTAGGGAAATTCCATTTCAAGAACGAAATGATCCAAATTCCTCCCACATATCATGGAATCAAATCGGAAATGCCCTATCTCCACATTTGGGAGTTTGAAGAGGCGTGCGAGACATTCAACGATCAAGTATGCACGAAAGATGTGACCCGTCTCAAGCCTTTTCCATTTTCTCTCAGGGATAAAGCTAAGACCTGGGTATGGTATTTACCTCCTAATTCGATTATGTCATGAAACGAGTTACAATCTAATTTTCTCAAGAAGTTCTTCCCTCCACATCAGACGAACTTCATTAAGGCTCAAATTCAAACCTTTCGACAACTAAAAAATGAGCCGTTTGATCGATTTTTTGAGTGGTTCAACGAGTTAGTTGCTTCATGCCCTCATTATGGACTTGATAAATAGCAAATCATTTCATTCTTCCATAATGGGTTGAACATCAACTCCAAAAAACTTATTGAAACAATGTGTGATGGCCCCTTTATCGAATTAGACGCTAATGATGTTGAGCTACACTTGAGGTATGTTGCTGACACCACTCAAGCATGGGGATACATCGGATACTAGTGCTTAGAATTGAACTCTCCAACTGGCCACCACTCCATTAGCGTCCGGTCTGTTCAACGTCGAGAAGGATACCATGATGAACCATCAAATCGATCAAATTGAGAAATGTATGAGAGAGTTACTCGCTATGCGCATAAGAGAACCAACTGGTCCCGTCCACATCCCCGTTGATAAGGTATGTGCTATTTATGAAGCGGGACATTCAACAGGGGAATGTTCAATGATTCCCGCTTACAAGGTTATGCTTAATGAGGAGGTAAGTGGTGTAGGAGTATTCAAGGGTAATTTTGGGGTCCCGCACGGAAATTCTTATAACCCTTCATGGAAAAACCACCCAGGTTTTAGCTATGGGCAACCGCAGGCTATATTGAATCCTAATTCACATGTTTCCCCTCCTTAACCTCCACACTTTCAACAAGAACAACTTATGTAAGGACATGGGCAAGAACCACCTCCTACAACTCCATATATCACTCCACCGTGGAGAACTCTCAAGTACATGATACACTAATTCATAAACTCCCAAAGTGCAACCAATTCTAGATATGAGCGCATGTTCACCGACATAAATGCGAACATTTTGATGTTACAATCATCGTTGAGTGTCCAAGAGAAGGGTAAGTTTCCTACTCATAGCCAAAGACCTCCCCAAGGTCAAACTAGTGTTATCTTTACTTCCACAGAACATCAAGAGCAATGCCAAGCCGTAACCACTCTACGTAGTGGTAGGGTTGTTGATTTATCACCTCCCCCACACGACACACCAAACGATAAGGAGATTTCTCCCGACACGAAAGAGGCTGAAGATGTCCCCTTGAAAGAGAGTGAAAAGGAATACACTAGTGAGCTTGAGATAGTAGCGAAGCCACTCACCGCAAAGCCATTTACTCAATGGTTGGTTCCTTCCGAAAAAGGCAACCCCCGTGATGATGTACTAGAAGTCCTTAAGCAGGTGAAGTTAAACTTACCTTTCCTCGATGCCATCAAGAAAATTCTTGCTTATGCAAAAGTTATTAAAGATTTATTGACGGTGAAGAGGAGGCTTAAGGTAAAGAAGAACGTGTTCCTAACACAAAATGTGAGCTTCGTCTTACTCAATGATCTCCTACCAAATTTCAAAGATCCGGGTGCACCCACTATTTCCTGCATCATAGGAGAGAATCGAATCGAAAAAGCCTTACTCGATTTAGGGGCAAGTGTTCATATCCTCCCCTATTCCATCTATAGGCAACTTGATCTAGATGACCTCAAGCCCAAAAATATCACACTCCAACTAGCGGATCAAACCGTGAATATACCAAGAGGTATTGTAGAGGACGTGATAGTCCAAGTCGACAATTTTTACTTCCCGATAGATTTTGTCATTTAGGATAAGGAGACCTCCGTTACCTCAAGTAATCATGTTCCCATTGTCCTTGGTCTCTCATTCTTAGCTACGGCTAATGCATTGATTAACACTCAAAATGGGAACATGCAACACACTTTCGGGAACATGACTTTAGAGACCAACATTTTCAACATAGCTAAACATGTGAGGGAAGAAGATGGTTTTCACGCAGTGAGCCTTATTGAAGAGAGATCATAGAGGAGCACATTGAGGAAAACTATAGTGGATATGTTCTAGAAGTTTTCCTTGCATCGAGCAATGAGAGTACGTGAGCATACATCGACTTTGAGACAGGAATAGAGGAGTTGAGAGAGATACTTGATGAGAGAGCGTCGGACGAGGACATGGGAGATCTAAGTTGGGTTTATAGATTTGAGGAACTATCACCAAGGGAGACACGCATGGTTCCCTCGAGTGAAAAATTTCCTACCCTCGAATTGAAGAAACTACCCTCTAATGTCAAATATGCTTATTTAGGAGAGAATGATACGTTTCCCGTTGTTGTCTAATCTAGCCTAGATGAAAAGTAAGAGGGTAAATTATGGAAATTTTTTAGGGAGTACCAAAGTGATTTTGGTTGATGCATAGATGATTTGAAGGGTATAAGTCTTTTGATTTGTACCCATAAAATCTACCTTGAGGAGGATGTGAAGGCCTCAAGGGAAATGGAAAGAAGATTAAATTCTACCATAAAAGAGGCAGTGAGGGCATAAATTATCGAGCTATTGGATACCGAGATTATCTACCCAATCTTGAATAGAAAGTAGGTGAGTTCCATACAAGTTATCCTGAAGAAGTCAGGCATGACCGTGATTGAAAATTCTAAGGGTGAGCTAGTCCCCCAATGTACCACCGCCGAGTGGCGCATTTACATTGATTATCGGAAATTCAATGCTGGAACTAGGAATGACCATTCCCCATGCCATTCATTGATTAGATGCTAGACAGAGTAGAGGGACACCCTTATTATTTCTTCCTATATGGTTATTCCGAATATAACGAAATAGAGGTAGATGCGCTTGACTAAGAGAAGACGAATTTCACATGTACTTTTGGTACGTTTTCCTACAAGCGTATGCCATTCGAATTGTGCAATGCGCCCGCGACCTTTTAAAGGTGCTTGTTAAATCTCTTTAGCGACATGATTGAGAGAGGACAAGAAGTATTCATGGATGACTTTAGCATTTATGGCACCTCTTTCGATCTTTTTTTAGCAAATATTGAGAAAGTACTTGATTGGTGTGTGGAAAAGAACTTAGTCCTAAATTGGAAAAAATGACATTTTGTGGTCACTGAGGTAATAGTTCTTGGACACATTGTCTCATCCAAAGGAATTGAAGTTGATATAGCTAAGATAGATGTCATAGCTGAGCTACCCCCACCGAAATCACTAAAAGATGTGTGTTATTTCTTAGGCCACACAGGGTTTTATAGAAGGTTTATTAAGGACTTTAGTGCCATCGCTAGACCCTTGAGTAACCTTCTCATGAATGACACCCTATTTGAGTGGAATAAATCTTGCCAATGCGCTTTTGAAAAAATAAAAAGCATGCTTGGTTTTGCTCCCATCATGTAAGCCCCGGATTGGCCCTTTCCATTCGAGCTTATGTGTGATGCAAATGATTTGGCAATAGGGGCTGTTTTGGGCCAAAGGAAAGATAAGAAGGCTCTTGTCATTTACTACGCTAGTCGGACTTTAATCGGACCACAACTTAATTACTCCACCATAGAGAAAGAATTTCTAGCAATAGTTTTTACTGTAGAAAAATTTCGTTCCTACCTCATCGGTTCACCCATTACTTGTTTCACTGGCTACACGGTGTTAAAATACCTCCTTGCAAAGAAATATGCAAAGACGCGCCTCATAACGTGGATCCTACTCCTACAAGAGTTTAATCTCTCCATTAAAGACAAAAAAGTAGTAGAAAACGTCATTAACATTCACTTATCTCGACTTTCGTCTGATGTACATAGTGATCCTATACCCATAGATGAATATTTCTCAAATGAATAACTCTTTGCCACCTCTCTCTCCTTAGTTTGCACACATGGTCAATTATCTTATCACGAGAGTCGTCCGTTTCGATAGGACACTGTAAGTAAAGAAGAGGTTCATTACCTGGTCATGCATGTTTTTCTATGATGATCCATTCCTCTTAAAGTATTGTGCGGACCAAATCATCCGACGGTGTGTAGCGGATGATGAAATACCCAAAGTCATCCAATTTTGTCATTTGAAAGCATGTGGAGGCCATTTATTGACGAAAAATACGGCCGCTAAAATTCTCCAAAGCGGTCTATACTGGCCCACAATGTTCCAGGATGTGAGAAATAGTTTCAAATCATGCGATAGGTGTTAACGGATGGGGTCCATATCCCGATGAGACATGATGCCATTATCCCCCATACTCATTATTGTGATTTTTGACTACTGGGTTATTGACTTCATGGGTCCTTTCTCCCTGTATTTTAGATACCTATACATCCTTGTTGCGGTAGAATATGTTTCTAAATTGGTGGAATCTATAGCTACCAAAACAAATGGCAAAAAAGTGGTGATAGGTTTCTTACAGGAACACATACTTACCCACTTCGATGCTCCGAAAGTGATAATTAGTGATAATGGCACACATTTTTGCAACAGGCTATTTGAGAAGCTTATGAGAAAGTATGGTGTCGTTCACAAGGTTGGAATGACCTATCACCCACAAACGAATGGGCATGCCGAGTTGGCGAATTGGGAAATCAAGAACATCCTAGAGAAGACCTTCGATCGTAACCGAAAAGATTGGTCCCTTCGGTTGAATGATTCACTATGGTATCGCATGAAAGAATCCACTCCGAATGTACCCGTTCCACTTTATGTATGGAAAACCTTACCATCTTCCCGTCGAGTTAAAACACAAAGCATCTTGGGCCATTAAGAGACTGAACTATGACATGGACAAATCCGATAAAGTTTGCAAGCTTCAGTTAAATGAGTTAGAGGAGATACGCAATGACACGTATGAAAATGCTAAAATATCCAAGGAAAGGATGAAACTCATACACGATAATATTATGCGAGACAAAGAGTTTCTTCCCGATCAAAAGGTACTTCTCTATAACTCTCGGCTTCACCTATTTCTGGGTATGTTACGATCTCGGTGGACTGGCCCATTCATTTTAAAGAACGTATTCCCCCACAGAGAAGTGGAATTGGAAGATCCAAAGGGGGAAGTACGTTCAAAATTAATGGACAATGCCTAAATCCATATTTAGAGGCGTGCTTAGAGGAAGTAACACTATTAGGTTATCGAACCCCGATTACGGGGTTGAGTGAGCTGTAGTTGAGAGGTTGTCGCACCCTCGACATGTATGGGGTGATTCTTGTGTATAGTAGAAGTGTGTAGATTAGGATAGGTAGAGTAGGTTGATTCAATAGGCCACACTATGTAGGTTTGTAATCACACCAATTTGTGAGAATAACTAGGGTTTCGAAACTAGGATTGAGTGAAATCGGGTTCATGTTACGTTGATATCACAATCAGAGAGCCTTAAGAGTATGAGACTGGAGTAAAAATACAACACAGGGAAATCTATTTCAATTTAGGCACCGGTCCGGACCACCCCTGGGCAACCAGTTCGGAGAGCCTTCAAAGAAAATTCTACTTCAATTTAGGCTCCGGTCTAGACTTCCCTTGGGCCTCGATTCGGATCGCCTTCAAGGAAAAATCTTCTGCAAATTAAGGTTCGATCCAAATCTCCTCTGGGCACCCATTCCGAACAGCGCTTTGGTTTTCTTCGATAGCCCCTAGGCTCAGCCCTTCTTCTCCCCAATCCCCTCATTTCCCTCCATTTCGTTTTCCCCATCCATAAACCTCCCCGATTCATTTCCCCTCTTCCCTCCATCCACGTTCCCTCCAATTCCAACCCTTCACCTACCCAATACCCACCTATAAATACATACCCTTCCCCCTCATCTCTTCCCCACCATCTCTTCTAAAATCTCCTCTTCCCTATACTTTAATTTTTTCCTACCCACAAACCATTTCTCCCATGGAAGACCAAGATCGACCCCAAAAGTATAACTCCGTCGCTTTCATCAACAACAATCCTACACACCTCTCCGATCAAGAGAAACGGTGGTACAAACAGTTTTTCAGGCCGTCCCCCAAGCGGTGCTTTGGTAAGAGTTGGCAAATTCTATCACCAACCTTTTTCCCCCAAAGGAATGGTGCTGCTATCTAAACGAACCTCACAACGCTGTTTGGGTAGCAACAGTCCACGAGTTTTATGAAACTCTTGTCCGTATCACTAAATTTGTCACTAAATAAAAATTGGAACTATCGGGCTAACTCAGGTCGTAAGGATCATCGAAATAGCTCAGAGGAGGGTTCCAAATGACAATTGAGCTTGAAAACAATGCGGACAAGTTTAAGTTCCAATTTTGTCACTAAATAGCCCGTATCACTAAATTTGTCACTAAATAAAAATAGCTCGGAGGAGGGTTCCAAATGTCCCCAAAGGAATGATGAGTTAGCCCGATAGTTCCCACCCACCGCCCCAATGATGTATTTGTATGGTGATTGTGTTGGTTGTTTGTGCGTCGGCTTGGTTAATTTTAATGTTTGTGTTTCCTTGCTCCAGTGTACCACAGTCTCGTTTCTATATAAATTCAGCATTTTCCCAATTTGCTTGTTTTATTTATCGCACTTCTTTTTTTACCTTGTTTCGCTTTTAGTCCTTTTGATCTGGGACAATCCAAAAGTCTAAGTTAGGGGGGGGGGGGGGGGGGGTGACGAGTGCATATTTCTAAAACTTCACAAATTTCTAAAATGCCCAGAAAAATTCAAAAATATTGAAATTTTTTGAAAACAGCCAAAAATATTTTTCTTTAAAATAAATAAAAATTGGAACTTAAACTTTTCAAAAATATTATTAAAATTTGGTTTAAAGTGTCAAATTGTAAAAATCAAGATCACAAATCCAAATGACCAAAGATGGAAATTGAAAGAAAATTGATGACTTTACGAATAAGTGTGGAGATTAACAAACCCGGTGAGATTTTGAGCCTATCATTTTTTTATGTTTATAAATCAACCCGAGTTAATTGTTAACTCAAAGTTCAATTCAGCATTTTAATAGGTCATTCTGATCTCAAATTTATTGTTTTGATCGGTAAAGTGAATAGTGTGTGATGTTGCTCCGATAAGTTCACTAAAATATATCTAAACTAAAATTCATCTCAAGACGCATATGGTAAATTCATTAGTGATTCGGATAAATGAAGTTAGGCCATCGTTTGTTACCCAAAAATATTAGCCATAAAAAGTTGTGAAAAATCATCCCTTTTGCAACCCAATTGAGCCGAGTAAATGTTTCCCTTTTTGTTTGATTAACCCGAAAAATATAATTAGCCCGGAATTGTGAAAATCAAATATTCATCAAATAAAGTCCGAAAAGTACATTTAAAGAGGCAAGAAAAAAATAGAAGAATTCTCAACAAAAATAGCAAGAAAAAGAAAAATAAGAAAAAAAAAGAAAAAAAATAGAAAAAGAAGGAAAAAATTAGCAAAACCGTAAGAAGATTTTCCAATTCCAAAGTTCTCAACCATTCCCAATTTTACCCTAATGGACCTTATAGCCCGAGAAAGTACTAACCGAGTCCATATTGCGAAACTAATTATCGCATGGAGAGCTAAGGCACAAAAGATAATAAAAGAGATTACATGGCGTGAAAAAGAGATGATGTTTTCCATTTCCCTATAATCGGATTCTAGGGGTGTGCATGGTTCGGTCGGTTCAGTTTTGACCGGGTTTTTTGACCCGAACCGACCTTATCGATTTTTGAATTTAGAGGACCAAATCGAATCAAAACCAGTTGAAGAACCGAATCGAACAGGGCCGATTTTTTACAGGGCCGATTCCATTTTCCCATCGATTTTTAACAGGGTCAGTTTTATACAGGGCCAATCCATTTTTCCATTTTTTTAATAAAAAATATTTTTTAATATTTTTTTTAAACTCTGGAAAACAAAAGAATAAAATATTACCATTCTTTTTCAACTTCAATTGAAGTTTCAAAATACCCACACCATATTGTAAAAACAAGACCCGTATATTATGCAACTTTTCAACTATCATATATGCATGTCTTTTCAACTTTGTTTCAGTAAGCTGTTTTTCAAATTTCATATATGCAACTCTTTAAAATATTATATGTTGTTTGTTTTTTTCAACTTCTTTTTTTCAATTTTCAGCATATGTATATTACAACTTTCAGAATTCTTTGAAAATTAAATTCTAAAACTATCCAAAACAGAATTACATTCCCAAAATAAAAATTACAATAATTTCAGATTCCCATGATAAGTGTCATAAATAAAAATGATCCAAATACATTCCCAAAATAAAAATTACAATAATTTTAGATTCCCATGATAACTGTCATAAATAAAAGCAGTCCCAAACAGTCCCAAAATAAAAATAAGTCCAAACAGTCCCAAAATTACATTCCACATGCAAAATGTAAATGTATCAAAAAGTCCCAAGCATCCTGCTAAAACAAGCATCCAATCCAAACATCAACCTTTAATGGCTTTTTCTTTGTCTTGGCATCCCAACAACTCTGAAATGTAAGAAAAAAAAACAATAAACTAAAATATGTCCAATCTAATTTGAACTAAAAAAACATATGTTTAATCTAAAATGTAAGAAAAAAGATGTTAGAAACTACTATGTGTTCGAAGATTAAATATAAAATTTTACAGTAAACATTTTGTAACAAAAAAATTTTTATAGTAAACTTTTTATTAAAAATTTACATTAAACATTTTTACAGTAAACATTAAATGTAAGAAAAAAATAAAATGAGCTCAAAACTATTTTTACAGTAAATAGTTTACAAATCTCGATTTCAAACTAAAATATAAGAAAAATGTTTAAAACATTTTACAAATCCGGAGTTCAAACATTTTAAAAATCAGATTTCAACTAAAAAAATGTTTAGATCCGAACTAAATGGTAAGAAAAAATGTTTAAAACATTTTACAAATCTTGAGTTCAAACATTTTACAAATCATATCTCTCAACTAAAAAATGTTTAGATCCGAACTTAAATGTAAGATAAAATGTTTAAAACATTTTACAAATCAGATCTCAACTAAAAAATGTTTAGATCCGAACTAAAAAAAACACATATTTTTAGATTTCAACTAAGAAAAAGAAAAAATATCGCATATATTTAGATCCAAACTAAAAAAAACAAAGATTTTTTTTTATTTTGTGACAGAAAATAAATCGGAACTTACCTGACCTTAGATGAGGAGGTCTTTAGAGCCAAAATGAGGAGGTTTTTAGAAGAGAAGTGAGGTGAGAGAGGCGGCCAAAAGTGGGGGTTTTTACTTTTGTTTAGGTTTTGGAGCTTTAGCTTTAGCTTTAGGTTTGGTAATGGGAATGGAATGGAGCTTTAGTTGAGTTAGTCTATTATTGGACTTGGTACGCGCACATATTCTAGTACTTTAATATAAATATAAAATTAAAAAATATATAAAGTAATTCGGTTCGTTTCGGTCCAAACCATTTTTTTTCTAAAATCGAAAACCGAACCGACACCTTCGGTTATATACCTGGCCAAACCAAACTGACCCGACCCTTAAAAAAACTCAGCCCAAAATTTTTTGGTTCAGCTCGTTTTTGTCGGTTTGGTCGGTTTTTCTGCACACCCCTATCGTAATCCAATGATGAGATCTTTTCACTTAAAATATTTATGTCTTTCAAATGGTGTTTGTGAATTTGTGTCCATTATATTTAATCTTATTATCACGCATACCAAGAGAATATGTCAAATTTTTGAGTGATTTATTTTTGAGAGCATCCCATGAGATTTTGATATGAAAGGGAATTTTTGAAAAGTAACGTAATGATCAATCGGTGGAAATTAGCGGTTTGATTTTTGGCTTCGCGCGCGCGCGCACACACACACACACACACTATGGCTTGAGACTTGTGAATATGATTTTGCGGTGACTATTTTTTGGGAGTTTAAATTATAAAATTTCTACGTATTTTGATTTTTCTTGAGTCGAAACCAACTTTTTTGGGTATATTCACTACAAACCCTCACGAGACACTACTCGTCCTACTAGGGTAATCTAGGTGTTTAAAGGCTTGTTGCATGTGCTAAATACAATTGCCTGCTCGGAAAAAAGGTATTTCAACTCATACTCTCATTAATTTACATTGCTCAGGATGCCCAAAGTTCAAAGTTCGAGGGATTTGATTAGGCATAAATTCTTCATATTTATCCCTTAATTTCAGTATTTTTATGTTCCCGTGCATTGTAATTTATATAGATTTATCTAATATATATGATACTAACCCTTTTGGCAAGTATTTCATGTTTTGTGTATTTCTCATGTGTTTTACAAGTATTTCATTTAAGAAACTGCGGGAGAGAACTCAAAATAGTGAAAGAAACCAAGAAATTGGGAGTTGAAGGGAGTTTTCATAATTTTACATCCTTAGTCCAGAGGTTGGGCCAGATGTAAAGTTGAAGAACTTTGAATTACAAGAACACTGGAAAAAATGGTACCTCAATCCGAGCTACATTGAAGACGTTAGGCTCATTCGAAGTTGAGAGATAGTTATACGAAAAAAATAACCGAACTGAAGCGATCCGGACCCTTGAAATAACTATCTATCCTTTGTGAAGTGGACCGATATTAATCAAATGGAAAATGAACCGATCATTTCTCACGCTCCAGAACTGTTACAAAATTAGTCACGCTTTCTAAGTGTGACAAAATTTCTAGATATGGGACTTTTATTTTGTCCTTATATTTTAGCAAAAAGAGTTTTATGTTTTAGGGACTCTTTTAAATGACCTCTAGACTATATATTTAGTCATTAGGGTCCTTTATTTTAAATTTCATTCATGTAAAAGCTCTTAATCAAGGGGTAACATCTGGGAGAAGAATTTATATATTTTGCACCTTCAATTAACGTTTTTCTTCTATCTTTGATTTTTTCTTGCATGTTCTTATTCCTCAATCTTGTCAACCTTTATTCACCGAACTTTTATTAGTATTTCTCATGTTTGATCACATTTTTAGCATAAGAATGATTCCATTCTGCATAGATTTCTTGCTTAATCATAGTTACACCACGTTTAGCTAGGTTTTTTAGGGTTGGAATGCATGAACCAAACCCAATGTGGTTTGCACGGATACAAATTTAATTCCGTGAGTTAAATAAATGATTGAATAGTGTTTATTGGTTAGAACAACTATCATAGGACTTTTAACCTCGGTTGACCCTAGGTAACCAGGGTGTTTAAGAGTGCGACACACATATTAGCTTTTGCGACACCGCTTTATTCGTACTTTTGATTACGTCTGATGTGGGCTTGTACCCTCATATATGTAATGCTTGAGATTTATAAAGTCTAGGTTTAGTCAATTATCTAACTCACGGTTAGGGTTTGTATCTAAAAAGCGTAGTAGGGATGGGGGATTGTATTCCTACCTTGTTTTTATCTCATATTAATCAAATCAAATTCTGATAGGTTTTCTATTCGTAGAAAATTTAGATAGGTTTTTCAATTGCTTTCGTAGAAGAAAAATAGAACATTTCACCAACAAATCATCTTTTCTTGTTTCTTTTCTCAGTCAATCTTTTAGGTTATTCATTCTAGTCTATCATCTTCATGTCTCCACATCCTAGTCCATGAGATTAATACCTCATCTTAACATGTTTATTACTTCCGCGATCGGTTTGCACTTGAACCGCAATTGGCACGCACTTTAGACACAAATTGTGGGCGTCACCATATGCCAAAGACAGGTGTCTACACATGATTGGTAGTTCCCTCATGCACATGCTGATTACATGCTTGGGGGGTACATTACACCACCCAAGCCCTATATATGCACGCCATCTTCTCCATGAGAAGGGATCGAATATTAAAATCCCTAGGAAAACTCTGTCAAACTAATTGTAAGAGAAAGAAAAGCTTGAGTGATTATATCCATGGACATTAATTACCTTATTTAGTGGATCACACACACACACACACACACACACACACACAGAGTGAAGGAGAACTTATTGAAAATTTAAGCTCTCCTTCTCTAGCTCATAGCTCAAACATCTTTCACCAATGGCAATGGATCCACCTCCTCCACTTAACAATCAACTGGAACCTCCACAGGGAGGTGGTGTAAGTTCCAGTTAAGTATCGCCCTAGTTAGAGATGGATGAGGTAGCGATGGCGCTCCACTCCCTCATAACTAGCCAACAGTAAATACAAAACCCGTTTGCTATGCTTAACCAAAATTTTGCGTCCAGGATTAGCAGCGCAGGAGAAAAATTTGCAACTTCGGCCTCCAGGGAAGGTGAATCAGGTCAACAAGCAAGGAGACCACCCCAGGCTCCAAAAAAAGACCTTCCACCTTATCAGAGACGAAGAGACGTTACTGACCATCGGCGTTTACACATGGGGAGGCTGGGTCAAGAACTCCATGATGACTTGGTTGGGGATGACCTTGATGACAAAGAGGGAGAGTTCGAATGTTGAGAACCTCATGAGATATCTAGAGGAACTGCATGGACCATTAAAGAAAGAAGGGAATAAGGACAGAGGCCCAATCGAGAGTGCATGCCCAACCAAAATTATGGAACAAGGAAATTTGCCTTTGAGGGGCTAAGCAGAGGGTAGGCCTTTGATAGGCTCGGACTTGAGAGAGATTTGAGGAAATGCCTCTCCAGGTCAAGGAGTGTTACTAACTCAAGAATAAATGAGAGAAGAGGTGACTGCATACCTCTAGAAGACCGAGAGGAGCAAAAAGAGGTCATCATTTGACCTAAGTATCCGGAGAGGGTACCCTAGGCTCGACTAGTTAATAGATAACGATCAACTTGACCAGATGACAAAGAAGGGGTCGAGGGAAATGTTATCCCTACAAAGGCTGACATTGCAACAGACAAGCCTTGGAATGAGTCAATACAGAGGTTGGAGAACAAAATAGGGGATACCATAAAAAGTAGAGACCCATTGCAAAAAGGATATGCTTAAGGATACCCATTTATGGAGAAGATACTAAAATATCCAACCCCGACCAAGTTCAAACCATCGGTAGTAACACCGAAGTATGATGGGAGAATCAATTCGGTACATCATGTGGAGATGTATCAGTCAACCTTCGATATCTATTCAACATTAGATGACATGAGATGCCCAAATTTCTCAAGCACATTCAGTGGAGATAAGGTTCAACCTCGGGGGATGTATGAAATGGATGTCAGAATGGGAGACAAATGGTTGAAGAGGCTCACTAAGAAGATCAACTTTTTATGATGGACAAGATTGTCTTCTCGGACTACAACCTCATATTACGATGAGTGGACCTCAAAGAGTTTGAGGCCATGCCTTCGATGATTTAAATTCCTGAATCCCTATGGGGTAGGGGAAGTTCAAGGTGACTGAACGTTGATACGGGAGTTCTACTTTAACTCAGTTGAGGAGAGAGAAGCACACAATAAAGCAACAACCACGTACAACATTGATACCCTTGATCCTAGAGATGAGACGAAGTTCAAGAAAGGGGAAGTCGCAGAAGAGGTAGAATCCATTATCTTTAATGAGGATGAGCAAAAAAATGTCCAGGTCGGCAAAACCCTAAGGCCAGAGATTAAAAATGAACTGTTCAAGCTGTTGAGGAGGAGGCATAGCATATATGCTTAGAGTCATGCTGATATGCCTTGCATTGACCCAGAGATAATGTGTCATAAACTCAATGTGAAGGAAGGTGTTAAGTCGATAAAGAAGAGAAGAAGAATTTACTCTCATTATAAGTACAAGGTTATAAGAGGCGAGGTTAAAAAATTGGAAGAGGCCAAGTTCATCAGGGAATTTATCTACCCCGAATGGTTATCAAATGAAGTTATAGTACCCAAGGCCAACGGAAAGTGGAGAATGTGTGTGGACTTCACTGATTTAAATAAATCAAGGACTGTTTTCCTCTCCCTCGTATTGATTAGATGGTAGATGCTACAGCAGGGCATGATTTGATGAGCTTCATGGATGCATAATCCAGTTATAATCAAATTTTTATGGACCCGACCGACACAGAGAAAATAGCCTTCATCACCGATAAAGGGACGTAATGTTATAGGGTCATGTCCTTCGACTTGAAAAATGCCGGGGCTACCTATCAGCGATTGGTAAACAAGATGTTTGAAGACCAGATTGGAAAGTCTATGGAAGTTTATGTAGATGATATGTTGACCAAGAGTATGAAGGCTAACACTCACACGACCAACCTTTAAAAAACTTTTGACACCATGGACAAGTACAAGATGAACCTAAAACCAACAAAATGAGTCTTTGGCATCGGGGCTGGCAAATTCTTGGGTTTTATCGTCAATCAGAGAGGTATAGAAGCCAACCCAGAGAAGATTAAATCCCTGTTAGAGATGAAGAACCCAAAGACCATCAAGGACGTTCAGAGTCTCACCAGATGAGTGGTTTCTCTAAATATGTTTGTCTCTAGAGCAACTGATAAGTGTCTTCCCTTTTTTAAGATTCTTAGAAATGCTTTTGAGTGGGATGAGGAATGCGAGAAAGACTTTTTAATCATATCTCGACTCACCACTCTTACTATTTCGTCCTATCCAAGGAGAGAAGGTTTACCTTTACTTGTCCATGTGCGAGTCAGCTATCAGTGCGACGATAGTATGAGATGATGGGGGTATACAAAGAACAGTGTATTTCAATAGTGAGGCCCTCCAAGGGGCTGAGCAGAGGTATCCTAAGATGGAAAATCTTCCCTATGCCTTCATTCACGCTTCGAGAAAGATGAAGCCTTATTTCCAAGATCATATAATGGTTATTTTAACAGTCTCTCCCCTTAGGCAAGTCATCTATAAGCGTGAGAGACCAGGTAGGTTAATGACCCAGGCCATTGAGCTAGGAGAGTATGATATAGTCTATCAACCAAGGGTTTTAATCAAGGGACAGGCCTTAGCAGACTTTGTGGTAGAATTCACCTAGGACGATGCCGATAGTGAAAAAGTAGATCTCCATAAAGGGTTGGCCGAAACCCATACCGAGCAAATAAAAGTCGAGATAATTTTAGCAAGACATCCAACGGTCGAGATTGACAAGTTTTTACTCATAAATGGTGTTATTGAAGAGGGGCCATTTTTAGAAGGGGTAGTATGGAACTTGTTTGCTGATGGTTCATCCTGTCAAAATAGGAGTTAAGACGATCTGATTATGTCTGCCCCAGATGAAATCGACATAGATTATGCATTGAGGTTAAATTTTAAAGCCTCCAACAACGAATCAGAGTATGAGTCCCTCATATATGGAATCGCCCTCGCTAGAGCTCTCAACGTAGGCCAACTTTTAGTCCATAGTGACTCTTAGCTCGTGGTTAATCGAGTCCTGGGGATTTATGAAGCCAAAGATGACAGAATGGCAAGGTACCTAGCAAAAGTGAAGAAGATGATGAAGTACTTTGGTGAGATCAATGTTAAAAGGGTTCTTAGGATGGTTAATAATCGAGACGATGCTTTGACAAGATTAACCTCAGCAACATGGACATAGATTAAGAGAATGGTGGCAATAGAAATCATTTCTCGACTGACAATAGAGGAGGAGGATGCGAAGCCAAATTTTTTCTTCAATTTAAACCTGATACCATCTTGGATGTAACCCCATGTTCAATATATTAAAGAGGCTAGCTTGCTAGAGTCTATGGCCTAAAGAAGGAAGTTGAGATACAAGGCCGCTAAGTTTTCTATCCTAGGGGATGTGTTGTACAAGAAGGGGTTTCTTTTACCTCTCTTCGGATATGTCCACCCAGCCAAGGTAAATTACATTTTGAAGGATGTTCATGAAGGATGTTGCTCAAGCCATATTAGGGGTATATCAATGGAAAAGAGGATCATCAATCAAAAATATTGGTGGCAGACCCTGGGCAAGGACTCGACAGAATACTTGACGAAGTGCAACAAATGTTAGCGATTTTCCACCATCCCCCACCAGCCCCATCAACCTCTGACGTCTATCACCTCACCATGGCCATTTTCAGTATGGGGGATTAATTTGGTTGGACCTCCTGCATATATTTGATTGTGATGATAGACTACTTTACAAGGTGGTTAGAGCAGCGGATATGATCAAGATCACGAAAAAGAATACCTTTCAGTTCATATGGAAGAACATCATTTGCAAGTACGGCTTGCCTAAGACACCCATCTCAGATAATGGTACCCAGTTCAAAAATATCTCCCTAAAAAATATTGTACAAGGGTTGGTATCAAACAACTCTTTTCATCGCCTGGCTGATCCTAGGATAATGGTCAGACCGAGGTCACCAATAAAAGCATAGTTGATGGAATCAAGAAAAGGTTGTAAGAGGCTAAGGTGAAATTGACTAAAAAGGTACATGTTGTGCTATGGGCCTATATGACGACAACCAAAATGCCGATAGGACCCCCTTTATGTTAGCATATGGCTTAGAGGCAGTAGTCCCTACTAGGATTGGTCTTCCCACACATAGAGTTCAGATGTATGACCCTGAGAGAAATATAAAAGAGAGAAGACTTGACCTAGATCTGATTATGGAATGAAGAGAGGATGCTGAGATCAGAGTGGTGGCTTATCAACAGAGGACGACCAAGTTTTATAACAAGAGGATAAAGTCGAGGCCGATAGAAGTGGTAGACCTTATTTTGAAGAAGACTTGGGAGAAGCCGAAAAAGATTTATGCCAACTGTCATGGTCCTTATAGGGTTAGTGATGAGGTGGTTCTAGTCACCTATCGGTTGGAGAACCTAGAGGGTGAACCATTCTCCAATCCCTGAAATGCCGACCACTTAAAAAGTTACTGCCAATAGATAATTGTATATGATCTTTTTAGTCATAAATCATTATAAAAGGGCTTATTATGAATGATAAAAGTGAAAATGGTTTGTTACCTCATATATTATATATTTTGTTTTGGATGATTCATTTCAAGGACCCTTAATGGCTATAAAAACATCATTCATGGTGAGATAGCAACAAACCCAACATTGGTGGAAGGATAACCTGGAAAGGGGGTCGACCCCATCCATGTACTTTCAATAACAACGAGAAGGGACAACTTAACCACCAAACATAATTTATTTGGTGAAAATTTGGTGAAAAATAAATACCTCTCTCGGCCGAGATGACAACGCATGAACGAGACGATGCTCAACCATTCACTCTCAAAACAACGAGAGGGAGTATAGCATAACACCATGATTTGGTGAGTCCAAATTAAAAACAGTTGGGTGTGGTTCTTTACTTAAACATCATTAACTTGGTGAATATGAGATAAAACATCATTAGTTTGGTGATCTCGGACCTTAAACATCATTAATTTGGTGATTTTACAAAAAACATTATTAACTTGGTGAATTTGAGATGAAACATCATTAATTTGGCGATCTCAGACCTTAAATATCTTTAATTTGGTGACTTTACTTAAACTTCATTAACTTGGTGAATATGAGATAAAACATCATTAGTGTGGTGAGATAACATCATTAGTGTGGTGATCTCAGACCTTAAACATCATTAATTTGGTGATTTTACTTAAACATCATTAACTTAGTGAATATGAGATGAAACATCATTAGTTTGGTGATCTCAGACCTTAAATATCATTAATTTGGTGAATGTGAGACAAAACATCATTAATTTGGTGAATGTGAGACAAAACATCATTAATTTGGTGATCTCAGACCTTAAACATGTAGTGATATGTGTGATACTAATAGTTTGTGGTATCATACTTTAAAAGATGTCAATCACAAGATAAAAAAATATGGAAAGTATACATAGAACAAACAATCATCCATTAATATTAAAGAGGTTACATATGACATAATTCAAGAAATATCAGAAATACAAAAGTCTAACTGTCTTAACAAAAAAGACAAAAGGCCTTAACAAGGAGCCTTAAAAGCTGAACTTCACCCCCGACCGGGGCTGACCCATCATCAACAAAAAAATTCTCGATAACTCCAATGTTGGTGAACTCAGCACCGTCGTCATGGTTAGCCAACTCCTTAATGTTTACTGTCACCTCTAGAGGGCTTTCCTCAATAAGGGTAGCAGTAGCATTTTCAATCTCAGCTAAAGCAGTACTAAGACGAGGGTCAATAAAACCAAGGCTGATGAAGTCGTCAGGCGATAAGCTTCCAGTTTTAGTATGTTTAAGGGCATCCTATCATCCTGCAGCCCTAATGCTCCTCTCTAAATAATCGAATCCAATCTCCACAAATTCATCGGACACTGTGTAGTCGGGGATGATTTTATCTTTAGCCTTGGTCAAGGAAGCTTTAACAGTGGCACCAAAGCTGGCCTTTACGCTCTCGTCTTTATCTTTTAGAGACTTCCCATGGTCAACCTTTAGATTGGTGACCAACTCCCTCTCATTCTTCACGTCACCTTTGTCCTTATCCAGATCATCCTTCCACGCCTTCTCTGGTTTTTTAGCATCTTGGACCTTCTGGATCAAGGGTAGCCTCTTCAGGGTTCAGTTAGCCAAGCGATGAAGAGAGACCGCACCCTACAAAATAAGAGATCAGAAACATAAGTATGAGTCATAGCAAATGAAGACACAACACTTGTAAAAATTCTTGAAGTTACCTAGACCATCCGATGAAGGGAAAACTCAGCCAACAAAGGGATGTCCAAAGACTGGAGGAAATGTTTATCGTCCTTTGAGATTATGGAGCTAAGAGCATTGGTAACCTGCAGAGTGTGGCCTATGACACTATCATCACTTATATTTAACTGCGATAGACGAGCAACAAGATCATAATCAATCGATAGGAGAATAGCATAATTGGAACACGACGTCTTGGAAGGCCGAGTGGAAGTTGGATGAGTCGGTGAGACCTTCCTCTTCTTTCCAGTACCATCGGTTCTGCTGGAGTCGACATTCTTCTTTGGTTCGACGGATAGAAGAGTGTCTTTTTTATCGCATCTATCGATTAGCTTTTTTAGGTTAGGGGACGACATCTTCCAAAGCTCGTCCGAAATACATTCTGGACGCTCTACAAAATAAAAGTCTCATAGTTAGTACATCGGATATACAAGAGTATAATGAATTACTTAGAAATAATTACCAAATGCAATAATAGAAAAAAAACTTACGAAGTTCAGTTGGGGGGCACTCCCTAAACATTCCTGAGCAAGATAATATGGGGTAATCGGGAGCTCAAACCTCACAAGATGACTTTATTCACCTTGGCTACGAAGCTTTTTTATCTTCTCGTAGGCCTCAGTGCTGAAGCCCAGATTAGATTTGGCCGATAGAGGAACCTTGTCCCATCTCAGAGGAGTCCTCGACGTAGTTTTCCCATAAGCCTCGTTGGGTCCTAACTCCTAAGCACCCGAAACAAAGAAATTTCAGGGCTTTCAGTTATGGTTGGAGGTCTAAGTTACCAGCCAGATTTTTTTTCTTAGACTTCCTGGCTACAAAATGGTAGTATCCTGGATGAGATTTGGAAGATGATGGGGTGTAGCAACCAATAAATATATGAACTAGAAGGTCGATCTCATGAACAACTTTCTAAAGGAAGATAGACTCAATCATCATTCTCCACGCATTCAAAGACAGTTGAGAAGGGGCAAGGTTTATATGGCAGGATGGCTCAGAGTATGGGATGAATGGGTAGACAAAAACCTAACTTGAACATCTTCTCATAGATGTAGATCTCGCCATCCCAATCATCAAAGGATCTTTCATTCTCAAGAGGTATCCTCATAGAAATAATGGACTCTTTTACGTAGAGGTGCCTAAAGACCAATAGGTCAACCTCAGAGACTGTACTCTCATATTCGGCACAGATGGAGGTATCAACTTCGCTCTCCTCATCACTACCAATTGGGACCTTGGTCTGAAGATCGCCTAGGTTACCACTAGGGAACCTCTTAGAAAAATCGATCCCAATAGCTAACAATAGTGGAATCGTATTTATTTGTGGGGGGGTTGCAACATTGGGTTCTAATAATTCTACAGAGTCGGAGCCATGAGATGGCTCAGCACCTCTAGAAGATGAGTTATAAGAAGTAACCTCTTCATCACCAGACCCTGAACTTTGCAAAGGGGATCAATCCATAGAATCTTCATAAGAATACACACTCTTGGCCTGTTGAGAGGTGGACAAGGGGTCGTCTGCAAAAGACTCATAGATTGGTTCATAAATCTCAGAAACTTAGGGGTATATTACAACCAAGGGTGGTGGAAAGATAGGTTGGATTGAAAAAGCCTCAGCTTTCGACCCTCAACATGGTCTTCCTCTATTTGCCTAATATTATCAGAACACTTCTCTCTTAGATTGGAGAATTCCTCTGCTAACTTACATAAGGGTTGTAACATCCGACAGGATGAGACCACACTTGGGTGAGAAAAGGTAAAGAAAGACAAACAACTTAAAGGGTTGACTTTTGTTGACTCAAATATCAAACCTTGGGGAATTTGATACTTTTCCTTAAGAACAACAACAAACTCATCTTGGTTCACTAGAGGTGATGACCGAAGTTGCCTGGAAACCTACAAAATGACACCCACTACGGCAAGAATAACCTGAAACCACCAAAGCATCGCCCTCCACAACCTTTTAAATTACTTAACTACAGTAAAACTATTGGCAAAAAAAATGAAAGATCACTAGAAAAGTAATGCAAGGACTAGAATTGCTAAGAATGAAGAAAACCATAAGTAAGTAAGATTACTTGAATGATCTTGAGTTCTTGGAGACAGGGGAAGAAGCAAGAGACAACCTGGGATCAAATGATTTGCAAACTGGGAAACTTTAAGGGCTATGGGGGTTTTTGGGCAAAAAATGGTAAAGTCACAAAGGAGATGACAAGAAAGATAAATGAAAAGATTCTTGGGTTTAAATATTCCCCGAATGATTATACACACTCCCCAAGTAAGCCATCAGGGGGGGGGGGGGGGACAAAACCCCAAGCGCGCAGCCACCAAACCTAACTTAGGATAGACGCCACTCAATCAGAACAATGACATGTGTCACCCACTCATGTTCCAAGTCAGATTAAACCAACACGTAAAATATTCCTAATCATTACCTCAATAACTCATACCCCTCAACCTCCTATTCACATAGAAGACTAAGGGTTAGGGGTGATTGACATGCCATTGGTGGGGTCGTCGTGACAAGGGTCGGCCTCTCCTCAACTAGCCTTGGCCATTCGTAAAGTTAAGACTGGAAGAACAACACCTATTCAGATTAGCACCATCATCTTATAGGAGTGGTTAATCCAATCTTGTCCTGATTTATTCGACCGAGGTCACACTTATGAAAATATGGGACCCTCCTATAGGAATTAGCAAACTTGTCCCCTTTCAAGTCGATGTTGCAGCAGACAATGCAGAACGGTACAAGCATATGCAAGTACATAGGAGTTACGCTCACGTGGACAATTCTGTTATAACAAAATTATTCCTTCACGTGATGGAATATTACATCATTATTGTGCACATGTCCCAAAGATAGGTGTCTACACCTTATTGGTAGTTCCATCATGCACATACTGATTACATGCTTGGGTGGTACATTACACCACCTAATACCTATATATGCACTTCATCTTCTCTATGAGAAGGGATCGAATATTAAATACCCTAGCAGAACTCTATCAAACTGATTGTAAGAGAGAGAAAAGTTTGAGTGATTGTATCCATGTCCATTAGTGCCCTTATTTAGTGGATCACACACACACACACAAAGTGGATGTTGGCCTAATTGGTTAAACCACTTAAATTATTGTTTGATCTTTTCTTTGCCTCATCTCATTCTCTTAAAACTATATTGTTTGTCATAGTTATTCCTGTTTGATCTCATTATTCCATTGACCCGGTGGTGCTATTTCAAGCACCATCAATCATCGTAACTATTTTGCCTATCCTGAGTTATTTCAATCCGCCCACGAATTGGCTCAATGTTGGCAGTAGTCTCCTGTATCATCTCTGGTCCCAATAACTTGTTATACCCCACCTCTAATTAGAAATCAAGGGAACAACAATGCCTCCCATAAAGTGTCACAAATGGTGCCATACCAATAGTTAATTGGTAAGAGTTGTGATATGTAAAATCATAAGGTAAGATCGCTTAAAAAGACCTGATACCAATTTGAGAATGCTATGTGATATCTATTGTATGTGGATTCGCAAATTCCTAATTAACACTTATTTATTTAATTATCAATTTTTTATCCAAATTAATTAAACCCTAACACATGCATCTAGGTGTATAAATCATGCCACATTAAAGTAAATATAAATTGATGACACACAGATTTTAGGCAAAAAAGCCCTTTAGGGTAAAACCTTTTATTTCACTATGAAGAGGTAAATCGTAACATACATACACAATGAAATCTGCAATGTCTATATCGCAGAATACTCACATAGGCCTCGACCTAGAATCAACAATGGATCAGCCGCAGCAAACCCACACAAACCTCAGTTATGTCTTTAGCAAGGAGCACCCTCAAGAACTCCCAAGGACCGGAGTCGTAGTCTGCTAGCACTTCCATCAAGCGGTACCCAATCAGGATGAGAGAAATCTTCCCTATAAGAAAAACTCTAGCAAAATTGTATCTTGGGTTCCAAAATGATTCACTAAAGCTATTGGGATGATTTGTGAATCATAACAAAATTAAACATCTCAAAAAGTGAGAAGACAAAAATTCTATAAAGGCAGTTTGGTAGAATGAAAGTCTCGGGTCTTCTTAAGAAAAAATGACTCAAAACACTACTATTTATATAAAATTTAAGTCGGTGACTTTTCTCGAACGAGAATAATATATCTCTCGAATGACATATGATGTCGCTTGAAGGGACTTCCTGAGACGTATCAAACTAGGTTATAAAACTAAAACAATAGCATGTCGTTTGATAAAATTCTTCAAGTGAGGTTCAAATGAGGTATCACGCGAGATACACTATCTCTTGAAGCTGTCGTTTGAACCACTTTATCATGTTGTTGGAACGACATAGGCATGTTATTTACATGACATGAACAAAAAATAACTTTTACTAAAATTCCACCTCAGGACTTAGAAAAAATTATTTTGACAAAAAAAGATGCCTTAGATGTTTAAAAACATTTTAGAAAAATTATCCCAACACATTATATGAAACATTAAGGGACATAAACAAAACCTTACCAAAATATATCTCGCAGAGGCTTGATTGTTTAAGAGTGTTGATATTCGGATCCATCTTGATGAATGATTGGTCTGCAACTTTTCTTCGACGGTTGTAGAGGTATACGACATAATCTAATGTAAACAAACTATGTAAAATATGTCCTTACACAAACTCTACCAATGGAAGGTAACTCTACAATCCAACCCCAAAATCTAGGATGCACATTCTCAATATGTCATCTAGCATCTAATAAACCCTCTCAATCTGTCTATCTGTCCATTTGTGGATGGTATGCAGTACTCAATGGCAAGTCTGTGCTCATGGACTCCTAAAAACTCTGCCAGAATAGATACACAAAGATCTTGTCTCTATTAGACATAGTGTTGACCAGTACTCCATGCAACTTAACTATCTTCACTATGAACAGCAGCGCATATTGCATCGTCCCAAAATCCTCATCTTCTAGCACAACAAGTCTCCCATTGGAGCGTAAGCCTCCCTCTTAACTAACTGAATTGGACTATACTCCCTCGGCTAATAGTTAGCGTACCCTGTCCTGGAAGAACTGATCCTCCGCCTTTATTTTAACTACTCGCATAACCATATCGAAATGGATAGCTAGAACTGACATGCATGATCTAGCGATCTCATCGTTGTGTCGAAGTTCCTTCCACTTTGCCTTCCAAACCTCCGCTAACTCCCTCGTAGGTCATTGGATCAATATGTTTGCATCCATATTAGGCTTACTAGGATGATACTGAAAGTCAAACTCATAGTCCTTCATGAACTCGAGCGACCTCCTCTGTCTCATATTCAGATCCTTCTCGATGAAGAGATACTGAGCGATTTGTGGTTTGTGAATAGCGTAAACTTCTCCCGCAGAAGATAATGCCTCCATATCCTCAAATAAAACACAGCCATTGTCAACTCAATGTCATGTGTGGGGTAATTCTTCTCGTAGGGCTTAATCTTTTGAGATGAATACGTTGTACCCTATCTTCCCGTGCAATACACCCCCCAACTCCTTGGAAGGATTCATCGATATTCCAATTTTTCTCTAATCAATGCAAGTACAGGTGCTAATGTCAATTTGTCTTTTAGCTCATTAAAAGCCAATTGACGGTGATCACTCCAACCAAATGGTACTCCTTTGCAAAAAATTATTTGTGGGTGATCGTCTCTGATCCACGCTTCTTCATATATATATATATATATATATATATATATATATCTTCCCTTATTCTTGGGCCCTTTTCTTGAGTTACGATATTATTTTAATTCATCCCTCACACGATAATTTTCCCATTGATGCACACGTATCCGCTGTCTTTTTTCTTGATGAGTTTCAGTCCCTTCTAGTATCCTAATTCTTCCTCTAACATACCCATATTTATTCACTTAGACCATACAATTCTATGTCTTCCATCGTGGATGATACTAGAAATTTTACTAACTAGGGCGCCCGTACGCCCTATGCCCCGTGCACCCATGCACAGATCAACCGAACGTGATGTACTCATTTTAGACTAGTTATCGTTATTTGGCATGATTATACAGTATGGTTATACACGTTCACCCTACTAGTCACAATTTAATCATCCTCTTAGGATACCCCACCAATCTACTCATGGTGTGAACGTTCTACATTGGTTCTCACATCAACATTTTACGGCTCTATCATCTTTAAGTCGTAATATATCTATTAAATCATGTTTATAACTACCTATACGTTATATGCCTAAGGTACTAAACCTCTGTATTATAAACCACACATCTCCCAACTTTTGACGTTCGCTAAGTTTCATGCATGGGATGTCTCGCGAAGCGAAATCCAAATAAGGACCCCTTTGATACACTACTGACTAACATTATTGGTCATTGAGATCCTTTATCCCCTCAGCACATAACCTGTATTACCAAATTCTATCTCCTGACATAAAAGTGCACTTGCCCACTCTTATGTGAGTAAAGACAACATATAATACGACACTCTCACTCTCACTAGTTTCTTAGCGTGAAATAAGTCACGAACTATATTTATCTCCTTGATACTAAGACTGCATACCTTGAATATCATCTTTAAACATCCCTACTCATCGGGATCAAAATATTAAGACAAACATGTAACACCCTGTAAATTTAAAAGTTATTATTAAAATCAATTCGAAATTTTAGGTAAAATAAAATTTGGAATTTATAAATTTTAGTAATTTAAAATGTTGAATTTAATATTGAAAAGTAGGATTTTAATCGAAATTAAAATCAAAGTTAAAAATAGGAATTTAAATTGGAAAAAAATGGTTGTCACAATTCTAAGCCGTGAGGAACGGGTAATTTTTTTATTAGTTTAAATAGAATCCTATTAGCGTTGGAACTCCTATTCACTAAAAATTAAAACTATTCCATGGTTGGGTTCTTCAAATCGCTTTTTTCCACAACTCTTCCTCCAAAAGACTTCTCCAAAATATTTGCCTTTCATCTATAAACCTTTGACCCACTTTTCTTCAATGTTTCAACTCAAGATTTATCAAGATTAACTGGGTTTTCTGAAGACGCATGAAGCACATATATTTATCAATAATTTGAGAAGAATACATATTTGAAATCACAATTCTCAATCAACTTTTATTCAGGCACGGTGTGACAACCCGCTCAAAATAATAACAGGTGGCCAACCCTATACTACATTAAATCAGGTATCTCAGATGGCACAGTCTCAACATGAACTGAAAATACATAATAATATAAGACTAACTACCCAAAACCATTAAAAGCGAATTGTCTAAAATTCAAAACTTTTATTTAACAACAACAACAAAACCAATAATGCAAACACAACCAACAATACACATCTAACTATGATGAGTGATAAGTGAAAACTCCATATAATAAGAAAGGGTACAATACAATGTACAACAAAATCTCAACAATGAAATACCCGAATGTGATGTCGGGTAACAGACAATACAAATCTGAGAAATGAAATATGAAAGTGTTAATCTACAACTCTTTGAATACTAACTCCATAAACAACTGAATCCTAATCTAGATATACAAAGATAGGAATCGACTAAAGCCAAGCACAACAACAGTCCGCCACTGCCACAACTCCACGAATACTGTATGGATGAACGTCAATGGCGTCCTTGAAGAGGAACACCTAAAGTAATATAACTTATATACATGGAGGGAGAAAATATAAACGGGTCAGAGCCCGAGTTGAAAAACATTTTATAGAAAGTGTATTAAAATGCATAATAATTATAAATGCATTATTAGATGATTTAATGGATTCGAACTCTCCATTAAATTCAACTCACCTCTCAACTAAAGCGTGCAAGTGATCTCCAAAAGAATGCCCTATTCTAATAAGGCAAATAAATCTAACTAGATCTCAAAATAAATATTCGATTAAGATTATCTAACTTATCTCGAAATCTACACTTATCTAAATTCAATCCGTAACATTTATTTATTTTTAAGTGTCATAGTTCTCTTTATATTTGTTCATTTATTGAACATATAAAGCTGCATAACCATCTTCATAACCACATCATCAAAATACATCAACATTCTCAATTTCTAGAATTTTATATTCTAGTGATGACCTTATATGGCATGTAAACAATATATAATTATTGTATATAAGTTATTAGCATCATGAGTTAAGGACTAAACTCCTCCCGATTTTCAACACGGCACTGCATTTCGTGCGTGGGACGTCTCGCCGAGTCAAAATCCAAACAAGGAACCGCCCATTACACTACTTCTGACCGTATCGATCCTCGAGGCTCATTATGCCCTCAATGCATGATGCATGTAACCCAAATTATTATCCAATTTTAATTAATTAATATTCCCAATTCTCAACAGTACACGGTGTTTCATGCGTGGGACGTCTCGCCGAAGCGAAATCCAAAAAAGGAACCCCCCCGTTACACTACTCTTAAAAAACAGTCGATTGTCGGGATATGTGATATATATATATATATATATATATATATGAATATTAAGGACTAATTTCTCCCAAATTTCCAACATTACAATGCGGTTTGTGCGTGGGACGTCTCACCGAGGCGAAATCCAAATAAGGAACCCCCTGTTACACTACTCCTGGCACTGTCGATTGTCGAGATAGGTGATATATATATATATATATATATATATATATATATATATATATATATAAATATAAATATGAGCATTAAGGACTAACTTCTCCCCAATTTCCAATATTACACTGCGGTTCGTGCGTGGGACGTCTCGTCGAGGCGAAATCCAAACAAGGAACCCCCCGATACACTAATCCTGACAATGTAGGTCGTTGAGGTCCATTATGCCCTCTATACCGAAGTACAAACACAAGAAACAATAACCATCCAACCGAGCTATAACTCGAGGACGCAGGCTCACATGCTATGGCCACCTGGTGGGGTTCAACGACACCCACCTCGTGATCAACTCACGCACACAATGTCCGGGAAGCGGTCATAGTTCCTAACCGGCAAGTGAGAACATCACAGACCCCCAACTTCTCACCCCCAAAAGAATGCACATATATATCGCATAATAATCACAATGGACGACTATGACTTGGGGACTATCCACACCCTGCTCTTTGAACCAAGATGCTCACCCTCAACGCACGCAACTTCCCATAGCAAGGAGGGGGTATGCTTCACTATATATATATATATATATATATATATATATATATATATATATATATATATATATATACCATCATATAAGGTATACAAACATCATCACATCATAAAGATATACCATCATATAAGGTATACATGTCACATCATTTTCATATTTATTATACGCCCTTAGGTGCAACCAAATTAATGCCATTGTTTAGTATATTCTCTCTCTTGATATACTAATCGTCAATTCTCACACATCTTCCCCACTTAGTACATTCTATACTATTTCTCAACTGAAACTCACATGTCGCTTCAATTAACATTTCTCATCGTGTGAGATACCTCCTAAATCAATCATCGATAAGGATATTTCTATATACGTATGCAAATCAATTAGCATTTATAATTCTCCATCCATAATAGGGTTGAATTCATTTTAGGAACCTTTAAAGTTATCCCATTTGGGATTGGATCCTAAGATCCGGTGTCTCTAAGTTATTCTCATTCTTTCATATGAATTTATTATCATCTCCTAATAAAATCTCCAAGTAAGGTGGACTTACCCACTTGGAATATACTATAATATCTAATCGGTATTCCTCAAATTTAGTCAATATGACTCCAACAATTTCTTATAATGGAAACTCCTTAAAAGTCTCCAAAACATACTCCAAATATCTCCTATAGAGATTCCCAATCGATAACCTCGAACAAAACGGGAAGAAATTCTCCCTAGGAAAACTTCCCTTGAAAAAGCCCTGTTTTTGAATCGATTTGGGCCAATTCCAAATCGATTCGACCCAGCGAATCGATTCGGCCCGGAAGGCGAATCGATTCGGGTCATTAGACCTGGGACTCTGTCTCAGGACGAATCGATTCAGCTGGGGTCCGAATCGATTCGGTCACTCAGACCTGGGCACTTGCATATTTCCGAATCGATTCGGTAGGAGGCCGAATCGATTCGGCCCTTCAGAACTCTCAAAAATGTCTACTTTTTGTTTAGCCTAAAATCCCCAAAATTCATTTTAATCATTTTCTCTCCATTTCTCTTCAACCCAATCACATATATATCATCAATATTCATCCTAGAATACATATAAACTAATTTCTATCTTCAAATCAAAGATCTATATATCAAATCTAAGATTATACCCAAAAGTTAGGGTTTGTTAAACTAAACCTAAAATCCATAATATCAATCCACAAATCATGCAATAAATGGTACACAACAATTATTTAGCAAGTTTTATTACTTGCCTCGGGTTCGTAGAGTCTGAATCCGCCTTGAGATCGCGTATTTGCCGAAAAATCCTTTCTCTCTCTCTCTCTCTCTCTCTCTCTCTCTCTCTCTCTCTCTCTCTCTCTCTCTCTCTCTCTATTTTCTCCTTCCTCTTCTTCTTCTTCTTCTTCTTCTTCTTCTTCTTCTTCTTCTTCTTCTTCTTCTTCTTCTTCTTATTCTTCTTCTTCTCTCTTTCTTTCTTTCTTTCTATTTCTCTTTCTCTCTTTGGAGAATAAATCTCCCCTAGGCTTAATACGCCTTTCTCCCAAATGTACACATCTTTAAATGATAATACACACTTTAAATGACTCGGTAACTTTAATTCGAGTCAAACGGTCCTAATTTATTTTGGAACCTAAATAGACCCCAAGTACTGTCATTTCGACTTTCTTGACCCTTCCGAAAACAATGGTAACCTCAGAATTGTCATTAGACACACTTTCTAACGACTTCATATTTTGACCTCAATTGCCAATTTAATTAATCTCCAATTAAAATAATATTTATTTCTCCCAAAATAAATAAATCATCGTCTCTAAAACCTCGGGTGTTTACACATGGATACTTTATTCTCTTACTTTAGTATTATGCAGTTAAAGTGTCGCCTAAACCTTTAAGGACATGTTTTTCTTAAAATAAATTAGCAACTTAATTAGAAAAAGTGAAAACTAAATTTGGTACTATTTTGATGAAAAAAATTAATATGGAACATGACTTAAAACCCTTAGGTGCATAGGAGAGAGTAGTGGGTTTTGGTTGTTATGGGTGCAAAATAGCATGTAGAATTTTACGGGGTTTATTATAATGAAATTGGGACATGTATAAGCATAAAAATTATGTAGTTTGTAAAAGTGGAAAATTTTGGTGTGTTTCATAACTTTGCACGTTGATTAATCTATAATGATTAAAAGTAAGTAATTGTGTAAAGAACGACGACGATATTATTAATTGAATTAAATTAAATTGTCCCATCACGAATAAATTTGTGATCTTGTTTGTTTGTGTAGTTTGATTATGTGATCTATTGATATTTATATTTGTCATCGCGAGTACGACGTGATTTTGGTAGTATGCTTTCACCTATATTTTAGGATGCTTGATAGGTATGGGACTTGTAGGTAGGCCTTAGTTGCGATTTACACTTTCTAGAAAGTTTGTCTAAATTTTTACATTTCGGGGGGGGGGGGGGGGGGTGATTTTTACGTCATACCGTCGATTACCTAGCTTAGGAATAAGACTAAGAATATTTTTGACACATCGATAATAAGGGAGGAATGAGTAAATATTTAAAGAGGAGAAAAATGAAAAATTGATAATTAATACCTAAGATAATAAAAGCGGGTATTAAAATATATTGGCATCATTAATAATTGCATGGTTGACAGCTTAAATGGGTTGGATGGCTATTGCAACGTGTGGGTGTGGCGTTTGAATAATTGCAGGGCTCACATTTTAAATGAGTTGTCTGGCTATGAAGACGTATCGTGCATGGAACCTCATACATAAATTAACGTTTGATAGTTTTAACGGAGCGAATGGCTATGGCGAGGGGACTGTGTGTGGTGTAGAACAGTGGGACTACCGCAACTAAACAAATTAAATGAGATAAAGATGTAGGTTGAAGTCACACATATGATATCAATAAGAAGGAGAAGTAATAATTGGATTAACTTAAATTAAGTTAAATGAATGGATAATTGGACTTAGATGTTGAGATGGCATAAATTAGTATTTCTAGCATCGGTTGTTTATTTACTCGCATCACTATTTATTATCTTTCTTAATTTAAAGTATTGTATTGGGATATTTATCATGTATAATGCAACTTTCTGGGTTCACGGACCTTAATTGAGGGGAGTAGTGTGTATTCATTCTCGGGGCTCTGACCCTATGCGTTGACAAACATTTTTATAGGTATTAGTGCTGGAGCAGCTGCATATGAGTGTTTGGAGTTATATCTTGGAGGTGCAGCTGGAGTTATTTATTCTATGCTTAGTAGTTTAGTTTATTTCCCATTCCTTCGAATTTGTATCGAGATTTAGTTGATGGATTTAGTGGGCCACTCGGTTCCATAGTTGTTACAGTTTTTATTCAGATATTTCAGTGTGGGTTTAGATTTATATCATGCAATACCCCGTACTTTTATGGATATTTATTTATGGGATTAATTAAATAAAAAGTGAATTAATTGAGAATTAATCCGGATAAAATACTAACTAGATGTGAGTTGGTATTTGATTATAATGTGTACATATGACATTATATGAATATTGAAAATATTGAAATTGTCGTGAGACTGGAAAACGAAAATTTGGGAAATTCTGTTGAGACGCGCGTGACAGTCGCGTCAGGAATGTAATTATTTAAATTAAAAAGAGAATTTTATTTTATCAACCGAATGGTCATTTTGAGTGCGCCAACGTGTCCGGAAGGGTCAAAATAGTCAGAAAACACTAGTCGGGGGTTTAGTTTGGGTCCCGGGGCATTATTGGGCCATACCGGCAACTTAAAAGGGCATTTTGGTAATTTTGAAATTTTAGGATTTATGACCAACGAATTTTGGGAATTAAATATTAGGATATTAATGACCCACTAAGCCATTACCAGCAATTAACTGATTAGAGGGCAACGGGAGTTAGAGGAGGAAGTTAGAAAAGTTCCCAAAGAGAAAACCTTAACCTCCATCTTCAACCTTTAACCTTGGGAGAGAAAGAGATAGGGCAACCTTCAACATTCAACACCAAATTCAGAGAAAAATCCGAGGCAAGTGGTTTAATTACGTTAATTTCAAGTGAATGCTTCTTCCATGCTTAGAAATTGATATATTTGCATTGTATTGGGAGATTTATACAAACCCATGAAATTGGAGTTATAAATTCAGATTTGATATAGGTTTGCATGTAGATTTGTTATTGGGTGATTGGACTAAAAGAATTACTACTTTTTATGTTACAAAAACGGATTTATTTATGGAAATTGAAGACTTTAAATTTCTAGGGTTCATGTTCATAAGGTTTGGGAAAAATTGGGGAGTTATGATAATTAGATGATGTTTAAGAAGATTTGGCCCTATGTAAATGTTAAGTTATGACCTACGAATGTTTAGTGTGGATTAAAAACCTTAAAATACTGTTGGGATGATTTTTATATGGGATTATAGGTGAAGAAAATTGGGAAAAATGAGATAGGAGAATTCTGGGCTCGAAACTGTCACCTCGTTAGAAGGCCTGCCCATGTCGTTCGAACGAGCTCGTTCGAACGAGCTTCTAACGAGTTGACAGTTTGACTTCTAACGAGTGTGATGTTCGTTCGATGCCTTTCATTCGAACGAGATCTCATTAGATGCTCACTTCGTTCGAACGAACTCTCATTCGAATGACCTCGTTCGAACGAGACTTCTAACGAGTTGACATATTGGCCTTTTTGGCCTGGTTTGATTTCTAGTGTCCCGTAACCTTGTTTATTTGTAGAGATAACATTACCTTGATGACTAATTGTTATAGTTGGGATATTCTGGACATATTGAGGAGTAAAATATAGAAGAATGCTTTGAACCAAATGGTAATTGTGGGTTAGGACACGAATAACTAATTACGACGTGAGGATAATGGATGATGTGTATATATAAACCGGGGACACGTGTATTGGTATAAGAATGAGAAGTATACCACTAATAAATTGTGGTAATTACTAAGATGTGTGCATGCTTAGTATATGTATATGATTTTATGTGTATGACATACCTACCATACTTGCTATCACGGGAGGTTTACGTTCGCTTAGGGCCATCTAATCTTTGTGTACTCGGATTTAGATTGGTACCTCGAGGACATAGTTCAAGAGAATTGTGACACCCCGACTAATTAAATACCGGGTAGATACTCCTTTATTAAAATTAATACAAAATGCCAAGTTGGTTCAGTTAATAGCATCACTGTCGAAAACATTTTAATGATTACTAACCACCTAGTATTTAAAAAGTGAGTTGCCAAATTTTAAGTTAACTCTGATTAACATACAGTAAAAGAATAATGAAAGAATAACAACCATTCATCATAACGAAGCAATAGAATAACCAACAACATAATAATAAGTCCGGAGGAAAACTCCTCACAACAATCCCACAACTGAACTAAATAAAACAAGGTAACCTGAATTAATTACATGCCAAAAGTCTGAAATCGGAAATAGGAAATGTTTCTAATAGAAATGGGCGACATGACCTACAACTGATGGAAGCTGAATATAGAGTCAAGATAGATGAAGCGTCTACTAGCAAAGTCCTGTAACTCCCACAAACAGCTACAGCTCGTCACCTGAATGAAAATCCTAAGCATGGTGTCCTTGTGGCTGGGCACCTAAAATGGTTTTTACAAAAAATAGATTTGAAAGCAAACGGGTCAGAGCCCGAAAGTGGGGATTATTTTAAAAACAGCAAGTGTTTTAATAACATTAAAACAATGAATGCAAAATACATGTTAGGACTTGCACTCACATGAAGTACTCACCTCTCGACTAATTTGTGCACTCCTAACGTATAGCACCCATCTAAGTGATGATTACCTCTTACTAAACTGACATGAGTTCTAACCTTTCTACTCGGTTCCCATTATACATTCTAATGTTATCAATGAAATAGAGGCATTACCTACACTCGGATTCTCAATTAAGCAATACAATTCATTTCAGGTTATCCCTTTATATTTTCTCAAAGCGTTTCCATATTTATACACACAATACCACATGAAAGTTCTCATTAATTAAGTGTATATTATTCCCGTCATAAATATACGATACAAGCACCCGAGACTAAGCTGAGGTGCACACATACTCTGCTATCCTTCCCGGTACATCACGTACATAAGGATCACGCATTTCGAATC
This sequence comes from Sambucus nigra, assembly GCA_949130495.1. Lineage (NCBI taxonomy): Eukaryota > Viridiplantae > Streptophyta > Magnoliopsida > Dipsacales > Adoxaceae > Sambucus > Sambucus nigra. The sequence continues at coordinate 138,005,015 of OX422216.1, forward strand.
TCTCAGGAATCGTTCTCTGATAATAGCAAATCACAAACAATGGAGGCGAACACAGTCACATCACATGGGTCACGCACATACCTACGCTCCCACGATCAGCAAACTTATTACATCCCAATAAGTCCTTCTCTGACCTATGTTCTCGAGGTAACAATCTAAATCCGGGCAACACAAAGATTAGAGGGCCCTAAGTGAACGTAAACCTCCCGTGATAGCAAGTATGGTAGGTATGTCATACACATAAGATCATATACATATACTAACTATACACACATCTTAGTAATCACCGTAATTTATTTGTGGTACACTTTCCATCCTCGTACCGACTTATAATGCTACACAATTTACATATTCTCGGTTAATATAATTGTTAAAGCCGTCAATTGTTCTCACGTCGTAATAGACACTCACGTCCTACTCCATAATTTTCGTTGGTTCAAATCACACTTCTATGTTTTACTACTCACTATAGCCCAAATATCCCAAATATAACAATTTGTCATCAAGGGAATGTTATCTCTTCAATTAACCAAGATTACGGGACACGCGAAAACAAAATAGGCCAAAAAGCCTAAACTGTCAGCTCGTTAGAAGTCTCGTTCGAACGAGGCTGTTCGAACGAGAGTTCGTTCGAGCGAACTGGGAATCTAACGAGATCTCGTTCGAACGAAAGACATCGAATGAACATCCCTCTAGTTAGAAGGAAAACTGTCAACTCGTTAGAATCTCTTTCGAACGAGCTCGTTCGAACGACCTGGGCAGGTCTTCTAACGAGAGGCCAGTTTCGAGCCCAGATTTTCCCTTTTTCGTTTTTTCATCTTTTCTTCACATCTAATCCCATATAAAAATCGTCCCAACATTATTTTAAGGTTTCTAATCTATACCAAACAATCGTATGTCATAATTAAAAAATTATATAGGGCCAAATCTTCCTAAACATCATCAATTCAATAATTCTCCTCATTTATCCCCAAATCCCATGAACATGAACCCTAAAATTTTAAAGTCACCATTGGGTATAATTAAATCCGTTTTTGTTACATACCAGGTATATTATCATCAGAATAATCACCTAAATACAATTCTACATGCAATTCCTCATCAAAAAGTAAGTTCTAATTCCAATTTAAATGGGTTTTTATCAATCTCCCAACAACAATGAAATTTCAGAAATGTCTAAGCATGGAGAAAACATTCAATGCTAGTAACGAAATTTAAACCACTTGCCTTATGTCTTTCTCTAATTTTGATGTTGAAGATTGGATTGTTCTCTCTCCCTCTGCAGAATTTCTCCTCTCTCTCTCTCTCTCTACAACTCTTCTTCTCCGAGATGACAATGGTGGCTAGGGTTTTCCTTAGGAAACTCTTGGAACTAATTCTAATAACCCCCGTAGTCCATTAGGTCATAAGGTGTAGTTAGTGGGTTTAGTGGGTAATTACCAAAGCATATTTTTATTTCCTAATTTTCGTTGGTTTTAATTCCCAAAAATCTAAAATTACCAAACTGCCCTTATACGTTGCCGGCATGACCTAAAAATGCCCCAGGACCTAAACTAAACCCCCGGCTAGTGTTTTCTGACTGTTTCGACCCTTCCGGACGCGTTGGTGCACTCAAAACAACCATACGGTTAATAGAATTAAAATTCACTTTTTAATTAAATAATAATATTCCTGACGCGACTGTCACACGCGTCTCAACAAAATTCCAAATTGCCATATCTCAATCTCACGACAAGTTTCATAGTTCAATATTCATATATAGTCATATATACACATTATAATCAAATACCAACTCACATCTTGTTAGTATTTTATCCGTATTAATTCCCAAATTAATTCACATTTAATTTAATTAATCCCAAAAATAAATATCACAAAAAATACGGGGTATTACATACTTCCCCCCTAATAACTGAATTTCATCCCAAAATTCGAAACTAGAAAGTACCTGGTAAGAACAACTCTGGATAACGTTCGCGCATCTCATCCTCGCGCTCCCATGTGGACTCCTCGCCATTATGATGTCGCCACTGAACAGGAACGAACGGAACTATCTTTGACCGCAGTTTTCGCTCACTTCGGTCCAAAATAGCAATCCGCCCCTCCTCGTAGGAGCTATCAGGATGGAGATCGATGTCCTCCAAAGAAATGTGAGAATGAGGCAAATCGTCTCTAAGATATTTCCTTAGCGAGGAAATATGAAACACATCGTGAATCCGATGCAAATGCTCCGGTAACCCAAGTCTATACGCAACCGGTCAAATCCGCTCAATAATAGGGAATGGTCCCACATATCTCGGTTCCAACTTCCTTTTCTTCCCGAAACGCATAATCCCCTTCATAGGAGATACTCTGAGAAAAACCTGTTCCCCCACTTCAAATTCCCTGAAGGACCTCTTCGCATCAACATAGCTCTTCTGCCTGTCCTGAGCTACCCGAATGCGACTCCGAATCAATTCTATCCTCGCTGAAGTATCCTGAATCACTTCCGGACCAAGTAGTTTGTTGTCCCCCACCTCCAACCAACATGCTGGGGAACGACAAGGTCTACCGTACAATGCCTCAAATGGAGCCATGCCAATGGTGAACTGGCAGGAGTTGTTGTAAACAAACTCCACCAGTGGAAGATACTGCTCCCATCCACCCCCAAAATTAATGATGCACATACGCAGCATGTCCTCCAACATCTGGTTTGTACACTCGGTTTACCCATCGGTCTGCGGGTGATACGCCATACTTAACCGCAATTTCGTGCCCATGGCCTCCTGAAAACTCTCCCAAAACCGTGAAACAAATATCTTGTCTCTATCAGACACGATATTTAGGGGCACACCGTGAAGTCTCACTATCTCTGCAATAAAGAGCTGGGCATACTGTCCCATAGTGTAGTCTGTCCTTACGGGTAGAAAATGAGCGACTTTGGTCAACTTGTCCACAATTACCCAAATAGAGTCGTGACCTCTCTGTGAAGTAGGAAACCCCGTGATAAAATCCATGGATATGCTCTCCCACATCCACATCGGGACCTCCAAGGGCTGTAGAAGTCCTGTTGGTCTCTGATGATCCACTTTTACTAGCTGACAAGTGGCGCATTTAGAAACAAACACGACAATGTCTTTCTTCATCCCGCTCCACCAATACTGTCGTCTCATGTCCTGGTACATTTTATCCCCACCGGGATGTGCCGCGAACCGTGAGCCGTGCGACTCTGCCATCACCTCGTGTCGCAATTCCTCCCCTTCCGGAACTACCAATCTCCTATTGAAGCGTAATCCCCCATCTGAGCTAACGGTATAGGACTCGGCTCCCTCTGCTAGTAATCAAACTATCTTTTCCTGACAGAACGAGTCATCTGCTTGTGCCTTTACCACTCTCGTGACAATCTGTGGTGTAACAGTTATCACAGACATGAATGATCGGGCCACTGTATCCTGGTGTCCCAACTCCTTCCACTTGGCCTTCCACACCCCTGCCACCTCATCTACTGGCCTACGACTCAACGTGTCTGCTACCACGTTAGCCTTCCCCGGGTGATATTGGATATCGAACTGATAGTATTTCACAAACTCAAGCCACCTATGCTGTCGCATATTCAACTCCTTCTGCGTGAATAGGTACTATAGGACTTGTGGTCCGTGAACAATTGAAACTTCTCCCCCAAAAGGTAATGTCTCCAAATTCGAAGGGCAAATACAATTGCCGCCAACTCCAAGTCATGAGTGGGGTAATTCTTCTCGTGAGGCTTAAGCTTACGGGAAGCATAAGCTATGGCCTGACTATCCTGCTGCAATACACCTCCAAGTCCTTGCAAGGACGCATCGGTGTAGACTAGATACTCAACTCCCGGTCTCAACAATGCTAACACCGGTGCTGAGGTCAACTTATCCTTTAACTCATCAAATGACAACTAAAAGGCATCACTCCATATGAATGGCACACCCTTACGAGTCAGATGTGTCAAAGGACCCGCTATCTTCGAAAATCCTCGAATAAACCTCCTGTAGTATCCTGCTAGTCCCAAGAAACTACGGATCTCAGTCAGTTTCATGGGCTGTCCCCACACCCTCACCGCGGATACCTTCCCCGGATCAACAGATATCCCCCGGTTGGAAATAATATGCCCCAAAAACTGAACCTCCTTCAGCCAAAACCCGCACTTCTCATATTTTGCATACAGCTCGTTCTGACGTAGCGTCTGCAAAACCTGCCTCAAATGCTCTGCGTGCTCCTCCTCTGTCTGGGAGTAAACCAGAATATCATCAATGAAGACAATGACGAACTGATCAAGGAACTCTCTGAACACCCTATTCATCAAGTCCATAAACACTGCTGGAGCGTTGGTCAAGCCAAAAGGCATAACCCGAAACTCGTAGGAACCATATCTCGTTAGGAACACAGTCTTCGAGACATCCTCTTCCCTGATACATAACTGATGGTATCCCGATCGCAAATCAATCTTTGAGAAGAAAGAAGCTCCCCTCAACTGGTTGAATAAGTCATCGATTCGGGGCAACGGATACTTATTCCGTATCGTGACCTTATTCAACTCTCGGTAATCCACACACAACGTCAACGATCCATCCCACTTCTTTACGAACAACACAGGGGCACCCCATGATGAAGTACTCCTCCGTATAAACCCCTGACCCAACAACTGCTCAATCTGATCTCATAGCTCTCGCATCTCTGCCGGAGCCATACGGTACGGTGCGCGTGCTATAGGTCTCGTATCTGGTAATAAGTCTATGACAAAGTCTATCTCTCGACTGGGGGGTAGGCCTGGTATCTCCTGAAACACATCGGAATACTCCCTGACAACTGGGATTGAATCTAAAGGAATCACAACCTCCTTAGAGGTATCCTCCTTTATGTAATACAAATGAGCGGTCGAGACTCCCTCTGGGCGAGGCATCGCCACTACAAACATCTCTTGCCCTGGAATGGCAAAAATAATGCTCCCACCGAAGCAATCAATCATGGATCTATAAGCTGTGAGCCAATCCATACCAATAATCACATCGTGCTCATGCATATCTAATACCAACATGTCTGCAGGTAATACCAAACTACCAATCTCTACCCCCACTCCCCAGCAAAGAAAATAAGTGACCCACTCCCCAATGGTGAGTCTACACATGTCACTGTGCTCTCTGCTGTGGCTAATAAACCTAAGGCTTTCACAAAATGTGTAGCTATAAAACAATGCGTTTCCCCCGTATCAAACAAAACCCGACCTATAGTGCCATGGATAGGAAACATACCCTCAATTGCGGGTGGTGCCTGTGGAACTGCGACCTGCTGAAGCTGGTATACTCTCCCATACTGCACCTGCCCCTGCTGAACTGGGAACGCTGGAATGGGTGGCAATGCTTCCATCTGTGGTGGCGCCGGGAGGGCGGCGGGAAACACGGGTCTCTGCGGCTCCTGTCGAGCACCCTGCTGCTGCTGCGGGGCCCTGCCCCTATCCGGACATTCCTGGCATTTATAGTCAGTCTTGCCACAAATGTAACACTTCCCCGGGAAGTTCCCCCCCTCTCTGTCCCTGCTGCCCCCGGCCCTGGTGGCCGTTTCCGTTCCTCCCCTGGCCCTGCTGGCCCTGTTGGAACTGCTGTTGACCATTCTGACCCTGCTGGTTCTGATGGCCGTTCGGACCCTGATGGCCCTGCCGAAAACCTCCCTGTCCATGCCTGAAATTTCCCGATCTGAACCTCTTGTGATCCCCCTGCTGGGAACCCTGGTCACCCTGTCTCTGCCCCTGAACAGATTGTGCCCCACTGGCACCATCTCCTCCAGTCCTGCCCTATTGGCTGGACTCTCCCGATATCTTGCCCTCAGCCATGTGAAAACTTTGATCCTGGAAGTGTAACAGTGCAGCGTTAACCACATCAGAGTAAGTGGCCAACGATAGGTTCCCCAACAAATGCTGACGGATCCTCCAAGTCAACCCGTCCGTAAATTTCTGTATCTTCTTCTCTTCTGTCGGTATCTCATTCGGGACAATATTCAACATATTGGTGAATTCGGCCTCATACTTGGCCACAGTATTGCCTTCCTGCCTAAGATTCATCAACTTCCTCCTCATTTCCGTGTGTACAGCTGACGGAAAGTACTTGCGGTCAAACCGCACCCAAAACTCCTGTATAGTGAGAGTATCTCTCTCCTCCACGATGGTAATAGACTCCCACCACTGCAGTGCAGACCCCACTAGCTTAAAGGTAGCTAGTATCTGCTTCTGGACATCGGTGCACTCATACATCCTCAGGTGCCGCTGAATGTCCTTCCTCCACTGACTCGAAACCACAAAATCGGAGCTACCTGCGAACTCCGGTGGGTGTGCTTTCTGAAAATCATCACGTACACGTTCCCAAGCAGACGGGAATGCATGTGCCTTAACTGGCACGGCTACTGGCGCCTGAGGTGGTGCCTGCTGAACTACGGGTAGTGCGGCATTTACCGAGTGGGCCACAATGGCTGCAACCTCGGCGGCATTCATCGTGCCCTGAATTGGTGCGGGCTGTGGTTCTGGCGTTGCATCCCTGGGAATCCGTTGTGCTCGTTGTGGAGGCATCTGAAATAAGAATAAAGTTTATAAGTTCGCAGTTATAAACATGAAATAGCTGAAGAACGTAGCATATACAAAAGAATACAACAATCCTAAAATATAGGGCTCTACTTCAAAGAAAGCTCAGCGGAAACATAAATAGCCGTACAGATCCTAAAGGACACTAGAACCTGATGCTCTGATACCACCTTTGACACCCCGACTAATTAAATACGGGGTAGCTACTCCTTTAATAAAATTAATACAAAATGCCAAGTTGGTTCAGTTAATAGCATCACTGTCGAAAACATTTTAATGATTACTAACCACCTAGTATTTAAAAAGTGAGTTGCCAAATTTTAAGTTAACTCTAATTAACATACAGTAAAAGAATAATGAAACAATAACAACCATTCACCATAACGAAGCAATCGAATAACCAACAACATAATAATAAGTCCGAAGGAAAAATCCTCACAACAATCCCACAACTAAACTAAATAAAACAAGGTAATCTGAATTAATTACATGCCAAAAGTCTGAAAATCTGAAATAGGAAATGTTTCTAATAGAAATGGGAGACATGCCCTACAACTGATGGAAGCTGAATATAGAGTCAAGATATATGAAGCGTCTACTAGCAAAGTCCTGTAACTCCCACAAACAGCTACAACTCGTCACCTGAATGAAAATCCTAAGCATGGTGTCCTTGTGGCTGGGCACCTAAAATGGTTTTTACAAAAAATAGATTTGAAAGCAAACGGGTCAGATCCCGAAAGTGGGGATTATTTTAAAAACAGCAAGTGTTTTAATAACATTAAAATAATGAATGCAAAATACATGTTAGGACGTGCACTCACATGAAGTACTCACCTCTCGACTAATTTGTGCACTCCTAACGTATAGCACCCATCTAAGTGAAGATTACCTCTTACTAAACTGACATGAGTCCTAACCTTTCTACTCGGTTCCCATTATACATTCTAATGTTATCAATGAAATAGAGGCATTACCTACACTCGGATTCTCAATTAAGCAATACAATTCATTTCAGGTTATCCCTTTATATTTTCTCAAAGCGTTTCCATATTTATACACACAATACCACATGAAAGTTCTCATTAATTAAGTGTATATTATTCCCGTCATAAATATACGATACAAGAACCCGAGACTAAGCTGCGGTGCACACATACTCTGCTATCCATCCCGGTACATCACGTACATAAGGATCAAGCATTCTGAATCTCTCAGGAATCGTTATCAGATAATAGCAAATCACAAACAATGGAGGCGAACACAGTCACATCACATGGGTCACGTACATACCTACGCTCCCACGATCAGAAAATTTATTAACATCCCAATAAGTACTTCTCTGACCTATGTTATCGAGGTACCAATCTAAATCCGGGAAACACAAGGATTAGAGGGCCCTAAGCGAACGTAAACCTCCCGTGATAGCAAGTATGGTAGGTATGTCATACACATAAGATCATATACATATACTAAGTATACACACATCTTAGTAATCACCGTAATTTATTTGTGGTACACTTTCCATCCTCGTACCGACTTATAATGTTACACAATTTACATATTCCCGGTTAATATAATTATTCAAGCCGCCAATTGTTCTCACGTCGTAATAGACACTCACGTCGTACTCCATAATTTTCGTTGGTTCGAATCACACTTATATGTTTTACTCCTCACTATAGCCCAAATATCCCAAATATAACAATTTATCATCAAGGGAATGTTATCTCTTTAATTAACCAAGATTACGGGACACGCGAAAACAAAACAGGCCAAAAAGCCTAAATTGTCAGCTCGTTAGAAGTCTCGTTCGAACGAGGCTGTTCGAACGAGAGTTCATTTGAACGAACTGGGCATCTAACGAGATCTCGTTAGCAGGAAAACTGTCAACTCGTTAGAAGCTCGTTCGAACGACCTGGGCAGGTCTTCTAATGAGAGGCCAGTTTCGAGCCCAAATTTTCCCTTTTTCGTTTTTCCATCTTTTCTTCACATCTAATCCCACATAAAAATCATCCCAACATTATTTTAAGGTTTCTAATCTATACCAAACAATCGTATGTCATAATTAAACAATTATATAGGGCCAAATCTTCCTAAACATCATCAATTCATTAATTCCCCTCGTTTATCCCCAAATCCCATGAACATGAACCCTAAAATTTTAAAGTCACCAATGGGTATAATTAAATCCATTTTTGTTTCATACCAGGTATATTATCATCAGAATAATCACCTAAATTCAATTCTACATGCAATTCCTCATCAAAAAGTAAGTTCTAATTCCAATTTAAATGGGTTTTTATCAATCTCCCAACAACAATGAAATTTCAGAAATGTCTAAGCATGGAGAAAACATTCAATGCTAGTAACGAAATTTAAACCACTTGCCTTATGTCTTTCTCTGATTTTGATGTTGAAGATTGGATTGTTCTCTCTCCCTCTGCAGAATTTCTCCTCTCTCTCTCTCTCTACAACTCTTCTTCTCCAAGGTGACAATGGTGGCTAGGGTTTTCCTTAGGAAACTCTTGGAACTAATTCTAATAACCCCCGTAGTCCATTAGGTCATAAGGTGTAGTTAGTGGGTTTAGTGGGTAATTACCAAAGCAGATTTTTATTTCCTAATTTTCGTTGGTTTTAATTCCCAAAAATCTAAAATTACCAAACTGCCCTTATACGTTGCCGGCATGACCTAAAAATGCCCCGGGACCTAAACTAAACCCCCGGCTAGTGTTTTCTAACTATTTCGACCCTTCCGGATGCCTTGGCGCACTCAAAACGACCATACGGTTAATAGAATTAAAATTCACTTTTTAATTAAATAATAATATTCCTGACGCGACTGTCACACGCGTCTCAACAAAATTCCAAATTGCCGTATCTCAATCTCACGACAAGTTTCATAGTTCAATATTCATATATAGTCATATATACACATTATAATCAAATACCAACTCACATATTGTTAGTATTTTATCCGGATTAATTCCCAAATTAATTCACATTTAATTTAATTAATCCCAAAAATAAATATCACGAAAAATACGGGGTATTACAAGAATGACTTATTTGTGAGTTAATAAGTCTGCTGACTATGGAGCGTAGGTATGTACGTGACCATGGATATGTTGAATTATGTTCGCCTCCATTTTTGTGTGTGGTGTTTATTCTAATAATTCCTGAGAGATTCGGAATTTGTAATCCTTATGTACGTGATGTACCGGGATGGATAGCAGAGTATGTGTGCACCACAGCTTAGCTTCGGGGTGCTTATATTGTATATTTATGATGTGAATAATACGGTTAAATGAAAAGAAATTGTTATGTTTAAATTGCGAGTATAATTGTACTAACGTCTTGATAAAGATAAAAATGGATAATCTGTTGTGAAATGTTTTGCTAATAATTGAGAATCCGAGTTTAAGTAAGGCTACCTATCTAAGTGATGACGTTGGGAATTTATATTATGAATCGAGTAGAAAGGTTAGGACTTATGTCGGTTTAGTTAGATATGGATATCACGTGTATGGGTACGGTACGTTAGGAGTGCGCAATTAGTCGAGAGATGAGCATTTCATGTGAGAGCACGTCCTAACATGTATTTTGCATTCATTATTTTAATGTTATTAAAGCACTTGTTGTTTTTAAAATACTCTCCACTTTCGGGCTCTGACCCGTTTGCTTTCAAATCTATTTTTGTAAAAACCTTTTAGGTGCCCAGCCACAAGGACACCATGCATAGGATTTCCATTCAGGTGACGAGCTGTAGCTGTTGTGGAAGTTACAGGGCTTTGCTAGTAGACACTTCTTTTTTCTTGACTCTATATTCAGTTTTATCATTTGTAGGGCATGTCGCCCATTTCTATTAGAGATATTTTATATTTCAGTTATTCAGATTGTGGATTGTAATTAATTCAGGATTCAGACTTGATTTATTATTTCAGTTGTGGGATTGTTGTGAAGAGTATTTCCTCCAGACTTATTATTATTTGTTGGTGATTCTATTGCTTCTTTATGGTGAATGGTTACGTTACTCTTTCATAATTATTTTATTGCATGTTAATCAGATTTAATTTAAAATTTGACAACTTACTTTTTAAATACTAGGTGGTTAGTAATCATTAAATGTTTTCAACAGTGATGCTATTAACTGAACCAACTTGGCATTTTGAATTAATTTAATAAAGGAGTAGCTACCCGGTATTTAATTAGTCGGGGTGTCACATATCATTAGAGTTTATATTCAATTGGAGATTGGATTTATTTGGTGTTTAACATGGTGATGAATTTTATATTACACGAATGGTTATTATTTATGGGATCAATTTAATTATTATTCTATGAAAATAATTTTATGTCTCATATTTGTCACATGCAAAGAATGATATTTAATTTAGTTCGCACTCAAAACAGTTTTGGTGGCCTTAGAATTACGCGGGGTACGACAGATGGTATCAGAGCATGGCCTTAGGTCTCATAGGTTATGAGTTCTTTTAGATTCGGCGTTAGCGATCTTTCATCCCCTTTGTCGATTTATACTTCTTAAGGTATTGGGTCTAACATATGTGTTAGCTGTGTTTCTTGGAGATAGGAGTTTTGTGATAAGGACGTTATAGGAATTGAAGTTAGAACTAGTAATTTTGATGTGAGGATACTTAGAAGTGACTATTGGGAGACGAGATATATGTATGATATTGTTAATGAAGATGTTAGGTATCATAAGTATCGATTTTGGTGATGTAAACTGATTGAGGACATTAGCATTTTGATGACTTTTAGAGATAAAATCAAGTGGTGATTTGCGAGAGCATGTAGTACGCCGTTCTTTTCACACACACACACACACACACACACACACACACACACACACACACACACACACACACACACACACATATATATATATATATATATATATATATATATATATAGAGAGAGAGAGAGAGAGAGAGAGAGTCCTTCTCCTGTAAGGACTCCATATGCTGCAAAACTCGGTACATATCATTTTTTTAAATAGTAAAAAATTTAATTTTTGGATGCAACTTCTAAGATATAATCTCCACGGTGAGAACATCATCTGCAATTTTTTTCATCAAAAAATTGAATAAAAAAAGAATTGAGATGAGGTCATATGTAAAAAAATGGTATAAATATGCAGTTTTGACCGTTCATATGCTAGCGATTATCTCACCCACTTTTTGATTAAATTTTTTTATGATATTTCATGGATATGATCTTGATAGTGGGAAGATCTTATCAATAAATTTTCATAAAAAAAATTCAATCAATAAAGTGACTGGCACCGACCCAACATTTCAACAGTTGAGAATTCATATTTATATCATTTTTTACATATCACCTCATCTCAACGGTTTTTTTTATTAAATTTTTTGAAGAAACAAATTGGAGATGATCTTCTCACCCTGGAGATCATATGCAAAAAGTCTAATAAAAAAATTCATTTTTTTACCATTTTAAAAAAATCGTACGTATCGGGGTCTACACCATAAGGTGTCCTTACAGGAGACTTTATATATATATTGTATTTTTATCATGGGGTATACGCACGTACAATTTGGTGTACGAGCGCCCGATCATGACATTTTATGTGTAGGCATATGTAAGCGTTGTTTTTATTTTGCGCATTTACGCTTCATCGAATTTCGAGGAAAAAATTCATGTGCTGGTGGGGAAGTATTTAACACCCCGTAAAATTAAAAGGTATTAGTTAAATTAATTTGAATTTTCGGGTAAAATAAAATTTTGGAATTTATTAATTTCGGTAATTCGAAAGGTTTAGTTTTAATATTGAAAAGTATGATTTTAATCGAAATTAAAATCGGAGTTAAAATTAGAATTTAAATTAAAAAAAACGGTTGTTACAGTTCTGAGCCTTGACGGACGTTGATTTTTTTTATTTTAAATAAAATCCTATTAACATTAGAACTCCTAATAACTATAAATTAAAACTAATCCGTGGCTGGGTTCTTTAAATCGCTTCTTCCACAACTCTTCCTCCAGAATACTTCTCCAATATATTTCCCTTTCATCTACAAACCTTTGCCCCAATTTTCTTCAAGGTTTCAACTCAAGATTTATCATGATTAACTAGGTTTTCTCAAGACACATCAAGAGCGGATCTTTATCAAATTTTTGAGAAGAATACATCTTTAAAATCTGAATTCTCTATCCAGTTTTATTCCGGCACGGATACTCTATTCTCTTCCTTTAGTATTATGCGTTTTAAGTGTCGCCTAAACCTTCAGTGACATGTTTTTCTTAAAATAAATTAGGAGCTTAATTAGAAAAATTTATAACAAATTTCGTACTATTTTGATGAAATTTTTTAAGACGGAATAAGACTTAAAGCGCTCAGGTGCATATGAGAGAGTAGTTTGTTTTGGTTGTTATGGGTGTAGAATTGCATGTAGAATTTTATGGGGTTTATTTTAATGAAATTGGGACGTGTATACGCATGAAAATTATGCAGTTTATCAAAGTGGATAATTTCGGCGTGTTTCATAAGTTTGGACGCTTATTAATCTATAATGATTAAATGGAAGTAATTACGTAAAGAAAGACGACGACAATGTTAATTGAATTAAATTAAATTGTGACATCACGAATAAATTTGCAATTTTATTCATATGTGTTATTGGATTATGTGATCGATTGATATTCGTATTTACCATTGCGGGTACGACGGGATTTTGGTAGTATGCTCTCGCCTATATTTTAGGATGATTTATAGGTATGGGACTTGTAGGTAGGCCTTAGTTACGATTTACGCTTTCTAGGAAGGGGACTAGTTCGTGTAGATTTTTACGAATGGGTGAGTAAGGTGTGGGGCTTCTTGTTACGTCGTGACGTAGATTCCCTAGCTTAGTCATAAGACTAGGAAGAGAGTTTTGATTGATATTCATCCTATAATTAATATAGGACGTATGTATGTGTTGGGGGACCCTTAGGTATGTGACTAAGGGTGTTTTTGAGGATCTCACATCAATAATAAGGGCGGTGTGAATAAATATTGGAAGAGGAGAAATTTGAAAATTTGAGAATTAATACCTAAGATAAAAAAAATGGGTATTAAAATATATTGGCGTCATTCATAATTGCAGGACCGACAGTTTAAATGGGTTGGATGTCTATTGCGACGTGTGTGTGTGGCGTCTGAATAATTGTAGGGCTCACTATTTAAACGGGTTGGTTGGCTATGAAAACATTTCGTGCATGGAACCTCATAGATAATTACATGGTTGACAGTTTAAACAGGTCGACTGGCTATGTCGAGGGGAGTGTGTGTAGTGTAGAACAACGGGAGTACCGCAACTAAACAAATAAAATGAGATAAATATGTACGTGGAATTCCTACATATGATATCAATAAGAAGGAAAATTAATTATTGGATTAACTGAAATTAAGTTAAATCAATGGATAATTGGGCTTAGATGTTGAGATGGAATAAATGAGTATTTCTAGCATAGGTTGTTTATTTACTCACATCGCTATTTATTATCTCATTTAATTTAAAGTATTGTGTTGCGATATTTATCATGTATAATGCTACTTTCTGGATTCATGGACCAAAATTAAGGGGAGTATTATGTATTCATTCTTGGGGCTCTGATCCTGTGTGTTGACTAACATTTTTGCAAGTATTAGTGCTGGAGTAACTACATAGGAGTGTTTGGAGTTATATCTTGGAGGCGCAACAGGAGTTATTTATTCTTTGCTTAGTAGTTTAGTTTAGTTTCCATTCCCTTGCATTTATATTGAGAATTAGTTGATGGATTTGGTGGGCCACTCAGTTCCACAATTGTTATAATTTTTATTCATATATTTTAGTACGGGTTTAGATTTATATTATTGGAGTTTATATTCAATTGGAGATTGGATTTATTTGGAGTTTATATTGGTGATGGATTTTATATTGCATGAATGGTTATTATTCATGGGATCAATTTAATTATTATTTTATGGAAGCAATTTTATGTCTCATATATATCACATGCTAAGAATAATATTTAATTTAGTTCACACTCGGCATAGTTGTGGTGGAGGCCGACGCTAGAATTATGCGGGGTGTGACCGATGGTATCAGAGCATGGTCTTAGGTCTCGTAGGTTGGTAGTCAGTTTAGCTTCGGTGTTACCGATCTTTGATCCCCTTTGTCGATTCGTACTGCTTAAGGTATTGGGTCTAGTATACGTGTTAGATGTGTTTCTTGGAGATAGGAGTTTTGTGATAAGGACGTTATTGGAATTGGAGTTAGAACTAGTAATTTTGATGTGGGGATACTTAGAACTGATTATTGGGAGACGAGATGTATGTCGAAGATTGTTAGTGCAGATGTTAGGTATCATAAGTATCGATTTTGGTGATGTAAACTGATTTGAGGACATTAACATTTTGATGACTTTTGGAGAAAAAATCAAGTGGTGATTCGCAAGAGCATGTAGTACTCAGTTCTAATATTAGCATTGTTAGAACTGATTATTGGGAGATGAGATGTACGTCGGAGATTGTTAGTGCAGATGTTAGGTATCATAAGTATCCATTTTGGTGATGTAAACTGATTTGAGGACATTAGCATTTTGATGACTTTTGGAGAAAAAAATCAAGTGGTGATTCGCAAGAGCATGTAGTACTCCATTCTTATATATATATATATATATATATATATATATATATATATATATTGTATTTTTATCATGGGGTATACGCGTGTACGGTTGGGTGTATGGGCGCCCGATCATGACATTTTATGGGTAGGCATATGTGAGCCTAATTTTTATTTTGCGCATTTATGATTTGTCGAATTTCGTGGACGAAATTCATGTTCTAGTAGGGAAGTATATAGCACACCATAAATTTCAAAAGGTATTATTTAAATTAATTTGAAATTTTGGGTAAAATTAGATTTTGGAATTTATTAATTTTAGTAATTTAAAATGTTGAGTTTTAAAATTGAAAAGTAGGATTTTAATCAAAATTAAGATCGGAGTTAAAATTGGAATTTAAATTGAAAAAAAAACGGTTGTCACGGTTTTGAGCCGTGGCGAACGGGATTTTTTTAGTTTAAATAGAATCCTATTAGCATTGGAACTCTTAATTATTATAAATCAAAACTAATCCTCTACTAGGTTCTTCAAATCTGTTTTTCCACAACCCTTCCTCCAGAATACTACATCAAAATATTTCCCTTTCATCTACAAACCTTTGCCCCAATTTTCTTCAAGGTTTCAACTCAAGATTTGTTATAATTAACTAGGTTTTCTCAGACGCGTCAAGAACGGATCTTTATCAATTTTTTTTTGAATAATACATCTTTGAAATCTTAATTCTCAATCAACTTTTATTCAGGCAAGGATACTCTATTCTCTTCCTTTAGTATTACGCGTTTTAAGTGTCGCCTAAACCTTTAATGACATATTTTTGTAAAATAAATTATGAACTTAATTAGAAAAAGTGAAAACTAAATTTGGTACTATTTTGATGAAAATTTTTAATATGTAATAAGACTTAAAATCCTCAGGTGCATAGGAGATAGTAGTTGGTTTTGGTTGTTATGGGTGTAGAATAACATGTAGAATTTTATGGGGTTTATTTTAACGAAATCGGTACGTGTATACGCATGAAAATTATGTAGTTTATAAAAGTGAATAGTTTTGGTGTGTTTCATAACTTTTCACGTTGATTAATATATAATGATTAAATGGAAGTAATTGTGAAAATAACGACAATGGTATTATTAATTGAATTAAATGAAATTGTGCCATCGCGAATAAATTTGCGATGGTGTTTATATGTGTTGTTGGATTATGTGATTGATTGATATTTGTATTTATCATCGCGATTATGATGGGATTTTGGTTGTATGCTCTCACCTATATTTTAGGATGCTTTTCAGGTATGGGACTAGTTGGTAGGCCTTAATTGCAATTTATGCTTTCTAGGAATGGGACTAGTTCGTGTAGATTTTTAAGGATGGGTGATTCCAGAGTCGGGATGATTTTTACGTCGTGTCGTCTATTAGCTAGCCTAGGCATAAGACTAGGAATAGATTTTTGATGGAAATTCTTCCTACAATTAATGTCTTACGTATTTATGTGTTGGGGGACCCTTAGGTATAAGACTAAGGGTGTTTTTGAGGATTTCACATCGATAATAAAGGTGGGGTGAATAAATATTTGAAGAGGAGAAAAATTAGAAGTTGAGAAATAATACCTAAGATAATAAAAACGGGTATTAAATATATTGGTTTCGTTAATAATTATAGGACTGACAGTTTAAACGATTTGGATGGCTATTGCGACGTGTAGGTGTGTGGCATCTGAATACTTGCAGGGCTCACAATTTAAATGGGCTTGCTGGCTATGAAGACGTGTCATGCATAGAACCTCGTACATAATTCCAGGGTTGACAATTTAAACGGACCTATTGGAAATGGCGAGGGGAGTGTGTGTGGTGTAGAATAACAAAAGTACCACGACTGAACAAATTAAATGAGATAAAGATGTAGGTGGAAGTCCCACATATGATATCAAAAAGGAGGAAAATTAACATTCGAATTAACTTAAATTAAGTTAAATGAATGGATAATTAGACTTAGATGTTGATATGGCATAAATGAGTATTTCTAGCACATGTTGTTTATTTACTCGCATCGTTATTTATTACCTCATATAATTTAAAATATTATATTTTCATATTTATCATGTATAATGATACTGTCTGGGTTCACGAACCCTAATTGAGTGGTGTAGTAAGTATTCATGCTCGGGGCTTTGACCCTATGTGTTGACTAACATTTTTCAGGTATTAGGGATGGAGTAGCGGCTTAGGAGTGTTTGGAGTTATATCATGGAGGTGCATCTAGAGTTATTTATTCTATGCTTAGTAGTTTTGTTTAGTTTCTATTCCTTCTCATTTATATTGAGACTCAGTTGACGGATTTGGTGGGCCACTCGGTTCCACAGTTGTTATGGTTTTTATTCAGATATTTCAGTATGGGTTCAGAGTCATATTATTGGAGTTTATATTCAATTTGAGATTGGAATTATTTAGAGTTTAACATGGTGATGGATTTTATATTTCATGAATGATTATTATTTACGGCATCAATTTAATTTATATTTCATGGAAGTAATTTTATGTCTCATATGTGTCACATGCTAAATATCATATTTAATTTAGTTTGCACCCGACATAATTTTTGTGGCGGCGATGCTAGAATTACATGGGGTGGGACAAAACATACTTTCTGAAGTCTCTTTTACCATAATGTATATAGGTTCTACCCTCTTTCAGGTGATATTTTCAAAATGCATTACACCCGAAAACATCAAACATGATAGCGTTACTGAACACATTTACAATATTTTAAATTGTTGCTAACCAGTCAAAGCTCAGGATGATAATACGTTCTACCCTCATGTTTCTCAAAAAGAATTAAAAACTAGCATATACTATAAACATCCTCTTAGCGTCCACACCTACTACCCTACAGGCAACATTACAAAGCTCAACTACTTGACGGTAATCATTTACCCAAATAGACTAACAATGCTAACCCATAAACTAAACTCGACTTACTCAAGAAGTTGTATTTAAATAATCATACATCGTGACGCACCCATATCACCCAAAATTTACCCTATTTCCCAAGGGATAATGAAATTATCAAAATATTGTACCTTCCAATGCTTGTGGTATCTGTAGTGACCACAACATGACTACATATCGAACGCTATTAGCATATCCATACTTTAGTTTCTCATGCTGATGTGGAGCTGGTGCTGCTGGGGTTAACTATATCTGTTGTCCTTGTTGGGAACTCTGTTGTGATACTCTATTGTGGGAAATATTTCTGTCGGTGACTTGTATTTTTACGTGCAAAGTAACGATCGCATAAGGGGCAAACCACCTTCCTATGTCCTTCCTCCACATATAAAATAACGGTTCGAGCGATCTCACTGTCTTCGTCCCTAGCCCAGTTGGCCTCTCTTATTTTTCACTTGTCCCTGGTGGCCTTGAGGAATAAGTGGTTGTTGTTGATGTGGGGCCTATTGGTGAGATTGATGCCATTCCCCAACTCGTTGTGTGAAAGCTTGACTCTTATGTCCCTGCTTCCCACATTTAAAATATCTCATCTAGAAATATCTTTTCTCTCGACTCTATTTCCCCTTAGCTTTGTCGACCGTCTCCATGGTCCCCTTGGCACTGAGGGACTTGCCTTTGTTTCTTCGATTCTCTTGCATTATTTTTACCTCAATACCTTCCCGATTGACTAACTTCCCTTTTTCTTTTGCTCCTTTTTAGTTGTCACGAAGACCTTGTTAATGCAATAATGCGGTAGCAACTGCTTGTGCCACAATGTTTTCCACCTCTATGACACTCACCATTTCTTAGGATACCTGAGGTATCGATTTATTCTACTCAGCATTAACTCCTCCAATGGTGATAGATTTTTGTTCTCTCTTATGTGACATCTGAAACCAGATCGAATCGAAATAAGTTCACAACCCAAATTTAAATGTAAAAGCAGAAGAGCGTAATTTCCCAAGCATAATTATAAAAACAACAGTCCTAATAATAGGGTGTTATATCAAAAGAACGCTACACTAAAATCGTAGTAAACTATACAGATGCAATGGGCACTAGAACCTGATGCTCTGATACCATCTGTAACACCCCTCCCAATTAAATACCGGGTGACTAGTCCTTTATTAAATTGAATTGTATTTCTATTTAGTTCAATCGTAGCATCATTGTCGAAAACCACTAATAACTAATCACCTATTACTTAACTAAGCCATTGTCAAAATTTTATCTTTTCACTTAACGGATAATAATATGCGGAAAGGTAAAGTAAAGCATTCACACAATAGTAAATTATAAACCATCACTAGATTTAATTAAATAATGTCTTGTCGAATAAATCATCGACTATAAGTCCCAAATTCAAATAATAATTCAAATAAGTAATAAATAAATCCTAGTACAAGTTTGAACTGATTGAAAAAATAAAGTCCAAAGGGTAACACTCCCATATATGAAATATTTAGATAAGGAGATCCTAAACTTGGATTGAAAATATGAAGTGTTTAATCCAGATCCTGCATGCATACACATATGATGTAGCTACACATCCCTGGAATAAATAATCAATTTTGGCAGCCTTGCGACTGGACATCTATAAGGTTTTGAAAATATTTATAGCAAGGGTTATGACTCAAAACATTTAAAAACAAATTTAGCAAGTATTTATCACAATTTAAAAGTCAGTTATTAGATACACATGTAAGGTTTTGGTACACTCTCTTGAGTTTACTCACCTCTCAACTAATGTGAAGGCCTAACGTTCTCTACTTAACCCACCTAGCCGTACTACCCAAGCTAACTAGACATAAGCATATATCTTAACTACTAACATGTATAAGTCCCGTACCGCCCATAAAGTACTCTATCCGGCTTAACATCTCTCGTATGTTATTAATATCGAAATTAACAGTTCCCATATGTTATCATTTAGTCTTTTAATTAAGTTGCTCTACTCAATCTACTTTTTAAATATACATTATCTAACTATCTACTGTGACGCGTAAGTAGAATGTAAATATAGGTATATATATATATATATATATATATAAACAATTATAGCGTCCCTTGGGATAACCATCATTAATACGGACATACCCTACTATCAAGTCCATGTATCTCTCTTACTATATTAAGGACCACTGGTTCGGTTTTTCTCCTCGAACCCAAAATCAAATAACAATCAAAGGCGAACATAGTTTTAAGACTTTGGGTTATGCACATACCTAACGTACTAAAATGACCTGCCAGTCTGACTAATATTCGGCACATAGTGAGCCGTCTTAAGTTCTATGTTCTGGGGAACAAAACCAGACTTCACTGAAATCGTCAAGGTGGGATCGCCAACTGCGCGAAAACCTCCGTGATAGCAGGCAACGTAGGTATGTTCAAATTTAACACCAGTCATATAATCGGTATACACACAACCTATATATATTTATTCAGTAGGTATATACACACAACCCAAATATTATCATTCGTATGCAGGGTATATCACTTGAATACTCGTCATACTTATTATTTTACAATTTTACTCACTACCATATAAATTGGAGTATTATTCTTTACTCTAAGGGTCCTCGTTACCCCTTTCATCACTTTACTAGTTAACTTATTCAAAACCTACTGGTCCATTAAATAAACTCATTCAAAATCCCCGTACCTCATTCCCTCTCTTTTGAATTAATTACGTCACAATTTAAGCATGTTGAATCCTCGCCTTAATTCCCTCATTAAGACAAAATAAATATCCCATCATAGGCTTATTACAATATAATAAGTCCCTCATTATATTTTAACAAGGTCTTAAAAGTTTTCCCGATAAAACTATAGTAGTTTTCGGTTTAAGAAGGGCGAGAATAGTCAAATCTGGGCAAACCAAATCGATTTGCCGTAGGGCCGAATCGATTTGTTTTGTAGCAAATCGTTTTCTTCGTTTGGCTTCAGCGTTTTCACCATTTTCTTTAACATAACTCATATGATCCTTCCCCAAAGATAAAACCCTTTGTCCCAAACATTATATACATGTATTAGGATTATTTTCAACCAAATTTAAACATCAAACCGCTTAAATTTTCATATTCTTCATGTATACACAACATAGAATACATATTTTTCTCATCTAAATTACCCCTCATGACCAGATTTTGTATCCTCTACGTTCATAAATTCAGTCTACAGGAAATATCTACCCAGAACATGGATTTAAATCACTTAAACTTTCAATTTCTTCATTTAAATCAACATGTTTAAATCCTATTCTCACACGGGTATTATAGCTTCAAAGAAAATTGCCAATAAACACTTTCCTTATTATGTGGTAGTGATCTAATTTCATGATTAAGATGGTAAATTGTTTGTCTTCTCCTCCAATCATCACTCCAAGGTTGATGATGGTGCAAGAACAATGAAGAACACTTCAAGAATCCTCTTTAAATCTCCAAGAATGATCTCTCTTCCTTCTCTAATGGTCTCTCTTGGTTTTTTAATATCTTAACCCTAGCCTCTTCTATCTACCAAATAATATACCCTTTGGAAATTCGTAGCTCTATTAACCCTAGGCTACAAAAGGACTAAAATACCTTTAGACGGTACCGATTTAGTCTAAAATTATCCCGGGACCCAAACACTACCCGTGGGTATACTATTCCTACTATTTCGAACCTTTCAGAATCATCCGTGAGCTCAAAATCATCATCTGAGTCATTCTAAATATATATCCTATTTGGACTTCAAATTAATCTACATACGACTCTTGGTTGAGATAAAATTCAATTATTCCAATATCACTAGCTATGGCGTGCAAAAATTTCAATAAATTAACAATCACTTAGTAAATTTATCACATCACATTGATCATTATATCTTTCTTGATTAATGTTTAATAACCACATTATTATTAAATTAAATTAAATTACATCACTTATGTAATTTAAAATAAAAACGAATTAATTATCGAATTAATTAAATTCTAAATTCACAGAAATACGGGATATTACAATATCATATGCTAATTTTTGGTTTAGGGAACTATATTATTTTTTAGATATTGGGAATACGCCAGGGTCTTTCGTCCGTACGATAGGTCAACTAATGAAACTGGTGTTATTATAGCAAATGTGCTATAAAAGTAATAAGAAAAATGTAACTAGTTAATGTATGGTTAATGGAGTTATTATATAATAGGTAGTCCCCTTATAGCCTCGGAGTATGGTAATACTAGTTGAGGTGTAACCCCAATAAGTATGGTGATAAATGATAATCCATAAACTCTTCAATGGACAAAAATAAACCCACAATATTGTATTTGATCAACACACAGATTGGACTCACAATACACTTGTGTATAACCCAAACAACAATATAAGAAAATCAGAAACAGCTCGGTAAGAGGAGAGCAGAGTAAGCACCCTAGCTACACCTTGGCAGGTAGCCAAACACACCGACCAACCCTCAAAGATCTCTAGTCAGCTATTAAAAGCCCCCGTAATAAATAACAATGGCAGGTAAGTAAAAGCTTTGGTTTGCAATCACTTCTCTCTAATAAATAACAAGGGCGAGAATAGTCAAATCTGGGCAAACCAAATCGATTTGCCGTAGGGCCGAATCGATTTGTTTTGTAGCAAATCGTTTTCTTCGTTTGGCTTCAGCGTTTTCACCATTTTCTTTAACATAACTCATATGATCCTTCCCCAAAGATAAAACCCTTTGTCCCAAACATTATATACATGTATTAGGATTATTTTCAACCAAATTTAAACATCAAACCGCTTAAATTTTCATATTCTTCATGTATACACAACATAGAATACATATTTTTCTCATCTAAATTACCCCTCATGACCAGATTTTGTATCCTCTACGTTCATAAATTCAGTCTACAGGAAATATCTACCCAGAACATGGATTTAAATCACTTAAACTTTCAATTTCATCATTTAAATCAACATGTTTAAATCCTATTCTCACATGGGTATTATAGCTTCAAAGAAAATTGCCAATAAACACTTTCCTTATTATGTGGTAGTGATCTAATTTCATGATTAAGATGGTAAATTGTTTGTCTTCTCCTCCAATCATCACTCCAAGGTTGATGATGGTGCAAGAACAATGAAGAACACTTCAAGAATCCTCTTTAAATCTCCAAGAATGATCTCTCTTCCTTCTCTAATGGTCTCTCTTGGTTTTTTAATATCTTAACCCTAGCCTCTTCTATCTACCAAATAATATACCCTTTGGAAATTCGTAGCTCTATTAACCCTAGGCTACAAAAGGACTAAAATACCTTTAGACGGTACCGATTTAGTCTAAAATTATCCCGGGACCCAAACACTACCCGTGGGTATACTATTCCTACTATTTCGAACCTTTCAGAATCATCCGTGAGCTCAAAATCATCATCTGAGTCATTCTAAATATATATCCTATTTGGACTTCAAATTAATCTACATACGACTCTTGGTTGAGATAAAATTCAATTATTCCAATATCACTAGCTATGGCGTGCAAAAATTTCAATAAATTAACAATCACTTAGTAAATTTATCACATCACATTGATCATTATATCTTTCTTGATTAATGTTTAATAACCACATTATTATTAAATTAAATTAAATTACATCACTTATGTAATTTAAAATAAAAACGAATTAATTATCGAATTAATTAAATTCTAAATTCACAGAAATACGGGATATTACAATATCATATGCTAATTTTTGGTTTAGGGAACTATATTATTTTTTAGATATTGGGAATACGCCAGGGTCTTTCGTCCGTACGATAGGTCAACTAATGAAACTGGTGTTATTATAGCAAATGTGCTATAAAAGTAATAAGAAAAATGTAACTAGTTAATGTATGGTTAATGGAGTTATTATATAATAGGGTAGTCCCCTTATAGCCTCGGAGTATGGTAATACTAGTTGAGGTGTAACCCTAATAAGTATGGTGATAAATGATAATCCATAAACTCTTCAATGGACAAAAATAAACCCACAATATTGTATTTGATCAACACACAGATTGGACTCACAATACACTTGTGTATAACCCAAACAACAATATAAGAAAATCAGAAACAGCTCGGTAAGAGGAGAGCAGAGTAAGCACCCTAGCTACACCTTGGCAGGTAGCCAAACACACCGACCAACCCTCAAAGATCTCTAGTCAGCTATTAAAAGCCCCCGTAATAAATAACAATGGCAGGTAAGTAAAAGCTTTGGTTTGCAATCACTTCTCTCTAATAAATAACATGGGCGAGAATAGTCAAATCTGGGCAAACCAAATCGATTTGCCGTAGGGCCGAATCGATTTGTTTTGTAGAAAATCGTTTTCTTCGTTTGGCTTCAGCGTTTTCACCATTTTCTTTAACATAACTCATATGATCCTTCCCCAAAGATAAAACCCTTTGTCCCAAACATTATATACATGTATTAGGATTATTTTCAACCAAATTTAAACATCAAACCGCTTAAATTTTCATATTCTTCATGTATACACAACATATAATACATATTTTTCTCATCTAAATTACCCCTCATGACCAGATTTTGTATCCTCTACGTTCATAAATTCAGTCTACAGGAAATATCTACCCAGAACATGGATTTAAATCACTTAAACTTTCAATTTCATCATTTAAATCAACATGTTTAAATCCTATTCTCACATGGGTATTATAGCTTCAAAGAAAATTGCCAATAAACACTTTCCTTATTATGTGGTAGTGATCTAATTTCATGATTAAGATGGTAAATTGTTTGTCTTCTCCTCCAATCATCACTCCAAGGTTGATGATGGTGCAAGAACAATGAAGAACACTTCAAGAATCCTCTTTAAATCTCCAAGAATGATCTCTCTTCCTTCTCTAATGGTCTCTCTTGGTTTTTTAATATCTTAACCCTAGCCTCTTCTATCTACCAAATAATATACCCTTTGGAAATTCGTAGCTCTATTAACCCTAGGCTACAAAAGGACTAAAATACCTTTAGACGGTACCGATTTAGTCTAAAATTATCCCGGGACCCAAACACTACCCGTGGGTATACTATTCCTACTATTTCGAACCTTTCAGAATCATCCGTGAGCTCAAAATCATCATCTGAGTCATTCTAAATATATATCCTATTTGGACTTCAAATTAATCTACATACGACTCTTGGTTGAGATAAAATTCAATTATTCCAATATCACTAGCTATGGCGTGCAAAAATTTCAATAAATTAATAATCACTTAGTAAATTTATCACATCACATTGATCATTATATCTTTCTTGATTAATGTTTAATAACCGCATTATTATTAAATTAAATTAAATTACATCACTTATGTAATTTAAAATAAAAACGAATTAATTATCGAATTAATTAAATTCTAAATTCACAGAAATACGGGATATTACAATATCATATGCTAATTTTTGGTTTAGGGAACTATATTATTTTTTAGATATTGGGAATACGCCAGGGTCTTTCGTCCGTACGATAGGTCAACTAATGAAACTGGTGTTATTATAGCAAATGTGCTATAAAAGTAATAAGAAAAATGTAACTAGTTAATGTATGGTTAATGGAGTTATTATATAATAGGGTAGTCCCCTTATAGCCTCGGAGTATGGTAATACTAGTTGAGGTGTAACCCCAATAAGTATGGTGATAAATGATAATCCATAAACTCTTCAATGGACAAAAATAAACCCACAATATTGTATTTGATCAACACACAGATTGGACTCACAATACACTTGTGTATAACCCAAACAACAATATAAGAAAATCAGAAACAGCTCGGTAAGAGGAGAGCAGAGTAAGCACCCTAGCTACACCTTGGCAGGTAGCCAAACACACCGACCAACCCTCAAAGATCTCTAGTCAGCTATTAAAAGCCCCCGTAATAAATAACAATGGCAGGTAAGTAAAAGCTTTGGTTTCCAATCACTTCTCTCTGATATCTTTTATCCCTAATACTTTCTAGAAAAGAACTCTGAAAAAAAATCCCCCCCTCAGAAGTGGTTGAGGCCCATAAATAGCCCCCCACACCACTCTTGAGGTGCCTCAGTCTTTTAGAGCTGTGAACGACATCCCTTATAATTTATGTCATAGACATGAAATGCCCGATGGACAAGTTAGCTCCAAGTCATAGACATTAAATACCAAGATATGCCTTTTGCCTAACCACTTTGCGCCAGGGGGCTGTCATCACAAAAGTTCCTCACAAACTGTTTGACATCCCTAATTACCACAGTGGTTTACTCAAGTATGGATTGGACAGTGTTTAGCTGGCTAGTGACATCACCTAAAGTAGACGTGACATTAAGTAAAAGTCTATTTGGTTCACAACTCAATGCATGGTTGCTCCTACCAAGATTCCACGATCAAATATCTTTTGATGTTCTACCAAGTATATCTAAGATGGTCAGTGATTGAGCGCAAACCGTGCGTCGTGTAGTACGCAAATCGTTGTTATTGGTTCGACGACTCAATGCAAAAAACCTAAACTACAACTACACTTGACAAGCAAGCACGGCGGTAAGTCGGGTATCGTAAGAAATCCATAGGGAGTGATTAGATTTTAGATGTTAATTGCTTTAAAACTTCAGGAATAAAAGTGTAAAATAAATAAAAGAAAAGGTGATGGTTGGGAATGGTGGAAAAAGAAAAGAATAAGTTATGCTACACAAAAGTAAAGCGAGGATGAGTATCGCATTCTACCAGACGGATCGAAACAAATACTAATTAGAGTTAAGACTCAAAAGCAATTTAATCGAGAATTTTCAATTAAGCATAAACATCACACAATAAGGAATTCAATCCAAAGTTGCGAGATTAAACATTTAACAAAAAATGTCGAATTAAATTCGGAATATCGCTATAATCACTAAAGTTGCGTGACAAATAAAGTTAAACGCATAATAATCCAACTTTAATACACGAAGTTTCAATTAAATGAAATTTTACACAAAACCTAACTTTCGAGGTCCAAACCCGTAAATGGCGGAACACAATCCCGACCCTATTTATCTAAGGGTAAGACATAAATGAAAGTAATTAACAAAGCAATAAACTAATTACAACAAGAGATAAATTAATCTAGGCAAGAAAGTAGAGAAATCAAGTAAATCTAAGCATGGAAATTAAGGAAGACAACTAATTTAATGTAATTAAAGTTAAGGTACAACTTACAAAACAAAGAGTACAAGAGAGGAGTAGGATTTAGCTCCCAACTACAAACCCTAAAATCTAAGACAAAATGCAGATATCTATCTTCAAAGTGAAGAGAAAGTGTATTTATACATAAAAAAATCCCATGGTAAACTTGTGAATAAAGAAGAAGAAAAATAAAAATTTGAAGGACCGAATCAATTTGGGGGGTCCGAATCGATTCGGTACCTACAGGTCTGCAATCTGCAGCCTTGTCCTATTTTACGGAAAATACTGTCATTTCTTCGTTATAGCTCGGAATGAGGCACGGTCGGAGGCTACGCGAAGATAACTCAGAGGAATACAACATACAAGAAGACATTAGGCTAAAAAACCAAAATATGAAATGACTAAAATGCCCTTGAATGTGACCTTGAGTGTGATTTTGCAGTAAAAACCATCATAAAAATGCCATAACTCCCTCATTATATATCGAAATCATGCATCGTCAGCGGCCACGCGAAGAGAAATCAAAGGGATTCAACTTCCGTGAAGAGCTCATGATTCAAACCTGAATGCTGAAATTACTAAAATGCCCCCGAAGCTGCAAAAGTCGACGAAACATTTTTGGAAAGCGTCTGAACTTCATACTAAGCATCCAAATACCTACAAAAGCTCAATTATCCCCTGCAAAACATGTTAACATAGAAATCCGAGGTTGTCTTGTTAACGAGCATAAGTATAGGGATTTAGATACTCGAGGGAGCTAATAACGCGTAGGTTAAAGGGTGAAATACGCAATATTTGCATCGTATCACACCCCCTAACTTACACATTGCTAGTCCCTAGCAATGAAATAGGAAACAACAAGAACTATAAGCAAACCAAAAGCAGGATACAAGTACAAAATGGATGAAAAATTAATAAAAAGATAAAGCCACTTTCGCGGGCGCACGATTGCATTTAGCATATGCAATAAGTCGTTAAACCCCTAAGTTACCCTAGTGGTCGAGTGTCGTCTCGTTAGGGTTTTCAGAGATGATACCCACAAACATCACATGGTTTCCTCAAAATATGCCCAACCCAACATGCGACAAACTCAACAACAACGAAAAAGATTTCAAACATGTTATTAGCATATTGAAACTTTAAAAGTGGGAGGGGGGGGGGGGGGGGGGGGGGAGAGCATATGGAAAATATGATTTGGAAAAAAACTTAAATAAATTGGATAAACATAAAGAAAGCATATATTCAATCCTCACGGGCATTACGCTCATCAAATGAATTCACTCGGAATGGGAGGTAACACACGGAACATGCGGGCATAAAGAGTAAATGTAAATGGAAACTAGGCCGCACGCATGTCACTAATGAAGAACGCTATATATAAAATGAAAAAGTGTAATCTCAATGAAATATACCGCTCATTAAAGGAGGCGAAATTCATTTTCACAGATTATCAAAACTATTATGACTTTTAAATTAAATTCACCCTAAGATCACATAGGACTTGATAGGGTTATAATGTAGGCTAGGCTAGGGTACAGAATGAAAGGAATGTATGTACGGATTCAAAGTGTTCGGAATGAAAACTGAGAATAATGGGAAATTGTGGGCAATAGCAAAATTGGAAAACAAGTTCCAAAATGGCATTAGATATATCATTGGGGAGAGTAATCAAAGCTTATTGAACTATACACAATATACAACTTTCTCTTTTCTACTTTTTCTCATGTTTTCTTTTGCTTTCTCTTTTCTTTTTTCTTTTTCTTATCTTTTTTTTTACTACATTTTCTTTTCTTCTTTCTTTCCTTTACTTTTCAAACTCTCATATGCCTAAATTGCAACTGACATCATAACAACATCATTCAATCCCAAGTAACATTCCAAACAAAGGTATGGAAGGTGTATGTATGGTTTAAAACTCCAATTTGGAGTTGGTTATGGGAATGGGGTTATGAAACAAAAGGCTAATATTTAGGCTCAAAGGGGTTAACGAGGGTAAACATATAAGGGTGAGGTCAAGGCTAATATGGGTGATATAACAAAGAGGGCCTATGATCATTTCATAAAATTTACGTAATTATCGAGTCAAAACAATATATGAAAATCATGCTCAAGTAACACATTTCAAGTATGAACTCAATTAATGAACGGTCAAATGAAAGAATAGTGAGATTACCAACGAATTCAACGTTTTCAATGAGAAAAGAATAGTGTATAACACTCATAAATGAAGAAAGGTACAAAGCTTACTCGGTGTAAGTATATACAACGCAACAAAATATTATCGAGTTATAAAAACCTTAAACCAAATCAATATAACAAGGAAAGTGCATATGCTCATGGGATTGAAGTTTAATTCATGAAGTTATTCACAATATCAATGATTTGAGGACTAAAGTCTAATAACTTCTAAAATCGAGAACATGCATCATTGAGTTGTCAATCGGATCGGGCAATTATTAAAATTTATCATCGAAAACAAGGAAAAATACCCAACAAAGGAGAAAAAAGAAAGAAAATATTTTTGAAAATTTTTAATTTTTAATAAAAAGCATGCTTAGTAACTAAATGTGAGAAAATCCATATACAAAACAAAGAAATGGATAAAATATCCTACACCCACTAACTTAAATGTTGCATTGTCCCAAATGCGCATTAAGAACACAACACAAAGAGAGGAAAAGAATGATATTACTCAAAATTGGAGCGATATCCATAAGTGCGAGTCCAAAGGAATCTACAAAACAAGTTAGTACCGAGCATAGAAAAAACAAATAACAAAAAGTTAACTAATTACACTAGACTAAATAAAATGGAAAAAAAATAGGAAAGAAAGAAAATTAAAAAGCTAACTATTTACGACCTACTATTTAGACTACACACTAACTATACACTAGAAGTCTAAATAGTTGTGGGTCCACCCAAAAAGGGATTTGACTTTGAAAGATCAACGGTGGACCCTCCAAAGAGAACATGCCTCCCGAAAAATAAGAATTTCGTTTGAACAACGAAAGGCATGTGGGTGGTGAAAAAATTGAACCATCGCCAATTTGAAATTTTTGGGGAACGATAGGGGATTTGGATACTATGGGGGACAAGACTACATTAGTCTCAGAAAAATCAAAATCACATCCCCAAAATTCTTCAATTGGAAGGGGAGGTGGGGCAAGTTCAAGTGAGAAGCCCATGAGATGAAGCATCTCAAAATAACATTCTCGTTCAAGAATCGGGTCAAAGTCCTCAAGACTTTCAACCGATTGTTGCGATAAATTTAATTGTTAGGGAATAGTAGGGAGTAAAGGAAAAGAAGGACCAACAACGTCAATACAATTGTAAGAATTAATAAGGGGTTGAAAATCAAAAGTGCTAAAGCTTTGATCACTCTCAATTATTTCTTCAACAAAAATGGGTGGAGATGAAACGCAAGTTTCAACCTTAACCCGATTTTGTAAAGAAATAATCTCATCGAGCATGGCATCAGTTTCTAAAAACCAAGCTTGAGAACTTTGGAATTGGTCATTCATTTCCTTAATCATTAACTCATAATCAAACGAACAAGAAGACATTTCATCTTCATGTGCGGGTTTCTCATAGCTAACGGATTCCCCGCATTCCAAATTACCCTCACAAGGCGATGATGGATCACTTACATACGCTTGAATTTCATGCTCAATGCGCTCATCTTCAAGAATTTGTAGGCATTCTCTCATTGTTTTGGGAGTATAACTTGGAAAACAAATCTCATAACAATTAAGGCTATCTAAAGCGTAATAGCAAGACATTTCAAAATAAGTTATTCAATAAAGCGACAAGCACCAAAATTTCAATTTCTCGAAACAATCTAGCACAAGTCAAAAAGAAAGGGGAAAATAAAGAATACAAATATGAATGAAAGAAATACTACGAAATAATAAAACAATAACAATCTAAAACACACTCCCCGGCAACGGCGCCATTTTAGCGCGTGTCAAGACGCTAATCGTTGTTTTCATTTCACCTCCTCAATACAAAAACCTAAATTACGACTGCACTTGCGATACATGTATAGCGGTAAGTCGGGTATCGAAAATCCACAGAGATGAGTTGCTAGAATTTATAGGATTTAATACTCCTAAAATTAAAGTGTAAAAGGTGATAGGTTGGAAATAAAGAAAAGGGAAAAAAATAAGAAGTTAAGTCTAAACTAGAATTAATAAAACGAGAGTCGGGATCGCATCCCCACCATGGGCTAAACAACTAATAATTTGAATTTCGGTTCGAAAACATTTAATCAAGCATTTTCAATTAAGCATAAACATCACACAATAAGGAATTTAACCCAAAGTTGCGAGATTAAACATTTAATCAAAAATGGTCACACACGAATTACATTCGAAATATCGCTATAAACACTAAAGTTGCGTGACAAATAAAGTTAAACGCATAATAATCCAACTTTAATACACGAAGTTTCAATTAAATGAAATTTTACACAAAACCTAACTTTCGATGTCCAAACCCGTAAATGGCGGAACACAATCCGGACCCTATTTATCTAAGGGTAAGACATAAATGAAACTAATTAACAAAGCAATAAACTGATTACAACAAGAAATAAATTAATCTAGGCAAGAAAGTAGAGAAATCAAGAAAATCTAAGCATGAAAATTAAGGAAGACAACTAATTTAATGTAATTAAAGTTAAGGTACAACTTACAAAACAAAGAGTACAAGAGAGGAGTAGGATTTATCTCCCAACTACAAACCCTGAAATCTAAGACAAAATGGAGATATCACTCTTCAAAGTGAAGAGAAAGTGTATTTATACATAAAAAATACCATGGCAAACTTGTGAATAAAGAAGAAGAAAAATAAAAACCTGCAGGACCGAATCGATTTGGGGGGTCCGAATCGATCCGGTAACTACAGGTCTGCAATCTGCAGCCTTGTCCTATTTTACGGAAAATGCCGCCATTTCTTCGTTATAGCTCGGAATGAGGCACGGTCGGAGGCTACGCGAAGATAACTCAGAGGAAGACAACATTGAAGAAGAGATTAGGCTAAAAAAGTAAAATATGAAATGACTAAAATTCCCTTGAATGTGACCTTGAGTGTGATTTTGCAGTAAAAGCCATCATAAAAATGCCATAACTCCCTCATTATATATTGAAATCATTCACCGTCGGCGGCCACGAGAAGAGAAATCAAAGGGATTCAACTTCCGTGAAGAGGTCGGGATTCAAACCCGAATGCTGAAATTACTAAAATGCCCCCGAAGCTGCAAAAGTCGATGAAACATTTCCAAAAAGCGTCTGAACTTCATAGTAAGCGTCCAAATACCTATAAAAGCTCAATTAACCCCTGCAAAACATGTTAACATAGAAATCAAAGGTTGTCTGTTTAACGAGCATAAGTATAGGGATTAAGATACTCGAGGAGGCTAATAACGCGTAGGTTAACGGGTGAAATACGCAATATTTGTGTCGTATCAGTCAGGACAAGACCCAACGCTACCTCACTTATCAATCCTCCAAACCAACTCCCTTTGAAGTTTCCACGATGAGGTCTCTTGATAGAGCATGAAAGCTCTCCCAGGCCCTGCCAGGCCTAGTCTCTCATTTGTACCGTTTAACCTCACACTGAATAGCGCTATAATCGTTACATTATTACAATCGTTATAGCTTGTGGCAAGTATAAAAAGGTACAACATGACTAAGTAAGACAACAAAGCTAAAGGATGTGCCTTCTCGACCAATTACTTCGCTTGAAGATCACCCTGGGCTGCTATGCTGAACTGCCTCACTTGCGTTGCCACGCTGAGCTACCTCACTTGAGTTACCATGCTGAGCTACCTCACTTGAGATGCCTCAATGTGCTACCTCACTTAAGTCTGTTGTATTAGAGGGGGTAATTATCTATAATCTCGAGATTATCTTTGATCCCCCTATATTTTCCCCTTCGTGTAGAGATTTATTATGGTAACAAGAAATGTATGCACGAAAACTTTTCAATTCGATGAACCGTCTACGTGTGAAAAAATTCTTGCATTTATGTCTACGTAGAAAATTTTGTTGTTACGACTTCCAAGAAAAAGTAAAATTCTCCCTGATGGGAACTGAACCAAAGCGCTACGAATCATCGGCGAATGGCGAATGGACATCGGAACTTTTCCTGTCATCGTGACTCTCCGTTATGACTCTTGAAAGAAAAGTTCTTCCTTTATGGGCTGTTCCGTGCCATCATTTCAATTTGTTCAAAAAGCAAAAAATTCTCCTCATTCTACCTGAGTCACAGCGAAATCCTGTTTCGACATGTGGTAAGGGGACATCGTAGCTTTTTTAACCGTGGTTACAACCTCTGTGTTGTTGGACATCCGATGTGCCTACAAATAATTCGAGCGCCAAAATCGTAACTTGTTTTGAAAGATACCCTTTCTAATCCCCATAAGTCACTTCATAAATGACGTGGTGTTGTCTTTCAACTGTCAGGACTCTCCCCAAAGTGCCATGTGTCCATTTGAAATGATTATGGGCGGTTTTTCACATGTGGTGGTGGGAAACTCAAAAGCCAACGTACGAATTTCAAATGACTATTATTTAAACACGTAGACATTTTCTTCATGCACATTTCCTTCCTCTTCTTAAACTCTCAGAGTACTTAGATAGAGAAACCCTCAAACCTCCATTGTTACTAAGCTTTTGTCTAGTTTTTTTCTTTCTTTGCCTTGTTCACTACCTCTAGCAACTACGTTACACCTTACTCAGACCTTCTTTCTTCTTTCCCATGAGATTTTATGCTCACCACCATCTCCAAATGGCCTCTTCATGTACTCCCAAGGTTACCGGTACCGACGCTCAACCGACTTTCATCGCTACCACTATTGCTACTGCTTCCACTATGGGTGCCACCGCCTTGGATGCTGCTCGTTAGGAGCAACTACATTTTTACCGTCGATCTCTTCTTTTTGGAAAAGATGATAACTTCTCAGGCCTCTACAAAACTTGCACATTTAACGCCAAGTGTGATTCTTTGGTTCTTGGTGACGACGATGAGGATTCGACTGAATGGGGTTTCTTCCCCCAGAGGGAAATATGCATTTCATCTTGATCGAGATGACTTCCCTTGGTCCCAAATTGATTTCGAGGGGCCTGAAGGCTCTCTAGCTCATTTTTCCGCTTGGAATGCTCACATGCAAATATCCCACGCTGCGACTCTTACCAAAGTTAGGTTGCATTTGGCTAAGTGGTTTGGAGAGTGAACTATTTCAAAGAATAATGATGCCCTCCAAGTTCTAGTCTCTCGTTGGAATGTTACCACCCACACTTTCATAACTGCGTGGGGTGAGTTTACCGTTACACTGGATGATGTTTGTGAACTTTTAGGCCTCAAACCCATAAACGATGTGCCTTACTTTGATGAAACTCTAGATTCCAAAGAGGTTGCTAATCGCTTATAGTTGGATCGCATATGTCGAAGATGCATTGGTTGATCCAATAAAGCTACGTTCAATCCTCTCATCAGCTACTTCTTCGAAGATCCTTCGAAGTACGATTCTTCTACTACTGCCCAAGGCCAAGGTACATCCCTAGAATTTCCAGCTTACATTCTTATAATTTTATCTCATTTCATTTTACCTAGGAAACAAAATGACTAGCCCAAAAGGACCTCATCAATATATCAATTCATTTGGATCAAGGTATCAGGCTTCCTTTAGTAGCAATGGCCTTGGGATACCTCTATACTTGGCTTGACATGACTCATTTGGACATGGAACAGTCCCTTGTCCATTATAACTTAGCCAAATTTGCCATTCTAATGGGCTTCCTTTACGTTCACTTCCCTGTAGTAGCATCCAAAACTATCCATCCTCCCTCTGGGGAAGCTGTCCTACCCCCTCGCTCATATATTTTCCATAAAAATAGAGTCGCAAAGAGTTAAGTCCCATTATTAACAAACTTGACTATTTTGTGATGAGGCCTTATGGAGAGGAGGTTTTCCTCCCCACTTGGGGTTTTGTCAATCATGGAGGAAAGGTGGTCCAGCCAACTACTTTATGCCTCAGCGTTGAAGATCCTTCGCTGGATGTGGTCTTTTTATTCTCATCGAGGTATGTTCCTTCTTACATCGATTGGGGATATACCTATGAGCACTACAACCCCAATTGGTGCAGCCACCAATTTGGTTTTGATCAAGGGGCCCCTCGCCCAATTTTTTAGCTATCCCTTACCAAAGTCAGATTTAGCGAGGCTTGCTCCTTTTACACTTCTACTGCTACGTGGGGGGACAGTTCTACAATGGATGGGTGAGTAACTATCCCTAGTATCATAAGGTAAGGGGATGTTACCTCTGTATTTGTAATGAAGAACTGGTCAAAATAACTGGCCCAATTTCCTGAGTTCATTCAGGGGCCCTCGGTGTATCCCTTAGTTCTTTCTTTTTCTTCCATAGAGTCGGGGCTTAAAGGTAATTTCATTCTTGGTGTTGACTTATTTATGGTCCAAAGTCCTAAATAACGCCCCTCTGGGCTTCCTCCTTATTTCTCTATGATCCCCGTTGCTACCCCCAAGTCCAAGAAATATCCAACACCCAAGCAGCCTACAACTTTTGAAGGTGTTTCTAGAGAGGGTGCCCTGATCAGTGTAGCTTCTGGTGAAGTATCTTCTAAGCCTATAGCCAAGAAGATAAGAAATTATTAGAGTGTAACTTATTTAAAGTCTAAGTCTCGACCCTCTTCTCAAGTTCCCTTAGATGTGTTTCCCATTATCTCTGTCCCTCCTCCGATGTGTGCCGAAGTGAGCGACGAATTGAAAAAGCAAGTTCAAGTTGAGGTGGAACGGATAAACTCTGAGTTTCAATGACACACTCCTACCATTCCACCTACTGCTACCTTCCCCACCATTTTGGTAGATCCATCTAATGGGGGATCAATGCCAAGAAAGAGCTCAAGAATTCCCTTAAGTCGTGGTGCTCCTGGTGTAAGGAAAAAGAATCTGGGCACTAAGTCCCAGAAGAAACTTGATGCTGGTGTACAACTCACCCCATCTACTCCTTCTACTGAGGATATTACGTTGAATGATAGTTCTGATGCTAAGTGGCATCCCACTGAGAGGGCTTCCCCAAATACTTCCCCTCCTTCCTCACCAATGGCCATTCCATCCCATTCTCCCCCTAAATAATAGGTATGCATTCTTTTCACACATATTCATTTATACTTTCATAAATTTTTCTTTCTAACACTTAGGGACATGGCGCAGAAGGTTGAAGAAGAAAGGACCAGTCCTCCTATGAGTCCTTTCATGGGAGGGAGCTTCGAGAGTAATTATCTTCCAGGCATGCAGAAGAGGCTGCGATGAGGGTTAGTGTTTTGGAGGAGTCCATTGAGGCTTCTATGCTCTTAGAAACTCCGACGTATCCTATTGCACCAACAGTGCTTCTAATGGTCCCTCTGGATATTTTCTCAGTTTCCTCTTGCCCCCAAGTGGTAATGTCTTATTTTTAATTCAATTGTATTTTCCCTTCCTGAGTTGTTCTTTAAGTCTTCATATTCTTTCTTGGTCTTTCAGGTTGTACCTTCCCCTGGTCTGACCATGTCTGTCATTGGCTCAATCCTCCAGTTTCCACTGATAAGTCCTGCCGTTGTGGTCTCTCCCTTTTTCCACATTTCACAGGTAAAGTCTCCTTTTGCATTTTCCTCCTTATTAAACTTTGTTGCCCATGCCTGACTCTTTATCATTATGTGCAACTTTCCCATGGTTTGAAACCGCCATCTTCACTCGTGTCTCCCCACATCACTCGTTCTACCATTGCTTTATCTTCTCGCCCCTGGGTTTCTTCGACCTATGCAAGTGTTAATGTACTCGTGGAAGATCGGACGGTTTCTTCGAGTTTTACCTCAACCTTGGCCCTAGTTACATTTTTTGAATTAGGTGCTTCGTAAAATATTGATGCTACTCTTGCTGAGGTTCCTTTGACCGAGGGTCCTACTGAGGCACCTGAGGAAACGAATTTTCCTATTACATTTCCCATCGTTCCATCTTCTGCTCTATCTCCCATGCTTGATCCAGCCGTCTTTGAGGCATTTCGCCAATTTTTTGCATATTTTTGTTGTTTATCTTGACAATGTTCAATCTCTTATTAGAAGAATCTCAATCTCAAACTCCACTACGATGGTGACATAACAATGAAAAGTCACTTGTTAAAATTTTCATCAAACTCCACCTATAACGGTGACTTAAAAATGAAAACCACTTGTTAAGATTTTTCATCAAAATCCACCTATAACGGTGACTTAACAATGAAAACCACTTGTTAAGATTTTTTCGTTAAACTCCACCTATAATGGAGACTAAACAATGAAAACCACTTTTTAAGATTTTTTCATCGAACTCCACCTATAACGGTGACTTAACAATGAAAACCACATGCTAAGATTTTTAATCAAACTCCACCTATAACGGTGACTTAACAATCAAAATCACTTGTTAATATTTTTCATCAAACCCCACCTATGACGGTGAGTTAGCAATGAAAACCACTTGTTAAGAATTTCGTCGAACTCCACCTATAACGGTCACTTAATAATGAAAACCCACTTGTTGAGATTTTTTGTCAAACTGTCACCATTTTTTTCTTTTATAGGCTTGAGGGATCCTGCCATTATTCTAATCACGGTTCAGTGTGCTCTAATAGCTGTTGAATCCGCGCATGAAGTTCAAGTCCCTTCTGAGAACTAAAACCATGATGATAGTGGTTCAACTATGAATTTTCCAGTGGATAGTGAGTCCGGATGTGAGGTTCCCTCATAAGATATGGCTCCTCCTGACTTCTGCCTCATGGTCCTTCGATAGTCTCCTTAAGTATCTGTAATGGATCAGTCTATTATTGAACGCATTTCCCAGCAACTTCTTGAGACTTTTATCGTCGATTGCCTGTGCTCCAACGTACTGGTGATGAGTCACAAGTTATAAGGTTTGGAAACCATTATTGCTAAGGTCGTCAATACCCAAACGGCTGCCCTTACTAGGGTGATCATCAATCATCATTTTTGTAATTTGAAGGAAATAGGCAAGGATGGATTCAAACTAACTTGGCTGAGCAACTACTTGAAGCTTCTAAATTTCCATCATTTGGAAACCTAAAGGGAGCAATATCTGAAATAGGTCGAAGGTCAATGATCTGAGGAGCAACGACTAGCAGAGTTGGCCCCTTTTCTGGTAGTAGCTGAGGAGAAAGTGAGGGTGCTAGAATAATCCTTGGCAAATGCTAAGATGGAATAGGAGGCCCTATTGATTGAGAGAGCTCAAGTGAAGACTAGACTCGAAGGCTTCATTACTGCCCAGGAGACCCATTTGGAAGCTTCATCGGGCTTACCTAGGGACTTTTTTCCCCATCCTGATCTATGGTTGCTCCTAGGCTAGAAGTCCTTTCTTTTTTATTTCGTCTATCTTCTTTCTTTATACCAAATGTAGTTCTTGGGCAATAGCTCCCAAATTTGTTAATCTACCCAATTCTCAACAATGAAAGACATAGTATTTTGTTATCATGTGTTATTTCGTTGCAATATCTCTGTTTCATCGCACAGTTCAAGTATTTACAATTTTATGAGCAAACTCTTTTCATCTTATTACAAAAGAGAAAATGATTCGTACAACCGATTGCACCAAAATAAACTAATAAAATACAACTAAGGTTACCAGCTCATACATGATAAACTTTCAACCATTTGCTATTAATCTTGAAAGGTTTATCCTCTTCCATTTTAGAAATTAAGTAGTAACCTTAATTATGTGCCTCCTACACAATGAAAGGTCCCTTCCAATTCACAACAAACTTAGGGAGAGGGAGCCCTCTGATGTGCTTCACAGATGCTTTCAAAATGAGGTCTCTTTCAACAAACATCCTTGGTATTACTAGGTTACCATATGCCCTTGAGAGTTTCTTCGTGTACATCTAGAAGTGTTTCATCATGTTCTCTTTGTGATTGTCTAATGCTTCTAATTATACGTGTCTGCTTTGGGGGAGCATGCTGCTTCATAGGGCATAAGGTCAGAAGGAACTTCCAACTCCACTGGTAGGATTTCTTTCGCTCCATGCACAAGAGAGAATGGTGTGTATCCTGTGGTTTTTCTCTCGGTCATTTCGTAGGCCCACAGTACTGTTGGGATCCTATCGTTCCATGATCTTGGGAAATCTTCCACTGTTTTGGCCAAAATATTGAGCAAGGTCTTGTAAGTCGCTTTAACTTTATAGTTTCCCTTTGGATATGTCACCGTTAAGGTATGATGGGAGATGGAGTATCTGTCAGTGAGCATCGCTACCTCTTTATTGATGAAAGGGGTTCTGTTAACATAGAGGATGACTTTTGGGATCTCAAAATGACATAGTATGTTTTTGTTGATAAAATTAGTCACTACGCCAGCCGTTGCCCTTCTTAGTGGTATCTCTTTAGCCCACTTCGTGAAGCATTCCATTGCTACCAAAATCTAGATCTTGCCCTGCTGAGCTGCCTCACTTTGCTGGCATGATGAGCTGCCTCACTTGAGTTGCCACGCTTAGATCCCTTTCTTGAGTTGCCCCGGTGAGCTGCCTTGCTGGAGTCTATTGTATTAGCTGGGGGATTATCTCTAATCTTGACATTATCTTCAAGCCCCCTACAAATTAATAAAGGGCCAATTGGATGGACTAAAAATGAAAAACAAAATAATGTAACTAAATGAATGTAAATTGATGCAATTATTTGAATATGGAGAATGGAAAGCAGGAAAAAGGATTTTAATCATAACTTTGAATTAAATATTTTGTGACAATGGTGAATAGATGGATAATTCCACGGTTGAAAGAATCCATCTGATAATTAAATTGTGTTGATATTGAATAATGAGTATATAATGAATAATGATGTTGTATTGTGTAATTATTTATTATACTTTGTTAGCATCTAGTTATTCCTATATATACTCTTGATATGTCATGATATAATGGCATAACTGGTTATTCACTTAAATGGATGAGTATATAACATCTGAACATATATGGACATTATTGTTGTTAAAAATTGTAATCATGTGTATAGAATGGAAAATGTTTTTGAAGATTCTAAATTTAAAGGTTCTTATTATATAAAAGACTTTACTATGATGTTTATTTCATTTAGTATTTCTGGTCAGGCTGTATTACGCTATTTGGGAAACGTGTGGATGTTCTTGGACTAGGACCTGACCCATTGTATTGACTATACCATTAGGTTAGGTTCAAGTCTTAGGATCAATTGGATACTTGAAGAACATGGTGATGGTTTGGATATTTGATTGTATGTTCTAGTGTAGGTTCGTTTCTATTCTATTGTATATGGTCCAAATAATATATTTTTGAGTTGCTTGTGACTCCACCTTTTGTATTTTGGGATTTTTTTATTTGAGACTATTTATGATGATGGATATATTGGAGGGGTTGTATTTAGATATTACTATAGAAATTTTATTCATTGTTATTTATCATGTCTTCTATTAAATGGACAAGGATGTTAAATTGTCTCGTATTTCTGTCATGTGCTAAGAATGATATTTTTATAATTATAGCCTCTTTTAAGTTTTTAGCACTCTGGCCTGACCAAATCTAATGTTAAAAATGTAGGGTGTTGTAATTGGTATCAAAACATGCCCCTAGAATGTAATAATCACATGTTAATGTTTGTTTATGTTTTGAGAGTACGTTATATAGATATGAGCGATGAGTCATGAGATGGGATAATTTGATATCTCATTCGAGGTATAAGAGGGGGTTAAATGGTAATATGAATGATGGATATATCCATGTTGTTACAACATATCAAGAGATATATTATTGAGGCTTGTGCTCAAGATAAGTAATGGGTATTGAGTTTGTGTACCTGTTTAGCCACGATATTAAAGTATACATAACTCCGTTATTGTGGTTAGATGCATGGAAGCATTCCAACATAATGTGTGTTCAAGTGTGAGAACTTATCTTGAGAGGAGGAGGAGTGATCTATGAGATATAAGTCAACTTAGTTCAAGGTTCGAAATGGGAGTGGATTCGAAGATCACGGATATTGAATATTATATTATGACAATCATCCGATCACTAGCTGAAAGGCGTTATGAAAGCTTCAGACTAGTTTGGGGGTGTATAAGGGGAAGAAATTTATTTCGTGTTGGAGTGGACTAGAAATCACATATAGATATCTATGTCTCTCTTATCGATATGGATACAAGAGGTTTTATAGGCATCTAGCTGATCTGATGTCATAGCGATGATCACTTCTTTTGAGAAAGGGGGTTTGTTCTAGATATGGAGGCATCCCTAATTGATAATGTGTTGAGATATATATTATTAGTCTTGGAATCACGAGATTAGCTCGATATTGCACATAGTACCCAATAGGACTTGGGATTTGTGACACCCTGCCTAATTAAATACCAGGTGATCAGTCTTTTATTAAATTAAATCTGAATATCGAGTTGGTTCATTCTTAGCACCACTGTCAAAAAATAATTTCTTACTCATTCACCTAATAATTAATTAATCTAAGTTTAAAAAAATTTCCAATTTTAATTTAATTAAATCCATTCCACCATACGGAATAAAATAAGTCACATCCCATCGCAACTGAATTAAAAGTCAACAAGAATAAATGTTACTGGAATAAACTCTCCAATTGAAATATCTCATTATCACCATCCAAAACAAAATGATAATAATAGTACCAACATAATTTCTATTTAACACTTGCTAAAGTCAAAAGTAGATTGTCTTCCACCGATAATCTCATTCGCGCGTCGCGCGAGTTTACACCTAATAATTATAGACATTGATCTCATATTTTATTGCAGTTTTTAAAAATTAGGTTTCGTATTTAATAGATTGGACTAATATGCCTTGTTTTCTTATATGGGCCCCATTTTTACGACTAGTACCCACCGCCTTCCCCTAAGTCCAGTACCACCATTACCACCATTAACATTAAAACAATAAAATCTATGAACAAGTCTAGAGAGAAGAAAAAAATCCCTAGAATGAACCATTTCTTAAAGAGATGATGATATAAACACAACAAGGAAATAGATGTCAACATTGAACACCGAATTTAATAAATCCATTTACAATATGAACAAATTAAAATTTTTAGAATGAATTGATTTAATTTGTATATATTAAGCATTTGATTTTACATCTGAATCTGAAATATAAAGACTGAATTTGAAGTCTGAAATATGAATATGAAAATTATATTTGTTTTAATGTCTGAATGTACCTCTGAATGAATTTATTTAGACTCAATCCGACTTCAGATTCAGACTTCAGATGTAATTCTACCTCTTGATCATTAAGAGCCAAATATAGTCGTTAACCTCTTAATCATTTAAAAAAATAAATACTTTTTGGTACCTCTTAAGTCTAAATGGTTCAGATTCAGACTTAAGAGGTAAAAACAAACGACACATGTGATCATTCAACCAAAAATGATGTGCAAATATTTAATTCCACGCATTTCTTAGTTATCCATTGAAACTCTTTGCTCTAAAATGAATGGTTGCGAGGGGCAGTGGACTGAGGCGTTAGCTTGTAGCATCGTCTAGGGACACGGAAGATAATGATATATTGGGTTTATTAGGTATGGGCATTTCTCCACTAGTTGTTAATTATGTTAGGATATGATTTATTTCATGTTTGTTAATCGTGTTAAGTTATGTTTTTTAGTGCTCCTCTATCATGTTAGGCTAGAGGATTTTAGAGTTTCTTAACTATTTTGGGTAGGTGTTTGGTATGGGATATGGTTTCGTAGCAAAATCAGAATAAGGACACATTTCACTATTACTTTAACTATAAAGAGGGCATAGTAAATACTTTAACGCACTCCCTTAACGAAATTCTGAACAATGTTATGGGCCAATTAGACCTG
Source organism: Sambucus nigra (assembly GCA_949130495.1). Lineage (NCBI taxonomy): Eukaryota > Viridiplantae > Streptophyta > Magnoliopsida > Dipsacales > Adoxaceae > Sambucus > Sambucus nigra. The sequence goes on from OX422216.1 coordinate 138,048,247, forward strand.
TGTTTCAGCCGGATCGAATCGAAAAATGCATCTTAAAAAAAATTATGATTTTTTAAAAAATAAAGTAATTAATCTCATTTTTAATCCGATTTTTTCGAAAAGTTAAAAAATTTATAATTCGAAAAAATTGGAATATCGAAAAAAATGAAAATAAAATAAAAAATTCACAAAAAATACTAAAAATCAAGAAATTTTGGAAATTCGAAATTTTTGAAAAAATAAATATAGGATTTTCGATTACTCGAAATTCTCATTTTAAAGAAACAAAGAAAAAATCCTAATCCTCATTTGACCCTACATAACCCTAATCCTCCCCCAACCGGTGTATGATATGAGAAATTTTCAACAAATCGAAAAAATCAAATCGGCATGGTTTAAAAAAAATCAGATCAAAAAAATCAAAAAATCAGAAATTTAGAAATATTTTCAATTTTTGATCGAATTTTTTTCGAAAAAATTTGAAATTGCAAAAATCGGATGTTGGGAAAAAAACAACCCTTGGGTCAATACTTAAGAGTCATTTAACATTTGGCCCCCATTTTCTAATTTAAAGTTTGATACGGGTCAATACTTAAGAGAGTCATTTAACATTTGATCCCCACTTTCCAATTTAAAGTTTGACACTATATAATTTTCATATTTTACTTTTGATCCCCATTATGTACGAAATTTGTCAAGTTGAAGCTTTGATTTTCAAATTTTATGTAAATGTGCATTTTACCCTTATTTTTTGAGTGTCAAATATTAAGTGGTCCAATTAGTGGAGTGTTGACCTGACAAGAACCATAAAATGAAAAAAAAGGAACAGAATTCCTAAAAAAACAATCCAATAGATTATTTGTGGCCAAAATGATTTAAAAATTATTGAATTTGAACATTAACCGATAATTATTATTTATTTCAAAAGTATTTAAAAAAAATAATTGTAGAAAATGATTCGTGTTCCAATTCATTTCTTCTTCAAATTAATGTTTTTTCGACATACAAAAGTAATTCTAAAAACATATTATAAATGTCAAAAAATGAAATAATATTCATTTCAAGAAAATAAATATATATATTATTATTATTAAGCAAGATTTGAAGCAAATGAAGCAAAAATAAAACATAAAGCATTTTTCTGGGTAAAATTAGAAAAATAAATAAAAAATAATTTCATTTATGAAAAAGCTAAACACTTAAAGAAATTGTGTTTTTTTAATTTCCCTTTTTAAATTGAATAACTATAAATGAAAATAATGAAACTAAATAATAAAAAATCATTATTTTTACACATGGAAAAAGAGAAAACACAGTTTTTAAAAAACACTAAAAACTTATAAAAAAAATATATTTTTTACTAACCTTTTCAAATTTAAAAAAATATAAATGAAATAATAAATAGATGCATTTTTCGTTTAAATGATCGAAAGAAGAAAAAATGTTTTAGTGATACATATGCTAAACACTTTTAAAAAAATTATGAATTTTCTCAATTACCTTTTTTTAATTAGAACAACTATAAACTAATTGTATAATTATTTATTTTTTAAATACAAAATATATAAATAACTTTTTTCTAAACTGTTTTTTTTAACACTAGTGGTTGTTATACCCAAAATATGATAGTCAGTAGATATGAGACATGTGGCATGAAAGCCCGCGCAAACACATTGAGGATATGCTTATGTACTAGCAAAGGCTTCGGTGTATAAAGAATTTCACGACCTGATAGCTAACCAGACCGCAGAGTTCCCCCCATTTCCACCCTTAATACATGAGACCACAGTATGATGCATAGACATGACACGGACTTCGAAAACAATACCAACGCACTAGGCCACTGCTAGGTGCGTTTTATGTAGCGACCCCTCAGCTTTAGCACAACCTAAGATGTATAGGCCATGGAACCTTACATGTCATCAATGGTCTGTCAATTGTCCACCTTATGAAAATATTTCATCTTAATAATACTTATCCAGAAGGCACATGTAAAACGTACTACTTAATTCGTTTAATTCAAGATAAATAGTTTAAATGGCTCTGAACAGTTTTTTGAAGAAACTCTTTAATCAAAACAAAATGTGTATAAAAGATTATATGAACGAGTAATTTAAGTTATAGGCGTAGAAATTTTGAAAAACAAAACTTATATAGGTTCTAAATCAGCACAGTCTTAAGAAGGTGATGAGAGGAAGAGTAAGTATGCAAGAACACAAGATTTTAAAGTGGTAAAACCCCACCCAATTGGAGAAACATCCACGGAGGTCTCTACACCTCAAAAGCAAAATCCATTAAAATAGAGTTAACATATTACAAATTATATAACAAACCAAACACACAACATACCAAATCTAAGTTCAGAATGTTTACCAACTCCTTTGGATTATTCTGACTCCTCTAAATGTTCTGATGTCGAGGTTATTCTCTCAGCTTTGTAACCGCATCTCCTTTTAGATTTATGTCGAATCTAAAGTTAACAATCTCTATACCAACACTTCTTTAGTGTTGTAGTGTGACAAGTGTAAGTGGGTATGTTCCTAATCACATGCATGCAACCCAGACACACTTATACAAGTAATATTCCTAACAAATTACAAATATCGTTCTAAACTGCAATAAGGATTTCTGAATCGCAGTTTGTTTAATAATCTCAGAGTAATGATCTTTATTTTTATCCACTAATCAAGAGGGAATATTGTTATTAAAAATATCCAAGATCCTAAACACTTTCTTCTTACTTGATATACACTGTTGTTTCACAAATTGTGAAATATTCACGAAAGTGTAAACTCTCAATAAAGATCTTAACTAGATCTATGTTTGTTTTTTCTTATAAACTGTAAAGAGAAATGGATTTATTGGTTTTGGTTTTGAAAACAACATGTATGAGTAAAATCAACCGACAAATGAAGATATCTTGAAAAAAAGAAATCAAACTAAGCAAGTTATACGTGGAATGTATCACACGATTTCAAATCTCAAATTTCTATGAAGGCCAAATGATATCTAAACTTCGTGACTTGGTTGGACAAGAGATTAAAGACTAGAGAGGATGGATATTCACAAATGCGAACTCACCCAAACTCACAAAGATTTTTCCTAGAAATAATGGTCGTAGTTTGATTAAGGTTTTCTTTCTCTCTCTATCTTTTTTCTCTCTATCTCTTTCTCTCTATCTCTCTTCTATTTTTTCTCTTAATTCTGAAATGAGCCAAAAACTGAAGACATTCCCCACTTGGTCTCTATGTTGACTACTCATAGAAGGATCTAGAAGGGTTAGAAGATATCAATGGATGAGATTAAATCTAACACAAACGATGTAAATCTAATGTCTTAGGATGCACCGCCATTAAACACATATTGATTGGTTGTCTCAACTATCACAAGGATTATTACAAAGACATGCAAGCCGTTGATAACTAATGATCTAAGGTAGAATATTACGTCTTAAAGTTGTGAGAGGTAACAAACACAAATCCATCACTCACTAGACAACACGTATAAGGAAAGGATGAGCCCTCAAACGGGTGTTTATATGTTTTAAAAAAAATCTCATTTTCCACCACAGAAGACTCTGCCGCTTTCGGATCCTACCCAAGCAAGGTTTTAGGAAGAATAAGAAATTATAAATTAACCCATAGCATTTTTAAAACCAACATTTAAATATTTAAAAATGTTTTAAATTTTTTTAAAAATTATTCAGAAAATCCCAAAAATTATTAAAGAAAAACATTTTTATGGGAATTAACACACACACACACACCTATATTCTAGTGAATGCAATCCTAGGTGCAGTGTTGGTATTCTACCTTTGAGACTATTAGAGGAATTGATATGAAGTGTTTGAAGCTCTTTGTTAGACTAGGATATGACTCAATATTGTCATTATTTACAAACTAGACAAACTACTATATAATGTAGATTCAAGTGCCTCAAAGATATAGGGTGCTTCAATCACCCCCTTTGGAAATATGAGACAAAATCTCCTTTGAGTCATCAAGGACTCGTATGGTTACAAAAATATAAGAAAATCCTATTCCCATACAAAATTCTATCTACCCCATATTAGAGAAAAGAAAATTACATTACTCAACTAAATACAAACCAATACCCTAACAACACTATGATAACACGAGGTACTGATATCCCTTAAAAATAAGATAATGGGATCTAGCACTAGTTGATGTAATCAAAATAATGTCCAAGTGGACTCAAAGCTTCTCCCCCATTTTGTCTCAAGTGGACAGAAATATCAAAGTATAAAAATCAATGATATGTTACAATTTTTCCACAACCATCACAATTGATTTATGTAAGAATTCAAACCGTATATTATCCAAGGCTTTGGTGAATAAATAAGCTAATTGCAATTCAGTTGACAAGTAATTAATTTCCAATTCCTTTGATTCGACTAAGTCGCGTATAAAATGACGTTGTATTTTAATATGTTTAATACGAGAGTGTTGAACATGATTTTTGGAAATTTTAATCGCGCTTTTATTGTCATAATATAATGTAATTATTCTCCTATAATACCATAATCTCTCAACATTTGTTTTAGCCAAAGTAATTGATCATGGCAGCTATATATTCAGCTTCGTCTGTGGATAAGGAAGTGAAATTTTGTTTCTTAATATTCCACCCTACCAAATTATTACCTATGTGATAACATGCTCCGGACGTACTTTTACTATCATCGGAACACCCATCCCAATCAGCATCGGTATAGATGATTATCATACTAGATGTGTCATTTGTGTAACAAAGTCCTAAGTTGAGAGTTCTTTTAACATATTTTATAATTCTTTTGACACAAAGTAAATGACTCTCTTTAGGGTTATTTTGATAGCGGGCACACATACAAACAATATACATAATGTCAGGATGGGAGGAAGTAAGGTATAGAATACTTCCTATCATACTACGGTATAATGTTGAGTCGATGGATTTTCCATGTTCATCTTTTGATAGTTAACCAAGTACTCATGGGAGTCCTAGCATCTTTGGCAGTTTCTGGACCGAACTTTTTTACAATCTCTAAAGCATATTTGGATTGCGATACAAATAAACGATCTGAATTTTGCTTGACTTGAATACCTAAGAAGAATTATAACTCCCCCATAAGTGACATATGAAATTCTTTATGCATAATATGCGAAAATGTTTTAACGTCCATTCGGGAGGTAGATCCAAAAATGATATTGTTTACGTATAGTTGGGCTATAGTAAAATTTTTGTCAAAGTGTTTGACAAAAAGGGTTTGGTCATTCCCTCCTCGCTTAAAACTGTTGTTTAGAAGGAAGGTAGATAGACATTCGTACTAAGCTCTATGAGATTGTTTTAACCCATAAATATCTTTGTTTAGACGGTAGACATGATTTGGACGATGAGGGTCAATGAACACTTTAGGTTGTTCTATGTAGGTTGAAGCCCTTATACCCTTGACTCACTTGAGTCTATACTGTATAAGAGCTCATCTAGTTTGGAAATAGTGACAAAATTATGTCAATCCTAGAAACCAAAGAGCTTCAGAAGTTGGATTGGTCTCCATATTTAAAAGTTGTAATGATCCTGAACTTATAGCCATCACTCACACACTTAGAACAAACACACTACATTGCATATTGCACTTTTATATGTGTTCTTGGGTTGAGTGAGTTTAAATCCCTTAATTTGGTTTTTAATAATTTTTTGGGATTTTTTAAACATTTTTCAAATTTAATTTTTATAAATAAAATTTGATTTTAAAAGTTTTGGGGTCAAACTGCAATTTTATTTTGTGCTGTTTTTGGGCTGATTGTTTACCTGGGTAGAAACCAAAAGCGCTAGAGACTCCAGGGTGTGCATGTAATTAAGTTTGGGACGCGCGTTTGTTTCCAATTGCTGGCCAACACGTGCAGCCTTCTGATTGCCTATATTTGTGTTTCTTTGTAGACACAAACTTCGCTTCACACCTGAGCCCTTGGATCAATTCTTATCTAGGGTCTGCATGCGATCTTTGGTAATCCCTGTGTAAACATCTCCACCTATCACAGCTTGTTTAACCACTGCTTGCTGTTAACCCTTGGATCAAAGTCAAGAAGAATTGACTTGATCACAGCAGTTGTTTTCACTCGAACGTCTGGAACCTTCTCAGCCCCCTATATAAACCCTCATCTTCTCAGACTTCGAAGATTTTTGGCCATTTTGTTTTCCTCTGAGAGAAGGGAGAGTAGAGAGAGAAGAGAGAGAAGTGAGAAAAAAAAAAGAGAGAAGAGAGAGAGTTTGAAACCCTAGATTGAAACCCTAGATTGAAACCCTAGAAACCCTAACTTCGTTACCTCTTCTCCAGCCAAAATCAAACACCTAAACCAAAAACACCTTTCCAGTGTTCTTGAGGGTTTGAGTGTATGAGTTGTGTTTGTTTTGCTGTTCCTTGTGTTCATCGAATCTTACTGTTCAACTTAAACTTTTTATTTCAGATCTGGTTTCTGTTTCAATAGAAATCACAGATCTGAAGTGTTTGAAGTTACAAAACACGTAGATACACATTATTTCTCATCCAGAGAAGTATATTGTTGATTTCTTTTGATAAAAACGTTTTCATACGTCGAATCAACAATACATGCTTTCTGTTTCTTGTTGCTTGCAAAACTAAACCTTGACCTAGTATTAGAATCGCACTTGGAGGTTTTCAATCTCGAAAATCTTTTCAAAACTGAGATTGATTAAGATCTTTACCGATTTTGAAGAAAGATATCCGTGGATTCTGGGATTTATTGAAAGGTCAAAAAGGTTTTATGTTTTGTGAGAAAGAAAGAAAAAGAAAGTTCACAGCATATAGTAAACTGTAATTTACTAGGACTGTTTGTAACTATTAAGGGTGTGTGTGTTCATGCATGTGGTTTAGAACACCTTTTCACAATACATCTTCACACTACAAACACTTAAAGTGTTGGCTGTAAGATCTGGTGAACTAAAGTCGACGTAAAGTGCTGAAACAAAGGAGGAGTGTACAACCTGAGAGGACTACATCAACAAACAAGATCTGCAGAGAAGTTTGAGGACGCCAGAGGGTATATTCCTAAACTTGTATAGATTTGTTTGTGTGCATGTTAGTTAAATAGATTGTAACTCATATATTTGTTTTAGTGGATTTTTCATTTTACTCCGTAGAGGGAGTCGTGGATGTTTCCTCAGTTGGTGAGGTTTTACCACGTTAAAAATCTGAGTATCAATATTTACATCTTCTCATCCCTTTCTAATAGTGTGCTGAGTTTAAAACATTTTAAACTGTTTACTAAAACCTGTTATCAAATCTTGTCCATATCTCGTACATAATTTTGTTAACTCATCTTGTGTTCAAAATCGTTTTGATTTTAAGTAAAGAGTTTCTTCAACAAACTTTCGGAGTTGCTTAAATAGTTTATTTTCATAAACGACTTTGGCAACGCTATTTCAATTGGTATCAGAGCTTTTGGTGAACATTTTTCAAAAAGATCCTGAGTTTCTGAAACTGTTTTCTCAAAATCATTATGGACGAGAAAAACGAAAGATATGGTAACTTGACCAGACCTCCAGTCTTTGATGGAACCAATTTCTCTTACTGGAAAGTAAGAATGATTGCTTTTATTCAAGGAACACTGGGAGATGATGTCTGGGATATCATTGAAAACGGATACTTTTATCCAACTAAACCAGCCACTGATGGAAGCAATGAAAGGATTAAGAAAATATTGAGTGAGTTTACTCAAGAAGAGAAACAGGTTTCTCGAAATAATAACAAAGGCAAGAACGCTATATTTATGTCTATTAACGAACATGAGTTCAAGAGAATCTCATCCTGTACCACTTCCAAGGAAGCATGGGATACCTTGATTACTGCACATGAAGGAGACTCTAGGGTAAAAGCTGCTAAGACACAGATGTTAATCCAACAGTATAATACCTTAATCATGTCTGAATCTGAGTCTTTCGATGATTTCTATATGAACCTTACTGATATTGTCACTAAACTTCATGCCAATGGTATAACTTATGATAGACAAGAAATTGTCTCTAAAATTCTGAGATCATTGCCACAGAAATTTGACAATAAAAGATATGCTATTGAGGAGATGTGTGATGTAAATCTCACTCCTGAATTACTCAGTAGTAAATTAAGAACTGTGGAAATGGAATTGGAGTTTAAGAAACAATTGACCCACACTAATAGGAAACATACCAATTCCAATCTTAGCTTTACCTCTAAGATGACTAAGCCTGAGTTAAACACCTCTAGTAATGATTCTGATGAGGACTGCGACTTAGAAAGTCTGGATAATCAGATTGCCCTAATGACGAAACAATTTAAGAAAATTGTTAAATTTAGAAATAGTGTTGCAAATAGACAGGGCAAGTCTAATTATACCACTCCTTCAAATCACAAACCTCATGAGAAACCTCATGACAAACAGAACAAGGACAACACAAGACCTCACAGAGACCTCAAGAAGACTGAATGCTATAGATGTGGTAAACTAGGACACATTGCTCAAGACTGTAGAGTTAATTTAAATGCCCAAAACAAACACTCTAGAGCCAATATCTGCAAAACCTGGGATGACTCAAGTGATTCTGAAAATGAGGAACTTGAAATATCTGATGGTTTTGATCCTTGTTTAGCCTTCTTTGCCAAAATCATATACAATGATGATATGCCTATGCTTGATAGTGAGGATGAGTTTAGTAATTCTAGTTCTGTTGCTTTGAATCATACTTTAACTGGTTTAGATGCTTTACTTACTGAGAACATTACTACCTCCTCCTCGGGGTGTGTGAGTCAAAGGGAAATCGATACTGCCGATGTCAATGGGTGCGTGAGTTTAAGAAATGAAACCTTAGGGGTCACTTCACACACTTCACTTAGTGACTCGGATAATGATGATCTCCCAGACATCCACACTCTATATACTAAAACTCTAAAGAAAAGCATTAGACTAGAAAAGATTGTTAAAGATCTTACCAAAAAGCTAGAGGATCTAAGCCAAATGGTAAAACTGAATGCTGAAGAGTATACTACACAATGCATGTCTCATGACAGTGAAGTTAAAGTGTTTGATGAAAAACTGAAAACTTTGACTGAAGCTAATGAAATTTTGGAGAAAAAATACAAAGGGACATTATTAGAATTGGAACAAACAAAAGAAAAGACAGCAACTGTTTTCAAAAAATTTACCAAATTTGAAAACAATTCTAAATGTTTTGAGGAATTCGTTGCTGAATCTAAAACCAATTCTGATGATAGAACTGGAATAGGGTTTTGCCCCAATTTGAAGACACAAACTAAACATCTTGAACCTATCAAGTTTGTGTCAGGAGGCAAAAGACCTATTGAGACATGTCCAGACTTTCATTCTCTAAAAACTAAGTTTGACCATCAAAACACTAACACTGAAGATGCAAGTTGCTCTAAGCATGAAAGTTTACCAAAGGGAAAATATGTTTGCCCCCCTATTAGGAAAAGTGAACCTGCTTTCAAATCTGTGCTACCTAGGAATAAAATTCAGTCTCAAAATTTCTCAAAACCTTTGTTTAGAGACTTTCCTAAGGAAAACCCTATTCTGAGCAATCTTTATTGCTCCTATTGTGATATATATGGTCACTCTTTCGATAATTGCTATGCTAGGAGACTGATTAAACCTATCTACAACACTCCTATGTATCATAACTTTAACTATTCTAGGAGGAGTCGTAACAATTATGTTCTTCCCAGGCCACCAGACAAAAACTCTAACTATAGGAATAGAAAGACTAAACCTAAAAGGACATTTACTAGAAGGATTCCCAGAAACTTCTCTAAATCAAATGCTCAGGTGTGTAAATTTACTCAAAATCATGCGCAAAATATTTTTCAACAAAAATCTGCTG